>JAWQJV010000009.1:0-2400000 GCA_034638275.1 Colletotrichum lini
CCTAACCCTAACCCTAACCCTAACCCTAACCCTAACCCTAACCCTAACCCTAACCCTAACCCTAACCCTAACCCTAACCCTAACCCTAACCCTAACCCTGCCGGGAGCTGACACGCGCTGCCGCGCGTGACGGGTTAGTGGTCGTCCGTCACGTCCCCCCCGTTAGCGGTTTTCCACCCGTCACGTCACGTTAGCGGTTTTCCAACCGTCACGTCACGTTAGCGGTTTTCCAACCGTCACGTCACGTTAGCGGTTTTCCAACCGTCACGTCACGTTAGCGGTTTTCCACCCGTCACGTCCCCCCCGTTAGCGGTTTTCCACCCGTCACGTCCCGTTAGCGGTTTTCCAGCATTCACGTCACGTTAGCGGTTTTCCACCCGTCACGTCACATTAGCGGTTTTCCAGCATTCACGTCACGTTAGCGGTTTTCCACCCGTCACGTCACGTTAGCGGTTTTCCAGCCGTCACGTCCCGTTAGCGGTTTTCCAGCATTCACGTCACGTTAGCGGTTTTCCACCCGTCACGTCACGTTAGCGGTTTTCCAACCGTCACGTCACGTTAGCGGTTTTCCAACCGTCACGTCACGTTAGCGGTTTTCCACCCGTCACGTCCCCCCCGTTAGCGGTTTTCCACCCGTCACGTCCCGTTAGCGGTTTTCCAGCCGTCACGTCACGTTAGCGGTTTTCCAGCCGTCCCCCCCGTTAGCGGTTTTCCAGCCGTCCCCCCCGTTAGCGGTTTTCCAGCCGTCACGTCACGTTAGCGGTTTTCCACCCGTCACGTCACGTTAGCGGTTTTCCACCCGTCACGTCACGTTAGCGGTTTTCCAGCCGTCCCCCCCGTTAGCGGTTTTCCAGCCGTCCCCCCCGTTAGCGGTTTTCCAGCCGTCACGTCACGTTAGCGGTTTTCCACCCGTCACGTCACGTTAGCGGTTTTCCACCCGTCACGTCACGTTAGCGGTTTTCCAGCATTCACGTCACATTAGCGGTTTTCCACCCGTCACGTCACATTAGCGGTTTTCCACCCGTCACGTCACATTAGCGGTTTTCCACCCGTCACGTCACGTTAGCGGTTTTCCACCCGTCACGTCACGTTAGCGGTTTTCCAACCGTCACGTCACGTTAGCGGTTTTCCAACCGTCACGTCACGTTAGCGGTTTTCCACCCGTCACGTCCCCCCCGTTAGCGGTTTTCCACCCGTCACGTCCCGTTAGCGGTTTTCCAGCATTCACGTCACGTTAGCGGTTTTCCACCCGTCACGTCACATTAGCGGTTTTCCAGCATTCACGTCACGTTAGCGGTTTTCCACCCGTCACGTCACGTTAGCGGTTTTCCAGCCGTCACGTCCCGTTAGCGGTTTTCCAGCATTCACGTCACGTTAGCGGTTTTCCACCCGTCACGTCACATTAGCGGTTTTCCAGCCGTCACGTCCCGTTAGCGGTTTTCCACCCGTCACGTCCCGTTAGCGGTTTTCCAGCCGTCACGTCACGTTAGCGGTTTTCCAGCCGTCCCCCCCGTTAGCGGTTTTCCAGCCGTCCCCCCCGTTAGCGGTTTTCCAGCCGTCACGTCACGTTAGCGGTTTTCCACCCGTCACGTCACGTTAGCGGTTTTCCAGCCGTCACGTCGTTAACCCTAACCCTAAGCAGCCATACAAAATAAAACGTCGCCTACCCAGCCGACGCTGACAATAAGTGTTAGGGGGAGGGGGGGCTAGGACGAATGCCTGCTTTGTCACACGCTGTAGAAACCCTATTGATGTAGAGGACGACCTCGGATTCATCGTTAGAGATTGCAATAAGCTGATGGAGGAGCAACGGGAGATCCAGCGCAGGCTACAGGAGCTTCAGAAGAGCATCACCTAGCCGCTTTACTAAACCTAGTATAAATTATAGTATGTAATGTTCCAATGGTATATGTTATGACCTCGAGGTCTAGGTTACTAAATAAACCCTAATTTTCTATCCCCATATACCTTTGTGATAATAGCCTCCCAGAGCGCAAGCGCGTTCGTCCCGTTGGTCCCGTGGAAGCGTCTTCGACCCCCAAGCCACCTGTAGAACCCTTCCCCGTCCATCAGTGGGTTGATGCCGAAGTCGTCCCGCGCGATGCCGAACACTTCCGATGTGTAGTACGCCATGAAGACGACGGGCATCACCTTATCCATGTCTGAACAGCTGAGCCCGGACCCTTCCGGCTCCGTAGCCTCTCCCGCCTGTCTCTCCCTGCACCAGTCTAGCGGCAGCTTGCACGTGAAGCAGCACGAGTTCTGGCCGAACGTCACCCGTCTCCGTACCGTGTCGTAGTCCTCGCCGGCGACGGTCCTGCAGCGGCTGCCTTTGCCTACGTCGTCGTGTCGCCCTGGCAGCTCTGGCACGCTGCCGTCATCAGAGGCCCTCAAGTAACGCCTGACGTGGCAGACGGCGCACCCACCCCCGACCTCGTCCAGCCACCGCAGCAGTAGGCGCTGCCTCGTGCCCTCCTCTTTCCTGTGCCTCGTCCACCGTGACGACGTGACCTCGTCAACCGTACCGCCGCTACCGCTGTTGCTGCTTGTACCTGTGGCACCGGCTCCGGCCGTGGCTGTTGCTACTGCTGTCGTCGCTACCGCCGTCGCTACCGCCGCCGCCGCCGCCGGCCGGCAGTTATCGCATGTCTCTGCCCCGGCCGTACTGCCGCACGTCTCGCCCGCCACACCATCCATAAAGGCGCTGAGGACGGCACGCCGGCAGCCTGTCGTACTGACGAATGTACTAATGTGGGACTTGTTGCACTCCTCGACGAAGCTCTGGTGCGGGTCCGACCAGTTTGGCCATCCGTCGTGAACGATGGTGGACAAGACGACCTCGCCGGCCCGTCGTGCGCCCCGTCCCGTCTGCTGTACGAAGTCGACGAGCCCGTACGGCATCCCCATGTGTACGACGGCGACGACCCCCTCGATGTCGACACCGGTCCCTAGCCCGCTCGTGGCCGTGATCCAGCGCTGTCCCCCTCCTGCTCCCTGGCCGGACGCCCAGTGCCTCAGCCTCTCGCGCCGGACCGGCTCCGGCATGCCGCTGTGGTAGAAGTCGCAGCCGAGCTCGACGGCCAGGGACTCGCACGCCGACTTCGTCCGGCAGTACACCACGCCTTTCTGCGCCCCCGTCATCGAGGCGCCGACCTGGCGTGCCAGCTCGCTCGTCCGTGCCTGCACCCGGCCGGGCCCTGGCTCGACCTGTTCTACGCGGTACTGGCAGTTCGCCTTCGTCGTGCGGTCGCGGATCATGGTGGCCGACTCCGCGAGCACCTCTCGTCTGAACCAGTCCTCCAGTACGGCCGGTAGCGTCGCCGTCAGGAGCACGAGAGGGCTTCCATACCGGTGCAGGCTCTTCAGCGCCCCGAGCCGCGTGCGGAATCCGACGTCGGTAATGGCCGTATGGCACTCGTCGATAAAGATCCGCTGTAGTAGGCCGGTGCATACGAGCCCGTCGGTATATCCGGAGAACTCCGCCCCAGTAGCTACGTCAGCAGTAACAACGACGAGACGTGCAGCCCTCGCCTGTACTTCCCGGCCTGCGCTAAGGGTTGGTAGGAAGGGGATGCAGTCGACGCCCATTCCCCTAGCCCTATCCACAAGGTCGTCCCGTAGCGCGAGGAAGGGCACCACGACAATGGTTGTGCCGGTGCTACGTAGTACGGCCGGTAGCATAAACAGAATGCTCTTCCCGGCCCCGGTAGGTAGGACGCTGATGAGTACCTGCCCCGCCTCCATGCTGAGGATCGCCTTCATACTCTCGGCCTGCTTATCCGATCGCCACGAAGCGCCGCTACCGAACAACGCCCTAAGCCCCTCGTCCATCTCCCGTCCTATATCCCTCTCTCCGCCGCTGCCGGATGTACACCTTCGCTTAGCCCCGGACGACCCCAACTCCTCTGTTTCGACCTGCGGCTGGTGCTCCCTCTTTGAGCCTTTCGGCGTCGTCGTCGTCGTTGTCGTCGTCGTCGGCTGTACCTCGGCGGAAGAGCTCTCCAGGAACTGGTGCCATAGCCGGCTGATCTCGCGGAACGTCGCTACCAGCTCCGGCTGCAGCTTGCCCGGGAAGCCGATATGGACGGCGTAGTGCTGCATGGCCACCCGCGTCCCGTGCGTCGACTGCAGGTCCCAGACGATGTTCCAGCTCCCACCGCAGTAGACCGGCTCGCCCGTGAGCGGGTCGACGTCGACGGTGTCGTCCTCGTCCTCCCCTTCGTCCTGGTCCTGCGAGTTCGCCTCGACCTGTTTCATAATAAGCCCCCGGATGCGGCGGCCGAACTCGATGGCGATGGGCCGGTACCGCGACACGCCGAGCCGGACGCCGACGCCGGCCGCCGTCACACGGGCGAGCGCGACGCTCAACCGGTCCGGCTGCCACACCCGCGAGGACCCGTCCCGCCACAGGAACTCGAGATGGTCGTCGCGGGGCGCCATCTTCCCACACGCCGGCAGCAGCACGCGCTCGAACGGCAGCAGCCAGGCAATGTAGGCGACCATCATCTTGCCGATGCGCGGGGGCAGGAACCGGGCCACTTTCCGGCCGATGTCGCGGATCGCCTTCATCTTGTCCCGGTCCGTCACGAGCATGACCTCGCCGTCGAGGAGGAAAACGTTCCGCGTGAGCTGCCACGAATCGCAGTGCCGCATCGTCGTCAGCTCCGGCCCGCGTCCCGGCTGGCCGCCCCACACGTGGGTGAGCACCATGAGGTTCTCGCGGAAGGGCCGAAGCAGGCTGAACCAGCGCTTGGCCGCCTTGGTCTTCCACCGGTTGCGCGAGGCGTCCCACAGCCTCGACCCGCCGAGACGCATCAGCTTCCCCGGCCCGGCCTCGAGCCAGTCGTTCTCCGGCGCCGTCGCGAACGACTGGCCGGCCCCCATCCTGACCATCCTGTCCCGGATACGGCCCAGGTCGAGCGAGCGCCCTACTCTCCTGCTCCCAGACGCCGGACATCATCCGGTCGAGTAGGCCCTCCGTCTCCGCCACGAGCCCGCGGAAGGTCGCCTTGAAGTCGGCGACGGCGATACGCTCGCCCTGGTGGAAGAGGGCCTCGTGCTTATCGTCCCATCGGACGGAGGCCTGACCGCCCGTCCTGACGCGGTGGCCCTTACCGTACGCCATCCACCCGATGATGGTGCTGGTGACGGTGTGCGTGCCGACGCACATCCACTTGATCTGCTCGTCGCGGAACTGGAGGAGGGCGTCGACGTCGACGTCTTCCAGCTCGTGCGTGTAGCCCTCGAACGACGCCTCGAGAAAGAAGAGCCGGGACCACCAGAGGACGGCGGCGAGCAGGCCGGTGTAGAGCTGGGGCTCCGTAAACCCGAGCGGCTGCCTCCTGACGCCCAGTGCGGCACAGAAGCATAGGAGCGCGTTTGTGTACACCTTGCCCGGTACGCGTACCTTGACGGAGGCTGCTATAAACTGGAAGACGGCGCGGTCGAGCGAGGCCTCTACCTCCGGCCCGTCCTTTTGCCTCGTCTGGCGGCGCCCTCTACTGCTGCTGCTGCTGCTGCTGCCGCCACCGTCCAGCCCTCCGTGCTCCTCGTCGCCTTCGCCTCCGTCGTCGTCGTCGTCGTCGTCTTCACTCTCGCTCCAGAACCCGCTATCTTGGGTATTGGGACCATCGCCCGGCGTGCGGCGGAGTTCCCGGTCGACGTCCCCGAAAAGGCTCCATTGTTCGTCCGTGAACTGGGCCCCCAACCGCTCCAGGGCGTCCTCCCGGCCGGCCCGGAACGCCCGGAGGCAAAAACCCAGGAACCGCTGCCCGACCGACTTGTACTTGCCCATGGACGTCTCCCTACGGCCGAACACGCGGCTGCTCGGGTCGTTGGTCGAGATGCTATGCAGCCGCTGGAGCGTCTCGACCGGAACGCCTTCGAGGCGTAGGCAACACCGCTCCACCTCGCGGTTGAAGCTCTCGTTCAGCCTCTCCAGGCTCTCCCTCTCCCTTTCGGCGTCCCCTTCCTCCTCCTCGGCCGCCATCGCCGCCGCGCTCCTCGCCGCCCACCTCCGCTTCTCTTTCGCGCTGTTGGCGTTGGTCCACTCCGCCGCCTCGTGGATGGCCAACAGGTCCCTGGCCCCGAGGTGCCTCGACCACCCGAGCCGCTTGACCCAGGCCGACTCCCGTTCGAGCCCCTCCTCGGCGTCGCCTCGGCGGAGTCGCTCGGCGTCCTGCCGCGTGAGCTCGGCCTCGAACTCGCGGATCTTGCGCTCCATCATGCTGAGACCGCTGTCGGCGTCCACCCGGCCGCCTTCCTGCTCGCTGTCGTGCTGCTGGCGCTGGCCGAGCCCCTGCGCCCCGCCGTTCCCGACTTCCCAGTACCGCGCGTACTTGCCCTGCGACCAGGTCTGCAGCAGGACCTCCTTCCACCGCAGCCCCGCCTCTGTCGGCGCGTGGTCGCCGCTCCTCCAGTGTCGCGTCATGTTTTTGCGTGCTCTTGTGTAATACCGGCATTGCTTGCACCCGAACCCTCGCAGCGTCTCCAGCCCGCCTATCGGGGCCGATCCGTCTCCGGGCAAAGCGGCATGGGAGGGATCGCACAGGTCCAGGTCGCCGGCGTAGTACTTGATCTCCCGTAGCTCTTGGCCCTTCACCTGGTGCGCATGCCGGAAGTGGTCCTCGACGCCGAGGCCGGGCCTGACGGCGGAGCGGCATAGGCAGCATAGTAGTATACGGTGGTGTTCCTCTGCAAGGATGTACCTGCTTACATCGGTCTCGCCGCCGTCGCTCATCGTGCGCTTGGCGGTCCTGACCCTCCTCCCTGTCGCTGCTAGTGACCTGAGTTACTCGAACTACGACTCCCTGCTCGGGACGGTGCGCCTCGCTCGTTGTGTATGTTTGCGTACTGGAAGGGACTGACTAGGCGAAAGGGCTGCCGATTCTTTGGCGTAATTACAGGGGTAGGTTGGAAGTGGTTCACGGTAGGGTCGTTAGGCGAGAAGGGAAAACAGAAAGCGATTGGTGATCGGCTGTAAAACAGTATGGTGATATTCTCTATTCCAAGTAAGACTGTATACTACAACGGCAATGCGTTGCTTGGGTGTAGGCTATTGCCTGCTCTATATAATTGCCGCCTCGATGGCACGCTCTACCGGATTGCATTCCTGTGGAGGGCGCAGGCGACTTGTGTGACCCGGACCCTTGCGCTGTCCCTTGGCCGACTGCGTAGTCGTGCTCGTGTAGAGTGAGTAGGGGAAATGAGTCGAAACCTTAGGTGCCACCCGTTGCTATGGGCTACGTTGGCACCTGCAGCAGCTATTCCTACCTGTCGGGAGAAAGGAAAAAGAAAAGGAAAAGGTGACCCGCCCCACTTTGTATCCTTGTTGTTGGATGGAGGGAACGGGCCGGCATCGGTTCTACGCCTACGTGGATGCATACTTTGCCTGTGTGTGCTTTGGTGCGGTGCGTGGTGAATGCGATTATGAATGGGAAGGGGAGTACGCTTTCGCTTGGCTACGTTCGCTTGCTACGTGACGTCTGAATGTGGGCTTTCCCTGTTTCTTTTGGTCTTTGTAGTTTGCTTCTCGGGTTGGCGGCTACCGGTCTCCTGGTGGGTCCATCGCCGGTCGGACGTTCGCTATGCACCGCACGGTGGCGGTGGTGGTGGTGCGGCGGTGTCGGTAGCAGCTGGCTATGGCGGAGGTCGTTCGGTTCGGTCGGTCGTCGTCGGGTCGGTCGGGGGGCGGGTTCCGCAGCGGAGGCTTCGGCATTCGTTGGCGCTGTATAGTCGCTCCGGTTGGTTTTGCTGGTGGTTCGTTGTCTGTTTCCTTTTCATTCGTTTTGTGTGGTAAGGAACCCTACGTCGATCGGTTACTCTCAATCGGTCTCGTCAACGGTCACTTGGCCGGTTGGTCGGTCGCCCGGCTTCTTGGTGGTCTGTTGTCGTGGTATCGATCGTGCGTAACCCTGACCCGGGAGTAACCCTCGCCGTCCCTCCGCGCTCCGCTCCGACCCTGCCTGGGGTAACCAACCCCCCTTTTAGGAGGGGGGGGAGGATAAGATAACCCTGGGGTTGCTTTTGTTGGTCTGTCCGTCCGTCCAATCACCGTGGGAGCCCGGTCCCAAGGAATTCGGTCCCAAAAATCGACGCCTGGCCCGAGCGCCTCCCGCCAAAATGCCTAGGACCCGCAGGGGAATTGGGTCCCAATTCCCGGCGAATGACGCCCAGGGTTCAGTCTGGGCATGTTGCCCGGACTGTTAGTCGAACCCAGAATTTCTGCAGCCTGGCCCCACCGACGTTGCGGGCTAGACCCCGCAATGGACCGGGCCGTTCGGCCGTGCTGGCCGGCCGGCCACGCTCCAGGGACCAGGCCTCAGGGTCCACACAAATCCTCCGGCAGCGTGCAGGGGGGGATAGCGGCACAGAACGGACGACCTAACTGCATGTAGCACTCCTCCCAACGTTGCTTGCCGACGTTACAATACTGTCCAAAAAAACCACACTAGTCCCTGCGGCCAAGGCACTTGCTAGTCTCTGCAAGGCCGCTGTTCCCAGCCACGTGCATAGCCGACATGAGCGACAAGCCTCAACTCTGGTTGCCTAAACAATGAGCGAGCGTGATTTCGTATCTTCGGTCCATCTTTGGCATAGATCTGTTGAATTGGAGGGCACAGAGCACACGGAGGGCACCGGAGATAGGAGATATCGGCCTGGCTCGGCCGGCCCGCTCGGCGTCATCGGAGGGACTGTCACGTGCTTAGACTCGGGCAGTGGGCTCCGTGGAGGCCTTAGGCACCCAGGAAAGGGATTCTTAAGGGCCAAGTCGGGTGGCTGGGAGCAGGGCAATTGGCACAATAGACAACAACACGAATAACACACATAACCACAATACACGCAATTGACCTACCATTACTGCACTGCTCAATTCAACAATTAAGAGTCTCATACGCCCTAAGGCCGACAATAACGAGTTAAGCCTTGGAGAATACTCTTCCCACTGTCCTTTCGCGATAATGGACACTGCGAAAACCACCCTCAACTCGACCACCGATTGGGTCCTTTGGTTCGATCAGCTGAAGACGAAGGCAAGGGTCTATAAGCTGTGGACCGCAATTGACCCATCGATTGCTACGCGCCCAACGCACGAGACGCTTGAGAAATACCTTGAAGAGCCTAAAAAGCCTTCTCCAAGCGACCACCCGCGGGTCGCAACGCGCCCGGCGGGACCAACGCGCTCGGCAACGGTCACCCCGACGGCTTCGGAGGCAGGCATTCTACTGCCGCCCACCGACAACGATACGCCGCGTGCGCACGGAATGGAGGATCTCTCACCCTCCGACCTTGCCCTATACCGTGCCCGACGAGCAGAGTATAACGAAGAGATGAGAGCGCAGGAAAAGCGCCTTCAACGATACGGTGACCTTCAAAAGACTGGATTCGCCAGACGGTATCCGACGACTTGAAGCTTCACTGCTGTACCTCAGACAAGGAGGTCGACCAATGGATAAAAGCCCTTGAGGAACGCGTTGGCATACGCCCTTTCGAACGCAGAAACAACGCGCAAGTCGCGTACGACGCCGCGTTGACGGCGCCTATGAGAAAACACCTCAACAACCGACGAGACGTCGAAGAATGGATTACGAAGTGGCAAAAGGCGCTCCACGAAGCCTCTGCGAGCGGACTGCCGCAGGCCCAGACGTCAAGCTTGTGGTTCACGCCCTTCATAACAGCATTCGCAAGATCGTATATCTCAAGCTGGGTATACGTATACCATGAAACCCACGTCCGCGAAGCTGAAAAGGACATCATCACACCAGGGAGCGTTTTAGCCGACGTCAGACGCTTCCTTCAGACTGCAGACGACGCAGAGCCTATACGAAAGGCTTCGCGAGGTGCCTTTGGCCCAACCAACCTCAGCAACAATGCCTCCCAAGAAGAACGTGGCAACAACAACAAACGGGCCCGCGGAGGCCGAGGCCGTGGCCGCGGAGGCCGTTGGCAAAGCCAACCGCCGAGGGATTTCAGTGTGCCAACGGAAACCTCAACCTCGTCGTCGTCGCCTACGACCTCACGAGAGGCAAGCGTACACGCCAAGCGAGAAAGGTCCAGCACAAGCGCCACTGAGATACCCTTTGCGAAGCGCACCAACAGCTGCCAACTGTGCCTTGGCCCGTGGCACCAAATAGACGAGTGTTTCTACGCGCTCCCTCATCTGCGAAGGGACAACAAGCCACTCAACCGAGCAACTCAAGCCCTCATCGATGAGCGTGTCCGAATTGACCCGGAACTCGCAGAGCGCTTGAGACAGGTTAGACAAGCAGCTAACCTGCCGAATTGACTGTATGGTAGCTGCCGAGGGAAGCTATCTCCAGCGTCTTTTCACACTGCCCACAGTCAATATCACCTTGCAGGATCAGCCATACTAGACTCAGGCTCTACAGTACACGTTTTCAACAATCCTTTATGGTTCAAGACGCTGAGAGCCGCGCCCCATGGAGACTTCCTATGGGCGGGCGCACAACAACTACCCATCGAAGCATATGGGACCGCGGAAATCAACCTGAGGGCACGTGGCAACAGCGTTACGAAGCTCACTTTGTTTGAAGTCGCCCTTTGCCCTGGGTTGGCCGCAAACCTCGTATCCTTCAGGAAACTCAGGCAACGAGGACTTTGGTGGGATAACAGCCCAGGAAATAACTGCCTACGACGGGCGGATAAGTCCTTCGTTGCGTACGTCGACGAAATCCACAATCAACAAGTGCTTGACCATCGGCCTTTCGGCTCGGAGGCCGCACTCGCGGCAGCCGTGCCGTTGCCGGCCGTTCGGTTAGACGAAGCACCCCCTACGCGCAGAAGACACGCATACACAACGGCTACGCGCCGAAAGCCTATTCTAGGCGACCTCATCACTTGGCACAAACGCCTTGGGCACCCAGGCCCAGAAGCGCTCAAAAGGATCGTCAACGCAGCCCGTGGGGTACGCCTTCAAGGCGTTGAAGGTCAACAGATCACCACAGTGGACTGCGACGCCTGCGCTCAAGGAAAAGCCCATCGAATGGTCCGTCGAAGCCCACGAGAGTCAGCTGCTCAAGCGCAGCCTGGTGATCGTTTGGCTATCGATTTTCACGACCTCGAAATAGGCTACGCAGGATATCGATCCTGCATGCTATTTTCCGACCGAGGCAGTGGTCTCACATGGGACTTTTACCTTCGCCAAAGGACCACAGACGTACTGCTCACGACAATCAAAGATTTCCTTGCGCTCCTTCATACCCAATACGACTGCCGCGTAAAGGTCATCGAGACAGACAACGAGCTCCTTCGCCACCATGAAATCGTCGCGAACCTCGAAGCACGCGGTATACGCCTTGAGGCGAGCGCTCCAAATACCCAAGCGCAAAACGGAGCTGCAGAACGCATTGCTGCTGCTATAAAGCAAAGGGCACGCAGTATGGCGATTGACGCGAGCCTTCCAGACGTCCTTTGGCCCGAGGTGTACACTGCGGCAACTTACCTCTATAACCGCACACCGCAGGCGGCCCGCGGCTGGAAGACCCCATACCAACTGTGGCATGAGCACTTCTGGATTGAAGAAAAGGCTCCCTACGCAAGGCCTGACCTTTCACACCTTCGGGTATACGGCTGCAAAGCGTACGCGCTTACTGCAGACGCCCAGCTACACAAACAGCGCAGGCAAAGGCTTGCCCCGCGTGCTTGGATTGGTTACCTTGTTGGCTACAGCTCCAGCAACTCCTTTCGCATATGGAACCCCCTTCATGGTGAAGTATTTACAACGCGCGACGTCGTCTTCAATGAAGGCGCCGTTTTCAATGGCGATCTCAAAGGCCTTGCCGAAAGCGTGCGAGAGTTAGATCTCAACGAAATACAACAGACTATTGACCGCCTCGTGCGCGAAGGAGCGCGCGAGACAAGCTTTACGCACACGGCTGACGAAGAAGCAGACGAGATCATAGAACACGCCGAGCGAGCTGAGGGGGCGACCCAAGGCGGCCCTGACCTCAACGAAGGCCCACGAGAAGGCCGCCCCGATGGGCCCTCCGAGCCGGCACCGCACACTGAAGCAAGATTCCAACTCATAACTCCTCCGACTACGCCTCCGAGAGCGTCTTTCTTCACTGCGCTTACAACTGCGCTAGGCGTGAGGGGGCGAGAAGGAAGATCTCATCTGCCCACAGACGGCAACGATACCATTCCTACACACAAGACGTGGCCGAAGCCGTTACGCGAGCCTCTCAAGGCTGCGTTTCTGGCGGGACGCACGCACAAGACCACGCAACGATTGATGGATGGCACTTGTACGCTGCTGAAGCGGGCTGGCCACCCGAACCCAGCGGCAAGTGTAGATCAACCCGTGATTGAATGCTCTAACAGCACGGCGGACGATCTAAAAGCGCATGAGACAGGGCTCCAACAGCCTGCAGTCGCGTGGCCTTCGGGTCGGAAGCAGTTAAAGGCAGACAGTAAGGGGCTTCCTACGTGCTCCGCTGAGCGTGCTCGCAGGCGTAGTAACGACGCAAGGACCGTCACTGAAGCAGCCACTCCGCGTGGCACCCACTGGAAAAACTTGCCCCCTCTTCCCACATCACACTTTCAGCTGGCAAGACACCCACTTGAAAGCGCTTTTCGAGATGCAGAAAGGAGTCACCTACAAGGTCACGAGCTCTCGCGCTCATGGCGAGAGGACTCCAAAGCGTCCGCGCGCGGCAATCAGATTCTTGGTTGCCGTTGGGTATACACATACAAACTTGACAAGCACGGCCGCCTCACGAAGGTGAAGGCAAGGCTTGTGATACGCGGTGACCAACAGGCGAAAGACGCGCGAGATACGTACGCTGCAACGCTTGCAGGTATGTCATTCCGAATACTGATGGCCTTGGCTGCCTGCTTCGACCTTGTTGTTGTTGTTGTTGTTGTATTTAACGCCATGGCGGCAAGGGTGGAGCCCTTGTCGCAGACCTCCCGAGGGGTATGTGGCGTGGAGAGCCGTGGGCTAGGACTATGCACTTCATACATCGCCCTTCCTTTCGTCCTCCAAATCCTGCCTGATGGCTACTATGCCTTCTATCTGTCCCTGGTTCCCGCTGGTTCCCCAGATTCATTGCTTCCCGTCTATTCCCTATGAGGGTTGAGTTGGCTGTCTAGATCCCGTGCCGAAGCCCGTTCCCTAGTAGCGTGGGCAGATCTTCCGGATGAAGTTTGTCACGCCGAGGAAGGCCTCAAAGCCTTTTGGGTCAGTCATTAGTCCCTTGAAGTATCGTTCAAGGGATCCCATAGGTCCTATGGGGTCGAGCGGACCAGTTGGGTAGAGGGTGGGCCACTGCTGCCTCCTCGCCAAGGTCGCTGGGCAGTAGACCAGATGGTCTACGTCTTTTGCCTCTCCGCAGGAGCAGGTTAGCAAGGCTTCGGTGTGGTTAAAGCGTCGGTGATAGTGTTCAAAGTCCCCGTGACCCGACCGGGCCGCTAAGAGGTGGTGAAGGGTGCTCCGTGGTAGGGCGAGTTCGGGAGGGCAGGAGAAGTGTAGCCTCAGTCCAAGCTGGGTGTACCGTTCGGTCGCCTCTTTACCCCACCACTGTCTGTACTGGTTTCGTAATCTCTCTCTGCCAAGCCGTTTGATCCCGGAGAGCGTAGCTAGTTGGCCTAGAGGGACCGGCAGCGCTGTGCCCTCCTTGGCTAGCCGGTCCGCCTCTTCATTGCCCTTAATCCCCTGGTGTCCTGGCGCCCAGTGGGTGTGGATGTTGTATATCCTAGCAGCAGCTTGGATCTCGAGCACCGCTGCTTGCGAGGAGTCTGGGGCCTCGCCCCGTATTCCTTGGATGACACTGGTGTTGTCGATGCAGATGTGTATGGGTTGGCCTTGGGAGGTTAAGAGGGCCCGCCGGAGTCCTATCCTCGCCCCTTCAGCCTCAGCGTCGAACACCTCTGCTAGACCGAGTCGGCCGCAGCCCTGGGCCACGCGCCTGTTGCTGCGGTAGATGACAAACCCATATCCTGTGGCTCCGTTCGTCGCTTTGGAGCCATCTGAAAAGACAACCATGTGGCTGTCTGGTACGGTCTTAAGCCAGGCCTGGAAAGCTTTAGCTGCCTCTTTCTTAGTCTGCAGGACTATCAGGTCTTGTGAGCCTGGGAGGTACTGCGGTTGGATGAGTGCTGGTCTCGGGCATTTTGGTGCAAGGTCTGCAGTCCGTTGGAGCTTCGTCTGCTGCCGCCCTCGTTGGGAGAGCCTCGGGACAAGAGGGTGTTGTAGATCAACCTTCTTTAGACGTGCTGCAAAGCGTAGGCGGACTCCTTCTAGAGCCACCTTGCTTGGTGGTAGTCCAGCATCCCTAAGGAGGCTGCGCGTCGGGGTTGTTTTCCAGGCCGGCAGGATAGCCCTTGCTGCCGTTGTGATGGCCCTTTCGAGCTTGATTGCAAGACCCTTCTGGCCTGTACTGACTTCATCTATCGGGAGAGAAACATTGCGGCCGGTATCGATGGCTCTGCCAGGGGCTGGCTTGGTCATGCCTCCATACCAGGTCTCGGCCCCGTACAGGGCGATTGGCAGGACGCAGGAGATCACAGCCTTGCGTACAGCAGCGGCCGGGAGCCCGCCTTTTGTGTTTGTCAGGTGTCTAAGATGTTGGGCCGCCTTCGTCGCCGCAGCCAGCTTTGTTTCAACATGGTGTCGGAAAGAAAGCCTCTTGTCGAACCAGACCCCTAGCCAACGGATGGGCTTCGTTGATGCTACGATTCTAAGGTGTCTCGCCTTAATCTCTGGCAGATCTCTTTGCTGATTATGTTTCCTTGTGAAGTGGATAGCCTCGGACTTCTTTGGGTCAAAAGCGACCTTGTTCTCCGTTCCCCAGTCGAGAATGCGTGTGATCTCCTGGCCGAGGGTCGCAGCATTACTCTCAAGGGAGGGGCCCATAGCCAGAAGGCCGATGTCGTCTGCGTACCCGAACCGGAGCTTCGGGTCTTCTGCTAAGATGTCTGCGATGTAAAGCAGGAAAAGAATAGGAGACAGCGGGGAGCCCTGGGGCAGCCCGCAAGCCAGCGGGAAGTCCTCTGTTGTTGCGTCCTCCAGCCTGACTCTGGCTGTTCGGTTTGAAGCAAAGTGGAATATCAGTTTGGCCAGGCTGTGAGGCCAGCCTTGTTGGCGTAGCCGGACAATCAGCCGGTTCCGAAGGACAGAGTCAAAAGCCCCTTGGACGTCCATCGTCACCAATGTAGCTGTGAGCCCTTTGTCAAGGGCCATTTCGATGTCGTGGGCGAGGCAGGTGGTTAGGTCAACCGCTGACCTGCCAAGTAGAGCCCCTATTTGTTGTGGGCTGGTCACCCCTTCTAGGATGGTAAGGTAGGACATTCTTCTGGCTATCAGCCTCTCGAGACCTTTCCCAAGACAAGATAGTAGGGCTATTGGCCGCCAAGATCCGGCTTTTGAAAAGTCTGTTTTCCCTGCCTTCTGGATCATAGCGACCTCCGCTCTGCGGAAAGGCTGGGGGAAGTAGCCCGTTTGTATGCAAGCTTGGAACAGTTGTCTGACAGGATCAGATATAAGGTCCCAGCAAGCCCGAAGCAGCCGTGTTGTGATCCCGTCGATGCCAGGGGTCGTGGTCTTTGTCAGAGTAGCCTCTCTCAGCTCTTCTCTACTGATGGCATCATGCCAGGGTATCCGTCGTCGAGAGACCGTAGGGACGTCGAACGGGTCTCCTGGCAAGTCATCCTGTGCACTGAACCTCTCTAGGAGGGCTCTTCGGAGTGCTTGGGCTTTACCCTGAGTGTCGTTGATCGTCTGACCCTCCACTACCAGAGGGGGGGCTCTTACCCCTAGGCTAGCCTTTCGCCAGCCCATAATCTTGTAGAGGTCTTGGTCCGAGGTAACTCCTTCGATCTTAGCAGCCCAGTAGGCCCGCTTAGCTTTCCTGACTGTACTCAAGAAGGCCTTCTGCTCTTCGAGGGTAGCAAGGCGTGGGGTCTGCTCTAGTTCTTGGGCTTGTCGGCAGCAGGCCTCGCGGTACGTTCGGTGGGCTTCTGCGCACTCCTCCGTCCACCAAGGGGCCCCTTTCCCATGCTTACCTCGTTTCTTTCCTACAGCCTGGACAGCCGTGGAGAGAAGGTCGGCTAGTCGTTCCGCTTGGGTGTCCAACTCGGCAGGGGTAGGTTCGTCCTGCAGAGTAGGTAAGACTGAGGCTCCTGCTCTGATCAGGTCTCTAAACCGGGGTAGGGCCGAGTCTGCGACTAATAGTGACTGTGGTTGGTCTGTCTGTTGTTGTCGGTGCTTTTGAAGCGGGATCGTTGCGATAATTGCTTGATGATCGGCCCCTGGGTGCAGGTGTGGGCTGACCACTGCGTGTGCGAGCGGAATGTTCGAGAAGGTAAGGTCAAGTACATGGCCTTGGGCATGGGTCGCAGTCCCTGTCTCGCCGATGAATGACAGGCCGTGGCCATCTGCCCAGTCTGCTATGTCGTCCCCCCTATTCCTGTTCCTCGATCCGGGCTCCCAGGAGTAGTGATGAGCGTTCAGGTCCCCTGCCACAAGGACTCTTTCTGGCGGCCTGTATCCTAGGAGGGTTGTGGTCGTGTGACTGTGGGGATCTCCTGGTTGCCTGTATACGTTAACCACAGTAATTTCGTTGTTAACTGTGATCCATAAGATGTCCCTTGTCTGTGCGGGCCTCTGCTGCTGGGCCTTCCACTTCCTCCCTTTCCGTATGTAGGTCATTACCCTAGGTCTGGTCTCCCTGTCCTTCCAGGAATCCACTGGGACGTAGGAATCAAACCCTGGGTGTGTGTTGATTTGCATTTTGTCAACATAGCCTATCCAGGGTTCCTGGACCAATATAATGTCGATCAGCTCCGCCCAGCAGAGCTCCAGGAAAGCTGTATGTGCTGGCGACTGCTTCCCTACGTTGCACTGAGCTATGCGTAGCACCTGTGGAGAGGCCTGCTTCGGCCTACGTCTCCGAGTCGAGTTCCAGGTGGGTGTAGGCATTAGCAACGTTGTAATCCGGTTTCTGGGCTACCCTCTGACTCCTGCTCAAGAGAGGTAGGATAGCGCGGTTAGTCTGGTTAGTCTGGGGAGGACCCTCGGCATCCTCGGGCTCATCCTCACTCATGCTGCTACTATCGGTGTCCCTGTCCCCGAGGCACACAATTGAGCTCTCGGAAGGTGTCCTTTTGCGTGGCCGCTTGGAGCCGGGCGGTTGATCCTGGTCGGTGGGAGGGAGATCCCCAGGCTGTTGGGTGCTGTTCCGAGAGGCGCTTAGGCCGGCCTCATAGAGGGCGTCATAGGCCTTCTGTCCAACCTTGCGGATCCGAGCCCGCTCCTTCCGGTCTGGGAGGGCAGGGATGCCGTTCATCGTCATAGGCCTAGCTGGACAATTCTTGTGGCTAGCCTGAAACGGGCCGCAACAGTTCGCACACTTCGGTTTAGCTTTACAGGGCCCAGTCTCGTGCGAGTCTGAAGGTCTGCTGCAGTTGTTGCAGAGCGGCTGTCGGTTGCAGTAGCTGTTTGAGTGGTAGCCCTGGCAGCCGGGGTCGTGTCTGATGAGCGTCTTCCTCTTCTGAATGAGTTGGGACCTGCTGCTTTGGTTGAACAGTCTGAAGGGCTGTACCTCTGTTAGGAATGAGATCACCCAAGAGACTTCGTTCGTAATGGGGTTCGGCCCAAGGCGGGATTGCCGGGCCCGGGTGGGCTTCAGTCTTGTCTGGGCAAAGACCTCGTCTTCGATCAAGGTGGCTGGGTCCAGGGCGTCCCCGTCAACGCTCCACAGTTTGGCTGGGCAGCGCGGGACGACGTAGGTAAACCACTTTATCGGGGTCTCTATCTTGTAAGCCCCTAAGCAGCCCGCTAGTTTTTGCTTGTCCGCGAGGAGGCCTTGCTGGATCTGCTTGTTTGACGGCCTCAGTGAGTATCCGGTCGCAATGTGGTAGATATGAGGGATATCTGCCAGTTGGAGGTCGAAGGTTCGGCAAACTGTCTGGCGGAGGGCAAAGGGAGCGTTCTTTCGGGCAGCCGACAGGCCCTCCTCCGGGATGCGGGCGAAGACCCGGAGGTCCTCTTTCGGTTGAGGTTGGGGCTGGGGTGGGGCCTGGGATCTTGTCTGGGGTCTGGCCTGCGGGCGGGTCGGAGCCCGGTGGGGGTCTGGAGCTGTACCTGGTGCCGAGGCCGTGACGGCGGCCCAGCTCCGGCTCAGTGGCGGAGCATGTTCCTTGTTGATGAGCTTCTTTAGGGCTTGGATCACATAGGCCGTAGCCTCTTTCGCGATCTGCTTCCTGGGGCCCTCAAAGCTGGAGACGACATTATCAACAGACTGCGCGATGGTTAAGAAGACGTCCTTGCGGGCCTCATAGTGCCTGGCCTCCTCGTCCAGGGCGGACAAGACAGAGCCAGTGGCGGTCCTACCAGTGGCTGGAGTTGAGATCGGAGTCCCCTTTGCCGTTGGGGGGGCTGGATTGAAGGTGTTAGGCTGGCTTCCCGCGAGACTGGGCCGGAGTGGCTGAGTCTCGGTATTGCGGCGGCGTTTAGCCCTTGGTGGAGAGGTTGGCTCTGGAGGTGGCCCAGAGCCCCGATCGGGGCCGGCCGGTGAGGCCGGCAGCGGTCCGATGCCCGCCGGAGGCTGTGAGGCCATCGCGGAAGGGCTCCGGAGCAGAGAAGTGAAGAGTTTTCGGCTGTTAAGGATTCTAGTGGTTCATCACCTGATTCACTAACAGCGGATGCCAAGAAAAATTAGGCGAGAGAGAAGTTTTTCTGCTTCGACCTTGAGCTACTGCAATACGACGCTGTGAATGCGTTTGTGCACGCAGATATTGATGAGGAGGTATATATGGAGATGCCTCCAGGATACTGCAAACAAGGCACAGTCCTACGCTTACAGAAAGCCCTCTACGGTCTGCGCTGGTCACCTCTGCTGTGGCAAAGGCACCTGGAGAGTGGGCTTCTGGCGCAAGGCTTTCAACGCGTTGCTGGCGAAGACTGCTGCTGGCAGAAAGGCCAAGTTACATTCTTCTTCTACGTTGACGACTGCGTACTGGCGTTTCCAAAGGCCCATGAGCCCGCGGCAATGGCCGAGATACGTGCTCTTCAAGGCAAATACCACCTTGAAGGCGGCGAAAACCTTTAATGGTTTCTAGGCCTTGAGGTCCTTTGCGACCGCGCGCAACGGAGACTCTGGCTCTCACAGGCGGTCTACGCCGAGAAGTGTAAGAAACTGCTTCCCACGCGCGCTAACGTGTTAGAAGACGATTCTCATAAGCACACTCCTATGGCAAAAGAGGAGCTGCTGCCGCGTGAAGACAACGCGCAGCCCAGTGAGATCAATTGATACCAATGCAAAGTCGGCACGATCCTATATGCTGCCGTGATGATGCGGCTGGACGTTGCTTTTGCAGCCAGCAGGCTTGCGAGATTCAACCAAAATCCAAGCGAAGCCCACCAGAAGGCTGCTGACAGAGTCCTTCTATACCTATACAAAACATGATACCTTTGCCTCTGTTTTGGCGCTGACCTAGGCAGCGAAAATGACGCCCTTGAGGTAGCGTCTGACGCGAGCTTTGGCGACAATACGCTTTGCAGAAAGAGCTTACAGGCCTTCGCTATGAAGTTTTTTGGAGGCCTTGTCGCGTGGCGGGCTAACAAGCAAGATACCGTCACAACGTCAACAACCGAAGCAGAGCTCCTGGCACTTACGCAGGCTGCTAAGGAAGCCATTTTTGCGAGCCGTTTGATTTCGCGCCTTCAGGTTCAGCTTCCTGCTGAGCTTGGGGGGCGGGCAACATATGCTACACCATCAACGCCCACGAGAATCCGAATCCAGTGCGACAATCAGCAGACTGTCAACCTTGTGACGAGTGAGCTTTCGAAGCTTCGCACGAAGCTCCGTCACGTTGATATACACAACTACTGGTTACGACAAGAAGTTGCTGAAGGACGGGTTGCAGTCACCTATACCCTGTCAGCAGAGCTGATGGCAGACGGCCTCACGAAGGCCCTTGATATGACAAAACACGACGCCTTCCTCCTTCAGCTGAATATGACCAACGAAAAGGACGTCCTTGAGGCCAACCGCGCAAGAGATCTCGAGGTGGACGAAAGCCGCTTAGAAGCGCAAATGAGACTTGACGACGTATGGGCTGTGGAGGAGGCCCGTGATCTTCCGCAGCACCATGAGCCTCCGCGAGCTCTGTGAGAATACAGGAAAGTCCCTGCCAACGGCGCAGCAAAGGGCACCGCCTTCGCAAGCCTAAAAAGGCCGGTGGTAAGCCCTTCCCTGAGGGGGCGTGTTGAATTGGAGGGCACAGAGCACACGGAGGGCACCGGAGATAGGAGATATCGGCCTGGCTCGGCCGGCCCGCTCGGCGTCAGCGGAGGGACTGTCACGTGCTTAGACTCGGGCAGTGGGCTCCGTGGAGGCCTTAGGCACCCAGGAAAGGGATTCTTAAGGGCCAAGTCGGGTGGCTGGGAGCAGGGCAATTGGCACAATAGACAACAACACGAATAACACACATAACCACAATACACGCAATTGACCTACCATTACTGCACTGCTCAATTCAACAAGATCATTCTATTCATCGTCTGGCGGTAGGCGGGTAAATACACACTCATCATAGTAGCCGGGCGATTTGGTGTGGATGTTGGGCTTGATGTTACTCAACATCGTCAACCTGGGTAGGTAGACGCTCAACTTGCCTGGGTCCTGCGGCAAAGTTGACTTCTCTCTGTCACTTCCTTCGCAAATGGCCGAGCCGGAGGTGATGCTCTCACGCGACGGTCTTGCCGAGCCAAGGCGATGTTCTTTTTCCTACCTATATATACTCGACACGTTCGGCTTCTGCTTCGGAATTTCTTCTTTGCTCTCGACACCAGGCACAGCTTCAACCTTGTCAACCATCGCTCTCCCGGGGACCCTGATACCAAGATGCTTCTCTCAGCCCTTCTCTTGCCTCTGCTTCTCCAGGCCGTCGCTGCCGCCCCGACGCAGGATGCAACGACAGCCCTCGATGCCTCCTCCTCCGACAGCGACCACGTGAGGACGGAGCAATTTACAACATCCGATGGAGAGACGTACGAGATTGTGAGTTGTTGCAAGCCACCTTTGCCCTTGGTTTGTTGGAAAGCCAGTCAGCTAATTACCACCCCGTTCTGCGTCGTTTCAGTTGATCAACGGAGCCTTGGTGGATGACACTGCCCCCGGCACCACTCCGGCAATGCACGAGAGACAGACCACCGTCATGGAGCCCCTTTGGTTCCCGGACGGCCGCGCCAAGGACGAGTGTGGGTCCAGCAGCTTCATCAAAGACACGGGTCCTAATGCGCCGACCACTGGGCGCTGCAGGGTGTTGATGGAGTGGGCCAAGGCCAACAACGGGTTCTTCAAAACCTACAACCACCATCACGCCAACGGCCGGGCAACTTGGCTCCTCAAGACCCACCCATCCGGCAAGAATGCGTGTGCGTTCTGGATCAAGCACGACGCTACTATCGGCTACATCGGCAACACAGACGTTGCCGATCTCATCCGCGATTCTCTCAAAAGGTTCGAGATGAACTTCAGCGGTGCGTGGAGAGTGCGAGCCCGCGGGGAGACTACATGCAACGGATATGCGCCTGGTCGCCACAAGGCCTCTTTCACGTGGTGGGTCGACAACGAGTAGCGGGCCTCCCCGCAGCCAGCGCTGCCGCCAAAGACAATCTCTTGATCAAACTTCCATGTAAGCAAACCAAACGACTGGGTGGTTTGCCTCGTGGCGCTGCCTGTTTGGCATTGGTTCCGTGCCGTTGGTGGTACAGGTTGCTTGCGGCAAGACATGCGATAGAAAACTGTGGTGAATATATATTGGTTTTCTTCGAATACCTACGGTGACTTTCGTCTTCCCACTCTGGTGCCGAATGCGGAATCGGCAGTTGGTCGGGATTTGCCTCCAAGCAAGATTCCATCTCCCTAAAGATGGATGTTTGCTCTTGTCTTCGACCCCCGGGCATGAAGCTGAGAAGTGCATTGTACTTGTATAATCTAAAGAGTTGAGGTGAGACTCTCTGCTCGTCATCGCCGAATAAGGCGCAGGCAGCCTTTGTCCGTACCAAACCTTTAGGTTAGGGTTAGGTAGGGTTAGATTAACTATCTAGAGCTTATCTGCTAGGCGGTTTCCTCTACCTTAAAAGGTATATCTAGTATACATATCGTACGAAGTGGTTTCTGTTGAATAGTGGAATAGCCCATGGGCTTCAGTATATTGTATGTGTTCTCGCTATTCTCAACTGCCCTGCCGCGCGCGCAGCCCTTTTGGCAAGCTCCGTGAGTGCCTCAGGCTGCTAGCAGCGTACGATCCGGCGTGTTCCGTGATCGCCCGACTGCTGCGGGGCGCGGGCCGCTCGCCGGGCACTTCGGGCACATTATGCCCTCTGTACACCCTATTATTTAACAGTTTTTAATCTTGCTTGTACTCGCGCTTACTAATCGACAAAGAATTCGATGTTTTCTCTGCTTACTAAGCGACAAAGAATTCAAGGCTCCCAATAGGCTCACGGGTACCCGTGCTTGTAAAATTCCACGGGTACCCGTGGAAATGACTAAGCAAGCTGTTTACCGTCCCACGTCGACGAACGCGTCTCGCGTTCGACGCATTCTACACGTTTCTCTACATGTGGTAACTCAGGCATAAAATTCTAAAAAGCATAGAAACAACCCCAGAAAATCCAGCACTTGTATTTTTAGACGACTGTCTACCTCCTGAACGCAATTACAAATCACGCGATGACCTTATACTGTCAATTAACAACTGGGCGGCAGCAAGGGGATACGCCTTCACAACTAGGAGATCAACTAAAGAGAAAAGTAGACAACAGACGATTACGTATTCGTGCGATCAGTCATGCCAGCCTCTAAGCAAAACAACAGCGCGTTAAAGACAAACTACAAGTAGGGGAACTAGTTGTCAGTTTTCTATGCTTGCCAAGGAATCCTTAGATAAAAGCACGTAGAGCTTAAGACACCAACCTGACATGCGATTTTCTTCTTATAATCATCCCCCAAGCCAGCATCCGTCTGCTCACCCAACGCACTGCAAGCTAACAGAAGAGGACTTTGCAAAATTAGCTAGCCTTTTAAATGCTAGGGTAGCACCTAGGGATATCTAGACATACATACAACAAACGACAAACTCTATAGCAACCTAACAGGATATCTACAACCATATTGCAGCCATCAAACAAGATATTCGTGGAGGGCAGACCTCAATCCATGCACTTGCCAATCAACTTAACAAGGAAGGCTTCTAGAGTTGAATGCAGTTTGCACCAGATGGCCAGGTTACAGCTGTCTTATTTGCCCACCTAGATTCCTTAGCCCTTCTACAAGCCTACCTAGACGTAATGCTGTTAGACTGCACCTATAAGACCAACAAGTATAGTATGCCGCTTCTTAACATAGTTGGCGTTGACGCTTGTTAATAATCCTTCTGTATTGCGTTCGCATTTCTTAGTAGCAAAACAGAAGACAATTATACCTAGGCTTTAGAGCAGGTTAGGTCCCTGTATAATCAGTGCAACGCCAGCATGCCCGCAGTTATCCTCACAGATTGCTGCTTAGCATGCATAAATGCTGTAGCCACTGTCTTTCCCTCTTCAGCATCTTTGCTTTGCCTCTAGCATGCAAACAAGGCAGTGCTTCAGCATTGTTATTCTGCGTTTAACCTTGCTAAGAAGAAAACAACTAGTGGCTCTGCAGCGTTAAAGTTATCAACTAACAACTAGGAAGAGTTCTACAAGTCCTAGCATTTAATCATTAGCTTGCCGTCTAAGATAACCTTTCAGGAGCGTATTTCCCAACTCAAAGAACGTTATCTTACAGACTATCTTAAAGAAGTTAGCTACGTTACATCCTTTTAGCTTAACCTATACAAGGAGAAGCTAGTAAAAGCCTAAGTTAATCAGCACACCTATTTTGGCAACGTAGCTACCTTGCAGGTTAAAGGCATTCATGCTCTGCTGAAATCGCACTTAAAGAGATCCACGTTAGATCTATTTAAGGCCTAGCAAGCAATAAAGCACGCGTTACTCAATCAGCTGTCAGATCTTAGATCTAATTAAGCCAAACAACAGACAAGAATCCTGGTCGAGCTTTTGGGATTGTTTTATGGCGCAGTACTTAGCTAGGTATCGCATAAAGCCCTCTGCAAAGTAGAAGAACAACAGAAGCTGCTCTTAAAGCATAAGCTAACCTATTCTGCAATCTGTACAGGGACCTTCTCTCAAGTATACAGTCTGCCATGCTTACACAAATTAAAGGCTTTACAAGAACGAAATCTTATTCTGCTACGTAAGCACTTCTATACGCATTAGCATCTAAGGCGCGAAGGAGCGCTGCAGCTGTTGCTAGAGCCTCGCCAGCAAATCAAGCCCAGATTGCAGTTAGAGAGCTCCTAAATTCTAAAGTCAAGCACTAGGCAAGAGCCAAGTAGGTTTAAAATCGTTGAAGTTGCGTCACAGGCCCCAAGCACATGTAGTAGGTGTCATGTAGTTGGTCATACCATGACTTCAAAGGCGTGCCCTCTGCAGTACTTGCATTTATTGCCTAAGCAAGAGCCTACTCCAGGTCTAGCCTCAACACCAAGTGCAGTCTATGCCACTGCATCTAAAGTCATAGAAAGCCTTCCTTTAAACGCCTTACAGTCCATGCCTGCCTTAGCTCAACCGACTACAGATAGAGCAGTAGAGGCCAGGATGTCACTACCGGAGATGCTACCACCATCCCAACGTTCGCCTTCACCCTCGCAGTCAAGATACAATTCACCTCAGGCAATATACAGACGGTACTGTGCAGCAAGAACCGCCTAGTATGCTGCCCAGCCTTGTAGAAGTGTCAAAACAAACTAGGAGTATTAGAGGGCAATAGGACTTCCCCTGCAGTACAGAAAGAAGTGCTATAAGTAGTGTCTTAACTACAAGCAGATGAACAGACGCTGCACCACCTCCAAGGGGTCAAGAGATTGGCTCAAGGAGGAGATAATGGCTTATCTAGACTAGGACAAAGCTGAACAGGAACGGGTAGATGAGCTTGTTGTTGCAGAAGAGGGAGAAGACCCTTTTCTAAACAGCAGGAGAGGTATAGGGGACATCTGGAAACGAGCCGAGAGAGATAACGCCGAACAAGAGGCGTTGTATGCTGAGGGTCAGCCCGGAGAGTGTATCATGGTTAAATCGGGAAATAAAGGACAGCTTAAACCCGACTCATACCTCCGATTGGCTCAAGACCCGTGCAGTAAAATTGCTTAGTCATTTCCACGGGTACCCGTGGAATTTTACAGGCACGGGTACCCGTGAGCCTATTGGGAGCCAGAATTCAATGTTTTTCCTGCTTACTAAGCATATAAAAACTTAATATTTTCCCTAGTAGAAATAGTAGATTTATTACCTATATTGCAGTATTATATTACATGCATTAACGTAGTTCACAAGCAAGTGAATCACACAAGCTAGTGAATCACTTTCTAATTATTTCGTACGCATCCTCTTTCTCCTAGTTTTTCTCCACCAACAACTATGGGACAGCAATCAATTGAAAGTGATTTAGTCCTAGCGCTTAATGCGCTCCAATCCAACCCAAAATTAAGCGTACGAAAGGCTGCATTACTCTATAATGTATCATTCTCTACCCTCCAACGACGAAAACACGGCCGACCTGCGAAACGCGACATCCGACCACATAACCAGAATTTGACCTTGTACGAAGAGGAGAGCATTGTACGATACATAATCGACCTAGATTCACGATCATTTCCACCGCGCCTTAGTGCTGTTCGAGAAATGGCCGATCGACTGCTTCGCGACCGCGGCGCGCGACGCGTCGGAACAAACTGGGCCTCAAACTTCGTACGACGACGACCTGAGCTCCGAACGCGTTTTAATCGAAGAATCGACTATCAGAGAGTCCTCTGCGAAGATCCTGACGCGTATCGCGCGTGGTTTTCCCTTGTACGAAATACAATTGCGAAGTATGGGATACACGATGACGATATCTATAACTTTGATGAGACTGGGTTTGCAATGGGCAAAATGTCCTCTGAAATGGTTGTTACAGCCTCTGAACGACGTGGCAAGCCAAGAGGAGCACAACAAGGGAATCAGGAATGGGTTACAGTAATCCAGGGCATTGGGTCGTACGGCTATTCTATCCCACCGTACATCATCTTTGCAGGCAAAGTCCATCTTGACTCCTGGACGTACGACAGCCCCCTCCCACCCAACTGGGTAATTACCCTTACAGAAAACGGTTGGACGACAAACGAGAAAGGCCTAGAATGGGTAAAGCACTTTGATTTCCATACAAGAAGTCGTACGAAGGGTGTTTACCGCCTCCTTATCCTTGATGGCCATGAAAGCCACCATTCTGTCGATTTTGAGCTATACTGCAAGGAACAGAAGATTATTACGCTCTGTATGCCACCTCATTCATCGCATAAGCTCCAGCCTCTTGATGTTGGGTGCTTTGGTCCCTTGAAACGGGCGTACGGTCAAGAAATCGAGGTCCTTATGCGGGCGCATGTTACGCATATTGCAAAGGAAGACTTCCTCCCAGCTTTTTCTAAGGCGTACGACAAGGCGATAACTAAGTCAAACATTCAAGCAGGCTTTAGAGCAACTGGCCTTATACCGTACGACCCTGATTATGTGATTTCACAGCTAGATATCAAGCTTCATACGCCAACACCACCAGGTTCTTCTGCTGGCTTACCACCAGCTTGGGTACCAAAGACACCAAACAACCCAATCGAAATCACGTCACAATCCGATTATATCAGTAATCGCATCGTACGACATCAAAATAGCTCCCCAACATCAATTCTTACAGGTATGCAGCAGCTGAAGAAAGGGATGATGATGATGGTGCACGAACAGACCTTGATGCGGGAGGATTTGGCTGAACTTCGAGAGGCAAATGACCGCCTTAGCCGCCGTCGGCGTACGAAAAAAAAACAGCTACAGCAAGGAGGGACACTTACAATTAACCAGGCAAAGGATTTAAAGTCTCAAATAGATGCGACGGAGCAGTTAAAGGCAGAAACAAGTCAGAATGGTGGTCGTACGAGGAGGCAGGAAACGCGCGCGCGACGATGTGGTATCTGTGGAGAGCCTGGCCATAATGCTCGTACATGTCAAAAGGTTGAATCTACATCTGAAGAAGAGGATTCCAGTTAATTTAAATTAGTTTAAGGCGTTGTAGTTGATTTCTCTTACATGTTATTGTACGAGTAGTAGAAAAGTGATTCACTAGCTTGTGTGATTCACTTGCTTGTGAACTACGTTAGTTAACTAATAAAAAAGCTATTCTTAAAAGTAACTACACTAGAAATCTAGCTGCTAATGAGGCCTATATAGAGGCTAAAATAATAAAAGAAGATATATAAGCTATAAAGAAAGCCTATAACTTTTTTTACACCTTATAAGCATTAAAATAAATATAGAAAATACCTTTTTATATGCTTAATAAGCAGTAAAGCAAAAAGACCTCTACCTTTTATAGCTATAGACTATAAAGGCTATTAAGAAGACCTTTCTTAAGGAGGTATATTAAATTATAAGGTGTAATGTATATAAAGGGTGCTATGAAGAGCATTAAAGATAAAAGATTTTAGCTAGCATACTAGCTGCTTAGTAGCAACAAAAGGCCTACTGCAGGCTTTATCTTAGGCAGTAGGCTTTATAGTAGCCTTAGGCACCTAAGAATAAGGTTGCTAAAGGCCTAGTTAGGCAGCAAGGCTAAGTAAAAGGTAATATAATAGTTATACATATAATACACTTAATATATACATAATTAACCTATTATAGTTAACGTGGCTGATAAGCGAGTCGATCAGACAAGCGAGTCGATCACCCAACCGCGATCATACCATCTTCCCGCTTTCAACACACGTCCATCGACCATAAAGAATGTCGTCATCAAACAAAGAAGCGCAATTGATCCTAGCGGTTCAAGCGATTAAAAACACTCCAAATCTTAGTATTCGAGCTGCAGCACGGATCTATTCAGTACCCTTCACAACATTACGCGACCGACTTAATGGAAAACCTTCGCGACGCGACATCATGCCGAAATCACGGAATTTGACGCTGCTTGAAGAAGAGAAGCTAGTTAAGTACATTCTTGACCTAGATGCCCGATCGTTTCCTCCCCGGATCAGTGGTGTTGAAGAAATGGCCAATCACCTGCTTGCCGACCGTGGCGCGCGACCGGTTGGGAAGCGCTGGGCGTCGAACTTCATCAAACGACAACCACAGCTTCGGACGCGTTTTTTTCGCAAGTATGACTACAAGAGAGCCCAATGCGAAGATCCACAGGCTATTTGCAGCTGGTTTGCCCTTGTGAAGAACACAATCGTAAAGTACGGTATCCAAGAGTCTGATATCTACAACTTTGATGAGACTGGTTTCATGATGGGCCAGATCGCAGCTGGCATGGTTGTAACGAGTGCTGAAAGGCGATCAAACACGAAAATGGTGCAGCCTGGTAATCGGGAATGGGTTACAGTTATCCAAGCCATAAGTTCGTCAGGCTACAGCGTCCCGCCATACATCATCGTTGCAGGCCATTATCACCTCTCAACCTGGTACACTGAAACAGATCTCCCACACGACTGGGTTATCGCAACATCTGAAAACGGATGGACAACAAACGAGATAGGCCTAAATTGGGTCAAACACTTCGATCGTCATTCAAAGCCACGTGCAAGAGGTCCTCATCGCCTCCTTATCGTTGATGGGCATGAAAGCTACCACTCTGCAGGTTTCGAGCTATATTGTCAGGAAAACAACATCGTCCCACTCTGTATGCCAGCTCATTCATCTCATCTACTTCAGCCCTTAGATGTAGGATGCTTTGGGCCTCTCAAAACGGCGTACGGTCGACAAATTGAGGAAAAGATGCGGCGAGGTGTAACCCATATTACGAAGGAAGACTTCTTTCCAGCGTTTCGTGAGGCCTTTACACAAGCACTTACGGGAAAGAATATCCAGGGAGGTTTCAGAGGCTCCGGGCTTGTCCCTCTGAGTGCAGAAAGTGTATTATCAAAGCTGGACGTCAAGTTACACACTCCAACGCCTCCAGGATCACTTCCAACAACACCGCTCCCTTGGGTTTCCAGGACACCAAACAACCCAACAGAAGCAACTTCTCAGTCAACACTGATCAAGGATCGAATTGCCCGTCATCAAAATAGCTCCCCAACACCTATCAATAACGACGTTGACTATATTCTTAAAGGAACACTAGGAATAATGCATGAGAATGCATTCCTGAGGGCGGAGAACAAAACTCTTCGAGAGGAAAACAGCACACTAAGCCGACGTCGGAGAGCTAAGAAAACGCGTCTCCAGCAAGGAGGAAGTCTTACTGTAGCTGATGCAGAGGATATACAGTCGCAGAGGGACGCAACAGCACAGGTTTATAAGGAAACGCGTCGGAGGAGTAGTCGTAAGCCAAGGACTAAATCGGGTCAACGACGGTGTGGCGTGTGCGGAAACACAGGACACAATGCGCGAACGTGTCAGTTTGATGTAGAAACGACTGAGGAAGAGAATTCTTAGTAGCGTTAATTGATTTAGTGGTGTTGATATTGATGTCTTCTTGGGTTTGTAATGTAGTCGTGGTTGGGTGATCGACTCGCTTGTCTGATCGACTCGCTTATCAGCCACGTTACCCTTACTAATTTAATAATACCTAACTAATGTGTAAAACTTTACAGCTAATAGGAACTTAATGCTAAACTAGATCTAGTCTAATTCTAAGAATCCTAATTATTAGGTTAAGTTAAGCTAGGTTGTAAGCACCTAAATGCAATTATTGCATTAAACCCTATTACCTTATTTATTATAGCCTGCAGATACAACTGCCCCCCTGTCCTGCAGCTACTAGCTGCTAAAGCCCTGTTAACCAGTCGCCAACTAAGACAGAAAAAATGATTGTTGCTTGGCAAATTTATAGGTCTTTGTAGTTGTCGTTAACCAGCTGGGAACCCTGGCATGCACACTCAGCCTGTGCCTTTCTGGGAGCAGACGATATCCACTGGCCCCGTCTGCAACAAAACAAGTCGAGGAATATGCAGAGGCAGGCAGCGGGGCTGTGGTCTAGAACATCATCCTACATAGGTGGTTCTCTCCCGCATATCATGCTTGTCCGCGACTGTGCCGCAGCCCGACGATGTCCTGTAGCTTTACAGACTAACAGTTTCGTGGAAGAGTCTGAGTTACATCGCGTACGAAATCCCTCAACCACCCTACAAAGAGGGCAGTTCGGCTTGACTGTGCATTCGCGCGCGCCCTGCTCAATCTTGACGCCAAGATCTTACGCGGGACCATCCGTGCAGCCGCCGCAGTAGAATGTAATCACTACAACTTCCCGCAGACACGTTGACGCAGCATCAGAGTTGCATCGCTTCTAGGTCATCTTGCCTGCGGCGAGGAAGTGGAGTTCCAACCATGCATTGCCAAATATGCATCGTGCTGCGTCTTTGCATTGTCTTTGGACGTGAAATCTTACGATTGCTCCACGGATGCGCGCCCGGAGCAGCCTGGTCTTCCCTAAGATGCAAAACCTACAACAACAGCAGAGACCCACAGCCTACCCCGCAGGAGTATCGTGATGAGCCAAGCCTTGCATGAGGAGCTGGTATCGAGGGAATCATGAATGAGCCGGATGCCGCAGTGTCGGCTCAAGAAGGCAGCCTGCATAACCCCGAGCGGGGAAACATAATGCCTCAGACGGCGGCACCGTTGTAGGTTCTACAAAAGAGAGATGACCAAACTATATAAACCTATCTCTTGGCTCTCCCAAAGAATAGAATCCCTTAGAGCAACAGACACAGCCTCTTCTGCAATTTGACAGCTTAACACCCTACCACAACTACTTACTCCTCCCTTAACGACGTTCTCAAGATGCGTTTCTTCTGCTCCATTGTTCCCGCTGTCCTCCTCCTTGCGTCCGGCACTCAGGCCTGGGCCCAGGACAAGAACGGCGTGTGGGTTGCCAACAACCAGATCTACAGGTTCGACAACGGCGGTCAGTAGCCATGTATTCTGTGCATATTTCGCCTGCATAAAGCTAACCAACCTGTTTTCGAAACCTGCAGAGTGGGTGCACGAAGCTTGCACTAGAATGAACACTATCGAGGTCCACCGATCGGGCTCCTGCGCATACTGGACCGACGGCAACGGCAACATGCACAAGGGCTGTAAGTCTTTGTCTCCGAGTCTCCGAAAAGACAAACGAAAATCTTGAGGCACGTTTCTAATCGCCGATTCTAGCCTGTGCGGTGAAGCCTGGGATGGTCATGTGCTGGTAGTCTGATGCCACTGGCTTTCAGCATGGGCAGTAACAACCAGAGGGCCAATATAAACACAGGCTGTACAGAGGTTGAGAAGTCAAGACGACTGCGAAGGACTATCTAGCATCTTTCTGAAGGACTGAGACAGAAGGTGCTGGCGTGCTAAAATACTGCCTGTAGAATGTCACGCTTTCACTAGATTATCGTCTTGGGCGTCCGGCCACATGTAACCATGCAAGCGTGTTCAAGTCTGGCCTGTGTCAGTGTGTCTCCATTCTGTTCTGGAATTATCCAATTCGTGTTTTTGATACGAGTGCACCATGTGTTCAGCCGGGGTCCTGGATGTGTGCTGTATGGTGTATAGACATAGGTATAGCTAGCTCTTATTGAGCTCGAAATACTAACGATCCATGGCGAAGTCCTAATTGTGGATGATAAGGCTTGTTGTAGTATTTCCCGTGTTTTATAATATGCAGAGATAGGTGGTTTTGCTAATAACGCCTGGTCAACTGGCTTTTGGGGCCTTGCTCTTTTCGCTACATGAGAGACTACGGATTGTCTGCGAAAAGTGAAACCCATCCTTGTGGTTGGGTTTTCGCAGCCTTATTGGTGTCTAAGAATGGTCAACTCTAGCCAGTGGGAGAGGAAACCAACTGCCTGGGACTATAAGACTTGTAGTTTGCGATCAAAAGCCATTGAGCGCACGAAGATATCTCTAGTGACAAGCAGCTTGCTTTACCCGATATCCTCGCACCGCCGCGTCTTAATCAAGGCCTGATTGCACTGTACCTATTCGCTCAACATCTCAATTTATAGAAGCTTGGATGCATTTTCGTAGGACCTCTTGTACACTACCTTTTGGTCATGATGTTCATCTTGCTCCAGAAAGAACACTAGCCCCGTCCTTGGTCGAGGCGATTCCACGCGACACTCCAGGTCAGCTCAGCTCTACCGGGCCCACACGGCGCTGCTTAAGTGTTCAAACAAGAAAAGAAATATAGCATAAACTGTGCGCCTGATGTCGAATTTCGAACGTGAGCTTTCTTGCGTGATAATGATTGTTAAAACTAGAACCCCCCCCCCCCCCCTAATAGTACAACTGCATATTCCCTCACATAACATGCGCAAGTCTTACGTCTCATATGAAGCAGTGACCCGTTGTTCCACAATTCCTGCGAGACTGTCCCTTAACGCCTTCAACTTGGTAGAGAAGCGGACTTGCAGCGACCCAAGAGACCGACCCGGAAAGGAGGCCGAAAACGGGCATGAATCTTCTTCTATAGGAGGCCTTATGCCTTCAATTAGGACAAGAGATCGTCTGAATTGCCTGAAAATAAGCATCTGAGCTTGGAAGATAGACTTTTAGACCTTAGGATCTTTTGTGCAGAGCTCGAAGGTTGACTTGCCGATGAATGACAACGTAGGTGTCCTGCAGACGATACCTCCCAATCTAATTGAAATTCCGTAACACATCTAAAGGTCGTCCGCTTAAGAACTGCATTCTTCAGCGTCTATTCATTAAAGATGCTAATAGGGAACTGTTACTCTGGGACACTGTCTGCAGAGGCACGAGACACTGGCGGGCTCATCGTTCCACTCGCTTCCACTGGTTTCGCGACCCGCTCCGATCTTCGTCTTGTCCCCGATGATGACTGAGATGACGTCTTTCGTGACCTGAGAGGCTTGCTGGCGCCCGCTACTGATGCTTGTTATGTGTTTTGATACCAAAATAGACTCAAAAATAATGTTAAAAACCAGTGTATTATTAAATATGTAGATATAGTCTTTTGATATTAAATAGTCTCAATATAAAATAGTAGAAATGAGATGGTGTGTGTAATTGTACGCAAACTCTACACATTCTTCACATCTACCGGAATCAGTTCGCTCTTCCTAGCAATATTCTCTGCGAATGCCGTGATCGGGATGCCGGCCATGACATCGAAGACGTTGATCTTGCTCTTAAGCTCCTTGAGGGCCCAGTTGACGATTTCGATTGCCACAAGCGAATCAACGCCGTATGTATGCAAGAATCGGCCCGGGTCAACCTCTTGAGGGTCGACTTGCTGCATCTTGGCCACACGCAAGACCAACGCCTGGGTAATTACCTCGGAGGCACCATCTAGGTTCGCGACTTCGGAAAGAAGCGTCTGGATGGAGGCTTGCACGTCCGCCGCGTCACCTGCAGCGTCTTTCAGGTGGCCTCTGAGCCGGTTGAGGTCCATCTTGGACATGATGGCGAACTTGGCATCGTCCTCGAGATAGAAGGGTGTCGGGATACCGGCGACGACGGCCGAGGCACCAGTTGCAATTCCCAAGATCAATTGGTGGTCGGGAACATGACCGTGCGTGGCGGGCTCCAAGTTCATGTCCCGGCGGATGGCCAACTTCATGAGGTGGTGGAACTCGGCCTCTCCGATTCCGTACGGAACCTCCCAGTCCTTGAGCGAGTCCAGCATACCCGTCTCGGCCAGGACACCGATGCCGCGCATGATGGGGACGTCAATGGTAAGGCCGGAGTTCAAGCCCAGTTTCTGGCGACGATGGTGCGCCAAAGCGTCCTGGAAGCAGTTGCCGGCCGCGTAGTTGGCCTGTCCCCGGTTGCCGAAAACGCCGGCAAAGGACGACAGAGAGATAAAGAAGTCGACCTCAGGCAAGGCGGCCGAGAGGTTTGATGTTCCCTGGATCTTGGGCAACGTCGACTCAACCCAGTCACGATACGTCATGTTGGACCACAGCACGTCCCGCAAAACCATGGCGCATTGGATGACGCCCCTGACCTTTCCTTGCAGCTCGGCCTCGGCTCTGGCGATGGCAGCGTCCACAGCGTGGCGGTCAGAAATGTCGCAGGCGTACGCTGCAGCTCTTGGCTGAGAAACAGAGGTCTCGAGATCGGAGAGGAGCTGACGCGCAGATGGGGCTGTGGCGCCGGAGCGGGAGAGAAACAGGAGCTTGCGAGCGCCGAGCTTGTCAACCAGAAAGGTGGAAAGGGAGCGGCCGAGGCCGCCGAGACCGCCGGACAGGACGTAGATGGCGTCTGGATCGAGGGCGAGATGTAACGAGGAGGCTGAAGAGTCGAGGGGCTTTGGGATAAGCTTGGCGGAGACGATGTCGTCTTCCGAGTAAGTGAGCACGGCAGAGGGGGGTTGGGGACTGCTTCCCACGTGGCTGAAGGCTGCTGTGATTCCAGTGCTGCTGACGCCGAAGCATGGCACCGGGGCTGGATCACGAGCAGCGGTAGCGACATTGAGGTACCGGAAGGCCGACTGGAGGATCTCGACCAGCACATCGGGCCGGGTACGTAGGATGGAAATGATATTGACGGCAGAGAAGGTGGTGTTTGGATTGGTGCTTGCGGTGACGGCGGAGGATCTGCCGGTATCACCAGCACCGCAAGTGACAAAGCGTCCAAAGAAAGCCAAGCAATCTAGGATTTGGCGCAAGGGCTCGCCGGACAGCGTGGCGGAGCAGTCGACGGCGGCATCGACACCGCGTTGCGCAGGAGTGAGCTGCCTGATGGTCTTGGCCAGGCTGAAAACACTGGTTGAGAGAGGCACGATATTGGACGGCTCGATGCCGAACGAGTCGGCCAGGATGCTTGCTTGCGAAGGAGACTCGGCCGTGGCCAAGACGACCAGGCCTAGATGCCGTGCCAGATGTATGACTTGTTGACCGACGAGGCTGAGAGGGTCGTGGACGAGGATGACGGCTTTGTCTCCGGCCGAGATGGCAGGTCTGGCAAGGTGGACGACGGCGTACCATGCGGTGGCAAGTGAGAGCGGGAGGCTGGCCGCCTTTTCGAAAGACATGTCATCTGGTATGGCTGCAACGTAGTAGACGCTTGCTCTTAGCAGCGTGCTGTGAGCACCGGTTGCCACGGCCACGACCCTGTCACCGGGCTTGAAGCGGCTTGCCTCTCGTCCGGAGCCGACGCGTTTGACGATGCCGGAAGCCTCTAGCCCAAAGGAAGCACCGGGAGAATGGGCAATGTCGCCCTTGATGGCGGCGAGGTCGGACTGGGTCAAGTGAGAAGCCTTGACGGAGATTTCGACCTCGTCCTCGCCCAGTTCGGGCTCGGCCTCGTCCTGCTCCACGAAGTGAAGCGAGTCCAGCTCACGGGTGGATTCAACAGCGAGTTGGAGACACGATTTGGAATCGAGCAAGCCCAGCGCCAAGTTTTCCGTCCGTCTGCCCGATGTGATTGAGTCCGCGGCGGCGTTGACGAGTTGGTCCATCTCCCCGTTGACGGCATCGTCGGGGACCACGCGGTTGACTTGGACAAGGCCGTCTTGTATGCGGAACTCGGCATCAGTTGACTGAGAGGATGCAAAGGCGCAGGAGACGAGCCGAGCCGAGTGCGCGCCGAGATGGTCACGTACGTCGAGGGTGCGGAAGCTCAAGCCGGGCATCTCGTTGCGGACCACGCGGGCGACTCCAGTGACGATGGCTGCTGCTGGGTCGTTGAATCCCGTGACCCAGAAGAGGCTGTCTGCCGAGAGAATCAGGTCCCTGGCGGCCGAGAAGGCAGACTCTTCCGTGCCGCCGTCCTGCGCCGGTGCCAGGTCTCCCCAAAAGGAGGCTTCGAGCTCGAGCAGGGAGATGACAGTCTTGCCCTGCAGGGAGGACGCCTGGCTCGGTTCCCATGCCGCGAGCGAGGTAGTGAAGCCGAGAGACTGAAGTGCGGCCGTGACAGCGCCGGTGAACTCGGCGGCTTTCTTGGACGCGCGAGGGCAGGTGAGGATGGTGACTTGTTTGTCGACGTGTTGCTTCTGCTCCGCCGGTGCTGCCGGGGGGGTGCCCAAGATGAGGAGAGCACCGTCGACTGTGCCAAGGTCGGCTTCAACAGCGAGTCCAAGCTCGCTGGCCACGTTTCTCATCAGCGGGACGTTCCTTGCGTCGTCTTCAAGCAGAAGTAACCTGCCCTTGGAGGAGGCGGCCACGTGTTTCGCCAACGACTGAAGGACGGCTTTGACCGGGCCCTTGCTACCTGTTGACAGGTTTGGCGCAATGAGCAGGTCGGCCGCCGCCGCAGGCCATGGAGACTCGGACGGAGCGCCGGAAAGTAGATCGAACACGACAACGTCGACAAGATGGCCGTGATCGACGGGCAACAGTGCAGTCTTGACATGGGCTGCCGAAGCATCGTCAGCGCAGCAGACTGTGTACGAGGCAGTCTTCAGCACGGCTCCGGAGCGAGGGTCCAACGCCGACGCAACAAGAGTATCTGCCGCCGCTTCTTCAGACGCCATCTCAACAATGGAAAAGCCGGGGTTCGTGTGGTGGAGCAGCTCCAGGTAGTTGGCCACTCCTTGGTTGACGGTGCTGCTGCTGCTCTCCCGTCGAAGCCAGTGCTCCAGATCGTAGTTCGAGAGCAGGTCGACAAGAGGCCTCCAAACCATCTTGCTGGCGTACTTCTTGTCGATGTCAGCACCCGCAGCAGAGTCTGAAGCCTGGGATTCGGCGGCTCCTTGGACGAGCGAGCATCGCAGGCCCCGGACGGTGAGGAGCGGGCGGGACTCGTCTTGGCTCATGACGGCCATGCTGGCGTTAAAAGTCTTCAGGCTGGCAGCAGAGACGGTGCAGAAAGACTTGAGCTGCGTTCCAGTCGCGACGGGGAGACTGGTGCTTACAGACACCTCATCGATACTGGTGGGAACCATGGGGCCAGTCAGGGAGCTTCCATCGCCCATCAGAGCGGCAAAGCACAGATGGAACACGGCATCGAGAAAGGTCGGATGCACGATGTGAGGCCGCTCGCGGTACGGTGTGGCCGGGCCAGATGGGGCATCGGCGGAGGAGGAGGAGCCGAGGTCGGGGACGAGGATGCTGCCTACGGCCGAGTTGGGGCTCACCGAGAGCGTGTCGACGTTGGCAAAGCAGGGCCCGTACTGTAAGCCGGTCTTGTCGAGGGTGCTGTAGAAGCTTTTCACGTCGACCACGGTGTCGCAGGCCGACGAAGCTGCTCGGAAAGAGTTGATAGTATCCAGATCGTCCAATGACTGAGGGACAGTGGCGTCGCCGCCGTCGTCGTCGTCGTCGGCGTACTCAACCAGCACGAGACCTCTGCAGTTGGTCGAGAGGGACTGGCCATCGGCAGAGCTCGCAACCGTGAAGTGGTACCATCCGTCTCCGGGGCGATGATGCTGCAGTGCCAATGTGTGCTCGACCTCCTCCTGGCCCGGGGAGACGAGCATGGCGGCGACGAGCTGCACATCACGGAGGCGGAAGCCCACGAGCGCCCTCGGCTTCGGCTTGGCCGATTCTTGGTCAAAGGCGAGCTGCCTGGCTCCCTCGATGGCCATGGCGAGGAAACCGGCGCCCGGATACAGGATGGAACCGTTGATCTTGTGGTCACCGACCCATGCTTCCTCGGCCGGTCGAAGGAATCCGCGCCATACCCGCTCTTGAGTGGATGTGACCGGGCAGGGGGCCCCGAGCAGGCCTCTGGCGCCATGGTCGCGAAGCCGGAGCTCTCTCGCAAGCCGGGACTCGGCCCAATACTTTTGCGTATGGTTCCATTGGTAGGACGGAAGCCGGACCAGCTGCCTACCTCTCGCCGCCCCGTCCTGGTTGACGGCGGAAAACCGGACGGGGACACCGTGGGTGAAGAGCGTGCCGGCGAGACGCAGTGCTGTTTCGACCCCGTCGAGGTTCCTCGACAGGACCGAGTAGTAGGGCACGTTGGTGACGCCGATGGCCTTGAGACTCTGCAGGGATGGCCCCTGAAGGGCGGCGTGAGGTCCGATCTCGACCAGCAGGTCCACGGCGTTGTCCCGGCGCCGCTTGTTGGTGTCTTGCGTGAGAGGTCGCACGACGTCCTGGATGGTGGCTTCGAAGAGCACCGGACTGACCAGGTTCCTGACCCAGTGAGCGGCGCCCAGCTCGTCCGGATCCTGCACGAGAGAGCCCGTGACGGATGTGTGCATGCGGATGCTGGAGCGCGAGGCGGCCGGCTCGATCGTGAGATGGTGGATGGCCTCCATGTAGTCCTGGGCGACCATCTGCATGTGGAACGAGTGATACGCCGTGTCGACGTGCAACATGCGCGAGAAGACGCCTTCTTCCTCGGCGACGGCCCGGAGCTTGTCCACCCCCTCAAAGTCGCCGGAAATGGTCACGGACGACGGCGAGTTGACGCAGGCAACGCACACCTGGCTCCCCACGTCGGCTTTCGTGATCATGGCCGTGGCCGCCTCCCGGCCCAGTCCCAGAGCCATCATGCCGCCGCGAAGGTCCGGTGACGAGGTTGCCAGCGCCGTGGCGAGCGTGCCCCGGAAGAAGGCCACCTCCCACGCCGACTCTCGCGATAGGGCGCCCATGCAGTACGCCGCCGCGATCTCGCCGGAGGAATGACCGGTGACGGCGTCCGGAGAGATGTTCCAGCTCTTCAGAAGGTCGACGAGCGCCACCTGGAGGACGGTGCACAGCGGCTGGGAGTACTCGGCCGCTCCGATGTTGGACCTTGTCTTGTCGGGCTCGCGCAATTCACGGATGGCCGACCACGGGCAATCCAGTTGGTCTCGCAGGTACGCGTCGGCTGCCTCGATGCTCGCGCGGAAGACCGGATACGCCTCAAAAAGGGCCATGCCCATGCCCGGCCACTGCGCCCCCTGGCCCGTGAAGACGAAGCCCAGCCGTGGTGCCCGGGAGCTGAGCGTCTCCGGCACGGCGGCGTCCTTACTGCCGATAGTCTCGGCCACTTCCGCGACTGACGAGGACGAGGCGACCACGTACGTTTTCCATTGGAAGTGTGACCGCTTCTCGCTCAGCGTGTAGGCGACGCTGCCGAGGAAGTCGGCCTGCTGCTCTTGCGTCCATGACGACGACGACGACGAAGAAGAAGAGGACTTGAGAAAGTCGGACAGTGCCTTCTTTGCGCGTGCCAGTCCGTTGCGGTCCTGAGATGTTATCGGATAGAGGCGCGCGTGCGGCCTGGGCTCTTCGGCGCGGCCGCTGTTGGCTGCTTTGCCGGCTCGTGAGGCAGCCAGCAGCTCGCGGCGGACTCCCACCGTCTTTGTGAAATGCAGACCGTCGGCGACGGCCCGCGAGTTCAGGTACGATGCGGCGTCGTCCAGGATTGCGTGGGCGTTGGTCCCGCCGTAGCCAAAGGAGTTGACGCTGATGCGTCTCAGCCCCTCGTGGGACTTGTTGGGCGGAAACACGGTGAGGGCGGTGGGCACGGCAAGGTTCCAGTCGTCAAAAGGGATCTTGGGGTTGGGCGTCTTGAGGTGGATGTTGGGCGGGATCATGCCATTCTCGAGCACCAGGACCGACTTGATCACGGCCGCCAGACCAGCCACGGCCTCCAAATGGCCAATGTTGGACTTGACGGACCCGACCAGCAGCCTGTTGGCTGCGGAGCGAGACGATGCCAGAGTCTGGGACAGGGCGAGCGTCTCCGCCAGGTCCCCGGCCTGAGTTCCAGTTCCCTATATGTATATATGGCTGTCAGCTATGATACCTGATGTGATGATGTATATGTAAAGTGGCCGGGGGGAAGAGGGGGGAAGAGGGGGGAAGAGGGGGGAACACGGAGAGAGACATACGTGAGCTTCTACGTAACCAGTCCCGTCCATGTCCAGCCCCGCGAGCCCATAGACGCTCTTGATCAGGGCAATCTGTGCTTCTGAGCTGGGGAGGGTGAAGCCTTTGGTGTGTCCGTCTTGGTTGCAGGCGGTTCCGCGGATGACGGCGCGGATCGGGTCCTGATGCAGAATGGCATCATCCGCGCGCTTCAGAACAACGGCAGCAAACCCCTCGCCACGACCGTAGCCGTCGGCAGACACGTCAAAGGACTTGGACTTGCCGTCGGGCGAGAGGAAGCCCTGCCCGCCAAAGAAGTTGAAAACGTCGGGCCCGAGCAGGAGGTTGCTGCCGCCGACGATGGCCATGTCGCACTCGCCCAGGCGCAGGCTCTGGCAGGCCACGTGCAAGGCCACGAGAGACGAGCTGCAGGCCGTGTCGAGCGTGAAGCTGGGTCCTCGCAGGTCCCACAGCCAGCTGAGGCGGTTGGCAAGACTCGTCTTCTGCAGGCCCGTGGCCGCGTACGCCGGAGCGCCGTCCGGGTCGCGGTACAGCATCTCCTTGTAGTCTGATGTGAAATGGCCCACCCACACGCCCGTCTTGGAGCCCCGGATCTGGTCGAGCGTCAGGCCGGCCGCCTCCAACGCTTCAAAGGCGACCTCGGTCATGAGACGGTGCTGCGGATCCATGGCCGCCGCCTCGGCCGACGAGATGCCGAAGAAGGACGCGTCGAATCTGGATATGTCTTGTTTGATGAAGTGGCCGCTCTTGGTGATGCATGTGTTTCGCTTCTTGTTGGCCGACCAATAGCCATCGCCTTTCCATCGTGAAGCTGGGACCTCGGACCAGGCGGCTATTAGAATATGGATTGTTAGCCATGTGTTACCGCCGTTGTTGGCACCGTTTTTGGTTTCTTTACAGCCCCTCCAAGTTCGTGCGCACATCGGTAACAGAGGAGAGAGAGACAGTAACGAAAGACAAAGATAGATACTTACACTTGCCGCTGCGTATCGCCTCCCAGAAGGACTCGGTACTCTCGCAGTCGCCGGGAAATCGGCAAGACAGGCCCGTTATCGCCACCGACACATCGTCCCGGCTTGTGTGGGAGCTCATGATACCTGAGGATATCGTACAAAGGGTACGAGGGGATAGATGTGGAAAAGATGATTACGAAGGGGGGGCGGTAAAGAATGATGTAAGGGGACTGAATTAAAACGATTTACGGTCCACACACACACACATCCGAGACTTTGTGTGTTTTCACGAGGTTTGTTCAGAATTCCATCTCCGCGTGTGCACCAGATCATGCGACCCCGGGGGGAAATATGTAGTAGTGTATCTAGTGAATGAGAACAGTTGTTGCCACTCGGTCTGTTTACTACACCACACCGACAAGTAAAACCCGGCCCCGGTCGTGTAGGGGACTACATCGTCCGCCTGACATGATCGTCTGCATGTATCCTTCGAAGCCGATATTAGACCCAGGACCCCGGTAAACCCTATAACCCCCGGCGCAGCCTGCCACAGGAACATTGGGCCTCATCTATGACCGAGTCATTCCTGACGGAGCCGCGCGCGGGGTTGATATGCCAAAAGCGAAAGCCTAACTTCCTCACGTTGACAAGGCGTAATACGATAACATTGTGTACCGTTGCGGGCAACCAGACGAGCCCTGATGCAACTCTGCAGGCGGATTACGCCACCATGGCTAGTCAGGTAGGGTAGCTTGTCAAACCTTATGCGGCGGCTTCCCGCCAGTCCGCGGCTTTGGTGATGCGAACAAGTCCGCACGTCAAGCCTAGGCCTTGCGGCTGTGTGGATACGCGTGTACTCCAGGGTCCGGCCATTTTTGGTTTTGCCAGCTCTTGGCTTGTCAGTTTGGCCTCGGCAGAGTCTCTACACAACTCTGATACGCGTGGTTCCATCGAGGCTTTTGCGCCGGAAAAGCTTCATTCAGTCTGATGCCCAACAACAGCCGACACACTACGGAAAAAGGAGGCTCACAGATACATACACACACACACGCAAAGTGCGCACCTTGGGTCTAGAATAGAAGTTTAGTAACTGACAAGTCTTTCTGCATACTGAACATCTTCTTGGTTTAGGGGAGAACAAACTACTCCCGATAGTTTCATCACATCTCTTGGTTTAGGGAGAACAAACTGCTCCCGAAAGTTTCATCACATCTCTAAGAAAACGCCTGTCCTTCGCCCTCGTCGTCAACGCCCAAGGCCATCTTCCCCACCGCCGTACCCGACTCAATAAGTCGGTGCGCCTCCTTGATACCCTCCAGCGTCAGCTTGGCACGTCTAGTCATATGCGGCTTCACCACTCCCTCGTCTATCATCGTCGCCAGCTGCGTCAACCACTCGTGATGCTTCTCGGGATACGACCAACCGGCGGTCGATGACAAGGCGGTGTAGTGTCGGTAAAACGGCTCCGTCCCGAGCCAGCACCAGCTGAAGGTCAGCGACTTGCTCATGAACTTGGAACCGTACATGTCGAATCGCGCCTGTACGATGCTGCAGACTTTGCCAAAGGGCGCGAGCACCTCTGCCAAAGGGTTGATGTACTGCTCGGTGCGGCTCGTGATGTACGCGTAACGTAGAGGAATGTCCTTTGGCAGGTTGAGCTCCGCGATCTGGGACACAATGTCCTTCTGGTGATTGATCGTGTGCGTGGCGCCCATGGACCTGGCGAACTCGGTCGTCTCGGGCCGCGAGCATGTTGCAATCACCACCGGCAAGTTGAGGACGTGTCTGGCGATCTGGATCGCCACCGCCCCGACCCCGCCGCCGCCGTTGATGATGACGATCCCGGCCTTCTCGCCCTTCTTGACCTCGAGCCGCTCGACGATGGACTCGTAAGCCGTGTTGTACGTCAGCGGCATCGCTGCCGACTGCGTCCAGTCCAGGCTCTTGGGCTTGATAGCCGCCTTGGTCTCGTCTATGATGGCCTCCTCGGCGTAGGTGCCCCATCGGACCGCGCTTCCTACCCCGTAGATCTCATCGCCGACTTTGAACAGCGTGGCGTCCGGGCCGAGCTCGGTGACGACGCCGGCGACGTCGCCGCCCATGGCATGGAATTGGTTCAAACCCGGGTTGATTCCGCGCACGACGTTGTAATAATTCGGCGTGTCGTCATACGTGCCCTGGCGGATCTTGATGTCGATTGGGTTGACAGAAACCGCCTTGACGGCAACCTTGATCCAGCGACCGGGCGGAGATCCCAGGCACGGCACTTGTCGCGACTCCATATTCTCAATCGGCCCATACTTGCCGTCTGGGATGCCGATGGCGCGCATTGTGGCAGAGGCAACTGGCTGGTCGGCGGAGGACATGTTTTTGCCGGGGCAATTTCACGGTCTAACGCAGCAAGAGAAGGCGGTGATGGAAACGGATACAAAAGCCACTCAACGCTAAGGTAATAAGTGCCGGCAGCGAGTGATGAGCAGGAAACCTTTTGGTGAAAAGTGTTGACTTGATATTTGATCTAATTCATCTTCGAGCGAGGCCGGTACCGGCGGATACGAGCAGCCGAGGCGGACTTCTTGGCATCACTCTTGGTCCGAACTGACCCCTCGACATTCCTCACCTTCATGAAAACTGGCCTGGATGTGACCAGCCAGCGACTGCTGCGGACAACGATTCTGCGAGAGATCGACCGACCCTCATCCTTTGCCTCATTTTCTGCCTCGTTATGTCTCCGGACTTGATAAAGCACATGACTAGTGATAACGTCACATACCCACATTTCGGCCACCCCCCCATTTCGGCCACCCAAAAATGCCTCATTTCCCCTCAACACCATGACTACCCTCCAACTTCTAACTATCACAACATTTACATACCTTATCTGAATGACTTCATTTTTTGCACATACCTTCCTCTATACCTAATGGTCGAATATACCGAAGATGAAATCAATCAGGCAATCCAAGCTGTTAGCAACGGTATGAGCCTAAGGAAGGCAGCACATCAATATGGGATCCCAAGGACAACCCTTCAGTATCGACTCCATGGAACCCAGGGCAGGGCAGCTGCCTTTGCTGACCTTCAGAGGCTTTCCCCTGATCAGGAGGCTAAGCTGGCTGAATGGGTGCGAATCCAGCATGCCCTTGGGCTTGCTCCAACCCATCAGCAAGTGAAGGTATTCGCAGAAAGGATCCTTCATGCTTTGGGGGATACAGATCCTCTAGGAAAGACTTGGATCCAAGGCTTCAAAAGAAGAAACCCATCAATCAAGGTCCAGAGAAGTCGCCCTGTTGACTCTAGACGTGTTAATGGAGCATCTACTGAGGTCATCAGGGACTGGTTTCAAACTCCTCGCCATACCAGAGATCAAGGGTATCAAACCAGCCAACAGATATAACATGGATGAGACTGGTATCCTTGAGGGCCAGGGATCTAATGGGCTGGTCCTGGGCATGGCTGAGACGAAGTCTGTCCGCAAGAAACAGCCTGGATCAAGGGCATGGGTGTCTATCATCGAATGCATCTCTGCCATAGGCTATACCCTGAATCCCCTCATCATATACAAGGGCAAGACAGTCCAGCAGCAGTGGTTTCCTCTGGATCTTGGCCCTTATGAAGGATGGCAGTTCACTGCAACAGAAAATGGATGGACAACAGACGACACTGCAGTTGAATGGCTGCAGAAGGTCTTCATCCCTCAGACTATCCCCCAGACTGCCTCCCAGGGCAAGGAGGAGGCTAGACTGCTGGTTGTTGATGGCCATGGGAGTCACACTACGACAGAATTCATGTGGACATGTTATATTAATAATGTCCATCTCTTATTCCTACCACCACATACCTCCCATGTCCTCCAGCCACTTGACCAGTCAGTCTTTGGCCCTGTGAAGGCAGCCTATAGGAAGGAGCTTGGATACCTCAGTCAGTGGAATGATTCTACTATTGTAGGCAAGAGGAACTTTATAGGCTGTTATCAGAAGGCTCGTTTGGCAGGCTTGACGATGGATAACATTAAAAGTGGTTGGAAATATACTGGCCTATGGCCTGTCTCTATGGCTAAGCCCCTTATGAGCCCTTTAATGCTCCCATCAACACCAGGGCCATCAGATCAGGCCTGCAAAGGGCAAAATAAAGGCGTTAGAGATGAGGAATGGGTTTCTGCTTCATCTGCAGTGGCATGGTCGACGCCAAGGAAGATGAAGGATCTGGCTGGCCAACTGAAGCTATTCACAGACCTGGATAATGACGCTAGGACTCAACGTCTCCTTTTCATGAAGGTGAAAAAAGGCTTCAGCGAAAAGGCCTATGAGCTGGCTACTGCCCAGCATAAGCTGGAGCTCCTGCAGGCCCAAGTCACCAATACTGCAGCAAGGAAAAGAAGGACAGTCCAGATCGACCCAAACACCAAGTTCGCCAATATTGAGGACATCCAGAAGGCTCAGATTGAGGCTGGCGAAAAAGAGGATATCACAGATGAATCCAGCGACTCTGATACCCCTAGTGAAGCTGAAAGCTGTATTGTGGTGGCATCTAGGCCTAGTCAATAATTAATTGAAGATGGTGGTGATGTTGGGGATAGCTTCATTCTGGGTGTTCCAAATGAGGGGGTGTTCCAAAAGTGGGTATGTTGACTTAAAGGAAGCCGGTTTGTTAACTACGGGTCCACGGTCGCCGATCCTACATTGTGTCATGCTGTCTTTTTCGCCGAATGCTATGTAAGCGGCAAATAGGGGCTCAGAAAGCTAGAGTTTGATACGCTCGCCCTGTTGTTCTTGGATTTGTCGATTAGAAACGCTGGTAGGCAGACGAGTAATGGCCCTGGCCGATTTGCTAAATTGTAAGCCGGGCTCAGCTGTTATAAATATGCCTTTGAAAACTATGGGTAAATGTATTTTTCTGCAGTAGCGTACTCCGTACGGATACAATTGAGGAGAAAACGGCACACCCCTCTGAGCCCACCATAATTACGCGTACCCCTGGGTGTGGGATCAAATAGGTGAACAGGGGGCTTCCCTTGGGCTGGTCATTCGGAAGACCTGCGAGCGTCATCCCAGTCATTACCAAGAGGCTAGTGGGACACAAGCTTCTGCTTCCAGCAAGCCACTCCGAGACCCATGTTGTTGTAAACTGTGATAGAGCACTTAATAGATACCTTCTTAGATAACATATTGGATGCAGAATGCTGTGGGTCTATGGCTTACATACTACGTAGCCTTTGAGTCGGCTATGTTGTGCAGTAAACGGACATGGGGGCTGCCTTGGGTTGAAACTGGCCTTCGTGACAAAAGCATAAGTCCAAGGTGGCTCTGGTATTGATGCCGAAGATGAGAGGCTGCGACTAGTGCTGCAAATGATGCCGAAAGCCGGAGACGTTTCAACGTTTTAGACTTTTTAATCACTATTATAGTTCTCTTTTAAATAATTCTATAGCTAGTCTAGAGGCAATCATAGGCTGCAAAATCTAAGGCACTAAGCTTTATTATATCCTGTACTACACTATCCAGCTACTAACGTCACATACCCACATTTCGGCCACCCCCCATTTCGGCCACCCAAAAAGAGGGCATTCCCACCAACACCAGTATGTTCAATTAACTACTAACTGCACCTAGATGCCACTACAATACAGCTTTCTGCTTCACTAGGTAAATCAGACTCGCTGGATTCATCTGTGATATCCTCCTTTTCACCAGCTTCAACCTGCGCCTTCTGTACGTCTAAGATAGTAGCAAACTTGGTGTTAGGATCTAGTTGGACTGCCCTTCTTTTCCTTGCTGCGTTGTTGGTAACTTGGGCCTGTAGAAGCTCCAGCTTTTGCTGGGCAGCTGCCAGCTCATAGGCCTTTTCGCTGAAGCCTTTTTTCACCTTCATGAATAGAAGGCGTTGAGTGAAGGCATCATTCTCTAGCTCTGTGAATAGCTTCAACTGCCCAGCCAGATCCTTCATCTTCCTTGGCGTCGACCATGCCACTGCAGATGACGCAGATACCCATCCTTCAGCTTCCTTGCCTCCAGACTGCCCTTTGCTGACCTGATCAGATGATCCTGATGCTGCTGGTGTTGATGGGAGCAGTAGGGAGCTCATTAGAGGCTTCGCCATAGAGACAGGCCATAACCCTGTCCATTTCCAACCACTTCTGATGTTCTGCATCGTCATACCTGCAGTACGAGCCTTCTGATAACAGCCTATGAAGTTCCTTTTGCCTACAATAGTAGAGTCATTCCACTGACTAAGGTATCCAAGCTCCTTCCTATAGGCTGCCTTTACAGGGCTGAAGACTGACTGGTCAAGTGGCTGGAGCACATGGGAGGTATGTGGTGGTAGGAACAATAGATGGATGTTATTAATATAGCAGAGCCACATAAAGTCCGTCGTTGTGTGACTCCCATGGCCATCAACAACCAGCAGTCTAGCCTCCTCCTTGCCCTCCTGGCCCTCCTTGCCCTGGGAGGCAGTCTGAGGGATAGTCTGAGGGATGAAGACCTTCTGCAGCCATTCAACTGCAGTGTCGTCTGTAGTCCATCCATTCTCTGTTGCAGTGAACTGCCATCCTTCATAAGGGCTAAGGTCTAGAGGAAACCACTGCTGCTGGACTGTCTTGCCCTTATATATAATAAGGGGATCAAGGGCATAGCCCAGGGCAGAGATGCATTCGATGATGGATACCCATGCCCTTGATCCAGGCTGTTTCTTGCGTACAGACTTCGTCTCAGACATGCCCAGCACCAGCCCATTAGATCCCTGGCCCTCAAGGATACCAGTCTCATCCATGTTGTATCTATTGGATGGTTTAATGCCCTTAACCTCTGGTATGGCAAGGAGTTTGAACCAGTCCCTGATAACCTCAGTAGATGCTCCATTAACACGTCTAGAGTCAATAAGGCGACTTCTCTGGACCTTGATAGATGGGTTTCTCTTTAGAAAGGCATGGATCCAGCCCTTTCCTATAGGCTCCTTGTCCCCCATAGCACAGAGGATTCGTTCTGCAAATGCCCTCACTTGTTGATGGGTTGGGGCAACACCAAGGGCATGCTGGATTCGCACCCATTCAGCCAACTTAGCCTCCTGGTCAGGGGAAAGCCTCTGAAGGTCTGAAAATGCTGCTGCCCTTGCCTGGGTGCCTGTGAGACGGTTGTGGAGGGTGGTAATTGGGATGCCATATTCGCGGGCTGCCTTCCTTAGGCTTTGGCCGTCTGAAACAGCCTGGATTGCCTGATTGACTTCATACTCAGTATACTGGGCCATAAGGCAGGAATAAAGGTCCTCTGAAAAAATGAGGTTATTTGCATAAGGTATGAAATTGTTGTGATAGTTCGAAGTTGGAGGAAGTAGGAGGCTGGTGGTGGGGTTGAGGCATTTTTAGGTGTTCCAAATGAGGGGGTGTTCCAAAAGTGGGTATGTTGACTTACTAAAAGATCTACAGTAAGCTGAAGCAATTGGTTTACACACCACCCTATCTTGACATGAGACAGACTTAATCCTCCAGTAGATTCTATAAAGGCTTGACACTACAGTGCATGTTACTATGTTATACCCACCGTATTGAAGCCTAGGCTTTGGCTGGGGGTTTAGAAATGGCTTTATTCAGGCGTTTCCATCGCAGACCGAGCGCTGCAAGAAACGCGCATACGGCCATTGCAGTGACAATGTAGTAAGTGTTCCTCAGTCCGCTCATATAGGCCTGTCGGATGGCCATGATTTCGTCCGATGGCAGACCCAGACTCACGAGCGTCTGCTGCAACTTGGATGCGCCTGCGTTGAGCACGACTGAAGGGCTCAAGTGCGGAACAGCACGCGCCATATCCTTGACTACGCCGTTCTGGAAAGCTGCCTGTGCGGCAGAAACTGACACGGCACCGCCTAGGGACATGAAGAATTGCACATTGGACGTGGCTTGGGATAGTAGATGGAATGGCAAAGCATTCTGCACGACTATTTGCCCGGCCTGGAAGCCCACGCCGACGCCCAATCCCAAGATGACTTCGAAGGGAAACCAATGGCTCTGTTATCCGCTTATCAGCTAAGAATGACGACGCGAAAACGGGTCAATTTACCATAGGAGTGTCCAGCGAGAAGGTGGTGATGAGGCCAAGCCCGACACAAATCAGCGCGAAGTCGCCGAGGATAATGACATTGTAGTTGCCCAAAATTCCGATTAGGATACCGGTCAAGATGGAGCTTAAAACGGACGAGATGGAGAGAGGCAGAAGACGGAGACTGGCGTTGACTGCGGAGGCGTTCTGGATGGCTTGGAAAAAGATGGCTTGTGGTTATGGGTCAGTATTAAGGCTGGCTTCTAACGTCTTCTTTTCCATGATTGCCACTCGGGGCTAACTTACAGACATATGGGATGGTTGCGAAGTAACTAGCGCCGAAAAACATGCTGAAGAAGATAGCGCTGCAAACGTCTCTGTTTTTAAAGAATCTAGGCGGCAGCAGACCACTGTCCTGAGCTCGATGTTCAATCCCGACGAAGAGCAACAAAAGCACGCCGGAACCCGCGAAGCTACAAATAAGTGTCAGCTTTAAGGACATCGAAAAGCGTAAAAGGGCCAAACCTACAGGCCTATAATGGTAGGCGAAGACCAAGGATACTCGGTGCCACCCCATTGCATGGCGAGAAGCAGCATGACGACGCCTGGTAAGAGCGTAGCCGTGCCCGCGAGATCAAGTTGACGGACGCGCGAGAGAACAGTCTGTCTTTCTTTGCTCTGGCCGGAGTTTTGGGATGCGGGCAAGACGAAGGCGACCACCAGAAAGGCCACGCCTCCAATGGGTAGGTTGATCCAGAAGCACCAGCGCCAGGTGAGGTGATCGGCGAAGAAGCCGCCAAGCAGTGGCCCAAGGACGCTTGCAATTCCCCAAACGGCGCCAAGCAGGCCAAAGAATACGGCCCTCTTGTGTATAGGTAGGGTTTGGGCCAGAATAACATATGTCCCGATGGCAATGCCTGCGTCGCCCAGCCCGCAGATGGCACGGCCCAAGATCAGAAGGCTGCTCGTCGACGACAGGGCGGCCATTAAACTCCCGATCTCGAAAACCACGATCGCTGTCATGTAGTTCCATTTGGTGTTGAAGGACTTGTAGATGGTGCCGTACAAGGGCTGAACCGCGGCGGCTGACAAAAGATAGGAGGAGGTATACCAGCCCACGTCCTTGACCGTCCCGAACTCGGACGTGATGGCGCCAAGCGCCGGCGACAGCATGGTTTTATCCATGGCGAGGCAAAAAACCGAAAGGTATAAGGAGGCGAGCAGCAGGTAGAGTTTCGGTCCCGTGATCTGGCCAGAGTCTGTCTGAGCGGACTGATTGTTGGTGACTTGGGACGTAGAATCGTGCGCCGACGAAAGAGCTCGACTGGTGACAACGTCGTCCGAATGGTCTGACGGAGGTTCGCCGGAGCCCTTCGAGTCTTGAGCTTTCTCTTCAGTCATTTCGTTATTTTCTGTATCTTGAAACCAGATGGCGTGTAAGCAAACAAGTCGAATCTATCGGTTTGTTTCTGTGTTTGGGTCTTGTAGTTGAGGATGAGAACGGTCTACCTTGGCACTTACAATTTTCCGCATTCTTGATGGAAGACATCCTCCGTCTTCTACCCATACGAGTTAATACAACATAGGCCGGCCGAAATTTGCCGATCAAACCCGCATAGGCCTGAGATTGATGACATCCGGTGAAATGAACTCGGTCCACGTCAGTCGGCATTTGCCACTTAACTTGACTTGTGTCACTCTTTTTCCGACGAGTCCGACCCCAGTCCTGACTTTGAGTCAGGGTCCTTGTTCCGAGTGCGTCCCACATGCTAAGGTTTAGGTTGTATATTATATTGAACACCATTGGAGGGGATGAGGGGCGGGGGCGCGTGTTGATCGGGAGCCATCCTCTCATCTACCGCAAATTAAATCAAAGTCAAATTGAAAGACGACGGCACGTACTCTGGATCCATGAGTCAAGCCGTTGATTGTCCCTAAAAAGGAAGAAAGCTATCTAGGAGTGAGTGAGAGACGAAGGCTTGAGAGTGAGATAAAGTCTTCGTTACTTGATTCATGACACACATTTCGACCTGTGACTTGGCCTGTTACTGACACCACCGTCGTTTCATTCACCCGCCCAGCATCAATCCCAAACCGGACAGTTCTCTGATGGTGCCCAGTCCCTTCAGGTCATTGTCGATTACTTGGATGCTGCAACCTCGGACTTCATTTTGATCATACTCGACAATCATCATCATGGCACAGAAGACTATTCTCATCACTGGATGCTCAGACGGTGGCCTCGGCTCTGCGCTCGCTCTGGCCTTCTCCAAGGCCGGTTGGCGTGTCTTCGCCACCGCCCGCAACCCATCCAAGTTGGAGCAGACAATCGCTGCGGGCATAGAGGCCCTGCCGCTGGACGTTACGTCCAAATCATCCATCTCAGAGTGCGTTTCGCGCGTTGGCGAACTTACCGGCGGGTCCTTGGACGCGTTGTTGAACAATGCCGGCGCCGGCTATATGATGCCTCTCATGGACACGAGCCCGGAACAGACACGAAGTGTGTTCGAGCTGAACGTCATCTCGCTCATCAGTACCACGCAGGCGTTTCTCCCACTGCTCCTCCAGTCCGATGGCGGGATGGTCATCAACAATACCTCCATCTCCTCGGTGGGGGGGATGCCATGGCAGGTTATCTACAATGCGTCCAAAGCGGCGGCGGCCTCTGTCACGGCGGGAATGCGACTTGAGCTCGCGCCCTTCGGGATCAAGGTCATCGACCTCAAGACGGGTACAGTCACATCAAATTTCATCCAAAACCTCCCTCCAGCTGTACTCCCCGCCAAGTCTCTGTACGGAATCGCGAGAAAGGAGGTTGAGAAAGTAATGTCAGCCGAGAAGATCCAAAAGGAGGGAACGAGTGCCGACGCTTGGGCGGAAGCGGTGGTCGTGGAGGTTACGAAATCTAAGCCCAAGCTTTGGATTTGGAAAGGGGCAAACTGCTTCTTTGTTTGGTTTATCTCAACATTCGTCCCCGTCGGAGGTTTCGATGGAATTATGAAGAAGATGGTCGGATTGGACATAGTGGAGCAAAGAGTGAGAGCGCTGGGAGGTCCGAACAAGTTGAAAGTTTTGTAATTAGTAGGACTCGGATGAGAGCTCAATATACACAGGTTTCGTAGTTGTTGGTATAACTTTCGGATCACAGGGGCAGGGTATTAATCGATGAAGCTATTCACAGATATCGTGATGATTGCTTCGGTGATTCGGTGGGTGGTTGCTTGCTTAGGTGAAAGTGGAAGGTGGGCTTGGCGCCTGCCCAGGCGAAGGATATGGGCCTGCCGCCCCACTCAATCGCCCGGGCCACTTATTGCCCGTACCTTCCCTCGGCCGGATTAATCCCATGCCGAGGTCGCCGGTTCGATTCCGACACTGGCAATCTCTCTTTTTGTCGGAAGATTACTGGAATCGAACCGCCGCCTTAATCGTACAATTGGCCCTCTATCTGGCCCTATTGCGCTCAATTGCGCGCCCTTATTATTCCTCAAAAGTTAATGCCTAACTCAATTAATTCGAAGTTAGGCATCACTTTCCCTAGGTTTTCCCCATATCCCCGCGTTCTCCTCCGCCTTCCATTCGAGTCCGTCATCCTCCGATCCTTGACCTCATTGATGATTCGGGACTTGAAGATGCGAATGCCCCTGTGCCTGGCGGGGTCGAAAAGGACGAAGTCGAATACCCCTCGGTCAATCAGGTTATCAACCTCCTTCCGGTTCGACTCCTCAAAAGGGGCGCCAGGCGTGGTGATGATGGATCTTCCCTGGGGGGAGGGTGAGATGAAGTTGAATGTGATGAGGTGAAAGAGGTGGAAGGAAAGCTGAGGGATATGAAGGACGCAGTCGAATAACGTCACGATCACGGGCGTTTCCCCTCAGCCGAAGCGTCGGGGGCGTATACGTTCGTTTGACGGAGAAATTACCGCTGTCGGTCCCTCAGTTCCCTTGGTCAGCAGTGATGAAAGTGAAGGTATTCGGAAGGCGGTTCAGCAGGTGTGAACGGTGCAGCTGAACCGATCGGTCGGACGATTCGGAAAGTGAAAAAGTCTGAACCGTGGCGTGGGTGAAAGAAGAAGGAAAATTTTTCGCTCCTGCTGTTTTTCAGCGAAGTTGGTGATCGGTCGAAGGATATGGTGAATCAACCGTCAGCGAAGAGGTCGAAAAGTGAGGGTATTTTCAGCAGAAGATTGCCTGATCGCAGGGTAGTCGAACTATGCCTGTGATCCTCGTTCTTGAGGCTGCTGAAAATAGCGTGATGGACGCGTCAGTTATCGAGGGGACTGGTGCCCTTGTCGATGACTTCTGTTAGCGCGACAGGGGGACGAACCCTTGCTGCCGCCTCGTCTGTGAAGATAATTACCCTTGCCGGTCTGTGATAACCTGTAACAGTTATCACTGATCAGTGTTGGTATAACTTTCGGATCACAGGGGCAGGGTATTAATCGATGAAGCTATTCACAGATATCGTGATGATTGCTTCGGTGATTCGGTGGGTGGTTGCTTGCTTAACTAGGTGAAAGTGGAAGGTGGGCTTGGCGCCTGCCCAGGCGAAGGATATGGGCCTGCCGCCCCACTTAATCGCCCGGGCCACTTATTGCCCGTACCTTCCCTCGGCCGGATTAATCCCATGCCGAGGTCGCCGGTTCGATTCCGACACTATTGGACGTATTTTAGATTACTAAACGGAATTTCTATGGTGAAATAACCTTTTCAGCGGAAAGTCAATATGCTGGGGAAAAGTCAGCGTTACCCCGCAAGAGTCGTAGTGCTCCTGAGAAAATGATTAAATGCGCACTCTCATTATGCCTCAATTTGAACTTGAGCAATACACAAGACCTTTCTATCAGGCGGACCATTACTGTTTGAGTATGAACAAGTCATTGTCTTTCGTCTCATGCTTAGTCTCTCATCTCCTGTGTCGACTTTCACTCTATCAAACAAGACAATTGATGTGCGCGAACATCTTTGCATACTAGGTCGGCGCCAAGACGTCTGCGATGCGGTTCCAGTTATGTGTTTCTGCTGTCTGGCCACTCCTGGCAGCTGCGGCTGAAGGGAACGGACCTACCGTTGACCTACCGTATGCCCGTTATCAGGGTGTCTACAACTCGACGTCGAATCTCAATATCTTCCGGGGGTAAATGCTGCACATTCACCATCTTTCCACCATTAGCTAAACTCCGACAGCATCCGCTACGCAGCTCCTCCAACAGGAAAGCTTCGATGGCAACTACCCCAAGAGCCGGATAGCAGCAAGACGGCCATTACGCCAGCCGTCTCTAACCCACCGCATTGTCCATGGTCTCGTCGTTCCCTGCAGTATCCAAAGACAGCAGCCGAAGAGGTCTCCCTTAGATCCTTCAACGTCACTGGAGACGAGGACTGTCTTTTCTTGAACGTGTTTGCGCCGGCTGACGCCCAAGACCTTCCCGTACTTGTATGGATCCACGGCGGCGGCTACAGCCTTGACGAGGCCGCGTCATTCGACTTTTCTACGCAAATGGGGACCAACAACAACACTTATCTCACTGTTGTGATCCAATATCGTCTCGGCGCCTTTGGCTTTCTGTCATCAGCTGATGTTTTGGCTAATGGGGTCGGCAATGCCGGCTTGCATGATATGGTCTTCGCGCTCCAGTGGGTGCAGAAGTACATTTGTAAATTTGGAGGCGACCCGGGTAGGGTGACGGTCGCAGGGCAGTCGGCTGGTGCTGGAGCGGCTCTGTTGCTGGCTACAACGGATGTCACCGATGGGCTCTTCAGCGGCGTGATTGCGAGCAGTCCATACATCACCACGCAACCGTAAGTCGCTCCATTGTCCTGTGTCTCAAAGGCTCACATGTGCTGGCTGGTTGGTCTTGGACTGAATAAATCTCACTAGTCAATTCGATGGATACCGGCCGACACAGAACTACCAAATGCTAGCGGAGCGTGTAAACTGCTCGTCCACTGGCAACTCCTCGTCTCTTTTTTCCTGTCTCCAGAACGTAGACTCGGTCTCTCTTCAAAACGCCAGCGATTGGGTGAGCACACAGGGCCGTTACGGCCAATGGGCATGGGGCCCTGTTACCGACGGAAATCTCATCAAGGGCACTCTTTCGAATCAGCTCTCCCACGGGTTGAAGGGGTCCCATTTGCTCACAAGCAACGTCGCAGACGAAGGCCCATATTTCACTCCGCAGAATATCACCTCCCAGGCGGGCTTTGTCTCGTTCTTGCAGTCCAACTATCCCAAGCTGACCGCTTCCAACATTACGGAAATACTAGCCATTTACGCCCAGAAACACGAGGACTTCCTCACGGCCAACTCAAAGGACGCGAACAATACGGATCCGGGCTTCGCAACTAACGGTCGGGATGCACCCTATGCTACGACTGTGTCCAACTATGCCACAGGCTGGCAGCAAGTAGCCAACAATTTCTACGCCGAGGCCACTGTCATATGCCCCTCGCATTGGGTTGCCGACGCATACGCAGGGAAAAAGGGAGGCCAAGCATGGCGTTACCAGTTCAGCATACCACCCGCCTACCACGGTCTAGACGTGGGGTCCGGATCTGGCTTCGACGTGCTCCTTGTGGACGTTAACACTCCCAATACATCCATAACTCTACCTCTTCGGCGCGGATTGCAGACCGCTTGGGGAGACTTCATTGTCAATGGGGCGCCAACTCTACGTGGTTCTGGTTCGGACGTGAGCGTCTGGCCGCAGTGGAAAATGGGGGGGGATGGAGTCGCCAACATGTTGAATGTAAACATGACAGGAGGAGTGCCAGCGGAGAAGGAATCTACATTCGACGGCATGGTCAAGTTACAAATCACCAGCTATCTTCCTGGCGGTGCCAACGACCCACCTCTACGTGATGCCTTGGACATTGTGGACGGCGAAAAATGGGAGGACGGCCGAGGGGAACGATGCCGCTTGTTAGCAACACTAAGCCATTGGATTAATGAGTAGAGAAACGTGCCGACAAGTAACCGGGTTACAGACTAATGAAGCGTTGTTTCTAGAGAGCAGTGCAATGGTTAATCTTAAGCCTTCTTGTACGATAGGTTTTGATCCTAGTAAGTTTGATTTTGTTCCACTTGCTTAACTAAAATGGCTATACACACAGAATAATTGCTATTACTACATGCAATGTAACTACACTTTGCTCTATTTGTTGGTATAACTTTCGGATCACAGGGGCAGGGTATTAATCGATGAAGCTATTCACAGATATCGTGATGATTGCTTCGGTGATTCGGTGGGTGGTTGCTTAACTTAGGTGAAAGTGGAAGGTGGGCTTGGCGCCTGCCCAGGCGAAGGATATGGGCCTGCCGCCCCACTCAATCGCCCGGGCCACTTATTGCCCGTACCTTCCCTCGGCCGGATTAATCCCATGCCGAGGTCGCCGGTTCGATTCCGACAGTAGTTAATACAAGTAAAACTCCATGGCTTTTTGAGGGTGAATACTATGCAAACCTTGATTTGTTCCAATCAATGCATGGTCATGTAATGTCGGAAGGCGTTCATCACCATGGGAGGTGGATGAGCTCATCAACCGCACAATATTGTACTTTTCAATTCTGCTTCCATTCTCAGCGGCTTAAGCAGGAGGGGGTCCAGATAAAGTAGCTTCTATTCTAAAATAATCATTACGGTGCACTTGGCAAGAATACAAGACACTAGGAAACACGTGCTGTTGTGAAGAAACGAAGTCGTCTCCTGTAGAGTCTACACCGCCGGCACCATCTTGACCTTGACACCATCTTTCGGGGCAACACTGAGCGTCCACTGCTCTCTCCACTCCGTCGGGTCCATGTTCTCGATCCTCTCGAATGCTTTGGCCAGTCTAGCCAACACGTGGCTCGTCTGAGTCAATGCAAATTTCTGACCGGGGCAAACTCTTGGGCCGCCCAGGAACGGCAGATACTCCCAGCCATGGCGTCCTTTTCTTTCCGAATCCGGGCTCCAGCGTTCGGGCTTGAAGTCCTCGGCGTCGGGACCCCAAAGGTCAGTCCGGCGCTGCATCACGTAGGTGCTGAAAAGCACCGAGGTGCCTTTGGTGACAAGCAGCGGGGACTGGCCGTCCGGACCGCCACCGACTGGGAAGACAGTATCACGGACGGCCATGCGGCCGTTATTCGCGATCGGTGGGAAGAGGCGGAGAGTCTCTGCCACAACCCACTTGAGGTACTTCATTTCCTCGAGAGCCTCGTAGGTCAGTGGGGATACGTAGTGGTCCAAGACGTCCTTCCTGAGCTTCGCCCAGATATCTGGCCGACGCGCCAGCATATACAAGGCGAACGAAACAGTGGCCGAGGTCGTGTCTCGGGCGGCCATGATGATTGTGACGATTTGGTCGCGCAGAAGAATCGGGTCAGCGGTATCCCTGGCCATTTCGTTCAGGAAGATGTATCTGCCAGGCAATTTCGACTCTTGGTCAACTGCTTCTGCTGGGCCCTTGACATGCAGCTTCCTGAGCTCCAGGGCCTGCGCGACGTACTGATCCGCGAAAGCATGCACCGTCTTGCAGGCGGCCCAGAATTTGGGATCGCGATGGAAAGGCATAAGCTTGCCGAGTCGAATCCTGTAGATGACGCCTTCGAGAGCGTAATCCAACGCCTCGTTCAGGGCCTGGGCCGAGGAGGAAACATTGTTGCTGAGGAGGCCGAGGCTCTCCCCAAAGAGGTACTCCGTGTTGGCGTCGAGCACCATCTGCTGCACGAGGTCCTGGATGTCGACATCGAAGCCTTTCTGCTCGATGGCCCAGATCAATTGCCCGGCATGACGCTCGAAAATGTCGAGATCCGTTACCTGGGCACGCGTAAAGCTTGGGCGGATCAGAGCCCGTTGATGGTGCCATTGTTCGCCATCGGCAGCGATGATACCTTGGCCCAGCAGAGGAGCGACGCTCTTGGCCCTGAGGTCTCCGTTAGAGAAGTCTTTGAAGTGCGACGATAGAGTGCATTTCAAGACGGCTGGGTCGCAGGTGGATATGGTTGTCGAGCCGAATTGGTTGAAGGAGAATGTACGCCCGTGTTTGTTGTGTCGCCGGATCAGGAGTTCCAGGTAATGACTGCTTATGAAGCCCCGAATGGTCTCTATGTGAGTGTCGATGCCGAATATGGGGTCCTTTTGGGGATAGGTTGGACAGGGCCGACAACCCTTTTGGGAGGCGAGTCGGTAGCGGTTAAAACGAATGTATAACTTTCGAATCAGGATGAAAACAACAAATGCTATCACCAGCCGTCCTGCAGAGAGCTGAGACAATAGTGATGCCATTGTTGATTGTTTGACCGAGGCGAACTGATGGGCTCTGTCTGATCATACACGCATCAAAGGAAAACAAAGAGGTGGGATATTTTGTAGGCGCCCCGAGTACGAAGCAGCTGTGAGCGAGAGTCGCAGAGCCGCGCGAGAGGTTGTAAATGATACCCCCCCGCCCCTGCAGTCCTTCAAGAAACTGACAGTAGCTGTGGAGTCGCGGATGGCGTGCAAAGTCAAGCTGCCTCGATAAGCCCGGTCCCTTCACTTGACTTGCCAAGCAGCTGGGGAACACTAGAATCGCACGTCTTGCAACAACATTGGGCCTGACTCAGTACATCCGCGCTCTCTCGCCGGACCAGGGTCCACCGGGAATCCATTCGCGAAATTCGTGCGGATGCCGGATCGTTGATCTGAGTTGCCTCACCCAACGGGACTCAAAGGTCCCCGTGTTGATGGAACACGAGACGGCCGGTTAAGGTTTCACAATAGACTTTCTTCTTCGAATACGGACCCAAATATGGTCGTCAAAGTCCCTGGTTCCTTGTCCTGTTTTGTGGCCCTATCCTAGGCCGAAGAAAGACTGCCTCTGTCAAATTGCCAGTATGAGTTGTGTCCGCAATGCCGGCTCAAGAAAGTTTGCCAGGCGAGGCAAGTCAAGGGGAGATCCTCACAATCTGAGTGATGCATCTGCCATTGAGATAACCCCGTTAAGGATCAATGCCATGAAGCGGCACGTATTTCATTTGCGAGTCAACGTGGAGAGGTGTAGTATTTTCGCCCACGAACCCGAATGTCACCCAGGTTTTTTTCCATGCAATCAAATTCGAATCCCCCCTTCCACTGTCATTCTCATTATTGCGGAACAAAATGCATGACCGCACATTCCAAGTACTGAGCATCATAGCCCGAGAAACCGGAGAAACACCAGAAGAGCTCCGAAACAACCCAGATACGGAGTTTGCAGATTTGGGCATTGACAAGTTGTTGTCGGAAGCTATCATCAGCCAGATACATAGGACCATGAGGCTGAACATCCCATCTGACCTCTTCGAGAATTGCCCGACCGTGGGTTCGTTGGCCGGTTTCCTCGACGACATTGAGCCCAAACCAATCCTCAGCACCGTCTCCGTGTACACGCAAGCTACTTCGCCCAGCACTGAGCGTCAGGCCGCGTTGAACCAAGCCGTTGTCGACCAGCCTCTCTCTATCCGCCTTCAAGGGAGCCCGAAAGGACAGGCCAAGACCATCTTCCTTTTGCCCGATGGCTCCGGTTCTGCCATGTCTTACGCGCGCATACCATTTCTAGGTCCCGGCGTATGCCTGTACGGCCTCAACAGCCCTTTCCTCTCGAAGCCGGAGAGCTTTCCTCCAATACCAGACATTGCCCCGATATGGGCGGCAGAGATTCGTCGCCTTCAACCAAAGGGACCGTACATCCTCGGCGGCTGGTCCGCCGGGGGATACTACTGCTTCGAAGTCGCCAAGCACATGATGCTCAACGAGACAGAAGCCGACGGCTGCCCAGTTGTAATCGAGAAGCTGGTTCTCCTCGACAGCCCGTGTCGCAACCTATTCGAAGCTCTCCCCATGATCGTCGTCACGACTCTCTCCAATCAGGGCCTCATGGGAAATTGGGGCGATCGAGGAGCTCCGCAGTGGCTACTGGACCATTTCGACGCTACCATCGCGCGTGTCGAGGAGTACAAGCCCTCACCTATCACCTCCGCATCGGCAGATGGGGTGCTGCCAAAGGTGTTCATAATCTGGGCAGCGAGTGGCGTATACGCTGATGGAGAAAGTGCTGCGTATGGCCTGGACACCACAGTCAAGGTCACCAAGTTCATGTTGGAGGACAGGCTTGATTTTGGGCCCAATGGCTGGGATGCATTGTTACCGAGAGGCACCGAGATCGCCATCGCGACTTCTCCCGGAACACATTTCACACTGGTTTCCCCTCCAAATGTGAGTCGACATTGACGTTACTTTTCATCCTTCTTCAGTGAGCGTCTCTAACATCAGCCACGACAGACCGTTCATATAGCGTCCCGGCTTAGAGACATTCTACACGACAAAACCGCGCATGATAACAAGTTATGGAAACATTGGTCTTGTTGAATGTCTGGAGGTTGTTAAAAATGGGATCATGGGGTTATCAGGTGGGGTTTTGTTTCAATCTTTGGTCGAGTAGCCACATGAGCTGCTTTTGTTTCATAGCAGACAATTAACTACATTCTTTGTACTCTTACTATTCTGCATGTATGTCGCCAGCGTAAGTCACAAATATCCACGTTCAGTACAGCTGTCCCTCACGTCGAGAGCCATGGTGTACAATTCTGATGGTAAGAGATTTGTCAATCCTCCTAGCTATCCCCAATCATCCAATCTCACTAGAATTATGTTTCAAGTTTAAAAGTTGATCCCCTGATGTTGGGTGAATCATCGCTCCATACCGGTTAGTTGTTTAACAAGCTGAGTCAAGGACCCTCTTGTGTTCTATCAAGTTAGTCCAAGACTGGAGACTTGCAAACATAATGATGGCCGGAAATTCCAGTCTCGGTGATGAAACTACCGAGTGCCACTTAAGCTACCCATACAACACAAGGCCTGTCTGCGCTCACCGGTGCGGGCGCCTTCGGCCTCAGCTGGGTGGGGGTTCATAACCAGGTATCAATAGTGAGACAAGGGAGTCAAAGTATCTTCAAACACTTACAGGGAAAGGCCGTTCCAGCGAAAAAGAAAAATGCGGTGAGTTGTTGAACCCGGTGAGGCCGAAGGACGCGCGTGCACCTGTCGAGGTTTCTACGCATGTGCCTGCAGGTGTACATCATGGCCTCGTGAGAAGCCGACCGATACCTCTGCTTACCGCAAGTCATGAAAGACTCCGCAGTGCACCATACTCCACAAGTCCGGGGCATGCATTTGTGTACCCCCGTTGGGACGAGGCTATTACTGTACGAGGTCGTCCTTTATTGCGTGCACCGAGGAGAGAGTTTAAATCAAAACTAGTGTACTGAGATTGGTTGAAACAATTACAAACCATGAATACCCCGAACCTGGACGCTAGATGAACAGCCAATGGTTACTGGCAACAAGTAAAGCTAACTTAAGCAGAGGCCAACTGTTCACTTTGGATTAGGCGGTGAGCAACAATTTCCAGACTGTCAAGGCTTCAAAGCTTATTCTTACTCAGTCTGGTTAGGGGACTTCCATGCAGGCCTCGGGGTGAGCTTAGATCAGGTGGGGAATAGCAGGGAGAGGGGGGGTTTCAATATCCGGAGAGAGTGTGTGTCGAAAATCCCATAATGCTTCACGTAGGGGTCCACACCCCGGGGAGTGTTAACATCGCAACAGGGTTTAGAGATAAAAGCTACAGCCTTGTAAAGCTTAATTAGATGACACTTCTTGAAGGCGTACTGTAACTCCACAAGTCATAAGGTCGTAGAGGTGGTAAACACGTTATGGGGGCATCAAACTTACCCCTTCAACCCCTGTACTAACCAGCGTTTGAGGCCCCGCTCCCCATTTTCCTGGTCCGAGGTGAGTCGGCAAGTTATTTGTCTACCGTCACGGGGCAGCATACTTCTCTCTGACGACCGGCAACGCCATCGAGGAATAATATAAAATGATACTATGAGGAAGTGCAACCCATTGTATACCAAGTTCAGATTTCCAACACGTTGTTTAATCTCAATTGGAAACGTCCGTCTTTCCCTTATTACTACGCAATGACTCAAGCACGACCATTCAAGAAGGTGTTACCAAGTTCCATAATCTACCCACAAATTCTTCTCACTAACATCTAGCGTGTTCACAAAGGTTATTGTTGTCGGCGCAGGTCCAGCCGGCTTGCTGCTGGCTATCCTGTTGGCCAAGGACGGCGTCGAAGTCCAAGTCCTGGAAGCGGCCGGTGATGTCGATCGCAGGCCGAGGGCGGCGTACTACGGAACCGCCTCGATTCCCGACCTGAAGCGTGCGGGAGTCTTGGACGAGATTCGAAGCCTCGGGTTCCCGCCCACAAGCTTCACGTCGCGACAGTTCGGCGGCGACTACAACTCCCTCGGCCTCCTGGACACCAACATCATCGCCGACGTCGACGGCCAGGACTTGAGGTCGGCTTGTCTTCCGCAGCAGGATCTGCTTGAGATCTTCGTGCGCCGGGTCGAGAGCAACCCCCTTGTCAAGGTTTCTTGGGAGCACAAGGTTCTCGGTGTCGGCCATAACCAGCAAAATGCCTGGGTCGACGTCGAGACGCCCGAGGGGAAGTCAACGATCGAGGCCGACTACGTCGTGGGCTGCGACGGAGCACATAGCGTCGTCCGGAAGAGCCTGTTCGGTAATGAGTTTCCCGGAACCACGTGGGATGTGCAGCTGGTTTCCACCGACGTAAGGATCTAGACCCTAAACACTTTTGAGAGCTTATTGGCATGGAGACTGATCAACCAACTGTGTAGACGTACTATGATCTTGAAAAGTTTGGTTTTACGCACGCAAACTTCGTCTCCCACCCAAAGAACTTCTTCGTAAGTCTCAAAAGCCCATCTTGAAATTCAGGTGCCATACTAATCAGCACTGTGACGTAGATAGCGGCCAAGCTCAACATGGAAGGACTCTTCCGCATCACCTACGCGGAACCAGTCGACATGCCGTACGAGGAGGTGGAAAAGAGGCTTCCTAGTCGTCTGGAGGAGATCCTGCCAGGAAACCCGAAGCAGGGATCCTACAAGATGTTGGGATGGGCACCCCACAAGATCCATCAGAGATGCGTACCGTCCATGCGTGTGGGACGCATCATGGTGGCGTCTGACGCCGCCCACCTGTGCAACCCGTTGGGTGGATTGGGCGTCACCGGCGGCATCGTCGACGTGGGTGGGCTCGCCGATTGCCTTCTTGGCATCTGGCACGGTCATGCCGACGAGTCCATCCTGGACCTCTGGAGTGAGAAGAGGAGGGAGAAGTGGCACAACATCACAGACAAGGTAACGACTGATAACTTTATGAAGACCACTTGCAGATACCCCATGGAAAAGCTCCGCCAGAGACCGGAATGGACCAAGAGCGATGAAGCGCGGAAAGAGTTCCTTCTTCAGAGACTTGGGTTGCGATACGACTTCACCCAGCATTACACTAAGGCTACCGTTGTTTAAGTGTTGGACTCTATTCTGAAAACTTTAAACAGATCAACTACATAGAGTTAATATAGTTAATATGAACCTACCTACCTGATTTCAGCTTGTAATAAGCGCTATGCATCTAGGAATAAGTAAACAAACAGTAATTAATTGTTCTAAGATCTGTTATAAATCAATGTAGTATACTATTATACTTAAAGATATTAGTCTTTTGTATGCTTGCATTTTCTGTTTATATAATTTATTAACTGATAGCCTTTTGTTAGATCAGCGGGGGTAACTGTGAGAGGTCAATGGTGCGTATACTGAGTGCGATATGTGTGTAACTATTCTCATGTGCTGCGGCCGCACCCTGCCGCCCGACTAGGCCATCAGCAGCCTTATTCATAGGCGCTTTAGGCCACCACAAAGCCCACTGCCCGGGACAAAGCCCGCGGCAGGCCCTTTGTTGCCGCCTAGCGGCTGGTAATGCCGGCTGATAACTCCTATCTCTAACGCCCTCTGTGACGCCCTTTGTGTGCGTTACCCTCTAATTTAACACCTTTCTCCTTCTAGATAAAATATTTCTTATTACTTCTATAGAATAGTCTCTATCTTATAAACAGCTAGCTTTATCCTCTACTAAATAGTTATTTAGAAGGACCTCTATTATATAGCTATTTAAATATCCCTTATTATTAAATATATACCTTTTATCTATAAGGGATAACGTACATGATAAGCGAGCGCGCCAGACAAGCGAGCGCGCCACCTAACCGCAACCACATCACAAATATAACCCCCAAGCAACAACAAAAAGATCAAATCAATTCAAACTACTCAGAATCCTCTTCTCCAGACATATCTTCATTAAAATCACATGTTCGCGCATTGTGTCCGGTGTTTCCGCAGATGCCACACCTCCTTTGGCCTGTTTCTGTCCTCGGCTTCCGACCACTACTCCGACGTATTTCCTCTTGTACCTGGGCTGTCGCCTCTCTCTGCGACTGAATATCCTGTGCATCAGCTACAGTAAGACTTCCTCCTTGCCTAAGATGAGTTTTCTTAGTCCTTTTGCGTCGGTTAAGTAGGCTGTTTTCCTCCCGAAGGGCTTTATTCTCAGCTCTTAAGAATGCATTCTCATGGGCAAATCCCAGTGCTCCTTTCAGAATATGCTCAACATCTGTACATCCATGTGTTGGAGAGCTGCCTGGATGATTAAGGAACCGATCCTTAAGTAGAGTTCCTTGAGAACTTAACTCTGTTGCGTTCTTTGGTGTCTGGGAAGTCCAAGGTAGTGGTGTTGTTGGGAGGGATCCTGGAGGTGAAGGAGTGTGGAACTTGACATCCAGCTTAGATATCACACTTTCTGCACTTAGAGGGACAAGTCCTGCCCCTCTAAAACCCCCTTGGATGTTTTTTTCTGTGAGAGCTCGCTTAAAGGCGTTGTGAAATGCTGGAAAGAAATCGTCCTTCGTAATATGGGTATTACCCCGTCGCATCTTATCCTCAATTTCTCGACCGTACGCCAACTTCAAAGGCCCAAAACACCCTACATCTAAGGGCTGAAGTAGATGAGAAGAATGAGGCGGCATACAGAGGGTGACGATGTTGTTTTCCTTGCAAAACAGCTCAAAGTCTGTGGAGTGGTGACTTTCGTGTCCATCGACAATAAGGAGGCGATATTTCCCCTTCGCACGCGACTTTGAATGCTGATCAAAGTGCTGGAGCCAATCTAGGCCTCTTTCATTTGTTGTCCATCCATTTTCAGATGTTGCGATAACCCAGTCGGGTGGGAGACCAGATTCGGTGTACCATGTGGAGAGGAGATTTTTGCCTGCAACAATGATGTATGGCGGGACGCTATAGCCAGACGAACTGATGGCCTGAATGACTGTAACCCATTCTCGATTGCCAGGCTGAGCCATTTTTGTGTTTGAATGTCTTTCAGCGCTTGTAACAACCATGCCGGATGCAATCTGGCCCATCATAAAGCCAGTCTCGTCAAAGTTGTAGATATCTGACTCCACGATGCCATATTTCGCGATTGTGTTCGCCACAAGGCGAAACCACGCGTTTATTGCCTCAGGATCTTCGCATTTAGCTCTCTTATAGTCGTATCTTCGAAAAAAACGCGTTCGGAGCTGTGGTTGTCGTTTGACAAAGTTTGAGGCCCAGCGCTTGCCGACTGGTGGCTTGTCGCGGTCGGCAAGCAGTCGATTGGCCATTTCTTCAACACCAGTAAGCCGGGGAGGAAACGATCGGGCATCTAGGTCGAGAATGTACTCGACTAGCTTCTGCTCTTCAAGCTCCGTCAAATTCCGTGAGTTCGGCATGGTGTCGCGTCGTGATGCTGTTCCCTTTAGTCGACGCGTCACAATGTCGCGGCTGACGTTGTACATCTTTGCTGCAGCGCGAATGCTGAGTTTTAGGTCTTTTTTGTAAGCTTGGACAGCCAGCTGTACCTGAGCTTCGTTGCTAGTGGATTGCATTGTTGTTCGTGGAGAAATGAAAGGAAACAGTCAGACAGACGCGTCTGGCTGGTTGGGTGGCGCGCTCGCTTGTCTGGCGCGCTCGCTTATCATGTACGTTATATAATAAGAATAAATAAGCTTATCTATAACGTGGCTGATAAGCGAGTCGATCAGACAAGCGAGTCGATCACCCAACCGCGATCATACCATCTTCCCGCTTTCAACACACGTCCATCGACCATAAAGAATGTCGTCATCAAACAAAGAAGCGCAATTGATCCTAGCGGTTCAAGCGATTAAAAACACTCCAAATCTTAGTATTCGAGCTGCAGCACGGATCTATTCAGTACCCTTCACAACATTACGCGACCGACTTAATGGAAAACCTTCGCGACGCGACATCATGCCGAAATCACGGAATTTGACGCTGCTTGAAGAAGAGAAGCTAGTTAAGTACATTCTTGACCTAGATGCCCGATCGTTTCCTCCCCGGATCAGTGGTGTTGAAGAAATGGCCAATCACCTGCTTGTCGACCGTGGCGCGCGACCGGTTGGGAAGCGCTGGGCGTCGAACTTCATCAAACGACAACCACAGCTTCGGACGCGTTTTTTTCGCAAGTATGACTATAAGAGAGCCCAATGCGAAGATCCAGAGGTTATTCGCGGTTGGTTCGACCTTGTGAAGAACACAATCGCGAAATACGGCATCGACGCGTCTGATATCTACAACTTTGACGAGACTGGCTTTATGATGGGCCAGATTGCATCCGGAATGGTTGTAACGAGTGCCGAAAGGCGTTCAAACACGAAAATGGTGCAGCCTGGTAATCGGGAATGGGTTACAGTTATCCAAGCCATAAGTTCGTCAGGCTACAGCGTCCCGCCATACATCATCGTTGCAGGCCATTATCACCTCTCAACCTGGTACACTGAAACAGATCTCCCACACGACTGGGTTATCGCAACATCTGAAAACGGATGGACAACAAACGAGATAGGCCTAAATTGGGTCAAACACTTCGATCGTCATTCAAAGCCACGTGCAAGAGGTCCTCATCGCCTCCTTATCGTTGATGGGCATGAAAGCCACCACTCTGCAGGTTTCGAGCTATATTGTCAGGAAAACAACATCGTCCCACTCTGTATGCCAGCTCATTCATCTCATCTACTTCAGCCCTTAGATGTAGGATGCTTTGGGCCTCTCAAAACGGCGTACGGTCGACAAATTGAGGAAAAGATGCGGCGAGGTGTAACCCATATTACGAAGGAAGACTTCTTTCCAGCGTTTCGTGAGGCCTTTACACAAGCACTTACGGGAAAGAATATCCAGGGAGGTTTCAGAGGCTCCGGGCTTGTCCCTCTGAGTGCAGAAAGTGTATTATCAAAGCTGGACGTCAAGTTACACACTCCAACGCCTCCAGGATCACTTCCAACAACACCGCTCCCTTGGGTTTCCAGGACACCAAACAACCCAACAGAAGCAACTTCTCAGTCAACACTGATCAAGGATCGAATTGCCCGTCATCAAAATAGCTCCCCAACACCTATCAATAACGACGTTGACTATATTCTTAAAGGAACACTAGGAATAATGCATGAGAATGCATTCCTGAGGGCGGAGAACAAAACTCTTCGAGAGGAAAACAGCACACTAAGCCGACGTCGGAGAGCTAAGAAAACGCGTCTCCAGCAAGGAGGAAGTCTTACTGTAGCTGATGCAGAGGATATACAGTCGCAGAGGGACGCAACAGCACAGGTTCAGGCAACTTCTCTCTCGCCTAATTTTTCTTGGCATCCGCTGTTAGTGAATCAGGTGATGAACCACTAGAATCCTTAACAGCCGAAAACTCTTCACTTCTCTGCTCCGGAGCCCTTCCGCGATGGCCTCACAGCCTCCGGCGGGCATCGGACCGCTGCCGGCCTCACCGGCCGGCCCCGATCGGGGCTCTGGGCCACCTCCAGAGCCAACCTCTCCACCAAGGGCTAAACGCCGCCGCAATACCGAGACTCAGCCACTCCGGCCCAGTCTCGCGGGAAGCCAGCCTAACACCTTCAATCCAGCCCCCCCAACGGCAAAGGGGACTCCGATCTCAACTCCAGCCACTGGTAGGACCGCCACTGGCTCTGTCTTGTCCGCCCTGGACGAGGAGGCCAGGCACTATGAGGCCCGCAAGGACGTCTTCTTAACCATCGCGCAGTCTGTTGATAATGTCGTCTCCAGCTTTGAGGGCCCCAGGAAGCAGATCGCAAAAGAGGCTACGGCCTATGTGATCCAAGCCCTAAAGAAGCTCATCAACAAGGAACATGCTCCGCCACTGAGCCGGAGCTGGGCCGCCGTCACGGCCTCGGCACCAGGTACAGCTCCAGACCCCCACCGGGCTCCGACCCGCCCGCAGGCCAGACCCCAGACAAGATCCCAGGCCCCACCCCAGCCCCAACCTCAACCGAAAGAGGACCTCCGGGTCTTCGCCCGCATCCCGGAGGAGGGCCTGTCGGCTGCCCGAAAGAACGCTCCCTTTGCCCTCCGCCAGACAGTTTGCCGAACCTTCGACCTCCAACTGGCAGATATCCCTCATATCTACCACATTGCGACCGGATACTCACTGAGGCCGTCAAACAAGCAGATCCAGCAAGGCCTCCTCGCGGACAAGCAAAAACTAGCGGGCTGCTTAGGGGCTTACAAGATAGAGACCCCGATAAAGTGGTTTACCTACGTCGTCCCGCGCTGCCCAGCCAAACTGTGGAGCGTTGATGGGGACGCCCTGGACCCAGCCACCTTGATCGAAGACGAGGTCTTTGCCCAGACAAGACTGAAGCCCACCCGGGCCCGGCAATCCCGCCTTGGGCCGAACCCCATTACGAACGAAGTCTCTTGGGTGATCTCATTCCTAACAGAGGTACAGCCCTTCAGACTGTTCAACCAAAGCAGCAGGTCCCAACTCATTCAGAAGAGGAAGACGCTCATCAGACACGACCCCGGCTGCCAGGGCTACCACTCAAACAGCTACTGCAACCGACAGCCGCTCTGCAACAACTGCAGCAGACCTTCAGACTCGCACGAGACTGGGCCCTGTAAAGCTAAACCGAAGTGTGCGAACTGTTGCGGCCCGTTCCAGGCTAGCCACAAGAATTGTCCAGCTAGGCCTATGACGATGAACGGCATCCCTGCCCTCCCAGACCGGAAGGAGCGGGCTCGGATCCGCAAGGTTGGACAGAAGGCCTATGACGCCCTCTATGAGGCCGGCCTAAGCGCCTCTCGGAACAGCACCCAACAGCCTGGGGATCTCCCTCCCACCGACCAGGATCAACCGCCCGGCTCCAAGCGGCCACGCAAAAGGACACCTTCCGAGAGCTCAATTGTGTGCCTTGGGGACAGGGACACCGATAGTAGCAGCATGAGTGAGGATGAGCCCGAGGTTGCCGAGGGTCCTCCCCAGACTAACCAGACTAACCGCGCTACCCTACCTCTCTTGAGCAGGAGTCAGAGGGTAGCCCAGAAACCGGATTACAACGTTGCTAATGCCTACACCCACCTGGAACTCGACTCGGAGACGTAGGCCGAAGCAGGCCTCTCCACAGGTGCTACGCATAGCTCAGTGCAACGTAGGGAAGCAGTCGCCAGCACATACAGCTTTCCTGGAGCTCTGCTGGGCGGAGCTGATCGACATTATATTGGTCCAGGAACCCTGGATAGGCTATGTTGACAAAATGCAAATCAACACACACCCAGGGTTTGATTCCTACGTCCCAGTGGATTCCTGGAAGGACAGGGAGACCAGACCTAGGGTAATGACCTACATACGGAAAGGGAGGAAGTGGAAGGCCCAGCAGCAGAGGCCCGCACAGACAAGGGACATCTTATGGATCACAGTTAACAACGAAATTACTGTGGTTAACGTATACAGGCAACCAGGAGATCCCCACAGTCACACGACCACAACCCTCCTAGGATACAGGCCGCCAGAAAGAGTCCTTGTGGCAGGGGACCTGAACGCTCATCACTACTCCTGGGAGCCCGGATCGAGGAACAGGAATAGGGGGGACGACATAGCAGACTGGGCAGATGGCCACGGCCTGTCATTCATCGGCGAGACAGGGACTGCGACCCATGCCCAAGGCCATGTACTTGACCTTACCTTCTCGAACATTCCGCTCGCACACGCAGTGGTCAGCCCACACCTGCACCCAGGGGCCGATCATCAAGCAATTATCGCAACGATCCCGCTTCAAAAGCACCGACAACAACAGACAGACCAACCACAGTCACTATCAGTCGCAGACTCGGCCCTACCCCGGTTTAGAGACCTGATCAGAGCAGGAGCCTCAGTCTTACCTACTCTGCAGGACGAACCTACCCCTGCCGAGTTGGACACCCAAGCGGAACGACTAGCCGACCTTCTCTCCACGGCTGTCCAGGCTGTAGGAAAGAAACGAGGTAAGCATGGGAAAGGGGCCCCTTGGTGGACGGAGGAGTGCGCAGAAGCCCACCGAACGTACCGCGAGGCCTGCTGCCGACAAGCCCAAGAACTAGAGCAGACCCCACGCCTTGCTACCCTCGAAGAGCAGAAGGCCTTCTTGAGTACAGTCAGGAAAGCTAAGCGGGCCTACTGGGCTGCTAAGATCGAAGGAGTTACCTCGGACCAAGACCTCTACAAGATTATGGGCTGGCGAAAGGCTAGCCTAGGGGTAAGAGCCCCCCCTCTGGTAGTGGAGGGTCAGACGATCAACGACACTCAGGGTAAAGCCCAAGCACTCCGAAGAGCCCTCCTAGAGAGGTTCAGTGCACAGGATGACTTGCCAGGAGACCCGTTCGACGTCCCTACGGTCTCTCGACGACGGATACCCTGGCATGATGCCATCAGTAGAGAAGAGCTGAGAGAGGCTACTCTGACAAAGACCACGACCCCTGGCATCGACGGGATCACAACACGGCTGCTTCGGGCTTGCTGGGACCTTATATCTGATCCTGTCAGACAACTGTTCCAAGCTTGCATACAAACGGGCTACTTCCCCCAGCCTTTCCGCAGAGCGGAGGTCGCTATGATCCAGAAGGCAGGGAAAACAGACTTTTCAAAAGCCGGATCTTGGCGGCCAATAGCCCTACTATCTTGTCTTGGGAAAGGTCTCGAGAGGCTGATAGCCAGAAGAATGTCCTACCTTACCATCCTAGAAGGGGTGACCAGCCCACAACAAATAGGGGCTCTACTTGGCAGGTCAGCGGTTGACCTAACCACCTGCCTCGCCCACGACATCGAAATGGCCCTTGACAAAGGGCTCACAGCTACATTGGTGACGATGGACGTCCAAGGGGCTTTTGACTCTGTCCTTCGGAACCGGCTGATTGTCCGGCTACGCCAACAAGGCTGGCCTCACAGCCTGGCCAAACTGATATTCCACTTTGCTTCAAACCGAACAGCCAGAGTCAGGCTGGAGGACGCAACAACAGAGGACTTCCCGCTGGCTTGCGGGCTGCCCCAGGGCTCCCCGCTGTCTCCTATTCTTTTCCTGCTTTACATCGCAGACATCTTAGCAGAAGACCCGAAGCTCCGGTTCGGGTACGCAGACGACATCGGCCTTCTGGCTATGGGCCCCTCCCTTGAGAGTAATGCTGCGACCCTCGGCCAGGAGATCACACGCATTCTCGACTGGGGAACGGAGAACAAGGTCGCTTTTGACCCAAAGAAGTCCGAGGCTATCCACTTCACAAGGAAACATAATCAGCAAAGAGATCTGCCAGAGATTAAGGCGAGACACCTTAGAATCGTAGCATCAACGAAGCCCATCCGTTGGCTAGGGGTCTGGTTCGACAAGAGGCTTTCTTTCCGACACCATGTTGAAACAAAGCTGGCTGCGGCGACGAAGGCGGCCCAACATCTTAGACACCTGACAAACACAAAAGGCGGGCTCCCGGCCGCTGCTGTACGCAAGGCTGTGATCTCCTGCGTCCTGCCAATCGCCCTGTACGGGGCCGAGACCTGGTATGGAGGCATGACCAAGCCAGCCCCTGGCAGAGCCATCGATACCGGCCGCAATGTTTCTCTCCCGATAGATGAAGTCAGTACAGGCCAGAAGGGTCTTGCAATCAAGCTCGAAAGGGCCATCACAACGGCAGCAAGGGCTATCCTGCCGGCCTGGAAAACAACCCCGACGCGCAGCCTCCTTAGGGATGCTGGACTACCACCAAGCAAGGTGGCTCTAGAAGGAGTCCGCCTACGCTTTGCAGCACGTCTAAAGAAGGTTGATCTACAACACCCTCTTGTCCCGAGGCTCTCCCAACGAGGGCGGCAGCAGACGAAGCTCCAACGGACTGCAGACCTTGCACCAAAATGCCCGAGACCAGCACTCATCCAACCGCAGTACCTCCCAGGCTCACAAGACCTGATAGTCCTGCAGACTAAGAAAGAGGCAGCTAAAGCTTTCCAGGCCTGGCTTAAGACCGTACCAGACAGCCACATGGTTGTCTTTTCAGATGGCTCCAAAGCGACGAACGGAGCCACAGGATATGGGTTTGTCATCTACCGCAGCAACAGGCGCGTGGCCCAGGGCTGCGGCCGACTCGGTCTAGCAGAGGTGTTCGACGCTGAGGCTGAAGGGGCGAGGATAGGACTCCGGCGGGCCCTCTTAACCTCCCAAGGCCAACCCATACACATCTGCATCGACAACACCAGTGTCATCCAAGGAATACGGGGCGAGGCCCCAGACTCCTCGCAAGCAGCGGTGCTCGAGATCCAAGCTGCTGCTAGGATATACAACATCCACACCCACTGGGCGCCAGGACACCAGGGGATTAAGGGCAATGAAGAGGCGGACCGGCTAGCCAAGGAGGGCACAGCGCTGCCGGTCCCTCTAGGCCAACTAGCTACGCTCTCCGGGATCAAACGGCTTGGCAGAGAGAGATTACGAAACCAGTACAGACAGTGGTGGGGTAAAGAGGCGACCGAACGGTACACCCAGCTTGGACTGAGGCTACACTTCTCCTGCCCTCCCGAACTCGCCCTACCACGGAGCACCCTTCACCACCTCTTAGCGGCCCGGTCGGGTCACGGGGACTTTGAACACTATCACCGACGCTTTAACCACACCGAAGCCTTGCTAACCTGCTCCTGCGGAGAGGCAAAAGACGTAGACCATCTGGTCTACTGCCCAGCGACCTTGGCGAGGAGGCAGCAGTGGCCCACCCTCTACCCAACTGGTCCGCTCGACCCCATAGGACCTATGGGATCCCTTGAACGATACTTCAAGGGACTAATGACTGACCCAAAAGGCTTTGAGGCCTTCCTCGGCGTGACAAACTTCTTCCGGAAGATCTGCCCACGCTACTAGGGAACGGGCTTCGGCACGGGATCTAGACAGCCAACTCAACCCTCATAGGGAATAGACGGGAAGCAATGAATCTGGGGAACCAGCGGGAACCAGGGACAGATAGAAGGCATAGTAGCCATCAGGCAGGATTTGGAGGACGAAAGGAAGGGCGATGTATGAAGTGCATAGTCCTAGCCCACGGCTCTCCACGCCACATACCCCTCGGGAGGTCTGCGACAAGGGCTCCACCCTTGCCGCCATGGCGTTAAATACAACAACAACAACAACAACAACAGCACAGGTTTATGAGGAAACGCGTCGGAGGAGTGGTCGTAAGCCAAGGACTGAATCGGGTCAACGACGGTGTGGCGTGTGCGGAAACACAGGACACAATGCGCGAACGTGTCAGTTTGATGTAGAAACGACTGAGGAAGAGAATTCTTAGTAACGTACACGCATAGCGAGTCGCGGATCATAGCGAGTCGCATATCTCTTATCGCTAGCAAAAGCCCTATTTTCACCTATTTATTAAAAACCGAATTCTTAACTAAAAAAGACCTAGTTTAAAGATTCAAGCTATGATAAGAGTTAGATTATAGTAAATAATAGTGTAGAAATTATAGTCCTACCCTAGCCTTATTAAGTAACCCTACCTCTTATCTAGGTCTCTAGATAAGAGGATTACTATAAACCTAGGATTAGAGAGGAATAATAATTTCTATACTATTATTTACTATATTCTAAGTCTTATCGTAGTTTAAATCTCAAAACTAGGCCTTTTTTAGTTAAGAATTCGGTTTTTAATAAATAGGTGAAAATAGGGCTTTTGCTAGCGATAAGAGATATGCGACTCGCTATGATCCGCGACTCGCTATGCGTGTACGTTAGCGTTAATTGATTTAGTGGTGTTGATATTGATGTCTTCTTGGGTTTGTAATGTAGTCGTGGTTGGGTGATCGACTCGCTTGTCTGATCGACTCGCTTATCAGCCACGTTATTCTTCTTTTAAGTAGAGGTAGGTTTTATATTTATTATATATGCAGTCTACCTAAAAGATTCTATAATATTATTTATATATTAATTTAAGTAGTTTATTATCTCTAAATAGAGGTTTCTCCTAAATTTAAACTTTAGGTTTATTATTAATATCAACGTCTTCTATACTATAGAAGCGTATTTCTTAGTTGTTGTACATTTTATTAACGTTAAGTTGTTAGTTAATTTAAGTATAACGTAGTTCACAAGTGAGTGAGCCACACAAGTGAGTGAGCCACTTTTCTACTACCCGTACAACAATGTATAAGAGAAATCAACCACAACGCCTTAAATTAATTTAAACTATTCTGAATCCTCTTCTTCAGAGGTAGATTCAACTTTTTGACACGTGCGAGCATTATGGCCAGTCTCTCCACATATGCCACATCGTCGTGCGCGCGTTTCTGTCCTCCTCGCACGACTACTACCCTGACCTGTTTCTACCTGTAACTGCTCCGTTACATCAATCTGAGACTTTATATCCTTTGCCTGATTGATTGTAAGTGTTCCACCTTTCTGAAGCTGTTTTTTTTTCGTACGGCGACGGCGGCTCATACGCTCATTTGCCTCTTGATACTCAGTCATTTGTGCCTGCATTAAAACCTGGTTATGGGCTACCACCATAATTCCTTTCTTCAGCTGCTGCATATACCCAATAATTGACGTTGGGGAGCTATTCTGATGTCGTACGATGCGATTCGTAATAAAATCAGAATGTGAATCGAATTCAATTGGGTTGTTTGGCGTCTTTGGGACCCAAGCTGCTGGTAAGCCAGCAGAAGAACCTGGAGGTGATGGCGTATGAAGCTTCACATCTAGCTGTGAAATCACATATTCCGGATCGTACGGGACAAGGCCAGTTGCTCTGAAGCCTGCTTGAATGTTTGATGTTGTCATTGCCTTGTTGTACGCCTTATAAAAGGCTGGGAGGAAGTCTTCCTTTGCAATATGCGTAATGTGCACCCGCATAAGGACCTCGATTTCTTGGCCGTACGCCCGTTTTAAGGGACTAAAGCACCCGACATCAAGCGGCTGGAGCTTGTGCGATGAATGAGGGGGCATACAGAGCGTGATAATGTTCTGCTCCTTGCAGTATAGCTCAAAATCGACAGAATGGTGGCTTTCGTGGCCATCAAGGATGAGGAGGCGGTAAGCACCCTTCGTACGACTCCTTGTATGGAAATCAAAGTGCTGTACCCATTCTAGGCCTTTCTCATTTGTCGTCCAACCATTTTCTGTAAGTGTAATTACCCAGTCGGGTGGGAGGGGGCTGTCGCACGTCCAGGAGTCAAGATGGACCTTGCCTGCAAAGATGATGTACGGCGGGATAGAATAGCCGCACGACCCAATGCCCTGGATTACTGTAACCCATTCCTGATTCCCTTGTTGTACTCCTCTTGGCTTGCCACGTCGTTCAGAGGCTGTAACAACCATTTCAGAGGACATCTTGCCCATTGCAAACCCAGTCTCATCAAAGTTATAGATATCGGTATCGTCTATCCCGTACTTCGCAATTGTGTTTCGTACGAGGGAAAACCACGCGCGATACGCGTCCGGATCTTCGCAGAGGACTCTCTGATAGTCGATTCTTCGATTAAAACGCGTCTGGAGCTCAGGTCGTCGTCGTACGAAGTTTGAGGCCCAGTTTGTTCCGACGCGTCGCGCGCCGCGGTCGCGAAGCAGTCGATCAGCCATTTCTCGAACAGCACTAAGGCGTGGCGAAAATGCTCGCGAATCCAGGTCAACGATGTATCGTACAATGGTCTCCTCTTCGTACGAGGTTAAATTCTGGCAGGGTGGTCGGATATCGCGTCTAGCAGGTTGGCCATGGTATCGTCGTTGGAGGGTTGCACGAGATACTTTGTAGTGAGATGCAGCCTTTCGCACGCTTAATTTTGGGTCGGATCTGAGCGCATTTAGTGCTAGGACTAAATCGCTTTCATTTGAATGTTGTACCATAGTTGTAGGTGGAGAAAAATAAAGGGAAAGGTAGGTTGTGCGAAATTCTAGAAAAGTGGCTCACTCACTTGTGTGGCTCACTCACTTGTGAACTACGTTAGCTAGTATTTAGGTATAACGTGTTTGATAAGCGAGCTGGACAGACAAGCGAGCTGGACACAAAACCACCACCATATCGCGAATGCGACCATAACGGAACAACAAAAAGGTTAAATCAATTCAAACTACTCAGAATCCTCTTCTATAGACATTTCTTCATCAAACTGACACGTTCGTGCATTGTGTCCAGTGTTTCCGCAGATGCCACACCGCCGTTGACCTGTTTCTGTCCTCAGTCTGCGACCACTACTCCGACGCGTTTCCTCTTGTACCTGGGCTGTTGCCTCTCTCTGGGACTGGATATCCTGTGCCTTAGATACAGTAAGACTTCCTCCTTGTCTAAGACGTGTTTTTTTGGTTCTTTTACGTCGGTTAAGTAGACTATTCTCCTCTTTAAGGCTCTTAACCCTAGCTCTTAACATTGCATTCTCATGCGCAAATTCTAGTGCTCCTTTTAGAATATGCTCAGTAGCTGTACATCCATGTGTTGGAGAGCTATCTGGATGATTAAGGAACCGATCCTTAAGTAGAGTTCCTTGAGAACTTAACTCTGCAGTGGTGTGTGGTGTCTGGGAAGTCCAAGCTGGTGGTGTTGTTGGGAGGGAACCTGGAGGTGAAGGAGTATGTAATTTGACGTCTAGCTTAGATAGCACACTTTCTGCACTTAGAGGGACAAGTCCTGCCCCTCTAAAACCCCCTTGGATGTTTTTTTCTGTGAGAGCTCGCTTGAAGGCGTTGTGAAATGCTGGAAAGAAATCGTCCTTTGTAATATGGGTGTTACCCCGTCGCATCTTATCCTCAATTTCTCGACCGTACGCCAACTTCAGAGGCCCAAAACACCCTACGTCTAAGGGCTGAAGTAGATGAGAAGAATGAGGCGGCATACAGAGGGTGATGATGTTGTTTTCCTGGCAAAATAGCTCGAAGTCTGTGGAGTGGTGACTTTCGTGTCCATCGACGACAAGGAGGCGATATTTACCCTTCGCACGCGACTTTGAATGCCGATCAAAGTGCTGGACCCAATCTAGACCTCTTTCATTTGTTGTCCATCCATTTTCAGACGTTGCGATAACCCAGTCGTGTGGGAGGCCAGATTCAGTGTACCAGGTGGAGAGGAGATTTTTGCCTGCAACAATGATGTACGGCGGGACGCTGTAGCCAGATGAACTAATGGCCTGAATGACTGTAACCCATTCTCGATTGCCAGGCTGCACCATCTTTGTGTTTGAACGTCTTTCGGAGCTCGTAACGACCATTCCGTAAGCAATCTGGCCCATCATAAAGCCAGTCTCATCGAAGTTGTAGATATCTGACCCCTCAATGCCGTATTTCGCGATTGTGTTTGCCACAAGGCGAAACCACGCGTTAATTGCCTCAGGATCTTCGCATTTAGCTCTCTTATAGTCGTATCTGCGAAAAAAACGCGTTTGGAGCTGTGGTTGTCGTTTGACGAAGTTTGAGGCCTAGCGCTTGCTGACTGGTGGCGCGTTGCGGTCGGCAAGCAGTCGATTGGCCATTTCTTCAACACCACTGATCCGGGGAGGAAACGATCGGGCATCTAGGTCAAGAATATACTTAACTAGCTTGTTCTCTTCCAGCTCCGTCAAATTCTGTGAGTTAGGCATGGTGTTGCGTCGGGATGGTATACCCTTAAGTCGCGTCGCTAAAGTTGAATGTGGGACTGAGTAGATCCGAGCTGCCTCTCGAATGCTCTTTGCCTGGCCTTTTTGGATAGCCTGAATGGCAAGATTTAATTGAGCCTCTTTGTTTTGCACAGACATTGTTGTGGCGGTCGGAAGACGCGTCGGAATGATGTAGGTGGCAGGTTTGTGGTTTTGTGTCCAGCTCGCTTGTCTGTCCAGCTCGCTTATCAAACACGTTATCTATAAGGCTAAGAGTTTATTTAAGTTAATATTATTACCTTTATTAATCTTATACTCTTATAGCTTTATCCTATTATAGAGGTTAAGGTTTTTAAGTCTTTATATTATCTCTTATTTAATTTTAAGATTAAGGCTTTTAGATTAGGTTAAGCTTTTAGTTTTTCTAAGCTTAAGGAGCTGCTTAGCTGCTTATTATTCTATCTTAGTTAGTAGTGTTACGGCCAGCTAGTCGTGGTGAGTATGTTTGCAGAAGTTTAGGCTGCGAGTACTAAGTAAACAGTGTCGTAGTCGTAGATAGCTTCCCCGAAGCTATGTCTGTAAGTCGTAAGATAGGTAAGGCTTCAGTAATCAATCGTAGTCTTATCAGAAGGGGTTCTCAGTGAAAGTAGCTGGAAGCGATCGTAAGATCTAATACGAAGTTGATTGCTGAAGAAGCTATGGAAGTCTGTCCTTGAGCCCGGCTCAAGTCCATACTATATACAAGTCTCGTTCCTGAACATATCCTTTGTGATGTCCCTGTTCACTATTGTCCGACTGTTCACCGAACGGTCGTTCGTCCCACTTATTCACGATCATGCGTCCCACTTATTCACGGGCGTCCGTTCCTTATCTTATCGTGTGATCGTGGTCACGTGACTTGTCCATAGTTTTTTCCGTCCCGAGAGGAGTCATCCTAAGTCCGTTGCTTCTGCATATATGGTGTGGTAGCCGCCGTAGGTCCTGTGGGGCAGGCCCTGGCCTTGTCATGCGTGTTGGGTCGTAACATCAGCTCCTCCTCTCAAAGGTCTAGTCCCTTAGGCCTATAAGTAGATCGGCCATTCCCAGGTTGGGGAATCGTCAAGCGTGTTTCTGTTCGAAAATGTGCTGACACGATGTCAGGTCGAATTGAAAAATCAAAGTCTCAAACAGCTGCGTCTCGTCGTAAACTGTTGCGCATTATTCGTTTTTCCAACGAGGGTGTGGAAATTATGCCTTGTTCGAATTGTCGCTCGCGAGGCGTTCGATGCCTGGTTCTTCCTGATTCCGATGTTTGTGGAACGTGCCATCGCCTAGGCATTTCCTGCGATGCTTCTACCGATGCCATTTGCACTCGTGAGTGTTGTGCTTCTTGCTTGCTGGGTCTGGCTAATCGGGCACAGTCAATCGCTTGGTACTGGAATCTGATCGCCTTGATCGTGAGGAGGAAATGGAGGAGTCGCGATTTCGAGAGAGAGCTGCGGAGTTGCAAAGGAAAGCTGAGGCTTATCAGAAAGCTCAGGCCGAGTTGAATGAGTCGTTATCCAAGTTGGAACGTCTTCGTTCACAGAAGAGAATGGTTTTCAAGAAGAGTCGTGTCGTGTCGGAGGAATTTCCTGAAGATGCTGAGAGTACTTCCTCAGCGGCCCGCGAAGCACAGTCTAGCGGTGCTTTCGGCGTGGTTGATTGGGACGCTGTGATGACTGGGAGTTCTGGGTTTGATTTTGATTTCGGTATTCCTCAAGAAGCTGTCGGGAGTTCTGGAGGTTCGTGATGGGTTCCCATGTATTTTCCTCATGTCCGTAATTCTTCCATTTGATCAGGAATTCTCGTGTTTCGTTCCTAACCCTGTGGTCGATGATTCGTTCGACTTCGTATTCTGGTTCGTTGGGTTCCACGATGATGCAATCTTCTGTGTGTGAACCCTTGGGTGCTGGTTCGAGAAGTGAAATGTGAAAGACTGGATGACACTTCATTGTGTCCGGGAGTCTCAACTTGTAGTTGACGTTTGAGATTTTCTGGATGATTTCGAAAGGTCCAAGTTTTTTATAATCCAATTTGTCGCTTGGTCGTTTCGTTTTGATGTTGCGGCGAAGGAGGTAGGCGCTATCTCCCTCTTCTAAGGTTGGTCCTCCAATCCTTGATCTATCCGCGTTTTTCTTCATGCGTTGGCGCACAAACTCGAGATCTAGAGACGCTTTCCTTTGGATTTCCTTGAGTTTTGCCACGCTTGCTACTGCTTTGATAGCTTGTGGTCCTTGTCGTGTTTCTCCATATACTGTTGGCTGGTATCCGTAGTTCAGGTAGAACGGGGATTCTCTTGTGCTTTCGCCAACTGCACTGTTGTATGCGAATTGGGCCATTGGTAACAATGTGACCCAGTTGTTCTGGTCGTAGTTCACATAACAACGGAGGTATGTCTCTAGAATCTGGTTGATTCTTTCTGTTTGACCATCGGTTTGCGGGTGGAAAGAAGTTGACAGTTTGTGATCTGTACCAAGTTGCGAGATCAGGGATCTCCAAAACTTTGAAGTAAACAGAGAGCCCCTGTCAGAGATAATTTCATTCGGCGTGCCGTGGTTGGCAACAACGACTTTGAGGAACGTGTACGCTAACTCCTCTGCGCTGCTGGCTTCTTTGTAGGGTATAAAGTGAGCGAACTTGGTGAGTCGATCGATTATAACCAAGATGCTGTCGTACCATACATTCGTGAGTGGTTCTTTGGACTTTGGTAGTTTGACGATAAAGTCCCATGAAATTGATTGCCATGCTTCCGTAGGTGGTTGTAATGGCTGCAGCTCGCCGTAAGGCTTGTGCGGGCTGTTCTTGCTTTTCTTGCAGGTCGCGCAGTCCTTAATTGCTTCCGCAATTTCTGCGCGTGTGGCGGATTTGTCGTAGTGCTGGCGAATCCGTTTCCACGTTTTGGTGACTCCTTGGTGACCGTGTGCGGGTGCACTATGAATTTCCATGATAAGCTCAGGGGTCATCTTTCCAGTCGGGCTGGTGTTGATCCTTCTGGCTATCATAAGAAGCTTCGTAGTTGGTACAAGGCTACCGTCTTTTTCTTGTTTGAGGATAACCTGTGTTTCCTCGGGGACCGTGACTTCGTGGTCAGGTCTTCTGCTGAGAGCGTCTGCTCTACTGTTTTCTGAACCTTTCCGATAGATGATTCGGAAGTTGTATTCAGATAGAAACTCGCTCCATCTGACTTGTCGTTTGTTCAAATTCTTGTTCGTTGTGAAGTTCGTAAGGTTCTTGTGGTCTGTATAGACTGTGACTTCGTGTTTGGTTCCGGATAACTGTGGTCTCCATTCTCGAAATGCTTCGATGATGGCCATCAGTTCTTTGTCGTGGATTTGCCAATTCAATTCTGCTCCGTGGAATGCCTTGGAGTAGAAGCAACATGGATGAAGCTTTCCTTGTTCATCTCGTTGTCCTAAGACCGCTCCCATGGCGAAGTCCGAAGCGTCGGTCTCGACTTCGAAGGGTTTCCGGGGGTCTGGGATCATAGTGATTGGTTCGGAGACGACCATGTTCTTGACCTTGACAAATGCTTCCTCGCATCTGGGATCCCAAACAAATGGGGTATCCTTCCGTGTTAAGTTGTTGAGAGGCCTGACAATGTCGGCATAGTCTTTGAGGAATCGTCGATAGAAGTTGACGAATCCTAAGAATCCTTGTACGTCCTTGACGTTCTGTGGTGTGGGCCAGTCCCTGACTGCTTCCACCTTTGATGCTTGCATGTGGATTTGTCCTGGCGTGATGGTGTATCCAAGGAAGTCCACCTTCTGTACGTGGAACTCGCACTTGGAAGGTTCGGCGTACAGTTTGGCGTCTTGGAGTTTCTGAAATACCATATGGACATGCTTCTTGTGTGTTTCAAGATCGGGAGAGAAGATGAGAACGTCGTCAATGTAGACAACAACAAAGATGTCAACGTACTCCCGGAGTACGTGGTTGACCATTGTTTGAAAGGTTGCCGGAGCATTGGTGAGTCCGAAGGGCATGACGAGATACTCGAAGAGTCCTCTGCGAGTCCGAAACGCCGTCTTCCATTCGTCTCCTTCCTTAATTCGAATCTGGTTGAATGCTTCCTTGAGGTCTATCGCGGTGAACCAGTTGGCTCCGTGAAGTAGATCTCTGAGTTCGGTGATGAGTGGTAAGGGATAGCAATTCTTCTTCGTGATTTCGTTGAGTCTCCTGTAGTCGATGACAGGTCTTTGTTTCTTCACTCCTTTCTTTGGTACAAAGAACAGGGGTGATGCCGCGGGAGATTTCGAAGGTCGAATATGTCCTTTCGCGAGTTTTTCGTCGATGTATTCGTCGAGATAATCTTGTTCTTCCTGGTTCATGGGGTATATGGGGAGGAACCCAGGCTGCGCTCCTTCCTTGAGTTCGATTTCCATGTCCCAACTGCTGTGTTCTGGTAATCCCATTTCCTCGGGTTCCATGAATAGTTTCGAATATATGCGGTACTCCTCGGGTATAGTCTGGAGTCGTTGCGATCCTCGATCGTCGTTACCGCGTGCGAACGCCCTGTGTCCTTCCACCGTCCTGATGAAGGCTATGTATCGTATTTGTTCTCGTTCTTCAGGTGTTGCTAGAAATCCGTTTGAACCCTTTTTCCTTTTAGGTCGTTCAGTGACTGGATTTTCCCATAGGACCTGGCCAGTGGTCCAATCTATCCGTGGGTTGTGCTTTCGTAACCACGAGATTCCTAGGATGACATCGAGGTCTCCAATCTCCGTGATGTCGTACTGTAGTTGGTCTTCGTAATTGTTGATATATGTCGGGAGGTGTACAGTCTCTCGGTTAACATATCCATTGTCGTAGTCAACTTTTTCTCCTTCTACCGTCTGTAGTCGGTATGGATTATCCTTCCATACCCATGGTAGGTCGAGTTCATTCATCACTCTCGGTGATATGAAACTTCCTTGTGCGCCGCTGTCGATTATAGCGCGCAGTCTGTGTCCGTGTATTTCGAGTTTGACCCATAGGTGTGCGTCGTTGCGCTGTCTGGTTGCGCATAGGAACTTGTCTTTGCTTCTTGCCTTTCGTCGTTCCTTCGCGATCGGCTTCCTTAGTTTTTTGACATGCGCTTCTTCTGTCGAGCGCCCTGCTCGTGTCGTTCTAGTTGTTCTCTCCAGGCCTTGGCTTTCCCAACATAGTGGATCTGACATTGGTCGTGTCTGCAATCTTCCCATTCCATGTATTCGCTGTTGAGGCACTTCATGGGGAAGTTGGGGTCTGGACCAAATGTTGCCTTGTCGCTGTCGTTGAAGCATAACAACGTCCAGCTGGGTAGTTGGTCGTCCACGTAGACATCCTTGATGGGTTTGTTGTCGCGTCTTCGTGGGTAGAAACGGCTGTCTTGTTTGGGTGAAAGATGCCAAAGGCACTTGTCGTCTAGGCACTCTGCCCAAAACAATTCCTTGTGAAAGGGGTCTTCGGGGTCGAGTAGAGAGTGATCCTTATCCGTATGGGGGGTCGCTGCGACCTCCTTGCGTTCTTTGGTTCCGTAGAACTGAACGACTTGGTCATCTCTGAACGGATGGATGTGCTTACACCGTGGTTCGTCGTTGTCCTCTTCAGAACTGGTGTCGTCAACGCTAGGCGGTGCCTTGTGATCGATCTCCATCTGAGCACGTCGTCGAGCGACGTCGCGAGGTTCGTCCGAATCATAGGGTGATTCTTCTTCGTCGAGGTGATAGGAGATTGATCCTATCTCGGGTTCGTCGTTCTTGAGTCGGAAATCTACCTTTCCGTCCTTGATTTTGAATTCAAGATCTGGTCTCTTGATTACTTCGATTCTATCTTCGCGTTCTAGGTCTTCAAGCTGTTCCTTGACCTTGCGAATGAATTTTCTGTCGCCGTCCACTCGTCGCATCATACAGATGGTTTTGGTCGGGATTTCGTCTGATTGGGGTCCCCTTATTCTAAGGGATTGTTTCTTGTTGTCTCGTCGTGCCGTGTAGACGAGATTGCTCATGATCTCTTCCGAGTCGGGTCCTCTTTCTTCGAACTTGAGGAGTTGTTCCTTCGTGCTTGCCTGAAGTCTTTGCATGATTCTTTCCTCAAGAAGGTGAAGGGTATCTTTCATAACGGGGTCTGTTTTGGCCTTTTCCTCTATGTTTTTGCAAATTTGCGAGAGGATCGCAATGCACTCGATGTTGTTGTCTTCGAGGGTGAGAGGTCGGTAGGTGGGTATTTCTCCTTCCTTGGTTGCTACCGCTAGGGTTCTGACATGTGGAGTGGTGTCGTATCCGGACCGTCCGCTGTTCTTGGGTTCCTTGGTCATGGCGAGGGTCTTAGTTCTTGGAGGTGGCTTAGGATACCATCCTGTCTGTTCCTTGCTGTCTTGGTGCACAAGGCAGTTGTCGTCGTAGCAAGTTGTCCATGAAAGTTGTCCGTGAGGGACTTCCTTACTCGCGATGTTGGCTCGTTTTTCTGGAACAGGCTGGTGTTGGATACGCTTGGGTTGTCGGCAGTCTCTGGCCATGTGTCCTGGCTTGTCGCAGTTGTAGCACTTGAAGTCTTTCTTGGGGCGGTTGTCTTCTTTCTTGGCGACGCTGAGGTCCATAGGTCCATCATGTTGTCCATAGGCAGTGCTCTGTCGGTTGTTATTCCAGTTGTTACGGGGTCTCTGGTTCGTCTGGAAGCTGCGTTGAGGTTGCCATTGATATTTGCGCCCGGTATTGGGTCGTTCTTTTCTTTCCTTCTTGCGCTCATAGAGTCGGTTGTCGATTCTGATGGCGAGTTCGACGTACTGGAGGAAGTCTTCTGGTCTGTCGAGTTTGACCAGTTCGTCCTTAACTTCATCCTTCAGTCCTTGATAGAACATGAACATCTTGGTGTCATCAGTGAGGTCTAGTTGGGCACTGAGACGTCTGAACTCGGCGGAATATTCCTTTGCCGACTTGGTCTGTCGTAGCTGCGCTAGGTCGCGTTCAGCTTGTCGTTTTTCGTCAGGATCCTGGAACAAGGACCTGAGAGCTTCTTCAAATCCACTGAAGCTGCAGTAGATGTCGCGTACTTCAGTAGAGCACTCGTCGAGAGTCTCTTTGCTGAGGTATTCTTCCTGAATAGGTTCGAACCATCTGAGGGCTCGTCCCCTGAGGAAGCTGGCAGCGTGTACAACTTTCTCAGTTTCGCTGGTAAAGTCTCCGTGGTGGAAGTTCTGGTAGTTCTTGACTTGAATCAGAAATCCTTTGAGGGTACCCGGGGTGCCGTCATAGGTAACAGGTGCGTTGAGCTTGAGTTTCTGTCGTCCTCCCTGGAGGGGGGTGCCAATGATATTGGCAGCGGCTCGAAGGGTGTTGACTTCTCCTTGGAGAGCCTGGGCGTTGTTGTTCGATTCTTGTTCTCTGAGCCGAATGACTTCGTTTTCCAGGTCCTGAATGCGCTGAGGGCCATTCCCGAACTGCTGGAACATGACCTTGAGGTTCTGAAGCTCGTTCGTGGTTTCGTTGTACATGGTCTGTACCTTGGCAATGTCTGCGTCTCCTTTCTTGACTCTCTCGCGGAGTCGATTGTAGACTTCCTTCTTGAGGGTGACGTCGTCGTCGGAGTCAACGTTCATTGGGGCTGTCTCTATTTCTTCGGCCAAGCTTCGAACGGGTTGCTTGGAAGAAGCAGAAGAACCCGGAGTGGGTGACTTGGCGGAGGCGCGGGAAGACATTGTTCGTACTGTTTAGTTAGTCTTTTCGTAGAGTAAACTTACTGAACAGAAGCAATCAAAGTGTTACGGCCAGCTAGTCGTGGTGAGTATGTTTGCAGAAGTTTAGGCTGCGAGTACTAAGTAAACAGTGTCGTAGTCGTGGATAGCTTCCCCGAAGCTATGTCTGTAAGTCGTAAGATAGGTAAGGCTTCGGTGATCAATCGTAGTCTTATCAGAAGGGGTTCTCAGTGAAAGTAGCTGGAAGCGATCGTAAGATCTGATACGAAGTTGATTGCTGAAGAAGCTATGGAAGTCTGTCCTTGAGCCCGGCTCAAGTCCATACTATATACAAGTCTCGTTCCTGAACATATCCTTTGTGATGTCCCTGTTCACTATTGTCCGACTGTTCACCGAACGGTCGTTCGTCCCACTTATTCACGGGCGTCCGTTCCTTATCTTATCGTGTGATCGTGGTCACGTGACTTGTCCATAGTTTTTTCCGTCCCGAGAGGAGTCATCCTAAGTCCGTTGCTTCTGCATATATGGTGTGGTAGCCGCCGTAGGTCCTGTGGGGCAGGCCCTGGCCTTGTCATGCGTGTTGGGTCGTAACAAGTAGGAAGAATTTATCTAGCAATTCTCCTAAGTTAGAGGTGTATTTAAAGCTTATTTATTCTCTAAAGACCTTAATAGTCTTTTAGGGGGTTTTCTCTCTAATGTTAAGCTGTAGTTAGAGGAATAAGGTTTTTACTTATTTTCTTCCTATAGCTAACGTGGTTGATAAGCTCGGCGATCAGACAAGCTCGGCGATCACCCGACCGGACAAACTAACCTCTCACCTTTACATACACATCACACCATACTCAGCAATGTCCCTCATGAATAAAGAAGCTCAATTGAACTTAGCTATCCAGGCAATCAAACAAACTAAAAATCTTAGTATAAGAGCCGCATGCCGGATCTACTCAGTACCCTACTCAACGTTACGCGACCGAATTAAGGGAAAGCTGTCACGACGCGACGTATTGCCTAGCCTACGAAATTTGACTGCGCTTGAAGAGGAGAAGCTAGTTGAGTACATTCTAGACCTGGATTCCCGATCGTTTCCTCCTCGCCTCAGTGGTGTGGAAGATATGGCTAATCGACTGCTTGCCGACCGCGACGCACCCCCAGTTGGGAAGCGCTGGGCTTCAAACTTCGTCAAGCGACAACCACAGCTTCGGACGCGCTTTTTTCGTAAGTACGACTATAAGAGGGCCCAATGCGAGGATCCAGGCGCGATAAACGCGTGGTTTCGCCTTGTGGCGAACACAATCGCGAAATACGGCATCGTGGACTCCGACATCTACAACTTTGACGAGACTGGTTTTATGATGGGCCAGATTGCATCCGGAATGGTCGTCACTAGTGCCGAAAGGCGGTCAAATACGAGAATGATGCAGCCTGGCAATCGTGAATGGGTTACAGTCGTTCAGGCCATTAGTTCGTCAGGCTACAGCGTTCCGCCGTACATCATCGTTGCAGGCCAATATCACCTCTCCACCTGGTATACTGAAACCGGTCTCCCACGCGACTGGGTCATTGCAACGTCTGAAAATGGGTGGACAACAAACGAAAGAGGCCTAGATTGGCTACGGCACTTTGATCGGCATTCAAAACTGCGTGCAAGTGGTAGTTATCGCCTCCTTATCGTCGATGGGCACGAAAGTCACCACGCCGCCGACTTTGAGATATATTGCAAGGAAAACAATATCGTCACACTCTGCATGCCGGCTCATTCGTCTCACTTGCTTCAGCCCTTGGACGTTGGGTGTTTTGGGCCACTAAAGACGGCATACGGTCGACAAATTGAGGATAAGATACGCCGGGGTAATACGCATATTGCGAAAGAAGACTTCTTCCCTGCGTTTCGTAAGGCTTTCACGCAAGCTATCACGGAAAATAACATTCAGGGAGGATTCAGAGGAGCAGGGCTTGTCCCTCTAAGCGCAGAAAGTGTGCTTTCAAAGCTTGATGTCAAGTTACACACTCCAACACCTCCAGGGTCCCTCCCAACAACACCCCCTGCGTGGACTTCTCAGACGCCAAACAACCCAACAGAAGCATCTTCTCAGTCTGAACTCATTAAAAGGAGGATCTCCCGCCATCAGAATAGCTCCCCAACTTCAATTATTGAAGCTGTAGAGCATTTATCAAAGGGAGCGCGAGGATTTATGCACCAGATTGCCTTATTAAGGTCGGAGGTCCAGATCCTTCGAGAGGAGAATAACCTGCTTAGCCGACGCAGGAGGGCTAAGAAAACCCGTCTCAAACAAGGAGGAAGTCTTACTATAGCTGAGGCAGAGGACCTTCAATCACAGAGAGAGGCGACAGCTCAGATTGAGGAGGAAACGCGGCGGAGTAGTGGTCGCCGACCGAGGACTGAGACGGGCCAACGGCGGTGTGGCGTCTGTGGGAACACCGGTCATAATGCGCGAACATGTCAATTTGTCGAAGAAATATCTGAGGAAGAGGACCTTCATTAGTTTGAATTCAATTGATTTCCTGGGTGTTGCTTATTAGTTGGAAATGTGCTGTGGTTGCGGTTGCGTGATCGCCGAGCTTGTCTGATCGCCGAGCTTATCAACCACGTTACTATCTTAATAAGTTAGCTAGTTAGGCCTACTTCTTCTTATACTAAGCTAGTGTTACGGTCGGCTTTCCGTGGTAGTATCTATTAGCAGAAGCTGAGGCAACGAAGCTGGAGAACAGTGCTGTAAGTCGTGCTGAAAGGTTCAGGTCTTCAGAGGATACGGTGATCAGTCGTATACTCAACAAGGGGTTGTAACGTTGGTCACTAGTGAAGGGTGCCGAGAGTATCCGAGGGGATAATCACAAAGTTGATTGCTGAAGAGCTATGGAAGTCTGTCCTTGAGTCCGTCCAAGTCCATCCTATATACAAGTCCCGTGTGCTTGTTGCTGAGGTTCTGGCTTACACCTAATTACTAGTAATCTAGGTGTTGTATAGAGTAATTACTTAAAGTAGGGCGCGTAAGCGCTTACGTTGTGATTAATTGTGCTTACGCATAATTAGTTGCTTACTTCCTTATCTCCACGTAACCTTGCATCATAGTTCTTCCGCGCTGGAGGAGTGCACCCTGGTTTCCTGTGTCTGCGGTGTATAACTTGTTCGTAACAGCCAGGTGCCCTGTGGGGGCGTCCCCTGGTCCTGTTATGTTTGACGGGTCGTAACAGCTAGCTAGGTCTTCTTTAAGTGTAAGTTGCTTTTAGTAGTTACCTTAAGCCTAAATTCTTTATTATAGTTAGGCCTTAATAGCTTAAAAGGTTTCTAGTATATTAAGGCTACTTAGTTGTACTTATATAGTATCTTATACTTGAATAAGCTTTATTATAAGCTGTTAGTTCTACTTCTTTATAGTCTAAATGTCTTTATTCTTAAATTTCCTAAAGATAGCTATAGTTTTACTCTTAGGCTTCTTTAGGTACTAGCCTGCTTATTCCTTATTATTCTAGTAAGTAGGGTATTTATTACTATAGTGTTACGACCCGACAAGCTACAGGCAGTGAGAGCCCCACCCGACCAACAGGACGCGGGCGGCACAGCCTTTGTAAGGACAAGAAACAGGGACGGACGGATGACTCCCCCGGAATGGAAGAACTATGGTACAAGTCACGTGAAGATATGATAAGATTAGATCCGTACATTTGAGATACGGATCCCGTATGCCAAGGATACGGCACCCGTACGACATACATACGGACGCCCTGAGGAACAGGGAAACCAGACTTGTATATAGGATGGACTGGAACGGACTCAAGGACAGACTTCCATAGCTCTTCAGCAATCAACTTTGTGATTATCCCCTCGGATACTCTCGGCACCCTTCACTAGTGACCAACGTTACAACCCCTTGTTGAGTATACGACTGATCACCGTATCCTCTGAAGACCTGAACCTTTCAGCACGACTTACAGCACTGTTCCCCAGCTTCGTTGCCTCAGCTTCTGCTAATAGACACTACCACGGAAAGCCGACCGTAACATTAAAGTATTATAGTTAGATATCTAATAGTAGTATTTCTACTAATAGATAGCTAAGATTAGTACTTAATAAATAGTACTAAGGTCTTACTAGCTTATTAGTAATCTTATTAGTAAGAATGTAGTAATTAGTTATATACTTAAAGTATAGATAACTTATCTCTTATAATAGAAGGATAATCTAAAAGTTACTTATAGTAAAGTAAATTATAAAGTTAATTACTAAAAAGCTATAAAAGGTAATCTATCTAACGTACATGATAAGCGAGCGCGCCAGACAAGCGAGCGCGCCACCCAACCAGCCAGACGCGTCTGTCTGACTGTTTCCTTTCATTTCTCCACGAACAACAATGCAATCCACTAGCAACGAAGCTCAGGTACAGCTGGCTGTCCAAGCTTACAAAAAAGACCTAAAACTCAGCATTCGCGCTGCAGCAAAGATGTACAACGTCAGCCGCGACATTGTGACGCGTCGACTAAAGGGAACAGCATCACGACGCGACACCATGCCGAACTCACGGAATTTGACGGAGCTTGAAGAGCAGAAGCTAGTCGAGTACATTCTCGACCTAGATGCCCGATCGTTTCCTCCCCGGCTTACTGGTGTTGAAGAAATGGCCAATCGACTGCTTGCCGACCGCGACAAGCCACCAGTCGGCAAGCGCTGGGCCTCAAACTTTGTCAAACGACAACCACAGCTCCGAACGCGTTTTTTTCGAAGATACGACTATAAGAGAGCTAAATGCGAAGATCCTGAGGCAATAAACGCGTGGTTTCGCCTTGTGGCGAACACAATCGCGAAATATGGCATCGTGGAGTCAGATATCTACAACTTTGACGAGACTGGCTTTATGATGGGCCAGATTGCATCCGGCATGGTTGTTACAAGCGCTGAAAGACATTCAAACACAAAAATGGCTCAGCCTGGCAATCGAGAATGGGTTACAGTCATTCAGGCCATCAGTTCGTCTGGCTATAGCGTCCCGCCATACATCATTGTTGCAGGCAAAAATCTCCTCTCCACATGGTACACCGAATCTGGTCTCCCACCCGACTGGGTTATCGCAACATCTGAAAATGGATGGACAACAAATGAAAGAGGCCTAGATTGGCTCCAGCACTTTGATCAGCATTCAAAGTCGCGTGCGAAGGGGAAATATCGCCTCCTTATTGTCGATGGACACGAAAGTCACCACTCCACAGACTTTGAGCTGTTTTGCAAGGAAAACAACATCGTCACCCTCTGTATGCCGCCTCATTCTTCTCATCTACTTCAGCCCTTAGATGTAGGGTGTTTTGGGCCTTTGAAGTTGGCGTACGGTCGAGAAATTGAGGATAAGATGCGACGGGGTAATACCCATATTACGAAGGACGATTTCTTTCCAGCATTTCACAACGCCTTTAAGCGAGCTCTCACAGAAAAAAACATCCAAGGGGGTTTTAGAGGGGCAGGACTTGTCCCTCTAAGTGCAGAAAGTGTGATATCTAAGCTGGATGTCAAGTTCCACACTCCTTCACCTCCAGGATCCCTCCCAACAACACCACTACCTTGGACTTCCCAGACACCAAAGAACGCAACAGAGTTAAGTTCTCAAGGAACTCTACTTAAGGATCGGTTCCTTAATCATCCAGGCAGCTCTCCAACACATGGATGTACAGATGTTGAGCATATTCTGAAAGGAGCACTGGGATTTGCCCATGAGAATGCATTCTTAAGAGCTGAGAATAAAGCCCTTCGGGAGGAAAACAGCCTACTTAACCGACGCAAAAGGACTAAGAAAACTCATCTTAGGCAAGGAGGAAGTCTTACTGTAGCTGATGCACAGGATATTCAGTCGCAGAGAGAGGCGACAGCCCAGGTACAAGAGGAAATACGTCGGAGTAGTGGTCGGAAGCCGAGGACAGAAACAGGCCAAAGGAGGTGTGGCATCTGCGGAAACACCGGACACAATGCGCGAACATGTGATTTTAATGAAGATATGTCTGGAGAAGAGGATTCTGAGTAGTTTGAATTGATTTGATCTTTTTGTTGTTGCTTGGGGGTTATATTTGTGATGTGGTTGCGGTTAGGTGGCGCGACCTTCTCCTGTAAAAACTTTTTCTTGGCACCCAGTGTTAAGAATTTTTAGGTTTTTGCAGGGCTTCGGCCCGTACCCCTAACGGGTCTTATCATCCCCGTCTTCACTTTCGGACTCGTCTCTCAACACCACCACAGCACCCCTCCCCTTCAATCCTCTCACAACACCAAACACGACGAGACCTCCCCCGAAAGTGAAGTAGGGCGAGAGTTCAGAAGCTTTGAAGGTCACTCTCGCCCTCGCCGATCCGCGCGTCCGCTAGCCTGCGGCGCGCTGTGCCCGCCGCGTGCGGGCCACCACTCCAACAAGGGCTCGAATTGCCCTTGTCCACACACCAAAGCCCCGGCACAAAAGTCAGGACATTTTCTGTCTCCGTGCCAGACCTTCTGTCTGGAAGGTCTTGAACACTTTCGCTCCTGCCAGAGCCTGACTAGTTCAGGCAGTAACGGAGAGCGATTGTTGCGGGCTCCTGTATCGCCATCGGCTGGGAGCCGACTTGCTGTATGCCTTCTTTGCTTCGCTCCAATCAAAGTGGAGAGGAGAAAGGCGTGGAACCACATTACGACCGGCCGTGCTAGGTTTTTCCCCCTTGTGGTTTTTCCTAGCACTATCCGAACTACTTTCCTTGTGGATGAAGCGACCCGGGAAAAGGATGACGGATAAGAGAATTCTGGTCAGGTGAGAAGATCCGCTTCAACTTGGAGCGGTTTGAACAGGAGCGTTAGGTGAAGACGTAGCCCTGTAACATAGTTTAGATTAGCATAGACCATGTCGGCATTGCGCCCGGCACGTCTCTTGTCGCTCGAGACGTTAAATTTACCAACCAACCAACCAACCAACAAGGATCAGTGAGCGGCACGTCCATCGATACTCCGGACGTTAAATATCATCATCATCATCATCATCATCAAGGATCAGTGAGCCACTGAACTGATCCAACACCAAGGATCACCAACAGCGAGAAGTGATCCAACAACAGGACAATAGGATATAAGGACATTCATTCCACATAGAATAGATTACCTTCCATAGCTCTTCAGCAATCAACTTCGTGATTCACTCTACCATAAGTGACTCTTAGGTTATCCTTCTGTTGTGAAAGACAAAGTTATCTACGCTTCGAGTATACGACTGATCACCGCATCCTCACCAACAAGATTACCAACAAGCCAGCAAGACCCCAGCACTGTTCATTGAGTACTGACCTCAGCTACCTGTTAGCAGAAACACCACTGTCGGATATCTGACCGTAACACAATAGTTACTAACTAAATTTAGGTTGTAACATTAAGGTGTTTCTACTACATTACTATTTTGTTTAACTTATAATACCTTTATTTGCCTAGGTGTATAGATTCTAGTAAACCCTTTCCTTTATACAGTTAGTCTAAGAAAAAACAGGGAACTTCTAGATATAATTCTTACCCTCTATGCTTATAACATATTTAGTATATTTAATGTCCTAATACTAATATAATAACTACTTATTCTCCTCTTAGACTACTGTAATTCTTATTTACTAGGCACTTAACATATTAAAGTAGAGGGTTAATGCATACAAAGGGCGCTGTAGAGGGCGTTAGGGATAGGACTTGTTAGGTGTTACAGCTAAGCAAGAAAGGGCCTGCCGCAGGCTTTGTCCCGGGCAGTAGGCTTTGTGTTAGGCTAAGGCGCCTAGGAAAGGGGCTGACAAAGGCCTTGTCGGGCGGCAGGGTGCAGCCGCAGAATGGTTACACAAACAACACATTCAATATACACTCAATTGACCTATCACGGTTACCCTTGCCAATCTAATAAGATCTTTACAGTATTCAATACCTCTCTATCTATATCTCTTATCTACTGCCTACTACACCTCCAAAATAAAGACTTATCCTACTGTGTCTCCGCCTTCTTAATAGTATCTTACAACTTGTTACTAGTTCTAGTATTCTCAACTTCACAATGTCCCACCCGTGACCGCGGCGCCAGCAGAGTAGCAGGCGTCAATAAGGGCCTGCAAACTCATGTTGCTGAGATCGTCCGTAACGAACTGCTTCTTGAAAATGTTGAACACTTTCTCCGCGAACTCGACGATAGCAAGAGAGTCAATACCCAACTCGGTCATTGTCGAATCAAGCGGCATCTCGCCCGCTTCGGCCCCCGTGTACTTGGCGACGACGTCGCGCACTTTGAGCCCGACGTCGACACTGGTAGTTTGCGACTCGGGTTGCACTCCGTCGTTCTTCGGAGGCTGCGGCTCTGCTTCCAACGCAGGGGCCGGCGCAGTCACTGCTGGAGGTGGTCGGCTCACGGTGGACTCGATGGACGGCTCCAGATACGGTGTGGCAGCAACAGGTCTATCAACAAAACCCAAAGACGTCGTGGGTGGCCCGGGTGCATACGAGGGTGGCTTTTGCTCCGGCTCGGCGGCGGCGTTGAGGACGCGGCGCAAGGCATCCAGCTGCACGAGCGAGAAGCATGCCCCAAGCACGGTCGCCACCACGTCTCCGTTCTTGTCGGCGACGTAAATGTCGCCTGTGATGGACTTGGGGGTTGCCCCAACGCTGTAGTGACTTGTCACGGTCCACGATGTAGTGTCGTCGTCCACAAGACAGCAGCCAGCGGACAGCGTAAAGCTGTCAATGGACGAGAGGATGTAGGCCGAGCCGGGAGAGACATGTTCGCTCGTATTGATGGCGAGACCAAGGACCTGGACGAAGTTGTCGGCGACAGCGGCGTCAGCAAGGCCCAGGACATGGCGATCAGTCTCGTGGAGAGCGACGAGCTGCCTCGGAGGCTTGACGATTCCAACAGCCCAGTTGTCATGCAGGGCAACGCTGTCGATCCCGCGGAGTACGTGCGAGTAATCTACGAGGGTACTGAAGAGCGTGTACGCTCGTCTGGACTGGATGCACTCAGCTTGGGGATTCGTCTTGAGCTGGGTGCTGCGATCGCCGATGAGGGCCTTGATATGGTGCATGTTGGGAGATGGAACAATGGCAACGCGGCCGCGGGCGTGAATAGAGGATCGGCCAGATGGCTTTCCGCCAGTACTCTCGACAGCAAAGGTCCAAGAGCGGCCACCGCTATCGTGGTCCACGTTAAGCACGACGGAGACTTGAAGATCGCTACTCAGGGTGAGCGGGTGGTTGAAGGCCACGTTCTCGAAGCGGAGCGCGCCGCCAGGCCCCGGGAAGAGATGGTTCTCGGTAGATACGGAGATCTGTACAGCCGCGCTTACACACTCCATGTACATGGACGCAGGGCACATGGGTTGGTCGCAGACGGCATGGCCGCGTACGAGCTGCTGGAAGCGGCCGCTGCTTACGTTGACGTGGAAGCGATTTGAGCCAGGCTCCGAGATGTTGACCAACTTGCTCACGGCAGACGGTAGTAGCTGCTGCTGCTGCTGCGGCGGCGATTGCAGAAGAGCTTGGTCGAGTTGCGTTTTGATATCAGCTGCGTGGTCGACGTACTCCGTCCAGAAGGATTTGCGCGAGAAGCGATACGCCGGAAGATGAACCGGCTCGATATCAGCCGCTTCGATCAACGGCCAATACGTCGTATCAACTCCGGCACGCCACAGGCCGACGGTGGTCTGGCAGAGGACTCTCTCGGGATGACGAGCGTCCTTGAAATTGAAGGGGTAGAATGAGTGCGCCGCGGCGTCCGGGACGACTCGTTTCGCCATGGGGATGATGGGGGAATCGGTCCCGGCCTCCAGCCAGACGCTGTGTCCCAGGTCCTGCGCGAGGCGCCTGACGGCATCCTCGAAGAAGACGGGGTTACGGGCATGTCGTCCGATGTGACCCTTTGGTGGCTCGCCTTCGTGATGAGCTGGCAGACACAGCTCGAGGCGCATGCGAGGCTTCTGGAAGTCGAGCGAGTCGTCCAGCTTCTGAAGACCAGGGAGGATGTCGTCGACGAACCTGGAGTGGAACCCGTGTGTCACGTCGACCTTTTGGCAGCGCACGGGGTTGTACTGCTGGGCGACGATGGCCTCGGACCGCTCAATCTGCTGAGCGGTGCCCACGACGACGTGGCTCGCGGCTGAGTTGTGACAAGCGATCTCCAAGCCGTCGACGGCCTTGGTGATTTCCCGTACAGTCTCGAGGGGAGCGTGTATAGCCAGCATCTGGCCCCTCTCTTGTCCCCAAGCCGTCTGCATCAGCATGGCTCGTTCAGCCACGACCCGGATTCCGTCACGGAGGCTGAGAGCACCGGAGAAGGCCAAGGCCGTCAGCTCACCGAAGCTGTGGCCGACGACGGCGTCGATTTGCAAACCGGCGTCCTCCCAGGTTTTGGCACAACTGTACTGAATGGCAAAAGTCGCCGTCTGCAAGAGCAGCACGCTCTGGTCGACCTTGCTGTGGTCGAGAACGTCCTTCACGACGGGGGGGTAGCCCAGTTGCTCGAGGAGGGCGTCGCACTCGGCCAGATGGTATCGCAGCCGAGGGCTTGCCTCGTAGAGTTGGGGGTGTAGGTGGACGGTCCGCTGCGACTGGCCGCCAAAGACGAGAACGACCCCTTTCCTGATCTTGGGCGATGGTGTGGGAGCGGGTTGTTGAGCCGCCTTCTCCAGAGCGGCGGCCACCTCCTCGGGGTCTTGGTTGCTGGTGACTGTCAGGACCACGCGGAAACGGTGACGCTGTCGCTTCTCGCCCAGGGTCCATGACAGACTACGCAGGTCGGGCTTGTCGGACCGCACCATTTCCGCGAGGGCGACACAGTTGGAAGCCAAACTGGTCTTGGTGGCAGCCGTGACAATCAGAGGCCAGGACGCGTCTGTGGGTGCGTTGCCGCCCTTCTTCTGATGCTGTCGAAGCCACCAGGCGCTCTGGGGCGTCTTCCGGGGCGCCTGACAGACAACAAGCGAAGCGTTGGAGCCCGCCGCACCGTAGGAGTTGACGAGAGCCCTGCGGATGTTGCCCGGTGCGTCCCACGGCTGAACCGTCCCGGCCGGGATGGCCATGTTGAAGGGCTCCAGAGCGCCGATGGAAGGATTGACGTTCTCGAAGCTGCCCTGAGGCGGGATCTTGCCCTCGCGCAGCATGGTCAACACCTTCATGAGCCCAGCGACGCCAGCAGCAGCCTCGGGGTGGCCGATGTTGCCCTTGACGGAGCCCACGAAGAGCTTCTTCTCACGGCCGGCGTCTCCGAAGACGGTCCGCAGCGCGCCGAGCTCGTTGGGGTCGCCGGCTTGGGTGCCGGTTCCGTGACATTCAATGTACGAGATGTCCTTGTAATCGAGACCGGCCTTATCGACGACACGCCGGTACAGCCTCTCCTGGGCTTGGCCGTCCGGTTGGGTGATGGACTTGGAGAGTCCGCCCTGGTTCGTGCCGGCGGCGGGAATGACGGCAAGGATCTGGTCACCAGAGGCGACGGCGTCCTTGAGCTTCTTCAGGACGACGAGGCCTGCACCGTCTGCGCGGCAGTATCCGTCTGCAGCGGCATCAAACGGCTTGCACTGGCCGGTCGGACTCAGGAAGCGGGCCTTGGCGAGGTCCAAGTAGTAGTTGACGCCTCCGAGGATGTTGGCACCACCGGCGACCGCCATGGAGCAGTCGCCCGACCGCACACAAGCTGCTGCTCTGCTGATGGCAACGAGAGAGCTGGAGCAAGCCGTGTCGATGGTCTCGGATGGGCCGTACCAGCCAAAGTGGTGGCTGATGCGTCCGCACTGGAAGGCCTGCATGGTGCCAATGGCAGAGTACGCCGTTGCGGCATGAGTCGACGTATGTTCGTTGTACTCGATGAGGGTTCCGCCAATGAAGCAGCCGACGTCCTGGGCAGCCTGTCGGCTGTATGAGCGATGGCCGAGGTGGCCGTACGAGTCGAGGGCCTCGTATGCCAGTTCGAGGAGGATCCTCTGTTGCGGATCCATCCATGCGGCCTCGGAGTGGCTGATGCCGAACAGCTCATTGTCGAATTGGTCGACACCGTCAACGAAGTTTCCGAACCACTTACGCCCGTTTGCGAACTAGAGGCAGCAGTGAGCGAGGGATGACGGGCATGGATTTTGCAACTCTGGAATGGAGTATACGATGGTGACATGGGAGAGACGGGAGTGCCACGCGAACTTACCTTTGGATCGAGCGATGCTCTATGACTTGCGCTTAGGGGGACCCGATCAGGTCGGAGTTCCTCACACGTGGAGGTGCCGCTTTGGAGAAGGTTCCACAGCTCGTCGAGGTTGCTGGCGCCGGGGAGACGACAGGCAGCGCCGACGACGGCAATAGCATCGTCGCCGCTGTAGCTCGCCAGCTCGGCTCTCACCTGGGCCACCTCCCTCAGGGTCAGGGCAACGTCGATCTTTGCAATCTTGATCGAGGCCTGGTTGAAGGGCTCGGCAGGCACGCAATCGTAGCCTCCGAGGAGCAGGAGGGAGTGTGTCGACTTGTCGTCGTGTTGACGGAGCCTCGCCGCGACCTTGCCCACGACGTTGTACCACTCACACCGGCCGCAGAGGACGTTGCCCAGGACGTTGCGGGCGAACTCGGCGGGCGTCTCTAGCAGCTGCAGCAGCTCGCCGTCCACGTTGGACTGGACGGGAACCTTGAGCGCATCAACGGCCGGCAGGTGGAAGAAGTCGTTCTCGGCGACGATGGCCAGCATACCATCCAGATACTTTGCGTTTCTGGGATCGTGGCCTGTGCCGGTAGGGTAGGTCTGTATGGAGAACATCTTGTTGGCGGCAACGTACTCCTTCAGCGGAGCCAGCTCGGACTTTTTCCCCGCGAAGCAGATGGTGACGGGATTCGTGGTTGCCGAGGCATAGATCTTTGAGGATGATTGTCAAGTCAGCGAATATTGTTTCTTTCCCTTTTTTTTTTCTTCTTCTTGACGAGATGTTCAAAATGGGTTCTTGGGTTTGTTTGTTTGGGATTGCAGCATCAGCATATACATACCCCTGGGAACTGCTCGATCAGCTCCAGATCCTGACCCGGGTACTTGAGCCGCACGATGAGCATGTCTGGGACGCCCTCGGGCGGGCCGACTTCGCCTTCTGACATGAAAACGCCCAGCAGGAAGGCGGTTCTGTACATGTTTGCAGCCCTCCGGCCGAACTCGAGCGAGTCCCCCGAGCTTGCCACGGCGATGGCGTTCAGGATGCCACCGCAGTAGCCCTGGATCCCGCCGGCTCCCAGCGACCCGATGGCCCCCTCATGAGACTGGCCCGAGAGCTCGAGGAACGAGCACCACTGACACAGGCCGGTGATGATGAGCAGTGGGAAGCTGATGATGGATGAGGGCTGGCTGGCGACGACGCCCGTCTCGCCGGTGGCGATCCATTCGGAAATGGCCTTGGCGAAGGCCTCTCCGCGAGCACCGACGGCAACGTGCTGCGCCCTGGGATCGCTCGCCAGCAGGTTCCACACGTCCTGAGTCTCCAGGATGGCGTCGGCCAGAGGCTTCATGAAGCTACTGCCAACGATTTGCCGGCGCAGTTGGGTCAGATATGTCTTGTCTACAAGGAAAGGGACAGGACAGAAAAAGGCCGCCGAAGGGGCATTCTTTGGTGACGCGGCCATTTCCGGCGATGTTTAGATGTTCAGATGGTCAGATGGTCGGGATTAAGAAACTAATGATGGGTAAAAAGTAAAACGAGTGAAGGAATACAAGACGGTTGAAGACAATGAGCATGTCAAGTGGTCTGGCAAACGATTAAGGATACGGATGAGCTTGGAATTGCAGATTATATATATATATATACATGGCAGCCAGCCACAGCCATCTTATATCATCTGCGCAAAGAGGCACTTTGAGTTTCCTGTGTGATGTTTGTCTTGATTCACCACATGGGAAAAGTAACCCGTAAAGTTACCACCTCTTGTTTGCCCTTCTCTCTTAACAGGGGTACTTCGCCATAGGTGCCCGTTAGGGATTGTTAGCATATGGCCGCGGAGTAGCCCCCTGAACAGAAGCCCCCTGAGCAGCAGATCCCTGGACAGCAGACCCCCCCCCCTCCCCCTGCGTTTGCTTTTCAGGGTCTCAGAAACCAAAAACAGCATTAGTACCAATTACCGAGACCGACAAACGTTATGCAGGGGGGGCCTAGCACGGCCCCGCCATTGTAGATAGTGAGCTACAGTGGATCCGGAAACAAGGTTTGAGCTACAGGTAGTAAATACAGTGGATCCAAAAACAAGGTTTGAGCTACAGGCCGAGTACGATGTATTGCGCCGCCGGATAGAAAGCTTAATACTACTTCATTAAGGGTCGCCGCTAGAATGGAACGCTAGTGTGCCTTTGCTGCCTATACCTAAACGAGCTCAACTGTACAGCTAGTCAGTTGACAAGCGGCACACATACAGAATCGTTTATCTCAACCACACACACACACTCTCTCTCTTCGGACCCTTTTGATTTCAACGTTTCACCCCCTCGGCGTATTAGTATAACACGCGATCCGGTAGATTTACCCCCCATCCCACCCCCCACCCCACCCTCTCCACTCTTCATATGGTCAGCCTCACACACTACAGAATAAGCCTTTTGCAGGTTATATTTCCGATGACTCAGGCCGTTACTTAGGGCCCATAAAGGTCAAGCGTTTGCATGTTATACGACGTACTATGTGTATCACAGAAGTTTATTTTGTAAACTGGCCGACCCTTCCTGACTCGCAAGTACGAAATGCGACTCAGATCCCTTGAGCCTCTGCAATCAACGTCTCGGCCAAGTTCCACAGCCGCCCGGCATCCTCAATGTCGGTAGCCCGCGGATCCAAGTGGATCGAGTGCTCGTGCAGATCCCCATCTTCGAGCCACATGCCCGCCCGACTCGCAAGTGACCTGTCCAGCGCCGCCCGCAGAGGCGTGGAGCTGGCCGCGGCCAACGTCTTCCACCGGAAAAAGTCCTTGGCCGTCTCCTCGCCGAACCGCCGCCGGGTCGCCTCGAAAGCCCTGTTGAGCGTCTCCTCGGTCAGCTGCTCCTGCAGCTTCGTCTTGACTCCTCCTGGGTGGACCGCGTACGACCTGAACCCGTGCGGCCCTCCAAACGCCGAAGCGTGTCGGCCGTTGAGAGCGGCGGTGAAGAGGATTGCTGCGGTCTTGGTCTGTCCGTATGCCGTCCACTGGTCGTACGAGTCAGCCTCCTCAAATTGGACGTCGTGGAAGCGGACTCCGGATATCTTGTTGGCGCTGCTCGACGTGTTGATGACCCTACCGCCAGCCGACAGAACCCTGTCCAGGATTTTGGTGGTCAGCAGGAACTGGCTCAGAAAATTGGTCTGCCAAAGGTATTCCTGTCCGTCCTCCGTCTTGCAGTAGTCGGGGCGAGGCATTCCCGTCTGTACATTGAACAAGGCGTCTATGTGGGTGGTTTCCGCATCTCCCAGAATTTCCTGCGCCGCTGCAGAAACGCTGGAAAGCTTGGCCGGGTCCATCAAGGTCATCGTGACTTGGATGCTGGCGTCCAAATCACCAATTTCCGTCAAGACGGGCTGCAACTGGTCCGCGTCACCAGCGTGTGCAAGTAGCCAAAGTCTCGCAGGGCCGGCTTTGGCGAGAGACACGGCAATCTGCGAGCCAAGGCCCCCTGGAACACATCCGTTGATGACAACTACGACATCCCGTTCAGCAAAGCGGTCCAGTTCCACACATGTTTCGGGGAGAGGGGGGGAGGGGGGGGGTTTCTGACATGTCTTTCCCTTGACCTGCTCGGTAAAGCAGCTGACGACAGCATCACCCGTAGTCTCGGGTCCGAAATAAGCCATGGTTTCTTGCTGCTACTTTGCCACTGGGTTTGGGATCTAGAGAATACAATGAGAATCCGAAAGTGGGCGGATGACTTCGGGCTTGATGCCAGGAAGAAAGAACCGGGATATGTTGGAGACCAAGTGCCGGGTTTAATATAGATTGTCGATACGAGTCGAGTCTGGCCACCCACCCACGCGTCACGTAATGTGCTCCGAAAACCACTTGCCTTTTTTGGACCAGCCATCATTTGATCAACATGGTATAATATCATAATTGAACCCAGACAGGCACACATGACATTCGACTAATCCGGGGTGTGATACCGTAGCGCTTAGATTTAGATCCAAGGCGGATAGAACGGGTGGCAGTGGCAATATTAGGATATCACCGTACGCCCCGGATGGGAAACCCGTGTAGCATCACACACAGCGACCAGATTTTGCCACTGGTGGGTGGGTGTAATTATCCTGACACCGGACACGGCTGTGTCTCGTCCAGGGATGGGAAAGTACCCCGTCCATCGGCTAGTTCGGGCGTCGGCGTAGATACATGGCAATATGTCGTGATGCTCATATCAGACATGACTCTGGGCCTCCGGGGGGTTTCCGTCCCGAACGCCCATTTGCAATATAGATTTAGAAGAGACAACCGCTGCTTTGTTCCCATCTTCTCAGTCCTATGGTGCTCACTCTGACAAGACCTTCCGACCCAATCCTTCTTTTGCTGCTTGATTTTTCAACTCATCTCATACCACATTTTTCACAATTTTTCACATCAGGATTTGCGGGATTACCACTTAACAGTCCCTCTTACAAACTAATAATCAACCCCCCCTAAATCCTCATCACAATGGCGGCATCGTCGTCAAGTCACGTTCTCTTCTTCGGAGACCACATGTCCGACCCCGTGTCGCTCATACGGAACCTCGTCCACGTATCAAAACATTCTCCAGCCGTCAGACGCCTTCTTGACGAAGCCACCGATGTGCTCCAGTTAGAGTTGTCCCGGCTCTCTCGACTGGACCACGGTTGGCACAAGACATTCGATTCCCTGCTCGAGATGGCCGAGGCCAACGCCAGCACTTCTGAATCCGACGGCGGGGAGAAGAACGGTATCCTCACCTGCGCGCTTTTCTGCATCAGCCGGCTCGGCGAGCTGGTTGCTCATGCCGAGCGTGAGCCGTCCATTCTCGGGAATCATGCCTCGTCATCACAACCCCCTGTCGAAGTCGTGGGTCTCTGCATGGGACTGCTCCCCGCCACTGTCGCGCTCGCCGCCAGAGACTCGTCTCAGATCTTCCCCCTGGCCAGGGAGATAATCAAAGTGGCAGTCCGCATGGGTTCCAGCATTTGGTACCGCATGCGGCTGGTCGATGCCTCCCCTGGCAGCTGGTCGCAGACCTTTGTTCACGTGAGCGCGGAAGACGCCACGAGCACCCTCGAGAGGTTCCACGAGCAGTGCCGCATTCCCATAGTGCGCCGGATCGCGGTTGGCGTCACATCCAAGAACTTCATCACCCTGTTTGGCGCCCCTTCCACGCTTGCCAAACTTCTGGCCTGGCCCGGGGCCGGGCCACTGGCGGACGCGACACAGATTCCCACAGAAGCGGGCGGTTGTGTTCACACTCTATACATGCCCGAGCTTGACATCAGCGGCATCTTGAGCGGGTTGTCCAGAGACATCTTGGAGTGGCCGCTGGCGCCCATTGAAAGGTCACGCATGTCCAGCCCCGACCGCCTCACATACTACGAGCATCGGACTCTCGGCGGACTCCTGGCGGATGTCATGCAGGACATCGCACACAGGCCGTTGCGTCTGGACGAAACCCTCGAGAGGTGCGTCTCACAGCTGAGTGCCAGTGGGAGGGAACACGTCAAGCTATTCGTCATGGGCCAGAACGGACATGTTGCTGCCATGACTAGCACACTCAAGAACGCCGGCATCACCTCGAATGCCGTCACAAACACGCCCCCTGCGCCCAGCGTGGGATCGTCATTGCCGACCCCTGACCACGAGCGGCCCGGGGAGCTCCAGTCAAACAGAGGGCAGTCGGGCCTCATCGCCATCGTCGGCATGTCAGGCCGCTTCCCAGACAACGACACCGTCGAGGGCTTCTGGGAGGACCTCATCGACGGGACGACGCACATTCGCGAGGTGCCCCCAGACCGGTTCAATGTGCAGAGCTGGTTTGACCCAAGTCTCGAGACAAAGAACAGCACAACGGCGACCAAGGGTGCCTGGCTTGCCAACCCGGGCCTCTTCGACCAACGACTGTTCAACATCTCGCCCCGCGAAGCCGCCCAGATGGACCCCATCCATCGATACCTCCTCACGTGTAGCTACGAGGCCCTGCAGCATGCTGGATATAACCCGGGGGCCAGTCTGAGCATGGACGGGTCCAACGTCAGTACTTTCTTCGGCCAGCTGGGCGAGGACTGGCACGACATAATCCACGAGCGTGGAGCCGACATCTACTACGTGCCCGGAATTGCCAGGACCTTTGCTCCGAGCAGAGTCAACTACCACTACAAGTTCGGCGGTGGCTCGTACGCCGTCGACTCGGCCTGCGCGTCGAGCATCACCACCATCCACCTCGCGTGCCAGGCGCTTGCTTCAAGGAGCTGCGACATGGCTCTTGCGGGTGGCGGCAGCAGTGAGTTACCAGTATAACTGTTTGGGTATTCCCCGACTTCATGGATTCTAACAACCACCACACAGTGATGTACACCCCGGTGCCCTTCTCGGGTCTCAGCCGATCAGGCATGATTTCCTCAACCGACGGCTGTCGGACATTCCACGACGACGCTGATGGCTATGCCAGGGGCGAAGGAGTAAGTGAGAGGAGAAGCTCGCACCAGGCGCAGACAAAACTCGCTCAAGGCCACAAAGTTTGCTGACGTACCACACAAAACACAGATCGGCGTCGTTGTCCTCAAGAGGCTCGAGGACGCGCTGGCAGATAACGACAACATCCTGGGTGTGATCCGCGGATCCGCGCGCACATACAGCACGACGACGACGTCCATCACTCACCCGAGCCATGAATCACAGGAGCGCGTGTACAAGCGCGTGCTGGCCCAGTCGGGCCTCGACGCGTCCGAGATCGCCTACGTCGAGATGCACGGGACGGGCACCCAGGCCGGCGACTACGAGGAGATGACGTCTGTCATCAACGTCCTGGCCCCTCCCGGGTCGAGGTCGAGCCATAATCCCCTGACTCTCGGCACCGTCAAGGCCGCCGTCGGGCACGGAGAAGCGGCCGCCGGCGTCACGGCTCTTATCAAGCTTCTGCTCATGTTCCGCCACAAGATCATACCCGGCCAGCCAGGATGGCCGTTCAAGATCAACCATCGATTCCCCCCGCTCGGTCCGCTCAACATCCGCATCGCAACCGCTCCCGTCACGCTGAAGCCCAGTCCGAAGGGCGACAAGAGGGTCAAGGTCATGCTGAACAGCTTCGACGCCAGTGGTGGAGAGTCGTGTCTGGCGATCGAGGAGGCGCCGCACATCCAGGGCGACGACCAAGCTGATGCTGCAAGCGACCCTCGCACCGCCCACGTCGTGACACTGTCGGCACGAACGGCCGGATCCCTGGCCGGTAACAGGCGCCGACTGCTATCCTGGCTCGAGCTCCATCCCAACGTCGGCCTGGCCAGCGTGGCCTACACCACCACGGCGAGAAGGATGCACGAGCCGCTGAGGGAGGCGTACGCCGTCAAATCGGTTGCCGAGTTGCTGCAACAGCTCCAAGACGCCGACGCCAGGGGCGGAGATGCCCCCAAGGCAAAGCCGAAGCCTGCAGGGCGCATCTTCCTGTTCACTGGCCAGGGTTCCCAGTATTCCCAAATGGGCTCCCTCCTGTTCAACACCCACGAGACCTTCAGGACGAAGCTCCTGGGCTACCAGGAGATGGCCACGCGCATGGGCATGCCGCGCTTTGTCCAGGTCATCACCGAGCCGGACTACGTCGGAAAGGCGTCGACCACCCAGATCCAGCTGGCCATTGTCGCTCTGGAGATTGCCATGGCCGAGACTCTGGCCCAGTACGGCGTCGTCCCCACGGCGGTCATGGGTCATAGCCTCGGCGAATACGCCGCGCTCTGCGTCGCCGGGGTCTTGTCCGTCTCCGACGTCCTGTATCTCGTCGGCGAGCGTGCCATGCGCATGGAGGAGCACCTCACTCCCCAGACCCACGCCATGCTGGCCACGACTTTTGCGGCAGATGAGCTCGAGGCCCAATACACGTCGCTGGGCCTGGCAAGCTGCAACATTGCCTGCAAGAACGCAGCCGCGTCAACCGTCGCCAGCGGAACCGTCGAGGACATTGCCAGGTTGCAGGAGCACTTGGCCGCCCGCGGCTCCCGAACCAAGCTGTTGAATGTTCCTTACGGCTTCCACTCACAACAGGTTGAGCCCATCCTGGACCACTTCACCTCCATCGCGTCCGGGGTGGTGTTCCGAGCCCCCGACGTGCCCGTCGTCTCTTCTTACCTCGGAGCCGTCGTCCCCGCCGGTGATGGCTCTGTGTTTTCCCCCGAGTATCTGGCAAGGCAGTGCCGTGGAACCGTCGACTTTGTAGGTGCCGTACGCGCCGCCGAAGCCGCCGAGACGGCCTCCATCAACAAGACGCTCTGGGTCGAAATGGGCCCGGAGCCTGTTCTCCTCGGCCTCGTCCGCTGGACACTACCGACTCTCCCCCCAGCGAACCTTGTGGCGGCTTTCAAGGCGTCTCCTCTGGAAGACAACTGGGCCACCCTCTCCGAGGTTCTCAAGGCCGCCTATCAGTCCGGTATCGACGTCAACTGGCCCGAGTTTCACCGAAACTTCACCAAGCATGTCCGCCTGCTGGAGCTGCCCTTCTACGCCTTCGACTTCCGCAACTTCTGGCACGAGCCCTTCCCGCATCCTGATCTCTCTGTCCAAAAGATTGGCGCCACTGTGAATGACCGAGCAGACGCAGCATCACCCTGCAAATGCTCTTGTGCTTGCTCTCAAGACATGTCGAGGCCCGGTTCAACGAATGCTCTTGCTCGTCTTTCCTTCCCCGGATTCCCCTCAACATCCATTCCTACGGTCGAGAGTGAGGACTACAAGGACGGCGGCAACACGCTCATGGCAACCTTTAGCGCCGACACATCCGAGCCAAACCTGCTGCGCGCCATCGAGGGACACGTCGTTCACGGCCACGTCATCTGCCCCATGAGCGTTCTAGTCGACATGGCCCTCACAACGGCCAAGTACTGCCTCTTCCGCCTTCAAGGAACTTCGGACACGCCGTGCTTGTCAGTCACCAACATCTCAATGACTCATGCCCTCATCCTGCCGACAGATGCGTCCAGAAAGCCCCTCATCCAAGTCAAGGCAGTCATGCGCAAGGGTGACAACAGCGTCGACATCACTTTCGTCTGGGTCAAGTTCAAGCCTGGAAAGGCGGATGATGCCAGGGAGGAGGAAACCGGAGGAACCTGCCTAGTTACCTTTGAGCGCGACGAGATCTGGCCCGCCAGCATCCATCACTCGCTCTTCCTCGTCAAGTCGCGTGTCGAAGCTCTTCGGGCAGCCGGCCGCGACGGCCGAGCCCACCGTCTGCTCAAGCCCGTCGTGTACCGCATGTTTTCCGAGAGTGTGGACTACTCGGAGCCTTTCCGTGGCATTGACGAGGTGGTCTTGGACGTTGACTGCAAAGATGCAATCTCCAAGGTTACCTTGAGACCGGATGCCGCATCTGGAACCTTTGTCATGAACCCCTTCTGGACCGACGCCTTGACTCACCTGGGGGGGTTTATTCTAAACTCTGGTCTGCGTTACGAACAGCAAGACATCCTCTGCATGGCCCGCGGCTTCGACTCGTGGAGAGTCATTGGTGCCGGCTCTCCCATGAAGCCAGGAATGACTTATACCACCTACACCTTCATGCAAGATGTCGAGGGCGGTAACCTAGTCGTTGGTGATTGCTACATTTTCGACGAGGACGACAACTTGGTTCAGACGCTGCTGGGTCTCGAGTTCCAGAAGCTCAAGAGAGTAGTCATGGACGCCGTCTTTGGCCAAAGACCCTCGCCTCATGCGGTCGTCTCAGCCGTGGTAAAGAAACAACCAACGCATCATCAGCAGATCCTTCCGGCGAAACAGAAGTTGCCGCAACCTTCCATCTCTTCAGTCTCCTCGGATGGAGTTGACTCTCCCGCTTCCGAAACTCCGCTCTCGTCCTCCCAGCATTCCTTATCGACGGCACCAAGTGAAGCAGATGACTCCAGGGAGCTCTTGAACACCATCCTATCCATTGTGGCTGAAGAGGCGGGCTGTAAGCCCGAGGACCTTGTCGACGAAGCGGTTTTTGCCGACCTCGGCATCGATTCACTCATGGGCATTAGCATCCTGGCCGTCATCACTCGCAAGACGGGAATCGACCTGGACTCGACCTTCTTCATCCAACACGAGACGCTGGGAGACGCCCGAAACGCCTTGGAGGAGATTCTTGGTGTAGACCATCTGGGGGAGGACCTGTCTCCGCCCCTTTCAGCGTCACCAGACATCGCCCCCCAAGAGCGACCAGTCATAGTGCGGAGAGACGATGAAATTCCTTCGCAACCGTCAGACAGAGAACTTTTCAAGAGGCATCAGGAGGCCCCCGTACTGGCAGACGCTGCTGCCACTGCCGGCAAGGACTCGACGCTCAAGGACCCGGCAGTCAGCCCAGGACTCATCTCGGCGGCGCTAGACCACGACGTTAAGATAACCCATCTCTCCGGGCCCAAGACCAAGGCCACCACCAAGCTTTTCCTTCTTGCCGACGAAACCGGTACCAGCTTGTCTTGCATCCAACTCCCTGCAGTAACCAGCCTCAACGGCGGCACCACTCTTTCCGTCTGGGGCGCCGAGTCGCCTTTTGGTGCACAGCCAGACTTGTGGACAGGTCGATCGATCCGCGACCTTGCCGTCATGAACTTGAGGTCCATTCAGAAGCACCAGAAAGATGCACAGGCTGGCCCTCTGCTGTTCGGTGGCGTTGGTGCCGGAGCCGCCATGGCCATCGAGGTTGCCAGGTTGGCTGTAAGCGAGAATCCCATTCTCTCGGTTGGTCTCGTCCTGATCGACCCCTCCCGGACGCGGCAAGATATCGAGACGGCATTGGCTGTGCCGGGGGTGCGGATCAAGCCAGCGCAAAGGCATCATGCGGCAAAGATGGCAGAAGCGATCGATGAGCTTCAAATGGAACCATTGCGTTCAAAGAATGTCAGGGCCATCGCAATCGTCCCTGACTTGGCCACGGCCAGCAGCTCTCAACTGCTGAAGCGACTTCTTCCAGATGTGCAGGTAAAGACGGTTGGTACCTCTCTTAGTAAGGGTACTTTAATGCGTTTCCCTGCCATTGGAAACACCGGTGCTATTTATCTAGAATGTGTTAGAGATCTTGCGGCATAGAATAATCTTTTAATGATATTGAGGTTGCCCTTCTTGGCCACGCGTTGCGTGAACGTGTTTGATTTTTCTAATGTTTGGTGACGTATAACCTTCCCTTTGGAGAATCAGGGAGCCTTGAGTGAGTCAAGTCCACAGTGAATCGTCCAAGCACATGACGGGGCCTAGAATGCGACCCAGCCAGAAGTGTTGGACAAGAAAAATGACCACAGCCGGAACGGCAACGTCCATAGAACGTCACTCAAACAGGAAATATGTCTGACTTGTTCAACTGGTTCAACCGGAAAGGCTGTTGTCTCTTGCCTGATAAGGAATGGCGAATAGCCGGGCTGGCATCAAAGAAGACGAAACCAAGAACAAGAATTCAGCGTGGGGAATGCCCCAAAACTAACCACTCTTAACCCATGTCGTACAGGGTATCCCTGTACGTATGTACGTGTGGGACTGAGTGCTCCAGACGGGTATATATAGGCCCGTCAGTTGCCCTATCCCCTTTTGCTATAGATGGACCGTTTTGACCGCGTATACCTGACCCCTATGTGCGACAGTTATGAGCCCAGCTCTGAGAACCTTTTTCACCTGGATACCACCCCTGACGACGTGCCGCAATAGGTGGTTCAGCACGAACGGTTCCCTCTTCTTCTGACGATGTCTTTTACACACGACCCTCGTGCGGCCGCTGCTGTTGCCTTCAAGCTTGCCAAACGTACCGACTGGCCATCGTGGTTTATTCAACTACGCTTTCAGGGCCTCCAGAATGGTATATGGGCGTACATCGACCCGTCTGGCGAAGACGCCCCGGATCTGGCCCAGCCTCCAGAGCGACCCCCTTCGATCGAGGCCCTTATTGCTGAGCGACACCGTCAGCAGGAAGCCGATTTCGAGCGAAGGCACATTGAGTGGGCGGCCCGCCGACGGGCACACCAGACGAATGAAAAGAGCCTACCCGTGAGACGCCTGCCACAACCAACACCATCCGAGACGAACATGCCGCCCGCGTACGAGACTATGAGATTGCAGTTGCCGAACGAAGGAACCAGGTTGTTGCCTATAGGTCCGTCTGGAATTGGGTATACTCAACCGTCGACCAACGTATCCTTGTTACCATCCAGACGGACCTTGTTATGATCAACAACACTTCACTTCAGGCATTCGTCCGGGCGCTTGAGAAGCATATGGCCCCAACGGCCCTCGCGACGCTCACGTCAGTCCGAGACGAATATAACGCTGCCCTGGAACGGGCTGGGTCATCGATAGCGCCGGCAGCGTGGTACGACGAGTGGTACCACGCCTTTCAGCGGGCCCAGTCCTGCCGGATTCCAGAGGTTCAGGGCGTACTTGCAGCCCGTTCGTTTCTTGAGGCTGTTGGCAGACGAATGGCTCCAGAGTGGGCGAGGACCGCCCTAATAGAGTTGATCACGGACGAAGAGATGGGCCGCCGGACGAAGTCGGTGGTTGAGTATGGGCATATTTTTAATGCCATAATGACGGCCAGACAGCGACAGACGGCTGGTGGCATAAGGGCGGGGATTTTCACTACACTTGGGGGCCGAGAGCCCCCCGCTCAGGAAAACTCTGCTCCGAACGATCCCGAGGATGGGTCCGGTGGGACCCGAGGGACCAACAAGAAGGACGGCCAGGATGGGTCCGGTGGATCCGGTGCGGAGAAGGGGTCCCGGAAGTGCCCGTGTGGCAAGGCCCATCGCTGGCCGGCGATCACGTGCGGCCGACTAGAGACGGCAGTGAAGGGCAGAGGTGCCCAGAGGAAGACGTACCTTGATGAGGGCGAACGGACGATGATCCTAGACGCCCTATGGAGGAATGAGTATGGCCTTTTGAGGCAGAAGCTTCTGGACGAAGGGTGGGTTATAGACAGGGACGCCGCTGCGAACGGGCCTGTTGCAAACGATCTGCCTAGTCGCATTATGTGTTAAGGACGGCCTCGTTTGGCGTTGCCGAACTGCGGAGGCTGCGTACGGCAGGGACTGCAGGGGGGTTTGACGCCGGCGGAGGCCTACGGGTAGGGATAGGTTATGAGGTAGGGTTGCCGTTTCGAACGGGCCTACTGTAGACGACCTCTCCCTGCCTGTCAAGTGTTGAAGACGGCTTCGTCTGGCGTTGCCGAACCGTGGAGGCTGCGCACGGCAGGGACTGCGGGGGGGATCAGCGCCGGCGGGGGACCGTGAGGTGGGGTGCCGGCGGGACCGGGCTGCCGAACCGTGGAGGCCGCGCACGGCGGGGACTGCGGGGGGGATTCGGCCTGGTTGGCCCGTACGGCCCGGACGTTCGTTTTGATCTGGCGCTGCCAGATGTCTCTTTTGTACGTAGATTGCTTCACTTGAGCAGCCTTCATACAGACGTATATACGTCTGTATAACGGCTGGGGGGGTGTGTCGTACAGGGTATCCCTGTACGTATGTACGTGTGGGACTGAGTGCTCCAGACGGGTATATATAGGCCCGTCAGTTGCCCTATCCCCTTTTGCTATAGATGGACCGTTTTGACCGCGTATACCTGACCCCTATGTGCGACAACCCACAAATCTCCCCTTCTCAACGCTCTCTTAGTACGGACACCCAGTCCTCTAACTTAGCTGAAGCGGCTGAAGGAGAGACTCCCCCTTCGTAGGTAGATCAAAAAGCCGGGATGCGCTGCTAGAAGAATTGCTATTTGACCTTGTATCTACTATGCCAGACCGCTGTGAGGCAGTGATTAAGGCTAATAATATGCATAAAAAGTACTAACTTTGCCTACAGAAATCAATAAGTTAAGATGCTTCTGGCTTGTGTCAGTCTTTTTCAGCATCTTGCCAGTCATCTATCTCAAACCCTGTGTGTGGGTTAGTACTGGGCTATCCGGTTAGACACACCCATCAGAGGTAGCATCTCATCCGGACATGATGTGTTCCGCATTGCTATCCGGGACTCCCTAGTCCATGGCCTGCCAAGCAATCTTCTCCGCTTCATGGTACCCCTCAACCTGTGTAGATGTGAAACCCATGCTGGTAACGTAGATCTTCGCTTACTCGCTCCATTTCATATGATACGGTATACCGATCTTAAAGCTTAAGATATTAATGGGAATGTCGCCGGTGTTCTTGCTGTCAATGTTACCTGACACCTTCTATGACTCGGGTCTTTTGAACTTAAATAAATGAGGCGAAAGTCGGTAAGAGTTCTGGGCTTGTAAATACGACAAACATTTATGACTTAGATGTATTGAACTCAAATATATGGGGAGAAAGTCGGTGAGATTTCTGGACTCGTAATTCCGAAAAACACTTGTGACTCAGTCTAGCCTACCTTGACGAGATGTCGAGATTAGTCGGCGACATTCATCATCCTCCTTAGTCACCTCGGTTGTGGATCTTGTATCCTGGGACAACAGAGCCAGCTGCTACGTGTTCGAATCTGATGACATTTACTGCAGCACAGGCATACGTTCGGCTATTAAGACTCGGTGTCGCGCCAGCGTAAGGTAGCTTTCGTGAAATCATCAATCAGAAGCTTAGCCATCATCTTATTTTCTTGACTTACAGCCTCAATCAAATCCCCATTCTCAATCGACGTTCAATCATGGCCTCTTCAATCTCTCACCAAGCTGCCGTGGTGCCTACGTCCGTTCAGGCTGTATCCGATGCTTCCGACACAGCAACCGGGAGCCAAAAGGCCACGGAGTATTGGTCCAACTACTTTCGCGCCGTCTTGAAGCCTTTGTTCGAGTCGGTGGGAGGCTACACACTCTCCGAACAAGAGACGCAAATCCAGTTTCTCAAGGATCATGTAGCACCTGTTCTGGGACCTGTTCCAAGCGAGCCTTTTGACGCATTCAACATGCCATACAACTGTTCCCCTCTGGAGACCAGCATCAACTTCACCACAAAAGGTGTTCCCAAGGCTCGCGTCTGGATGAATCTCGGGAAGCCTCTGGATCAAACTCGTTTCCTCCCCGGAGTTGCCGACAAAGACAAAGAGGTACTCCAGAGCATCGCTCGAGCCACGGGTGCTGACACACAATGGATGGACTGCCTGATGAAGAACTTGTTCCTGACCCCGGCACAAATGGAAGCCGTCAGAGCTCGCAACGGTCCGGTGTGGCCTTTCAGTCTCTTCTGCTTCGACTTCGACGGTGCAGACAGAACAATGAGAGCGTACTTCCCGGCTGTTCCCAGAGGGGGACGCACCCGAACGGAGGTTTGCCTGGACGCCATCGAAAAGCTGGAACCGGCTGGAGATAAGCTAAAGCCCGCTCTGGAACACGTCCTTGGGTAAGTAAGACGCACGTTTAATCAAAGAAAAGAAAACTGATTGCTGAAACAGATATCTTGGCAACAACAAATATGAGGCTGCACTTCATATGCTTGGCGTTGACCTAGTTGACCCTGCGAAAGCCCGACTCAAGGTTTATCTGGATGTCAACAGCAACTCCTGGAACGCCGCACGTGATGTCATGACACTGGGTGGACGCCTGAACGATGAAGTCACCTTGAAGGGTGTTGAGGTCCTGCGATCGATTTGGCCCTTGTTGCGCGATGAGCCGGAAACCACTGACGACGACTATTCCAAGCCTCCAGTCATCCCCTCGGTGTCTTTCCCTGGCCAACAGTACAGCATTGAGATTACGGCTGGCAACTCCGTCCCCGAGATTAAGATCTATGCCCCTCTGATGCAGTTCACAAAGACTACGCAAAGGGCCGAGCAAAACATGTACAAGATCCTCCAGAAGCTGAACCATCCTTGGGGCTCTAACGGGAAGCTTGAGACGGCTATGAAGGCCATGTGGTAAGTGAACCCAAGCTGCACACTTTGCTAGTTGTGTTCTAACCATTACGTAGTGGAGAGGAGATGGTTCGCGGCCTTGGAGTTGTGACGTTTTCGTACTCGGAGAAGAAGGGCGCTTACACTACGTTCTACTTCTCGCCATTGACCAGCTACGACGACAAAGTCCAATTCAACTACCGAGACCTGAGCAAGGCCTAACTTTGACTGGTGTTGGGCATGTAGCTTTTACAAGCTCCATGTAGTCTAAGACTTGGGCCGTGTCCATAGGCTCATTCTTAAGGCTCATTCGAGTACCATATGTTTTCCAGCTGTCTTCTATTGAGCCCTCTTAGCCTTTTACGTCATACCGTTCAAGTTTTGGATGCGTCCTTATAAGTCCTATGTTATTATCCAATGATTAGACGTAAAACAAGAGCAGAGACTAGAACATAGCACTATGCTTCTTTTAAACGCGAGTTGGATTATTCATTCAGGGTTAGCTATTGTCGGAACGGAGGGTCTAGATACACTAGGCTGCCTATTGCCCTACTTTACTTAGATCTAGATTAATCCTATGATCCGATCCCGATTCTGTCCCGACATTTCTTCGCCTTCTTAATCCCAACAGTAGTACCCTCGCCGTGGACGAGTTGTCCATTACAGACGTCCAGCTGCAACAGCTGCAGTCACACATCAAAGCCGTCTCTTATAATATTATACTAATCCCTTGCAGCACTATCTATAACAACGTCAACCTAGAGTAGCAGCATTCCAATGCCAAGGTGTATTAGGTTACATTAGCCCTTAATGCCCTTAGAGGGCTTAGTAGCGCAATGCCTCTAGACCTAGACGCTGCTGCCTACTGCATATCTGCTAGGACAGCAAAAGCCTAGTTGCTCAGGCTTGCACGTGTACTGCTGCAGAAGCTGCAGATCTGCATACTAGGCAAGCCTTTAGGCACCCTAGGCGTTAGTGCTAATACCTAAGTAATGCAGAAGGTAAGGAAAACGCTTTAGGGAAGCATAATAGTAGCAGTAATACATAGAATAGAGATAGCAACGACGTTTAATTAAGTTATTGTGTTGGATAGGGGAAGAGTTTAGGCGTACAGCAAACCCTGTTAATGTATAAAAGAGGGCTGGAGTTCTTAGGAGCGCATGCAAGAGTTGTAGTATTACGCTAGAAGAATTAAGAAAGACTTGGATTGATTTATAAAGACAAGTAAAGGAGTATATTGAAGCCGCGCGGAATCGCCATCAACACCAACTTCAACTGGCTGTCGTCAACGACGTAGCCTATGTTAAGCAGCTCTGCCTCGCTTGCTACGATCCGGTATGTTGCCAACAGCCTCAGTAGCGTGAAGTTTTACTTGTCTAGCAGAACTGTTAATTTGGTATTACTAGCTGTACCTTTCTCATTGAAAATTCTTCCAACGCAGTGGAAATTTTGCATCTAATCTCCCTTCCGCAATTCTCCTCGCGATTTCCAGATCTCATACTCGAAGTCGGGTTGAAACTCTGTGTATAATGTCTCCTGAGATAGTGATCAGCGCCTGCTGAGCAGCCATGTATATCAAGACGTACCGGATCAGCGTTGACCTTAGCAGTAAACTCAGCTTCATTGTCTCCGATGAAGTTCTTAGGTAGTCTTGTACTTTCCACCATGATCTGAACCTCGCACGACTTCTCCATCAACGTGAACAGATACGCTGCTTCGTCGACTGTACCCCCAGTCGTCAACAATCCATGATTTTGCAACACAATCACGCGGCCCTTCTCGCCAAGGGCTGCCGCAATCTTTTCGCTCTCGTCCGCCTCCAACACCACACCACCAAACGTTTTATAGACAGCTTGGATACCCCAGAAGTTGCACGCGTCCTGACTGATAATGTCGAGCGGTCTCCCAAAAGTTGACCACGCTTTCCCAGCGGGTGAGTGTGTATGGCAAGCTGCGTGAATGTCGGGGCGCGCTTTATGTATCGCACTGTGAATCATAAAGCCCGCTGCATTCACGGCGGCCCTGTTGCCACCGATGACTTGACCGTTTTCATCGATGTGAACCATGTCGCTGGCCTTGAGCATACCAAAATGCTTACCAAGCCTGTCTGGCGGTTAGAAGATGAATGTTTAGTTGTATTGACGACTCACGGGTTGATCCAAAAAGTGTTGGGGTCCACTGGGTCGCGAACGCTGATGTGTCCACTGGTACCCTCGGTGAAGCCTTTGCGAGCAAACACTCGAAATGCACCAGCCATGTGCTCGAGCTGCCATTGTCGTTTCTTGTACAGATCTGGTATGTCGGGAATGCCAGGAAAATCATAGCCCCCAGTCGAAAGCGCCGTCACCCCTGACTTTTCTGTCATGTCAGGTTTCACCTCTAAAGATGCGTCTGCCGCACTCGGGGCCAGGGTAGTGGTGGCAGTTGACATGGCCATGAGAAAATATGATTCCTTGTCGACGAGGCGTTTATGCTTCGGTAGAGTAACCAGATTGTGAAACGCCTTATCTCGGGAAACCAGAATATGGCAGAACAAGACTGATCAAATAGCGATACATGAAAATGTTTGCGCTTTGGATGGCGTCTTGTCCTCGGCCCGCTGAGGATCTTGGCTGGATATTGGATCAACGACTGGTAAATCTTAGGGGTAGGTGATCTGCTCTGGTGCTTCTATTCCTGGATTCTCGGCATCCTATCTGCATCTGCGAAATGGGTGGCTTCGCTGTCGCCTTCTCTTCGTGGTATCTATGATAGATACGTTATCATCGAGACCCACCTTGATCCTGTTCTGTTGAACTGGCTTTTCCGCGATAGGCGCATCTCATGTCGGAGTCTCCCCGCACTTATCTCCAAGACCAGGGTCGTTTGGAAATAGACCGGCTTGACCAACTCGTAGACAGTATTCTATCAGGCCTCCTCGGTCCCAGCTTCCTAATCTACACGATGCGAGGACAGGGCAAACAAACTATTGATCCCACAACACTTACCGAAACTGCTCAATGGCGTCTCTGGTGCATGCGATCCATCGGCGCCGTAAACGCACCAAGACTTTCACTGGTTGTTGGACATGCCGGTCGAGAAAGGTGAAATGCGACGAGAACAAGCCTGGATGTCATCAGTGTAATCTGAGGGGGCTGGAATGTGGAGGTTACGGTGTCCGTCTCCAATGGCTTCCACCCGAAACTGCATTCACTCCTGATTCCAACTCATCGAGCCCTGAACTAGCCAGGGAGGTGCCTATCACTGCATCTTCAAGACGGCAGATCTCATTTCGTAAGTACCAGGACCCTTCAATCGAATGGTGACATCATCACTAACAACAAATCAGCCGCTTTCCAAAATGTTTTGTCATGGGGGCAAGTTGACGGCATCCTCAGGCTGATCGACTCTTTAAAGCGGGAGTCTGCATCTTCTGTTCGCGATGATGTCGCCATCAACATCAAAGCCTTTGGTGTTTTCGGCACAGCTCCGTTGCATGATGCGTTCATGGTAACGGCTTTGCCAGAGGAGGACCCTGAGTGCCTCGACTTCGAGAAACAATCACTTACGTGCCTAGATTCGCCAGAGTCTCAGAGCTCTCAAGTACCCGTGATCTTTCCATCGCCGTCACACTCCGAGACAGCGGCAGCATGGGAGTTGTGCAATCTGCATGGAAATCAAGGATCACAGCCATTTGCCCATGAATCAAAGAGAGTTGAGGTGGGTGGCAGCCATCACATCCTCGCAGACCCAAATCGTTCCGAGGCCGAGGAGTTGTCGGTTGTTGCAACAACTTCGCCTCCGGATGGACACTACATCAGATGCAGAAGGCTTCCGGGGCTTTCGCAAACGCCAAAATCATTGCTCTCGGAACAAGAACGCTTCCTCATGCATCACTATATGTACAAAGTTGTTAACATTTTCTGCGTCATCGACAACATGAAAAGCCCATGGAAGACGATCCACCTTCCACGGGCCATTCAGGGTGCTGGTGAGCTCAGTATAATAGGTACGACATCAAAGATTCGAAGCGCTCTGCGGAATGCTCTGCTGTCCATCAGTGCATTTTACTTCTCCAACACCCAAACACCAGAATCGCAGCAGGATGAGTGGATTGAGGCGGCTACCCGGTATCGGTACAGAGCGATCGGATTACTAAAGGAGACCGTGGGGCTCGATCTTCATTCGTCGGGCAGGCCAAAGTACAAAGAGTTTCTGGCGACAATGTTGTCAATGATTACAATCAATGTAAGTCATTGTCTGACCTCGCTAATGCAATTGTAGAAAAAGAGAAACTCATGTTAGTAATAGGTTATGTCGGGTGACACAAGCACCTGTCGTTTACACCTAGATGGCGCTCACCAGCTGATAATTCATATGGGCCGGGGGAAGCCCAAGCTATCGGCCAAGGCTCGTGCCTTGCATCGCATCTACTTCTATCTCAGAGTCATCTATACAAGTACAGCTGCTTCTCAGGGCTCTGCCTCACGCTTCTCGGCTACCGACAAAGAAGATTGTCTCGCCACACCCCAGCCAGAAGGCGTGATGCAGTCTCTTATGAGGTGTCCTGATGAAGACTGTTCATCAGCCCCCACAGTACCAGTGCTAGCTGCAAACGAGATGGCCTCTTTTGAATGCATATACGGCATACCACAAAGTTTATTGGTACTTCTCAAACGAGCCATCAACCTTCTTGATCAAATTGAAGACGCGAGAACCAAAAGTGGCACGCCATCCGTCTCGATAGAATTAGAAATAGCTTGCAGTACTGTCGAAAGGGACATATTTGACTGGCCGCTTGAAGAAGAACTTGCTCGCTACCGGGATGCCAATATTGGTGTTAGCTTTGGCATCATTTACCACCAGACTCATGCGTTCCATAACGCCCTCATCATTTACTTTTCGCAAAACATCAGGCTTCTCAGTCATCGGTACATGCGACAATATGTCCAAGCAGTTCTACACGATATCGAGTCCATCGAAGCCATCAAGAGCGAATCCGGATTGCTGGCCGCGCCCCTCTTCTGGCCATCTTTCATGGCAGCATCGGAGGCATTTGATGAGAGTCTACAAGACCTCTTCAAGATGTGGTACGAGAAAGTGGCAATCTATGGCATCAAAGCAGTGAGGACTGGAACGCAAGTGCTAGACGAAGTTTGGAAAAGGGGTCCCTCACCAGAAAGCCGTACAACTAGCCAGTGGCGATCAATCGTGGGGCAAAAAGGAACTACCTTGATGCTCACATGAGTTGCTGTGTGCATAGATAGAAGGGTGGTGTGAGATGGGATCGATGATGGTAGTAAGCATCTTGGCGCAGCTATAACATACTATAGACAGTTCAAAACATGATTGACACGCTGATCGCTGTGAAATCGAGATTCTCCGGCCGAGAGTTTCTCGCAATGGCTGTGTGACTCTACAGGCGGGACACGATACCGCCTCCAAGACTTTCCACAACCTCCGCCGCTGCCCGCTCTCCGCTTCGTACGGCGCCTTCCATGTAACCCTTCCACTCGCCTGCCGTCTCGGTCCCCGCAAAGTGAATATCACGATACGGCTCCCGGAGTGCGTCCCCTCCCAGTGTGTCGAGGACGCCGGGAGTGAGTGATGTGCAGGGACATCCCCAGCCAGAGTACTCATCACTGACCCATTCATACAGGACCATGCGAAGGAAAAGACGGCGGATATCCTTGACCCTGTAGAGATGGCTGAGCTGGTCTAGCAAGCTGTTTTCGCGCTCGGCGGTTGCCATCGCTGCCCATGTCTTTCCAGGCTCACCTGCCATGAAACAAGTCAAGACGAACTTCTCGTCGTCGGGGCTGCTCGTGTCACGCACAACCGAAGCAGGCCCGATGAAAGACTGCGCCAAGCCGCAGAAGCCCTTTTCGACCCAGAATGGCGCGCTGAACTGCATCATTGCCTTTGTATAGTAGCCGTAGGTTTGAGACTCGATCCAGGCCCGCTTCTGATATGGCAGAGCTGGGGTGAAGGAGATGGCCTTGAGAACAGGGCCTGGAACGGTGGTGATGACCTTTTGTGCCGAAAAGACCTTCCCGCCAGCTTCGATGCTGACGAAACGGTTCTCTCCTTGAACGACGGCTTGTACGGGGCTGGAGAGGCGGACTATATCGTCAGGCAACGAAGACGCCAGCCCTTTTGAAAACAACTGCGTTCCCTGACGGACTCGCAAGAACTGGCCTCCGTCTTTTCTATCCGACCGCATCTGCAGCAGACCGCCGCCGGACTTGCAGTAGTTGAGGAAGTAAAGTGCCGAGATATCTCTTGGCTCTTGGCCCAGCATTGCTCGAGTCCATACTGTAGCGGTGGCAAGCGCGGTCGCATCGGCATTTCGAGATTGAAGATATGCCTCAAATGTAAGAGAATCGAATGATGTGTTCTTTGGTCTGAAGACGTCAAGGGCCTGGCAATCTGCTTCCACCATGTCCCTAATTTGGGCTACATGACTGCGAGTTGCGTCGTTGAACTAGTTATGTATAAATTTCTGTCAGCTACATAATTAAACGTCACTTCCACAAACCAGAAAGGTTGAACTGAACTTACGTTGGGTAGCTCGCCATATGCAAAGGGGCTGCATTTGCCTTCAAAATCCTGAAGACTGCAGTTTCCCGTGGTATTCTGCTCAATCAACTCTGCTCCGTATCTTTTGGCGAGCTCGAACATCCTGCTCTGGTTCGTGTCGTTGATCCAGGCCGCCCCGACATCAAAAACCCCTCGGCCTCCGCCATCCTCCATCGGCTGGCTCCATGTCTTGCCGCCCACACGATCGCGAGCCTCCAGAACAATGCAACTAAGGCCGGCTTTTCGGATTTGGTGAGCTGCAGAAAGCCCCGCAAGTCCCGCACCGATAATCACGACATCGACAGCTTGCTGCTGCTGCTGCACAGAAGGTAAGATTCGAGGCACAGCCAGCAGATCCGGGCGAGCCACGACTGCATTGATCTCAATAAGCCATCCCGGAACAGCGAGCTGCTGCACGGGAACGATCGTCATTGCTGGACGGTGCTGTCCCAGGAACCGTTGGACGTGACGGGCATGCTGTCGCTTCGCGGCATCGTAATCGACAATGTAGAGCGTCAAGCTTGCAATGTTTGAGACCGCTGACTCCGAGGCCAGAATGACCTTTCGCAGGTTCAGCAGCGCAAGATGGATTTGCGACTCGTAGTCTGCTGGAACATGGCCATCTTTGGTGTTGCCAGGTGGGGCCGATACATGTACCAGAGCGCCACTGCGTGTGATCGTTGCTGGTGCATAGTATGCCGCAGTTGTGTTTGATGGATCGACAGTCTCTGTGAGGCGGGGCATGACGGCGTCCTTCGTTGGTAGTAGAGGTATTATGTCGCGGACCAAGTCGTGGCCGTGGGGGGATCTGTCCGTGTTTTCCTGGGGGTTGAAGAAGAGAGATGAGAGTGTGCTAAGTGCTGAGCCGAGAAACAAGATGCTCGAAACAACAGCTCCGACGATCACCGCGTGATGATCAAGTCGCGATATCGGCTCTGCAAACGTTGTGATTAAATGCTGGCTGCACTGAATATGCACCTGCTGCTAGAAAAGGCATCCGACAGCGACGCTTAGCCCCGCCCCAAGGCGTGCTTACTTCGAGCCGAGACTCTCGCCCCGAAACTATGCGAGATGTGCAGGGATATACCCTATCAACCAACACGACGGCGGGCGAATTGGGGGGTCTGTTCTGAATCCTGGCGACTGGATTAGAAGTCGTTATCGGATAGTCGTATGCAGGTTCATCGACTTGTCCGCGGGCTTTGTTCATCCTATCAGTTGCCAAGACGAAGAGTTTCAGTGGGAGGTAGAGACGGAAAGCCGCGGAATTCCAGAGTCCCAGTCACAAATCGTCATCGCCGCAACCGCACCACCCTCGCTTTGCTGAACATAGCTTTCGACAGCCAGGGGCAAGATGCTCTATAGTATCTGGCAATGATCGTCTAGAATCGCCAACGATAACCCCTACAGTATGGTCACCGCGAGAACCCATATTGATATGTTGATGATGCGCCTAAAATTAAACTTCCCTCTTCGCATGTTGCACAAAGCATCAACGTAGTCAACAAGGGTGTGCGGGTCACTCTCCCCGAATCTCAACGCACATAATCAGTCATTTCAAGTCTCGCTGAGCTATTCCACAAAGTAGTCATGATCTAGTATACAAGTAGCTAGCTAAATTTTGCTGAAAACGCACCCAGTCATGTACTCCAATTCCCTAAGGCCGTTTATTCCCCTGGTCTTCATTGTCTAGAGGAGAAAGCTTAATTTGCCCGCTCAATTTACAAAGTTACTTCTTCAAGACCTGGTCAACGAGCTTCGCTGCCTGAAGAACTTCCTCATCCTGGAAGTGTTTACCAACAAGCTGCAAGCAAATAGGCATGCCATCAAGTAGCTCGGAGTCATCTGTGCCAATAGATCATCAGTAAAGATCAGAGACACCATAGGAGATTTGGCGTGGAAACTGCGCCGCAGATAATGACTTACAAGCCCTCCATTCCTTCTCGTCGTCTTGATTCCGGGGCTTATATCCCTCCTCGAGCCTATCCATAGACTTATCAACCCTGAGTCCGCTGGGCAGAATGGCCGCAGGCTGATCAAGCACATTCCAAATTGCAGTGTAATTCCAGTACTCTGCGCCACCTTGCAACACCCCGGCCCCGACATAGGCCGGACAGAGAATAAAGTCAACACCAAGGTGCTTCATCAAGGCGTGATACTCTCGTCTGTATGCCTCTCGTTTATAGTTCAAGTCCCAGTTCTCCGCTACCGAGAGCGGTTCCGCTTTGGAGAAGTTGAAAGCGTGTTGGGTGAGAGCAAGCGTCGGTTCTCCACTCTCTACGAATGTATCCAGGTATGGCTTCGGCCCTTGAGGGAAATACAAAGCTGACTAGAGTCTTGTCAGTTATGTCGGACTTCATGTCAATGCCCCGTATATGCATAGAAGTCTGCAGGATATCATCAACCTACCACTATATCCCAACCACGTGCATGGTCGTGAGCCTTCCAGTCCACGACGTTGATTCCCGCTTCTTTCAACTTGCCCATGGCTGCGCGAAGGGCTCGAAGGACCGGTGGGTGTGGTTTGACGACCCTGGTTTTGTCAGCACTAGTTGTCACATATAGGAAACGGGAGAGATGTTGAACGTGCCCATCGTCAAGCATGACCCCAATGGTGATGTCCTTCTTGATACTGACAGACCTCCATGGCACTGGCACCAACATGGTCTCAATATCCCAGGGCTCCGCTTCAAGTATCGTACGCATGAACAGTTCCAAGTCGTCGACGCTTTGACCCAATGGGCCAACCACACCGCGAATGCTTTCCTGTCCAGAGGTAATGCCAAAGTTCCCGAGATTGGGAACTCGAAGGGCGGTGGTTCGAAGGCCGTAACATCCGTTGAACGCCGCCGGGACACGAATGCTGCCGCCAATGTCGGTACCGACGCCAATAACGGAGCATCTGGCGCCAACAGATACGCCCTCGCCCCCAGAAGAACCTCCGGGAGAACACAACAGGTTGTGCGGGTTCAGTGTCATACCGGTGATATTATTATTGTATAAGCTTTATAGACTTAATAAAAACTAGTAGAAAGAACTTAATAAGTATGTTAATAAAAACTTTAGAAAAGGTTACATTTAACTATTAACATCCTTAGTAGGATACTTTATCCTGTTTATGCCTAAGAAGAATAGCAAACTACAACTCTATGTTAACTATTAACAACTTAATAACATTATAATTAAGAACAGCTACCTATTACCTCTTATTATAGAACTTTAAGACCTACTTTATAAAGCTAAATAGTTTACAGCCTTTAACCTTAAAGGAGCCTATAACTTAATTAGAATTAAGGAAGAGGAAGAATAGAAGACCTACTTCTATATATAAAGAGGTAATTATAAGTACCTTATTATACTCTTTAGACTTACTAACGCCTCTACCTCCTTTTAAACTATACTTAACTATATCTTATAAGAATACCTAAATGTATTTATTATTATTTACTTTAATAACATCCTTATCTTCTTACCTATACTTAAAATTTATAAGGAATACATTTATAAGGTACTACAGAAGCTGCAAGAAGCTAAGCTTCTAGTAGAACCTAAGAAAAGTGTATTTTATAGTTAATAAGTTAACTACCTTAGATTTACTATTACCTCTAGCAAAATCTGCATAGATAATAAGAAGATTATAGTAGTTAAAAACTAGCTTTAACCTTAGAATGTTAAGGATATTTAATTATTCCTTAGTGTAACGGGCTGGGCCCATATGAGGCCTTGCCGAACATCGCGGCCAGGATCACATCTGTGATACCCACAAGCCAACCCTGATCAGGCCCACCACGGAATCCACGATGCCGATAGTCCGATGGCCAGTGCGGCATGGCCCTGATCAGGCCAGCAGTAGGGTGGAGATTCATAGTTTTCCTTTCTATTCCTCATCTGAGGATACTCGTAGTAGTCGCCATAGCCTGTTGCAAATATACACGCCTTGGACCGTTACATTATCCTCAGATCAAAACCAGAGACTAACCGCTCAGACGGAACGTGACCGTCTAGCGGTTATATAGAGAAGGAACCCTTGGTTGGGTTGCAAAAGAGCCTTGTAGTAGCTGGTAGAGTCACCAGCGGAAGACAGCTACAAAACCCCTTTGGTCAAGGGACGTCGATCGTAACAGACGTCAACAGACTCGCAGACCTGATCAGACAGAGCTGGTCAGGTATACCCCGTCTAGCCGGAAGAAAGCCACCTCGTGGTTGTTAGGCAGAGAGAGAGACTGGAAGAGCCCTGAAAAGACACAGTGTGTTGAAGGCGCTATCAAGATGGAAGGCAACGGCAACGCCAACCCATCTGAGACCCCGCAGCAGATGTTGCAGCTGGTCGGACAGCTAGCGAGTCAACTACAAGAGATGCGGAACACCCAAGCGGCCGAACGAGAGGCCCAACGAGAGCAGAATCGAATGCTACAGCAAGCCCTCGCAGAACTGAGGCACTCAACGACGACCCCGAACGAAATCCCAACGCCGACTACAACCCCGGGTCCCCCTGATCAGACCCGAGATACCACTACGAGGCGCAAGAAACCCCAGATACCCGACCCCCCGAAGTTTAGCGGAAACCGTCAGAAGTTCCAGCAATGGCACCTCGAGATGAAAAGCAAAGTAGAGATAGACGGCGAAGCATTCGAATCCGACCGAGCCATATTTGCGTACATCTATTCTCGACTAGAGAAAACCGCGCAGTCTATGGCGAGCGCATACTATGCTCAAGGAGGAGCAGACCACCGATACAACCCTGATCAGTTCTTAGGCTACTTGGAGGGCTGCTATGGAGACCCTAACGCTAAGGCCCAAGCACTAGCAAGACTACGGGTGATCAGACAGAAAGGCCATGAAAGCTTTGCAGCTTTCCTACCGAAATTCGAGAAGGAACTGGCAGAGAGCGGAGGCGCGTCTTGGAACGACGAAGTGAGGATTAACTACCTGGACGGTGCATTGAACGACACACTCCGTGACGCCCTGATCAGCGTAGTTAGCATCCCAGGAGCCTACGCTGACTATACCCGACTTCTTCTGGAAATCGGGTCAAGATTGGACAGTCGTAACCACCAAAAACGACGAGAGGAGACTCGACGGCGTCCTACCACACCTGATCAGACCAGGCCCAAATCGCCAGTCACCCCCAAAGGAGACAAAATGGAGTGGGAACCTACCAAAGTCAATAGGTCGATAGTCCCCGAAAAGAACAAGAAGAAGAAGAAGAGGGAAGACCACCAGAAGGAGGAGCGCAGGTGCTACAAGTGTGATAAGACGGGGCACCTCATCAAGAACTGCCCGCGCTGGGAGAAGGCAAAGATCAAGAAAGCAGCCCCCAAGCCTGCAGTCAACGACAGCTCGACAGAATCGAGCGAGCCCGAGTCTGATCAGACCTCAGAAGACTCGGGAAAAGATTAACTCCTGGCGAAAAGCGCCGCCAGGAGATCGAGGCAAAGAAGGAGTGGCAGACTGTAAAGAAAAGCATGGATAGCGAACCCTTTTACGTCAACGTAGGAATCAACAACACCCATTACACCTACGCCTTAGTTGACAACGCATGCTGCACCTACGGTACTGTTAGCGAAGCACTCGCTAAGAAACTCCAATTGCCGCGTATCCCGATACCCCCACGAGCACTCGAACAAGTTAACATTACAATACCTGGCGCTATCAATAGCATTACCTATGCTAGTATCGACATAGATGGGTATAAGCGACGCAGATTATTCTTCTATATCATTCCTGATCAGGAAGAAGACGTAATACTAGGCCAGTCGTGGATGATAGACGACGATGTAGTAATCCGACCAGCGGTCAACTCGCTACACATCGGAGTTGCGAACCATATAGTGCGCGGTCGAACGCCCGGACAAGAGAACACCACTTACCCCCTAGAGAGACAATTGGGATCAGTGTTCGCAGCCCTGATCAGGCGCGAGAGACGAAGAAGAACCACCAACGAGTACAGCTCGCGGGTATTCGCAGCGAGTATCGCAGACATCGAAAAGGCCCTAGCACCCAAGAAAAAGTCGGACCCAAAAGACAAGTTGCCACGACACTACCACCAGTTTTTAGCTGTTTTCGACCGTGATCAGGCCGAGAAGCTCCCACCCCATCGGGAAGGAATCGACCATGAGATCCCCTTAGAGAAAGACGACAACGGGAGAGAACACCCCGTTCCGTGGGGACCACTATATGGAATGTCGAGGGAAGAACTGATCGTGCTGCGGAAGACATTAACGGAGTTATTGGATAAGGGATTCATCAGAGCTAGCAGCTCCTCAGCATCCGCACCCGTGTTGTTTGTAAAGAAGCCGGGTGGGGGCCTGAGGTTCTGCGTGGACTACAGAGCGCTGAACGCGATTACGAAGAAAGATCGATACCCATTACCCCTGATCAGCGAGACATTGAGGGCTGTCGCCCAGGCGAAGTGGCTGACGAAGCTAGACGTTATTGCCGCGTTCCATAAGATCAGGGTGAAAGCAGGGGAAGAATGGAAGACAGCATTCAGAACAAGATACGGATTGTACGAATGGATGGTCACGCCCTTCGGGCTAACAGGTGCGCCCGCTACCTTCCAACGGTACATCAACCACACCCTGAGGGAGTTCCTCGACGAGTTCTGTTCCGCCTATATTGACGACATATTGATCTATTCGAACGGATCACTCGCGGACCATCGAAACAAAGTCAAGAAGGTCCTGATCAGGCTACAAGAAGCAGGACTACAGATCGATATCGACAAATGCGACTTCGAGGCGAAGAGTGTGAAGTACCTCGGGTTCATTGTGGAAGTGGGAAGAGGCATTAAAGTTGACCCCGAGAAAGTCAAGGCTATCCAGCTGTGGGAGGTCCCCCGTTCAGTGAGAGGAGTGAGGTCCTTTGTAGGGTTTGCGAACTATTACCGACAGTTCATTCCCCAATTCTCTACGATAGCACGCCCGCTTACAGCCTTAACGAAGAAGGACACTCCGTTCGTATGGAGTAAGGAATGCCAGGACGCCTTCGAAGACCTGAAGGTACGCCTGATCAGCGCACCAGTATTGGCACACTGGGACCCGGACAGAAGAACAGTACTCGAAACCGATTCTTCTGGTTACGTAGTGGGAGGCTCCCTATCCCAGTTCGACGACGAAGGCCTACTCCGACCTGTAGCGTTCTTCTCGAAGAAGAACCTTCCTGCGGAATGCAACTACCCAATACACGACAAGGAATTACTTGCTATCGTGCGTTGCCTAGAGCATTGGGACGCTGAACTGAGAAGCGTTAAGGAGTTCACTATAGTGACGGATCACCTTAACCTGAAGTATTTCAATACGAAACGACAATTGAATGAACGACAGATCCGATGGGCAGAGACACTATCGCGGTACAACTTCACAATACAGTACAGGCCTGGGAAGTTAGCTACAGTGCCCGACACCCTGTCGAGAAGAGAACAAGACATGCCCCATGGGGTTGAAGACGACAGACTGAAGGGACGCGAGATATGCCTGCTACAAGGAAACCAGAAAGCCCTTCGCGTGAACAAGACCATAGTTTTTAAGGACTTACTGCACCAGGCGAGCCCTGATCAGGTAAGGAAGACTAGCGTTAGAGCGGGTTTCGTTACAGGAGGAGACGCAGATGGGGTTAACGACGAAAGCCCGGACCAGGCTGAACCGCCTGGCAATCCGTTTGAGGAAGACCCCCTACGAAGCCTATGGGACGACGGGTTAAAGAAGAACGCCCGTTATTACTTGATCAGAGACGCTGTAAGACAAGGTGCCAGGCAGCTACCCCCAGCGTGGGGAATACCTATCATGCTAGCGGAATGCACTATAGACGAGGACCAGCGCCTGCGCTGGCGGGACAGGATATGGGTCCCGCATTACGAACCCCTGAGGACACGGTTAATACAGAGCATGCACGACTCGGTATTATCAGGACACCCAGGAAGAGACACGCTGAAGGCCCTGATCAGCCGTACCTTTTATTGGCCAGGGTTGTCCCAGGATATACGCCGTTTCGTTCGGAACTGCGATATCTGTGGTCGGAGTAACGTTTGGAGAGAGAAGCGACGAGGACTGCTTAAACCCTTACCGATACCTGAACGAATATGGGCCGAAATCTCGATCGACTTCGTTACCGACCTTCCCCGAACCAAGTCAAGGGACATGACGAACCTCTTGGTCATTACTGATAGGCTATCGAAGACTGTGATTCTGGAGCCGATGAAAGACATATCGTCGGAATCTACAGCTTCCGTATTAGTGACAGCCCTGATCAGACATCACGGCATCCCCAGAGCCATAGTTTCGGATCGTGGCACGCAGTTCGTCAGCCGGACATGGAGGCGCCTATGCCAACTGACGGGAATCAAGCAGAGGCTTTCTACAGCCTACCACCCCGAGACGGATGGTGCTACAGAGAGAGCAAACCAGGTAGTAGAGACCTACCTCCGAGCGTTCTGCGCTTACGCTCAAGACGATTGGGACGAGTTGACCCCAGTTGCAATGATGGCTATTAACAACCGACCGGCCACCTCAACGGGGATTAGCCCGTTCTTCTTCACCCACGGATACGACATAGACCTGATCAGAGTAAAAGAAACGCTGAGAACGGAAGAAGACACCCCAATTGCAAGGGCTGAGGGATTAGTCCAGAAGCTCAGAGACGCAACCGAATGGGCACAGGCAGCTATAGCTGCAGCCCAGGAGAGACAAGAACAGTACGCCAACGCCAAACGACAGCCGTCTGATCAGTTCAAGCCGGGTGATAAAGTCTGGCTTCGATTAGCAAACGTCAGATCAGACAGACCCTCGAAGAAGTTAGATTGGATCAACGCCAAATACACGATCCAGGAGCTGGTGGGCACGCACGCGTGCCGGTTAGACACACCGCCAGGGATACACAACGTCTTCCATGTATCCCTACTGAGGCATGCTGGGAACGATCCCTTCCCATCTCAACAACAGGACGACGCACAGCCTGCTGCACTTATCCCGGGGCCTGATCAGGAGTACGAGGTCCAAGAGATATTAGACAAGAAGAGATACGGTAGAGGATGGAAGGTGCTTGTAAAATGGACGGGTTGGGCGAAGCCAACGTGGGAGCCTCTAAGTCAATTGGAAGATACAGTGGCATTCGCCGAGTATGAGCAGAAACATAACCCCCGCTAGAGAGGGGAGGGAGGGGGGTATTGTAACGGGCTGGGCCCATATGAGGCCTTGCCGAACATCGCGGCCAGGATCACATCTGTGATACCCACAAGCCAACCCTGATCAGGCCCACCACGGAATCCACGATGCCGATAGTCCGATGGCCAGTGCGGCATGGCCCTGATCAGGCCAGCAGTAGGGTGGAGATTCATAGTTTTCCTTTCTATTCCTCATCTGAGGATACTCGTAGTAGTCGCCATAGCCTGTTGCAAATATACACGCCTTGGACCGTTACACTTAGATTTATTAATTTCTATTAATAATTCCTTAAAGGATACTCTAGCAAAATTAACCCCCTTATTAAGCTTACATATAAAGATACTACTTTTAAATAGACTAATAAATAAGATAAAGCCTTTAAAGACATTAAGCAGCAAGTTCTATCTAAACCTATCCTAATAATCTTAGACCCTAAGAAACCCTTTAAACTTAAGACTAACGCCTTAGACTACGCTATTAGTAGATAACTTAGATAATGTAATAAGGAAGGAAGACTGCACCCCTGCAGTTTCTTTTCTAAGAAACTTAGCAGACCTAAGCTTAACTACTAGATTTACAATAAAGAACTTATAGCAATTATTAAATCCTTTAGAGAATAGAAGCCCTAACTCTCTAGCACTAAGCATAAAGTTAAGGTCTATACTAATTACAAGAACCTAGCCTACTTTATAACGTTAAAAGCCTTTAACAAGCAATAGATTAGATAGTCTAAATTTCTCTTAGAATTCAACTTTTAAATTATCTACGTTAAAGGAATAGAAAATAGTAGAGCTAATGCCTTAAGCTAAAGACTAGACTATAAGACCTTAGTATTAGATAAAACTCTTATTATCTTAAAGTAAGATAATAAAGGTAACCTAATGCTAGCATAGAAACTTATTATAATTAGCACCTATGTTAATACTAGTATAACTAGCAGGATAACACCTAAACAGATTAGAGAAATTTATAGCGCTTATATATATAGACATTAAGGAGTTATAAAAATATTTAAGTAAATTTAATAGCACTATAATAAGAAAGTTATATAAGTAGAAGTAGCTTCTGCAATTAAGGATTGCAAAATGTGTAAGAAAAGCAAGAATAGTCTGCATAAACCCTACAGACAACTATAACTAACGTACTCGCATAGCGAGTGGGCCAACATAGCGAGTGGGCCACCTTCCTCTACCCTTCTACCTTTCATATAAGTTAATTAAACTACAACGTACGAAATCAATTAAAACTACTCCTCATCCTCTTCCTCATTACTGTCCCAAACTACTTCACAGGTTCGTGCGTTATGTCCAGGCTTTCCGCAATTGCCACATCGTCGCGCGCGTGGTTCAGCACCTTCCGTACGACCCTCCTTCTGAGGGTTATTCTGTCCTCCAGCATCAACACTACCCTTTTCTACTTGTAGTGCCTCTGCTTCAGTAGTATTAAGTGACCCTCCAAGACGTAGTCTAGTCTTTTTTGCCCTCCGGCGCTTACTTAGTATCTCTATCCCCGTACGAAGCTTACGGTTCTCAGCCTCAATAATAGCAAGCCTATGGGCTAACTTGCTAATACCTCTGGCCTGGAAGTCAATTACTTCGTACATTGGTGTTGGTGAGCTACCTTGATGTGCCTGGATCTTCTTTTTAAGGGAGGAAGCACTTCGTACGCCCTCTAGTGCTGTGGTTGGTGTCTTTGCGTCCCAGGAGCCTTGGCTGCTTGGCCGTGAGGTTGAGGGTGTTGGCGTCTTTGGCTTGAAATCCAACCGAGAAATAACCACTTCAGGGTTAAAAGGTACAAGGCCTGCCTGTCTAAAACCAGCTCGTACGTTATCTTCCCCCATTGAGGCAAAGAATGCTGCTTTAAAGGCAGGAAAGAAGTCATCCTTGGTAATATGCGAAATCTGCATCCGCATCATCTTCTCAATTTCCTTGCCGTACGAGTACTTTAACGGGCTAAAGCACCCAACATCAAGAGGCTGGAGCTCGTGCGATGAATGGGGAGGCATGCAAAGAGCAATAATGCTTTGTTCCTTGCAGTATTCGTCAAAGTCGGTCGATTTATGACTGTTGTGACCATCAAGGATCAAGAGGCGATGAGAGCCCTTCGTACGAGTCCGTGTGCACTGATTAAAGTGCTTTAGCCAATCTAGGCCAATATCATTTGTCGTCCATCCATTTTCGCTTGGATGGATACGCCATGTAGATGGGAATTGGCCGTTGGCGTACCAGGAGAGGAGGTGATATTTGCCCTTCACGATGACGTACGGAGGCATCGCCCAGCCATCCGCACACACACCCTGAATGACAGAAACCCATTCCCGATTGCCAGGCTGCTTCGTACGAGGCCTTCCCTTACGGTCAGACGTTGTAACAACCTTTGCATGCGACAGCATTCCCATCAGGAACCCAGTCTCATCAAAATTGTAGATATCGTCATCAAGTATTCCATACTTCGCAATTGTGTTTCGCACGAGTGCAAACCAGCCTTGTATAATCATAGGATCCTCAGCTAAGGCCCTTTGATAGTCGATTCGGCGTCGAAATCGCATTTTCAATTCGGGGACGCGTCGTACGAAGTTCTCTGCCCATCGGGGTCCCGTACGCGTCCCGTCGCGCGCGTTTAGGAGTTGGTCGGCCATTTCTCGTACGTCTTCTTGTCGCGGAGGGAACCCTCGATTGATTAGGTCAATAACTCGTTCAAGAATCACCTCCTCTTCTGTTATAGTCATCTTCATTGAATTTGGTCGTCTTTCAGGTCGTGCGACGCGTCCGGCGCGTCGGTTTTGGATTGACGTTCGAGGGACCTCAAAGGTTTGGGCTGCTTTTCGTACAGACATCTTTGGGTCTTTTTCGATAGCCTGGATGGCAAGGATGATACGACTTTCAATTGAGGAGGATGGCATGTTCGTACGTAGAGGAAAGTTGGTGTAAAGGTCAAAGAGGTAGAAAGTTGGAAAAGTGGCCCACTCGCTATGTTGGCCCACTCGCTATGTTGGCCCACTCGCTATGCGAGTACGTTACTGCCTATTGCAAAGACTAATTGATTGCTTTCCAGAGTAGACAACTATTCTCCTCTAAGGACTTCAAAAGGATAAAGGTAATCTCTTAGGATGTTATTATAAGTAGACTCAGGAATTGGATAAAGGGGTTAAAGATAGGTCTAGCTTAGACTTGCTACTGCAGGACGACAATCGTCTTTACAAGTTTACAGAGACTTACTTTATTACTTAACAACCTAATCTACTAGTCGCCGTATACTTACTGTTAACTAGTTTCTACTCTCTAATTCTGTTACTGAATCCTACTGTAAGTTCCTAACTGTAGTGTAATAATAGTGTCGGAATCGAACCGGCGACCTCGGCATGGGATTAATCCGGCCGAGGGAAGGTACGGGCAATAAGTGGCCCGGGCGATTAAGTGGGGCGGCAGGCCCATATCCTTCGCCTGGGCAGGCGCCAAGCCCACCTTCCACTTTCACCTAGTTAAGCAAGCAACCACCCACCGAATCACCGAAGCAATCATCACGATATCTGTGAATAGCTTCATCGATTAATACCCTGCCCCTGTGATCCGAAAGTTATACCAACACTGATCAGTGATAACTGTTACAGGTTATCACAGACCGGCAAGGGTAATTATCTTCACAGACGAGGCGGCAGCAAGGGTTCGTCCCCCTGTCGCGCTAACAGAAGTCATCGACAAGGGCACCAGTCCCCTCGATAACTGACGCGTCCATCACGCTATTTTCAGCAGCCTCAAGAACGAGGATCACAGGCATAGTTCGACTACCCTGCGATCAGGCAATCTTCTGCTGAAAATACCCTCACTTTTCGACCTCTTCGCTGACGGTTGATTCACCATATCCTTCGACCGATCACCAACTTCGCCGAAAAACAGCAGGAGCGAAAATTTTCCTTCTTCTTTCACCCACGCCACGGTTCAGACTTTTTCACTTTCCGAATCGTCCGACCGATCGGTTCAGCTGCACCGTTCACACCTGCTGAACCGCCTTCCGAATACCTTCACTTTCATCACTGCTGACCAAGGGAACTGAGGGACCGACAGCGGCAATTTCTCCGTCAAACGAACGTATACGCCCCCGACGCTTCGGCTGAGGGGAAACGCCCGTGATCGTGACGTTATTCGACTGCGTCCTTCATATCCCTCAGCTTTCCTTCCACCTCTTTCACCTCATCACATTCAACTTCATCTCACCCTCCCCCCAGGGAAGATCCATCATCATCATCAATCATCATGTCAACCATCAACTCTGCCGGCCGAATTGACGTTGGCGAGAATGGGACCATCCTGATCCCGCCGAACCACTCGAAATACGTCAACCCAGAGCTGTGGGACGATCCGAACTTTGCTCCCGACAAGGCAACCACTACTCGAGTCTCCACCTTCATCGTCAGAATGATGACCGAGTGGCGGATTGAAGGGACTTTCGGCCGGGCCTTATGGGCGAGATTCGTCACTGAGTTCGACGGATGGACCGGTGAGACCTTCGCTCTGGCCCATCCCGCCCTGCTTGAGACCTTCCGAGAGCACCTCCTTCGGTATGGAGTACTCGTTGAGTGGGGAAGGGATCAGAGCAGAGCCACCTGCCTGAAGGAAGCCCTCAATCGCGAGCGTTTTCGATACTGGACGGAGGATGAGTTTGACGTGATCTACGAGAAAGATCCCAGCTTTGCGGCCCACTGCGCCGACACTCACTTCGTCAATGAGATCATGAATCCTCCGCGGCCCGGAAAGGAAGCCCGCGAGGCGGCGAAGCAACGACAGCCAGCCTCGGCCAGCCCGAACCTTCCGGGCACACCGAGCCCTCTCTCACCCTTCGTCCCCTCACCGATTCACCTCCAGGGCAGAGGGACCCCATTCAATCGACAGTCAAATCACCAGGCTCCTCCGGGATTCTCGAGCGACCCTCCGATCAACCACGGCCATCGACGATCGTACCCCTTCGAAGGGCATCAACAACGTGATCAGCGCGGACGTGGCGGATACCCTCCTGAACCTACGCCGCCCGATCGACCCACGCCGAAGCAGTTGAACGATCTCGTGAAGTTATACACCAGCGCCGAGATGAAATACGGCGGCGAAAAATACGACGTTATGGAGATCAAGTTGACGATCTTTCGAGAAAACTGCAACAACGTGGGCATCATCAATGACCCCCTTCACCTGGGCATTGCCTTCCCTACCATGCTCAAAGGCAAGGCTGCCGATTTTTACTTTCAGCGTCTCTGTGGCCGTGGCCCACGTGACTTTTTCATACTGGCCGACGCGGTCCGAAGCCACTTCGAGACCGAAGAAACCGTCAAGGCCTACCTCGCCGAGTGGCAACAGATCACTTTCCATCAGATCGAGGCATCTGAGCCAGGAAAAACGAAGGCCGAGATCCTCGAGTTGATGATCTCTCGCCTCAACGTCATCCAAAGGGCACTTCCTTCTTTATACCAGACTGACGACTTCCTCAGACTGCAGCTCCTCAACGCCTGCCGAGGCGTGCCTGAAGCCCGACTTTGCCTCTTCAACCCATCGGCAACGCTTGGAGGCGTCTGCAGCCAGCTTCGATCGGCCATTGCGACCGCTGAGAACGAAGCAAAAGTGGCCCGTCAATTCGTCACCTACGAGCCTCATGGTGGCGGTTACCATTCCCCTCACGGGCAGCACTTCACCGATCGCACATACCACGGCAACGGTAAGGATAACCGATACGGAGGCAAGGGCCAAGGTCAACGGCGAAACGACCGCCCTACGCCGACCGACCGCAAGTGTTACGTCTGCAAGCGGCAAGGCTGCTATTCGACGAAGCATACCCCTGAGGAAAGGCGTGTGGCATATGACAAATACAAGGCCAACAAGCACACCCAGGGCAAAACCGGTGACGCGGCGTACCATGCCTTCTTGACCATCTATGAAGGCGAAGACCCTTCCTTCACTGACGAGAATAGTGAGGAGGACCTCACGCAATACCTCCAAGGTATCACGATCGAAGAAAGAGCACCCCCAACCAAGACCGACGACGATGAGTCCTTTCACATGACCACTGCTTTCTTCGGCGAGACCAACTTTGATGGAAAGGCCATCATGGGCCAGTTGGCTGATCAATCCTTTACCCACTACCTGACTAAGGCTGACCCCAGTATTCGGCAGCACATTCAGAAGTTGCAGCCTTCGGGCCCGATCAACGATTTGACCGATTCGAAGTCATCGACAACCCCCCCGTCGGCCCCCTCGTCTAGCTTCCTTCTCGATCGGTATTCGTCAGAGGTATTTCAGGGCATCTTGCCAGATACAGGCGCGGCAGGCCATTCGACGGCCGGGTACCCTCAAGTCGTTGCCCTTCGACGGATCCAACCAGCAAAGATTGATCCGGAGGAAAAGGTGACCGTTCGCTTCGGCGGCGGGCAGCCTATCGAGTCTTCTGGAAAGGTCACCGTCGATACCCCGCTCGGACCGATCGACTTTCACGTCGTGCCCGTCAATACCCCTTTTCTCCTTTGCCTTCACGATATGGATCAGCTGAGGATCCAATTCGACAACCTCAATGACGTTCTTCGCCAGGGAGACGTCACGGTGCCGATCGTGAGAAAATGGGGTCACCCATGGATGCTCTTGAGCCCACCGGAAAGGGTCATTGCTGCGGGAAACCATATGACTGAAGTCGAGCTGAGGCGCCTTCACCGCCGCTTCGGCCATCCTTCCGTCTATCGACTTCACAAGCTCCTACGCGAGGCCGGCCAAGACGTCCACCTTGACGCCATTCAGAAGCTGACGAAGTACTGCCATCACTGCCAACTTCACGGCCAAAGCCCCCACCGCTTCCGATTCGCCATCAAGGACGCTGAAGACTACGCCTTCAACCATGAGATCATTGTCGACGTAATGTACCTTGAGGGCAACAAGCCTGTCCTTCACGTCGTTGACGCTGCCACTGCCTTCAATGCCGCAAGGTTCCTGAAGGACATTTCGGCAAAGACCACATGGGAGGCACTTCGGCTGTGCTGGATCGACGTGTACCAAGGACCTCCAGATTGGATCATCGCGGATGCCGGCAGGAATTTCACAGCTGCCGAATTTCGCCACGAGGCCAAGGCCATGTCGATCGACGTCAAGATCATCCCCGTCGAGAACCACCACAGCGTTGGAAAGGTTGAGAGATACCACGCCGCTGTGCGCAGGGCCTACGAGATCATTCGGGAAGAATGCCCATCGCTGCCGAGAGACTCTGCCCTTCAAAGCGCCATCAAGTCCGTCAACGACACTGCCGGACCCGACGGCCTTGTTCCAACCCTCCTCGTCTTCGGCGCTTACCCCCGAATGACTGATGACTCCCCTCCATCGCCAGACATCACGCGACGCGTTGAGGCCATTCGGAAGGCCAGCGCGGCCGTCAGAAAGATCCACGCGAGGCGACAGGTCAACGACGCCCTGGCCACGCGCAACGGCCCAGATACTTCGGCCCTGAAGAAGCTCACGATCGGGTCACAGGTACGCGTGTGGCGCGAAAAGAAGGGATGGACCGGACCATTCCGACTTATCGACGTCAACGGCGAAACCTGCGTAATCGACGCCAACGGTCCACGAAACTTCAGATCTACTGTGGTCAAGCCATACCATCAGGAGGACTCAAGCGACAACGAGAAGGTCAATGAAGGGATCCGAGTGACCGAGAGGGACCTCCGCGAAATCGAGAAGACCACCGTTGTAGTCGAAATCCCACAACGCAACCGGGCTGATGAGGTGACGGATGCCTTCATGACCGAGAAGGAGGCCGCCGACCAGGCCCTCGCTGTGAAACTGCGAAATGAGGGCATCATCACCACGCCTGGCGCCCCTTTTGAGGAGTCGAACCGGAAGGAGGTTGATAACCTGATTGACCGAGGGGTATTCGACTTCGTCCTTTTCGACCCCGCCAGGCACAGGGGCATTCGCATCTTCAAGTCCCGAATCATCAATGAGGTCAAGGATCGGAGGATGACGGACTCGAATGGAAGGCGGAGGAGAACGCGGGGATATGGGGAAAACCTAGGGAAAGTGATGCCTAACTTCGAATTAATTGAGTTAGGCATTAACTTTTGAGGAATAATAAGGGCGCGCAATTGAGCGCAATAGGGCCAGATAGAGGGCCAATTGTACGATTAATGCGGCGGTTCGATTCCAGCAATCTTCCGACAAAAAGAGAGATTGCCAGTGTCGGAATCGAACCGGCGACCTCGGCATGGGATTAATCCGGCCGAGGGAAGGTACGGGCAATAAGTGGCCCGGGCGATTGAGTGGGGCGGCAGGCCCATATCCTTCGCCTGGGCAGGCGCCAAGCCCACCTTCCACTTTCACCTAAGTTAAGCAACCACCCACCGAATCACCGAAGCAATCATCACGATATCTGTGAATAGCTTCATCGATTAATACCCTGCCCCTGTGATCCGAAAGTTATACCAACAAATAGAGCAAAGTGTAGTTACATTGCATGTAGTAATAGCAATTATTCTGTGTGTATAGCCATTTTAGTTAAGCAAGTGGAACAAAATCAAACTTACTAGGATCAAAACCTATCGTACAAGAAGGCTTAAGATTAACCATTGCACTGCTCTCTAGAAACAACGCTTCATTAGTCTGTAACCCGGTTACTTGTCGGCACGTTTCTCTACTCATTAATCCAATGGCTTAGTGTTGCTAACAAGCGGCATCGTTCCCCTCGGCCGTCCTCCCATTTTTCGCCGTCCACAATGTCCAAGGCATCACGTAGAGGTGGGTCGTTGGCACCGCCAGGAAGATAGCTGGTGATTTGTAACTTGACCATGCCGTCGAATGTAGATTCCTTCTCCGCTGGCACTCCTCCTGTCATGTTTACATTCAACATGTTGGCGACTCCATCCCCCCCCATTTTCCACTGCGGCCAGACGCTCACGTCCGAACCAGAACCACGTAGAGTTGGCGCCCCATTGACAATGAAGTCTCCCCAAGCGGTCTGCAATCCGCGCCGAAGAGGTAGAGTTATGGATGTATTGGGAGTGTTAACGTCCACAAGGAGCACGTCGAAGCCAGATCCGGACCCCACGTCTAGACCGTGGTAGGCGGGTGGTATGCTGAACTGGTAACGCCATGCTTGGCCTCCCTTTTTCCCTGCGTATGCGTCGGCAACCCAATGCGAGGGGCATATGACAGTGGCCTCGGCGTAGAAATTGTTGGCTACTTGCTGCCAGCCTGTGGCATAGTTGGACACAGTCGTAGCATAGGGTGCATCCCGACCGTTAGTTGCGAAGCCCGGATCCGTATTGTTCGCGTCCTTTGAGTTGGCCGTGAGGAAGTCCTCGTGTTTCTGGGCGTAAATGGCTAGTATTTCCGTAATGTTGGAAGCGGTCAGCTTGGGATAGTTGGACTGCAAGAACGAGACAAAGCCCGCCTGGGAGGTGATATTCTGCGGAGTGAAATATGGGCCTTCGTCTGCGACGTTGCTTGTGAGCAAATGGGACCCCTTCAACCCGTGGGAGAGCTGATTCGAAAGAGTGCCCTTGATGAGATTTCCGTCGGTAACAGGGCCCCATGCCCATTGGCCGTAACGGCCCTGTGTGCTCACCCAATCGCTGGCGTTTTGAAGAGAGACCGAGTCTACGTTCTGGAGACAGGAAAAAAGAGACGAGGAGTTGCCAGTGGACGAGCAGTTTACACGCTCCGCTAGCATTTGGTAGTTCTGTGTCGGCCGGTATCCATCGAATTGACTAGTGAGATTTATTCAGTCCAAGACCAACCAGCCAGCACATGTGAGCCTTTGAGACACAGGACAATGGAGCGACTTACGGTTGCGTGGTGATGTATGGACTGCTCGCAATCACGCCGCTGAAGAGCCCATCGGTGACATCCGTTGTAGCCAGCAACAGAGCCGCTCCAGCACCAGCCGACTGCCCTGCGACCGTCACCCTACCCGGGTCGCCTCCAAATTTACAAATGTACTTCTGCACCCACTGGAGCGCGAAGACCATATCATGCAAGCCGGCATTGCCGACCCCATTAGCCAAAACATCAGCTGATGACAGAAAGCCAAAGGCGCCGAGACGATATTGGATCACAACAGTGAGATAAGTGTTGTTGTTGGTCCCCATTTGCGTAGAAAAGTCGAATGACGCGGCCTCGTCAAGGCTGTAGCCGCCGCCGTGGATCCATACAAGTACGGGAAGGTCTTGGGCGTCAGCCGGCGCAAACACGTTCAAGAAAAGACAGTCCTCGTCTCCAGTGACGTTGAAGGATCTAAGGGAGACCTCTTCGGCTGCTGTCTTTGGATACTGCAGGGAACGACGAGACCATGGACAATGCGGTGGGTTAGAGACGGCTGGCGTAATGGCCGTCTTGCTGCTATCCGGCTCTTGGGGTAGTTGCCATCGAAGCTTTCCTGTTGGAGGAGCTGCGTAGCGGATGCTGTCGGAGTTTAGCTAATGGTGGAAAGATGGTGAATGTGCAGCATTTACCCCCGGAAGATATTGAGATTCGACGTCGAGTTGTAGACACCCTGATAACGGGCATACGGTAGGTCAACGGTAGGTCCGTTCCCTTCAGCCGCAGCTGCCAGGAGTGGCCAGACAGCAGAAACACATAACTGGAACCGCATCGCAGACGTCTTGGCGCCGACCTAGTATGCAAAGATGTTCGCGCACATCAATTGTCTTGTTTGATAGAGTGAAAGTCGACACAGGAGATGAGAGACTAAGCATGAGACGAAAGACAATGACTTGTTCATACTCAAACAGTAATGGTCCGCCTGATAGAAAGGTCTTGTGTATTGCTCAAGTTCAAATTGAGGCATAATGAGAGTGCGCATTTAATCATTTTCTCAGGAGCACTACGACTCTTGCGGGGTAACGCTGACTTTTCCCCAGCATATTGACTTTCCGCTGAAAAGGTTATTTCACCATAGAAATTCCGTTTAGTAATCTAAAATACGTCCAATAGTGTCGGAATCGAACCGGCGACCTCGGCATGGGATTAATCCGGCCGAGGGAAGGTACGGGCAATAAGTGGCCCGGGCGATTAAGTGGGGCGGCAGGCCCATATCCTTCGCCTGGGCAGGCGCCAAGCCCACCTTCCACTTTCACCTAAGCAAGCAACCACCCACCGAATCACCGAAGCAATCATCACGATATCTGTGAATAGCTTCATCGATTAATACCCTGCCCCTGTGATCCGAAAGTTATACCAACAGTCTTCAAGATGCTTCCTTAATGATGGTGAGCATACGTTCCCGCCCTCCCTGCTGCTGCGATCGCATATTCAACCAACCAACCATTTCTGAAAAGTCATGACCACTTGTTCTCGAATGTCCAACAAAGGATTCTAGTTACACGCCTGACTATATGGGTGACGACTCGCTGTTCCCCAGCAAGTCGTGCCCCGCCGTAGATCTATACCTGTCCCACTCGAGATTGAGCCACTCCTGCCGTCCTAGGCTTTCGAACAGACTCATGACCTCTTCGCTGGGTCTCCAGTCGCCAACCTGCCACTGCACTACCGGTGGTGTTGGTGCCGCAACAGAAGCAGCAGCAGCATCGCCGTCCTTCATCTTCTTCTCACCACCACGCCCAGCAACGAACTTGACACCCCATCTGTGGCCCAATTTCATCGGCAGACCATAGCCCTTCACTTCTCTGTCGTCTGAAGGGTACCACCACAGGTGCGTGAAGATCTCGGCATCGTCGAGGCTCGGCATATTGTCGCGAGTCAGAGACTTGGCAAACGCCGCAAGCAGGGGCTCGATCCGGTCCCTGCAGGGCTCAGTGCGGAACATGTCTAGACTGTATTCTACAAAGCACTCTGGATCGTCGCCGTACTCGCGGTCAATTTCCATGTCCTCGTCCGGGTCGGTTTGCCGGGGGTAGTGCTCTGTGTCTGAGATCTTGTACCCTCCTTCTTCAGAGTCATGCGGATCCTCGCCACCGGGGCCGACAAAGTACCACCGCCCATCTGGACGGAGGGCATGAAACTCGAGCCGGAATCGCCGCATCTGTGACCACTGCTGGTCGGCTGGTGCCTCGGGACTGGGGAACAGGTCTGAAGTGACGACAGCACGCACGTCGAACAGGCTTAGCTGCGCACCGAGCTTGCACAGGCCGACAGACACCGGGTCTTTATCCGCCGGATGGATCAGGTTCGGCCGGGCCACGGACTGGTCGTGCTTGGGGAGCGAGAAGAATGGCCAGAAGTGCAGTGCGGCCCTGGTCAGACTGGCGGGGATCCTTTTCCCGCAGAGGTGCCTCTCCTGGTTCATGATGGCGGCGCCGAACTCGTGACGGGCGTCTCGCAGGGGGCCCTCCCACGGCCAGTTGTAGTGCTCGCGCATCACCCTACTCGGCATGGAGGCGGGCATGGGCCGCTCCCACAGCCAGCGGGCGTTCCACTCTTGGACAGCCGGCAGGTGGACGAGGCACTGCAGCGGCACGAGGGGGGACAGAGGGCGCACATCTGTCGCGTTTTCGGCGCCGGAGCCGTACGCCCTTGACCTGATAGCCAAGCTGTCCACAAAGGGCAGATCTGGCAGTGTCTCGGGGTCATGCAGCTGCAGACGGCGCGAGTGATACCTGCGATGGTGGCACCAGTCCGGCTCTGTCTCAAAGTTCTGTGGCTGGATTTCGAGCTCGATGCCGAGGCTGGCTGGCGGATCCTCGACCCCGTTATAGACGGCTGCAATCTGCTTGTAAAGGGCACGAATGCGCACCGACATGTGGGCGCTGATGGCGGTGGTCTCCTCGGCAGGCTCATAGCACGGCAGTGGCTTCTCTGTAGAGTCGTCGACGAGGAGCGGCAGCGGGAGATTATATTGGGAAACCCCGAACTTTGCGTTGCGGGCAGCCTCGACACCTACCTTGACCTGTTCGAAGATCTCAGTCTCGAAATCTGGGTCGGTCTCGCGAAGCGGCATGTTGATTGATATAATGTGATTAATTAGAGTTGAAGTTGGTGAGTTGCCACAGGAGGTCCTGCGCAGCCTCTGTGGCTGGTGTAGCTGTAGCTTGCAATTGCGGAGCGCTTACCAAAGCCCTTAGTAAGCGCTCTCCAGTGCACTTATCTGCAAGCCGGCTACAGCAGCAATTCTTAGCTTTAGTCAAGCGCTTCTCAACACAAAAGTCCCATCCCGACACTCCTGGCCTGTGACTTTAGTAATATTGTCGAGAGTGGTAGCGACAGGCTACACATGTAACAAAGGAAAGGTGAATTCTAGCAGCAATTGCGCGGCCTTGCTTGGGTAATGTTAGAACATTGAGAGCGGCCAGCCAGGCCAGTCTTTAGTTCCTATCTCCGAGGCCTTTCAAAGCAGCCAAGCTGGCCGATAAATCCTATTTCCGAGACCCTTCAAAGCCCCCCTTAGTATGCGTTACACCCTCTAATTCAACAGCGACTGCTACAAGGCTGTTCTATCTAGCAGGGCAGTTACTCCTATGCTACCTTCAGCCTCACTCTGCCCGGGAATGGATTCATCCTGAGCCTTGAGGTCGCAGGTTCGATTTCAACAAACTTGTAAGGTTGCAACATCTTTCTTATTGCTGCCAGAATGCTGGCTGGCTAGACGAGCTAACAAGTTCTATCTGTGTAACTCCCAAGGTATAATTGCATGCGTTGCACCCTTTGATTAAACAACATGGATTCCTTAGTGCTACAGCCCAACATGAAGAAGTGGGGTAGGGTAACAGAGTAGTAATCATTAAATCGTAGCCTTGGCAAATGTCTTTGAGATCTCAGCAGACAGCCCTTCATTCATTGAGGTCCTCGCAAGACATCTAGGACAATCACCTTCTTGAAGCTTAGATGCGCAGCCAAGTTCAGCTACTCTGCAATAAGATCAAATTAGTCCAGTTTTGCATACATTACGTGGGGTGTTTTCTCTGCAATTGCTATCCACTCTACACAGCTCTGCTGCTGTACAGCAATTGAATAGTAATCAGAGCCGCAGCTCCACAATAATCATCACAAGCAGGGGCTTCTTATAGAAACTCTTAACGGTCGTCAGCGTACGGAGGCAAAAAGGACTCCGTGATGCCGTCTTTTATGTGGGTTGCTAGAAAGGTTTGTTCTAACCCATGTTCTTACCAAGGCCTACCTAGGCATCTAGGGAATCAAGATTACTTCACGCTTAACCGGGTAAATGGCAACGGCATGATGACGGCCTCCGTCCCTTGAGTGCGAGAATCTGACGTATATAAGCTACCATGGCTCAATGCCCTGATTAGTTACAAAACGCAGTTGTCTTCCCTCAACAAACACGCTAGTCATTTACGAACTCCAAGTAGGGCATCACCAGTACGCCAGCCACCATGAGCGCTTCACTTTTCAGGGGCACCATCTCGCCCTCTGCCTGTTCCGCAGCCACCTTTTCTTATCCCATTATCCCAGGAGTCAGATTCCTGTCGCTGGAGGCCAATTTTGTGGAAAACCTCACTTCTAACGTCTTTTATTACCCCAACCATAGCCCTCTTAACGTTACGAGCGCCAGGTTTTGCAACGTTTCGACTACGTATACTCATCCTGGCGGAAACGACTCGATCAATGTCCAGGTCTGGCTCCCAACAGACACTTGGAATGGGCGTTTACAAGGCATCGGGGGCGGTGGATGGTCGGCCGGCCTGCCTTACCAAGCTTCTCTTGGTATGACCGCTGCTGTTGGTGAGGGATATGCTACGTTCGGGACTGATGCCGGGCTGGACACTCCGGCCAACGGCGTTACCCCCGAGAGGTGGGCTTGGGGGGCTGGAGGAGAGCCGAACATGCGCCTCCTCGAAAATCTGGCATCCGCTTCCCTCTATGAAGGCGCCGTCGTCGCCAAAAACTTCACCGCCGCCTTCTACGCCGAGCCTGCGAAGTATTCCTACTTCTCTGGCTGCTCCCAGGGCGGCCGACAAGGCATGGCGCTCGCCCAACGGTACCCGGACCTCTTTGACGGCATTGCAGCCGCCGCACCAGCAATCAATTGGAACTCTCTCTTCGTTGGGGGTACCTATGCCAACTTCCTCATGAATCTTTATGGGATGTATCCACCGTCATGCGAAGTCGAAGCTCTGACTGCAGCCGCCATTGAAGCTTGCGACGGACTTGATGGCGTTGTGGATGGTATCCTTTCCGACCCCGGAGCCTGTGACTTTGATCCGGTGAACCTCGTCGGGACAACCATCAAGTGTGCTGCCGGCCCGCAGGCAAACGGAAGTGGCAATGGTTCCACCACTGAGCGCAAGATCTCCCTGGGAGCGGCGACGATAGTGCAAAAGACGGTAAGTCTCTGCCAACATTCATCGCCCATCATTTTGCTTACACTCGCGGCCCGCAGTGGGACGGCCCTCGACGCGCAAACAATTCGCGCATGTGGTACGGTCCTGGACAAGACGCCACCCTTGTTGGCGGCATCTACCCCAACGTTGGTGGGAGTTTCGCGCCGATCGGCACGAACTGCAGCGCCAACAGTACCTGCACATTGGACCCCCTCGTCTTGTTCCAGGAATGGATCAGATTCTACGTCTTGAAAAACCCCACTGCCGACACGAGCAAGCTATCGCTGGAAGAGTTTGAGGAGATCTTTGATTCCTCTGCCCGAGAATACAGGTCCATGATCGACACGAGCAATCCTGACCTATCGGCGTTCCGCCAGGCTGGAGGAAAGTTGATTACATACCACGGAACAGTACGTCCAGCGTCCATGAGACCCCCCTTTTTCTGCGAGGCAACGTATCGGCTAAACGGCTGACCCTGATTCAGGCCGACGAACTCATTCCTTTCCGTGGGAGTGTGGACTACTACCAACGCGTCACGACACTCGACCCGAATGTGCACGACTTCTACCGTCTCTTCCTCGCTCCAGGTCTGTACCACTGCGTCGGTGGCCCCGGCCCTTACCCGGACACCACCTTTGACTCGCTGGTCCAGTGGGTGGAGAACGGCGTGGCGCCTGATACTCTCCTCGCCACGAGTGTTGGCACGGACCCTATCATTCAACGTATTCTTTGCCCTTATCCTCAGAAGCAAAAGTTTTTGAAAGCCTTGAATGGGACAGAAAACTTCATCTGCGAGTGAGCGTCTAGCCTTGAATGTCACTGTAGCCTAGAAGCTGGCTACCAAGCCTGCGCAGTGTCCATTATCGTCTCTGCAAAAGAATTTTAGCAACATGTACTAGACTATATTGCACATAGTTGCGCGTGTTTCTATAATTTAGGTTATTGCTGATAAGTTCAACAACACTTGGCATGTTAATTGTTTATGTTTCCCTTGCCGCTCTTAGAAATGTCATAAAGCAACTTACCTCCTTGTTATAACATTGGCTTTACTTAATTCTAATCTTACAATTATTTAAGTTGTAGAATTGCTCAGAGAACACTAGCGATAAGATACGCAACTTACTTAATAATAGAAATACCCTCGTTGTATTTTATACTAAGTTTGTCAGACCTATTTATAGCCATTAGAGCATATTGTTAGACTTATACATCTCCGTTCGTCTTAAACAGCATAAAGCATTGTTACTATGGAGTTCTAGCATGGTTTGTGGCGGTGATGGCGTTGGCGTTGACAGGCTTATAGCGCTCTGCCTTGCATAGGCTGGAGATAGCCTTAAGTGTGCCAGTAAAGCAGCACACAATTGGGCCTAGCGTAAGGGAGTTTGACGGCAGCCTGAGCGTTAAAAGTTCGGGAAGTTTTGTGCGAGTCTGCCTTGGCTATGGCTAAGTCGCAGGCGAAGGTGTGCAGGTGATAGAGGGTGAGCCGGTCTCCGGGGACAGCATCCCGGAGAAAAGCGGGTCAATCGAGGACGTGATGTCGCCGATCGGAGTGGGTCCCGGCCCAGTAGACAGTGTTGGCGGTGACCCACTACTGCAGGTTCAACTTGTCGCAGGTGTCGCGGAAGCCCGTCTTAGACACGAGAATCTCACTAAAGCTCCTGCTGAGCTAGGTGAAGAGATGGAAGAGGCCGAAGGGCGGCGCATAATCAAGTTGCTGATGGCGGTCTGGGTATCTGCGGGAGCAGAGGACATGTTGCAGAGAGGACTAGCTCCAGTGTTGGTGTGTTAGTTGGTCTTTTCTGGCAGGATAAACATTTTTTGCTGACTTTTAGATTGTATTTGTGCTCGGAATGATAAGCAACAGAAGTGCGTGGACACAGAAAAACGGCATGCCTCATGCATCGTGCCCCACTCAGGGTTGATGAACGTATCCCAGGATGACAGCGTGGTGTCGGAGAGTTTCAGCAAGTATGACAGTGAATGCGGCTTGGAAGGTACTCAAGAGGCAGGCGAAGATGGCCTAAATTTCTTAACGGGGGAGCTAGCCTTGAGTTGAGGTGACAGGGAATGCATCACTACTAGCGATGGTAGTGGTAAGGAAAATAGGGATGGTGTGTCGGTACAAAACATGCGGTCAAAATAGCTTTAACAGACGACGGTTATAAACACACAGACAAAACGATCCACGCATTCAACGCGGTTTTTAGTTGCCTTTTAAGGAGGCTCTTATTAATATATGTCTTCTTTAGACACGAGCCAGATAACATTAGCATTATTTTCTTCTGTGTTAGCTTTGTTACACCTATTCAGTTGGACACGTTTGCAATAACTTTAGAAAAAAGACAACACAGACTGACGAATTAGTGTATAACAAGCTCTTAATTAAAATTCCCTCTTCCTCACCTACAATAATGCAATTCCTTATGCACGCATTAATACATGGCAGGACTAGGAACTTGGGAACATGATAATGAAAAGTCAAACGACTAAAAATAAGTAAAATTGCATACAACACCAGGTATTCGCTGGTCGTCACCGACCCAACTACTAATCCGGCCCTCATTGGCTTATCTATGGGAGAGCGGACGGGATCCCGAGTTTTCCAATGGGTATGGTCGTATGTGTCATCATTTGCATTGTTTGCTGACTATGAAGATCAGATTGAAAGACGTCACCAATCTGGGGCTTCACTTGAAGACGTTGATTTGCTCTCTAAAGTATGTTTTCACAGCATCTACTTCACTTACGCTAGGTGCTTAGCATAATAACTTAATATTATATTATAATACATACCTGCTTATTGTTAAAGGAGAGAGGATCGCTTTAGCTACCGTGCCTATCAACCTGACTGGAATCACCAACACAAGAAAACCGTCTCTTAAGAACAGGTCGACGACACCATGCAAGCAACTTCGCCACAACAAACATTCAGACTTCAGCACCTCCAAGACATTGCTCACCCCCAATGTCCAGTTGTTCAATTTCACGTTGACAAAGATGTACCACGCATTCAATCACAGGCAAACTTCACTAACAGCGCTGCACCACTCGCCGGCGGCTCCCACATGAGTATCCCCTCTCCTCCGCGTCCATACAACAGTTATACACAAAGACGTGCCCAGCTTTACTTTCCTCCAAACTTCTCTTGACCCAGCCATCTCGCAGTCATTCACCACCGAAAGCTACCGACATACACCGTAGTCCGGCTGGAGTTGGAATTTGTGGTATTACCTACTTGCGCTTGAGTTTTAATGATTTAATTTTTCCATCGTCGATGATGGCACAGACAAATGATGGGAACGGGACTACTGCTGCATATACAGAGTATTTTGGAAACCCAGCCGTTCCAGTTTCTGAATCTGTGGAGTGGAGATGTCACGGTGTGCCATTCCGAGAGGAACGTATTGGTCCAGCAGGCGCTGCTACCATGGTGAAGCTAGTCTTGGCCTCCCTGGGTCGAGTGGCTTTGTTGAAAGGCAGAGAGGTAAGTCAACACAGCATGTCTAGCCTCAGTCAACCATTGGCAGCTTGACAATGGGGCTAACAGCTTATAGCATTATGGCAAGGCCAACTGAGCAGCATGATGGTGCAAATCAGGGAAGCCTCTTCTCTTGCTCTCAGAATATCTGAGCAGAGTCATCACGCTAAGGAACACCCGCGAGTTGTGAGCATCTGACGAACTCAAGTGCTGGAACGAGCAAGCTTAAATGGGTAAAAGCGGATGGCATCCTGAACCAGGGTAGATACCTAGCAGGCAATGGATCAAATCCAAGCTACGTACCGTACCGGTAGAGCTCATCTTTAGGCAAAGCCATTCACCGTGCGGCAGCATGTCACTTAGTCAATCATTGACGTTGGGCGGCTGCAGCGGCCTGTCAACCTGTCACCGCTCCCTCCCACTCCGTGTGTCAAGATTGTACCCAGCTTACACTACATTATAAACATACATCTGGGTATGTTTTTGACAAACGGGGGCTTCGTTCACTTCGGAAGCTACGAACCGTCATCATTTTACCCCGTTGCTTCTGCTCTCAACGCCTTCCAGCGCGTCCAAGGCTACCAGACGCTTCCTTCCCGCCTTTTCTCGCCTGTTCCCTTCATCTTCTCAGCATCTTCCCTCTCCATCACCTCTCCGCCATCTCACTAACATCCATCCACATCTATTAGACGCTATCGACCTTTTTGGGTTCCGGCGAACCGATCGATACCAACCCAGCGAACATCTCCCTTCCACTGCTTCGTTTTAGCTGCGCACCCAACCACACACCTGTCGTCCATAAACATTTGGATAGCGAATAATACCAGCTTGATTTCTACCTTCAAGAAAGCCAAGGCCGAGCTTGAGAAAGGAAAGGCCGCATGAGAAGGTCTTCCCAAGCCCGTCCGCCCTTGCGCCTTCCCAAAGCCAATCGCTCTTGTTCATCGCCATCTGCAGTTTCCAAGGTGCGCATCTAGGCAGTATCCTTGGCTTCAACCAGCACATCTAAAAGAAGTACTAGGCCGACATCCCCCCGGCGAAGCAAACCCGCCCTGCGGACTGCTTCGAAGCAGTGGTCAGTCTCCATCTGGCACTTTTACCTTGCTTTCGGCCCCGACCCAGCTAACTCAACTAGATTGCGCAAGACTTTCCGAACTCTCTCCAAGGCTAGGCCTGACGCTGTTGCCGACTTCGTCGCCCAGATACACTTCTGACGCCAAACACCATTCAATTATCGCTCAAGAAACACAGACGCTGGACCCGCTGCTAGATTGAAGCTGTCCGACGTCGAAGCTGCTCCAAAACTACTTCAGCAGAGTTTCTTCCAGTTATTACGCTTCCGTCATGGCACCTGGTTTCACAAACCACACGAGAACCAAGTCTGAGGTGAATGATTCGAAGTTGGCAGCAGAGCCGCAGCCTTCTCCTCTCCCAGAGCTGGCCACAGCTCCATGTGACAATTATGACAAGTACAAGGATGACGATGCGCTTTCGGACACTCACACAGGATCCCGACGAACTGTGCGTTGTCTTTCTTTCTGTTCCACGGAACCTGCGCTGACGTGTGCTTTCACAGCTTCTACCTTGCAGCCAAGATGTCGTCAACTTGACCCATCAGACGAACACCTCGAACACGGACGAAGATGGGGATGCCGACGCTACCCTGGTCGGAAGCGACCCCGGCGACCCCAACGATCTACCGCCTGTCTTCGGCCCGGAGCCTAAAGCTACCACGACATCAAGTCGAATGAAACGGAAGTGGGAGGCCAGTATTGGAGGGTCGCCTGGGAACGTCGTACAAAAGCACAAACACCAAAAAACGATTGACCTGAGCAGAGACGAGGAAGTCTCGCCCGAGTCAACCGTGTCATTCAGTCGCCTGATGTATGCCCTACGCTCTCTGGAAGGCCAATCCTGGGTGAACGACGAGGCCCTGCGGTCTATCCTCGGCCGTTTGAACAGCGTTGACTGTCTCGTGACCGATAGTTGCTCACTTGGGTCAAGCAGCCCGAAGCAGAAGAGGCTAGCCAGGGCCAAACACCGCATAGTAGTTCCAGCCTTTATCAATGGGAACCACTGGGTGCTGTACACGTGGCACCGTGATGCGTCAGCGATTGAATACATGGACCCTTTCAACAAACCTCCGGAGAAGGACGTTACAGAGAGTGTTCTGAGATTACTCCAGCACTTGACGAAACTTGACCAACTCCCAGACGTAGTGCCCCGCGAGGTACGTCAAAACAGCCGCCGCCTGGCTCCTTGGATCTGTGACGAGCTAATGAAAGTCCAAGGGCATTCTCCAGACAAACGGCTTCGATTGCGGCATCATCACCATGATCAACGCTTTCACCGTGGCCACCCGCCTTTCTACTCTGCCGTTTACTTCCACCCCATTCTCCTCAGTCAAATCCCGGTTTCATTTCCGTCAGATGCTTCTCACGTCACCAGAGAGCATGCCGCTTGACTTTACTGCAAGGGCCCGGAATCTGTCAGCACTAAATGCGATGAAAAAACTGCGTGGGCAAGCATCCGCTGCTGACCGATTCCCCAAGCACGTCGGCAGGATTCTGAAACGAGACCTCTATCTCAGAGCTCATTTATCGATACTGGCAACGCAGCTGCAGCAAGGCCACGATAGGCACTACAAGAAGTTTAAAGAGGGTTATCTACGCGCCCAGGAGACCTTGGAGTTCAAAATGGGCGTTAAAAGTCGCATCGACAGACTCGAGAAAGCCATTGCGGCACTTGACGGCAGTTCCTCTCTTAGAAAGCGCCCTGCCACCAGAAATGCGACGTTGGGAAAATAGCATCTTCTTGAACTCGCAATGGAATCAGTAGATAGGGGTGAGCGAGCACTGAGAGATGCTTCGGCGACAGCTCAACAGCAGTTGGCAGGCTTCGGAAAAGGGGGCCGCGAGCTTGGCCCGTGGTGCTGGCCAGATCATAGACCTTTGGCAGTTTCCATTCTCATGCTTCGGCACATGGGAAAGAAATATACCGCGGTTGAGGAGAAGTATCAGGGATTCTGTCAGTGTCTCAAGGCCATTGACTAGCCCAATTGAGAAACGTAAAGGGGGTGGGCGGACAAAGCAGCAGGATACATCTATGAGACATAAAACTCGAATTATTGGAATCACGGGCAAATTGATAGCGGAATTACATTGCATTCGTTGGACGGGGTGAAGCAGCGATGGTACTGCTGTTGATTAAACTGATGCTTAACAAAAGACTGTACAGTACACATCTGGCCTTGCACAGCATCAAATTAGCTGATGCTCGGCCGTGGTTCCGGACCGTTGCGGTAGACGATGACTCGGAATGCGGCAATGTGCTGTGGGTCCAGATGGGGCCGTGTCGGCCCGCGCCGCTGTGTGACGTGTGGCACTGACGATGAACCCCGAGTCCGACCATGTTGCCAAAGGAGAAGGAGAAGACGCAACTGCTGACGGATGGCCTTTTTGTCAAGGACGGTGTTGAATATCGAAATGAGCTCAGTTGCATACTGCTAGCTTTGGGAGCCGGATTGTCTGCAGTAACCAGGTCGGCGTTCTGTTTTTTTTGCCAGCGATATCAAAGCCAAGATGGCTGGCAGAGAGAAACAGTAAGGAGAAGGAGAAGAGGACTAAAGTGAACTGGATTTCCTTTTCACCCGAAACAGAATCTGCTAATAGCAACAACAAGTGTTTGGCCATATGCTAATAAATGTTGTCTATTGATCCTGGTTGTTGCGTCCTGTGTGAAGAAGTTTGGCGTCATGCTCAAGACAAAGGTCAGCCCGCTTCCTATGATCGAAGTTACGCCAAGTGCCAATGTGCGAAGTGCCAATGTGCGAGGCCCCACTTACAAGCTCGACGAGGAACTCAATGCCTTGCACAAGAAGAAAATGCAGCGATAATCTTGTACGCTATGAGTATTAAGGCTGGAAAGGCCTAGGGGAGAGTAGTAGTTAAATTGTGTTTTTAATCCTGTTGTAGGAATGGGGTTGATGTTTGCCACGCCGTAACACGTAGACGCAAAGGATTGTTTAATAGCCCATGGATAACAAAAGGACCTTGTAGGGACAAGCGATGAGATATTCAAATTGGCGTCCAGATTCAGCAACACAACCTTAGGAATCAAGGAGTTTCAAGGTATGGACAATGACTATGACTCGTACGAATCGTAAAAACTGCTTCATCAAGTGCGGAGTAGCTGAGTCAAAGGCACTGACTGTTCTCCTGACTAGTGATGGCTGCCCTGACTCGGGTCTGGTTAGGAAGAGGTTGTTTTGGCGCAGAAGTGACACAGGATGAATGTTAATGCATCACAAATACCTTTAATCTAGTATCCAGTTACTTGGTTTTCCCATTGTTTCGGTCCTCCTCGCCCTCGTTGATTCTTCGCAAGAGGAAGTCCTTGGAACACTAGCATCTTCTCATGAGGTTACTGCTGAATAATGCAGTTTAGGTCAGATCCCGATGTGCGGAATTTGCCGGGCCGTGCCGAGCGCGTGGCTGCCACGAAAAAGAAGGGAGGAAACGCATGCTAAAGAAACACCGACACCTCTAGCCAAGGTGATCATCACTTGACTATATTGTGACTAGCTCGTTTCAGCACATTCCTGAACTTGGAACGGGGTTCGTGCTTCCCGGGTTCGGTTTCTCTCTATGTAAATTCCTAACTCAGTAACGAGCGGCCAGAATGATATCCTTACTTACCCAGCTCGCCCACCATTCAAACGGTACGTGCATAATGTGGGCATTAGACACGGGGAGGATGGGATTTGATTATGGATCTCTAGTGTTGTATAGGGCCAGAGCACAAGAACGAGCTTTGAAAGAGCAAAAGGAGTTGGCCATCCAAGCTAGAGCGCAGGGGAGCAGCGTGGTACACGTGTGAGCAGCAACTTGAGGTGCTGAAGCTCAAAGGAATTTGCTTCGCCGACGCGCCCCGAGCCGCATTCCACGACAAGCGTTGATTTAGACATCGCATAGAGAGCATCGCAGGCCATATTCAAATCAAACTTCATCCTCCACAAGTCTCAGCTGCGCCACCGCGACGGGTCGCTACCCCAGTTAACTCAGCTGTCGCCGAGCTCAGATCTATCCCCGCTTGCCCTAATCTCCATTCTGCCTAGCCCAGGAATAACCCATGAATAGCCCGGGAACGTGGCTTGCTGGTTGCCTGGCCTATTGTGCAATCCGGACCCACTTCAATCCACTGTTCCCCCATTTCCGGCGACACCTGAATTGGTAGTGGCTGTCTGAAATCCTCCGATGAAACCCCAATATTTACATGGGTTGGCTCTTCCCAAAGGTCTGGAGCTCCTCTGTATCAGCGTAGGTTACGAAATCGATTGCCTGCATTTGATAAAATTGCTGGTAATCACTGCCTAGAAAGGTTGCTGTAGCTGCTGTGTTGACTTCTCGTGCTGAATATTGAGAATGTGGAGGAACATGCCACCCCTTGACCAGCTGAGAGATAACAGGCCATTTTCTGATTCTATGGCTAGCTGAAAACATTTCCATGGCAAACTGAGAACATTCCAAGAGCTTCCCACTCTTGACTTACATGAATAACTATCAAGCCTGGGGTTGTGTGAGTGATGTTTGTAGGGCCTTGAACCACCGACGGCTACATATATCACGCCCAGTCCTGGAGGAAGAAAATCTGATACCTCTTGAGTATCATCTAATTCCTTCACTGCTCGCTCGCTCCACAACAAAGAGTTCAAAATTTGTCGACATGTCCGCCGAAAACCCTCAACATGAATTTGTTGTCATACAAGGCATCCTGTTCCCCCAGGAGGAAAACCTGGACTCCGCAAAGAGTTCACGAAATAGGCAACGGAAAAACCCGAGGAGAACATTCAAGTCTCCCTTTTCATCCGGGCACTCCAGTTGTTGTACAATGAAGACTACACTAAAACTCTTTCGTACTTCCAGATAGCCGGTAGGCACCCAACAACTCTCTCTTTTGGTTCTTCCTACTCACTGCATTTCCAACAGGTATCCACGGTTATCCTAAAACCGTTGCCTAGGATAATTCTGCTAAACCTACGCACAAGAGCAGAGATAATAAGCAACATTTCATCTACTGTACTTACAACTTACTTACCTTTCCTATGTAGCACAGACCTTATATAGCTCTATTTAAGGTGTATACCTTACGCTTCTATATTATAGTTAGATATCTAATAGTAGTATTTCTGCTAATAGGTAGCTAAGGTTAGTACTTAATAAATAGTGCTAAGGTCTTACTAGCTTATTAGTAATTTTATTAGTAAGGATGCAGTAATTAATTATATACTTAAGGCGTAACGTAGTTCACAAGCAAGTGAATCACACAAGCTAGTGAATCACTTTCTAATTATTTCGTACGCATCCTCTTTCTCCTAGTTTTTCTCCACCAACAACTATGGGACAGCAATCAATTGAAAGTGATTTAGTCCTAGCGCTTAATGCGCTCCAATCCAACCCAAAATTAAGCGTACGAAAGGCTGCATTACTCTATAATGTATCATTCTCTACCCTCCAACGACGAAAACACGGCCGACCTGCGAAACGCGACATCCGACCACATAACCAGAATTTGACCTTGTACGAAGAGGAGAGCATTGTACGATACATAATCGACCTAGATTCACGATCATTTCCACCGCGCCTTAGTGCTGTTCGAGAAATGGCCGATCGACTGCTTCGCGACCGCGGCGCGCGACGCGTCGGAACAAACTGGGCCTCAAACTTCGTACGACGACGACCTGAGCTCCGAACGCGTTTTAATCGAAGAATCGACTATCAGAGAGTCCTCTGCGAAGATCCTGACGCGTATCGCGCGTGGTTTTCCCTTGTACGAAATACAATTGCGAAGTATGGGATACACGATGACGATATCTATAACTTTGATGAGACTGGGTTTGCAATGGGCAAAATGTCCTCTGAAATGGTTGTTACAGCCTCTGAACGACGTGGCAAGCCAAGAGGAGCACAACAAGGGAATCAGGAATGGGTTACAGTAATCCAGGGCATTGGGTCGTACGGCTATTCTATCCCACCGTACATCATCTTTGCAGGCAAAGTCCATCTTGACTCCTGGACGTACGACAGCCCCCTCCCACCCAACTGGGTAATTACCCTTACAGAAAACGGTTGGACGACAAACGAGAAAGGCCTAGAATGGGTAAAGCACTTTGATTTCCATACAAGAAGTCGTACGAAGGGTGTTTACCGCCTCCTTATCCTTGATGGCCATGAAAGCCACCATTCTGTCGATTTTGAGCTATACTGCAAGGAACAGAAGATTATTACGCTCTGTATGCCACCTCATTCATCGCATAAGCTCCAGCCTCTTGATGTTGGGTGCTTTGGTCCCTTGAAACGGGCGTACGGTCAAGAAATCGAGGTCCTTATGCGGGCGCATGTTACGCATATTGCAAAGGAAGACTTCCTCCCAGCTTTTTCTAAGGCGTACGACAAGGCGATAACTAAGTCAAACATTCAAGCAGGCTTTAGAGCAACTGGCCTTATACCGTACGACCCTGATTATGTGATTTCACAGCTAGATATCAAGCTTCATACGCCAACACCACCAGGTTCTTCTGCTGGCTTACCACCAGCTTGGGTACCAAAGACACCAAACAACCCAATCGAAATCACGTCACAATCCGATTATATCAGTAATCGCATCGTACGACATCAAAATAGCTCCCCAACATCAATTCTTACAGGTATGCAGCAGCTGAAGAAAGGGATGATGATGATGGTGCACGAACAGACCTTGATGCGGGAGGATTTGGCTGAACTTCGAGAGGCAAATGACCGCCTTAGCCGCCGTCGGCGTACGAAAAAAAAACAGCTACAGCAAGGAGGGACACTTACAATTAACCAGGCAAAGGATTTAAAGTCTCAAATAGATGCGACGGAGCAGTTAAAGGCAGAAACAAGTCAGAATGGTGGTCGTACGAGGAGGCAGGAAACGCGCGCGCGACGATGTGGTATCTGTGGAGAGCCTGGCCATAATGCTCGTACATGTCAAAAGGTTGAATCTACATCTGAAGAAGAGGATTCCAGTTAATTTAAATTAGTTTAAGGCGTTGTAGTTGATTTCTCTTACATGTTATTGTACGAGTAGTAGAAAAGTGATTCACTAGCTTGTGTGATTCACTTGCTTGTGAACTACGTTAGATAACTTATCTTTTATAATAGAAGGATAATCTAAGAGTTACTTATAGTAAAGTAAATTATAAAGTTAATTGCTAAAAAGCTATAGAAGGTAATCTATCTATATAGAATAAATATCCTTATATCCTTAGGTCTTATTATTAAGACTAATATCTTAAAGTTAGTTCTTAACCTTAGACTGCAATCTAAAAGTTAATTTCTAGTGTAGACTACTTATTATTTATTAGTTCTCCTTATCTTTATGTAACCTTTCTTAGTTCTTCTATTTCTAAGAAGTTATCTATATAACCTTATTTCTTATCTATATAAATGCTATGCTGCCTACACTCTACCTTATCTAGTAGGGCTGCATTACCTATAACTTATTAGGTTGTAATATTAAGTCTCCTCTCTAAAAGTCTTATCCTTAAGACTATATAAGTAGGTAGTATCTCTTAAGTTAGGGAGTTATTAAACTTACTTCTTAATTTTTCTATAATGCTAATACTATAACGTGGCTGATAAGCGAGTCGATCAGACAAGCGAGTCGATCACCCAACCGCGATCATACCATCTTCCCGCTTTCAACACACGTCCATCGACCATAAAGAATGTCGTCATCAAACAAAGAAGCGCAATTGATCCTAGCGGTTCAAGCGATTAAAAACACTCCAAATCTTAGTATTCGAGCTGCAGCACGGATCTATTCAGTACCCTTCACAACATTACGCGACCGACTTAATGGAAAACCTTCGCGACGCGACATCATGCCGAAATCACGGAATTTGACGCTGCTTGAAGAAGAGAAGCTAGTTAAGTACATTCTTGACCTAGATGCCCGATCGTTTCCTCCCCGGATCAGTGGTGTTGAAGAAATGGCCAATCACCTGCTTGCCGACCGTGGCGCGCGACCGGTTGGGAAGCGCTGGGCGTCGAACTTCATCAAACGACAACCACAGCTTCGGACGCGTTTTTTTCGCAAGTATGACTACAAGAGAGCCCAATGCGAAGATCCACAGGCTATTTGCAGCTGGTTTGCCCTTGTGAAGAACACAATCGTAAAGTACGGTATCCAAGAGTCTGATATCTACAACTTTGATGAGACTGGTTTCATGATGGGCCAGATCGCAGCTGGCATGGTTGTAACGAGTGCTGAAAGGCGATCAAACACGAAAATGGTGCAGCCTGGTAATCGGGAATGGGTTACAGTTATCCAAGCCATAAGTTCGTCAGGCTACAGCGTCCCGCCATACATCATCGTTGCAGGCCATTATCACCTCTCAACCTGGTACACTGAAACAGATCTCCCACACGACTGGGTTATCGCAACATCTGAAAACGGATGGACAACAAACGAGATAGGCCTAAATTGGGTCAAACACTTCGATCGTCATTCAAAGCCACGTGCAAGAGGTCCTCATCGCCTCCTTATCGTTGATGGGCATGAAAGCCACCACTCTGCAGGTTTCGAGCTATATTGTCAGGAAAACAACATCGTCCCACTCTGTATGCCACCTCATTCGTCGCATCTACTTCAGCCCTTAGATGTCGGGTGTTTCGGGCCTCTCAAGAAGGCATACGGTCGAGAAATCGAGGATAAGATGCGACGGGGTAATACCCATATCACAAAGGAGGACTTCTTCCCAGCATTTCACAAGGCCTTTACGCAATCTCTTACAGAAAGAAACATCCAGGGAGGATTCAGAGGGTCTGGGCTTGTCCCTCTGAGTGCGGAAAGTGTGTTATCAAAGCTAGACGTCAAGTTACACACTCCAACGCCCCCAGGATCACAGCCTACATCACCACTACCTTGGGTTTCCAGGACACCAAACAACCCAATCGAGGCAACTTCTCAGTCAACTCTTATCAAAACCAAGGTCTCTAATCATCAAAATAGCTCCCCAACACATATTAACAATGCTGTTGACCAGTTCCATAAGGGAACGCAAGGGATTATGCATCAGATTGCCCTATTAAGGTCTGAGAACAAGATCCTTCGCGAGGAGAACAACCTACTTAGCCGACGTCGGAGAGCCAAGAAAACACGTCTTAGGCAAGGAGGAAGCCTTACTGTAGCTGAGGCAGAGGATATTGAATCGCAGAGGGAGGCAACAGCACAGGTTCAAGAGGAAACGCGTCGGAGTAGTGGTCGCAAACCGAGGACCGAAACAGGTCAACGCCGATGTGGCGTCTGCGGCAACGCAGGACATAATGCACGAACTTGTCAGTTTAACGACGAAATGTCTGAGGAAGAGGATTCCGAGTAGTTTTAATTGAATTTTTATAGTTGGTGTTAACTTGTGCCTGGATTTGTGATGTGGTCGCGGTCGGGTGATCCGGTCGCTTGTCTGATCCGCTCGCTTATCAACCACGTTAGTTAATTATATACTTAAGGTAACGTACATGATAAGCGAGCGCGCCAGACAAGCGAGCGCGCCACCCAACCAGCCAGACGCGTCTGTCTGACTGTTTCCTTTCATTTCTCCACGAACAACAATGCAATCCACTAGCAACGAAGCTCAGGTACAGCTGGCTGTCCAAGCTTACAAAAAAGACCTAAAACTCAGCATTCGCGCTGCAGCAAAGATGTACAACGTCAGCCGCGACATTGTGACGCGTCGACTAAAGGGAACAGCATCACGACGCGACACCATGCCGAACTCACGGAATTTGACGGAGCTTGAAGAGCAGAAGCTAGTCGAGTACATTCTCGACCTAGATGCCCGATCGTTTCCTCCCCGGCTTACTGGTGTTGAAGAAATGGCCAATCGACTGCTTGCCGACCGCGACAAGCCACCAGTCGGCAAGCGCTGGGCCTCAAACTTTGTCAAACGACAACCACAGCTCCGAACGCGTTTTTTTCGAAGATACGACTATAAGAGAGCTAAATGCGAAGATCCTGAGGCAATAAACGCGTGGTTTCGCCTTGTGGCGAACACAATCGCGAAATATGGCATCGTGGAGTCAGATATCTACAACTTTGACGAGACTGGCTTTATGATGGGCCAGATTGCATCCGGCATGGTTGTTACAAGCGCTGAAAGACATTCAAACACAAAAATGGCTCAGCCTGGCAATCGAGAATGGGTTACAGTCATTCAGGCCATCAGTTCGTCTGGCTATAGCGTCCCGCCATACATCATTGTTGCAGGCAAAAATCTCCTCTCCACATGGTACACCGAATCTGGTCTCCCACCCGACTGGGTTATCGCAACATCTGAAAATGGATGGACAACAAATGAAAGAGGCCTAGATTGGCTCCAGCACTTTGATCAGCATTCAAAGTCGCGTGCGAAGGGGAAATATCGCCTCCTTATTGTCGATGGACACGAAAGTCACCACTCCACAGACTTTGAGCTGTTTTGCAAGGAAAACAACATCGTCACCCTCTGTATGCCGCCTCATTCTTCTCATCTACTTCAGCCCTTAGATGTAGGGTGTTTTGGGCCTTTGAAGTTGGCGTACGGTCGAGAAATTGAGGATAAGATGCGACGGGGTAATACCCATATTACGAAGGACGATTTCTTTCCAGCATTTCACAACGCCTTTAAGCGAGCTCTCACAGAAAAAAACATCCAAGGGGGTTTTAGAGGGGCAGGACTTGTCCCTCTAAGTGCAGAAAGTGTGATATCTAAGCTGGATGTCAAGTTCCACACTCCTTCACCTCCAGGATCCCTCCCAACAACACCACTACCTTGGACTTCCCAGACACCAAAGAACGCAACAGAGTTAAGTTCTCAAGGAACTCTACTTAAGGATCGGTTCCTTAATCATCCAGGCAGCTCTCCAACACATGGATGTACAGATGTTGAGCATATTCTGAAAGGAGCACTGGGATTTGCCCATGAGAATGCATTCTTAAGAGCTGAGAATAAAGCCCTTCGGGAGGAAAACAGCCTACTTAACCGACGCAAAAGGACTAAGAAAACTCATCTTAGGCAAGGAGGAAGTCTTACTGTAGCTGATGCACAGGATATTCAGTCGCAGAGAGAGGCGACAGCCCAGGTACAAGAGGAAATACGTCGGAGTAGTGGTCGGAAGCCGAGGACAGAAACAGGCCAAAGGAGGTGTGGCATCTGCGGAAACACCGGACACAATGCGCGAACATGTGATTTTAATGAAGATATGTCTGGAGAAGAGGATTCTGAGTAGTTTGAATTGATTTGATCTTTTTGTTGTTGCTTGGGGGTTATATTTGTGATGTGGTTGCGGTTAGGTGGCGCGCTCGCTTGTCTGGCGCGCTCGCTTATCATGTACGTTATAGATAACTTATCTTTTATAATAGAAGGATAATCTAAAAGTTACTTATAGTAAAGTAAATTATAAAGTTAATTACTAAAAAGCTATAAAAGGTAATCTATCTATATAGAATAAATATCTTTATATCCTTAAGTCTTATTATTAAGACTAATATCTTAAAGTTAGTTTTTAACCTTAGACTGCAATCTAAAAGTTAGTCCCTAGTGTAGACTGCTTATTATCTATTAGTCCTCCTTATCTTTACGTAACCTTTCTTAGTTCTTCTGTTTCTAAGGAGTTATCTATATAACCTTATTTCTTATCTATATAAATGCTATGCTGCCTGCACCCTACCTTATCTAGTAGGGCTGCGTTACCTGTAACTTGTTAGGTTGTAACATTCTGCTAGCCTCTAACCCTAAGCTAATGCTATCTTAGCAAACAGTCTACTAGTTTATGGGTAAAGTGATTGAAATGCTACATTTCAGCAGTGAGGCCGAGAAGAACGTCTGGATCGAGGAATCGACTTAGTGGAGACTGCCTTACTGGGACTGGGCCATCAACACCGAGGTTCCCGACCTGTTCAGGCCAACCACAGTAAAGATTCGCGCGCCTTTGGGGCCAGATGGCCTACAGCCGCAGCCAGAGACCGTCCCGAACCCTTCGTACCGATATGAGTTAACGGTAAAGGGAAAAGTGACCAAGATGGGAGCTCTGCCGGCACCCTTCACTGTTGATGACGTGGTCTTCGATGGACAGAGATTCCCGGTATTGCGCCCCGACTTCTATTGCACTTTTGCAATCACTGACGTTTCTTTTCCAAACCAAGTGGTCTCGATGTTCGGGCACAAGCAGATGGGCCATCAAGAGCTCCGAGCCCGATGAATCTCAATCTCTAGGTATCAATAACTACGAGAACATCGGCATTGCCATCAGAGAGCATGGATATTACGATCCTTTTCTGAAGCTCAAGGACCCCAAGAACATCAAGGATCTTGAGCATCTTGATGATCCTGTTGGGGAACTAAGAAAGCATCCCGTCAGCGACTTGGTCTATCGACTTCTTTCCAACGTCAAAGACTGGGACTCCTTCTCTTCCACCATTACCGCCCAGGAGGAAAAACCCAAGGACTGGGAACAGTGGATTTCGCTCGAGTATATTCACAATAACCTCCATGTTTGTTTCCAATAGTAAAAATCATGCTTTGAGGCGGGAACTCACAAACATGGGGTTTCATTGGGGGCTTCGGCGGCTTCAACGAAGGTATAGGACATATGATGAACGTGCCGGCCGCGGCCTTCGACCCCATCTTCTACATGCACCATTGGTAGGATACAACTCACACAACTGTTTGTTGTTCTAAACTAACTTGGCGTAGCAACATTGACCGCCTCTTCGCAATTTGGCAGGTCTTGCACGAGAACAGTTGGTTCAAGGACATCCGGGGACCGCCAGCCACCGACTCTCTCACACCTTTCCATCACAGCCAAGCTGACTACTTCGATTCCAACCGCGCCCGCACTTGGCTGAATTTGGGCTATCAATATGACGTGTTGCAGCGTGATGACCACGAGACAGATGAAAAATACCTTGAACGCATCAATGCCTACGTTGGCGAAACATACCGCAGCACGGGAAATATCCTACTCGAAGACAAGGGTGATCTTTTCCAAAAGAACCAAGACCTGGCAAGTGACGAGATGTATGACGACTACATGATCAACGTCAGCTATGATCGGTAAGAGAAAAGTTCATTACACCAATTTTCATTCATTTGCTAAATATCTCCTACGAAGCTATGGTTACAAAAACGGCGCCCCCTACACGATCCACTTTCTCCTCGAGGAGCTTTCCACCCAAGGAACGGCTACAGAGAGCGACACAAGTTCTCCGCGACCCCACCGTCACGTCGGCAGCATCTTCACTTTCAGTAGCCCTGTCACCAGTGGCGAGGTGCATACCACAGGCCTTCCGCGCTGTGGTAACTGCGCGCAACAGCTCGAGGATGGCGTTCTCTCACGCGCGTCTATCCCGCTGACTATTTCGCTCTACAAGGATGCTACAAATCAGAAGATTGATGGAATTAGAGACCTTGGCCCGGATAATGTTGAGCCATATCTTTGTGATAGGCTGACCTGGGTGGCCAAATCGGTGAGTTAACCCACTTTTGTGACTGTGAAATATGGACATCCACTGAAAGCAGTGTCTATTTTACCCTTAGACGGATGGTTCAATTATCCCCTGGAGTGAGCTGAACAGGACAAAGGTGTATGTGTTCAAGGGCAAGGCCAAACACTACACTGAGACCGGCAGATTGTCTGTCTACCAAAATTATGAGCCTCTGCCACGTGTGACTCACGGCAGGGATGCCGGTGCTTCGCACGAGGAGTATTAGAGATAGTAAGTAAAGACAGATTCGGTGGGGGGTGTTTGCGCAAGGATACAAGCTCTTTTTTCGTCTATGAAATGGCCAGTTCAACACTGCCATCGATGATGAAGGCGACGGCGTCGCTGGTTCTAAGTTTAGATTATCGAAGGATACCGACCAGAAAATACACAAAGTCCTTCGACGATAAGAAGACACTTTTCACACGGGCTTGAATCACAAGATAGAGATCAATCACTTCTAATGGCTGAAGTAGTAAGCTCAGAGGGGCCTACTAACGCTGGGATACTACAGAACAATAGGCTTGTTTGTGAGTTGTACTAAGGTTTGACGCGGAATTCTTTGGAAAGACGCAGTCTCATGAAGCCTAAGTAGTGACACGTCGTAGTCATGTGATGGACTACGTGAGCCATCAACCATGCACTGTTAGAGCGAGTCTTTCAGATCTGTCTGAAAGCGTCTCTTCATCTTGAAGGTGGCCTAGAGAAACGAACCGCCGTATGACCTCTACTTTGCAGACCTGGTAGCTTCTCACACACTCTTGAGTCAGCAATGTATTCTCTTTAGTCTGTTGACTGTTCGCTTCTTCCATCATCAACCTCAGTTAACACATTCAAGAACGACCCTGTTTCCAAGGCTTGGCAATATAGTAAAGGTCTCAGCACCACTATGCGAACCTTGCAAGGGGAGTCACCACCAAGTTGTCAACTGGTAAACCTTGTAACAAAAAGAGGGCAGGATAGAAATTCTCTTATCATCCGTCCATCATGCTATATTGAAATGAAAATGCTTCTGTCATGAAATACTCTTTAAGGGTATGTGGCGAAGAAAGTGGCATAGAGAAATAAAGCACACGCCTGCGGTGAGGGATAGAAAGTCTTGCCCCCCCCCTTTCGCATCATCTCACGGCGTACCTGTGAGTATCAGTTCTTATAATACCATATTGTTCTCTAGAAGATGATGTCTGGTTTCTAACTGGGTCTGGATCGCTAACCTATTGGTCTTGTACGCCTATCCAGATGCAATGCTGAAGCCGACACCGCTAACGGCCTTTTCAACGGCGGTGCCCGTTCGTGTTATCTCCACAGTTACATTTTAACAACTAGCACAGCAGTTTTGACTGGGCCGGGATATTCGAAATGTTCACTTCTTCCTTGGTACCTGTACTGAAGTACGCCGGGGGTTTTCTATTGAATGACTACTTGTACAGGCCATGGTTACTCTGGTGCTTCTCTGCCCAGTCTTCATTCATCTTCAGCACATGCTTGTGCTTGCCGTCGTACTTGTTTACCCTCATCCACTCCTCTAGGCTCTTGATACGGCCGGGGTGAATACGATCGAGAAGTTCAGTATCCCTTTCGTATGTAATCCCCTCGCCCCAGTAGTTCCACCAGGCCGAGAAGTTCGCAGACCAAGTCATGACTGAGTCGTCGCGAGGAGCGTCTGGACCAAGGGACCAGTTGACACGGGCACCCGGGTAGGGTTCGGCCACCTTTGCGTACTCCTCGAAAGGTACATATTGGTGTGCGGCCTTCTTCCCGGTAACCTTGGTAAAAGTCTCGGCAATTTCCGTAAAGGTTTTGGCGTCTGTTGAAACGGAAAGGTTCAGACCGGCGGCCTCGGACGGGTTGTCGAAAAGCCAGACATTGTAGACGCCGACGTCTTGGAGAGCGATCAAAGGGATCTTGCCGTCCTCTGGAATGAAGTCAGTCAAAGCATGAAGCCGGTGGTGTGTGAGGTGGAAAGAGTCGTGACGTGAAGCACTTACTCGAAGGGTTGCACCATAGGAAAGATCCATCAGGCTGTTCACTAGGCACGAACATGCCGTCTAACAGCATGTCCATGTACGGCGTAGTGGTGAAAAGAGATGACTTCATTCCCTCTTGTCCCTGAGCAAGGATGAATTCCCCGATCCTCCCCTTGCAATCCATGTGACCGCAGTAGTACTTCTCGTCCCAGTTCGCGAATTTGAGGACGTACTCAATGTTCGCCCACACATAGTGTTGCACGCGCTCGGCTCTGGCGATCTCATATGCCCTGATGCCGTAAAACAGCTCATCCTTCTCTCCCAGAGTGAAGCCGTCGGTGTTGACCCAAGCGCCGTAGACGCCGCGGAAAGCGCGGTGCAAATCTTGCTGGTTAGTCTGCTGACCTTGGATGAGGGTCACGTTCCCGAGAGCAGCGAGGTCCTTTGCTCGAGAAGACTCTATGTCTCGAGTCAGAACTCGGACAGTGTATCGTCCACTCTCGGCAAGCGCTGTGCTTTTTTCAATAACAGAAAAAAAGAAGGGTGTATGATACTTGATATTTACCTTTGACGACAGGTGCTCCTTGGGCACCAGTGCCGCCGATGACAAGAATCTCTTTCTTGGCTGCCATCTTGTGATCAGGGTGGGATATGGTTCAAATTCTGTTTAGATAAGCTAGAAGTTCTGCTGAGGGATAAGATGTTGCTTTTATGTAGGCTCCTAGGCTGAGACGAGATTGCTTGTCAATCGTCAAATTTGATGCCCTCTGCATCGTCTTTTATATATCTTGGATGTCAGGACGTACATGGAGTGATTGGCATCAGTCCTGCGACATCCTACTCACGTAGACGTGTGCAACTGGGAAGGCGAAAGGCAAGAAATTGACGTAAGTGTCCTTAGGTAGAGGTCTCCGATCACAGGTTATTGCTAAGCCACCGGTACCGATGTTCTGTCAGACCTCCGGGCGGTGAAGTCAATTGAGATGAGATGTAAAGGCATGCTCCTGCGCCGATTAGTGCGTTGGTTTACCTCACCGACCAGCTTTGTAATAAACATTAGCCCAGTTGCAGCCTTTAACCTTCTCTATTGTTAATCAACGACTTAACTTCCGGCGCTTGGCCCGCTACGAGAAGAGGGGACGGGGACGACGGATGAGTCGGTCATGATTACTGATCTTTCTCGGGCTGCAAGGCCTAGACACTTGGCTCTGGCCATTATGTCATTGCTCCGGCGGACTTCCCCTGTCAAGTCCTTGAGATGGATAGACTATGCGAATAAATGAATTGTGACTTCTAGCTTAAGAAAAATAGGAAAGACAAACAAGAACGGAACATGAATGCCCGTCATCAATCAGCCTTTGGTCTTTCAATCAAACCGACTTTTTAAAGTTCCAAAACACTTTGCTACTGCTTCTCCTAGTACTTTGAGCTCATCCAAGGAGTGCCTCAAACCTCGCGGCAGCGTCTCCCTGAGGTGAACCCTGGAGGAGAACCCTCAACTTCGCGCACACTGCTTCGGTCCGACTCTTGAAACCCTCGAGGATGGCTTGCGCCTCAGCTTGATCCTCGGGGAGAGGCGGCAGGAAGTTGTGGGCGATATCCAGACGAGACTGCATCAGCCACGACGCTGTTTTTGGGTGCGAGTTCCAGTACAGCCCGTTCAAATACGTTTGCAGATCTACAAGGGCTAGGTCCGCGGGCCCGTTCGGGTGCGGGATGGGCCGGCAAAGCTTGTTCTTGGTCTCGTCGTCGCCGTACGTGGCCTCGACGTGCCCGATGAAAGCGGCGCTGAAGACTTGCTGGCACTGGCGGACGGACTGGAGCCTGATCTTGTCGTCCTGGAAGACGGCTGTTGCGGGGAGTTTCGCGAGTCCGTTGGCAGAGCAGTCGATGAAGAGAGAATCGGGGTCGGGCGCGTAACTGCCGTGCTGGAGCAGCACCTCATCACGGCCGACGCGAAGGATGCGGCCCTTCCGGACGATGTTCTTGATCTTCCTCAGCTGCTCCAACTCGGCCAGCGAAACCGTGGCGCAGTGGTACATGGTAGGCCAGACGTTGTCGTCCAGCTGGAGCAGGTGCCCGCAAGCCACGAGACGCTTCAGCAAGTCGTCGATCGATGAAGCAGCCTGAACGGATGCAGCAGTGGCGCCCATGCCGGCGCGGCGTTTCTCGGCGAACTGGGCAACCGGTTGAAGGTTTTCGCGGTCCAGGTAGAACGAGTCCCGCGGCATGACCCAGGTGATGCGGTCCGGGTCGATGTCGTTGGCGAGCAGCCAGAGACAGGCATCGATACCCGTCTTGCCAGCTCCTATCACGGTGTAGTTGGCATGGGGTCGTTCCGCTCTCGGCATGTCGTTGGGCGTGACGAGCTGCACGTCTTCGGCAACTTCGTAGGGAGGCTTGCGCATCGAAGGGACCGTGACTTTCATGTAGGTGGCGTCCACAATGCGGGTCCCCTCTCCCACTTGATAAGACTTGCCGGTCAAGATGGAACGGAACTCCCGGCCGCCAGTGTATTCGTGCTTGGGGTAGTAGGCGACACGTCCGGACGGGAGAAAGGTTTGGTTCATGAGGGAGTCATAGTAAGAGCACACTTCATCTCGAGACGCGAGCTCGATGAGGCCCTTGTTCCAGCCCACTTGGTCGATGCGGTCCTGGCCGAGATGTTTGGAGTTGACTCCATAGCAGGATGAAGGTTGGTGGAGGCGCACGTAAGGGTACGCAACGGTCCAATGCCCGCTCGGGCGAGCATAGCGATCGACAATGGCCACGGTCTTTTGGGAGTCTGTGAGAAGAGTGTCGACGAATGCCATTCCCATGGCACCCGCGCCAATGACGAGGTAGTCGGGGTTGATAGTCTCGGCCATTTTGAAACGAGAGGGCTGAAGTTTTGCGTATTTGAGTGGGTAGTTGTTCGTGGGGATGAGTTGAAGTGTCTTTGGACGAATTTCACCCATTAACTATGTAGTTTCAACACCCACACGTTAGGTTTCCATCCCCGCACGGGATTTGTCTTGATTGTGTACGTCAGAGATACAAGTCGTGAGAATAAATGATTAATCATACGAGAGGTAGACAGCCAAGAGAATGACCCGCATACGGGATTCCTACATCAACGGGGAACCGCGTTGCCAGTATTCGCCGGGCTTAAGTGGACTGGTCGGGTGAATCGGGCGATGCCGACGGCATGTCGGCTCGACGAAAAACCCCGTGAAGCACTAAATCAACCCACGGCCATCAAGTCTAGCAGCCGACCACAGCGTTACTAACTACACTACGGATACACAGGCGAATTAGCGGCGGCCTGCTCATGCGACAACACAGTGAGCTGTAGACATCCACCACCTATGGATCTCGGTTCCTAGGCCGGTAAGGGTAGGGAAACACTGCTGTCAAGGACGGGCATCACTCGCCGCTTACATAAGGGATCTTTTTCTTCTTGGCAAATCCGCACGTAACCCTTGCATAAGCGGAGGCAAACTCTGGATCGACGAGTCCGATCAGCCGGTCCTAATCGGGTTTCGGTCCAATAACCGCGGGCCAAGTTCTGATTGAATTGGTTGCATTACAAGCCTTTTGCTATGTTCTCGATTATCTCGAAGCATTACTATGCTGCTGCCAGATTAACAACCCGCCGTCTTTCCCTCGCATGTTGGACTGATGCGATGGATTCAAACATTGCTATTCAAGTTGGAAGATACTGCGGGGGTGGAATTGAAGACGTTGAAGGGATAAGAAAGCCCTTCCCTGGCAGTTGACAGCAGCATTGATTTGGCGGCTACAATTCCCCCTCTGAACCGCCGCAATCTTTCCCCGCCCACGGCCCCTGCTGGCCCCCGGAACCACCACCAAACGCCTCCGCCGCATCCCCACTCACACCCCGGCTGCCCGCCAGTAGTTCCCGCATCCCCCTTCACCGCCACACCGCTACGCCTTCACACCACGGCGTCGTTTCCTGCCGCTAGGTACTTAAACGTAGTGCAGCAGATCCACCATATCAACTTATCACTAACTTCAACCTTGCATCATTAACCTGCTTCTCTCTAAATACATGTGTCATACCGGACACATGTAGCACCCGAACACGCCTAGTCGCCCCTTCCATAGAGACCTCGAACTCATCTTCTTGCCCAGCAGTTCGATCTATTGAAGCGTGTCCTGTCAGCACCGCCATCGTCTGACCCACCCTCCCTGCATTATCAACAATAATCCTTCAACTACAAGCAAATGCTCCAACAATTTTGCCGTTAAAGAGACCTAGTATGTGTTGCCCAGTTGCGTGTGTGCCCAGTCGTTCTCAAACCTCTGCCAACCCCCGTACTCGGGCTCACTCGCCATGAATAGCTGGTGCACGACCATGTCGTAGTATCCGTCCCTCGGAGTCTTTCCACCGCAAACATTGCCTCCCATCGCCACATTCAGCAAGATGGTCATGTCTCTCATAGGCCGGGTCCCGGGCGGAATGTCCCCCTTCATCACCGGTCTTCCGTCGATGTACCAAATCATCCTACCCTGCCCGGGTTGCCCACCTGGCTGCACCCACGCCAGGTCGTACCTCACAGGTCGGTACTGCATATCGGGAATCTTGGTCCCAAGAACGCGATGTTTGTCCGGCTCATGATGCTGGCCCCAATGAAGGCACGAGTGGTTCTCGCAGTCTCCGTTCCAGGTCTCAGCAATGTCAACTTCACCATCGGTAGGCCATGCAAACGGCTCCTGTGGGAGGAGCTAGAAAGCCGGCCAGATACCCTCGGCACAGGGAGACAGGATGACAGCGGTCAACACTCCCTGGTCGCGTGCCAGCGTCTGTCTGCTCACCAAACGAGCAGACGTGTACTTCTGCTCGTGGTTGGGACAGCTACTGTTGGCGAGGGCCCGGAGCACGAGCTTCCCATCCGGAGTGCTGTCCAAAGAATATCAGCGATAAAAGAACTCTGACCCTTGAAGACTTGCCAAACTTACTAGAAGACATTCTGCTGCTCGGCGGTGTAATGCTGCAGCTCCTGATTGCCCCAACCATCCGTCCCATTGCCAATCTTCCCATCCCAGTCCCGGGTAACGGGCACGTCGGGTCGGAACTGGGGTTGCCAGTAAACATGACCAGGTTGTCCACCCATCGGCTGCTGCTGCTGCTGAGAGGGCGGGGCTTGAGGCTGCTGCGAGGATTGAGACCCCGGCTCCGCAATCAGCTGCTCAACCTCATTTTTGAGACGCTTCAGATGATCTTTCCAACCCATGGTTTTGAGCTGACAATGGCAACACAGGTTGCTGAGATAGTTACAAAGAGTGTTCTGGCGGTCACTGGGAAATTTCTGGAAAACACTGCGTACATCAAGAGAGGGGCTCTTTTAATCAATTTAACGACGTCAGTCAACTGGGTACAATGTCACCTGACCTGGTGGGTCGTGGCTGAGCCGAATCGCCAAGCATGATGTGTGAAGCACCAATTCTTCGTCAGCCACTTTGCTTTGAATGGTGCAAGCCACAACATTTGTATCACTTGATAGCTGTCACGGCGGATATATCAACCCAGTCCTTGGCTTCAGATAGAATTCGGAAGATTTAACTGGGGGGTTTTTCTTTTTGCTGAAAATATAGACTTTAACCTCTCGAGAAAGGTTAATGTGTCTCGAGATCCTTGAAACCAAGCCGCCGCATTCCGTATAACCCCGTCAGATTGTTTAGAAATGTCCGAATACCCTCCTGGAGTCCCAGCTGGCCATACTGTTACCAGGAAAGACAGGACAGGTCTCCAATCAGACTTCACAGCCACGTTTTGATCATGTTGCCAACTGCAGGCTTCAATGGATCCAGAAGTCAGGCTTGCTTAACAAGCCGCAATATCCCAGTTGCAGCATCTTAGCACCGCGCCAAGATTGTTATGGCCGTCTATGAGTACTGGTGCAAGAAACGGAACTGTCAAAGATGAAACTTCCACATTGTTATTACAGAGTGTGGTAACACCATTTGAGTGATAGTTTGACCAACTTGATCTTGGGTGTTCCTCCAAGGACCGCCATTCCTTGTGAACCTTGTCCAGAAGTGGCTCGAGAGACAACTCAGCCGCCGCGAGCAGCCAGCAAGGACACAGATAATTCATGTTGCGCCCCCTCTAATTGTACCTTGGTTATAAAGGTAAGAAAACTGGTTAGTTGATACAAGTGTGATTCTTCACTACTACTTCCAACTCCGATTCTCAAAGTCTTTCCAGTATATAGAAGCACTTGTACTAGATTGCCTATGATACAGACATTGACGTCACCTTCTGAACAAAACATAGTGGCCCTTAGTTTATTCAATGCAAGTTTTAAACAAAGTCAGCGGTCCAGGAGGGAACAAAAACAGGCCGTGCCCGGACCAGAACATTTGGAGAGATGGTTCGGGCGTCTCAGGGACGGCGCAGCCGGCGCGGGCGGAGCGGACGGAACAGGAGACTGTGGGGACAAGAAGAGGAGCGTCTTGAACAGGTGCTCTGCCTGCCTGAGAAAGAATTGCGAACACCCTATGCAGGCAAACTCGATGCCCCGCGTTTTCCACAAGGTAATTAGTAGCGCTTCTTTAGTTGAAAAGCCTTGTCATACGTTTGCACAAGGAGCCCCAACACTTCGCGCTATCGCTTAACATCACATCTAGCAGCCCTCATGCCATGTTCAACCATGATTCGTTAGCAAAATCTTACGAACCCTGTGAATATCAGGAGGTCTTTGAGACGTTGGCTCCGGCGACCTTCTGGCCCCGGAGCCGGCCGCAAGAGACCAGCAGACCCGCCTCCTCTTCCGATATAGGCGAGCTCATTTCAATACCTGCTCTCGGTAAGGATGATATTACCTCATGGCAACTGAGCAACTGCCCCACCCCTGTCCACATGGCAGGCAGGGGTCGTGTCCCCGACGCGCAGTACTCGGCGCATCCACTCTCCCACGTTTCTGACAGCGCTCCTGTTAGACTGATAGGTTGCAGTAGACGCCATCGGACTTCTATAAATTACAAACACTGAAGTATTTGACGCCTCACTCCCTCTTCTCTCACTCAATGTCAGTGACTTCTGAGCTACTCTACATTTCTTAACCTTGTGAGATAGAGAAAAACACATCCTGCGAAACTATCTGGTTCGAAAACTCTCAACTATTTCCTCAACCCCAACATGGCCCCCGCATGGCTTGAAAAATACATTGTGCGCGCAGACGCAACACCGGACTCGCGACGCAGCACCGAGCAGCCTGCGTTGGAAATGCACTACACCGTCCTCCAGGGCCACCGCCGAATCCTGGGCGTACAGGGCGACAAGACGCCGCGCTACGAAGTAAAACGACGAGCCGTGCTCGGAGCATGGGGAGACAAGTGTGATGTCACGGCGCCTGTCGAGGGAGACAGGGAAGTGGCCGTGATCGACTTCCACACCTTTCCCCTCAAGACCGAAATCCAATTCCCGCACCGCAATCATGAGATCATCATCAAGGCAAGCGAGGGACACTACGAGTCGAGCGGCGGGCTCGGTCGTTTGCACTGGAAACCGACAGGTATGGTTGCGTATGGGAAGGCTTCGTGGGAGCTCAGGGACGAGTCGGATCTGGTCATGTCAGTGGCGATTGACGACGACCAGTTGAACGGGCTTATTTGTCTCTGGAGGGATGGACTTGACCAGCAGACGGTTGAGGAACTCGTCGTCGTTGGAATCTCCCAGATTGAGGATTACAAGAAATTGGTTAGGAAGGCCAAGACTTCCGCCGTCGGTGCCGGCACCAATGCGGCATGGCTGGTTGGTGGCGCGGTGTGAAAGGGGTTATCTGTCAACTGTATTGTAGAATGTAGGAAGAGCTTTGTTTAGTTGGCAATCACAGTGGAGCCTGCGATGCCTGGTTGAGTCAAACGTCTTACCTGTCTTACTATGAGATAATTACGAGAATCCTGGTACTGAGGATGAGGTGTTGATTTTAAGTTATTAGTTATTTGTTGATTAGTGAGCTGCTTATGTTTGCAGCCACGTTGCTAACAATCATGTTTCAGCTGCATGTTGTCCGACTAAGACAACGCAGAGGACAGACGCACGAATACCGAAAATGAGACCGCGCCCTTCTTTCAATGTGATGCCACTGACCTTCCCATTGCCACAAAGCACTTGGAGTGGACAAAGACGCAGAGGGCGGACCGTTGGGCCTTGGCGACCTTGCTAGGGTCATTTTATTGTAAGGGTCTTCTTGCAGGGTCTTTGATGGCAGCCTAAAGGCGTACATCAGCGGGGGTTTCAGCCTCGCTGGGCGGGCGGGGCATTATTTGTCGTTTAGGCAGCGTTTGTTGGGTGGATGGCTTCTCCAGTCCTTGTAAAATGCCAGGCTATTCGCTCTCCTCACCGCCACCAGCCCCGGTCAAGCAGGCACAAGGCGCCCTGCAGCAGGCCAGGCAACTCTCATCAAAAGTGTAAAAACCCCACGGCTGCCAGCAAGGATAGCAATAGCCATGGCGCCTGTTCCAAGGGTGACCAACAGCGCTAATCCTAGGGAGAACGGCGTCCGAGGCCGCCGACACCGGCAACTTCAAAAAAGAAGCAAATCGGTGAGATGACATCAACCCGGGCTCCACCAGCACCATCGGGCTCCACCACTATCGCCGAGCTCCATCGGAAAGAAGGTCCACACTATAGCAAGCCCCCGGGGGACGAAGACAGCAACTAGCCCTAGGTACAATAAGTATGCCGCCGACATCGTCAGCGTCGATACCACCCGTTCTCTCAAACACAGTGCTGCTCGCAGTGCTACTCGCGGTGCTGCCGCTGGACGCCCTGTCAGTAAGCGCGGTCTCGGCCCGCAAGCATCGCATTGCCACGTGGTCGGCTCGACGGGTGGTGCCCAGGTTGTTGTCGTCGGCGAGGACGAGGCAAAGGTCGATCATGGTGTCCTGGAGTATAAGCCCGGCTTGTTGCTGCAGGACCCATGAAGGGGGCGATCTCAGCTGTTGTGGCTGGGACGACGCCGCAGTCTGACCTGTCGCGCAGGCGGCCCCTCATGGCAATGCGCAGCATGGAGTTGTGGACTGCTACATTCCAGTGGGCCCTGGAGTGAAGGCGGAGGGAGTCCTGGGTTGCTTTGTAGATGCTGTCAATCTGAGCGAGAACCTCCTCTGGGGAGACAGTCCGTTGTCCTTCTTGGGGGAGATCGTCGTCGTAGTCGAAACAGTGACGCAGGAAACTACGGAATCGCTGGTTCATCAACTCGTTGCACACGCAGTCTCTCATAGTCTCAAGATGAGTACTTACTATGATTAACGGCTAGCCTTCGAAACATGAAGGCATCTTTACTCCTGGACGAGTTTAAACAGGGTCTTCAAGCACACAGGTACCATCACTCCCAACAACTACATTAGGCCTCTCAAGTAAGATTAAAGACTCTGCAAGAGAGTCGCAACTCCCATCAAGAAGACACGCCCGTGCAGAAGTGCTTCGTTTTACGCGTAGCCGGTAGTCCCGCATTCAACAGCCAATGCAAGATAATTATAGTAAAGGAGTAGCTTGTCGGTTGATTACTCGTCAGATAACACAGCGTGGCAGCGCGATACTCAAGCCTTGTCTAGCATGAACCGCGTTTCATACCTCCCTTTTCGAACCTTAACTTGCACCTCCCTGATTCCCCTAGGCTTGAATGTTTCTGATGTAGCCTTGAAGCTCCATGTTTGACTGTATCTCCACCACCATTCATCGTCCTTGGGGGTAACGGTGAGCGGCTTCAACTTGTCCCCAAGCTTCTTCCTGGAGTAGAGTTCTGCCATCTTTATCATCTCAAACTTTCGAAAGATGACGTAAGGTACATCGCTGAGTTTGACCTTGGTTTTTTCACCCGTCACAGTCCTGACTAATGATGATAGTGATTGTTGTTGGGGAAACCGTTTTTCTTCGTTGTTCCAGGCTGCTATGTCTAGAATAGGTTTTCCAGTGATAGTTCGGCGGAATTTGAATTCTGTCACTGGAACGTATGCTTCTTGGTATCCGTCTGAGTATATGTTGTAGGTAGGTTGAATAAGGCCTCCAGTGATGGATAGAAAGTATTCTGAGTCCCCGATCCGCTGGCGCTTAGGTGTTTTGCCCTCAACCCCGAATATGGCAAGAGAGAAAATAAGGAGAAGATCAAAGAAAACGAGTGACATTTCGAGAGAAGTAAAGGAGCGGTAGTGTAGAAGGTACGTTTGAGGAGTGTAGGTGATGTCGGCAAGCTTTACAGTTTAGGGTGCCGACAAAGTGTCCTACACCCCGGCTTTAGAAAACTCGATCCCAAAAGTTTCCGTGCTCAGGTATTTCTACATATACAATACCCTTATAACGATATTGAAGTCTGTTGTTCGGTCATTTCCGAAACCTTGCTTCTCGCCTAATATTTAAGGTCACTGCCTCCTGTAGTCCCCGGCGAAATCACAAAGAGGAGTAAGTAACGTACATGCATAGCAAGTGGCCCATCATAGCAAGTGGCCCACCTCTACCTACCCTCCAGCCATTTATATAAGTCAATCAAGCAGCATCGTACGAAATCAATTAAAACTACTCATCATCCTCTTCTTCAGAGGTCTCCCATACTACCTGACATGTTCGTACGTTATGTCCAGTCTTTCCGCAATTGCCACATTGCCGACCGCGCAATTCACCCCCCTCCGTACGAGCCCCCTCCTGACGTGTATTTTCGCCTCCAGCATCAACAACCCCCTTCTCTACCCGGATTGCCTCTGCTTCAGCTGCATTAAGGGACCCTCCAAGACGCAGTTGGGTTTTTTTAGCCCTCCGACGCTTGCTTAGTATCTCATTTGCCGTACGAAGCCCACGGCACTCAGCTTCAACAAGAGCTAGTTTGTGTGCTAACTTGCTAATACCTTTGGCCTGCAAGTCAACTACTTCGTACAAATAGGTTAGTAAGCTATATTGATGACTGGTAATCCTTTTCTTAAGTGATGCAGAGCTTCGTACGGCGTCATGTGCTGTAGTTGGTGTCTTTGGGTCCCAGGAGCCCTGGCTGCTTGGGCGTGAGTTGGATGGTGTTGGCGTCTTTGGCTTGAAATCCAGGCGGGAAATAACTACTTCTGGGTTGAAAGGGATAAGGCCAGCCTGTCTAAAGCCAGCTCGTACGTTTTCTTCACCCATTGAAGTGAAAAAGGCTGCCTTAAAGGCAGGAAAGAAGTCGTCCTTAGTAATGTGCGTAATCTGCATCCGCATCATTTTCTCAATTTCCTTGCCGTACGACGCCTTCAGCAGACTAAAACAGCCAACATCAAGAGGCTGGAGCTCGTGCGATGAATAGGGAGGCATGCAAAGAGCAATAATGCTGTGTTCCTTGCAGTAATCGTCAAACTTGGTAGACTTGTGGCTGTTGTGGCCATCAAGGATTAGGAGCCGCTTAACACCCTTCGTACGAGACTTTGTACACTTTTCAAAATGCTGTAGCCAATCTAGGCCAATCTCGTTTGTAGTCCATCCATTTTCGCTAGGGTGGACGCGCCATTGGGGTGGGAATTGGCCATTGGTATACCATGAGAGGAGGTGATATTTGCCCTTGACGATGACGTACGGAGGCAGCGCCCAGCCATCTGCACATACGCCCTGAATGACAGAAACCCATTCGCGATTGCCAGGCTGCTTCGTACGAGGCCTTCCACGGCGATCGGAGGTTGTAACAACCTTTGCGTGCGACAGCATTCCCATCAAGAAGCCCGTCTCATCAAAATTGTAGATATCGTCATTGTGGATTCCGTACTTCGCGATTGTGTTTCGTACGAGGGCAAACCAGGCCTGCACAATTGCAGGATCCTCAGCTAACGCCCTCTGATAGTCAATTCCACGTCGAAAACGCGTCTTTAGTTGTGGTTGGCGTCGTACGAAGTTCTCTGCCCATCGGGGTCCGACACGCGTCGCGTCGCGTTCGTCAAGGAGGCAATCAGCCATATCTCGTACGTCGTCAAGTCGCGGTGGAAATCCTCGATCGATTAGGTCAATAACTCGTTCAAGAATCACTGTTTCTTCTAGCTCAGTCATCTTCATTGATTTCGTACGAGTCTCGTGGTGTGGTAATTGTCCAGCGCGTCGGTGTCGAAGTGTTGTTCTTGGGACGTTGTAGATAGAGGCTGCTTTTCGTACAGATAGATTTGGGTCTTTTTTAATAGCTTTAATTGCAAGGATAATACGACTTTCGTTTGAAGAAGAACTCATTATCGTACGTAGAGGAATGTTGATGTAAAGTTGAAGTTTGAGGAGGAAGGAGGAAGTGGGCCACTTGCTATGATGGGCCACTTGCTATGCATGTACGTTATAGCTAAGTCAGCTTCTTTAATTAAATGCTTTCTTAGGATAACGCTGCTTTACAGGGGTCTGATCAGGGTGGGTCTGCTACATGAAGAAGAGCTTGAGAGATTTGAATAATTAAGAAGGCTTATGGCTCTTCCAGGGTTCCTCTCGCCGAGCCTTGTGATCTGCCGGAAACCAGCCAGATGAAATTAGACACCACCAGCAACTGCCGAGCCGTATTCTTGTGCTCAAATTCCTGTTCATTGTCTTTCGCCCAAGCTTCCGTTTCTTCAATGCCTCCAGGAAACGATTTGCTCACACTTATTGCCGCCTAACACTGCGAATTCAGGTTCTTCGTTGGGGTCACCTTACTTCCCAAGAGTGCCAACAGTATTGATCATGCTTAGTAACATAAGTTTTATCAACCTAGGCAGCACACTACAATATTACAAAGGTCTCAACTACGCTTTTGCTTGTATAAGTAGAGAAACAGCCGTCGTTGTCCTAACTTGTTGCGGCGTGAGCGTCTTTTGCGGTGTTGTAGAGGCTAGTGTCTACGCTTTGAACTCCAAACGTGGTCTGACCGTTAGGGGGGAAACCCCTAGGTTTTTTGATCTTAGCAGGCGACCTGAAATCGCCAGGGTAGACTTGCACCACACTAGTCACATGAGTAGGCGCTACATGGCATAAGAGGGACCACGATTAGGTCTTGATAAAGATAAAACGAAAAAAAAAAGAAGCGGACATTGTCCAACCATTTAGACGAACTTCGGGGGCGCGCAAACAAAGTTTGTAGAGAAGTCGTAGGCAATAGTTAGGAAAATAAGCAAGGAGGAAACAGCGAAGTGCTTGATGGAGGTTTTTTAGTTCATTTGTGGTTTGGGTTTGTCGCTGCTCACTCTAAGCAGAGATAGGGGGTGGGAGCCGATTCATTTCGTTGCGGTTGCAAGCCCCTGGTGTGCATTGTGTCGACGGAAACCTTCGATTCTGACCTTGAAGTTAATACAGGTCGTGTCAGGCATGATTGCAAATTAAAGCGGGTTGCTGCGTCAAGAAGAGTTGGCGAAGCTGGTGCACGTAGAGTTCTGGACGATCGTGTCATGCTCTCAGGGGGCCGTTGTTCTCAGCTATAGCTCATGTATAGGAGGAGGCACGGAAGGAAAGCTCTTGGGGGGTGGCTGTGCATTTCCGAGACATCTATATCCCAGTTCAAGTCTGGACTTCTCCGATGGTACTTTGATGGCAACCCGACTACAGACGACGGCCTAATGTATGCCCGCCTTGGAATCCGAGCTCGAGGCCTGTGCAGAAGACAGAAAGGATAGGCATTTTGTGCACCCTCTGCACAAATCTGGCCATTTAGAGTCACTAAGGCTGTGGATCACTGCTCATTACTGCCTGTTAGGGAGCTTAAACTTACCCCCAATACCATAATATTGGCTGCCGGATATAACTATAGCGAATTCAAACCTTGTCATCAGCGTTTTAATCACGCCAACGCTGAGACACGGTGTGCCTGTGAAAAAGGTCAGTCAAGGCAGCACTTCGTTCACTATTAGAAGACGCGGTTCCGGCTGCAGCAATGACGTGTCCTCGATCCTCTGGGAGCTTGCGGGCCGGTAGGCTCAACTGGATCTACTGAGTAGTACTTTGAGCATTTCGCAACAGACTTTACGGACCTCAAAGCCTTTGCAACAGCCACAGGCTTCTTCTCGTAGATATGCCCTTTCTAGGGGCAGCTCAGGCTGCTACCCAGCTACCCTCCTCTCTTTTTCAACGTTGGGCTTAGTCTTGGATATGGTCCAGACTTGAGGGACCTGGGAAAGGCTGGACCGCCTTCTATCGCCGATGGGCCTTTATTTGGAGGACAACTGTGGAGAGAGTGCATCGTCAAGTCAGCTTCGGGTGGGAATACCAGGCCTCTTGTTAAGACTCCTGATCAACTGACTTCATGCTTCGCGATGTGTGGTGACGGCCCCACTTGCGTGGGGCCGTTCAAGGAGACCGACCCGTCGGTCTGCACCCGAACAATAGCAATTTCGGCCCCACCAGACACACCTGCTTCACACGAAGCGACGGCCGCTCCGCGCGCCATATGGAAAGCCGCTTTGCAGCATGCCTTATCTTACAATAACACAAGCCATATTCGACTCATAACCTCTGTACCTTTCTACAGCCCATTGCGACACAATGATACGCTACGGCCGACAACGCTTGCGGGGATGTTTAATGAATCATCCAGTATTCATTGGTAGGAGTTAATCCGCGCCACCAGCGGCGAGCCCTTATGCGCACCCGCGACAGCAAATGCGTTAGAAACGAGCACAATACTCCATACGGCTGAAGACAGCTGACTGAGTCCAAATCTCAAGCTGGCTTAGGTTTTCAGAGCGGGCGCTGGTCGACCTGCCACAGACGCCTCACCCGCGCCACGGACGAGCCACACGGGTACACTATGATGACGCTCCCTGTAAGCGATTCGCCGATCACTAATCACGAGAAGGGAACGCAACGAAATATAAGTGACAATCAGCGAATCAAGACGAACATGCGCGACATGAGCGTGCGCTACTAAGGTACGCTGCCAAGGCGGTCCCTCTCAAGGTCGCACGGGTACACAACTTAAAGAATAACACTGTAAAGAAACACCGTACAAGTGCTGTGCCTAACACTAAACACATCATAAGGCTTTTCTTAGAAACTCAATATCATAGAGGCTTCTAAGCCTATTACTACCCTATTAACCAACCTTCCATCCAGGTACCTAGCTTTCATTATAACCCTAATAGGTACACTAAGGTATGTTAAGATTCATTTTGCTTTGTGTTGCCTACCTATTTGCATACTCTTTTATAACACGCAAGTTTACATAAGACGGCTTAATCTGATTGAAAATGTCTACTTCTTAGATTGCTATCCTTACTGGCAGATACAATCCGTCGATCCAGTTTCTTGTCTTATGGCCCCGACTATACGGCTGCAGACGTCTATAAAGGCCTAGCCACTTGACTGTCGGGGCCAGCCGCTGAGCTTGCTGGACATTGGCAGCCGTCTGGTAGGGGCCATAAGACAAGAAACCGATTAACGAATGATATCTTCTAATGGGGATGGCGATCTGAGAAGTAGACATTTTTGTTTATATTAAGCCGTCTTGTGTGAACTTGCGTGCCGGCAAGGAGCATAAGCTACATGCCCTATTTGCTACACAAACCTTGCAAGTGTGCATGTTTCCTTCACGAATGGGGTGGACCTTTAAGCGACCATGCAGGCTGCAAGCTGCAGCCTGTTGCATATCTGTAGGGCCCTTCAAGAACGATATTTATCCCGACGACAACTTTGCTTCACCAAAGACCAGGTTTATTGGGAGTGTACCGAACACACGGCATGTGAGTAACAACCATGGGGGTGTTACGACCCGAATTCGGTTGGTGACTGATGCAGCCTGGAACGACCCCTGGCGCGAACAGCAGGGCAGAGGGACACTCATGTATGCAGGCGCACGGCGCAGGCCGAACGACGGAACGGAAGAACTAGGGAAGGTCACGTGATGGATCAGTTTGGATCACTGGTGATCCAACATGATCCTGCACCAAGGATCAGTGAGCCACCTTCTCCTGTAAAAACTTTTTCTTGGCACCCAGTGTTAAGAATTTTTAGGTTTTTGCAGGGCTTCGGCCCGTACCCCTAACGGGTCTTATCATCCCCGTCTTCACTTTCGGACTCGTCTCTCAACACCACCACAGCACCCCTCCCCTTCAATCCTCTCACAACACCAAACACGACGAGACCTCCCCCGAAAGTGAAGTAGGGCGAGAGTTCAGAAGCTTTGAAGGTCACTCTCGCCCTCGCCGATCCGCGCGTCCGCTAGCCTGCGGCGCGCTGTGCCCGCCGCGTGCGGGCCACCACTCCAACAAGGGCTCGAATTGCCCTTGTCCACACACCAAAGCCCCGGCACAAAAGTCAGGACATTTTCTGTCTCCGTGCCAGACCTTCTGTCTGGAAGGTCTTGAACACTTTCGCTCCTGCCAGAGCCTGACTAGTTCAGGCAGTAACGGAGAGCGATTGTTGCGGGCTCCTGTATCGCCATCGGCTGGGAGCCGACTTGCTGTATGCCTTCTTTGCTTCGCTCCAATCAAAGTGGAGAGGAGAAAGGCGTGGAACCACATTACGACCGGCCGTGCTAGGTTTTTCCCCCTTGTGGTTTTTCCTAGCACTATCCGAACTACTTTCCTTGTGGATGAAGCGACCCGGGAAAAGGATGACGGATAAGAGAATTCTGGTCAGGTGAGAAGATCCGCTTCAACTTGGAGCGGTTTGAACAGGAGCGTTAGGTGAAGACGTAGCCCTGTAACATAGTTTAGATTAGCATAGACCATGTCGGCATTGCGCCCGGCACGTCTCTTGTCGCTCGAGACGTTAAATTTACCAACCAACCAACCAACAAGGATCAGTGAGCCACTAAACTGATCCAACACCAAGGATCACCAACAGCGAGAAGTGATCCAACAACAGGACAATAGGATATAAGGACATTCATTCCACATAGAATAGATTACCTTCCATAGCTCTTCAGCAATCAACTTCGTGATTCACTCTACCATAAGTGACTCTTAGGTTATCCTTCTGTTGTGAAAGACAAAGTTATCTACGCTTCGAGTATACGACTGATCACCGCATCCTCACCAACAAGATTACCAACAAGCCAGCAAGACCCCAGCACTGTTCATTGAGTACTGACCTCAGCTACCTGTTAGCAGAAACACCACTGTCGGATATCTGACCGTAACAGGGGGGTATATCAAGAAAATTCGCTTGTGCAGACACATGAGCAGAAGCCTTGCATCAGATGGGACAGCCAAGACAGCTTTTGCAAGTCCTGGTCGAGTCTTGTGAAAAGATACTCAGCTTGCCAGTTAACTCGCTGGTCGGATAGGACGATCGCTTTTCGATTTGCTTTGGCTAGAGAGAAGATCAAAGACGAATACTACGCTGGGCTCTGGGGAAACCGTCTACTCGAGCAACTTTGCTGGTATTCATGCCAAGGTGGACAGGTCAGAAAAAGATCACCTGAAATACGGGCGCCTACTTGGTCCTGGATGAGCCTTGGAGGGGACGTCGAGATGCATTCATGGTACACATCTCCTTCGCCTAGGGAAACCTCTCTTGCGGAAGTATTGGAAATATCCATCGAGTCTGATGAACCAAACAAGCTTCACACTTTTTCGACTTCAACACTGGCCATCCGGGGGCTGGGGGTATGGGTGGACTTGGTCAAGTTGGTCCGTCCAGGAATGCGGCTTCGAACATGTCCTTACATGGCGCACGTATCGCATGATGGTCTCAACACGCTTCCGTTTCCATCTTCTCTGGCTGACGGCCCTGAGCTAGTGGTGCACTGGGACGAGAACTACAATAACGATTTTTAAACCGAGGACCTACTTGCAAAACGTAGCTCTACCGTACTAATACTCTTCATGTCGATATCTTCTTGGTTGCAGGATGACCAGAATATCTCTGAAGGGTATGGAGAGGAGGGAAGCGAAAGTAGCGACAACACGAATGAGGGGGCTCAAGATTCTGCAACGGCCGAAGAGGCGGGATCTGCACAACCTGAACTGCAAGGGCTGGTGCTTTGGCGTTCTTGCGGGAGGCATGGTGATGGTTGTTGTTGTTGTTGTTGTTGTTGTTGTATTTAACGCCATAGGGGCAGGGGCACGGAACCTCTGCCACGACCTCCCGAAGGGTATGAGGCGTGGAGAGCCGTAGCTCAAGCTATATACCATACAGTACATGAACCCATGCTAACGTCCTCCAAGTCATGCCTTAATGGCTATTTAACTGTCCTGCTATGTCGCTAGGCCCCGCTGGGTCACCCGGCTCAAGCTTGAATCGAAATGGCAACGAGCAGAGCTCGCTAAACTGTCTGTTGGACCCGTCCGTCACAGGTCCGTCGAATTGTAGATAGGGTCAAAGCCCTTGATTGTTTTGTGGGGGTAGGAGGGTCCTTCATGGACACCTTGTTCCCGCTTGTCGGGCGGATGTTAATCATCCTATCGGGCCCTTGATGGGCACCGTCTCTTCGTGCTGGTGGTTGGTGGCCCCGGGCCACCGATTGGTCTGGTTGGTCTCGTTGACGACGTACCTGGCCGCCGGTCCCGCATTGTTCTGGCTGGGGGAGACCGGAAGGCCCGCATATAGCGGGCCCAACCATTGCCTTGGCGAAGCGCGACCCAAACGCTTGTGCCCGCAGCTGGAATCGAACCAGCCCCCTTAAAAAAGGGGTTGCCAGACGCACGCCACTGCGCCATGCGGGCGCATGGTGATGGTGCATTCGAGAGACTGGGTTTTGCACAGTTTGGAGACGTCTGGTTTGTGCCACACAGTCTACATGGCGAGGGATCGTTCCTGACGGCCCTGGAAGAGAGGCTTGGAATGGAATTCCAGGGCCAAGTCGACTTTGAGGATCCTCGAATAGCTGACCTGGTTCACAGTGTGAAGATAGTATAGTGCGTAACAGAGATCAGCAAGAAAATAAGCAAAAAAACTAGCTTGAAGCTAGAAGTGGCGAAAAGGAAGTGACACGTTCAAGGCCTGGTTCCAAGACAAGACGCCGACGCAGATACTTTGCCGTGGCGCCATGTACGGCGTGCGCTGGGACACCTGCGTGAAGCCGAAATAGGTGCCCGACAACAAGTTCAGCAACCACCTCAACGATACGCTGCCCACGTCAGTTCGAGACAACGCCCATGGACGCTCTCCTGTTGTACGCACATGCGTATCAGAGCATGGACCTGAAGGAGTATGCCTGCGTGTAGGAGCTGATCTTGAAGCTGGAAACGCACTTTTTGGCACGGGACGACGGCGTGGAGGCGCAGCAGCAGGCGTTAGACAGGTTGTACAGTGAAACTGTGTCCGCGAGTATGGGGAGCAGGCATGAAACATCACGAGACAGCCTCCGTGGACGTGGCAGGGCGCCATGGCCAAGTTGAAGACCCTCTTTCATTCTGGACCCCTGGTACTGCTTGGAAATGTACCAGATTCCATGGTTGTGGCAGCTAAGTCGGACGCGGCGGTGGTGCTCCCAGAGGTTGACGAGATGGTGGCGCCTCTTGGGTTGCTGGCGGTGTTGAGTGGTGATTGGGCTTGGTTGCTGCCCCATAGGGCAGGAGAGGACAAGAAATGGGGACAGCAGCAAAAGTGTCTTTGGAAGAGGCGAAGGAGAGCTTCATGGCGCTGCCTGTCAAGACCGAGAACGAGAGGGCGAGATTCGTTAACTGTACTAATCGCCGCCTCTGCTAGTTGCTTGCTACTAACTACCGCCAGATTTGAATACTATAAAACCCAGTATTAGAAACCAGTAGGGGCAATCTGTCTGAGTGAGATATCTTAGAAGATTGTCCTTTTGCTGCATAGTGCACAGTAGTACACTGATACATCTAGGCTATTACTACTACGTAGTATAAACTATGACCTAGGGTAGCGAAGCCAGGTCGGACCTGACCTAGCTGACTCTGCTAAGCGTGAGTTAATGTGTCCGCAACCGCAAATCGAACCGCTACGCCCATCTGTAGCGTATTACTAGAACCACAATCAAGTTGCGTACTTTATAGCAAAGAAGGATCAAGATGGTTTGGAGATCTAGAGGTGTATACTAAGCTATCTGATGTCAACAAGGAGCAAGCTTGCTTGAGACCTGCTACGTGCACTCACAATGCCTTCGGGGCTAAGCTGGCCGGCCATCCGGTCTCAAGTGGAGGCTGTGTGTAGCCCCCCCCCCCCCCCCCCCCCCCCCCCAAAAAAAAGGGCTGTGAAGGCGTAATGAAGCAACAACCAACCAACCAACCATGAACACACCAAACACCCATGGCTAGCTGAACGAACCCCTTGCCGTGTTGCACTACCGACATTGGTCACCGTTGTATGAAAAATGGATCAACTCAAATAGTCCCATCTAGACCTTTGCCGGTATTGCATAACCACAGACGGGTGGCTGGCTGAGATGGGGTCTAGCCTAACGCACAAAAGCAATAGTTTAATGCAGACCAAAACGGACATATTGATCAAGACAGTGACTGGTGAGCGCCAGTCGGATACGTCTGGGATACTTTTAGCGACCCTGTTTCTCTGATATGGAGAGCTGGTCTGGTCTAAGCTGGTACTTGGAGGGAAATCGTCAAGAGTCGGTCTTATTCATGGAAGACACAGGCACACGATGTGCGAAGTAATGTTGGGCTGAGCTCCTTACTCTCTTTGTCGACTCGTTCTCGCCATATCATCCTCGCACTGACATATCGTGCATCGCTCCATTCGACGATTGCTCTCTCAGAGGCAGCGGGTACTTGTCTCCGGTGTGGTTCGCTTCTTTTCCTTCTATCCACACACTCAAGGTCTCGCAGGAGATTGCGTTGCCCGGCGAGACCACGACCGACACAATGGAAGAAAAACCCAAAGACATCAACGTAATCGCTCCACGATTCAGTTTGCCGCCAGGAGTCGTCGACTCGGTTGACCCGCCCCCCGGCGCAGGCGCGCCCGTTACAGTCCTCCCGCACATTGTCTTCAACGACGCGCATCTACCATGGGAGCAAGAGGCCACCTTTGTCGACCGGGAAACGGAGAAGAGAGACCTACGCAGCCATACGCCATGGCTGCTTCTCCTAACCTTTTTGCCAGAGGAGCTCAAGCTCGACGATGCCAGTCTCGGAGCCATTGTCGACGGCTTGTCCGATGCCGAGGTCGAACAGAGCGAGACAATGGCAGTCCGGATGCGCGTGGCCCAAGCACAGTCACTCAAGACGGTTGTGAATACCATTCCGTACGACCATGAGCGCGACGGTCATGACGCCGAGAGCCCGATCGACGTCATCTTCTTGAAAAAGGATCTCTTCAGGTCGCTGTTTACAGACCCGGTGGCCGGAAACAACACCCTCGACGTTTCCCAGTATAAGTACCTGGCCCATGTGCGTCAAGTCGCCATCAACGGCATGGCTGGCGCGGGTGCTGAGAAGGACGACTCGGACCTCTTGAGCATTGTGGTTTCGCCCAGGACAGGCCCTCTTGATTCCAAGGTGCCCGTGACCAACCTTGTGCATCTGGTATCACTAAACACAAGGTCGAGCGGCGAGCTGCAGCAGGAAATGGACTCCGATAGCAGCCTTGTCGCCCTCGTCAGCTTGCACAGCTGGTCATATACATGCATCCCTTCCGAGGCCCATGACAGCCCACGATCGCTCCTGGTACATCCGGGGAACAACCTTACCGTCTTTCACACCTTGACACCAGCCCGGTCCGAGAAACCCTCGGCAACAGACGCAGATTTGGATCCAGTCCGCAACCTCATCACCAAACGACAGGAGGAGGGGTACGCCTTGGTAAAACACCGCGCCATCACCGGCGAGATCACAGCAGCCATGATACGCGGCCCGCTCAGTCCCAAATACGTCCCCCATCCCTGGGCCGAAGGTTTCGCCATCCAGTCCAACTTTGGGTCCGACCTGCAGATCTTGGATCCGGCTTTCTCTCTGATGGAAATCACTTACTCCAGCGCGTGGCAGCTGGGTAAGGCGCTTGCCATGGGAGACCAAGCCTTCTGCGCGGCCTTGACTCGCCTGCGCAACCTGATCCACGGGAGCTCTCTGCGCTCTTCAAAGGCCGACGTGCATAGTGCTCGGGGGGTGTACCGGTCTCGGATCGACACACTTGGTGCCATGGGAAATCTGGCCAAGAGTCTCAATGGTCTCAACGAAACCCTCCACCAACACGTAGATGCGGCCACCGCCGTTTACAGCAACCGCTGGGACTATTCGAATCCCACCATACTCTCCTCACAGAACGGCAGTGCTTGCCATTTCGACACGTCCTCACACTCGCCGCACATCTCCACTCGCATTGTCGCCCACGCGCAGACGCCGGCCATGGCGCAGGCCACGGCTACTGACGGAGAGCTCTGCAACGAGCACAAGGCACCTAAGAACGTCGACTTCGCACATGTGTACACCTGGGTGCTAGACAAGCTTCATCTCGCCAACATTCCCGCTCACTATCTCCTGCCAGACCCGGCTTTCCTGCCGCAGGAAACGCTGCGCTTCTTCTATGTAGACGAGAACTGGACCGATGCTCTTGTCGACGGCGCATTGAGCCTCGCCAACCACTGGGCGTCTACTCCGGAAAAGGACTTTAGTCGTACCGCCATCAAGACTGCGATACAGCAGCGCCTGGACGAGCCAGACCCATCACTCGGTGGCTGGCACGTCCAGACGCCCCAGTACGGCTTCATCATGCGCTCGGAACTCTTGGTGCAGTGTCCGGACATCACCGTCGTCGTGGAATGCTCCGAGACGAGGACCAAGGCAGGGGAAGCCCCCAAGGCACCGATCCTTGTGCGGAAAACTCTGAGTGCGGATACCATGTATTGCCTCCTCGACTGCACCCCGCCGGACCTGGAGAGAATCAGTCTCACCGTGCCGCCTCACCAGCAGCGCTTCACCATCGGCAGCTACATCACCGAGAAGGCCCTGACCGTGTCGTTTAAGAAGGCTTACACGGAGCCAGACCCGGCCAAGAGGCACGACCAAGACAACAAGGAGCCGATCAGAGAAATCTCGTTCGGCATGGATGGCGGTGAAATCTTCGACCTCGAGTCACGCACCATGAAGGTGAGGCCGTACGTCGACCGCGTCTTCAAAACGCTTCGTCAGAGCCTCGACGCGAACGACTCCAAAGACGAAGGCCCCAGCTCCATCGTCCTGGCCCTGCAGCTGAACGAGTCCATCCCCCAGCTGCTCATCAGTCTCCCCCAAGCCCCCTCATCAACAACAACGCCAACGCCAACCCCATCGCCCCCCACAGCTACCTCCAGACCTCATGAGACCTTCCGCTTCTCTGTCCCCTCCCCTTCAATCCAATAACCTTTACCCGAGTCCTCCGGCGCCGGGGAGACGATCCCGCCGCTGGAGCGGGGCGCGGACACCCCGACGGCCGAGATGCTGTCGAATTCGAGGTTTAGTATCTTGATGTATAATCCTGATCGAGGAAAGGACAAGAACAAGGGGAAGATGGATTTCAAGCTCGTGCCGCGGTCGAGGGATGGAGTGACGATTGACGATATCAAGGAGGCGAGTTCTCTCATTGAGGGGGCGCATATTGTCCATTACAAAGGGAAGGAGCCAAAGGAGGCGGCGATAGAATAATGTAACCGGAATGCTCTAATAAAAGCTGGGATGGCCTGGACAGGCCTAGACGGGCTGGGGGCATTATGACATCTGCAAAGCTGCGGCGTGTTAATAAGACGCGCACAGAATCAGGCGTGCGCCCTTGTTGTTAACGTTAGTCCATTTTATCACAGAGTTTATCCTGTCATCCTTCTGGTCTTGAGCGGCGACGAGATATGCTTGAAGGAGGAGGGGCTTGATTAGGCAATCTGGACAACGTTAGCAATCTGGACAACGACTTGCTCAGATCAGATCGGCAAGGTTTTGCTGGATGAAGTAAGCCAAAGAGGGGCATACGCCATATAACGAGACCTCTCCCAGATGACAAATTGCCCACTGACCAAGACACGGAGTTTGCGTTATTTCCGCCGGATCACGTCACTGTATCCCCTCAACTGTAGAAAAGCACCAGACCTACTTCAAGTCCACCTTGACTTTGCAACCTACAATTGCATAGGTAGTCCTGAGGTACTAAGATCAGTCACAAAAGCCACCGAAAACTTACTAGCTATAACTGTCTCAGCAGCCTCTATCTCTCGTCACCCTTTAGTCCTAACTTTCATATCATCCTAGGAATAACTCTTAGAATCAACGCATCCAATACTCATCTCGTTTCAAAATGGCAACCACCGAGAGAAAACCACTGAACTTGGTTCTCGGAGCCGGAAACGTGAGTTCAAGAGCCACATCCCTCCATAAACCTACAAAGCTTACCAGACCCAGATTGGCGATGCTTCCATCGACCCCTCGGCCCGCTTCGATACCCCGGATCAGGTGAATGCTTTCTTAAACGCCTTCTTGGAGCGCGGCTACTACCAGATCGACACGGCGCGAGGGTATTCGCCCAGTGCTCCGGGAACCTCGGAACCCCGACTTGGAGCGGTCGCAGCGGGAGCCCGTGCCACCATCGACACCAAAGTCACTTCCAGAGAGCCCGGCAGTCACACAAAGGCAAAGATCCTCGAGGAGATCGATAAGTCCCTCGAGGCCCTGCAGATCAAACAGATCAATGTCGAGTACCTGCATGCGCCGGACCGGGCCACGCCGTTTGAGGAGGCATGCGAGGCCATGGACCAGGCCCACAGGGAGGGCAAAATCAAGAAATGGGGCCTCTCGAATTACAGGGCCGACGAGGTTCAGAGTTTCCTCGATATCTGCGAGGCACGAGGCTGGGTCAAGCCCAGCGTCTACCAAGGCCACTATAACGCCATTGTGCGCGGCAGCGAGAAGCGTCTGTTCCCCGTCTTGCGCAAGCACGGCATCGCCTTTTACGGCTACAGCCCTGCAGGTGGCGGCTTCTTTGCTGGCAACCACACGAATCCGGCGGCGGGAGGGCGCTTCGACAAATCGGTAAGTTTGCATCAACCTCACATTTGGCTTTCCTCTCCCATCTGACCCGAGCCATGTTCACGTAGCATCTCGTAGGCGGCATGTACAGCGAGCTCTACCTCAAGCCTGCCATCACGGCGGCCACTAACAAGGCCATCGATTTGGCTGCCCAGCATGGCATCGGCGGCCACGCAGCGGCGCTTCGCTGGACGGCGCACCACAGCATCCTGAGCGCCGAGCACGGGGACTCCGTCATCGTAGGTGCCAGCAGTGTGGAGCAGCTGAAGTCCAACCTCGATATTATCGAGCAGGGCCCACTGCCGCAGGACGTCGTATCTGCGGTCGAGGCAATCTACGCCGAAGTTGGGGATGAGGTGCCATACCATTTTTAGTGCCTTGACAAGAGTAGTTGGGTGTGAATCTAGGATGATATTGGACAGAGTTCACCAGGAGAAAAATTTGAAAGCAATTTAATGGATGCAGAAGCAGTTTGCCATGGTTGCCTATAACTAGGAATATCGCAACCGCGCTCTTGGGGCTATTTAGCGTGTACTACAGTCTCAAGTCAGGTTGAAGCTTGAATTGGACTTGAGAGGCTTGTTCACCGCTTGTGACGTGAAGCCCTTGATCGCAGCTTATTCTAAGGCGTTGGTAAGCCAATTTTGAGACGGTTACATACAATGGAGAAGCTCATCACGCAGATTATAGCGTTCAGCTGCGCTGCATATCACGCCGCCCGCATGTGACACTAAGAATTGACAAGCGAAAACGCCTGTTGGGACACCGCCACAACTCCTTCTCTCCTCTTACAAATAACCAGTTAGTCATTTGTTTGAGCCGCCTAGTGGGTAGGCGCTGCAGTTGCGACTGTGCCTTGCTGGACTCCTTCGACTTGTCTTCAACTGAACCTCGACCCGTTTGAGCGGATTGTCCACTGTCTCAACCTGTTACCTCTTCAAGCGTAACCTCAAGGTGTCGCCGTCCAATTGTTGGGTCAAAATAAGTTGATAATGCTTCCCGGGGAACAAGAATTCTAGAGCTCGCCACGGAAATGGGACTGTGACTGTAGGCAAGTATCACCAAAACAACCCCCTGCTTTCCGGATCACACGCCCTGCGGTACGGTGAAAGCGCGTAAAATGCATCATTAGCGAGGATTACAGGTCGGTGGAACTTCAAAACCTCGTCGATAGAATGTTCGCTCATATGTAGGCAACGGTCTGCGTTGAAACAACAATATTTTACATCTTAGCACAAAGCCAACGGGCAACCTGAAACCCCTCGACTTGATCGGTCGTCCATAACAGCGTGACTGATTAATCCTCCGAAGAACCGCACTGGGAAGGTATGATGTCGATCTGTGAGACTGTTAGCACGAGACAATGTTGGGGGAAATCGTTCTGCCTTACGGTATCAGAGGCCAAGTCCCAGCGTCGGCTCAGCGGAATGTTGAACAATGTCCTGTATCCCAATATTAGCTTCAAGTTCTCCCTCAAAACAGTGTTCCTTGTGGGACGTACGGCGCCGTTGCTCTACCGAACACGGCCCAATGCGCCTCGGCTCCGTAGCAGTACTCCCAGGCAATGGTGTCGCTGGTGCCGCCGCTGCCCCAGAGACGGGCAGAAGCCTCCACGCCCATGTCGATCTGTCTTAATGTCAGTCACGGTATCCCGTCGTTCGGAGGCTGTAACTTCTCACTGCCGCATTCGGAACACCCAGTTCGCTGTTGAAGACAATGCCAAAGGTAATCATAGGGGTGCTGTGTCATTTCAGGTCAGCCCATCGGACATCACCTCGCTTTTCGTGTATCGCATCACTGAAACGCCGAGGTTACTTACACCACCGCCTCTACCATGCCTTCCGCGTGCAGGTTGTATGAGAATTGCGGCTTCGTGCTGTTGGACTTTCCTCTCTGCTCGTTTTCGAGGTTCGCCTTGTCCTTCTTGTCCTATTAGTAGCTAAGATGTTAGTCATGCGTAAATAGCTTAACAAATAGATCAGGAAAAGATGTTTACCGGGTTGAACGGATCAGACCAGTCCTCACTGGGCGGGTACTGCTGCATAAAGTCCCATTTCGCCACCTTGTAGGAGATTCGGGCGTTGCTGGGTATTGTTGTTAGCTGAGGGGGCGCGATTCAAATGATTCCTCGACTTACGCATCGATTGATGCCTTTCCGTTCAACTCTCCAATCAAGCGGAATTGGGGACCGCAAGTCAATATTCCAGGAATCTTGAAGCTTGCACCTAGCGGGGCAAGTCCTGTCAAGCATCTCGTTAGCATTACAGGACAATTGTCGAGCGACAAATCTTGCCCGAAACGTCATGCGCAGAATGTTTGATGGGACGGCTCTTACCAGCAAGTTCGGCAGGTCCAGTACTGAACCTCAACTCGGCGTTCGCCACAAAGTTGAAACTGACCTCGACGTCGCCCTTGTTCCGGAAGGTCGCGTGAGACTGATCAAAGGACTTGAGGTTGGACAAGTCGCCGATCAGACTGATGACGGCGGAGGTATCGACGTTGACGGTCAACTCGGTCCAAATGTGGGCGGACACGTCCATGTTGGGGCACGACTTGCTGTCTCTGAAAAGGTTCCAGACAAAGGTTTCCCGGATGCTGTGGCGGACGAGGTCGTAGTCGAGATCGACTTCTTTCTGCTTGTTGATCCAGTCCACGGCCCAAAGGGAGAACCAGCGCTCGTGGAGGAGGTGTTTCTCATGTTCGGGAGTGGAGCGCTTCTCGATGCGCCATCGGTGCTCCAGGTAGCTCTCCCATGAGCCGCCGTGCTCCGTGTCGACTTCCATGGCAACATCTCGCTTCGTCTTGCCGGGGGGAGAGGCTTTTTAATTTTTGCAAGAGTCAACATCATTCATCTCACGGAAACGGGGTTGAAGACGGGGAACATCCGAGCCACTCACCAACGATGTCGTTCCAATAACCTGGGTTGTCGCTGTAATCAACCCGCAGTCTGACCTTGTTGTCCTGCCGGCCCTGAAGAACGGAGTAGTCGTAGTTGAAGGTCAGGTTGTAGACCTTTGGCCTCTCAAACTCCATCCCTCTCTTCTGGAGCTTCCTCTTCACCAGCTTGGGCAGGGCCACCGGGACGTCATCGTTGACCAGATCGATGTCGACCGCCAGAGCATACTTGCCAGGGCCGCAATGATCCGGCATCTCCAGGACCGTGTTGGGCACACCGCCCTTGAAGAGGGTGCCACAGTTGCTGTCCTCCGAATCGTCGGTGCACACCAGCTTGGCGTGTTGCCGACCGTCGTGGAACTCCTCATCGCAGTCGAAGACCTCCCAGTGTGAGCCGTCACGCTTGTCGATGCTGCTGATCTGCTCCTCGGGCCCCGACATGATGTGCCAGCCGAAGGAGTTGAGGTTGGGGTTGTCGTTGCCGGTCCCGGACTTCCGACCTCCCATGGTCTGGTCAACCTCGACACCGAAGGACTGCTCGTCGGATTCCGGGATCTCATCGGCGTCCGGAAACAGGTTCTCCAGCGGCACGGGGAGGCTCTTGAGCTCCACCTTGAACGCGTCGCGGTTGCAGCAGAGACCCGGCCAGACGATCGACTTCTGCCCCTGCATGTTGTGGATGGACTGGGAGCCGGGGACGGTCCACTCGCAGTTACGGCCGCCACCCTCGGCGTGCGTGCCGAACTTGACCTCGTCATAGTTGCACTCGGGGTTGCATCGGTCGTTCATGTCGTTCCGCCATCGGCAGGACGACGTGTCGATGTTGGTGTCGCAGCAAAGGGACTCCCAGCGGTTCTTCTTGCACTTGCCCTTACGGAACGTGGTGAACTTCTTCCCGTTGCCGCATGGATCGTCTCCCTTGGGTTTCGGTTTGAGGATCTGGCTCTGGTCCACCTCGATGCAGTTGCCCTCATCCCATTCGCAGAGTTGCGTGCCGCCATCCTGGATCTTGCAGCAATAGTCCGCGTCGCCATCCAAGCAGGCGTCGTGTTCGTTCTTCCCGTTGATGAAGTACTGGCTGGTGACGATGCGCTCCTCTCCAACGTCGCAGGAATTCGTCGACTCGCAGATCAAGCCGCCGAAAAGGCTAGGTGCGCTCCAGCGGCAGGTTTCTGGGTCTGGAGAGTTTGCCAGAGGACAGCACAGGTTGATCATGGGATCCTTGGTCTTGGAGTTCTTCCTTCGAGCACAACGAACGGTGGTGATTTTGTTCGTCCCGGTGGGACAATCGCCCTCACAGTCTGAGGATTTGTTAGCTGTGATGACCCGCAGTGCGACATATCAGGAGCTGTGGCAGTTAGTGCCTTACCTGACCAGAAACAACGTCCGTCAAGGTCAACCTTCTTCCAATCAGACCCGTCTGCGCCGACTCCGTTTTTCTCCTTGAACTTCCCGAGGCCTTCAGGTTGCAAGACAGCGTTCAAAAGATCGTTGTCCAAGTTGTCCTGATCGATGGCCCAGATGAAGAGTCCTCGAAGTCTTTGCGACACCGCTGTTAGCGCTACAAGAACGTTGCGGCCATAACTATTTGCGACTCACCCCAAGTCATTGGCAAATTCGACTTTTTCTCGAATGGTTTTCTCGTTGTCATATGAAACCCATTGATCGCCCCGATATCTAGAGACACATTGTCAGAAATGCAACCTCGGACCGATTTTGAGATGTGAATAACACTCACTTGAAGTACATGACCTTTTCCTTTTCATCATAGACAGGAGTCGGATTGTTGCTTTGGATAGTGTACTCGATGTCTTGGTACGACATATAGCCTCCAGTTCCCTGTCTTCGTGTGAGCCATCGTATTATACCTTACACGCAAAGACTTAGCAGCCTTTTGAGAGACAAAACTGGCACTTACCGAGCACTGCCCCGCCGTTCCAGGGTCTGCAAAGGGACACCCTGGAGTGTCGCAGTCTGGATCTTCCAGCTTGTAGGTTCGGCCGTAAAAGGCAAGGCCCAAGTTGACCTTATTAGCTGGCACGCCGTTTCTCCACAAGAGATCGAGACCGTGTTTTATCTCAGTGAGGTTGGTATGGGCGTAGACGTACGGCCCGATCCAGTCAGAGTCTTCGTCCCAACTTCCGTGACTGGATGTTGATAACGGTTAGCTTAGCAGGGCGCTCCTCGAGTCGACGGAAAGTATGCCTGAGATTGTGACTTACATATCATAGGTCATCAAGTTGACCCAGTCAACATACGGCATGACGGCGCCAATATCAAACCAGCGCATGTACCAGTAAGAGGTCGGAGCGGTGAAGGAGACGCCTAGTCCCTTACCATCTGCCTGGAAACGAAACCAGATGTCCTTCATCAAGAGAACGAAGTTCTGGATATCTCTGGTCTGACCACCACGGTCGGTCGCACCAGGGTATTCCCAGTCGATGTCTACTCTAGGGGCGTGTTAGATGTGGAATCGAATCAGACGACACGAAGAAGCTCACCCGTCAAAACCCCACTAAGCCCCGAGAGAGAGAGAGAGAATCGTCAGCATGTAATCACCCAGACCTCATGGAAGCCACTGACCTCTGTCATGAATCGGAGAAGCTTGTCAATGAACTGGCTTCGCTTGAGTGCCGTGCTGGCAATGTCGCCGAAGACTGGCTGTGTGTCGGTACCGTTGTCGCTAAAGGTCCAGCCGCCCAGGGCAAGCCAGACCTTGAGACCGGGCGCTTGCTGCTTGAGGTTCGTGACGTTCTGGAAACCAGCAATGGTTGCGCCGCGCATAGGATGAATCTCGTAGGTGTCGGGCTTGATGAACCCAAACGCCACGTTGATGTGTGTCATGGAGTCGAAACGGATATGGCTGATATCTCTCTGCGAGCAGCCTCTCCGAAGGAGAATCCAGCTTTCAAAGTAGCCGATGACGAGGTCGCGAACATCACCGTCGTGCCCTGTGGTGATAGCGGGGACTTCACAGTTGCCCTGGCATCCGTCACCGCAGAAAGACTACAGATGCGATCCGTATGTCAGTCAAAAGCGGAGAGAATGAGCGGAGATCTTCTGGTTCTCATTCACAAAGGGGATATTTACCTCGGTGGTGCCACAGTTGCCCCATTTGTTGCAGCACACTTTCAGAGGGCATTCTTTGCCGGGCGGATCAGCGTACGCGCCGCAATCAGCCTTGGAGTCACAATCGGAGACACAATCAGGGCCGCAGTGGTCTTCCTTATAGCCACACTAGAACGTTGTTAGTGAGAGTGCTGAGGAAGCGTTGGCTAACCCTGAGAGAAATCATGCCACGTACAAAGCCACTACGTCGAGGTTAGCCCAGTGTCAACGGTATAAAGGCACATGCAGTTCATCGAGAGACGCACCTTTTCCCGTTACAACATGCTGTGGGATTCCTGCAAGGGTTTTCATTAGAGCATCCGGTTTGACGCTCAGAAAGAAGGTGCCCAGAAACGGCCGGATTTGGAGACACAGGCGTCAGGCTTGAGCCAAAAACAGATAGTGCAAAGAATGACAAGAACAATATGGCAGTCCGCAAGGAAAATAGCCTAGTCCGAGGCGGATAAAACACAGTAAACAACCCCATAATGGAGATGTTTAGAAGGTCTGGTGGACGCAGAATGTTTGTTGAATGAGTGACATAAAGTTTGTCAAAGACTTGGAAAGGTTCGGGCTTCGAACGTAGGCGTTGGGATAGTATCCTTCCCGGCCTGATGATTTCTATTGCGAAAGAAACACACGGCCGACGACGGGAAAGCCCTGAGACGCAATATGCTGAGTCGGTGCCTGATTCCGGTGGTCGGCGAGGTTATAGGATGCCTTGCCCAAACAGGACATCAGCCGATATCGCCACATTCTCGGCCATCAGAGCGTGGACGAATTTACTGGGAACCCAATCCCACGAAGCCTGACCGACAGAATACCACGACAAACTTAAGACTTGTACCTATACATACGTGTCGTCGGTGGCACTTCTCGCCAAGTCTCTGGGCGTAAGCTGCACTAATGATGCACGATGCAAGGGACGCGGACCGCTCATCTCGTTGCCACCAACAAGGGCGGGGGGGGGGGGGGGGGGGGGGGGGGCACCCGAATGCAACGTCAAGAATCGCATCCATGCCTGGGAAGCCTGATCCTTCAGCAGCTTGCATAGAATACCTCCTGAGAAAGGGAAGTGAGGTGACCGCTCGCTGGTCGCCATTTGAAGTCTGGGAACGGACCAAACGATTGCACTCTTCCGAATCAGTCTTTGCGATCACCGCCATCTGAACACTACAGGTTGACGAGGACTCCTCTACTCCCAAATCAGTCTTTGCGATCACCGCCATCTGAACACTACAGGTTGACGAGGACTCCTCTACTCCCAAGTCCTCGAAATCGATTTCTATGTTTCCTGCCATAGTTGTTCATTTTTGAGCAGAGATGGTGGTTCTTACAGTGTCTTTGGCCTTACTGGCTAGCCATATTCCGAAGGCCTTGGGTCTTGTCTATCTTGCCAACATCACGAATACTCCCAGTGGTCTTTCCAGCTCCTGCATCCAAGTACTGAAACAAGCCGTCGACTGCGATGCCGTGCTTTTGGATATCGATGCGGCATTTTACGAGACTGATGCGGTGTTGAGTTCATTGTGCACAACCGCTTGTGCTACCGCTCTCACGACGTATCAGCGGAGAGTTGCCGGCGCATGCGGCACCAGCAGGTATACCGACCATGAAGGATGGTCGTACCTAGCCTCATACGACTTTCAGGAGCGTTATGAGGCATACCAAGCTGTTTGTCTTCAGGACTCGTAGGTTTCTTGTTTCCCCAAATGTGCAGCTTCGATATCTGTTCCGCTGACAATTTGATGCTCTCTTTGAAGGTCTGGCCGAAGATGTAACGCTGCGATTCGCGACGCCCTTCACATTGATCCAGATGCGATGACAACGTCGGCAGCCCCAGGTACGTTGAATGTGCTTATGATCAGCCCGTTGGTTTGCGACTAACACACATGAGTAAAGAGCCGACCCTTGCCTGCGACAATTGTTTTCTCTCCAGCATTGCGTTGCGCATCCAACAACCCCTTGCATCTGACGCGCTGTTGGCATCCAAGTTTTCGTCTTTGACATCGTCTTGCGGCAGCACTACAATAGCAGTCACAACACCAGCAGAAACCACCTGGGCTATTCCGTCAGTCGTTTTCCCGATCAAATTGAAGTTACCCTTGGAGATTCACGATCTCAGACTGACATCAACGTATTGTTATTTTAGCCCAACCTCAGAACCTACATCGACCCCCGAGTGCCGGGGAACGACATATACCTTGCAGTCTGGCGACACTTGCTTGAGTGTTTCCAATAGCCGTGGTGTCAGTACTTCACAGCTCCTGGCCGCCAACCAGCTTCCGGCGTTCTGTTCCAAATTCCCCAATTCCGGAACGATCTGTATTCCCGACAGCATTTCTTGCAAGCCATACCAGATGGTCAAGGGTGATAAATGCCGCGACGTCGCGTCGAAAAACGGCATCAGCTGGACACAGGTCGTGACCTGGAACCCTGAACTCGGCAAAGCCTGCGAATATATCGACAACTTTGCGTCCAGGGGCTACGTTCTCTGCGCCTCGAATCCCGGCGGTTCTTGGGTGCACCCGTTCCCCGAGGACGAGGTCGACATGCCTTCACCCAAAACAACCGCGATCCACCCGTGAGTCTTGAAAAGAGACCCGAATTCCTTCTTTTAGAGATTCGCTAACATTCATCACACAAAGCACGCCGACTGTGGACTTTGAGAGCTTTGAAGCTATGCCGAGCCCGACGCGCGCAGAGTTGCTTCCTAACTTGGGCGTGCTGAAGCCACTGGCCAATGGAACACGCAAGGACTGCGCAAACTACGCAGGGGCGCCGATTGAGTTGAATGCAACGATCACGTACGACTGCCAGGAAGTTGCCGCAATCTACGACGTCAGCGTGGATGACCTCAAGGAGTGGAATCCAGACCTCGCAGTCACTCCCGGCCTCGAAAGCACCTGCGAGCTCCAGGGTGGCTACCGTTATTGCGTGTCGCCCGATGAGCGACGATGGCCAGATATGACCGAGTACTGCGCCCGGGAGACCATTGCCGAGCCCGGATGGAGTTGCGCGGACTACGCGTTCTGGTACGGGGTCAACGTGACACACCTCAACGAGTGGAATCCAAATATCGGGGGAGAATGCGAGAACTTCCACACAGGTGTGTCAAGTCGCCGGGTCGAGTCCTCTCAGCTAGCGCCAACTAACTCGGGAACCAAGGTTACACGTTCTGTACGGGCGTCAAGCATTTCCGCCCTGCAGGTGAGGAATCCGCCGTTGCTGACTTTGGGGCAAACATGTGCTGATCATCTGTCAGGCCAAATCTCAAGCTGCACCCGCTGGGTCATTGCAAACGCCACCGAAGGTGAACTCAACCCTTACTCGTTCTCATCCCTGCCGATTGCTGATCAAGGCGCTCTTCGATATAGCTGGCGTCAACCCCTGCGATCAGTTCGTGAACAACATCAAGATTCCCAAGGCGCGCTTCGTGGCATGGAACCCCTCCGTAGGATCAGATTGTAAGTCTCGGTCTAGACAAGCAGCCCCATCAGTCACAGTCTCTAACAGCTTGTAGGCTCTGGTGTCGTCAAGAACTACGACTACTGTGTTGCCATTCCGACTTGGCAGCCGCCGGCGTAAGCAGTGGGAGATGGATTGCCTGCGAGGAGCGAAGAGGATGATCAAGCACAGTGTACAGGATGTGTGTGTGGTGGAGCTGCTCTGGTGGGCTGTTTTTCTGGCTGTAAAATTAATCTCACAACCCAATTTGGACTCCTATTATTGGACCTTCGTTGTTGATCACCAGACCTCTGCTCAAATTTGCTGCAATCCTTCGACTTGGCAACTGTACGCGGCTTTCCATCTCGGCAGCAGGGGGCCTTGTTGACTCAACAAGGGCAGTTATCGGCTTCTCCTGAATGGTTATTAGGTTACATCGGCAGACAAAAGTCTCGAAAACAGTCGCTGCCTAGCCTTGGCGTCGGCCCAGAGTGGAGCGTTGATGAACTCCTGAAGGTCAAGTTCGACAACCCTTGTCAACGATCAGCCCTACAATTCTCAGTCAATGAGATAAGATTGACAGGTAAGACGGGTCCCTTGATTGTCAACAAGAACTGGGGACCAAGAAAGGAAGCTACCTAGCGTTCTGAGTGCCTAGGCCGAGTTGAGGCCAGCTGCTTTTACTTCGGAGACAACCCGTCAAGCCACTCCGCCAAGTCCACATGCCCGTTGTTCCGCGCAAATCCCGCTGCGTTCAACCCTGTTATGTACTCCACCACCTCAGTTCGGGCTCCGTGCTGGAGCAGAACCTCGGCGAGCCCTAGGTCCCCTTTGGAAGCTGCGACCTGTAGACCGGTCATGCGAGGCGTCCGTTTCCTCCCCGGCAAGTCATCCTCCCATGCATTGGAGTTGAATGGGGCGTTGACATCCACGCCTTCAACGCACTCAAGAGCGAGTCTCATGATGTCCGTCCGCAACTTCCCATCCAGGGTCGAGGAATCGGCGATGCTACCTACCAGGCCCCCAGACTCCCATTCGTACAAGTCACGACCCGACGGCCGGACTTTATTCCCGGGGAATACCGTGAGGAAGTCGAGAGCTTGGTCGAGAGATCTGCAACTCGCCAGATGATTGCCAAACGATGCCACGTCACAATAGAGTCCCCTAGAGGCCAACGCGAGGTGAAGGTCCCTCAGCTTCTGGCTCCCAAACGCCACGCTGTCGTCTCTTTCAACACTGGGATCTTGGCTGCGTATCCCATGATGCAGGAACCGCTGCGTTTCCGAGCTCACGGGATCATGCACCCAGCCGAAGTTGAGGATATCAGTCCACATAGTTATCTCATCTGCCGAGTTGCTCTGTTGTTTCGGGGAATGCTGGTGTATCACGGTCCAGTAGGCGGTTCGTGGTTGAAGCAGCATCTCATTCAGAAGGTCAAAGGTAGACCTGTCGGGAGGCCCCGGCAACAGACGAATGAGGTGTCTAAACAGGAGTGTGTGTCGCCTTGCGTAGCAGATGACCAGCAAAAGGTCGGCAATTTCCGGTAGCAACGCCGAGGGGTCGGTCTGGTCCTCTCGGCCGAGCCGGTCGAACTCATCTGGATCACTTGCTGTCCATGATCTGGAAGCAAGACGTTTTGCCTTGGAGTAGTCTTGGCGTGGCAAAGTTCAGGTCAGCTGGCTGGAGTGAGAGAAAATTGCACGTGGGAGACTCACCATGTTCTTCCAAGGGAACGAAAGCTGGATCGAGATACCGTGCTTTGACAGCCCCCGCGAAGAGGTCCAGCTCTAGGAGGTCGCTAAAGTCTTCTGGCGGTACATCCCACTTGTGCTTCGTCGCTCCTTTCCTCATGTGCGACAGCACGCCGTCCAAGTAATCGCTCAGACTGAGATGCCCTGCAGCATGCTGTGTGGCAAGCCGAACGAAGCAGGTCTCCGCAGCGTCGGCAAACTCGTTCCTTATCTCGTGGTTCCAGTCTCGGGATGAGCGCAAAAAGACCCTCGACCCTGATCCTTCGGGATTCCTGTGAATTTCCATGTTGCGCGTCGATGATTCGTTGGAATGCGGCAAATTAGCATTCGACGACTCGCTAAGCGGCCCGGGATCAAGCTTAAATACTAAGACGGTCTGGCTGATCGATCTCCGCTCAAGAACACTGGTAAACATGGGAATCCAGGGGTTGTTGAAATGGAGATGTGGCCCGATAACGTCACATACCCACATTTCGGCCACCCCCCCATTTCGGCCACCCAAAAAGAGGGCATTCCCACCAACACCAGTATGTTCAATTAACTACTAACTGCACCTAGATGCCACTACAATACAGCTTTCTGCTTCACTAGGTAAATCAGACTCGCTGGATTCATCTGTGATATCCTCCTTTTCACCAGCTTCAACCTGCGCCTTCTGTACGTCTAAGATAGTAGCAAACTTGGTGTTAGGATCTAGTTGGACTGCCCTTCTTTTCCTTGCTGCGTTGTTGGTAACTTGGGCCTGTAGAAGCTCCAGCTTTTGCTGGGCAGCTGCCAGCTCATAGGCCTTTTCGCTGAAGCCTTTTTTCACCTTCATGAAAAGGAGACGTTGAGTCCTAGCGTCATTATCCAGGTCTGTGAATAGCTTCAGTTGGCCAGCCAGATCCTTCATCTTCCTTGGCGTCGACCATGCCACTGCAGATGAAGCAGAAACCCATTCCTCATCTCTAACGCCTTTATTTTGCCCTTTGCAGGCCTGATCTGATGGCCCTGGTGTTGATGGGAGCATTAAAGGGCTCATAAGGGGCTTAGCCATAGAGACAGGCCATAGGCCCGTATATTTCCAACCACTTTTAATGTTATCCATCGTCAAGCCTGCCAAACGAGCCTTCTGATAACAGCCTATAAAGTTCCTCTTGCCTACAATAGTAGAATCATTCCACTGACTGAGGTATCCAAGCTCCTTCCTATAGGCTGCCTTCACAGGGCCAAAGACTGACTGGTCAAGTGGCTGGAGGACATGGGAGGTATGTGGTGGTAGGAATAAGAGATGGACGTTATTAATATAACATGTCCACATGAATTCTGTCGTAGTGTGACTCCCATGGCCATCAACAACCAGCAGTCTAGCCTCCTCCTTGCCCTGGGAGGCAGTCTGGGGGATAGTCTGAGGGATGAAGACCTTCTGCAGCCATTCAACTGCAGTGTCGTCTGTTGTCCATCCATTTTCTGTTGCAGTGAACTGCCATCCTTCATAAAGGCCAAGATCCAGAGGAAACCACTGCTGCTGGACTGTCTTGCCCTTGTATATGATGAGGGGATTCAGGGTATAGCCTATGGCAGAGATGCATTCGATGATAGACACCCATGCCCTTGATCCAGGCTGTTTCTTGCGGACAGACTTCGTCTCAGCCATGCCCAGGACCAGCCCATTAGATCCCTGGCCCTCAAGGATACCAGTCTCATCCATGTTATATCTGTTGGCTGGTTTGATACCCTTGATCTCTGGTATGGCGAGGAGTTTGAACCAGTCCCTGATGACCTCAGTAGATGCTCCATTAACACGTCTAGAGTCAACAGGGCGACTTCTCTGGACCTTGATTGATGGGTTTCTTCTTTTGAAGCCTTGGATCCAAGTCTTTCCTAGAGGATCTGTATCCCCCAAAGCATGAAGGATCCTTTCTGCGAATACCTTCACTTGCTGATGGGTTGGAGCAAGCCCAAGGGCATGCTGGATTCGCACCCATTCAGCCAGCTTAGCCTCCTGATCAGGGGAAAGCCTCTGAAGGTCAGCAAAGGCAGCTGCCCTGCCCTGGGTTCCATGGAGTCGATACTGAAGGGTTGTCCTTGGGATCCCATATTGATGTGCTGCCTTCCTTAGGCTCATACCGTTGCTAACAGCTTGGATTGCCTGATTGATTTCATCTTCGGTATATTCGACCATTAGGTATAGAGGAAGGTATGTGCAAAAAATGAAGTCATTCAGATAAGGTATGTAAATGTTGTGATAGTTAGAAGTTGGAGGGTAGTCATGGTGTTGAGGGGAAATGAGGCATTTTTGGGTGGCCGAAATGGGGGGGTGGCCGAAATGTGGGTATGTGACGTTAACGGACGGAACTCGCATGAGCGCTTACCCCTAATCTGCGATTGGTTTGCATCGCAAAGGAAGCGGGGTGCTTCCCGGTTGGTGGGGGACATGCATCCGTTCACCTCTCCGCCATCTTGGCGTTTCTCAAGGATCGGACCGAGAGGCGGCGATGTCCCGGCTACATTACCAAATCCGGCCGGACTCTCCGTCCCCGCTTCGGGTGAAGGGCCCTCCGGGTCCGGAAGTGGGACAGCGGGTCGTGAAGGATCGGACCCCATCCCGCTTGGCGCGAAGCTGGACTGATCACCTCACGCCAATGCGACCATGAGGCAGAGATTGTCATGGTTCATACAAGGGATGCGTAGAGCTTGGCTTCGACTTTGAACGGCGAGAGAAAGAGCCACTTGACTCTTTGCAATCATTAATAATTGAACACGTGCTGAGATGGGACCTTGTCGCCTTTCCATTCGACGGCGTGATGCCTCATTCCTGCGTCTGAAGGTTGTGAGTTTGAGAAAAACCTTGACAGGTTTTCTCAATATGGTGACATTAAAAATACGTTTCAAGGAGAGTGAGAAGTGTAAGTAGGAGGCACTGAAAAGATCCAAGTCCACAAAGTCTGGTAACCCGCTGTCGACAATTGAACCCGTCCGTGTAAGCTCCCTCATCTACCACCCATTGCTTCCGTAGGATCCAAACCAGTCCTGGCCAAATCCCTGAGAAGAGAGTCCGTTGCTCTGGCACATGTTGGCCCTGGCCTGTAACTTTGACCGTCCAAAGACATCAGACGTCTCGTTGCCCGATTCCAGATCTCGTCTGAACTTTTTGGAAGGACCAAGCTCGAACGTATTGATGTTTGTGACTTCCCAGGCTTCTTTGGTGTTGGAGTCCAGTGCATAGAGCTTTGCCTCTCCCGCTCTCACCTTCCGCTGGAGGACGGGCCGCTCGTGAGACCAGAGGATGTTGTTGAAGCGTGCGTCCTGGTACTTCTTGCCTGGCTCGTAGAGGGCGAGCTCGGACGGCGTCTCCGTCATGATGATGATGTCTCCGTAGCATGCTTCAGCCATGGACTGCGACATTTGCTGGAAATACCTGATGCTCGGCGGCACTATTCCGGGAGGCTTCGTCGCCTCGAATTCCGCCTGCTTTTTCCTGACAGGATCCAGCCAGCTTCCGGGCGTAAACATGGCGTAAAAATCCCGGACGCCCGCGTGGCTAGATGCATCAAGGCTGTTGGGGAACAGATTCTATACGGAATCGTTGGTCAGCTCCATCAACCTGAGGAAACCCAATCACTCCATTTATAGAAACCTGGGAAAATGCGTACCCAGATTGTGTACCGGTCCTTCTGAGACTCTCCGCACGCCCATTCGGTGGCAGCAACGGACAAACCCGTAGCTGCTCCAGCAGTAGTGACGCCTTTGGAATAGAAGACACACGTATCGGTAAGGGCTGCCTTGTCGCCCTTGATGTATCGAAGGAAGGTCTGGGCAGTCATGTGTTTGAGAATAGCCTCCGAGTCCGTTTCGTCAAGAGCAGTCCCGTCGTTCTGAGTCGGACAAAACACGCAGTTTGAGAGATCAAAAGCAGGACCCAGATTCATGTACAGCATGTCCGGCTCCTCAACCCTGACCGACCATACGTCATCGCCTTTCCTCGATGGGATGACAGGTTCTGGGTAGCGGGGTACAGGAGACCGTTTCCTAGGCTGTCGTCGGAATAGGGGCTTTGCCTGGCTGGGCTGAGGCTGCGTGCCTACATCGCCGCTGTATTTGAGATGGGTGCCACGTTTGAACCCATGATTTGGGTGGATTGCGGTGTTTTCGAATTTGAAGCAAGAGACCGTAGAGACTGACAAGAAGCAAAGAAAAAGAATGACACGAAGCCGTAGCGACAGAAAGTTGGCCATGGCTTCGGAATGATTGTTTGTGAACACGCGCCAGGCACCGCGCCTAGCAGCTTGTGCTTAGAGAATGTGAAGCGTTAACAAACGAAGCGAAAGTTGGAAAAGAGTGGCAGTTGTGAAGAGCGAATGTCATCAGAGATCAACAGTAAAGAAGCACATTTACAACACGACCACGGAGCGACTTGCACCAGACATGAAGACGACATCGGCCAGATCCCCCGGAAGCTTGGCGACGGATGCCTAGGCATTTCTTTCCGATTGACAAAAGTCGCAAACCAAGCCGAGATAACAGACTACAGTCAGCGCACCTTCATTGCTATTCTGAAGCACCTTGTCCAAGCTTCTGCAACTTGGATTGAGGCGAAGCGAAAAAGGATTCACGGTGGCAAGGGTCGGTGATGCCTAGAAAGTCACGCAACTTCAACTTTTAGGGGGAGGAGGGGGGAGTTGCACTAACTTGAATTGGAGACAGCTCCGCAGACAAATGCTGAACTGACGAGAGCAACAGACATTCAAGAACTCAAGTGATCACTCATGGCTTGTAACGGTACATGATCCAGTGGTGAAGTGCCCTACCTTGCATGGGTTCGCTCACATTGGTGAAGAGGTGCCAAGGTGCCCAGATGCAGGGTTACAGGCCCAGGGTAACATCACCCCCTTCCTGATGCAGGGGCGGCAATGTTCTCATTGGATACACCTGGGTCCGGGCTGTCCCGCTCTCAGCTTGCATAAGCCTCGAACGGCAATCCTTTGGAAGCCATCTCACCCGAGTTCTGCTTGGCAAAGAATCGGACCACAGGCCTCTTCATGTCTAGAATTCTGTAACATGGCTTGGCGCTCGGAAGCTGGGAAAATTGCCACTCTGTTGGGAGCATGTGGTGCTTCAGGAGATCCCCAGGGCTGTGGAAAATGACAGGCAGCGATAACACCGGGCGGGCCGAAGGAGCGAGGACATGCTAACGGAACTTCAACTAGCAGGATGGACATGGAGGTTGGAACTATTGATGCATCTGTCAGGCGCATGATGATTCTGAGCTATGCATGCTCGGGATTGCCTATTCTCTCTCCAAGTGAGTGTGGACTGACTGGAGCTTTCCAACAATGGGGTTTTGAAAACTGTTGCCTAGGGGGGGCGTCATTCTGCAATCTTCACGATGGACCGACAGCGTAATTGTTAATACAAAAAGAAGAGCTTCTCAGCTACGACTGCTTTTTGATTCATGGCAGCACCGCATTCTCTATCGGAATTGTGCCCCCTTTGTCGCCTAATCTGGCCTTACACTCGTTTTGAACCGATTCCAACTGTCTTTTCTGCATATTCAACCCATCACTCACTTAGTTTTAATTAACCCCCGTCTATCTTCACAATGAGACTCCAATCTTTCGCACTCCTTGTGGCCCAACTTTCGTGGTCCGTCGCCGCCCAGTCATGGGATGTCGAGCCGCCTTCCACCGCAGATCCTAATACGCCATCGGACTGCACGTGGTGGCATGTTGCCGAAGCCTCTGAGACTTGTGACCTGATCGCAAACTCTTATGGTATTGACGTCTCAGACTTCATCTCATTCGTTAGTGCCGACTGCAAGTCTCCTTTTTTGCGAAACGTTCGATTAACCAACAAGACAGAACCCCTCCCTGGCTACGTCCTGCAATCTTGTTACCTCCAACTCCTATTGCCTCGAGAGAAACTGGGGGATTCCTCCCGAAGTGCCGGTTACCACCACCACCACCAGTGCCGCCTCGACGCCGACCAGCGATCCCGGTAACGGGGTCGTGACGCCAACTCCGATCCAGGACGGCATGACCAAGAGCTGCAATAAGTTCTATTTCGTCAAGTCCGGAGACGGATGTGCAAACATCGCCAGCAACAACGGCATCGCTCTTGCAGACTTCTACAGTTGGAACCCAGCAGTTGGAAGCACCTGCGGCGGTCTCTGGGCCAATGTGTATGTTTGCGTCGGTGTTGTTGGCGGTGGAACCGTCACGACCCAGCCCCCGGCATCGACAACTGCTCCCGGTAACGGTATTTCTACGCCGGCTCCCATCCAGGATGGCATGACAACCAGCTGCAACAAATTCTACTTTGTAAAGGCCGGAGACGGGTGTGCCACCATCGCCAGCAGCAACAGCATCGCGCTGTCCGATTTCTACTCCTGGAACCCGGCCGTCGGCGGTACTTGCGGAGGACTCTGGGCTAATGTCTACGTCTGCGTCGGCGTCATTGGCGGCAGCAGTCCTACCACTACGACCTCACCGGCATCAACCACGACGGCGGCTGGCAACGGTATCTCCACCCCTACGCCCATCCAGGAGGGCATGGTTGGTAACTGCAACCGCTTCTACATGGTCAAGGCGGGAGACGGCTGCGCGTCTGTTGTTTCTGCCAACGGCATCCCGCTGTCCGACTTCTACAAGTGGAATCCCGCCGTGGGTGACACCTGCGCCGGCCTCTGGGCCAACGTCTACGTCTGCGTTCGCGTGATCGGATACACAGCCCCGGTCACCACCACGACGGCTCCGCCAACGACGACCACGGCGCCGGGCAACGGCATCAGCACCCCCACGCCGATTCAACAGGGCATGGTCGGTAACTGTAACAAGTTCTACAAGGTCAAGAGTGGAGATGGTTGCGCGGCGATTGCTTCTAGCAACGGTATCGCCCTCGCCGATCTGTACAAATGGAACCCGGCTGTTGGCAACACGTGCGCCAGCTTGTGGCTGGATACTTATATCTGCGTCGGCGTCGTCGGCTCGACACCACAACCTACTACAACTACTACTCTGGCAACCACCACCAGAGCTGGCAATGGGGTCGCGACGCCCACGCCTATCCAAGACGGCATGACCAGAAACTGCAAGACCTTCCATCTGGTCGTCGGCGGTGACACGTGCTACGATATTGCGGCCAAGGCGGGCATCACCCTGAGCAACTTCTACGCCTGGAATCCAGCGGTCGGAAGCAACTGCGCAAGCCTTTGGGGCCAGTACTATGTCTGTATTGCCGTACTCTGATGGTCTGTCTTAATAAGGGACAGCAATACATAAAGCTAGTGTAACGACAGACCAGGGTCTCGAAAGTGCATCGCAAGGTGGCTGATTGTCGTTTTCCCCCTCTGTACATATTCAGCTACGAGATTTTGTCGATTTTATAATTAGAAAGTCTCAACATGATTTGCTCTTGGCTTTGTTTGGCAAGCTCAGCATCTCCAATCATGGCGAACAAGTCAAACACGAGTTCTGGGCGACGTCCGAGTCATTTGGTCTCGTATTTAAGGACTGATACATGATACCACAAGGACAGAAGTAACTCTTTGTATCCGACCTGTTTTTCTCGCATCTCTTGACGCCGCCTCGCCCTCTCCAAATCATTGACCGCGTACCCGGTATGAGTTGGTGGAGGCTGGGTTGCTGTCATTCCCGTCTGCGGCCTAATGCACGGAGGAGCGTGTCATGACAAGTTCCCACACAGAGACAATATGCAGCAATACTCGGGAGGATGGCCTAACTCGTGACACCACCGCGACGCGACCTCCTTTCCAGTGCGTGTGTCGCACACCGGAGTCCTTTTTTCCTCCCCACCCCTTCCCCCAGCCGCTTGTCTTGAATCCTTACGATCAGCTGTTGGGGATTGAACAACAGGGCAAAGCCATCTTGTGTCCGAACCACATAGGCCCATCGTCCCCAATGATATGCCCCCTCATCTCTCATTATAGGGGATCAGGTACGCTAATGAATTATTGAGATAGCATTCTGTTTGTACGATGCTATTTGAACCCGTGTAAAGAAAGAAAGCAGAGATTGACGGAACACGCTTACGTATTACTGTTTACTACGCGATCCTTCAGTAGCTGCTTATTTGGTACTGGAGCCGCATGGGGAAGGCCAAAGAAAGGAGATGACGGTGGCAAGCCCGAGTGTTACGTGGCCCCATCGAGCTCTCGTCGAGCTCTCGACGTCGCTAGAACCGACCTTTATACGACGGCGATGGAAAGAAGAGAACAGTGACATAGATTCTCTTCATGGGTAGCGTCAGCCTTCTGGTTAGCGGAATTATTTAATTTATCATTTTCTTTTGTTCGGTGACCTCACCAGACGGCTGAAGTGAGTTGCTGGTGATCGTCGTTTGCGGAGACCATGGTTGTCGGCTGATCTAGGTTCGGCGGTGGCTTGAGACAAGGTCTAATGCGGTTTGCCAATCGAAATCTTAGTCTTGTTGGGTATTTGCCTCTTAATTCTCGCCTGCTTTCTGTGCTTGCTTGTTAACCTTGTAAGAGTAAAACGAACGGAGTCATTTATGGATTACTCATCAGGTACCAACTAGCAGCGGTGGATTAGTTTTCATCAGTGAAGTATTTCAAGCTTGATTTGCTAATACAAATCCTGCCCCGTTCGGTTGATCTCCGTGGCATTGAGGCTAGCAATGCCCCGGATCCGGACAAGGACCTTTAAACACCGCTGCGTCCGTCGACAGCAAATTCCAATCATTCTATCGCCAGCTTTCCCTAGCTTCTGAAGTGACATCATGCCTCTTATTCTAATAATCGCGATCATTAATCGGAAAGTGAATGGACAAACAACACAGAAGATAATCTAGCTGGAAACGGCCAGGCGCGTGCTTCCAGACTGGGTTAGATCCGAACAATCGAGCCTAGATCTAGATAAAACCTTTGTGGTTTCTGTCTTGAAGGGAAACATCCTGCATCTACGGCTGAAGCGCCATCCACGTCTTCCTCGAAATGCACATTCTTGGGCTTCTCTTTCACTCAACGTCTTGCCAGTTCCAATAAGTCCCGGGACCCCGGGAGTTCTAGTAGCCGTTTCATGATCCCTTCTCCGCAGATGACTTGCCAGCAACGTACTTTGACACAATGGCGGTTCCGCTCTCTGACTTGACGGCCGGTCTCCCTGGATGCGCTGTAAGTAGCCAACTCGTACTCTCCCATACTTATGCCCGTTCTTCTGTTGCTTCATTTGCGTCGCTAACCAACCATCTCCACTTAACAGGGGCCATGCACATCACACGCACTCAACCTTGCCACATGTACCGCGACAAATCTGACCTCGGGGTGCCTGTGCAGGGACAGCAGCTTCGTCGAGACATATCGACTATGCGTGCGAGCATCGTGTGATATGGCACATGTGCTAGGTATGATTCACCTATTGTGTCCTTTGGTCTTGTTACTTCTGAATAACTCCAGTGGTTATCCTCCTTCATCTTTCCTCTGCTTTCATTCATCGTACTAATACACAGCTTCATTAGTTGCCAAGAACATCACTTGGACATGGTGCGATTTCCAGTATCAGAACCAGGCGGGATCTATGCCCGGAAAAATTGCCCTACTCGTCATAACGGCCTTTTTTTTCTTCGTCCGTCAGCTCGCCAAAGTACTGAAGCTATCGACTTGGGGTGCAGACGACGCTACGCTGATACCCGGTTATGTGTGTGACAAATTGGTAGTTCTCCTAGTATGACAGTATCTCGCTGATACGTTGGCTCAGATATGCTCACTTGCATTTGCGATATACATGTTTTATGGTAACTATGCCCAATGTGGAGTAAGAAGCTCACTCAAACTCACTCACATATTTCTAGGGTATCGTTTAGGTCTCGGACGAGACGTTTGGTCAATATCCCATGATAAGGTCGATCTGTTCATGCAAGTAGGTCGCCAGATATTTCTCCGGTACATCACTTTCCAACGTCTTCAGATCAGCCAAGCTAAAGATATAGTTCTTCTATGCCTTTGAAATACTCTACAATCTAAGCATCGCCACTCTAAAAGCCTCGATACTCTTTTTCTATCTTCGCGTTTTCAACCTCGTAAGCCCGACTTTCACAAGAGTGCTCTGGTGCACCCAGGTCGCAAATCTCGTCAACTGCGTCGTCTTCACGACAGTCAAACTGAATCAGTGCAAGCCCTTTAGCTATTCCTGGGAGGGTTGGGATGGAAGGCACAGAGGGCGCTGTGTCAACCTGAACGCTATACTGATTTCACACGCCGCTATCAATGTCGCTATGAACGTGTGGTTGCTGGTGTTGCCATTAACGCAGACTTTATGGCTGAACTGGAGAGCAAGACAAAAGATGGAGGTCATGTTTATGTTTGGACTTGGAGTTTTGTGAGTAACGCCGGACTCATTTGGATCAACACCCCCTGAAACGTTGGCCATGGTTGGGGTCTTTGAACCTTACGCTCTCTTTCTACAGTATCACGGTTGTCAGTGCCATTCGCCTCAAGATCTTATTCAAGCTCCGAAATTTCCTGAACCCTACGTGTAAGTATCCGTGGCCTTGTTCCTCGGCTAGAGATCAAAAAACATCCTCAACTATCCCTAGTGATGGCTTGCGCTAAAACTGAGACAGACGATGTATTTTACCTACACATGTGGTCCTACATTGAACTTTCAGTTGCCGTCGTCGTAGCCTGCTTGCCGCCAACTCGTCTGGTATGGCGTGAGTTGGTTCCGAAACTGAAGAGGAAAGTTGGACTTGGACCTCAGTACACACATCGCAGCCGGGAGAGTCAGCATACACGCCTAAGATCATAGTCTGCAGGGTGCTGAAAAGGTGAACAGATGTCACATACTGTTGTCCAGTTAAGTCAACATACCCACTTTTGGAACACCCCCTCATTTGGAACACCTAAAAATGCCTCAACCCCACCACCAGCCTCCTACTTCCTCCAACTTCGAACTATCACAACAATTTCATACCTTATGCAAATAACCTCATTTTTTCAGAGGACCTTTATTCCTGCCTTATGGCCCAGTATACTGAGTATGAAGCCAATCAGGCAATCCAGGCTGTTTCAGACGGCCAAAGCCTAAGGAAGGCAGCCCGCGAATATGGCATCCCAATTACCACCCTCCACAACCGTCTCACAGGCACCCAGGCAAGGGCAGCAGCATTTTCAGACCTTCAGAGGCTTTCCCCTGACCAGGAGGCTAAGTTGGCTGAATGGGTGCGAATCCAGCATGCCCTTGGTGTTGCCCCAACCCATCAACAAGTGAGGGCATTTGCAGAACGAATCCTCTGTGCTATGGGGGACAAGGAGCCTATAGGAAAGGGCTGGATCCATGCCTTTCTAAAGAGAAACCCATCTATCAAGGTCCAGAGAAGTCGCCTTATTGACTCTAGACGTGTTAATGGAGCATCTACTGAGGTTATCAGGGACTGGTTCAAACTCCTTGCCATACCAGAGGTTAAGGGCATTAAACCATCCAATAGATACAACATGGATGAGACTGGTATCCTTGAGGGCCAGGGATCTAATGGGCTGGTGCTGGGCATGTCTGAGACGAAGTCTGTACGCAAGAAACAGCCTGGATCAAGGGCATGGGTATCCATCATCGAATGCATCTCTGCCCTGGGCTATGCCCTTGATCCCCTTATTATATATAAGGGCAAGACAGTCCAGCAGCAGTGGTTTCCTCTAGACCTTAGCCCTTATGAAGGATGGCAGTTCACTGCAACAGAGAATGGATGGACTACAGACGACACTGCAGTTGAATGGCTGCAGAAGGTCTTCATCCCTCAGACTATCCCTCAGACTGCCTCCCAGGGCAAGGAGGGCCAGGAGGGCAAGGAGGAGGCTAGACTGCTGGTTGTTGATGGCCATGGGAGTCACACAACGACGGACTTTATGTGGCTCTGCTATATTAATAACATCCATCTATTGTTCCTACCACCACATACCTCCCATGTGCTCCAGCCACTTGACCAGTCAGTCTTCAGCCCTGTAAAGGCAGCCTATAGGAAGGAGCTTGGATACCTTAGTCAGTGGAATGACTCTACTATTGTAGGCAAAAGGAACTTCATAGGCTGTTATCAGAAGGCTCGTACTGCAGGTATGACGATGCAGAACATCAGAAGTGGTTGGAAATGGACAGGGTTATGGCCTGTCTCTATGGCGAAGCCTCTAATGAGCTCCCTACTGCTCCCATCAACACCAGCAGCATCAGGATCATCTGATCAGGTCAGCAAAGGGCAGTCTGGAGGCAAGGAAGCTGAAGGATGGGTATCTGCGTCATCTGCAGTGGCATGGTCGACGCCAAGGAAGATGAAGGATCTGGCTGGGCAGTTGAAGCTATTCACAGAGCTAGAGAATGATGCCTTCACTCAACGCCTTCTATTCAGGAAGGTGAAAAAAGGCTTCAGCGAGCAGGCCTATGAGCTGGCTACTGCCCAGCATAAGCTGGAGCTCCTGCAGGCCCAAGTCACCAATACTGCAGCAAGGAAAAGAAGGACAGTCCAGATCGACCCAAACACCAAGTTCGCCAATATTGAGGACATCCAGAAGGCTCAGATTGAGGCTGGCGAAAAAGAGGATATCACAGATGAATCCAGCGACTCTGATACCCCTAGTGAAGCTGAAAGCTGTATTGTGGTGGCATCTAGGCCTAGTCAATAATTAATTGAAGATGGTGGTGATGTTGGGGATAGCTTCATTCTGGGTGTTCCAAATGAGGGGGTGTTCCAAAAGTGGGTATGTTGACTTATACGCACGCAATCGAGGCGACGCTCAATGATATTGTTGCCGTCAAAACCCGCTGAAGAAAAGGGGTTATTGCACGAGGCAATGATTAAGATTATTGTATCTCTTCAGAAAAAGAACGAAACCGCGCATTATGAATCGAAAACGAGGTCAGAATGGACATAGTCACAGCAAACAACTTCAATGACTCCAGTGACAGCGAGGATTTCTAGGATGCTAGAGCTAAGTACGAAAAGGCTCTTGCCGATACTGCAGACTCGGAAGTCGGTAGTGTTGGCCATCAACCACTTGATAATCTTAGAGGAGAGCTCTAGAGAGAAGTATGACGAGGTCTACAGCGACTAGACCTCGTTAACTTCGGACTTCAAGTGTATCTGTTGGAATGCCGACCGGATTATCGATGGGAAAGGGGAAACGGAGGCCTGGCTGGGCCAATCAGATCACACGGATCCACCTCCGTCGCAGTCGGGTCCGTATGGCCTGCCATATCATGGCCTACTTCGATTGCTGCCCGTCATGTTAGATGCTTTCTTCTGCAGCCCACCTGCAATACGAATAATCTCATACTATTAAGCCGATCGCTCATCCGAGTGGCCCTGTGATACCAACAGTATTTTTGCAGCGGCCAGGTCAACTCGACGGTAAGACTTGCTATAACAAGTAGGAAGGCGGCTCGCAGAGGATGTCCCAAAAACCGGTTTACCCTGCATGCGAAGTACAGTTGAGTCAGATACCTAAGCAGCGTCAATTCACTTCACTCCGGCCATGGTTTCAGTTAAATGGTGATGCTGTTTCATGATCAAGAATTTTGTAAACTCCTAGTAGGGCTCGGGGGTTTATTCTGTGTCGACCGGGTCAGTCGAAGGACACCCTCCACTAAGCTTGTGCAATACCTTACGTCAAAATCCCTGTCGTAAAGGGAGAACCACAAACAGTGGCCAACTGGAAACTGCGGTTATCATCCCATCGGCTGTGAACAGACGTCAATCCCCATAAATTGGCCCAAATGAGGTCCCTTCGCACCCGGTGGGAGATCCTGCGACGTTCTATGAGGTGTCCGTACGTGAAACTCTAACAAGCTTTCCAGGGTCACCATCAGTCAGCTATCTAAACTGCATCGTAAATCTATACTACAAACCTGACATTGTCCATGAGCAGACTATAAGAGACCAAGTCTTCTCTCTCTCTTGAGCATTCCGATCTGTAGCACATCAATCGCCATCGTATTCACCTCTAATCACCACCTCTGTTCACTATCAACGTTCGCTGTCACTGTTCGTCATCTCAAGTCCTACATAAATTTCTCGACCACACGCACCTTTCCAAGTAGGAGCAAACCCCAGTTCTTGTTTTGCACCGGAGATCATACTGATTTTCTCTAGACCTGCTGGACCTAACCGGGTGGGGACAGTGCTGGCAACTGTCACGGGATACGATCCTTTAAGTTCATATGTCTTGTCTAAGTTGTGTTAATAAGCGAAATAGAAATCTATTCTCCAATATCGTTGGTTGTAGATACGAATGGCATGGATACCTCACTATTGAAATGAGATTTAAGCCGGCTAAGACATTCCCTGCCTCTGATGACAGGTTATCGTCCAGGTCAACTAAGACATTAAGAAAACTTTGTTATTACACAAGCTGATAAGGCCTTCTGTATCAGCTGGTGTTTGGTGTTTTTAGGGCTAACGTGTGGTTGTCGTTATCGTCGCTGTTGGTGATGATGAGAATCCTGAGGCAGTATTGGGTCAGACTAAGTGGTGCTCGACACATATCAACAGAGCAACATCGAGAGAGACATCTAGAGATATCTAGAGTGATAGATGAAGAAAAGGGCCAAGAGTCTTCTAATCAAAACGATATGCGGTTATCACTTACGATGCGTGCACAAAATCTGTGTAATGTTCTATAAAAGAATGTTTCTAATATTTGCTATGACTACTACAACCCTTAGAGTCTTAATTACTTAATATCCCTTGCGGAAAGAAAAGTTTCAGGTAGCCCTTCTTCTAACTATCTAATACCAAGCCCACTATTTTAGTGAAAGACAGTTGAAAGTACGTGGATAATCTACTACAGCGAAGCCGTCAGATGATAAGCAGCACAATCACAGCCGTGTTGATTGCTGGGCCAGGTACGGCAATACGGCATCGACTACACCAGTCAGATTCTCTGGCAGAAGGGCATGCGAGGCGTTCTGGATGATGACTGAGACGGCACGGTCAGGGAACAGGTCGGCCGTGGTGTTCCACTGATCCCCGGGCTGGAACGGATCCTCAGCTGGGATAAGCTCGAGAACCTGCGTAGAGTTTGCACCAGCCCAGAATTTGGTCAGGTCTCCAGCTGCCTCGATAGCTCCGTGCTCCATAGCGAGCGTGTCCGGGTACCATCCATCCAGCCAGATATGAGCATCGTGGCCAGGCGCAAAGAAGGCCAATTCTAGAGCCGCGAGGCGCGTGGCGATAGGCAAACTGGTGTTTCCAGCGACGAAAGGTATGCCGGCAATGTTCTCGGGGATCTTCTGTCCACCAGGGGAGGCGACTACAATGGCAGGAACCTTGTCGGGGTAGTTCAGCGCGACACGCTTAGTGACAAACGTGCCAAAGGCGTGACCGAACACAATTGCTCGACCGCCCGCAATAGTGTCGATCACGTCGGCTATGTCTGAGGCAAGGTCGTCCAGGGTGACGTTCGCCATAGGACCAGACGATCCCAGAGTGCCCCGTGGCTGGGGACGCAGGACAAGGTAGCCGGCATCGACGAGAGCAGAGGTGAGGCCGTTGAAATCGTCGCCGCCATCACGGCCGTACGATGGGACAATCACCACTGCCGGGCCGTGGCCTTGCACAAGGACTCGGGTCGAGGTTTGGCCGCTCTGCACGTACTGCGTGGGCCATTCGAGCTCTTCTACCGCGAGGGGGGCAGCCACAGCGGAGGGCATGCAGGCTAGGCCCAGAAGACCAAGGGTCAGAATAGAGGTTGTTTTGTTGTTGAACATGTTGGGCTTGATTTGACGATTGAAGAAGAGCAGGGTCTTGAAAAAGGTGTAGTAGAGTCGTTGTGCAAGCGTGCAAATGCGGAAATGTGGACAATGTCGTTCCTTTAACGTTACAATACTGAGGACTGAGAGTGCAGAAGGTTGTAGCATGTCGATTCTTTTCTCTTTCGTTGAGGCTGCTCTTATACGCGCAAGGCCTCCTATACAGTAGCCAAGAGCTAAACTTTTGGCAAGGCCATTTCCGGGTCTAACGGATCTGACATCACGATCGTGTTGAACGGAAACCTGGACATGGATGCGTATGATTCCCAGTCGCGCCAGTGGAGGGTACAGGAGAAAGGGACCTCGGCGGATTATCGCGAAAGCCGTACATGGTGCATCACTAATTTCGACGCGATTGGGCTATTGAGAATAGATCTGTCAACACGTAATACTCTATCCGCAGATTAGATCAAGGTTGTCCACCCGAGGTCAGCAGTTTGGCATTAGGGAGTCGGAGTTGCGCTGTGTGCTTATTGAGCACCACCTTACTAAGTCCTGACTGACTGACTGCACGATGCTGTGCGCCAAAAACAACAGGACAGTAGTAGTGTCAGACAGCCTGACGTCACTTCAGCCAGGTGCCACGTTTTGATTGCGATTCTTAGAGTAGCGTTTTGTGTCACCTGAGTAATTGGTAGATGCTATCCCTGCTTGGGCAGATGTCGGTGACAGCTTGCCACAACAAGCCCATCATCACGGCCCATGGCACCTGGAGGAGAGCCAAGCACAAAATAACAGCGTACCATAACACCTTTCAGCGCTAGTCGCTCAAGATCCTGGTGATTTCTATCTTCTTATTATCTCCGTCCTATTCCCTGACTCAAGACACCCTACAGGCCTGGTATACGAATCCGGATCTGTCATCGCGAAAAATAGTCATGTATTTCATCTGCTGTGCCATCCGGGAATTTACATTCAAGCGCCAAAATCTAGAACAGAAACTCGCCCACATAAATGAAGATTGAATAGTACATGCCCTCAACTGTTCTAGGATATAAGCTATCATCAATCTAAGCTCAACGGTTACAGCTCTCCCCTGACAGCCTACACCTAAGATGTATCAGCCAACAGCTTCAAATACCCACCTCATCACCGATTTGGCTTCTCTGCTAATCGAGATCATACTTGATATTACTCATCGAAGGCAATGCCAATTGCTTCAAGTGGATCGCCTTTTGGAGGCATTATTTTCTTGATCCTTTTCGGCCACTCACATGTCAATTTCGGTTTCGGTTCGGCAACAAAAGCCATGGGTTTGATCCTCCTAGGTCTAACCGTCATTCCGCTCGTCGTCATAAAGGCCCGCAATTCGCCGCTCGGGAAGGCCGAATGGGTTGTCTTCGATGAGGATACGTGGATAGATATGCCCTTTTTGCTGTTCATTGTGGGCAGTGTCTTGGTATTCCTTGTTCTTTACGTTTCCTTCTTTAGACGTATCATGATATCATCCCTGGAGCCTTGTCGGATAAGATGGGAATTATCAATACCTTGCTCGGGTGCACCCTCAGCTCCGCTGTTCTGGCTTTTGGATAGCTAGGCACCGATGACATTGGCAGCTTGATTTTCTTCACGATCTTGTATGGTGTCCTCTCAGGCGGCGTCGTAGGCCTCGTGCCGGCTGGCGTTGTCGGCTTTAGCCCTGGTCTAAGTAAGGTTGGCACCAGGATGGGCCCGACCTTCACCCTCGTTGGCATATTTCGTCTCGAAGTTCCACTTATGGCAGGCAACATCGTATCCTATAAAGTCGGAGGGCACTGGAAGTTATGGAGGTCCTTAGGAACAGGACTTATCCAACAGCTTAGGATGTTGTGGCTGGAGGCCCTGCACAGCCTCTGTGGCTGGGGTACGTGTGGCTGGTGACGTGGGACGCCCACAGCGCCCTCAGCAAGCGCTCTCCACTAGACTAATTACCGAGCCGGTCGCGGCAGCTGTTCCTAGGCTTGTTCAAGCACATCTCAATATAAGAGTCCCATTCCTACGCTCCTGGCTTGCAATATATTCTTTTGGTCTTTGTTCTGTGTCAGAATGGGAAATCGTTCTTCTTCCCGTTTCCCTCCATCTTCTTCCTTTCTCGTATTGCCCCTCACTCCGTTGCAGAGAGATGATCAAGGACTAAAACAACGACGGATCTGTCTCCACTGTCTGTTTACTTTTACAGCTGTTAGGTAGAACAAATCGTCAACATCGATCCATACCATAAGCCATCTTTACGTTTTTTTTGTTGAATAGCAATCCTGGCATCAGATAAATTAGAATAACTTTGTGAAGGTTAGTAGGTACTAATTACTACCTGTAACTAACTGCATTGTTTGTACCACAAATAAAGCAAACCCCACACAGCGTCGGACTTGACTACCCCACTGATATCATGGACAAGACAGGGGACATGGCCTGGCGACCATGCACGTTTCGAAACATGACGTCACTGTCAGGTGGACGCGTCACGTCACAGGCAATTAACAAGAAATGCAACTTCAACTCAACAACAGGAAACCTTTATCTTTTTCTTCCTCCCTGTTATATAGCTTTGCAAACCATACCTGTTCCTCCCCAAGAAAGGAGCTGCAAGGAGAAGAAAGAAAAACCCCCGTCATGAATATCGATATACCGAAGCTGGTCAAGGCCGCCGTGCCGGAATCAGAAGGACGCAATGCGCGCATCGTCTCAGACAACATGACCCGCTCCAACTACAGAGATTCCAACTTCCTGTCCCAGGATTTCCCTCGCGCGCGACCGAAGCTATACGTAACCGCCGAAGATGAGGACTTTGACCAAATCACCATAGGGGAGTGGCGCGACGAGAACTTCGATGTCCAGTATCTGCCAATGGGAAGCAGCCCGGACAAGTACCGGAGCAAGATCCGATCGTTGAGCAAAAAGAAAATGGGGCCCTGCGAGACCTTTGGCATCGTCGGTTAGTGCTGAGAAAGGCGTGGCATGGATTATGATAAGAGTCACAGAGTACGCTGACGATTTACTCGACAGCTTTTGGCGATGCTGCGGCCGTCTGCCTGGAGCACTACCACGTCATGGACAACAACCCAGAGTTCAAGCTCGGGCTGCTCATCGCATACTATCCGACGGCGATCCCAGACCCCAAGGGGCACTTCCCCAGCAGCATCTCGACTCTTGTCCATCTCGCCGCAGGGGAGGAGATTGGTATCACGAAGCAAACCCAGATGGTAGGGATACAGGGCAAACGGCGCACGACCCGCAAGAAGATAGAAAGCGGCATTGGCACGGGAGGCACCTTGCGGCTCGCCTACCCAACCTATACGTACGACGCCGTGCCCGGTTTCGCCGAGCATGACCTGGAAGAATACAGCAAAGTTCCCGCCGAGTTGGCGTGGAGCCGAAGCTTGAGTACGGCGAGGAAGGCGTTCAACAACCACGTCGACTTGGAACTTGTGTTGGAGCAAAACGTACAGGGTCAGTACTTACCCAAACTGGTGCAATAAGGGCATTGGCCGATCGAGAGAGCTGATTTTGCGCCCAGGCAAATTCTTTACTCGAAACTTGAACCAAACGATGTCAACGTACACCACCCACAAAAGCCCGCACGTTACTCACATGCCGACCCTGACGGGGGGCATTGGAGCATCGGAGCTCGAACGCTTCTACTCCCAGTTCTTCAGCAACCCCCCATCACTGAAACTGACCCTCATCTCTCGCACCATCGGGGCCGACCGAGTCGTCGACGAGGTCCACGTCCGTTTCAAGCATACCGAGGAGATGCCGTGGATCTTGCCCGGCGTCCCGGCAACGAACAAGCGAGTCGAGGTGCTCGTGGTCAGCATCGTCGGACTGAGAGGAGGCAAGCTTTACCACGAGCACGTGTACTGGGACCAGGCCAGCGTTCTGGTGCAAACTGGCTTGTTGGACCCGGAGCTGGTCCCAGACGCGGCACGCAAGAACGGGGTGCAGCGGCTCCCAGTCGTCGGGAGAGAGGCGGCGAGACGAGTTCTGAAGGGGTGGGACCCGGACGAGGAGGGAGAAGCTGACAATGAACTGATATCGGGTTGGAGCGATGAGGATGAGCAGGGAGATGAGAGGGACGAAAACGGGACAGTCCAAGACCGTGAAAGACCCAAGAGGAAGAATGACTCAAACAAGAAAGAATCAGCCAAAAAAGACTCGGCCAAAAAAGAGTCAAGCAAAAAAGAATCGGACAAGAAAGCCTTGGACGAGAAAGACTCGGACGAGAAAGGCTCGGACAACAAAGGTCTGCCCGAAAGGCCCAAGTCCTCAACTGAAAACTCTGGCGATAAGTAATGATGAGAGAGTCAAGAAGGGGATGGCTAGGCTTGTTGGCAAGGGGAGGGGGGGTTAACGAACATTGCAATCTAGTTATGCCCAGCCAAGTCATTGGGATCCGGTCGTCGGAAAAGTGGTTGTTCAAACGGTGTAATGACTGGTACAAAAGAAGTGTCTTTAATGACAGAAATCAATCTGTCTTTCTGTAAAACAAGTGGCTGTATGTAATAGTTAACAATCAGAAAAAGAGAAACCCCTGAATGACAACAAAAAAGCATCTGTCTGCTCACCAAATTACAATTCAGCCTCTCTACAAATTCAAAATCATTCGAACTCCTTGTCGTGCTCTCAGCCCACGTCTGTCCACCCCGCGTGAAAGCCATGAGGACTGAATCCTCTTCTATCAACACCGATCCTTTGGCCGCTTTTTTTCTGCAACTTTCAGCGAAGTTTCCTGCCCCAAACAGCATAAAATATTACAGTCGCTATTGCCATGACGACAGCTAAAGAAGCCCAAACTAAAAGCATCTCGGGGTCCTTGTACATGGGACTGATGGAGATGCTTAGGCCGGCACCAACGGCGCCGGTGGTCATGAAGACGGACTGCATAACGCTCTTCATGCTGCCGGGCGCCATGCTGAAGGCCAACTCCCAGCCGGCCGGCGAGGACAGGATCTCGGACATGGCCTCGAGCAGGTACACCGGCAGCTGCACGAAGACGGAGACGGCATTCGGGATGGCGCCGGCATTGGACGCGGCGCAGCGCAGGGGCGGGTCGTAGCAGGGCGGTGATATGTAGACGAGCTTCTGCACGACAGCGGCCATGGCCATGGCGAGGGCCTCAAGGGCGAAGCCGGCGGTGAGGCGGGTCGTGGCCGTCAGGGGGAACCCGGAACGTCGCAGCCAGGGGAAGAGGAAGCGGTCGACGAGGGGCATGAGGATGATGATGATGACGGGGTTGGCGTTGTACATCATGTCGTTGGGGATGCTCGAGGTGTCCATCTGCGCGGCCTGCGAGATGAGGTTGTTGTTGATCTGGCCGCGGCAGAGGTGAAGCACGGGCCAGACGGCGAAGATCATGCGGCAGGCCACCATGGCCGTCTGGAGCTCGTCGACGAAGTCGTCGGTCCAGGGCACCTTGCGCGAGTGTTGGAGCTGCTGGTGCGCGGGCCTGGCCTTGTCGATGGAGAAGCCGCCGCGGACGGCCAGCCAGAGTGCGCGACGCGCGTCCGGGAGGGCCGAAGACTGCGTGGGTGCGAGGACCAGACGACCGCGTCCGAGGACGAGCACGGCGGCCGACACGGAGAGGGCGCAGAGCGGGAGCAGGTAGGCGGCCCAGAAGCCGACGTGCAGCTCAAGGGCCGTCGTGGCCAGGCCGGACAGGCCGCCGACGTTGATGCACCAGTAGTAGTAGTTGTAGATGGACTCGAGGGTCAGGGCGCGGTCGACGACGACGCGTTCGCCGCTGCGGGTGGTGACGACGGCGCCGTCCTCGGTGGTGTACTGGTCGCCGACGAAGGCGGCCATGAGGCCGTTGGCGCCCGACATGCCCAGGGCGATGAGGACCATGGAGGCAATGAAGAGGCCGGCGGAGTAAGGGGCCAGGGACTCGAGGCTGGAGACAAACAGGAGGACGGTGCCGGCGAGGTAGACGACGAAGGTGACGCACAGCGTCCGGTAGCGGCCGAGCCCCTTGTCGGCCACGATGCCGGAGGCCATGGGCGTCAGCCACGAGATGATGTTGAAGACGTTGGAGACCTGCGAGGCCCTCGACTGGCCCCAGCCCAGGGCTCCGGGGCGCAGCGGGTCGCCTCGGCCGTTCTGCATGTAGTTCATGAAAGGCGTCGTCATGCCGTAGAAGGAGAAGCGTTCGGCCATGGTGAGCAACATGACCAGCCAGGCCGCGCTAGGGATCCTATCCGCCACCCTGGGGAGGTCCTTGGTCGCCGGGTTCTCGTCAGGCTGGCCGGCGTCGTCGTTGGCCTTCTCCAGATCACCTAGGCCGGACTTTTCGAGAGGACCGGTAAGGTCTGGGCCGTCCGCCCGGCTTACCTGGTCTGTCATGGTTGCTGGTTGTTGGTCTGTTTTTAGACAGTGACGGGAAACAGCTAAGCAGTCGTAGGGTAGTTCAAGATTCTGTTCGGGAATAGGGGGTTAGATGTCGACCCACGGTGATACTTGAAACTGCGTAGGTAGGAGGAGAAGTCAAGCTTTTTCTCTCTTCTTTTCTTCTCGATCTGCTGCTAGAAGCTCTGTTCATTGCTCGCTTGCAATAACAGCACCGTAAGCGAGCTTGGTTTTTTATATTAGTCATAGCTAGGTTGAGGCTGTTTCGCTAAGGTATCCTCTTCATGTCCACAAACCCATCGAGACGAGGACAAGAGCTGCCGTCGAGGTTCTTCTCCCAATGTCCAGGAAGTGGTGGTAGACAGGGAATCTGTGTGATTTGGTCTTGATTGGCTGGGAGAAGGGGAACGATATCCCCTCGCCTAGATCGCCAAAACTTGAAGGTGGAAAAAATATATATAAAAAAAGAGAAAGAGGGAAAAAGAAAGCGACCTCGGTTGCGAACGGTGCGCCTAAATCAGCCTTAGCTATACAGAGTAGATTGTCTACCAATAAGCGTGTGCAATTCTAACATCTAGCTCCGGACAGGAGGAGCTCCGCAGGTCGGGGTACCCTGAGTCAGACATACCCCATGCTACCTACCTAGGTACCTACCTACCCGCCTAAGCTACAGGTACCTTAGCACGCTAGTCCCGGGCCGTAGCTAGCAGGTGGGTGTGAGACCCGCACCAACCTTAACCTTAGCCTCTGTCGACGGTAGGTAGTTAGTTAGTAAGCATATTCCCCGGCCGAGACAGCCGTCGGCCGCCGGGCCGCCGCTGTTGGGGCATGCCATAGTGCTCCTCGGCCGGGGTGGGGGGCTCATGCGGCTCTCCAAAGTACCTACCTCACAGATTTAGAGGCTGTCCGAACCCCCACCCAGTCCGAGGGGCAGCGCTCCCCGGTCCGCCTTCTTTGTACCCAGAGTGGTGTTAGTCCCGGTTCAGTTGTCAGAAATTACCTCTCCACCCTCCCTTGTTCGGTGGCAAGGTATGCCTGTCGTCATGTCTACCAATTGGGTAACCACCCGTTGCTGAAACATGTTGCCGTTGTGGTGCCCGTTGGCCAAGGTAGGGGTTAGTGTCGTGAGGGAGCTACCAGAGCAAACGACGCTCTAGGGCGAATGAGCTCGACTCACTGGGTGGTGACGGTGGGGGCCGTGGATTTGAAAGGATCTTTTGTTGGACGCCAAACGACGACATGCATCAACGTAATAACATGTGTGAGTCACTGCGAGACTTGGGACGTGACATTGGAATCTTGTTCCAGCACGCCTGATCATCCCCACGCGGACGAAAGGAATTGCCTAGGGATTACAGTGAATGGGGTGTAGTAGGCCAAGTACCTAGGCTGAGTTGGTCTATCGTTCGTCCGGTCTCTACTATTGTGTCTATAATCTAACGTGATCTAACTGTTGTCTCTTTACCATCCAACTTTTTTCTGCATTTCCAGAGGGCTGATTCCGTTAGTTCTAGTCACGCTGGATCACAGGCTTTTGGCAGAAGAAACGGGTAACACCTCACACTCCATCTTAAGAAGGCCACCCTTGCGGCGGCACGAGCCCGTCCGCTATTCTACACCTCGGATTTGTTCTTATTTCTATACGCTGCATGAACTGTCTCCGTGTGCTGACTAAAAACCGTCGGTATGCGCCCTGACCAGCTGCTCAATCTCGCGCCCGATCCCGATGGCCTCCCGCCGGCTGGTGCTCGAGACGACCAGGAAGAAGGCGATGAAGCTGCCAAAGACCTTGCCTGTGCGGGGATCGGGGACCTCCTGGCCGTCCTGCATGAGGGTCGCGCACTTGACGACGTGGTCGCGCAAGCGGCGCCCCGCCGCTCCCCCACGGTCCAGGACGGCCGCGCAGACGTCGCCCGACCGGTAGGTGCCGCCCTTCTGGGCCGAGACGAAGAGGAGCTGCATGTGGTACTGGGCGCCTCCCACGAACGGCCGTGACAGAGCCACGAAGCGCTCCCGATCGCCCACGGCGTTGAGGACCGCCAGGCTGTAGTATGAGACGCCGTACGCGTGCGCCGTGGCCTCCACCTCTTGCCACCCCGGCGGCCGGGGGTTGATCTCAATAAGGAAGACGTCCTCGGGCTTCGCCGAGGAGGCTGTCGCCCCCGCCTTGGGCCTCAGGTCCACGATGCCGCCGCCGCCGCCGCCGCCGTCGTTGGGATCGCCGCCTTCTTCCCTAGCGTAGTGGCTGCTCGAGTTGCGCAGCCGGGCCTCCATGTGCAGGACGCCGTCTCGAAAGCCGACGGCGAGGGCGACCTCGTGCAGTCGCCGCCGCAGCGCGTCGAGCTCGCTGGCCGCCAGGGCCGACGGCAGCATGTTTGACGTCTCGACAAACGTGGCTGGGGGAGACTTGTCCTTGGTTCTGCCGTCATCATCATTGTCCGCGGAGCTGGGAAAGTCGTCGTTGACCTCGAAAAACGCGACCTCTCCGTCCACGAGCGCCATGTTGGCGTCAACCTCGGGCCCGTCGACGTACGCCTCGACGACGACGTCGCGGCCGTGCCAGTCGGCGAAGAGGTCCTGCCACAGCATGGGCACCCTGGCGCGCAGCTCCCGTTCGTCAGCCACTTTCCAGACACCCTCGGACGACCAGCCCTTGCAGGGCTTGACGATGAGCGGGTACGGCGGCGGGGCCCGCCCGCCGTCCTTCTCGGCGAGCAGCGCCTCCAGGTCGGCTGGCGAGCGGACAAGCCGGGCGTACGCGTTGGCGTCGAGCTGGCGCGTCCGGAACTTGTTCTGCGCCAAGGCGACGGCCGCGGGCGGCGAGGTGGGGAACCCCAACAGGGTGGCCGCCTGGGAGACGATGCCGAGGAGGTGCTCGTCGACGGACATGATGCCGTCGAAGGGTTTTCCGGCGCCCTGCATCCCGGATACCACATCCGCAAGGCGCTGGGCCAAGCCGGCGTCGGCCGTCAGGTCGACCGGCCCAAACTCCTCGCGGAGGTGGGCGTACTCGTCGCGGGCGACCACCTGTTCCGGCACGTCCAATACGACCAGCGCAATGTTCAACGCGGCGGCCGCGGCGGCGTACCCCTTGAACTTGCTCAGGGGCGCCGCGCCCACGAATGCCAGTCGCCTGCGAGGTATGGGGTTTGGTGATAGCCAGGCGAAAGAGAGACGCTTGGTCAGCTCCTCGTTAAGCAGCGCGGCAGACTTTTCCACGCCAGCGGCACAAGATGAGGCCATTACGACGGCACCGTAGCAGTAGGGCAGCAGGTTGGACAGGCCCATGGTCTCGTAGGTGTCGGCGGAGAGCCCTTGGACGTGCTGTCCCGGCGCGAAGAAGCCTCGCACCTCGGTCACGTTCAAGCAGTCGACCATGCGCCGCTCAAGAAAGTCGGACTGGACCGCGTAGCCCGACCGCACGGGGAGGAGGAGCTTCACTAGGCTGTGGTCCTCGCGTGTTACGTCCAGCAGGAAGTTCCGGACAGCAGCAGAGGACGAGGCAGCGTCTGTTGCGGAATCATCTGAGTTCTCGCGCAGAGTATCGTCAGGGAACACATCAACGACGAGAGTGCCCGTGTCTTTTGGCAGCCGCTCGGTCTTCCAGGACCGTCTGTCGACAGTCGTATAGCGCAAACCTGATAGGTTCAAAAGGTTAGCCGTCTGCTATTTGTGCTGGTAGACTCTAGAGGCATCATCACATACCCATACTGGAGGTCTCTAGGGAAAGAAGGGCATCGACAGTGAGTGAGGCATTCACACCATAAGAGAAACACGATGATTATTGCGTCGGGGAGGGAAACAGTCTGTAGGCCTTCATAACGACGAGTGCACCCAGGCAACCCCTCGTCTGGGAACATGAAGCCCAACTAGGCCAAGCAAACAGCCTGCATCACCGTTGGTTGTGCACCGAGGCTTAACCCCTACGCCAAGGGCCTAGAATTGCTTAACCAGGTCAAGCTCATAGCCTTACGCCGAAGCATACTCCACCAACCCACCGGACTCTCCCGCGCCCCTGCAAAGGAACTTTTGTGCATGTCCCTAGGGGCATGTAAGCCACGAATCAGTAGTCAACCTCTGCGCGTATAAATACAGCAAACTTTTTCCAGCGGACCCCCCTGGCAGGTACGGAGGTAGAGTCCCACATCATTCCAACGCAATCTGGGCGGAGACTCTGAAAACCGTAAGCCGCTGGCACCTCCCATCCTAGTAAGTGCCCCCTGCTCAGGCGAGAGAGCCATGCGTTTCGAGGCTGTGTAGAGTTGAGGTGACAATAGATCCAGTTGATGACGAATGTATTCACGAAACTACACGTAACCTAAGACTGCCTGTTAGCTTTAATAGGGTCAGTGTTCAGGCTGGTTGGGGCTTAGGCAAGGGTTGAATCGAGATACAGGGTTAGGGTTAGGGTCATATGCTTAGGGTCACATGTCTTTTCTCTAGTTTCCAGTCACGTAAGTGTGTCAGTTATCAGCTGGACCCATTATTACCTTAATTCTGCGCAGGCTAGAAACGCATAGTACTCTTGTCTTAGCTGAAAGGGAGAGAATTGCCAGTCAACGTGTAGACTCCGGTCCAGTGAAGGATGTTGAATTTACCGTGACCAAGTCAATGTGCTATGCAATTTCGCCCTGGGCCTAACAGAACCACGCTTCCCAAGCCTGCAATAGATGGAAAACGTAGGCTTTCACGACTTGTACCTAAGTTTCTCTTCTTGCTGCCACTCTTGCCCTCGCCATCACATTTGGTATAGACTCTTGATCATTGATTAGGGTTCCCCTTTTCTTCAGCAGCTTCATGTCTTCGTCTTGGTAAGTGACAATAAGCACTCTTCCAAAGTCTCCAAATAGGAAACGGGTATTGTGCCGGTATAGAACAATTGTGAAAATGGAAAAACAACTCCTCCCACTCCCCCCTTGCCCCTCACCCATCTTGGAACAGCAACCCACGCGTGATGCAAAGTACATGATTATACCCATTTGGACTGTATTCTTCATCGACCGGTCCCATGGATGAAACCCAGTCAGCCTGCAGCTCAGCCGGGCATCATTTCTATTTAACCGCGCCGTCGAAGCTGCCTAGGCGATCCACACCGATGTCATACGGACGAGCTGCCATACCAAGTTCCTCGCAAGATTATTGCTCAGGTTTCTTTTTTCTGCTACACATACCGCGGCAGCCGCCGGAAGAGTATGATATGCGAGCATTGTTGGATACGACGGTCTCAATGTGAAGACGTGGCATCTGGTCTGTGGTGCCGTCACACCTCCCTCTATTCCCACTCCTTCACGGATCTTGTATCACATTTGCGCATCAGAGGTTGCCTTGCGCGTTGGCTACATTTCCAGCCAGGGCTTGTTTTCCCCCCTCCATCATGACCATCTTCAATACAATTCTTTCAATTATCCGCCCTCGATGACTGCCTAAACCCACTCTTGAGGCAAATTTCCTCACACGATGGTTCCTTTCTTTGTCCCAACAGTCACAATGCGGCTTACCCGGCCATCGCCCCTATGACCACACTGGCGACGCCTTCCTAGCCCCAGTCCTCAGTGCCCACATGTCATCTCGAGGCGACCGGCCTTGAGTGCCTAGTCTGCGGGCACCTGTACTTCTTGGTGAAGATGCAAAAGTCCCATGCTCTGGGCACATGTCGGGCGACGTAGGTCCATCCGTCTGGCCTCGGTACAGTTCTCATTGGCCGTGGCTTCGAAGGACGCCTCCTGCTCTCTGTCAGGGTATGAATTGTGGTCAAGTGTCTTTGAACTGCCCAACTTGAATCACTCTCTCTGGCGGGTCCGCAACAATAAAAAGGGAGTAATCGTTGCACTTCGAGGGAGGGATACTGCACCTCACCCCCTCCAAGCACCCACCGCATTGTCAAGATGGCTGTCACAGTAGCTACTCGGGAGGCCTCTTCTGGGCATCGCAAGCCGACCATGGAATCGGCAGCAGAACAGCAACAAATCCCTTTCAAGGACCGAGATAGCTCGCGCGCTGTTGTCGCCGCTGCCGCCACCGTTGAAGTCCTTGTTGACGCCGAGCTTGAGCAGAACAAATCAAAGTTCGTCCTCCCAGAGGTCTCTCTTGTGGATCGCCATGCCGACGAGCCACGCCATCTGAGAGTGACCGTCATCGGTGCTGGTATAGCTGGCATCGTTGCTGGTGCCCTCCTTCCAGCCAAGGTCCCAGGCATCGAATTAACCATCTTCGAGAAGAACGCCGATATGGTAGGCATTGACATCTCCCCTTCCCGCCCTCCATCAATGCTCTCTTAATAGCCGCCTGCTAACAGATGGGGAAAAGGGAGGTGTCTGGTTCGAGAACGTCAATCCCGGCGTCCGCTGCGACGTTCCGGCGCACGTGTACCAGACGTCTTTCGCGCCGAGCACGCAGTGGTCCGAAGAGTATGCCCAGGGCCCGGAACTCCGGGACTACTGGGCTGGCGTGGCGCGCAAGTACGACGTGTACAGGTACTTGAAGGTCTCCCACGAAGTCAAAGACCTCCAATGGGACAACGAAAAGTCGGTCTGGCTGGTCAAGGTCTGCGATCTCCAGAGCGGAGAGGTCCTCATCCACGAAGCCGATTTTGTGCTGACGGCCATTGGACGCTTCAACGACTGGAGGCTGCCCGACTACCCGGGAATCAACGACTTCAAGGGACACATCCGACACACGTCGAACTGGGACCCGACATATGATGTCTCAGAAAAGAGAGTGGCAGTCATTGGCAACGGGGCGAGTGGCATCCAACTTGTGCCACACCTTCAGAAGAAGGTCGCTCGGCTGGACCACTACGCCCGGAGCAAGACTTGGATAGCCGAGTCCTGGGGCGGGGAATCAACAAAAATTGAACGCAAGTTGATATCCAAGGAGCTGAGAGACTCGTTCCAGGATACGGACGTCTACCTCAAGTATCGGAAGAACCTGGAGCAGAGCCACTGACGCTTTTTCCACGGGTGGCTCAAAGACTCCGACAGCAACAAGGAGGCGCGCGAAGCACTCCTGAAGCACCTCGCAGTGCGCCTGGCTAAACGGCCGGACCTCATCGAGATCATGATCCCGGGCTTCTCTCCGCATTGCCGTCGGTTGATGCCGGGCCCCGGATATCTCGAGGCCATCATGGAGGACAACGTTGATTACATCCAGAACCCCATCAAGCGGTTCACCGAGACCGGCATCGAGACGGCAGATGGCACGCATCGCGAAGTGGATGCTGTCTTCGCCGCGACTGGGGCAAATGTCGACGTCCTCCCTCCGTTTGGCATCACCGCCAACGGCAAGAGCATCGCCCAGCTGTGGTCTCCGGGTGGCGAGTACGGGTTCCCGTATAGCTACCTCGGCTTCGCGACGCCCGGGTTCCCGAACCTCGGCTTCATTCAGGGACCCAACGGTGCCGGCCGCTCGGGCACGGTACCGCACAACGTAGAGGTCCAGGTCACCTACTTTGCAAAGATGCTCAGGAAGGTGGGCCGGGAAGGGATCAAGACGATGCAGCCGTCCAAGAAGGCCGCGGACGACTTCGTGCAGTACTCGGACGCCTTTTTCAAGAAGACGGTCATGTCGGAATGCAAATCGTGGTACAACACCGAGAGGCCTGGCTCGAGGATCCACGGGTTGTGGCCCGGGAGTGCGGCGCTGGTTGGCCTCGTCGTGAACGACCCCAGATGGGAGGACTGGGAATACGAGTACCTTTCGGATACTGGGAACTCGCTGCTGGGATACTTCGGCAACGGGTGTACCAAGTTTGAGACAGACCCGGAACACGACGTCACCAACTATCTGGTAGACCCGGCCGGCATCGATCTCAGGAAGCTTCACGAGGGTTGGTGGAACATACCTTAGACTGAACAAACAGGAGCCTTTTCTTTTTCTTGCTCGATAAAATTGAATTCTTCATCATAATTTATAGGCATTAGTCTTGGATCAGCCTGCTTAGCCATCGATTGGCAGCTAAAATTCACTTCCGCCTTCAAGTCAGTGTAGTTGTTTGTTCTTACAAAGTTGAACATTTCTGGCCGTCACAACCGTCATTGGTCATCAGCCGAAAGCCAATCTCGTTCTCATGGTCTTTTTCCATCGCATCAAACCTCAGCCACCCATCTCCACCGTTGGTAGCGAAAGGCTTTCGAGCATCAATGCCCATCTACTCTCACCTTTGACTCCTCTTGAGGCGCCTAAATACCTGACCTTGAGCATTTATCACCTTCATATCCGTTATCAGGATCGTGATTTTCTTCCTTACGACTTTCTCCGTTGCATCAGACCTCAACCACCATTTTCCACAATTGATCGGCAGCCAAAGCCTGCCTCTTGCGCACGACTTCCTTCATCGCTGTGGATCTTGTCTCTCAACTGCTTTGGATCCATTGTTTTGCTTTTGAGCAACCAGGTCTCAACCTGTCAGCCGTCCAAGATCGGGGCAAAGTTTGCAACCTTTACTCTTCCAGTCTTGGTCCTTTTCCAACCAGGAAAACCTTAAGTGGTAGCTTTCTCCGAAAGTTCAGGCATTGTGTATTATATGGAGCCCGTCAAATTTCTCCATCCTCTCTCCGTGCTGCAAGCAGGTTCGATCATTCAACCATCAAGCCAGTTATTCGTCCATCCCAATCACGTCAACCACGCGAAATCCACCACCAATCCATTCCATCGACGATCGAAAGCAATTGAACAGACTCAAAGACTACCGAGAGTTCATTACGATGGACCCTTTCAACAGGCTACCAGCAGAGCTCCGTTTGGACATTCTTACATCGACCTGGTGCCAACACACGGTTTTGCAGGTCATCCAAGCCTCACCTGTCATGCTGAGGCAGTATACTGCATCAAAAGAATACATCATAAGGAAGGTGATTGTCTCTGAGTTCGATGATGGCATGATACAAGACGCCATAGCAATTATTCTTTTCCCTTCACAGTCTACTAGTGACTTCGAAACCTTAGCCTATCATCATTGTCGATCTTGGGCAACACAACAATTCAACAACCCATTCAACCAACCTCTGGAGAGTCAGAACCAATACTTAATCAACAAAATCAGCAAACTCTACAAAGGACTGATGTTCTTCATTGAGGACTATCTTACCAAGGCCACTGCCGTCTTCCCTCCGCGGGAGTATCTATGTCTTTCATCTCGAATAGAACCCCAGTTGAGGTTCAAAGATCAGGCAGTCAGTCCTAGATTCGATACAGCCAGTCTTACAGGTCTAGAAAGAAAGCGACTACTGCGAGCCTTTCTACGGTACCAGCTAAATTCTCTCATGGATAGGGATACCCAAGAGCTTTTCCAAGAGGCACTGTATCAATACAGTGGCCGAGGATTCCGACAATGGGACCTACAGGCAATCTTGTGTGTCAGCACATATCTCAGAACTCTTTACGGGGCCATGTTTGCCCAATGCGGCGATTCCTGGCTACCAGAAGTTATCCTAGGCTCTACTTCATCTCACTCACCTGGTTTGCTTTACCCAGATAGCCTATGCGTCCATCCTGAGGAATATGCCTTGGATATGGGCGGCGGATGGTCTGAAATTGCAGCAGAGTTATCAGATTATGGCTTCGACCTCGCCACAATCCTTCTTCGATCCGCCACAGCCGGACAACCTGGTCGGGACCGCCTCAAGAAGTGGTTTATGAAGTTTCGCCCAAAAGACGACTTCAGAAGGGACTCACACTATCTCAGACAAGGCCGTGATTCTCTTGGTGCAGTGGAGGAGGGTTCAAAAAATGGCCCTGGTATGTACCAGATGCTTCACTCCCGTATTATTCCAAACTATTGCACTCTCACGGCCACGTACCAACAAAGGGCATGGGTATTCTTTGATGACGCTAGATTCTACCCCTCGCCTTCGCCTGATGCAAAACCACATTTTCCAACTGAGGATGAGGCTTTGGATGAGCGCTTGCAAAATACAAAAATGGATGAGGATTGGTTTAACTATCCACGGGAGACCAGAGCTCGGCATCGGTCACAAAAGTGGCACAACAAACAGTGCGGGATACTTCCAGAAAAGACAAAGGTTGAAGACTATCAAGACTCAGAGCTGGAAAAACAATGCCAGGTTTCGCCGCCTGACCTTGTTGATGGGATGTTGTTGTCTACCCTACGTCCGTTTTGGCAATGAGATAACGATATTAGCCTAGAGACTGGTTACTATCGAGTGTGGAGATAAGCCAGCATGAATTTGGCACCTGATTGGCAGTACTCTCTTAGCAGGATGATTTAGAAAAGATGTTATTACTACAGAATGACTATAGGTGAATCGACACACATGACCGACGTGTAACCAGTTGAGCCTTATTTCCTTCAGCTACAAGACCAGCACCGACTTGGCCTTCATCAGGTCATTGTGCCTTAGAATGTCGAAGAGGCACGAGACGGTGATCCTCTCGTCGGACGTCAAGATCACGTTGTCAATCTTCTCACGATCTTCCCGATCAGGCCGACTATCTTGAACGACTTGCGCAGCCTCTTGAAGGAGTTCATGACTCTTGAGATGGAGAGGATCATGGTATACACCTGGAAATCGATGCTGGTATACTCGTCCGTAATCGATATGATGTTGTTCCTCCCGTCCACGATTCTTATGCCGCACAACACCTCGTAGTCGCATCTTGTCGCAGGGGGTAAACCCGACGCCCGCAGCACTCGGAGAGACGTCTGCCTGTAGGATGAGCCTTCCAAAAGAGTATATTACTCATCCACTCATAGGATCGCCTTTCCTAGAGCCCTTACAATATAATTGCACTCCATGCCTATTTCTATGCGTCTGTCCGCGACACCCTTGAACGTGCAAATCACCGGCGGTTTGGCGTCCTTCGACCCGTGCTGGTACCTGACACCCCTCATATGGGATGCGGCACTGGTACGTTTCATCTTCACCCGTCAGGCAAGCCATATTCAATACGCAGGTGTTGTCGCTCAACCTAGGGATCTTGGGAGTGTACATCTAATCATCGATAAGGATGTTGTCATGGACTTTGCCACCCACCACCCCAGCACCATCCCCGAGCGCAAGAAACCGTAGGGCTGCGCGAGGCTGTTCATGCTCATGTGTGCAATGAAGACCCTGTCTTCTCTCCTTTCTCTCCTCTCCACGTTTGACTTCCATTAGTTAGAAGGGTAATGATCCTGAACATGTGCCTCCACAACTTTAGGTTGAAATTATGATCTTGCACATTTCGCCTCTCTCGCGTATATATATTCACTTGGACGTTGTTGTGGGCAAAACTACGGAGGTTATCGAGGACTCGACGTTGTTCTCCACCGCGCAGCCGTACTCTGGCTTGGCCTCTGACTCTGGCCTCCCGCTGTACTAGAACTTTGACTCCCTTTTGTGTGTCTCTTTCGAGAGCCCTCACTGGTTAGTGAGACGATCCCCTAGATCTCTTCCCCGTTGAAGCCAGCTTTGGTGAGCGAGTACAAGTCGATTGAGATCCTGATGGACTATATGCCTTCTGGTGTTATCGTGACCTTGAGGGAAATCTTGCTGTCGGGGCCCCGGGTTGGGCAGCTCCCTGCAATGAGGATCTCCATCTACTTTCATTTGCCCTAAGGTGCACTTTTCTATCTTATGACATGTGCAAGGGACCTGACCTTGTTGACGACCCTTGACAGTATCTTGAACAGGCCCAGGTCTGTCAGCCTTCATCCCTTCGCACCCTAGATCGGGTTGTTGTCGTAGGCCACGTCCAGGGACGAAGAGGCCGCGAACCTGAAGCTCTTAGTCCGCCTCTGCTTGCGCGGGATTCCCGTTTGATCGCCGCCCCCAGAATAGACATACATGCCCTGCACTTTCAGGGTGCTCTCTTAAAAAGATGGGATTTTGTCTCCTCGATTTTATGCAGGCGTAAGGTCCAATACTACTAGATACCTGCCCAATTCAGGCACCGCAAGGTAACACTTTATAGCTGTAGAGTAAGCATTTGTCACTAAACCAAGCAGACGACGACGTGGAGACGGATTTGCCTTGTATGCCCCGCTCGCCAAGTGAAGCCCAGAGTGTGGCGGCAAAATGAGACTTCAGCTTGTAAGCCACCATTTCTGAGCACTAAGAAAAAGCTGCATTCGAAATTCAGCTGCGGGGCTGTCCGACGAAAACGATTCCAAGAAGAAAGAATTTTACGTTCTCTATGTCATTAGTGAGCATTATTAAACCTCTAGCTATGCCTGCCTTTCTCCCTGCGCCTAGCAGAAACCCAAATTCTTCAACCCTATTGTGAATTCAGAGCAGTCCAAGATCTTGCATCTCGGCCCTGAAAGTCGATAGGCCAATATTCAGCTGATTGATGGATGATGGTGTCCTCTCAGACGAACAACAACGCTATGGCTGCAAAACACTCGGTCTCCTGGCTTAAACCCACTGCCATGGTTGGCCTTTGGCTTTGCAGCTTCGCCTTCGCTGTAGGACACCATATTTACTACACTTCCCTTGATGGCAAGCTTGCCGAGGACCAGGACATGGTCATACGCTATGGTACCGGCTTTGCCTTCCTCACCAAAGCTTCCATTGTAGCCAGCGCAGGTATCGCAATCCAGCAGTTCAGTGAGTTCCACAGCTTCTGACCAGTGGCAGCATCAATCTCACACTTCCAAAGTATGGTCCCTCGTCAGTAGCCGTCAGATCTCCGTCGCTGGTCTCGATGCCTGCTTCAGCATTACGTCAGACCCTACGGCAATAGTCACTCTAGAGTTATGGCGCAAAGCCCCTGCGCTTGCAATCCTCGGCGCTCTGTTCTTCATGGTCCCGCTCGCCGCCATAGTGGCACCCTCATCTATATCTGTCGTTACTCTTGAGACGGTCCTGCAGGAGAAATGTCAGGTGCCGAGCCTCGATTTTAGTAAAGGCTTTGACTGGTCGTATGAGACGCCACAGCTTGCCCTGGCTTTATACCTCGAGGAAGGCTGGATACCGCCGAAATCGCTTGTAGTATCGTCTCAAACATCGTCTCGAACATCGTCTCGAGTATCGTTTCGAACATTGCCCTCATCGTGGCCCTCATCGTGGCCCTCGTCGAGTAACTCAACACGATCAAAGCGGCAAGAACCTGTTGCTAGAAGTGGAATTTATGCAGGACCATCTCCCTATACCCACCAGCTGATTCGGCGAGGTTTTGTTGGTGGTAACACACTTACCTTTCCGACTCCTTGTGGGTCAAACTGCACATACACGGTCAACATCCCAGGCATCGGTTACAAGTGCAACCAAGTCCACGAAACTTCACCAGCAGCCCATGTTGCCTTTCAAGCCCTGGCCGATCCCAGCGAGATTCAGCTCAGGTGCTTTGTTGGCGTTTTCTTTGCAAACCGAAGCCTAACTAGCTGGGTGAACGAGAAAGGAATGCTCATTAACTCCACAGGGGAAAACACCCTTGTGAGTCTTAGTGAGTATTTCACCTGCACCCCGTGGCGCGTCAATTACAACGTACGGTTCACGTACGTCAACAACATCCCCACCTATCGCGTTTTAGGTGAAGATGCTCTCAGCACTATTGAGTTTACTACGTTTGCGCAAAACAGCTCGCTGAGTATGAGCTACGCGCCGACCAACTACTGGGCGTACCAGAGCCTTGTGGACGTGCTGGCGCAGCACATCAATGGCAGTATGTTTACTAAGCGCAGCAATGGGCAGACGTCCTCGACGCTGCTGAGTGCGACGCAGCTAGTGGATTACATAAAGCTTTCGGCGAATTCGAACGAAATCTATCAGGAGTTGGAGTGGCCGCAGCTAGGGTTCCGGGAAAGGCTGACCGAGCTCGTGAGAAACGTGTCGCTGTCGCTACTAGAGGAGCCGTATTTGTACATTCGTACAACGCAGGAGACAACATGTGAGATTTCGACAAGCACTACGCGATGGGTTTATGATCAAAGGCTTTTATTGATTGCGTACGGCTCGCTAGGTGTATTTGGGGTGTTGATGCTATGGCTGGGGGTTGCGGCGATTGTAGCTAATGGCTATATGACTGATGTGTCATTTTCGAGGTTCTTGTGCACAACAAGAAACATAGCGTTGGATGCTGCAGTCGTTGGTGACAGCTTTGGGGAGCAGCCGCAAGGCAAAGACTTCAAACAGTTGGTGTTGCAGTTTGGTGAGTTGAAGGGGAACAATCAAGTAGCCTTTGGGACGCCAGAACAGATTATGCCTTTGGGCAGAGGGCTACATATTCGTAGACATGCGTAAAGCTTGAATATATGTATCACATTAATGATAAAGATGCTAGAACGAGGTGGTAGATTATAGCACTGCTTTACACCGTGTCCACGTGTATCGTTCCCTTTACATCTGATCGCGTCATTGTAGACTTGCCGATGTTGCTGAACGAACAAATATGACTTCAGTTGATTGACATAGCCGGCTACAAAAACGTATCGAGGTCCGATCCAACACTCTGGAAGCTTTTCAATTTCTGTTAGGTAAATGCCGAGTTATATGTGCCGGCGACAATGATGTAGCAATATCTATTTTATTTTGGCCGAACATTCAGTGAGCAGCACAAGATAATGGAGGTTGTGTCTATTTTGCCAGATCTATCAAAGTTTGTTCGATCTTGCCAAGGGAATTGTATTTCTCCATCACAGCTTTCAACTCTTCGCAGCGCTTCTTGTACTTTGGGTTACCAAGCACCTCGTCAACACCTTGAGCAATCTGCTCTGGTTTCGGCTTCCCCGTGTGTAAGCTCAGTCCAACACCAGAGAACTCTGCCCGAGCCGCCACCTCTGGCTTATCTTCAGTGTCGCCAGCAAGGAGAGTTGGAACACCGTTGGCGATGCCATGCTGAAAACCCCCATAGCCCCCGTTTTGTATCCAAAGGTCAGCAAACGGCAAAACGACGTCGTATAAGAGGAAGTCGGATATCCGTGCGTTGGATGGAATCGAGAAGTCGGAACGTAGCACCGCCCCCGCCTTGCCCAAGATTGCGACGACAAGTACGTCAGAACGATCCCGCAGACCTTCCAGAGTTGGGAGGATGACGTGCTCGTAGTTGGTAGCGAATGTTCCCTGACAGACTACGACCAGCTTCTTACGCGTCGCCTCTGGCATCCTGGCGTTGTCGGTAATGTCGGTCCACCAACTTGGTAGTGCGTAGTCCTTCGGCACCGGCTTTGGCGGCAGGCCTCCCACGAATTCAATGTGACCGGGGAGGTCGGAACGGGGAAGCTCGACTTCTGGAATGCACATTTGAAAAACACGCTCGTACACCCGCGGATGATACACGATGTTGAAGCCGAGCTCACCCGGGGGAGGGATGTGCTCTGGGTCTGCGCCGGCTTCAATCAGGTACTTGCGCAATGCCGCCAGCGCACCCTTCAGTGCAAAATTGCGCACAAGGTCATGCAGCATCTTGTTGCGGAGACGGCCGGACGGTGTCGAGTCTGGTGGGAGCCCGGTGCCGAAAGGCCCAACGTCAACGCTCTCATAGGTAAGGGGGACGACGTTGACGTTCAGGATCTTTGGTGCGAGAGCTCGCTTCTCGTCCGAAACCAGCTTGAGGGGGAGAATACCTAATATCGAATTCTCCGCCAACATGACGAGTTTGCGTGACGGATCTCGCCTTTGCGTCACTTCCAAGGCCCGGCGGATTGAGCTGGCCTGAGAAGGAATGTACGGCATGAAGATATGCTCGAGGTCGTATGCCAACGTTTCTAGACCGGGAGCCAGCTTGAGCCTCTCCGGAAACTTCCCGTCCGGATTACCGGCCAAAGCGAGATCATATTGACACCAGTCGCACTCCTTATCCAGGGCTATGAAAGTTGCTCCGATGGCTTCGATTTGAGGCTTGAAGTAGGAAGCTTGGAGAATGCTGACATCGAATCCTTGGTTGATGAGGTGCTGGCACATGTGCAGCACAGGCGTGAAATGACCGACTGCTGCACCTGCAATCGCAAGGACCAGAGGTTTGAGGTTGTCGTTGCCGACGTTTGTCATTGTTGATGACGATATTTTGAGAATTGGAGCTAGAGTCGATAGATAGGCTCCATCAGCAGGAGGATTGTTCGCGTCTCGTCTGCGGTTGTGGCTCTCATCACCAGGATAAATATGCGTTTTGCATCTTTGATCCGAAATCTATTTAGACCCGTGGTCGAAACAGAGTCCCGAGAAATAACCCCGGCTGTGGCTGCCGTTCTTCGTACATGGACCCCTTGTAAAGTATCGTATCGACATTCACACCTCGCGTCGTATTTCGCTCACCGCTTGATACGGCACCTTGATCAGGCACCAGAGGGAGCACGACTCGTAATTAGCTTTATTCCGACTGGGTTCACCTCGGTCGGATCCACCGTGGAGAGATTTGTGTCGGAGAAAGATGAACAGAACCCTGCCTGCTTCTGGGATGGCGAGGTATGCCGGCCCAGACCAAAACCTCAGTTCAATTTCACCGCCTTACATCACGATATTGCCTGAACGACTGAATCATTGGGAAGCCTTCTTTTCAGTGCATAGACGACTAGCTAGTATGATAATTTGCGTGCTTTTACTACAGCATGTTTGGGCCGTCTTGTCAGAGCATCACGAGCCTCAAATCCGGATAGAGCTTCGGGAACCGGCAGAAATTCAAAATGCCAGAGCAAAAGCGTCAAGGAAATGCGAAACTCGAAGAGACCCAGCCTCCTGCCGAAACAACCACGCTGTCCAAGTCCAAATGAAAGAAAAGGCCCAGCATTAGGGTTATAATCTTCCTCATGCGTCGTTTCGTTGAGTGCGATCCATCGCTCTGGCCGGAAAAGTGCCATGTCTTCAGGCGACCACTCTCCAGTTTTCGAGCCATCCGAGGCAGGATGACGCAGCTTATCTTCAATGTCGATCTTTGGCGACGTCATCGAAGGCCCGAGGGTATGAGCAAAAACAATGGTGCCTTTCGGGATATGTACTCCAAGAATCTCGGCATCGTCTGTCTCTACGTCGCGAGCAAGAAACGGAATAGGAGAGCCAAGTCGTAAGACTTCATCCATGACGGCATCGAGGTATGGGATTCGCGCCCGAATGATCTCCTCGACTGTTGGTGCTCTCTTCTCGACAAACGCTGCCGAGTGGGATCTGCGCAAATGAGTGCGTAGTTTCTCTTGCACTTCTGGGCTACTCGTGATGTACTTTAGAGCCCACAGGATTGTACTGGAGCTTGACTCGTGACCGGCCATTGTGAAGCCAAACACCTGGAAAATGGTTACGGGTCTTGGAATCAGGACATCTCGATGTCGCGAGCGAGTGACTTACTTCTTCAATGATGACCTGTGTTACATATTGGGGAACTCGATCCTCTTTCTTCGCGAACTGCCGCTCCCGTGAGACGATCAGGTCGACAGCGTTGCCCAACCACTCATCGCCGGCGTCATTCATAGAGTGCATTCTTCCAACCGCTTTTTTTATCTGTCCAGCGACGAACTCGTCTCTCGCCTTCCATGCGTTTCGAATCTTTGGCGTCTTGCTGAGCCACCACCACGTCAGACGCGGGACGACACTGGCCTGCATCACCTCGGCTGTCTTGACCATTGTTAGAGTATCTTTGAGGGCACGATCTACCTTGGCTTCCGGAAATCTGATGGCAGTGTGTTCAGTCGAGCCTTGATGGAGACGCGCAATATCTTTTAGCTGGAAGGAGCGCAACAGATCTATTTGTGGGAGAAGCGCGCGGTGCGGATAACTGGCACCGTAGCTAAATGCTACCACGGCATCCAAAGCAAGATAGTATGCGTCGAGATCCGCGTCGAATGGACGACCTTCAGCGAGCTCGATCTTGATTTCCCAAAGCTTGATCAAACTCTCCACGCCGGCGTAGATGTGAGGTGCAGCGACCGTATGCATGAACCGCGGCGTCATCAGGTCGTTGAGGAGCTTTCGTTGGTTCGCCCACTCTGGCCCGGTCTTTTTCATGATATGATGATGAGGCCCTGCATCGCCTAGGATATCCCGGAAAATTCGGCTTCTGTCGAACTCTTTGTTTCGTGAGAGCATCATATTCTGGACTTCACGAAAGTCGGAGAGGAGCACGATCGGGGGCGCACTGTAGCAAACCAACGTGAGACAAACAAGCCCTTCTGGTAACGATTGGAAAGGGCTTACAACGGCCGGGCAAAAACTTGGCATAATGGCGAGTTGTGCTTCATGGCCTGTTGTCGGAACCAGTCCATCGGCTCGCCTGTCGCCGTAGCATGTTTCGCCAGAGACAGCATGTCTCCCAAGACAGATCGCGCTGCATTCTTGTTGTATGGAATTCCAGGAATGGGCTTTGGAAGCAGTCGTAAGTACAAGATGTACAGAACTGGACCAACAATCGCTGCGAGAAGAAACCCGTTGTGGCTTTGGCCGTCGATTATCTGCAGCATTGTCGAGATTGCTGGCTGGTGCCGGTACAATCTTCTGGGCGCGCGCGAGGTCGTTCTGCGAGAGGATCGATGTTGTGGGGGCTCGAGAAAACTGCTTTGGCAGCGTGAATTCTTTCACCAGCCCAGTTTTCCCGTCAAACGTACTCAAACACAAACACGGCGCACTGGACTGGTTGCGGAACAGCTTGGGGAGAGGTCATGTCGTAGGAAACTCGACATTTGCTTGTGATCCATCTTTGCATTTCAGACCGGTGGTGTTGTCTACTCCATTCGGGCCGAGCAAGGTGTCCCTCCCGAAGTACCGATACTCAAATGGTACCACGAAAGTGTATCGCACAGACCGAGCTGTTCGGATGCTTGCTACCGGGTATCCCTGGTAGCAAAATGCTTGCGACTCGGTGCCGATCTGTGAACGTTGCAACTCTGCAAACCTGGACTGCTGTGGAGAAGAGTGTAAAGCGAGAACGAGATCAAGAGTTCATTTAGAGTGTGTCTGATCCACCGACGAGTCAGCTGTATCTTGCCACGCAACCGCAGCACTTCTGGATTTTTGGAAACTCAATTTAAATCAAGGTCGCATGCGTTTATAGCAATGGTAGTCAAATACTATATCCACATCTTGGGGAAGGTTGCACAGAGATCGAGTTTTGCAATTAACCCAACAAAACGCCAAAAGAGCCTGCTCCTCCTTGATTAGGCTAGCGTTACATGATATTGAAAGAAGATCACCTTGAACACCGTTTCTTGCGAAGATTTCGCCATGCTCTTTTATTACCATATTCCCGTTTAGTACACATTCTGAAATTTGCTGTAGTGATTGTGCTGAGATAGTTCAAAAGCATGTGACTGTGATTTGGGACATGTTTGAAAGACGGGCTCATTAGGAATCAACTCCTCCTGAACTTATTTGTATGAACCACGAAAGATCAAGGTTTCCACTTGTCAGGTCGTATTACTACTTAAAGCTTTCTAGGTCTGACGTAGCAAAAGTCGGGCCTGTTTGTCAGGATGTCGTGGGCCGTATAGCTGGAAAGATTCTCTCCACATGGGAGGAGCTCATAATTCCAAGCAATGAGCGTTAACAACAGCTTCAGACTCATATAGGCCAGCCTCCTGCCAAAGCACCCCCTGGGTCCCAAACTGAATGCCATCATGGGCCCAGCAGTCTGATCGAAGACAAATCCGTCAAAAGTGCTCCCGGCTTTGGTACCGGCTGGAGCCGGAACGAGCCAGCGCTCAGGCATAAAATTCGCCATCCTACCGTCTTCTTTCCACATCTTGAGTGATTCTTTGGAATCTCTGCATTGCTGGGTGCGTAGGCTTTCCTCTACGGGCATCGCCGGACTGAAAAAACTCGGTCCATTGGCGAGCATGAAGACTTGTGTACCTTTGGGGACAAAGTGGCCTAGAATCTGTGTGTCACAAGTGGCCTGGCGAACAAGTCCTGGTACCGGCTGAGCCAACCGCAGCATCTCCTCCACGACAGCGTCAAGGAACGGCATGCTGGTTCGCAGAATCTCCTCATGCGTAGGCCAGCGACCCTCTGACGATGCAGCTGAGAGGGAACCTCTTAGTTGTTTCCTGAGCTTTTCCTGGATTTCGGGGTTGTCGGCCAGACGCTTGATGCCCCAGCAGAGAGTGGTCGACGACGTATCGTGTCCGGCAGAGATGAATGTGATTGTCTAGGGCGTGTCAGCTTAGCCCCTTTCCTAAGTGGAAAACCAGCTCACCTCATCGTAGATCATTCTGCGGTGGAAGTCGGGCAAACGTCCTTCTTTCTCGGCTATCGTGGCCTCCCTGAAGAGCATGTGATCTAAAGCCGACTTGACGCGGGAACCATCTTTTCCGCCCCGAATCCTGTCGATTCCGAGGTCAATCTCTTTACCAAAGACTGAGTCCTTGACCCGCACAGCCTTTTTCGTCGATTCCCGTCGTAGAATGAAAAACCATGCAAGCTTAGGTAGAGGAGCCGCTAAAGCTTCATCGTACACTAGACTTAGGTCACGAAGTGCTTCGACAAAGTCATCAGTGATAGGGCTTTTGGGAAAGACGACAGGTGCGTCTTCATCGTCCGGAATAGTGAGGCTACTCTGAGGTAAGGCCGAGTAAAATTCAACGCGTGATCTAGTTGCTTTGTGTGGGAAATTATCACTGAAGGCAAAACTTGTTACCGCGTCAAGGGCGCTGTAGTAAATGTCGTCCATGGCCTCGAAGGGACGGCCTTGGCTAAGCGTGATCTTTGCATCCCATAGCTGGATGTGTTTGCAAAGATTGACGTATAACGAAGGCGCGGCGACATGTTGCAGAAAGCTCGGCGACATGAGGTCTCCAATGACTTTCCGATGGAGACGGAACTTGTCATCTGACTTGAATAAAATGTGGCCTTCTGGGCTGTATGGCTTGGTTAGCTTTTGGACGCGGCTGAGGGCGCAGATCATGGCTCACGCTAAGGGTCCCATGGTCTCGGCAAAAAAGTCTGCTCTGTCAAACTCCTTATGGCGATGGACGAGGATGTCATGTGCCTCTCTATAATCCGAGATAATAACGTGTGGCTTGCCCAACGGGGTCATGAAAACTTGGATGATGGGGGACTTGATCTTCTCGACCTGCATCGTGAGCCAAGCCCAGAACAATCGCGTCTCCTTGTTAAATTTGGCCAAATCGGGCAAATCGCCCATAATTTTCTGTGCAGAATGCTTGTTGTGTGGAATCCCAGCCAGAGGAGTTGGAAGTGCGAATCTGTAGCATATGATGCCGACAATGAGAATCGTGGCCAAGAGGAGCCCGCCTGTTTGTCCGGTGAGGACGACGGTAGGATATGCCATGGCGAACTGTTTGAATGCCCAATCAAGCAGCAATATCGAGTTTGAAAGTTTTCTGTGGAGTTTTCTGAGCTGGAAGCAACATGTAAAGGGTAGTCGTTTGGGAAAAGCCACGCTTGGTCGCAAATCAAACCAAAAAGGAGAGGTAACACTGTTGAACGCTCCTAAGCGCGATGGATGCTCTTTTACTCACAAAGAAGCCGCATAAATGCATAACTTGAGTGGCACAATGATTGTATGGGTAACCAGCATGTTTGATAGGCACTCTTGCGGGGGTATAGCCAGGGTTACGGCCGTCGGAGTCTAGGGTGTTGAATGATACTCCTATACCCCAGGTCCCCGTAATTTGCAGTCAGTTAAGGTTTGATTTTGCAGAAACCAAGAACACGAATCGTTGCCGGATTCTCTCCATCCTGTCACCTGACGCGTGGGGACCGAAGCGGTCACCTCGGCACGAAAGAGAGGTGGATTCAGTTGTTCATCTTCTGTTGCTGTTCCAGAATCCGGAAAATACCATATTCAGTTGCATCAACGATGAAGTCGAATGAGAGTCAGAGCGAATGGCTGCTAGCTTGGGGGGAAACCGCCATGGCTTTGTCTGATTACGCTCGTGTTCTTGGGCCGCTCTTCGCGGGCGTGGTGATATTGTTTCTGGGTAGCAAAACTTGGCACAAGAAACAGTCATCAAAAATACCGAACTCTGAGAAGATCCAGCCGATTCCGGGTCCTAAACGTCAGTTCAGCCACAGACGAACCTAGAGTGCAACTTGTCATCTAATAATCATGATAGCGCTGCCAGTCTTCGGAAACGCTCTTCTTCTCGATATCAATGATCTGGTGGGCTCTATCCTGGCTATAGCCTACAACTACCGTATGGAATCATTCAGGGGCGGATGACTGTAGATTGCTGAAAGACCTAGGCCCGATATTCTCTCTGACCCTGCTCGGGAAACGCGAAACTTTTGTCAGCAGCCCTGCTCTCTGTCGAGAACTGTGTGATGAGCAGCGCTTTCACAAGTTGGTGACCAAGGGACTTGAGCGACTGCGACCGGTCACAGGCGATGGTCTTTTCACCGCCTACCATGATAGCCATGCCTGGGGCGTTGCTCATCGTGTTTTGCTGCCCTACTTTGGCACGTTCCGCATCCGGGACATGTTTGACGACATGAAAGATATCGCTGAGCAATTATGTTTGAAATGGTATGACCCTACTACACCCAAATGCCAAGACCATTAAGTTGACAGGAGCCGATCATCTTCACATAGGGCTAGAATGGAGTCATGGACAAAGTTGGATCTCTCCAAGGATTTCACGCGACTGACTCTTGACACTGTAGCCCTTACGTGTCTTGATCACCGATTCAACAGTTTCTATCATTCGACAAGTCTCCCGACCTTTGTTCAACAAATCGACTTTGTTCTTGCAGAAGCAGCAACAACAGCGACTCTCCCTGACTGGAGCATCCCACTGCGATTCTCCCAGCGAAAGCAGTGGGCCAAGTCTGTGGCGTATATCAACAAGGCATGCCAGGACATGATCGATGCTCGCCGGGAAGCTGGCGAGCAGAGCTCGCGCAAAGATGTCTTGAGTGCCATGGTCTTTGAGAAGGACCCGAAGACTGGCGAAAGCTTGACAGATGAGCAAATCATTCATAACATGCTGACTTTCCTATCTGCCGGCCACGAAACGACAAGCGCTACTCTAGCACTGGTGTGCTACTTCTTGTGCGAACACCCCGAGGCTCTGAAGAAGGCCAGGGCGGAAGTGGATTCTGTGGTGGGAACAGACACCCTCGGCATCCAGCATATCCAGAAGCTGCCGTACCTGGAGGCTACGCTACGAGAGACGTTACGTCTGGTTCCAACAGCGCCTGCCTTCTTCGTCACCCCTAAGCGGGATGAGATTATTGGCGGCAAGTATTTCGTCAAACAGGGCGAGAGCCTCTGTGTTGCTCTTGAGGTTCTGCAACGCGATCCAGAGACATACGGGGACGACGCCGCCGAATTCAGGCCCGAACGCACGTTGCAGCCTGGGGCATTCGACAACATAGACGCCTTTGCCTGGAAACCATTCGGCAATGGCTTGAGAGGATGTATTGGTAGAACGTTTGTTTGGCAAGAATCTTTGATCGTGAGTTGGCGAGGCGGAAGCCATAGACAAACCCCCCCTTAACACAGCAATATGAATACTGATATCGCGACCAAAAGATCCTTGCTCTCATTCTACAAAACTTCGATATTCGAAAGGACGACCCACGATACAAGCTGAAGCTCAGATCGGACCTATCAGTGAAGCTCGACGGCTTCTTTCTTCAAGCTCGTTTGAGACCAGGACTCACCCCAACTAGCCTCCGGAAGAGGCTGATTGGCGGTGGTGCTAAGCAACGTTCGAGTACCGCTACAACAAAAGAGCGCTCATTGAATCTAGATAGCAAGAACTTGAGTGGTCAGCCCGTCTCGATACTGCACGGGTCCAACACTGGCACTTGCGAATCTTTGGCGTCGTTTCTCGCAGCTGGGGCAGAGCGCAGAGGGTTTGCTCCCCACATCGTCAGTACGATGAACTCAAGAGCCGGTAATCTACCAGAGGAGGGATGCGTAGTGATGATTGTGGCTTCGTACAATGGTCTGCCATCCGACAACACAGCCGAGATGGTTTCATGGCTACGGGTGAAGGCCGCCAGCCCTGGCAGCCTGAGCCATGTCAAGTACGCAGTGTTTGGCTGCGGTGAGTACATTTCCTTCCATCCGACTGAAAAACCTTCGACAGTTCTGATGGTAAAAATGTAGGCCATAGAGACTGGCACGACACCTATCAAAGAGTACCGCGCCTTGTTGAGGAGCTCTTGGAAAGGTCCGGCGCTGTGAAAGTAGCCCCCATGGGAATGGCAGATGCAGCAACCGGCGACATGTACTCGGACCTTGAACAATGGAGTCTCAAGCACCTGTTTCCTGCTCTATGCGCCACACATGGCATGGCTTCTCCCGATGGCCCGCTCACTCAGACTTTACTGCCGACTGCTGGACCAATCTCTGTCGTTCAGAGTCTACCGTTGATAGTTACGAGCCTCGGGAATAGGGGATTTCAGCCGGTGAAAGTCACTGAGTCCTACCAACTATCGGCGGACATGAACACAATTCCAGCCAAGCGACATATTGAACTGAGGATGCCGCCGGGTTTCAGTTACGGCCCTGGCGATCATTTGCACATCCTACCACAAAACGATCCAACGGTGGTTCAAAAGGTGCTGTGGTATTTCGATTTAGCAGGTGACTCGCGCATTGCCATGCAGTCGGTCAGTTCTCTCGACGTGCCCGACGACATGGAGTTGACCGCAGCTGAGCTATTCGGACACTGGGTTGAGTTGAAACGGCCCATCACGAAGCATGCCGTCCAAGCGCTCATCGAGTCTCTCCCCGAAAGCGACACAACCCGAAAGAAAGACTTGATTCGCCGCATGATTGATGGCGATGGACTCAAGACAATTGTGGAAATACTGGAGGTTCCTGGGCTCCAGCTGTCTTTATCCTCATTTCTTGGCATCTTGACGCCCATTCGACCGAGGACATATTCTCTTTCTTCAGCTCCGTCCTCGAAGCCCCATCATGGAACATTGACGATATCTGTCGTGCCTAACGGCACGGCTTCGGAGTACTTGGCCAGCACGACGGTCGGACAGATTCTCTTTGCCCGGGTTCAAGCCAACCCCAGGTTTTTCCATCAGATCAGTAAACGGCCGCAATCTGGGCTGATCATGGTTTGTGTTGGCTCTGGCATCGCGCCGTTCAGAGGCTTAATACAAGAGGCACTCCTCCGCAAAACGTGGGGCGCTGCCGAGAAACCAAAGTGGACTCTCTTCTATGGATGCAGGGGCAGCCAACTGGACGAGTTGTATGCTGATGAACTTCGAGCCGCTGAGGAAGCGGGAGTCCTTGTGGTACACCGAGCGTACAGCAGAGAGTCGGGCGACATGAATATTCCAAGATACGTTACCGGGGCACTGAAAGAACATATGTCAGAGGTGATGGACTGTTGGAAGGCTGGAGGTCTCATCCGCGTATGTGCTGGGAAGAGTATTGCTGATGATATATGGAGCTTGCTCGAACCGGCTCTACTAGAGACCATGGCGAATGGGAATGAAATAGGACAACTGTTCGACTGGCGACAGAAGTTGGCAGAGGAGGAGAAGTATGTCGAGGAAGTATTCAACTAGTTTAAGCATCCGATGATTGTTGATGTCTCGCAAGGATTTTCGATCAAGGCTGCATTTGAAAGTCTTGATATACAGGAGGAGTTGCTACAGCCTCGGGCTTCGAGCCTGGAATACCAAAACTGCTCCGACGACCTTCCACTCAACGATCTCAAAGGCGTCTTCTAGCGCACGCACAAACACCATTTCATCATCTTCGCTATTCCCAAACCACCCCATCAGGTTATGCCAGAACATCAGTGACCTTCCTGCCCAGTTGTGTGCGGCACCATCGCCCAAAATCGTGACGCCAGCCAGGGTACCAGTCGTTGGCTTCAACAGCCGGGAGAGACCTGCCAGGGCGGAAGCCTTCCGTGCTGGAGGCCCAGGTACACAATGCAGAAGCATTGTCGTAAATATGAGATCGATGCTTCGCTCGCTACCACCAAGGTGTGTGTAGACGGAACCTGGGCTTGTTTCTGGGGCCAAGAAGTCGCCGCAAATCGTGTCCACGTCGACCAGAACACCTCTTGCCTTGTGTGTTGTTCTGCACCGCTCAGATGCCGCATCCAGACATGATTGATTGAGATCAAACAGCGTTAAGGACGCCTTGGGGGGAATGGGGGCGTGAGAGACGAAGTATCCAGTGCCAACGCCAATGTCGATGATGCGAAGACCACCTGCCTCCAAAGTGCCTGAGGCTTGGGCAATGACCTTGGCGTACAAATCTTCGACAATAGGCTTGGGGCACCGCCAGACGTAGCTTAGATACAAGTCCAAGACCAGCTTATCGTAGACAAAACCGAGCGTCCAGGAATTGTACACTGCAATACCGGCGGAGGTGGTGCGATTCTGAGACCCCGAAAAGTGATATTCGAGAGTCGAATACCCGGGCAAGGCGGCGAGAAGTGATGAGGCCATTGTCATTGCCTAAAGGCTGGTTCACAACAAAAACAGCAGAGAGAGCCCGTATGCGGTATGGATTTGTCAAACCTCTTTTAACATGATATTATCAGACTTAACCGGCTTTCCGAAATTCAAGCACCTACATTCGCAAAACCGGAAAAATAAGAAGTAAAAGCGTCTAGGCAGGTCTCCCCTTGTTAACCAGTGGGGCGTGCTCCAGCCTTCCTATCCTCGACGCTCGACTCTTGCGGTCAAGACCTTGGCAAAGCAATCTTCTTAGCGTTACATTCTTCTTCGTATCGAGTCAGAGAATGTGACCTTCCCTCAAGGCGTCCTTCAACGAAAGTCCTATTCGGCGGTTCTGTCATGATCATCAGGGGTCGAATCTGGGACAGCATGAGTTAGTGATCAAACTCTGTCTCAGCTCCTGCGATGCGGGTCCAACACCGAGGATGCGGACAAATTCAAAGAGTCATTGAGCTCACGGGCACTTTGTTCCACACTTTGTACCTATACATTGATATACGCCGGGCTGATTGAGAAGCCCTGGAGGCATCTTAACATGGGCCCCGGGTGGCATTTTGACCCGGACTCGGAGATGCTATGCGCGCCCAAAAGCCCGAGACAGCGGGTCCGGTGTTTTGCGCATTTGGTGAACTCTAATGCTCCCTATCGTCCAAGGGAGTACTTCGTATAACCCACGGTCATCGACGCTAGCTTTTTGGGGGTTATCGTAAGTTCTATGTGTTGACTCCACAATTGACCGTTTGTCCCTAGGAGGGCAATGTGACCAGCAACCCCATGCTAGAACATTGCCAGCAATGCTCTCTATCACAGGTTGCATGTTCCCAAACACTGGTGGGTAGACCTACCTCGGCAGCGGGAAAAGCAAGCAACGTGAATTGTCTCCTACGCGGGCAAGACACGACAATCACATGCTTGACGGTGCAACGTTGTTAGCACTGAAATTATTCTCTTTTTTTTAATTGTTGATTGGGATGGGTTGTTTTATGGGACCGACAAACGCTTGAACGCAGAAGCCTTCTTTCACGATGAACCTCACGCAATACGAGGCCGTACGCGTTCTGTGGGCAAAGCCGAGCCTCGACGTCTCATTTTCCTTTTTGGTCTCACTTGCTATCTCTACGTTGTTTTCTCTACGCGTCCTGTTTTGGGTCTTGGCGGAGAAAAGGATACGCAAACTTGGCGGTCACGCCCCTTCTGCTCATTCATTGGCTGATGTGTTTGGTGAGTGAGACACGGGATATGCCGCGAACCATGAAGTTGAAGCTCACATATGCCCCAGGCTTTGGGTATCTCGTTCGGATGGTCAAATTTGCTAGCCAGGACCGAAACCTCGAATTCTTTCACGACTGTCTGGTGAGTACTGGCCGAGCAAAATCCACGAACCCGTTCACGTACGAGTTTGGTATCCTTGGAGAGCGGCGAATCGTCACAGCCAGCCACGAAAAGTGAGGGCGTCTATTCTTCATCCTCGGTGCAAATGAGAAAAGCTGACGATCACCTTAGCATCAAAGCCATTCATGCAACTCAGTTCAATGATTTTGAGAAGGGCGACCGCTTCAGGCGGAATTGGGGAGGCCTCTTGGGGCGCAGCATCTTTTCGTTGGATGGCGATGACTGGCACCGTACGAGGCAGTTTTTACGACCGCACTTTTCGCGTCAACGAGTGAGTGATCTTGAGTGCTTTGAGAGGCATTTGGGTCATTTGTTCGATATTTTGGATGGAGGCAAAACTGTCGATGTCGCTGATGTGATGGCGCGGTATGTTCTTCATGTGCCGTTGTTGTTGTTGCAAACCCTGATACTGATGAGACCGGCAGGTTCGCTTTTGACGCCGCGGCCGACTTCTCCCTTGGAATCGACGTTGGGTCGCTCACGAATCCGTCCCACACTTTCATCGAAGCGTTCGACCGTGTACACAGCACCCAGACGCTCATCGAGTATCTCAACCCGTTGGGTTGGTATCTCGTCCCGCGGTGGCAGTACAACCGTGACTTGGCCACCATGGACGCCTTTGTGCAGCCTGTGCTCGACGCCGCTCTGGCGCTCTCCGACGAGCGAAAGGCCGAGTTGTCACCCGGTGGCGAGCCGGAAAAGAAAGGAAAATTCTCATTCCTCAAGGCCTGCGCGGAGATCAGCAGGGATAAGAAATTCCTTCGAGACGAGCTGGTCACCATCATGCTGGCTGCGAGAGACACGACGGCCATGACCCTTGCGTGGTGTCTCTTCGAACTGGCCCGCAACCCGGCTGTCGTTGAGGACCTGCGTGCAGAAATTCTCTCGCACATTGGCCAGGAAAACCTGCCTACGTATGAGGACCTCAAGGATTTGCGGCTGCTGTCGTGGATCTTGAACGAGACGCTACGCCTCTATCCTAGCATCCCGTATAATGCGCGGGTTGCGGCTCGCGATACCAGCTTGCCCGTTGGTGGTGGACCAAGCGGCAAGGAGCCCATCGGTGTCCCTAAAGGAACGTTGATTTACACCTGTCCGCACGTTCTGCGTAAGTCACTCCAAAGCATCATCTAGATAGAGTTGGTGTTGAGCATCTTGTACTAACAGAGATCTAACTCTCCGCAGATCTCCGCGGTGATCTATATCCCGAAGAAAACGAGTACCCTCTGGACCAGTTTCACCCAAGACGCTGGCAGAAGTGGCGACCTGCGCCGTGGACTTACATCCCGTTTGGCGGGGGACCAAGAACTTGCATTGGGCAGCAATTCGTTCTCGTGCAGATGAGCTACGTGCTCGTCAGACTGTTCCAGCGATATACAAGATTGAATCCCATGCACGAGAAAACACGTGCTGGTGCTCAGACTGACAACAAGCGCATCACAACGTCTTGCACAGCGGCTAAGACGTCGCTCGTAGAGGACTATATGACGAGTCGTCCGCGAATGAAGAGCGAGATTACTCTAGGCCCCAGAGGCAGCATCAATCTCCGATTTGAGTCGCAAGATGAATAAAGTCGTAGCCGTTCAGTGTTTCCATCGTATCATCATCATCATCATCATCATCAGGATTTATGACATTGCTTGAGAGGGTGTTTGTAGCCTGGGGTGTGACCGACAGCTGGTGGATTCTGATTGAATGAAACCGCACCAGTGAAAAAGAAACAGCAGCATCAAACACAATCTGTGTTGGTCTAGTCAGAGATTGGTCAGGTCACAAAATGGGCATGACCCAAGGGTCCTGCAGGTGTGTAGCAATCTCATGGATTCTATAGTAACAATGAGTGATAAGGTTTACAATGTACTCTCTTAGACTTGGATAGGAGCCTAAATTAAGAGCCTAATTTGTAACAATTGCCCCATGTAAAAACCTTAACAATGCTGATAGTCCACTTTTTAACTATCAACGCACTATCCATGTTACATACAACAAGAACTAGGACTGCAGCAATTACTAATCACTTTAATCCCCACCTTGACTGCAGGTTGATATGGTGTCATCACTCAGCGCGTGGTATTTCCTTTCCAGGTTCGGGTCGAATGTTGCTCCTGTCGAAGTGGCACATTACAAACCCCCCTGCTGCCAGCACTCAACCCTCGCACAATTGCATAAACGATCCATGTCTTTGGCCAGGCGAGGCAGACCCTCCCTATGCAACCCCCAGAAGGGCAGTGCTCTCAGGGTCACGCCACGACTCGAGTCTCGGTCTCGGTCAACAAGGGTGTTTATGAAAGTTCTGGACGATCAGGATTGACAACTGGTTGGAGAATTTACACCGCCTATGCAAGCTGGTATTCTCGGTCTCGGGATGGCGCGAACAACCGATGTTACCATATGTATGACATTGACTCGGCATCATCGTAACGAGATGCGGGACCGGCACCTGCCGACGCAAAGCCGGCTTGTTGCTTGTGATGCAGCGTTATAGTGCCGCAGACATGCGTCCGGCTGGTCGGTCGGCGGAGATACACGAATCGCAAATGGCGAATGTCTCGGTGATCTGGCACAAATGAGCGTCTCAAAATGATGGGTCTCCAAGTACAGGCAGCTTCGCTGACTTTCCCGGGGGTGGGTGCTCGATACACCCTATCGATAGTGTAGTTATCCTAGACATATTCTAGTCTGACAGTTCAGCGCGTCTCGTACAATTAGTTGTTGTCAGCAAGAACACTATTTTACATTTTTACTCAGCCATCAGTGGCTGACTGACGGCAGCCGCGCGAAGTTAACCGTTTTGTCTTGATCACCCCCCCTATACGCAATCATGGAACCTCTCGCGATTATCGGTTTGAGCGTCAAGTTTCCGCAAAATGCAACGTCACCGGAAGAATTCTGGGAGATGCTGCGAGAGGGGAGATCAGCAGCCTCAAAGGTCCCAGAAGACAGATTTAATGTTGACGGTAAATGACAAGCTGGCATTGTTTTGTTGACACAAGACCGAAAGGGTTGGGTTGGGTTGAGTAGCATGCTGATACGATGTCTTTTTTATCACAGCCTTCTATCATCCAGACCCCAACAGGTTGGACAGTGTAGGCATTCTGTGTCTTGATGCGAGCGAGCAACCGTTTCGTGCTGACTGCCCCCTCTTAGCTGCGTGTTCGTGACGCCCATTTCATGAAAGAAGACCCTCGCGCATTTGACGCCCCGTTCTTCAACATGTCGCCGGCAGAGGCTTCAGTCCTGGATCCGCAACAACGTGGTCTGCTGGAGGGTGCATACCACTGTCTAGAGAACGCAGGCATTTCAATCCCCGATGTCACCGGCTCCAACACATCTGTTTTTGTGGCCTGCTTCGGGCGCGACTACGATGCTTTCATTGCGCGGGACGTCGAGTCCATGTCCCGTTACCATGCCACAGGCAGCGGCAGCAGGTTAGAAAAACTCGTCTCTACTGCTTAGGTGTAGTTCCCTGTGTGGAACGACTTCTGTTAACGCGTTTCCTCATAGCATGCTGGCCAACCGTATATCTCATGCCTTTGATCTGAGAGGTCCTTCGATCACTGTCGACACTGCCTGCTCGGCAGGTTTATCGGCCTTCCACTTGGCCTGCCAGAGTGTGCGCAGTGGCGAAAGTGACCTCTCACTTGTCTGCGGCGGCAACACGTACCTGACGCCTGAATCGCTCACGATTCCTCTGGATGACGCCGGGTTTCTGTCACCAGATGGCCGCTGCTACAGCTTCGATCACAAGGCCAACGGCTACGCTCGAGGAGAAGGCTTCGGCTGTGTCGCCGTGAAGAAGTTGAGCCATGCCATCCGTGACGGCAACGTCATCCGCGTCGTTGTCAGAGCTACGGGTGTGAATCAGGACGGGAAAACACCAAGCATCACTCAGCCCAGTCTAGAGGCCCAGATCGCTCTTATCCGTAAGACGTATGAGCAAGCAGGACTGGGTTTCTCGACGACCGAGTACGTCGAGGCTCACGGCACAGGGACGGCTGTCGGTGACCCGATCGAAGCCAGAGCCATCGGTGAAGTATTTCGCACATCTAGAGAAACGCCTTTGCATGTTGGCTCGGTCAAGAGCAACATCGGACACCTTGAAGGTGCCAGTGGTCTCGCCGGCATCATCAAGACTGTTCTCGTCCTCGAGCACGGAATTATCCCGCCTGTTTGCAACTTTGAGAAAGTCAACCCGGCCATCAGCGAAGAAGAGTTGCGACTCAGCTTTCCAACCAATGCCGTTTCTTGGCCCAACACTGGCCTGCGTAGGGCATCCGTCAGCTCTTTCGGATACGGCGGTTCCAATGGACACGTCATTCTGGAGGACGCCGGTAACTATTTGCGTGTTAACGGTCTCCAAGGACACCACAGATCTGTCGACATGTCGTCTTCTCGGCTTCCAGTTTCCTCCACCAACAGCTCATTGGATACACCAACGTCGTCGGCTTCATCTTCGGCAGATGTTTCTCGACTCAGTGGCAGCAATCTTGGTCCCACTAAAGGTTTCTCTTCTGGGTTTGAGAACCTGGACTTAGATACTCGTACCGAGACGATAGGAATCATCCCCCTGAGCTCAGCAGACGAAGACGGCCCATCTCGACTAGCGGCTACCTTGTCATCTCATTTTAAGGCCGTCAAGCACGACTTACTTGATGTCCTCCACACATTATCGCGTCACAGAACTAACCTTCCCTGGCGTTCGTTTGCGGTCATGAACTCCAACGACGACCTCGAGACTCTGGCAGACGCCACGTCTCCAGCGGTGCGAGCCTCTCACAACAATCCCGTCCTCCACTTTGTCTTCACCGGGCAAGGTGCCGCCTGGCCTCGTATGGGTCTCGATCTTCTTCGTTACGCATGCTTCAAAGAGAGCGTCGTTGATGCGGACGATTACCTCTCTTCGAAGCTTGGAAGCCAATGGAGAGTCCTAACTGAACTGTCAAAGTCCGTGGCCGAAGGGAGCAGAATATCAAGCCCAGCACTTGCTCAGCCTCTTTGCACGATCATACAGGTGGCCTTGGTTGACTTGCTTCGTAGCTGGGGAGTCCAAGCTGCTGGAGTTTGTGGCCATTCAAGCGGCGAAATCGCCGCTGCATACTGTGCCGGTACCCTCACCCGCGAGGAGGCCTGGCGCATAGCCTTCTTCCGAGGCTTGGTCTCAGAAAAGCTCGCAGCATCTCCCGGTAGCTCCGGAGACATGATGTCTGCGGGACTCGGTGAGCAGGAAGCCAAGATTCTGATCACGGAAGAAGGTCTGGAAGACCAAGTTGAGATCGCCTGCGTCAACAGTCCCGTGAACGTGACGCTCTCGGGAACCACCGGCGGCCTCGACAAGCTCTGGGACCGATTAGATTACGACAAGAAGTTCGTGCGCAGGCTTAACGTTGGCGTTGCATACCACTCCAAGCAGATGCTGCAGGTCTCGAACGAATATCTCGCGCTTCTCCAGGACACGCCGATCAAAGGGCAGGCAGAGACCACGCACGGCGGCGGCCCTACCATGTTCTCCTCTGTCACGGGCTCTCGGATCGCTTCCCTTCATGAGCTTCGCAATCCTGCATACTGGGTTTCGAATCTCACGGGAACTGTACGGTTCTCGGATGCGTTGGCAGCAAATTTCCAGCACTTCAACCTACAGTCGCGGCGGGGACTTCAGGTTCTCATCGAAATCGGGCCTCAAGGCGCTCTTCGCCGTCCTGTTCAAGACACTCTCACGCCGCTACTTGGTGGCAAAGACAAGTGGTTTTACACGACCTCGCTCGACCCGAAGCTCGATGACACAGTTGCTATCCTTGGCGGCATAGCACGTATGTGGTGTACAGGTCTGGATGTTGATCTTTCAAGAACAGTGTCGTCGCCCAAATCGGAGGAAGAAATGCCCGAGCAACTCGTCGACCTCCCCGCATACCCCTTCAACCACAGCAAGCTCTACTGGGAGGAGAGTAGGCTCTCTGAAAGATTCGCGCACCGTAAACATCGGCGCCACGGGCTCCTCGGCCTCCGAGCTCGTGATTGGAATTCCAACGAAGCGAGCTGGCGACACATTATCCGCTACGACGAGAACCCGTGGATCCTGGATCACGCAATCAACGGCTCAGCTGTGTACCCCGGGTCTGGTATGATCGTCATGGCCGTCGAAGGCGCGAGACAAATGACCAGTCCCGAATTACAGATCAAGAATTACCGGGTTGTCAAAACGCGTTTTCTCCGCGCTGTTAGTGTGGATACATCTGAGCGAGGTGTCGAAGCCCAACTGCACATGCGTCCCCGGAAAGACATCAACAACAGCACCCTATCAAAGTGGTACGACTGGCGAGTCTTCACCGAGGGGAGCGGGCACGAGTGGCTTGAGGCGGCACATGGCAGCATCCAGGTTGAATATGACGACTCCGGTATTCCGGGCGCCATCAGTCGCGAGCAGCGACAACATGCCACCATACAGAAACAGTACAACGAGATTGTCGATTCCTGCAGGTTCAAGACATATCCCGACCAGATGTATGGGAACATGCGTCAACTTGGGCTCGGATATGGACCTTTCTTTGCCCGACTGCACGACATTGTCTACGACAGAGACGGACACGCAGCCGCCAGCCTGAAGCTGCGTGATTACGCAGAAAGAATGGTCTACGCTGAAGAAGACCCTTGCGTCATTCACCCCACAACTCTGGATGCGTTGTGCCATTTGCAAATGGCGGCGCTCTCGGCCGGCGGACTCCGGCCGATCCCCACGATGATGTTTACGCATTGCCAGGAGATGTGGATCAGCAATAAGCTCTTCGACATTCCCGGAAACCCTCTGATGCATGCAGCATCGACGCAGACGATGCGCGGATTCCGAGAGAGCGAGTTCGACACCGTCGCGGTGCTGGACGGGACCAACGAGCCGGTGGTGGTGATCCGCGGCGAGCGAGGCACCGCCATCACGAGCCTGGACGATGCCGGCGAGACGCAAGAAGCGGACGCTGCTTGCTACTCGCTGGATTTTCAAGCGGATCTGTCGCTCATGGCCAGTTCGACAACAACGCACAACTATCTCATGAAGCACACGTTCCGGCACTTTGAGCTGCCGGACCAAGATCTCATGGACAGCGCCGACGCAATGTCCATCTTTTACGTCGAGCAAGTGCTTGATCGGCTTGAAGCCGAAGGCATGCCGCAGTATGGGGACTACCGTGACCTGTACATTAAGTGGATGCAGCGCGCCAGATGGCAACGAGAGAAGTACGTTCCCGCTTCCAGGGGAAGACACGACTTGGATGGAAAGGCCTTGGCTGCGTCCCCCGAGCCCACGGAGCCTACCACTCGTCTGGTTCATAAAGTTGGCGAGAACTTGTACGAAATCCTCACTGGAAAAGCGAACGTCATGGAAGTCTTGTTCGAAAACCGTCTTGTTGATGGTGAGTTGCTCTCCAGACAAGTCCGCGGCCACTCGCACACTGACCCTGACCATTTCCACCATTGCAGATTACTATTCGGCCGAGATGTTCAAGATCCATGCGCATCGCGTCGGCGCTTACATTGAACTTCTCGCGCATGCCAACCCTTACCTCAAGATTCTTGAAATTGGTGCGGGCACTGGCAGTTCCGCCGCTGGCGTTCTGCCGTACCTTGTATACGACCAAGGTAGCGGGAGGGAACTCAAACGGTAAGTTTTGTCTTTGAGCATGAAAATCTACGATGGTTCCCCGGAGATGTTTGGCTGACATTCCGTGCTCCCGCAGCCTTTCCGAGTATGTGTATACCGACGTCTCAACCGGGTTTTTCGAGAACGCCAGAGAACGATTTGCAAAGTACTCCAGCGTCATGACGTTCAGGAAGCTCGATGTTGAGCAAGATCCGGTGTCTCAAGGCTTCGAAGAGGGCAGATACGACATCGTCATTGCTGGCAACGTACTCCACGCGACCAGCGACATGCATCAGTCCCTTCGCGCAGCCCGTAGCCTCTTGAAGACCGGAGGAAAACTCATCATGGTTGAGATTTGCAACCCGGAGAGCATCCGCGAAGGCCTGATCTTCGGTTTGCTGCCCGGATGGTGGCTGCGGACCGAGCAAGGGACGACCTGTGTCTACCCCAACCAGGGCCCCTTGCTGACCGAGGCGCAATGGAACGAGGTCATGATTGACTGCGGCTTCTCCGGCGTTGATATGCAGTGGAGAGATCACGAAGAGCTCCCGTATCACCGTCTGACCACCATTGTAGCCACCGCGGTTGAGCCGGCTTCAGATGTGGTTCCCTCTTCGCGCCCGACGTCCACGTGTTTTGTTGTATACGACGAGACATCGAGCTCACAGCGCAATCTTTGTCGGGCTTTGGAAGAAGATGTGTCGGGGTCTGGATCTTCCACTGCTACAGTCTCGGCTCTCTCTCCAAGCCAGGCAGCAGCGACGGATGTCACTGGTGCTACTGTCGTATGTCTCTTGGAGGTGGACAAGAGCGTTTTGAGAAAGGTGGACGAGACTCAAATCGAAGCCATCAAGACGCTCGCTCTACGGGCCAAAACCCTGCTTTGGGTGACGACAGGAGGCGGTCCGGATACGCTCAACCCTGACGCCGAGCTTTCGACCGGGTTTGGACGTACGATTTGTTCCGAACGCGGCGAGCAGAACGTCCTCGTTGCCAGCTTGGCCCCGGAATCAGTCAAGAACCCTCGGCGAGGGTCGGCGCTGCTCGCAACAATCCTCAGCAAAGTGCAAGGAGAACAACAAGATGACGGCGATGGCTGGCGCGAGTCGGAACTGGCCGAATACGACGGCGTCTGGCATATTCCCAGGGTGGTTCCAAACGGCTCTCTCAACGATTCCGTGGCGAGACGAATCCTCAAGCCCGGGCCTCAGCCCTGCCTCATCGGCCCCGAGGCGGATCGTCGCATCCGGCTCTCGATCAACAATCCAGGGCTTCTTGATACTCTCCGGTTCAAAGAGATCCCTGAAGCCGAGAAGCCGCTTACGGACGACGAAGTCGAGATTCAAGTCATGTCTTCCAGCATCAACTTCAAAGACGTCATGATTGCCTTGGGACAGATCCCAGGCAACGGATTCGGGTACGATGGTGCTGGCATCATCTCGCGTGTTGGGCCCAAGTGCCAGCACACGAAAGTCGGGGAACGCGTCATGTTTGTCTCCGTCACCGGGGCTTTCAGCACCTTCGTCCGCGTTTCCGAGCTCCAGACTCACCCCATGCCGGACACGATGCCCTTCACCGTGGCTGCGTCCATCCCCGTGGTGTACTGTACTGCCCTGTACTCGATAGATTACGTCGCGCGTCTCCGCCCTGGGGATAGCATCTTGATACACGCGGGTGCGGGCGGTGTTGGCCAGGCCGCCGTCATGATTGCCAAGCAGAGAGGCGCCACAATCTATGTCACTGCCGGCAGCCAAACCAAGCGCGATCTTCTCGTTAACGAGTACGGTATCCCGCCGGAGAACATCTTCAGCAGCCGCGACGCATCCTTCTACGACGACATCATGTGCGTCACCAACGGCCGCGGCGTCGATGTAGTTCTCAACTCGCTTGGCGGCGAGCTTCTTCAGCAGAGCTGGAGGTGTATCAAGGTCTTTGGCCGCTTCATCGAAATCGGGAAAGCCGATATCCTGCAGGACACAGGGCTGAGCATGGCCGCTTTCGATCGGAACGTAACGTTCTCGGCGGTGGACCTCATCGTAGTGGTGGAAAACTCCCGCGAGCTGATGAAGCAGGTCATGACAGACGTCATGGCCTTGTGGACCGAGCATCCCGAAGACGTCCACGAACCCAGACCTCTCCATGTCTACCCGGCCACTCAGTTTGAAGAGGCGATGCGATACCTTCAAAGCGGTAGAAACACCGGCAAGACAGTCATCGACTGGTCTCAGCCTGCCCAGGTTGAGTTTCTTCCCGCCTTAAAGCCGAGTTACCAGTTCCACTCGGACGCAACCTATGTCCTGGCCGGTGGTCTTGGTGGTCTGCCCAAGGCAATCGTGCGCTGGATGATCGGACGCGGGGCGAGATATTTCTTGCTCCTGTCACGATCAGGGGCCCATGGGAATCCAGATGCTCAAAAGTTCATGGACGAGGTTGAGAGCCACGGCGCTCGGGTTCTCGCCCCTGCTTGCGACATTTCCAATCGTCAGATTTTGGAGGCAACCCTCCGCCAGACACCCCGGGATTTCCCTCCCATCAAGGGCTGCATCCAAGGTGCCATGGTACTTCACGACGAGCTGCTGGAGAACATGACGGCCAGTGTTTGGAACGAGCCTCTAGAATCCAAATACTGGGGCTCGCGCAACCTTGGCGAGATACTGCCACCCGACCTCGACTTCTACATTATGCTATCTTCGTTTGCGGGTGTCATGGGGAACCGTGGCCAGAGTAATTATGCTGCTGGCAACACCTATCAGGATGGCTTGGCGCGCCATCTTGTTTCTCAACGCAGGCAACGCGCCGTGTCTGTGAATCTCGGCTTGATTCTCGAGACCGGTTCGGCCAACTCGAATTACTTCTTCGTCCAGTCTACCCTTCGCGCAGGATTCTCCGGGGTCACCCAAGACCAACTCTTGGGCCTGCTTGACGCTCTCTGCGACCCGAGCTATGACAACTCCAGTCCTTCGTCCGCGCAGGTGGTACACATCGCAGACAGTCCAAAGACCCTCTGGGAAAAGGGACACGAGAGTGTCTTGGGCTGGATGACGAAGCCTCTGTTTCGCAATCTACACCGTCTGGGAGCCCAGTACGAAGCAGAAGAGGGCAACCTCGGCGGGTCATCGGGGACTGAGGTTGATTATTTGGCTGAAGTCAAGAGCGCCGAGTCGGCTGACCTGGCTGGGGATATCATCGCCAAAGCGCTGATAACGAAGTTGGCGAAATCGCTGTCACTCAACGAAACAGATCTGGACCCGAGCATGCCCGTCTTCAAAATGGGAGTCGATTCACTCATCGCCGTGGAAGTGAGATACTGGTTCTTGAAAACATTTGGCGCGCAGGTCGCAGTCTTTAGCATTTTGAAAGATCAGAGCATGAACGACTTGTGTCTCTCGGTCGCGATAGATATAAAGAAGTAATTAGAGTCGTTCTAGAGGTAGAGGTAGATTTAGTTCGGAGCGCTTTGAATTCCTAGCGGTTTACATGATGCAAGAGTGGTGCCTAAGAAAGGTTAGATTAGCCAAATAACCGTTTGAATTCCTGTTTTCCGTCCGTTTCAGAAAATTTAATACAGATTCATCATGATTGTAGCTTTAAAAACAGATAATGAATTATACAAGGACCGTAAACATCTTTTCGGAAACATAGTCTGTAAGATATATGACGGCTTGCAGAGCTGAGAGGTCTCAACATACCGATGATCGATTTCCTGCTTCCAAAAACCGATAACTAAGCAGTGTGTCACCGATGCGGTCACACGAGTCATACATGTACTCTTTAGGGCCCCTGAAAGAGTACTTAAGTGGTAGCCTTTCCACCTTCCAACTCATTCCCTGTCTGTTGCCAGTGTCATGACTTTCGTGGGCGGCAGTGTGAGCCCCTTAGCAATGCGTTTTGAGTTCATCCACCGCCACACGGCAACATGCGCCGGCGACTTACTTCTGACGCTGACAACTTTTTACAAAAGATCTTTAAGCCGGGAAATCCCGTTGTCTTACACGATAGCTTTTGTTCTATCAGCATGGAGTTGTTGGTGGCTGTGGCGTTTCATTATCAAACCTGCGATATACCCAGAATCACCCCGACCAGCTCAGTATTTAATCCCCTGTAGGTGCTCTCATTAGTGTTGAAAATGTCTTCATATCTAACAACCCAACCAGATGTTGGCAACCTTTTCGCTATGATGCAGAGTTCACACGGGCTGTACTCAAGGACAGTGTATGTGGCATTTGCATGATGATTGCGGACAAAGCAGCTGCTAATCTAAGCTACAGATCTCGCCGCAGAGACAGGTCAATTTTCTCCATCACCGTCATGGGTGATGAGTTGTACATTGCGACATCTCCGGCCGACGTAACCACAATCTTCAAGGAGACAAAGAGTCTCACATTCAACCCTATCATCCGGCTTATCTTGGGCGAATTCGGTATGGCAAAAGAGTCGCTTTACGCTCTGTTCGAACCCCGACAAAAATACAACAACAGGAGCTGGATGGACCGCCAGCACGATATCTTTCGGACCGAGATGCATCCAGCCAGCGATAAAGGTGAAACCTTGTCATCCAGGATAACGTCACATACCCACATTTTTACATCCTTGTTTATACATAACTACACTTGCTCTCTCTCTTTCTAATTATTCTACTTAGCCACCCCTTTTGCACTGTAATATAAAAAAGAGTTATTCTAGCCTATCTATAGTAAAGTGAAAACCCTGATTCTATCTTCCTACCTGAAAACCTAACCTTTGCCCTGCCCTTTTCCCCCCTCTCTTTGCCTTCCTGCTGACTGTGCCTGCTTGTATCCTCCAGCGCACTCCTCTATAGTAACGTCACATACCCACATTTCGGCCACCCCCCCATTTCGGCCACCCAAAAATGCCTCATTTCCCCTCAACACCATGACTACCCTCCAACTTCTAACTATCACAACATTTACATACCTTATCTGAATGACTTCATTTTTTGCACATACCTTCCTCTATACCTAATGGTCGAATATACCGAAGATGAAATCAATCAGGCAATCCAAGCTGTTAGCAACGGTATGAGCCTAAGGAAGGCAGCACATCAATATGGGATCCCAAGGACAACCCTTCAGTATCGACTCCATGGAACCCAGGGCAGGGCAGCTGCCTTTGCTGACCTTCAGAGGCTTTCCCCTGATCAGGAGGCTAAGCTGGCTGAATGGGTGCGAATCCAGCATGCCCTTGGGCTTGCTCCAACCCATCAGCAAGTGAAGGTATTCGCAGAAAGGATCCTTCATGCTTTGGGGGATACAGATCCTCTAGGAAAGACTTGGATCCAAGGCTTCAAAAGAAGAAACCCATCAATCAAGGTCCAGAGAAGTCGCCCTGTTGACTCTAGACGTGTTAATGGAGCATCTACTGAGGTCATCAGGGACTGGTTCAAACTCCTCGCCATACCAGAGATCAAGGGTATCAAACCAGCCAACAGATATAACATGGATGAGACTGGTATCCTTGAGGGCCAGGGATCTAATGGGCTGGTCCTGGGCATGGCTGAGACGAAGTCTGTCCGCAAGAAACAGCCTGGATCAAGGGCATGGGTGTCTATCATCGAATGCATCTCTGCCATAGGCTATACCCTGAATCCCCTCATCATATACAAGGGCAAGACAGTCCAGCAGCAGTGGTTTCCTCTGGATCTTGGCCTTTATGAAGGATGGCAGTTCACTGCAACAGAAAATGGATGGACAACAGACGACACTGCAGTTGAATGGCTGCAGAAGGTCTTCATCCCTCAGACTATCCCCCAGACTGCCTCCCAGGGCAAGGAGGAGGCTAGACTGCTGGTTGTTGATGGCCATGGGAGTCACACTACGACAGAATTCATGTGGACATGTTATATTAATAACGTCCATCTCTTATTCCTACCACCACATACCTCCCATGTCCTCCAGCCACTTGACCAGTCAGTCTTTGGCCCTGTGAAGGCAGCCTATAGGAAGGAGCTTGGATACCTCAGTCAGTGGAATGATTCTACTATTGTAGGCAAGAGGAACTTTATAGGCTGTTATCAGAAGGCTCGTTTGGCAGGCTTGACGATGGATAACATTAAAAGTGGTTGGAAATATACGGGCCTATGGCCTGTCTCTATGGCTAAGCCCCTTATGAGCCCTTTAATGCTCCCATCAACACCAGGGCCATCAGATCAGGCCTGCAAAGGGCAAAATAAAGGCGTTAGAGATGAGGAATGGGTTTCTGCTTCATCTGCAGTGGCATGGTCGACGCCAAGGAAGATGAAGGATCTGGCTGGCCAACTGAAGCTATTCACAGACCTGGATAATGACGCTAGGACTCAACGTCTCCTTTTCATGAAGGTGAAAAAAGGCTTCAGCGAAAAGGCCTATGAGCTGGCAGCTGCCCAGCAAAAGCTGGAGCTTCTACAGGCCCAAGTTACCAACAACGCAGCAAGGAAAAGAAGGGCAGTCCAACTAGATCCTAACACCAAGTTTGCTACTATCTTAGACGTACAGAAGGCGCAGGTTGAAGCTGGTGAAAAGGAGGATATCACAGATGAATCCAGCGAGTCTGATTTACCTAGTGAAGCAGAAAGCTGTATTGTAGTGGCATCTAGGTGCAGTTAGTAGTTAATTGAACATACTGGTGTTGGTGGGAATGCCCTCTTTTTGGGTGGCCGAAATGGGGGGGTGGCCGAAATGTGGGTATGTGACGTTACTTCGAAACATCGATCAGTCCATGCAATCATCGCTTTTGAACGACGCTAGGCTTTTGTCGGTTGTACGACCAGGGAAAAAGGCCGTGTCACTCTGGAAGTTATGTTCTCATGTTCTGGTCGATGCTTCAACCCGGGCTTTCTGGGGAGATAGTCTCGTTCACATCGCACCGGACTTCGTCGACAACTACCTGGCCTTTGATGCGGCATACTGGAAGAGAGACAAGTCCAAGAAAGATGCCAACAATTGCCGTCAAAAGGATCTCAAAGCACTTGAGAAATGGTTGAGATCTCCTAAAGCAGAGAGAAGCGATGCTTCTTGGCTGGTGAAGAGCCTGGAGCAGGATTACCACGAGATGGGAATAACCGACGATGCCCAAATCGCGGCCCAGTACTTTCTCTACCACGAGGTTATCAACGCCAATGCGTTCAAGAGCTGCTTCTGGCTTTTGGCTCACATCCTCTTTGACGAGAAGCTGCGGGCGGATTTGGAAGAGGAGATGCTGCCAGCCATCCAACGCCACGATTACCAGGTCGAGATTGACATACACTATCTCCTCAACGAGTGTCACCTTCTGGGATCTGTATACGAAGAGACTCTCCGCCTGTGCAGCGATCCAATAGGCATTCGACAAGTTATTCATGAGACAAAGATCGGGCGTAAGACGGTGTATCCGGGTCGCAAACTGCTCATGCCTTACCGACAGATGCACCTGGACGACATGGCCTTTGGAACGTCCACCGACCAGTTCATAGCAACTCGATTTCTCAACAACAAGCTCCTCTCAAAAGCCGAGAATTTTCGACCATTCGGCGGCGGAAACGGCCACTGTCCTGGACGGTTCTTGGCTCGTCGCGAGGTTTACATGTTTGCTGCAATTCTACTGTTCCGGTTCGAAGTTGAGCTGTCCCCAGGCTCCGAGATGCCGGTAGTTGATGAGAAAGCACCGACTGGAGGGATCCTTAGACCAGTGACCGGGCACGATGTACTACTTGGTATACAGTTGCGGACAAATTGAGGTCAAACCCAAGATGTAACTACAGACATTGACAAATAGAAAACGGTGTTCTAAGCTTGCGTGTACCTAGTACAAACATATATACAAATGGCACAAACCAGAAAGACTCGTTTACTATTCCTTCTTCCATGAACGAGAATTAGTACCAGCTTGTTCACGCAACTTTGTTTGCAAAGCTACAGTTTGAGTCTGTAATTTGTGACAAATTGGGCAAAAAGTGAGTTCATTAATGCACCCAAGCCACCTGCACTACATTTTGCGGTGCACTCGTGTTTCACTTGTGTTTCACGACATGGTCATTGACTTATTGTACTCATAATGTCTTTCTGGCTCACTTGTTGCATATGTCTTGCTAAAGTTTGCATCCCCCCTTCGTTTCAGTGTATGAAATATATCTTTTTGGCGTGCAGCTGTTGGAGCTGGTGTTGCAGTGCTAGCATGACAGTTGTAATTCTGATCGGGGAACACAGGTCACTGAAAGCCCACGCTAGTCCACCAGTCTCACAGGAATTTGAATTACCACCTTGACATTATTTAGTTTCTCAGTTAGAACCTAGTCGAAGTTCAAGTCAGCAGAGGCGTGACACGAGTAGTGGGGCGCCCTGAAGCACAAAATCTAGCATGTAACACACCGATTCTCCTTCATTCCTACATTGCCTCACAACGCCGACAAAATGGAAGCCGTACGGCGCCTGCTTGGAGTACCTCCAGCGAGAACTGCACCAAGAGTTGACGACGACCATGTTTACCCCCCCCCCCCCCCCCCACATGTGCTAGATGACACTAAGATGCATCGGGAGAATTTTCTCAATTGGATACTGGTCTTTGACGATGTACTCGATCCTGGAAAGCTTCATAGATCGTTAGCCCGGCTCCTAGAGCTAGGTGACTGGAGAAAGATTGGGGGTCGTCTCAGGCTGAAGGAAGCTATTTGTTTGAGTTTTTTGCCATTGCCCGCAATTTACAACAACTAAGTAACTTATATATAAGGAAGACCGCCGACTAGAGGTCCACGTTTCACAGGCCTTTACAGTAGAACGTCCCGCCATAGCCTATAGCCATAAAAGCTTAGATATGGACATGAAAGGTATGTCAATCTAACGTTAGGATAATTTTACTCGTTCTAAAATGCTGTGTCGCCTTTTAACCAAGATGTGCTCCTAAGCAGCTGTTACTAGTTTGTTCGATTCATTTTCACTGCATCGAGTTGCTTCCTTTCACATCTAGATCTTTGTTTTTGTGGTCGTATTTCATTTACAAGAGGAGAAGCCTAACTAAGTGGATAAATCAGACCATCCCATTGCAAGGACACTTCCCAAAGTCACAAAAAACGTCTCTATTCAGCCTGGGGCTCCGTGCTTCAAGTCTTTCGCGGCCCCCGCGCCAGCCACGTTGAATGACTTTCTCTATAATGACATTCCTCAGCTGTCGCTACGCATTACTTCGTTCCAAGACGCAACACTTGTCGCACTCTCTTGGCCTCATACGCAGATGGACATCATGTGCCAGGAAGCACTTCTCCACGCTTGGTCTTGAGTCCTAGCAGGCCGAGAATCAGATGTACAGCCTGTCATAGGGGCTTACAAGTATGCCATGGCTGCCGCTATTAGTGGCTACAACAACGAGGGGTTCAAACTTAGGAGCAAGGTGCTACGTGGTTTTAGCCTTTTCAAGTTTGTGCTCCGATTGGTGCGGGACAAAATATGGAACCCAGCTCTCAAAACGCAAATCATCCTCGTCCCGAAGAGAGCTCTTACAGAGCTGCGACGACAGGCTGAGATGGACTTACGTTTAGAATACGGCAAGCCGCCCTTTGTTAGCGATGGAGATATACTTGCTGCATGGTTAGCGCGCGCATTGGCTTCATCACTTCCACGGCCGCGGCCTATGTGACCTTGGTTCACGCTCTCAACGCACGCACCCGAGTTTCGTCACTTAACGCACCAGGCGTCTTCATACAGAATATGGTGGTGGCAGCCCATGCACTTCTGTCAGCTGATGGTGCAAGGGGGCAGCTAGGCAGATTGCGCTGGAAAGCCGGCGTCACCTGATGGCGCAGTCAACAGAAGGCCAGATCCTAGCCTTTTTACACGAACAGCTGAAGGATTGCGATTTACCCCTTGTTGTGTTTTGGAGCTTGCGAAATCGTTCAGAAGTAATAAGAATAGGAGAGAGAAGTTCATCTATATATGCTATTTATTAACTTTTCTTCTAGATTACTTAGGCTAGCTGAAGCCTGATTCTTGTAAGATTGACCAGCACGCACACACAGATAGAGCGAATGGTTAATCACTAGATCCCCATACATAGTTTACAAATTTCTGTGCTACTAGGCAGCAGTAAGGCCCGACACATGCCCGACACTTCTGGTCTGGATCCTAGCATTCTCAGCGATCTCGTGAGCGCTCTTTAGCTTCTCAACGATGCGATCATAGTGCGCACGCTTATGCATAGTCTCTTCGTCCTCGCGTGCCAGTTTCTCAACGTCCTCCTCGCTAAGCTTCAACACCCAGTCAGTCGACAAGCCCATCAATGGCCCCTCGGAATACGAGATAAAGTCTTCGACGATATCGTTCGTGATGTATCGAATGAAGGCCTCCAGAGAAAGCTGGAAACGGGGTAGGTCAGTCAGTGACGACGCGATGAAGAGCGGGACGAACTTGGAAACAGGTACACGTACCTGGTAGTAAACCTTTACGACGTCGTGTACATCATAGATCATGTTGTTCTCGCTAGAATGGTGGAAATGGCGAAACAAGCGCTTGGCATGGTCGATATTCAGGTTGTTGTTGCCAGACGTATACGGCGGGATAGAACCGAGACTGTTCAGGAGCCGGACAGTACGCAGCGCCTGGAGCCTCTCCTCGAACCTCGAATCGGTGGTCTGGAGGTGCGACGCCCGCTCCCGGCGGCAGTACTCCTTGAATTCGTCAACGGCTTTCTTCTTCGCCTGCTGCTGGAGCTGAGTGAGGACGCGGGAGAGCTCTTGGTAGAGGATGCTGGAGCAGCAGGCGGGCGAGCAGGCGTCCTCGAGGATCCAGTTGGAGGCCGTCTCGATGTCGTTGGCTATGCAGTCGATGTGGTACTCGGCGATCCGCTGCCAGTTCTCCGACTGCTTCCTGTACAGGACCTGGATCACCTCCGTGTTAACCAGCCCCGGTAGTTCCGTCGTCTGCCAGATGCGGAGCTGCTCGCCGATCTCCTCGACGAGCGGCTTCATGGGTGGCTTTTGCGAAGTGGGGTACTGCGTGGCCACTTGGCTTTTCTCTGGCGGCGTCAAGGGGGGGGATATGGCGCCGCGCTCGTGTTCGGCACCCGTTCTCTCTCCGGCAAGCCTCGCTGCGTAAAAACTCACGGCATCGGCGAGCTGCGTCATCGGATCGGCGTCGGGGTCCTCGAAGAGATGGGTGTGGCCGCGGTTGTGCATCTCTGCCGTGAAGAGCTCGTTCGCCTCCCGCACCAGCCCGCGCACACGGAGCGCCTCGTCAGACAGGGACCCCGGGCTCTTGAGCGTCTTGACCGCGGTGGCGTGGTATCTCTCGACAACGTCCCTGATGTACTGCTGGCGAAGACTGTGACTGGGGCGCGGATCGCCGAGGGCCCTCCGGGAGCTTTCGGCATCCGACAGCAGGCTCCTGACGGACTCCTGGATGACGGGAAAGTTACCGCGGATCTGGGCGCAGAGCAGGTTGCCGAGATGTTCCTGGAGCGCGCTGGAACCCCTACGTTCCCTCCGTATCTTGTCCCAGGGCGGTTGATCGAACAGCTTGCGTTCAGCTTCCTTGACATCGAAATCGTCGTCATCAAGCTCAGAACGGTTTCGCACTACAAACCAGCCGCCTTGCATGGACTTTTCCGAGTTTTCACCGCCCTCGCTTGCGATTTCGATCACCTATCAATGGTCAGCTCATCTCCTAGCCATCACAGCCTGAGTCAACAGACGCGAACCTCAGTTGGGGACTCCAATCTGTCACACTTGGTAAAGACACCGACAAGGCGTTTCTTGTCAATAAGATTGGCAGCCATGTTGAAGATCTCCTGTGTTTCCAAATCTGCGGTAGCAGCGGCCACACAGCTGGGATTGGTCAGTTCCCATGAGGTGACCAAACAGGGCGGGATTTCGTTCTCTACTAACATGACAATGTTTGCTGGTTCCCTCATGTATTCCTCCACCATCTTCTTGACACCATGCAACTCGTACTCATTGACGTGGCGAGGCCACGCAATGATACCCGGCACATCAAGGATGCTAAAGTGTGACCGGGACGGGCCCGAGAGCTCGATGCGAAGAACCTGGGTGGCGAAGTTTTTCGTGTGAGACCCTTGACCGGGTTTGATGCCCATGTACGAGGCTGATATCTTGATGCACAGTCAGAAACGGCATGGGACGAACGACAAAGACAACGTTCCGACAGAAGAGAGGTTGCGTACATTTTCCATCATCTCGCCGAATTCCTCGGCCCCCAGACGATCACTGACATGACTGTACCTTTTGTAGGCGTCATCCGGTGGATACCCAAAAATGTCTGTCACTTCGGGGTCGACGATGGTGATTTTAACGGCGTTCGTACTGCCGGGCGCCGTCCTGCGCGACACGATGCGCGTGGCGAAGCGGGTGCAGCACCCCTTGCCGACAGGGAACGGGATGTCAGTCAGGCTCTGGAGCAGCGAGGACTTGCCGGCGGACTGGCCTCCGACTATGACCAGCTGGCGTTTTTGATGATTTGGTCAGCTATCGCACAGCAAAAGGTTTTGCAAAGGATCATTCGTTAATGCATTGGTCAGGGTAAGGTACCTGAGGAATCGCCAATTCTTGGCCCACGCCGCACGACTGTAGCCGATCGATGGCGTCAAACAAGATCCTGCTGCTCTCGCTGTCAAAGGGGTTGTCTCGAAGGACGTCATGCCGCTCTTCGTCCAGCGCGTTGTTCTCTTTGTCGGAGCACGGAGAGTGGGTTATAGAGTCGGCGGCCTGCGAATCGCCGTTCTGTGACCCGAGATAACTTCCAGGTCGGCGTGGCGTACTGAGACGCGGTATCTGCCGCTCGGAGCCGAATGCCCTGGGTGAGGTTGCGGATGGCGGTGTCACGGTTTTGTCAAAGCTACGCCGGCACGGCTGAAGACAAAAGGCAATCAAACAGGTAGTTTTTGTTACAGAAGTAATGTCAGGCAACAAAAAAGAAATAGAAGAGGAAGAGGGCAGCGAGGACAGCCAATAGTAAAGTGTTGAGGTTTTGGGACTGTGAAATGCGATGAGCGGGAAGGAGATGGAAGTGATGTGGACTGCGTGCTTTTGACTGGATCGTGAAGTTGATGCTGCAAAAACTACATTTATACCACATATCTGATGCTATTTATACCCCAGCTGGTGGTCGGAATGGACACAAGTTGAGCACGTTTTGACTGAATCCCCTAATGGCGATTGCAAATGCAGGAGAGGCTTTGTTGGTAGCAGATTTGCCTAGGGGGGGGGGGGGCTACTTCAAGGACCACATGCAAGCAAACCAATCCCATTGGGCAATTTCAGATCAACGCAGCTTATCTTTACTCCGCCCGACCCGAGGGAATGGTTACGGAATGGGTCGGATTCTGCCCCGGCCGCCCCTTGAAGCAATCCAATCTGGGGGGGATATCATGTGCTCAGCCGCCGCCCGGAAACGCCGCCAGACCCCGGCCACGATATCCGGCCTGTATACCACATATAGCGGTTGGTGCTCCCCGCGCCTGGGTCTACTGATGGAATTGGAACGTTCTCCGATGTGCTGCAGGGAAGGTGGAAACAACACTGTCAAGTCAAGGGGATGCAACCAACGACCCAACGACAGCCTGATGCGCTCCCCTATTCTCTGCGGCCACACTTGACCCCAACAACGGAGTCGGGATTTGGGTCAACGCCGAGTTTGGAATCGGGCTTTGAAGAGATCTAACCGCCAGGAAACCACGAGGCTTTTTCCGGAACTGGAAGCTTATTACTCAACTCGACACAGCTGACGTGGCTCAGGTATCGCAGCTGGCAACTGGGATAAGGTACGAGTCGTTTCATCTTGAGCGTCCGGATACCAGGCCGGCATGCCAGGAAGCCCAAAGTGCGGTCATGTACCACGTCCCTGTGGGCGTCACGCCTCTTCCTCGCGCCGTGCCGTGACCACTACGCGCCAGCCCCCTTTTGTCCTCTGCCAATGTCTGAAACACCCTGTCCACTTCCTGTTTTGCAAGTTTACCTATCAGAATGTGCCAGATAGGCCTAGGTTCGGTAGGCAGCTGGCTCAACTGTGTGTGTGTTCTACGTGTCGTGTGGGCCAAGGCCAACAGCAACTTCCCCTCTCACCATCATCGTTTTCTTGAGCCCAAAAAGAGCACGGTTTGACCCTTAGACTAGAGGGCTATCGTGAGCTGCAAGCTTGCGCAATAAGTGCATTCAGGGAAGCAAGGAGGAAATAAAGCAAAACAACAAGGTGAAGTATAAGCATAAGGCAAGTGTAATTAAGCAAATCTTTTAATAGTAGTTAAACCTTGGGGAAAATTTTGCTATATATAAGACTACGTACTCTGTAGACAGATAGACCTACGCTATGAGCAATTAACAATTGCTGCTTACACTTAACTTGGGGTGTGTGACACTCTACGTGTAGGAAAAAGAGCACGGACCATGACTGTCCCTCGACAGCCTCTTACTACTAGGCAGCAGCAGTAGCCTTACGTCGCCTCTCATATAGCGGCTTCAACCGACCATCCAACGCTTCTTTACAGTAGTCTTCAAACGAGATACCCTTGAAGTCAGGATACAGGTCCTTGGCGACTTGGTAGCCTAGGTAGCGCGCGTACTCAGGGGTGTTGTCCCCCCTCAGATCCCACGACTTCTGGAACTGCAACACAGCGAGTCTGTCGATATTGTCCTTGTTGGCGATCTCAGCCTCGATCTGTTCTGACGAGATCTACACAAGTGGTAAGCCAGATGATCGACCAACACATTGCCAAAGGGCTATAGAACTCCCAGGACACTTTTCCCTTATTGTCTTCGGATGAGAAGGGAGGGGGGTGGGCGCTATGGTAGTAGGACTTACATATTCCTTCTCAATCTTCTCACCACTCAGCTTCTCGATCAAGTCGTAAACTTCGTTGTGTGTTCTCAAGTCGGTGTACGCAAAGACCTTTTGGTTCAGAGTGCGAGGGTCCGCAATGATGCGGGCGACGTAGTTGCCGACATCTCTCAGGTCAGTCCTACCGCAGACCGTGCTTCCATCCCCTGCAATGCGGTTGCCTGTGACGCCTACGAAGGAGTCAAGGCGACCGGACGGAACGCGCGGCAGGCTGATCTGGTACCACCAACCGACGTCGATGACGGTGTATGGTAAATAGATCGTTTGAACGTGGTTCAGCGTGTCTTCTTTCTGTGTCAGAAGCGTTAGGTCGTTCCCATCATGACAAATTTGAAAACATTTTCAGGGAAGCATACGTGATCGCGGAAATACAACATGCCTCTGGCGGGCATCACCGGTCCGAAGAAGCACGGCGCTTGACGCCGGCCTTCTTCGCCGCATTGGCAAGGGGTATCTCGTACTTCAACTCGCTCGCAAGAATTGTCGAAATGACCACATCGATTCCCACGAGCTGGTTTGTAATTTCGTCTTCGGGACCACCAAGGTCGGCCGCCGCTATCTTGACGCCCCTTTTTTCCAGATCCAACAACTCTGACTTGTTGAACGAAGTTGGCCTTACCAAAGCAGTGACGTCCTGTTTTCACGTGTCAGACTCTGCGACAGATTAATGGACTAGTTGTGAGAATTTTGCAAGGGAGGCTAGGGGTGTTGCATACGAATTTGGTGTCTGTGGATGCGAGTAAGCCATTGACGATGGAGCTTCCGGTCTCTCCGGTTGCACCGACAATGGCGACTTTCATTTTGCAGAGTGTGTTGGAGATGCTGAATGTGGCTCGCAAGAATAGGTAGGTCTCGTGCGATGTGTTGAGAGAGATACCTCACAATAATTGGGAATATGAAGAGAATGTGTGGTTTATTTTACCTTTATAGGCCTCCACTGTTCTAAGAATGACCGGTACCATGTGGCATCCAAGCCTCTCATGTCAAGGTCCACCTGGTTCTTGCGGATTATTCTCTTAGTGCGAAGTCGACATCTGAAGTCCGCAAAGAAGCGGGGAAGACACTGCGGAGTATGGCGAATTGCCTGGTTCTCTACTCTGCATCTAGAAAGACAAGAAACAAAGCCTGCAGTTCAAAGTCCGCAGAGAAGCGGGGAAGATGCTGCGGAGAACAGCGGCTAGCCTGCTCTCATCTTCTTAAGAAAAGAAAACAGAAAAAGAAAACGCGCCGGCGGTTCGGAGTCTGCAGAAAAACAAAAGATACTGCAGACTACAGTGATGTTGTTGAAAGGGGGAGCTAGATGGGCCAACGTAATAGCTACTTGATTGGTATGCAATATCTCAAGAATTACGTGATATAGGGCTCCTAGTTTATTTGCCTGCGTCCTCTAGGATCGCGTCGGCCGCCTTCTCCGCCGCCATGTAGAGTGAGACAACGGGGAACACGCCCATGATCTTCGGGAAAGCCGACATGTCCACGACGCGCAGGCCGTCAACCCCGCGGACGCGGAAAGCGCTGTCCAAGACCGCCATGGGGTCGTTGTCGGAGCCGATGGGGCACGACGAGGACGCGTGGTGGCCCCACGACTCTTCCTGGATCCACTGCTTCAAGTCCTCGTCCGAGCTGATCTCGGCGGGCGGCCAGACGCGCTCGAACTCGCCGGCGATGGGCGGGATGTCTTCGATGGCCTTCATGCCGAACCGCATGCCCTCGATCATGGCCTGGATGTCCTTGTCGGCGTCGGCCTGGGACGCGCCCTCGTAAAAGTTGTGGAAGGTGATCTTTGGCGTGTCGCGGGGGTTGGTGCTCGTGAGGTTGACAGTCCCGGCGTTGTTGCGCGTGTGCGCCTTGAGGACCAGCCACGTCCAGTGGTTCTTGGACGTTGCCGTCAACACGTTCTGCGAGTACCCGGGATAGTAGCCTTGGAAGTTGGCCGGGATCCCGCCCACCCACACGTCGTGCTCCCCCTCGGCCTGCGATGTCAGCATGAACATGCCCAGCGCGATGCCTCCGGTTGTGTAGGCGCCCTTGAGCGGGCCCACGCCGTTCACCCATCGCTCATAGCATGGGTCTCCCTCGGCGAGAAAAGTGCAGTCCTCGACGAGGGCAAAGCCTTCCTCGGTCCTGGCTGTGACACCAAGTTCGTATCGGTCTACAAATCATGCGTCTTCCGTTAGAATCCAAGGGTTGTAACATCGCAGGCACAGTAATGTATATGGGGAAAAAGATGCAAACTCACCTTGGAGGTTGGTGCCCACTCCGGGGACATCCTTTACGACAGGAATGTCGAACTTTTCCAGCTCGTCCTTCGGCCCGACACCAGACAGTTTGAGAATCTGAGGGGTGTTGAAGGTGCCGGCAGAAATGATGACCTGTGATGGACGGCTTTGGTCAACCTCATGCGTGTTCTCGGTCGCTCCGGGCCAAGTGAAAGAAGCCGAAGCAAAACATTCCATGGAAGACTTACCTCGCGAGTAGCTGAGACCGACCCAGCAACACCACCATCCTGGGAATCGCTGGCTCGAGGGTCCGCTCTATAAAGGCTCTCGCCAAAAAGGTATTCGACGCCCGTGGCCTGAGGCTTTTCGCCAGAAGTGTTGAATTGGACCTTGGTCACGAGCGTGTTGAGGGCGATGTCGAGCTTGTACTTCTTCGAACCGTCGGGGTTCTTGGCCGTGGCGATGGAGTACACAAGTTCACGAGGCGAAGATCTCTTGTATTCCGGGGCGCCCATGGAGAGGGGGATCTGCGTCAGCATGGGGGTGCTGTCTCGGTCGGGAGAGTTGTTGTTGATGTCGTGTAAAAGGAGCTGCTACCGTGTCAGTGGCGGCACCGAATATCATGTTGCTCTGAAATTGAGACAAGGGGTCCTCACAGTGGTCAGGCCGTCAACCAAGCCAGTAAGATAGTCGAGAGGAAGAACCTGCAGTTCATGTCAGTCCTCGCAGCTTTGGTATCATGCTCCGATTCTCTCACTTTATCGAGCAAACCGCCAAGAACCGGCAGACCTGTCACAAGCTTGTTGACCTTGGTGAGTAGGCCATCCACCTTGATTCCAGCAGCGGCCGAGCCTCCCAAGATGACGGAAAGAAGCTTGAGGTCTTGGGCAATCAGGATTAACGGCGTCAATGCGGTCTTCAACCATCCGCTGTAGCCGTGAGCGAGCAGGTCGCTGGGGAACGGCGCCTGGTTCTTCTCGATCTTGGTGAAGTATTTCCTCATGTTCTCGGCATCCCAGCTCTCGTCACCTGTCAGCTCTTTGATGTAGTTCCAGTCGCGCTTGTGCGGATAGATGGCGAGCATAGCATTGTGCTCAGCACAACCTGTGGATGGTCGTATATCTTAGCATGTCTCCCGCATCACTCGAAAAAACAGGTGCCGGAATGCGGACTGCCACTTACCACCAAGGCCACCGACACGAGGGTAGTAGTTGCCTAGGACCTTGGCTCCCTCGGGTGGGTTGGTGCCACTGTAGAGGTCGCCCTCCTTGGTGCGATATGTGAGCTTTCTGTCTCGCTTGGTCATTTGCTCATCCTCGTAGTGGTGTGTGTAGTAGCCCCAGCTGAGCTCAGTCCGCTCCGAAGACCAGATGCTCATGGCGGGAACCTGAACTTCTCGCAGTTCTCCATGATCACCGCCTGCATCAATCAGCAGCACGCTGTGTCCGGCCATCGCCAAGCGGGCGGCGACAGGAGAGCCACCCGGGCCGGATCCGACGACAATGTACTCGTACTCCTTGTCAGGCGGCGGAGCAGCGGTGAGTTGGGGTCCGAGAGCTTCATAGCGAGTCTGATTTGGGTTGCGAGGATAGTTGAAGTCAAAATCACCCCTGTGTATAACAAAGTCAGCCTGACTTGGTGTTGCTGACCAACTTGGAGAATCCCAAGGTGAAAAACTTGTGCTCACCCCAACTGCTTCGCTGCGAGGGTCACCGGCACCCAAAGAAGGTACGAAGAATATGTAAGTCTCATGATGAATAGAGACCAATCATTAACGGATTACAAAAAAAACAGCAGATTGGACAAAAGAGTGACTGGGAAAACGCGACAAGTTGCCTCGCTGCCGGAATAGGATGGGCTGTCGGAAAGGAAGAGAGAGGCTGAGGGTAATTCCTTGTCCAAAACGGATGACAGCTGTAGTGTATATTAATTGCGTCGTCGCTCTTAATGGCCAACAACCATCACACAAGTCTGGAAAAGGGGCCAAAACTGGACGATCCCTGCTTGTTTCGCTCAACATCCAAAGGTTTAATAGATGACACACGAGGGATAGCATGCAAGGAGATCATTAAACTGTCCGGAAATGGTAGACTATGGACGATCAAGTAACCTGGGGGCTCCCTTTCTGTAGTCGGTAATTTTTCTCGGCCACTGAGAGATCGTCAATTTCCATCCTGAGGAGAGCGTCTCCACCATGCCAAGTCGAGGGGGGGTTCAACTGCCAACGTAGTATTCTTGCAGATCGACGGAACCATCCAGTACCTAAAACATGCAGAAGAATCAAACATCGAGTTTCCGAAAAGCAAATTCAAAGAGCCATTAGCCGTTCGGACTACCAAGCTTCCCTGGTGACTCGATGCCTTTGCTTCCAGGTAGTGTACACAGCCACAATCTTCTCAATATCTTTGAGCGCTTGCTCTATGTTCTATGTTCCATGGAGGAGGTCTCACTGCATCTTCAAACAGGACGATTCAAGCAGCCCATCCAGAGAGCACCATCTCCCACCGGGACAATCTACATACGACATCCATTTCAGGAGGGGCCACAAGTTACAGGGTGCTTGTGCGAATCTTCATCAATCGAACCACAACTGATCTACGAAGCGCAATCGCCTCGTCTGATTCGAGTGAGGCTCCGGATGCCCACTGATTGTCTTGAGTATTCCTAGATGTGGACGGCAGTCTGACCAATTGTATCTATCCTCTGTCGATGCCGCGATGCACAGACGGCGATCTCGGCAATTGCTCCAAAACACCCATCAAAGACGTTCAACCAGACGTCGCGTTTTGCGCACAAACCAGGAAACGCGCCGGCAGCAGGGAGTAAATGCCGGCATGCCGGGCATGCAGGGATCGTGACTCGGCCTACCTAGCTTGTTGCAACAACGTAAGATTAGGACAATTCCGTCCAGGCCGTTCAAATACGTGCTTTGCCAGGGGCTTGCGCGCATAGAGAAAATCATTGCCGCCGGAGTCGAGCAGGCGGTCAAGGTCCCGAAAATCACCGTGTTCTCTCACAACGTTAAACTGGAGCTCCGGGCTCGGCCAGTTGCGATTCATAACGAGAAAACAACGCCGCCGGCAAAACGGCTCCAGCAAGACTGACTCAATCATGGTGAAGCTCATTGCTCTTCCAGCGCAGAATAATGCCATCCAACCCAGCTAAATTATGCTTTCGGAATTGTCTTCTCTACTGACTCTCAGAATCCATCTGCAATAACACCACACTCCATCAAGGGCTGCCAAGAAGAAGAGCTTTAGGTAGGCAATGGGAAATTAAATCCCCGATCGTGCTCCAAGACGTGTGGGGTCTTCTCAACGGTTGGAACTCTCATTACCAGTTATTGTCATATTTATCTCTTGCCTTTCATACTCGACTGCGAGGTGTTTGCCTTTTTCTTCTTAGTTCAACATTAGCTTCTTGTTCTCCTTGCCGAACTTCCAGAACACCAGCTGCTGGTATTCCACCCAGCAGAGACCAAACCCTGAGCCAACACGGCTACGTACCCTGAGCATTTTGGCTATTATGAAATTCCTCGCGGGTGTACGGATACTCCTCACTAGTCTCCTGTTGGTATCCACGGTCTGTGCTACCGACAGACTGGGACCTAGGGCTGCCGAAGGGGCAGGCCAGCTGGATCCGTCAGTTGCAGCAAAGGTTCTGCAGAATTTCCCCCAATGCGGTGTTAGTCCCTCTTGTTCACCCCTTTGGTTGCTTTGCTTTTTTTTTTTGTCCTTCTTTCCATGGGTAAACCACCATAGGGAAGAATGTGTGTGTCAAGCCAACACATAGCTAACAAGTACCTCTGGCTTCATACAACAGGTCGGCTGTCTCGTCAAGATTGTACCAGGCTCGACATGTGGCTTCAATACAACCTGCGTGTGTCATGATGCGGCCCTTCAAAAACAGATAGCTGGCTGCTTAGCCATGCAATGCACCAGTCTTGAAGCATTAGGTATGTGCATCTGCTCTCTTGCTGCCCCCCCCCCCCCCCCCCCCCCCCCCGACGAGTCGTACGGGAACTAACCAAGCATCAGCTGCGAGAAATGCCTCGGCAACAATGTGCCACGAGCCTGTCCGTGATAAGAGATTGGAGCAGGCTCTTGTGTCTATTGTTGGCTGCGGTGTGACTCTCATCATCTTCATTGTCCGCATAAGCTTCATCGTCTTCTCGAGGGACCGGACGTTGGCATTGGATGACTACGCCATCATCGTTGCCATGGCGGCTACCTTGGCGGTCAGCTCCATCAGTCCCATAGGTATGATTCCGTACCGCTCCCCAAGACGCAGCAGCGTGCGGCTAACAGTATCTGCAGCGGACTACCATGGAGTTGGTAAAGACATCTGGACGCTTGATAAATACAACTTGGAGATGGCGTTATTCGTAAGTAATTTTTCAAGCTTATGCTACGCCGCTCAACAAGCTTGATAGCTAACATGTGTTTGTGTTTTCCTTCATTTAGCACTACTACATAGCCGAGATTATTTATTTCGTCGCCCAAGGCTTTGCAAAAGTAGCGATGTGCCTCTTCATGTTACGAATCTTCCCCAAGAAGAACATGCGTGTCAGGATCTACATGGTCTGCGGCCTTGTGTTCGCCTACATGATCGCCTTCATAACCGCAACTCTGCTGCAGTGTCAACCAATCAGTTACTTCTGGAAGCAGCTCGACGATACGGTCGAGGGGAGTTGCAACAACATACACCTGCAGGCCTGGATCTCCGCTGGCATCAACATCGGACTTGACGTCATCATCATCGCCTTGCCTATCAAGAGCCTATGGGCAATGCAGGCCAGTCTCGCCAAGAAAGTGACTGCTATCTGCATGTTCTCACTCGGCGCCCTGTAGGTCCATTCCGACTCAGCCTGGTTCGTGTTTGTTTGGGAAGTTGAGATGGCTGACTATCATGGTCCTAGGGTGACGATCATCAGCATCATCCGTCTACAGTCTCTGATTTCGTTTTCCAAGTCTATCAACCTCACGTGTAAGTGCCTCTAGCAACAACGATTCCCCCGTTGCCAAAACAATTTCTAACGTGCATCGAAAAAATAAATAGGGGACGGAAGACAAGCCGGATCGTGGAGTCTGGCCGAGTTGTACGTTGCCATCATCTGCACGTGCCTGCCAACAATACGAATCATGGTCATGAAGGTCGGAACGAAGAAGTTCGGCTGGACTGGTGCTTCATCGAGTGGCCCGTCCCAAGGCTCAGCAAAGACTGGTTTCGTCAACTTCAGGTCACAAGGGTCGAACAACTCTACAACAACCTCAAGAAAGGATTTCAAGGGCTCGGAATTCATCATGCTGAACGACGTAGACTCTGTTCATTCCAAGGGGCCAACGAGAGTGCGAACGGACTTTTAGAGGCATTATCACGCAAGGGAGACGGGGAGGTGGCGAAATAGGAACCTAGCGTTTCGCTTGAAGCAAACAAGCAGTTAACATGACCATCATTTTTGTCCTGGACGGATGCTTCAACTCGAGTATCTCTTACATCGCGAACCCCGTTACAGACCTCGCCCAGGCTTACATGCAATCGTAGACACTCTTCCTGACTGATCGAGATGAACCTGAGTCATCATCAAGATTGTGTGGAGTTTGAGCGAGAGATAAATTCTTGAAGACGAGAGGATAATGTGCGATGTTGACAGGTCCATGTTTTACAGTCCCGTGCACCTTGGAGCCTTGCATTCGTGTTGCCCAAGTCGCAAAGTCTCATTGACAAGTCAAGCAAAATCTCTCTCACTGCATCATTATTCGCATCCCTGTCATCCCTTCAGCTGAGCCACTCCAAGCCAGGACGCATTTGCTACCATCCTTCTTCAGATGGTGTGCCAACACCCCCATTCGGTCAAGCAACACGCGCTACCGTACTGGAGCCAATCACACTTGAGGAAACCCCTACATGTAAAGTATTGATGCAAGCGCCCCGAGTCCCCATGCGGTGTTAGGATGGGGATTGCTTCTCCAAAGGGGCAAGCCGCTACTGGGATGATTCCGTGCCGCTTGCGCTAATTGGAAACTGTAAGGAACATGACGACAACGATAGGTTTTCGATGATTACTCGTCGAGCGAGACGAGACGTGTGGCAGTTCCCATGTCTACACGCCTCCGGCCGTCTCAAAGAAGAGGACCACGTCTCATCAGCTTTCTAACCAGCCACCTGACGCGGAAAGGAATGCAGCAACCAGATCAATAGATTCATCTGGAACGAGACGCACCATCAGACTCGGTTTCTCCGCTCCACGGACAAGGTCATGTACGAAAAAGGGGGTCGCGGAGCTGATCTCTCCTGCTCACAGACGCCAAGGAGGATTCAGCTACGGCACGGCTATCGACAGACTAGGGAGTGATCTTTTTGCTGCCGTACGACAGCGGACGCGGCTAGACAAGTTGCCGAAAAGGGACAGCTGGGGTCAGTAAGGATGCCTTGGAAAGCCGCTGTGACGAGCTGAGCTGGACCAGATCGACGAGACATCACATAGTTTGGGACGGATGACCGCGCGAGGCTGGTTGAAGGGTAACCATGAGACGAGAGACTTGTGCTTCAAGCGGCAAGCACAGACTCGAACGGGAGAAGATGGACGATTTTCAACGCCTTGTAGTGAGCATATTGTGACGCTGCCGCTCAAAGGGGGTCTTCTCCCAATCGCTCTACTATGTGACGATGTGTCGATAAGTGTGATCTGGACGGCAGGCGGACGACATGTAGGGAGCTGTGATCAGCAAGTAGACTTTGCAACGGAATGTTGCTTTTCGCCCCTGAGAGGCGGGCGAGATGTGATGATGTGCCAGGACCTACGTTTAGGTCGGTAGGCTGGGGCTCAGACGGGCGAATGGGGACGGGATATCATCACTTTTCTGGCGTTTGGCCCGAGACTTGTTGCTCTCGCCCTTGTAGTCAAGTAGTTTTCCCTTGAGACGACCTATGAGGACGTGGCAAGAGGTGTTTGAGGCGGGAATCGGACGGCTACGGCATGCAGAACGACTTGTGATGGACATGTTGGCGTTGTGATGGAAATCCCTTGCTTCCACGGAGACACAGACGCCTGGTATTCAGGGGCAGTTTGACAAGAACAGCATCGTCTATAAAAGACAGCAATCTGCTCCCGGGAGAGAAATGAATCTCAACAACAGAAAAAACCACAAACACAAGCACAAGCACTCATCTACTCACTCACCACCCACTTACACTTACTTGCCTTCTTACTCACTCAACTACTCAACCACCTACTCCCTTCAGTCATCATGTCTCAAGCCGGTATCTGGACCCTTAACGCTGTCGCTCAGGAGGAGAGCATCGTGTCCTCCTACGTCGAAGTCTCGGGTGAGCATGGCGGCGTTGGCACCCAAGAGTCCATCATTGGCGTAGACCGCCGCCACCTCGCTCTCCCGGGCGACTTCATGGACGGTGGCCGGTACCGATGTAAGATCAGCCAGCCCGCTTTCCATCATCTCATCTCCATGATCTCATCTCCATGAAAAAAAAGCTAGCTAACCTGACCAAACAGCGGTTGTCAAGATCAAGACTCGCTTCGGCGACGTCGACAAGGGCACTTCGGTGTGGATGATGGGCACGGGCTGGCTCATCCGCCCCAACCTGCTCGTCACGGCCGGCCACGTCGTGTACGACTGGAGCCGAGGCCTGGGCGAGGCTCGCGAGATCCGTTGCTACATTGGATACAGCGGCGCCGCCTCCGTCGGCAAGTCTCATGTCCAGACGCGCAGCGCGACCAAGATTGTCACCACGGCCGAGTGGCTCTCCACCAAGGCGGACCGCACTCGCGCCAAGGACGTGGCCTTCATCCAGGTCGACCGCGACTTCGAGGGCAACCTGTCTCTGTTCAAGTACAGCATCAACACGCCCTTTGCGGGCCGCGGGTCGAACCTCGGCGTCGTCGGCTACCCGGGCGACAAGTCCCTGAGGAACGAGGACACTGGCGAGAACGAGATGGGCGCTGAGATGTACGAAGCCTTCCAGGACACCGACTACGACATTGCAAAGAGCCAGCGCAACATGATCGAGTACAAGATCTCAACTTACGGAGGCCAGTCCGGAGCCCCCATCGTCCGCCGCGGCGACATGATGGTCATCGGCACCCACTGCTACGGCGGCGGCGGCTTCGAGAGCAACTCGGGCAACTCCATCGGCGGCCAGTTCGGCAACGTGTACAGCAAGTACATTGATCTCTTCATCCAGCCCCTGAACGCGCCAAATGGCAAGGCTGCCATTGTCGCGCTCGGCCACGCAGGCAACGCCAATGGCCAGGCGGTCCCTAGCAGCCAGGTCATCAGCAACGGCCAGGTCACCAAGAGCCAGATCGCCAACGGCCAGGTTGGCAACGGCCTCGCCCTGATCAACAAGAACAACTACAACTACAACAACAACTCGGTGTCGGGGCCGCCTATGGGCGACGCCGAAGGCTTCTTGGACATCTTGCGGGCCGTCGGCAAGGTCGGGTCTGTTGCGCTGCCCATTGCTGGGTCGATCCTCGGAGGACCCATTGGCGGCGGCATCGCCACCGTCGCCGGCAGCCTGCTGGGCATGGTCTCGGGGGCGGAGAGCGCTCTCGACAACGGGGCCTCCTCTCCTGAGAGCTTTGCTCCCCAGCAAGTTTCCCGAGGCGCCGCCGAGCGTGCGGTGCTCGCCGAGGCGGCTTTGCAGACCATTGTTTCGCTTGACCGCGGCGACGTGGCCGAGGGCCTCATTGACGATGTCGTGAGCACCTTCAAGCGCACCGCGCCCAAGCTCGAAGACCTCGTCAAGGTCTTGCGTCCTATTCTCACGCAGCAGGCGCTCGAAATCGCCGTCAAGGGCATGAACCGCACCGCCGGGCTTGCCCAAACCTCCCTGGAATCCGATCTCTCTCGGGCCCGTGTGAGCATTCACCCCGGTGGTGATCTCACTGAGAGCGCCTTGACGGGAGGCGGCGAGGGCGCCGCCCTGCTCGAGAGCCTGCTCACGCCCACGGTTCCCGTCGTCGGCGAGGAGGGATGGATCTCGAGCCTGGGCTCGCTCATCAGCACCGGTGTCAAGTTCGCCGCGCCCATCGCCGGCAAGCTGGCCAAGGAGTACGCGCCCAAGATCATTGGCTGTCTCGTCAGCAAGATCTCGGGCGGTTCCCAAGAGAGCGTCGAGGGCTCTGACGTGATGCTCAACGACGACATCACGCGCTTCCTGCTCAAGCGCGCGTTGCTCGCCGATGCCTCGCTGACGGCCCTCCAGCGCCTCAACAAGAACGAGCTGAACCAGCTGCGCATCCGCTCCGAGGTCCGACAGGAGCACGCCCTCGGAGACCAAGAGGGCGCCTGGGGCGACTTCTTCAAGACCGTCGTGCAAAAGGTGGCGCCCATCGCCCTCGACGGCGCCAAGAAGGCCGCCGCTGCCCTCGCACCCAAGATCGTGGACGCTGCCCTCAGCAAGCTGGGCGGGAAGGAGAGCGAGCTGAGCGTGCCCAACGGGGCCCGTACCCTCAAGAACAAGGGCTCTTACTACGACGTCCTCAACGGCAGGTCGCCCATTCAGGTAAGCAGCTTCCTCACACTGCGCGAGACGGGCGGCCAGCCGCAGTCGACGAGCCCTGCCACAAGCCTCACCGAGCCGCAACGCTTGTCGGGGCGACGCTCTTCGTTGGACTCGAACCCCGACCTTCCCGTCGCATATCCCACGGCGCCGTTGTAATCGAGGGCCGTTGGCTAACGTGAGTCTGCACAGGTCACGGCTTAATCGGCAATGCGCTGAAGAAGCTAACTGAAGGCTTAACAGTAAGGAGGCCCGTAGCACATCTTCACCCCGGGAGAGGTGGGTAAGTAATTGGCGGGATACGGTCGCTGTAGGACTTTTCTGTTGTGAGTTTATGTTCTGGAAAATACGTGTGCTGCTAGTTGTACGGAGGAGGCGACGATAACACTGAAAACAAGTGAGATGGGATACAAATAAGAAACGAGAATCCCTCTTCAATCGTGCATTCTAAAGAATGAAATTGCGAGCTTGTTGGATCAGTGACACAGTCCAGCACATTGGCGAGCTTGTCGTCGATGACATGCGGATGTTGTCTCCTCGATCAGGCAGATTGTGACTGAGGCCGTCGACAGCTCAACCTTAGTGAATCAAGTCAAACAGGATGCCGGGGACTTGTGTCCAGGTTGTGTGGCAGGATTGGAAAGGAGACGGACAAATTGGCCCTTCTTGATCAAAGCAGCTAGAGTTCCATCCTTGCATCTTCCCCTTCGTTCAGTCCTTTCTCCAAAAAGCCGGCGAATCGGCTTCGGTCCGTGCACAACGAACCGGGAGGGGTCCACAACGGTCCGGGATTCCCGAGTGGGCCCGGCATCGTCCGGCCCGGCGATCTCGGAGGGTTGGGGTCCGCCGATGGGAAATGGGGCCTGTAGTGCCAGAGTCATCCTCATCATCATCTGATTGCCAGTCAAATGGTTTGTTTACTGGGTTTTCATCTATCAAATTCAACGTGTCTGCGTTGTTCACTTCATATAAGAAAAATTGGTCAAGCGAGGCTATCGGTACACACACTGCAGAAAAGCACAAGCAATTGATTCGTACCCCTTGTCTTATAAGTAGTCACCTCAAATAACTTCGGCTCTGATCCTCAGGAGGAAAATAATCTAAACGTGTTATCGTTTGGCTAAATTTGCCAACGCAGCATCGAGCACCCTCGCCGTAAACCATTTCATTCAAGTTTCGCCCAGGCCATCTCAATCTTGTACTCCATCCCCGACACAAACCTCCCTCGTCATGCTACAGCCGCCGTCACCAGCATCCTGGTGCGTTGGAAAGTTCCCGTCCACAGTATCAAAAGCCATCAACAATATGGCCATTTTTCTTGTTTGTACGCTCACTCGAGTAACAATTGCGAGACCAACGATATCCCGTGAAAGTTGCTACTGTGAGGGTCCGGGGTGCTGGCCAAGGGATTACGACGGTTGGTTGTCAGAATCCACTCAACACCTGCATATGATAGGCGAGTACTCACCTCACAGTAACTGCCGGGATATCCTTTGCCCGTTCCATCTCACCAACTAACTGGCAGAGGCTGCGGGGTAAGATGCTGACGAAAGTGATGCCTAGTCACCTTCATATGACCTACCGGGGGTAATGATTCATTGTCCGCAGTGCCGTGTGATCATGTCTGGAAAGACCGGCGAGCAAGTCGACGAGCGTCTTGGCGTGCGGAAACGCTTTCAATCACTATTACAACAACGGTTTCCCTCCAGGAGTCGAGCCGCCCGACCCGATGCAGTGCTGCCAAATCAACAGGCGAACTTTAGAGACATCGGCAACTCACATGACGTTCAAAAGACGGCAGCTCCAATAGGCGATGAGAACGATCCCTGTAGTGTATAGGACAAGGCATAGGTGTCCATGCAGTCTGAAGAATCAGACCTACTTGCAAAATACAAGCGCTACCTCCTAGCCCATGATAACCCCAACGCAAATCTTGATCCCAATCGTCTCTCTGGCAAAAACAAGAAAGATTAGCTTCTTCGCGCCGCCAGATTGAAGATCACAGCTGCAAAAGCAAAGCTTGCACAGGGAGGCGTCAGTAGCCGTGTTAAACCCGTCGTTAAAGGGGCCGTAACCATCTTGATCAAAAGGAAAAGACCTCGTCACAGCTATTGCCACCGCTGAGCCGCATGCTGCACTAGTATAGGCAGGATGCAGCGTAATATTACCAGTACAGTTTCAAAACTCAATGCTCTGCACAGCTTTGACATTTCCAAGTTTCTTCTGAACCCTAGCATGGAGCGTACTGCTGCTCTAGAGGGGTTTGTTGATGCCATGCGAATTTTGTGCCGATTCAGTGTTGTCAAAACAGATCTATTCAATGGCTCCGGCGTCGGCTTCATGTCCGAATCAGAGCTAGTAAGGCTGAAAGATCAACTTCGCACGTACCTGGTTCAACTATACACCATGATCATCCAACTTCAGATTGGTCTTGTTCTTCAATATGATCGCACGGCCGTCACTCGGTTCGTTCGTAATGCAGTGAAAATAGATGACTGGAAGTCGCTCGTAAAGAGCATCAAAGAGCTAGAAGATTCCAACTTTAGAGACATCAATGTAAGTTATCGCACCTGTTACATGTGCACGTTTGGCATCACGACCTGATCTTGTGTCAGTCCAGGCGATTGGACAGCACGTACTGCTCCACATACGAAATGCCTTCCAACATCAGGGCCAGGAGATGTCGGTGGGGTTTGCGGAGATGACAAAGAAGTTTCGTGACCTCGACAAGGGCATACAGGGTGTTCGTCAGAAAATCATTGCCCGCGAAGGGAGAGTGATTCTGACACAAATTTACCATGGCGTTGACGCCGCTCCTCGACCAAGAGAAGCTCCAGCAGCGACAGTGACTCCAGCGACACCAGTGGCCCCAGTGGGGATAGCAGCTCCCTACTGTCGTAGCACAGTTGTGAGTACAACCGTTGAATTGGCTGATGAATGTGTATTACTATGTTAGCATGAAAATAGATGTTGATTTAAAATGAATAGTGTAACAATCTAAGAGAATTTTAATCAGTGTAGAGCTAATCTATCTGTTTAGACCACGCATACATGCTTAACACAGATTAGTATAACTCTGACTGACAGCTTTAGCCTGCGCCTACCTTAAACCTTGCTAGATATTATCATCGTCTAGCTACCAGGTTCTGTGCTTTTTAATACTACTAAACAAACACCCTGTCTCTTTACAGTATCAAGGCACAGAGACCAAACCAAACATCTAGGGTTAAACCTAGCAATTCCCAGGTTACCAAGATAGAGGAGAAGGGAGATTTCACAACAATGCACAATGTAACCAAAGATTTTGGATGAAGAATGAAAGATAAACGGAGACACCAAGAAAGACATGAAAGAGCCTGTGGACAAGGTACCTGCTCTCCACATCGATCCATTCACCTTCGTCATCCCAAGTGGAATGTGTAAATGCGGTTGCCAGAGCGGTTCGGCCCGTTCCGCTATTGGGCTTCAGCCACTAAGCTTTTGGCGCCGTTTCCCCCACTAAGTTGGGAGGGGAAACAGCAGCCGCAGCATGCACCACGAACTCATCTCCATCAAATGCACCATGCACCACCCCCCGCCGCTGTTCACAGAAAACGTACAATTGGGTTGTATGTTCTCGTAACTTAAGATCCGCTGGATACTTGCCCTTGCCCTATTCCACCCGCCTGCCAGTGTCCCTTTTGAGATAGACAGCAAATCACCTCCTCGCCCTTTGGATGCGTCTTTGTCGATAACACCGACACTCATCCCATCCACCGCCATTTCGCCGCCAACAGCCAAGCGATTGCAAAGCTTGAAAGCCAACCTGCCGACAGTACCTGGGGCTTGCCGAAAAAAACCACAACAATCACGGCGTCAGACCTATCTCCACCTCTTCAAATTGTCAATTCCGCCTCCGATGACGAGAATGACACGCCGGCCAAGAGGACTGGGAATTCAAAAACAAGGATTAGATATCAACGTGAGCCTCCCTTCTAATGCGTGTATTGCCACCCCGCCATATGTGAGGCGGGCTTGTTGAATCGCTTTCTGCCGCGTCATCGATGCCAAGGACGACGCTATGAAGGCCCTTGCTGAATATTTTCTTGATACTGTAGCATTGCACACTTACTTGATAGAACCACTTATCTCCTGTTGCTGTTGTTTCCTAGGCTTCTGCTCAGAGCATGTTGCCAGTTTTCGCAGTACCCTCTAGAGGTAAAGCTCTCGTAGATCCAGTAACACAATGTTATCCACTTCGCACGCTCCTCGGTTCTTTTTGATCAAAATCCGGCCTATTCATGCAGCTTAACATCCTTTGGGTTGAACATCGTGTAAAATCACTTCAAATATGCCAGACATAAGGACCTCCTATTTTTAGCATATGATCTTGACACCCTCATCTAGAGCAACGTTAGACATCTGAGTGGCTAGCTGGGTGCTAATTTCAGGTAACATCCTGGATTGGTTGCAACATCAAGCTCATATGCATCGTCTCTTACATCACAGAAATAGATTTGTTATGAATTCGATCTGCCTAGCCAATCTTCGAAATTAAATATGCTTCTGTAACATGGTCTGGCTGGTTTTAAGAAAATCTCGATGAGAGTTTCGTGAAATCTGGCAAGCTCAGTTTACCGTGTAGGTCGGAACCTATGGAGCGTACGGGGATTAGGACTTAAAGTCCAATACAGACCTGGCTACGCCGGCATACCTCAAGGTAAATTGATTAGGATCCAGCGGCTATAGTCCTAGGTTTCGGCGAATTATGCAAAAGTCCAGCGGACGTCAGTTTTTGGGCGCGTGGGTAGTGGTTCGCGCCCCAGACAGTCAGGCGTCGCAAAAGCCGTCTGTCCATCCGAAATGAGGAGTTATCAGGATGGTTGAGGGTGCTACCAATAAGAGTACAAGTGGCGCAGAGCTAGCACAAAAAAGACTCGTCACTGCATGGAGAAGCAGCACGTCTGTCAGCTACAGCCTATGGAAAAAGATATTGCTGTGGCTGAGCAGAAGGACCCTGGCCTGCTTTCTGCAGTCAGCACAACAACTTCTTAGCCCGTTCCCCATTATTTGGCCAATGGATACCCATATCGACATGAAGTGGGTGTCGGCCTTTGAGAATCGTGTGATCAGTGCAGCGAGCAAGGCAGAATCGTTAATCATGGCAAATCAAAGCAGCGTGCAATCGGGGGGGGGGTTCAATTCATAAAAAACCCCGCAGAACCCTGGCCAAGCCAACCCGTCGTCTCGCGTCCACATTTTCTCCCAACGGTTGTCAATCAGCGTGGTAGCTGTCAGTTCGCCGACCAATCTAGACGTCATCAAGAAATTGGACCAGGCCGGAACAAAACTTCCCAGCCTCGAAATGAATTTCAACCAGACTCACAGTTATCCATATGGCTCATACTATAGCACACCCGGAGCGACTTCATATCACGCAGCGACCAATAACGGCGGAAACATCCAATACTGGGATCTCAGTCATCAAAGGGGCGATATTCGACTCCTCGTTCTCGCGCCGGAGGACGATCCAAGAAAGCCGATTCAATGCAGGTTGAAGCAGGTCTCTTTGGGGGACACCGGCAGATACGTGGCGCTATCCTATCGCTGGGGAGATCCCAACGATACCATGGTTAACATCAGCATATCAGGAAAGCTCTTCAAGGTGACAACGACTCTCGCTTATGCTCTTCAAGAGTTGAGACGTCGAAAGATCTACCAAGTGTGGGTAGACCGGATCTGTATCAACCAAGGCAACCACGAAGAGTTGGCTCATCAAGTGGAACGTATGGGCGACATTTACCGATATGCCTACCGCACCATGGCATGGCTTGGGTACTGCCCGGAATCCGAAGTCGTGATCTTTGAAAGCGCACGATCGCTTGTGAAGTCGTTGGTCGCCTGGGGAGAGGAGAGGAACGAGACAACACCACAGCAAAAAGACAAAGACTTTGCCGAAAAGGCAAAGGCGATACCTTCATCCACACTGGAATTGGAATCGCAATGGACGTCGCTATTGACTGTTTTCCAACGAGAATACTGGAGTCGTGCGTGGATTATCCAAGAAGTCGCCGTGTCGCCCCAGGTTGAGTTCTTTTGGAATGGTCAGTCAATCTCAATATCGGAGCTGCAAAAAGCGATTGCTACGTGCAAGGCCCTGGCTTCCATCACACCGGAAGCGAAGAATTTGACGTGGCGCAGTGCGTTCAAGCACGTCGATTGTCTGATGAGTTTCCGCGAGTTTCGGGAATCGCCCATCCGTCTCGTCGAGGCACTCATTCGATCTAGAAGGGCACTGTGTTCTAATCCCAAAGACCGTTTGTACGCTTTGAAACATCTGGCCGCCGACGGGAGAGACACTGTACCGTTCCCAAACTACGGAGAGTCCCTCGATCTTTTGAACCAAAAGACTGCTTGCCGACTCATCAAGATGTACCTCGACGGCGACATAATCGTCTTTCCGTGCCACTTCTTGGATACCTGGGTGCCCCAATGGCACAATCCAAAGACTTGGAATGACGAGAGAATCAACAAGTACCTGACAGGACGGAGCAATTTCGTGGCGGAACGCTCCAAATGCGAGTCCGGATCGAGCACGATAGTGAAGAAGTGGAATGCTACGAAGGGTTCCCAAATAGGCTGTACCCTTATCCATCACAATGCAAGGCTCGAGGTGTACGTCAAGAGAATCGGCCGCATCACTCAATGCTCCACAACCGCCGCAGAGGCCAACAGCGACGGACCTGGCGAGTTGGTTCCAGTGAGCACGTACGGCGCCCACAAATCCAAACGCCTCATTGCGCTTTGCTGGCTTCTGTACGACCTGCTTCCGAACAACAACTACCCAAAGGCAAAGGCTGTCAAGGTTGAAGATATCCACTTTCTTCTGACCAAGTCTGTACGAAAGTCGGTGCGCAAATCGGTGCCAAAGTTTTACAACTGGCTCTTTTGTCTGCAGAACCTCCAACTCAAGATTGACGGCGTCCCCCTTGCCAACTGGTTTTGCGCAGACTCGGTGAAGTCCAAGACCTACGCCAGGGTTGACAGTGTGAAGAAAGCGAGGCGGTGTTACTCTTCGGTCCAGATGGGGATGCGGCTGTTTACCACCGACAACGACAACCTAGGTTGGGCAACTAGCTCGTGTCAACCGGGAGATGAGCTCTTTCTGATGTATGGCTGCAGTGTTCCTGTAGTGCTGAGGCAAAGATCGGGGAAAGAACGGTACCAGTTGATCGGTGACAGCATTGTGCACGGGTTGATGGAGGGACAGGGAATGCCTGATGCTTCATCCTCAAGCTGGCAAACATTGTTTTTGATATGAGGTTAGCTTGGTAGAAATCATTCTTGGATGGATGATTGTAATACAGTCGTGAAGCGTGATAAGAGGGGTAGTTAGAGTTTACTTATTTTTGCAGAACCCAGCAAGCCAACAAGCAGTTCCATAGCAAAGCGAAAACTAGATGTCGACTTCGTCAACCACATCAAGGACAGCCAACAAGGGCCTCGGTTTTACTAGAAGCAGGTACTATTGCCTTGAGAACTCAAGAGCAACCCGTATGCTCGCTCACACAGTTTCTAAGACGTGGCTTAACCTTGGGGGGTATACGTCCACTGTTGTTATTGTGCTGGTTTCTGCCGATGATAATCAAGGGGCGGCGGGGTTTAAGGTGAGGCTGGCCATGTGAGGAGCCCATGCCGAGTGAAAAGATTGACTTACGCCTGATCTGTCTTTGGACTGAAAAACAAGTTCCTTGTCAGGCAACGACGGGTTTGGTGGAGATGCGGGCGAGGCAGATGCTGATATAGAGATGGCAGCGGTTTTCACATAGATAGCATTTCACGTGTGACGTTGAACGCCACTAGACTCCGAGGATCGTCGATAAACCAAATCTTGATGCCCGAAAATCATCAACAGGCAAACTGTTTGTTGATAACCAGGTTCTTCAAGTATCGAGAGAACCAATCATTCCGCCTGAGGGTGTGGCGCTATGCATTTGCCCACACAGGAGACGGCCACACGACATTTCCAAAGCTGGAGCGAGAGTTCATGACGCAAGGAGGCTACCAGCTGCGCCGCATAGCGTTTTAGCTGCCAACCAATGGGAAGAAGCGCTGTCATACTGCTGTTGGACTGCTTTTGATATCTGTCGGAATCGAACCGGCGACCTCGGCATGGGATTAATCCGGCCGAGGGAAGGTACGGGCAATAAGTGGCCCGGGCGATTAGGTGGGGCGGCAGGCCCATATCCTTCGCCTGGGCAGGCGCCAAGCCCACCTTCCACTTTCACCTAAGCAAGCAACCACCCACCGAATCACCGAAGCAATCATCACGATATCTGTGAATAGCTTCATCGATTAATACCCTGCCCCTGTGATCCGAAAGTTATACCAACACTGATCAGTGATAACTGTTACAGGTTATCACAGACCGGCAAGGGTAATTATCTTCACAGACGAGGCGGCAGCAAGGGTTCGTCCCCCTGTCGCGCTAACAGAAGTCATCGACAAGGGCACCAGTCCCCTCGATAACTGACGCGTCCATCACGCTATTTTCAGCAGCCTCAAGAACGAGGATCACAGGCATAGTTCGACTACCCTGCGATCAGGCAATCTTCTGCTGAAAATACCCTCACTTTTCGACCTCTTCGCTGACGGTTGATTCACCATATCCTTCGACCGATCACCAACTTCGCCGAAAAACAGCAGGAGCGAAAATTTTCCTTCTTCTTTCACCCACGCCACGGTTCAGACTTTTTCACTTTCCGAATCGTCCGACCGATCGGTTCAGCTGCACCGTTCACACCTGCTGAACCGCCTTCCGAATACCTTCACTTTCATCACTGCTGACCAAGGGAACTAAGGGACCGACAGCGGTAATTTCTCCGTCAAACGAACGTATACGCCCCCGACGCTTCGGCTGAGGGGAAACGCCCGTGATCGTGACGTTATTCGACTGCGTCCTTCATATCCCTCAGCTTTCCTTCCACCTCTTTCACCTCATCACATTCAACTTCATCTCACCCTCCCCCCAGGGAAGATCCATCATCACCACGCCTGGCGCCCCTTTTGAGGAGTCGAACCGGAAGGAGGTTGATAACCTGATTGACCGAGGGGTATTCGACTTCGTCCTTTTCGACCCCGCCAGGCACAGGGGCATTCGCATCTTCAAGTCCCGAATCATCAATGAGGTCAAGGATCGGAGGATGACGGACTCGAATGGAAGGCGGAGGAGAACGCGGGGATATGGGGAAAACCTAGGGAAAGTGATGCCTAACTTCGAATTAATTGAGTTAGGCATTAACTTTTGAGGAATAATAAGGGCGCGCAATTGAGCGCAATAGGGCCAGATAGAGGGCCAATTGTACGATTAAGGCGGCGGTTCGATTCCAGTAATCTTCCGACAAAAAGAGAGATTGCCAGTGTCGGAATCGAACCGGCGACCTCGGCATGGGATTAATCCGGCCGAGGGAAGGTACGGGCAATAAGTGGCCCGGGCGATTGAGTGGGGCGGCAGGCCCATATCCTTCGCCTGGGCAGGCGCCAAGCCCACCTTCCACTTTCACCTAAGCAAGCAACCACCCACCGAATCACCGAAGCAATCATCACGATATCTGTGAATAGCTTCATCGATTAATACCCTGCCCCTGTGATCCGAAAGTTATACCAACAATATCCTTTAGGAATCACCCAACGCTTCAGAACTCTTGACGACCCTGGAATACTAACAGTAGACAAGGGCTGCAGAGTATTTTGTAAAGTTCTTGGGTTAGGCGGAAATACAACCAATACGGTAAGACCTATACTTAACCATTCAGTCTTAACGCGCCATTTCCGAATCCAGGCCTCTCTTCCTCGTCTTTCATCCAGTCACAGAATGGTTCAAACTCGTTGAGCCATAAGCCGGTCCCTTTGTGTCGACGGCAGAGAATGTCCTGCAGGACATCATCTCTGTCAAAAGTTCCTACCTAACGTGCCAAGGCCTCTGGGATCCATACTTCTATTACCGAGCCAATAATATCACGACAAGTAGAACCGCCCCCCTTTTTCCAATCAGAGCCCTTGTTGACTTCACCGCCGCCAACTTTGCAACAACAAGAACACTCACTTTTCAACTGATTGCGACGCCTATCTTTCTGCCTCAAGTATGGCTCGAACGGACCCCCATATCAGGGCAGTCATTCTGGCCCTTCGCAGCCGTATAGGCGGCAAGACTGCTGAAGAGGTTGCAGTTGGCCTAGGGCTCTCAAAGCGCACAGTCGACGATGTCCTTCTTCGAGCCAAGAGGCAAGGCTTCGACCCGACGGCATCTACCTTTACATTGCGACCCGAATACATTCACGATGCTCCCCGGTCGGGCCGTCCGAAGAAGGTAACAGAGGCCGCCGTTGACACAGTCGTCTGAAAGGTATGTCGAGACCGCTACGGCCGCAACAGAACCTGGGCTGATGTAGCTAATGGAGACAGCAGCGTCGATTCAAGGAAGCATGAATTTGAGATGACATTGGCGCTTGCGGTGTACATAGGTAGAATGGCTTGTTTTTAGTAATGAACCTTGCTTTTTCAATCCCTCTACCTTACATCTAGAGATGTAGGACAGGGGAAGCACCTGGCTAAGGACTTGGCATTGAGTGCATCGGGGCTGATATAACCCCCGGCTTGCGGCGTTGTGCCTCGACTCGCGTCCGTGTACGCGTCTTTTCTCTGCCACGGCGAGGTACTCTGATGGGATTATCTTCCCATGTAGCACAATATCTCTCGATGGAACAAAATCAGAGGAGGTCAGGTGGTGAAAGATGACAGAGACTGCGATCATGGGGAAGAAAAACAGGGCCGTAATTCCAACCTCAGAGATTGTTGAGAAGGGCTCCGGTACTATAGTTATAGAATTGAATATTAACTAAAAACTAAAAGTATAAAATAAAAAAGACCATAAAGCCATACAAGACTTTTTTTCATCTGCTACAAAGACCTGCAAGGGATCTAACTACATGTAGATTCAGCTACGCCAACAGGGGAGACAACTTCGATAGTTACCCTTCTGGCTCCCGAGGGAGGAAACCTTGACCTTACCTGACTTGTGCTGTCGAGTTGCTTCCGATCCGCCCATCATAGCCACCATCGCAGACTCGACCCTTAGTTTAAACGAAGCCTCCGCCGCATTCATAGCCATGACCAGCTCTATGAAGAACGTTCTGTCACGCTGCCGATCTGACTTCGCACCTCGTGGCGTCAGGTGATGTTGTTGACCACTGTGTGGGCCCTTTGCGGAGGCCAAATCTAAACGCCATTTGTTTTGCTTTCATTGATATGACCTCGATAACAGTTCTCCTTCAAATACGTCACCAGGCCCTATGCGACAATGTCTTACACATAGCGATATTTAAACCTTCAGTCATCTACAGAGGTCTGATTTAGCCTCAGGAGCAGCCCTATCGCGCCGTTATTCGCCTTGTCGCGAAGTTGCCGATATTCTCATAGCAACTCTCGTCCTTGAGATACCCTCACGTTTGACTTTTCCCCTTTGTTGGCTTCACTGCTTTCACGAACATCATTAATCTCGCCACGGCCAACATAATCGCAAGTTCTCTTCCTTCCATCCTTCACTCACGATCTTTGAAACGACGCTTCGAACAGGCTCTCAATTGGGTTTTTGACTTTCAATAAGCACTTCACTATTGCCTCTTCACTACAGTGACCGGCGTCCTGGGTTGGTAACGCCAATTATCCTGGTACCCGAACTGCTGGTAGATTACATGCTCAAATAGCTCTACTGAAACGCATTGTTAGAGCTCTCCTCTTCGTTGGCGGAGAATTATCCCCGAAACCCCCATCTCACTCCTCGTGTATGGAGATGCAGCACGCGCTATCTTCTCAGTAATTTTGAACTGATGTCCTCGTCGGTTGAGAAGTAGCTTTATCAGTTTCTTGCTTTGAAGACGATTTTCTGCTGCAGCCATCACCACCTGCTCAGTAATAGTGATATGGTTTCCTCGTCGGTCGAGAAGTAATTTCATTAGTCCTTTGGGATCTTTCCAATTGCTTGCTGTAGCTATCATCAGCGTCTCAGTGATAGGGATCTGATCTCCTTGTCTGTCGAGAAACAGGGTCAACACTTGCTTGGCATTCACACAGTTTCCTGTTGGGACCTTCAGTACTTCTTCAGACAGCGTCGCTCCAAAATCCAACAACAGAGAGATAGTCTCTACATGCCCGGCTTTCGCAGCGTATTCGAGTGGCGTCTTGCCGCAGTTGTCAGTTGGATTGATTGAATGCAAAATCTTCTCTGCATCATCGCATTGGTTATCTTGGCGACAGACATGTTCCATTAGGGAAGAAACCCCACAATATGCAGCAATATGCAAAAGGGAGGAAGCCTTTGGGACCGTTTTGCACCCAAAATGAATTTGGTATAATTCCAGCCAGAACTCCCGACACTTGGACCTTGTGGCAAAGAACTCGGCTTGCGAGGCCTTCACCTCGAATCTTGTCTTGGCCATACGTGCATGATTGGCCCATTCCTCAATTGCATAGTCCAAAAAGCGGACGCGTGGCTCCTTGTTATGGAAGCCCTCGACGAGGAGGTCCACGCAGCGACAGGCAAGGTTCGCGTGTGCCTTGAGATCATTGAAAAAACGTGCCTTAACCAAAAAGTCCTTGACAGACTGATGTAACAAGAGCACCTCTTCATTTTGAACGACCACCATGAGACAACAAGACGCGATTTGTTCGCGTGTGAACTGAGCCCGGGTTTCCTCGTCCTTCTCGTCGAGGTGCAGTTGGCAAGCATCCGAGAGCTCTAGCACGCTTAGCGGCCGCACACACACAGCAACAAAGCTCAGAACACGATGAACGTTGTTGACTCCATTGATGTTGACAGCTGTTGCGAGGAGCTTCTCGTAGAGCGAATGAAGCCCTTTGGGCATGTTCTGCAACGTCTTGACAGCGTCTTTCGAAGGGATACCCTCAAGCTCTTTGCAGGCCAAGCCGACCCAGAGGAAACTGCCCTCAACCTTTTCCCTGAGGAGATGGCTGACTTGTGTTCGAACTTTGTCTGTATAGCGTTTTATTTTCGCTAAGTCTGCTGTTTTCTCCTTGATTCAACGTTCAGCGTCTTTCTTTGCCTCAGGGTAGGAAGCCAAGTCTTCGTTCAAGAAGTTGTCCAAATGTTCTCGAAACTCGTCATAGGGCCAACTAGTGACCAATTTGTGAAGGTTGGGCGGTGCATTTCGACCGCGAAAGGTTTCTTTGAGCTGTTGCAATAGAGTGGTCTGCGATTCTGGGTCGCATTCGTCCAGAGCATTAATGATGCAAGAAGTCCTCCATCCCTCTTCTCCCTTGTGAACAGTCATTTACTCTATCTCCAGGAAACATATCGTCTCTCCATCGTCCACATTACTTCCAATTAGTTAAATCGACTGAATAGCCACCGCCCAACCCTCAACATCAAACCCTTCACGCTACACTGCAGCCATCGCAGTCAAAGTATACGCTAGGCACACACTCCATCTTCTAGGAGACCAAAGAAGCCGAGCCCTGCTTAACTTGTGATAGTTCTGCGAGGTGAGTTGTCAGATGGTCCTTTTCGCAATTTAGAGGAGAACATTGTAGGCGGAGTGCCTTAGATTGCACAAGAGCGCTGGATAGGAATATACAATCCATACATACCCAAACAGGCTATCTTCAAGATTGAGCAAGTCTCACTGGATCCTGACTGAAATGCTTTGAAAACGTGAACTAAACTCAGATTCTGTAGACTGAACGCAAAGCTGATATCCTCAACAATCTATCTCCTATCTGAACTGACGAACCCAGTCGTAAAGGTCATCACGCCTATTGCTATATCACATTTAAAACAAATTGTCTACAGTACATTTAACAACGAGCGGCATGTCCATTTTCTAGGTCGGGAGAGTGGTTGTATGTGTCCTTCGAGCTGCTCGAAACAGCTTTGCCATCGACAGGATGACTAGGTTGAGTGGACTCATGGGTAGCAGATCTTTCTTTCTTATTTTGGTGATTGAACTTTTCACCGAGAGCCTTCTTTGGGTCGGCGACATTGTTGACCGTTTCGTATTCCAGGGCTTTGATGAACATGTAGAATACGCTTGCCAGTAGGGCCCCAAGAACAGGACCGACCCAGTATATCCAGTGGTATGAGCTGAAAGATTGGGTTACTACCGCAGGACCGAATGAACGGGCTGGGTTTACACTGCCGCCAGTGTAGAAGATGCCCATGAGCTCGGCGATGAAAAGAGACAGACCAATGCCGATAGGCGCGATGAAGGTTCCCTCGTGCTTCTCGGTGGCCAGCATGAAGATCGTAAAGACGAGTTGTGCAGTTAAAAACATCTAGAAACGCGTCAGTTGTTGGTCGTTGACGGCGTTGGGCAGTCAATGCACGCACCTCAATGAACAGTCCTTGAACCACCGTCGTGCCGCCACCTAGCTCCGTCTTGACAGCCAGAACATTTGGCATCATTGCGGAAACAACGCCGGACGCTGCTATGCCGCCCAAGATCTGCGAGACGATGATCAAGATGCCTCGCGAATAGCCTGTGGCGCCAACGACCATCATGCCGAGGGTGACTGCTGGGTTGAACAAACCTCCGCTGATGCGGAAGAACACCCATGCGTTGACGGCCAACGACATGCCAAAGACTAGAGCAATATACATGATCTTGCTAGGGTTGGCACTCAAATCCGTGGCGTTGGCGCCCTCGGGCGGCGCCGTGTTGACCACGTTTGTTCCGCCCAGCGCGAAAAGCAAGAACATAAAGGTGCCGACGAATTCGCCCACACATGCCACAATGTAACCTTTAAGTGGAGCTGGAAGGAAATTGTCACAGGAATACCCTCGTATATCAGAGCTCACTAAATCAGTCTTCTTACGTACTATCTTACGTAGTTAGACTTATATAACTAGACTACATTTTACTCTCTTTACATTATATAGAATAAGCATCTTTCTCCCCTATTCTCCTATGCCTTACTATATGCTCTAACTTATAACAGTTATAAGCCTAAATTTACTTACTATTATATAGTTAACTACAATTATCTATTAATATCCCTTTTATAAAAAGAGTATATCTTAAGCAGTCTCCTGTTTGCTAATATAATAGACTAGCCTTCTACCCTCTTTAATATAGTTAAGTTAACTAGTTAATGCAACTAGCTAACCTAGTACTAAACGCTAAAATCCTAGTGTTAAGGACTAGGCGTCTAAGCATTTATTAACCTTAATCTTAAAGATATCCCTTCTAAAGCCTTATCTAAAGAAGGGATCCTAATAATTAAGAAGCTAATAGCTAAAAAACAAGCTACCTCTAACTAGCAGTATAAGATTAACCTTAGGATATATAAGGAAAGCAAAAGGGCTTAAGATAATACCTATCCCCCTTACCCTACTACTAAAGGATTAACTTCTTTACCTAACTAAGCTGTATATCCTTTTATAAAGCTATTAAAACCCTTAATCTTATAATTAGATATCCTAAAGGACTAAAACGTTACTATTAAAGCTTATAGTATAATAGCTTTACTATATACCTACTAAGTTAAAAGTCTATATATAGTACTTAACTAAATAATAAAGACTATAAGCGTAATACTTCTTATAACTATATACCTAGAGGTAAGCACTAATAGTAAAGCTATAGTTTAATAAACTCTTTATTATCTAAAAGCAAACCTTACGCCTAACAACCTTAGTACTTTATCTACTATCTGCAAAAAATATTAATAGGTCTTTAAATAACGTGTTTGATAAGCGAGCTGGACAGACAAGCGAGCTGGACACAAAACCACAAACCTGCCACCTACATCATTCCGACGCGTCTTCCGACCGCCACAACAATGTCTGTGCAAAACAAAGAGGCTCAATTAAATCTTGCCATTCAGGCTATCCAAAAAGGCCAGGCAAAGAGCATTCGAGAGGCAGCTCGGATCTACTCAGTCCCACATTCAACTTTAGCGACGCAACTTAAGGGTATACCATCCCGACGCGACACCATGCCTAACTCACAGAATTTGACGGAGCTGGAAGAGAACAAGCTAGTTGAGTATATTCTTGACCTAGATGCCCGATCGTTTCCTCCCCAGATCAGTGGTGTTGAAGAAATGGCCAATCGACTGCTTGCCGACCGCAACGCGCCACCAGTCGGCAAGCGCTGGGCCTCGAACTTCGTCAAACGACAACCACAGCTCCGAACGCGTTTTTTTCGCAGATACAACTATAAGAGAGCTAAATGCGAAGATCCTGAGGCAATTAACGCGTGGTTTCGCCTTGTGGCAAACACAATCGCGAAATACGGCATTGAGGGGTCAGATATCTACAACTTCGATGAGACTGGCTTTATGATGGGCCAGATTGCTTACGGAATGGTCGTTACGAGCTCCGAAAGACGTTCAAACACAAAGATGGTGCAGCCTGGCAATCGAGAATGGGTTACAGTCATTCAGGCCATTAGTTCATCTGGCTACAGCGTCCCGCCGTACATCATTGTTGCAGGCAAAAATCTCCTCTCCACCTGGTACACTGAATCTGGCCTCCCACACGACTGGGTTATCGCAACGTCTGAAAATGGATGGACAACAAATGAAAGAGGTCTAGATTGGGTCCAGCACTTTGATCGGCATTCAAAGTCGCGTGCGAAGGGTAAATATCGCCTCCTTGTCGTCGATGGACACGAAAGTCACCACTCCACAGACTTCGAGCTATTTTGCCAGGAAAACAACATCATCACCCTCTGTATGCCGCCTCATTCTTCTCATCTACTTCAGCCCTTAGACGTAGGGTGTTTTGGGCCTCTGAAGTTGGCGTACGGTCGAGAAATTGAGGATAAGATGCGACGGGGTAACACCCATATTACAAAGGACGATTTCTTTCCAGCATTTCACAACGCCTTCAAGCGAGCTCTCACAGAAAAAAACATCCAAGGGGGTTTTAGAGGGGCAGGACTTGTCCCTCTAAGTGCAGAAAGTGTGCTATCTAAGCTAGACGTCAAATTACATACTCCTTCACCTCCAGGTTCCCTCCCAACAACACCACCAGCTTGGACTTCCCAGACACCACACACCACTGCAGAGTTAAGTTCTCAAGGAACTCTACTTAAGGATCGGTTCCTTAATCATCCAGATAGCTCTCCGACACATGGATGTACAGCTACTGAGCATATTCTAAAAGGAGCACTAGAATTTGCGCATGAGAATGCAATGTTGAGAGCTAGGGTTAAGAGCCTTGAAGAGGAGAATGGTCTACTTAACCGACGTAAAAGAACCAAAAAAACACGTCTTAGACAAGGAGGAAGTCTTACTGTATCTGAGGCACAGGATATCCAGTCCCAGAGAGAGGCGACAGCCCAGGTACAAGAGGAAACGCGTCGGAGTAGTGGTCGCAGACTGAGGACAGAAACAGGTCAACGGCGGTGTGGCATCTGCGGAAACACTGGACACAATGCACGAACGTGTCAGTTTGATGAAGAAATGTCTATAGAAGAGGATTCTGAGTAGTTTGAATTGATTTAACCTTTTTGTTGTTCCGTTATGGTCGCATTCGCGATATGGTGGTGGTTTTGTGTCCAGCTCGCTTATCTGTCCAGCTCGCTTATCAAACACGTTAATAATATAGCTAAGAAGAGCTCTTTTAGAGCTAGCGTATAACGTGGCTGATAAGCGAGTCGATCAGACAAGCGAGTCGATCACCCAACCGCGATCATACCATCTTCCCGCTTTCAACACACGTCCATCGACCATAAAGAATGTCGTCATCAAACAAAGAAGCGCAATTGATCCTAGCGGTTCAAGCGATTAAAAACACTCCAAATCTTAGTATTCGAGCTGCAGCACGGATCTATTCAGTACCCTTCACAACATTACGCGACCGACTTAATGGAAAACCTTCGCGACGCGACATCATGCCGAAATCACGGAATTTGACGCTGCTTGAAGAAGAGAAGCTAGTTAAGTACATTCTTGACCTAGATGCCCGATCGTTTCCTCCCCGGATCAGTGGTGTTGAAGAAATGGCCAATCACCTGCTTGCCGACCGTGGCGCGCGACCGGTTGGGAAGCGCTGGGCGTCGAACTTCATCAAACGACAACCACAGCTTCGGACGCGTTTTTTTCGCAAGTATGACTACAAGAGAGCCCAATGCGAAGATCCAGAGGTTATTCGCGGTTGGTTCGACCTTGTGAAGAACACAATCGCGAAATACGGCATCGACGCGTCTGATATCTACAACTTTGACGAGACTGGCTTTATGATGGGCCAGATTGCATCCGGAATGGTTGTAACGAGTGCCGAAAGGCGTTCAAACACGAAAATGGTGCAGCCTGGTAATCGGGAATGGGTTACAGTTATCCAAGCCATAAGTTCGTCAGGCTACAGCGTCCCGCCATACATCATCGTTGCAGGCCATTATCACCTCTCAACCTGGTACACTGAAACAGATCTCCCACACGACTGGGTTATCGCAACATCTGAAAACGGATGGACAACAAACGAGATAGGCCTAAATTGGGTCAAACACTTCGATCGTCATTCAAAGCCACGTGCAAGAGGTCCTCATCGCCTCCTTATCGTTGATGGGCATGAAAGCCACCACTCTGCAGGTTTCGAGCTATATTGTCAGGAAAACAACATCGTCCCACTCTGTATGCCAGCTCATTCATCTCATCTACTTCAGCCCTTAGATGTAGGATGCTTTGGGCCTCTCAAAACGGCGTACGGTCGACAAATTGAGGAAAAGATGCGGCGAGGTGAAACCCATATTACGAAGGAAGACTTCTTTCCAGCGTTTCGTGAGGCCTTTACACAAGCACTTACGGGAAAGAATATCCAGGGAGGTTTCAGAGGCTCCGGGCTTGTCCCTCTGAGTGCAGAAAGTGTATTATCAAAGCTGGACGTCAAGTTACACACTCCAACGCCTCCAGGATCACTTCCAACAACACCGCTCCCTTGGGTTTCCAGGACACCAAACAACCCAACAGAAGCAACTTCTCAGTCAACACTGATCAAGGATCGAATTGCCCGTCATCAAAATAGCTCCCCAACACCTATCAATAACGACGTTGACTATATTCTTAAAGGAACACTAGGAATAATGCATGAGAATGCATTCCTGAGGGCGGAGAACAAAACTCTTCGAGAGGAAAACAGCACACTAAGCCGACGTCGGAGAGCTAAGAAAACGCGTCTCCAGCAAGGAGGAAGTCTTACTGTAGCTGATGCAGAGGATATACAGTCGCAGAGGGACGCAACAGCACAGGTTTATGAGGAAACGCGTCGGAGGAGTGGTCGTAAGCCAAGGACTGAATCGGGTCAACGACGGTGTGGCGTGTGCGGAAACACAGGACACAATGCGCGAACGTGTCAGTTTGATGTAGAAACGACTGAGGAAGAGAATTCTTAGTAGCGTTAATTGATTTAGTGGTGTTGATATTGATGTCTTCTTGGGTTTGTAATGTAGTCGTGGTTGGGTGATCGACTCGCTTGTCTGATCGACTCGCTTATCAGCCACGTTATATATTAGAGCTTACTAAATTAATCTTCTTACGTACTGTCTTATATAGTTAGACTTATATAACTAGACTACATTTCACTCTCTTTACATTATATAGAATAAGCATCTTTCTCCCCTATTCTCCTATGCCTTACTGTATGCTCTAACTCGTAACAGAAATCGAGGTAGGTCAAGCGCCAGACCACATGTTTCTCGTGCCAATGCAGTCGTTGCAGTCTGCGAGACTTCCACAGGACACGAAACCCTCGCGTAGGACGATCGACGTTCATCTTTAAGAGACGAAGAAGGGCGCCTGCTACTTTAGATTTGGTGCAGAAGTTTGGAGCAATGAACTCGAACAGCGGACAAAGCTGTTGCTGAATATAGCAGTGGCAAAACGCTTGGATTGGAAACGTGGCGAAGATGTGCGCCCGAATTACGACCTGGTTTGAAGCGAGAGATCAACTTCACTTATACGATTTTGCGCCAATTCGTGGTCCTGATATTCCTCCGAAGTCCTCCGTCAGTGACGCGCATTGCTACAAAAGAGGCTGGCATCGTGGGGATCCCACGCTTAATTAGTGTCGGCTCGCATCTTTAGCTGCCCATGACGCAGTCTCCTCGGGGCTTTCACATTGTCTAGCTTGAGCTAACTGTCCGTTCAGAGGAGGCTGGAGGTTCTATTTTACGTCTCGTCCCCGCCATAGGTCAAAAACATTTTCTGGCTACGCCAATTAGGTAGAGCTTGAAGCCATGCAGTTCCCTAGCTTAGTATTATAGCTTAGAAAAGAATCACGCGATGAACAATTTTGACATGGACCCATCTCAAGAGGTCATGGCGCTAAAGAGAAATGACGTTTTTCCGAGATAGATTACCCGTTAGAACTACAGTAGAACTACGAAACTGTTTATTTCAATTTGGACGACGAAGGGAATATTGCGGTTGTTTTTGTAACTCAACTTCTGCGTTGAATATATGGGTTCGAGGTCTTTGGAGATGATGTTTGAGTCTCCATCGTACGGGTACTTTGTGTTGACGAAAGTGGACCTATCAGTAGCATTGTCCAGCTCTTAACAAGCTAATCAACGCCATTATCGTCATAAACACATTCAATCACGAGATTAAATGATGAGAGAATTTGAGACAGGGATCCCGTACCTTGCCATGGCTGTTGGCAATATTGTTCGCATTGAGAAGACCGAAAGAGTCTGTGGCATTGTCAGTTGTTTGCTGTCTTTTCGCATGGCTGACCGTACCATAGTCATATCTGATGGCATCGCTGCGGCATGATCTCCGTGTGATGGGCCCCAGGCTGCCATACATTGTAGATATGTTGCATTGCTTACGACGTAAAACAAGGAGTCTAGAGTGATTAAATGTCGCTTTACGATGTTGACGGACTGAACTGTCTGCCGCAGATTGTCGTCATGCGGGTGTATTACCATATCACCCAAGATCAACCACCGTCAAGCTATTCCAAACACTCATAAGTGTATTAGAAGGCTGGGTTGAATCGAACTGTAGTCTTACAGAGCTGCAAGAGCGCATCGTGACGCTTCTAACCAAGCATCTGAGTTGGCTCAGGGATCGGAGGCGGGATGACTCGAAGGGTAGTAAATGCCCCGAAGACTAAGATATGGAGGACCGCGGAGATAGAATGTTCAGAGTAGGGGTGAATCCGGACGGAACGGAAGGACGGATGTAAGCCAGCCAAAGGTTGTTTGCACCGACGTGCTGGGCCAAGGACGCACCAGGGTTTGGGTATGGATATAGGAAGAGACGACCAATGAGCGAGTGCACAAGGCGCCGTGAGGCAAACAAGGAGCGGGTAACCAACAGAAGAACAAACAAAGTCATACTTCTTACTGAAATGGAATTATTAGGCATTGAATTAGTTTGCAAGCCTTGTTTTGTTCCGGTGAGATGTTTAAACGTTTTGGAAATAGTGCATATGTAGGAGGCCGTCCGCCCAAGGTTGACTGGACAAACGACAACCACTTCAATATTGGCTTGTCTCAAAGCATTTATGTCTTCCTCTGATTTATCCAGTTTGCTGACTGGCGATGTTTCCATAGCTAACATTTGATTGTCTTGCAATGAGAAATTTTCATTAGTGAGATACGTACGTATATATTCATGCCCCTACATCATCCGTTTTCGCTCCTTTTTGTCTAGAGTGCCAGTGACACACTCCGCAAGACACATCTCTCATCAGAATGGCGACGAACATTATCACCTCTGTTCACGATAACTTCGCCGAGGGGGCGCTGTCCTCTACCGATCAAGGAACTCGGCAAGCTAGTGGTGCCATCGTCCAGTTCCTCACGGAACGCGTCCCAGAATTCCGAGAACTGCAAAAGATTCGGCAGCAGGTGAGCATTACATATCAATCAAATGGCAAGTTGACAAGGATCTAATCTTGAACGACGCGTGCTGCAGGGATGGGATAACCCCCAAGGTGACACATATTTTCACCAGCAGCGAAATCAAGCAGACAAGGCCAATGCTCGTACTGCCCAGTTCTTCTATCAAATGATGCAGCGGATCGGACAAGAGCTTCATCAAGCTGTTGGCGCCTTTGCAATTCAGAACGACAGTCTGTCGCAGCCGATGGTTCTCGACATGTGCATGGCCCCCGGAGGATTCCTCGCGACGGCGCTACGGCTAAACCCGAATGCCCGCGCAGTGGGGTTCAGTTTGCCTGTCGAATCTGGAGGACACAAGGTTCTCATGCCGGAGAGTCGGAGAGTCGAGCTGAGATTCCTGGACATTACGATGCTTGCTGCAGACATGGGGGTGACGGAAGTGCCAGTCGACCATCCGGACCAAGGCAAATTCTTACCGCAACAATTGAAACCAGACGACCTCTTTGACCTGGTCATCTGTGATGGCCAGGTTCTCCGAACGCACTCTCGGGAAGAATACGGGAAAGGCGAGAAGCTCGACGGCTGACAGTGACGCAACTGCATCTTGGTCTCAAGCATATGAGAACGGGTGGTACCATGGTTGTATTACTCCACAAACTGGAAGCTTGGGACACGGTGTTGCTTCTACGGACGGTCAGGGAATTCGCTACTGTAAAGGTGTTCAAGCCGAAAGCTAGCCACAGTAAGCGCTCGTCGTTCTACATGGTCGCTAGGAATGTGCAGAGTCAACGACCAGCGGCGGTTCATGCGATTGAGAGATGGAAATCGATTTGGAAGGCGGCGACTTTCGGAACTGATGAGGAGTATCAGAAGACCCTCCACGAAGGCCAGCCGAGTGTTGAGGAAGTGCTTAGTGAGTTTGGATCAGAGCTCATCAGGTTGGGAAAGGATGTATGGGCTACTCAGGCCAAAGCCCTTGCGGAAGCGCCTTTCATCAAGCAACAGTCGTAGAGAGACACCTTTTAGTTGTTGTAATCTGAGCACATGGATATCGTGAGATTGTAGCACTGAGTCATACACGAGCTACAGCAGAAATTCTAGTTGCAAGCTACAGACATTCTTCTCCTGAGACTAGCTTGCATCTCTGTGTTATTGTTGCTGTGCTGCATTCATGGTGTGCTTCTGAGCTGCCTCGTTCAGACTCAACACTCAAGAGACCCTGATTATTTTTATAAGAATGCAGCATTCATAGGCAATGATGTGCATTTGACACGTCTTGATAGACGCTTGTCGGTAACCGATCGAATCGAAATTATAATCTCGTTCTGACTGAGTCTTCAGGTATCCCTTTCCCAGACTAAAGCCTTAGACATAGAAGTAATTGGGTCAAGCTAGCATAATGCATTTCGTGAAGAACTTGTGAGAATCGTACACGCCCGATGTTTCAATGCCCTTTAATGACACCTTCAATTTCCACATCAGCAACCTTTCAAACCTTTCACAGCTGCCATACATTTTCCTGCAGTTGAGAGTCTATCTTGGTATCAAGAGGCGCAGAGAGCTGACCGGCAACATCGCCTCACGGCAGCGAGAATCAGGGGCTGCAACAAAGCCTAACATACTAGTGATTACGGCGCTGTTTGTTAATGGTTTTAAAGAGCAACATATAACATAGATGTTGGATGTCCAGAAACATTTCAAAAGACCATTCGATTCTTGCGACTACTCAAACGCAAAGGCCGCAAAACTCTTTCGCCTCCATCTCCAATTCCCCAACACGCAGACACAGATCCTCAAACGCCTGATCTACATTTGCTGTGGGATCGACTTCTGCGTAGTAAGAGCTAGGACGCTCCAGTCGAAAGGACTCCGCCGCAGTTCGCCCTTGCGCGTCTCTTGCATGCAGTTTGACGCCTTCCAGGTTAGCTGCCTGGAGTCTATTCATGACCTTGAGAGGTCCAAATCGAGCAGCCAGGTGCAAGATCCCCTCGCCTGTCGTCTTCTCCACAGCATCTGGGCGTGCACCGTTCTCGATCAAGATCTCTAAAGTAGAGAACTGGTTGTAGGCGATTGCATTAAGCAGAGGCGTACGTCCTGATGTCATCTTTGCCTCTATATCGGCTCCCAGATTGAGAAGAGCCGTGACATTGGAGGCTTTCCCTTGATAGGTGGCAAGATGCAATGGCGTGCGGGCGTAAATGTCGTCTCTCGAGTCTATCTCGGCACCTCGCTCAACAAGAAGCGCGAGAATCTCATGGCTATCCGGCGCATGGGCTGCTTCCCATATTGGAGTTCGTCCGATGATGTCTCTGGCTTCGATCGGTGCACCGTGATCAAGAAGGATCTCCACGACCTCTATGGCTTTGGCAGCGCAGGCCCAGTGCAGTGCTGTCTTGCCGTGCTTGTCAACAATATCCGAAGCGGCCCTGGCTTCGAGTAGCTGACGTGCCTTACCGGGCATTCCCTGAGCGGCTGCCCAGGCGAGAGGTGTTCGGCCAAGCGCATCCTGCTGGTTTAGCAGTGGGAAACTCAACTTTAGCTCCCTACTGAAACTTTCTTCAGTCATGGTAAGAAGAGCATGGTGGAGCTTGCTGAACCTTAGATTGTCAAACACTTCGTCTTTCTTGAAGAGGCTCTGAATAACTGCGGTCTTTTGAGCGAGATCCTTCGAGGCGTCAGGGGGCAAAACCAGTTCCCATGCCATCATTGCCGCTGAACTGGATCAAGTGCCATGTTAGCCTCCAATTACTACAAGCATGAGACGCACTATGTGTGCATGACTTACACGCCTGATAGGTCCTCAAAGAATCTATTCACACCGCTTTGGAGCAGGAATGAACACATATCTTGTCTCTTCCACTCTACCGCAAACTGAAATACTGAGCACAAATTCTTTGGGTTGGTTGGGTCTGACGAGGAGAACAGGACTTACGTGAAGAAGGGATTTGCCATCTTTGTTGATGTCGCATGTTGATACGCCGAATTTGGGAAGCAAGTCTGCTACCTGGCGAACGGTGCCAGAGTTTACAAACCTCCAAATTGGGTGACCGCCATCTACCATCTTGGGTATGCTGAAGGTCCACGAGCCACCGATCCCAACAAGGTTCTGTCTCGAGAACGAAACGTACAAGGCTCTGGCCAGCCACCAGCTGGGGAAATAGTAGGTATACTGATGACCCCCGTCTCCCGTTTTTCTGCAGGGGAGGTAATTACACGGTAACCTGCCAAAGACGGGCGAGCCAGAATAGGTGTAGAACAAGGTCCCGAACAGGCCGCGGATCCAGCGAGGAGCCTCAACGGTACTTTTTACATGGCAATCGCACGGACAGATATCGTCGCACTGCTCAAGGCCCCAATTGCTGGAAGCATCGACGGAAATTCCACTGGTGGCTTGTTTGAGAGGGCTACTTTCGTCGCGCGGAACGCCGCGTTCCTCATAAGACGGTAGTTCAAGTGCGCGGTCCTTGGCCTTTTGTTCAAGGACGGCCTTCATGACTAACTCCTCAAGCTTCTCGATAGATGTCTGGAGGACTATGTGAGCTTCTGAGCGTACGCCTCTGTCGTGTGTCAGCGGTCACCACGATGCGACACGAACCCGTTTCCAGGGAACCCACACTCTAGCAACGTTCAACGAGTTGAGAGCCGAATCCAAGTTCTTTCGCGTGCTCTGAATATTGAGAAAATGTCGTTCGATTGCGGACTTCTCGCGTAGCCACACACGACGTGAGAGAACATAAACATGTTCCTCGGAGCCGGCTGTTGGCTTTTTGGGAAACAACTTCTTGATTATGGTGTTGAGCTCCTGGAGGGTTCCGTTTGCCTTGGAAGCGAGATCGTAAAGACTCTGGCAGATGATCTTGTGCTTCCGCTTTTCATCATCCGATAGATCGTTGATAGAATGCTCAATCATGCCGACAACAGCACGAAGGTCTGTGACCTGTCATGTGATCAGAGATGGAGTCTTGAATTGGCCAGCGCAGCAGCAATCTTACCTCATTGAGTGCTGTGGCGACTTGTTTCGGGGCATTCTGAATGCCGCGGACTGCTTCCAAGGCCTTGGCCGAGGCGGCGACAGTACCGAGAAGAGTGATAACGCTTGCCGTGATCGATAACGGATCCATCCTTGAGACCACGGGGTCTTGGTAGCCCCATGTCCAGAACTCTCGTGGATGTGGCTTCATCGAGGCTGTTGACCGGAGAGGTTCGATCAGTCTTATGGGCTCGACTTCGGTGAGCCCGCGATAAATCTAGACAAGGCTCGGGAGATAACAAATTGAAGCTAAGCCGTTCCATACGCCAAGGAGTCCAATGATGAGCTGGAATCCGATCCCGTGGGCAATGTAGAGGCTGTAGATGTTTCCGTGGGAAGCAATCAAAAGTGAATGAGGCTGCGTTTGGAAGCAGTGGGGGTCCAGCTCTAGGCAGAAGGCACCTCAAAAGGTGTCAGACAACGAGTGTTTATAGAAGATTGATCCTCACAGGGTGCAGTATAACGCCTTGCAAGAAAGCCTCGGGGGCACGATGTAACCAATGAAGAGCTTCCGTCTAGAGATGTGTGTGCTGCTGGGCATGCACTAATGTATGCCCTGCCATACACATGCCTCCAAAGTGTTGCCACCCCCACTACACGCGCCGTTGTGATCGGCGCAAGCAGGCATCTCATTCCGAATTGTGGTGTAGGCAGAATCAGGCTCTGAAAGTACTGAGCATCAATAGCGCGATTTCTGTCATTCTTTACCTACGCAATATTGTGTCAGCATGTGACCTATATATTCGGTGACTAAATCTACTAGCCAGATTAAGCCACTGGAACAAGACTAAAACATCCTCCACATGAGGCCGAGTGCGATTACTGCAGAGGTAAAGACGACGTTTAGGATGAACGGTAGCCTTACTAATCCGACCTGGAATAAAAGGGGAGAAAAACACTCCCGCCTATGTATCGCAAAAGGCGTGTCCCGACGGCTTCGAAAATGTCGTCGGGAATAAACTTGGAAGCATCAGGAGAAGGCGACGCAATGGTAGGAACACAGAAGAGCGGAATGAAAACGAACACGGAGTGGAAGGGTGGCTTAAAGTACGAGAATAGAAACAACCGGCAACGCCAAAGCCTAGGTACGTGCATCGGATTGCCGAAGAAAGAGAAAATCGCTGCGTTGATAGGTGGAGAGACACCGGCGCGTGTGCGGACGTCGGAGCGGCCACGTGACCAGAAGCGGCCGGTGTCGGATTCTTCTCAATACGGGTCCCCGCCGGCCGTCTCGGACCTTCAGGGTCCACGGAGCTCGGCCGGCTCGGCTTGATCAAGTGGGGAGCCGTCCCGAAGGAGAATGAGCGGATGTAAGAGGTGAATCTGCTCACTTGCCCCAGTCCTTAGTCAACTTTCCGACAGACATATATGCACAATTGCGACGGACCCGTTCAGGCTGTGCTGTACTACGCATGAGGCATCTCAGTAGGGCACTAGGAGGCCATAGGAGCAAAAAGGTTTACGAGAAGGATGTTTGAATAGTATGATGGGTCTTAACTTGTAAGTCAACATACCCACTTTTGGAACACCCCCTCATTTGGAACACCCAGAATGAAGCTATCCCCAACATCACCACCATCTTCAATTAATTATTGACTAGGCCTAGATGCCACCACAATACAGCTTTCAGCTTCACTAGGGGTATCAGAGTCGCTGGATTCATCTGTGATATCCTCTTTTTCGCCAGCCTCAATCTGAGCCTTCTGGATGTCCTCAATATTGGCGAACTTGGTGTTTGGGTCGATCTGGACTGTCCTTCTTTTCCTTGCTGCAGTATTGGTGACTTGGGCCTGCAGGAGCTCCAGCTTATGCTGGGCAGTAGCCAGCTCATAGGCCTGCTCGCTGAAGCCTTTTTTCACCTTCCTGAATAGAAGGCGTTGAGTGAAGGCATCATTCTCTAGCTCTGTGAATAGCTTCAACTGCCCAGCCAGATCCTTCATCTTCCTTGGCGTCGACCATGCCACTGCAGATGACGCAGATACCCATCCTTCAGCTTCCTTGCCTCCAGACTGCCCTTTGCTGACCTGATCAGATGATCCTGATGCTGCTGGTGTTGATGGGAGCAGTAGGGAGCTCATTAGAGGCTTCGCCATAGAGACAGGCCATAACCCTGTCCATTTCCAACCACTTCTGATGTTCTGCATCGTCATACCTGCAGTACGAGCCTTCTGATAACAGCCTATGAAGTTCCTTTTGCCTACAATAGTAGAGTCATTCCACTGACTAAGGTATCCAAGCTCCTTCCTATAGGCTGCCTTTACAGGGCTGAAGACTGACTGGTCAAGTGGCTGGAGCACATGGGAGGTATGTGGTGGTAGGAACAATAGATGGATGTTATTAATATAGCAGAGCCACATAAAGTCCGTCGTTGTGTGACTCCCATGGCCATCAACAACCAGCAGTCTAGCCTCCTCCTTGCCCTCCTGGCCCTCCTTGCCCTGGGAGGCAGTCTGAGGGATAGTCTGAGGGATGAAGACCTTCTGCAGCCATTCAACTGCAGTGTCGTCTGTAGTCCATCCATTCTCTGTTGCAGTGAACTGCCATCCTTCATAAGGGCTAAGGTCTAGAGGAAACCACTGCTGCTGGACTGTCTTGCCCTTATATATAATAAGGGGATCAAGGGCATAGCCCAGGGCAGAGATGCATTCGATGATGGATACCCATGCCCTTGATCCAGGCTGTTTCTTGCGTACAGACTTCGTCTCAGACATGCCCAGCACCAGCCCATTAGATCCCTGGCCCTCAAGGATACCAGTCTCATCCATGTTGTATCTATTGGATGGTTTAATGCCCTTAACCTCTGGTATGGCAAGGAGTTTGAACCAGTCCCTGATAACCTCAGTAGATGCTCCATTAACACGTCTAGAGTCAATAAGGCGACTTCTCTGGACCTTGATAGATGGGTTTCTCTTTAGAAAGGCATGGATCCAGCCCTTTCCTATAGGCTCCTTGTCCCCCATAGCACAGAGGATTCGTTCTGCAAATGCCCTCACTTGTTGATGGGTTGGGGCAACACCAAGGGCATGCTGGATTCGCACCCATTCAGCCAACTTAGCCTCCTGGTCAGGGGAAAGCCTCTGAAGGTCTGAAAATGCTGCTGCCCTTGCCTGGGTGCCTGTGAGACGGTTGTGGAGGGTGGTAATTGGGATGCCATATTCGCGGGCTGCCTTCCTTAGGCTTTGGCCGTCTGAAACAGCCTGGATTGCCTGATTGACTTCATACTCAGTATACTGGGCCATAAGGCAGGAATAAAGGTCCTCTGAAAAAATGAGGTTATTTGCATAAGGTATGAAATTGTTGTGATAGTTCGAAGTTGGAGGAAGTAGGAGGCTGGTGGTGGGGTTGAGGCATTTTTAGGTGTTCCAAATGAGGGGGTGTTCCAAAAGTGGGTATGTTGACTTAATAACATAAAAGTTCTAGCCTAGATGGTCTAGCTTTAAGTGCTTCTACCTAGGCATCTTTGTGACACATCTGACAACATCCGTGTCTCGGTCAGTAAGGTCGGCTGGGCCTGCGGCGACGGAAGCACGGAAGCTTGTTCCGTCCACCTGGTTTCGACGACAACAGCGTGAAAATTCTCACAAGTTGCTTCATACTCCGTGAATGCTGCATAGGCAATCTCAATCGTTGAAGAAGTCTCCAGCGTGATCAGGGCTGCGTCTGTTTGTCTGCGATGAACAAAACTCTGGTCTACCGGTTGGCCCTGCCGGGAACTTCAACAGCATATGAGTTGTGCTCATCCTGAGATGACAGGGCGATTGAAGTCATCTTGTACGGAAACGGTGGGTATCGCAGGAGTTATGGCTCACGATGGCGTCAGGTCGAGATCGACCTCATCTTCACCCCTGTAGGAAATAAGGCCCCATCCCCGAATTCCTGAGTCAAGGGTATGTGATGTCGTGCAAGAGCAGCAAGAAGCTAGCCACATGCTTGCTAGACAGGTAGGCACGCTGCGCCATATCTCAAGCTCACCAACATCATGGGCCAATTGGCCAAACTCCATGGCACAAGTTCACCACCAAACATCGCTAGAACGTAGAGGAAGGTTGTGTTTGGTTCCAAGCCAGCAGCGAGGAAAGCCGGGTTCCGAGTCTCCTTTCGAGGTCTTAGATCGAACCATTTGATAGGCGTAGTTTCGCAAATGACACCAAACATACCAACTTCGCAAGGCGACCGTTGACTGGACGACAACGAGACATTCAGGTCTCGTCCGAAAACCGTAGAACAGCCTGCTTAAACCACGGCCAGTACGTGTCCTCGATCCACCGCTTCAGGTATTGCAAAACACACACGATCTGGTACACACCTGTGGCCTTGGCCGTAGAGCCAATGTGCTGGCTCGTCCAGAGTGTCTGCTGGTTGTCTGTTGTTTCATGGCCAAAAAGCAGGCCATTGCTTCACGACACCGGCACTGGGGAATGTGTAATCACAACTGGTGATGTGCTTTGGCAAATGATCGAGACGACCGTTGCATGACCTTTTAGAAGCAGTCTGATTCGTTCGTACTTGGACCAACCCTCGGATACTGATCTATTGAACCATTTCCTGACAGCTCGAACCTGAGCTTCCTGGTGGCACGAAATAATATCACATGTTGGCAACAAGTGAGATTCTCGCGCGTGGTACAGTTGATGTCAGGTCACGTCCCGAGATGATATGATTACCCCGGCCTGCAAAGATCCAAAGACCTCGTGCACCGGCCTGTCATTGGACACAAAGACTCTGGCGGAGGCTTCAATGTACATGGGTACCATTATGGCAAGAGAGATGGCACAGACTGCCGTTCTTCGTGTTTCCTGTTCATCTTCTATGACCTGATGGAATTCCTAACTAGGCTATGTACAAAAAGATGCTTGCTTACTCCTTGTCTCGGTGCCGAGATGAGTACAAAACCTTGGAAATGATATTCCAGGCATGTTTCCGGGCTGCTCGTCCAACGTGCTCCTGCTTCAAAGGCTGAAACTCGGTCTAGAGAAGCGAAGGGCTGACCCAGTGGTAGTCCATGACGGGTTGCCCGACTTCTTTCAGCAACATCGCCATGCATCTGTGGTCCTTCAGCAACTTCTTCACGAGAAGACCGCCAAGGCGGGTCTCTCAATTACTATTGGGACTACCATTTAACATGAGGCTGTGTTTTCTTATAGAGTGAGAGAGTTCACCATCTCTAGATGCCGGAAGAAGTTGAAGAATCAAGGGTATGTCACTGCCAGAGCTTTGTTTGGGAATGAGAAGGGTGTGAACAGTGATTGGAATGTCCCAACTGAGGCGGAGTATGACTTCAAGTTTGACAGTTTTGCTGATGGAGGTGATGAAAGTAATGGAGATTCCACTGATTTCGAGTTACAAGGTGGGTGTGAGAAAGAGATCGCAGCGTTTGAGTTCCCAGTGTAGAGTAAATGGAATAATAACAGTTGTGCTTCTCTGCTAACACAGCAACCAACCACTACCTAGTCGCTGTTGAGCTACAAGTGCAACATCCCCTCCATCACATTCTTGGCGGTCTTCACCAAATTCCCGAGCATGGCTATGTTCTGCTTCCCACCCTGATCCTCGCACACAGCAAGCCACAGGCCCGCGTTCGGAATAAGGACGTCGTTCATGAACTCAAGACACTGGGTCTGTCATTGCCACAGAAACCATGTTCTGTTTTCAATGCTAGGCATACCACTTATGTATTGTTTGCCAATGTTCTTTTCACGTACCTGTACGACGTTACAAGCAACCGACTTGGCTTGGTACTAAAGTCGTTTAAATTGCTTCTCAGGCTCGACTTCAGGGGTTATCTCGCTAATAAGTCCTCAACCCAATGCAAGCCTCGAATTGCGAAGCGTCTCTGTGATTTTGCTGCACATCTTCACAATTCTTGATTCATTCATCATTGTTGCAGGTGCGCCTGGTTTTGAAGAATTGAAGTAAATTTTATACAAAAGTCATATGCCTTACAATGCGCGCTCTAGCTAATGGTCTCCCTGATAAAAAATGCTAGTACAATAAATCCTCAGCAATGCTTGCTAGACTGGTGCAAAACTCTTCCAAAACACGCTTGAGTGCATCGTCGTTTTCGTCGTTCTGGGCATCACAAATCCTGTCACCGCTGTCCGCCTCCATCCCAGTCTCAATCTCATTCAAACCTCTCTTACAAGCATCAATAGTCGCGTGCACCTTCTTGATAGGCTCTCTGTACAGCCTCTGGACCAAAGCCTCGCTCTCTTCAAGCAGCGTTGAGGAGGAGCTCTCTGAACCAGCCGCGAACAGGCAGCCCTTGCAGCCGGTCTTCAGAAGCGTGAAAGCCTTTCTCAACAGCGCCTGAGTCTTGAGGACAGCCGCTCTCTGCTCCGAGGACTGATTGCCGACGGCAGCGTCTGACAGGATGCCCACCACGCCATCTAGGCTATCGGCGAACACGAGCAGGGCGTCCTCGTACACGTACAAGGGCAACGGCCCACGGCTCGCGTCAAAGGCGCTGTTGTTGGTGAGGGCGTTCTGCATCCTCACCAGGACATGGGTGAGCTTTGCGCTGGTCGTCTGCGTGCCAGGGCCTCTGGTAGATGTGGACAGACGCCCAATGGCGTACCTCTGGAGATAGCCCCTGATCTCCTGGGCGTGCGGCCCGCCGTGCGTTTCGGCAAAGCGCGCGTCGGCGATGGTGCCTGCTGACTCAAGGATCGTTTTGGGTCCGCCCGGGTGGGTGGCCAGGAAGGACGTCATGTCGTATACTGTCCCGCCAATGGCGGTCCAGCACGAGCTGATGGAGTTGTGGGCTGCAAGGTCGGAGGGGGTGATGATGTTGTTTCGGGGGTCAACCGAGGGTGAAGATGGGGAGGAATAGGAATAGGAAGAAGAAGAGGAAGAGAAAGAAGAAGAAGAGGAGGAAGAGAAACGAGGAGAAGACGGTGAGGTGGAAGACGGTCTTTTCTTCGTGACGAAGAGATCTTGGTGCAGCTGGTCCCAATGCGGGGGAGCTGAGGGCATATGTGTGTGGTTGGCATCGTAGGAGTAGGACTCGCCACGTGGATATTGTGCTTGTTGTTGTTGTTGTTGTTGTTGCTCTTGTTCTTGGTGTTGCTGCTGCGGTTGACCCAGTCCAAGAATGCTCATCGCAGTAGCCCCAAAGTCGGAGCTGCCGCAGACAAAGACGTGGCCGCCCTTTTCCTTGACGAGCGTCTGGACAAAGTCTCGATGCTCCAGAAGATGCCGCGTTACGTGACGGTCCCCCGTGGGGAGCCGAGTCCAGGTGCCGCTGCGGATCATGAGGTGATGTTCCTCTTCGCTGAGAGCCAAGATGACGGTCAAGGGCAGGGCCCTGGTCAGTTGCTCAAGGCTGTCGAGCGGACAGGGGACATGTCGACGTGTTTTGGCGGCGACCACGAGGAGCACCTCGCCCACCTCCTCGTCGTCGTCCTCCTTCTCGCCCGTGTCGTCCCGTTGGGTAGCATCACGATGGCGTAGCCGCCGCTGTGCCCAAGCGACCCGGTCGTGAAGGAAGCCGACAAAGGGGCCGACGCCGCTGCCCTGACCAACCAACACCAGCGGCACGGCCAGGTCGCGTGGCTGGCGGAAACGCGGCGAAGGCCAGGGACGAAGGCGCAGCTGTGTTCCCGGAGCGGCGGTGCTGAGAAAGGAGGAGACGAGTCCCTCGGGCGAGTGTTGACCGACTGTGAGAGTGATGGTCATACCTTGTCCTTGTCCTCGTCCTCGACCTCCTCCTCCTGCGCCCGAGTCTGTCACTCCATCATCAGCAGCCACATCTGGGATGGCTCGGGCGATGGAGTAGAATCTCGGCTCGACATCGGCATCATCATCGTAGTCACTCTCGCTTGAAGACGACGCATCATCTTCGTCATCATGATATTCCGGCGAAGAGGAGCCCTGCGGGCAGCGAGAGTGACGATGATGGTGATGATGCCAAGATGAGCTGTTGGCCTTCTTCCTCTTTCTTGCTGGCGGCCAGACTTGTACTCGATCGCCCGGCTTGAGCGGCAGGATGGCATCCAACCTCACAGATACCACCACGCTGCCCTCGTACGCGGTCTGCGACTGCACACGCGCGTCCTGCCACAGCGGACGGCCGCCCAGCCGCGACGCCATGCCCTTCTTCATCTGCATGCTGAGCATGGTCTCGGGGCGCATCTTTGGCGCGTCTGCTGCCGCTGCCGCCGCCGCTGCTGCCACCGCGGCCTTGTCCTGGTCGCCGCTCTCGACGCCGCTGCTCGTCGAGTGTCGCCCCGTGTTCAGGCTCACGCCCGTGACGCCGACGGCCTTGACGCGGTGACGCTCGAGGAACCAGACGTAGGTTTGCAAAAGCCCGTCCCACGCCGCCGAGAGATGCCGGTACTGCGACTGCTCTTCTTCTTCAGTTTCGTCTTGTTCTCCTTCTTCTACTTCTCCAGAGAGCAGATACTGATGATGATCATGATGATGATAATAGTGTTGCCGCCGCCGCCGAGCACGCACAACAGCATCAGCAGCAGCGACGTACTTTCTGACGCTTCCGGCCTCGTCATCAAGGGCATCCAAGAAGGCGCGGATGTTGGCCGGCAGCGTGGCCCGCCGGTCGCCCTGCATCCGCTTCAAGTCGCCCTCGACGTGCTGGCGGTTGATGAAGGCGTCCAGCGCGTGGAACAGCGGCGCGTCGACGCCGCTGTTCCCCAGCTCGCCCGAGGTCACGGGGCGGCCCATGGCGGGATACGACTTGATCCAGACGACGGGGTCAAAGTGCGCCGTGTCGCGCGGCGTCATGGCCTCGAACACGTCGGCGCACTCGACGATGCGCGCCGCCACTCTCTCCAGGCACTGTGCCACCAGGCCGGGCTGGTCGGCCAGCACGCCGCCCTGCGCGAGCGCCATGGCCGAGAGGGCGGGCGCAAAGATGGCCTCCATCCGGCCCTGGAGCCCCGAGGACAGCCGCTCCTCGGGGAGGCCAAAGTAGGCGCTGGTCAGGCTGAACGAATCATCGCCCACGGCGTTGTTGAGAACGTCATCGGCGGGCACCTGTCACGTCGGCAGCGTTAGCTACATCCTGTCTGTGCCTGGACCACACAACCATGTGATGTGTGATAGATGGTAGGATGAGTAGGGGTAGGAGGAAGAGGCGGAGGCGGAGGAATGTTTCGAGTGTGGCTGCTTGCTTACCCGACCTGTCAGGGGTCTCCCCAACTTCTTGCACACCCTCTCCCACGGACCGAGGAGGTGGACCGGCAACGACGGCTGGGAAGGCCGGCCGTCGTTATCCCCTTTGCCCTTTTGTTTGCCTCGGTCCTCACCAAACATGTAGGCGTGGGCCAGCGCGCTCAGCACCAGTGCCGCTCGGGCGAGATGACGCTGTTCCAGGTCGTCCCATCTGTCTCTCCCCCCCTCCCCCGCCTCTGACGCATGCTGGTCGTCCAGGGCGTCGACGGCTTGGCGCACTCGTCCCGCTCGGAGCAACCGTGGCAAACTCTCATGGACCACCTCCCATGCCTCCAGGGATGGTGGCAGGCGTTGTTGGCCCGGGCGTGCCGAGGCGTTGCCGCGACTGACGGTGGTGACGTGCTTTTCGTTATGCGCTTCGCGCATTCCTCCCAGGAAGCCCCCGGTGCTGGTGAAGCATCCATCGAGGCCCGTGCCGAGGCGGAGTGTTCGTGTTCGCGATGCTGCCGCTCCGAGTCCACTCGGGCCCCGGAACCTGACATCGGTGGTTGGTAAGCCTCCGAAAAGGCCGGTTGCCAAGGAGACCTGGGCGAGCAGGAAGCTGGCTTTGGAGATGGGGCAGTCGATTACCGATGGGGATGTTTTGCCTGTGACGTCGTGGTTCTTCACCACCGGAATCTCGGGTGGCGTGACGAGGCCTCCGGTTGGTGTCTGGGGCACATTGTAGAAGATTGATGATGATGATGGTGGTGAGGTTGGTAGTGGTGGCGATGGTGGTAGTGACGGTGATGGTGGTAGTGACGATGATGGTGTCGTGTACTTGACCACATCTTGCTGCGGCTTCTTCCACGAGGAGGAGATGCTGGATAATGTGGGAGTCGGAGACGGAGACGGTGTTGGAGGGCTTTGAAAGGCGGCCATGGTTGTGAAAGGCTCAAGTTATCAACCAAAAAGGCTCAAAGTATCAACCAGGAAAGGGAAAAAAAGAAGTACAGGAGAAAGAAAACGAATAGTAGGAGTTAATGTTGTTGGGGAAAAAAAGACAAGTTGAGAGGCGGCGGTATCAAAGGGTTTTAGGTCGCCAAAAGTGACGATATAAACTGGCGTCGTTCTTCATAAAGATAATCAGAGCGGGCCGGAGTTCTGAGCTGTGGTTGCACGCAAAAGTAAGCCCCTCTTGCCATGTAGCATGTGAGAGGTGAAGCCATATTACTTGACTTGGCATAAGTACATCTTGCCGGCTACTTGAAAACGGACTCCCTGTTTGCTTTTCCAGATGTGCCGCCGGTCTGATGTGAAAAAGAGGGTTAGTCAGGCCAAACTTGCGTGATACCTCCTCGGAAGCAAAATTTACCACATACCATACATAGGATGCTGGTGGCTCGCAGCCTCCCAGGCCGACGAAATACGAAGCCGTTCGCGAGATACGTGACTTCGCTTCGCATGTCTGTTCCGATTGGGAAATCAGCTGCATTAGATGACATACATTGTGGCTCCCCGACGGGCAAAGGCCTGTAAACCCAATTGTCCCGTCCATCTGTTCCGCTCAACCCCGGCAGACTGGCTCGGCAGTGCCGGGAATGAGTCGAAACGACGAATCAGACCTGAAGAGGGCAACGGTGGCAGGAATACTATTCCCGAAATGGGGGTATCCGAGCGAGTGTCACGTACGTTGGCAAGTCAACTTTTTGGATGAAAGGTCTAGAAGGTTCAACTGGCATTACGATGTATGTCACACGTCTGCTACGTCAAAAGGGGTCCAACATGGGACCATGCGAACGACAGAACTCCCGGCAGATGAGCCGCGGCGCTTGGCAGTCTCACGTGCCCTTCACTTTTTGAGTTGCGAGTTGCGAGTTGCGAGAAGCTTTCCGGACTGAGGTGGTTTGCTTTTTTTGCCTTTTCGAAGCTGGCGCTGGGGCTTTGCTGCGTAGCTTCAGCCTTCTTCAGACTCACTTGATCATTCTTATGCCCGTCGGGATGAGACGCAAGAGCCAGGGAATGGACGATAGTCTCTTTCTCCCTCTGCCTCCTTGCCTCTCCACACACACACACACAAACACAATCTTTCTCTCTCTCGCTTTCTCGCTCTCTCTCTCTCCTCATAGCTCTCCTCAAGGTTGTTCTTCCGAGGATAATTACCGCAATTCCAGGGAAACGGAAACAAAACGGGGCAAAAAGTCAAAGCGAGAAAAAAGACAACCAGAGTGGTGTTACTGCTAGCTCTCCTCGATCCAGGAAACGATCAGAACAAGAGGGGCGGCCCATCATGATTCGCCACACGATCCCATCCAGCGTCCACGTAACCAGCCCGGCGGACCTCCTTTGGAGCCTCGGCCTGGCCATCGTCGGGTTTCTCGCGCTACGGACCGTCTACTACCTGACCCTCCATCCCCTGGCAGGATACCCCGGCCCGCTGCTCGCACGCATCACCACCATCACGTCGCTGTGGCACCGCGCCGACGGGTCGAACCACAGCTGGCCGCTGCTCCTCCACAAGAGGTACGGCCACGTCGTGCGCATCGGCCCCAACGAGCTGAGCTACACCCACCCGGATGCCTGGCACGACATCTACGCCAAGGCCGGCGGCGGCGGCGATATGCCCAAGGACTTTGTCGGCCTGGGCCCGGACATGGCGGCGCCCGAAAAGGGCATCGTGCGCGCCGACGACGCCAACCACCAGAGGCAGCGGCGCATCTTCTCGCACGCCTTTTCCGACCGAGCCGTGCTCAAGCAAGAGAGCCTCGTGCAAGGCCATGTCCGTAACTTGATACGCAAGCTGGCCGCCGGCGACGCGTCGGACGAGAATGCGGAGCAGTCTGCTCCTTGTTCCTCTTCTCGTTCTTCTCCATCTTCTCCTTCTCCTCCCTCACGTGGCCATCGCGTCGACCTCATGACTTGGCTGAGCTACTTAGCCTTTGACATCATGGGCGACCTCATGTACGGCGAGCCGCTCGGCATGCTCGAGAGCGACCAGTCGGCTCGCCAGTGGGTCCGCGACACGTACGCCACCATCAAGACCGTCACGCTCGGCATGGCCATGATGGGATGGCACCCGCCCTTGGGTCCGCTGCTCCTCCGAACCATCTGGGGCGGCAGCAGCAGGCGTCGTGCCCAGCACAACCGCTTCTCGATGGACCGCGTCGACAAGCGCCTGGACCGCCGTGAAGACGACGACGGCTCCTCCTCCTCTGGCAGCAGCGACATATGGTCGATGATCATGCAGAACAGCGGCGGCAGCGAGAAGCAGCACTCAGGCGTCATCACGCGGGCCGAGATGTACTCCAACGCCGCTACCTTCATGATCGGCGGCACCGAGACCACCACGGCCGCCACGTCGGCCCTGACCTACCTGCTGCTCACGCACCCGGCCAAGATGGCCACGCTCCGCGCCGAGCTCGACGCCGCCGCCGTCCACAATGACCCGCAGGCCGACGTGACCTTCACCGGCCTGCGCAAGCTGCCGTACCTCAACGCCTGCATCGAAGAGGCCATGCGCCTGTACCCGCCCGCGCCGACCCCCATGCCGCGCATCGTGCCCCGCGGCGGCCGCGTCGTCTGCGGCCGCTACGTGCCGGCCGGCACGCGCGTCGATATCCCGCTGTACGCCATCGCCCATCACCCGGACAACTTTGTCGACCCAGAGGATTTCGTGCCGGAGCGGTGGCTGGACGACGACCGCCGGCCTGCCAGGTATGCCGGGGATCGGCTAGACTGCGTCAAGGTGTTTTCGGCGGGACCGAGAGACTGTATTGGCAAGAAGTGAGTGTCTTTTCTCTCCCTCTGTTCCTGGGCATCTATCTTCGCCCTCGATAGTGTGTTGGCAGATACTGACCAGCTTTGCACAAAGCCTTGCGTACCCTGAGATGAGGCTCATCATGGCCAGCTTGTTGTACAACTTTGACCTTGAGCTGGCTGACCCCAGCTTGAACTGGCTGGACCAGAAGAGTTACGGGATCTGGGATAAGCCCCCGCTTTGGGTCAAGTTGGCACCTCGTCAGATCAAACAGGCCTTTTGAAACTCATTAATTCGTCACAAGGTAAGGAAACTGGTGCGAAACAGTTCTGTGGGTTTGATATTATTTTCTTTGAGATAAGGAATTTCCATCACAAGTAACTCTTGACACAAGTGACTCTTGAGAAATATACTGTTGTGATGAGCACCAATTGCCTCAGACAAGTAAACCAAACAGTGATCAATGTTTCCAAGATCCAAGTGAAGCAAAACAGAATAACTTTGCAATTTTTATTTTTCAGTTTTATACAATTTTCCAGCTGACAAAGCCAATATGATGGCGGGGTTGGGGTTTCACAAGCAATTGTTTCATAACCACGGTGTAACAGTAAACTACATTCTTCCAAAAGTTTACTCCCAAACCCTAGGCCCCAAGTAGGTGGTAAGCTCCAAACCCTTTGCAGATGAGATGATGGACGCAAAAGTATGCAGACTTGTCTCTCTCTGTTTCCCGCTTTTTGGGTGAGAGAAGAAGAGTAGTTGTTAGCATCCCAGGTCTAGAAGGAAGTTCGGCGGCAAAGAATACAGAAATCACTTACAAGGCGCCCTCAAGACCAGCTCCAATGTCGTAATTCCCCATCGTCCCTTGCGTCTGGAGCACGCGCTGGTAGCACTCGATGATCTTGGCCTCGTCGTGCGCGAACTGCCACATGGGCACGTACATCTTGATTTGCGGAACCGCCTGGCCCGGCACCACCGAGAAGGCGAAGCTGACCCCTTTGTAATGGCTGTTGGGATTGCTGAGCGGCTTCTCCATGTCTTCCATCGCGCCGGGGGAAACGTCTTCCATGTCCATGAGCTTCGGCCAGACTTGTGGCAGAAAGTCGGCCGAGGAGCGGGGAAGAAGGCCGCCCAGAGTGAAGGCTTCACGGACCCCGGCGAGCGACCTATAGTGGGAGGAGACGTATACCTTGAAGCGAGGCTCCTTGCTGGGCGCCAGGCAGTCGATGGCGAGGAAGTCAATGTTCATCATTTTCCCGCCGTCGTTGACGAGGAATGTTTTAACCAGTTCCCAGGAGGCCAGCATCTGCTTGTCGTCCTGGGCAAGCCGCCTCACAAGGGAATCCGACGTGTCTACCGTATTCTGCCCCGTTGCGATGGCCTTGAGTTGCGGGAACAGGTAAGCCTTCATGACGGTGGCCGCTTTCCCGCTCTCGTCCTTGTTGGCCTCGAGATCAAACGCGACAAAGCCGTTCTGCCGCAGCGGCCCACCGGCAGCACCGGGACCACCACCACCGGTGGCGGCGGCCGCCTTACCGACCAAGCCCGCCTCCTCTTCGGCAGTGAGGAAGACGGAATCGACAAAGGCGTCCAGCCACGCGCGGTCCGCACCGCATGCAGACGCCAGACTGTCCAGTGTCTCGCGCAATGCCTTTTGGCCCAAGGGGTCACCGCGCTGAGGGCTGGGATCCACCAGCGGCTGCACCGTGAACCGCACCCTGGCCGGTTTGTGAGAGCCAAAGGCGAGGCTTGCTTCATAGATGCCGTGGCTGTGTGTCCCGATGTAGTGCAGCCTGTCGGCCGCGGCAGGCGGCTTGAGGCGGGGGACCACGACGTCACGAACAAAGGCGAGGTGGGACTCCTGCACGTCGGCCGGGTAGGTCCCCGTCCAGCGTAGGAGAGAGGAGAGGCTATTGTGGATGAGGGGCAGCCATGAAGAGTAGAGAGGGCTTCCTTTGGACGAGGAGGGGGAAGAGTCGACTGCGTCGTTGTAGATGTTCCGCTTGGTGTCGATGCTGCCACTGGCGTCATGGACAGCGGATAGACGGTAGATCTCCATTTTCGGGGGGTTGTTGAAGTCTGTGATGGTATCCCTGGCTGTCTGGTTGAGCACTCGTACTCGTAGTGCGTTTGATTTCGCTTCAACGATGACTTTTTCCTTCTTTTTGGAGTGGGGGATCTGATATGACTCGACTGCGCTGGGCATGCATGTATTAAATACCGAAGCTCGCATCAGGTTACCTGTTTGGGGTGGACTTTCGCAGCATCGTCACAGGCGGGATATTTTATTCCTTTAGAAGCCAAGCGGGAATTTGAATAACCTTAACTTGGGAAGCAAATTAGCATTTCGGGATCCGAGCCCGAATACGGTGCGATTGCGTGCCACAGCCCCTGACTGACTAAGAGAAAGTTTGGGCCGTCGATCTCCAGAACGCGAGGACGATCTTGATGTGTGAAACGAACCTAAAAAAAGAATGAATGGCTTTATGGCGTGACGCTGGACTGCCCCATCCCGTCCCGAGAGCATGGTCTGACAAGGCCGGGCTCAGAAAGTCTAAAAGGCTTTCTTTTTCATGCGATATAGACATGACAGGGCCAGGGTTTCGTCAGAAATACCTCGGCAAACTAGCAGGACGATCAAGGTCTGGGGACAGGCATCTTCAGGTAAAGTGTAAAGTATGATGGAACTTGGGATGGCGTTGAGCAACCTCCCGGGGACGTACGGGGACGTTCGCGAACGTTCGCGGACCGTCTCCGTGCGCTCGAACGGTGGGGGCCGCCGGCCGCGGTGGGAGGAAACTCTCGGTAAACGCGGGATCCTGGCCTCAGGCCGGCAGCGGCGGTTATCATTTGCGAGGATACGCCCTTCCCACCCTCCCATCCCCCCGTAAGCTTTTGTTCAAACACGGTAAGCTTCGGCTCCAAGGCGAGGAGGCTCTTGTTCCCTCTAATCAGCGCCTGGACCGAGGAGCACTCGGCAATTGGTCAACGAGTGGTCCGACATATTTCTTGATTACGTCCCTTTCAACGGACTTTTGAGCCGGACCGGGGGACCGTCGGGTTCAACAGGAAACTTCCGTTACGTTGCCAGCAAGCAGCAGGAGGCTAAAGAGGAGGACGTCACAGTCTACAGATAACGAGAAGACCGAGTGAATGATCCGGACTTGCCGGTTGGGGTTGCGACTTGTCCCTTCGCTGGCTTTCGTCATGCTCTGCTCGGTGGTGTTGATCTTGTAGACCTGGACGCTGTGCTCTTCCTCAGAGACCCGGCCCCCCCACCCTTCCCCTCGGCTGCATAGGGTGTCAATCATGAGGGGCGGAGAAGATCCCAAGGGTGACTTGCTTGACGCCTTGGCCTTATCGAGACAGGTATGTGGGAGGTCACTTGAGAGGCTCTCTTGACACAATTCAGAAGCAACATGGCATTATCCTATCTTTTGAACTCAAAAGGCACGACACTGCCGAATTTTCACAGCATAATGGGCACGGTTGGGACACGGCTGTTGCTGAAACTGTAGAGAGTCCCAGGCAACACAATAAACTTCCTAATCAGGCAATCAACAGACAAACACTTTTCCTATCTCGACTGTATACAGTAACTTGGGGCATGAAAACGTGAAGCACAGGGACTCCCGAGCCTCTTACTATTATCAACCATCTTGAACATCCAAACTAAAGCTTAAGATTACCTGACAGGCCTTCACCTGAGCCACAGACTCCCGCTTGTGTGCCATGCCAAGAGCATTATTACTACTTTTACCATAGTACAGGGTGAGTCTGAGCGCAAGCAAGGGCCGAGTGTACAATACGCGAAGAACCGCCTCGTCTCCATGATCGCAAACCTTGTTGAACGTCCAAACCCCAAAACCACCTGCAAATACATCGTGCGGGACCAGAACGCCCGCTCGTTTTTTCTGTCTAGGCCCGAGCTTTGCCGAATTTCGGAAGCAGTCCATAGGGAGCCCCATGAGACCGAACTTACTCTTTCTCTCCAAGTTCATAACACTCTTGACCATCCAATCCGTTACCTAGGTAACCATGCGAGAAAGAAAGAGAGAGAGAGAGCGAACGACATGCTGCCCAACGCGCCATCGCCGCTGCTCAAGAACTACGACAAGTTCCAGGCCATGAGGCTCATCTCGGCATTCATCTCGGCATTCATCCTGACCGTCAGCCCCGACGGTATTTAGCGGACCATCCAGGACCTGAGCAAGGTAGTGGAGGCGGCTGGCCTGAAATTTGTCGAGATCTGGATTTGCCGTGGCCTGGGGCAAGCCCGGAGTGGTAAAATCAGAGGACTAGCTGGCCATTGATGATGAATCGAATTATACTTGATTAAATTACACGACTAAACAGAACAAAGACGTGCCCTCCAGGATGAACGCAGAATCGGTTTCTTGCAGTTAAACTTATAACATAAAACTTCAACCAGCCTTGTTGATGGTCCATGATTAAATCCAGTGTTGAGGAGTTGTGGGTGGCCTTTGCATGATGAAGTAGATGTCCTGATCCCCCTCTTCGCCCACACTCAAATCCCGCAACCCACTTCCCTGCTTCTCGTCATTCTCTACTTGAGTTCTCAGTGCTTGGACGTCTTCAGCATTGCCTTGGTCGTCGTCCCAGTACCTCCTGCCACTGCCCCCGAGCAACTGTGTGCTGCCGTTGGCGGAGGACCGAGGCGGTCTCGGTACTTTCCCGGTCTGCGTGTCATGCAAGGTATGGCCGCTCAAAGACGTGTCGACCCGTTTCTCCTCGGTCCAGGGAAGCTGCGGTGAGGGCTCGCCAGCACCGCCATGCCCTCCCTTGACTTTGCCCTTCCCCGTGAGACGGTTCCAGGTCTCTGCAAGGGGGTTCGTACCGCTGTTGTCATCCTGGCCCGATGATGGTGATGGTGATGGTGACGGTGATGATGTGCCATCTTCGTCTCTCTTGGGCTTGGGCACACGGGTCCAGTACAGAGCAAAGGCAGCCACGGCGTTGAAGAAGACGTACATGAACAGGATGCCCAGGTCGCGCCAGCGGTTGTCGAACCGGACGCGGACGCCGGCCAGCACCTCGTTCGTGTTGCTCGTCGTGCAGTAGCGGCAGTCGGCGGTGGCGGCCGGGTCGGCAAGGTATCCGCCGGCCTGGGCGATGTAGGTCTGCAGGTACTGGCCGCACGTCTGGCCGGGCGGCGGGCTCATGTGCAGGAACTCGTTGTCGGCGCAGTGGATGCCGGCGTTGGCGAGCCCCGTGCCCAGCAGGCCCTCGACGAGGTAGGTGATGGGGTTGACGCGGTACACCCACGTCCAGAAGGTGGGCGGCGTTGCGAGGATGCCGTTGAAGATGAACATGATGACGAAGAAGAGGTTGCCGATGCCGGCGGCCTGGTCGGCGAGGTCCAGGGCGGCGGCGATCATGTGCGCAAAGGTGCTGGCCTGCAGGAAGAAGGCGAGCATGAACAGGAAGGCCAACCCGCCGCGGGAGGCCGTGTCGTTGGTCTCGGCGGCGTTGCGGTAGAGCCCGACGAGGTAGTACCATGCCAGGAACGCCGGCGGGGCCATGAGGGCGTTGTAGAGCATCTCGACGGCCATCTGGCCGGCCATGAAGGCGCCCCACGAGTAGGTGCGCGAGGGCTGCTCGCGGCCCTCGTAGAGAGTGCGCTGGGCGACGAAGACGGGCAGGATCTGCAGCATCAGGTTGAAGTGCGTCGTGAGGAACATGAAGATGGCGATGGTCTGGATGGTGATGCCGACCTGTGTGTTGGGCAGGTTGAGCAGCGAGAGGCCGATGAAGAGGGCGGCGCCAAAGGTCAACAGCATCTTTGCGTAGACATAACTCGGCGTGCGCCAGTAGTGTAGGGCCACACGCCTCGTCACCTCGTAGAGCTGTTTGCAGAAAGGAGCGGCGAAAGGAGGATCCTGCTCCTGTTGCGTCGTCATCGACGATGCCGTCGTCCTCCTCCGCCTCGCCCTCCCGCCGGCTTCTTCCTTCAGTCGGGCCAGATGAGCCTTGACGTTGCTGTACTCAGGGCTCTGCCGCCAGATGCCGGGCCAGTCGAGGCCCTTTTTCTGCTTGCCGCCGGCCCGGACTTGTTCGAGAATGTACTCGGCCGGGTTCTTCCCCTTTGCGGGCCGTGGGCCGCCATTGCGGGTGAAGTAGTCGACAAGGACGTTTGCGTTGCGTCCGATCTGGCCAAAGTAGACGGTTCGTCCGCCGGGGGCGAGTAGGAGAAGCCTGTCGAACCGCTCAAACAGCTGCATGGGATGTCAGCGGTGTGATGGCAGTGTTGTAGCAGTGAAACATGATAGCAAATGCACAGAGTGAGAGGAGAATGAGAGTGAGGATGAGAGCGATGATGAGAGTGAGGATGAGAGTGAGAGAGGGGGAAATACTTACAACCGCCGATGGCTGATGAATCGTACACAGAATAGCCTGGCCATTCTGCTTCAAGGTCTCGAGCAGAGAGCAGATGGAGAAGCTCGTCTGCGAATCCAAGCCCGAGGTGGGCTCATCCAGGAACAGAAGCAGGGCAGGACGGGCGGCCAGCTCGACGCCAATGGTCAGCCTCTTGCGCTGTTCGACGTTCAGACCCTCGCCGGGCACGCCGACGACGGCGTCGGCGTACTCTGCCATGCCGAGGATGTCGATAACCTTGTCGACGTAGGCCATCTTCTCCTCGTGGGAGAAGCGGGCCGGCTGGCGGAGGACGGCGCTGAAGGTAAGGGCCTCGCGCACCGTCGACGTGACGAGGTGCTGGTCCTGCTGCTTGACGTAGCCCGTCTTCTGCTGGAAGGAGGCGTCGCGCGGGGCGCCGTCGACGAGCATCTCGCCCGTCACGACGCCGGTCGACAGGCGCGAGGCGAGGGCGTCGAGGAGGGTCGTCTTGCCGGCGCCCGAGACGCCCATGAGCGCGGTGAGCGTCCCCGGCTCGCACCACCCGTCCACGCAGTCCAGGATGCGCTTCGTCTCCTTCTTCTTGAGCTTGACGTCGTAGCAGACGTTGCTCCAGTGGAAGATGGCCGTCTGGCGGTCGATCCCCAGCCCGGATTGGTCGTGGCTATGGTCATGGCCATGGTAATCCGACCTGCCTCGGTCCTGTGGCCAGTTCCAGGACTTTGCAGGAGAAGGAGGAAAAGGGGGAAGAGGCTTGGTGTTGGCAGTGGTACTGTACACTCTTTCAGTCTTGATAGTCGTTGGAGAACCATCTCCACCAGTGTACATGCCGGCAATATCACTCTCCCAATTCTCGCTTTTGTTCGTCTTCAAGACAGGCGCAAGAGGCTTGACGGACAGAGGAGAAGCCATGGGTGTGCTCATGTTCATGCTCGGTGTCTCTGTTCTTCCTTTGGTGAGACGGTCCTCCACGTCGTCTCCCTTTGCCCGCCTCGCCGGGACTTTGCCCTTGGGGAAAACCAGCACCTCGCCGTGGCTCTTTTCGCTGCCCACCAGCTCCGTGACGATGAGGTGCAGCACAAGGTACACCACCGCGAAGGCGAAGATGATGCCGACGTTCCGCCACCGGTGGCTGTCCAGATAGCCAAAGGCACCGGTGATGTAGGCGCTCCCGTCGACGAAGTCGGCGCCCGGGGCAGCCCCCTGCGCGGCGCACACGCGCGTCTGCGGCATCGCCATCGCCGTGCCCACATCGTAGGCCGGGCCAGACGGAACAAAGACCTTGCAAGGGAACTTGCGCCCGTTGCCAAACTCGTTGATCATGAGGGCCTCGAACCCATACGCGACGGGGTTGAGCTTGGCGATCCACGCGGCATACGACCTGTAGTACATGGGCGGGACGGCGAAGCCCGTGTACAAGGCCAGCGTGAGCAGCACCGTCGTCGCCGGGGCCATGGCCGTCGCTTGGCTCTTGGCCGCCGAGGCGACGAGGCGGAAGAACAGGCTCAGGGCGAGCGTCATGGCGAACTGGACCAGCACGAAGAAGACAAAGGGGCCGCCCCCCTTGCGCATGTTGCACATCCAGTAGAAGACGGTGTTGACGATGATGGCGTTGAGCAGCTTGAACGGCAGGCTCATGGCCAGGTCGGCGATGGCTTCGGCCGAGGCGTGATAGAGGGCGTAGCGGACATGTTTCTCGACGATGGCCCGCTTGGCAAACAGGGCCGACACCTCGAGGATGCAGACGAAGGCGTTGACCAAAGCGGCCGTGAACAGCAGCGTGCTGCGGGACTTCATGGACTCGGCCGTCTCGGACAGCCGGTAGAAGAGGCTGGCGACGATGACGGTCTGGAAGAGGTTGACGACGAGCATCGTCACCGTCATCTGCGGCGCCGCCTTGAGCAGCGCAAGGGAGCGCCACAGGCACAGCGAGACCTGCTGCGGGTACGAGAGGGTGTAGGGCGACTTCCACCGCTGCAGAGACGACTGGTCGCTCTTCTTGCTCGCCAGGAACTCGGCGTAGTGGGTCCGCGAGCCGGAGCCGGAGCCGGAGCCGGTGAGGCCAAAGCTTGCCTCGTACGCGTCCAGCTCCTGTTCGAGCCGGCGGCGGTGGCTACTCGTCCTCCAAGCCTCGGCAAACTCGTCCGGCGTATGCGGCACCTTGGCCTCGTATCCGGGCTTGATGACGCCCTCCCTCCCACGCTCGGCCGGGCTGGTCATGGACGTCAGGAAGTCGGGCGTCGTCTGGTTGCCCGGGCAGACGAAGCCCAGGCGCTGGAAGTAGGCCTTGGCCTGGGCCGTCGGGCCAAAGTAGATCTGCCGCCCCTCGTAGAGGACGAGGACCTTGTCGAAGAGCTCGTAGGCCTCCTGGGGCGCCTGGTAGATGGCGACGGCGCTCGCCATGCCCATCATGTCGCTCTGGACACGCAGGGTCCTGCAGAAGTCGACCGTGGTGCCGCTGTCGAGCCCGCGCGTGCTGTTGTCCCAGCACTGGAGCGGCGCGAAGCTCAGCGCCGCCTCGGCGATGCTCACGCGCTTGCGCTCGCCGCCCGACACGCCGCGCGCCGTGTCGCCGTCGGTGCCGCCGACGGGCGTATCGAGCGTGTGCGAGATGCCCAGCATGGCCATGGTCACGTCGCGCACCCGCCGCGCGTACTCGTCCGTCGTGAGCCCCCCCGGCGGCGTCTTGGGCGCCCTCGCGCGCGCGGCGAAGAAGAGCGTGTCGGCCACCGAGAGCACGGGGAAGTGAACGTCCTCCTCGGCCGTGTAGATGGCGTCGCCCCGGAAGTAGCGCCTCATCTCGTCGGCGCTCACGCCGCGGTAGTTGAGATAGGTGTCGTCCGCCACCTGCGTGCCACTCGTGTTCCCCGAGATCGTCCGCAGAAAGGTCGAACACCCACTGCCGGGCGGGCCCAGCACGCAGAGCATCTCGCCGTCCTTGAGGACCCCTTCGAGGCCCTGCAGGATGCGCACCTCCTCTGGACGCTTCAAGCGCAACAGCCCACGCACGCCGGCCATGGCCTGGAGCCACCACGCGTTGCCGACGGTCGTCTGGAACGCCGTGTCGGACCCATGGCCCGAGACGCTCAGCCTGCGGAAGGCCACGCCCGCCTTGCGCACCTCGCAGCTTTCGGAGCGGAGGCGGTAAAAGGACTTGGCCCACTCCCGGGCGTCGAAATTGGCGCCAAAGGGGTCGAGGGGCCCATCCCGCTTTGGAGGCTTGGAGATGTCGAGAGAGTCGCCGCTGCTGGTGCTGGTGCTGGTGCTGGTGCTGGTGCTGGTGCTGTTCCGGGCTGACGAGGGTGAGAAGCCGTCGTCGTCGTTGCCGGTTTGATGCTCCTCTAGCAAGCCCTTGGCGAGCTCGACGAGTTCGCTGATGGCCTTGTACTCCTCCGCCGAAATGTGCACGGATTTGGGCCGGTTGCCGTTGGGAACCCCCGGATGACTGACGAGCGAGGAGCGAGGGCGAGGGCGAGACCCAGACCCAGACCCAGACCCAGACCACCGCGAGGATGTGGCCGGGGACGCTGGCGATGATGGTTGTTGTTGATGATGATGTTGTTCATGATGTTGCTGTGGATGATGTGGTCGTTGTTGGTGGGTGTTGGATGTCCGCCTGCTCCGTAACCCCGGCCGACCGTTCTCTGCTTCGTTGGTATGGTGGTGATCATTGTTGTTGTCGGTAGTGGTGGAGAGTGTGGCAGCCATGTTTGTTGACCAAGATTTGCCGGTGTGTTGAGCTTGCTGAGACCACGTGTCTGGAGGAAAACCCTTGACTTGGTTCAACTGCAGCCCTCCAAAGTCTTTGAGCTAGGAAACTAAGACCAAGGCTTTGGGTGGAGTGCGATGTTGATTTTGGTTATGGTAGCTTTGGTTACGTTGACTTTGGAGATGTTGACCTCAGGGATGTTGGTTTTGGATGTGTTGGAATGGCACACAATCAAATTCAAACCTACAAATTAGCTACCACGCCCTGTTTAAGAGAGCTAGAAGCCTGCTACTAAACCAACATGGAATTACTGCTTTGGGTAAGGTGCTGAAAGGCATGTCAGTTAGTTGGGCTTTTCGGATGGAATCCATACGATAGATAGCAAACAACAAAGGCCGAGGGATTCGTGTCAAACCTTGCCCTCCCCGTCACACCCACTCTCTTCCTCCCTCCCTCCTTTCTCTCTTTTGCCTAGCATCGAGGTCAGATGAAACTAACCCTGAAATGGCAAATGACAGGAAAGGGAGTTGGTTGGCCAGAGTGTAGGTTTCCATAAGTTCGCCGTGACGTGTTTGACAGCTGAAGGCGATGGACGATGGAGGCGATCCTCGGGTAGGAGGTCCGACTCATCCGGCCCGTCTGGTTGACGGAAGATGCCGGGCGGCATTGCAAAGCAACCCTAGAAGCGGCAAACAATATTAGCAACAAACACTAAAAAGAAGATGGTGTACCTTGCTTTAAACTTTGGTTTGGAGCACGGGTTGACGATAATCTCCGAATCTCCACCCCCCTCCCCCTCCCATCCCTGTCGGATCGATCGGCCATATCCCCGATCTCCTGGAACAGACCTTTCCCACCCAAACTCAAAACCCAATAGAGCCACCACCTCGGAGTGGCCTCGGCTGGGGTTCGTTCGCTATCTCACCCTCGGCAGCGGCAGTGGGTGGTGTGTCTACGTACCTGACGTCCCAGATGGAAATAGGCTCGACGTTTCACGGAATCGTAAAAGTCATGCTGCGGTAGCTTGACTGTGGCTCGCATCAACGCGTAATAAACTCTGTTGGAAATCATCTGCCTGGGAATCCGAACGTTCGAGAAAAGGAAAATACCGAAATGGGGGCAGGGAGAGAAAAAAGACCATGGTCTAGAATGACACATGGGAATCTGGTCGACAAGGAATCAAAACAAAACAAAACATCAACAGAGCACTGACTGACTGGACGAAGTGAAACCAAGCTCCGCCGGATTAGCTTCTTGCGCGCCGCACTTCGCCTCGGTCCAGATACTCGGTGACGGCATCCTCCGCCTGGGCCGGGCTGTCCACATGCAGCAGCACGTGGTGGTCCGGCCTCACAACGATGCCCTTCCCCCCCTTGATCTCGGGAACCGCGTCATACCAAGCTTCGGACAGACCAAGGCCCGCCACATCCATGGCCCAGTCGCAGGACGCGAATACGGGGTTGGCGTGGTGTAGCACGATGAACCGATCGTAGGGTACGAGGTCCAAGAGGGACGATTGCCGACCACCACCACCACTACCGTCATCATCGACATGGTCATCATCGACATTGTCATCGTCGCCACTGATCGTCCCGTGTGGCAACCTTGACCCGGGACATGCTCTCGGCACGTATCTCGTCGGGTTGTCGAGAAGAGCCCGCATCCCGGACGGGTCGTTTTCGTCGTCATATACGAATCCGAGCTGGAGGGCCAGCGAGTCAAAGTGCTTGCTAGCCTCCGTCACTGCCTCCGCCGCCGTGGCAGAAACAGTGGGCCGTCGGAGGAATGCATCCATGCCGAGATCCGGCGCTTCTGCCCTTGCTTCCCCGTATTGGACGGCGAGGCCCACCAGCGTGGTGCTGACCGAGTAGAAGGCCGCCTCGCTGGCCTTGGAGTACTCGAGGTTGGCGAGCGCGACGGGCCGACGCTCGCGGGTGTAGCTGGCTAGCAGATGCGGCGAGCTGCTTTTGCCCTTCATCACGGCGGCCAGCTTCCACACCAAGTTGTGTGCGTCGGCGATGCCCGTGTTGAGACCCAGGCCACCCTGGGGCGGCAAGCTGTGGGCGGCATCCCCCACGAGGAACACGCGGTGGTGCTCCGCGTCGCTGTACGAGCTTGCCACGCTCGGGGCCGTCTCCCAGATGGTACGGAGGACCTCGGAGCACTGCAGACCCGGGAGGCAGGCCTCGACCGGTGGTGGTGGTGGTGCTGCTGCTGACGACACGGGGTCCATGACGGGCGTGACATGGACAAACGACGAGTCGAGACGGTGTGCGATGAACTCGCTCGGGTGCTCCGGGTGGAAGCAAAAGTAGAGCATGGCCTCGCGATCCGCCGGAAGCGCCGAGCGCAGACTGCCCTTGTAGACGACCGACTGATACGCGTGGCCCGGTCCCAAGGACTGGAACTCGATGCCGCCCATCTTGTCCCGCACTGTCGAGTTGACGCCGTCGGCGCCAATGACGAAGTCGGCCTGGATGCTGATGCTGCTGCTGCTGCTGCTGCTGCTGCTGTGTCGGTTTGCGTCTGCGACTGCGTCTGCGTCACCTCCTCGTCCAGTAGAACTGTTGCTGCTGCTGCTACACGAGACGACGCAGACGCAGCCAGCCTCCCCCGCCGTCTCCGTCTTCATGTCGACTGCATCGACCTGCCACCCCCTCCTGACTTGCACGAGCCCAGTCTCGGTCACCGCCTTCTCGAGCAGCCGCTCCAGCTCCGGCTGCGGCCAGTTCACCAGGGGCTCCGGCGTCAGGCTGCGCACCTCGTCGTCCTGGCGTTCGTAGGGGAAGCAGCCGACCTCGGCGTCGGCCAGGCCGTAGACGAGACGGACCGATCCGGCATCTCTGGCCTCGGCTGCGTGTTTCCGGATGTAGGCCACGTCCAACCCGGCCTGGCGGAAGATCTCGAGCGTCCTCGGGTTGATGGTGTGGGCTTTGGGGTGCTCCGACACGCCGTGGCGCCTCTCCAGGACGACGCACTCGATCTTCTGCCGGGCGAGGAGGTAGGCCGTGAACAAGCCAACCGGTCCTGCGCCTGCAATGACGACACGCGTCTTTTCCATCGTGTGCGCAGCGCTGCTGCTGCGTATACCGATCGGAACAGTTCCGTTGTTTGTGCCTCCAAGGATAGGGACGTTGCAATAATGTGAAGCTAGGTAGTTAGTTAGTTTCCGAACGAGAGCTTGAAAACAAAGAAAAACCAAAAAAAAAACACTCCCCACGGCCACTCGGACACCAGAAATCGCGGCTGCGCTTTGACGATCGACAGTCCAGAAAAGCCTCGAGTCCAAGGTCGATGTGGTTGAGGTGCCGGCAAACGTGTGAGCACGGAACCATAGCGGCATGAAGTGGTGAAGCGGGTCGAACAGATAGATATACCCATTAACGTTACCAACGGACTATCATGCAGGCCGAAGGAAAATCCAAGCCCGGAGATCCGCGCGCAGAGTAAGTTGGTCCGCTAGAAAGCTTAAAAGAACGACAAGATCAAGGCCTGCGGCACTCCGAGGGGCGCGCACTAGTTAGACGATTAGGTGGTCAATACACTTGCTCCTTTAGCAGGCCTGCTTTTCTGTTTACTAATCCCATCTCATGAAGGTCAACATCTAGCTATCGCGGAGGTCCGTTGTGCATCGACCCGGCTCCGAGCTCAGAACCTAGATTCTGCTGGATTTTGAGGATTGGTTGATAGTATCGGCCTATGAATCTGCGGTTCTCAAGGCTGGCAGAGGGAAGTACACCGGTGCCAAGAAGCGAGGCGGGACTGGACCTGGAAGAAGCTCGACCCGTGCTGCAAGACATCACGCCCTAGTATGTTTGGTGTGAATCCGCAGCGGTTGAGAGTGTTAGGTATGTCCAGACTACGAGCCGACGGCGGTAATCTGACACAAGCCGTTGGGCTGGTTGCAGGCCAGGTCGGCCATCGTGAACGAGTGACCACACCAGCCTAGGCCCAAGACGACTTTGGATGATGGGTTGACGTTGGCGGGCCAGCACAGGTCGAGTCCCTCGCCAACGTCGGTCAGGTTGGTGTGTGAACGCCCTCAGCTCGGAAAGTGAGAGCGGGAAGTTGGCAAAGTCGGCCTCGTCGTCGCCTCGTTTAGCACAAGCAAGCTGAAGTATTCAAGATACAAGCTACCAACTCTGTCAACTACTCCGTTAACTAGAGCGGCGAGAGAGAGAGAATTTCTACTACATTCACAAGTGTCGGTTACAGTTACATGGGGGGACAGTCCTGTGGTAGGATTGCCTCAATAAACATACCCATTCCGACTATTGATGACACTAATCAGCGCCCCGGGGTACAAAAGCTCTATACCAGGATGGAAGCAAGTTGTTGATCCCACAGCTTCTCTTGGGAAGCTGGGCCAAGTGTGCGCGGAAATGGTGCTGATTTTGGATGGCCGTGAAGTGTAACTACGTAGGAAGTTGGAAAGTGAACCGGAGCTTATGACGGCAGTGTCAGTATGACACATAATCAATGGGATCAAGTTCTTCAGAGCTGGCTAGTCTATCCTCTGCCACCATCTCTACTTTACCATCGAGAATCCAGCTGGACATCCATCACAACAAGCCTTAGGCCCTCCAGGCACTAGCCGTGCGTCTGTAATACTCGTATGATTGGGCCCGGAACGTGTCTGAAATAATGACGTTGCTCCCGTTGAGGTACTGCAGCATAGCCGGGTTCTCTGGCGTGTATCGCGACCACGCGCCAGTGTAAGGCAAGTTTCCTGGCGGCGAGCTGCCTTCCTTGCCGTTGGGGTCAAGGTGGTTGACAAAGTTGACGTAGTAATAAGACTGGCTTCTCTCCGTCACCTCTTGTCTCGTCTCTTCAGAGAATATGCCGTACAGATCCACGCCGTGCGCGTTTCCAAACCACGGCGTCGAGTACGATGACACCAGGAAAGACCACGACGGCCTTTCCCGAGAGGTCAGCTGGAGCTGCATCCGGCGGTTGAAGATGAAGAAGCTGTCCCCAGCCACCGAGGCGAGTAGCTTGTACATGGGATACAGTTGGTTCTCAGTGCCCGTGTTGTACGGCGAGCCTGCGGTGGGGTCGAGGGAGTAGGTGTCAACGAAGCCGGCTATGAGAGACCGCGAGACGTCTGGGAGCGCCGCAGTGAGGTAATCGACGAGCTGATCGACTGTGGTGACGTTCGTCTGCCACTGGGAGAAGAAAGCTCCCTCGTCCTGGGTGTTGCCGTTGATGAAGGAGATGTTGGCATACGTGCCTGATTGAAACGCAAGGTCGCTCGAGACAGGGAGGAAGTCGTCGCTGTCGTCGGGGCGTGGGCGATAGGATCCGTCGAGACCCCGGTACGACAGGGGCCCTGGGTTGGCCGTCCCGGCGCTTACTATGTCGGCGGTGCTCAGTCCCCGCAGACACTCGAGAGTATTGGTGGCATTGCGGCATGCGGTTGCCTCGACGACCCTGTCGTAGATACCCTGAGGCTTTGCCGCGTCGATATCCAACAGCGGGTGAGGTGCGCCGGAGCTCTGAATCGCTCCGCGGAACAGAGGCTTGCCGTTCCATGTGTGGTTTCCGCGGTTGATGATGGTCTGGTACACTACCGAGTGTGCGCCAGCCGATTCGCCCCTGAATCGTTCAAACGTAAGCATCAATCTTTCAAGAAGCTGGATGGTTCTCCGGACACCAGGTGGTACTCACATGATGGTCACTTTGTCAGGATCGCCACCGAACTGGGCAATATTCTCCTGAACCCACTGCAGCGCCAGCCTCTGGTCTCTCAGTCCAGCATTCGAAGATCCTTCCGCCTTGATCTCGCTGCCGGGTAGGAGACCCAACACACCGACACGGTAGTTCGGCGCGATGTAAATCACCGGCTGGCCCATGTCCACCGAGAACCCAACAAACTTGTCTCCGGTATATTGCTGAGTTGCGCCGTTCATGAAACCCCCGCCGTAGATCCAGAAGAGCACGGGTAACTTGGACTCCGCGGTGGTGTTGGTGGGCCTAACGACGTCGACGGTAAGGCAGTCTTCCGTCTCGTTCTGCACCGGCGCGTTGAACGGGAAGTCGAGTGCCTGGACGGACAGGGTGGCCGGGTTGTCGGCGTATTCGCTCAGGTCCATTGGCGTCTGCATGCAGGCCGGGGCGAAGGCCGGGCTGACGTGTGTGCCGAAGGAAGCCTGGAGCGGCACCGGAGGCTTGAAGCGGTTGGGGCCAACTGGCGGCTCCGCGTAGGGGATAGCGAGGAAGCGCTCCGTATGTGGTGTTTGTTGACCGACGACGGTCCCGTGTTCCAACTCGACGGAGACGGCTGCGGCAGATGGTGATGCCACGAGGCTGAGAAGCAGAAGATCCTGACGCATCTTCGCATTCAGGGGTGTTTCGTATAAATCTATCAAGGTACCGCGAGTTTTGCCGATGGAAGGTAAAGCAGGTGTGCCGGTTGATGAGGAACTGCGAACAGATGTGGTCGAAGCCATTCTTATATATGTACCGTCGTCTTCCGCAGTAACCCGAGCCTCGTCTCTACGCTACTCCCACGGCCTTCGATATTCTCGGTTTTCCGTATCACTAGCCCAGTCGTGCAATATTCAAGCCATGCCCCTTTTCCACGGCCGTCGACATGACTTGTGCCCCATCTTCCGACCAAAATCGTCTTTCTGTGGATCGCCATCCCACCGGCATAATATTTCGGAACAAGTAAGCCTCAGCCCGCTTAACAATCATTTCGTGTCGCAGTGATTACCACCTTGCATCGGCATATTCCTCTTCCCGACATCAGCCAAGACACCCCTGGGCGCGTCAACATTCGTAGAGAAATGACGTTGATTTCGTGACCTTATGTGTAAGTCAGGTGTTCTGATTACACGGTAAACTCACACTCCTTTTTACTACCTTGCACTTAACATGATTGTGTTGCAGCAGTTGACCTGAAATCAGTGCCTGCGAACCCTGCATACTTGGATCGAGTGTTGTGCTACATAAACACCATGTTGTCTACAGCCATGTGCTTGACCATTTTACCGTCGGGGGGGTTGTGCCGAGTTCTCGCGGGGTGCTGTTTCACAGTGACTTGTCAAGACTTTATGAACTTTTGAAGATAAACTTTCGAAGCCTTGGCTTAGGTAGAGACAGTCTTGAGGGTTCTGTGGTCCATTATCGATGAAATAAGTCATACAAGGAAGCAAATCGCGTGCAGTAGTGGCACGTCCTGCCTTTAGGTATCCTTAGTAGGCGGCGAACTTGAAGAGTATAGTTCAGCCAGCCTTTCTGACCGTTGTTGTCGCTCTCTCCGGCTTTGTTCGGCCTTGCGCAGAAAAGCGAGCCTTGGCATGCTTTCGGTGGGATTGTCGAGGCGGAGGCGAGCGTATATATTTCATTGCTGTGGATCGCGGACGGAGACACGCGCCCCTCGGGGAACCAGAGGTCGGCCGTCCGGAACCCAAGAAAAGCCGTCGGTATTCTGCGCCGATCATCTGTCTGCGCAAGCGCCCGATCACCGACCTTCTCGAAACAGTAAACAGCCTCGTGTAGGTGAAGCCACCGGGATCTGTATTCGCCGATTAGATCTATTACCGCGTCTCTATGTAATTTGACATAATCTCTAACTTATGACTTTCTTGTAAAAGCTCAACATGTGTAGATCGACGCTCAATACAACAACGACCTTGAATCATTAGAGAGCGATTTTAGAAAACATTCCTCTCTATAAGTAACTCCTTGTCCGCTTACTTCTCCCCTCGCCTAACGTGTCCCAACGTTTGTTTAACATCCCCTCAAGTAGATTCCGACACTTTGACCGATGAAACCGATTCTCGTCAGGCCAACCACATGCCTTATAGATGTCCTGTGTTTTCTAAATCCATACGATCAGCAAAAAGGCCCCCAATGACCACCAGCCAACACAAAAACTTACATGAACCCAGTGCCGGTGTTCCTCTCCAAACTCCTCCACCCGCCAGGCTTTCCAGTCTCCCCCAGGCATGTGTATCGGTCCAGGAATCATCGCGAGTGAGGTCAGACTCTCTCTGAGTTCTGTGAAGTATTCTAAAGCCGGCCGTGGCTTATCCGTCCACCAGGGCTCGTCCTCGGGTATGTCCTCGTCCTGCACGTGTGTGTACGCATCATGAGGAGTTACCTCGCCTATAGGGAGCGCATTCAATCAGTCTCAGATAACCACCACGAGGCCTCATCGTTATTACCGGTGCGGGTGTCGAGCAGCCACCACAAAGCTAAGCCCCCATCCGCCTGCCCTGAAAGGGCGACGATCCCCTCTGGAATCTTCTCGCCTTCCAACGGCCAGAGCTCAAGCACAAATGGCTGCTTGGTTCTGAGTCCGCTTTCGGGTTCCAGGAAGGGATGCGAGTCCTTGAGGTAGCTGATGCTCTGCGTGGATGGGTAGACCGGCTTCTTGCTCTCCACGTATGGCAAGTGGCGTACTTATTTCGACGACTCCATCAGTTTCCATCGGAAATTTATAGAGATCGAGATATGCTTACATAGTTCAAATACCCTCCTATTGAACCGAGGATCCGGAACTTCTCAAGGGGAAGTTCGTTATCGCTCCATTCGTTCTCAGGGGGCGTCTTTATTCACTCAGGTCTAAACAAGACTATTCGCGAAAGCAGCTCAGAATACTGCTTGTGTTAGAAGGCTGTGTATAAAGACTTATACGTACGTATGTATGTTGTAAAAGGCTAAATTTGTCTAAGTCTAGGTGGCTAGAATGCATGCCTTAAATAGGCTTTCTGGCTGTTGACTCATGCGTACAAACAGAGTGCAGAATGACATTCGGACAGCTTGAGACTTTCAATTACGGCATCACGGTCGTAAAGAAGACCAGATGGAACCGAAATGGGCGTGTGTGTCGACATTGGGGCGGTTTATGATTACGGTTGTTGTCAAAGTGGAACCAGGATAGTAAATGTGAGTCGGGGATACTAAGGGGTACTTAAATACTTTATTTATGTAGGTATCCCACCTCTAACTGACAGAAAAGCATCAGCATAGGCTTCAGGTTGGCTGATTCTTAGGACTGAAGGGTCCTCGAGCGTAGATTTTGACCACCGCAAGCGACGGATATCATTGGCTGACCTGTGGTCGAACAAGCTGAAGACTTGCGTTGGTGGTAATTATATTGAGGCTGCAAACCTGCTGGATTGCTTAGAAGAACTGCTTTGTAGTAGTAGCCTCTGAACCTGCGCTTCTTGGGATGACCGAGAAAGCACTCTAGTTATGTACTTGGCTGTAGTTGAATATTAGCTTAGATTGCAAGTCATGCATATGGTTCTCGCTTGGAGTTTCTCTAGTGTTAGCTAACGGCAACGGGTTGCGGGTAATGAAGTGATCCAGAACTGCTTGCCAAACCAAAGCCTGTTTATTACAAGAGAACGGACTCTCGATTGTTTACTACAAAGACAAACTTGCCGATAACATCTACCTGCAATCGAAAACTGTATACCTCTCTCGTGGAGGTGATTCTTATTATTGACCAAATCCTATTGACCTTGTCCAACACCCGTATAGAGGAATCCAAATAGTCGCTACCAGTTTTCGCAACCCCCGAGCCGGCAGTGGTGTTGCTGCCCTCGACGCCCAAGATCGTAGTATCTGTCGAAGGCCTTGACACATCGACAACCCAACAGGGCATTCATGCTGGACTTGGATGAGGTATCATTTCCCAAGCCGGATCGTGAGGTACTGCAAATGTGCAAGGTCCTGGAACGTCGAAAACAGAGAAGAGCTCACTGGCACGACAATCTTCAGTATCCCCAGCTAACGCCCCGGCGCCCCTTTCCCAGAATTCAACCCTTGCTCCCGGCGTGAAGCCCATTCAAAAAACGACACAGTCAAGCTTTCTATTTCCCTTTGAAATTGTGTTCTTGCTTCAAGAAACGGCTCATCTCCATCGAAGAGGTAGCGTGCATGCTGACCAACCGGCGGGCCTGTCAGTCCATTAGAGATCCCACGGCCGGTTTCATGCGGCATACCTTTCCGTAATACGCCAATGTTTCCTCTACGGAAAATATGCTGTTTTCAAATGTTTCCTCCTTCTCTGTCCGGAAGAAACTTGGCTTCCAGGTCAAGCTATCGTCAGGTTCTGCAACGTAGCGGCCGACGCAGAGGTTCCCATGTGTCATGATCCGATCGATGAGCCCAGTTTAATGATACCCCACGTCTTGGGTCTTGTCCAGTTTGATGGTTTGAAATGGGGTCTCTTGAACTGCTGTGTGCTGAAAAAGAGCATTGCAGACATTGTCTGACCGGCATGGGTCGCCGACCTTCACCGTGTTAACCCGCATGGACTGCCAAATGATGTTGGCCACTCCCTGCGCTCGCGGACCAACGTCTGCCTGATGAAGTAAAAACCGGATTATATCGAAAAAAAACCCAAGCAAAGATCATATGGTATTCCTCAGAATGTTCCATCCATTCAATCAGAAGGACCAATCTGAAGTTGACGGTGCCTGCGTGTTATTCAATACCAATCCAGAAGGGAGAGTCGTCACTGATACTGATGAGATGAGATCTTAGAATGCGTACAATTGTAGTGTTGACTAATTCCTAGCATCTTCTTCTTTTGACAGACACTATTCCGGAACACTGACTGTGATATTCGCGTAGTTGCTGCAGCCTGCTCGTCGCCTTGAGGAGAGGCTGAAAGAAGCTTGAAGCCCTATATTAAACTATGATAGCAAGCCATACTACACTATGTAGTGTAAGCTTCTAAGGAAAAGTTAAATATTTACTGGAGGACTGGTAAGCCTACAAAGTGGACGCTCAAAGAAGGGGCTATAATTGAGGCGTGGAGACATTTGCCCAGTCTAATAGCCTATTTGCTGTCCATTTACTGCGTCTTCATGATAATGCGTCAATGGAGCGTCCATCACTCCGTACAAAAAGCGCGCTTGGTGTCTTCTAGAAACTGGAAGTCCTCTAGCGGGACTGTATTTTAAACGGTTTACGCTCCTAACTATTATTGGCTGACATGAAGTTAATCCTGTCTTTGTCTGCGTTCGAGAGGGCTCGTCGTGGCTCTCGTGATCATAATTTGAGTCGTCTGACTTTCCGGGATCCTCCATGCCCGCAGCGTTGTGAACGTTACGCACAGCGTCACTTGGATCTTTGCTTCCAAGACGCGCTGCGACATTTGCTAGCGGTATGATGGCGTCTTTTATTGCTTGGTTCTGGTCCCGAAGTTCATCTATTACCCTGATTTGTCTTTGCCTAAACGCTTGCTGGTCCTGAAGGCTCCTTTCTCTCCTTGCCTACGCCGTCTAAGCAGAGCCCGTTGCGTCACACTCTATATCCGATGCGCTTACTGCTACGTCATCATCAGTATGTAAGGCGTCGTCTATGGTGCGCTTCATCTTCAGACTTGGTAAGGTAACGAGCTGTTGCACAGCGAAGGTACAGAGAGGACTAATCACGCGAATGAGAATGACAGGGGCGGACAGCGCATTAAGACTGGACATTGTATCCCTAGGCATATCCATTAGCACTCATTGGTGAAGGTGAGGGGAAATTGTCTGGCTCATAGGGTGATTGGACCGACATCAATGTCGCCGATCTAGGTTTTGAACCTGAAACCTTCCGTGAGTCTTGTTTGAACAAGTAGATCAAAAGCACAAACTGCCCTCGAGCTTGGCTACCACGTTGATATTGTACTATCCTCCCACCCTGAATCCTATCAGACCTGTCATATCACAGGTTAAGGGTGTATTCGGTGCCCGATTTAAATTAGCGGCCAAGGGGCTAAGGACTAACTTTATGCCACTTGTGCTTTTTACCTTATATCTGTTGTACCGCTGAATGAAGTATTACCTTTACATTGAAACACTAATGATTGTTTACCTTAAATGGTAAAGGTTTGTAATGCTACTTTCATCGTTAGAATTCTATTGTAAGGAGGAGGTTAAAATAAAGTTGATCCCTGCATTTCCTGCTGCAGTATTGGATTCTTACTTCACGTAGCTACAAGCTAATGCTTACAATAAATTTGCTACTAGCTGAGTCTAGCAAGGCCTAGAACAAGGATCATTATCATTATCAGCGCTAGGAGATCCTGCTTACAGTCATCTGAAAGCTTGTTATTGAGAAGTCCCCCTCTGTTGCTGCCACTGCCGTCACAACTGTCCTGTCGAACAAGCACATCTTGATCACGCAGAGGGTCAGGGCCTCATTTTGTTGTATAGGACCGTTGCCGGCTTCATCTCGGAATCGTACACGATTTTGAGCATTCAGCACAGCCCAGTACTATGGCGGAAGAAAACATCCTCCGCTGTCGCTGCTCTCTTTCCGGGTATTCGCCGCATCATCAACAGACACCACAACCACCAGTAACTTGCCACGAACTCACGCACCGTACCTCATTAGACTTCTTCATTTGGGGTATTGAGTCACTCGGCCACTGGCTTTGACTCCTACTTTACCTAGATTTGGACAGCTGACGCGGCGCCCATCGCTCCGATGACAGATGCAGTTAACCGCTACAATGAACTCTGATTTGGGCTGAAACCCATTCTTCCCTCCACCTGAATCATGGCCAAACACGATGGCCATAAAAGCATGTTGACTGCGTTGTACTTCTCCACCGGACGGCGTCAGTGGACGAAATCTCAAGGTGAAGTTGAGACATGTGATCGTCCCTTACTGGCGGAACAGACCTACAGTCCAATGATCCTTGCCGTTTTTCTCCTTTCGCCGCTCTCAGAGCGTTTGCATGATCTTTCTTGTTGTTGCCTACCCAGTCCAAGTGTTTTCTATGCCGCAGCAACGCAGCAACGATTGGAGAACGCCGAATTTGGTCACAGCATGATTTTCAAAGACGCGGGCAAAATGCTCTCGCAGGGTAGAGAAAACTAGTATGTGCGATTATGACATGTTTATATTGGGGACAGGCGCTTCTTACTGTCCAATCTTTTGTGCCAGTAAACCGAATACTGAACAAGTCATCGTTATACACTTTTTCACAGCGTTTCACATATGCTTCTGTCTCATCTTACGGCCCAACGATTTGGGTGCTGCCCAATTCAAAATAGGGCACAAGGATAGGAATTTGATCACCAGATCCTGACCAGGTTTCGTACAGATGGTCAAAAAAAAGTCATATTTTGGCTGATAACGACAGCCAAGCCCTGATGGAGTTCAGTGCCCCAACGCCCGATTCTAGCCCTCCAAGCAATCAACTTATCGCCGCCTTTTGCTACATAACCTTGGCACCTTTTTAGGGTGGCTTCTCTGTGCAGAAACACGTGACTGCCGAGCCTCAGGGCTACCCTAAGTGTGTTTCAGTCGATTCGCAATATCAGGCGGTTTCCTCCTTGTCATTGTCTTCGTATAACTGAGTTCTGAACCCCCCACCCCGTCAATATACCGTGCCATCAAAATGGAATGAAGAAACACTTGCTCAATCTTCTTAAACCTTGATACGCTTGCCATGCTCTTGTGAAATGGGTCGAGCAATTCGACAGCGCTGGATCCCTCTAAAACATCTCTTGTGTCAGTGTATCTTGCTGATAAGCTAGCTCGAGTCAACACTTACGCAAAACCGTCTTACTCAAGCTCGTTGTTTTTCTGGAGTCCAACCGACTCGTCGCGTCGCATGATTGGAAGATGGTGTGCGCCGCCGCCGCCACCGCCTCTACCGCCACCGCCTCTACCAGCACCGCCTCTACCACCACCCATACCATTACCGTTCATCATAAAAATACCTGGAGGAAGCACAAGGTTCGGCACCATGCCCATCGGAACCAACGGTGGATTTGGACCGATGTCCGCATGTCCCCAATTTGCCCCACCCATCAGACCGCCATGAATCATTATAGGACGCATCTGCCCAGGATCCTGCGCGAGAACCGCTGTCGACAGCAACAATGGTAAGAGAGAAACATACATTGCTGACAGTTGTGTTTTAGAAAACGAGAATGCTGAGTGTTGTTGGTGTAGCCATGTGTAGTGGGACGAGAGTCTGACGCTCTTTATTTATAGAGCCTTCGGCTGCTTGAGCTCAGCCTGTTGCTTTAGTGGCTCTGATAGCTAGTTGACTTTGCAGTACAGCCGTCACGTCGTCTGAACAGAAGGAGGGACAGCAAAGTTTACAAGCAGCGACTGCATAACATGCTTGTGTATGACAGAGAACTGTTGTTTTGGATTGCGAAGTGTCTAGAGACATAAGGGCTATCACGGAGAGCAGCCTGATCGGAGGCATTAACACAAGGACGGTGGTTCTTACGCAAGCTAAGTCTCAACTTGGCAGGGTAAAAATGTCACAGGACGCTGACAGTAACTTCCTGCCTGACAAACCTTCTAGCCCAAAGGCGCGCGTGTTGAAGTAATTATTTGGCTAGCAAATCTTAGTTAGAAAAGTTTTACAAGTGTGGTTTGGTTACCAAATATGAGCTAATACGTCTAATTCAGGTAAATAATCAGAAAGCAAATCTTGCAAGGGAGTCGGACACGTAGATAACATTATGCTACTGCTATGTTTTCCTCTTAAATGACACAGGTATCTAGTGTGGTGCAAATCCTCTCTTCGTTCGATTTGCCTTGCAACACACTCTCGCACCACACTACAAAACACTTTTACATATTCCTGCAATGCACTCTTACAGATTTTTTAGCATAGTGGTTTTCCTCAGCCAAGTATTTGGTAGTAATTCTGCCACCTTACACGCGCCAACTGCTAGGCACGATGCTCACGAACTAGCCGCTGTTATGTTCGATACTGGACTATGCCCATCTCAAGGGTTTCCTGACTTTAATCTTCACACTCTCCAGCATGACAACACTTCGCTCCAACGGTCTACATGTGTTTGTTCCGACTTTAGTCTTTACACTCTTCAGCAAAACTGTCACAAGTTAGAGCACACAGTAAGGCATAGGAGAATAGGGGAGAAAGATGCTTATTCTATATAATGTAAAGAGAGTGAAATGTAGTCTAGTTATATAAGTCTAACTACGTAAGACAGCACGTAAGAAGACTAATTTAGTAAGCTCTAATATACAAGGGTATTCCTGTAATACACCCCCTAATTGTTTAAGCAATTAAGCAATTATTTCCCTTATGCTAATGTATAATAGCTTTTTAAAAGTAATCCCTTAGGTGCTTATATAATAGATAAATAAAAGAAATTAAGAATAAGTATATTATAGTATATTGCATTACCTTTATTAATAGCCTTACTTTACTTATGTAACTCTTTCTAAAATAGGTAAGAAGGCAGCTAAAGGTAGTATAAGTAGTATATATGTAAATATTCTACCTCACCTATTATTATTTTCCTTTCCTTCCTTCTTTATGCCTTTATTAAGTTAACGTAAGTAAAAGTTTAAGCTGTTTTTGCTGCATTAGTATGCTTTTGCTGCACGTTTTTGCTAATAAGACTTAATATACTAACTGCATTAATAAATAAATTTTAAAATAACTAATAAAAAGAATAGTATAACGTAGTTCACAAGCAAGTGAATCACACAAGCTAGTGAATCACTTTTCTACTACTCGTACAATAACATGTAAGAGAAATCAACTACAACGCCTTAAACTAATTTAAATTAACTGGAATCCTCTTCTTCAGATGTAGATTCAACCTTTTGACATGTACGAGCATTATGGCCAGGCTCTCCACAGATACCACATCGTCGCGCGCGCGTTTCCTGCCTCCTCGTACGACCACCATTCTGACTTGTTTCTACCTGTAACTGCTCCGTTACATCAATCTGAGACTTTATATCCTTTGCCTGATTGATTGTAAGTGTTCCACCTTTCTGAAGCTGTTTTTTTTTCGTACGGCGACGGCGGCTCATACGCTCATTTGCCTCTTGATACTCAGTCATTTGTGCCTGCATTAAAACCTGGTTATGGGCTACCACCATAATTCCTTTCTTCAGCTGCTGCATATACCCAATAATTGACGTTGGGGAGCTATTCTGATGTCGTACGATGCGATTCGTAATAAAATCAGAATGTGAATCGAATTCAATTGGGTTGTTTGGCGTCTTTGGGACCCAAGCTGCTGGTAAGCCAGCAGAAGAACCTGGAGGTGATGGCGTATGAAGCTTCACATCTAGCTGTGAAATCACATATTCCGGATCGTACGGGACAAGGCCAGTTGCTCTGAAGCCTGCTTGAATGTTTGATGTTGTCATTGCCTTGTTGTACGCCTTATAAAAGGCTGGGAGGAAGTCTTCCTTTGCAATATGCGTAATGTGCACCCGCATAAGGACCTCGATTTCTTGGCCGTACGCCCGTTTTAAGGGACTAAAGCACCCGACATCAAGCGGCTGGAGCTTGTGCGATGAATGAGGGGGCATACAGAGCGTGATAATGTTCTGCTCCTTGCAGTATAGCTCAAAATCGACAGAATGGTGGCTTTCGTGGCCATCAAGGATGAGGAGGTGGTAAGCACCCTTCGTACGACTCCTTGTATGGAAATCAAAGTGCTGTACCCATTCTAGGCCTTTCTCATTTGTCGTCCAACCATTTTCTGTAAGTGTAATTACCCAGTCGGGTGGGAGGGGGCTGTCGCACGTCCAGGAGTCAAGATGGACCTTGCCTGCAAAGATGATGTACGGCGGGATAGAATAGCCGCACGACCCAATGCCCTGGATTACTGTAACCCATTCCTGATTCCCTTGTTGTACTCCTCTTGGCTTGCCACGTCGTTCAGAGGCTGTAACAACCATTTCAGAGGACATCTTGCCCATCGCAAACCCAGTCTCATCAAAGTTATAGATATCGGTATCGTCTATCCCGTACTTCGCAATTGTGTTTCGTACGAGGGAAAACCACGCGCGATACGCGTCCGGATATTCGCAGAGGACTCTCTGATAGTCGATTCTTCGATTAAAACGCGTCTGGAGCTCAGGTCGTCGTCGTACGAAGTTTGAGGCCCAGTTTGTTCCGACGCGTCGCGCGCCGCGGTCGCGAAGCAGTCGATCAGCCATTTCTCGAACAGCACTAAGGCGTGGCGAAAATGCTCGCGAATCCAGGTCAACGATGTATCGTACAATGGTCTCCTCTTCGTACGAGGTTAAATTCTGGCAGGGTGGTCGGATATCGCGTCTAGCAGGTTGGCCATGGTATCGTCGTTGGAGGGTTGCACGAGATACTTTGTAGTGAGATGCAGCCTTTCGCACGCTTAATTTTGGGTCGGATCTGAGCGCATTTAGTGCTAGGACTAAATCGCTTTCATTTGAATGTTGTACCATAGTTGTAGGTGGAGAAAAATAAAGGGAAAGGTAGGTTGTGCGAAATTCTAGAAAAGTGGCTCACTCACTTGTGTGGCTCACTCACTTGTGAACTACGTTATAATATACTATAATATACTTATTCTTAATTTCTTTTATTTATTTATTATATAAGCATCTAAGGGATTACTTTTAAAGGGCTATTATATATTAGTATAAGGGAAATAATTGCTTAATTGCTTAAATAATTAAGAGGTATATTATAGGAATACCCTTATATATTAGAGCTTACTAAATTAGTCTTCTTATGTGCTGTCTTATGTAGTTAGACTTATATAACTAGACTATATTTTACTTTCTTTACATTATATAGAATAAGCATCTTTCTCCCTTATTCTCCTATGCCTTACTGTGTGCTCTAACTCGTGACATAATACTGGTCGGGCGCGACCTGGATTGCGCTCTCAAGAGGGCTATTGATCGTCCAAAAGAGTCGCTTGGCGGATGGTGACAATGATGGATATATAATGTGTAGCATACTCAATATTTCCGTCATGCTATTAGCAAAAGACAAGCCGGCTGTGTCCATTGTTGGAGGCTGCGTGTGTGTGTATGTGTGTGTGTGGTCTGTTTTGATTGAGGTGGGATGGCAAATGAGATTGAAAATGAAGGTTGGACGAAGGTGCGGCCTGCAGATAGATAAATAGACTACGGCGGGAAGGGGGAGGGGCATCACAGCCGTTTCCCATTAGGTAAGAAGCAGCTAACCTTTTCTGGGCAGCTACCGTCACACCTAATGTCAATGTCAAGCACAGATTACAGCACTGTCTGGAACGGTGGAAACGTAGCTTGATTGTGAAGTAGCTGCTAGTATAAGACTAATAATAATAAGTACAACAAGTCAATTATCCAGGTATTTTAAGTCTATCATAAACGGCATTGAATAACAAGTCACAACTCTTATTTAGTTTAGTGCACCTAGACTGCCTGCAATTCGCCCTTGCGCGGCTTCACTACCTTCCAATCTGTGATGCCATACCCAAAGGTATCAATTACAAGGGGAGATTATTAACCCTGCGTCGCGGGATCTCTTGCATGTTCATTTCTCATTTCAAAATACATCAGCCGGAGCACTTGCACCAGGGAACTCGCTGGTTTCTCGAGTGATTGCTCCGTCAGCTGCTTCTGACCAATTGTGGCTTTCAATGATTTGCTTGTTCGAGATCTTGGATTCCTTGTCTAGTAAAGACCGAACATGTCCCTATCCAAGTTGCCAGACAACCTAAACCATCTACAGATAATGGGGCAACAGAAACACAGGATAACACCAGACATTGGTTGGTGAGACGACCATGACGCCACGTGCGCATCGTTGAGGCCAAATAGCTTAGACAACACTACAAAGTAATGGGGTCAATAGCCTCAACCAGAGGGTACAGGTAGGCTCCATTCGACATGACGTCCTCTCCGCCGTAGAACCTCAGGTTTAACTGGAGACCTTTTCCGTCAGCCGGTGAAGGCAACCAGTTATTCGTCCAGTTTGCTGGCGGCGGCATGTTGCTAGGCTGGATCAAAACCTGGAACGGTCCTTCTCCTCCATCACTGAACGAGGATCCATCCATCATGGTAAAGTTGTTCCTGTCGCCAACCGCGTATCTGTCGAGGTCGTTGGGAACGAGATATGCTTGGAAGTCGTATACGGTCAGACTCCAAAACCCAAACGTCTTCATCACCGGTCTGGATGTGAAAGTAATGCGAAGGGCGCGATCAGACGGGATGACCGGGCTAACTGCCGAAGGAACGTATTGCGGGTACACGGTCTGCTCCCGCGTGAGGGCCAGGTAGCCAGTCGACGCAATCAAATACCGAGTAACATAGGCGCTCTGGAAGTTGCCGAGGTAGGTTGCATCTGGCAAAACCCAGTTATTGCCAAGAGACGTAAGGTATCCCGGGATCGCCAACTCTTGAACAACGGAACTATTAGCTGCTGCCGAGGCCGCCGTGAGATTAGTGTTTTCCAGCTGCACAAAAGCCCCGTTGGATACCCCGGCGCCTTGCAGTGTTGCTGAAACCCACCCCCTGTCGGCAGCAACCACGGGCTCATTGTAGGGTGACAGACGCGCAAGAAGCTTCAGGACGCCTTCCTCGAGAGTGTTCTTGGAGCCAGGTACAAGCTCGGAATCCGTGAACATTGTAAGGTTCAAGGGAGGCGCGACCCGGGAGGATTTGAGGTTAATAGGAGTAATACTGAGCGCATCCTGGATGCGGTTTGCCGCTTCGACATCGGTCTGGTTCTGGGCGACGAGAATCCGGGTGGCAGAGATCCCATATGGGGTTGGGATGTTGACGTAAGCTTGGTATCGGGTGTCTGGACTGGGATGCAATCCCGGGTTGTTGCTGTCGAAACGAACAAGGTATTCGCCTGCGGGGGACGACGACAAAATGCCAAGATTGGCGATATTGTTGCCATAGCTAAACGATTTGAGCGATGATCGGGCACAGAAAGTCATGGAAGCAACTTACAAATCGTAGAATGGCCATACCTAGAGTTAAGAATGTTGGTCCAAGTCGTAGCCACAATGACTGGTCATTTGGAGTGACCATGGGAGAGAATGAAGTCGTGGAACACTGGACGATAACTCACCCAGTAACGATCAACGATTTCCGGAATGCTTATGACAAGGTCCGAAGCCGAGACATCCAGGAAAGCTCTGGAGTAGAGAGTATCGACGTTCGGTTTGTTCAGCCAGGTGTCCGCCGCAGTCGCAACATTTCGCTGGTGAACAAGCGTATTCGCTGTTGGGTTCTCAGTGCGCTGCACAGCCAAGGCATACTGGTAAATGGGATAGCCGTACTGTTTTCATGGAATCAGTGTCGGTTCCAGTGATTGGCACTACTAGTCTGACTCACGTAGTACGCAAACGTGACGTTGGCTTGAGCACAGGTTGCCGTCTCATTGGCGCAAATCGGCCACGGGAGGTAAGTGATATTCTGCGCAGCCACAAGCCCACCGGCCAAATGGACTGCAAGTGCGGTTTTGGAAAGAAAGCGTAAGATTTGCATCTTGAAGAGTTGCGTTGTCAGCTTAGAGACAGTTTCCCAACGTGAAAGGGATGCTGAACGCCGTGTAGTTGCTCTTTGACAAGGTGTAAAATCTGCGTTACTGAAGAGAGTTGTCAATGCCATTGAACTTGTAGCACAGATAATAGCATGAAGACTCTTTCCAAACGAACTGCGTGATAAATATATATAGTAATCAAAATGTATGTTTTCTCTTCGACTTGTTGAACTCGCCTTCTTCGAGATGAGCGCCATGGCCAACTTTCCTCATCAGTGCCTCGGCTCAGAAGTCTTGGCGTGGTATATTAGAGTTTACAAGCCACAAACGTGTAATGACTTGTCAATCAAGATAGTTTTTCTCCCACGTGTACAATTACATACCACTATGCGTCGGCGCTTCTTCTTTGTGAATCCCGTAGCAGTTACCTATCATCCTGCTAAACATCGGCCCTTATGAGTCCGAATTTCGTATGACCTACTATCTGGCATGTTGCCAAATGACTTTCGGTCAGGACTCAGTTTCCAGTTTATATTTTACATTGAGCATAGACGTAAAACCCCCCAATTCCTTTCTATCCCATCTCACTATGACAGCGGGAGTAAATTCAATTCCGCCCGGCGCAGTGCCCGAGACCCAACGTGGCCCGGGATTTCGGGGTCCTTTGGCAATACGATTACGACGCGGTAAGTGGGCGTCAGCGGATGCCCATAAAAGCTTGACACCTTCGGAGTTTGCATGAATCTGAACCCAGATAAACAAAGTCTCTTATCGATACAGGCAACCTGACAGGTATTGACTTACACTCTCGAAGGCGCTGGATAACATTCCTAGCCTGCCAGGGCGCTCAAGAGAGAATGACTGATTATCTACAGCTGACTATGCTGCTAATCAATGTTAGCGGTAGTGTTATTGGAATGTATGTATCTTGAGAGACGAAGTTGAATGGCCGACATGGGCGTTGAGTTGCTGACACAACTACACCCCACTTCCTGTGGCTGACTGCCACCCCCACCGCCCTCCACACAAGCCTCACTTCCCATGCGACTTCACTTCTTGCGCCACTATGCCACTCAGGTGCGGTCAGCTCAACCACCGCCCTTGGGTCGCGCTGAGTTGCATATCGTCCTGCTACTGGATATTTTACTCGATTTTTTTCTCACTTGGAGACACACCTGCGAAGCTCCTTGAGGAGGCTGCGCTTCGAAACAATCACCATTCGATGAGCACTCTCATTGGCCTGTGACTTTGAAAAAAACACAATCATTGAGAAAACAATCGCTCCAATGGGATAGTTACGTCGGTTGATGCCCTGAGTTGGGAGCAACATCATCAGGTTGGCAGGCTTGAAACGGCGTGCGAGCGCGCTTCCCACGCATCAATCGTATGACTAACGAGGGTAACTAAGACAGGCTGGGTAATGGGGCTGTGATACAAAGAGACCGAGTGGACATCTGCAGTGATATCCTCCATTGAAGCAGTAGAGTCCGCAGTGAGTAAAGCAAGCTCAATAAGGCCGTGGTCGAAATTGGTTCTTATCCACACCTCCATGGTCATCGGCCTTGATGAGTAAATTTTACTTCTTGTTTGAAACGTCTGAGACAGATAATTAGCACTCTCTTGTAACAATGACAAAAGCACAGAATAGGGTTCGAATTTTGACGCACTGAATTGGAAATGGATGATATCCCCGTCTTGGACAACCTAGGACAGAAGATGAAAGTCAGCGCTGCAGCATGGGGAGGAGTCTGAGCACTTACATAAGATTTTCCTTCTTGTCGATACTTCCCGGCAGCCTTGATTGGGCCCATGGACTTGCCGCCATCACAAAGATCGTGGAAGTCTTGGTAGGCGACCACTTCGGCTTTGATGAATCCCCTCTCGAAATCGCTGTGGATAGCTCCAGCGGCTTGCGGCGCGAGGCAACCCCTTGGGATCGTCCAGCATCTGATCTCCTTCTCGCCAGCTACGTCCAAGTCAGCACGCATTTTACTCAGGGGGGGGACGGCAAAGTGTGAGCAGACCGGTGAAGTAGTATTGCAAGCCAAGCTTCGTAAATCCTTCGGTAACAATTTTGTCCAGTTTGGACTTGACCTTGATCTCCTTGAGAAACCCGGCCTGTGCGTCTGGATCGTCCTTCATGCTGTGAAGCTTCTCTTCAAACTCGATCGAGAAGGGGATGATGTCTCGGGGAACGCCCCCGTGCTCAGTGACCCACTTGGCTATGGCCGGCAGGTACTTGCTCTTCTGTCTGAGGTAGTCCTTCATCGTCAGGTTGACGAGGTAGATGGTCGGCTTGGTGGTGATCAGCTGTATCTTCTCGTTGATGAGCGCAATCTCGGCCGGCGTCCAGCTTCCGTCTCTGACTGGCTGATCCTTCTCCAGCATCTATTCTCACGATTGTGAGCATGTTGAAAACCCGTTAGAGCCGTGAGATTGGAAGATACTGTACTCACCGCTTGGATCTTTGTTGTTGTCTCTGTGAAGAGGGGCAGCATCTTGAATTTGCCGCCCGCCTTTCTGACAATTGCTTCCTCGGCGACGATTGTCTTCTGCAGAATGTCTAGAATGGGGGAGGTAAGCTGGCGTCAAGCGGACTTAGGGGGGCGGGCAATACAAACCGAGATCTTTCTTGCAAAGCTCGCTTTGGATAGTATCTAGAAGATGAACCGATTAGTTTTGTCGGGTTAAGTGAGAGACGTGGTTAAACTGACCCAAGTCCCGGACGGGATCAACCGAGTCATCGACGTGCAAAACTTCGTCGTTATCGAACGCTCTGTCATAGAGTTCAAGTCAGCGTGGAGGCGCGGCAGTCTAGCCATGGATGCTGTACCTGACAATGTGGAACATGCCGTCAACGGCCTGGATGTGAGACAGGAAGGCATTTCCAAGTCCCGCTCCTTGGGAAGCACCTTTGATCAGGCCGGCAATGTCGGTGACCTGCAGATACGCCGGGTACATGGACGGCGGCTTCCAAAGGTCGCAGAGAAAGTCCTACACTCATTGCCTACTTCAGTCATCCATTGCGAGCCTCTCTGTAGGCAGTCTCGACTCACGTATCGAGCGTCGGGAACAGCACATCTCGCCTCGTTGGGCTCAATCGTACAGAAGGGGTAGTTCTCTGCAGCGGCGCTCTGCTCGGTCAAGAGATTGAACAGACTCGATTTTCCCACGTTGGGCAGACCAACGCATCCCATCTTCAGGTTCTTGCGAACCCTTCCGAACGCAACGACATTGTCCTCCACAACTTCGACCTTTTTGGGCGGCATATTTTGACTGTCTTTGGCTAAAAGCACGAATGAGAATTTTGCCAGAAATCTTGATGTTGTAAGGTTGAAAGAAAAAAGAATCCTCTAGGAGAATTTTCAGGAAAATGGCCTGATAATTCACTTGTAGGCCCACTTAAGGGACATGGTACGTTCTCGGGGGCGGGGTCATGCTTCTCAAGAGGCGTTTTTGGAATTGGCGTCTAAAAACAGCCGCCCCACATGCCGCTTTAAGCTCCTCGATCTGACAAACAAGCCGGCAGCTATTCCAAGGTGAGGTGGTTTGACCTGGAGGACGTTTAAGCTTGCGTTGGAAGCAATAACAGTCTATAACGCATTTTCTCAGTCATGCTCATCTTGGCCGTCATCAACATTCGCTTCCTTTGTCGCCTTCACGTTGACGGCGGTAGTCGCCACTCGGCCGATAGCCGACAAGGCCTTGTGGGTTGCGTAGAACTCATGAAAGCATAACAAACACTGCTTATAACTGCGTTAGCCAAGAACACATCCGGCTTGTATGTGTGTGTGTGTGTGTGTGTTTGTCTCAGTACTGAGGATGCTGATTATGTTTTTCGCCGGCCGTGCTCTGGCGATAGCCCCTGGAGCTTACAGTGAGCTCAGTGGGGTCCCATCCCAACTTGCGGACTCATCATTCCGTGTAATATGATTGGTCACATGCATCTGGGTAGCAAAAAGCCAGAAACAAAAGCGGACACAGCACCTAGACACAACAATCTAACCGCAGTGTTCAACCACAGAATCAGTTTAAATGGCAAAATTTGGATTATACTAACCCAATTCCTGCCCAACTTCCCAGCAAACGAAGGCATCTTCAGGCAGTAGTGGAGAAGGTCGGCACGGATTCAGTAGGGGAGCAACCGGTCACACACCCTCCCCGCCATTCCTTATCCATCAGTCTTCTAGGCAGCTTTTGCGCAGCGTTGGTAAGGATAATCACCCGCCTACTCCTTGAATTGATTGGTAAAGCCTTTGCTAACATGATTGATAAAACAGCCTGCCTACAAACTCGGAGAGAACCCCCTTATACCTGCTATAACACTACTAACGATGTCATCCTAATCTGCTCCTGGACAGTCTGACTCCGCAACACGTTTTCAGTTGAAACTGAAAGGCCTTTCCTTCTATACTCGTAAGCAAGAGCGGCTGCAGCCACAGGACTGCCCCAAACTTCAAAGAATGACTTCTTTTCGATCCTGAGCCTGTCAACCTCAGAGGCACTGATGTCTAGAACATCGATCCAGGCCTCCTTCACAATAGCCTCTGCCAACTCCACCAATCTACCACCTACATCCTCTTCTTCCCTTTCCTCCATGTCTGCTCCCTTGCAGACGACTGGAAGTAGTGGAAGGGAGCTGCGGTCCCCAATGTCGATAGGGTGATTTATGCAGTTTGTGGTCAGCTTCAGATGCCGCTTGAAAGTCTGCAACATCACGCCTGCGACATTTTCAGGCAAATTCCTCTTTGCAAATGCCATCATCACCCGTGTTTGGTCGCCGAAAGGCTCCACGTGCAGTATGACATCCGCGCGGTCACCGGGGTCCATGATCTCGGTGATTTTGACCGCAGGCGCAGCGTGCTCTTGGTGGTTTTCACCATCGCGGCCACCTCGTTCCGGTGTCTCGATGTCCAGCCCCTGGAAAATCAGCAGGGACGAAAAGCGCGTCCAGCGTTTCCATGGCGTGCATTTCTCCACAATAGCGGTAGCCCCAATGTTCTCGAACCTCATGGACGCAATATGCTGCGCCTGTAGCTGTTCGACGAGCTCGCCGTACGTCAATCGCCGGTTGCTGCTGCTGCCAGCGCAGGTTTTGAGCTGCGCACGCGTGGGGATGTGAGAGGTGCAAGAGCCCATTACATCTTGTGCAAACTCAACGGCGTTGTTGCGCCCCCAGCCCGTCGAAGCGAAGACGACGTCGTCTCTGCCTGTCAACTCGGCCAAAGTAAGCGCCCAGGCTGTCTTGACGATGGTAGCTCTGGTGCTGCCGGCTAGGGATCCAGTACTGGCCGCGTTGCTGTTTGTTGTGGCCAAGTCCAGCAGCCGAGATTCAATCATGCTGACTAGAACACCGTCGACGAAGTCCAAGTTGGAGGGAGTGTTGCCGGAATTGGATTTGCGCTTCGTTATCTCCGGCATTTCGGCGCCTGCAAGAAGGGACCGCCAGTATTCAACCCCTTGCTCGAGTTCCGTGGTTCGCGCGTGATGAAGGTAGGCTGCGTAGCTGCCTTTGAGCTCACGCAGTTTGATGTTGTCATGTTTGAAACTGTCGAGAAAGAAGTTCATCTCACGGCCCAGGATGGCGACAGAGTGGCCGTCATATTGGGCTGCAGAAATGCGGATGATGAGACGCTCGATACGAGTGGCATCGCTGTGAGACAGTAGCTCGAATGCCGTCTGTGGCTGAGTCATATCGACAACTCTGCACTGCAGATCATCCTCCATAAGGGAATCCGTGGTCTCGGTAATGCTTCTAAGGTGTAGGTGGGTTCTGATTGAGGGTTGGAAGGATTTGGATGCAATTTGGTACAAAGTCCGTCGATGTGCCATGAAGGACGTCCGCAGTGTAGCATCTGGGTTAAGTTAGTATATTCGTGTGCAGTTAAAGGAACTATTCAAGTCAACTTACGTCTCTCTGTCAAGTGCCCGCACATCTGGCGGACCGTCTCTTCATCATGGGGTGTCTTGAAGTCGCAAAGCAACCAATTGATCCCACGGCGTTCTTCCTTATAGGTCGAAAATGCAACACAAGAAGCTTGGAGATCAGTGGCATGTACAACGTCCTCGACGTCATCAAATCCAGACGCACACTGTGTTGCTTTTGCTCGAATGTCTTTGCCAGCTGTCTGGTTAACGATGGCATCGAATGGTCGATACTCGCAAACAGCTTGACGTGTCGCCTTGGACTTTTCAATCAACTCTGCAAGGTGCGACAGCTTTGGGGTTTGGAGTATGTCCTGTACACATCATGTTACTTGGTCAGCAATTGCATTTTCAACAAAACGCATAGCATCGGATGATCACTGACCGGAACCACAAAGTGGAAGCCCAGCTTTCTGGCCAACGACACCATCTTGATTGCCTTGATCGAGTCTCCGCCCAAGGCGAAAAAGTCCGAGTCCCGGAAGATTGACTCACTGCCCAAGTGCAAAGACTGTGAAAACAGAGTCTGAACAGCTCTCTCGGATTCAGTTCTAATGGGATCGCCACCCTCGGCTGGCACAGCACCAGAAAACGCAGCCAAGGTTGTCCTGTCGAGATGTTTGCTGAGAGCTTGCAGAAACCTTCGGTCAAGTTTTCTTTGGATGGTGACGGGCATGAAACAGAGGGGAACAAATGCCTGGGGGATTGCAATGGCTTTCAAGAGACCTGCAAGCTTTGTCTTGGCGTCCCGGATGTCGATGGCCGCAGATTCACCTCCATCAATGAGATGCGGCATTGGGATGTCTCTCTGGTGGCTGCCTATGATTGGGGCATAGAAAGCAACTAAAACCTTGGAATCCCCTTGCTCGTGCAAGGGCAGACTCAAGGCCTCTACTGCGATTATGAAGTTGTCCCCGAGAACTTGACTGAGAATGAGGCGGAAGCCTAGGTTAGCTTGAATATCATCATCGAACCATATCAAGAATGGCGACTAACCTGATCTTGTGCTCGATTTCGCCAAGTTCGATCCGTTGCCCATTCAGCTTGACCTGTGTATCAATGCGACCATATACTTCATAAGACTGATCTGGAAGCTGTCGCACGAGATCGCCTGTCTTGTAAAGTCTCCTCAGATGAGGCGCCGTCTTCGCCGGCAACCAGACCGGGCTCTCAATGAAGACCTTGGCGGTCTTCTCTGGCTCATTCAAATACCCCCTGCTCAAAGTTGGCCCCTGGATAAGCAGTTCGCCTTTTGCGCCCACAGGCAGCAGTTGACTATGGTTATCAGGGTTGACAACCCACCCCCAGCATGCTCCTTCCAACGCACGCCCAACATTGTTCGCTCGCGGCGACTGACGTGTGTACACGTTATACGAGAACGCGCACGACGCCTCGGAGGGCCCGTAGCCGTTGATTACATCCCGTGGTCCCGCCCCGGGCCTCGTCCACTTGTGGACAAGCTCGGTGCTGTTGGCCTCGCCACACAGGATGACGACATTGAGGAGTGGGACATCGTCCGGATCTAGAGTTTGTGCAAGCGTGGCGGTGACCCCCAGAAAGTTGGCTCCAAGGTCGTTGATTGAGCCTGCGAGGCGGTTGATGCGGTCAAACTCACTGGGGACGCAGATGGTGCCGCCTGCGATGAGAGTACTGAGAATGTCGAAATTGGTGGCGTCGAAGTTGTAGGAGGCAAAGTGAAATACGCGGGAGGCTGCGTCCAGAAGGGCGGATTGTTGTTGCGCCAGTGCATCTGTCACGTAGGCCCTATGTTCTGTCATGACGGCCTTGTAGGGTTGTAAAGTCAGGAATGCTTTTACAAGATCTCGGACACAATCACAAACATACCTTGGGAACGCCAGTAGATCCCGAAGTGAACACCAGGTAAGCCAAGTCGGATGGATTAGCAGGAGATGAGAAATCGACGATGTTCGCTGGGCTCCCCAGAGTTCCGAGCAGGTCTTGATCCAATACCAGCACCGGTCGACCGATCCTTTCGGCAAGTTGTTTTTGTTGTGGGCTCGTGATGATTAGCGGGACATCTGCAATGCGAGAGCATTCTTGCAGAAAGCTGAGTGGTGTCTCGGCACTGAAGCCGACGTAGGCGTTCCCTGCCTTCATGATCGCAACAATGGCCAGGACTGCAAGGGATGATTTTTCGAACAGAATTGACACAACTTGGCCCTTCTTGATGCCCAGTCCGAGTAAATGCATGGCCAGGTTGTTTGAGAGGGTCGATAGTTGAGCGTATGTAAAGTTGGGGCCTTCGGAGGAAGCCACAGCCTGCTTTTGAGGGTGGTTTTGTGCGTGCTCATCGACATATTCGTGGATACAGCGTTCCACAACTGAAAGACTGGAGGGACTCCAAGTCTCCAAAACAGTACGATTGACTGGCCCAAGGATGTCGAGTTCACTCAGGAGTGTGTCGTGAGGACTGGTTGCTAACTCTCTTGCGATTTTCGAGAAGGTTTCCAGGAACGCTTCTGCTGAGAGTGCGGGAACCGAATTCGGGACGTCTGGTATGTGTTAGAAGCGGGCAGTAGAACCTTGTCAGACATTGAAGAAAGGCAAGCAACGCCTATACATACAGTTGAGAGTGACGTGGCCTAGATCATCCACGACGAGAATGGCTTGGATAGCCCCCCCAACCTCACATCCATGACCACCTACTTCATCCTGCGCAATCTTTATTGCCGTGCCTCCGTTGTGAAAATCGGTGCCATGCGCGGACTGGCTGAGACGCTGATCCGAGTCGGTGCTAAAGTGGTTATCAGTGGTCTGGAAAGCTGAAAACACCTCCAAGACCGTCATGTGACTCTCGATTGTTGCTGATACCGGAAACAATGTTGCGCGAACATTGCCTTGACTGCTTCTTACCACGTGCGTCGTGATAGTTGAGGCCGCACTATACACGCTTAGCGTATAAGACCATGCGGCAAGAAAAAACGCCTCTTTGTTAAAGTTCTGCTTGCTGCAAAACGAGTCTATGACATTTGCGTCCGGAAGAAATGTCTTGGCAAGCTCGGGGGCCATCGTGTCAGCATTTGCGACAGAAAGCTGACCGGTGGGAGGAGAGAACATTATGATTGTGAAGCACTGATGTTTTGAGTAAAACTTGGACAAGATTGAAAGCCCAGTGTGATATCGCTGGATGGGCATCTGGGCACATCATTGCGTTGCTGCCCCCGGCTATTTCAAATGTTACAACGCTGAGTCTCCTTCGGCCCCCCCTACTGAAAACTCGAAGCACTAGGTCAGATTGTCTGGAAATGCTTTTGAGTCAGGTTTGAACCGAAAGCAAGAGCACATGCTTTTGCGAATAGCCGGATAGAGAAGTCACCCATGGCTATATACTGACTCGTGATTCACCTGGAGAAGAAATCGAGGTGCTTAGATAATCCCATGGGCTGAAAGTATCCAATGGGCTCGGAAACGGCAATGAACAACAGGGGATCGAATCAAGCTTTGCCAAGCAATCTGTCAGACAGGGATTCCGAAAGGGATAAGATCGTTGCACAAGGGTAGAGGTTTTAGTATGGTGGGCACATGATTATATTGGACACTGCAAAGGGTTGAATCGTTAGAAGAGTTCAAGGGGTTTCATGACTCAAGTATTTTCCCCCACTTCCCAGAAGCGATGCCATGCTCAACTTGGGGCACGCCTATGGCCAAACTGGCGATTAGTTCGCTTGTGTCTTTCCTTGAGAGAAAAAGCAGTGTAGATAGCTTCACCTCAGGTTGCGGGCGGACAAAAAAAGCCATCACTCCAGGAGGTTACCAATACATCCCTCAAAATAAGGAAAGAAAAGTAAGAAGAGGGGAGATTGTTCATCTTCACCGTCATTTGTGTGGGCCTACACACGTATCCTATATATTTTACTTTAGTTTCTCTCTCCCTCCTAACATAACTTGAACGGGCCCGTTTTTGCCATCTCTCATAGCCCATTGGGCGAAACTTGCGCTGGTTGTTCTGCCCATGCGTCCACAATCGTATCTTGCTGCCCATGCCGCATCAGGCGGCTGCTCCGCCTGTGAGATTGAGGAGATGGAGGATTGAGTCAGCTTATCTTTGCTGTCGTACATGTGGACGACTGGAAGTGGGAAAAGGGGGGAAGGAGAGAGAAGTTGACATACGATGTAAGTCAAACCGCCCACTTTTCACCCCCGCTCCCCGCATCTTGCCTCTCCCCAAAAATCCCTCATCAGCTGAGTGCATCTATATTGAGACCTTGGTACTCCCAATCTTTACTACCTGGCTCCGCTGCATGTCTGTGTAGAATATGACTGAGACCATTTCGCAGCCGATGCCCCATACGGTGGCTAACTGAGAAAGGTGTCTCTATACCATTCTGAGTCCATCCTCGTGTCTGGCTCGTTCAGTGGTTCAATGAGTCATGTCTCGAAGGGCGCTCGTTGGCAGTACTGATTACCAACACGATTACAATGTACCTGTAATTCAAAAACCGCAATGCACATTTGTGAGCCCATAAATATGGGATAGTTCTTTAAAATCTTCACCCTTCCTTCGAGCAAGTTCTGCGATGTTAGAACGACATTCACGCCGCATCGTAGGTTGGCCCGAATAGAGCTTTTTTCTTCCTGCACAAGTCTTTTCAGGTCGAGGGAAGCATGTATACGGCGAGTATCTGGCACATTGATGCTTCTCTTGATACCGTTATGGTATGTGTCTTTGACATAAGTCGAACATGGCAACGAAAGACTTACACCTACACTGGAGCCAAGAGCAAGGTGCTAGCCTGTCTCGGTCTTCCCCTATGTACTGACAGATTTCAAAAAAGAAAATATAAGTCTAAGAGAATGTCGTGATAGCCTCACGCAAGTGGGGCTAATCACTGCAGGTGATCCAAAGGTAGGAACCGGAACAATTAATAATCCGCACCCAGCGTCAGAAAGGTGCCCGCTCCGACCACCGCTCCAAGCGACCACCGCTCCAAGCGACCACCGCTCCAAGCGACCACCGCTCCACGCACCACATAGATAGAGGCAATGACCTACCTGCTTGATCTAATTTAGGCCACTTTCAACTCCTTGTCTCAATACCTATGTGCAGCCTTTTACAACAGAGAATGGATGGGTTGTTTTTGAGACAGGGACCGTCAGGATGCTGCGATGGAAAACAGGTTTCGAGGCGAACCCCTTGTGTGTCACATGGAAGGATCAAAGGCACTCCTTGAGCAGCCTGTCGAGACACCTGGTTCGTTTCTTCCTCTTTAAATTAGAGCCCAGCGTCAAACTGGGTGTCTCCAACGGTCTCCTCACAAAAAGCCAATAGTAAGATTGCTCGAGAAAATTATGGATATGAACATCGAGATTATTAGGCAGGTCAGTTGGCGGAGAGTTGAATTATTAAGCGGATGGGCCAACCCCGGAGTATTCAAAGTATCATGGAAGAAAAAGAATACTATTGGAAAGAAACTCACGCAGAGCATAATGACCGTAGTGATATTTAGAGTCGGTTGAATAAGGAGCAGTAGTTAACTTCGGCACTATTTGATATGGCAGGAGGGTTTGCCTGCTTGTGCAAAGATCCGAAAAAAGAAAATGTGCGCCATTTATTGCTCGGCCGTCATGTTTGACCACAACTTTTCCAAAGATTGATGAGGCATCCTGGCACATGGCAACAGTAAAGATGGTTCGATTGCTCTCTAATCCTCTGGAAATGGCCTGCTTAGGACCTCCAAGAACATTGTTCGCCTTTGGACAATGCCATAGATAATCGGGAGTCTAACAAAGTCCGTATAATTTGACATAACCAGCCAAGTCTACGACCGACTTGTCAACGACCTTTCATTCTGCTCGCACCTGCTAGTGATAACACATCATCTCGACAGCGCGACGTAACTTGATCCAGAGTACAATCACTTTGAACCCCATGCTTCCGGAGATTCTTAGGCTCTGCGTTGCTTTACGGTTGCCTATCCTTAAGTCCGAGGGCGCAGATACAAGGTAGTCTAGAAACTCCCCTATGCAACCACCGTAGGACCTGGATCCATGCGTCGAACCCCAAAACCCTTGCCTAAAAGACGGTCTCCTTGGCATCTGTGCGCAGCTTGAAATCCACGCAGGTGCTGAGGTCAGGGATGACAACATCATACAGGCTCGAGTTGGCGGGACGCTCTGTCACGCCGCCGGGAAAGCGCAGGTGGTAGCGCAGCAGGATGTTGGACACAATCATCTTCATCGAGTGGTCGGCGAAGAAGCGGCCCGGGCACACAATCTTGCCGTGGCCGAAGTGAAGGTTGTTCTCGCTGGTGGTGGTAAACTCTGGTTTGGCGTAAAGTCTTTAGTGCTTCTTAATTCTATCCTATGCGCAAAGACGAAGATAGAAAGGGGGGAGGGGGGGGTGCCAAAGAAAGGAGTCAGCACTTACGGTGCCAATTGCTTTCGCCCGGCCTCTTGCGGTTGTTGTATTGCCGCATCCCGTCAAACTTGTCGGCTTCGGGAACACGATCCGGGTCGGTGCCGATAGCGTAGGTAGCCATCTGGATGTGGGCGCCCTCGGGCAGGATGGTGCCGTCGTGCAAGCTCAGGTTCTGACGCACGATGGCATTGAAGCCGACTTTTGTATTCATGTCAGCACACACAAACAAGAGAGGAAAAGATAGTATGATGATTCATAAAGACTGGGAGGTCGGCAAGACACAGAGGGGACACGAAAAAAACATACGTAAAGTGGGCGGACTCAGCCGCTGCGACTCCCGCATGAAGCTGTCCATCTTCTTCATGTCGGCCAAGGCCTGCTTGGTAAAGCCGCCGTGATTTCGAAGGACCTGCAAGGCCTCTTTGCGCAGGACCTCGACGTACTCGGGATGGGCGCAGAGGTCGAAGAGAACCTGGGCGACGGCGATGATGGTCGAGGGTCCGGAGCCGAGGTACGTGACCATGAGGCGCTGGACGGTGGTGGCCTCGTCGTCTTCGAGCTCGCGGCCGCCGTCGATGAGGTGCTGCAGAAAGTCGTCGGGCCGCTCGTAGGCCGGGTCTTCCTGCTCGCGGCGCTGGCGCTCGCGCATCACGGGGATGACCAGCTTCTCGGCCTTGCGCAGGGCCCGGTCGACGCCCCAGCTCGTCGGGAGGAACCACGCGACGACAGGCTTCAGGCGGTCGGGGACCACGCGCAGGAGGAAGTTGTGCTTGAACCCGTGCTCCGAGTAGTTGGTGGCCGTCGAAAGGTAGTCTTCGTCCTCGCGCAGCTCAAAGACGAACTGCGTCGCCACGCCGCGGTGGACCAGCCGGCGAGCCAGCGCCAGCGCGTTCATGGGTGTCCAGGCATCCTCGGTCGCCTTCAGTTCCTGCGGGAGGTGTTTCCTCAGCTGTTCCTGCACGAGGGGAACGTGGAGGCCCAGCTTCGGCGTCAGCCGCGTCATGAGCATGCGCGACTGCAGGCTGTGGTCTGTGATGACGGCCGTGATGGACCGCAGGTTCTGGAAGGCGTCGACGATGGCCGTGTTGAGGCTCAGCTTTTCGGGCGGCATGCTCGCCAGCTCGGCCAGGTACTTGTTGGGCACGATGAGGAGGTCGTTGCCCGAGACCTTGAAGAAGCTGTCCTTGTACTTTGCGTAGCCCTCGCGGATCATGGCCGGCCCGTTGCGGAAGAACTGCCACCGTCCTAGGATGGGGCTCTGGTACCCGATGATGGGCGCGTCAAAGTCATAGTTACCGTAGATGTTGGGCTGATTCTTGCTGCGGGCTGTTGCGAGCCACCACCACATTGCGAGGGCCCCAATGAGGGCCGTGATGGTTGGAGAAGCCCATGAGAAGAGCGTCTGGAAGGTGACGGGCATGCCCTCGAGCATTTCCGTCGTGTTCAGTTTGGAAGACTCCATGACGATGAGTTACCGATCTGATCTGTAAGGGAATAATCGGAGACACGAGCTTACCGAGACTTTCTCTATCAAGCTTGGGCGACAAGACGCTTTGCAATATATAGACGCTGGTAGTGCGTAGCAGTCAGCACCTCACGTAGGAGTCGCCGTCTTAGCCAACCTCCATTTCGGTGCCGCCTTACGCGGGCTCTACCATGTTGTGTGGCCCAGACCTTTCTCGTAACTCCAACCACTGAAGTCCCGATCCTGCAGGACGCGCATTCCTCCTGCCACTAAGGCCATATCCTACGGCATATGCATTGTAATCAGCAGCCTGGGAGACGCCTTTGCTTGTCCATATGCACATGTAATGCCATCATTGGCATCCGGGTGAGCGGGGATGCCAGCCCGGAATCTTGACATGATGTAGCTTGTATTATGCGGTGTCATTTCTCACAAGCGATTGTCGTTGCTGCCTGGCAAGATGACTACTATTTGCCTCTTATTGGGTGCGAGTAGACTTCGAGGGGCAAATGCGGATCGATCCGGCGCACTTGGCTGATGTGCAAGCAACGTCGGCCGTGTTCGGCTGTATTTTGTGTGTGTAGAAAGCCATATAGAGCACAAGGTATGAGGTGAATTTACTATACTCTTGTGTAAAATCTCAACTCCCCTTTATGCCCACGATTGCCAAAGTGGTATTCTATCATTATGTTAAACTATCAAAAGCTGGTGTATTAGTGTAGAAGGATGTCCTGGACGAAAGGGTATATCCAAAGGTTGCTCTACTCAGCTTCTTGTCTGGTAAAATGTATGACAGCAGGCTACTGTGACTTGAATACTCGCCTTCTGTTTCTGGCCACTGCCGGACTGGACAAACCCCCCTTTCTGTGTACTACTTCTGTAAGATATTGTTGTGCGAAGTACCCGAGCCCCCACCTCAAGAGTGCACCTGTATCAGTAGACGACGGCTAGACGGCACCATCATCGTCGTCGTCGTCTTGAAAGTGGATGTCCGGCCTCGATAAGTATCTGCAACAGGCATGCTGCGGGCGACTGATGACCTGCTGTCTTGATAACTTACCAATCAGGACAGCGTACTGTGACTTTTGTCACTGCATGTTCCAACACAGCTGGCGCTGAAAACTGCAGACATCTACCTCCTACTTATCTCGAATCCTTCGTTCGAGCGTGGGCTCCATGGGATCGAATCCTTTACTGGAGCTCTTAGGGGGGGGCACACAGGTGGAGTTGGAGGAGCCTGGATATGTCCGGATGGAGTGTTCCAACGAGATGGAGTTGCGAGTGAGTCCGGGACTGTCTGGGCCACAACTTATCGACGAGCTCCTTCGTACAAAGTACGCGAACCAATACAAAAGCATGTAGGACCCCCCCCCTCCCCCTTTAGTGCCAGTGGCTCCGCTTTCCTCTTGAGGCATGTTCCGGTCCTTGATTTCGACCTTGATCAGCCCACGTCAGCGACTAAAAAGCTTGTATCCACCTCAGTACCCTAGCATTGTCTTGTTCCCAGGAGCCGGTCGAATGGATTGCTTTGGCATCTGTGTAACAGGGGGTGGTCGGGACGGGTCGTCAGCCATAGCCGCTTACGCGTGCCGGAATCTCGGCATCGTACTCGGCTTACAATGTCGAGGACTCTGGCACTCGTCGCCGAGGGGTATATGTAAATCACCATATATCTATTACGCATTGTATTACATTAGTCAATCCATGGGAAGTCGACGCTTTCACTCTTTCTCGTGGCCCCAATGTTACATTCAGTCGTTTACGCCGTGGCGGGCCTGGTCTTCCTCGCGTATGCTGCCGAATATTTGTTGACGCTAAGGGACCACCGGGACGAGCCGTTGCGTCTCCGGTCCAAGGTGCCGCTGATTGGTCACATTCTTGGCCTCATCCGGAGCGGCCCTTCGTATCACAGCAAGTTACGGTGAGTGCAAAAACATGAATTATGTTAAGCTAGCTGCGTACACGTCTGGCAAAACAACCCATGAGGCTAACAACCAATGCTGGACGCGAGCAGAGATGCCACCGAAGGCGAGATTTATACCCTGGGTATCTTCCAGTTCAAGCTCTACACCAGTGTGTCGGTCCGGCTTCTCCCCGCCATCCAAAGACAGTCGAAGACATTGTCGTTCCTGCCCATGCTTCAGCATCTTGCACGACGATGGGGCGACGCAAGTGACGAGACAAACGACATCTTTGGCGGTCCGCACTGCGCAGCCGACTTTAGCCGAGCCATGCGGCTTAGTTTGGCACCGGGGCCGCATCTTGACGAGCAAAATGAGCGCATGGGGAACCGGGCATTGTTCGACGTCGATACCCTCGTGGACCAAGCTGTTCAACAGCAGCAGAAGCAGCAGAAGCAGCAGCAGCAAGGAGGGTTTCGAATTCTGTTTCTTCAATGGGCTCGACATGTCGTGACTCAGGCTTCCAGCTGCGGTGTATACGGCACAGGACACCCTTTTCTCGACGCCGAGGTCGAAAAAGCATTCTGGTACGTGTGAATGAGAATAATACAAGGAACCAGTGTCTGGGCGTATTCTGTTCCATGCTGATGCACACACGCGGATTTGTAGGCAGTGGCATGCCCATCTGTCGGCGCATATTTCTGGACTGAACTTTGACGTGCTGGGCAAGGGCTACGCCGCCCGACAGAAAGTATTCGACGCACACATCAAGTACTGTCAAGACATGCCTCAAGACGCTTCGATGCTCTTCCGGGAGCGCTGGAGGGTTCTCCGTGAAGCTGGCATATCCGAAACAGACTGTATCAAACAGCAGGCGACACTACCAATTGGTATGCTGAGCAATACGGTGCCGACCTTTTACTGGACCGTCTGGGAACTCTTTTCGCGAGAGGAGACTCTTTCTCAGGTCCGAGACGAACTCGAGCAGCAGGCCGTCGTTGATTTGGGAAACGGTTGCTTCGCGCTCGACGTAGCGGCTCTCAAGGCACAGTGTCCGTTGTTGCTCTCGGTGTTCCAGGAAACGCAACGTGTGCGACACATCCACGCTGCTATCCGCAAGGTGATGCAGGACACGCTGTTGGATGGCAAGTATCTCCTCAAGGCGGGGAACTATCTCCAGATGCCGGGCAACGCGATCCATTCGCATGAGAAGATCTGGGGCCCGACTGCATCCCAGTTCGATCCCAGGCGGTTCGTCGACGTGGACAAGAGGCGCGGCGGCAGCGACTTCTTGGCGTGGGGTGCACCCCCGCACTTGTGTCCCGCGCGGCAGTTTGCGGCTACCGAGATCGTCATTTTGGTCGCGCTTCTAGCGATGCGAGTCGATCTACGTCCTGCCAGTGGTGGCACGTGGGAGAGAGATCCGGCCTTGGACTTCAACGACCCCATCACAGTGCTGAATCCTAGAAAGGATGCTGAGCTCATCGTCGTTCCTAGGCCGCAATGGGCCGGTAAATGGACGCTCCGCATGTCACAGAGTATGGTCCGGGTCCCTCTGGCCTCGGGATGAGAACTCGTTGTGGTGGTCCGTATGGCTCGTGATAGTTGCAACCAGCAGAGGGGTGAGATGACAGCTGGGTAACGAGTTGCGACGGGCAATGCAATTATCAGAAGTACCAAGGCACGACTGTAGGCGGAATGGAGCTCGCCGGAAAACCTGGTTAGTTGTGCCCAGGGTGCCTACCTACCTACCTAAAGCATCCGAAGCAGTCAGACTCATTATGCTGACTGGGAATCGGAGATTCGGAGAGATATGCAGAAGAAAGCTTGGTCGCTGGGCTGGGCTGGTTGGTACGTACGGATGCGAGGGAGAGAGGAAGACGAGAAGAGGGGAGCACACTCAGGAGGAAATTGAATAAGGCGGCATCGTGTGTTGCGAGTGGAGACAAAGACGAGAGCTTCGTCCAATGTGAAGAAGTATCGGATCGAAGAGGATACGTACTGCTGGTAGACACTCCCGAATAGGATTAGTCTCCGCAAGGTGGGCACATGTCATAGCGCCGAGGTGCCTGGACCCTGGACTCTGTGATCGGAGACTAGTACTAAAGCAGCCTTAGCGTAGTAATCGCAGCCGCTGGGGATGACGAGCCGCTCAACCCGTCCGTGCCCGCTGTAGCAGGCAAGCACGTCAAGATAGTGCCTACCTATCTAACGTAACAAGCAAGGTCTACCCATGCCTTGCTATGATTGGTCAGATGCTGGTTCTCTCTGAAGCCAACAGGTAAGGTAGGTACGGGAAAGAAGATCTTGCAATTTGCCAGTCGATGTACGGATTCACGCAGTCGGACAGTCCTCTTTTGCATCCTTCCTCTTTTCCCTCTCTTCTTTCCTTCCATCTTTCCCATCTTCCTTCTCTTTTCCCTCTGCCCGCTCGCCCGCGTTCTTCTGCAAGCAAGCGCCGCCAGCAGGAAACACCACACGCTCACGGCATTACGGCACTCACACCGACGCTGACTGACACCGACACAGCGGCAGCGATATCAAGAGTCGACATGAACGCCGATGCAGTCAACGCCAGCGCTCACCCTGGGCTACTCCAGCCAGGGTCGGCGGCGGCGTCGTCGTTGAACCTCGGCCAGGTGTCCAACTTGCTCTCCGGCTGGTCTACCTGGCAATACGTCGTCACCTTTCTGATCGGAGTTGTTGTCTATGATCAAGGTAAGGAGACATTGGTTGCCCACGTTCCCCACGTCCCATTCAGTCTCTGTCTATCGTTGGCCTTGTTCAGTCGACGTTGCCCCAGCGTAGGGTTATTTGCTAACAGTCGCCAACCACAGTCATGTACCTCTGGCGGAAGGGCTCTATCGCCGGACCGACCTTCAAGATCCCCTTGATGGGTCCCTTCATCCAAGCACTTCATCCCAAGTTCGACTCTTATCTCGCCCAGTGGGCCAGCGGCCCTCTCAGCTGCGTATCCGTCTTCCACAAGTATGTCGAGTATCCAACCACACACACACACACACACCAAGCCAGACAGATGCCCTCCCTCTTACCCAAAATTCTCCCGCTAACCTCTTGATACCTTTATAGATTCGTCGTCCTCACCTCCGATCGTGACCTGGCACACAAGGTCTTCAAGTCCCCTGCCTATGCTGAGCCCTGTATCGTGCCACTCGCCAAGGATATCATTGGCCACAAAGCCTGGGTTTTCCTGCAGGGCAAGGCCCACGCCGAATATCGAAGGGGCCTGACCCCTCTGTTTACCAACAAGGCCATCTCAACCTACCTCCCCGTGCAGGAGAAGGTCCTCGACCACTACTACGACAAGTTCGTCTCCGACAGTGCTGCTGCCAACGGAAAACCCCTCCCGTTTATGACTCGCTTCCGCGAGATCAACTGCGCCCTGTCCTGCCGCACCTTCTTTGGTGACTACATCTCACAGGATGCCGTCAAGAGGATTGCCGATGACTTCTACCTGGCTACCGCTGCCCTTGAGCTGGTCAACGTCCCCTTCTCTATTTACATCCCGGGTACCAAGCCGTGGTACGGCAAGCGTACCGCTGACGCCGTCCATGTCGAATTTGCAAAGTGCGCCGCTGCCTGCAAGGCCAACATGTCGAAGCCTGGTGCGACCCCGACCTGTGTTGTCGACCACTGGGTCTTGCACATGATGGAGTCGGAGCGCTACAAGGCGCGCATAGCTGCAGGGGAGACGGGCCTAGAGAAACCGACAAACATGATTCGCGAATTCACCAACGAGGAGATTGCCGACACCCTATTCACCTTTCTCTTCGCATCACAAGACGCATCAAGCAGTGCCACAACCTGGATTTTCCAAATTCTCGCCCAACGACCTGACGTGCTAGACCGCGTCCGCGAAGAGAACCTGGCTGCGCGCGGTGGCGACCGCAATAAGCCGTTCGACCTGCCCATGCTTGAATCTCTGACATACACGCATGCCGTTGTCAAGGAGCTTCTCCGCTACCGCCCGCCTGTCATCTTTGTCCCCTACCTGGCCACGAAAAAGTTCCCTGTCACCCCCGATTACACCGTCCCCAAGGGCTCCATGATTATCCCGTCCTGCTACCCAGCACTACATGACCCTGAGGTTTACCGTGAGCCCGAGGTCTACGACCCTGAGCGCTGGATCACGGGCGACGCCGAGTCCAAGACCAAGAACTGGTTGGTTTTTGGCGCCGGTCCGCACGATTGCCTGGCCCGGAAATACGTTCCGCTTCAGATGGCTTCCATGATCGGCAAAGCGGCCTTGGAGCTCGATTGGAAGCACCATGCCACGCCCAAGTCGGAGGAGATTCGGGTGTTTGCCACGTTGTTCCCAGAGGTAGGTTGCTCCAACATTTGGTCATTCCAGTTACTAGTTACATTCGAAATGCATTGTACTAACAAAATGGTTTAGGACGAATGTCCCTTGGTTTTTACCAAGCGTCCTTGAGGGCTTGAGAGCATTCTGACGCGTGATATGGACGAAGCCCCCTCGTCATACTTTTAGATCCCATTATATACTTTAATACTATTGCCTAGAATCTCTAGATCTGACATCAAAAGACCCAGCTGTCTGGTTTTTTCGTCTCAACAGCTCGACTCAGTCCACCTTAATTTTCTAAGACCACTGGCGTGAACTGGGTGATATCAATACAGCTACTCTCCATACCGGAGAACATGAATGTTTCAAGAACGGGCGGGGCATGTCTCCGACGGAACCTGGGGCAGATGCGACAATGATCACCTTCAAGGTCAAGACGCTGCTGGTGGTGATTGTGGTACTCTGTCAGTCAGGGCGGAAGACCTGGATGGTGTTTGTCTGGGACCGAGTCCTTGGGCATAGAAAAGCGGGAATGGTTTCACTGCTGGCACATGCGGTAGTCACCTGAAGCATCTTGATATCTTGAAGCCGTTGAACGCTGCGTCTTTGGTTGGTGAGTACGCCAGACCCGACACAAAGCACCAACCTTTCCTACGATGTGTCCTGTATGGCCTCGGATTCGGCCCTCGTTCTAACCCCATGGTCTGCGACTTGGGATTGGGGTCCGTGTGTACCGGCCCTTGATCTAGATCTCCAAGTGTTATACCAATTGCTACGGGCTGAGGAAAGCCTTCATAAATGATGTCAGTAATCGAAGCAATTGTTGTGTTAGCTTTCCTCGCAATTATCAAGTCAATGATAGCCTAGTGCGGTCAGAACTGTATATAATTGCCGACTCACAATGTCTACTTCAGCTCGCTATGAATCAGCATTCTTGGTTAAACCAGTTCCGGACTATGTGTTTGCATTACGTGATGGTCGTCATGTTCGGCACGTCATAGAGCTGGATTGAATCGACCTAGTGCCGAAACTCCGGCGTCGAAGCGTTCCATGTCACAACTCCGAGCCAGAACTCCGGCATCAGAACTCCGATTCGTTGTTTATTCGACCCCACAAGTGGTTCAGGGTCTCCATATTTGCCTCGTTGGCTGCAGCTCGAAGATGCGTAAAGATTGTTCTTTAAAGACTTAGAGATGAAGTATCGTTGGAAAGAATGGCAAACTACCAAAAATCATGTCCAAATCTGCATAGAAACGCAACAAATAACTTTGATAGCAAAGTGCCGCGAAGAACACAGTTATAGTAGGAGAAAATCAAGTCAACGTTTGCCCACCACCCAGCGGGGTTTTAGCATGAACTGTGTGGAGCGTATAGGTCCTCTGACTCGAACCACTCAAGTAGTTACGCATCATGGACGGACAAGTCGGAGTGATCGTCTTCATTTAAACCGGCGCGCATCCGGAGAAGGGAAGAAGGTTTGCGGACAACTGGACTTATCAAACTCCAGGGTTGGATCGAAATCTACCACCATGACAAAGTACACCATCTCCGGCGAGGCAACCCGTATCCTGAACGACGTCTTACTCAATGACCCTGGACTCAACCTCCCACCTTCTTTCAAAGACGCGGCCAAGAAAGTCGAGTTCGTCACAGACGACGACAAGCCGTTCGTGCTCACCCCGTTGAAGATTACAGAGTCATGCGCCTCCCTCACAGCCCTCCTCGCCACCGCGGCCAACGTCGCCGCTGCAGAGCGGTATGGCATTGAGCTCCAGGATGTCCAGGTGAACACCGACGTCGCCACCCTGTTCTTGGCATCCGTCTTGCTCCCCACCATCGGCGGCAAGTCGTTCGTGCAGCACCCCAAGATGGCGGAGGAGCTTTCCAAGATGGATCTTCATCGGATGTCCGATCCCATCAGGCGGTACGCCACCAACGTGTACAAGACAAAAGACGGCCGGTGGTATCACTTGCACGGATCCATGAACGCCGAGCCCACGATGAGGATGATGGGTGTCAGCGACGTCGGCGTGAGCCCTGAAGAGGCCATCAAGATCTACGCGGACAAGGTCGCTCAGTGGGATTCCGAGGAAATCGAACGGGCCGCCAACGAGCAGCACAAGCAAGCCGGTGTGATCTGCTACACGCCAGACGAGTTCTTCAGCAGCGAGCATGGCAACATCATGTCAAATGAGCCCTTGTGGAGTGCGATCAGAGTCCCGGCACCGCGTAAGGAGTGGCCACGGACAAAGGACCCCGCGGGTTTCAAGCCCCTCGCCGGCATCAGAATCATCGACTTTTCTCGCGTCATCGCGGCTCCGGCGGTCTCCAAGCTCCTTAGCCTCCTCGGCGCTGATGTCCTCCGGGTGTCCTGCGACAAGCTGCCCGAGTACGCCCCAACAATGGTGGACCTCCAGACCGGAAAGAGGGACACCAACCTCGACCTGAAAACCGACGAGGGGAGAAGCGCGTTTGCAGAGCTTGTGAAGGGCGCCGACATTCTTGTGGATGGGTACCGCCCTGGTGTCTTGAAGAGACTCGGATTCGACAGTGCCACGCTGCGCAAGCTCAGCCCCAGTCTCATCTACATGCGGGAGAACTGCTACGGCTTCAAGGGCCCGCTAGCCCATCGATCTGGGTGGCAACAGATCAGCGACTGCTTGGTAGGCTTGTCCCACCTGCAGGGCAAGTTCCTCGGGCTCGACGAGGCTGTCGTGCCACTGCTCCGTAAGTATTGGAACTCTTTGAGCCAGCGACTGCCTTGAAAGGTTCTGACCAGCCCTCCCAGCCAACTCGGACTACCAGACTGGACTAGTGGGCGCTACGGCTGCCGTCCAAGCCTTGCTGGCGCGCACGAAGGAGGACGTCACTTTTGATATCGACATCAGCCTGACTCAGTACAACATCTGGTATTATCAGCTCGGACTGTATTCCGAAGACCAACAGCGGGAGCTACGAGCGAGGGACCCTCAGTTCCTCCCACGTCATTGCGATGACATGAACGTGCTTGTTGGGAAGACGCACGCGTCTTGGCAGAAGGTTCGTCCGGATCTCTTCACCCATCCGGAGTACTTCTGGGACATGTCCGGGAAAGAGTACGGGCTTGATCACAATATCAAAGTTCTGGCACCGGCATTCCAACTTTCATCAACCACCCTCGCATGGGAGGTGCCGACTGGGAGGAGAGGACGTTCAAGGCCTGAATGGGTGTCTTAGTACTCTAATATCGGTAACGCTTTGGTACAGATTCACCCAAAAGATCGAAGCTGTTGTCGCCTAGAAGATACTCAAACTCCCAAGGAACTATTTCTCGGTCCGTCATTGTTTGATCCCATGAAATGCTGTTGGTGGTATCGACGATCGGAGCCTCTGGGTTTGTGATCAACTCTGGTTCCGACTCAAACCTGAAGGGGGAGGCCGCTCTCGGCGTCCTCTGCAAAGAGTTTCTCAGGCCGTACGTTCGGCTTCCTGGGCCGGCTTCAGTTCCACTGGAGACCGTGACGGAGCGTCCGAGTTCACGGTCAAGGTTCTCCAGTGACATAATGCCATGTGCTCTCGCAGCCTTCACAGCAGCATTGTAGACGCCCTGGCACGCTGCGGTGACAGGTCTTAGGTATGACTCGGTTTCCTCGTGGCCAAGCGAGATGAGACGTTGAACACCGTTGGAGATGAGGCCCAGGTCATCAGATGCGCTGTGGGAGTCCGGTCGACGCAGAATGTGCAGGGTTAGAACGATGATGGCCGTCACGTTGATGGGAATAACATCCCTGCAGTTTATTGCTGTTAGCGCTGCCCTGTTGCCGAGTTCAAAAAATGAGAGCATGTGTCAGTCAGCGTGTGCAACCTACCATAGAACACTTTGCCAGGTGTCCGGGACGAGGGGCCCAATCTTCAATAGGGATCTTGCAGCTTGTAGTGAGTGCTTGATGGACTGGGAGGAGAAAGCCTGGGGATTTTCCGAGTTGCTGGATCTCCAGTCTATGTCGCTTTGAGCCCTGTGAACCAGAATGACGGTGTGATAGTACGTGTAATTAAGGCGCAGGATCGCAGCGTGCCTCGATAGCCCCGGGCAGCCTTCGAGGTCCAGGCCGAACGAAAATGTTTCCCGCCAGTCCTGCAGGTCTCGATCAAGACCTCTGGTCGCTTCCCTGACAGCCTCTGGTTGAAGTGCTTCGTTCAAGTACATCGCAGAGTATAGCTTGGCTTGAATGACGGCGAGTCGGGTGCCAGCAAAAAATGCATTGAAAGATGGAGTCGAGGGGCTACTGTTGCTGAAATCGGGCTGCATCTGCGGATCAGGCAGATCCACATCAAAGTCGCCAAAGTCTTGTGCGGGAGGTCTGCCCGTACGAAGGCTCAGCTCCCTATCCAAGGAAAATGCCAGCCAGAACACGTTGATTCGAGTCGCCCGTTCTATAGGACTCAAGGAGGAGCCGCAGTTCTTTCTGTGGAGTCCGATGGAGTGGGCTAGACGGATGGCGTTTGCCACCAGCATGAAGCTGGGTTGTGGATTAGGGGTTCCCAGGAAGAACCAGGCGAGGATCAGAAGGGCCTGGACTGACATGAGTTGCGTGGCTCTCAGGAGGATGTCGAGGACAGTATCCAGGGCGTTTGCCGCGTAACCCCACATCCGCTCCCTCTCCGCCGACTTGCCTTCTTCCACGCGTTGTCGGTGGGAGATTGCTAGGACGGCGTTGAGTGCGGTCCACCAAGCCGGGCTTCGTTCGGATCCTCCCGAGTACTGTTGCCCGAGAAGCGCGATAAAGGCTGGTGGGTGGAACAGAGGCAGTACCATGTGTTCCTGCTCGAAGAATGCATTCACCAATGACAAAGCTTCAGTCCAAGGCGGGAGGGGACAGTGTGACCTCCTCTCGAAGACGCCCTGTAATCTGGGGTGAGTCCAAAGAGACCAGGGCCCTGCCTGCGAGTCTGGCCTTCCAGTCCTTTCACGGGTGGCTGGAAGCTCTGCTGGAAGGGTCTGGGTTCGAAGCAACGAAATTGCGGAGGAAGATCCTGAGTCGTATCAGCATCGGACGTTGGAAGCCTAGGAGGCTGAGCTGTTTTCGTGACCAAGCAAGCAAAAGAGGGCGCATACCGAAATACCGCACATCTCGACCAGCCCCCATCAAAGAGTCTCGGGCTGCTTTGGTCTTGGTTGAGTTGCGTGACCTAGTGAATTTGAATCAGGACGCCTCTGTGCAGGACTTACCCGAACTCGATGGGTCTTGGGAAGGCGTTGCTTCAGACAGAGAAACACTGCTCAGGCCTTGTGACCGGGAACTGGAACTCTGGCCGGCTGAAGGAGTGCGCCTCTGCCGCCGAACAGGACCTCGATCCTTGCGCCCTTCTGGAGCGGTGCCATGATGCGGTGTTCTCGGAGATGAGCCCGAAGCAGCGCTTTCGCAAGCTTGTTGGCGGGGTCGCCGTCGTTGCGTTGGCTTGCTGACATCGGCGTAGTTGCAAGACGCCCGCAGGTTCAGACATTTACCGCAGACAGGCCTGGTGCCGTCACATTTCACTTTCTTGGCGCGACATAGATCGCATGCCTGCTCGATCCCGTTAGTACCCGTACATCAGCGAAGTTTCCACGAGTTTTGTGGACTTGCCTTTGCGAACCGTCGTCTCCTGTCCCCCGACGAAATCGTGTCCGACATGTGGGTGTGTGTGTTGGTTGTGTAAGGTAAGGAATGGTTTTTGGCATGTTGAATCGAGGCAGGCGACTTGATCACCCTATTGAGCCCTGCTGCAGCCTTAGTCATCCAATGCTTTGGTGGTCTCAGTGGGTGTGAACAGAGCATCTAGGGACTTTGAAAACCTTGGGTACAGGTAATTACTGAACCCATGCCCGTGCGACTTGCGATAAGCGGCGATAAGATCGGAGGGACAGGGAAGGGAGTTTCCCCCTGACAACAGATCAAGAACAAGAACAACAGCCAACAACCAACATTTTCGTTTCTTCGCCGTGACATGAACAAATCGACGTGCACCCAGTTGACGAGATCGTACCCCCACCTTACCCGCGCGGGCCCTCAACACCGCACAGCGTTGTCGCCAGCTGCCTCCCCCTTCTTCATCGGTATGGCCCGACTGTCGGATGATGATATTGTCTCCTGGCTCCGTCAGATCCCGTAACAATACTTCCCATCCCGTGATTCACCTTGCCATCAAGCCCCCCCTCCCCCCCCCTCCCGGCGCAAGATGCGGAAGCGGCCGTCGTCTTCGTTTGAGGAAGCCCAAGTTGAAAACCCTCAGTATTCGTAATAGGGGCCATCCAGTTCGTCAAAATGAACGACTCGCAGAAGCAGCGTCTCAAGAGGGTCGAGCTCGCCGTGATTAAAACCCATTGCTTAGTTCATGAGTAGGTGAGAAGAATCGGTTGGATAAATGCAGTAACCTATGATAGACGAGTTCTTTACAATACTAGCTCAGCAACTGCGTTCTCAATGTCGTCGCGTCGATAGCCTCCCAATGCCGCTAGTTCCTCAGCTTTAGGCTCGTACTCGATCACCTTGCTCCCTCCGTAGAGCGTTGCTCGAGGCAAGAGTGGGTGATCTTGATCCAGAGCCGAAAGCTTCTGGGGGTTCCCAACGGCTCTGAAGAACATTTCAAAGTACTCCGCATAAGTCATGTTCTTGTTTCCGAGCAGGATTGCCTTTCCCGACACAGCATGGCTGTTTTCAAGGGCACCGGCAACGGCCTCCGAAAGCGACTGGGTGGAAATGAAGTTCATACCCCCCGCCGGCGCGAAAGAGGGGATGGGTAAGAGGCCCTTTGCATAGTCGATATAGGCGCGAAACATTGGGCTGTTCATGCCCGGAACCGTGCCGACGACGATGGGCGGGTCGAGACTGCAGGCGTGGAAGTCGGGGCCGGCTAGCCCCGTGACTCCGTCCGCAGCCAACTTCCGTGAGCGGACATACGGACTCGAGGCGACTGACTCGGGGAGCAGATGCCAGTAGGCGCTCCCGACGTGCACAAACTTCTTGACGCCGGCTTGTTTTGCGCGCTTGGCGAAGGCTGGTACAGCCTCCCCGTTGGCGTAAAGGTAGTGATCATCCGCGCCTTTGCCCTCTGGCACGTGGCGAACGTCGCTGCCGGCCGCAAAAACGACTGCGTCGAAACGGAATAGCTGATCCAGGCTGAAGTCGTCTTGGTGCAAGTAGTTTCCGCGGAGAAAAGGGAGCTCGGCCAAGACGGGCACCTCGGCGGGTGGTTGCCGCCCAGCGATCGTTACGTTGTGGCCTTTGGACTTTAGGTGCACCGCCGCATGACCGCCGATGGCGCCGGTACCGCCAATGATGAGTATGTTCATTTTGGCCGATGACATGGTGAAGTAGAGATGTTGTAGTGAGTGTATCGTGAGCAGCCCCAAAGTCTAACCAAGAGGTAGGGAAACGGATGGTATAAATGCGTAATGATTGCGTTGCGGGCCGACCGAGTTTAGGGATCCTTTGCTTTCCCGAATTGTTCACTCTTTATACTCTTAGTTGGAGTGCATTTTGACTCCTTTACAATAACCGAAATCTTTAGTAAGCTGTGAAGTTCTAGACATTAATAAGCTGTAAGCTTATTCCTAGCATAGATGAGATGAAGGTCTCTTGAACACCGCGTGGGATGCGCGGGCTGCGCGGAGTAACGTCGTGCACCCACTTTTAGGCCACCCCCACATATAGGCCACCCAAAAATGAGGGTATTCCCATCAACACCACCATGTTCAATTAACTATTAACTAGGCCTAGATGCCACCACAATACAGCTTTCAGCTTTACTAGGGTATTTAGACCTGCTAGTTTTACCTGCATTATCCTCCCTTTTACTAGCCTTAACCTACGCCTTCTATACGTCTAAGATAGTAGCAAACTTAGTGTTAGGATCTAGCTAAACTATCTTCCTTTTCCTTGCTGCATTATTAGTAACTTAAGCCTGCAGAAGCTTTAGTTGCTGCTAAGCAGTTGCTAGCTTATAGGACTGCTTGCTAAAGCCTTTTTTTACCTTTATAAAAAGAAGGTATTAAGTACTAGCATTATTATCTAGCTTTATAAATAGCTTTAACTAGCTAACTAAATCCTTTATCTTCCTTAGCATTAACTATAATACTATAGATAATATAGAAGCCTATTCTTTAGCTCCCTTACCTTCCTTACCTTCCTCCTTACCTCTAGACTACCTTTTGTAGGCCTAATAAGATAATGCTAATAGTATTAGTATTAATAGAAGTAGTAGACAACTTATAAGGGGCTTTACTATAGAAATAGGCTATAGTTTAGTCTATTTCTACCTACTTTTAATATTCTAGATTATTATTCTTACTAAAGTAGCCTTATAATAACAGCTTAAGAAGTTCCTCTTACCTATAATAGTAGAGTTATTCTAATAACTAAGGTATTTAAGCTTCTTCCTATAGGCTACCTTTAATAAGCTAAAGACTAACTAATTAAGTAGCTAACGTACTCGCATAGCGAGTGGGCCAACATAGCGAGTGGGCCACTTTTCCAACTTTCTACCTCTTTGACCTTTACACCAACTTTCCTCTACGTACGAACATGCCATCCTCCTCAATTGAAAGTCGTATCATCCTTGCCATCCAGGCTATCGAAAAAGACCCAAAGATGTCTGTACGAAAAGCAGCCCAAACCTTTGAGGTCCCTCGAACGTCAATCCAAAACCGACGCGCCGGACGCGTCGCACGACCTGAAAGACGACCAAATTCAATGAAGATGACTATAACAGAAGAGGAGGTGATTCTTGAACGAGTTATTGACCTAATCAATCGAGGGTTCCCTCCGCGACAAGAAGACGTACGAGAAATGGCCGACCAACTCCTAAACGCGCGCGACGGGACGCGTACGGGACCCCGATGGGCAGAGAACTTCGTACGACGCGTCCCCGAATTGAAAATGCGATTTCGACGCCGAATCGACTATCAAAGGGCCTTAGCTGAGGATCCTATGATTATACAAGGCTGGTTTGCACTCGTGCGAAACACAATTGCGAAGTATGGAATACTTGATGACGATATCTACAATTTTGATGAGACTGGGTTCCTGATGGGAATGCTGTCGCATGCAAAGGTTGTTACAACGTCTGACCGTAAGGGAAGGCCTCGTACGAAGCAGCCTGGCAATCGGGAATGGGTTTCTGTCATTCAGGGTGTGTGTGCGGATGGCTGGGCGATGCCTCCGTACGTCATCGTGAAGGGCAAATATCACCTCCTCTCCTGGTACGCCAACGGCCAATTCCCATCTACATGGCGTATCCATCCAAGCGAAAATGGATGGACGACAAATGATATTGGCCTAGATTGGCTAAAGCACTTTAATCAGTGCACACGGACTCGTACGAAGGGCTCTCATCGCCTCTTGATCCTTGATGGTCACAACAGTCATAAATCGACCGACTTTGACGAATACTGCAAGGAACAAAGCATTATTGCTCTTTGCATGCCTCCCCATTCATCGAACGAGCTCCAGCCTCTTGATGTTGGGTGCTTTAGCCCGTTAAAGTACTCGTACGGCAAGGAAATTGAGAAGATGATGCGGATGCAGATTTCGCATATTACCAAGGATGACTTCTTTCCTGCCTTTAAAGCAGCATTCTTTGCCTCAATGGGGGAAGATAACGTACGAGCTGGTTTTAGACAGGCAGGCCTTGTACCTTTTAACCCTGAAGTGGTTATTTCTCGGTTGGATTTCAAGCCAAAGACGCCAACACCCTCAACCTCACGGCCAAGCAGCCAAGGCTCCTGGGACGCAAAGACACCAACCACAGCACTAGAGGGCGTACGAAGTGCTTCCTCCCTTAAAAAGAAGATCCAGGCACATCAAGGTAGCTCACCAACACCAATGTACGAAGTAATTGACTTCCAGGCCAGAGGTATTAGCAAGTTAGCCCATAGGCTTGCTATTATTGAGGCTGAGAACCGTAAGCTTCGTACGGGGATAGAGATACTAAGTAAGCGCCGGAGGGCAAAAAAGACTAGACTACGTCTTGGAGGGTCACTTAATACTACTGAAGCAGAGGCACTACAAGTAGAAAAGGGTAGTGTTGATGCTGGAGGACAGAATAACCCTCAGAAGGAGGGTCGTACGGAAGGTGCTGAACCACGCGCGCGACGATGTGGCAATTGCGGAAAGCCTGGACATAACGCACGAACCTGTGAAGTAGTTTGGGACAGTAATGAGGAAGAGGATGAGGAGTAGTTTTAATTGATTTCGTACGTTGTAGTTTAATTAACTTATATGAAAGGTAGAAGGGTAGAGGAAGGTGGCCCACTCGCTATGTTGGCCCACTCGCTATGCGAGTACGTTAGAGGATATAAAAAGTATATAGTAGTAAAAATAATAGATAAATATTATTTATATAGTAAAGCTATATAAAGTCTATTATTATATAGCTTCTATACTTATCTAAGATTAGTAGTCTAACCTCCTTTTTACCTTAAGGGATAGTCTAAAAGATAAAGACCTTTTGCAGCTATTTAACTATAGTAGCATCTATTATCTATCTATTCTCTATTGCTATCAACTGCTAGCCTTTATAAGGGCTAAGATCTAAAGGAAACTACTACTACTAAACTATTATACTCTTATATATAATAAGGGGATGCAGTCTATAGCCTAAGGTAGAGATGCATTTAATAATAGATATTTATACCCTTAATTTAGGCTATTTCTTATATATAGACTTTATCTTAAATATACTTAATACTAGCCTATTAGATCTCTAGCCCTTAAGGATACTAGTTTTATCTATATTATATCTATTAGCTAGTTTAATGCTAATAATCTTTAGTATAGTAAAATGCTTAAACTAATCCCTAATAACCTTAGTAGATACTTTATTAATATATTTAGAATTAATAAGGTAACTTCTTTAGACTTTAACTAATAGATTTCTCCTTATAAAAGCTTAAATCTAGCCTCTTCCTATAGGCTATATATCCCTTATAGCATAAAGGATCCTTTTTGTAAATAGCTTTACTTATTAATAGGTTAGTAGAAGCCTAAGGGTATACTAGATTTACACCTATTTAGCTAACTTAGCCTTCTAGCTTACTATAAGCCTCTAGAGGTTAAAAAATGCTAATACCCTTATTTAGGTGCCTTAAAGTTAATGCTAAAGGGTAGTCCTTAGGATACTATACTGCTAGGCAGCCTTCCTTATACTCTAACTATTTAAAATAGCCTTAAGTGCTTAATTAACTTTATCTTTAGTATAATAGCTTATAATGCTTAGGAAAATGTGCCCTAAAAAGATAAGGCTATTTAGATAAAGTATGAAAATGTTGTGATAGTTTGAAGTTAGAGGAGGAGGTTGGTGATAAGGCATTTTTGGGTGGCCTATATGTAGGGGTGGCCTAAAAGTGGGTGCACGACGTTACATTCAGCAACTAAGGCATGTACACACGCATTTACGTCTCTACATGGATCAGGTATGTTGGCCTAACCTTGCAGGCTACACAGCACAACAATTAAACTTACTACAGACCATAGTACATGCATTAATAGAACGCTGAAACTTCGGATAATTCACCGTCTGGTCTTGGATAACCCTAAGCGAGACTGAATCCAGGTAGACTATCGGCCTTTTGAACTTACACATCGATAAATTCCTTGGGAACGATTTAGCAATATCTCAAGCGAGGCTATCGCAGACTGAACGGAAACGATTCGCTAGTTAAAGAGCTTGCTTAGCGACGACATGAAGAACCAGAAAGCCGTGGACCACATACTTAGCAGTCGGTCGTTCTCCCTGGTAAGGTCTCACGACGCTGTTATCGAACGTCAACAGTTTCAAAAGTCTGCAAGATTGGTTCTTTTCAGCTTTCAAGCCTAATATTCCGCGTCATTCAATCGGCCTGCACCATAGGAAACACCGTTACCAGAGAAAGCAGCCCTGTGGCCTGATCGGTCTGTCTTGCAGGCTTCCAAGCGATGCCAGCACCCGAAGTGCCTTTCAAAAGTTTGTTTTTAAGGGCATTGTGAGTACAACGTGGACCAGATCTAACCTCTTGCTGGTTGCCGATATTGCTCATGATGGAGTCTAGGTGGAATTGTTAAAACTCGGTCGGTCGAGGCTACGGTGCGGTCCGAGGAGACAAGGGCCAATGTGCTTCTCGAGGTGGGACCACATGCCTCTCTTGACGTCCCATGCTGGATCACAATTTTAAGCTGCGGATCACCATGGACTGCATCTATGTCTCGACGGCCCTTGCCGCCGCCGGCGAACCGTGGGTCCGCAGGGCGAACGTCAACGTCGGCTCCGTCAACAGCACTGAGAAGCCCGGAAGTCCCGGTAACCGGCCCCGGCCACTAGCTGATCTCCCAACTTATCAGTAGAGCCACGTTAAGTCCAAGGAACGGTCATCTACCCTGCGGCTAGCCAAATTGTCATGGCGGTTGGGGCGGCGCGGCAGCTGGCCACGATCGACGCGCGCGTTCCAGCTCCGCGAGGGCGAGTCTCTCGTAGTGACGCAACCCGAGGAGCGCAAGCTAGTAAAACGACAACCCGCGCGCACATGACGTTTCATGAGCGCGTGGGTGAGTCGGCGGGCAGCGAACCCGACTGACATCATTTCATTATCTCCGCATGCACCGACATGGAGACGGTCCGAAGAACTGCACAAGCCTCGTCACCATCGAACTCGGGCTCGATCGAGAGTCGTCAGAAACGTATAAACTTGTCCAGATGGCAAAAGCCCGAGGCCTCCCGCCAGGAAGCCTGCTCTCATTGGGCTTCAGTTCGAGCCAGCTTCCCCCGGTGACCCCGGATCAGTAGGAGGTATGGCCAGTGGACTCAGCGGCTCTATCTCTACCAAGAGCTCCGAGGACGATTACGAAAGGAGCAGCGATAGGCTAAATGACGAAGAGTAGGACTGGCTTGTCTAGAGTAGAAGGATATGTTGCAGGGCGTCGGTGAGGCGAAAAGGATCGGTGGAGCCGTACCCACTAACACAGCCAATCACATTATAAACCTCCAAGATGCTCGCACAGATGGGGTCCAACGGTTGCTAACCGATCTTTGGACCGGCCCGGGCCGGTTGTCCGCGTAGAAATCAGATCCACAAGATAAACTACCTAGAAGCAGCATGACTTTGGTGATCACTGAGGCCGTGTTTGGAATAAGCTGGAGTGCTGAGGTGCGCCCTGAAACATGTGCTTAGGATGAGATTTGAGATAGAAAAAATGCTAAGGAAACCTCGCAGAAGTGAAGAGGTCCCTCGTTCCACACTCCACAAGCGCTTAAACAACAACAAGAAAACCTGGGTAAAATCTGTCACTGGCGCATAGAGCGCCGATCCAAAAGGTTCTTCGTCATTCGTAGTGCGTATTCTCAGGCACCACTGTGCGTTCCAGCGCTCAACGTCTTGCAATGCGTTGCGCCTTTTCGACAGACCGGCCGTGAAGGTTCGCACGCGGCAGCCTCCGCCATCACAAGCACCAGTTGCCTGGGCAGATGGACTTCCTCCCGTTATGCCAGTCACCAGCCATCCAGCTAGCCGCTAAGAGATAGTAGGGTTACAGCGGTTGATAAGTTGGCTGCCCCAGCCAACCTATCCCGTTGAGGACGACTTGACGCCAAGACAAGTAAGTGGGCCTGCTTTTCCCCCCGAACTCCAAGTAAGCATGGTCGTCAACTGGCTTGAACAAGAATCCAATGCAGCTTACACAGCATTAGTTCCTGGTTAGCGTTCTCTGCACCTTGGCAAAATTGGGGTCGCAATGGGGATAAGAGGTGGGGAAATCAAAACACCAATGAGCCTCTTTCTCAACACTCCCCCCCATTTCTTGACCTTCTATATAGGGCTTGCACTTCGACATTGTCACAGCCTGTCTCTGCCTTCCTAATACGCATGGGCTGTTGACGATCATTCTTAATTATGCTACCTTCCTAAAAGGAGAGCCAAGCACGCCTAAAGCGAATCACAGTTGCCTGACTGTTCGGCGCTGTGCACATTAGTGTTAGTTAGTTTATTCTCGTTCCTTTCTGTGTCTCAGTTCTCAGCCTGGTGAGACAGGGCTTGCGTACTGCTACCGGCTGTTTGCACAGTACAACTCTACATACGGAACAATTGCCCATTGCCGCCAGCTGGATGGTTGCAACTTTGTCTTTAGAGCAAGAAACTAACATGATTAGTGGCTGAAGTTAACGTAATATTTGCTGCCAGTGTCAACTGCCGACGACCTCACTCTTGTGGGCTGGAGGCGTCGATTGCCCGGCTTATGAACCGGAAACGGCACGGGACAGCATGTAACCGCTGTCCTGCCCGAATTGGAGATACAGCCGGCCCGAAGCGCATGTTCCGGGCCTGGCTTAGCATACTGCCAAACACAAACGCGTGCGGGAGGCGTCGGTTGGGGCCGCAGCATCTTATCGATGCAGAGCTCCCATCTAATCTCAATGTTCCTCTTTTGACTCCTTCCTACTTCGCTCTATGCTAATCAGATCGCGGGGTACGCAGTCGTTGAAATTGCCTCCCGGAGACTGGTACCACTGTAACACCACACATCGGAGGTTATCTGAGATGCCTTTGCGGAAGGTCCTGATGATGCCAGACAAACTTGCAGCAACATTCACCAGACGGATTACGGCGTATTAGGAAGGACGAGCTTGGCGGTTGATAGTATGGAAGCCCGAAGTAACATCGCACGGCAGACGTCTTTTTGAAGTGCCTTTTTGAGGAAGGTCATTCTGATACTCGAGAAAGCTGCAGTAACATCACCAGGCGGTTTACGGCGTATTAGGAAGGACGAGCTTGGCATCAACTGGCGTAGTGTAGGGGTCTGTCTTCGACCGCGATAATGGCATCGCGATGCTCATCACGATACCATGGGCTGGGATGACTATAAATGAGGATGCGAATTCCCGTCCAGTCTGGCATTTTAGAACAGCATCTCAGACTCATCCAGCATCCTCGACTCACCTTGCCTACTCTCTAATCCTTCACAACATCACAACCGCTTTCTCCCAGTAGTTGTCTTTAGAAAGTAAACATGGAGCTCACCAAGTTCCTCTCCTTCCTCGCAGTTGTCCTGCCCGTTGCCTACGGCGCCCCCGCCCAGGCCGCCACCAGCCTCCACCCCGAGATCCTGGCCGCCATGAAGCGCGACTTGGGGCTGAACGCTGAGGAGGCCACTGCTCGTGTCGCCTTCGAGCACCAGGCCACCGACATCATCAAGCAGCTGCGCACTACGGCAGGTAACTCGTTCGCCGGCGCCTGGATCTCCGAGGACGGCGCCACCCTCAACGTCGGTGTCACTGACGAGGCCTTGGCCGCCGAGGTGACTGCTGCTGGCGCCACGCCCGCCGTCGTTGCCAACAGCTTCTCCAAGCTCGAGGATGCCAAGCTGGCTCTGGACAAGCTGGACATCGAGCAGCCCGTCACCCGCGACACGGACTCGGCCGACTCGGGCATCGCATCGTACTACGTCGACGTCGCCGCCAACAAGCTCATCCTGGAGGCGCTCGCCGGCAGCGTCGCCCACGCCGAGGCCCTGGCAGCAAAGGTCGGTCTCGCCGCATCCGAGTTCGAGGTGCGCACGGTTGAGGAGCTGCCGACCACCTTCATCCGCGGTGGCGACGCCTACTACATCAACCGATCCGGCCGTTGCTCTGTCGGCTTCTCCGTCACCACGGGTTTCGTCACGGCCGGTCACTGCGGTACCGTGGGTGCCACTGCCACCACCAGCAGCACCGGCGGGTCGCTGGGAACCTTCTCGGGCTCCGTTTTCCCCGGCAGCGCCGACATGGCCTTCGTCCGTACTGTCACTGGAACCACCCTCAGCGGCCAGATCAACGGCTACGGCCGTGGCAACCTGCCCGTGTCTGGCAGCACCGTGGCCGCCGTCGGAGCCAGCATCTGCCGCTCCGGCTCCACCACCGGTGTCTACTGCGGCACCGTCGGCGCCCTCGGCGCCACTGTCAGCTACTCCCAGGGACGTGTCACCGGTCTTACCCGTACCAGTGTGTGCGCCGAGCCCGGTGACTCCGGTGGTTCTTTCTACTCCGGCGCCCAGGCTCAGGGTGTCACCTCCGGAGGCTCCGGCAACTGCGCTTCCGGCGGAACCACCTACTTCCAGCCCGTCAACGAGATTCTGTCCACCTACGGCCTCACCCTGGTCAGGGGTTAATCGCCCACTTATCTCGGCCGTCGGCACCGCCAGAGCGGAGATGCATCTTTATATTTCCGCTTTTGATTTCATTGAGCATCAGTCTCCACCGGCAAGGAAACTCCTACTTCATGCAACTCTTCTCCATCATCCAACGATTTGAGTGGCGTCTGGCCCATCCGGCATCTTCGAAACCAGACTGGATTGCATCAAGTGCAACTGTGGAGGCTTTGGACTGCTTGTGTTACTTGGGCTGCTAGGCGCATGGTTGTCAACTAGCGAAAGGGGGTTAGTTTAGTGAAGAGTTGTGAGCGCATTCAATACAGTATTCTACATATTGGTTTTCCCACGGAATTGGGTGTCTTTCTCCCTCATGAAACTTGCTGATTGACAATTGCATTGGATGACGCAACCTGATGAACTCAATCTTCACTCCCTTTGATTCTTGAAATATTCCAATAGCCTGCTGAAGTGATGTCAAGTCTGCTTTGGAGGCTGAGCATTTGGCTCAAGCAGTTCTACCAAGCTTTGGGTGGTGCTGGAGTCACAAAAGAGAGAGGCTTGGTTTGTCAGCCAGAGTTGGTTCGAAAACATGTTAGAGTGAAGGTCTAGACGTGACCCGATAGGAGAGTTAGGGGTGGGTTTGTAGCCTGTCTACCTGAGGCTTAGTCATTGTGTTGTATTATTCTTTAAACAAACCAGGCTCTTTGTCCTTCAGATAAACACAAGAGCATGTTGCAACGCATGAAAAGGTGCAAAGCTTACTGATTCCCTCATAGCACATCCTCTGTACAATCTCTAACCAACTATTGTTTCTCTCCAAAAAGGCCACTGAAACAGCCAAAGTAAACACTAACTTTGTACCTTGCAAACAATCACAGTTCAAAGAACAGGAGCTGGAAAGTGTATTGTGGCCAGTTGAAAGTTTTGAACACACACGTACATATAGATTATATCCCTTTTATAGACATTACTTAGATGTTCAATTGCCAACATTTGTTATCATATTTTGCCAGACAAAGATAGGGCGGCAGGAGAGAACTGCTAAAAGCCAGGATTAAAAGTTTGCTTAGGACTATGGATCGGGATGGAGTTCGTAAATGGGCTTCGAACATGGCTTATCCACGGTTTATGTCACCCTCTGACTCCTCCGCAAACCTGCACGACGCCTGTCCGGCGCTTCGGTCCCCGAACGCCCCGACCCGAAACATGTACACAACGGCACAACACCCGGAGCCCGGCGACCCGGGGCCCGAAGCTAGACAAGACCTGGGGATCAACGTCCAATTCAACGTCAAAGTTGACCATTTGAATGGAACGCTATTCAACAACACTCCGAGTTCGTATATAAATACAACATATGTATCTGGGTTTCCAAGTCCTCTATTCGACTCGACTCTTCAAGCCATTCGCAAAGTCCAGTCTTATAAGACGTACATTCTTTTTCGCCGGTCAGACACCCGGTTCGGCACTAATTTGTACTCTGTATACCTACACATTCGTTTGACTCCCACACCGCTCGCGATGAAGATCCCTCAGGCTCAGATCACGAGCTTCATGGCCGCCCTCGGTCTGATGCAGGATCAGGCGTCGCAGATCTGTCAGCGCGCCCGAGGCAGCAATAATTACACCGAAGAGCTTTTAAGCGCTCTCTACCCCGTCAACGTCCACCTGCCAGGGACCACCGGGTATTCCGACCTGATCGACAACTCCTTGTATGTCCAACCAACCTAATACCCTAGTCTCCCCCTTTCCTGCCCCCATCTTCTCGTCTGTCCTTGCTGACTGACTGTCAAATGACAGTGGCTCCCGGTCGCATCTCAATGCGTCCGCGGTCTTCGTTCCGACAACCACTGATCAGGTGGCTTCCGTCGTAAAGATCTTGGAGTTCTTCCAGACGCAGTTCGCCGTTCGGGGATTGGGGTATACTTCGCACCCAAAGATGGCCAGCATCGAGAATGGCGTGCTTGTCGCCCTTGAGAAGATGACCGACCTTGCCCTCAGCCCATCAAAGGAAGTGGTCAGCCTCGGCCCCGGAAACAGCTGGGGTCGGGTCTATGAAGCTCTCGAGAAGGAAGGCCGAGCAGTCACGGGAGGAGAATTGGGCGTGGTCGGCGTGGCCGGACTCTTGACCGGAAGTACGTTTCTTGCTTCCCTCAAGCCCCGAACCAATCTTGCTTTTCCAAAGAACGAGGGAGCGTGTGTGTGTGTGTGTGTGTGTGTGTGTGCTGACTAGGTCTTCCCAGATGGCGTATCCCCCTTCCTTGGCAGTCGCGGCTTTTCCAGCGCCGACGTGGTCAACTTCGAGGTCGTTCTCGCTGGTGGCAAGATCGTCAACGCTAACGCCACTTCGAACGAGGATCTCTGGTGGGCTCTCAAGGGAGGCTCCAACAACTTCGGCATCGTCACGCAATTCGACATGAACACATTCTCGCTTCCCAACGGCGTCTGGGCCGGAACGATCTCCTACAGCCCAAGTCAATTGGATGCTGCTCTCGGAGCCTACTACGATGTTCATGCCGGGCCGCTCCTTGAGGACCCGCACCTTACTGTGACTTGTACTCAAATGATTATACCTTCCTTCAACTACAGCACCATTGACATCTTGCCATTCACCGACAACCTTGACTTCAACGGTTCGTACCCGGCCGCAATCAAACCACTTCTCGATATTGAGCCCATCTCGTCGACCATGGACCGCAAGAACCTCACGACGATGGCAACGGAGCCTATCACGACCGAGTTTATGCAAAGCTACACGGCGCGGTGAGTTACCTGTTGCGATCGTTGCAGGTGGAAGGAAGGCTTTACTGACATGCATGGGGCTTGTTCCGCTGTCACAGCATCAACCGCGCAAACATCAACGTCAAAGCAGACAAGGAGCTGTACAAGGAGATTACCAAGCTGTTCTTCTCCCACTACCAGAACTCTGACATCGATGGTCACACCGCCGGTCTCCCGTGGAACCCTGTAACTCCACGTACGATCCGTGAAACCAACGGGAAGGGCGGCAACCCAGGCGGCTGGCGAGAAGTGAACCAAATTTGTGAGTCATTGAAACGTGAAACGGGAGTTTGCCGAAGCACGAACTAACCGGGACACCAGCTATCAACTTGCGGACCACCTGGAACAATGCCGCCGACGACGCAGCGGCGATCCGCATGGATAGTGAATTCATGGCCAAGATCACGGAGCTGGCGCGCGGGAGGGACGCACTGATGCCGAATCAGTGGCTGAACAACGCGGGTGAGAATGCGGACGTCATGAAGAGCTACGGCAGTGACAACTACCAGAAGCTCAAGTCCATCTCGGACAAGTATGACAGAAAGAAGACGTTCCAGAGGCTCTGCCCCGGTGGTTACAAGCTTGGGGCGTAAGCTGGCAAGGATTAAACATAATTCAGCAGGCAGCAGCGCAATTTCAAGGTTTTATGTCGTTCTGAAACCTTTGGGCGCTGGTGGATGCAGACATGTCAAATCCTTCAGAAGGATACCTCTCTTATGACAGTTGCAGGATTCTAGGGGTCACAAAAGCTTAGTAGAGAGCTGTAGTCGGTTTGTTCTTTATTAGATAACTTTTCTAGCTTCAGCTGCTAGGAACTCCTTGCATAACTATTTCATAGTAGCCCTGCAAGCTGTATCATTTCTCAATAAAGATTGATATACTCACTCCTGTGTACCTGATCAGTGTCTACAATTACATGCCAAGAACGAGCCTTGAGCATAGCAACAATGCAAATTTCTTGGTTCTCCGTCGCAGCTGATCATTACCCTTTTTCCATCAAGCTGTGTTAGCATAACAGTCATCCGACATTATCCTAGGTCGAGGAGGGCCTTGTCGTCTACTACTTTCCAGACCCACATCTACTCTCTTCAGTTTCTCTCTTCAGTTTAACACTGACCAGCACCCACAACACTAGAGCCCTCGGCGCATATTCCTCCGATCCTTTCTCGGAATCAGACCGTCAAGGCCGTCACGCAAGCAACAGCGGCACCCAGTAGTAAAACCCCACAATGGCTGGGCGGCAACTTGTGGGCCTATGCTCGCTCCAGCAGGGGATGAGCGTAACAGCTGCTGCGCTTGGGCGTCCAAGTTATCCGAGTGAATGTGATTCCCGCAAGTCATTTCCATGTTGGGAACTTCTTCCCTATTATGTAGGAGTCAGGATTCGGACTAACCAAACAGGTGAAGAAACCCCACAGAGGGACAGATTGCAGGACGTCTAGTTCGGTACATTGCACAAGCTGCTTTTTATGTCACGTCACAGCAACCATGCTGCTATACCAGGTTTGCCCTATCCACATATTCTTATATTGCCGCTTTAAACCCCCCCCCCCCCCCAGCTCGCGCCAAGAGCGAGTGGGAACTGCCCGGGATGAGAACTGACCAAGTCGAGTCAGGGAATGTAAACCAGGGCCACTACGACGCTTGCTCGATTATGCACCATCCCTGCACCGTGCGTTGAATAAAAAATGGCTGAAGACTTTGTGGGGGCAGAATATCTGCATCGCCGCGCAGACACCACCGGCGCTGCTACCCTGAGCGGTAAAAGCGTCAGGTTACGGCGTTGGACACGTGAAGATCCCCTCGACCCGGTCTCCTTTTTCTCGCAGCTGGCTGGGACTGAGTTGTTTCTGTGGTCGTCGCCACTCTGTCTCTATCTCACTCCCTGTCTCTCTCGCTCTCTCTGGCTCTCTCTCAGCCCGCCTCCACAATGTCTCCGTCAACCATGTATAATATAATAACGGCCTCCCCGCCGTGACTCGCAGCCACCCCCATTACGAATTGCATACCGTCCATTCGCCCGCCATGGCCATCCTCACCGTCGGCAACCTTGTGTTGCTCTCCGTCGCCTACGTCGCGTGGAAGGTCCTCTATCAGATCGTCTACTATCGCTTCTTTCACCCGTTGGCAAAGTTCCCTGGCCCGTTCTGGGGTTCCGTCACCCGACTATGGATCACCTACCATAACGTCAAAGAGGACGAGTGCCAAGTCAACCGGGAACTCCACCGCAAATATGGTATGCTGCCATCTCGTGATCTCCTTACGGATGCTTTGTTGCAGGTATCAATGCACACGCCTAGGGTCCCGACTAACCATGGTTCAGGCCCTGTTATCCGTATTACGCCGACGATGCTTCTCGTCAGTGACGCTACCAAGCTACCTGAAGTCTACACGCGTAATGCGAATAAATCGAAGCATTACATTACTGGTAGTTTCGGTAAAACGGAGTCGCTGTTCAACATGCAGGATGCGCGCATCCACTCGCGCTTCCGCAAGATTGCCGCGGCGCCCTACTCGTTCAGCAACATCAAGAAGATGGAGCCGCTCTTCGACGTGAACATTGAGCGCTGGATCGCCCAGCTGGAGGAGCGCTTCGCCCGCCCCAACGCCCGGTTCGATTTCGCCCCCTGGGCCGTCTACATGGCCTACGACATCATCTCCGAGGTCGGCTTCGGCCAGCCCTTCGGCTTCATCGAGCAGGGCAAGGACGTCGAAGGCCTGATTCAGGGCTTCCACGACGGTCTGGTGCCCTTTGGCATCATGGCCCGCCTGTACCCCTTCACCAACTGGGTCAAGAGCACCTGGTTCGGCGAGAAGTACCTAATCGCCTCGCCCGAACAGGACTCGGGCATCGGCACTCTCATGCGCTTCCGTGACAAGCTGATCGCCCAGCGCTACAAGGATATTGAGAGCGGGACAACCGACGGCCGCATTGACCTGCTGCAAACGTGAGTTGGCTCTCATAACCCCCCCCCCCCTCCCCCCTCCTACTCCTCCTGGTCAACCCACTGACAACAAGCCACCGTTCCCCATTCTCTAGGTTCATTGAGGCACGTGATGAAAAGGGCGAGCCATTGGAGCTTGACTACATCAAGGCTGAGATCCTACTTGTGCTGCTTGCTGGCGCCGATACTACAGGCACTGCCTTCCAGGCTATTATACTGTACATTCTGTCGAACCCAGACGTCTATGCCAAGATGATGGCTGAGCTGGATGCTGCTACGCGTGCCGGTCACTTGTCAGCAATGCCGCAGTACGAGGAGGTACTGCAGCATTGCCCGTACTATGTCGCGTGCGTCCGCGAGGCGATGCGCCTCAACCCATCAGCGCCCAACATCTTCCCGCGGCTCGCGCCTCAGGGAGGCATCCAGCTGGATGGCCGGTTCGCGCCTGAGGGTACTGAGCTCACATGTAACCCGTGGTTGGTACACCGCGACGAAGCCATCTATGGACCTGACGCGGACGAGTTCCGCCCGGAGCGTTGGCTTGAGAGCGAGGAGCGTACGAAGGAGTTGCTCAAGTACAACATGGCATTCGGCTATGGCGCCCGTGAGTGCCTGGGCCGCTACATTGCTTGGATGGAGCTGTTCAAGGGTCCGCTGCAGTTCTTCCGCACTTTCAAGCCCGAGTTCACCAACAAGGAGCAGCCTGCCCGTTACCTTGTCAAGGGCGGCGTGAGCTACTTCGAGGACATGTGGATGAAGATTGAGCGCCGGCCGCAGGTACAGCGTGTGTGAAGTAGGCCGAGTTGTACGAGAAGTTGAGATTGCATAGTAGAAATTTCACTTCCAAAGCTCACACTGATTGCATTGCCTTTGTTTCGTTGCATTATCCATCTTGACGCCTTGCATGTGGCACCACGTTGGTTCGCTCGGCCTTGTTACGGTTGTCTGTATTTATGTCGCTGTGCATTTTCGAGACCAGCTCGAAGACTTGTTTGTCTTGTACAATTCTTTCGTACCACACTGATACTCCTCATCTATAATTAATCATACATTGCAAGGAAGAAGTGCTCTTTACTAGGATTGCAGCCTCCTAATCCCCCTCATTGCCCTGTCTTGCGCCAAGATTTGACGGATCGTTCCCCTTAGAATCCGCTACGCTTTCGAAACGGCTGTTTGCTCTCGCCCACGTCGCTACTCTCGTCGTACTGCATGCTGACCTGGGTCTGCACACGAATCTTGCCGGAAGGCGGGTGGTTGAGAGCTTCCTCGCTGCTGTTGTCGACGTCGCCGTGGTCGATCTTGGTATTGAAGCCGCCCTTGGATAGGCTGCGCAGGGCGGTGCCGGTCTTTTCGCCGTTGCTGCTCGATTTGATGTTGTTGCTGCCGCTCATCATGCGGAACCCGCTCTGCCGGCCGTTGCTGGCGCTGCCGTGGCCGTTGGACGAGGTGCCTAGCAGGCGAGGGGCGTAACGCTTGGCGATGACCTTCATGCTCGGGATGGATGCTGCGAGGATGCCGATGTTGGTCTCGATGACGGACCAGTACATGGGCTGCGATATGGCCCAGGTGGCGTCTTCGTTGACGAGCATGTCGGGAATGAAGGTGATGCGGATGATGGAGGAGATGCAGGCGCTGGGGACGGGTGACGAGTTAGACGGATGATATTGCATCAGCCGGAAAAAGGGGGAAAGAGAGGCTTACAAGAGACCGAGGCACAGGATCACACCCAGCCCGACCTTTTGCTGCTTGGGAACCTGCAGCTTGATGACCAGCGGGATGGGAAGCGTGTAGGTGAGGATATCAGTGAGGATGTTGACTGCGGCGTTGGCGAGGTAGAAGGCATTGATGTCAATGCATTTCTTGTCGGCGGCGAGGATGGCGATGTCGTACGCGGCCTGCACGGGGCTGCACTGGAAGATGCACACGAGCACGTTGGCGCCGGCCTGGCAGCCCACGACGCCCAGCATCACGGCGGCCAGCTTGCGCAGCGTGAAGTCACCGAGGCGCATATAGAGCGCCAGGGCGGAAACCTTGACAAAGCCCAGGCACGCGTTGTAGAAGATGGACGACAGCCACACCGTCTGCAGATACATAACGAAGTTGTCGGTCCCGCGTTCCATGACATAGGCAATGTGCGACCCTAGCCCCAGATGCGTGGCGCGGATCGTGGCCGCGATGAAAGCCCATGACAAGAGGGCGGCGAAGATGATGAGGACTGAGACGAGCCTGTCAGCGAAACAACACGGCGGCGGCGGCGACGGCGGCGGCAGGAGAGAGTGAGCGTACCGTCATCGGGGCCGAAGGACCGCACGAGGATGGCGCGGGCCCAGACGCGGAGGGCTATGACGATGAAGGTGAGGACGGCGAAGACCACGGCCACGGTGACGACGGTGCCACTCTGTGATTCGGCCATGACGGGCGGGCAGTCAGTGATGGATTCGACTCAGTAGCAGCAACACCGAGGGAGCTCGGCTCTCCAGCTTCGCGTTGATGCCCGGAAGCAGCAGCTTTGTATATCCGTAGCCCCCGACCCTGGGACCGGCAACCCCAGCCTGCGCCCGGGCACGGTGATTACTGTAAAAGTAGAGAGAGTCTGTGTGCAGGGAGTGGGCGGCAGGGGCCAGATGCCACCAGGAAGATCCACAAGCAAGCGATTGCTACCCTCTCGGCTCACTGCGTAGTAAAGCTCGATGCCGATCTCGAGGGATTCTGTATATTCTGTCGGAAGGTGCCCCGAGCTGTCATTTCGACTCGACACAACCTCGTTCCTCCGGCGCCCTATGAAGCTGTCAGACGTACTTCGGCACATCGTGCCCTTGCATAAACTGTCTATTCCTGTACAAGATTGACAGGAGTGAAACGAAGTCCACCCCCGGCGTAGCCTAACGCCGCAACCGTCCACCGCTGATCACGCCATGTTCAGGTTGCCAAGAGTATAAAAATTTGAGGTACCCTGCTAGTGTTTCTGCAGCGGCCGACATGCCCCCCGTCACAGGTGACCGTTAGCTGTCAGGGACAGGGAGAAAAGGACATTGACATTTGGGTGTACGCTGCACAGTATAGCCGTGTTGCAGACTTGGCATGATGATCGACTAGGGGGGGGGGACACGAAATATGAGCAGCATACTGCATTACGTACGGCAACGTACTCTGTAAAAGTCCTTTGTGTTGGATAGCGGACGTGTTGGGGCACTCTTACTAGTAGGCGCTCCTGCCGATGGACGGCACGGTCCAAGAGAAACCGGAGTTGGAGCCGGGGGTGGAGCCACGGGTGGAGCCACGGGTGGGACCGAAGGTGGGTAGACCGGGACCGGGGAACGTTCCGGAGCCACAATGGAGACTCCCCAGTGGGTAGATCAACGATAAGCGTCGAATGAAGAGCCCCCCTTTTGCTGAAAGCGCTCCAGTCGGCTGCGTCGTGCATGAGGGTGCTGCGGTCGGACCCGCACCACCACCAACAGCAATGCTGGGAGGGGTAATGAATGAGCCGGAATGGCCCAGTAAAAGCGGCGGCGGCTGCCCAGATAAATGACGGAGGTATAGCTTCAAAAGTTCTTAGTAGGATTCGTATCGCCGGGGGTAGGCAACAGCAACCCAAGTCATGGTGGCAAACGGCTCGCGACTCTAGCGGGCCGAAAGCCGGTCCCGAAGCTCTAATTACGCTGGGCGTCCCAAGCGAATCGTTGGCGACGAAGGCTTCCTTCACCACCAAGGATCAAAACCACTTTGGCAACCCCAGCCAGTTGCACGGGGGTGGACGTGTGTCCCTGTACAGTCCAGTCATACAGTACAAGGTTGAAGGGGTAAGTTGTATGCCCCCTAACGTGTTTACCACCTCTACAATCTTATGACTTGTGGAGTTACAGTACACCTTCCATCCTTTGCTCTTGCTAACAGACCAGAAGTACTGCAAATGTTGACTAAACCCAAATTAGTAGGGGGGGTGGATGGAAACCGGATACCATCGTATTCCAGTAAGTGAGTGTGCGTCCGTTGGAGGTGGAGACAGGGGGGGTTGAGGTGTTACTGTGCTGGACAAAAGTTCCAGGTTTTCATATCCAGTTCTGCTGCGCCAATTGTGCCTCCCCCCTGAGCCGGTGACCCGAGTCATGAGCGGCTGGTCCCGAGAGTCTGGTAACTAGTGCCAACTTAGCACATTAGCGGCTCCTCATGGAACCTTGGATTCTTTGCAAAAAGAGGTAACATGGTAGTCCCGTTAGATTAAATGTGTTTTGGAAAAGCGGCGCGTTCTTCGTCAGTTCCGAAGCACTGTTGCAACGTTAATCAATGTCATGTCGAACAGTCCATGCCTACGCAATCCAGGATATCCTTAGCCGCAAGATTTCTACAGTCAGCTAGCTAATCAGGCAGTCAACTTAGCCTCTACAACTGCACGGTCCTCCTCATGGCACTCTACAGAGGGCTCCATTATATTGATCACGTCCAACATCCTAACAGGTTATCTGATTGACTTACCTCTCTTCCCATTTCACTCCAGTACGAATACTACCATGTACTGATTCAACCCGTTACCCTGCGTAGGATTGCGCTAGTTATCCCTCCAGTCCCCACCGTAATAACAGTAGACGCTGTATCGTCATACTAATCATGTCCGTTCCAAGGACACGCACCACCCACCACCCAACTCCCCAAGCGCGTTGCCGTCACATCTTAACAAGTCAAATCCAGCACACCAAACAGGCCTCTTAGATCGATCGCTGCCTCAACACTGACTTACTAGGTGTACTAGCCAACGAATCAGGCAAATGCGGGGGTTATATCAAACAGTAGGAGACCCTCGCCATCGTCCGATTGGACAACAATCAATCTCTCCCCATTCCAACCCGGCCCACCTCCATAAGTTTGTTCCCTTCTTTGACCTGTCCAGTTGCAGCTTTTTTTGGCGTAGTAGGTAGATAACTTCTGTGATGCTAGCCCAACATGTGTCTTAAAGTGCCCCTTGTAGAAGGAGAAGAGGGATAACAGCTTGGCTAGCTGTCCTCTACATAATGACATAGAAAAATAAGGTCTGTAGCGATTGATTACATTAAACTCAAGGTTTTCAGAATCGATAGCAAAATCGTCAAATGTACTCTAATCTTGAAGATGGTCAACGAGACGCTCGATACCAGATGACATTTCAGAGGCAGTCATGAATATCCCTTTGGTCATCGTCTATCTCACTGAGTTGGCGTCAACTTCCCAAGCTGACAGTCTACTGCCGCCGGGAAGCCATCGCATATTCAAGAATATATATCTTCAGCTCAAGCCAGAACTACCGCTTACTTCCAACATATCCACGAGCCGTTGCATCGTCGTAAACTACGATCTTATCAGGTAAGAGGAGGAAATGGACCGGCAGAAAGTTTCAATCTATTAGCAGCAGACACCGAGGCATCCTTGTGTTCGGGATCTAACGTGAATAGGGCCGACAGATAGAGCTTGACATTTTTGTCTTATTATTCTATCTCGCTAAACCTGACAGGTACACTTTTTGTCGACTTTCTGAGCACCCATGCAGCAAAGGAGATAATTCTAGCCACGTAACGGCGTCGTTACCTTCGCTAACGTTTCGCTGCTCAAGCTCTGTTTACGCTTTCCTAGTTTTATGTGGCTCTCCTCATCTTCACTGAAACTCTTTGTCTTGGGCTGCTAAGTGCATGCTTATAGAAGTCAAGGGCTTTATCTAGCTTGGTAGTCTGACGAACTGAATGAGCGCGATCCTGCGAGCTAATCGCCCGAACACAACACTAGCCACTACTAGTTGATATCAGTCAAACATCTTTACATACAAGCTTAACAGATCGGACGCAATCGTATCTAGCAGGTGAGAAATAGCCGTGTTCAGACCGGTTCGTATGATTGCGTCCACTTGCTTGAGGTTACCGTGGAATTATCTTGTCCAACCCCTGAAACGAAATACCCTGGAGACGCCCGTTTCTATGATAGACTTCGACAGACGTAGTGCTCAGATCCAACTGGTCTTCCAAATCTCACCACAAAGGCTTGGTTGGATGAGCAATAAAAAACCTATGTTGGCTCTAGACAAATTGATCTTTGAGCTAGAACATGTTGCAAAGCAACTGTCGCTCAATAGGGGGCCAATGAGCACTTCATCGCCTCACAATCCGCCAAAACATCCTCCAAACCCTTTTTTATCTGAAGATTCTCCTACTTAAACAATTCACTTCTTTCCTAATTTCTTTGTTCTCCTTGCCCAGCCGTATCCCCAAGACGCAATCGTTCTGTGTACCGCGTCAGTTTGTTTTTTAAAAAACTGATTTGTCTCTTAAGCCATGAATCAAGAATGTGCATCCTAATCTATCTGTTTTGAGACTGCCAAGACTTTGTTTCCTACAAATAGTCACTTGAGGATATCAAGGGGGTTGCGGCGGAGTTACGGAGGTGTGGTTCGGCCGGCGGCACAACAACAGCCGCCCAGGAATGTAAATAGGCTTGCGGCGATGGTGCGGAGGTGCGACGGCAATGTGCCGACAGCCCAACAATTGTTGCTCCGACAATGCAGGAGGAGTTGCGGCGGAGTTACGGAGGTGCGATGCAAACGTGTTAGCGGTGTGGAATTCCTCACTGGTGTCTTCCCTTAGGGGAGATGTGCGATTCAACCCACGCTCACAAGGCCTTCTCCGCCACATTGTATCGCATCGCAGTTATCATCTCTCTTTGGAGACCGGCTGGTGCTTTCCTTCTCTTCTTTGCCAAGATCTAGAGCAGAAGGGTTTCGGCGGAATTGCGGAAGTGGAAGTGCAACGCGAACGTCTCGGCAACTTCGCTGCCACCTTACCCAAGTTGGCCTATGGACTATCCACACTCAACCGGCCATCCGTTAGGCTTACTGTCATTGAACACGTGATACTAACCATGCTTCGGCGTCATACAAGAAAGTCACCTAGAGAGTAACTGTATATATAAGCGTTGTATCATTCCCCCATTGAACGTAAGACATTTGCAGTCTTCATCTCCTTCTGTGTCATCGCAATTCCTTAGTACACTCTCCGAAAATTGGAAGTCTCAACCAGCCTTCCTATCCAACTACAAGCATCATGGCATCCGCAATAGAATCGCTTTCAACTGGCTTTACCTTTACAAAGACCATCCACACGGATCCATACCCTGAAATCTCGCCTTCCCGAGCAGAGCTTTCTCATGAGGGAAAATCAGTTCTCATCACAGGTGGTCATTCTGGGATCGGATTTGCAATCGCACGAGCTTTTGCTCAAGCCAACGCAAAGAGGATCATCCTCGTCGCACGACGCTCCAGCGTTGTTGCAGCGGCCGCTTCTCGCCTTGGAACCGAGTTCCCCAAGACACAGGTGCTAGGACGAGAATGCGACGCGTCCGATCTAGCATCCGTTGATGTTCTGTGGCAGGGTCTTGCCAAAGAAGACATCTTTCTTGATGTCGTTGTGCTGAATGCAGCGACTTCCTCCGTTCGACCTATTCTTGAAGCGGGCAGAGACGCGGTCTGGGGTGAATATCTGCTCAACACACGGGCAAACCTTGATTTCGCCGAGCGGCTCTATAAGCAACCGAACTCCGACGGGCGCCAGAAGGTATGATTTCTGACGCAGATTTCATTGATCTTTTTGAGTTAACTGTCCAACAGGCCCTAGTTCAGTTGAGCACAATGGCCATTCATGACACTCGATTGACTGGCAACCAACCCAGTTATGGATCCAGCAAGAGCGCCGGAACTATGCTTTTACAACGGATTGCCAAGGATGTCTCGGCAGATGACCTACAGATTGTTAGCTACCACCCTGGTGGTGTCTACACTGATCTGGCAGCAAGCCTTGGCATCCCTAAGGATGCTTACCCGTGGGACGATGGTAAGCTGCCGATGCCCATCTCCAAAACGAAACTGTAGAGTCGGCTCTAATGACAAATAGAAAACCTGCCAGGCCAGTTTGCTGTCTGGGCTGCATCAAACGAGGCGAAATTCCTTCACGGCAGATTTGTGTGGGCAAAGTGGGATGTGACCGAGCTGCGTGAAGGCCCAATTCGGGAGCGTCTTGACAAAGATGAACAGTTTCTTCGAGTCGGTATTGTTGGTATTGAAAACTTCAAACACCAGTAAAAGTGTGGAAAGGTGCGGAATGGGGAGAGATACTGAATATGATCAAGACCTAGCCAAGACATAGGCAGCAGTTGCCATTAAAGTCCTATGTGGGCTCCCAAATATTGCTTCAAGATTAGTAGATGGATGGAGAGAGTGGAGAGTCCTTCTATGACTACGGATACAATTTTGAACATTGCAGCGTTCCCGAAACATGGCCCATAGGTTCTTTTCATCAATTGGCGTGCGTGCACTCTCTCTTCAGAGGAGTTCGTTGACTTGTACCGGCTCCTGTCGGCTCCGGTCCATCAATAATAAAATCCCTGCCTATTCGCAGCAGTGCTGTTGCTAATCATGAGAACTCCGCCTGCAGAACTGCTTTGTCGAAATAGCCTGCAAACGTTATTTATCTACTTCTTCGAAAACCTGGCTTAGGGTTCTCAAGAGCCAGCGGTATTCAAGATCCTTGTGCTTAGCATTGTGGACGTCGTTTTTCTCCGAGTACACTTAAAAGAGAGATGCTGGAATAGTGAAACCCGGCGTCTGATACTAGATCTTCAGCATATTGTATAAAGAGTAGAAAGTGACGCTTCCTGCCACTCCTGTATGTGTCCACCAAATGTCCGGGCAGCTGTGAACCTGTCTACACCGATACTGAACTTGAGACATTGACAGGTTAGTTCAAACACAACAAAAGCTTTGAATGAATGCATTGCATTTTTGCTTCCTAACTCAGCGGACCCCGACTAATTGTGTTTCATGTATGAAGACTACATTGGCTGTGTATCGACCACTTGGATGGTCGTCCTATACTTAATACCAGGGCGACGTCTATCGACGACGAGACACGATGGCTTCATGGGATAAAAGATATCTAACGCTGGAGTGACAACCCAAGTAGATACCGTGTGATTGATTTGTTAAATGACATCATTCTGCAGGCAATATCCCTGTCAACATTAGATAAGGGATTAAGGAGATAACATCATGGCCCAGCCACTCAAAGAAACAGATACATATCTACTGCAAAGTTTTCACACCACACCTCCTGATGCACCAGTCTTAAAGCCACACGACCACCTGTCTCGTTCAATCCGGCTCCCATCAATCAAGCCTTCCATACATAACTTATGCATGTGCACAAGTCAACCCATGCATCGCGAAGGCAACGACCCTGCAACTCCGCAGCGCCCCCACCCGGCCCCGCTCGACGATGCCGCCGTCACGCCATCTCCATCGCGGCTCGGCCTCCTGCAGACTCCGCCGCGACGGCCCGGTCGGGGTCTCAAACGGGCTATGGAGGTAGAGGCCGAACTCCTCGAGCACCACGAAGCAAGCCCTCGTGGACTCCTTCAAACGCCGCCACTTCGTCCCCCGCGCCGTGCACGGTTTTCCACCGGACCCATCGACTTGACCACTGCTGGTACAGATGCGACGTCTGACGCAGACCGTCCCGTCTCGCGTAAAGAAGAGGCTCAAAGTCTTGCTTCTAATCCCCATCAGGAAGGGAAACATCATGGAGAGAGCGTGGATGATGACGGTGCAGCGGGGCAGTGTGAGAACACATTAGAACACTTAGTTGAGAGCGCAGAACAATTACAGGACGACATCACGGACGGGAAACCCGACGGGTTGCAGGTAATAGATAGAAGCAAGAAGGAACAGAAGAAACAGTGTGAGAAGGAGCAGAGAAATAAACATACTACGGATGAGGTGGATAATGGGAATAGGCACACTGATGAGCCCGATCAGTTGCATTATGTGGACATGGACAAGTACGATGAGGATTCTGTGGAACAGTTGTAACTTTTCAGCATGACAGGACCGGACAACTGATACAGGTCGTATGAAATGGCCAAAACTTGGATGAACACAATTATATGCATAACAAAGGACCCTTTCACAAGCGCGATTGAGAGGGCTCTAAATAGGCAACCTTGAAGTAACGAAAATAAAGAGATTCAGTGTTACGCTGGTTTCCACCCTCCGGCACGCAAAGTCGTCCTCAGACTAACACCACCACACACTCTTAAACAACGCCGAAGGGACCGTTAATCTCCCTTCCTCCAGCTAGTTTGGGTGAGATTTGGGATGAAGAGCATAGGCCTTTACACGCAGCTAATCTAATTTTTGGCAAGTCTTGTCGTCTGTTAAACTTGGGCTCCTCCTAGATGTAGCAATTCACCCGACAATAAGAATGCCATGAAGCCTCGCACGCAAACTTTTTGTTGTTTTCATTTTACAATAGAATCATTTTTATAACAACTCTAACCTTATTCTCTATGCGCGGTAGTAACGAGATTGTCTGCAGCCATCATTCTGCTCCTCTTACCTATAGATGCGAACCACCAGCCCCCTGACCCAGCCTCTGGTAACGAGACCATCGCAATCATGTGAGAAAAGGCCTGAGAAAACAAGACAATGTATAGAATATCCACCAATCTTTACCTACAAACACCCTATCGCCGTGTCCAAAGACGACATGACTAAGGCCCTCGCGAGGTCAGAAGCATCGCTAGCCACAAGGACACCATCGCGTGGGAAGAATCGCCAAGTCCAATTACCCTTGTTATGATGCAACGAAGGGTCCCCAAGGCTTGGAATTCCTGTGCCCTTACGTGAAGGACCTCTGAAGTTGAGAAATCCTCTGCCTCAACCCAAGGAGGGTCATTGAAGTAGGGCCAAGCAGTATGATACAAGTGGAAGAAGGAATGTCTTTGATAATCTTAAGTAGCTAAACGCAGTATCTATCTAATGGAAACACACGCTCATGGCGCTGTGACAAAGAAGATGTGTCTCTGACTTGGATGTCATAGTGATTGAGAAAGGGGTATGGTGAACAGTTTGTTGCCATCCTCCCTTAATTCAGTGACATTGCGAATAATTACGTGATATAAGTGTAATCACCTTGATAGCTGTTTAACTTATTTTTTCTGCTCCATTGACTCTTAGAGTTTAACTGTCTGAGGTATTTGAACAAGTATGGAAATAATGTGTAAATATCGTGTCAGCATGGTCAACGTAAGCGTACTCACCGCCATCACTCAATACAGCAGTTGTAAACAAGAAGATGACTAATATATGTATAGAGTAAGAGTAAATATGAAATTGGGATCTGGTAACTGCGTAAGTCTGCACTCAATGGGATATTTCAGTGAGCCCTCGAACCTAATGGCGGTACAGACGTCTAAACAAAGAACCAGGTGACTCCAGCAGCGCCCGGGGTTGCCCGCTCTCTACCAATCTCCCTTGGTCCATTACAAATACCAGATCAAAGTCTAGTATAGTGTTTAGCCGGTGGACCACAGCTATTACAGTGTGCATAGAAAATGACTCCATCACTACTCGCATAATGACTTCTTCCGCAACGGAGTCCACTGATGAAGTAACCTCATCCATAACCAAAAGCGATGCGCCCTCATGACGCCGAAGCACGGCCCTTGCCAACGCAAACAGTTGCAGCTCTCCTCGAGAGAGCGACACGGAGGTTGATTGTGTCATCGTCGCGTCTAGGCCGCGCGGGGACGATAGAATGTGAGATAAACCAACACGGCCCAGCTCTTTCTTGATCTCGGCATCTGAGTGTCGACGCTGCGGGTCGAGGTTGTAGCGAATGCTTCCCGGGAACACCGTGGGATCTTGCGGCATGACTGTTACAGAACTTCTGATGTGGTCCCTCCGGGACCGGGCGATGTCGACGTTGTCGATGGTGATGCGTCCATCCAGGACCTCTGCAAGACGAAGAAGCGTTAGAAGCATGGTGGTTTTCCCGCTGTAGTTGCAGTAGATCAGCATGGATAGCACAGTTCACTCTTGTGCCGATCAGTTGGGGCAACTCACCTCCCTGTTCGGCCACAAACGCCAACCTTCTGCCCTGGCGTGATATGAAATGTTACGCCATCCAAGATGATATCGGAGCAATTTCTAAATCGATGGTGAGCGTCAAGTGTCTTCGCTGGGGGCCCTTCATCTCACCTATATGCCGACTTCACTCCATCAAACCTTACGGATGCATGTGTTAAACCCCACCCAGGAGGCAGTTCTCTGTTTTCTCCAGGTTTGTTTTCAGATGGCGTCTGGTTGGTGAAATCCTGTATCCGTTGGATAGCTCCCATTGAAGTTTCCAGCTGTGCCCAACCCTGTATAACGTAGGTCAACGTGGCGCTAAATGTGACAATGTTTGTTAAGGACACGCCAAGCGCACCGCCATCCGTCGTCCAGCTTGGCAACTGCGTTACTAACGCCATTACAGTCACACCAACGCCTGCAAAAACGAGGTCCAAGACGAGGTTCAGCCATCTTTGCAAGCAGTAAGTCATGTACAACGCCCGCTGAGATCGGTCCAGTGCGTCGCGTTGGCGCTCCACCCAGTACCGCTGCCATCCGAACGCGCGAATAGTAGCCAGCCCTGCCAGCGTCTCGATGAAGTGTGACAACAGCGGGGAGCGAGCTTCGATCTCTAGGGTTCGGATCCGACGGGAGGTGCGCAAATAGACCTTCTGTAAAAGGTACAGCACCCCGAGGAGTGGCGGGAACGAGAGCGCGGTTAAAGCGGAGGCGTACGCTATAAGGAATGCTTCGGCAACGATTGTGAAGAACCCGTCGATGGACTTCGCAAGGGCGAGAGTAAGTTGTAAGTCAACGATGGCCAAATCCTCACTGAACCGGTTGACAATGCTGCCGGATCCGGCGGCCACCAAGAAATAATACGGAGCGGCGATGGTCGTGGAGAGCAAATCTTGATGAAGCCTGGCTGCTGCCCGAGGAACAGCAACAAGCTTCAAGGACCACGAGAATGAGACCAGGACTATGAGGGCAACGACAGCCAGGAGTACATACACCGTCATGTACAACGTAGTGTTGGTCTCCTGTCTACGGCTCTCGGATTCGGTCCACCATTTCAACCATAGATCAGGAAACTTGAAACAGAACACGAAAGTGGCGCTCGAGGCAAACACCAAAAACGAGGCCGCCCATCCCGTCGTCGAGAAGTAGTACTTGTATAAGGGTAAGCCGGTACCGCTGGAAGTCTGCGTTGCAGGTGGTGTGGCTTCGACCGCCCCCACGACGCGGCCATCTCCACTCGGTCGACACTCATGTTCTGTCTCCTCTGCTGGATCTTGTTCCTTGTCCAAGTCGTGCTCTACAGGAGGCGATGGGTTATTGGGTGAGTTTTCGGAGAGATTTCCGACTTCCATGACGAAAGTTGAGTCGAAATATGCGGCGTGCTTTGCGTTTGACGCTGCCATCATGACTGTGATGCCAAGTCGTCTGCAGAGGCCGTTTGGCCCTAACACGTTATGGGCCACCGCTCTTTCGGTAGACAAATCCAGCCCACTGAGAACGTCGTCGAGAAGCAAAATTTCTTTCCGCGAGTAGAGTGCTCTTGCTAAGCTCACTCTCTGCTTCTGGCCGCCGCTTAGCCGGGAACCGTTGCTTCCCACAAGCGTGTATTCCCTCTGGGACAGCCAGGAAATATCCCGACCTAGATCGCAGGCCGCAATTACCTCGGACAGCCAGTTTTTGTCAAGATTCAATGGTCCAGTGATGACATCACGAACAGAAAGGTTGGGCAGCCATGGCTCCTGTGTGCAAAAGGCGATGTCAAGGGACGGCTTTCGAAAGGTCGAACCTCGGCACTGGCGTAGCTCACCGAGAACAGAGAGCAGAAGCGAGCTTTTCCCGCTTCCTGTAGGACCGAAAACCAGCAGATGTTCCCCCTGGCGAACTGTAAGGGAGATGCTATGGAGCACACTCGCCGAATCTGCCGAGAAAGCGAAGTCCGCTTCCTCAATACGAACTAGCTCCCCAGCTGTAAGGTCGGCAGCAAAAACGGGGGATGTTACGCCCTCGACTTCCACCCAGCCTATCTTGGATGACTTGATGAGAGTTCCCTTGGGAAGAAGCGACTCCATCTCGACTTGTTCACATTCGTGGGAGCAAGGTGTTCCAAATTCGCTTTCTGTCTCTTCGTCCTCGTCGAACCACTGAACGTCCCGATCTTGACTTAGTATGTAACGTCACATACCCCCTTTCCGACCACCCCCCCATTCCGACCACCTTAACCCCACCAAACTACACCAAAACAACCTATATCTAAGATCCTTATAAATAGTTAACTACTTAGTCTTTTTATCTATAACTAGAATTATAAGTAAGATAAGTATAGAAGTTTAAAATATTAAAGTTAGTTTTTAGTATTTTTTAATTTAATAAGAAGTATTAGTACTACTTACTAAGCTGTTAGTAGTTACTAGTATCTTACTAGTAATCCTTAACAGTTTAAAAACTTATATAACTTTCTATATTATAAGTAAGTATATATAAAACTTTCTATATATAGTTAAAAAGAGTATTCTTACTATATAGAAGTAAAAGAATAAGTTATATAATTACTAATAATTATATAGTAAGAGATTAAAAATCTTACTAATAAATCTTTAGTAAGGAAATTATAAATATAGCTATAAATCTATTAGCTTACTAGTAATTATAAGTTATATTAGTTCTTTAGATACTTTTAGCCTATAGATATATATAGTAATTATATTAGACTTTTAAACTTAGTTTTACTAAGCTAAATATATAAGTATAGTTTCTTAGGATTTTACTAGTAAAACTGTACTATAAGCAATTATCCCTAAGTTTATAATTAATATTAGAGTATTATATATAAGAACTATAGTTTCTATAATATAATATATTTATTTCTATAAAATCTTTTTAGTATAATTTTGCTATTATCTATAAGCTATATATCGTATAGTTATAAAGTAGTAGGTTTTGGTGTAGCTTGGTGGGGCTGAGGTGGTCGGAATGGGGGGGTGGTCGGAAAGGGGGTATGTGACGTTATGTCTGGATTCGATCGTAGCAGCCGATTGACCCTATGAACCTGGGCACGGCGAAGACGAAGTAGACGATTGGGTAGCTGAGCAAGACTATTAGCGACAGTGAGGTGAAGGCCTTGGCCGGATCTAGACTTTCTCCGCCGCGTTGGTGTATCAGGAAGTAGTAAAGAAGGAAAGTAAGAACCGGCGTCAACACTAGGGTTGCATTACCCAAAGCCTGCTGTGCTGTATCGACTTTTCGGTATGCCCGAGAGTGGTCAATTTCCCTCTGTCGCTTTTGCTGAACATTTTCGGCCAGAGGCGCGGCCATTCCCATCATCTTGATCGATTTGATATTGTTCAAAAGATGAGTTGTGTCCGCAGCTCTGTCCTGGATTGACTCAATCCATATCTTTTTGTTGGTTCGGCAGGATCAAGGCTGCCGGAATGGCGGTTCGGAGTTAAGGGGAGGATCGGGGTTAAGGCGGTAAGTGGGTCCACAGCCCACTTGCCTCCTTCAGCGGCCTGGGCGCAGGCACCCCTGTTGTGTTATTTCCTCCCTCCTCCATAGCCGTTCACCAATCCAGAAGTGAAGTTATCACCATTATCGATATATCGAGAAACCTGTGCCAACACTGATCAGTGGTTGACTATAACCACAGATACGCTAGGCAAAGAAGAGGATTTCGGCGGTTCATTGCGAGCCCCTGGAATCGCTACAACGATCTCTTCCGTCGTTCAGTCGGCCGTCGAGATTGCCTTGAGGAGACTCGCCTTCCGTCGTTCAGTCGGCCGTTGACGATACCCTCAAGTTGCGTCGTATCACGCTGCTTATCGACCTCGCGAAGTCAGGCTTCGCTCGATAAGTATCTTCACATCGCACGATTTTTTCCTTCCTTCCGAATTTTCACCCTTCACCTCACCCGAAAAATCCATTCGCGGACCATCACCACCATCATCGTATGGGCCGGCGGACCATCACGACCATCACGAGACCTATATAACGCGCCCTTCACGCTCCTCCTTACCCTCTTTCTTCTTCCCTTCACCTGAGTCGCAGGCCTTGACGCTGATAATGAGACGCTGAAGCGGAAGTACGAGGTTGAGCTTGAGGACCACAGTGCTCGACGAACGCGAGAAAAACAACAACAACGCGACTTTCACTCTCGCGAAGGGCACCGCTACCATCACAATCATCATCACATCTTTCACCCCATCATTCGTCCCTTCATCACCGGTCTGACCTTCCATCACAATGGTCAACCCATCGGGTCAATCAAGTTCGTCGCAACCCAGGGTATTGACGACCCCTAACCTCCTTCCTGTTCCTTCAGCTCTCGCGAGATACGTCGATTATACGTCATGGGGCGACGTCGACGAGGAATTCACAGACCAGTCAGAGACGAAAAGACTGGCCTCCTACATCGCCTACGCCATCGCTCAATGGGAACATGACGGCCTCTATGGACGAGATCTCTGGCGTGCCTTCGTCAGGGACTTTCGCGGATGGACCGAAGAGACCATCCATGCCGCGAACAACGCCGTGAAGGAGATCTGGAGGGACACCCTCCGCGAGAGAGGAGTATACGTGTCCAAGGACCGCGAGAGCATCGCTTCCAACCTCCTCAAATGTCTCGAACATCAAGGGTACCATGAGTGGACCATCGAGGAGGTCGATGAGGTGGTCAAGGACAGCACGAAGTTCAAAATCCTCATCCAAACAGACACTGCCTACAACGACATCATAGATCCGAACCAGAACTTCCCGAAGGCGACAACCTCATCATCACGGAGAGACACCATGGGCAGGATCAACGACAACCAGCAGGCCGCCGTCGATCATGCTCAACGAATGGAGGATATGTTGGAAGATACCAACGACAGATTCACGAGGATGAAAGGGAAGTCATCTATCGACAAGGAAACACGACGATCACGTCGAAGCACTCGATTCTTCCCGAATGAACCCGACGATGATGATGACATGAATGGACTAACAGGAGATGACCATGAAGGTCTACCCAATCCAACCAGCCGCCATCGTCGGAGAGACTCCTTCTTCCCGCCGTCGAACACGATCGGCGGACATGGGGGCTCACAGGATCCGATCGATCACCGTCAACGAGAACGAGAGTCATTCATCCCATCACCAAGCTATGATGACGAAGAGAAGCTTCAGTCAAGGGTATACGGAGATCTCGCCCGGATCCTCAACACCGACAAGATGAAATACGGTGGAGACATGTACGACGTCTTCGACATGAAGCTCGAGATGTTCTTCGACGCATGTGACAAAGTCGGTATCAAACAACAGCACTATTCGCGTGCCTTCTCAATGATGCTTCGAGACAAAGCTGCCGACTTCTATTATCGACGCGTCGGCAAGAGCAGCAACAAAGACTTTGCCACTATGGTGAAGATGGTTCGTGACCACTTCGAAACCCCTCAAATGAAGCAGTCATACATCTCCGAATGGCGAGATACCACTTTCATCAACGTCAGCGAGAAACACCCCGACAAAAACAAGCTGGAGGTCCTTGAGACCCTCATCGAGAGGCTTGAGGTCATTCAGAGGGCACTCCCAGACAGTATGCAGAATGACGAAGCCATGAAGATGCAGCTTCTCAATGCATGCGCCGGAATCGAGGAGTGCAATCTCTGCCTGTATGCTCCGGCCCCTACACTCGAAGGGGTATGCTCACAACTTCGATCATCGATCGCGACTGCGATGCGTGTTGTCCCTCATCGACAATACACATCCGAGGGAAACGACCAATACGTCACCGATCGACAATACCGTGGCTCCGGCAGGGACAACCGCTTCGGAAGAAGAGGCCATTCGCAAGGCGACTCGTCTTCAGGCAACAGTCGCGACCGTGGCCCTCCGACCGACAAGAAATGCTACGTCTGTCGTCGACAGGGATGCTACTCCACGCGTCACACTGCAGACGAGCGGCGTGAGGCCTACGCGAAGTTCAAGGGCAACAAGTACGTGAGAGATACGTCGAAAAACACATACACGTCCTTCCTGGCCAGCTACGAAGGGTGCGACGGCAACAGCTCCAGCGACGAGGATATTCGCCACCACCTCGAGGTCACTTCTGCTGCCAGCCTCGGCGACGAGTCGGACCTCGATGAGGGCGGGTGTGACAATGCCTTCATGGTCAGCACCGCCTTCTTCGGCGAAAAGAGCTTCGACGGAGACGCACTTACATCATACCTTGCCGATCAGTCCGTCCGTCATCAATTGACGAAGACCGATGACTTTCGCGAGAAGCCCAAAGGCGAGGCAACGGCCTTCACACTCGATCGATACTCATCGGAGGTATTTCAAGGCATCCTTCCGGATACTGGCGCCGCCAACTTCTCCACGGCAGGCCAACACCAGGTGGCCGCCCTCCAGCGAAGTCATCGCGACTTGACGACCGATACATCACAAGTCGGGCAAGCGAAGATTCGATTCGGCAGCGGTGAGCCCGTCCTTTCAGTCGGGACCGTCACCGTCCCTACTCCCTTCGGCCCGATCGACTTTCACGTCGTCCCCGCCGATACCCCGTTTCTGCTGTGTCTTCACGATATGGATCGGCTTCACATTCAGTTCGACAACCTGGCCAACGTCATGCGCCAAGGGAAGCTTTCCGTACCCGTGATCCGCAAATGGGGTCATCCATGGATGCTGCTGGGACCGCCTGAGCAGACTATCGCGACGTGTCACCTGACGGACACAGAGCTTCGTCGACTACATCGTCGCTTCGGCCATCCTTCGATCCAACGACTACATAAAGTCCTTCACGAGGCTGGTCACAAGGTCGAAATGACCGCGATCGAGCACCTCACGAAGGTATGCCACCAATGCCAGATGAATGGCAGCGCGCCCCAGAGGTTCAAGTTCACGTTGCGCGACGAGTGCCACTTCAACCACGAGATCTTCATTGACGTTGTCTACCTTGACGGTAATGTTCCTGTCCTTCACATCGTCGACTTAGCCACTGCCTTCAATGCCGGGCGCTTCCTCCAGGACATGACTGCGAAGTCTGCGTGGGAGGCACTCCGAATGGCATGGATCGACGTGTATCAGGGACCACCTGACTGGATCGTGGCCGACGCTGGGCGTAACTTCGTCGCATCAGAGTTCCGCCAAGAGGCCGAAGCAATGGCCTGCCAGCTCAAGATCATTCCCGTCGAGGCACATCACAGCATCGGCAAGGTCGAGAGATACCACGCGGTGCTGCGCAGGGCATACACCGTCATCAAAAACGACTGCCCCATGATGCCCAAGGAGGCGGTACTTCAAGCGGCCCTGAAAGCGATCAACGACACGGCCGGGCCAGACGGCATCGTCCCGACCCTTCTCGTCTTCGGGGCATACCCGCGTCTAACCCATGACTCGGCACCCTCGTCAAGCATCATACAACGTGCTGCCGCCGTCAGGAAGGCCAGCGAAGCCATCAAGAAGCTTCACGCAACGCGAAAGGTCAATGACGCCCTCGCAACGCGGAATGGACCAGACACCTCTGCCACGAAGGTTGCAGAGATCGGATCCCTTGTGCGCGTGTGGCGCGAAAAGGGGGGATGGACGGGACCCTTCCGCCTGCTGGCGATCGATGGCGAAGACTGCGTCGTGGATGCCAACGGCGCGAGGACTTTCCGATCGACCGTGGTGAAGCCATACCACACCGATCCTGACGATGCTTCCCCTGATCCGGAGATCATCGACACAAGCAACAGAGAGCGCAATGATGAGCAAAGCGACGTGGTTCGAGACACCATCGTCGTCGCGAACCCGACGCCGCAACCAGCACCGCCACCGCCGAGGCGCACAAGAGGCAGGCCGCGCAAGACGCCTTCCGACGGGGCCGCCCTCCTCCAGGAGACTGACGTTGAGATCGTGGTCTTCATGTCGGCGAAGGAAGAGGCCGATTGGACCCTGGCGGTCAAGTTGAGAAATGAGGGCATCATCATTACCCTCGGACCTCCCTTCGAGCAATCGACGAAGGCAGAGATCCAGACTCTCATCGACCGAGGGGTCTTCCGATTCATCAAGTATGACCCCGTCCTCCATAAGGGTATTCGGATCTTCAAGTCACGCATCGTCAATGAAGTGAAGAACAAGACGACCGACGCCCCATACGAGAAGTCGAGACTCGTGATACAAGGTTACGCAGACGATGGCAAAATGACCATCCTCACTCAGTCCCCTACTATTCAGCGAGCAAGTCAACGACTCATCCTTGCTCTCGCCGCGTCGCTGCTCACCCATGAGGGCTTCACACTTTGGCTCCGAGACATAACCCAGGCGTATACGCAGTCAGAGTCGAGGCTGAAGCGGATGATCCTGGCGAGGCTTCCTGCCCAGATCCGTGACCAATACTCGAAAGACACCATCATGGAGGTGATCAAGCCCTTATACGGCATCGCCGAGGCGGGAACTCATTGGTGGGCTACCTACAATCGCCACCACAAGGAGCATCTCGAGATGACCTCATCGACGTATGATCCCTGCCTTCTGCTGCCGTCAGATGACAGTGACCATTTCGGCATCGTCGGAATGCAGACGGATGACACCATCGGGCTCTCCGACGCTGAGTTCGACGTGAAGGAAGACGATGAGCTGAAAAAGGCCAACTTCACGGCGAAGCCGAAGACGTACCTGACCGTCGATAGTCCCCTTCTCTTCAATGGTGGTATTGTCTCAAGGGAGTCACCTGACAGCACAGTCCTCGTCCAGCGCCAGAAGGGCCAAGGGGCGAAGCTTCAATTGATCGACGCAAAGTCGCCGACCGCCAAGCAGGATTATGTCCAGCAGAGAGCTCGAGGAGCATACATCGCTTCAATCTGCCAGCCTGAGGCGTGCTTCGATCTGTCGACTGCTGCTCAGCAGCAGGACCCGACGGAGGAGGATATCAAGAACCTCAACAAGCGCCTGAAATGGCAGATGGAGTCCCTTGACAGAGGACTCACTTTCGTACCGCTGGATCTGCCGACCGCAAAGCTCTTTGTTTTCGCGGATGGATCATTCGCTAACAATCGCGATATGACCTCACAGCTAGGCTTCATCATCATTCTCGGAAACGAGAAACAGATCGATGATGATACCTTCAAGCTGACCGGCAACGTCGTCCACTATAGCTCAACGAAGTCGAAAAGAGTCACCAGAAGCGTGCTGGCTTCAGAGATCTACGGCATGGTGGCAGGCGTCGACACGGCCTATGCCATCTCATCCACGCTGAGCATGATCACGAAGAAACTCCACCTTCCCACTATTCCCACCATTGCGTGCACCGATTCATACTCACTATACGAATGCCTCGTCAAGTTGGGCACGACGCAAGAGAAAAGACTCATGATTGACATCATGGCCTTGCGACAGTCATATGAGCGACGCGAGCTATACGAGGTCCGGTGGATCGACGGCAATGACAACCTGGCAGACGGGTTCACGAAGTCATCGCCGAACCAGGCGCTGGAGCAATTCATCACAACCTCATCGGCAGAGATCCGAATGGAGGGATGGGTCTCACGAGCCTGCCGAAAGGAACCCACCGAGCAAAGCCGTCATCAAGACGAAGAGCCTGCGAAGCTGCGAGAAAACAAGATCCTCACCCGACCGTGAGAAGGGCCACCGAGGCCAAGCCCGCGAGGCTGAGGAAGGATACACGGGATACATGGGATACGCGGAGGATCATGGAGACGAGAAATGAGGCAATCGACAGCGGTAATTCGTCAAACGAAGGAATACGCCTCCGACGCTGCGGCCGAAGAGAAACGCCCCTGATCGTGACGTTGTGAGACTGCGTTGCTTCACGCGGGGGAAATGGGAGGAGGAACACATCACGTGGGGAGGCCACGTGACCTGTAAAAGTATTATACTTTTGTTTTATTGCGTTTTTGGAGGAATTGGCCGATACTGCGAAAAACACGAAAAGGGCACTTTTTCACCATAAGAAAAAGTTGCCAGTGTTGGTTCGGCAGGATCAAGGCTGCCGGAATGGCGGTTCGGAGTTAAGGGGAGGATCGGGGTTAAGGCGGTAAGTGGGTCCACAGCCCACTTGCCTCCTTCAGCGGCCTGGGCGCAGGCACCCCTGTTGTGTTATTTCCTCCCTCCTCCATAGCCGTTCACCAATCCAGAAGTGAAGTTATCACCATTATCGATATATCGAGAAACCTGTGCCAACACTTTTGATACTTCGTCGCCAATTTACCCAGATAAACACTCCCGATGGCGCATGCTGGGAGTCAAATGAGTCGGATGAAATCCCCTCTTAAGACGCAACAGACTTACTGGTCGAGATTACCAGCGGAGGAAAGCAAGCCCAACCAAGCTCCCGACCCAGCATGATGATAGCCAGGCTTACTTCGATCGGTGTTGCCCAAATAACATCCAACATCTCGATGCCCGCCATGATTCGGTCAACGTCGGTGCTCATGAGTGTAACCGCAGCAGTATCTTTTGCCGTGGCCAGGTCAACCAGCAGTGAAGACTCATGAATGACACCTATCAAACCACTCCGAAATACGAGCATGGTTCTATAGATCATGTGCTTGTATGCCGCAGTAGAAAAGGCGATCCCAGCATAAATCAAAGCAGCTGCGCCTGTGAGAAGAACACCAGCGTCTCGCTTGTCCATGCCATCATCCCTGCTCAAAAGTTTCACGGCCGCATTGATGAGCAACGGTTGTGAAAATTTACAGGCAATCAAGAGAACACGGGCAGGTACAGCGGCCAGAAACTGCCATCGGAATCACGAAAAGGTTGCAAACAAGAGTGAGTGCCCGCTTCTTGGTGGACACCAGTGCTTCCAGACTTGGGCCAATCGAGTCTGTTGTCGTGCTACTGAGAGCTTGGGGTCTAGGCATGGAAGATGGTCGAGCTCCAGGGGGACGCGATAACCGCGTTGGATAGTCGGCGTAAGCCACCAAAACATACTGCGGTTCACTATACCTCCAAGTGCCTCAGGCGACGTTTGGCTGTAAGGGGCCTGAAGATAGCCCCTCTTGCTCGTGGACTCTAGCAAGAAGACAACAACCTTGACAAGCAATGCCGCTGCTCGTGTCAGCGGAACAAAAACATTGTCTTGGCGTACCCACAGGGTCCGTAGTATCGGAATATCACACAGGCCGGAACCCAAGAGGTACAACGTAACAACAGGTGATGGAGAAATGGAACGATCATGTTCTAGATAGGATAGAAGGCAAAGACAAGTTGTTGCAGTCACTGCAGACAGTGATGCACTTAGGGATAGATAGCTCGGCTCGTTGTCAAGTGATATCCACTGCACCATGTGGACTACTTGGAAGAAAGCCAGAGTACATATAGCGAGCTATTGGGAAATTAGCTGTAATTCTCATCGCTGTGTTCAGTTCAAAAAGAAAAAAACCAAGCGTATAGCACGTACAATCTTGACATACTGATAATTGACCGTGGTTGAGATTGATTGTATTTTTCTCGATTGCCTCAGTAGGTATGGAGTCCGACCTAGCGTTGCCAGCGTCAAGATGGCTGACGGGACAATCGTCAAGGCTAGGTCCTCAAAGACTAGAGTGAAATCATTGCCGTTCCGGCAAGGAGGTTGAATGAGAGGCCCCAGGTCGTTGTCAACACTAGGCGGACAGACACTTTGAAACATTGACCTCGTCGTTGGAAGGTGATAGCCCATGCTAAGCTTTTTGTAATTACGCAAGCGAGGAGCAAGACAGAAGGGTAGAGTTGCAAGCGAGGAGCAACGATGAGGCAATTTGGCAGCCGTCACGTTCTTATGATAAATCTTCGGCTGTGAATTGGAGAAGGACATTCTGTCCGCTCTAGGAAGGGAGTTCGTTGGGCAAAATACAGACTTAGAGAGGAAAATGACTTGAGCTGTGCTAGGGCTAGATAAAGCCGCATGAGGCGGATTCCAACTTCATGCCAGTATAAGCAGACCTTGCTCTCCGGACTTTGAAAGATTTTGCCCAAGGTCAATGTCCTAAAAGCACTTGAAACCCCTAATAATTCCGTCTACCTACAGGTACCTACAGGTAGAGCCTTTCTACTCTGTGAAGCATGCGGGAAGTTTTAGCATGCAGGAAGTTTTGCCAGCTGGTTTGGTATTGGGCAAGGTTAGGCTGACTAGTCCTGCCCTTGTCAGATCAGTCTGTTGACGCGATCGAAACGCAAACTTGGTACGTGCGTGAGTATCTGGATGTACTGCTATAAAGTTACGCGTTTAACTGCCGGCTAAGTTCGTGAAAAAAGGGCGATTCTCCCCTTAGTTGGGGCCCATAAAGGTCAGGCGTGCATTAAGTTAAGTACTGCCACACCTCTGCAAACCTACACTACAGGGAAAACTATGAATGCAACTACGGTACAGATAGGGTTTCAAATATTCTCCGAAAGCTTAAAGTGTTAAGAAGTAACCCTTGTGTGCGTACAATTTTGCGTATCATATTGCGTGTCTTTTTCTGTACCCACAAGAAGATGAAGACGTGCCTCCAAACTATAATGAACCACTTTCGGCCCACCGGTAAGCTCGCAATATCACAATCCTTGTTTGTTGGTTATCAGGTTGTCTCATGTGGGAGCTTAGAGGCAGCTGTCAAAACCCTTGTTTCGACTGCCCTGATCACAAGCTTTTTCTATCGCTGATCCCACCGGTAGGCAACATTTTCAAGGTTACCCAGCCACACGCAGCGACCAATGCCGGGAGTGATGGTGTCCTTTTTCTCAGGGCTCCTGGCATCCCCCTCAATTATCACTTTGTTGCAGTGCCAGACATGCTCTGGGCTGGCAGCTTTGTAGTAGACCCCAACATCCCGCTTGCCTTCGGACAGCCGCTGCAGCGCGCTCGCAGCAAGCCTCCACAAGTGCAGGCAATGCGCCCGGTGATATTCCCACACGGTGTGAAAACGGACATTGTAGCCGTCTTCGCCATTCTCGAACGCGGCAAGCATGACATCTTCGAGAGTTGCCGGCTCGGTCATTGCCTCGTCCCTGTAGATGGGAAATGTCGCCCTCCCTGTTGCGAAAGTATGTAGATCGCTGGAGTTGGATTCGGACTGCTCCGCAACCGCGCGGTCGTAACATGCAGCGGGAAGCCAGCCACTTGTAGAAGTAGAGTTCTATTAGCGCCATGTTTGCCAAGCTTGAAGACAAAACGAAAAAGAAAGAAAAAAAAAGGTCTTGAAGTCAGCATAGGGTGGTTTACTTAACGTAAACATCAAAAGTACAGCCTATTGCACGAGCTTCCTCTGGCGAGGAACCGCACAGCGGGTTCGGTCCCTCGGGAGGGGACAGATAAGAGCGGAGGTGATGTTGAGAGGTGAATTGGATTATGCAGATGCTGAGAATCAGGAGGATTGTGATTGAGTAGTAGAAGTGTGGTGATGTGTAAACGTAGTGCAGTTTGCGGCGACTTGCCTGCCAATCCTTTCTGGTAGTTACAGCATCGTCATCGTTCTGGAACCAAATGGTGCGGGAGAGATGACTAGATATGTAAGAAGTTGCAAGGTGACGTTTCTCTTCGTCCTCTGTTAAGTTGTTGTAGTCTGACATTTTCGATTTCTTTTGTCACGTAGGAGTAATCAGCAACTACAGTGTAGTAAGGATCTTATATCCAACTGATCGCTTTTTGTAATATCAAACTTGAAGAAAAACTCAGAAGGATTACGCGGACGCTTTTCATTACCTTCCGCTAAAAAATCCTTCCTGTTAAGAAAGGTAACATTAGAGAATGCGAGCAACAGTGCTTGTCAGCCGGTTGGGCAGGCTCGACCAGGCTCGACCAGGCTGCACCTATCCATACAAGTCATTCTTGCTTTTCGATTGACTTTTTTGCCCCTCAACTCGCCTCACTTACATCTTGACTGATCCTTGGTTCTGCAAGCGCAATCCCTACTAGCCGCTGACCTGATAAGGTGAAGGAGAAGCAGGGCCTATATTTGAAAGGTACACACAGTATATATAAATTCAGAAGCAGCTTTTCCTCAACACTTAGATGTTTGAACGTCTTCTTTGCCAGAATTAGCTAACTGCAACATTAGACGAATGAAGATCTGTGTAGTCCAGACCTCGTACGAGGGATCTAACTCCCTTGTAGAAAAGGTGAACATTCGGCAAAGACCCCTTACGTAGCTCATGCACAATCCTTTAATAATGCTGCTTTCACAATAGCTCGATCCGTTCTGCGATCCAGGCCGATATATTTCCACGGCAGTTCACCAATTTGAGCATCGTTTCATCCGGAAGAGTTCGTTCGAAGAGGATATTGACCAAATTTGCGACGATGAGACGTACGAAATGTATTTTAGCTGCTTGGTAGGTAATGTTCCCTCTCGCTGCGTTTGGTCTTAAGTACCTACTCAGCTGACGTAGATTTTCTTCCCATAGTGGGGAGGACCGCGAGACAACGTTGCAGGTCAAGCCGCGGCGGCGTATCTCGAGAGCAAAGGGGTAGAAGTCTTGACCAACACAGCCAGTGCCATGCGACTGTGCAATGACAAACTCGAATTCTACGCTAAAGTCGAGCCCGCCGGCATCCGAGTGCCCGGAAACGGACCAGGCTGCTTTCCTAAAATCGTGAAGCTGAGAGACGGGGCCAACTCGGAGACATTGGATTTTGACTCCATCTGCCACGATGAGCGCCAGCTGAAAGAAAGAGGGGCTCTGGTGAAGACACTGAAGCCAGATGCGGAGTGTCTCGTTCAAGACTACATCGTTGGCAGCGAGGTCAACGTGGTTGTGGTTGAAATGGGCCGTGCTGTGGTTGCTTTAGAGCCGGTCGAATATGTGTTCCCGCCAGACACCCCGACGGGTCGAGCATTTCTAACGTTTGACAACAAGTTTGTGAATGTTGGTAAAGGCGTTGTACGGACGAGGATAGTCATCGACGAGCCACGAAGGTCGCGCATTCGCGAAACGTCACAGAACGCTTTCAAGGCGGCCGGTATGCAAGGTGGCAGTGGTTGGTGCCGCGTCGACATGCGAATCGATGCAAAAACGGGCGAGATTTATGTCCTCGAGATTAACGCGTTCCCGACCGTCTTTTACCCCCGCGGGGCATTCACCAGCGACAAGGTTGTAGAGCGGACATATCCGGGAGGGCACGCAGCCCTCTTTGACATGCTTCTTGCCACAAAATTGATCCAGACCAAGGCCTACTGTCAAGCTCATAGGACCGTCAGCACTTTCTTTGACGATTTCTCCAAGAAGTACGAGATTGTCTGGGAGATGCCCAGCATCAAGACGGTACGCAACGTCATGGCTGTGGACTTTGACTGGGCGGGCAGCGTACTGGACCTTGCTTGCGGGTCTGGATTCCTTGGTAACGCGCTTTATGATGCCGGTTGGACATCCTCAGTAGTAGTCGGCGTCGACATTTCCCCAGATATGGCTACTTCGGAGCGCACAAGAAAGTACTACAAACAACCCATCCACCTTGAGCCGATTGAAGAGTTCATCATGACCGCCGACCCGTACGACCATATTGCTTGTTTCAACGGCTTGCAGTACCTGTCGCCGGTCTTGTTCACCGCTGTCTTGTCTCGAATGTTCATGCTTGCTCGCAAGTCCGTCTCGTTTGAGGTGGATGACATGCCTTGGGAGCATGTCCAGAGCACTAACGAGAGGATTGGGTCCAACGCTATTTACAACAATACGCCGACGATGGCTCGATTCCCAACTCCACTGAGCTGGAAGAGAGTGCTCGAGAGGCAACAGTTCTTGTTCCGTTCCCCAAACACCGGTGTCGATGTGCAAGGCACTTTCTATCGTTTTGAGAAGTCGGAGCATTGCTTGTGTGAATGGCTATAATAGTAGAGCTTCTAATAGCTCTTGCAATAGTTTTCTGTAGTAGATAAATAAGGGCTTAAGCAAGACTCTATTGTAGATACCTGCATTAAGTTACACAAGAGCAGAAAGCTATTGTTAAAAGCCTTGGTGGGCTGCAACGATTAATAATGCGTTAAGATTGTAAACATTGGCACGACGAAGCGTTCTCACATTTCAGTATATAAGTGCATTTTTGAAGACCAACTGGCACATACGACCATACCCACTGGAGAACTCGGGATCCCGTCCGCTCTCCCATAGATAAGCCAGTGAGGGCCGGATTAGTAGTTGGGTCGGTGACGACCAGCGAATACCTGGTGTTGTATGTTATTTTTGCTTGGATTTTGATCTTGTTGTTGTCTCTATTGGCTCGAACATCCTTATGGACCGTGAGAGGTGGACTGAGAAAGTTGTTTGGCACTCGGACTTCGCAGACATGCCGGCATTCCGCGTCATCTGGTCCATCTGCCCTAGGATCATCATTGATGGTGCAGCCCTCTTCTTATGACTAGCTGGGTTGCAATGGCACGCTAGATCGTCTCTTGTATTTGGGCGTACCTGTTTTGGAGCTGCAGCAATAGACTTGGAGCTTATCGGATTCATCCAGAACCTTTATCCTTACAATGTACCTAAGTCGGAAGCATCCAGTGTCCTCGGAATCCCAATTCCATCCCAGGAAGTTTGGCACCCTCCACTTCAGTTAAACCATCCCTGTACCATACCTCGACACATCACCCCCTACCCGGCATTCTATCGTACTGCACCACACCACACCACAACCCGTCCATCCTCGTGAACCGGGTCGAGAACGCGTTTGCCGACTTTATCGACTCCCAGAACCACGGTCTCGGGCAAATCCAACCACCCTCATTGACCGCTTCTTCCAACTCGAAGCAGAGCTCGGCTGTCTCATTGACTCCGTTGGTTTTCGAGCACGGCTTCCAACGCCCATCCTCCATTCCATCAACCCCAGCTGCGACTCGAAACACGCTACTTCAGTCTGTCGACCTTCAGCCGTCTGCAACGCCCGACTCTGAACTGCCTGAAGGGTCTAGGGCATATCCCCGTCCGTCTGCGTCTTCTTCCTCTACACCACACACCACAGCCGACTCATTTTCGAAGCTCTGCCTAAGCTCGCTCACGCTTGTGCCTGCTGGAACACGGCTAGCAACTCCGTCCGCAAGGCAGCCAATCGCCGCCGTTCTTCCGACAACCATAGACCAGGTGTCGGGCAATTGCCCGGCATCGTAACCTGTGATCTCAATAAGGTCATGAATGGCTCTCGTTGCATGACACTTGCCACCAAACCGCAGCAACTATCGGAGAGTCCCTAGACGTTAAAGGTCGCTCAGCCATCCAACCAGAGATCACGCCTCAGGACAGTCTCCAAGTCTTCAAAGCCTCGCCCAGCCATGCCAGGATCACAGCCTCAAGCCATGGTGCCCAATACGGCTGTTAAGAGCAGGCATCAACATCTACCCGACACGAACATCGCCAACGTTAGTGAGTCTCTGGACCTGTCTGAGCCAACAATCGTGCCATCTTCCGATCCCACTACTGACAATATTTGCTTCCAGGTCAAACAGGGAGACAACGTGGACAACTCTAGCTACTTGAGCAGCGCTACCAAAGTTACTGAACTCACTGAAGGCTAGAGGCCATCTGAAACCTAGCAACGCTCCGCAGCTCCCATCAGCTAGCAGAGGGAGTTGCGGAAGAGAAGCAGTTGCCAGACCGAGACCGAGACCAAGCCCTACAGTTGTTGTGCAAAGGGTCTTCGTTCTCCCGGAACTGTTACCAGAAGAGGTGGTAAGCTTTGCCTTCGGGTTAGGTACTGCGCAAAGCTAGCCTGGCTAGCCTTACCCTTATCAGATCTAACTAGCGATATTCATGAAAAACGAACAGAGGACGTCTGTGAGTAGCGAAATGTACTTGTACAATGTACTGATGCTGTTAAGTGTAGCTGCACCTTTATAGCCTACCAACCAACCCCACGGGTAAAACCTTTGCCTGCAACCACGGTAGGGAGCCCACTGTTCGGCCCCGGGCTACAGCTGGAGAGTCTCCTGCCCCAGGGTCAGGCTTGAGGCAACATGGTTTCCACGACCCTCTCTGCCCTGCGTAACCTACGCTACGATTCCGTCATTGTTCTCAAGAATGTTCCGACGGGGGGTGGAAACAAGACTGCCGCCAGAAAGCTTGGGGTCCTGGTGGAATCGGTTCCGGAGGGCGGCGTCTTATCATCATGCTCGCGTGTATCAGATCTCTTTGGACTACACAGGTATCCGTGGCATATATCGAGGGAGGATGTGGAACACTCTGCAACTGTGACTCCAAGAACGAGTCTGGCCCATCCCAGACGCAGCACTCGTCCGGCCATACACGAGACTGGAAGTAACGACTAGGTCGGTCACAACTGCTCCCGCAGGCATCACAGCAGGACGGGGACAACAATTGTTGCATCGCTGTGCTTGTCCACGTTTTCCACGCGCTTGCCGGTGTTCCCGTCCCGCGGTCGACTCGCTGGCTTTTGTGGCGGCAGCGCTCCCTTGCAGCGTTCCTCGATCATCCTGATCTCTATTTTCATTTTGGCGACAGTATCGGGCGAGTTGATCCAATCTTGTTCGAGCTGAGTTCGACACACAACAGAACCATAACAGAGATCAGTCGCCTAGCTGTTCTGGCCTGTTATACTCAACCGACTCTTCTCGCAATGCACAACCGTCTCCGGCACTAGCCATGGCGAATCCATTCTCACATCTTACTCGGCCAACATTTCGACGTGCAAGATTCTCGGAAATGCGATTGGCCAATGAATCCAAAGCGTGCGTGAGTCTATCGCCCGCCTGGAGCACGAGCGCGAAGCTGCCAGTAAAAAGACCCTGGACGCAATAATCAAAACTCGCAACCTGGCACGTGGTCACTTGCAGTCGGCGCTTGCTGGCAACAAGCTCCAAAGGAACGATAATGGCACGCCCCGGATACTTGAGCAACTCATTGAGGCTATCTAAGCAGAAAATCAACGGCTAAAGGATTTTCGATTTTCGTGATAGAAAAACAAGCTGGCGTGCCGCGAGTCTTTTGGTGCCCGGAGGTTTTGAGGCAGAGCTGGACCTCGTCGAGGGTACATTGTCTGGGAGCACGGAGAGTGAGGGCCGAAGATCTCACTGACGGGCGACCTTGGCCCAAGTGGGAGCGGAAGAGAATGACAGGCAGACGTTTTCCCTGGGATTCAACCTGCCATACCTTGTGGGAGTAGGTTTACCCTCCATGATGAAACAGAAGCCCTAGACGTTGACATTCAACATCCCTATGTAGGACACTTGTGGATTGCTCCGTAATGTGTTCAACAGCAACGCTCAAGATTCATGACTTATTTTCTACTGCTGCCGGGGAAAGGGTGAATTTACCAGCGTTCTGGTCTCAGTGAATGGCATCGATACACTACAATACCGTTAGCCAGCATGATCGTTGGATCTTGGCTGCTCACAGAGTCCGCCTTGGCCACAGACTCGAATACGGCCTTGAGATGCTTAGGTCGAGTACTAAGTGGTAACGCATGCCGTGCTGTTCCATCATGCACTAAATGTCCATCATCCGAGTCATTGCTTGGTATTTCTCTCCCACTTTGTGCTCGGTCCGGTACTGCATTGATTTTTGGTACTTTCCCCCATGATTCTGTATTGTAACCCCTCTGACGAGTAGCTCGTCCGCATCGTGCAATTTTTGGAAAGCTTCAAGGGGGGCAACTGAGGATGGGGCGTAGTCGAACGTCGCGTACGCACAACTGTCGGTGTCGTGTTAGGTGACGGCGGGCACCAGATCTTTTGGACCTACAGTCGTCACTGGGCGCCGTGTTAGTCGAGGGACCTTGTCCCAGCCGTACTGGCCCATGGCGACGACATACACAAGCCCAGGCCGGCTTTACATGTCAGTTGTGACTGCCAGCCCAACTGGCGTCCGATGTATCAGATATTTATTCAGACATCACGGCTCGTGGATCATCACAGCTGCCATGTGTTCAAACGCGTCATGCTTGCTGTAGAAGGGAGTCGCTTCGAGAAGGGGCACGATGAACTTGAGGCACTTCCGACCTCACTTGCGAACGGATTTATCTATGTCGTTTCCAGTACCGCCAACTCAACGTTGCGGTCACAGATAAGGATTATCAAGTGCTGCGACTCTGCCTTTGGCCAAGGTCTTCTCGCATCAGACCCCTAGGACTTTTCGCATGCTTGGGAGTGTCATGCATAACATTGCAAGTTCAGGTCCACTCGCTTGCTGGAAACGTCAACTTACTTAGACCTCGGCACCTAAGCAGGAAGCAGGTACACAAGGTAAACAAAAACATAACATTCCATTACCTCCTCCTTCAAACCTTGACAGATTCCTTCCGTCACTCTCTCGATCAAACCCAACGTGGCAACGCAGCTCCTTGCCACTACTTACCTTACTAATGACACGCTCGTTTCTTACATCATGTTGCCTGCCTCATGCCTTGGGAATCAGCAGACAAGGCTCTACGTGCAATGCCTGCCGAGTCCATCATTAAGCCCCAGTCTGCTCTGTTGGCACGGTGCGTTATCATTATCTATGTGGACGAAAGAGAGACATAGGAGACGACCTTTTGCATGCACGATCTGGGCAGGATGTCATCGGAGGGAATCGACGTCGAGAACGATCATACAAGAAATTCTGCGCATGGAAAGCATTGAAACGGAGTAGCTTAAAGATAAGTTACTCAAGTGTGAATAACCTGACTTTGAGATTTAGACGCAAAAGCAGGGCACCCGTTTGTTGATTAGTCACCTATCAGGGACGCAAACAGCGGCAGCACACCTTTGTACACCGCAGGGCATATGTGCCTACCCGACCTTCCGCCACTGCAGTTCAGTCAGTGGGCAACGCTATACAAAAAGAATTGATAAAAACATACAACACCAGGTATTCGCTGGTCGTCACCGACCCAACTACTAATCCGGCCCTCACTGGCTTATCTATGGGAGAGCGGACGGGATCCCGAGTTCTCCAGTGGGTATGGTCGTATGTGAATGGAAAAGGTGTTGAAAATGATTATAATAGTATAGTGGGGGGACGAAAGCAGCTGATCCGCCCGCCGTCTGAGCCATGACTTCCGATAAACCTTCTTTCAAGTACACTGAACTCGTTTAAGAAGCGGTGGTAGTGTTAAGGACACCATTTTCTTGGTAGGTGTGCGATCCATGTCAAGCACTTCGGCACCTCGGCGCCCACGAGAGACCGTGACTGAGACATAGGTGGGCGCTTAAGAACAGGATTGTCATCCTGGGCAGCATGTTGAATAGAGACTTCGTTTCCACGATTTCTAGCACCAACCCTCCCAACTTTTCCCGTGGTTTCTTCAATGCGAATACTCAAAAAGGCTTCGAATTTCTCCGCTTTGTTTAGTTACCCGTAAAGAGTAGAAGAAGTTTATCGCTATCAAGATGTGTTGCCTTCATAGAGCCACCCATCCAGCATCTGCGGCCAGTGGTCACGGCCAAAAAGAATCATCTCTGGCTGTCATGCCAAAAAACCGTCGTCACTCTTTTGCAGCCCACTTCTCAAGTAACACGTCGCCAGTCTCAGTTCAGGGCAGGCAAGAATGACTCGAACTGCCCATCGTCGTCATCCTACAGAGACCACTCGCCATCAGGCAACTGATGAGGCTCTTCTGCTGGAACTCGACCGGTAGGGAGAGGATGTTTGACGTTGGTATCAGCGTTGGTCTTCTGGCAGGCGTCCACGGCAACAGGGTGCATTTGTGTGCCTGTGTGTGCGTGTGTGTGCGTAGGCGATCAGGCGCAAGCGAGTAAAACCAGCTAATACCCTCCTCGTTGGCTTCTTCTTCATGAGTCGCGACTCGTCCCCGGTCTTTATCAGTGAGTCTCAGTACGGTATGTATCCTTGTGACCTCCTGTCAGACTGGCTTTTAACCGACCAATGCAAGTCTTATCTCGGCAACGTGCTCGTCTGTTGGAACGAACTGTCGACAAGTACCAAGGTAATGATTATGAGGGAAACTGCGGTATGTTGCAGCCACGAACGGAACGGCCTGAGTTGCTGATGCGCAGTCGCTGTGTTCAGGTCTTCGAGGGGATGAACAAAAAGACGAGAAAAGGTCTGGATCAGCGTTTTTAGTGCTTGCGGTTCGCATTTCCCCCCTATGCAGCAGCTAAAAACCGATCGGACTGTGCTTCAGAAAGCATGAGGGCCTGACGAGTCTGCGGCCGTTGATCAGATGCATTGGAACGTCCTTAAAGATACTATACACTTTTTCCTTGCACAGCCAACACGAGATGGGTTGCAAGGTGACTATATACATGCTGGTTACTTTTTGTCTTTTGCTATGCCGGGGAGGGGGATAGCAGCGCAGAGGAATGGAGCAAGTAATTTGTGCGGTTAATAAGGGTTCAGTGCTGGCCCGGGCGCAAAGCTTCTGTGCTAATGTTCACTAGGCGCGGGCCGATCCGCTCTTCGCTGGCAGCCGTCTAGCCCTCAAGTGGACTTGAGCCCAGTGACTCCGTATCCAAACGTTCACGATCTTACGCCCGTGAAACCCTCGAAAACCACGCCCAAGCCGACAATAATTTCGGACTACAATATACAAGCTATTGTTCAAAGGTTCTAATGTGACATTGGATAATAGAGGTTGAAAGTGTAGCAGACACCTCGCACTATGAGTTGAGCATGGAAATTCAGCGCCGCAGCGCCGTCTTTACATTGTGTGGCTACAAGGCCCAGGTTTTCAGTGCAAAGAGAATGTTAAAACAGAGAAAAACCGACTACCAACAACATTCGACAGCCGTGGCTCAACCCGTCATTGGCTCCTTAGAAGCAAAAGTCAGTTGCACTGCCGTCTTGAAGTCGTCGGGCTGCCGCCAAGTGCCGTCGTGACGCAGTTTTACACTTCCATAAGGCTGTCCATCACTCGCAGGGATTGTTCAATCATAGTCTTTCGTTCGAGCAGAAGCAATCACATACGACCATACCCATCGGAGAACTCGGGATCCCGTCCGCTCTCCCATAGATAAGCCGATGAGGGCCGGATTAGTAGTTGGGTCGGTGACGACCAGCGAATACCTGGTGTTGTATGTTTTTTTGTCCTGTCTGTGAACAGGAGGCCGCTGTGCGATTGCAGCCATGTACTGGAACTAAATCATTTTGTCGTGACCAGCCAGTCGCCACAACTTTTTAGTTTGTGACTTTTAACTCACCGAAATCAAGAAAGGGGTTGGCTTAAGTTGATAGTGAACTAAACACTTGCCAGACTCCAGGTTATTGTATAAGTTAAGATCCTACTTGCTTTGCTAGCCCAAAAGCCTCACACAAATGACTACTATACAGTGAGCCGGCTCTAACAACGAGCTTGTCTTCTGATGACGCGGTCTTGTTGCGGAGAAAACCGTTAGCCACATCTCTAACTTGACTTAGCCCTGAAAACCGTTGTTGGGGAGAGAATGAGAATGAAAGTAGCGTTTGGCTTGCGGCGGATGGGCCCGATTCGCTTGGCAGCGTGGTAGACGGATGAGTTGGGCTGGATATTGTCTTCACTTGCGCTGCGCTTTGTTGAACTGAAGCTATTCTAGGGCCAGCCAGGGGAAGCCTTTAAATACCTTGCTATGTCCGTGGCCAATCCCTCTTGTTGAGCTGCGTCAAGATGGAGACTGACTGCATCCCTCCCAAAAATGTTAGGCGAGAAGAAACGAACTGGCCACGGACGAGATAGATGTGGGTGGCGAAGACGGGACAGTGGATGATGAAGAGATTGAAAGTCACGGGACTAGGCTTCACATACTGTTCCGAAGAGTGCATTGTTTCTCCCAAGTCCTACTTGTGGACAATAGGGCCAGGTCCATAAGAATGGCATCGCATTCGCCAATGCATACCGCTCCGAGATCGATGCCCGGATGCCTTTTCCTGTGACACACTTCCATCGACGCGCGGGTCGTGATTATCCTCTCCCACCCATCGTCTCGTTGTCTAACGGCCGACGTCAACAATGCCTCTGTCCGAACGTTTGACACGCGTCATGGCTTCCAACGTGGCAGCTGCTCTCGGCGCAACCTCTCTCACAAACAGGTCCACCAACTCGGCCTTTGTCTTTGCAGACCTGTAGGCTACGTCGTGCGCTAAGAAGATGTTGCGAAGTTTCGGGACTGGGAGGCTGTTGGGGTCGAAGTCCGGCTGGAGATAGGAGACGTCATCCTCGATGGAAGGGATGTTCTTCAGCGCCTTGGCGGCACTGCTGGTTCTGTTGCTGGCTTTACGCGCAACGGTGATTGACTCTGTCTCGGATCCTGAAGGCGAATCCTTATCCATCTCTTCGCCTATCAGGCTGCTGTCGGACTCTGCCGCGTTCTTGTTGATGTGATGAGATGGGTGAGTTCGGGCCTACGGGTTCTCTTGAGGGCGCTAATTTGCATCTGATGGAGAATCTGGTGAAGCTGTATGACTAACGTCTCTTGGGGGCGGGCAGAGCGACAGTTGCTTCGGAGCGTCGTCCGGATGGGACAATCCTAGCCAAAGGGAGAGTACGGAGAAACTATTATTCCAGAGCAGCAGCGATCGGATGGTTTGCTTCTCAATTCGGGGTGGAGCCATATGACGGTTGCAAGCAGGTTCCCGCATGGCACGGGTGTCTGTACAGTGTTAATCGCAGAGCCAGCTGCGGTCACAGCCACAGCTGAACTAAGGCTACACCCAGTCCCCCGATCAAGACACTGCAAAGCCATGCATGACCCCCACCAACCCCACCCCCGTTTGCCATCTCGTTCAAAACTCAATTGATGCATAAAGCATTACTCCAATGACCTGTGTTGAAGTACGATGCCACTTTCTGCCGTATTTTCTTCTTTTAATTCTTTGACCATTTCACAACCACTTCAGCGTCGTTGGATATGACTTAGGCGCGGCAGCGGCAACATTGTGAGCGCGTTACCCAACTGGTGAAAGTCCCCCCCCCTTCCAGACACATTGGCACCAAACAACCTGGTCACTGCAATGAAACTGCTCAACGGCCTTGCCCTTTAGCTGGTGAAGTCACTTATTTGCAGGGCTCGCAGGCGCATGCGGACTGGCTTCTGACCTCCGGGGCCTCCTCGACGACATGGAAGACCAACTGCATCCCGTGCAGTGAACGGCTTTTACGCGCGACGTCAACACGAAATGGTGGGTTGGCAAAAGAGACACCGCACACAGGTTCGAGCTCCACGCGTCGATGTCAATGTGACGCGGACGCGGCTTAAACCCGCGCCTATTACTGGAGTGAAGCTATTCGCCTTTCGCCAGCTTCTGCATTATATCCCAATGCCACATACGCGCTGTTGGCTGCGACCTAGGGCGTTGACGCATAAGCAAGTATAGATTTGCATACTTCTGGAAGCACTGGAGCCTCCAAAGCCAGGCAGAAACTTTAGTTTCCCGGGCCAGTCTGTTTTTGACAGCGCAGCATTATGCTCTCAAGCTCGGTTTCAACTCCGAGACCCCCAGTCTTTTGGATCACGTTTGGTCCAGTTACAAGACCTTTATCTCCAACACATTCTACAACACTTTTGACGAATGGATCTCTCTGTTGTACCGTCAGACGATCACTTTCTTGCCGTCCTGCAGGCTACCATCAAATGGGTGAATGGCGATCTAGTTCAACTCAAGCTATCTGTAGCAAGGCGCAACAATCCTGAGACTAACCCTCAAGTCAGGAATTTGGTCTTCACTAGGAAAAAGGTTTCAAGCTGGATTCTTGTTTCCGCGTTACCAACGCATACGGACCCTTATAACGTGCCATCTTGTGCGCCTTCAGCGTTCGTTTAGCCTGTTCTGACGACGCGCTCAGTATTAGGGCTTGAATTCACGCCATGGCTTCGAGATGCGTTAGATACCTTCCGAGTTGCACCAGTAGGTGCTATTTGGTGACGGCCCAGGCAGAGGTGGCAGGTCTGGTCGAATAAGGGCTGTTAACCGAAATGGAAGACTTTACCTGGTATGCCTCTGATAAGAACCTTGAGTCTCGGGCAGGGCGATCAGCCAGTGTATTCTCAACAAAAGTCTTTCGTTCTTCCTTGTCAACCCTGGACTTTGCATCCCTTTGTTTCTGAACGAACGATATAGTAATATTTTGACATGCATACCTGAGAATCTCTAGTTGTAAGAGGTGCAGCGACCAGTAGACTCTGCTGCAAGTGATCAACTCAACTCGTTGTTCAATGAATCAACTGTAGGCCAACTGCAACAAAAATGATATATTTCCTCTCACTTCTCGTTGTTTTCGTTTCATCCAATCTATGCTTTGAGCTCTGAATGACCAGCAGATTGATCTCATGAACTGATTCAACGTTGGCCAAGGCATCCTCAACTCAAAGCTCATACCATCTCGAACCAGCAAGTTTTCTCTCAATCCTCCTATCACTCATCAACTTGATTGTCGAAAAGCATCAAGCATTTTGCCCCATTGCCACAAGGCAAGACCGGGACTGGCACCACCTTTCCCTCAGTCTTCTAGCTTTTCTTTGGTTCTGAATCCCATTACACAAAAGGTTGTCTAGTCAGAGAAACCGAAGGTCGTCCAGGCGCGTCTTTAAAATCTACACCTGCTGGTTGAAAGCGATGTACGACCAGACGTTGAGGTTGCCGAGGTTGACACACTTAGTACCGGTGCCAATGACAGAGAACATGTAGCTGCCGCAGCCGCTGCCACTGTAATAGTTGACCTTGGGGGAGTATCCAGCCGTGTTGCTGTAGACAATAGTGTCACGAGTTAGAGCACACAGTAAGGCATAGGAGAATAGGGGAGAAAGATGCTTATTCTATATAATGTAAAGAGAGTAAAATGTAGTCTAGTTATATAAGTCTAACTACATAAGACAGTACGTAAGAAGACTAATTTAGTAAGCTCTAATATATAAGGGTATTCCTATAATATACCCCCTAATTATTTAAGTAATTAAGCAATTATTTCCCTTATGCTAATATATAATAGCCCTTTAAAAGTAATCCCTTAGGTGCTTATATAATAGATAAATAAAAGAAATTAAGAATAAGTAACGTACATGATAAGCGAGCGCGCCAGACAAGCGAGCGCGCCACCTAACCGCAACCACATCACAAATATAACCCCCAAGCAACAACAAAAAGATCAAATCAATTCAAACTACTCAGAATCCTCTTCTCCAGACATATCTTCATTAAAATCACATGTTCGCGCATTGTGTCCGGTGTTTCCGCAGATGCCACACCTCCTTTGGCCTGTTTCTGTCCTCGGCTTCCGACCACTACTCCGACGTATTTCCTCTTGTACCTGGGCTGTCGCCTCTCTCTGCGACTGAATATCCTGTGCATCAGCTACAGTAAGACTTCCTCCTTGCCTAAGATGAGTTTTCTTAGTCCTTTTGCGTCGGTTAAGTAGGCTGTTTTCCTCCCGAAGGGCTTTATTCTCAGCTCTTAAGAATGCATTCTCATGGGCAAATCCCAGTGCTCCTTTCAGAATATGCTCAACATCTGTACATCCATGTGTTGGAGAGCTGCCTGGATGATTAAGGAACTGATCCTTAAGTAGAGTTCCTTGAGAACTTAACTCTGTTGCGTTCTTTGGTGTCTGGGAAGTCCAAGGTAGTGGTGTTGTTGGGAGGGATCCTGGAGGTGAAGGAGTGTGGAACTTGACATCCAGCTTAGATATCACACTTTCTGCACTTAGAGGGACAAGTCCTGCCCCTCTAAAACCCCCTTGGATGTTTTTTTCTGTGAGAGCTCGCTTAAAGGCGTTGTGAAATGCTGGAAAGAAATCGTCCTTCGTAATATGGGTATTACCCCGTCGCATCTTATCCTCAATTTCTCGACCGTACGCCAACTTCAAAGGCCCAAAACACCCTACATCTAAGGGCTGAAGTAGATGAGAAGAATGAGGCGGCATACAGAGGGTGACGATGTTGTTTTCCTTGCAAAACAGCTCAAAGTCTGTGGAGTGGTGACTTTCGTGTCCATCGACAATAAGGAGGCGATATTTCCCCTTCGCACGCGACTTTGAATGCTGATCAAAGTGCTGGAGCCAATCTAGGCCTCTTTCATTTGTTGTCCATCCATTTTCAGATGTTGCGATAACCCAGTCGGGTGGGAGACCAGATTCGGTGTACCATGTGGAGAGGAGATTTTTGCCTGCAACAATGATGTATGGCGGGACGCTATAGCCAGACGAACTGATGGCCTGAATGACTGTAACCCATTCTCGATTGCCAGGCTGAGCCATTTTTGTGTTTGAATGTCTTTCAGCGCTTGTAACAACCATGCCGGATGCAATCTGGCCCATCATAAAGCCAGTCTCGTCAAAGTTGTAGATATCTGACTCCACGATGCCATATTTCGCGATTGTGTTCGCCACAAGGCGAAACCACGCGTTTATTGCCTCAGGATCTTCCCATTTAGCTCTCTTATAGTCGTATCTTCGAAAAAAACGCGTTCGGAGCTGTGGTTGTCGTTTGACAAAGTTTGAGGCCCAGCGCTTGCCGACTGGTGGCTTGTCGCGGTCGGCAAGCAGTCGATTGGCCATTTCTTCAACACCAGTAAGCCGGGGAGGAAACGATCGGGCATCTAGGTCGAGAATGTACTCGACTAGCTTCTGCTCTTCAAGCTCCGTCAAATTCCGTGAGTTCGGCATGGTGTCGCGTCGTGATGCTGTTCCCTTTAGTCGACGCGTCACAATGTCGCGGCTGACGTTGTACATCTTTGCTGCAGCGCGAATGCTGAGTTTTAGGTCTTTTTTGTAAGCTTGGACAGCCAGCTGTACCTGAGCTTCGTTGCTAGTGGATTGCATTGTTGTTCGTGGAGAAATGAAAGGAAACAGTCAGACAGACGCGTCTGGCTGGTTGGGTGGCGCGCTCGCTTGTCTGGCGCGCTCGCTTATCATGTACGTTATATTATAGTATATTATATTACCTTTATTAATAGCTTTACTTTACTTATACAACTTTTTCTAAAATAGTGTTACGGTCGGCTTTCCGTGGTAGTGTCTATTAGCAGAAGCTGAGGCAACGAAGCTGGGGAACAGTGCTGTAAGTCGTGCTGAAAGGTTCAGGTCTTCAGAGGATACGGTGATCAGTCGTATACTCAATAAGGGGTTGTAACGTTGGTCACTAGTGAAGGGTGCCGAGAGTATCCGAGGGGATAATCACAAAGTTGATTGCTGAAGAGCTATGGAAGTCTGTCCTTGAGTTCGTCCAAGTCCATCCTATATACAAGTCCCGTGTGTCTGTTGCTGAGATCTGGCTTACACCTGATTACCAGTAATCCAGGTGTTGTATGGAGTGATCACTCGAAGTGGGGCGCGTGAGCGCTCACGTCGTTTGGTTGGTTGGTTGGTAAATTTAACGTCTCGAGCGACAAGAGACGTGCCGGGCGCAATGCCGACATGGTCTATGCTAATCTAAACTATGTTACAGGGCTACGTCTTCACCTAACGCTCCTGTTCAAACCGCTCCAAGTTGAAGCGGATCTTCTCACCTGACCAGAATTCTCTTATCCGTCATCCTTTTCCCGGGTCGCTTCATCCACAAGGAAAGTAGTTCGGATAGTGCTAGGAAAAACCACAAGGGGGAAAAACCTAGCACGGCCGGTCGTAATGTGGTTCCACGCCTTTCTCCTCTCCACTTTGATTGGAGCGAAGCAAAGAAGGCATACAGCAAGTCGGCTCCCAGCCGATGGCGATACAGGAGCCCGCAACAATCGCTCTCCGTTACTGCCTGAACTAGTCAGGCTCTGGCAGGAGCGAAAGTGTTCAAGACCTTCCAGACAGAAGGTCTGGCACGGAGACAGAAAATGTCCTGACTTTTGTGCCGGGGCTTTGGTGTGTGGACAAGGGCAATTCGAGCCCTTGTTGGAGTGGTGGCCCGCACGCGGCGGGCACAGCGCGCCGCAGGCTAGCGGACGCGCGGATCGGCGAGGGCGAGAGTGACCTTCAAAGCTTCTGAACTCTCGCCCTACTTCACTTTCGGGGGAGGTCTCGTCGTGTTTGGTGTTGTGAGAGGATTGAAGGGGAGGGGTGCTGTGGTGGTGTTGAGAGACGAGTCCGAAAGTGAAGACGGGGATGATAAGACCCGTTAGGGGTACGGGCCGAAGCCCTGCAAAAACCTAAAAATTCTTAACACTGGGTGCCAAGAAAAAGTTTTTACAGGAGAAGGTGCTCACGTCGTGATCAATCGTGCTCACGCATAATCAGTTGCTCACTCCCTTATCACCACGTGACCTTGCACCATAGTTCTTCCGCGCTGGAGGAGTGCACCCTGGTTTCCCGTGTCTGCGGAATGACCTTCTCCTGTAAAAACTTTTTCTTGGCACCCAGTGTTAAGAATTTTTAGGTTTTTGCAGGGCTTCGGCCCGTACCCCTAACGGGTCTTATCATCCCCGTCTTCACTTTCGGACTCGTCTCTCAACACCACCACAGCACCCCTCCCCTTCAATCCTCTCACAACACCAAACACGACGAGACCTCCCCCGAAAGTGAAGTAGGGCGAGAGTTCAGAAGCTTTGAAGGTCACTCTCGCCCTCGCCGATCCGCGCGTCCGCTAGCCTGCGGCGCGCTGTGCCCGCCGCGTGCGGGCCACCACTCCAACAAGGGCTCGAATTGCCCTTGTCCACACACCAAAGCCCCGGCACAAAAGTCAGGACATTTTCTGTCTCCGTGCCAGACCTTCTGTCTGGAAGGTCTTGAACACTTTCGCTCCTGCCAGAGCCTGACTAGTTCAGGCAGTAACGGAGAGCGATTGTTGCGGGCTCCTGTATCGCCATCGGCTGGGAGCCGACTTGCTGTATGCCTTCTTTGCTTCGCTCCAATCAAAGTGGAGAGGAGAAAGGCGTGGAACCACATTACGACCGGCCGTGCTAGGTTTTTACCCCTTGTGGTTTTTCCTAGCACTATCCGAACTACTTTCCTTGTGGATGAAGCGACCCGGGAAAAGGATGACGGATAAGAGAATTCTGGTCAGGTGAGAAGATCCGCTTCAACTTGGAGCGGTTTGAACAGGAGCGTTAGGTGAAGACGTAGCCCTGTAACATAGTTTAGATTAGCATAGACCATGTCGGCATTGCGCCCGGCACGTCTCTTGTCGCTCGAGACGTTAAATTTACCAACCAACCAACAACCAACAATCCCGTGTCTGCGGTGTATAACTTGTTCGTAACAGCCAGGTGCCCTGTGGGGGCGTCCCCTGGTCCTGTTATGTTTGACGGGTCGTAACAAATAGGTAAGAGGGTAGCTAAAGGTAGTATAAGTAGTATATATATAAATATTCTGCTCTACCTATTATTATTTTCCTCTCCTTTCTTCTTTATACCCTTATTAAGTTAATATAAGTAAAAATTTAAGCTGTTTTTACTATATTAGCATGCTTTTGCTGCATATTTTTACTAATAAAACTTAATAACGTGGCTGATAAGCGAGTCGATCAGACAAGCGAGTCGATCACCCAACCGCGATCATACCATCTTCCCGCTTTCAACACACGTCCATCGACCATAAAGAATGTCGTCATCAAACAAAGAAGCGCAATTGATCCTAGCGGTTCAAGCGATTAAAAACACTCCAAATCTTAGTATTCGAGCTGCAGCACGGATCTATTCAGTACCCTTCACAACATTACGCGACCGACTTAATGGAAAACCTTCGCGACGCGACATCATGCCGAAATCACGGAATTTGACGCTGCTTGAAGAAGAGAAGCTAGTTAAGTACATTCTTGACCTAGATGCCCGATCGTTTCCTCCCCGGATCAGTGGTGTTGAAGAAATGGCCAATCACCTGCTTGCCGACCGTGGCGCGCGACCGGTTGGGAAGCGCTGGGCGTCGAACTTCATCAAACGACAACCACAGCTTCGGACGCGTTTTTTTCGCAAGTATGACTATAAGAGAGCCCAATGCGAAGATCCAGAGGTTATTCGCGGTTGGTTCGACCTTGTGAAGAACACAATCGCGAAATACGGCATCGACGCGTCTGATATCTACAACTTTGACGAGACTGGCTTTATGATGGGCCAGATTGCATCCGGAATGGTTGTAACGAGTGCCGAAAGGCGTTCAAACACGAAAATGGTGCAGCCTGGTAATCGGGAATGGGTTACAGTTATCCAAGCCATAAGTTCGTCAGGCTACAGCGTCCCGCCATACATCATTGTTGCAGGCAAAAATCTCCTCTCCACATGGTACACCGAATCTGGTCTCCCACCCGACTGGGTTATCGCAACATCTGAAAATGGATGGACAACAAATGAAAGAGGCCTAGATTGGCTCCAGCACTTTGATCAGCATTCAAAGTCGCGTGCGAAGGGGAAATATCGCCTCCTTATTGTCGATGGACACGAAAGTCACCACTCCACAGACTTTGAGCTGTTTTGCAAGGAAAACAACATCGTCACCCTCTGTATGCCGCCTCATTCTTCTCATCTACTTCAGCCCTTAGATGTAGGGTGTTTTGGGCCTTTGAAGTTGGCGTACGGTCGAGAAATTGAGGATAAGATGCGACGGGGTAATACCCATATTACGAAGGACGATTTCTTTCCAGCATTTCACAACGCCTTTAAGCGAGCTCTCACAGAAAAAAACATCCAAGGGGGTTTTAGAGGGGCAGGACTTGTCCCTCTAAGTGCAGAAAGTGTGATATCTAAGCTGGATGTCAAGTTCCACACTCCTTCACCTCCAGGATCCCTCCCAACAACACCACTACCTTGGACTTCCCAGACACCAAAGAACGCAACAGAGTTAAGTTCTCAAGGAACTCTACTTAAGGATCAGTTCCTTAATCATCCAGGCAGCTCTCCAACACATGGATGTACAGATGTTGAGCATATTCTGAAAGGAGCACTGGGATTTGCCCATGAGAATGCATTCTTAAGAGCTGAGAATAAAGCCCTTCGGGAGGAAAACAGCCTACTTAACCGACGCAAAAGGACTAAGAAAACTCATCTTAGGCAAGGAGGAAGTCTTACTGTAGCTGATGCACAGGATATTCAGTCGCAGAGAGAGGCGACAGCCCAGGTACAAGAGGAAATACGTCGGAGTAGTGGTCGGAAGCCGAGGACAGAAACAGGCCAAAGGAGGTGTGGCATCTGCGGAAACACCGGACACAATGCGCGAACATGTGATTTTAATGAAGATATGTCTGGAGAAGAGGATTCTGAGTAGTTTGAATTGATTTGATCTTTTTGTTGTTGCTTGGGGGTTATATTTGTGATGTGGTTGCGGTTAGGTGGCGCGCTCGCTTGTCTGGCGCGCTCGCTTATCATGTACGTTATACTATAATATACTTATTCTTAATTTCTTTTATTTATCTATTATATAAGCACCTAAGGGATTACTTTTAAAGAGCTATTATATATTAGCATAAAGGAAACAATTGCTTAATTACTTAAACAATTAGGGGGTATATTATAGGAATACTCTTATATATTAGAGCTTACTAAATTAGTCTTCTTACGTGCTGTCTTATGTAGTTAGACTTATATAACTAGACTACATTTTACTCTCTTTACATTATATAGAATAAGCATCTTTCTCCCCTATTCTCCTATGCCTTACTGTGTGCTCTAACTTGTGACATATATTGCATAAGACGTTATACGCCCTAAGAGCTGCACTGCCTGGGCCGCGTGTCATGTACATCAGGCTACCGGCAACGGAGAACTGGGCACACCGAGTGATCCGATGAACCCTTCGTTTGATTCTAATCCAACAGACCCGAACACACGATCCTTGGATGCCGAAAGTCGGCTTATGAGTCGAAATACGGTTTCACCTTACCCCTTCATTTCATGCATCGTTGATTAAAGAACTTTCCACTTTGGAACAGTATCTTGCTGATCATGATCTTAGGCCGTATGCGAGACATCTAAACATACCGCACTTGAGTGCCTAGCTAGGTCTCATGACTACTAGCATCGCTCACCAAAGTTCAAACCAGGGACCTGGTGTTGATCTTTCTCACGCTCATCAGGAAAAGGGCCATGCCTAAAAATACGACCTGTAGTCGCTCCAGAGTGAAGGGCCAAAGATTATAAATACCCTCTTTCTTCTTCAGGATTACAACTCTTCTCCTCATCACTCTCAACAACATCTTCATTCCAACATTTTCAGTTCATTACCTTCCAGCTCCAACGCTCTTTTTTTACAATTCCAACTTCCAACTTCAACTTTCAACTCACCGCAACAATGCAGTTCACTACCATCCTCATTGCTCTCCTCCCGGCACTGGCTGCCGCCCAGAACCCTCTTTCTAACGCTGTGTGCGGTGTCGCTAATCGCACTAAATGCCCTGCGAGCAGCGATGGCGTCCAGCGTTGCGTCACATTGTAAGCTCTTCCATTCAAAGTCAACCTGCAAGAATTGATACTAACGCACTGTTTGAATTGTAACGTCACATACCCACATTTCGGCCACCCCCCCATTTCGGCCACCCAAAAATGCCTCATTTCCCCTCAACACCATGACTACCCTCCAACTTCTAACTATCACAACATTTACATACCTTATCTGAATGACTTCATTTTTTGCACATACCTTCCTCTATACCTAATGGTCGAATATACCGAAGATGAAATCAATCAGGCAATCCAAGCTGTTAGCAACGGTATGAGCCTAAGGAAGGCAGCACATCAATATGGGATCCCAAGGACAACCCTTCAGTATCGACTCCATGGAACCCAGGGCAGGGCAGCTGCCTTTGCTGACCTTCAGAGGCTTTCCCCTGATCAGGAGGCTAAGCTGGCTGAATGGGTGCGAATCCAGCATGCCCTTGGGCTTGCTCCAACCCATCAGCAAGTGAAGGTATTCGCAGAAAGGATCCTTCATGCTTTGGGGGATACAGATCCTCTAGGAAAGACTTGGATCCAAGGCTTCAAAAGAAGAAACCCATCAATCAAGGTCCAGAGAAGTCGCCCTGTTGACTCTAGACGTGTTAATGGAGCATCTACTGAGGTCATCAGGGACTGGTTCAAACTCCTCGCCATACCAGAGATCAAGGGTATCAAACCAGCCAACAGATATAACATGGATGAGACTGGTATCCTTGAGGGCCAGGGATCTAATGGGCTGGTCCTGGGCATGGCTGAGACGAAGTCTGTCCGCAAGAAACAGCCTGGATCAAGGGCATGGGTGTCTATCATCGAATGCATCTCTGCCATAGGCTATACCCTGAATCCCCTCATCATATACAAGGGCAAGACAGTCCAGCAGCAGTGGTTTCCTCTGGATCTTGGCCCTTATGAAGGATGGCAGTTCACTGCAACAGAAAATGGATGGACAACAGACGACACTGCAGTTGAATGGCTGCAGAAGGTCTTCATCCCTCAGACTATCCCCCAGACTGCCTCCCAGGGCAAGGAGGAGGCTAGACTGCTGGTTGTTGATGGCCATGGGAGTCACACTACGACAGAATTCATGTGGACATGTTATATTAATAACGTCCATCTCTTATTCCTACCACCACATACCTCCCATGTCCTCCAGCCACTTGACCAGTCAGTCTTTGGCCCTGTGAAGGCAGCCTATAGGAAGGAGCTTGGATACCTCAGTCAGTGGAATGATTCTACTATTGTAGGCAAGAGGAACTTTATAGGCTGTTATCAGAAGGCTCGTTTGGCAGGCTTGACGATGGATAACATTAAAAGTGGTTGGAAATATACTGGCCTATGGCCTGTCTCTATGGCTAAGCCCCTTATGAGCCCTTTAATGCTCCCATCAACACCAGGGCCATCAGATCAGGCCTGCAAAGGGCAAAATAAAGGCGTTAGAGATGAGGAATGGGTTTCTGCTTCATCTGCAGTGGCATGGTCGACGCCAAGGAAGATGAAGGATCTGGCTGGCCAACTGAAGCTATTCACAGACCTGGATAATGACGCTAGGACTCAACGTCTCCTTTTCATGAAGGTGAAAAAAGGCTTCAGCGAAAAGGCCTATGAGCTGGCAGCTGCCCAGCAAAAGCTGGAGCTTCTACAGGCCCAAGTTACCAACAACGCAGCAAGGAAAAGAAGGGCAGTCCAACTAGATCCTAACACCAAGTTTGCTACTATCTTAGACGTACAGAAGGCGCAGGTTGAAGCTGGTGAAAAGGAGGATATCACAGATGAATCCAGCGAGTCTGATTTACCTAGTGAAGCAGAAAGCTGTATTGTAGTGGCATCTAGGTGCAGTTAGTAGTTAATTGAACATACTGGTGTTGGTGGGAATGCCCTCTTTTTGGGTGGCCGAAATGGGGGGGTGGCCGAAATGTGGGTATGTGACGTTAGCGAAAATGCAGACCTTTGCGTTATTGACTGCCAGTCGCAATCTGTCTGCCGCACCCAGTGCCAGCAGCAGGGCCATGCTAACGGATTTTGCACCACCGGGTATGTATGGTTTCTTCTAGTTCGATATTCTGACATCTAACCTTTGCTATCTTTAAGGAACAACCCTTGCATCTGCAGCGACATCGACCCTGGCTTCAACTAAGCCAACCATTGGCGCCAACGGCCCTTACTCAGTTTGGGCTATCCCTATATCTGGGATAGTCAAATCAAGGGACCTTAGGCTTTTTTTTTTTTTTTGGAATATTTTACCTGTTGTTTCATCTTGTCCGCTGCTTTACAGAGGAGGTTTTTGGAACTTTGGCTAGCCCTAACTTATCAAGCTTCTAGATGTAGGGGTCAACGCCTGAAGCCCCTGCCACTATTAGTTTTGCAAGGTTTTAACAGCTTCCTTTAGTTGTAGACACAATAAGAACAGTTCACTTTAACATGACCCTAGCCTAAACACTTGATGCTAATCAAAGGCTGAATTCTACTGGAGTCCTTAATTGCACCCACCTCTAAGCGTTTACTTTATAACAAGCGGGGTATAATAGCTCCCTAGTCCCTATAAAAAGGTAACCTGGTGGCAGCAGTGATTGACGATGATTTTGATTAGAGGTCGTTTAGCAGTAACCAAGGCTTGCACCTTAATATTAAGAGATTTGATAGGCAATAGGTAGGCTGGAGATACAAAGTTAATAGGATGTCAGTCGTTATGTATGAGGAGTTATATAACTACTCCTTAGGCAGTATAGATTATAACTAGCTGCTCCTGATCTCACCTAAGACAGTTAAGTTTATGCCTTTTTAAGGGTAGGCTAACTCTATAAAAGCATAGCAAGGCTTTTTATTTATAGGATAGAATCTTATAGAGTTGTATACTTGGTACTTGTTGCAGTTTTTATAGCAAGTTTGTTACCACTGATGACTGCTTCTAGATACCTAGCAGTAGTTGAATGCAATTAATCTAATTTGCAAACGTACCTAAGATGTCTCAAAAAATAGCGGCCTTGTAGGCTAAGGTGTTGTCCTACTCAAGTCGGGCGAATTACAAACGTAATTCCGTGTGCACGCTGTCACTCAAGCTCGTAGTCTATCGGCAGCATCATAATACCAATTGCTAGCAAGTTTCCATGAGCAGCAGGCATCGGATAGGGAAGTGACAGCCGTCCGAGGTTCTCAAGCGTTAAACCGTAGGCAGCACCTCAGAATGGTTAATGTAACAGAAGGCGGCAATGGCCATCCGAATAACACTGAATCATTCAATTTGAGCCGTCACATCACGCCGCACTGTCAAACCTAGCAGTTCTTCAACCCAGTCTCCACCAATAGAAATCGGACGGTTGCTCTACGAGTCGTTGTTAGACCCGTCCAGTCGGACTAAGCATTTAACCTGTCCAAAGTGTCCATACTGCCACAAAAGTCCCTACAGCCCCGACGGCATTGATCCATGTTTCCGTTGCTGTTGCCAATCTTGTTGTACGAGGTGGCCTCGCCCTTTTGACATTGCCCATAGCCGCTGCCGCCGTTTTTTCTCAACGGGCATCCAACCGGGGCGTCTTCTCTCTTGCAACTCTCTCTGCAATTACTGCTGTTCCAGCCGACGCGCTTATAATACCGGCCATAGGCCTGGGTGATTTGCAGCTTATAATTTTCGTCCTCGATATCTACCTACCCACTCTTAGTTGCGGAGGCACCTCTGGTTGTTGAGATTGATGAGCCAAGATCACAATCACCATACCATCACTGCGGTTGCCCTTTTCCCCGATTACTCTCTGCTCCCACTTTGCGAAAGGACAATAGCTGCCTGAACATGGAAAGACGCACAAGGCAGGGCCATCGCTCTTGCTTGTACCGGACTTGAGGTCAACGGTGGGATTGAGCCACTGGGGCCCGCCTTGGCTCGAACACGTGCTGGTGGCTATGAGCCAGTATCCGTGCCTGCGGGTAAAGCTGCAAAGCGCAACGAGGTCACCGATATCGACATCAAAGGCTTGCACTCGTGGCAGGAGTGAGCTAGGCTGTCGCCGTCCCCTCTCATCATCTCAATGACGAGTTGCTTCTCCAGGGGCCGCTGCTTGCGTAAGCGAAGTTAATGATGGTTGAAAACCGAGTTGTTTGGTGTAGAAGACGTCCTTCACCAACTTATCGTCAGTTTCCTCGCCTTGCGTCATGCTGAGCGCGTAAGCGTCAATGCGTGCCTCCTTTGCCTCGTTGATTGTCTGCTAAGCTCAAGTTCCTGTATCAAGCCGCATCAGCAACTTGATGTGTTTCAAGTCAGATACTCTCTTCATATGTTCTTTTGTGCTTATGTTCTTAAGCTCACTCTTTGGCTAGCATACCGTGGAATGGGCGAGAACCGCGTTAGCCCTGACTTGAAGCATCTATGGCAGGAGGAGTGTCACCAGCAAACGAACCACTGTCTTGCCGCAAATTTATACACTGCAGCTAGCTGCAATTTAATGCTTTAGTAAAAAGGTCAGTATCCATAGGTACTATATAACCAGAGACATGCCGCAGCAGGTATTAGAACGATGATGGACCCCTTTCTTATCCATCTAGACAGCAAGACTTCTTTCAATACACCCCCTGATCACAATTTTCCCCTGGGGATGACACTGCTTCAGATTGATTGATACACTCGCCATCCTCAAGCAAATCGAAGTGCCTAACTCTAGAAAAAGGTCCTATCCATTACTAAAACTTCCTTAATGTTACTGCAACGTTGCAACAAGACAGGCTATCTTACTGTAGGAGACGCGCAGTGCCGCCAAAGATGCCTGCAGTTTGTGGCGTGATATCCACCAGGTGTCTTTAATGAGCCTAGGCCGCTCTGGATGCAACGTCAAACCAACGTCAAACCCTCGTTAATTCAACTAGAATTCAACACAAGAAACAAGCAAAGTACCCTGCCAATAGAAGCTCATCGATCTGATCCGACTGAAATGCACAAGGATGAAAGTGCAACCCAATAGGAAGTCGAGGGCGAAACGGATCGATAAAAAGCATCTAGCACAACTCACGGGACCCTTGGCTCCCTAGAGTCATTAGACACCTTTTGTTATACAGATAGTGACGTATGTATCATTTAGGCCTACCAGGATAAAGAGTTGGAAAAGAGGCACAGCAGGAAACGTCGCTAAGAATGAAGAATGCAAAGGGGAGTGATTCACCAAGGCAGGGCGGTAAAGGAGGGCTGCGTCGCTCACTCAGCGAGAGCTAGCTAACCATTGCAACTCCAACAGATTCGGGCTAATGTTGTTGTTAGTCTATCACGGATTGTCAGTCCAGCGGCTATGCTCACTCAACTCAAGATCCACTCTGTGTATTAATATTAAGAATTAAAGGTTAATGTTTTAGCTTGTATTCTTTCGAAACGGGGCCAACACTCTTGTGCGCTATACCCACCACAACTCCGTATGGAGAAACTATTACTAGATTGGCGGGACTCACTACCGCAACCCCAGCCTCGTCCACAGTTCCGGTCGCTGTGGTCGCTTCCGCAGAGGAGATGATGCCGTCGATCGATTCCCTCCTGGAGGTGAGCACTGTCGCAGCGCCAACACCACCGAAGGCAAGAAGAAGACAAGGAAGCAGCGGAGGAGCTCTACAGAAAACAAAAAAAGACTCTCTACAGAATACAGTACAGAAGTTCGGCCCTCATACCACAGGGATGTCCCCTGATTGTCCTGAGTACCAGTACTCTAGGTTCTTCAAGCTTATCTACCGGAAGGTCGACCGTGGCAAGAAGGACCCAAAGGGATTTGATATCAACGGCCGCAAGCACTCAGCAAACAGTCACAGTATTGGTCCTAAGTGACACCTAGACATATTCTAAGACATCTTGCATGATTCCAGATAAATCAATGTTAACTCCAAAGTTCAAGTTAGCGATTTCTTGACCCCCAGTCTTGTCGAGCTCAAGGATTGCCAGCTCAAGCAAGGATGCAGCTAGCTGTTGATTCAAGCGACAATCCTTATTAGCCGATACTAAACCAGTAAGTAGTCTATGTCCAGTCTCTATTTCTTTCTATTTTAGTAACATCTTTACTGGACAGTAAAGAATCTGCGTGGAATGTGCAAAACAGACAAGAAAAGTTGTTCATGTTGTCACAACCGTGACAATGGCAAATTTTACGGCGAAGTGCGGCGTGTGGACTTGACCCTCTAGACAGCTCTAGAGGTGTAGAGGTCTCGGCTAACATGAGCACAGATTCAGGGATTTCAAACCAGCCGGCGAATTTGCAGCAGGGAGGAAAGGCGGATGCCAGAAACCGCAAGAGTGGCTGAGACGACAACAGGAGTAACTTACTAAACCTTGTGAGGCTAAGCTGTCGGTAAAAGATAGCTAATTGATTGACACACTTGCTCCGTGAGTCTCTGAGCACTTGAAGCAAATTTGACAAGTTTGTTTCACAAGCCACGGTTCACTTTCTTGCGATCCTTGTTCGGCGTATAGCTGGAGGTACACACACATCAAAGATACATATATGGTTCGATCAGGAAAAGCTATAGTCAGTTTGCTATCTAGACAAAAGGCCGTCATGAGAAAAACCCAAGTAATAGTAAAATAGTGTATTTATCCTATGCTAGATTCGTTATTAGGTTCCTGCGTCATTGGCTGGAGAGAGGGGACATTTGACCGTGGGCGTCGTCCTCTCTTAGCCTTGGGGCGTTGCACACTACTCGTAGCGTCAACTGGCGATTCCTCTCTGGTACTCCTAGAAAGCTTGGTTAGCGCGGTTCGTGTTTACTGGAAGAAAGTGGTGCAAGGCGACTTACTCTTTATCCTTGAAGCGCCGTCGTTTGATCATCTGCAAGGCCTCCTTCCGCATATTACAAGAGAAGTGCTCGTTGAAATCAAGAGTGATAAGCTCCCACATACAGTGGCGCTTGGTATGCCGGTAGTGGTCGAGGAGAAAGAACAGATACTCTTCTTGGTCCTGGCGTTTGGCGTTAGCACTCACGCTAGGTACGGATCGGTCCGGGACCTGTTGGGCGTTGGCATGACTCGGAGTGAAGTAGCCCAGGCAATGGATGCCCATGCGTGAGCAATTTTGGCCTGCTCGGTTGGTCAGCACCCCAGGGGTCAGGAGATCGGATGAGCTTGAGATGGCGCAGGCGCTCATGAGACAGCGAAACCAGACTCACATGAGGGACGACCTTCGTCACATGGCATCTTGCGGATCTGACATGTCTTGCAGCCGGGTTCATTGTGTTGGGTGTGAGGAGTATGCAGCTGAGGCCGGGTGGTCATGACCACATGAGAAGGATTCGGACGCGCCACAAAGGCGGGTGTCTCGAGCGGATCCGAAGCTGGAGAGATGGGAGCGGATGCTGTCGTGGTGGGGGCGTTGAGGGCATCAAGATTAGGTGGTGTGGGTGGGTGACTAGAGCGCGACGAAGTCATGATTACGTCGTCGTCCGGGTCGCACAAGACATTTTGCAGGGCCATGACGGAACAGCGGCCGGGCTGAGAAGTGTCGGGGCGCGGTGCTGATGTGGCGGCAAAGCTGTTGTTGGTGCTGGCGAAGCTTGAACTGCTGTGGTTCCTCTCATGGCTAGCGAGGTTGTTGAAGGTGTTGGGATGTGACGGAGTGGGTGAAGGCGACGGAGGTAATCTGAACGCGCCATGACGGGCGGCGGAAGATGCGGCGGCTGAAGGTGGTGCCGGGCCTTGCGTTAGGTTTGGAGAAGGTTTTGGAGCCGAAGCTGGACCTGGTATGAAACCGGGACCGTGACCGGGACCCGGACCGGGACCCGGACCTGGAGCCGCAGCCAACCGGCGGTAGTATGTTGGCGGCGGCGGCGGCGGGTGTTGTTGGGTAGTAAAAGAATAAGGTTCGAGACGGCCAGCGACTAGGGCGGCGTCATGGCGCGACAAGCGAGACAACGTCAACGGCATGGACGGGACTGACGTAGGAGGCGGAGGAGGAGGAGGAGGAGCAGGAAGAGGAGGAGGAGGAGGAGGAAGCGCAGCAGCGATGGAAGCAGAAGTGGCGGAAGCAGGCCGATGAGCCTCGGAAGGGGATGAAGAAACAAGAGCGGAATCGGCGACGGCGGCGGCGGCGGTGGTGGCGGCAGCCGGCCGGTTGTCGGCCGCAACGGTGACGGCGGCGGCGGCGACGGCGACGGTATTTTCGTTGGCGGGCATCCGCATCGTGTCTCACTTTCCAGTTCCAACAAGTCTACGTCGGGCACACTCTGCACTGCAGACTTCCGCAGGGTGCGCGAGCGGGCGAGTAAGGGGAAACCCAAGGGGGCGGAGACGAGACGGGATGACTTTTGACACGTGGAGGAGGCGGCTCCAGCCTCCCAACCTCTTCTAGGTAAAAAGCAAAAGCAACGCAGCAGGAAGTATTACTGCACACCCAGGAGGTAATTAAGCTAACTGTTGGCTGGGTAAGCTAAGCGCCCACTCGGCTCCTCTCTCTTCTGGGTCGCCTGGCCGCGCCTCGCCTCGCCTTGCTCACCTCTTCTTGTCTGATCCATTTGTCCGCGCAAAGGAAAAAAAGGGACGGAACTTGACTGGACTGGAGCGGCGGTGGTGTGGGTTCGGGAAACCATGAGAGCAAGGGGGGGCGAGCCAACACACATGCACGCACCGAGCGGGAATGCAAGTAAACTCCTCAGTCCGTGTTGCTCTACAGAGGTACACCCCCCTCTGTTTTGTCAGCCAGTCCACAGTCTTTGATGTGTGTGTGTGTGTGATTTGTGTGAGACAGAGAGAAAGAGAGAGAGAGAGAGAGAGAGAAAGGGGCTGGAGGGAGGGCGCGCGAAAAAGAGAGAGAGAGAGAGAGAGAATCCAGAGTAGCTAGCAGGATCCCTCTCTCTCCTCTCCCTCTCACACACTCACACACTTTCTCACTGGCTCTCATCTCCTTCTCCCCTGGCCTAGCCTCCCTCTCTCCCTCTCTCTCTCTCTTTCTCTCCCTGCCTTGGTCATGGGTGGCCACTATAGGTAGGGCATGACGGTCTGGACGCGTCTTTCCTCCGTTTCTCTCCTCTCTAAACGAGGCAGGTCTCCAGAACTGAACCCACTCCCCGGTCATAAGGCCAGGGATTTCCCCCAATCACGTCAATGGCGGTTAGAATCCGTCCACTCTGCCACGGAGGACTCGGCTGTGATTGGGTTTCTGCCTCTGCCCATCTCGGCCAAGTCCAGCAACGGCCAATTATCCGTCATAACCCTGTCTCTCTTGTCTCTTGATCCTTGCAAAAACGAGGCTCTCCTATTTCCGTCCACGGCTCTTGTCTACCCTTCACGTGACGTATCCGTCTGTCTTTCTCCACCTGGTGGGCAGCGCTCAATCCCGAACTCGGGAACCTCGGTCATCCACAACCGCCAACGTGCCAATTTTTTATCTTGTTTTTCTTCCTCTGGTCCAACACCTCTGCGCCTCTGCGCCGGCATGCTCTACCCACTTTGGGACCAACCGTGGAACAACGGGAGCGTTGTTAGGTTTAAGGTTAAATCCTGCTACCACTCATTGCTCGGGACAGAGTGCCAGGATTGAATTGCGTCGTAAACAAGCCAACATGTTTTCCATCTTCGATAACCAAAAAATGCCATTGCTGCAAATGGACATCAGGGGACCCCCGCCTAAAAGACTGCGTGCTTGATATGATGCGGCTATTGGTGTGACTACCGCCCTGTGGCGCACTCTCACAAATGGAAATGGTTCTGGTTGGAAGAGTTATTGCATGTGCCTCACCCTGTCCTCCGATCAAGGCAGAAAATGGAAGAGACGCGCGAAAGTGAAGGAGACGCGCAAGTGGTATAGACAACCATCAGAATTGCGCTCAGTCTTGCGCTCAGTCTTGTTAACTAATCAAGAATAACCGTTGTATGGGCACACGCCCACAGTCAGACGCATGCAGCCTTCACTGTCCAAAGATGCTGCTGGTGACTCGCGAGCACGAGCATCTTTTTTCCTAAATTACATCGACTTTCTCTGAGGCCACGTTCTTTTGCCCATCGCAACTGCCTGTCATCTCGATGCCCGCTTCTTTCTCGGATATCGCAGCCCTGGCCTCCGCATCTTGACTCGAAGGTTGGACAAACTCTTTAAGCGTCCGCTTGTCAAGCTACAAGAAAGTCAGCTGTGTGTTGCTCGGTTTCGTGAGTTGACCGCTCCGAGCCTTACCTTCCATACTGTCCACATGTATCCGAGCATGACGAAGCAGCAGACAATCATGACTATGCATCCCTTCCTCCAGTACGGGGCTTCGTCGGCCGAGTAGAAGACGATCCCCCAGAAGGTGTAGAGGGTCATAGAGCCGATGTTCATGCAATACACAGTGACGCTTCGCACTGCGTCGTCGCCACTCCTCTGCAAAATGATACTTGCCCAGCCAAAGATGAGGGGATTGACCATATAGGCAGTTCCAGAGAGATAGAAGGCAAAGAATGTGCCGGCGAAAGGAATGTCGGGGATGATGAGGATGATGGCGCACACGAGCTGCAAAACGACGGCGAGTATTGCCATTGGGATGCGGGTTCCCGTGGCATCCATATGCCATGCTGCAAGCATGTTTGACACGATGCCAACAGCCTGAACTCCGAGAGGGTACGTGTTTATCTGGCTCTGCGTGAAGTGGCTCGACTGATACTTCAGCCAGATGAGAAAGTTGTTCTGGACGGCCCATGCCTCCAGAGTGGCGCAAACCGGAGACCAAAACAGCAGGATCCAGCTCAAGCAGTGTCAGTGGTAGACTTTCTTGGAATAAGGTGAAGCGCAAACTTACAATGTACTAGATAACAGCAGCCGCTTCATCAACGAGAGCGGGCTGATGCTGTGCCCCCCTTCCTTGATGGGTGGGAGGCGGCTGACTGCCAGCTTCTTCTCCGATTCGCTCAAGTAAGAGGCTTTTGTGCTTTCAGGGATGTCTGGGAAGTAGAAGAAGCCAAAAAACGCAATCGGCAACGTGATGATTCCGTCTAACGACATGTTTGTGTTAGTAAAAACCAGCCCTCAGAGGAAATGGGAGGGTGGTGAGACCGACCGACGAGGAACACCCATTGCCAACCACCGAGGCCCCCAAGCCCACCCATGCCCTTGTAGATGGCCGCCATCATGACGCCGGCAAACATGGTGCCTACTTGGCCCGACGCAGTGAAGATTGCCGTTCTCTTTGCAATCTCTCTTGGCTTGTACCAGGAGCCAATGATGTAGATCGTCCCGGCATATGTGCTGGCTTCGGCGAGTCCGAGAAAGAAGCGTACGACGCATAGCTGGGTGACGGTCTTGACAGCAGCGCTGACCATCTGTTCCCAATCGTCAACACGCCGGGCACTACGTCGCATACAACTCAAGCCAATCGCAGACTCTGCAAGAAACTCACCGTGAGACAAGCCCAAACGACCACCATGGAGGGCAGCCAGATACGCGGAGGTATTTTCTGGATGATCAGTCCATGCGGAATCTGACCAATCGCCATGCTTCACAATCGACTTGTTTAGATACCAGGCATCGCCATCGTCAATCTGCACTTGGATGTTCTTACCCTGCGGTGGTGACCGAAAGAACAGTGTTGTAGTCGTGGCCCGTCATGTGGAGAGCCTCGCGAAGTCCAGCAACCTTTGACGAGAGCGTTAATACAAATCAAACAGGGCCATCAGGACCTCCACTCAGACTCACATAGGCGTTGGCAAAAGCTGCGCGGTCTGTTGTAACGTAGATGAATCAGACACACAGCTCAAGTAGACCAGGTAAATATGTCAAGTCAAGCCAAGTCTGCACTCACCTAGAAAGTTGAAGAAGTAACTTAGACAGCAGTATGTCTGGTAGTTACCTTTGTCAGCCCGCTTGCTCAACTCGGCGAGAATGTGGCGGTTACCAGAATGAAGAAATCTAATAATGTCAGTCTCAGCTCGTGCCGGGTTTGCGTTCTTGACGTACCGATTTTCTGCACGAGGTACCTTTCTTCCTTAGTTTTGGCTTCATCGCCAAGGAAGAAAACTGCCAATCGCTCTGCGCGTCAGAAGTAAAATTCAAACCCAGCTATGATTGTGTGCCAGACTGTATGTAATACATGCCTCTTATTTTCTCTCCAAAGTGGCTCTTATTGACAGACATGATGGGAAAGAGCTGACAGGCCGCTCTGCACAGGAGATTAGATGTTCCAGCTGAAGCAGTGTAAAAAAGAACAAGAAACAGTTTGTGCGGAGAAGAAAACGAATGCGAGCGAGGCGGGAGCATTATTATACCGTGGCAGTTGACCGCCCGCCCTCCTCCACCACCCCGGTCTGGAAGATTATCTTGGAAATCTGATAAATCTCCTCGCTCTTTATCCCGCGGGGTCCACCTTCAGTGACCCTTGCCAAGCTTTAAAAGTCTTAAAGCGACCTCGAGACTTTGGTCGTATCGTTCCCAAACTTCATGTTGGGGGGGGATTTGGGCGTAACCGAACTCCATGGGGTCCATTATGGGGGGCATGGCATCCCAGTCATTGCTGACTGAGGTCGAGTCATACGAAAGGTGGATGTAATTTACACTAGTGGCTTCGTCCTCGGCGACGAAGGAACCAGTCGAGGGGAGAGAGAGAGAGAGAGGGAGAGAGAGAGGCTTGAAGAGTTGTGAAAAGATCCGCAAACCAGAGTTCGACGTTCTCTAGGGCGTCGATCGTGGCTCCTGTCTCCAGGTGTTTATGGGAACCGCTCGTCAGTAAAATGGAGTTTGACATTCGGTGTCGTGATGATTTTGAGAAACTGCCAAGAGCTCCATAAACGACCCAGCATGGGGAAACCTTAAGTTTGCCTGAACGGCTGGGTGACAGGCTCCCCGGGCTTTGGCGTGCTGTTCCACATATCTCGGGACCTTTTATTGCACCGCTTCCATATACCCACCCACCCACTCACCCACGATGTCCTGACTATGACAAATGCAGTCTGCAAGGTCACCGATCATCGGCGGTTGAAATAGCTGTCACAACTTTCTTAGACGGGTTGGTTTGGAAGTGAGACAGGGCTAGATATTTAGGCTTGTTTACATGGACAAACGTCCACATGAATCAATAACAGGAATTGGAGCTTTACTCACTCTTGTTGTGTGCATAGACCCTCTCTCTTCTGTTGCCAAGCCTAACAACTTTCTCTCAATCCAGGTCATGGCTACTCGAGGTACCTCTTCCAGGGACCCGGATTTGGCTGACCCTTTGTGGTGCTGTATGGCATTACGCAATCCACGGTCCACGATCTTCGTCAAGCACACACTGCTGGCCCAGTCCCTAGCTACAGACCGATTACTTCACATGTTGGCCTCACTCGCATCCAACATCATTCACGTCTCCAAACACAGCGACGTTGGAGAAGTCAATAACCTCATCGGCAAACGTTATCAGGGACAAGTTGATTTGGCGTGATCCCTCCCCGGGTACCGGCACCGGTCCCACAAGCGCATCGTTTCCGGTGTCTGACTCGGCCGTGCAGTTGACGGAACCGTCATTGACGTTGCCAAAGATCGAGATGCCGGATATGTCGATAACCTCGTCGGAAAAAGTAATGAGTGAGATGGAGATGGAATCGATCTGGCTCGTTGGCATGCCGAGATTGATGGGTCCAAGGATCGAGTTCGAAGCTTGGCGACGAGACGGACTAAAGCCCACGACGACTCCCAAGGCATAGGAAAGAACAACCAGGGTTTGAAAAGATTTCATCTTGATTTTTGAGTCTCTAAGAGGTTCTAGTCACCGCTTTGAGTGTGGGTATTGAGAGGATGTGAGATGATGAGGGTTGGCAGATTGGAAGGCTATGCATAAGGGGGCTTCGGGAAGTCTTTATATGCTTGTTCTACCCGGTCTCTCAAGTCCTTATTCCTAATCTTCTTTGAAAAATGTCACTTTCTCTATAGGAACAAATCGCGACCAGCTTTCCTGATTGTTGACCGATTTACGAACTTGCCTAGCCGGGGTTAATGCGCGCCAAGCTGCTAAGTTGAGAAGAGTTGACCAGGAAATCTGCTTCGAATGGTGACCAAGACACAAGAAGTGACAGGTCCTATGCCCTTTTCGGAACGTGATAGGTCTGGCAACCGCATTATCACGGGCAGTGCAACTGGATATTATAGAAGAGCTGCATCCTAGAGCTGCAAGTAATCTAATCGCGATGAATCGACCTGCCTGTTTCTGCTTGAGTTCTGCCAAGACCCGACATGGCGATGGCTCCCCATCGCCGAACCAAAATAGGGAAAAGCGCCGACTATACTTTGTGATTCGAGGTCTCGCTCGCGTTTGCTGAAGACCGTAAACAGGGCAGGTTGTTGCCCAACGCCCGGCGGGACTATGTCGAGCGACCCCGTCGTGAACGACTGCAAGCTTCTCTTTGTCCCCGGTTCAAGACGCCCGCGACATGGACGATTCCTTCATCTCAGGCACAGACATACGCGAGCAATCTTCGAAGCGCTCGCCGTATTTATACCGGGTAGGCTGGTTAGCATGTATCAGTAGACCGATCAACATGATGTAACGTCGGGCACCCACTTATGGGGGGCACCCCCCACATTTGGGCACCCCAAAAATGCCTCAACACTATGACCAGCCTCCTCATTCCTCCTACCTCCAACCATTACAACAATTACAATACTTATCCAAACAACTTCATTTTTTAGGAATACCTTCTTCTATACCTTATAGTCTAATATACTAAAGATAAGGTCTAGCAAGCAATTAAAGCTATTAGCAATAGTATAGCTATAAAGAGGGCAGCTATTAAGTATAGCATTCTAAGATTAACCCTTTAGCATTAACTTAATGGCAAGTGTTGAATTGGAGGGCATAGAGCATACGGAGGGCACCGGAGATAGGAGATATTGGCCTGGCTCAGCCGGCCTGCTTAGCATTAGCAGAGGGACTGTTACATGCTTAGACTTAGGCAGTAGGCTCTATAGAGGCCTTAGGCACCTAGGAAAGGGATTCTTAAGGGCTAAGTTAGGTAGCTAGAAGTAGGGTAATTAGCATAATAGATAACAATATAAATAATATATATAACTACAATATATATAATTAACCTACTATTACTATACTGCTTAATTTAATAATTAAGAGTTTTATACACCCTAAGGCTAATAATAATAAGTTAAGCCTTAGAGAATACTCTTCCTACTATCCTTTTGTAATAATAAATACTACAAAAACTACCTTTAACTTAACTACTAATTAGGTCCTTTAGTTTAATTAGCTGTCGTACAGGGTATCCCTGTACGTATGTACGTGTGGGACTGAGTGCTCCAGACGGGTATATATAGGCCCGTCAGTTGCCCTATCCCCTTTTGCTATAGATGGACCGTTTTGACCGCGTATACCTGACCCCTATGTGCGACAGTTATGAGCCCAGCTCTGAGAACCTTTTTCACCTGGATACCACCCCTGACGACGTGCCGCAATAGGTGGTTCAGCACGAACGGTTCCCTCTTCTTCTGACGATGTCTTTTACACACGACCCTCGTGCGGCCGCTGCTGTTGCCTTCAAGCTTGCCAAACGTACCGACTGGCCATCGTGGTTTATTCAACTACGCTTTCAGGGCCTCCAGAATGGTATATGGGCGTACATCGACCCGTCTGGCGAAGACGCCCCGGATCTGGCCCAGCCTCCAGAGCGACCCCCTTCGATCGAGGCCCTTATTGCTGAGCGACACCGTCAGCAGGAAGCCGATTTCGAGCGAAGGCACATTGAGTGGGCGGCCCGCCGACGGGCACACCAGACGAATGAAGAAGAGCCTACCCGTGAGACGCCTGCCACAACCAACACCATCCGAGACGAATATAACGCTGCCCTGGAACGGGCTGGGTCATCGATAGCGCCGGCAGCGTGGTACGACGAGTGGTACCACGCCTTTCAGCGGGCCCAGTCCTGCCGGATTCCAGAGGTTCAGGGCGTACTTGCAGCCCGTTCGTTTCTTGAGGCTGTTGGCAGACGAATGGCTCCAGAGTGGGCGAGGACCGCCCTAATAGAGTTGATCACGGACGAAGAGATGGGCCGCCGGACGAAGTCGGTGGTTGAGTATGGGCATATTTTTAATGCCATAATGACGGCCAGACAGCGACAGACGGCTGGTGGCATAAGGGCGGGGATTTTCACTACACTTGGGGGCCGAGAGCCCCCCGCTCAGGAAAACTCTGCTCCGAACGATCCCGAGGATGGGTCCGGTGGGACCCGAGGGACCAACAAGAAGGACGGCCAGGATGGGTCCGGTGGATCCGGTGCGGAGAAGGGGTCCCGGAAGTGCCCGTGTGGCAAGGCCCATCGCTGGCCGGCGATCACGTGCGGCCGACTAGAGACGGCAGTGAAGGGCAGAGGTGCCCAGAGGAAGACGTACCTTGATGAGGGCGAACGGACGATGATCCTAGACGCCCTATGGAGGAATGAGTATGGCCTTTTGAGGCAGAAGCTTCTGGACGAAGGGTGGGTTATAGACAGGGACGCCGCTGCGAACGGGCCTGTTGCAAACGATCTGCCTAGTCGCATTATGTGTTAAGGACGGCCTCGTTTGGCGTTGCCGAACTGCGGAGGCTGCGTACGGCAGGGACTGCAGGGGGGTTTGACGCCGGCGGAGGCCTACGGGTAGGGATAGGTTATGAGGTAGGGTTGCCGTTTCGAACGGGCCTACTGTAGACGACCTCTCCCTGCCTGTCAAGTGTTGAAGACGGCTTCGTCTGGCGTTGCCGAACCGTGGAGGCTGCGCACGGCAGGGACTGCGGGGGGGATCAGCGCCGGCGGGGGACCGTGAGGTGGGGTGCCGGCGGGACCGGGCTGCCGAACCGTGGAGGCCGCGCACGGCGGGGACTGCGGGGGGGATTCGGCCTGGTTGGCCCGTACGGCCCGGACGTTCGTTTTGATCTGGCGCTGCCAGATGTCTCTTTTGTACGTAGATTGCTTCACTTGAGCAGCCTTCATACAGACGTATATACGTCTGTATAACGGCTGGGGGGGTGTGTCGTACAGGGTATCCCTGTACGTATGTACGTGTGGGACTGAGTGCTCCAGACGGGTATATATAGGCCCGTCAGTTGCCCTATCCCCTTTTGCTATAGATGGACCGTTTTGACCGCGTATACCTGACCCCTATGTGCGACATTAGCTAAAGATAAAGGTAAAGGTCTATAAGCTGTAGACTGCAATTAACCTATTAATTGCTATACACCTAATGCATAAGACGCTTAAGAAATACCTTAAAGAGCCTAAAAAGCCTTCTCTAAGCAACTACCTATAGGTTGCAATGCACCTAGCAGGACTAATATGCTTAGTAATAGTTACCCTAACAGCTTTAGAGGCAGGCATTCTACTACTACCTACTAACAATAATATGCTACATGTATATAGAATAGAGGATCTTTTACCCTCTAACCTTACTTTATACTATACCTAATAAGTAGAGTATAATAAAGAGATAAGAGCGTAAGAAAAGCGCCTTTAATAATATAGTAACCTTTAAGACTAGATTTGCTAGATAGTATCTAATAACTTAAAGCTTTACTACTATACCTTAAACAAAAAGGTTAACTAATAGATAAAAGCCCTTAAGGAATACATTAGCATACACCCTTTTAAACATAGAAACAATGCATAAGTTGCATACAACGCTACATTAACAGCACCTATAAGAAAACACCTTAACAACTAATAAGACGTTAAAGAATAGATTATAAAGTAGCAAAAGGCACTCTATAAAGCCTCTGCAAGCAGCCTGCTGCAGGCCTAGACGTTAAGCCTGTAGTTTACGCCCTTTATAACAGCATTTGCAAGATTGTATATCTTAAGCTAGGTATATGTATACTATAAAACCTAGGCCTAGAAGCGCTTAAAAGGATTGTTAATGCAGCCTATAAGATACGCCTTTAAGGCATTAAAGGTTAATAGATTACTACAGTAGACTATAATGCCTACACTTAAGGAAAAGCCTATTAAATAGTCTATTAAAGCTTACAAGAGACAGCTGCTTAAGTGCAGCCTAGTAATTATTTAGCTATTAATTTTTACAACCTTAAAATAAGCTACATAGAATATTAATCCTACATGCTATTTTCTAACTAAGGTAGTAGTCTTATATAGGACTTTTACCTTTACTAAAAGACTATAGATGTACTACTTATAATAATTAAAGACTTCCTTATACTTCTTTATACTTAATACAACTGCTGCATAAAGGTTATTAAGATAGATAATAAGCTTCTTTACTACTATAAAATTATTGCAAACCTTAAAGCATGCAGTATACACCTTAAGGTAAGCGCTCTAAATACCTAAGTGTAAAATAGAGCTGTAGAATGCATTACTGCTACTATAAAGCAAAAGGTATATAGTATAGCAATTAACATAAGCCTTCTAGACGTCCTTTAGCCTAAGGTATATACTATAGCAACTTACCTCTATAACTGCATACTACAGGCAGCCTATAACTAGAAGACCTTATACTAACTATAGCATAAGCACTTCTAAATTAAAGAAAAGGCTTCCTACGTAAGGCTTAACCTTTTATACCTTTAATTATATAGCTGTAAAGCATATATACTTACTGCAGATGCCTAGCTATATAAATAGCGTAGGTAAAGGCTTACCTTATATACTTAGATTAGTTACCTTATTAGCTATAGCTTTAGCAACTCCTTTTGCATATAGAACCCCCTTTATAGTAAAGTATTTACAATATGTAATATTATCTTTAATAAAGGTACTATTTTTAATAGTAATCTTAAAGGCCTTACTAAAAGCATATAAAAGTTAGATCTTAATAAAATATAATAGACTATTAACTACCTTATGCATAAAGGAGTATGCAAGATAAGCTTTATACATACAGCTAATAAAGAAGCAGACAAGATTATAGAATATGCTAAGCAAGCTAAGGGGGTAACCTAAGGCAGCCCTAACTTTAATAAAGGCTTATAAGAAGGCTGCCTTAATAAGCCTTTTAAGTTAGCACTACATACTAAAGTAAGATTCTAACTTATAACTCCTCTAACTATACCTTTAAAAGCATCTTTCTTTACTATACTTATAATTACGCTAGGCATAAGAAGGTAAAAAGGAAGATCTTATCTACTTATAGATAGCAATAATACTATTCCTATACATAAGATGTAGCTAAAGCTATTACGTAAGTCCTTTAAAGTAGTGTTTCTAGTAGGATGCATATACTAAAAACATAAGATGTAGCTAAAGCTATTACATAAGCCTCTTAAGGCTGCATTTCTAGCAGGATGCATACATAAGACTATGCAACAATTAATAGATAGCACTTATACGCTGCTAAAGCAGGCTAGCTACCTAAACCTAGCAGTAAGTATAGATTAACCTATAATTAAATGCTTTAATAGTATAGTAGATAATCTAAAAGTGTATAAAATAGGGCTTTAACAGCCTATAGTTATATAGCCTTTAGGTTAGAAGTAGTTAAAGGCAGATAGTAAGAGGCTTCCTATATGCTCTACTAAGCATGCTTATAGGTATAGTAATAATATAAGGACTATTACTAAAGCAGCTACTTTATATAGCACCTACTAGAAAAACTTACCCCCTCTTCCTATATTACACTTTTAGCTAGCAAGATACCTACTTAAAAGCGCTTTTTAAGATGTAGAAAGAAGTTACCTATAAGGTTATAAGCTTTTATGCTTATAGCAAGAGGACTTTAAAGCGTCTATATGTAGCAATTAGATTCTTAGTTGCTATTAGGTATATATATATAAACTTAATAAGTATAGCTACCTTATAAAGGTAAAGGTAAGGCTTATAATATATAGTAACTAATAGGCAAAAGATGTATAAGATATATACGCTGCAATGCTTGCAGGTATATTATTCTAAATACTAATAGCCTTAGCTACCTACTTTAACCTTAAGCTACTGTAATATAATGCTGTAAATGCGTTTATGCATGCAGATATTAATAAGGAGGTATATATAAAGATGCCTCTAGGATACTGCAAATAAGGTATAGTTTTATACTTATAGAAAGCCCTCTACAGTCTACGCTAGTTACCTCTGCTGTAGTAAAGGCACCTAAAGAGTAGGCTTCTAGCATAAAGCTTTTAATATATTGCTAGCAAAGACTGCTGCTAGCAGAAAGGCTAAGTTATATTCTTCTTCTATATTAATAACTGCATACTAATGTTTCTAAAGGCCTATAAGCCTGCAGCAATAGCTAAGATATATGCTCTTTAAGGTAAATACTACCTTAAAGGTAGTAAAAACCTTTAATAGTTTCTAGGCCTTAAGGTCTTTTATAACTGCATGCAATAAAGACTCTAGCTCTTATAGGCAGTCTACACTAAAAAGTATAAGAAACTGCTTCCTATATATGCTAATATATTAAAAGATAATTCTTATAAGTATACTTTTATAGCAAAAGAGGAGCTACTACTATATAAAGATAATATGCAGCCTAGTAAGATTAATTAATACTAATGCAAAGTTAGCATAATTCTATATGCTACTATAATAATGCAGCTAGATATTACTTTTACAGCTAGCAGGCTTATAAGATTTAACTAAAATCTAAGTAAAGCCTACTAAAAGGCTGCTAATAGAGTCCTTCTATACCTATATAAAATATAATACCTTTACCTCTATTTTAGCGCTAACCTAAGTAGCAAAAATAACGCCTTTAAGGTAGTATCTAATGCAAGCTTTAGCAATAATATGCTTTATAGAAAGAGCTTATAAGCCTTTACTATAAAGTTTTTTAGAGGCCTTATTATGTAGCAGGCTAATAAGTAAGATACTATTACAATATTAATAACTAAAGTAGAGCTTCTAGCACTTATATAAGCTGCTAAGGAAGCTATTTTTGCAAGCTATTTAATTTTACACCTTTAGGTTTAGCTTCCTGCTAAGCTTAAAGGGCAGGTAATATATGCTACACTATTAATACCTATAAGAATCTAAATCTAGTGTAATAATTAGCAGACTATTAACCTTATAATAAGTAAGCTTTTAAAGCTTTATATAAAGCTTTATTATATTAATATATACAACTACTAATTACAATAAGAAGTTGCTAAAAGATAGGTTGCAGTTACCTATACCCTATTAGTAGAGCTAATAGCAGACAGCCTTATAAAGGCCTTTAATATAATAAAATACAATGCCTTCCTCCTTTAGCTAAATATAACTAATAAAAAGGACGTCCTTAAGGCTAACTGCATAAGAGATCTTAAGGTAGATAAAAGCTGCTTAGAAGCATAAATAAGACTTAATAATGTATAGGCTGTAGAGGAGGCCTATAATCTTCTGCAGCACTATGAGCCTCTGCAAGCTCTATAAGAATATAAGAAAGTCCCTACTAATAGTGCAGCAAAGGGTACTACCTTTATAAGCCTAAAAAGGCTAGTAGTAAGCCCTTCCCTAAGGGGGTATATTAAATTAGAGGGTATAGAGCATACAGAGGGTACTAAAGATAGGAGATATTAGCCTAGCTTAGCTAGCCTGCTTAGCGTTAGCAGAAGGACTATTACATGCTTAGACTTAGGTAGTAGGCTCTATAGAAGCCTTAGGCACCTAGGAAAGGGATTCTTAAGGGCTAAGTTAGGTGGCTAGGAGTAGGGTAATTAGCATAATAGACAACAACATAAATAACATATATAACTACAATACATGCAATTAACCTACTATTACTATACTGCTTAATTTAACAGCAAGCAGGCTAGAAAACTTGCATTTTCTAACCTTTAGAGGCTTTCTCCTAATTAGGAGCATAAGCTAGCTAAATAGATTTACATTTAGCATACCCTTAGCGTTGCTTTAACCTATTAGTAAGTAAAGCTATTTATAGAAAGGATCCTCTATGCTATAGAAGACATAAAGCCTATAGGAAAAGGCTAGGTTTCTAGCTTTTTAAAGAGGAATCTATTAGTTAAGGTCTAGAGAAGTTGCCTTATTAATTCTAGGCATATTAATAAGGTATCTACTAAGGTTATTAGGAACTAGTTTAAACTCCTTACTATACTAGAGATTAAAGGCATTAAACTAACTAATAGATATAACATAGATAAGACTAGTATCCTTAAGGGCTAGGGATCTAATAGGCTAGTGCTAGGGATAGCTAAGATAAAGTCTATCTATAAGAAACAGCCTAGATTAAGGGTATAGGTGTCTATTATTAAATGCATCTCTACTATAGGCTATACCTTAAATCCCTTTATTATATATAAGGGTAAGATAGTCTAGCAGCAGTAGTTTCCTCTAGATCTTAGCCCTTATAAAAGATAGCAGTTTACTACAATAGAAAATAGATAGACTACAGATGCTACTGTAGTTAAATAGCTGCAGAAGGTCTTTATCCCTTAGACCCTCCCTTAAGGCAAGAAGAAGGCTAGACTACTAGTTATTAATAGCTATAGAAGTTATATAATAACTAAATTTATATAGATATATTATATTAATAACGTCTACCTCTTATTTTTACTACTATATACCTCCTATATCCTCTAGCTACTTAACTAGTTAGTCTTTAGCCCTATAAAGGCAGCCTATAGGAAGAAGCTTAAATACCTTAGTTAGTAGAATAATTCTACTATTATAGGTAAGAGAAACTTTATAAGCTGTTATTAGAAGGCTTATACCATAGGTATAATAATATAGAACATTAGAAGTAGTTAGAAGTAGATAAGATTATAGCCTATCTCTATAGTAAAGCCTCTAATAAGCTCCCTCCTACTTCTAATAATATAAAAGCTATTAACATTATTAGATTACGTTAGCAAAGGGCATTCTAGAGGTAAGGAAGGGGAAGGATAAGCATCTACATTATCTGCAGTAGCATAGTTAATGCTAAGGAAGATAAAGGATCTAGCTAGCTAACTAAAGCTATTTATAGAGCTAGATAATAATATCTCTACTTAACGCCTTCTATTCTAGAAGGTTAAAAAAGGCTTTAGTAAGCAGTCCTATAAGCTAGCTACTGCCTAGCATAAGCTAGAGCTTCTGCAGGCCTAAGTTAATAATACTGCAGTAAAGAAAAGAAGGGCAGTCTAGATTAACCTAAACACTAAGTTCGCTAATATTAAGGACATCTAGAAGGCTTAAATTAAGGCTAGCAAAAAAGAGGATATCACAAATAAATCCAGCAAGTCTAATTTACCTAGTAAAGCTAAAAGCTGTATTATTATAGCATCTAGAAGAGTGCAATAATTAATTAAAGTCGATAGTTATGATGGAGATGGCTTTATTTTTGGGGTGCCCAAATGTGGGGGGTGCCCATAAGTGGGTGCCCGACGTTACCTCTGATGCTTGCTTGTGCAGATTTGCTGATAGTGGATGGAGCGTGTTAGCCCGTTGTCCGGTCTTTTCTCATGTCTGAACCTATGTGTTCCTAAGGCTTAATCCTTACGGCAGTGAGCTATTGTTTTTAGAACAGGTAAATATAGGACCAGCTGTTATGTGACGGTAAATTCACGGCAGCAAGTAGCAGGTGAAATGCAGCGAGCGCACGAAATTCGTGTAATGTAGTCCGTGCTAATGACAGGCCTTGCCGAACTTCCTCAGCCTGTGATAGTTGTAAGGGAGAGGTGTGAGATAGCCGGCGGCCATGGATAACAGCGCAGCCAGCCAGAAGGCAGGGTCGTCGAGCTGGATGTTTCCCCCAGTCATGTGATAGTCTACAGCATTCTCGGCTGCTTCCATCGTGATCATGGATATCATGCTCATCCCCGCCGCAGTCTTGGCGGCGACCAGCCAGGGCAAGCGATCACGACCCAACCTGAGGAGGACAGTCTCCAGTAAAAGGGACGTGGAAAGTCCACAGGCCACTGAGTACACAAGCCAGTCAGTCAAAGTGCTGCATGAGAGGAGAGTGCAACAGATGATTACTCGTCAAGGGGGGGGAAGAGAAATGAGAGGAAAAAGAAAAAAAGAAAGAAAAAAGGGAAAAGAGGAAGAAGCTCACTAGAGATTGCCATCACACTCTCTACTCCCATCTGAGGATGGAAAGCTTGGAGGTACCACATTGCCGAAAAGTCGCCAAGGGTGCAACCCACAAGGCACCGCAATGTGTTGACGCTTGAGCGATGCCAGGTTGTCCGTGAAGTCCAGAATTCGCGGGATAATACACCGGGAGAAATGACCTGGTCCTGTTGCTTCTTGTTGCAGCACGAAGACTGTCGCCCAGTCTCGGTTGAGGTTGGCTTGATTTGCCGGACGGGATGAGCTCCGAAAGATCGGGCCGGCAGGTCGAGACGTGATGGACGGGCTGAGTGTGGCCAGCGCCCATAATGGCGCACCACGGAACTCGCCATGGGGGACTTGAAGGCCATTCCGGAGGTCCAGCACCTCGTCATGGCGGTTTCCAAAGGGGAGTGGGTGCTTTTCACAGGGGCTAGGATGCGAGGCAAAGCGCGCGTTGCATCTGCTCAGGTGCGGCGAGCGCTTGCTTGCGTGGTAGAAATGCTTGGTTGCGTTGCGCCCGTTGTGAGTTGGACGACTGTGTCAACTGTGCGAAGGCCTGCAAAGGCCCCGCCACAAGGCCCTCTGTTACTTACCTCTTGCTTGGGTGCCTGAGGTTATTCAACGGCTCGTGGCTCGTGGCTTGCGGCCTGCGGCCCGGGGCTTGGGGCCTGAAGCCGGGAGCCCGGAGCCATTCGAAGCCGCTACAAAAGGCCTTTCTTTCTCTGCAAGCGCCGAGCTTTATTTGGCCCCCCTCAGTCCAGCCGATGGTTTCCGCCACCATTGGGCGTACCAGTCTAATGGAGAACCAACACTAGACGCAAAAGTTGCCGGCGAGGGTACATGACGCACGAACCAGAAGTCGGGGGAGTTGGAGACTCTTGGAGAAGCAAAGTGCTTGCTTGCTTGCTTGCTAACCCCCCCTCCCCCAGAGCAGCTGTCGGTGCAAATGCGTGCGAAAACTCACCTCCCCAGACAATATGTTGCCACGGCGGGATTGGTGCCCTCCTTTCAGGGCCATGCGGATCTGGCTTGGCGCTCGGTGCTCCGCCTACCCCGAGATTTTTCCATGTCGCTTTGCCGGGACATTTGGTGACGGGCAGCGTGCAACCGTTGCGGTGGGCTGCGGTGCAGCGTAGCGGCCCGCTCCTTCGCTCAGGTAGGTAAGGTACTAAGAGGTAGACTGTCTCCTGGCGGCTGTTTACTTACCAAGGTAGGGAGGTAGGTAGGTAGGTAGGTAGGTGGGTAGGTTACTGACCTATCCCTATACAGGCAATAACAGAAGATCTCTTCTGCTGTCGCGGTGCCTCAAGAGTAGATAAATGCCGGTTGGGAAAACGGTCTCCATCTTGTCATCTCCAGGTGTTCTCTAGGAGACTGTCCCCGCCATCTCAGTCTCTGCTGCATACGAATTCATCAGCGCAATGAGAGCCATCAGCAGCGTGAGCCTGACTCTCGCGGCAACGCTGTTCTGGCATGCGGTCACAGCTCGCCTGACGACCGGGGAGAACGGAACCCATTTCACGCTGGCAAATGACCGACTCTCCGTTGTTCTGGCCAAGTCAAGCGGCCATATCGTCGATGTCGCTCTCGACGGCCAGGATCTCCTCGGGCCCTTGAACGGCAACAGGGGCAAGGGACCCTATCTCGACTGCTCGTGTATCCCCTCGGGGTTCTGGACGCCTGGAGGAACGGCCGAGTTGCAGCTCGTCAACGGCACCGACTCGTCCGGCATCCCCTATGCCGGCCTCATCATGTCGGACAGGTTCGCGCAAACGAACCAGACGCTCTCGCAGTATTTCTTTCTCCACGGCGAGGAAACGGGACTGCACGCCTTCTCCCGCCTCACCTATTTCAACGCCACCCTGCCTCTCCTTCGCAGCCTGGGCGAGCTGCGGACTCTGTTCAGGCCCAACACGCCGCTCTGGACTCACTTCTCGACGAGCGAGGGCAACTTCGGTCCCCTGCCCCTCGCCGACACCTTCACCCAGGCTCTGACGGTGCAGGACGCCACCTCGTACGTCGGCGGCAGCACCAACGACCCTTACACGCAGCAGTACTCGGACTACTTCACAAAATACTCCCTGTCCGAGCCCTGGCGCAACCACGACGTGCATGGGCAGTTCAGCGACGGCTCAACCAGCGCCGACGGCAGCACCTTTGGCGCCTGGCTCGTCCACAACACACGGGAGACGTATTACGGCGGCCCGCTCCACTCGGATCTGGTTGTCGACGGTATCGTCTACAACTACATGGTCTCTGGCCACCATGGCGCGCCGATGCCCAACATCACCCACGGGTTCGACCGCACGTTTGGCCCGCAGTTCTATTACTTCAACAAGGGGGCGCCCGGGGCCTCCGTTGGCGAGTTGAGAGCCGATGCTGCGCGGCACGCCGACCCGGAGTGGAACGCGGACTTCTACGACAGCATCGCCCAGCACGTCCCAAACTACGTCCCATCGACGCGCCGCACCTCGTTTGAGGGCAAGGTCGAGCTTCCAAGAGGCGCCAAGCGGCCAATCATCGTCTTGTCCGAGAACAAGCAAGACTTCCAGCTCAACGTCTTCAACACCGCATCTCTGCAGTACTGGGCGGAGATCGGCGGGTGTGGCAAGTTTAAGATCCCCCGTGTCGTGGAGGGCAAGTACAGAGTCACAATCTACGCTGACGGGGTGTTTGGGTGGTTCATCCAAGACGACGTCGAGATATCTCAGACCGCAAGCAGCCAGGCCCCGTGGACCTTCAAGTGGGACGAGGAAAGCGCAGGCCAGGAAGTCTGGCGCATCGGCATTCCCGACAAGTCCGCCGGCGAGTATCGACACGGGTACGCGCCCGACGTCTCGAAGCCTTTGCAGCCGGAACAGTACCGCATCTACTGGGGCAAGTATGATTACCAGCAGGACTTTCCGGACGGCGTGCGGTTCGACGTGGGCAAGAGCCAAGAGGCGCAAGACCTCAACTACATCCACTGGTCGTTCATCCCCGCCAAGGGTAACCATCTGCGGCAGGAGAATTACTACACGAACGTGAACAACTGGACCATCGTCTTCGACCTCGACAAGGACCAGCTAGGCCAAAGCAAGACGGCCACATTCACGGTCCAGATTGCCGGAACCAAGACCGCCAACGGGAACTCCAAGTGGACTGTCACGGATCACCCGTACAGCAACCTCCCCTGGACTGTCAACTTCAACGGGCTCTACGAGTCCACCTGGAGAATCCCGTACTGGCGAAGCGGATCTTGCGGTGTAAGGAGCGCCGTCGCATGCCAGAACATTGAGAACAAATTCACCTTCTCATCTTCCATGCTAAAGGAAGGCCAGAACGAGCTCACCTTGAGCCTGCCGTTCAACGCCAGCAGCGTGGAGACGGCGCTGTTGCCAGATGCTCTCTACGTGCAGTATGATGCCCTGAGGCTTGAACTGGCGTAAGAGCAATCGCACAGCGTGGCAGAAAAGGACTAGCTAGAGATGTTGGCATTAGTAGGGGGTTGATTAATACGAGACAAGACACCTACAGTATTCAGACTGTTGGCTTCAGTCACAACTGCATAAAGTATACCAGGCATAGAAGTTGAATGTGACATCTTGGCCTGTGAGGCAATGCTAGCACTTGGGCCTCTTCCTCCTCGAGATAATCTTTTGTTGGCCACTCAATACCGCTTCGTTCGGTCTCAAAGCTTCCCTTGACCAAGAGATACTTCAAAATGGAGGCACGTCAATATCCGGGTGTCTTGCAACAAACTTTAGATTTCACGTGTCTCTGAACTAGCTTGAGATTTTACAATGTTTAGCTTAATGCGTATTTAGATAGTGAACTAGGATCATGTCGTCTAGTCCCTGAACAAGCTAATCACAACAGCTACAGGAGGACCTGGCATTATACGTTTCGCACTTGCTCCTGAGACCAACCGCTCCTCGCCATGGTTCGGTGATAGCTTCCAGCCGACATCAAGTCGCTCAAGCGCTCTATGCGCAAGGTTCTCATCCAACCTATCAAGACGTGGTCAATTCTTCCTGAAGCGGGAGCAGAAAAAGAAGAAAATAAGACCCCCCATCCCGTTCGCCCCGGATCACATCCGGAGGCGGTGCCGAATCGTTAGGATCGTGAGACAAGTTTCTTCAACAACTTCTTTGAAAGAAAGCCGGGGCTCGGGATTCGCAAATTCTGCTTGGAAAGGGGGCCACAGCTGAAAAGGGATAATGTACCTACTTTCCCCTTATTGGACGATGTTAGGAATCTATCTATATTGCCTAGTTTCTGGCACCATAGTCCCTTACAGGCCAAGGAGCGTCAATAAAGGCCTTGGATCCCGTGCAAGTATCAGCAAGTGCTTCCTTTGCTTCCGCGCTGTTGAATGGTACGCAAGGTACTCCCAAGTCCGCATCCAGGCCGTCACATATAACGACTGGCTTCCCACCACATGGACTTGTTACGTTGAAGTCCTTGAACCGGATGTTGCTGCACAGACCGTCCTCGTTCGTTGAACAACTCACACGCGCGACCGCGCGACCGCGCCTCCCACTCGAGTAGCCCTGGAAGTTCTCGAACAGAACGTTGCTGACCTTCATCTTGGAGGGGAACTTGTTGCAAGTCTCCTCGTCGATGTTGAAGTAGCAAGAGTCGAGGAAGATGGGCCAGTCGTCGTTTGCCGAGTAGAAGTTGCGAAAGGTGATGTTGTCCACGAAGCCCGTCGCCACGTGCTCCCCAGCCCACACTTTGATGCGGGCCCCGTTGTTGCCGTTGAGCATCCAGATGTTCTCAATCACGACATCCTTGACGAAGACAAACTCTCCCTCGTACTGACCGAGGGAGCCGAGTGACTGTCCGTGGGAGTTGTTGCAGTACATGGTATCAACGTGCAGGTCGGTGTTGTTGGACTTTGGCGAAAAGCAGTCGTCGTCGGAGTCGACCCAAACGCGCTCAATCTTGATGTGTTCAACGTTGAGCGAGTTGAAGAAGTCTCCGTTCTTGGGCTCGACTGTGGCGTTGTTTGACTTGGCCTCAACGATGACGTCCCGGTAAGTGATGTGCTTGGCTGCAACAGGCGGACGTGTGAGCAATAATGCGCCAACCTGCGGAATCCCAAGGCGGGTCGGGTCACCTACACTCGACGATGAAGTTGTGCCAAACCGGCGAGTCCTTCATCAGGATCCCCTCAACGTGCAAGTTCTCGGCGTGTTCGGCGTAGAACAGGATTGGTCGGAGATATGCGTTGTCCGGGTCCAGGATTCTGTCCAACAGGTCAGCTTTTCCAAGTCCAGTGATGAACTGAGAACCCAACGAGCTCCCCGAATGCTCGAGTGCGGCGGCCACATGCGACTCACTCTGCGCCAGAAAACTCGTTCCACCATCGCTGTCCCTGCCCGTCCAGCGTGCCTTCGCCAAATATCTTGATGTCCTTTCCGCCCCACTTCCAGAACATGAGGGAACGCTGGAACGGGTGGTAGAAGGCGTTCTTCTGCCAGTACGGCACATCGTTGGTGAACCTGATGGTTCCCTCGAGACGCACGTGAATGTCGTTCAGAAACGTGAGGTCGAGGGGCTTGCCGATGACAAAGGTCTGCCCCTCGGGCAGGTAGACCGTGCCGCCATTGTTTGCCTTCTTGACGGCGTCCAAGAACTCGGCGGAAATGTCGTCGGTATCGTCACGGGAAGCCCGAGGCGTGAAGGTTTTGCGGCAATTGGGCGCCCGTTTCGCGACGGGATGTTTCTCGCGGAATTCCTGCACGTTGCGCGGAACATGAGAAAACGCGTCCACAGCGGCCGCCGCCGCGCCAGTGGCAGCGACGAGACTGGCTAACAAAGCCGAGAATCTCATGATGTGATTGTTGGTGTATGGATTCCCGACGAGAGTAAGGGGCTGATGGTCTCAGAACATCCATCAACCTGTACGTTTGGAACGCGAGGGTCTTTATAGTCGGCGATCTGAGCCCAAGACCTCAAGACGTTTAGTGTTCAACCAAACTCAATTCAGATCCGTTGACCATTGATCTGGGTCAAGCAAGGGCCTGCCTGGCTGGAGACTCGTCGTCGGTGTGTCGAAGCCAAGACATGTACAAAGGTGGAACCCGAAGCTAAATTGTCCCTTTCTGTTGTGGTGATTGATGGGATATCACGATGGCCAAGACGGATAAAAGTCTCCATGATAAGCCGCCAAACTCCCCACGCCGACAAAGAGCTTGTCCAGTCCATCGACCCCGCGTTGAGCCAACCCGAAATGCCAGTGCCGAGATGAGCATGACCCCAGATTCTTCTCAACGTCGGATAACCGGATGTCTGCCAATTCACCCAATTCCCCTCAGATGACGCGTTCAATGATACGTTTGAGCTGTTACCAGCACTTTCCGAGGCTCTCTCTCTCTCTCTCTCTCTCTCTATCACACACTCACGAACACGTTGGTTTTGCATCGGGCTGCCTGTTTGCAGCATGACAAACAACTCAAATTACGACGACCAAGGACGGACGCTGAGACCAAAGAATGCCGACGCCGACGCCGTTTTCTATTCTTGAAGTTGAAAGATGCTACTTGAGGATATTTCCCAAGGAAGAGGAGTGAAGGAAACTCGCGCTAAATACTGGCCTCCTGGTGTAACCAAATCTATGTCTACAAATATCGCTATGTCTCGCAACGGGTAAATGCCTGGGGAAGAATGACGGAAACAAGAGAGAAGTGGCCGGAACCCCCAAAAAGGAACAATTCGAAAAGAGACTCATCGGTTCTCGAGAACGTCGAAGATTCCCTCATATACCACGGGCGGCGCGAGCGATGGCGATTCGCCCTTGTAGTTACGCTCAAACGGATCCAGCGACATGTTGGCAGCCGAATCGATTCTGCCTGGTGCCCCGAGCGAAACCGACCTCAACTGTCGCGGCTCCAGCATGCTCATCCCGATCTCCATTGCGCCGGAAGCTCCCCGTTCCACGTCGAGTGCCATATCCAACCGGGAGGTGTGCCTTCGCAGGGGCCGCGACTCGGGCCAGTTGGGCGTCTGGTCCACGTGTCTGGGATCTGCGGCGGGCAATCGGCGCTTCGGGAGGTGGAACGCGCAGGACGACGGGGAAGAGGATGAGCTGGGGGGAGATGAGGGTGGTGAGTTGGAGGATTGGTACTCGACTTCAAGGAGTTGTAGCAGGTCCACGACGGTGACGCCTGCTGGAAGGTTGAAGTCTGGTCGAGGGATGCGTCTGTATGCGGGGCTTTCCCTCCTGTTCCTCTCGCTGGATGGCCGCACACTAACTGCGTTGATAGCTTTCTCTATCGGCTGCCGTTGGCCCGGGTTGCTTCTTGGAGATTCTTCGGCGTTGTCGTGATAGATCGGGCTCCAGCCGCCAAGCTTCGCAACCGAGTCGCCGTGCGGCTCCGAAGGAGGAGAGGGAGGAAAAGGAGGATGAGAACGAAGACTTTGGTCGTTTCTGGGCCTGCCCTCGACGTCCGTGTCCGCGCCCAGATCCGGGTCGACCTGGCCTCCTGCTGGGCTGTCGTGTCCTCTCTCTTGTAGTCTCAGAGAGGGCACTCTCCGAAAAGCGGTCTGCAGGCGGAGTTTCCCTTGTTGCGACTTGGAGAGCCGCCGCTGCGGTGCTTGCATGGATTGCACAGAGGCTGGCGGAACCGGGCCTGCGAAGACCAAGGAGTTGGTGGGAGCTTGCGCCTCCAACGCCGACACTGCCTGGGACACAGGCACGTTGCGATGGCCGGTGTGGTTCATCTCCTGGATGAGATACTGCAGCTGGGTGTCGTCGAGGTCGGCCAGAACTTCGTATAGCGAGCCGAGTGAGGAGGATGATCCGACGTGCTTGTGGCGAGGCGGCCTGTTGCCGCCTCCTTGGCCAGTTGACGAGGTCTTCTGACCATCCATGACTGCTGGTCGTCGCAGAATACGTCGTGTCGGTCCTTGGTTAGGGATGGGTGTATCTAATACGACGCTGGTAGAAGAAGAAGGAGACGAAGACGACAGAGAGAGAGAGAGAGAGAGATAGAGAGAGACAACGGCTTGAAGAGTGGCTGGGTTCACATTGTCTGTGGAAGTTGGAATGAGGATTCTGTAGCTTCACTCGTTCGTGGGTTGCTGAGCTGATCCGATCCGATCCGGTCCGTCCGGGTCAACAGACCGTGACCGTGACCGTGGCTGTGGCCGAGACCTTGATTGACCGTGACCTTGAGCGCGCAATGTGGCGGTACGATATTCCAGCGTAGCCAGCCCTTTCAAATCTTGCTTGCTCGCTCGCTCGCTCGCTCGTTCGTCCAAACCTTTGCCCGACAATGTGAGCTGGTAGGCAGCAGACTTGCATCCGTGATGAACTTGCAGTCAGTCGAGTCACTCACTCACTCATGACTTGTGAAAGGGGAATCAATCAAATCTTAATCCACCCAAAGGGGGGATAAAGAAAAAAAGGGGGACCTTGTTCTAGCCGAGAAGTGTGGCGCATGAATTATGTAATCATGATAGCAAGGGGGGCACCTCTGGGTCTTTGTCTCGACTTGACTTGGTGCATCATGTATCCTTTGTCCATCTTCCCATCCATTGTCTGTGCAGAAGAACACAATGACGAGACAACACTGTAACAGCTTCTATCTAACTACCTAGTGGACTAGGTTTGCGCTCAGGATGCGCTGCAGTTGTTGTAAAGTGTCGATACTTATCGTAATGTTAACCACCTCCGTAGCCTCCAGGCCGTTGGACGTGGCAACATCGGGATTAGGGTAGTACCAGCAAGCAATGGCAATGATTGCATAAACAACCTTGGGGATCTGTCAGTAATGGGAAATCTCGCGGCTTTCTGAGCCATTGGTGGCAGAACCAACTCACCACGAGCAAAGCTCCCTCGAGCCAGTTTGACTCTCCATCTCGCAGGAAATTCCCGACGACAAGAATTGAGAGAACCAACAGTGCAATCATGAAGATCTCGAAGTTCAGGTCCATCGGCTTCCCAAGGGCCCAGCCGATAAGGACGACAAGCGGGCCGTTGAAAAGGGCGGTCTGGATCGAAGGAGCAAGGCAATGGTACAGCGCGACGTTGATGACACCGTCTGGATGGAGAATGTGTGTCAGCATTTTTTGCAGCAAGGTGCATATCAAAGTCGGGAACTGGAAATTATCAAACTGAAATATGCAACTTACCCCAAGCCTCGTCGATGGCTGTCAGATGCTCTGCGGCTTTTTCTACGAGAGGGAGAAGAATCAGGCCCAAGAACTGGTCCGGAACACCACTGTGCACGACATGTTCGATTCCTTGGACCAGAAAGACGAGAAGAAGCGTCACAACCGCCAAGGATATGACGAGGGCAACTGCAGTCTCGGTCAGGGTGAACTTGGGCTTCTCCATGTCGGCTTCACGGTCCGCGTCGCGGTGCTCGTCCAATTCGATGACCTCGTCAAAGATGCTGTGCTGGCTGCTGGCCTGGTACCAGATGTACAGCAGAAAGGCAACGATGAGAGCAATCGAGGTTGCGCGGCTGATGCTCAGGACATCGGCGTGGAGAGCACCCTCTGTGAGCTTCTCGTGCATCGCCCGCAAGCCAGGGATTGCCGGCACGGCCTCGGACTTGAGAGAGGAGTAGAAGGCACTGGGGATGAGAAGCCCAAAGGCGGCGACCAAAAGAAGCCCGGTGCCGACCTCGGACACAATGGCGTGGAACTTCTGGCTAGCATGACGGATGCCACCGAAGAAGAAGCACAGGCCGAGACAGAGCAGCAGGTTCGTCAAGATGCTCCCGAGGATGGCGGCTTGGATGATGGGGACCAGGTTGCCCTCGTCGCCATTGTCCACGGCAGATGACGCATCGTGCTTCGCAATGAGTATGACGAAGAGGATGATCTCCACAATGGAGCCAAAGGTCGTCTCGATCAGGATGCCGGCGACCTTTGGCATCTTCCGGGCGAACTCCTGCCCGGCGAAGCCCAGGAGGTTGGCCGAGGGCACGACGGCCACGTAGGCGGCGGCGAACTTCCATAGATGCAAGCCGGGGAGGAATTGGAGCACAATGGCAACCGGGACGACGGGCCAGAGCACGTTGACCAGCATGGAGGCGGTGCATGAGCTGCGCCATAGCACGACCAGGAAGTGCCCGATATGGAACCCGCTTCTGCCGCTCTCGCCCTCGTGCGCGATGCGGCTTGAGATGGATTCGTGGGCGACCCGGAACGCGGTCGTCGGGAGAAGCGGGGATGATTCGTGGGCGTGGCTATGCTCCGAGCCACCGTTGCCGGCCGCTGGCGACGTGCGGGCTCCGTGGTTGTCCGTCATGATGCGGGTGGGGGGAGGGGAGGGTGTGGCCTCCGAGATGAGATGACTGCAGGGAATCGGGTTGGAGTGATGGACGAGGATGGATAGAGATGGAACGATGAGATCGGAGATAAGGGAGGCGCTGAGATGAAAGGGTTCGATGGATGATGAAGAAAAAACGAAAGCGAGTTTCCGCCTGAGTTTAGTGCCGAGAGAGAGAGAGAGGAGGGGGAACGGGGATGAGATTCAGGAGGAGATGAACATTGACGCCAAAAAAAGGCTTGGCATTGGTGAAAAACTTGGCACCGCTCGTGAAATGTTGCTCAATACCCATGTAAGCATGTATGTATGCATGGAAAGCTTGCACTTGGACGAACAAATGAGTGTGTATATGTATAGGTATGGATAATAGAGGTCAAGCGTCTAGGTAACTAACTACACTAGAGTAGTTAATTGCATGGTCGGGGCTGGAACGCTTCTAATCCTATTTCGCCGCATGGGGGGCAGCATGAGAGTGTCCCTCATTTTCATTCTTCGTCCTTCATCTCCAACGTCTATCGCCTATGGTTTGTCTTACAAAGACGCCCATCACCGATTTCCTCACGGTTCCATTACCTCGCCAATGGCGACGGGGATTCCTAGTGTACAGCTCAATTCGACGATGGATGTCTGTTACCGTTCACCATTGTATTGTCAGACCTCAAGAAACGTGCCCCGGACCTCCGCGCCAACATGTGGATAATTGCAATCTAGGGTCCCCAATCTGCCAAGACTGCCATCTCGAGTTCTTGAACGCTCGCCCCAGCCTGACCGTGCAGTCGACGGAAAGCATAGTCGATTCAACCGCCATCGGGAAGGGGGAGGGGGGGTCTTCCACCTGGCCGGCCTCCCGCTTGATTTGTTCGGAACCGTTGTGATACATCGTACACAAGCTGCTTACGTACGACGCCACCACCACCACCACGACCACGTGCATTGATGCCTGCGTCAAGATGGGGAGGGTTGGGAGGGGGTCGGCGGTTAAGATCTGGGGGCCGAGCGCCGTTCTCTGACTCCGCCTGACGCCGGCAGGTCTCGACGCCCGCATGCCGCGGGACTGGACACGCCCGTCGTCTCTCCACAGTCCGACCGCAGTGGAGCAGAAAGGCTCCTTTCCCCGCGTTTCTCTCCTCCTTCGGGAGGGTTGGCTTGTCATCAGGAAACGGCCAGACCGGCAGGCCAAGACTTTGCGCCCTCGCTGAGCCACTGCTGGCGCCACGTCGGACGAGGATAGGGGTCTTTTGGTCTTTCCTGATCGTTAGGCTTCGACCGATGACTGGAATACGCCAAGTGAAGGGTGAGCCACGAGGGTGTTACTTGATAGTCCTATGTAAGCAATGCGGCAGCATCTTAGATCTGGGGGCTTGTGCCATCCATCCACACGAATCATGTCACGCGGCATACTTTCTTCCTGCTTTTCACTGTTTCCAATAACGGGCATAAGGGGCGTCATAGTGGCCCCGAAACCTTAATCGATAGCGATCTGGCCATCGCTGTGGCGGCTGCACTGAGATACAACGTTATCCAACATCAGATGATGTTTGATGAGGAGGCGGATGCGAAACTCTGAACAAAGGGCGTGATCTTGTGATCAAGAACCCCGCCACATTCTTTTTTATCTCTTTCATCCCCAGTCTCGGGAATGTGACAAATGCTGGTCTTCCTTGGCCTGTTTACTCCTCCTCCAACGTCGATATAAAGTCATTCTCGGCCCGCCACCGCCTACAAGACCGCCTGCATCAAGGCAAGCTACAAGTAAGGACTTCAGTTATTCAAATCATCATATCATGGCTGCTGCAGCTCCACTGACCGGCCGTCGCCAAGTCAATCGACAAGTAAATCTCGTCTTAACTCGGAAAACCTCTCCTCGCTGTTCCAATTTCGACACCACAATGTCGGAGAGTCCTACCACTCAGGCCCGAGGCCAAAGAGACCCCGGAAGCCCAACAATCACCGGAATTCCTTCTATCCTGACAGTTCTCCGCGAACCCGAATCCTTTTCCTCCAACGAGGACCGGCGAGCCCAACAATACCGCCAGCAGTCCCCTGAAACTGCTTCCAAGCTAGCGCGCGAGACCCTGATAAGCATGTGCAAGACCATTGGACTTGTCGGCGCCCAGCTTAACAACAGCACAAACGATTCCGATTTTCAACTCAGGCAGCTCATTCATCTGGCACGCAACATCACTAAGCGGCTAGACGGCCAAGAAACCAATGGATATCCAGGCCCCCCCCGCATGGAATGATAGGGCGTTGTTTAGGAGATCGACTTCAACAAATTGACCAAATTTATTTATTTATTCCCTTCTGAGAAACCATAGCATACTGGGAAGGCAATGACCCATGAGGCTTGTTGGGCAGTGCAGCCTTTGGCGTAGAGTATCCAGCATTTGTATGTATTCAAATAGTTGGAGAAATTTGAGGTTGTTTGCATACCATCTTCTCGTCCACGTGCCCTTGCTTCCATTCCGGCTAAACCCCTGTGCAATAAACACTTCCGATAATATGTGACAAGACTGGTAATATGGAAGTCTTTACCCAGCTTCCGGGGAAGAAGAAACGTTGAACGTTCTTTGAAATGTCCCGTTCAGTATGAGATGACCGTGGTGTTGCTTTCAGTAGAATCGCCGAGTCTTTTGACGTCGCTCTCAGCGGTCCGACTAACACCTTCCATGGTGTCTCGTCAAACCTGTCTCATCCGTGGTGTCTGTGACTGTGACTTGGTCGCCGGTCCTTTCGGACTGGCTCGACTTCTTCGCAGCCCGCTTACATTCGGGCTTGTGCGTAGGCATCAGAATGGTGCTAAAGTAGACAGCAAGGCATTGGCACGGTCTAGGTTTCTTCAGTGGAGATCATATCCAATATCGTGCTGTCATGCTGCTTCAGAGTGAGTCGATACCCATGCCTTCAAGAGTCGAGGTAGACGTGAATGCGCGGCAAGATGCATGAGCTGGAGAGGGATGTTGTGAGACCGCCTCTGTGGCTATGCCTCTCGAGGTGCCACAGAAAGCGAGAGGCTGCATGATGTCAATAAATGCATGTTGCCCTAGCCTGCGTATGCTGTCAAAGCGCACATTACTTGGTCGTCGTTATGTTGATTGAAATAAAGCGGTGTTTGCATGAAGCTGGGTTGCCCAAAGTGAGGCGAATAGTCATAGCGTTGAGCATTCATCGTCGCATACCATCCCGCTTAGGTTTCCAATGATTTGCGCTGCCTCTTAGTCGACTAAAAACTCCCAGCCATTAAAATAAAAATCTTTGTGAAGTTTTCGGATGGACTGGGAAACAGGGATATGTTATTGATGGGGTGTACGCGTGCTCTAATGTTTCTTCCCAATACCGTCGTTCACGGCGTCTCAAATCCTCCAGTCTTCAAGCTGAACGTACGGTAAGCATAAGCTACCATTCTCTATCTGGTGGTAAATTACGCGTTATCCTGCATGGTCTTCGCCCGATTCGAATCAGAAGGCATAGAGCAGCAGCCCAGCCAGCGCCCTAGCATTTGATGCTAGACGCAGTTTTCGTCGAGGCATTATCCATTGTCGCATATTGGCAAAGTTTTCCGGAGAGCCAGAGATGGTAGGTAGGCTTGTTTGTTTGGCCAATAGCCCGTATGACTGTTTAACCGCCCCCAACATCTTGGCCTGTTCAAGCGGCGTGGAGCAGTCAATTCAGTCGCAAGTTTCGAGCGTCATGTCACTTGATACGTTCGAACACCCGATGGTTTATTTGCTTAATCGCTCGTCCCCGAATCGTTAGACGTGTCTGACAAGGCAGGGAAGCTCTGCATTGTGCAGGCGAGCATCAAAATGTCGTCCTTTGATTTCATGCCTTGCGTAGCCTCATCACCCATCGCAAGTATTAAATCACAGCGTGTAGCTTTGGTCAGCAAGGCATTCTGCCCCTTAGAACGAATGATCAAGTTTCAACTGGTTCTATCCTGTGCTCATGATCCGATCAAGACAGACACATGACGAACGTCGACAGGATTGCGCTAGCAGACGTCGATGAAGTGATTTACGGAGCAACAATTTTCTTGTCGATGCGCGCATGTCTGATAGCTGTGTGTGTGGTGGTGGTGGTGGTGTTCGCCAAGCTGGAATGAACCAGAGGGGCATCATCTCGTAAAGTTCATCGCTGACAAATGCTAACTTGGGACATTTGGTTGCGGCATCATTCAACATCTCGTACAGGGAAAGTTCAGATTCCCGGCATAAGACATCTGGTGCTTGGCCCAACCTGGTAGGTCTGCTTATTTTGCCTACAAGCTCCAAGGAATCAAGGAAACGAAGACGCCGGTTGCCGTAGCCATGAATGTGACGAGAACCGCTGGAGAACCCTACCAAGACGCCAACTCATGGAGGTGGTCATAGCTCCCAAGTAGCATAAACGATTGTCATGGCATATCATCGAGTGATGCATTGCGACGAACCTGGAAGCGGTCATGGTGTTCACAATTTATAGCACCAGCAGACATGTACCCCGGTCGTATGATTTATACAGCCCCCTTAGGAAAGTCAAGAAATACGTATGAGAAGAATTGCGTATCGTGTTCGCCCCAACATGATCGTTTCTGGAGCTGTTTAAAGTTTTCATGGAACTAAAAGAGACGTTCCGATGTTCTGGGAGGGTCGCGAAGCCCTTAAGTCGGCGGCTTTACCTTGAGCGAGCTTCAGTGCCAACAGCTGGTCCAGGCCACAGGGACGCAAACGCCAGAGTCTGGCCGGTTACCAAGAGTCTCAAGGGAAATAGACTTCGTCGCATGCAAACAGCATGACAGAGTTTTGGCAACACCAACCGTGGATGCATGTCATCGTTGTTGGGAACAAACTGATGGAGATGGACTCGCTGCCCGTAGAAGGCTGCCATTACGTCGATGAGATAGACGGCAAGAAAGATATGGTGGCATGGGACTCAACATTCGTGGTTCAAGCCGGCTTTCAAAATAATATATAAATAAACACACTCTCGGCCATCTGTCAGATTCTTTTGGATCTGCTTCTCAACACACTCACCAAACATCACATTTCCTTCCTTTATTAGCATCACACAAGCGCCTTCAAGGCTCGCTTCTCAGCCTCTCTCTCCCTACCTTTCTCTCTCTCATAAATCCAACGGAACAAGTGGCCACGACTGAGCACAGCCATCAAGTCTTCAGTTTTCCAAGATGCGTTTCTCCAAGTCTCTCATCGTCATGGTGGCTGCCACCATGGGTGCCAACGGCGCCCCATCTGGCATGGACACTCGTGAGCAAAGGCATGTCATTTGAGTGTCACCTTCAACTCATAGCGTCGTGCTAACATGGTAATCCTTAAAGGGATTTGACTCAACCCACTTTGGTGGCCAGACAAGCGACCCCAGCTCTCCCAGCTGCTGCCCCCGCCGCCCCCGCCGCTCCCCCTTCAGTGCCCAAGGCAGACGATGACAAGAAGGGCGACGGCGATAAGAAGGGTGATAAGAAGGATGACAAGAAGGATGACGACGATAAGAAAGGTGACAAGAATGACGATGACAAGAAGGGTGACAAGAAGGGCGACAAGAAGGATGACGACGACAAGAAGGGTGACAAGAAGGGCGACAAGAAGGATGACGACGACAAGAAGGGTGACAAGAATGACGATGACAAGAAGGGTGACAAGAAGGGCGACAAGAAGGGTGACGACGATAAGAAGGGCGATGGCAACCAGAACTGCGCCGAGGAAGACCGCGGCCGCGACAGAGACGGAAAGCGGTGTTGCGTCACCCGTGGCCGGGACGGCGATCGCAACGGGGGTGGTCGCGACGGAGACCTCAAGGTCATCCGCGTCGATCGCGATGGTGACCGTGAAGGTGAACGCGGCGGTGACCGTGAAGGTGAACGCGGCGGTGAACGCGGCGGTGACCGCGACGGTGACCGCGACGGTAACCGGAATGGTGGACCGGAGTGCACCCGCGAAGGCGGCGAAGGCGGTCGTCGCGGCGGTGACGACGACGACGACGACAACGACAACGACAGACGTCCTCCCCCTCCGGCCCCTTTCCTCCCTCCCTACCCCCCTCCTCCCGGCTTCCCCATCGCCCCGGCTTTCCCGGTTTACCCTCCGCTCGCCCCCGGTGGTCCTCGTAACCCAGACGGTCCTCGTCGTCCTGACGGTCCTGGCGGCTCTGATAGACCTGACAGGCCCAACAGGCCTGATGGTCCGGATAGGCCCGACGGTCCCAACAGGCCTGATGGCCCGGACAGGCCCGACAGGCCCAATGGGCCCGATGGTCCCGATGGTCCTCGCCGTCCCGATGAGGACAAGAAGACCGCCTGAGTTGGCATCATCAAGCCTTGGAGCCATTTGCCATGCTCGCCTGCGGGTGTCTGCAACGGGTTTACCATTACTTAATGGGAGGGGGAGCTTGTGACCTCGGCGAGACCGGGTCGGGCAGTTTCGTGTTTGATATTGGCTTTGTTTTCTTGTGATGGAACAACAGGGTTGGCACATCAGATTACGTCCTTTGGCCGAATCGTACGCTCTAGCGGGTGGCCGTTTCTATCAGAATCGGCGTGAAGACGGGAAACTACATAGTTTGTTAATACAATATTGTTCTACTTGAAAACCATTGCTCCAGCTGTCCAAGGGCCATGCTCCACGGGCACGGCAGTCTTCTCCGACATGAGCTGGTGACATAGCAGCCGTGAGACCTTCACCGAACTCGCGATCAAAGGCTCGTCGAACCTTTTTAGAGCTCTTTTCCACCAGCCGCCATTGTCACACCGCATAGTCCTCGCGAAGTATCGGGATTTGGCCGTTAGAAAGGCCGTCGAGACTTCACATGATAACTTGGGCATGGCTTTCCTGATCAATTGCAGAACGGGAGACATTCGTACTTGTATGCTGTGCTTAGTCTTACGAAATGGAATCAAAGTTAAGTTATTTGGTGCCACACAAATGAGGCCAGTTCCTCTCAGAAAGAAGAAAACAGCATGAGAAAAAGACCTATGTGTGTAAGAATGTATCAGTCCCTTGATATGTACTGGACTCGAATATTGACAAGAAGAAAAGCACCACGACACAACGGCTCTCTGTCATCACCGACACAACCACCACCTTAAACGGTAGGCCAGCCACCCGACCAGGAGATAACGTTCCAGCCAAACTGGGTTTGGGAGTCGGCGATTCCAATGTCGGTGTTCACTACAATCTGTTAGGAGGCGTCACACAAGAGATACGCGCCGGGGTAGGAGAACTGACTGTAGTGGTAGTAGAGAACGGCGCCGCGCTTGGGGTCGGCCAAGACACCCTGTCCGCCAGGAGCGTAGATCTTGTTGTGGCTGGCGAGGAGAAGAGTGCCGCCGCCGCTGGTGCAGCTCTTGCCGCTCTTGTCCGTGTACGGGCCGTTGACCGAGGACGCGCGGCAGACAAAAATCTTGTACTCGTTTCCGGGAGTAGGGCGGTTGCGGTCGAGGCCACAGCAGGAGCCGGAGCTAAAGAAGGCCCAGAAGGTGCCGCTTCGCTCGTAGATGAAGGGACCCTCAACGGGCTGCGGGGCCGTGCCGTTGAAGATGATGTTGTACGGGTTACCGTTGGCCTTGGTGGCGGCCGCGTTCAAGGGGACCTGGAAGATGTTCTCCCAGAAGGAGCCGAAGTTAAGGTAGTAGGTGCTTCCGGACTTGACGAGCTGGGCGTCGATGGCGTTGTATCGGCTGCCGGCCTTGGAAGCGACACCGGTCGCGCCCTGGTCGGTCCAGGAACCGAACTCCATGGTGGGCGAGGTAGCATAGCCGATGGCGGAGTTCTGAACACCGAAGGACGAAACGGTGTAGTAGAGGATGTACTGGTTGCCGACCTTGTTCACATCGGGGGCCTGGAAGAACGCATCAACGTAAGCATGTAACACGTAAGAAACCAATGGCGATATATCTCATGTCCGTCTGTCTCAACCCTCACTTGCTGGTAAAATGGCTCCCGCAGGGATGGCGAACGGGCTCGATTCATCCCATGTGTCTGTTGACAGAAAGCAAAAGTTATGAGGGAAAAAAGAACATACCCAGAGGTCGTCGTTGCCCTTAAGGTTGATCTTGCTGCCGGCTGGCAGAGCGGCGCCCTGGTAGGTCCAGGGACCGACCAAGTCGGGAGCCTTCCAGATGCCGATCTTGCTGCCGGTTTCGAAACGGAAGTAGGTACCATCATCGCGACGGATAACAGAAGGGTCGTGACTCCAGCACTGGCCCGAGCAGGCGCCGGGGTTGCCGTACGCCTCGACGGTGGCGCTCAGCAGCGCAGCTGCGAGGGAGAAGATGGAGCCGAAACGCATGACGACGAACAAGAACGGGGAGGAAAGAGAGGAAAGTCGTCGGTGTGATGCTGGAAAGGAAGTGATGTTGTTCCCAGTGCGGGAAAGAAATGGTTCATATAACAGAAGAACTCGAGATCAAACAGCAACTGGATCGGCTTGGCTCTCGGTAGTCTGGCCCCATAACGGAGGCTACCAGGCTCTAGGAGCTCGAAATGCCATGGGGGAAACTATCCACTCGATGCACCTATTGGAGGAAATTGGCCTAGTTGGATGGGACAGCCCCGGCCGGTGATGGCAAGACGGGCAATATACTTGGAGCACACGCCAGGGGAGGCTCCATCAATGAGATGAAGGGCTGGTTCAAGACGTTGGAGCAGCCCGATCTTGCATATTGGGGCAGCAAGCGTAGTTAAGAGCTAGACCAAGACAAGGGCGAATAAGCAAGAAGGAACGGGCCAAGAGCAACGGTTGCTTGGGCCGAAGCGAGTTGAGAGGGTTCAATCAGGTTCCATCAGCAAGTTGACGGGAACTGTGGTGGTGGTGTTGCCGAGACTTCTCGGGGAGAGAGAGAGAGAGAGAGAGAGAGAGAGAGAGAGAGACGCCCAACAGGGAGACGAGAAAGAGCAGTTGACAAGCAAATAAGTGGGCAACAGTTACGGCCCAGCCGGAAATGGAAGGGATTGCGAAACCTCGCCGTCCGAATGGCGCGCATAAGAAGAGGGGTCACCCGTGTAGAGTCAGTCTCATTGTAACTCAAGCTCAACGTGCCCGCGTGCGCAGGACGGAAGGCTCCGAGGGGCGGAGACCATCCCACTCAGGCCGCTTCGACGGCGGCAATTCGGTCACGTTGACCTTGCGAATCGGGGTCACGAAGTGATGGAAAAGTCGGGGTTTCCAAGTGCCGTATGCAGCCTGCAGCTCTGCGGGTGTTCTCTGCATGTGCATGAGAGGGAGGGCAGAACCCGCTGTGTTGGGCAGTTATCCTCCTTCGCGTCTAGGCGGTCAAATCACTACCGGCGTCTGCGCCAGGTTTGAGGATCGGCAGAACTGACGAGATGCCAGTGGTACGGATACTGGAACATCCTCTTGGCGAGCGGGCGTGAAAAGGGGGGGGGGGGTCGGAGAGTGCCTTGAAAAGCCCTCCAAAGACTTTAAAGAGCCACGGTCCCAAAGAATAGACGAGTGCGGACTCCATCTGTAAGTCGCCATAAGCTCAAGCGCTCAAATCAGACGAGACGAACCCCGGGCGGTGCAAATTGGACGGGTTGTATTCCCGAGAGTTGAAACTCTTCCAAGAATCCTGTATTCTCGACTACGGGGTGTATAACCCGTCTTACCCGTCTTGACCAAGTCCTCGTCCACTTGCAAGGGTTAGGCGTTCCGAATTCGCCATCGTCAAACAGACGCGCAGACAAGGGGGGTGGGGGGGAGGGTTTTCCCCCGTTGCGTTGCGGTGTCATTGCATCTGGGGCCCTGCCCTGAAAGGAGAACATTCGTAAAGAAGTGGGAGGATCCCCGGACTTACTCGGGGTTGGGAAAAGGGGCGGCTGCGTGTAATTATCCGACAGTCGGTATCATGGGTCGGGGCCACGCCTTTGTCATCCCAACCTTTCATGTCTGTATGTTTCTAAGTTCTTGGGGATCACAAGCGAGCCGTCCGGCGTCGGTTGAAACTTGACGTGGTTCCTCACACGTTCGGTTGGTCGTCCGGATCAACGTGATCAACGCGATCAGCGATCATTGAGTGGGCGAGAGGAGACAATATGAGGCCTGATCATTGCACGCTATTCAGTGGAGATTGGCAACGACATGGCCCGTGTGAAACTGGGGGGGTTCTGCCCAAGCAGGGAGGAGTAGTCCCTGCCTCGCGGCCCATCAGCGTCTGTAATCCCGCGTCCGTCTGTATCGTGTCGGAACTGTCCTGTCCTGCCCTGTCCTGACTCAAGGCTCATCTGGAAGCTGGCTATGTCAGTGCGCGTGGTCTTGGTGTTCGTCTGGCGCTCATCTGGTGCAAATCGCAGGTAGAGAAAGAGAGAGAGAAAGAGATCCAGATCGATGCGTGGTCACGCCAAACAAAGGAGGGCCCAAGGAAACAAAGAGTCTCGAGGGAAACCCAACATGCTTTTATCAACCTTCCTTACTCATTCGTGCCGAATGAGCCACCAGTAGACACAATATTGCAATCCCGGCAGAAAAAAACACAATGTATCCCTACCCGTGCGAATGACCGGTACGGTGATGGACCACGCCGATGGACCGCGACGCGCTCTGCTGCCGGATTCAGACATGGGCTCTCAAGAGGAGAATCGGGAAACAGCATCGGAGACAAGTGGATCAAACGCGTGGGCATGAGTGGGAATAACGTGGCCACCGCGTGGGTTGAACGGAGGGAAATGACTCCCTCCCAAGAGGGCGGGCGGGCCGTCGCCTGTCCGCAACGGCGATCGCTCAGGGATTCAGGGCGGCGGGCGTATTGGCCGCTGACGCCATCACCAGCGCCGTGCGTCCAGCCCCCCGTCGGCCAAAGGGGGTCACATTGTCGCCGGACCTGGTGCCGAGATTGCGGCGGACCGCCTCTCTGATCGGGGCGTGCTCCTCTGCGGTCAGTTCCGGGCATCGAGCCTGCCTCTCCTCGGTCTACCCTCGGTCCCCCTTCGGCCCCCCCCGGTGCTTCCGGCGCCGATCTCCAGCCTCAAGGTGTGGCAAACTCTGAGCGATGTTGCTCCATACAGAGGAAGCCTAAAGGCCACATCACATTGCTGGGTGGCTACCGCCGACTGGAGCGTGGATAACCAAGCAACCTCAAGGCCCATGTAGAGCCAACGTTGATGATGAGAATGAGACGCAATGTGCGGGGAGAGGGAAGAGAAGGGGAAAGCCCAAATTGAGGGTATCCCTACTGCCGACAAAGGGGGGGGGGGGGATGGAACGAGACGTGTCGACACTGTCAAGCTGTGCCCATCCCGTCGAGATGCGTCAGTTCTCAGGAGTCGAAACAAACATTTTTTTGTGTTTGCGGAGGCGAGATTATGACGGGCAATGCGCAGCACCGAGTTTGAACCATTGTTCCCAGTTGCCAAGCCCACAACGGCCACCACATGGAAATGAGCCATCAAGGGTCGGTGAGTGACAGTCCCAAAAGCCAAAGAGGTGTGGGGGGCCCGACGCTCTGGATTCATTACGTTACGAATTACTGTCAGTCCCATTGACCCTAGGCTCCTGTTTCTGCGCCTTATCTCGAGACCCCCTGGCATGCATGCAATGCAGCCGAGGATGGTTCCTGACCGGACGGAGTGCTTACAGCTTGTAGGAGAGAGTTTAAGAGTCCCCTAGCAATCCTACAGAGAGGGGTGCGCCAATGCAGGGAGGGAATTTGGAGCTTCTGGATGGAGGCAATGGAGCGATGCGGATGAGGTTCGGCACAGATATGAAGACTGGCCACTCGGGCACTGATGCCATCCAGCCTTGGGCCGTTCAGGAAGTTGGGTAACGACCAGATGGAGGGAAAGGGGTGAGTGAGTTCCCCCCCGATACATGTGGATCCGGGGAGGATGGACTTCCGGCGCAGCAAGGCACAAGGACGCCTTTCATTGATGTGAGGTGAGGTTTTGCCTCAAACAACGCGAGCCTGAGAAGATTGGACTGGGCCCATGAGTTCGTGATATGGGGAGGATGATGGCCAAGCAAGCTCACCTGCATTAGTGCGGCTGCAAGGGGGGCTTCTACTCCAGCTTGGTCGCTGATAAGAACTCTCGCTTGGGGTAGATCAGGCCTTCTTTCTCTGTAGACTGCCGGGGATTTTGGAGTGGAGAGGGATGCTGAAGATGCACGAGGCATAAGAAGAATAGGGCAGAGAGTGTGATGGTATCGAATGTCGGCCAGCCGTTTCCGTCATGGATGCTTCTTGCGATTGTCATACAGTCGTCCATTGTTCACTGACTGTCCTTCGGTTGGTTTGGTAGTGGAGGAGAGGGGGGTCTGCTTGCCTAAACCCACCCATGAACCCCATGGATCATGGACAAGGGAGCCGGGGCGGAAGGCAGTCCCAGAGATTATGACCCAAAGGCTTGGGTTTAATGGGCATGTTGTTGCATTGAGAAACGTTGTGCAGCGCAGCGTCGAGGTGGATGGATGAATGAATGAATGAATGGATGGATGGATGAAATGGATGAACGAACAAACGGAGACTTCGGATGCATGGATGGATGGGATGGTCATCTCCGAGGGAAGGGGATATCCACCGGAAACCAAAATAAGTAGTTGATGATGGATGGCCAACACTGGACCAAAGGCTAAGACCGAAGAGTTTACGGCCATGAGAAGATGCAATTTCGATACTCCACGATTGGCGCCCAAGTGAGAAAGTCAAAGTAGGTCGGATGGCCGGCCGGCCGTCCCTCTCCTCCGCCGCCTGAGTTCAGAACTTGCTGCGGTTTTAATTCCCCTCACCCACCCCCAGTCAATGATCAGCCATGTCGCATCCATCAACTAATCAATCAATCAGTCAATCAATCAATCAACGAGACATGGCCCGGCCGGCGGCGGCGCGTCTGGACAAGGGCCTGGATCCTCTGCTCCCCCCCGTCCCCTGTCTAGGCATCAGTGGCCTGCGCCGGGGATGCAAAGACAAACCAAAGACTCCTCTGAGTAAACTTTGGGTAGAAGATCCCCGATGCTGATATTGATGTTGATGTTCCCACCGCAGGGGGGGAGGGGAACCTCCTTCGTCTCCCTCGACCTCCCCGACCCCCGACCGCCTGGTATGGCCCTAACACAACCGGCGGTGCATTGTGTGAGGTCGATTCATCACGCCGCTCGCTTCCTCAACGAGGCAGAGAAGATGGCGGCGGACGAGTGGAGCCGAGCTCGGCCAGAAGAGAAGGGCATCATCGTCCAGGGGTCGGTCGTCCGCGGGCCAAGACATGATTGACCAAAACCAAAAGGAAAGCAGTGTTGCCCGCCAGTCTCGCGTCTCCTCCCCAAGACTGAGAGTGCGGGCAGGGACGACGGCTTTGGATGCCCGGTTCAGTAAGGGCTGGATTCCGAATGGTCCAAAAGGACCATTGTCTTGTGGTCTTATGAGGCAAGGTGTCTCCGTACCGAGAGAGCAACGGGCGTTTTCTTAGGTTGGTCCAGGTCCTGGTCCTGATCCTGGTCGTCTGCTGTCGTACAGCAGCGCATTACAGAGTAGGGACTTGAAGAGGGGTGGATGATATTACCCAGGGGGCATGTCTCCTTTCATGATCTTTCCCACCTCTCCCATCAGCATCATCAACCTTCCTCTCTTTCTCCTTCGTCTTGTCCGACAGACACCTCCAGAACCTTTCTTCTCCAGTGATTTTCGTCGTCAGTTTCACTTATCCGAGGCATCAGTGAGAAACACGCTGGAGACACACTCGGGACGCCCAAGGGACGAAAAGAAAAACAAGACAGAAGAACCCCGAAAGAAGGAATAAAACAAAAAGGCACGGCAACACCGGCCGCGTCCGCCCATATCACAGCGGGCGCAACTAGACGCACCGGTCACCTCAAACGGGCCGTCGTTCGGGGGCACAGCAGCACTTAGCAGGCTAGCACCCACCCCATCCCCCCCCAAAAGGGCCCATTGGTCCCCCGGAAGGAACACTCGACTCCCCCCGTCCTCCACTGTCGACGGTGTACCCCATATTTTCCGGCTGATCCGCATTTGTATTGGCTGGCCGCTCTTATCGGCTGGCCCCGCTTCCCTCCAATTGCCCGATTCGAATACGTACCGCGCGGGCTTCATTTTGGATTGGGCTATCTCTCATCTCACTCTCATCTCACTCTCACCTTCAATTTTCACCTTTACCCTCGCCTCCATCCTCGCCTCTCAGTGCACTACTGTCCTTGTTTTTCTCAATTCATCCTTCGATTTGCTCGCTCACCTTCGTCTTGCCTCGTCAACGGGCGGCGTCGCTACGTCACTCGCCAGACACCCTCGGCAGCACCAGCGGCAGCTCGTCTTTCACACCCGACAACACTCAACACTGCTGCAACCCAAGACAGTCGGCGAGCCAGCGAGCGAGAGTCCCTTTTGCGCGTGAGAGGTCTCCTTGTGAGTCACGCCTCGACTCGCCTCGACTAACCTCGACAACTGTCGCCCCGATCGATACACCTTTCCTTCCCGTCCCGAGTCGCCGTCAACATGTCCGGCCGGAGCGCCTACGTGCGCAAGAAGATCACACAAACCGAAAAGGAAAAGGCAAGAGCCAGGTCAAATACTGGTGGCGTTGTGGGAGAACATGACGACTTCTCCATCCCCGAGTTCCCCTTGCCGCAGACGGGCGCGTCGTTGCCTGTCGGCACCGGCATCGGCACGACCAACGCGCGTTTCCTCAAGTTCTCAGAACCACCCCGCGAAGTCAAGCCCGGTACACCGAGCATAGGGAGCGGCAGCGGGAGCAGCGAGGGCGGCCGACGCGATGCGGCCTCCGGCCCGCTCGACGACTTCGCCTACGCCCGGGCTCGGAGACCCACCATCAAGACGGAGGACGTGTCCGGCATCGAGAGGTCGGGCCTCCGGAGCAGGCTGGACAAGAAGAGCGAGGACGTCAGGAGGGGGCTGGCCAAGACCTTCACCTTCAAGCGCAAGGACAAGGAACCCGAGTTCCGCCCCGAGTCCGTGGCCACTGTGCGGCCCGGCCAGCACCAGACCTCCGGCCCGATATCCCCGGCCGAGGAATACACCTACGAACAGTTCAACGTCGAGTCGATGCAGCAGATGCAAATGCAGATGCAGATGCAGATGCAGATGCAGCAGATGCAGCAGATGCAACAGATGCAACAAATGCAACAGATGCGCCACCAGGACGTCGACCTACCCACCTCACCACCACCCGCATCCAAGCTGCCCCCCGTACCGACAACGCCGCCCATCAAGCGGTGGATCGGCGCCGGGAGGCCGGTCCAGAGATGGAACAAGCTGCGCAAGGACCCCGAGCTCTGGGACCCCAACGGCGACGTCCTCGTCTTCTTCGGCCACAAGGGCCAGGCGCCGCGCCCGAACCCGTCCTTCAGGCTGTCGTCACACATCATCGAGGCGACCGAATCGAGATACCTCATCACGCTCCTCCGCGAGGGGACGACCGAGGAGGACATTTACATGCCGCCCTCGCCCCAGGGCGCCCCGCCCATGCTGCGCCCGCACATGCGCGGAGGCCAGCCGACACCGCCCATCTCGGAAGACCTCGGCGAGGCCGACGGCCAGATCTCGTACGAGATGTACTTCCCGACGCCCGCCAACATGACCAAGACGGAGCAGCTCCGAACCCACATCACGACGAGGAACATATTCGCCCTGCTCTACCATGCCTCCCTCGTCGGTCTGTCGCTCCACCAAGCCCTCTCCGACCTCCACATGCGGCTGGACGCCTACATGCCCCCGGACTCGGACAACGTCGGCATGATCCTGAACTACCTGTCCGCCCGCGGCATCGACGACGTCCGCAACGACCCGGAGACGGCCGTGAGCTTGCTGGCGTGGTCCGAGGGCTCCGCCGTCCGGTGGGAGGAGGGGTGGCGCGAGAGCTTCCTGCACTGCGCCGGCATGTACAGCCAGCTGGAGCAGTGCGCCGACTTCAAGGAACTCACCCCCATCACCCGCGCCTTGCTGGAGCGGGCCTGTTTGGAAACGCAGCTCCGTGTCCAGGCCGCCGAGGAACGGCTATCCGAGTTTCAGTACGGCGACATGTGGCCGGCGGGCGTCGGTGGGCCGGCTAAGGCGGCAGCGGACCGGCTGCAAAAGTTCCTCATGAACCACTACGTGCGGGCCCAGGGGTCGTGGCCCCCGGCGCAGACCGCGGGATTGCCGGACTCGGATGGCGAAGACATCTGGCTGACGAGGAACGTGGCCCAGTCGCTGCAAAAGGACTTTGGCGCGCTGTACGACTACCTCGTGAACCGCGACATTGTCTGGGACATGTCGGAGGCGCGGTCGGGACGCAAGTGGATGATGCAGAGCGAGAAGGACAAGGGCTTCGACGCCGACGTGGACATCCCCATGACGGACATGCTCGTCGAGTACGACAACAAGCTGCGGTTCCCGCACATCCCGCACCCGTACCCCCTGGTGCCCGAGTCGATCCCCCCGGCGCCGACGGCCAAGGAGAACTCCATGTTCAAGAAGAAAAACGGCGCGGCGGCGGCGGCGGCGGCCAACAACGGAGGCCGCGGCGGCGCGCTGGAACGGCGGGTGCAGCTGGCGTACACCGAGGCCACCAACATTTACATACTGGGCTCGGACTTTACGCAGTCGGACCTCATCGACGCGTTTGTCAAGTTCGAGAAGAGCGACGGCATCACCGACGTGGACCCGGCCGTGGCCAGGCGGGGACGGTGGGTCCTGATCTACGGCATCCTGCAGACGCTGGCCAGCGTCTCGGTCGACGCGCCCAACGTGCGGTACCGCGACGACGTGCCGTACCACCTGTCCCCGCGCTTGAAGGGCACCAGGGTACCACCCTGGAAGGGGTCGAGCGCGCACGACGAAGCCTCGCACGAGCTGTCGCACTGCTGGACGGCACCGCACTCGTGGAACACGCCGAACAACAGCGGGGCCGACAGCTCGGGCGGGTCGGGCGACGACACCAGCCCCGTCCACGGGCTCAACCGTCCGCACGGGTACCCGCGCGGGCCGCCCTCGACGACCTCGCGGGGCTCGGGATACCAGACGACGATCGGCACCCGGTCGGTCTACTCGGCGGGGTCTGCGCCGCCCTTCGGCTCGGGGTACAGCGTCGTCAGCGAGAGCGACACGGCGAGCAGCGTGCGCACGCCGGCCTCGAGCCGGGCGGGGAGCAACATGCGACGAGTTCGGTCTCGGGACAACGTCAAGGGGGCGGCGACGGTGGGTAGCGGGCCGGGCAGCATGCGGAGCGCGGCGACGTTTGGGGGCACGGAGCGTGGCGGCGAGGGCATGGAGCTGCCGGTTCGCCGGCGGGACGTTGGCGCGCACAACGACGCGAACAGCTCCCACGGGGGCTACGCGCGGTCCAACGCATCGAATGCGGACCCATCGCTGCCTCTCCCGGGTGGCATCACGGGATCGGGGGGGTTCCTTGCGCTCGACGACATGGTGGAGAGGCGGAGCGCACGGAGCGGGCACGGTCGACGGATGCGGGAAGGGGGCGGCTCCGAGGCGGACAGCACAGCGCCGCGAATCCGGGACTTTGACCTGGACGTTATCGACGACCACGAGCCGTGAGATGACGGCCCGGGGTTGGACTGAGTGTAGTAGTAGGTGGAAGAGAGAGAGACAGTGTGTGAGTGTGTGTGTAATGTGTATGTGTGTGTGGAAAGCGGATGATGCACGATGGGACGACAGAACCATGTTTGAAAGATCACACGCATATGGGACCAGGCCGTGGCAAAAGCGGTCGGGGAAAAGACAGGCACGAAGCGATACGTACGGGGGACCCCAGCAAGCGAGCGAGACATGAGACGGAATATCGGGTTTCTACCCTCTGATTACGCCTGGCGATGGAGGATATTTTGACACTGTAGAGAGACATGAAAAGTTATCGGACGCAGCTGTATTGATCTAGAGAGATACCCGGCAAACTCTTCAACACTTGGGCCTGCGATTGATGAGACCGCCACGTGTGAGAACAGATGTTGCCGACTGAGTGAGTGAGTGATGATCGAAGATTCTGCCCGTCGCCAATTTGTCATTTGGTGGACTGGGTGTCAGGACGGGCTGAAATGTATCACAGGTATGAGATGAGATGGGTACGCGGCACAACAGGATAACATTCGAGAGGGTCGATTGACCTCGGAGACGGAGGCAGGGACCGGCTTCCCTCGCCTTGCAGTGTCTTGCAGTGTCTAGTGGAGTCCCGAGTCCACGTGGGCCACGCCGCCGCCGCCGGAAGCCGTCACGGCCGGCGATGTGGAGTCAGCTGAGGAAGGCAGGTTCGTCGGGGGAGGTACGTATACGTACTGCCTTCCACAGAGGTAGGGATAGGATATAGGGATGGACCCAGCTGAGGATGAAAAAGTATTCCGTACCTAGGTAAGACGGTAAGGTACCTACCTACCTAGGTTTCCAATTCTCTAGTTTTCCCAGCCACCTCATCTGCTGCTCCACTCCACTTGCATCTAACTTGGGTTCACGGCGGTCGAACAAGTGTGGAAGGAACGAAGAGAACGAAGAGAAAAGAAGAAGGGGATAATGGGTGTGGTGACCAGCCCCGCCTATTTTAGCTTGGGACTGTCTGTACACGTGTGAGTAGAGCGTTCCATTGTGCAGTTGGAAGCTGTTGAAGCTGGCCTCGCATTGGTTGTGAAGGATGCGCCCTCCCACTCTTTGGCGATTTGGGCGAGTTAGTGGTTGCTGGTTGCTGGTCCCGTCGATTCTGGACTAGGCACGCTTTGCTGGGAAACGAGCTGGTGAAGAAAGAGACACGGTGAAATGCACAAGCGCGACTGCGCGACTGCCTTACTGCATGTAGGTACGTATGTAGGCAGGGACCCCCTTAGATCGTACCGTCTCATCGCCTCAATTACTTCGCCTGGAGGGACCCTGAGCGACAAGCAAAGAAGGCTCCAGCTGGGTACCCAAGTACCCAAAATTTCCCACCTTCTACAAGCATTGCGACGCATCCTTCCTTGACGTGGCATTTCAACGGGTGCAGATCCTCGCCGTTGTGCTAAACGCTAATCACCAAAGGTAGACCGGCTCCCCGAAACGGCGAGTAATACGTGTCTAGTTGCCATCTTTTTAGGTCAGCAACCAAACTTGACAAGGAAAGGAGGACGCGACCGATTCATCCATCATGGCTCTCTCTCTCAGATTGGTGTGATTGCCAGATGAAGACGCAGGGTGAACGAGCGACGATGAGCGCATCATCCGGGCGGTCTCCCACCAATTCGCAATCAACGGCAAGCCACACACACACACACACACACCTGTGAGATGACATGGACGGGGGAAGGTAAGGAAAGGCTCAGTGTGTGTCGGGAGGTGAGCCAAGTTGGACGCAGCAACAGTCTCCGAAAAGAAAGAGACGGAAATGAGTGCCGATCGCCGACGTCATAGAGGCACAGCGTCTGTGCCATTGTTTGACGCCCGTTTGCTCGAGTGCCTATTTCCTTTTTTCTTCTTCTTCTTTTTTTTTTTAACCCTCTCCCACGGCTGTTTCCAAGGCACGTCCAGGTCGGTCTCCAAATGTCAGACCAGGCAAGACACCCGTCAGGCAAGGCCGTGCCCTGCAGACGGGGGCGGCAGAGCGAACCGCTGCACCGAGCTCTGCTCTTGCTGTGTCGTCACCGGACCTCGACACTCAAGACTTCAGTTGAGAGAGTGTGTGTGGGCACACACACACACACATACAGATACACACTCACTTACTCTCGTTTCCTTTCTCTCTCTTTTCCCTCCCTCGCTGCAGGGAAGTGTAAGTGAGAGGTGCACCGTGAAAACAACCCAGAAAACCGGGAACCACCCCTGCCACCCTCTTCTATTATTTCCTCCAGCATGTTTCCTTCCCTCTCCTGGGATGCCACTATCTTTAATCTCCACGGTCGCATCGCATCCCATCGCATCCCATCGTAGCACTGCTGAGTGAGAAAGAAAAAGCACTCACTCACTCGATAGGTAGGGATTTCAGTGAGTCGTGAGACCCCCGCCTGGGAGATACCACGCTGCGTCTCCTCGCTTCGCTTCACCATCCATGGCCGTGATCCAACCCAACCACCCCCATTTGAGAGAATGACAAACAAGACTGGCACTCCCCCGTACCACATCCATCCATCCATCCCATCTTGGCCGGATACCGCTTTGCATCTTGCAACCCTGGACCTGACCTGGGCTTGCCTTGACGGCTTTACCTTGCTTTTTCGCTGCCCAGTTTGTCATGGCTTGCTGCTGACCCTCGGGGGGGGGGGGGGGGGGGGGGGGCCAAACACACCCGACCTGCATTGGTTCCGTTTCTGCTGCCTTTTCCCGGCTCTCACTCGCAACACTCTCATACGCAAACACGCGCCCACGCCCACACCTCGTACCTTGTTTATTTAACTACCCTCGCCCGTCCCAACCACCCGCCGCGCCCTCGTTCCCCTCCCCCCTGGTCGACGACGGGTCTAGATGAAGAAGAAGAGAAAAGAAAAGGACCAAAGAAGAAAAAGAACCTGTCTTCTTTTAATCCCTCTCAGTCCCCTCGGCGACTGCCTTGTTCAACCAGCCCACTCTTCAACCCTCACTCGTCTCTGGCAACAGCATCGCCATCGCAAAGCGCAATAATAACAGCAACAACAACAACAACATACAGGGCGCATACACGGATACCCTCCGTCGCATTCGTCGCATTCGCACTTACACTACACACTGCGCATCGCACAACACACAACACACAACATACCACACGTATAACAACAACAAGTACACGGCACTTACACAGCCAGCCGTCTAGGCTAACGTTCGCCCACGATGTTGTTCGCCGTCATGTTCGCGGCGACGCGGTTTCTGCAAATCGTCACCTTGGTCAGCTCAGCTCGGCTCTCCCTCTCCCTCTATATCTCATCTTCACTCCTTTCCTCCCCCAATACCTTCATGCAATCAAATGGCCCCCCTCCTCTGTACTAACCACCACGACCAGATCCCGACAATGGGCATGCTCGCCTGGTTCGTCGACGGCTTCGTCAAGCGCAACGTCATCGTGCCCGACTCGATCCTCGTCCTCTTCATCGTCTCCGTCCTCGCCCTCGCCTGGGCCATCTTCACCCTCTTCAGCTACCACCGCAGCAGCGCAAACGCCCTCTTCGTCGCCGTAGTCGACCTCGCCTTCGTCGGCGCCTTCATCGCCGCCGTCTGGTACCTGCGCGGCATCAACCGCGTCGACTGCACCAACCTCGCCCGCGACGGCCGCTGGTCCGCCAACTTCCCCGGCCTCATCACCATCTCCGGCCCGCGCTTCAACTTCTTCACCAACAAGCCCTGCGCCATGCTCAAGGCCTCGTGGGTCTTTGGCATCATCAACACCATCCTCTTCTTCTCCACCGCCGGCCTCGCCTGGCTGCACGGCGACCGCCTCTCCTCGAGCTACGAGCGCAAGTCCTACCACCACGGCCGTCATCGCCGTCACCGCAGCCACAGCCACGGCCATCATAGCCACGGCCACAGCCACCGCTCCCACAGCCGTCGCAGCTCCCACTCGCACCGTCGTGTGTACGTCTGAGTGAACCCTTATCCGGAAACATGGGGTTGGGGGAAGCGGGGGTCGCCGAATTATGACTTGAAGAAAGGAGAATGAATGAACACATTTATCTATACATATTTATCTTATATCCACGAACGAAAAAGAGCTGAGAGAAAGATGAATCATGGAATGACACGATAAGGCCGAGAGGAACAAGGAGGGGGTTATATACCTAACAGGAAAGGGAATGGAGGGGGTTTTCTCTTGTTATGATTTTCTTTTTTACCAGCGACCCAGCGCATGTATGTACGAGGCATACAGAGATTCGATAATGATGACGACGAAATCTTGACGATGTCGATTGAAAGAACAAACGTCTCATTTTCTTGATGAAATTGCTTTGTTGTGTGGTTTTTTTTGTTTTTTTTGTTATTCAGTTCTCTATTTACTTTTTCCTCGTCCGTCTAACCCCTTGTGTCAAGCCGCGCGTGAGAGAGTTTTTTGTCTCTTCGCGGCGCATCCGTCCGGTTGGTCCCGACCAAGAAAGCCTTAATCCCTCTCGTAAGACGCAAACCGCCTCCAGAATGGTTGAGGGGAGGGAGGACATTGATCATAACCTTGTCATCAATCTTTCCAGCTTCTTCCCCGACACAGGTCCAATGCCATCCATCATCCATGTATCCCGTGCCATTCGTTTTAAGATCCCTCCCACTAGCGGTCCCATCCTGACCTGCTACGCTCTACTTTCGTCCTCGCCCACCGTGTAGCCGCGTGCAACGCCGCTTCGGCCCTCTTCGACGACGGTGCTGCTCTCCTCGTCGTAATCCGTCCCAAGCCCCTGCCATGTCCTCTGCGACCGCAGGTACTCGGCGCCGGGGCTCAGGACCCCGTTGATGGTGGCCACCTCGCCAGCCTCCCGCTTCACCAGAGCCGAATCTGCCGGCGGTGCCTTGCCGCTCCCGCTGCCGTCTCCGTCCCCGCCGCCGTCGATCCCGGTTTGCCCCTTGGCCGACCAAACGGGCATCCTCATCGGCCGACTGGCCACGAGCTTGCCCGTGCGCAGGTCGTACTCGGGCGGCGCCGACTCGTCCTCGTCCAGCGCCTCGTCCTCCTCCTGCCGGGCGGCGTCGTGGTCCATCTTCTCGATGCCGCCCCACCACTCGAGACCCCATACGCGCTCGCTCTCGGGCTTCAGCGCCACCTCCATCTCGAACGGCGTGATGACGGGCTTGAAGAACCCGGCGTCCTCCTCGACCAGGCCGCTCTCCCAGCAGCCCACGACGACCCAGCCGTCGACCTCGGCAAAGTTGGCCAGCTTGGCGGCGTTGAGCTTGCCCACCACCACCGTATAGCTCTTCTTCCCGGCCTCGGCGATGCGCCGCCTCAAGAGGTCGATGCTGCCGAGGTAGTTGGACACGGAGAGCGTGTTGACCAGGATCCCCACGACGCCCGCCGTCGCGAGCGTCAGGACCCGCGCAAAGCGCCGCCGCAACAGCGCGTTTGTTGTCCTTGTCGGGTCATCGGTCGCGAGGCTCGGCGTCGAGAGTACGTGCAGGGAGGCCATGCGCGTCTGCAGGGCGAGGAGCAGCGCGGGGGGTGGCGCCGAGACGTGGAAGAGGGAGTATTGGGAGAGGTCGGCTTCGGGGGCCTCGGCCTCATGAGAGGACGACGAGTCGACCAGCTTGCGGTTCGGGATTGCACCGGCGGGGTCGTGCACGACTTCGGTGTGTAGCAGCCCTGTGTATCCGGCCGACCGCAGCCTGGAGGCCAAGGGGGCGACGTGGTCTTGGTATGTCACGTCGGCCATGACGACGATCTTCTTCTCCTTGTCGGGGAACTCTTTCTGGAAGGCCGCGACGGCCCGGTCGACGTCGAGGGTGTGTCGCGTAAAGACGTAGATGACGGGTAGCCTCGACGTCGGCGACAGACAGGAGCGGCCGTAGTGGACGACGATCTGGGCGTCGGCGTGTTCGGCGGCGATCTCGTCCACGCAGCATGCGCTGTAGGACGTGTCGGCGAGGATGCAGACCCTGTGGCTTTCGCTGCCTCCCAGCGCCTTCGTCAGCGCTTCGGCGACCCACGAGGCGTCGCGCAACATGGAGTCCGGGAACTGCAGGGCGACGCGCTTCCACCCGCCTTCGGTGATCTCGCGCGCCGTGCGCTCGATCTCGTAGACGGCGGCGAGTTCATCTTCGGTTCGCGACTCGGTCGGCGGGGGCGGAGGCGTAGGCGTCGGGTCTTCGAAGGTGTGTTCCGCGGGCGTCGAGAGGACGGGCGCCGCTGAAAGTTCTGTCATGGCAGTAGAACCTTTGCGGGAAAACTTTTTTATCTTTACTGACGCGAAGGGGGAGGGGGGAATGGGGGGCGAGTGAAAGTAAAGAAATGTTGGTCGATGGCGGGGTTGCGCCAATGGCGGGGTACCAAATTCCAGGTCAAGCCTGACTCACCGATCGGTGTGGGCTCGGTGTAGATGGATTGGCCGAGTCTCTCATTAGTGACTGATAACGAAACCAGGTTGATGCCATGACAGAGTAGTCGCAATGTTTCAATCCAAAACCACCGGGATATAGGTAAGTGGTCTGGTGGAAACATATTATTTTCCATTCTGAACTGAGACGTGTTGCTGGCCGTATATCTACAAGGTACGTTCAAACACAGGTTGCATTTTGCTCGAACAGGTACTGTGGCACGGAGCAGAAGGCAAGCGATTGTGAAATATTCTGGGGCGTCTCTCTCTGTGAGACGGGTATCGAAGGATCTGGCATTATTTTGTACGGTTCTGTATGTTTTGTACAAGTCGGCCTCCACGTCTGATCATCATCGTCAACATGGCCGTGGTCATTATTGTCCTTTTTTTTTCGTCCTCCTACAGCCTCCTGTCTTCGCTAAACCATCCACCCAACCATGCCGTTGATCCTCTAGAACAGACCAAAGCAGTTGGCATAGTATGTGACGGTAGCACTCCAGTCGGAGAAGACTCCCAAGACACCAACATCCTGGGCCAGGACGTTCAGCAGGTTGTAGACATCGCCGTCGTTGTTGGTGACGTTGGCGACCGAGGTGAAGTAGTATCCGCCCTTAGTGCCATCGCCCAAGAAACCCGAACGCTCGAGGGACCACGAGATGATGTTGAGGCCCAGCTCCTTGGCCTTGATGGCGTAACTGCTGGGCACGATCTTGCCGTCCTCGACGCTAACGAGATAGTACAGGGGGGGCGCCATGATCTTGACGCCTGCGGCGGCGTACTCGGTCAGGTTGCCGACGGCCAAGGGGAAGGTCTCGGGCGTATCTCCGTTCTCGTCGAGGAGGACGGCCTGCTTGCCGAACGTGGGCTCGGCCTTTAGCCAGTAGAGGACGTCGGGGTAGTGGAAGGACTGGGGCCAGACGCGCTCGGGCGCGACGCCGGCCTCCTTGTACTCGTCGATGAGCTGCTGGGCGTACTGCTCCTGGGTGTAGTTTCCCTCGAATGGCATCTCAACCTCGGGCAGCTTGAGCTCGGGGCTGAACTTCAGGCCCAGATCGTTGGTCATGGCGATATGCTCCTTGTGGGTCATGACGGTGCCGCAGGTGGCGTACAGGTCGGTACGGTATCGAGGGGTTCCGAGCAGGAAGTCCTTGGGGTTGGTGGCCGAGGCGTTGAAGCCGTCCATCTTGCTGCAGAGCGTCTTGAACTCGGCGACGGTGATGTCCGACGTGCAGCACTTGGCGGTGGCCGCAGTTCCGTTGCCGGCCGGGGTGAAGGGGGTGGTGCACTTGGCGTTGAGCTCGGGGATGGCGACGATGTTGGTCGTCGTGTGCAAGTCGCACTGCGAGTGGCGGCAGACGAGCTCGCGATCCTTGGTGAAGGCGACGTCGCATTCGAGGACGCCAGCACCCATACGGGCCCCGGCAAGGTTGGACTCGACCGACTCCTCGGGGATCAACATCGTACCGCCGCCGCGGTGTCCAATGCTCCAATCCGAGGGCTTGATGGGCTGCTCGGAGCACGACTGCAGCTTCTCCTTGAGAGGGCCCTCGTCCATGTCGTTGACCAGCCAGTAGGGTCTCGGGCCCAATTGGATACTGGTGATGGGCTTGTAGGTCGGCGGCGGCTTGGGGCAAGGGGAGGCGCCAGCTTGCCGGGCAGCAGCGGCCACGAGACCGGAGACGACGACGGACTTGAAGTGCATGTTGGCGGATGGGGGAAGGCGATCAACGGGAGAACAGACAAGATCCGCGCAACAACAAAGGGACACGACGGTCAGCGAAGGGGTCGCTGGGAGAGGGGGGGGAAGGGCCGAGGAGTGCAGAAGCTGGAGCAGAGAACGGAAGGCTGGAGGCGCGAGAGGAGACAGGTCGAGGAGGTCCTTGTCTTATGTAGCTCCCCGCTGGACCAAGATAGTCAATGTGACTTGGTTGGACAAGACGGCCGGCCAGCTTAGCTGCCTGTAACAACCATGAGAAGTCCCTCCCCCCCACTCCCTCACGGGCAAGGAATTACGTTGCCCGAGATAAACAAGGCATGGCTGAATCCAGGAGCAGCTAGATGGCCTTGAACGGTTCGCAGGATGGCTCCGATAGGACGATTCCCAGGGCAGCGTCGGCCAATATGCTTGTATTCGGCATGGCCGTTCTTATCTTGTCTCCGCCTAGCGACGAGAGAGCATGGCCATGGGCCATGGAGTGGGAAGTGGGCAGTGGACCGTAGAATGCGCAGATTAACAGCACGTGCGGTTGATGCTGGGTTACATTTGGAAGAAGTCAAGAACCTGGCGGGAGAAGCAGGGGGGGGAAGGGAATATTGGCCGCAGTTGTCACTTGTGTCTCTATGTCCGGAGTGCAGTGTAGGGATGGAAATCCAAAAGAACCTCGGGTTGGGTCGGCCATCAAGGAGATTTGAAGCAAAAACCGATGATGGATGGATGGATACCTAGGCAATGTAGGTAAGGATAGGTAGGTACGGATAGGCGACGGCCAAAAAGGTACGGGCTAGCGATTGGGGAGAGCGTGGGGTTGCGCTCCAGCGCTCCTCCAACAAAGCGGAGCGACTCCAGCTTTGTACCCGTTTCCCCCCGTTGGCTCCATCGGTGACCACCAGTGAGTGACCACTTGTTTCCCAAGCAAAAATTAGAATTCTTGCTGGGAAACGAGCACTAGGGGGGGGGGGGTCAAGGGCGGTACGTACCCACTAGAGGCTCTTGGCGCCTCCAATGCTGTCTGCGGAGAACAGCTGCGTGCCACCGGGGCGTCCCCTCATTCGCCAATTGACTGTCCCGAGCTCTCCAAAATCGGGCTCAACTGATAAGGAAGGTGCTGCTGCTGCTGCTGCTGCTGCTGGTGTCAGTCGCGTTCTTTACCCCATGCATTCGTGATGCTCCTGGGTTGCATCCGACGCACGTGTTCGACGGACCAGACCGAAGAGAAGGGACCGAGGCCGCCAACCTTTTTGGTCTTGGTTTTTTTTTTTGTTGTTTTTTTTTGTAATCCCTTCCACACCGAACAGCAGCAGCCTTACCGAGAGCCGCCCGCCCCTGGCGGCTGCCCGGCCCCGGCGAATCGGAATGCGGGCCCCGGCGTGTCCGGGCCATCGTAATCTCAGCAATCGCAGCATCCAAGCCAAAGCGGATGTTCGCCAAGGCTGCTAGATAAACATTGCGAGTCATGGAATTTTAACTTTGGCCTTAGGTAACGTAACCATCGTATATGCCGTTTTCTGTCGCCGTTGTTTATTACTTCCTGTCGTCGTGTCGTCCAAGAACAAGAGCAACTACCAAAGCAGGATTAAAAAAGCTTTCTATCGTTTCACGTTGTTAATCACATCGAACGGCATGCAACCTTGCTAGCAGACATGTTCATAGCGCATCCAATCAGCGTTCTGGTCATTCCCGGCGATCAAAAAACCCAGCGGCGCAGTTTTAGTAGCAAACAATTGAGAACATATATAGACATATCGAATGCGCGAGTGTGCGGACAAACTGAACGTGGTATTAATGCTGACTACTATCAAGGTGCAACCTTTCGGCACACGGTAGCAACTGAAAGACAATCAAACTTCTTTCCCCCTTGACGCCAGGTATTTCCGGAATCGAAAAAGCAAAGCCATAACACCGTTTCATACTCGAGGGGTATTTCCACAACATTCCAAAGGCCGTTCAAAAGCAACCTGAACCGCTCTCATTCCTACCCATCACCTCACGCCTTCATTCTCGTTTCTTCAAACATTTTAACTTCGAATTGAGCACCGACTTAGGCACCAGGGTAGGTGTGGGTGGTCTTGGTGCTGTGGCCGCGCGAGCGCATGGCCTCGAGGGTGTCGAGGACGGTAAGGAAAGTGAAGATAGCCCAGATGAAGAAGGCGAACGCAACAGCGGCCTGAGAAGAGGCGCACAAGGAGCTGGCGCCGCAGCGAGGGACGCCAACGAAGACGGCGAGGGCAATGGCGCCGGCAAACCAGAAAATGGTGGTGATGACGAGCAAGCCGAGGGAGACGAGCTTGTGGAAGAAGCGGGTCAGGTACAGAGGTGTCAGACCGACATAAGCGAGGACCAGCAGAGACCAGACCGAGTTGAAGATGATGAAGTTGACGATATCAGGGGAGCGCGACCACCAGCCGCTCCAGCCGTTGTATCCGTTGTACCCGCTAGCAACTGTGAAAGAGAAGGTTAGTTTATGAAGCTATCATCGATACAGCCTCGAAAGGATCATACCATATGAACTCAGACCAAGCTCGATTATGGAGAAGACGGCGGCCACGATGTGGGCGATAGGGACGAGGGAGACCATGATGTCTGTGGTATTGCAGCGATAGTGTTGATGATGGTGGTAAGTGTTGGTGGTGGTGGTGATGATGACAGTAGTAGGGAGTAGGAGTAGTATCAACGACAGCTATGCTTAATGGTCTGAGTGAATAGTAGGGAACAGGCGAAGGTGGTTAGGGGAGGCGACCAAGTTGAATAAGTACTACCCGGTGGGCGAGTGATTCACAGGCTCCAGGATGAAAATTCTTGTTTGGGAAGATGGCGTCAGACGAAATGTACCTAAGTAGAGCATCTCACTGCTTTCATATCATGCCAAGCTTGGAGAGAGAGAGGGAGAGAGGAGAAAAAGGGAAGGAGGAGGAATAGGAAGCGCGTCACGAGGCAAAAGGGCGAAAGGGCGAAAGACAAGCCAAGGGAGCAAAGGGTTTCTTTGGCAGTACTTTGAACTACCTGGTCCCGCACTCAATGCAGGGCGCATGGCTGCAGGAGATGGCAGGTACAGCGCAAGTCCTGCTTCTTTCCTTTTTGCCAACTGCCGCCGGTACATTGGTTGCCACTTGGTTGGTCTGGTACGTCGGTCGCATCGCCCATTCTCCCAAGCATTCAATGAGTGGCTGTGGTTGTGGTGTTGGGTTGGCGATGCGTAATGCCTTCGCGGCTCGGGGGTCACCGTGCAGCGGACAATGACGTGGTGTCCAGCTTGCATTGGGCCGTCTGCGCCAGGATGACCTCATTGCAGATGGCTTCAAGAGTCCCTGGCCAAGGACTGACAGGGATATGGACCAATGATTTGATGCGCTAGCCAGAATCGCCGCTAATCTTTAGCCACTCTTTGCCTTTCAGCGCGGCGTGTGACCCGCTCAAGTGCCGTGGCCGCCGTGGCTGCCCCTCCCGGCTTCGTTTCCCGACCTAGGTAGCTAAGCTGAATGGAACAGAGCCTGAACCAGAGGCACCTCGCATCTTCCATCATTTCAATTTTTCAACTCATCGTCCCGGCGATCAATGAGACTGGCGCGGAGTGACGCGAACTGACATACACGATAAGACAGGCTTGACCGGTTGGGATGACAGATTCGGGTTCTCCACGTCAAAGTTTTCTCGTCTCCTCTCGTGCCAGGAACCATTCGGTGGAAACCGGCACATCTTCCAAGCAAGGCCTGCCTTGCCGGGACAACATACAAACTAGACCATCGCCGTCAGTCTGTCATTGGCCTCCGTCGTCCACACTCACAACACACACACACACGCGCGCACACTCGGCCTAAACAAGCCACTGGCATCCAATCCTTCACCGCAACCTCTTCGCGACCCTGCATTCTTTGGCCAGTCGATGCAACAACATGGATGATGATACAGAACACTCGATGCAAGCCTGCATCCCAACCACCCAACTACCGGCGCTGGCACTACACTCGTCGAATCAAACCTACCGAGTCGAGTCTCTCAAGAGTAACACAAAAATGAGGCAGACTCGCTACGGCCTAACGCCGGCAAACAGCGGGTCCCGCTGCCCCGTCTCGGCTCCGGCACACGACACCAAGACTTGGATGTGGATGCGTGGATGCGTGGGTAAAAGTCATCATCTGGGCGGACGGCCAAGGGTCCAGAGCAAAGCGGCCAGGGTTTGCTGGAAACCCTGATGACGTGTGCCCGACATCGTTGCAGACCGCCAAGTTTGCTCATCGCCGCCCCATCACCGTCTGCGTCCCCATCGTGCTATCGAAAACGGTCTGGTCCAGTCCGCCAGCCTCTTTCACCCCTTCGTTTGCAACACTGACCCATTTATCAGGCCACTCCCTGTGCAACTCAGCCCTCGATTAAGCCTATCCTTACGCGTGTTTCCTCTTGGCTGTCCGCCCCTTTTCCCCGAGTTGCCGTTTCTAAAACCGGGTACATCTATGGATTTACATTACCACTCAGGACCTTATATCGGACAATGGCCCTGTTGAACCCTGACGGACCCTGACAACCCCTGAAGAACCCTGAGATCTTGTTGATCCAGTTCCGTCGCCCCTCCTCGCCCGAGAGATATTATACTCGTGGTCTGCGGACTAGACCGCAACGGAGCGATGGCCGACCCCCGGGCGAGGGGGGGGGGGGGGCTATCGGCTGGTCAGATGGCGTCCATCATTCCACATGACGCAAGTGTGCAGTGTGCAGTGTGCAATGTTCGAACGGGACGAGGCCGCTCCGAGGCATGCTGACCAACAAGACGAGTTGGTGGTTCGAAGTGGAATCATACAACTACGCGCGCCTGAGCACGGGGACTAGTCGAGACCGATGCTGTCCATTGGCTACAACAACCCAGCGACAGGATTATTGTACATAGTAGCGGAGCAAATGGAGGTACTTGTGTCAGTTAGGTTCGAATCCTATCGGCGTCCCATTTGGGGTTGTTGGCGCAACTGTCTCTTTGGAGTAGTTCGCGTAGACAGCGCTAGTGTAGTGCCGTAGGCCTTTTCTCGACGACATGCGCCGCCTTGCCTTAGTTGCAGGTCTACGAGAGGTCTGTGGTCATGGTCGTGGCCATGTCACGCATGCCAGAACCCGCAGGAAATGGCCTTTGCAGAAGCCGTCGTGTCTCTGGTCTCCCGCCTCGGCACCACATGGCCAAGCTGCCAACATCTCGGGCTACGATGACTCCTGACCAGCAAGGCAGACACACAGACATCGCCAACCGATCCAAGACCCCCAAGGCGATCCCGGCGCGGGGCCCTTAACCAAAATGCCAAAGCAGATCATTACAACAGATCACCATAGCAGGGGGGGGAAGGGGGGGAAGGGTGCAAGATAAACATGCCTGAAACAAGCTAGACCACCTGTCCCCTAAAACAGTCTTGTTTCCATATCATAACAGCCCCAAGTCTTCCAATCCTTGTCAACTCTTCGATTCATCAACCCAACCCTTCAAGCTACATTCGCCGGTGCACGGTTGACACTAAGCGCAACCTAACAGTGAGTCGATTGTTCATGTTTCGCCCAAGGATACATGGCAAAGCTTTGTTTGCTCTGCCCGGGGGTCACCTACAGCTCATCGGCCTCACGAGGACCAGGGCCCCAAGGACCCCAGGGACCCCAAGGACCCCAGGGACCCCAGGAACCACCACCTCCTCCTCTGCCCTTACGCTCTGCCAACCCTTTGTTGATGGCCTTTAGGCTGTTGTAGTCGGGGCCATCCTCACCCAGGCCCCAGGCAAAGACTCCGCCTAATCTCTTGTCGTCAACAAGGGCCGGGAACTTGCGGAGGATGGCATCGGGAGTGTCATAGGTCCAAAACCATTTCTTAGCCCTGTCCAGGTAGTAGTAGCCACCGCCCTCCTTGTCATACTTGCCCTCCTTTTGGGCTCTTTCGTAGGAGGCCTTGACGTCGCCCGGAACAGCATCGCTGTAACTGAAGCCCCCCGTCTGTCCCAGGTCCCCACCAGTTTTAGGGTCCTCCATCAGGGGCGTAGGGCATCCGACCTCCTTTCCTTCGGGGCAGTCGGTCGTGTTGAAATACTTGGTGTAGAAGGCGAAGCCGAGATTGATCTTGTGGGCCGGGACGCCTCTGTCCATGTAGTTGTTGACGGCGATTCTCGACAATTCCAAGCCTGTGTGGTGCTTCGTGACGCTGTCTCGGCGGTTCATCATGTCATATGTCATGACATTGACGAAGTCAAGGTTGCGCACGATGCGAGGGACCGTCTCCTTGGTAAAGGCAATCATGTCGCGCTCGAGGCCGGGCGTCGCGGCGGAGATGAGCTTGTCCTTGGGCAGCTGCTTGCGGACTTCCTCCAGCAGCAGGGGGTAGGCGTCGATCTCCCACTTCTTTTCCTCGTTTGTGATTTTCTTGTAATCCTCGCCATTACCACTGAGCTGTCTGTCAGCGGCGAACCCATCTTGCAACCCCGAAGATGTCATTGAAGCTTACCCAGGGTATTCCCAGTCCATGTCGATTCCTGAGATACATTAGCGACTCCTGACTCTCGCCATATTCTGAATAAACTGGTCCGTCCTACCATCAGCACCAGTAGCCTTGACCATGTCGGCGACATTTTTGGCCCACTTCCTCCGCGACTCTGGAGTGCGGGCGGCCGCGTCGAAGCCCTGGGTGTCGCCCCAGCCGCCGATGGCAACCATTACCTTGGTGCCGGGCAGAAATTGGCTTCGGACTTTGTCAACGGTGGTGAAAAGGGGCCACTCGGCGACATCCTTATTGAAGATGTTCGAGTTCATGAAAGCCAGTTCCACGTGTGTGACGTGAGAGACGAGTTCTTTGGAGGGCACGGTTGGGTGTTGCCTGCGCCGAGGAATCAGCTTTGCGGCAGCGGCGACGCGAACCAGCTATGGGAAGCATAATACCCGGTGAGGTACATGACACATTTGAGGCCGGAGCCTGGTCTATCGGCGGACTCTTCGGCGGCGGACGCCATGACAGCGGTCTGCAAAAGGGTAAGCAGGCCGGCCCGAGCCACAGGAAGCAGCTTCATCATGTGTCGATGACGTTGGAAACGGGTGGTAGAAGGAGAGACGGCTCTGAGGGTATTCGTGAGTTGTGATGCCGAAAGAAGAAGAAACGACTTATTCAACGGAAGAAATGACTGTGGAGGAAGGAAACGAAGGGGCCGAGATGCAAGCGAGACAGCGGAACAGTTGCAAGTCGGAAAAGCGGGCGAATCAGCGATCCGAGACGAAAATCCAGTGATTACCGGGAATGTTTCCTCAACTTTCCTCTCTGGGTCGCGAGGGAAAGGAACCCCGCTGAGGCGGAAGGTCGTTGGGTGTTGGGTGTGCTTGTGCGGGAAGGAAAGAGGGGGCCCCGCATCAATTAGCTTTGAGCGGCTCCTTTACCCCTGTATGCTATCTGATGCCTGCCGACCTAGGTACTGTACCTACGTGTAATTACCTAGGTATCTACAGCTAAGGTAGGGAGGTAGGTACGTAGTCGCAGCTCGTATATTTTCTAGATGCTCTCAAGGATGCACGACATTAGGTGACGATGAGGCCCACCATCTGAACATGAGATGCAAATGTATCCTGAAGATGGCGAGGACGAGAACTAGTGCGTGAGAGAGAAAGAGAGAAATGCGAGGTACTTGCGAGATGTGCGTTAAGTATCACACCAACCAAGTCTATGTGCTGAGATAATGTCTCCATCTGCAGCTCACACGACGTTTGATCTAGGCAGAGACAACGAACAACTTCTGGGAGAAACAGGCGCTTGCTCCAGGTACAGGTACGGAACAATTACACTCACACCTGTAACATACACACGTGCAGTGGGCTAGGTGCTCGGGTGTTTCTGGCTTCTTGTGCCGTGTTTACGTGCGGCGCCAAACATGCGAAACCGGGTCCTGCCCGCGGCCTTTCCTTATATCCACTCAGCCTAGGCACAGGTACGTATCTTATCTAGTGCTTCCACACCGTTCACCGAGAGCTCGTGTGGGGCAATCACCTTTCGGTGAGTACCTGACCTTGAAAAATTTCCTCCGGCTTCTCGCTTTGGCTTCGGCCGGTTTCTGTCCCCAATTGTTAGCCAGGTTGTGCGTATTCTGGGCAGCCGCTGAATCCGACACATAGCTCGCCCTTTCTTTTTCCCCTTATACATTTGTCCAAGATTCTTAAAAAAGAGCCAACCCCCACGATTGACGCAGCAAACCATGTTCGAGAACCTTTGCACCCTGCCTCTGTCCGCCGAGGTCTTCGCCCAGGTCCTCCACCCCACCGAGCCGCTGCTGACCGTCGGACTGTCGACCGGTCATGTCGAGACCTTTCGTCTGCCTCCTCCCGTAGAAGACTCCTCGGATGCTTCCGGCGACGCTGATACTAGCATCGCATCGAGCGGCCGGGGAGCCATTGACAGCGTCTGGCGCACGAGGCGGCACAAGGGCAGCTGCAGGGCCTTGGCCTACAACCACGATGGATCTGGTCAGTAGTCTTACAAAAGCAACACCACCGCGGTGCACGCTACCACAGCTAACCAAGTTGGCCCGTCAGCACTCTACTCTGCTGGCACCGACGGCTTGATCAAGCATTTCTCCCCCGAAACCGGCAAGGTCATCTCCAAGGCCGTCATCCCCTCCTCGAACAAGCAGATCGACGCCCCGACGCTCATGTACGTCCTGAACCCCCAGAGCCTCTTGATCGCCTGCGACTCGGGCGCCATGCACATCTTTGACCTGCGAGACGGTGTCCCCTCGCCGAAGCCCGCGCAAACCCACTTCCCTCACTCCGATTACATCTCTGCCATCGTTCCCCTGCCGCCTTCCGCCGAGAGCACGTCCGGCTTCTCGAAGCAATGGGTCTCGACAGGTGGCACCACCCTCGCCGTCACCGACGTGCGGAGGGGCGTGCTAGTTCGGTCCGACGACCAAGAAGACGAGCTGCTGTCCGCGTGCTACGTCCCCGGGCTCGGGCCCAAGAACAACCGCAACAATGGCATTGTCGCTGTAGGATCCGGCTCTGGCATCGTCACGGTCTGGGATAGGGGCGCATGGGATGACCAGCAGGAGCGTATCGTCGTTGACGGTGGCAAGGGTGGCGGCGAGAGCCTAGACACCATGGCCCTCGTGCCTCAAGAACTGGGACTAGGAAAGAAGCTGGTTATTGGGCTCGGCGACGGTAGTCTGCGTGTCGTCGACTTGGTCACTCGGGAAGTCGACAAGTCGCTGAACCTCCGGCACGACGAGGTTGAGGGTGTCATCTCTGTCGCCTTTGACTCGCAGAACCGCCTGATCACAGCCGGCGGCAAGACGGTCAAGGTGTGGGAGGAGCTGTCAGAGCTCCAAGGCGAGGTCGAAGGTAGCGACGATGGCAGCGGCAGCGGCAGTGGCAGCGACAGCGACAGCGATGATGAGCCCACCGGCAAGCGTCGCGCGGAAGATAGCGACAGCGATGATGACAGCGATAGCGACGACGACGGAAAGAGACGGAGCAAGCGCCAGAACACGGGAGCCGCGGCGGCGGCGAAGCTTGGCCCCATGGGTGCTCACGGCATCCTTGGGTTTGACGGATTGGACTAAATAGATGTAGGCAAAACTAATGATACCCTCCAGGGGGAGGCCATCTGAAGGAAAGGATGAGCCAACCGAATGGAACCGATTCAACTCACAGTCTCTCTCACTTTCACTTCCACCTCATGGATACCTTCAATGGCCTAGGCGTTCCGATTCATCAGGGAGCGGCGCTCGAACTTTGGCCGGGTGCGAGACTCGTATCGTTCGTTCTGCTTGACATCGGGGATGCAACCCATGATGCAGGGCGGTTGATGATGAATCAGTTCATTCGCCACCATCCACTTCCCGACCGGCTAGTTGACTGCCGGGCGCTGCCGTCGGGTCCGAAAATCGGTCGGACCCCGCCCCCGCCGATGACACAACTAAGCAACTTGACCGGTGATTCTTGTCTCTGTCTTTTGTTTGCTTTTTTGGAGAAATCCAGCACGCACACGCATATATACAGATACCCACCCTGCACCTGCCCGTGATGGACACCATCAACCCGTTCGTCTTTGGCATCACCACGCCCAAGGTCTTTTTCGGCCCGGGCACAGTCAATGAACTGAGTGGCGAGCTTCGGGCCCGAGGCCTCTCGAAGCCGCTCATCATCTGCTCGCCATCGCGTGCGTCTCTCGCCCGAAGAATTCGGGACCGCCTGAGCGAGGCAGGATTCACCGACGTTGAGATCCTCGACACGGCCAAAGTGCACAACCCCAGCGACATCATCGGCCCTGCCGTGCGCCGTGCCGAGGATCGGGATGTGCTCGTTTCGGTCGGGGGCGGCAGTGCAGTCGGTCTGGGCAAATCGATTGCGCTTCGCACCGGGATGCCGCAGGTGGCCATCCCGACGACATACTCCGGCTCGGAGATGACGCCCATCATCGGGGAGACCAAGGACGGCAAGAAGACGTCGACGACCGACCCCAGGATACTGCCCAAGGTCGTCATCTACGATGTCGAGCTGACCATGGACCTGCCCGCCAAATTGGCCGCCCCGAGCGGCATCAACGCCATGGCGCATTCGTGTGAGTCCGTGGTGGCATCCAAAACCGACATCGTGCATCGCTGACAATGAGGCCCAGTTGAGGCGCTGTACTCGCGGCAGGCCAGCCCGCTGACGGACCACTTCGCTCTCGAGTCCATCAGGGCCTTGTCGGGCGCCTTGCCCGCCATCGTCTCCAACCCCTCGTCGGTCGAGGCGCGCACCTCGGCCCTCTACGGCGCCTTCCTGGCCGGCATGATGGCGACGGCGACAGGGATCGCGTTGCAGCACAAGCTGGCCCACGCGGCGGGCGGCACTCTGGGCCTTCCTCACGCCGAGACGCATTCCATCTTTCTCCCCCACAGCATCGCGTACAACGCGCAGTCGTTCTCCGGGGACATCAGGACAAGGCTATCTTCTGCTCTCGCGCAGAGCACTGAGGACTCGGCCGAAGGTATTGTGGCTGGCCTCAACGAGCTGCTCCGCCTTCTGGAGATACCCGTCGGGCTCAAGAACATCGGGATGCAAGAGGCGGACATTGATCGTGTTGCAGACGTCGCTTCGGACACTCCGTATTGGAACCCTCGGGCCCTTGAAAAGACCAAGATCCGCGAAATCATCCGCAGAGCGTGGGCTGGAGAGCAAGCTAGAGCTGATCTCTAAACCGGAGCGTGCTTTGCCCCCTTGACTTGTTTTGTTTCCTCTTATTCTTCTCATTTGTCTTATTCTTTGGCTTGCTTCCTCTACGTCTTGTACTTCTTCTACTTTTGTACACAAGCTCTACGCTCCGGGTCTCGAGTATTCCAGGTGTCTTACGCGCTTCCACGTCTCCCGCACAACTCTCTCTTGCGCTTCGCGTGCCGTCTCTGTGTCGGTGGGTCCCGCGGGCCTGGATGCTGTCAGCGATGCTCGTGGTTCGGTTCGGCGACTCGGCGTACCGGATGGCGAGATAGAGCCTGCCGCCCAGCTTCGCCTCGGGAATGACGCTCGTATCTTCTGGGGGGTTTGCCACCGTCACCAAACCCCCGGCCTCCTCGAGGATGGCGAATCCCGCAGCGACGTCCCTGTCGACACCGTCATTAGCATCCGGGCCCCTTTCTTTGCAGGCAAATGCAGGCTTCACTTACCACTCCCAGCAACCACCCTCCCACCAGATATCGAAGGACCCCATGGCTGTGTAAGCCAGATCCAAAGTGGCACTGTCCGCCGCGGTCAGCAGGTAGAGCGCCACGCGGACCTAGCGACATCCAAGACTTACCTCCCCAGGCTCCTCATGCCGTGCACCATGCCGCCCTTTCCGCCTCTTCCCCCACGCTCAGCAGCCATGTTCATGAAGCTCTCGACCTTGCGGTGCATGTTGCCGTCGGGCGTGTCCCGGCGGTCCTTTCCCCACTCGCATGAGAAGACGCATCCGCTCGGCGCATTGGCCGGCAGCGGGCTCAGGACGAGGGGCAGTCTCTGTGTCTCGTTCATCCACGCGCCGTGTCCCTTGCAGGAGGAGAAGGTCTGGTTCAAAAAGGGCGCGTTGATGACGCCGATGACGGGTTTTCCTTTCACGGCGAAGCCAATGGAGACGCAGAACATGGGGAAGAGATGGGTGAAATTGACGGTGCCGTCGAGGGGGTCGACGATCCAAGTCGGCCTGTCGTCGACGAGGTAGTCGCGAGATGCGCCGGCCGAATATGTTTCTTCGCCGAGGAAGCTGCAGGAGATCAGACATGGGAAAACAGTTTATAGGGTGTACTTTTGGATTCTGTAAACGGAGACGGAGAGGCGGCGCAACGAGCACACAAGCACGTTGGCCAGGGCCGGGGTTCGACGTACTTGTGACTAGGGTACTTGTTCGCGACAGATGTGCGGATGAAGGCCTCGACTTCTGAGATGTGGAACATAACCCGTCAGCAAACCAGCCAGCCATGAAAAGAACCACACCTGGAATCAAACAACGCTCAAGGCCCGGATGGTACAAACCTGTGTCTGTCTTGGTCACCAAATCAACCGAGTTGTCCTTCTCCGTGAAGGCCTGCTGCTGCCCTCCGGTCGCCCATCTCGATTTGGCGGCCGTCATGAGCAGGTCTCCGGCTTCTTTGCCCACTTGGACGGCGAAGTCGTAGATCTCGCGGAGCTCGGCGTCGCTGATTTCCGCCATTGTGACTGACGTTCTTTGGTCTCTGCGACAACCCTTGCTGGAGTGTGGTGTTGGAGAAAACAGAGTTAAGATGTTTGTTTGTGTGTGTGTGTGTGTGTGTGTGTGAGAGAGAGAGAGAGAGAGAGAGAAAGAGAGAGTGAGAGAGAGGAAACAAAGCCAGGAAGAAGGACTGAAACCAAAAAAGCATGAACCTGTCCGTTGTCGGGGCCGGGCTCAGTCTGGGTTATCAGAGAAACCGGGGGTGAGGCGACGGCTGGGCCGCCGCCAACCGAAGAATGGCGACCGCGGAAGCACTGCGGGCGACGTCCGGTCCCCTATCAGCGGGGCACCCCCGCATGGCTCCCCGCCCCAAGGAGCCCTGAGAACTGTGTCACTGGGGACCATGGCGTGTCGCCAGAGGTTCCCTTAGTAATGGCCCGTGGGACTCCGATTAGGGGGGTGGAAGCCTAAAGCTCGGGGCTTGCTTGGAAGTTGAACTTGGAAGTTGAACCTCCTGATGTCTGGCACTTCTGGAACCAAGACTTGCCGAGGAACACTATCCACGCGGAAAACCATCTCTACTGAGCAAAATGACTCTGGAAAAGGCATCAACAATGGCTGTGTTTGGTCTCTCGGCTTGCAACAGGACTCATCCACTGATTTGGTCATTGAAGTTTGTGAATCACGAGGGTCTCATCCGTTTTAGGTTCAGGAATTATTGCAGTTGAATCATTTTTCCATAGTCATCTCAGCCATCAGCCGCCAAAAAGGTCTCTCGAATCCTCTTTGTCAACAGTCTCCGTCTCATCCTGAGCGAACCTCTTGGGCACCCGGGAACCCAAGCCCAGGTCTGCGGATCAACCACGCTCGGTGAAGTCCGTTTATCGGCAGCTCTCACACTCGCTGCGAGACATCTGAAAGGTCAAAGAACGACGTGATATTTGGAAGAGAATTAATTGATTGCTCAAAATATGTTAATACTACAAAGTCGCTGTTGTAAATCAATTCGCCATTCCACGCAAGCCGCTGCCAAGGGCACCGCCTATAGTGACGCCGTCGCCGTTGTGGAAGACTCGTCCACTCTCAACTTCATGTCTCTGACGAGCTTCGCCCAGGCCACAGCACCTCTCCTCGCCAGCTCCTCGGGGACATCGTGGTCCTCCTCGGACATCCTCCTGTTGAAAAGCTCGAAGCTGACCCAGCCTTCGAAACCAAGACCCTGGAAGATGGCGGCGCAAATCTCCCGGACGGGGAGGTATGCGCCCCTCGAGTACTCGCCGTAGAACAGGCGGCAATTTCTGGACCACGACATGCGTGATGGCTGTTCGGGGTTGTAGTAGGGGTGTGTCTCGCAGATGGGCTCGGCAAGGCGCTCCGCGTCGACGACCTGCACGTAGATGATCTTGGAGACATCGACCGTGGAGAGCAACCGCTGGATGGACTCCTTGACGGCCTGCTCGGCGTTCGGCACCTTTCCGGATGCCGCCGTAGGGTCGGCGAAGATACGGCCGGCGATGTTGAACGTGTCGAGGCACATGCCAAAGTTGGGCCGGTCGACCCGTTGGATGACCTCCCAGCAGCGCTCCCAGACGTCGACTCTCGTCCCCCACGAGAGAGACTCGTACGAGAACCGGATGGGGGGGCTGGAAGCGGCGCCAATGTCTGCTACCTCGGCCAGGTCGGCGACGTGAAGGTCAAGATCCTCCGAGACCTGCTCTGCGGGTAAGACGTTGCTGGGGATCTGGATCAGATCTGTGCCGAGGACGTGGGCGAGCTGGATCCAAACACGCAGCTCTTCGACACGGCGGGCATGTTGTTCACGGTCGACAAGACCTTCGAAATGCTGAAAGGGTTGGAGGCAGAGGATCTCGATGTTGCGCGCGTCACACATCCTCTTAACAATACCGGCAGCGGCGAGCTGGTTCTCGAGCAGGGCAGCACCACCCGGCAACTGCTCAGCGACGTCCATCATGTCTTCGTGCCAGAGCTCGATGCCTTGGTAGCCATACTTGGCTGCCATGTCCATCTTGTGTTCAAAGCTGTGGCCAGCCCAGCATCGCCCGAGCGACATGGTGCTGATGGCTAAACGGGACGGCATGGTGGATAAGATGTGGTGGACTGTCAACGAAGAAAAACAAAAGGGGTATCTATCGAGCACAAAGACGGCAGCAAGGCGATATGTAGTTGTTTGAGGGACTGTATTGCGTGACAATGGTTGATGGTTGTGATATCGGTAATAGCGGGAGGCGTTTTTAGATAGTGAGAAGAACCAGATGAAGAGATATTCGAGATCAACGAGGGAGGTGGACGTTTGGCCGTACACTTACTTACATCTGCCCTCGGCAACGGGGGGAGGGGCCTGGAAGATTGTTTGCAGCACTGTGGTTCCGGCATCTCGCAGAAAAGTCATATCGGACCCATGTAACGACTCTGTTACAGATGATAGAGGCAGATGCAGCTTGCCCATTGGATATTGGATTCTATGCCGCCATCCTAACAGCGGGCTGCACCGGACGCCTCTTGGAGGGGGGGGGGCACGGGGGAGCAAAGCATTCACCCGCCGCCACCGACGCCCATCATGGCAAGAATGTTAATCTGGGGATTCTGGGGCGGCTGAAGGTAACCGGACAGCCAGCCTGGATGACGCTCTTCCGCACGCCTTTGTGCCGCTGTTTGAGTGTGTGTGTGTGTAGTGGTGGGGGATGTGTGTGCGATGCGCATCACCAACGCCAGTGGTTGATGGTCGTTGGCTTGGCCGCCTGGTGGTGACGTTAGCCTCACGAGCGAAAGCAGTTGGGTTCTGGAAGAATGCTTCTCCGGGGATAAACATTCTCCATGCTTGGCCCTCGGATGTGTGGGATGGCCAAATCCCCCCAAGCGAACAAGCAGCAGGGGTTAGCGTTTCTGTGTGTCGTAAGCCCGCCATTCCCAAGTCCAGATTATCCGGCACTTCTCACTGGCCGCCATGCTGGAGAGTTCTTTGCCGGAGGGGACCCCCCCTCACCCCTCCTCGGACCATGTGCTGGCTGCTACACTTCGAGTTGCCGATGGGAAAAGTCCTGATGCGGTTTCTTACCGATCTGGCGAAGACGATCCCCTAAGCCCCGGACTTTTCCCCGTGTTCCGCAAGAACAAATAAATCAAACATTATTGGGTCCGAGGGGTTCCGGGCTGGGGAGACGGAAAGCTGAGGAGGGAGTAACAATACTCAGTTCAAACAAAAAAGGGGGGGATAATAGCGAAGAGTAAAAAGTGGCCTCTGCAGAGCCATTTTCCCCGTTTCTGTTATTACTAGCAACTTGGCCACCGCTCTTGGTCCATAGAGCCACTTACTCACTCACTCAATCGTCTATTTCTCAACTTGCTCTGCTGCAATTCCACCTTCACAACATATCATAGCATTGTGCGTTATACTACTGTACATACGCCATCTCATCAACCATTATTCGATTGCTTGCACAGAACTCCTGCAGATACCCCTTGGAACAACCAACCAGAGACAAGAAAAAAGAAAAGAAAAAGTCTACCAACTGACAGTGTTGAAACCTACCTCCGCCCCCCCCCCCCTCCCCAAAGAGACTTCAGACACCCGTCATGGCCAGTGCATCTGCCGTCCAGCAAGTGGACGACCACATTGCCGTCAAAATCGAGCAGCTCGACCGCCATGGATACCTCTTTGGCCAGAAAATCACACATTCCCTGTCACCACTCCTGCACAGCACCATCTACGAGGGCATTGGCCTGAAATGGGAGCAGATGAGGCTCGACTCGGCCGACATGCCGCTGTTCCTGGAACTCATCAAGCACCCCAAGTTCTACGGCAGCTCCGTGACCATGCCCAACAAGGTCGCCATCATCCCGCACCTCGACGAGCTGACGGACGAGTGCCGCGACGTCGGCGCCTGCAACACCCTCTTCGTCAGAGAACGCGACGGCAAGAGGATATACTGCGGCACCAACACGGACGTCATTGGCGTCCGTGAGTCGTTCGTCCAGAACGTTGCCGACCCGGACGCCGTCTACCACAACAGGCCGGCCCTGGTCATCGGCGGCGGAGGTGCCGCACGCAGCGCCGTCTACGCCCTGCGCAAGTGGATGAAGGCGACGGACATCTACCTCGTCAACCGCGACAAGAGCGAGGTCGACGCCGTCATCGCCGGGTGCTCCGCGCGCGGCTACGGAGACAGGATGCACCACGTCTCCACCGTCGAGGAAGCCCGGGAGCTCGACGCCCCCGGCGCCATCGTCGCGTGCGTGCCCGACTTCCCTCCCAAGACCCCGGAGGAGATCGTGGCGCGCGAGGTCATCGTCGAGTTCCTGAACAAGGCTGCCAAGGGCGCCATTCTGGAGATGTGCTACAACCCCACGCCCTACACGGAAATCGCCGCCCTGGCAGAGGATGCTGGCTGGCAAGTCATCTTGGGCACCGAGGCCATGATCTACCAAGGCCTGGAACAGGTATGCAGACAGAAGCGCGAGACGCGGTCGAACCCCCCCTCCTCCTCAGTGCGTATGATATCTAACAGACAATACAGGACCGTTACTGGACCGGCAGAGAGGTCGATCAGTTGCCCGTGCAGCAGGTGAAGGAAGTGATTGCGGCGAAGCTGTCGCAGCACTCAAAACTGTAGACTTAACGAACTGTATATGACTTTGCATAGCTACATTCTCAGCGACTGTTTTAACGAATTTCTTATTATGGGAGAGTCACTCATTGCACTGGTTAGATAATGTGACTCGGAGGCGTTTCGCTTGGTCGGTGAGGCCTGGTGTTCAAAAAGTCCCGAGCAAAAGAATTTCACTTCCCCAACCCGAAGTGAGTTTCCCAAGACGGTGCATATCAACAAGGTTGACGCTCGCCTGCTTCTTGTCGTTCAACTCGTCACTCAACTCGCCGTTCAACTGAAGCGTGGTTAACAGCATGAACCATGAATTGATGGATTCAAAGTGCATGGTCCAATGTCCCATGTTTGACGCTCCGATCACATCCAAACATGTCAGGGTCTGTGGTGCAGAGTGAAAAGACCAACAGAGTATAGGTATTTTCGTGTCACTTAATACAACTCTGGCCTCCTTTCCTCCAGGTTGGTCAAGGATGTCCCTCCATGTAGCCAGTCAGAGCTTGACAAGATGTTGTTTCGGGTATGTACACTGTTTCTACACTGGTCCTCCTAAGACTGGTTTGCCCTCATTCTCTTTGGGAGGTCTCTGGTATCGAAGTGCCCTCAAATCTTCCATTCTTTGTCCCTGTCAACCTCTCTCTACTCATGACACTGCAGTTATTGAGGCTTGAGATGCTGACGTATTTTCATGTCGTTGGACTCTGCTATGTTAGGATGTCACAAACTTACCGGGGCATCTGATTAACTTGCCCGTCGTTCATAAAAGGAATAGACATAACGTTCTTTTACTTGATCCGTTGGATGATAAACGAAAGAGGGCTGGCATTGGCCCTGGAAATACATTCATCTCATCACTTAGTCATTTTTGTGTTCCGTTCATCCTTCAAGAAGCTGGCTTACAAGTTTCTGTTTCTCGTCGATTCAACTCCTCTGCTAACGGAGAGTCAACTGGAGGCAAAAGATGTACGCAATACACTCAAATCAAAAGGGGTGTTTCACCATTCAATCTCAAGTGTGTCCAGGGTTTGTACAACATAGAAGCTGTTGTCTTCCAGCCACCATGTACATAGTCTCTTCATAAATATAACAGGCATCCGTAACGAATGCCTGAGGGTCAGTACGCTCATGTCTCCCCTGCATTTGTTGCCACCAAACCCGAAGATCGCCGTGGTATGCGTGAAAGATGCATGAGAATTTCCAGGAATTGTGCTAGGGGCCACGGGGCCAGCATGGGTTGGCACCCAAGTGGTTCGTGAGGCGACCCGCCATTTTCAACGATGGGACCGGAGGTGCTAGCATTGAACGGGGTAAGGTAATCTTGAAAAAGCAAACGCTCATTGAGCCAGAAGACCAAACCTCATGTTGTAAGAACATTTATCCAGCAGGGGTGGGCGTGCGAAGTACATGCTAGGCACAGCACGACCCCCTGGGAGTACTGCGATATTGGACCATGGAAGGAAGTCTCATGTCAGACTCTAGGAGATACCTTGCTTCTTTGCAATGCTTACGAATTGTCCTTGTATTCCCGAGGAGTTCACGGGTGGTCGGTCACACGAATCCTTCAAGCTGTGCTCTTCTACACAAGCTGGCTCGGCCTGGCTTGACTTAACATAATGGGATTTTCTAAGCCTACTACTGCCTCGACACAAACTTGTCTTCACTCCACAGGATCATAACCCTTGACGCCTACCTGGGTGTTGTCAAGGGCCCCCCGGGGCGGGCTCATGTTCTGGCGTGGGATACTCCCAACAATCACCAGGTACTCTGTACCTCGCTTGGTGCTAACTATTGTGATCATGCAGCACCTCCGCTGACCCTCGGCTGACGCCCTCTCTCTGGTCTTCTCTTCTCTTTTGGTATCTTTCTCCACATTGTCTTATGCAGCCGACTGGTGCGGTGCTTGTGCGTGTGCTTGTGCTTGCACTTAATCATCTCTTTTCTCGGTTTGTGATAAGGCGGTTTCTTTTATCACTCGATGAATCGGTTCGGGATTGAAGCATGTGAATTCCTTAAGATTGGAGTCTTGGAATGTGCACCTAATTGCTCTCTCTACCCATTCAAACGTCCTTCAATTCGTATTAGTAAACCGTGAACCCGTTCGTCAAGCGCTCTCCTTCCTCTCTACCTGGTTGATTTCCGCGTCATCAGACTTCTCGCCGAGCCCATCATCAGAGAACCTGAAGCTCTGCTCTTCTGCCAGCTCCGCCATGATGGTCTTGTTTGCTCTCCATACGGGCTTCACTTCGAACAGACGGTCCATCATCTCCAAAGGCACGGACTTCGTCTCAGGCACGAGGAAGAAGATAAAGACGGCCGAGCAAAGCATGAGGGATGCGAAGAAGAAGTAGACTCCGTAGTCCCAAGCGTTGAACATCTGCGGGGTGAAACGCGAGATGATGAAGTTCCAGAACCAGTTGTTGGCAGCAGCACTGGCTTGGCCGAGCGATCTGAGAACAAATGTCAGTGATTATGCACCCAACCCCAGTTGCCTCAGTTTCGACTTACCTGGTGTTCTGGTCGAACATCTCGGAGTTGATGACCCAAGGGGTGCCGTTCCATCTAAAACTCAGTGTTAGCACAAGATGCAATCATTCTCATCGTGCGATTCAGGGGCTATCATACGAAGGAGTGTAGAACCTAGCAGAGGACATGTTAGCTATTGTGTTTTCCTCGTTTTCTTGATGAAACTCGGGGAGACAACTTACACTGTCCAGAGGTAGAAGAAAACCATGGCAGAGATGCCGCCGCCGGAGAGACCGCCAGTGTTGCCAGAGGCCGGGTTAAGGGCGAGGTAACCGCCAATGTACCACATGCAAAGGGAACCGCCAATGGCGCCGATCATGAGGAGGTTGCGGCGGCCAAGGTGGTCGATAAGCCAGAGCAGCCAGACAAACGTGACAACAGTCTTGACAACGCCAAAGATGCCCGTTGTGAGAAAGCTGGTGTTGGCGCCGGTGATGCCGATGCTCCTGAAGACGGTCGGGCTGTAGTAGTTGATGGCGTTGATACTGGCAAAACGTAGGGTTAGCGACAATGATGCGCAGAAACGCCTCTTCTGAGCGGACGGGTGTTCAGGGACTGCTTACCCAGAGCCGTTTTGCCACAAGAAGAGCATGCCACCAAGGAAGAAGCGCCACTGGACCTTGCGGTCCTTGAGCGATGCGAAAGGCTTCCAGAAACCAGCACCGACTTCGGTGCGGTATCGCTCGAGCTCGGCGTCAACGTAGCTCATCTCCTCGACAATGTACTTGTCATCAGGAGAAAGGTTTCTGCGAAAGGTTGGAGTGTCAGGTTGATGGTTCGCCTACGGCCTTTGGGGGATATTCTTGGCACATACCTCATCCAGCAAAGCGCCTTCAGTCCCTCCTCTCTCCTGTCCTTGGAGAAGAGCCAACGGGGGGACTCGGGAATGAAGAGGGCCCCGATCAACAGCAGGCCGGCGGGGATCAGCTGAACGGCGAAGGGAATCAGCCACTGAGAGTGGCTGGGCTCCATGGTAGAGTCGACTCCGTAGTTGATCCAGAAGCCGACGAGGCCGCCAATCTGCCAGCCCAGCTCGTAGATTCCGACAAGACGTCCACGAACGGCCGGGGGCGAAAGCTCGGAGATGTAGATGGGGGTCATGTTGGAGCAGCCACCCACACCGATGCCCGCGAGGACTCTGCCACCGAGGATGAGGCCGAGGCCACGCTCGCGGTTGGCACCAAGCATCATACCGGCGCCCAGAAGGAAGACGAGGGTGAAAACCATCAAACTCTTCTTGCGGCCGAGGAAGTAACTGCTGACATAGGCGAACAGACTTCCGAAGAAGGCGCCGGCCTGGTAGACGGAGACGATGTTGGACTTGAGGAGAGCCAAGCCATCCTTGCTGTAGGTCTCGAACTGGAATTCGGTGGTGAAGGATTCCAAAGCCAGCGTGGTTCCGATGAAGGCAGAGTCGTAGCCAATGGTGCAACTGGCAAAGGACGCGATGATTGCGCAGAAGTAGACGCGCCAGTTGTACACCGCCTTGGGCGTCGGGCGGTCCTCGACGAGTGCGAGGAGAGCCATGATGGTTTGATGTCGTCGAGGTTGTCTATCTGAGTTCGTCAAGGTTTGACCCGATTCGGTGCGTGCTGTAACGGTCTAAACTCTGAACTCTGAACTCCGAGGCAAAAGCTGGGGGTTGAAGAAGAAGTCTTAAGGGGGGAGACGGAAATCAGAACTTGACTGTCCAGGGGTTGCCGTTGTTATACGGATGTGTCAGAGCTCACGCTCCAGTCCCCGAGTTGGTAAAGGAACTGACAAGTGGCGTATCGGTGCGTCTGGGGTAAAGTCTGGGGGATTGGGAATTTTGCGGAGTTTGGTCATCCATCCCACGCACAAAGGGGAGGGAGTGTTCGAACGACTGGACGAATGGGATCTGGGGTAGAGCACACGACGCCGGTACACACAACACTCACACACGCGCACATTGGATGTTGACTCTCTGGGGTGAACGCTTCTCCCTTGAGCTAAGCCTGCCGTCCTGCGCCGTCTCCGAACCGGAGCAAATTCTGCATCCTGTGACTGACTCGTCCCCATAACGCGTGGGGCCCGGCAGACATATCCTTCTCCGCACTGATTGACGGCGACCTGTCTCATTCCGGGCTAGATCCCATGTTTTAGACCCCCAAATTCCGGAGAACCCTTGTCCAGACCGGGGGATGTGGTTGAATGTTTATCCTCTCGGCGCTGGCGTATTTGGCATTCAGCTGTATCCGTAATCACTAACGCATTGCACGTGGAACATGGGGGGAGTGTTTGCCAACTTGTAGCATCCTAGCCAAACAGAATGACAACAATGCTCGTGAACGAATGGTTCCCCGACTTTCTCTGCCCGTCCAAGTCGATCAACATGCGGGGGGGCATGCTTGGCTTACGAGGGACACGCTGCCAACCTGTCGAGATGAAAAAAAGGCCAGAAGGAGGTTGGCTGCTTGGCCCTGGGAACACTGGAGTTGAGTATATCCGGTCGGAGAAGGCTAGCCAAGCAAGCCACTGCACCGCCCTACATACAAGACTTGCCGGATGCCTACAGAGCACCACGTGAAAACTTTCCAAAGGGCACAGTCATTGGATGGAACTCGTATAGATAGAACATCTCCGACTTATCGTGATGCCGGTGATAAATGTTCTTGCCCAGTGCTGGCCGTGTTCAGTCTCGAGTCCACTTTGTGGTGGTCACCATGGGGAAAGGGGGTAACCAATATTTGCTCGGATTGCCCAATGCATACGTATCCCAAGTAATGTTCTAGCCTGCATAGGCTTCATCGTCAGCTTCTGCGCGGAGGCCCTTCCAGCCATAACGGCGGGATTCGCTATTCGGCGATAGCAGGCAACCGGGTCCAAGCCACCACATGATGAGGCCGGGTGAGGCTTCTTGCGTCAGCATAATTAGACGATGACACTAAAGGAGGGATGCCTTTGACCGAATTGCCATGCTTTCGTCCGGTGCTCTGCGGCCTGCGCGTCTGATGATTATAATTCCGACTCCGCCTCTTGCTCTTCGCTCTACCGGAATTAGCTCCCAAATACCGAAAGCTATTCGATATCAGACTCCATCCGCTTCTCGGCAATGGAGTCTTGTCAAAAGCACGAGAAATGGGCTTGCAGAAGTAACTAGGAACAGGAGACGAGAACGGTTAGCCAACCCAACCATTTCAAATCATTGTCCTTGGCACTACGGATGAACACTCTTCTTCGACAACAAGGGTCGATTCGCTGGGGTTGGTCTGCTCGATAACGGGGACAACTCCGGATGGCATTTCAGTTCAGGCGTCGTCTTTAGTGTAGGGAATCGATGTTCATTGTCGACTAGTAAAGGTCATAATACATTATACTTCTCACATCCCACCATACTCCCCTCGGAGCATGTCCGTTAGGTCTGATCCTGGAGCGAAGCCAAGGTTGGCCATGAACTGCGGGTCGCTCTCCATGCTATCCGTGCAGTCGATGGAAGCGAGTTCATCCATGATGGCATCGTAATCAACGCCGTGAGCCCCTTGTCCCATCAGGTAGGATGCCTGAGCTGAGGGCAGGTGCCCCATGAAGCCCGAAGGGAACGTGTCCAACTGGCTCCCGGGAGTGAAGGGCATCGTTCTCGCTGTCGAAGGGCTAGCGGAAGAGGCCGTCTGTAGAAAGCCGCTGCTGTTGGAGTGGTAAGAGTCCGGGTTCATAGGAAACGGGTATTGGGAGTTTCGTCGAACAGAAGAAGCCTGCCGGGTAAGCTGCGGGGTTGCAGACTCGACGCGTGTTGGCGTTTGATCGCTCTGGTCCGCGTCCATGGGAGAATATTCCCTATTTGACGTCCGATCTTGCCAAACTGACATGAGATCTACCATCAGCGAGTTCCACCGGGTCTTGTCATCGTCCCGGAGAGCGCGGACGCATGTTTTGGTACTAGCAATGCTCATGTAGGTGACAAGGAGCGGCGAGACGCCGGCTGCGCCAAAGTACGATATGGAGCTCTCCAGGACCTCCATCAGGCTCCATATCAGAGAGACCCGGGCATCGGCCATCAGAGTCAGCGTTGCACTAAGGAAGGTGGCCTGTATCAGAAAGGCTGAGGGCAGTATGGGTATCGTCGAAGCTCCAAAGACTACGGAATTGCAAAACGAGAAACGGGGATCGAGTGCTTGGACAAGGTTCGCGGCGCCGATCTTGGGACCTGCACTGCCCGACTCAACGGCCTGGTTCAGAGTGCGGAAGAACTGGTAGAGCTGATTGAACGAACTCAAGGACTGCACGGGCTGGGCGGCGCCCTCGGCATTCCCGGTTCCGAATCCAGCCCGGGGCACCCACGGAGCCCATTCCTCGGGTCCCGTCTCTTCTGTAGTCTTCTCCTTCATATCGTTTGTCCTCATGTGAGGTGTTTGGCCAAGCCTCAGAGATACTATGGTATCGAGCATGAGGCAGGTTTTCAGCACACGGTCCAGAGAGTTGGAATATGAATCATCCGTCGATGATGTCGAGTGGCCCGAAAAGGAGTCACGGTGCCTGTCTCGGGCTTGTCTGTCCGTCAAGGCCATGCCGCCTCGGACGGCCAGACCTATGAGTAGAGAAGCTGCTCCGGCGTTGTCCTGTCCCAACTTGACTAAAGACAATACAAGCAGGGCCTTCACATGGCCCAGAGCCATCTCGGTCTCGACCGGTGTAAGGCTGCGCGCAGCTGCTAGTATCAGGCTGGGCCGGTCCGGAGGTTCGGGACCCCCTGAGCTATATGACGAGTTTGCATCCTGGAAAGCCCCAACAGCAAGAGCACACCAGAGTTCAGCGTGTGCCGCGCTGGTGTTGGAGTCTTCTGGGTCAATATCGAAACCGTCGGGGGGATAGGAAGCCGCCGTGCTGTCGAGCGATTCCTTTGGGTTCAATATTGGAATCCAGCTGTGGGTATAGGAGTAATACACTGAGAGTAACCGAGGAAAGTTTCTTGGCAACTTGAACCTTCGCCGAGATGTCGATGCATGACGGTGCCTTGGGGCAGGTTCCGTTGGAGTGGCTTCTGGTTTCGGATCGGTGGCGGTCGGTTGAGGAGAGGGTTCGGTGGCGTCTGGGGGAGTGTCGCCGTTGCGCTTGTTGCGGGCGTCGACATCTGCGTCCGAGTCGTCGCCAGATGTGTCCTGGCGTGGACTTACGCCGTCTTTGCCGGAGAGGAGTCGGTCAATGTCTTTGTGAACTCGACACCTCCTCCACCTCTTGTGAAGGCGATTACCGGCGTCGCTGTCCTTGTCCAGCAAGAGAGACTGTCCGCTCCCGCCTTCTTGAGCCAGCAGAGCGGCCAGCTTGTCTTCTGTTCCGGGAACCTGGTCAAACAGCCAGACGAGGGCGAGCTCCAGGGTTCGGATCAGGCCGGTCTGGACGCCGCGCTTCTTCGGGGCGACGTTGTAGGTGCACTGGCGCGACAAGGTCACGCAGGAGAAGCATTGAGGCTGGACACCGTCGCATTTCTCTCGGGCACTGCATGTTCAGTCAGCACATGTTGGATCAGGCGTATGGGCCGTAGAGATGGCCGCAGTGTCGCAGTGAAGTGAGCAAAGCGCAGTCGGCATAGAGACAGGCGACCATCCCGAGGCTCTCAGCACTAGACAGAACAGTACAGTACAGGGGTCTTGGACATGAGGCATGTCCAACAAAAGGACGCCGAGGTAGGGAATCAATCAAGAACTATAACGACAACAACAAAAGAACGCAAGAACGAGCGTTCCACAAGATTGCTTTGCTTGCCTTCTGCATTGGTCGCACGCTCGAGACACGCGCTGTCGCTTTGGCACAGCAGCCGGGGCGGTACTGTTTTCGGCATCGTGAGCCTTCCTCTTGGAGGGCATTTCTCAGTCGTTCGTTGCCTCGGGCGGCAGGGCGGCTCCAATGGCTCACGTCGTTGAAGACTGCATGAGGGCGTGTGCAAGAGAGGGCGCAAAGACGTCGACGAGAGCTGTGCAAAGCGAAGAGGGCGAAGAGGGCAAGAAGGTGACGAGGGCGATGAGGGCGATGAGGGTGATAGGGCGCGCGCTGCGGGTGGTGGTTTGAATCGGCTGTGACCAGGGGTGTTGTTGGGGACAGGACGGCAAGACAAGGTATGATGACAGCGTCGGCAAGCCGCAACAGTCGATGATGGATGGGGTTGACGTCTTTGCTTCTCCAAGTCTCTCTGTTTCGGGTGTCTCGCTCCCTCTCTCTTTGTCCCTCTTTCTCGCTTTGCACTGAATGAATGGATGGAGGTGGGGAAATCCTGGGGTAACCCTCACTGTCGGATGGCCACGGCCTCAAGGTTGTCGGGCAGTCAGTCAGTGCCTAGATAGGTAGAGTAGATGTCGGGGTCAGCTGGCATTTCACCAGCCTTAATTGGTTGTTTTGGGGAAAGTACGGGCGACTCGGCATGCGGGGTGTTAGTGAGGTACTTTGCTAGAAATGCCTACTGCCTCGAGCCTGCCTCCAGCCGCAAGGGACCTCTACTACCTACCTAGGTACCTAGACGCAGGTGCCTAGGTTACCTACCTAGGTAGGTAGGTAGGTAGGTAGGGAGGCAAACAAACATACAGTTCAACAGGCAATAGCTGCTACAACTCAGACGACTGATTATCCTACATATCTAAGGGAAGCATATATATTCCCTCCGGCTGATCACATTGTTATCTACCAGTCTTTTTCTCGGACGAACCAAGTGCATGCCAGATGCTGCTAAAGCACTTCACTTTCCTTCCCTCTTCCCTCTTCCCTCTCTGTAGGTCAAGTAGCCTACTAACTGAAGCTCTAAGGATAAACATTCACCAGAGTACCCGGCCCTAGCGTCAACCAAGGGAGAGTAGACACAGCGCAAGAAAGAGGGGCACGAATTCGGCACGCACCCTCAGCAGGCGATGGGACTGGGATTGGGGAACGGCTTCCATGTTCCTTTCCCACCCTGAATTGTCCCTTTTGCCGTCTCGGTACTTGGGTAGTCTGACTGGACCGCGCGATTCGATGTCGACTGACCGACTGACTGTTGCTTGTCCTTGTTAAACGGTAACCACGGCTGCCTTTGCACACGAAACACAGTTGGGCGGCAAACACCACAACCCAAGCGGCGTGCGCTCGCTGTCTCACTCTCTCCCTCCCAACCCTCTCTGCCTCTCTCAACTTTGGCCCCGGCGCATGCGCTTCCATCCCCTGGTCTTCTTCGTCTGCAACCCGCCTGCGACTGCTCAGGTCAGGTTGACGAGCCAGCCAGGTCGAGAGGTAAGCCATGGCGACGGCGGGCGTGAAGCGGTCCTACACGGCCACCGCCATGAACGGCGACGAGGATCGCCACAGCCAAAACCACCACAGCCACCACCTCGAGAATCCCGCAAAGCTGGTTCGCCTCGACGCTCGCAATGTTCATTCGGCATCTCCAAGCCGGCCCCAGAGCCCCAGGACCAGCAGCAGCAGTAGATACTCCATCGCTGCGTGCTCGAGACCAGGGACGCCAGTGACGAGACCGGCGACTCCAATATCCCACCTACCCGGCGAAGTCCCGCCCTTCCCTGCCGATGCTTCCATTGTCCTCGCCGGCATCCGTGGAGCTGGAAAGTCTACGCTCGCCATCATTGCCTCGACGGCCATGGAGCGGAGGGCCGTCGACTGCGAAAAGGCCTTCCAACAAGTCACAGGCCTGTCGAGCTTCGCCTACAAGAGGGCACATGGCTCTGTGGAATGCCACCGCCGCCAGGCCGATGTGCTTCGGGACCTGCTCGAACAGAGCTCTAGGAACACTCTGATCGTCTGCAGCTGGATGGAACGCGGCGTCCAGACTCTCTTGAGAGACTTCTGTCGCACCCATCCCGTCATTCACATCGTACGGGACGTCAAGGCCATCCAGGAACACCTCAAGATCGAAGACGAAGGGAAGGCGAGGAATCTGCTGGCCGCAAGCAGCACCATCTTCCGCACTTGCAGCAACCTCGAGTTCTTCAACGTCTCCGAGACTGCAGATCCTTGGGTAGAGACGGACGCCGCGAGGATCGAAGCCCAGGCTGGCGGCCAGAAGCCGCCCGCCCCGTATCTGACTCTGAAGCGCGCCGAGAGGCACTTCCTGAAGTTCCTCAGTCTCATCATGCCCAAGGGCTCCATCCCTTTTATCGAGTCGGCCTTCCCGCTGGCCTCCATACCCACCGAAGACCGACGCTTCACCTACGCCATTTCCGTTTCCCTCTCTAGCTTGCTCGATAACGAGCTTGCCGTCGAGGAGCTGGAGACCGGCGCCGACGCCATCGAGATCGTCGTCGACGGCATTGCCGGCGCAACATCCCTCGAGTCCGAGAGAGCGGCAGACATTGCGAGAATGATCGGGTCAATACGAAGGAGCACCGTCATCCCTCTGATGTACCACGTCGTCCTCCCGGAGTCTTCAGAGTCCGTCTACATGGACTACATCCTGCACGGTCTGCGACTCTCGCCCGAGTACCTGACCGTTGACCTTCGTCTCAATGACTATCAGCTGTTGCACATAATCTCAATGAAGAGGCGCTCCAAGATCATCGGTCACTTGACGCCCGCTGCGGACTCCCCTTCCTGGGGAGACCCCTTCTGGATGTCGCATTATCACCGCGCTCGGCGCTTGGGCTGCGATATTGTCCGTCTCATCAAGCCTGTGACCTCGATCAAGGACAACTTCGACATCAACCACCTCAAGGCCCTCGTTGACGCTTCGCCCGGGCACAGGATCCCCCTCATTGCATACAACTCGGGCCCGCGCGGGCGGCACTCGGCCGCCATGAACCACGTTCTGACCAGCGTCGTGCCGGAGCCCATGGCATCGACGTACAACCCCAACCAACCGTGCCTGACGGCCGTTCAAGCCACGCAGGCGCTCTACAACTCATTCCTCTTCGACCCAATGAAGATCTACGTCGTCGGTGCCCACGTGTCGTACAGTCTGTCGCCGGCCATGCACAACGCCGCTCTCAAGGCCTGTGGCATCCCGCATCTCTACCGGCCATTCTCGACCCCGTCACTCAACGGCCTTCAAGAGCTCATAGAGGATCCTTATTTCGCCGGCGCCAGTGTCGGCTTGCCCTTCAAGGTGGAGATCATCACCCTCACTCATTCTCTCAGTCGCCATGCCCAAGCCATTGGCGCCGTCAACACACTTGTTCCCGTTCGCCGGTTGAATCCCGACGGGACCATCCCGGAAGACGAGAAGCTTTTCAACTGCAGAAATCGTGCTGGGCCAGTGAGGGCGCTCTACGGGGAGAACACGGACTGGATCGGTATCCGGGCCTGTATCAGGAGAGGACTCTCCCCCGCGAACGCCGTCCGAACGACGAGCTGCGGCCTCATCATCGGCGCCGGCGGCATGGCTCGCGCTGCGACGTACAGCATGCTGCAGCTTGGCGTCAAGAACATTGTCGTCTTCAACCGGACGGTAGCAAACGCCGAAAAAATGGTCAGCCACTTTACGCGCCTCCTGAAGCGGCGCGACCTGCCACTCTTGAGCGCGACCTCGGACGTGGAGACGCGATTTCACATCATCAGATCACTGGATGAGCCATGGCCCGAGGATTTTAGGCCACCGACCATGATCGTATCCTGTATCCCAACGCACAGCATCGGCGACGTCCCGGCGCCCAACTTCGTGGCGCCCCAGGCATGGCTCAGCAGCCCAACCGGGGGCTGTCTCGTTGAGTTGGGCTACAAGACGCTCGACACACCAATCCTGAACCAAGCACGGCAGGTGTCGCATTTAGGCTGGGTAACCATGGACGGCTTGGATCTGCTGCCCGAACAGGGCTTTGCTCAGTTCGAGCTTTTCACCGGGAGACGGGCACCGCGCAGGCTGATGCGTGGGGAGGTTTTCCGCGCATATCCCGACGGACAGGACCGTTCCGCACTGGCAAAACTTCAGCCGCGACTGAATAACATTGTCGAGCAGGAGCCATGATTCTGGTGTTTGCTTGCGTGGCGATTTAATGATGACACAAGATAAGATCCATGATATGAGAGAAGCATGTTTTGACTGCTAGCCTAGATACCACAGCATGCACGACTAATAAAAAGAGTATAACATATTCATGGTTTCCTGTGAAACTCATCCCTTCCCCTCTCGCCCTCCATTATCCAGACACGTTTACATCACTACCGGTAGCCGCCCCTTTCTGGTGTTACTTGATTCGACATGAAGGCAGCAAAGTCGGTGCCCGCGTAAGGAGACATGGGAACCTCTCTCACATTCCCGTCGGCCTGCTTGGGGTCATCGAACACCGGCCGCCTCGAGCGTAACGCCTCCTTGCCGACCCAGCTCAGATAGACCGTCTCGTGCACCTGGATGAGGTCGGTGCCGGCGCCGCTGGCCTCGGAGCTTCGACCGCTGGTCTCGGCCGGCTCGAACTCCGGCTTCTTCTCCACCACGAAGACACTGTGATCCTTCCTCTCGATGTAGCGTGCGATAAGGACGAAACCGTAGAACCAGGCGATGCCGATGCCGATAATGACCCATGAGACGGTGGGGACCAAGTACCACGGCTCGACTGTGGAAGACAGCGTCCCCGGGGGCACCCAGTTGGTAATGACCGGGTAGAGGCCCCCGCACATATATACAAGGGCGCAGAAGACGGACAGGAAGGGACTGAACCGCTTCCCTGTCATTTCGGCCCAGGTCAGCGGCCGGGATTCCCGTCCGTAGGTCGAGGCGTCGTCCTCGGCAACGGTCCTGGGCGGCCCGCGAAATCGCAGGATGAGGATGCCCAACCCTAGGAAAGTGCCTATGAAGGCGTTGATCACGTATGCGCTCAGAGATGTCAGCAAGACGTAGGCCGTGGTCGGCCTTATCCCGTACGTCGCGAAAAGGAGGATGACGCAGCTGACGAAGTGGAGGAACAGAGCACCGACAGGCGTCCTCTCGCTGTGGTGTTCCGGGGAGAGCCATCGGATGCGGTGGAGCGAAACGAACCAGCCCTTCTTCTGGAACCATCGGATCAGACGGCCGATGCTCATGTCTGTATTTTGGGCAAAGAACTTTGGCCAAGGTAGGATTCCCTGTTGTTCGGAAGTTAGTTTCTGACTCCATCGGCGGGCTAGTAAAGAGATATTGTTCCGGGTTCTGTTTTCGGCCTTTTTTTCTTTTCTATTTCTCTTTTTCAACTCACCTCCTTGGCAATCTCCTGCTTTACTCGGGCAGCTGTGTATGTCTGCGGGATGTTTAGCACTTGGTCAACCTGGCCTAGCGCCTGAAAGGGTTGACTGACCATGACAATGATGTTGCCCATGGAGGAGATGGCGAGAAAGGCGTTGAAAATTCGGACGCCCGTGTCACCGCCTGAGCCCAAGGTGCCAAAGGTAAGCTCGAAGAAGCGTTGGGCGACGTTGATCTCGATCTGTTCGTCCCTGGGCACGACTACCAACTATGCCCATGGGGTGTCAATGACTTGTCGTCCCTGTCCTGAAAAAAGACGGTATTCCCTTCCCACTTACGTAGCAAATATTGACGGCGAGGTATAGCATCACGACAACCCCAACACCAGTCCCCATGGCAATGGGGAACTTCTTCCTGGGACGGCTGATCTCCCCGAGGACATAGTTGGGCTGCTCGAACCCGGAAAAGGTGAAGATGACGGCAAGAAAGGCCTGGGCATAGCCGTTGACTTCTTGGGACGCGTTTTTGAACGAGTTCTTTGGGGACGTGTTGGCGCCGATGACGTTTGTGGTTTCCGGGAAGCCCCCGGCGCCCACGACGATGGCGGCGATGATGATCAGCAGCATGATCATAATCTTCACGATGGCCAGCGTGTTGTTGAGCAGGATGCCGAACCGACGGCTGAGGGCATGGACGCTGCACGCAAAGGTGGCAGCGGCGAGGGCAATGCCGCGGACCGGGCCGTTCTCGGGCTCCTCGACGCCGGCCGCTTCCAGAACGCGGAGCGCAAAGTGGATGCAGTTGCCGGCCATGTTGCCGAGAACGATGAAGCTGATGCCAAAGATGCACGTCGACAATAGGATGGTGTTCTTGCGGTAGGCCGGCCTGCGGAAGACGTACTGCAGGTAGACGAGATCGCCTCCGGACCGTGGCACCGAGCTCTCGACTCCGTCGATGATGTATCGAGGGACATTCAGGCCATACTCGATGTATACGTGCGTGCCACAAAGACAGTAGATGATGCCGGCGACCCATATGAGCAGGCTCGCGCCGACGCTTTTGGTGCCACGCATCACTCGCTGAGGAGACATGAAGATGCCGGTGCCTGTACCGGCGGGTTAGTGTCTTCTTTTTCTTTCTTCCATCTTTTTTCCCCCTCATTTTCTTTTCCCGTCTCTCATCTAGGTGCAGCGTTGGCAAGATGAGTGAACCGAGGTACCGGCGCCATCTACACAAACCGATGCCTTGTGTCGTCGCATCCATTTCAGTCAAGCATAGACAAACTTACCAATCATCCGGTTGATAACTAGACAGCTAACATCGAAGTAGCCCAGGCGGAAGCCCTCTTTGGGCGCATGCGTGACGATACCGTTGCCAATGCCGTCAATGACGACGTCAATGTCGCTGTGGGCCGAAGCATCGTCGGCGGCACGGGGTTCTTGATAGAAGCCCGCCGAGTTTGGGAAGTCGTTCATCTTGGTGACGAGGAGATGCCGGCCCCCCTAGACGGCGAGGACGGTGTGTGGACGGACGGCTTGAGGTTGGAGGATAGCGGGAGCCCCGCAGGAGGAGAAGCGACGTGAATTTTGTTCCACACAAGAGGCTGCATAATACAAACCAGCGCAGTGATGGGTGGCTTCATGGTTAATATGTATGGGGGTGGCATAGCCTGTCTTTACCGGACAGGGCTGTGACTGGCCGCTATGTGACGGAATGCGTGCATGTCATTCATGTCAGCGTGGTTCAGAAACGGGGGCGCCCGCCCGCGAACATGGTACGAGTAGGTAGGCGTCCAAGGCGTAGGACAGAGAGATCTCAGACGGGGTAAAGCATGGCTATGGGATGGCAGCGGGGGTGGCGGTTGATCAAGTCACTCGCTCGTCGACAGCCTCATCTTGGAAGTATGCCTTGCGAGGAGGAGGGTTTGCAGCGATGATGCAGCAGACTCGCCCGGCCGGCCGGTTGGCATCTTGTTTGCGCGTCGAGGATGTCCGTTACTCCTTACCGCACTAGATTCTAAAGTCTAGAGTCTAGGCTCTATGTAGTTAGTTGGTGGCTGCAGGCAGCAGTTGAAATTGTGACCCGATCCGGCCATGAGCTAGCTGGTGGTCTCACCGGTCACAGATACGACGACGTCCAGATACTAGACGAGGTGTTTGATGGGCCTGGCAGGACAAGCACGAATGGGAAGAGACCCGGGGAAGTTTGGGGGGTTGGGTTGGGGTGGGTGACACTCGTCCAGACACTCCCTGACTGTCCTTGTGTTTGATTCACTGCCACCGCCACCAGCATTTCGCAGCTGGGCTGAGCTGAGTGACGATCTCCGACAGCGTCTACGGTGTAGAGGCTTATGCAGTTGAGTCGCCTGGAGAACCTTGCCAAAAACCCGCCCCCAAATGAGAATTAACTAAATGTAGATAATGTGGATAAGCATATATACGACTGGTTCATCTCAAATGCCCAGATATCTACCTTGCACCTAATAGTGTCCCAAGAGCCAATGGCGGTGGTGTCAAGAGCTTATCTTGTTCATCTCGTGCCGCGCACATGCATGCCATTAACCGGGAGTATCAACACACACACACACTCAACGGGATTGGATGCGTCTGCGAGGGGGGTGTCTCGGGTAGCCAAGACCGCGTGACAACCTTGTCATCGTCGTCGTCTTCTGCTTCTTCTTCTTCTTCCTCCTTCTGCTCCTCCTCCTCCTCCAGGCTGCTCTCCTCGTTCCATGTAGGTGTATGTACTGTGCTCTTCCCATGTTCATGCTCACCCCTCACCCCTCATCTCAACTACCCAACCCCCCTTCACTCTCTCACTTCCTCTTTCCTCTCTGAAGTGAGATCTGGGCTTCATGGACCGGGTGGATCCGCACGTTGGCTGCTGTGTCTGTGTTAGAAACGATCGAGCTGACTCCAGATCTGGAGTCGTGAAAGAGCCTTTTTTACAATAAAACATTCGGACCCGCTTCCCATGAGTTCGACAGCAACCGACCATCCATCGTAATCACATCCATCCCCCTCAACTCTTGCCAAGGCCAGCTCTCAATGCGGTGTGCTCGGCTGCCCATGAATACCACATCCGTGGCTCAACCCTACCTCTGTGTGTATCTTCCGTACGTGTAGGCGCATGCAACTACGAGTCCAAGTAGGACAGGCCCCCGATGACCTTCAGGCGAGCAGGGTGAATGCAGCAGGTTGGCATGTCTTGTGCCCCCTGCTGCCTGTCTGCATTGCTTCCCACCCCCTGGGCCAGAAGAAGATGCTCACACGAGCTGGTCCGAAGGAACATGCCCATCAGCCTCACTTCCGTCCCCATTTGCCTCTCTCCCTCCCTCCCTCTCTCTCACTCACTCACTCATCCACACACACACACACACACACACACACACTCACTCACTCACACCACATCAGTGAGGTCTTTACATTTCAACCCACCCCGTCCGCGTATTCCAACTGTGTGGCCCATCCCCCTGTCTTTGATGCAAATCTTGCGTTCCCAGTGGCGGCCACACCTGTCTGTCCCTCGGTCACACACCCGCCGCGTCGTGTGCTGCCACCCCACGGCCGGGCTTTACTTGAAATCTGACCTCGCTCCCCCTCATCTGCGTCGCAGTCTTGGACTTGAAGCCCACTTTTTGTAAAAGTTCCCGTCTGTCATCGCTGCTGGACTTCGCTCATGACCTTTTAACACCGCCGCGCATCCAATGCCCATCATCTCATAAGGCGCCTTCGACAGAGGGTTTTACGGTCGTCCTCCTTTCCCGCTTCCCCCAATGGCAGGTCCTATCCAGCTGGGGGATGTCATCAATTTCAGCAAGCTCGCCTGGGACGTCTATCGATTCGGTTGGGATAACGACTTCAACGCAAGTGAGTTTGGGCACTCGTCGTAGGAATGACACGTCCCCGAAACTCCTCATTCCTTCGAACCCCCCCCCCCCTTCCTGATCATCAACTAACAACACTGCAGCAAGGCAATATTCTGAATTCGGCCGCGACGTACGAGGACTCGCCGAGAACCTCGACATCCTCAGTCGCGTGGTGAACAAAGCGGATCAATCACTGCGCCAAGAAGGAGCCTTCAAGCCGTTGCGCTGGGATCGCTCGTCCCTCGACGACATCCTTGGAGACTACGAGGAAACCCTCACCGAATGCTTCCATCTGATCGAGAACAATCATCGTTATCGTCTCAGCAGTGGCCCACTCAAGAACATCGAGTGGAATGTTCTCGTAGCGCCTTCTGCAGATCGACTACGAGCGCGTATAGCACTACACAACTCGAAAGTCCTTCATGTGCTGAAACCGTTTGAAATGTAAGTACGTCCGTCCTCATGGCCAGCTTTCTTCATAATAATTACTCACTACACCAGCGATCTGCTGTGCCGGGTCAGGGAGGACATACGCCTTGTACACCAAGATCTTGCCCAGCGCATCAACGCTGTGCATCTTGACTTGCACCGCCTCATTGGAGTTCTGGTTCCGGACCTCGAGCAAGCTCTTGCTCAGCAGGCTCATCGAGAGCTAGTTCAACTTGAGATACCAGCCACCGTTGCCGAGGGCTTCCAGCACTCGTGGACGGCAGAGAGGCCAGAGGATGGTTTGGATCCAGGTCTTCGGGAGATGGCAGATGCCTTCGTCCTCCACTACCACAGGTCCACGGTAAACTTCACCGCCGGCATCCTCGTGGAGAATAGGATCCCCGAGCTCGAGCAATATGTGAGCCTCTTGAAGTGTGTCTGGGTGATGCAGCGCATTCGCGAATCGCCCGAGCTACACCAATCGACCACGGGCTTGTCACACTGGCCTTCATACATTCAAGAGCTCGAAGATGTATGTGCCTTCACCGACGCTCTTACTAGGTGCAACTCGGAAAAGCTGACCGATGTAGGACCTCGGCTCTCAATGCGATCGCTTCAGGCAAGACCTCGTGGCACCAAGCTTGATCGGCTTGACGCCTGAGATGCTGGACATCTGGCCTGAGAAGGAGCTGGCGCAGCTAGTGGATGTGGTGACAAGGGACGCGCTCATGGAACAAGTCTTGAACATGTAAGTCGAGTCCAGTACGGCCCGTAGGCAGGAGCCACCAGCATTATAGGCAGAAACTTACACACGAGATGCTTAGACCAATGCAAGGAGCCGCCGCCAACGTCCAAAGAAAACTCCAACTGCTCCGCCGGATGGGTGCAGACGGGAAGCGCTTCCGCATCAACATCTCCGGCGTGGAACAAGGAGGCACGAGTAGGAATTCGCGTCGCCAAGGTATGCTTGCAGCACCCGAGAAGATAGGTCGATAGACGACATCCTGCTGACATGTTTGCAGCCGAGACCATCGACTTCGACATCACGACCGTCATCGTCAACCCGTTATATGCCGTTCCGTCCAACTCCGGTGCATGGGACATGATCTTGCGGAAGGACGAGCGGGTCGCCAAGCTGGCTTTCATGCAGCTCAAGGACGCCGTCAAATTCCAGCAAGCTGTCACTGGCTTCAAGGCCTTTGATAATTATAGCCAGTAAGAGAGAACCCCCCCCCCCCCCCTGCCGGATTCTTCAGCTCGTATGCTAAGCAGGATTGTCGTCAGGTACAAGGCCATGGTCAGCTTCGTCGTCTCAGGCAAGGGGGAACCGATTGTTGAGAACGCCTGCATACAGCTGTGGATTCCAAAGCAGCTCGACGGGCAGCTCGTCACAAACAACGAGTCTTTGGTCGAGAAAACCAATTCAACAAGGTCTGGATCCGTGCTATCTTCGGCAACCAACACAGCATCGAGACAGAGCACCATTCGTGGGCCTTGGGACACCGCCAACCCCTTTACGACCAGCCCGACCGATACGGTGTCCATGTGGAACAGTATGGGTTCGCCAACAGGATCTGCAGCGCGGAGCCCGTCGATTTCACCACCATCGGCGATGAACAACTCGGCAGGGGCTCGGTCTCCGATGGCTATCCCGCGCCGGCCGGTGGGTTCGGGAAGCAGGCAGACGGCGGCGTCACCACCTAGTGGTAGCCGGCAAGCAACTACTTCGACATCGCCAACCAGTCCTCGGTCGTCGAGCTTGTTTCCGGGGTCGTGGCAATCGAGGGCGCCATCCGTATCAACAACCAACACGCGCGCCGACAGGACATTCAGCATGTCGAGCAACATATCAACAACCACGTCGCCATCGAACAACAGTTCGAGTGGCAGCGAAGCGCGTACGGCGACTGTCAGCATCGGCGGACACACAACGGGGACCGTCCACCGGCGTCCACCCAAGCCCATGATGGTGCTGTTCACACAGAATCCGCAGACGGGTGCGCTGACGATGGTGACGGTAGACATTGACGAAGACACTGAGGTCAATCCGGACCGGTGCAACTGCCGGAGGTCAGGACGGGACGGGTCATCATGCCAGATCGCCGCCATCGAACAGAGCCGGGGAAAGGTGGAGATGTCGGTGCGACGGTTCGAAAGCCACGATGGCGACGTCGACTGGAATCTGGCCAAGCTGGCTCTCGGTCGGCGAGGGGAAAGGGAACACGCCGCGGCTGCTTGGAAGGACGTCCGGCGCATCAGCATTATGTTCCCGACTGCTGAGGACAGAGCCAAATTCGGAGGAACGCCCAACAACTGTCAGTGCAGTACGAGAACGGAGGCGGAGCTGGGCCAGTGCCTCAAAAAGATGCACAAAGGATTCCTGGGACTCGTCAGGGAATCGGGTCGACAGCAGCTCAACGAGTACCATCGTACCAGATTCGGGTCGCAACATGATGTGGTTCGCGGGATGAGAGACGACTATCGATGACGGGCTAAGAGGGCGCGGTGCCCGGCTTGGCGCGAGTCTTTGATGAATGAAATGGCTGAATTGTATGAAAGCGATCCGGCATTGAGCGTTAGAATAGTGGTATGTATGTAGGTACGGATACATGATGAGGAACCGCTGTGGCGGCGTCAGGACTAGGGTGTGTAGACCGGATAAGCGATGATACCTAGAGCTGCCATAAACGACATGATGTTGTACGTACATGTATTGTGTGCCGGGTTCCAACACATTGGCCGACCATGCGAGACAGAAGTGAGCCGGAGTGTTTGCTGGTCATTGCACAACCGCCAACCGGCCGAGTCGGAGGCGACATCAGTCTTGTTGATGTGCAGGTTTCCATGACGTCTCCGCGGCGAGCCCCTCGAAGGACGGCTCTCCGTCACGAGCGGAGTTCGCCGATGACAGATGGAGACTCGCCCGTGAGCATGTGAGATGGGAGACAGATGAAAGGCGGAAGTAAACCGGCTTTGCATTCGTCTGCTGCACCTCCGAATCGCAGACAGCAGGCTAGGCCAATGATGCCGGGTATTGGCAACCCCCCCATCCTTGACTCTTTTCGGGCGCGTTCTTATCTATGCGTGGCGTTGGCATGGGTTTTTAGATGGCCCTGTCTTTGTCTTATCTTTTGGGGAACCAACCGGGAGCCTGGGTCGGGAGGAAGAGGTGGGTGCTTCGGCCGTTCGAGAGCGTCGCGAACAGCTACGTCTGCCCATCCATTACCTTTCGATGTAAGGTGTGGAAAGGACGGTCGCGAAAGTGGCGTTGAGATAGTGAATTGTGATGGTAGTATTGGCGGTTGCTGTGAGGTGAAGGAAAAGCTCTAGGCAGTCTCTAGGTAGGCACTTACCTACCTGGACCTAGGAAGGAAGATATTGTCCGTACCTAGGTGCACCTACCTCTATCTACCTGGGTACTGAAGCGAGTGAGAGCCTGAGGCAAATGGTACATCCAGGCGTGGTTGGCACTGGTGGTCAGCGGTTGCTCCCTGCGAACGACTCTTATCAATGTCGTCAACCTTGCAATCTCTCCCTAGAAAGCAGTCACTGCAATGGCCTAGTCGACTTCTCAAGGGAGCCTCCGCCTATGGTTTATTTTTTCATTTTTGATGTCTTTCCTTTTCCTTCTTGTTCACTAGTTTGTAAAAGAAAAATTGCCGCTACTGGAATCCACGGGTGGCCCGACGAACGCTTCAAAGCCCGCAACTCGCAAGCTCCGTCGTCCCGTGGCATCGGGGAGGCTCTCGATGTAATCAACGGGTGCTACCGAAAGCCAAAAAATGGCTGACAATGGCTGTCTCGGGCTCCAAGTTCCCATGTCTGCCTTCTCGACCGAGACAACGGTCGACTCAGACTTGACTAGCCCAGGCTCCGGCTACTGTGCATCACTCGCAGTTCGCCGCATCTTCCGCGTCAGTTGTAGTTCTCGCCAGCAGGATGTGCCCGACGAGTCTGTGAGCGTAGGACGGGATGCTCCTAGTGTGCCACGCGGGAATGGAGATACGTACCGTACGTCCCCGGAGACCGGAGACGGCGCTCAGCTACCCACGCTACGGCCCCGCACCCCATTCCCATTTTTGGGAGTGTGTTTTTAATATTCTAGTTCCGCCATTACTATCGCCAGCCATTCACGTCGCCCCAAGCTCCTTATCCCCCAGATAGCGGCCATGGTTGATTGCTCGAAACCATCAACTAAAAGGATCTCGCCCCCATGCCGACAAAGCTCGAGTCAGAATGATATAAAAGCGAGATCCACAACCGCCGCTCCTGATGGCCGTTCACTTCGACTCGGTCGTTACCCATCGGGCCAAATAGAGACAACTTGCTCCTCTTGTTGTTTTGCTTGTCTTTGATCTCCGCCGTCGTCGTCAGCAAACACAACCGCCACTTAGTATATTCTACTGACCACTCAGGCAAAGGGGCCCACGACGTGAGACGACTTGCCTGGAACTGCCCACAATGGATGAGGATCAGGGACCATCGCAAATCGTCCCGGAGACGCCTCCCAGGAGGACAATGGGACACCGCCTCCGCGGCGCCAGGAACCGCTTCTTCACCAAAGACGGCCTCGTTGGTGACTACGACTACGCCTTCCTGTTCCGCCCAAACTTGCCCTTCATGAGGAAGAGCCTGAGAGCCGCTCCCTTCTTCGGCCTCAACGACCGCATGCCCACACTGCTGGCCCTGCTGTTGGGCTTTCAGCATGCCCTCGCTATGTTGGCCGGTATCATCACGCCTCCCATCCTTCTTAGCGGCGCCGCCGGCGCCAACCTGACTGGCGAGATGCAACAGTACCTCGTGTCGACGGCTCTCATCGTCTCGGGCCTGCTGTCCACCATCCAGATCACCAGGTTCCACGTCCCCAAGACTTCGTAAGATTGCCTGCTTTCCAAACCCCTCTTGTTGCCTTCTTGCAACTCACACGCCTCGCGCGCTTCTCTTACAGCTACTACGTCGGCACCGGTTTGATCTCCGTCGTCGGCATCTCTTTTGCCATCATCCCTGTCGCCCAGGGCGCTCTCACCCAGATGTATGCCAACGGCTTCTGCCCAACAGACGCCGACGGGAACAAGCTCCCTTGTCCCGATGGCTACGGAGGTGCGCTCGTCCCTAGCCCTTTTCCTTGCGCCTGTTGTCTCCGTGCTCACTGACGTACCTATCGAAAGCTATCATCGGCTCCAGCGCTCTCTGCGCCCTCATTGAAGTTGCCATCTCCTTCATGCCGCCCAAGGTCATGCTGCGTGTCTTCCCCCCCATTGTGACCGGCCCGACTGGTGAGTGACCATCTCCTGGCGCGGCCAACCGCAAGATAAAACATGATTCTGATCTCCAACACTCTCGTCCAGTCATGCTCATCGGCATCCACCTCGTCGAGAGCGGCTTCCAGAACTGGATGGGCGGCTCCGGCCCCTGCGCAAACCCGACCACCGACTTCTTCGCCCGATGCCCCAACATCGCCGCCCCTCATGCTCTTCCCTGGGGCTCTGCAGAGTACCTGGGTTTGGGGTTCTCCGTCTTCATCACCATCATCCTCTGCGAGCGCTTCGGCGCCCCGATCATGAAGTCGACCTCTGTCGTCATCGGTCTGCTTGTTGGTGAGTTGCCCCTGAACCCTCCATCGTCCACTAACTTCTTTCTTTCTCTCTCTCTCTCTCTCTCTCTCTCTCTCTCTCTCTCTCTCTCTCTCTCTCTCTCTCTCTCTCTCTCTCTCTCTTCATAATCTGACGGTATATGTGAATAGGATGCATCATCGCCGCCGCCTGCGGGTACTTTGATCGCTCCGGTATTGACAGCGCCCCCGCCGTTTCCTTCGTCTGGGTACACACCTTCAAGCTCACTCTTTATGGACCACTCATCCTGTAAGCCCCTCCTCCCCTCCCCGGGAACCCATGCCATCAACCACCGGCAGAGCTGTCGAGCTGACCACACTCGAAAGACCTCTGCTCGCAGTGTACATCATCTGCGCCACCGAGGCCATCGGGGACATCACGGCCACCTGTGATGTCTCCCGTCTCGAGGTCGAGGGTCGTCTCTTCGAGTCACGCATCCAGGGCGGTGTGCTGGCCGATGGCATCAACGGTGTTCTCGCCGCTCTCATGACCATTACCCCCATGACCACCGTAAGCTCATTGCCGCCGCATTTTTCGACCCCTTGCCGACGGACTGTGGCTTACACACAAGTGATAGTTCGCCCAAAACAACGGTGTCATTGCCCTCACTCGTTGCGCCAACCGTAGCGCTGGCTACTGCTGGTATGTTCTTCCGGATCGCCGTCTCTTTGGTTCTTCTTCCCGTAGGCTAACGACCTGAGAAGTTGCTTCTTCCTCGTCATCATGGGCATCTTCGCCAAGTTTGCCGCCTCGCTCGTTGCCATTCCCTCCTCCGTCTTGGGCGGCATGACCTCCTTCCTCTTCACCGCCGTGGCCGTCTCCGGTATGGCCATCATTACGAAGGGCGTGCCCTTCAACCGCCGCAACCGCTTCATCCTCACCGCCGGCCTGACGCTCGGTTACGGCGCCACGCTCGTGCCGACCTACTTCGACAACGTCTTTACCTACGCCGGCGACAACCGCGGTCTCCGGGGCTTCCTCGATGCCATCGTGCTCATCATGGAGACAGGCTTCGCCATCACGGCCTTTGTCTGCATGCTCCTCAACCTCGTCCTCGCCGAGGAGATTGAGGACACCGAGGGCCATGACGTTGTCCCCATCGCCGGCAGTACCCCGTCCAAGGACGCCAATGGCGCAGACAGTCCCCGTGGGGCGGATTCTGAGGACATCCAGCCTGTTGGACACATTGGCGGTGCCAAAGGCGACGAGAAGCTGTCTTGAGATGATGGAACGCGGATTTGAACATTGGACTTGTCACAATTGATCAAACATGTTTTGGCTTTGCGAGTATCTTGAATATCCGTCGTATAAAATACCCTCTCTGGGACTTTGTTGTCCTTTCATGCCTTTAATAGTTTTACTTGCCTTGACTTGGTTACTATCTAGGCTTGCTTGCTTGCTTACGGCCACTCGTCAGACGTGATGAATGCTGAGAACCAAACGTATCATCAATGCAACGAAACTGTCACGCGATTCAAACATCGCTCTACTGTTTTCATCTATGCCTCTCGGTCCTTAACCCCCTTCCATATAGGGCTGGGGGGAACACGGGAATGTCTCTCAAGCCATTGTGGAAGAAACAATCATGCCGACATGACTCAAAGCCTCGCAACACATCTCACATGGCACATGTTAGCCGCATAAACTACGGTTAGGACGGTGCACAAGACAGTAATAGACCGCGGCAACCGAAGTTATGGCATTGATCAAGGCCGCGGACGCAAGAATTATCTGCCGGGCAGGACGTCCAAAGCCCGGAAACGATGTACCCAAACGTAGCTAGGTAAGGTAAGGCAGATATGAATAAACGAGCAACTCCCCGAAATGCGCACCGCTTTAGCCCGGGACGCCTAAAACGTAGGTAGCCCAATCATCTTCTGGTATCAAAACCACCCAAGGTACTCTAAAACAAGACCCTCTCTGCAGCTTCTCCCCCGGGAAAGTACTAGACAAATTCACGACTCTTCCGGGCGAGGACGCGCACGTTGTCAACAAACGCATCGACGAGTTGTTGGTATTGATGCGGCTCGTTTCTCATGGCACGGCGTTGTTGGTCAATGACGATATCTGGCGATAGCTCAACCTCAAGCTCGTGCTCTTTGTCGATCCGATGGGTGTTCTTTTGTCAGGTTAGCAAATTCCTCAATGCCATTTTGCTGCGAGCAACGACTTACTCCAGGACCAGGCATCGTCTGTGTCACCTGCGTCAAGTCAATCTGATAGTGATTCTGCTTGTAACTCAGGCGATCCTTGTTTCGGTCGGGAAACTTGTCCGCGTGCCCAACGGCCATGCTTTCCAGCTCCTCAACAGATCCATCCCATGCCATTTCGAGATTAATGCTGATACGACAGTCGAGCGGGCACGTCGGCAGGTGTATGTGGATATCAGCTACTCGGGCCTTGACAATCTTGGCCAGGACCTGTTGCGTCTTCTGGTCGTATGTGACGCGGACCTTGATGGACCGCCTGCCCGACAGGAGGGATCTAACACAGCCAGGCAGGCGAGCCTGCAGCGCATTAGGCAGTTCGTAAAACTTGTCAATCTCCCGCCGATGTTTGTATTGTATCTGGACTCGGCCTCGGGCGTTGGGGTTTCGCGGGTCTGTCTGGACTACCATGCTGTTCAGGAAATCGTTGAGGCCTTTGTGCTGGGCCTGTGAAAAAAAGAGACATTAGCCATGTGGACTTCCTCGGACGGGGCCTGCTATTGGGGCGAAGGGGACGTACCTCCGTCATGCTGCTTCTGAAAGCAAGACGGCCGGTGTCATGCAGGACACATTCCGAGCCAATTGCCCTCTCGACACGATCGTTGGTATCCCTATCGATGAGCTGACCCATTTTAGCCTCGATCTCGAACTGCACGCCTCGCCCTAGGATCTCCCCAGAGTCGGGGTGGAGCGTGACATTCTTGAAGAGAAAATCGGCAATCGTTTTGGATAGCTCCTCGGACGGTCGAGTGCCAAGAATGCTCTCCTCCCACGGACCAAGCAGACTATCGGGCTTGGGCGGTTCCTGAACAGGTGGCACAGTGGATCGCGCTGCCTCTGGCGAGGTGTGTCGACTGGTGCTGTCCTGCTTGGCAGGCTCGGGCTTGCCATTGATGCTGGGTGGTCCTCGTTTTTGAAGCTCAAAATTGGCCAGCTTGAGCCTTTTGTTTTCTCGGGCGTTCCATGCCTGAGCCCAGATGGGAGGCGTCGTGTGGATTTTCCTCTTTCGCTGGATAATGGGCGACCGGGAGAGCCTGGGGCCGCCATTCACCTCGGCAGGCGGAGGCCTTGGCTCCTTCCGCTCGAGTTCTCGCGGGCTCAAATCTCTGTCGGCAAGCTTTCTCTTGGCGGGCGTCGTGGCGCGTTCGCGTTCGGGTTCCACCATGTTGGCGACACTCGGATGCGGCCGCGCCTCCGAATCTGTATGTCCACCGACGCTGCTCGGCAAACTCGGGATGCGGGTCTTGGGGCTAACGCTAACACTTCTGTCGCGTTCGCTTTGTGACAATGATCTTCGTTCGTGACCGCTGTGGGAGCTGGGGATGCGAGGTGGCGGTGGTGGAGGTGTGGCTTGAGCGAGGTGCGAGGCGGACAGTCTCTGTTGATAGGGACTTTGCGGATGCGCAAAGGTCGGTGCAGTGGAAGATTGTCGAGGCCCGGTCGGGGGCGGGCCCAGTGGGGTAGGAGGCTGCGAAAGCTGCCGAACGTACTCGGGCGGCGGATGCGCCGTCGCCACAGGACTGCCGTGAGGATATGCTTGACCGTGGAGTTGCTGCGGGTGTTGACTATGGGCAGAGGTAGGAGTAGGGGTTGAATGCGTTGATTGCGAGCGCTGGTGAAGGTACGGGTGTGCGCTGACAGGGGTGCCGATGGGCGGAGTTTGGGGCATGTGCTGAGGCGGAGGCGGCTGCTGCTGCTGCTGCTGAGTGTATGGAGACGGCGCCGTTGCACCAGATGGATGAGAATAACTCTCTCTCGGGGGATACTCGTTGGGTGGTGGGTATTGGTGTCGTTGCACAGGGCTGGCAACTTCCTGAGGCGGACCAGTGGGAGGGAAAGGGTAGCCTCCGCCGGGTCCGCTCACTGAAGATGTTGGTGTGTGACGATACGGGGACGGCCCGGACATGGACGCACTCTGAGGAGACCGCACATCGGCGTAAGGAGCGGCAACGCCTGCCTGAAGCGGCGGCGGTGCTGGTCGGCCGGGATAGGGGCCGGGAGTCTGATAAGGCGACTGTGGGGGATACGAAGGAGTGGTGACCTGGGGATGGACAGCGTATTCTTGGGGAGCTGGCGGCTTCCCGGGGGACGAGTGCAAGGCGTGACTGTAGGCTGATTCTCTAAATGCGTAGGCCGTCGTGGCCTGCGAAGGCGTCGTCGGAGGCTGCTGTTGATAGGGCAGCTGCGGCGGCGGTTGGTGTTGCGGATGCGATTGATGTTGCATATGCGGCTGATGCTGCGGGTGCGGGTGCGAGTGCAGGTGCTGCTGTTGTGGTTGCTGCTGCTGCTGCTGCTGCTGCTGCTTCGGCGCAAGAGGCTGAGAAGAAGCGTGAGCGCGAGCGTGGGCTTGGGCATGAGCAGGATGGCCCGGAGGAGGGCCAGCGGAGGCGGCGGTGGCAGCAGCGGAGGCGGCGGCGGCGGCGGCTGCGGCTCGAGGTCGGTCCCCGTCGTCTGACGTGTTCATCAAACTTCTCAGATCCATCGTGGTTACCGCAGGCGTACGGTGATTTACCGAAATGCCTTGGATCTGGGTTCCTTTGTCTGGGCCAGCGCTCCGTCCAGCTTCAGCTCGGGTGCAAAGTTTCGGCTTCGCCCTTTCAATTCCAACGGCTCATGTGTGCGACGAAGGGTGAAACGGGTGGCAGTACGGTGTCGGGACAGGTGTCGATGGCGACGTAGGGTTTGATGTGTAACTTCGTCGCGATTCTAGTGGTTTGAGATGGATGCGCAATCGGCAATCATCACGTCGTCATGATCAGGAGGAAGAGCCGGTCGAGTGGGTGGTCGTCGTCGGTGTCGGTCTCGTCGTCGGTGTCGGGGTTCGAAGAGACCGGTAATGACTGGACTAGGCTGAACTGGACTGTATGGAGGAGCTACGACCAGGCAAAGCGAAGCATGCGCGGCAGGACACGGCACGGTAGTGGTCCAAAAGGGGACCGAAGAGGACGGGAGCTGGAGCGCAACAACGGCAGAAGGGCGTGGATTGGGGTTGGCCGGAACGGGATTGAAACCAGGGGAGTGTGCGATATTCTCTCGAGTGGAGGATGCGAGCGACGACAAGTTGCGGGCCGAAGGGGGGGCAAACGCAGGCAAATCCTCGGGGGAGGGGTCGTTGAGAGCTTGTTTGGACGATGCCTGATAGAGGTTGAGGCAGAGAGGAAGTGGTCGCGATTCGAAACGTAGGGGTCGTGCGGACACGGGAAGACGAAGCGGCGGCGGCGGCGGCGGCGGCGGTGGAGGAAGAGGAGGAGGAGGAGGAACAACTGTCAAAGAGCGGGTCGATTGACAGATGCGACAGGTTAGAATGGCGTCGCGAAGTGCGAATGGGAGCGTTGGCGATGGGTGGAGAGTAGCAACAAGGGTCGATGTCTATATGTTGTGGTGGTTGGTGATTGTCGTCGCAGGTTGCTGCAGTAGAGACATCGGGGCTGTGGATATGTGGATGAGCGAATGATGGTGGGTGGGTGTTACACCAAAGATGCTGGAGGCACCGGTTTAAGATGAGAACAGGAGTTGCGTATAGCAAAATAAGAGACAAGAATCAGAATAAAAATTACAGACAGGTAGGCTCGACAACTCTCAGGAGAAAAAACATCTTGTCCTCTGTCGCGGCTGGGGGACGTAGAAGGAAGAGAGGGTGGGAAGTTTGGAGCCAAAAAGAAAGGACGGAAATGGATTGATTGGTCGCACGCCGATCGCACACATCTAGTAAGGGCCCCCGGCGCGCTGATGCGATGGCTCGATGCTGCCTACCTTACCTGATAAGGTGCAGCTGGTGGCTATGCTGCGGTCGAGGTGGTGTCGTGCTTGGTGTGTATGGAGCTCCTCCTGCTGGAGCTCACGCGAGAGCTTGTGTTAGGGGCTATCTACCTGGAGAGGTACTGTGTAGAGAGGGTGAGGATACAGCAGACAAGGGGGAAATCTGTACAGATAGATAGTGAGTGCTCAGACATCGTTTGGCCCCCCTCCCCCCAGCTTGTACTCTGTAAGTCCCAGACAGTGTACATTATATCTGACTACCTGGCGCCTGACTTCTTATACTTAGGTCAATATAATCGTACAAGATATTAACAAGTCGCTGCTTCTAAACGCCGACGACATGGGCGGCAACAACGGGTAGAAAGTAAGTGAGTAGTGAGCGAGAGAGCAATTGTTGCTTCAGTGAGTGTCCGTACCACCACCACCACCTAGCGTGCCGGCCTTGTGTGTGTCCAGCGTCCCACACCCACGGTGCGTTGCCCGAGCCCGACCTCTGTCGACCTGTCGGGGATTTTATTTGATTTTGTGTCCCCTGCCCTCCGCCAGCCAGTCCCACCTTGTCTCTCACTGTGTGTGTCGAAGGGGTAGGCCAAGACGGGCCTGCCCGGAACTTTTGATAATCCGCCTCTCGTCTGTATCCCCAGAAGCTCACATCTGACATTTAGCCGGAGCTGCTGATAGCCAGCTAGCCGGGATCGTGTTACGTCAGCATTCCACTGAAAGCGTCGCTTCCAGCTTCAATCCATTTACGGCCTGCTGATTCAGCACTCTCTGTGGGTGCATTGGAGAGGGAGGTCAGGCGAAGGAGGTACGTACCCTGAGCACTGAGTCGGCAGGACAGGACGAGGCAGGCAGACTTGCCTGACGTGGATACTGAAGCGTGCCCTGCGTTCGTTCATTCGCGCCTTCGCTTTCGACGTCCTTCTTCCATCATCAACGCCTCTTCGGAGCTTCCATCACCAACCAACAAAACTAAAAACATCCCAATACTCCGTTCCGTTCTGCGCCGCCGCTTGACCTCTTCCACTTCGACCGAATTTTGATCCTCAATTCTGTCCCGGCCGCGCAAACGTCTCCTCCCACCCCCACACAGCTAAGCTCAGCTCCCGTCTCCGTGGTCGCCCTCCTCACCCCCGACAATGCCTGGCCTGGTCTCAGCTACCGGAGTCCTGGGCTTCCTGGCCGATGAGGAACACGACCTCAAGGTCTTCGCCCTCCAGACTCTTAACGATGATATCGACACAGTCTGGACCGAGGTCGCCGGCGCTCTGAGCCAGATGTAAGCTGCTCTCCCTCTCCCCCAACGTGTCTGCGAGTCCATCTATCTATTTGGGTATTGACAACCACAAAAGCGAGGCTCTCTACGAAGACGAATCCTTTCCCCAACGGCAGTTGGCAGCCCTCGTGCTCGCCAAGGTCTACTATCATCTCCAGGCCTACAATGAGAGCATGACCTTTGCCCTCGCCGCCGGCGACCTCTTCAAGCTCGATGCTCCCGGTGAATTTGAGGATACCATCATTTCCAAGTGTATCGACCAGTACATCGCCACTTCCTCGGCCAAGCACACCGCCCCCACCTTGTCCCAGAACGACAACTCCCTGCCCGCGTTGGCAACCACTTTTGCGACCGGCCCCGCCGACGGGTCTGCCCTGATTTCCCCGACCACCCCCTTCTCTCAGACGACTCTCCCGTCCAAGTCTCTCCTGTCCCGCGTCTCGACCGACAACGCCATCCTCGATCCCACGTTTCAGCCTGTGAAGGAGGGTCGCTCTGGCTCCATTGCTCCCATCAACGACCAGGCAACCCAGGCTGCGCTCCAGCGCATCGTCGAGCGTCTTTTCGAGGCTTGCCTCAAGGACGGCAGATATCGTCAGGTCGTCGGTATTGCCGTCGAGGCCAAGAACCTCGAGGTCCTTCGCCGTGTCATCAAACGCGCAAGCGATGATGAGAAGCGTTCCAAGACAAAGTCAACAGATGGCCAGGGTCCCGCCGAAGAGCTCATGGAGTATGCCTTGAGCATCTGTATGGACATCGTTCAGGAACGCGCTTTCCGTACCGAGATTTTGCGCTTGATTCTGGATCTCCTGAACGACATCCCGAACCCCGACTACTTCGCCATCGCCAAGTGTGTCGTCTATCTCAGCTCAGACGAGGAGGCGTCCCGTATGCTCAAGCAGTTGATCAGAACCGGCGACCGCAACTCGATCGCCAATGCCTACCAGATCGCCTTCGACCTGTACGACAACGGAACCCAGGAGTTCTTGGGCAAGATTATTAATTCCCTGCCGTCCGGTGAGCCTGCCAAGGCACCAGCAAGCGATGCTACCGAGGAGGAGCCTCTGCTCGAGAACCAGGAGCCGTCCGGAGAGGAGCTCTCGGACGAGCTCTCCAAGGTCTATAAGAACATCCGCTCCATCCTCGATGGCAGCAAGACCATTCAGCTGAACCTCGAATTCCTCTACCGGAACAACCGCACCGACCTGAGCATCCTCAACAAGGTCCGCGATAGCTTGGAAGGTCGCAACTCCATCTTCCATACCGCCGTCACCTTCTGCAACGCTTTCATGAACCAGGGTACTACCAACGACAAGTTCTTCCGCGACAATCTCGAATGGCTCGGCAAGGCCGTCAACTGGTCCAAGTTCACCGCGACGGCCGCGCTCGGCGTCATCCACCGTGGCAACCTGACGCAGTCCCGAAAGCTGCTTGAGCCCTATCTGCCGCGCCAAAGTGGCTTGAGCAGCGGCTCCATCTTCAGCCAGGGCGGTGCTCTCTACGCCTATGGTCTGATCCATGCCAACCACGGCGCTGATGCGCTCGATTACCTCAAGATCCAGTTCACATCTGCCGAGGAGGAGGTCATCCAGCACGGTGGTGCTTTGGGCTTGGGTATCGCCGGTATGGGCACCGGCTCCGAAGAAATCTTTGACAATCTCCGAACGGTTCTTTTTACCGACTCCGCCCTTAACGGAGAGGCCGTTGGCCTCGCCATGGGTCTCATCATGCTTGGCACCGGCAACGTGCGGGCGCTGGAGGACATGATCACCTACGCTCATGAGACGACTCACGAAAAGATTGTCCGTGGTCTGGCCATCGGTATGGCATTGATCATGTTTGGCCGCCAAGAGGGCGCCGACGCAATGATCGAAGGTCTTCTCAACGACCCTGATCCGACTCTGAGATACGGCGGTATCATGACTGTGGCTCTCGCTTACTGCGGTACCGGCAGCAACAAGGCTATTCGCAAGCTGCTGCACATTGCTGTCAGCGATGTCAATGACGACGTCCGCCGTGTCGCAGTCATGAGCTTGGGCTTCATCCTCTTCCGAAAGCCCGGCAGTGTTCCCCGCATGGTCGAGCTGCTTTCCGAATCGTACAACCCCCATGTGCGTTACGGGTCCGCCATGGCCCTGGGCATTTCTTGTGCCGGTACTGGCCTGGACGAGGCCATCGACCTGCTCGAGCCCATGATGAAGGATCCCACCGATTTTGTCCGCCAGGGTGCTCTCATCTCCCTGGCCATGATCATGATCCAGCAGAACGAGGTCATGAACCCCAAGGTTGCCGCAATCCGCAAGACCTTGAAGAAGGTTGTCGGTGATCGTCACGAGGATGCCATGACCAAGTTTGGTGCTTCGCTCGCCCTGGGCATCATTGACGCCGGCGGTCGCAACTGCACGATTGGCCTCCAGACGCAGACGGGTAACCTCAACATGGCTGGCATTGTTGGCATGGCTGTCTTTACCCAGTACTGGTACTGGTTCCCCTTCACCCACTTCCTTTCGCTCGCCTTCTCCCCCACCTCCATAATTGGTCTTGACCACGATCTCGAGATCCCCAGCTTCAAGTTCCATTGCGCCACCCGCCCCAGCCTGTTCGACTACCCTCCCGAGCAAGAGGTCAAGGCCGAGGAGGGCCCTACCATGGTCGCCACGGCTGTGCTGTCGACGACTGCCCAGGCGAAGCGAAGAGCCCAGAAGAAGGAGCGTGCTCAGCGTCGTGAGAGCATGGACATTGACTCCTCTGCCAAGCCTACCGTCTCCGACAAGATGGAGGTGGATGAGAAGAAGGAGGAGGGCAAAGACAAAAAGGAGGGCGAGGGTGGCGAGAAGGAGGCGTCTGTTGCCCCGGCTGACACCAAGAAGAAGGCCGAGAAGGAGAAGGTTGGCTACGAGATGGAGAACCTGTCGCGCGTGGTTCCTGGGCAGCTGAAGTTCATCAGCTTCCCCTCTGGCCGTTACAAGCCGGTCAAGAAGGTAAGAGTCATTCCACGCCTAGCCATGGCTCGAGAAGTGCTAACAGTGTTGGAAAGCCCACCGGAGGACCTCTTCTCCTGCAGGACACGCAACCAGACGAAGAGAAATCTCTCATCGAAGAAAAGCTAAAGAAGGTGACAACGGAGAAGGCCCCTGTCGCCGGCCAGAGCAACGCCGGTGGCTCATCGGCAGGCTTGACGCCGCGCCAGCAGCAGAACCTCATTTCCCAGGCCCTCAGAGCCGGCAATGGCGGTGATCTCCGCTCATTGAACGAGCTCAGCGAGTTGCTCGGCCGTCAAAGGAGAGGCGACCTTGCTGGCGCGACCGACGAAGGAGGCGCGGCTGCCGCGGCCGGCGTTCTGACTGCCGTAGACGAGGATGGCGAAGGAGATGAGGAGGCTGATGTGCCGAGAGAATTTGAGTACTTTACGGACAACGAGGAAGATGAGGACGAGGAGTGAGGGTTTTCGCGAGTAAGGAACCAAACCAAAGATTTTGGGGTCGGTGTGGGTGCCGTCTTTAGAGCATAGAAAGGAGGCGGCGTCAAGGTCAAGACGAGGGTGGATCGCCACTCTACAGGAGACAGTCGGTGGCAAGATGACCGACTTGCCGGGCTGTACAATAGTGTAACAAACGAGTTCTCGGTTACAATTTCTAACGCTTTGGTCCCATGCAAGCTACGACAATATGCCAGCCGGGTGGTTCAAGTCGGGCATGATGGGCGGGAAATGCATGGTGTGCGGTGGTTCCCGTGCAGCAGATGAGGGACGGGCCGACGACCCTAGGGATCGTCCATCATTCGTCATGCCCAGTAACATCATCAGCTTTTTCGGCTCTCTTGTGTCTATGTACAGTCTCCATTGTCCAATATTGGAGAAGAATGCATATAATATACTAAGGAAAATACTGGGGGGGGGGGGGGAGCAGACATGTTCGGCTTTTTCTCGATGATGGCTTTTCTCGATGAAGGCGCGTGAGCCCGCAAAGGCCTTTTGCGAACAAGGGGCATGGTTTGGACGATTCTACCCACGACTTGTCTCTTTTGCTCATCCGTCAGGTAGTGAACGGGCCACTGTAGGATGGAACTCTACTAACCACCACATGTGTGGTTGCCGGTCTTACAATACTTTGTCGTCGTCCGAGATGGCACGTGTCGCTGTCGTGTGCCCCTTTTCCGGCAACTTGGGGTCCTCGACATCGCTGCCACGACTTGTCGCCTCGACGTCGGCCCCATCCTTCGTCCAGATCGTCCGTTCAACCAGCGTCTCCTTTGCGGGTGCAAGCCAGCTCAGGGTGGTGTATAGGAAGATTGACACGACGAAGCCAAAGAGCCAGTCGAAGCTGTACAGATGCTGTGCGCCTTCGGAAATCTGGACCGCCGGGTAGCCGCTAATGGCCAATGCCATGCCGGGCAGGCTAGGGGCCACCGGCACAATGAAGGCGACGAAGGCCCGCCAGTTACACCCTGCTACGTATCTATAACGGCCATGAGGATCGTACAGGCCTGGCATACAAGGAAAGGACTCATCATCAGCACGTCTTCCTGTGATACACAAAACGGGTCCCCGGCTCGGGCGAGATGTCACTTACCGGGCAGGTCGTATTTCTGACCTTTTACGATCCAGAAGTCGGCCGCGAGGATCCCGCTGATCGGAGCCAGGAACACGGCGTAGGCGCCCATGAAGTTGAGAAAGGTAGTGGCGCTGGCCAGGATCTTCCAAGGAACGAGGACCCAGCCTCCGATCACGGCTGCTATCAATGAACCCCGCTTGATATTGACATAGCGTGGGAACATGATTGTCAGGTCGTTGGCTGCGCTGATGGAGTTTGCCGTCACGTTGGTTCCCACCTGTGAGCCGGGGGTACAGAGGTCAGCGTTGAACTCATATCAAAAGGGATAGAGATAGGGTGTTGCTCGGGGGGGGGGGGGGGGGGGGGGGGGGGACGCCGTCCGTCTACTTACCGTTGCGATGAACCATGCGAAAGCGGCGAAGAAAGCGGCGCAGCGCCCGCCGGAACCGTTCTCCAGCCAGAGACTGACGATATCAAGCGGGTTCCAAAGATACTCTCCGTGGAACGTCTTGGTCGCCGACGTTGTGATGATCCCCATGGTGCCGCACAGGGTGAAGACCAAAGGGACGAAGGGAAGTTGCACCAGCTGCCCGTTGGGGCTCTTGCTGTAGCGCAGAAAGTCGGGGATGTTCACCCCCATGGTCGCCCACTGCCCCGTGACGCTCGACATGCAGCTCAGCCAGAGCCAGGCGTATTGCGCCGTCCCCTTGGGGACCTCGGGCTGCAGCTTGAAGATCTCGCCGCCGCCGCCGGCCTTCTTGACCGCCCAGCCCAGTGTGCCGAGGACGACGGCTGGTGTGGCGATGAGTTTGACGTAGAAGAGCGGACGAAGCTTCGTCGGGTGTATGAGTAGCATCGGCAGCTGGAGTATCCAGAAGAGGAAGAAGCTGGAGGAAGTAAGTCGTAGTGAGCAGGGGAAAAGAACAGCCAAGATGGGCACGACCAAAACGTCGCCGCCTCCTCTTGTGGGTCAACTCACGAGCACATCCCCATGGAAGTGATGCCGGCCGGTTCGGGCAGCGTGTTGGGGATTCTTGCGTAAGAAGGAGCCCAGGCGCTCAGCATGATGGTGATGCAATACGAGCCGTTGGCACACTGGACGCCTAGCCAGAACATGGCGAGAACCGCCCGGCTCACAATCGCAAAGTACCGGAACCAGTAGCCAAAGGAGCCCGCTGCGATGACGCTGAAAGGCACATGCAGCCTGCTGCCTATGGCACCGTTGAGGACCATGGCCACGGCGATGCAGGTCGTTCCCACAAACATGATGGGAATGCTCTCTCGCCACGACAGGCCCACCGCGAGGATTGAACCTGCCGTCTGCAACGTCGAGAGGTTCATGAGATCGCTGCTCCAGTAAGCGAGGATGGTCCAGATGCTCCAGGTTTGGTCCTCCGGCTTGACAGGGTCCATGTCCTCGTTCGTCTGAAGCAAAACATTAGTCCCGATCCTCATCCATCCCGTTCAAAGGGGGGTTGACGGCTCAGCAATGCTTACCCATACTCCCTCGGGGGCGAGAGCACTACTAGAGTGCCGGGGAAGCTCCCATGCCTTGACCGAGGTACATCGTAGCCTCAACTCGTCTCGGTTGAAACCCTTCATCTTTGTCGCAAGTCGGGTAACGATTTCTCCTTGCGTAGGACACTTCTGGTGATCCTTGGCCTCGGACGAATTGTCGTTGGAGACGTCTCTTGGGATAATAAATGTACCAACGACCCTGCTGGGCTCAGTTGTGGAGGCTCAAGCCACACCAGACTCGGGGGGGTTGAGACATTATGTATTCGTCCGCAAGCAGACGTCGCGGGCGTGGTGTAACCCATCGACCACCATCACTTCCCCACCGGCGGCCAGGTCCGCGGGCTGTGGCCACCAACGTGGTCACAATCGACAGTTGCCTGTATCCATTCGGCCATGCCGGCTATTCGACAATGCCAACAGTGACTATTCGGGGGTAGGCAGGTCAGGAAGATAGCGACCCTGGGCGGTGTCATAGACTGATAAGGAAAAAGGATAGGGCGTGGAGGTTTATCAGGGTGTTTGCTCAGACGCTCACATACACACAAACACACCCACGCGCGCATAGAAAGAGAGAGAGAGAGGAGAGATAGAATGCAGGGGGTTCGACGCACCAGAGTGGGCGATGCGTCCAATCGCAGTTAGCCGCCTTATCAACTCCCTTCTGGTTCCCTCTCCCACTCGTGCGAAGGCCGGGGGTTGGAGAGAGATTGCGACGTTGTTAGGCTAACGAAGCTATGTACAAATACGTGCCGCGAATCTGCGATCCTCGACAAGCTGAATTTCGGCTTTCCGACAACTCGACATACCGTTGTAGAGCGGGTGAGATGTAGATATTTCTGTCGTCGTTGTGGTTTGAACTCATCCGATGCGCCTCTCAGCACCTCCTCTTATCACGCGATCGCATTTCCATCCGTTCAGAATGGGTATGGCAACGTCATGTAAGACAAGGTAAGTAAGTAGTGGGCTCCTCGACATCATGGTTCATTCAAGCTTAGTGAGGCTGGTACGGTAAGCAAGATTGGTCCAAAGACAGGGGACACTTTGAGCCAGGAGCATATAAGTTCGAATTCAATATGTGCATGGGCTCAAGATAAAAGGCTTTCACGAACTTAAACGAAGCGGCGCGCGAGCTCTTCGAGGGCATCCTGCTTGTCCGAAAAGATATTGATGGCCTGGATGAGCTTCTCCTCATACTTTCCGTTTCCGCTTCGAGTGAAGGCAATGCGCCACTGACTTTCATCCGTGAGAGCTGCCTCGAAGTCCTTTGTCCAGGGTTGGTCCGGCCCGGCCGCAAAATACTCGCCGACTTGCTCCGTCCAACTCGACGCCGACCGTGCGGCGAGAGCCTGGAGCAGAGGCGGCGATACGGTGACATGCTGGATGCCAGCCAGCTGCATCACCTCGGCAACGGATGTCAGACTGGCGGCGAGTACCTGCGTCTTGGCCTTCGTCTCGGCGTAGTAAAGTTGCGCCTGCCTGCAGAAATCAAAGGCCTTGTGGTCGTCCACGTAGCTGGACGTCGTTCGTACATCAGCCTCAGCCTGGATGAAGGTCTCGGGCTAACTAGGTTGTTTAACTTACCCAGGGACAAAATGTACCTTGAGCTCGTTGACGTACGGGGCAATGTAGGTACACCCGGCATCGGCAGCCAACGCAGCTTGTTCCATACAGAACATTGTTGTTGCAAGGGTGTGGATGCCCTTCTTCTCAAGGACGCGGCAGGCGGAGATTCCCTCCCAGCTCGCGGGGATTTTGATGCAAATTCTTGCGGTGTCTAAGTTGGGCTCCAGCTTCTTGAATATGTCGACAATCCCTAGTTGGGGGAGGGGGACGGACAGTGCGGTAAGCCATATGGAACTATTATTGCTGGAGATCGGTATATCGGAACTTACTCTCGGCGTTCTTGCAGGTCTTTTCAACTGAGTACGACCATTGGGTGTTGGTTTGAATGTGAAAGTAGCCCGTCAAATACGGGATGAATTGAAGGGACAGCCGAACCATCTACAAGGGCGTCAGTGAGGCCCTAGACAACAGCACAGCGCGTCTTTGAGTTTTCTACTAGGTACCATGATGTCGACTGCCAGGAGAATGGGGTCAACGTCTGGCCATGCGGCGTGAGCCCAGCCATGGGCGTCCTCTACGGAGTCTCGGATGAGCTTCTCATGATGCAGTTTGCCGTCTGGGGTGGTCTTAGTGAGCTCATTGTATGCAATTGCTTGGTTGGATGTGTGGTCTCTGAAGGGACCCAGCTCCGCAGCGGCTGTAGTTAAGTCAGTATTGATGTTGAATGCGATGGGCACCTGCGAAGTCAGTGTCTCGCGCTGGAGGAAAGGTCCGGCATACCATCAACGTCAAGAGTGTCACAGTCAACTTGGCTTACGGACCTCAGCGCATCCAAGAGGGAGCCGTCTTGCGAAGTCATGGTGTGCGAATTCCGGTGGGTGTTGTTGTTCTCCTCGGGACAGGAAAAGAAAGCGGGTTCACGGGAGGCGAAATCGATTCCTTGCTGGAAGAAAACGATACAATCAGACACGAGGCAGTCTGGATCAGATGGAAGATGAAGAGGATGTAGCCAGTGCTGCGGGTTGCGAAAATAGGAGGCGGGAACTAAATGTTACCTACATACCTACTTAGGTAACGTAGGTAAGGAAGGGAAAGACACTTCCCCGCCGACTCGAGCCACTGGGTGGGTGCCAGCATTGCGTTGGACGGTAGCAGCGCAGCCCAAAACTCCGCACTTTTCTCCAGATGGGTATTGTGGGAGAAGAAGCATGTTAATATATACAAAGCGTTAACCCAAACTGTGGCCTGGAAGCCATGTATACGCCAACATGAAAGGATTCACAGAACAATAGGCGGCTGTGGTCGTGTAGGACTTCCCTCCGGCGTCTGGCATGCCATGCATGCGCCTCCGCCTGTGTGGGAAACGCAAGCGCAGCTGTGGCCGGAAGCTTCTGTGTTCCTCAGAGCGAACCAGCCCAGACGCTGAACACCACGAACAGTTGTTAATTGTGTCTGCCGACGACAGAAGAAGTGGGCTTGGCTTTCTCTCTCTTTCCCTGTCCTCTTTAGGCCCGGTCCGGTCCCGTGGCTCCTTCCTTGTTCTCTTCCAGGAAAGGCGACGCGCAATGTGCGGAAAGCTTTTCACACCTTGACAATCCACTGTCCCTCGGTATGGTCTCCTCATGCAAGGTGAGGTAGTTGGAGCGGAGTCCAGGTTAAGGCCAATCGATGGGCATCGCAATCCCTGATACTCTACCCGGCAGGCTTCGTCGTTAGTCAATTATCCCTTGTGTTCATCATGCAATCCGTAGGCAATTCTACAGTCACTGTTGTGAGACGGACGCCAGTAAGGGGGCGTAAAATAAAGAGAAAGCGAAGATATTGTTGTACATTTGGGGTACCCAGTTCAGGTACGGATAGGTACCACCTAGGTACCCTACCACATAGTTTTTAGTACAGATGTATCTACCTACCTACCTTAGGTACCTCACATGAGGGGACTACCAATGTAAATAACAGTCGGGCCACGGGCACGTGACTGGCCATTGGCCACACGGGGTGCCGTTCTCCAGATCAGTGGAAGGACGGATACGTACCTCCACCTTTCCGGATTGGGAACAATGCCTTTTGTCCACTCGTTGTGTTGTTTGGTTGACTCGTCCGACGCCAGTATCCTATGTAGGTGTATGGCTGCTGCGACTCCCTCATCTTCCAGACTTAATCTCGGCGGTCAGCCGAGACTCCGAGGACGCCTTCTTCATGTCAGCCAACAAGAAGGCTATTAAGCCGTGTGTAACGGCCCGCATCAACGGTCCCTGGCCTCGTATGGGCTTCCAGGCGACAACGTAAACCTCGGATCAAACAAACGCAGCGTGGACAATGTAAAGGGCACCAACTGATTTGTAATTTTGCCGTATCCCCTGCCTCCTCGATCGCCCGATTCCTTTTCTCTCCTTCTTCAAAGGACTGGCGACTCGTTTGCTTCTCTACTCTCCCTTGGGCCTGGCCGTTTCCGTACCTCCCTTTCAAGGGACAATGAGGATGTGGTGGTCACCATCACCAAAGACAGAGGCTTCTATCGACCTCCTCAGAAGAGGTCAAAGAATCGAATCCTCGAAATAAACACCATCCCTTGTTTCGTCCTCGTGAAAATAGCCTTGCCCCGTTAGTTGTCGCTAAGTCCCTGATATTAAAGCATCGTTTCTTAACAGCGTTACCAGCACGACAGCACACGTCTCATATCAGTCGTCCTCGTTCCTCCTTCAACTTATGCCCATGGTCTCCAGGTCTCATCAGGCTACAGACAGCTTTACAACCATTTGCACTTCCCAACCACAACCATGGCGGAATCCAAACTGGGTATTCCCGAACCTCGGGAACGATACAATGCTCTCATTAAGCCAAGCGACGACGACTGGAAGGCCGTTCACGACAATTTCAAGGATCTGGTTGCCCAGCCCACCCTCCGAACAGAAGACATACTGAGTTTGTACTTCACAACCCAGGAACGGAAGCTCTTCTTGACTGCCACAGAACCTCGTAGTCTGAGGGACTGTCAGGAAGACAACACCAGGCGATACTGGAGCCTGATTGCTGGTAGATTCAAAGATTGCCATCTCTCGTTCGCGACAAAGCTCACAATGCTCTACTTTGGTCTGCCGGTTGAACCCATCATGTCTGCGCTGTTTCAGTATGCAAAGCCAGACTTTGACGTCGACGACGGGGACGAGATATGTGACGTCGAGATCCGCCCTCCGTTACATTTCCTCACGGCCCACAGTCATAGAAACTACGGACACGATCACATGAGAGGTTGGTGAACGGCTCGCGCATCATGGGCAGCTTGCTGATACTTCCTCTTTTCCTTTACAGGAACTGAAGCTTCTTTCACCACCTTCGCGGTGCCGGATTCTCAGTTGCCAGAAAACACCGCTACCCAAGGACTGAGCCTCCGAGGTGGAGGCTACGACGATGATGGCGATGACCTGGAGATGAAAGACGCGGGGTCTCTGCCGCATACCCGTACCTCTGCATTCGCTGGACAACGACGACTGCCCGAAATCGTCGAGGCACTTGACGACGATTTCGAAGAGGACGATGTCCATGGCAATCTCACCATGACAGGTCTTGCACATCCCGATAGAAGGACTAGGGTCAGTGGACCTGGTGTTGGACACCAGCACCCAGCAGCCAGCTCGATACGCCAAACTCCAGGGCCGAGAGCGAACGTTGTCAGCGTCTCTGGGTCCACCGCGAGCAGGCCGACGACGAGGGCCAGATTTGATCAACAGCCAGCTGCAGCTCGTCGGGTGGACGAGTGTGTCCCCCTCTACGGTTACCAGGGTCGGATCATGTTCAAGCTCGACGACCTGTCCACGTTTGAAGCAGCTTCCAGGAAGCTCTTGTCTCTCCGAAAATGTGACGCGTGTGATCTAGTGCTCGTCGAGTTCGACAGAAGCTCCAGACGTGTCACCAAGCACCTCAACGACAGCATTCCGCTCAAACCAGACGGTGCTGTGACGAACCGTATGAGACAGAAGGCCAAGTCCGACCTCAACTGCGCCTGGTTCGTGCTTCGCGTCGGCGAGTCGAAACCAACGGAATGGGAGCCCCAAGACTCCTGCTTCTCGACCTCGTTGATCAAGCTGCGCCAGGCCGACGACGAGGGACATGAGAATGTCTCGTATTGCAACATCCCGTCCCGGGAACTGTACTTTGGCCCCAAGCCCACAGGCAGTAGATATTCTTCGCCAAAGCCCTGGGGCGTCAACCAGTACATGCCCTTCCTTACCACGGCGCAACAGGTCCTGGTGGGAACGCCAGACCGGCCTGGTGCAAACCATTTCGACGTCATCATCTCTTCCGAACACGGAGATACTGGGGCATTTTCAACTCACTGGTACGGCGGCATCGAAGTGCACCGAAGGCTCTTGGACATGATGCATCCTATCTTTGCCAAGGGGAAGCCATTTGAGGTTGAAACCCACCCCTTACCCGAGAACTCGGTCGTCTTCTACTTGCCCGGGGGCGTCACCAGCTCGGCTACCGCGCTCAAGGACCGAGAATGCCGTCGCCAGTCAGGCTCTGGGGACCATTACCCCAGTGCACTTGAAAAGGTCAATGCGATGACCAGAGGTCTAACGCTGCACCCAAACATCTCGTATCGCCTCTGGCGTGGAGTCGACTACTTCAACCCTATGATCAAGAATCCGTCGGGGGATCACAAGCCGGTTTCATGGAACCCTCGGGATTTCACCGTTCAGAACCACGCCCAACTTCAAGGGGCTGTTTCTAACTTCATCGCCAATTCTGTCGACAACAGGAGGGAGCCTTGTCGGCTCTTTGTCATTCAACCCTTCAATGGGAGTGGCGACACGTGCATTATAGAGACGCCGGACGAGAAGAATGGCTCAGCCGAGTTCCAGGTGAGCTCAGACACGATGGACAAGTTCAGGGCCAAGGTCCAGCATCTGTACGAACACGACGCCAGGGTGCAGTTTGATCCCCAACAGGACAGCATACTCCTAGAGCCCATTTTCGAGAATGGCAGCTCCGGTCAATGGAACCCAGTTCACTTCGTCCTCCGACCGGATGCTCCCGACTGGGAGTTGGTCATGGTCCAGCGACTCTCTGTTGCTAAAACGATGCGGGTCACAATATGGAAGAACGACGGACTGGATTTTGGTATGTATATCACATCGTGCACCCGGAGCTCTCCATGACTTTGCCACTAACCAGATGAACTGTAGTGAAAAGCGTCGCCAGCGAGCTGGACACCAGAAGCCAATGGGGCCCTCGGTATGGCCAAGTGACGCCGCTGCGTCCAGAATTGTCTCTCCCTACCATTGCTCAGCCTGTTCGGAACCAGCCAGTCGCCGCCCAGACGCGGCCGGGAGAGACGAGCCGAATGAATCCAAAGGCACCCGAAGAGGATCCTCGAAAAAGGAGTTGGGCCACGCAGCCGAGCGTCTACGACAAAGGCATCTACCATCCGTCCTTCCCGATCAACGCACCCCCTGTTGAGTCAATCTTGCGGACCGGGGGAAGCCGGGTGCCCATGATTACCAAGAATGTGCTTACGGCCACGGAGCAACACGAGATGCAGGGCACATTGTGGAACACCCGCAACTTAGTGTTGGATCGCATCTGCAAGTGCCCATATCAGGGGTGCAACGTCACCTACCGCGTGGACGAGGAGCAGAATCTCGTGAAGCATCTGGAAGAGAAGCACGTCGGGCAAAAGTGTCCCTGGTGTGACCTCCAGCTCTTCCAGTTCTGGTCTGGCAAACAAAAGGAAGAACACTACAAGAGCGCGCACGCGGAGCAGCTCCGCAAGATACTGGAACAACCCCAGAAACCAAGCTCGCGTCCCCAAACGTTACAAACCTCGACTCCTGGAAGACCACTCAAGCATGCCGCGCCGTTGACGCCTCCGCTGTCTTCATTCAAGATCATGGAGCGGACTCGGTTCCCAGCCGGGCCTTTGCCTCGGCCAGGGCCGCCGCCCAAGGCCAACGAGAAGGAGTCAGACTACCGTTACTGCGATCGCTGCGGCCGCGATCACATTCAGCTCAGCAGCCGGACCGAGCGGGAGCATCACGACCGAGTTTGCGTGCCACTGGCCGAGGGGGCTGGCCTGTGTACCTTTTGTGAGGCGTGCGGGCATCGCGAATGGAAGACGGAGCAAGACGCAAAAGAATTCGCGCCCTTTGACGAGTATCCACACAAGTGCCGCGGCACCGTTCACCAGAACAAGCCGCATTGCACAAAGTGTGGTCTTTCCCTGAAGAACATGACAGACGAGTCCATTGACAGGCACCGAACGTACTGTGCAGGCTATTACGGTACCATGGGCTGCTTCTGCCCGTACTGCCAACACCACTTCGTCGAGGACAAGCGGCAGAAGCCAATCGACAGTATCAAGAAGCACATTTCCGAGTGCGACAAGAGAGACCCCATGAAGGCGACTCCTTACGAAATCTATCCGGAGACGTACTGGGAAGTCAAGGACGTGCTCGCGGACCCTCTATACGTAGGACAGGGTGCGTCCACGGCGCTGGTCCGGAAACAGCGCCGGCCCAATGAGCCTACTCGCTACCTGAGCTATCCTCTGATGTGGCACGAGAAGCCGGGCCCGACACCGACTCAGGACCCGCCGTCTGAATGCAAACTGCCCGGCTGTCGCGAACCCCTTTTCGGTCTGACGCCGTCAGAGATCCTGGGGCATTTCGAGACGAACCACGGTGGCCGACCGCAGAGGAAATGCCCGCTCTGCCACCTCTCTTTCGAGAGGCCCGTGGATGGGCGCGAGGATAACCCTGCGTTCGGGGACTGGGAGGACAGGAGAGACCAAGTCGCGCATATGGAATGCCACGTCTACCAGCTTTGGGACGTCTTGACCGAAAAGGGGCCGCCGCCGCCCATTGTAAACCGTGAGCCCTTCTACGCAGGCCACAGTCTTTGGGATCCCGACAACGAGAGAGCGTTGGATCGACGAGACAAGCGGTGCCCGCACTTTGACAAGTGTGGTGCCATGGTGGGCTTCATGAACCAGAAGCAATGGAACCAACACATGGAAATAGCGCATGCCGCCGAAGACTTTGAGCCGCGAGTGCCGCGCGACATGAAGATCGACCTACAGGCTGCCTTTGAGGAGCGGAAACAGCAGAGAATACGCGAAGGAAAGCATCCCATGGTAGGACAAGTGCCCCCAGTGCCCAAGTCGAAGGGGTTGGAGCCGGGGCTGGGGCTGGGAGTAACGGCTGGGCAAAGGCCCGCGACTGCTGGTCCTGCCGTTCAGCCTCAGGGCCAAGCTGGAGCTAGAGGAGGCCTGGCCGGCGGCCAGGGACCCGACACTGTTCCCGGCCAGGGCCTTGATCCCGAGGGAACTCGGCCCAAAGAAGATGATGTTCCACGGGGTGTTCGTCCGGAGAGTGCTCATCCACAGGTGCGATCCGGAACGCAGACGACCAGCGAACCGAAGCAAAAGAGTGGCACGGCCTCGAAGCCCAAAACCACCGTGGGTAAGACTGGGAAACACACGGGAAATACGGGGAAACCCCCAGGCAAGCCAGATAGCAAGCCGGCACCGGGCCAGAAGTCATTTTCCGGTACAAAGCCAAAGATCAAGGCTCCCGCCCAAAGTTTTGATGCAGAGGACAACATGTACTGCTCACGTTGCTTTCGCAAGGCACCCAATCGAGTATCCAAGGCAAAGACCCCCGAAGGCGATCCCAGCAGGCAGGAGCAGATAGATGTGAGTACTTTATGGCCCTTGGACACCGTTGTGATCGGCAAGCAGCTAGCTAATAGGGCCTTTCTTGCCCTGGTTTGCAGGCTCACTCGGATCCGACGAGAAGCTGTCGAATCCGACCACAAGAGGGCCGTGTCAGGTTCAGTCGCGACGGAGAGCCTATGCTGCCAAGCAGAGTCGGGTGGATTCGAAAGGGCAATCTGAAGCTCAATGAAATCAGAGACGCCTTTGTCAGATCAAATCCCGAGCTCGAAAGAACAATGTGCCCAACGGATATGCACTGGAAACGCCCATGGTCAAGATGGGTGCATGATCCGAACAATGAAAACAATGACGACGTTTGGGGGATGCCATATAAACGTCAGAAAGACCGAGGGGATGACGACAGCGAAGAGGATGGCGGAGAGGAAGATTATGTGGTGGTTGATGACGAAGAGGGCGATGAGGATGAAGAGATGGGCGAGGCGGAGGACGAGGACAAGGAGAAAGAAGAAGATGGCGAAGAGAACGATGATGGCGGCGGTGATGGGGCCAAGGACAACTCGGGCACCATCCGCAAGAAGAAGCGCAAGCAGTTCCGGGGTTTCCAGCCCCACGATCCAACCTATCGTTACAATGGAGACGAGGACAGCGTGAGCGAGGAGGATCCAAGCGGTTTGGTGCCGGAAAGCGAAGGAGAGGGGGAGGGCAGCACTGGATCCGGCGGCGGGAAGCGGAAGCGTGATGCTACAGAACCATCGGGACAGGGGCAAGCCGGCAAGAAGAAAAAGAAGACCCAGGAATAGGAGCGGGAGAAGGACGGGGTATCTGAGGAAGCCCAGGGCAGCAAGTCGTAGAGCGCGGTGCATTGCAGATGGCGACCAAGAGGGGATGTTGGTTAAGAGCCAACCATGCGGTCAGGTTGACGTCGCTACAGACCACACAGAGTGCGTTGGATGGTTGGTGTAATTTCTTGACATTGGTTCTAGCCCAGCAACCCGCCACAAACAGTATAGTAAATACTTGCAAAAGTTTTGACATTTTCCTGGCATGGTAAACTTCATCTCGAGAATACAAGGTAGTCGAGTGTGCCTTGTTAGCCCGGCAGGTTCGGCTGGATACCTGTACAGACGACACCAACTTCAAATAGAGTTGCGGGGGAGCAGACGACTAGGACACCATCTCCATCGCGTCGGCGACTAACAGGGACCGAGTCGATGGTCGAGACGTACCGGGGATCAGGCTCGGGTTCGGCCTGCAGCGGGCATTCGGCGTCCACGTGGCTGGACTCGCGGCTGTCATCGGTCTCCTCCGGCCAGCACGTACCTACTGTGTAGACGTCGTGTGACGACGCACGAATGCCATTGGTTTCGAGTTTACCGTCGGCTGTGAGAACTTGATGGCGAGGGTTGAGACCATAAGTGTTAAGTTGAGTTCCCGGTCAACGTGAAGAGGATGGTTGCTGCAGGACGTAAGTAAGAAAGAAAAGACCCTTCCCATTCCTCTCTCTCTGCCTCTCTCTCTCCTCTCTTTCTCCCTCGGTCTCTTTCCCCCTTAGGTAGTACGGGCTACCTACACCGAGCACGGGCCCACTTCAGCCCGCACAGTCATCAGTACGTAGCGTTTGAGCACAAGGCTTATGCACCAATCTTATGCAAGACACACTGGCTTATGAAGACGGCGTCCCCACTCCACCGACTTTTCTTCGCACAAAAAGGCCCATACAGTCAAAAAAGGCGTAATCACGCCATCGCCCCGGTCAGTCACATCATCGTCCAAGCTCCACACCAGAGCCGCGCTCTCAAACGTCGTCGTCCACCAAAACGAAGCACCATCTCGCCCGATCCAGCCATTCACCTTGTCAATATTCTAAATGCAAGCGCCGCGGCGTCTGTTTAGCGGGCTTTTCCAGCTCTCGACCCGGCGGCCCGTCCCTTTGAGTCCTCCTGGCCTGCCCCTTCTCCGCCCTCCAACCGCCCTACACGCCTCTGCGACTGCTGGCCCCCTTCCTCCTCCTCCTCTTCCACTAGGATGCCGTCTCTTGCACGCCTCGGCTTGTTCGAGACACCCCTCTCGACCGACATCCGCGCCCTCCTCCTCTTGCTCGACGCGCTCGACGGATCACCGTGAGGGCCCTCGACACCCAGCAAGTACCCAGCGAGACGGCGGACGCGAGCCCCCACGCCGCAAGGGCCCGGCCACCGTTCACGCTCTCCTCGCTAGTGGCGGGCTCCTCTCCCTCTTTGTCGGCCTCTCGGAGCCCTTTCACCCCCACGAAGGTGACGTGGTGGATGCTTCCGGCCCGGCAGCCATCACCGACGACCGCGACCCGACCCTCCCCCGATTCGCCCTCTCCGAGGTCCGTAAGCACGATGCCAAGTCTCAGAGCCCATGGGTTACTCAGGGCGACAAGGTCTACGACATAACCGAATGGGTTGGAGCTCATCCCGGAGGTGATGTCATCCTCCGTGCTGCCGGAGGGAGCATCGATCCCTATTGGGACATCTTTACCATTCACAAATCGCCCCACGTGTACGAGATCCTGAACCAGTACCACATTGGCTTCATCGATCCCAATGACCTGGTCGATGGAAAGCCCGCCGCTGAGGAGATAGAGGACCCATTCAAGAACGACCCAAGCCGTGACCCGAGGCTCATCACCCTGACGCCTAAGCCTCGCAATGCGGAAACGCCAGTGGAAGGCCTCGCTGACAGCTACCTGACCCCCAATGAGCTCTTTTACGTACGCAACCATATGTGGGTTCCTCAGGTCGAAGACACTTCCAACTACACCCTCAAGATTGAGCTTCTGGACGGATCCATCAAGGAGTACACCCTTGATGACCTCAAGACCAAGTTTAAGCCGGCGACCGTTGTGGCGGTGCTCCAGTGCTCCGGCAATCGACGAAGTGACATGACGCGCAATGCTCGGAAGACCAACGGGCTCCAGTGGAACGTAGGCGCCATCTCCTGCGCTGAATGGGAGGGCGTCAGGCTTTCTGACGTACTTGCCGACGCCGGCCTCCCTGTTCAGCAAGCTATGACGGGCGATTCGGAAGCAAAGCACGTTCAGTTCTCGGCTCTGGAGGCATATGGCGCATCCATCCCCATCGAGTCTGCCCTGGACCCCCGCGGCGACGTTCTGCTAGCCTACTCGATGAATGGCAAACCTTTGCCGCGAGATCATGGCTATCCCCTCCGTGCTCTTGTGCCCGGCCACGTCGCCGCTCGTTCCGTCAAGTGGTTGAGCCAGATCACCATTTCCGACGAGGAGAGTCACAGTCAGTGGCAGCGCAAAGACTACAAGTGTTTTGGTCCAAACGAGACAAGCCCCGACTGGGATCGCGCAGCGCCAATTCAAGAGATGCCCATCACCAGCGCCATTACAACCGTCCGGCTAGGTGACTGGAAGGAATCCACCAGGAACCCGGCGTCGGACGCGGAGACTAGCAACGCCCGCGAGGCCTCCCTTATGGGATATGCCTACTCTGGCGGCGGTCGCAGGATAGTGCGCGTCGATGTGAGCCTCGACAACGGCAAAACCTGGGACCAGGCTGAGCTTCTAGACGAAAACGAAACCCTTCCACCGAAGACCGGCCACAAGTCGTGGGCCTGGAAGCGCTGGAGGTATAAGGGCATCGTGCCTCTGAGTGAGCCCGGGGTAGGAAGCAAAAAATGCTCTACTCTTCTGGTCAAGGCGACAGACGATGCCTACAACTCGCAGCCTGAGAGCTATGAGGCCATTTACAACCAGCGAGGTAACCTTGCAAATGCTTGGCATCGCCTGAGGATTTGTTCCGACTGCGCCAACCAGCCACAATCGCTGCCAGCAGAGAGGGCCACACCATCCTAAAGAGAGATACGGAAGAGGTGGGATCGAAATTTTATTTACTTTGAGAGCAGAAGTACGGCTTGTCCCTTTTGGCGGTGTGTCGGAGGCAGTAGGGGCGTGTCGTGGAATTTACGCAGCGGGGTCGTATGGTCAACTTTTCCTTCATTTCGTTCAGAGCCCGTGGCTGCGGCCAGGGCCAGCTCCACTTTAGCCTCATACCAACTTTGAATACAAGTCGTTTTGCACAATTCGAATGGGTCATCCGGATTGTGAAAGAGACGGAAACAAATATGCTTATGTGTTCTCATGCTTGATCTCTTACTATGTCACGTCACCTGAATGAATGACAAGGAGAGAACATGGTAAGACTCGGTCGTAACTAACAGTCACAATGGTGGGTGGCCATGGCATAGTATAATATGTTTCCGGGGGCAGGGGCTGTACGGCCCAGCATGAACATGCCACAGCCGGTACCAATATTGCTCGCTGACTGCAGGGAGATTGTAGTGGTAACTTTCGAGACAGGCCAAGGCAGTTGACTGGTTGGAGAATTCTGTTTGCAGCATATAATCCTGATACCGGGCGGCAGCGGAGGCGAAGAGAACCCCAGTTGTCTCTACCTCGTCGCCACAACACGAGTCTGGGCCCTTTGAGTTAAACAAGAGCGTTGAAGCTATATCCTGTGCTCTCATGCACGGAATCATACTTGATCCGAACTGTCTCACACCGAGAGGATGTGGAACATTGAAGGATCATTTCAAGGCGCAATTCGGGAGGCTAACTGTGTCATTTTTTAAGTGCGCTTAACTTATCACGCGTGTCCCTCTTCTACATGAACGCCGAGTAATATACAACCTTGCTTACTTCTCCGCGTGAAATACAACTTCGAGCCAACGAGCGAGCATCAGAAACCATGTTCCAGCGCTCGCGTCTAGTCATCATCGGTGTATCTGGGCCCACTTGCTGCCGGCGTCTCGGGCGCACCATATGCTGCAGGTGTAGGCGCGCCGTAATAGGCAGATGACGAGGTGAAGCCACTGGCAGCGGGAGTAGGCGCACCTGCAGCAGGCGTCGGGGCCGAGTCGGCACCCCACCCACCTTGCCATCCGCCGCCGGGGGTTGGGGCGCTCGCGGCCGCCGGGGTTGGCGCCGAGTAGGCACCAGGCGTGGGGGCATTGAGTGCGCCTGGCGTTGGCGCACCAAGAAGGGCTCCGCCGGGCGTCGGAGCATCGTAGCCAGACTGTCCGGGCGTGTATCCCCATGAGTCGCTTCCGCTGGCACCCGGCGTCGGCGCAGAGCCACCATATGCGGGTGTTTTGGAGCCAGAGCCCCAGGCATCCCCTCCTCCGTATGCCGGTGTCTTTGATCCCAACCCGAAGGCATCGTGAGCCGGTGTCTTGGCACCAGACTGCCATGCCGGCGTCCGCGATCCTCCGCCATACGCGGTACGGCTTCCATCGCCGTAGGCAGTTCGGGACCCATCGGCCCAGGCCGGTGTACGTGACCCGGAGTAATCCGGGCCGCTCGACTTCCAAGCCGGAGTACGGCCGCTAGTCGGCGCGGGGGCTTGTCTATGTTAGCAACACACTCAACGGAGGAAGTGGCGTTGGGCTTCTACTCACTTCTCGAACCCCAAGCGGGCGTTCTCTCGGAACTGCTGGAGGCGACTGGTGTTCTGCCTCCCTGCCAATCTCCGTGTCCACCACGACCGCCCCCGGGAGGACCACTGTGGCCACCACGACCCCGGCCATTAATTTCGATCTTGGCACCCGTGATCTTGTCCTTGAAGCTGAGGTGATCCTTGGGTACAGTGATGGTTTTGCTCTTGGTGTGTAGCTCCACACGTGCGTGGGTATCCGTAGCGTCCTTGACGATGCCCAGGAGGCCCTTGTAACCACCCTTCCTGATGATGACGGTCTTGTCAATCGCACGATCTCGCCCTCCAAAGCTTTTGGGCGGCGCCATTTTGCTCTCGGAGCCGTTAGGGTTGCGCTTCATGGCAGGGTTCATCTGATCCAGATTGGGACCAGCCGAAAGTACGCGTCCACCCTTGGCGGCAATGGTGTTAACGTTGCCAGCCTTGGTGACGAAGACGCCGGCATTTTCGTTGCTGTCGTTGTTGTGCAGGAAGACGTAGGCGCGATGAATGTGAATGATCTTGCCCTGGCGCTGTTGACCGCCATACTCTCGGACCACATCGTCGAGCCTGATCTCAGAGCCGTTCCTGTCAGCAGCAACGGCGATTTTCCGCTTGGGAAGTTTGTTGGCAATCTGCGACGGCATAACTTGCCGCGTATCTCCATTCTGGTCGAGAACGACCACCGATTCGCGGTCAACCTTGACAATGCAACCGACCGTGGTGGGGTCCAACTGAACCAGGTCAAAGAGCTCGTACTGGCCCAGCGAGCCCTGCCCACCGATGTCACTTGCTTCCCGCAAGTCCTTGCTAAAAACCGTGACTTCCGTGTTGGTCTGGTCTGTCAAGAAGGTAACTCTGTCTTCCGAGATCTTGACAACCATACCGACCTCGTCACGGAATCGGCTGCCGCTGGTGACCTTGACGTGATCTCCAACTCTGAACCGCTTCCTCAGACCCTTGGTGGGGACTTCGATGACCTGGCCCGCCAGCACTCCCTCTGTGACCTGCATCGTGACAATGTCACCCTGGACGTTGGTGGCTTTTCCGACAACGCCCTTCTGCTCGCCTTCATAGACCTCGATGATGTCGCCGGGCAGGTAAGTGACATTGATGTTGCTGTCTTTGAGGCTGGAAGCGAGGGCCTTGAGATCGAGGTTCTCGGTACCGTCCTCTGCACCAGAGGCAAATCTGGTGACTTCTTCCAGGGTCGGGTTGACGTCTGTGACCACTAGTTGCTGGATTTTGATATCTTTGACCTGGAAGCCATTCTCGAACTCGTCACCCATGTAGTTCCATACCTTGGTGGTCGGATTGCCTTGTATGTGCCTGGGGTGCCGCTTCCGAGCTTCAGTCTCGTTGAAAAGACGTTGAGGGGGCCGCGGTCCGGCCATGCCAATGGGCCGTTTGCGTTTGCCGTCGAGGGTGAGGGCAGAAGCGAGAGCGTCGTCTCTCATTCCGTAGTCAAGACGGGGGATGAAGCGGACTCTGGCCTCGAGGCCGTTCTCGGTAACGTCGATGACTTGGGCAAGATCGCCGGCGTGCTTGGCAGGCTTCCGAAGTCTGACCCATGCGCCAGGCTCAAGGGTGGGTGTCTTTGTGACACGGAGCAAGTCGGGCATATCCTTAATGTCGACCAGGATCATCTTGGAGCGGGGGTAGACATTGAACATGCCATCAAGAGCCACCATGATATCGGTGGAACGGTTGGCTTCGACGTAGATGTAACCCTTCATAACGGAAGTTGGGCCACCGCGTTCGAAGGCCGAGATGATGGCCAGTTCGTCCTTCGTGCCCATCCTCTCCTCGACACGCTTCATGATGGAGAAAACGACCTCCCGCTCTTTCCCTTCCTTGCATCTGACGGCCCAAATAGTGGGATCATCGACACTGGGCATGAGCAAACGCTTGGGAACGACGGCCGAATCTCCAAACCCCTTGTTCGGGCGGCGGTTGCCGTAACGCTGACGAAGGATCTCGGCCTGCTTTTCAGCATCCATGCTCGCCTCCATCTCGCGGCGACGGTCGAGTTCTCTGTGACGTCTGTCATCATCGAGACCTCCGCTTTCGGCAATATCGTCGGGATGGGCGTTGTCGATGAAATCCTCTATCTCCTCACCGTCTTTCTCCTCATCCTCGCCATCCTCTTCGTCGTCGACCTCGGCTTCGATATCGAAGAAGGCAGCGCGGCGGTCCTTTCTGCGCTTGCGGCGATGTCCCTTTAGGTTGCAACGTCAGAATCAGTCCATACTCACACAGTTTGAGAGGTCTGTGTCGCGCCTGACTTGTAGCTAGGTTTTTCTGGTGCAGTGTGGAAGGGTACGCGGAGGCTATGAGACGGCGCAAACAGGAGAGGGAGCTTACCTGTTGTACATCGTCCTCGTCCTCATCATCCTCTTCTTCCTCGTCTTCTTCATCGTCATTTTGTATAGCATCATCTTCATCCTGTTCCTCGTCTTCGTCGTCATCGTCTGGAATTCTCGACTTCGACGGTGCAGGGGCATCGTGGTCGTCGTCGGCAACGGGACTGCTTTCGCGTGCGTGCTTGTTGGTGGCGTCGTGGTCGGGTTCCTCGTCGGACAGATCGGCGGGAGCAGGGTTGAAGTCGTCCTCTTCCTCCGAGTCATCGTAGCGATTGTGGTCGCTGGAAGCCATCTTGAAGACGTGGAGGTTTCAATTCGAGATTTGTTAGCAGTTGATGTTGGTCCGAGGCGAATCTGCTAGAGGGTGGGACAGCAAGCAAGGATGTAAATATGAATTCTTCTTGCGAGGGTTTGGCCAATAAGGTATAGACCCGAATTGATCAGTAGAAAGAAACCAAGATGTAAGGAGCCACGGGGGGGGTCCTTCCGCGTCGGAGGATTGATGAAGTGAGGTACGATGGAGAATAGTCAGTAGAAAGCTTAGGATAGGTATACAGGCAAGCCAAGCCCACGACCAGAAGGCCAAGGTTAACGCGAAAGACGTCTGTATCGGGACTAGCGGCTCCAACTTTCGTGGCCAACTGGCAACAGCTGTGTTTCTTCTACGGGGAGTGAATGGATGTAATGCCTGCTATTTTGGGTTTTGTTTCCTTTTTTTTTTTCGTTCTTTTCGGCAAAAGGCATAGAGTCAACCCCATCAACACTTGTCGTCGATCAAGAAATTCTGATTTGCAGGTGGAAAGATATGGAGGATGTCAAATGGCACTGTATTGTCTTGCGGCGGCACCTAGACCACTGTTGCTCCAAACGTTGGATATCTAACCAACGAATGAATGCCTCGGCTCGTTATAGCTGCACCATCATAAACATGCTTGACCTGAGCTCTTCCCAGATTCCAGATATAGCCAGGGCCATCTGCTTTCGGGGACCTCATATCTCAAGTTGACTGTTGTTTTTCTTAAACACAGTAAAAACCACCGGTGTACTCCGATTCCCAGCCTTGAAAATGTTGGAACACAAGACGAGGGCAATCATCATGCATAAATTCGTCACTGTGAGTATTTGATCTTTTCCTTCCCCGCAATCACTGGCTTCGTCGTAGTCTTTGTCAGTCCCTCCGAATTCCATGATACATACCGTAAGGCGACAGGGCAAGATGTTGTATATGGTTGACTTTGTCCATCAGCTATGTGCTTACCAACACCGTCAGGACCTGGATGAAATCAAAGTATCAGAGGTCGACCGGCCGCTCCCCAATTCAGACGAGTACCTGATCCAAGTGAAGGCTGCGGGGGTAAACTTTGTAGATATTCTCTATGTAAGACACGGCCAGTCTTTCTGTCAAACCTAGAGCTCTAATACCCACGACGTAGGCCAAAGGAAAACACCAGAACAACCGAGCCCTAGTGCGGCCGCCCTTCGTCCTAGGCCTGGAGTTCGCTGGCGTCATCCTTTCTGCTCCGCCGCATGCGCACTTTCTTGCCGGCGAAAGAGTCTTCGGAGCTTTCCCAGGTTCGTATAGCGAAGTGATATCTCTTCCCGCCTCGTCACCGCTGCACCGCATCCCGTCACATTGGACATTTCCCGAAGCCGCCGGAATAGCTGCCACGCTCCCTGTCTCTTACGCATCGCTGCTCCGGGCAGGGCTCAAGCCTGGCCAGACTGTTCTTGTGCACGCAGCCGCAGGTGGGCTCGGCCTAATGGCTGTCCAGGTTGCGACGGCCATGGGGTGCCGAGCCATCGGAACGGCAGGCTCCTCGGAAAAGTGCGCCGTAGCCGCAGAGTTCGGGGCCCAGCCCTGTTTGAACTACACCCAGGAACCGGCTTGGTGGGAGCGTGTACTGGAACTGACTGAACATAAAGGGGTCGACGTCGTCTTCGATCCCGTTGGCCTCGTCGATCGAAGCCTGAAGTGCATTGCTCACAGAGGCAAGGTTTTAGTCATAGGCTTTGCCGGTATAGACGATAAGATGGAGCATATCGCCATGAACAGAGTACTATTGAAACAGGCCTCACTCATTGGTTATGTAAGTCCTCACCCTACCGGGCGCCGCCTCACTTGCTAAACCCCATTCTATCGACTAATATTAGCCCGACAGCGGTACGGTGAGAGCCTGCGACGATACCCGGGCGAGCAAAACATGATTTGGGATGAGTTGCATTCTCTGATAGAGAGCAACAAGATACAGCCTTCTATTTTTAGAACCAGCTATCACGGGCTCGACCAAGTCCCCCGTGCCCTCAAAGACATGGCAAACCGAAAGATATGGGGCAAAGCAGTCGTCACCCTGGACAACAGCATGGAAGCCACATCTCGGGCCAGAATCTAGGACGACCATGCTCGAGCCAAATGCGGTGAATGCTTCGATAGGTCAGGGATGACAGATCCAGCCAGATAGATTAGATGCGGCACCAATAACACACAACGATTACGACATTTCGTTACTCTTTTCTCCTCACTATTTCCATCGGATATAGCCATCCACCATCCCAGTTTTTTTTTCCTGTCACCGACCGAGGAACACTATTGAGTCTCGGAGGGCGTTGAGTAACCCCCACCTCGACTACTCTGCAGGACTCACAGATAGTTTTCTCCTACAGCCAGCCCGGGGGCCCATCCCTAAACGCCAGGCTTCGCGATGCATATACCACAAGTAACCCGCCAGTTCTATGAACAGGGCAGCAAGACGGTCAGACGGATGCTGCTTGTCGTCTCCGGGGCCCCTCAGACACCGGTCCGCCCACAAGTCTTGACGCCCCATAGGCCTCTGCCTGCACTCACTCCTAGCCACTCCCCCTGGTCGTTGCTCGAGAGGTGCGGGACCCACGCAAGGTTTCCGACCTCGTAATCGCACTGCCAGCTGGCATATGGGCTTCGCGTGTTATCCGGCTGGGCGGCACCGTTGGCAGGAGGGCCGCCGCTGAGCGAGTGGTTGTTATTATAGACGTCCCAAAGCAGCACCTGGCAGTCGTCTGCTCCTGAGGCTAGAACTCCTCGCCTCGTAGGCGACCACTCAATGGAATTAAGAGAGCCCCCATGACCGCGCAGCTCGAGAAGCGCCTGCCCGGGATGCCTTACGTCGAGGATTCGAATAACGTTGGAGTCTTGCGCGAACGTAGCCAGCAAATGGGTATCATGAGGAGAGGTTGCCAGTCTCAACAGAGGGGGGGGGTTCGACATGGTTTGTTGCGCGAGCGTGGGGCTGATGCGTCCGCCATTGGCGTCTTGTAACATGAGGTTAGTTTAGCAGATCCGATATGGCGACATGGGGAAGGGCATACCTCGATCATCCTTGCCGGTAGGTTCGTAGATGATGGTGCTATGCTCGAGGCTGCGCAGATCAAACATACGGACGCTTCCATCTTGTCCACAGCTCACAAAAACATCGACACTATTGGCGCAAAAGCGCACATCGTATACTTCTTTATCGTGGGCAATCAATTGCGTCTTGGCTGTCAATGACGGAATGTCCCAGATCGTGCAAGTGGTGTCGATACTAGACGTGATTATCAAACTCGGGGAGACCGTGTTCCAGTCCAGTGAAGTGAGCGGCGCCGTATGATCAGGGGTCTTCGAGTTGGAAAGTAGCGCGAGAGGCGTCAGTTTCGTGACAGCGGTATCTCTGCCCTGCCGGGTGATCGAGTTGCTCTGCGATACGGGGCTCTCGGAGGGGAGAGACCATAGGCGAAGGTGGTCGCCGGACGTCGCAAGAAGATCGGTTGACTGTTTCTGAGAAGAGGGTGGTTCCCAGAGCAGGCGAGTCACGGGATAAGAATGTGTGGCTTCTGCGACCTTTGAAAATTCGAGGTTGAACTTAGGGGTGCCCGGTTGGTAGACGTCGTTGGGGGTCGGCACCATCTGGGTATCGAGGATTTGGATCTGGAAGCAGAGAGGGGTTAGTTGGATCCAATAAGCAGCGGCATGTAGAAGGCATCATACGTAGTTGTGGCCGTCCTCTAGGTAGCTGCCGACGGCGAGTTTCCCTGCACCGTGGCCTTGTGGGGGCCACTTGCACCAGTCAAACGCGTAGAGAGCCCAAGGAGCGAGGTAATTGCTGGTACCCGGCTGGGCGTTGGCGAGCTCGTAGGCCACGCTCCCCGGCACGCCATCAGACATGCTCGAATCGGCGCGGGGACGGATATCGGCCAGGCCTAAGGGCGTGTTGGATATGTTTCGTTGCGAACCGGGAGCATTGTACTTTTGGTCTGGAGGAGACATGAACTGGGATCCTGAACCGCTTGGGGTGGTAGGGGTGTAGGGCGCAAAGGTCGAGGCACCTTCGTAGCCGGCAGCGGGGGAGGAGCGGGAGTAGCTGTGGGATAAGCTCAAGCTCGGGGGCTTCGAAGGCGTTTGGTAGTCTTGCGGCTGCTGGGGCTGCATTGTGGACAAGGTAGGCGCTGTGTTGGCGGTAAGGACTGGCGGGCGGTTACCGGGGCCGCCAGGTTGCAAGACGTTGGGCACCGACGATGTGTTCTGGTACTGGGGGACATTTGGCGATGCCTGGTCCAGCTTGATATGGGGAGCGGCGGGGGCGGTGGACGAGGATGAGTATTCGCGGGGCGACAGCTGACCATGCTGCATCATGCCCGCTGGCATGTGCAATTCTTCGTGCTGGGAGCTGTAGGTGCCGGCGCGCCGCGGGGTGCCGGACTGAAATTGTGGCGGCGACTGCTGCTGTTGCTGTTGTTGATTCATGGCAGCGGCAGCGGAAGAGGACGATGGGGATGGAGACGAGTGGTCCGGGAACAAGGCGATGGAGGGGGTAAGGCCCGGCGGCCCTGATGTCTCAGTCGCAGTGGAGCGTGCGGACAGCGAGTAGGTTGAGTCTCGGTGCGGCTGCAGGCCATGGGCCGGAAGCAGAGCGGCGGGAATGGAGGCACGCTGCTGCTGCTGAGAGTACGACTGGGATCGAGAATGGGCGCGGGGGTTGTTGGAGGAGAAGTGAGAATGCGAATGGGAATGGGAATGGGAATGGGCTTGGTGAGGCTGGAGGGAGCGGACGGAAGCGGAGTCGGTCGTGGCAGCGGCCGATAACGTGGCCGGGTTACTGTCTCTATCGGTGTCGTCCCTGTCCCTGGTGTTGTAGTACTCGTCGTCCCAGCGGAAGTTGGCGACGGGGGGTTCGTTGGGAAGCGATGACCCGGTCGCGGGTTTTGTCGCACTCGCGGCTCCTGGGGTGTACTGAAGAGACGAGGTTGGAGGAGAAGAAACGGGGCCAGAAGCAAGAGGAGGTTGGTTATGGTTGTGGTTGTGGTTGGGCTGGAAGTACCCAGACTGGCGGTGGTGCTGCCGCTGCTGCTGGGGAGAGGATGGCGAGGGCTGCGAGTACTGCAGCGACGCCGACGACTGCTGAGACTGAGAGTGGGATGACACGGCAGACGAAGAAGGCACCGGATTGGGCAGCAGCAGCGGGCGGGAAGAGTTTGAATTGGCAGTGGCAGCATCCGCCGGGAGGCTGGCACTGGCAGTGGCGGCGTTGGCAGTGGCGGCGGCAGTAGGGACACCAATGGAGCCCAATGCCTGTGCCGCCTGGTACAGCGCCGACGACGCGCTTAGCCGATGCTTATGATGAGGCCGCCACTGCTGCTGCGGCTGTTGCTGCGTCTCTGGGTCGATGCTCTGCTGCGAGGCCGAGCGCCGGTGGCCAAGAAAGTGCATCATTCTTTCTCTGTGTCGGAGCTTCGGAGTGCACGGGTGACGGGACAGCGCGAGGAGACGAGACAACACAGCAGCACTCGTGGATGAGATGAGTTGGCTAAAGGTCAGACGAACAACGATAGGATGTTTAGATTGAGAAACAAAACACGAGAAGAAGAGGGTGGGGAGAGGAAGGGGGAAGAAGGGTTCTAGAAAAAGAGAGGCGTGAGGATACGGTTGGAAACAAACGGCTCACGGGGGTCAAGGGAAGCGCGGTGCCGTCGGGAGATAGTCGACGTCGTCGTCGTTGTATCCTCCTCGACGAGGTCACTTGCAGCCTCTCCAATGCGGAAGAAGACGGCATACAGAGAAGCGAAGACGTCCGTGTGACGGGAATACGGCTTGACTTCTCTGTCTCCTGCTCTCGTGCTGTCTTGTCCCTCTGTATTGCTGTTGTTGATGTTGTTGTTGTCTGCGGTCAACATGCCCCGAGTCTCCATCATACCTGGGAAAAACCACTCTAAAGCATTGCACTGACTAATGGACACTAATCAACCAACTACTCTATGTACAGCCAACCGGTTGATAGAGATGGGAATGGGGATGGGGACGGTAAGGGACTGTAACAAGGACTGGCTGGGTCTGGGACCGGGGACTGAGGGGAATTGGGGCACGCGCGGACGTGGATCTGGGCAGGGACCGAGACGGAAACGCGGGTGCAAACGCGGCCGGGGATGAAGCATGGATACACGGGGCAGGGCATGGGGTGGAGGGGGATAGGAAATAGCCGCCTGTCGTAGATATTGGTTTTCTTGCAACAGGCAGCCCGACCTTGGCCTCGACACGATACACATCATCGCTAGCCACATCAACTCACCACTATTAGTGTCGTGTGTGTATAAATACACACAAAAAGGTTCCGGCTATTGGCGGCAGAATCGTTGCTGTGCAATACGTACATACAAATACGTCCAGTTGTACCGAGTGAGTGCCCCGGCTAACACGATGTGGTGCGGTAGATCTTCAAAAGGAAGAAACGGCTGGAAACTAAGTCAACCGCTGGGAATCAAGCAAGCCAAGGAACTGGCGACATCGTGCAATGGAATATAGAGAATTAGAATGAGAAAAACAGGCTCCTGCGTGTACGTTATACAGTAAACTGTCAATGAAAAAGGCTGTAGAATGCGTTTGTACCTGGTAAACAGATAGCAGCTTGTCAGCGGCTTCCAACCCCCCCGCCCCCCCGCCTGGTGACGTCTGTCTCGCATTGGCCAGTTCTACCCCTACCCACCTAGGTAGATAGGTACACCAAAAGATGCCGCCCCGTGCCGACCGGCACATGCTCAAAGCTCGTGAGCTCTTAATGGTTCGCTGCGGTACCTGTGTACTTCCTGTCACCTTTTCTACGTACCTACCAACCTACCTACCTAGGAGGAATCAGTTGCCTGCATCCATTTCTCACCTGGGTGTGCATCAATATTTCAACCGTTTTCTGTATCACCCTGCCACGCTGTATTCTTGTGCTCATCACTCATCTCGACGCCGTATCGTTGACCTTTTCCTCCCACAGCCGAACTCAACCTTACACCAGTGATCTATTCGCCAACTACTCCAGCTGACATTTGCTCACGTCCGCCTGCTATATAAGCGGCTCTGTCGCTTCCGGATGGCACCCAGCTCCCCTAGTTTTCTTGATCGATTCTCGCCCACACGTCAACAAAACCCCATTCTTCCGTTACACACGCCTCACGCGCGACGCTCCGATGACTACGACCTTGACGACCTCTCCCCGAGACCCGATGAAACTCCGTTGCTGCCAGAATCGCCACATCCGTCCATCACCATGTCCAAACGACGCTCTCCCTCTCCTACACATCCATGGGACGATGGCCCCTTCAGCCCAGAAGGCTCCGTCTCCAAGTTGAAGCCCAAGGCCTTGTTTGCCGGTCCGCCTCCTCCTATAGCTGCCTCCGTGTTGCTAAAACCGTCTGCCTCGCAGAGCAGGCGCGGTACTCGGGAGCGAACAACAGATACCAGTTATAGCACCAAGGCGATGGCGGCCGGCCGGGTTACGCTTGGGAGCATTTTGTTCGACCGCGGCTCTCACGATTCAAGCGCATCTCGCGTGGACTCGGTTTGGCGCAGCTTGCAACATCGAGAACGGTCTCTTCAGAAAGAAGTCCAACTTTTGCTTGACATGCAGGCCACCGGATTGGTCTCGGGCAGTGAATATATCGACTCCAGCGCTGGGGTTCCTGAAACATGGAGCGATTCTGGCAGTAGCACCCCAACAGGCACGTTTTACTCCACGGCAACTTCCAAATCACGAATGATGGCATCCCTAGACGTGCCAGCGCGCGCCACCTCTCGAGGCGACATCATACCTGTGCGACAGCCCAAGGCTCCAGGGCCGCAAGGCCTCCGTGCCGCCCGTAGCGGGCTGCGACGGGCGCTGGCGGCTCTAGCCGATCTCAAAGCTGAGGAGAACGAATACATCGAGTCGTCCCTCTTCCAGAGGAACAGGGCCCTTGCATACCTGGATAAATTGGATACTCGCAAGACTAGCATTTCGGCTGAACTCCACGGTTTGGCAGACGACGAAGAGGAGCCTTTGGCAAAGGAGCTCCGGGGCCTTAAGGAGCAACACAACGCCATCGACCGGGATATCTGCGAGTTGGAGGAGAAGTTGGTTGGCATGCGGAACCGTCAACGGTGGCTTGAGCGCACAATGGAAGATGTCCGTAATCGCCGAGAGGCTGGTCTAAGCGGCTACAGGGGCGCTTTGAAAGAGGTTGAAGGAGAAGTTGCATCCCTCCTGCGCCGGCCTCCCATCGAGCCACTGGATCTAGGAATTATCGAAGCCGTCTCACGCAGCGAATCTGGAAAAGCTACTGGCACTAAGGACTCCCCTGGAGGAGTTGAGTTCTTCTGTATGATACCAGCGCGGCGTACTTTGGCCATGGCAAAGGACTGGTGGGAAAGCGAAGTAGACTTTTTGCAGAAGCGCAAGGCGCAGGTTGACAAGGATCACGATGCGCTCGACAAAGGTATGGAGCTATGGCGGGAAACGATCAAGCTTGTCACCGAATTTGAAGCCGATTTGCGCCGGACATTAAGCGGCGGCGGCGGCAGTGCCGCTGCCGTGGGCAAGCAACCTCAGGTAGCACGGCAAGAAGGCGTACAGGCGCTGCTACCGCGGATGGGAAAGGTTATCCTGGAACTGAGGGAACATTTGAGGACAGCCGAGCGCAAGAGCTGGAATCTCTTGATTTGTGCCATTGGGGCCGAGCTCGAGGCTTTCCAAGAAGCCCAGAGTCTGCTTCGAGCGAGTTTGTCACAGCCCCAGGCAGCGGCTTCTATAGAAGATGTCGAGGAACCCTGGCACAACGGTGATGGTGAACCGCATTCGACGGCACAAGTGGAGCCTGGTGGCACAAGCATGGTGGAGAGCCATCACGACGAGAGTGACAATGAGGTTCCTGCCGATTTGCTAGTGTCGCGGCTGGAAGAGCAAAAGGATGGCCACTCCCATGTCGGGTCTCTACAAACCTCATCGTCGAGACGGGACAGCTACAATGAGGTGCCGCCAGAGTTCTTGGCGGAGCACAACGAGCACTTCGTTGCATAGACTGACTAGCCCGGTAAATGCTGGTGTAGCCTAGGCAAATGCATCGTTGGCCGAGGTACCGCTGTTGTGGCAAATTGCGCAGGTGGAAAGTATCGAGACTCTCATGGATTGGTAGGAGAGCATGGGCAATGTGCTAGCGACTAAACGCGTGTTTGCATGGAAAATCTCAAGTCCGATGCATTGAAGGGTGATACAGGAAAGTGGTACAGGAAAGTCATAAGGCAAAGGCAGCTCAGGGATAGGATACCCCGCAGATAATCGGCGTCAATCGAGATTTACGATCAAATGCAGATCTGGCTTGTTCCCCACGTTGCAGCGACGGACGTCGTCGCGAGGTAAGCAATCAAAGGTATGTTGCTTGGAGCGCAAGGAAACCGTGACTGTGGCGCACTGAATTGGTCGGTAACCTCGGCTATGCCTGTGTCTCGCGGAAGACGATCCCGAAAGTGGAGTCCAGAATCCCCGGTTGTACGGGTAGCACGCGGGGGGAGACCGTGGTTGTGGCCTATGCCGAAAAAAGCTGCTGATAATGATAAAACCAATAGCTTGCCGGCTGGCGACTCTTATTTCCTTTGTAACCCACAGAATGCAGCTACAGAATGTCCGAATTACGCCTATAACGCCAATAGAGAAAGAGAGAGCGAGAGCGAGACAGCGAGAGGTTCAAGAACGGCAATAGACCAACCCACGAGAGCCAGGCCACCCAACGTGCAAAGACGAAACACATCACACCGCCGAGCGGTGTCCTTATACCACATTCTTCCGAGCAGCCGCCAACAATTCCAGCATTGTATTGCGGCGAAGACCGAGGTTGACGTGTGCGGAGATGAGGGGGGGGGGGGGTTCGAAAACGAATCGTCGCCATGAAAGGACGGAGGAATTCGTCAACCGTGTATTGCATCATTGTCGATTTACCGCGTACGTTCAAACCAGCCGCTCGAGCCGGCGATGGCAACCGACTGATCCATCACCCACTCGCCAACGCCGAGGTACTTGTCGATCCACTTCGAAACGTCCTTGTTCTCGCCAGCAGCTCTGTCCGTCTTGAAACTGGGTCTGGTGATTCCCAGATTGGGCACATGTCAGCCGCGCTGTATCTTGTCTGTCTTGCATTCGAGGCCAACTCCGCATCGCGAAGCACGACAACTCACGTCAGGCCGGTCGATCGCTTCATTCCAGCGAGAAAGGCAGAGACTGGAGAGAGAATGGAGTGTTAGCCGACAGATCGATATGCGCACGACACAGCACAGCAGCACGGGAGAAAGAGGGTGAACCAACAGAGCACCGCATCGAATGCGTAATGTGTCAAACGTCCAATCTTCGACCACAGGCCCAAAGTCAGTAAATTAAGGAGCTAGGACGAGGTTAAGACTGCGCAAAGCAACGCCGGCGCTAAGTAGCGAGCGAGTGAAGCACAACAGCAGGCTCGCCAACAGCCAGACGAGAGGAGGCTGGACCAACCATGGTGGAAGTCGACCGAGAAAGGTTTGTTCTGTCTTTTTCCTCTTCTGGTTTTCGTCCCGTGCAAGGGGATGCTATTTATCGATGAGTGGTTTGAAAGTGCGGCAGTATCAAAGAGACAGTCGATCTCGTTGGAGGCTAGGGTCGGAAAGTCGATTGGGTATTGTCATGGAACAAGCTTGCCTGGACACGCGAGGTGAGGTGGGCACCGAAGGCTGAGGACCCCATGCCACAGACCACTGACAAGGAGCACCAGTGTGTGTGCAGCTGCCAGCAGCGGTCCAAGTGGACTGTGCACCCCTTCCCATCAAACCTCAGGCTGCCACCACGCCGCGAACAGCAGGTCATCCCCGATAAGCGATAAGAAACGTTGGCAGGTGACTCTCTAAGTGGCTGAAATTCCGGTCTATCTACCCACCTTCTCACCTGCCTGGAGCAAAAGCCTCAGTAGGAACCAAGCTTCAACACTTAGCGGTTTGCTGTTAATCAAGCTTCGGGTCCGAGTGGAAAAGGAGAGTACCAAATTGTTGCGAGCCTGGGATCCAATTTTGCTCACAGATCTACCTTTGGAGCGGGAATAATACCTGAGCACTTACTTGGGATTGCGCCCCCCTCGACCCTTCGACCTGATAAGGCACAGAGTGCGGGAGGGATGGGGGTGTTAGAATGCGACTCGGGTCTAAGTTATCGAGACAGTTTGATTCGCGTCACCAACAACTCGGATTGGCTTGCACCAACGCCAATTGTCAAGGGACTGGGCGCACGGTGGACCACCACACTTTTTGCAACCCCACAATCGCTGGCTACATAGATACAGTACCTATGCTGGCTGGACTTTTGCTCCTCCGCGGCACGGGAGCTGGGAAGGACCGACATTACACCTACCCATGGTGGTCCACCACTGCTTCATCAGCATTTTCGTTCGCGACTATGTCAGATTAAGCGGTCGATTTTTGCGGGCGGGAGTCATGCACAAATGCACTGTTGCCATTTGCCGTTTTTGATGAGAGCACGCATGCCAAGTGGGCTAAGGGACCTCTCCACCCAACAGCAAACGCCCTTTTTTTCTTCTTTTTTTCTCCTTCTGTTCCGCGGGAGGAGGGAGGGTTTTCCTTCGTTCCCTTTCGGAGTTGGCGGTCCGGTTTGGCGCTACCATTCCATTGGCCTTGCGAAAGGCAAAGATTAAAACATGCAGGTTGTGCGTGTGTTCAAGGCATGACGTCTGACTTGTTGAGCGTTAGGGATTTTAAACCCCGCCGAGCCCAAGGAACACGGCAGCTAGTCCGGGACTCCGTATCAGAGAACCTGCCTACCTACCTACCTACCTACCTACCTTGGAGTGCAAGTGCACGACGAGATATAAGGAAGAGAGAAAGGGCGAAAAAAAGAACGGACTACATACCTTACCTTGATGAGGCAATTGATTGCTCGATGGAAGTCTTACATCCCTCCTCATTCGCACGGGCCAGCAGCTCCCATCCTTCACTTTATTGTCATCGGTACCTAATGTTGTCAAGGGGATCTACCCCTTCCTCCCTCTCAATCGGCACGCTTCAGCATTGAAAAGGCAATAAATAGCTCGACTGAGGCAAGTAGATCAAACGGATGTCAGTGCTAGTTTGTGTTGCGTCGCGTCTACCCTTGCTGTTTCTGTTATCGTTTTCGGTTTCTCTCACAAGCTTCCATTTGTTCTGTCATCTCTCTGGCCTGGCCCAGTGCCCCTGAGCTACATTTCAAGATATCTTGGTGTACCTAAATTCATACATACATTTATGTACCTTGTTCTGTTTGGGTATACCTTGTGCGGCTCTGGTTATTTCTGTTGGTTGTCCGCTCCAGCTTGAAGCTGATGGATGTGCTTGGCGAACTTCGAGGGGAGTTGAGTATTTCGTGATGCGATACCTCCTCCCCATCTCCCTGCCTCTGCCTCTTTCCATCTTCCTCCTCTCTCGTCATATGTGAGACGTGAGGTGAAGGTGAAGTGAGGTGAGGTAATGTGAGGAGCAATCGACGAGAGGTGCTCTCAGCACACTCACCTCATGCTGGTGGGGGCATGTCCCGCACCTGCCGCGGACTGGGATTGAGAACTCAGTCCAGACTGTGGATACCTCACCTTGACGCACAGACCGCTGTGTTGAATGGAGGGGCAAGGGCAACCACGTCCCCTCAGCAGCTTTCCCACCGCAGCAGGGAAGTTCAACGAGGGGCAAAGCGGCGGGCCACCAGGAGGAGGGTCGGAGAGAGAAAACAGTGAAGAGAAAGAAACACCGACACGAACGCCGAGGAGTGGGAAGTACCACAGCCCGCGCGCCAGCGACCGCAGCTGCACCACCACCGGCACCGGCACCAAGACGTAGCTTCACCCGTTCGGACCAGGAGCAAATTGTTTCTCGTCCTCCCGCCTCGTGTCTTGGTCGTCAACAAATACCTGTCCGAGGCTTGCTGTCTCTGCATGAGTCCTACTTGAATTCGCTTGTCAGCCCCGTTGGTCGTTGACTTTCTTGTTTTATTGGCGTGCGTATCTCTAATCTCTCCCTCTCTCCCTCCCATCTCTTATTAAATCCTCCCCATCTACCCATCTTTTCAACCTTACCTCTTCCACTCTCGTTCTCTCTGCATCCCTTCTCAGCCACCCCACTCTCCCAGCAGGATTCAACAGCTGCAGTAGACCGACCCCTCCCCCTCCTCGTCCCGCCTCGTCCACCTCCAACAGTTAGGCAAAGAGAGAAAAAAAAATCCCTCCCAAGCTCACGTTCTTCCTCCTAACGACAACCTTTTTCCTTCCCTTTCCTCCCTTGCCACCTCCGCCAAACCACCAACACATTTCAGACATCAACAATGGCTGCCACTGCCAAGGACCACCTCGATGTCGGCGGCAAGATTGCCTGGCTTTCCAGCCTCGACACCGCCTACCAGCCTGAGAAGAACTACCGCCGTTCTTCCATCATCTGCACCATTGGCCCCAAGACCAACTCTGTTGAGGCCATCAACGGCCTGCGCAAGGCTGGTCTGAACGTTGTGCGCATGAACTTCTCGGTAAGGCCGATCCTATCATCCAAACCCAAAATCCCGCATTTCGTTGACCCTCGATCGTGCAGCACGGTAGCTACGAGTACCACCAGTCCGTTATCGACAATGCCCGCGCTGCCGAGAAGTCTCAGCCCGGCCGCCAGATTGCCATTGCCCTCGATACCAAAGGCCCCGAGATCCGCACCGGAAACACGAAGAATGATGAGGATCTCCCCATCGCCGCCGGCAAGGTGCTGAACTTCACTACCGACGAGAAGTACGCCGCGGCTTGCGACACCGACAACATGTAAATGAACCCCCCCCCCCCCGTCGTGCTGTCTGCCTCCCCCGCCTCGTACGCTAACCTCCCCTCGTTCACAGGTACGTTGACTACAAGAACATCACTAAGGTCATTGAGCCTGGCCGCATCATCTACGTTGATGACGGCGTTCTTGCCTTCGACGTCCTCAAGGTCAAGGATGACAAGACCGTCGAGGTCCGTGCTCGCAACAACGGCTTCATCTCCTCCAAGAAGGGTGTCAACTTGCCTAACACCGATGTTGACCTTCCTGCCCTGTCCGAGAAGGACCAGAACGACCTTCGCTTTGGCGTAAAGAACAACGTTGACATGGTCTTTGCCTCGTTTATTCGCCGTGGCCAGGACATTAAGGACATCCGCACCATTCTTGGCGAGGAGGGCAAGCACATTCAGATCATTGCCAAGATCGAGAACCGTCAAGGTCTCAACAACTTCGAGGAGATCCTCGCCGAGACGGACGGTGTCATGGTTGCCCGAGGCGATCTCGGTATCGAGATTCCTGCCGCCGAGGTATTCGCTGCCCAGAAGAAGATGATTGCCCTCTGCAACAGGGCCGGCAAGCCTGTCATCTGCGCCACTCAGATGCTCGAGTCCATGATCAAGAACCCCCGCCCCACCCGCGCCGAGATCAGCGACGTCGGTAACGCCATCACCGACGGCGCCGACTGTGTTATGCTGTCTGGTGAGACCGCCAAGGGTAGCTACCCCAACGAGGCTGTCTCTGAGATGCACGAGGCCTGCCTCAAGGCCGAGAACACCATTCCCTACGTCTCCCACTTCGAGGAGATGTGCACCCTTGTCAAGCGCCCCGTCAGCGTTGTTGAGTCTTGCGCCATGGCTGCTGTCAGGGCCTCTCTCGACCTCAACGCCGGCGGTATCATCGTTCTCTCCACCTCGGGAGAGTCCGCACGCCTGTTGTCCAAGTACCGCCCCGTTTGCCCCATCTTCATGGTCACAAGAAACGCCTCGGCATCTCGCTACGCTCACTTGTACCGCGGTGTATACCCCTTCCTGTTTCCCGAGGCCAAGCCCGATTTCAGCAAGGTCAACTGGCAGGAGGATGTCGATCGCCGCATCAAGTGGGGCGTCGAGCACGCCCTGGAGCTTAACGTCGTCAGCAAGGGTGACACTCTCGTCGTTGTCCAGGGCTGGAAGGGCGGTATGGGCAACACCAACACCCTGCGTATTGTCAAGGCCGACCCTGAGCACCTCGGCATCGGAACGTTGTAAATGAGCCGCAGTTCGTGAGTGAGTGGGAGAGAAAAAAAGACTGCCCGCCGGCATGTGGAAGATACCAAAGTACCTAGTTTAACTGTGATAGACGATGGCGGGCCCTTTGCCCAGGACACGAGTATGATTTGCACATGAATAAAATTGACATCATTTTAACAAAGAGTCGCTGGTGTGCTTGCGACAGTTCAATTTTATTTATTCGTCTGAAGATGAGTCGACGGGTGATTGTTTGGACAGGAGAGCAGGTCCGCCGCGTACAATGCGTATTGACAACTTTTTCTCCGAGCTTGAGACGGAACGTCTGGAACGAACGAATCAGGGACGAACGACGGGCTCAGGCGTCCCCAGGGGGGGGGGGGTTGAAAGTAAAGTAAGGGATACAGTTCGTGCTGTTCGCATTTTCGGATGACTTCGAATACTGCTTCGGGCGCCTAGCCGGCCGGGGCGTTAGTTGATAATCCTGACGTTCTTGTCAGGAGGATGGGGGTTTTTTTTTTTTTTGCTACATTGGACAGCATGCCTCGGTCTCGACTAAAACCCCTGAGCAACCCCAACTAACATGTCAATTTCGCCGGCTCCCGGACCCGTACTCGCCGGTCCGGCGAGCGAGTGGGTCGCGGATCCGGAGCTCAACTTGGCCTGGCACGGGTGGTGGGTGGGATGATAAATATCGAACATCAAGAACAAAAAGAAAGAATAAGAGGGAGAGGAAAAAGGAGAAACCCGCCAAAAAGGAAAGAGCAGACAGATGGACTAACCACGAGAACCGTTGACAACGATCGATTTATTGGTGGCCACAGATCTCTATCGGAACTTAATGTTAAAGCGGAAACCCGCAAAAGTCTCGCCCTGTTCTACCGATAAGTATGCGGCCGGCCCTTTCTATTAATTTCTTGGGCACCATTGTCGAGGCAACTTGTGCCCCTGGGGGTGGCAACGTGTCCGAACGACTTTATCCGATTAGAAGCCATTGTAAGAACGGCCCACGATTGCAGAAGCGACGCTTAGACAGTCGGGATGGTTTGTTGCACACTGTGTTCCCACACAGTGTCTGATGCCTACTCACCTGAGGGAATGGAATGGAAGCGCGAAATTTTTAGGAGAGAAACCCCGCGATGCCAACGTCGTCGCACAGTGCTGATCTCATCGTTGCAAGCCCCGCCAGGAATTTCTGAAAGTCTTGCTTCCTCAACCCCGCGTCATACGTCCATGATCCACGACAGCGCAATCGCGACCTCGTAACCACCTTGCCCACACCAATTCTTAACCAATTTTTGGACAACCCTCCACCAACCAAAGCCCACGAGAACCAGGCATAATGGCGGCCCCCGTTCCCACCAACTTTGACGCTCAGGATGCAGACAACCTAGAGGATGTAAGCCATCACGCTACATGTTCCCCCCTTCCGGCCTCCCGCTATGGGCCGCCAACACAACGCGCTGACCCATCTGGCGTATAGATCGAGAAGCAATTCGCCGTCAAGGGTGTGTATACTACGCTGTTGCTCGTCAAGTGCGGTATTTAGGACTCAGCTAGGAACTAATCAGCCTCATATTCTTGCAGTCGTCCAGCACATGGAGACCTACTGGAACATCTTGGAGAAGGTCAAAGGCTCCTCGCTGCGCCTGACCAAGATTGACGACGAGATCTACGAGCACCTGCAGAAGGACTTTCCTGAGTTCGACCCCGCCGCCACCATCAACGAGGACGAGATGAAGAGTAAGGACGGCAAGGAGCGCTGGCGCAAGTTTATGATGGCCTACGAGAAGAAAGTTGATGACTACAACTTCGGCACCATGGTGCGCGCCAACCCCAAGTTCGAATACGGCCAGAATGAGGTCATCTTCGGTTAGTCCTCCTCTCGCTTTTTTCATCCTCACTTTCCTCCCTTGAAAGCGTCAACTGATTCCTGTCCTAGCCCCACGGATGCAGTTTTATGCCATCGAGATTGCCAGAAACCGCAAGGGTCTGAACGACTGGATTTACGAGAAGGCGCAGGCTGCCAAGACCTCTAGCTAAACCGGTCCCGCTTCACTCGAGCCCTTCGTTTGTGTAACGACGACCTAAACAGCCCCGACTTGCGATGCAATTCACGTGCACCCTCGGCCAGAAAGTGCTTCGCCCGAGGTCGATTGATTATGAGCCATCGAGCCGACTCATGATCGACCGAATGGAGTGGCTCAGAACCCAGAGTCCAATATTCTGGGAAAGGGGTGTTCGGGTTTGGTCACCCTGTTGGCTGCATGGCACGACCCCACTGGCCTCGTTGTGCAGATGGTCCTCGTCTAAATGGCAGGTCTCTAGCGCGTGCCGAGTGTGGGACTTCCCGGGCTTGGATGGCAGACAATATCATGTCGCTCCGATGGAGCATCACATCAGGCAACAAATCATACATAGGACGTATGTCGTCAGACCCACGACGCATATGATGAATACTACAGATGTTACAGCACTCCTGTCTACGCAATGCCTCCTTGCTTACAATTCCTGGTTTACCAGGGTCGAGAAGACACTGTTGTGAGACTGCAGCTCGTGAAATGTCCCCTCGCCTACCACGCGGCCAGCTTCTAGCACGACGATGCGTTGAGCTATACGCATCATTTTTCTGCGGTGGGTCGCGACCACAACGCTCATCTCACGATCCTCCGCGCTTGCCAGCATATCGATGATCGTCTGTCTGATCAGGTCTGCCGATGCGTTGTCTAGAGCACTTGTCGGCTCATCTAGTATCACGAGCCGCGGTCGTCATGCCAGTGCCCTAGCTATGCATACTCGTTGTGACTCTCCTCCCGAGAGACTCTGGCCACCGTCTCCGACGAGCGTATCGTAGCCTTGTGAAAGGGATGTGATGAACTCGTGGATTCCCGCCTCTCGGGCAGCCCTTATCAAGTTGGTCCTTTGGCGCCAAGGCGAGGGTTCTGGCAGTCCGTAAGCGATATTCTCTGCTATCGTCGCAGGGAAAAGGAATGGGGTCTGCGGCACATAGGAGATGTGCGAGCAGAACTGCCTCTTGTTCATTTGATCAGAGGCGATGCCCCCAAAGGTGAGTTGGCCCGATTTGGTCCCGCCTGTTGGACCAAGCCAAATTGGCTCGTAGAGCCTCAGGAGAAGCGAAATGATGGTACTCTTGCCACATCCGCTTGATCCCACTATCGCTACACACTTCCCGTTGCCAATACACAAGTTGACATTGCGCAGAGCTTGGTGCGTGGGTTGCGACGGATAGGCAAAGGTAACATTTCGCATCTTGACCGGGAACAAGGACATTGGCCTTCGGGAACCCCCCGTAGGCAAGACATTTTGATCTGTGAGCGTCGCGAGAAAGAGCACGCGAGTTGCGGCGGCTTGCGATGCCGCTACTTGGGGGATCATTCCCATCAAAGCGGCCGTCTGGCCAACACAGAAGAGGAGCAGGTTCGCAACTTGCTGGAGATTGTTGGCTGACATCTCGAGTTCTTGCGCTGCCAAGTACATCCCGTACCAGCCAAAGAGTGCAACAACGAAGAAGTCGATGGACTGGCTGAAGCCAAAGAGTGGCCCCAAGAATAGTCCCCTCTGCAGCCCGAGTTCGTATGCTGATTTTGCTGACTGCACATGCCGCGCGCAGAAATACTTTTCAAGTGTAAAGGCTCTAGTGACACGGATGTTTATGAGCGCCTCATGCGTGATAGACGCCGTCTCTGCCGCCCCTCGATTGCAGGCCGCCTCCCACTTGGTGCCGACAACCGAGAGAGCCGTAAGGGCAGCCATTACGACGAGAAAGCTTGACAGGGCGACCAGTGTGAGTTTCCGTGAGATGAACAGGGCCCATCTTGTCGATATGGTGACTATGACGATAACCATGAGAAAGATGGGCACAAACCGTGATACCAAGTTCCTCATCTCTTCCGCGTGTCTGACGTCTCAACAATTTGCCTTGCCGAGTTATCGGGCTCGTCAAACCATAGCCTTTGTTGTTGAAGAGTACGCTTCATCCCTTTCAGACGAAGGGTATTTGCCCAAGCCTGGCCAACATGCTCCATGAAGTATCGTCCGAGGAACACAGATACACCACTGAGGACAGCAACCAGTATGAGACAGACGGCCCATTCTTGGCCGGCGGTAAATTGATCTCCAGTCGCCCAGAATACAGTAAGGAGTTGAGCGAAGCAGAACGATGACACAGGCGTACATCCTCCAGCGACAGAGCAGAACACCAAGCCCATAGCGAGCCTGGTTCTGTTCTCGCTAGCCAAGTTGGGCCACACGGTCTGGATGACAGCCCATGTAGACTTGGTGACGAGATATGGCGGTTCGTTCATCGGTCTCTTCTCCCCTCGCTTGCACTTAGTGACTCTCTCGTCCACATGGCCACCAACCTGCCGCCGACGGCGTGTAGGTTTGTTTTGCCTGGTGCTCTGTACGATACGCCCTGCGACCTGGATGGCTTCGAGACTTGTCCTTCCCGAAGACACAGAGGGCTTGGGTACCTGATTTGATTGTAACCCACCTTGACTTATGTGCTGAAAGGCCGGCTCCTCAGTTCTATAGCCAGTGTTCTGGCGGCCTTTGCTTTGCGCCCAAATGTCTGTCGAAAGGAGGGCTGCTCCGAGCGAAAACCCCAATGAGATTCGACGTCCTTCACCCGAGCGTGACTGATGTAGCATTGCGTTGGTTGTTTGGTCGACAAGTGAGTCGAATGAGCAAGAGCTGGGGGGGTTGCCACAAACATCTTCGTCTGCTCTTTGTTGTCCGCCAGCTTCGTCTGGGCAAGCGATGAGACTTGCAAACCGGCCGTCAAGATCTTTGGATATACCATCACGGGTGCCTTCTTGAATGACACGACCACGATCCATGACATACACGTAGTCGTCTTTTCCGATTTGAGAGACGTCATGCGTGATGATGATTGTCGTCTTGCCTCTTCGCCAAGCCTGGACTGCGTCCATAACCAATAGCTTGCTTTCTTGGTCCAGCCCGCTCGTGATTTCATGCAATACCAGAATTGGGGGGTTTCGCAGTATTGCCCGTGCCAGAGCAAGTCTTTGGACCTGCCCGCCGCTCAATTCGTGTCCAGCTGGACCAATCCTGGCCTCTATCCCGAGGGGGAGTGATGTGAGGGTGGACTGTAGAAGCGACATGTTGTAAGCCGCTTTGACATCGTCCGTTGCTACCTGTTGGTCTATGGTAATGTTCCAGAGCACGGTATTGTTGAATACCATGCTATCTTGCTGGACGAGAGTTACGTTCTTCCGCAGCCACTCCTTGTCCAGTGCCTCGAGTGGCCGTCCATCGATAAATATCTCGCCCAGAAGGGGCTCGTAAAAGTTGACCAGGAGACTGCCCAACGTACTCTTTCCAGAATCGCTACTTCCGAGAACGAATCGCGTCTCGCCGGCAGGGAAGTTGAATGACGAACTCTGCGAACCAGCTGGTCTGGTTCAGAGGGATATGCGAAGCTCACCTGACGATGTCAGCACGCCAGGTCCTAGTAGTCTGAGGGTTACTCACTTGCTTCACTTGGACCTCGCCAACGCAAAGTCCAGGGCCGAAAACGCCTGCAGACTTTCCCTGAGGGCCCTCGGCCAATGGTCCTTCCATCACCTGCATGAGTGTTTGGCCCGCAGACATGCCTTTGGCAAGCACAAGCCATTGTGGGAGCACATTGTAGATTGCCTCTAGAGCTGTCAAAGCTGCGTATAATGAGGCGAGGATCGCTGAAGCGTTCTCCCCTTTCATTACGAGCCAGAGACCGAACCAGAAGCCCCCGGCGAACATTGCTGATACCTAGACCCCAGTCACAGACATCTGAATGGCGTTGCGGCGGGCTTGCACCAGGTACAGTTCCATAGAGGCATCCGTGAACTTGCTGTATGTCCGCATCTCCTGGCTGAAACCGTTAAGCACCTTGACTAGGTTGATTCCTGTGACGCAGGCGTGAACTAGCTTGGAAGCATCGGCGAGATGTTCTTTTTGCTGCATAATTGCAGGATGGAGTCCCCGACTGGTCAATGTTAGAGCGACGGCGGCGAATGGGACCGAAGCAACGAGTGCGAGTGTCAACTTCCAGGTTACACTCAAGGCCAGGGCGAGTGATGCAATCGAGGTAGCAATATCGATCACAAGGAACCCAAAGACCTGGGACGTTGCTGTCTGGAGTTCCCGTATTTGCCTTTGTGGGTTAGAGGTAGAAAGCCAAGGGGCTAGAAATGGATGGCTCACGCTTCGGTTCTTACAAGGAGGCCAGGAATTCCGTCCGTACGCTTATCGTACCAGCTCATTTCGTGAGCGAGTAGCCTTGAAAATACACTCGTCCTCGCGCTTTTTGCTTGGAGTTCCCCAAATACTACCCAGCTAGATAAGACAAAGGCGTTGCCTACAAGAATTCCAGCCCCGAGGCAGCAGATGGTAATACTCAACTGCGAGGCTTGGGTGATGGTGTCTGACGAGCCGGACACTTCACTGCCGTAGTTCGAAATGATCTGAAACATCTGGCCGATGACCACGGCAAACGATGTTCGTAGAGCAGCACAGATACAGGCTGCTTAAATACCGGCAATGAGGGTTGGGAGGTGATGGAGCTTCGAGAATGCGAAGAGACGTATCCATGACGGTTTTCGATGTGATACCGAATGAGATTTTCTCATGACGACAACTACTCTATGATGGGATTGAGGAGCAGTCGGTTCCAGAAGTGGTTGAGGTGTAGAAACAGTGGAAGCCGCGTCTCCATTCACGAGCAGTGTGTCCTGTAAAGATGATTTGAGGCAGCGTGGGGATGAAGGAGAAACGGGACAGGTGTTCAAACAGCATGATGTCGAGACTGATGCAAGGCTTGCGGTCAAGACGCTGTCCTGTGCTCGTCTTCAATTTGCTGTTCCCGATCAGCTTTACGGAGAGCAAGGGCCGGCTGAAGCAGGCGAGCATTGCCATGAAGCGGAATGGTAAGGGGCTCGCTCGATGCGATATTCTCCATAACCTATGCATATATATGTAAGTATGTATAACAGAAAAAGTCCTCCAGACCGTCAAAATATCCTTGTAGAACAATACAACGTACTGCTTGTGTACATTGTCAGTGTTGCCCGGGACGAAGAAAACAGGGGGGGGGAACAGGAACCTGCCGTGGAAGTTGCGATCACTATGCTCCTGCTTCCCAAATCGTGCCTGCCTTAAGTCGTGGTTTTTCATCCGACATCGACGTACTTTGCTCCCTCCTTGGCTGTTTGCTTCCTGCCCAAGCCTCACTTGTGACTTGCTCATCTTCATACCTCTCTCTATTTTGCTTACTCGTCCATCTCCCTGGTCCTCGTCTCTTCTCGACCTTACCCAGACTTCCTCCCCTTACCTCTTTTCTACGTACAACTCCCCAGCTTCCCCCGTTGCTCTACATTTTGAATTGGCAATCGCCCAGCTTGGCTGGCTGTCGCTTCTTCTTCCAGACACCGCCCTCTCGCCTGGGCCGAGCTTTCTCATGGCCTAAGAATTGAATCGCGCCTCATCATTGTCAGAGCAGGCCGTCATTTCCAAACATCAATAGCGGCTTGACACCTGGGCTCCTGCCTCGTTTCTCACCATTCCAAACCTACCCCCAGCCTTATCCCTTTGTCAGTCGCGATCATGCAGCACCATGTCGTTCAGTACGACGACAGCGACAACGGCGATGACGACGGTGGATTCCCTGTTTCCTACGCCGTTATTCGCTTCTCCCACAATGGTGGAACTTTCGAGACGGGAGGTCCAGTCATATCTCGCGTCCCTCGCGTCTCTCGCGTCAAGACAGCTACTGGTGAGTCTGCCGTTGCCTCTTCGGAATCCAATTCCGAATGGTCATCTTTACTGACACTACATCTTAGTGACAATCACTGCCGCCGAGTCAACCCAGACGGCAAGCTCGACCACAATTTCGTCGTCACTAACTACGGACACGGCCACCGTCACTGCCTCGTCCATGCTCTCTGTCACGCCATCGTCTGCCGCTATAACATTGGTGACTTCTTCGACGCAGATCACCTCGCTGCCCACGTCGACTGAGTCCGCCCCCGCGGCGGCCCAGGTCTCAGTTCCGGTCAATACTCTTATTGCCATCATCGCTGGCACTGTCGGTGGCCTCCTGCTCTTCGTCTTCGTGGTTGCTGTCATTCATGCTTTTGTACGCCGCAAACGAATCGTTCACGACGAGACCCATAGTCCTATCGGCGCTGATACCATTATCGAGAAGGGAGGCTCCTCCAGTGAGCGGCAGCAACACCATGAGAATAGCGGCAATGTCGGCAACAGAGGTATCTCCCAGCCATCCTATATCGCGCATCCGGAGCTTGGTATATCTCAGCAACATCAGACGGCAAACAACATGCCTGCTGGTGATATCCGCAGCCGGCCCACCGCGCACGATGTATATCCAACACAGGTCATTGCCGAGCTTCCCGCCGGTCCGCACTTTGGCCAGTCACAGCACGGTTAACGAGGTTGAGTTGGCCTGGAGAAGAAATGCTCGAGAGGGAAAGGTTGAATGAGACAAATAGACTGAACAATGAGCAAAAAATGGAAGCAGGACTCAGGATTTACTTGTGTGTGGAGCTACACAGTTGGCTCTGAGCTGGCCAGTGTTCGGTCCGTTGAGTGTCTCCCGCCGCGTCGCGTCGCTAGCAGATCTGATGAACGAGGGACCACCCACGCAGCCGCGTGACCTGGGATGTCGTCAGCTTGGTTGTATGGCGGTTGAATAGCGGTCAAGGGCTTCACGGGAATTGAACGGCAATGAACTTGATGCCAGCGGGCCCACTGAGCATGTGCGACATGGTTCATACAAGGCCTTGCTATACTTGGGGCTTGATTGGTTGTTGTAAACCTTGGCAACTTTGCACGTGAAAGGGTAACCCGGCACGCTTTGGTAGAAATACACCACCACCACCACCACCACCAAGTTGGCGTCACATCACTTGCGAGACTAGACGTTGTTCATCCATCATAGACTCTCAGAGCTCCGTAAGTACTTACCGACGTTTATGGGAAGCAGCCATTCTGGCGACTGATTCGCTTGGAATACAGTGAGAACTGCCACGAGACACAATGGGGTACTCCAGGTGAGCTTGACCAACGCCGTAAACTGGTTGGCGCTGTTGGCTAGGGAATGCACTAGCACGTTGTCAGTCGCCAGTGGGGGCGAACAGTTCGAGATCTGGCGGTATTTCCAGATGTCTCCACGCACATCTTCGGGAATCACACTTTGCCCCCTGTTTCTTCAAGATCCCCGTCGTCGAAATGCACTATGAGATGAAAGGCTTTGAGATATCGCAGTCCATGAGATGGGGCATCGATGCCCTCGTCTACGTCTTGTGACCAGACCCGCCCTTGCGTTTGATCTTGCGATCTTCTGGCACCGTATCGTACCTAAACCCGCAGTGCCCCTGCAACAGGGCACAGCCGCTGCAAATGCAACCGCCGTGGGTCCTGCATCCAACATCGTTATTCCCGTTCGCAAATCCGGCCCTTGTACCGATCTTCCTCTTTTACTTACACACTGCTTTTGGGGTCACGCTTATTTATATACAGCTCCCTCATTACAAGCCACTATAATGCTCGTTTACTTCTGTTCACTCACTCATCTTTACCCACCCGTGAGGTGAAGGCCATGGATCCTGCGTCGACTTCAATCCGCACTCGGCCTGCAAATTTTGAGATTTCATCAAGTTCTCGAACTTCCCAATCGTCTGCCCTTGTATATCAGTCATGGCAAACGTAGACAGGGATACTGAAAAGACGCCCCGGACAACCGACCTCTTATCGATTCCATGTGGCTGTCCCAAGCTTGTCGGGGTGGTGCCCCCTCTTGACAACAATAGTGCCATCACATATCGATATTTGAGCTTCGATACGCTCCTTCCCGAACCGGCAGACATTCTATTTCATGGCGCAGCCGGATCATCAACAAAGCCGACGGTCCCGAATCTGTCCAAATACACATCTCCTCTGCAATGGCCTCACTCGCGCAAATCCTTGATGCTAGCGCTTTCGTGTATCGCCACCTTCCTCACTGCTTATACAGCCGGCTCGTACTCCCCACCGTCATATATCATGGCCGATGACCTTGGTACTTCCCAGCTTTTGGTCTTGGTGGGAATAACAACCTTCTGCGTTGGGTTCGCTCTCTCGCCCATGGTCCTGGCGCCATTATCAGAAATATATGGCCGTTATCCGGTTTTCGTCATTTCTGGGGTAGTTTATGTGACCTTTCAGGCCGTCTGCTCCGTTGCACCAACTCTGGCTGTCATGCTCATCGCAAGATTTCTTGTTGGCGTCGGCGGCTCCGTCTTCAGCTCCGTAATCGGCGGCGTCATCGCAGACCTGTGGCCAAAGGAGCAGAGAAATACGCCTATGGCCCTCTTCAGCGGTGCGGTGCTTGCGGGCACAGGGGCCGGCCCCTTAGTGGCGTCTCTTGTGGTGAAGCGCATGGGTGTCGAAAATGGAACGATGGCCTGGAAATGGATCTTCTGGCATCAGGTTATCATCGACACTGTACTTGTTGTTGCTCTTGCTGTCCTCTTCGAAGAGAGCCGGGGGTCGGTGATCCTATCACGAAAGGCCAAGGACCTGAACGTCTGGTACCAGGCAAGCGAAGACTCGGGTTACTATACAATGTGGCCTGAAGACATGGAGGAGACCAGCGGGGACACAGACACGACTTCAGAGTCAGGCGATATCCGATGGTGCTCTTACTCTGGGTCGGCAACCCATGGTTCAGCTTGCGGCTCAAGTTGTTCATGTCCCGCGCGGTGCAGACCCAGGAGACTGCGGTGGCTAGTAAAAGATGATGAGAAACGAGCGTCTCTGGTAAAGCTCGTTTCCGTCTCCGTCTCGCGCCCTTTTCACTTGCTGTTCACGGAGCCCGTCGTCTTTTTCTTCTCCATCTGGTGCGCCTTTGCGTGGGCTGTCCTCTACTGTACGTTCGGGAGCATTCCTTTGGTGCTGTCACGTACAAGAGGCATGGACATTGAACAGTCGGGGTATTTCTTCATTGCCATGATAGTTGGATCTGTGGTGGCTACTACCGTCGGCGTTCTTCAAGACAAACTGCTTCGACTGCCCCAGTGGCGGGCCGACAGCCCTCTCAACGAGCCGTCTCGCTTTTGGCTGTTCATGAGGCATTGGTTCCCTGTCGAGGCGCCCGAATCGCGACTATATTTCACCTGCATCACCGCGGTCTTATTACCGGTCGGGCTATTCATTTTCGGCTTTACCGCGAACCAAAAGTTCCATTGGGTTGCTCCAGCTTTCGGTGTCGGTCTAGCAACCTGGGGTATTTACTCAGTGTATTTGGCCACTTTTAACTATTTTGCTGATGTTTACCACATTTACGCGTCCTCCGCACTCGCTGCGCAGTCGTGCTGCCGGAACATACTTGGCGGGGTTTTCCCCCTCGTCACCGGCGCCTTGTTTCGGAATCTTGGAGAGAAACACGCAGGTTCGCTCCTAGGCAGCATTGCAGCGGGACTAGCTATTATCCCTTGGGCACTCGTGTTCTTTGGCGAGAGGATTCGTAAGAGGAGTAAAGTTGGTCTTAGAACTATTTAGTTTATTGTTTATACTAATATACTAAATATTAATATATATCTTATAACCTAAAAGGCAGCCCTATCTAGTAATACTAGAAGATAACTTCTATTATTGTGTTAGAAGTATATAACATAAGGACTATAAACTATACTTTATTATTCTCTTTTAAATATATAACGTACCTACATAGTAAGTTAGCTAATATAGTAAGTTAGCTACTTTTCCTTCTTTTTACCTCTTTTACCTTTATACTAACTTTCCTCTATATACAACTATACAAACTACCTTAAATAAAAGTTATATTATCCTTACCCTTTAGGCTATTAAAAAAGACCTAGAAATATCTATATAAAAAGCAGCTTAAACCTTTAAGGTCCCTTAAATAATACCTTACGACTAATATATTAAATACATTATATAACTTAAAAGATAACTAAATTTAATAAAAATAACTATAACTAAAAAGAAGGTAATTTTTAAATAAGTTATTAACTTAATTAATTAAAGGTTCTCTTTATAATAAGAAGATATTTAAGAAATAGTTAACTAACTTCTAAATATATATAATAGGATGTATATAAGACCTTAATAGGTAGAGAACTTTATATAATATATTTTTAAATTAAAAATATAATTTTAATATTAAATTAACTATTAAAGAGCTTTAGCTAAAGATCTTATAATTATATAACGTGGCTGATAAGCGAGTCGATCAGACAAGCGAGTCGATCACCCAACCGCGATCATACCATCTTCCCGCTTTCAACACACGTCCATCGACCATAAAGAATGTCGTCATCAAACAAAGAAGCGCAATTGATCCTAGCGGTTCAAGCGATTAAAAACACTCCAAATCTTAGTATTCGAGCTGCAGCACGGATCTATTCAGTACCCTTCACAACATTACGCGACCGACTTAATGGAAAACCTTCGCGACGCGACATCATGCCGAAATCACGGAATTTGACGCTGCTTGAAGAAGAGAAGCTAGTTAAGTACATTCTTGACCTAGATGCCCGATCGTTTCCTCCCCGGATCAGTGGTGTTGAAGAAATGGCCAATCACCTGCTTGCCGACCGTGGCGCGCGACCGGTTGGGAAGCGCTGGGCGTCGAACTTCATCAAACGACAACCACAGCTTCGGACGCGTTTTTTTCGCAAGTATGACTACAAGAGAGCCCAATGCGAAGATCCAGAGGTTATTCGCGGTTGGTTCGACCTTGTGAAGAACACAATCGCGAAATACGGCATCGACGCGTCTGATATCTACAACTTTGACGAGACTGGCTTTATGATGGGCCAGATTGCATCCGGAATGGTTGTAACGAGTGCCGAAAGGCGTTCAAACACGAAAATGGTGCAGCCTGGCAATCGGGAATGGGTTACAGTTATCCAAGCCATAAGTTCGTCAGGCTACAGCGTCCCGCCATACATCATCGTTGCAGGCCATTATCACCTCTCAACCTGGTACACTGAAACAGATCTCCCACACGACTGGGTTATCGCAACATCTGAAAACGGATGGACAACAAACGAGATAGGCCTAAATTGGGTCAAACACTTCGATCGTCATTCAAAGCCACGTGCAAGAGGTCCTCATCGCCTCCTTATCGTTGATGGGCATGAAAGCCACCACTCTGCAGGTTTCGAGCTATATTGTCAGGAAAACAACATCGTCCCACTCTGTATGCCAGCTCATTCATCTCATCTACTTCAGCCCTTAGATGTAGGATGCTTTGGGCCTCTCAAAACGGCGTACGGTCGACAAATTGAGGAAAAGATGCGGCGAGGTGTAACCCATATTACGAAGGAAGACTTCTTTCCAGCGTTTCGTGAGGCCTTTACACAAGCACTTACGGGAAAGAATATCCAGGGAGGTTTCAGAGGCTCCGGGCTTGTCCCTCTGAGTGCAGAAAGTGTATTATCAAAGCTGGACGTCAAGTTACACACTCCAACGCCTCCAGGATCACTTCCAACAACACCGCTCCCTTGGGTTTCCAGGACACCAAACAACCCAACCGAAGCAACTTCTCAGTCAACACTGATCAAGGATCGAATTGCCCGTCATCAAAATAGCTCCCCAACACCTATCAATAACGACGTTGACTATATTCTTAAAGGAACACTAGGAATAATGCATGAGAATGCATTCCTGAGGGCGGAGAACAAAACTCTTCGAGAGGAAAACAGCACACTAAGCCGACGTCGGAGAGCTAAGAAAACGCGTCTCCAGCAAGGAGGAAGTCTTACTGTAGCTGATGCAGAGGATATACAGTCGCAGAGGGACGCAACAGCACAGGTTTATGAGGAAACGCGTCGGAGGAGTGGTCGTAAGCCAAGGACTGAATCGGGTCAACGACGGTGTGGCGTGTGCGGAAACACAGGACACAATGCGCGAACGTGTCAGTTTGATGTAGAAACGACTGAGGAAGAGAATTCTTAGTAGCGTTAATTGATTTAGTGGTGTTGATATTGATGTCTTCTTGGGTTTGTAATGTAGTCGTGGTTGGGTGATCGACTCGCTTGTCTGATCGACTCGCTTATCAGCCACGTTAGTACTTATAATAAAATAAGTACCCTAGAGTAGTTTTATTCTTTTTAGGGCTTATAAAAGGTATACTATTAGTTAGAAACTTAATATAGTTTGTAGTTAAAATCCCTTAATATAACTAGGCTAATAAGGTAATAGATTGTAGTTAAAATCCCTTAATATAACTAGGCTAATAAGGTAATAGATGTCTTTATAACTAAAAAGGAGGCTGCTAACTAGGCCTTTACTATAAAACTGCAAAATAAGGGTATTATTACTACACCTAACGCCCCTTTTAAGGAGTTAAACTAAAAGGAGGTTAATAACCTAATTAACTAACCCTTTAGGGTACTATTGTGTGAAAATTACTGTGTATTTAACGACTATAGTAAGATAACTTTTTAATTACTGCAACTAGTACTAATAGTTTTACCTATTTTAACCTTCTAATATCTATAATTAACTTTTATGCAAAACATTGCTAATTGCCTCCCTTACAGCTAAAACCTACCCTTTATACTTATTGCAATCCTTTATTAACTTCTCTAAGGCCCCTTTTTCTAGCGTTTTATACTTCCCCTTTAAGATCCTACTTTACCTTCTTATTAACTTGTTAATAATACCCCTTAGCTTATTCCTATTACTATATTGCAAGCATAGCATTTTAGCATTAATAATTATAATAGCAAACTACTATAACTTTATTTAGGTTGTAGTCTTCCTTAGGTCTATGTTTTTAGCGCTATATTATTTAATCTTATTCTTTTATAGCTAAGGATCTAGCATTATTGCCTTAGTTAGATTATATACTTTATTATAATTAGCAATAATGCCCTATAGATTAAGAGCCTTTAATCTAGTGCATTTAAGTATATTAACTTAGTTAGTAGTATAGCAGCAGTTAGGATACTAGAATGCTGCTAGCAGGGATTGTATTTAACAGTATAGTTTAGTTTTAAGCTTAACAATAGTATAATAAGATAATAGGTATATTCTTAGTTTTTAAGCTTTAAGCGTTGTAAAGGATTTAATAAGAAGGAATAAAGCTGCTAGTGCAGCCCTATATTTAACGTTAATAATAAAGCTATCTCTATTAAGGTTGTAAAGCTAACTAACTACCTTTACAACCTTTTTAAAGCTATCTTAGCAACCTTTGCAAGCCCTTTATAGGAAAGGCTTGCAGGTAGTTGTAGCTATTGTTAACTGTAGTTGTTAGGAAGTTAAAAAGTTAATATTTGCTATAGCTGTATTAATAGTGTATTTTAAAAGGGAAATAATAGTTTATAAGACTAAGTATAGGATATATGCTAATACTATATGTTTATACTGTATGCCTTTTTAGGCGTTACACTTTACCCTTACTTAAAAGGATAAGAAGCTTACTATATCTAAATAAGATATAGCTTAAAAATTACCTTACTAAATTAAAAAAGAATAGTATTAATAGTACTTAAGGTAGTAAATACTTAAGTATATTTATAAGATAACTTATAACTTATACTTATATTAAAGAGGTATTTATACTTATAGCTATAAAGCTTATCTACTCTTAAAGGATAAAAAGAGAAAAGTAAAATAAAAGTACTTTAAAGTATTTTTATATAAGTATATTAAATACTTAGTTAAGTATAAGCTAATACTTACAACCTATATAAAATCTAGATTTTTATACTTAAGTAGGTTATAATTATATATAATATTACCTTTAATAAGATAAAATTTTTCTTAAAAGAGGATAAAGTAGAAGCCTTACTTATTACTATAGCTAGCTTTATTATAAAAGATATTTAAAAGCTTATAAGTATAATAAGCATTATTCTTAAGTTGCTTAAAGCTTTAAATACTAAAGAAAGTAACCTCTTTAAGTATATAAAAGAACTTAAGCAACCTATAAAGTCTTAGTCTTTAGTCTCTATATTAAAAAATATTAAGATGCTAAAAATAACTTTTATAAAAAGTATAAAACTAGCAACCTTTAACTTAACTTCTAACCTTAAAAGTATACTAAAAGTTATAAAAAGAGATAGTATTATAATAAAAACTAAAAGTGTAAAGACTATAGTATAAAGTACTAATATAAAGACTATTATCCTAAAGACTATTTTTAGTAGTAATATTAAAGCTAAGCACTTAAACCTTATTTTAATAAAGCTAATTAAACTAAAGGTAATATTAAAAGGATTAAGACTACTAAATTAAAAGTAAAAAAGGAAAGTAAAAACTATAGACTACTTATAAAGTAAAGTAAATATTAATAAATACTAAAATAGGTTTTTACTACTTTATATTACTTTGCTAACCTTATTAAAGGTAATAAAAGCTACTTTAAATAGTATTTTAAAATAGACTTTATTTAAATTTATCTTCTTAATTAAAAGATAGACTAAAAGAGTAATTCTATATATTATATACTTTATAAAGTACTATATATAGTAGTATAGTATTACTAAGTTAGCTAAAAAGTAACTATAAAGATATATTATAGTTAGCTTTTTATAGTAGTATCTATTAGTAGAAGCTAAAGCAATAAACCTAGGTAATAGTACTATAAGTTATACTAAAAGGATTAGGTCTTTAGAGGATATAGTAATTAGTTGTATACTTAACAAAAGGTTGTAATATTAGTTACTAGTAAAAGGTGCTAAGAGTATTTAAGAGGATAATTATAAAGTTGATTACTAAAGAGCTATAGAAGTCTATTCTTTAGTGCATCTAAGTCTAGTTTATATATAAGTCCTACTATAGTCTTCTTTAGTAGCTATAATTAGTTTTATTTAATAGTAAACGCTTATTATTAATTATAAGCGCTTATTACTAAGGATAAGTACTTATTACTAAAAGGTAGCGCTTATATATAATTATATCTCTATAAAACTTATACTATAGTTCATTTATTACTAAAGAAGTTACCTTATTTCCTATATTTAGCTGCATATAACTTATTTATAACTGCTAGGTGCCTTATAAGGTATTCTTTAGTCTTATTATATTTAATAAGTTATAATATTAGGTCCTTCCTCTAAAGGATCTTATCCTTAAGATTATATAAGTAGGTATCTTTTCCTACTTCTAGAGGTTGTATATATTTCCTTAAGTTTTTCTCTTTGTACTTACGCTATATAAGGAAATTTACTAGTATATCTTTACTATCTTTATTATACTTTAAAGATCTTTTAAGAGGGTTGTAATACTATACTTTACAGTTAGTATTATATATATAGCTTTTATTCTTAACTAATACTAAGTTCTTTAATTTATAGTAAATATATTAATTTTTAGAAGACTTATACTTAATATAATATATTAGAAGATATAACAAGAAATTAATATACTTATAAAGCAAGTAGGCTAATATAGTAAGTAGGCTACCTATAAGACTAATAGAAGGGAGGTAAAAAGAGGTAAATAGAGTAAATAGGTTAAAAGGTGGCTTTATTTTTGTTATTGTAGTAATAGTGATAAGGATGATAATTCTGAGTCCCTTAGGTAGGGAGAAAAGGTCTGTATATATAATTAAAGTCCTTCTAAGTCGCAATAATGCCCTATTTAGGATTATTATTATACTTTAACTAGAAACTACCCTTAAACTAGCATTTATTAGATCTGTAGTATATTTAATATTATACTTTATGGATTTCTAGTTATCCAGCCTATTAAGGGTTAAAATTAGGGTGAACGTTAAAGGGATCCCTTAGATCCAGTTTTATCCTATATTAACGTTAAGGAATTCCTTAGATCTAGTTTTATCCTATATTAACGTCAAGGGATTCCTTAGATCCAGTTTTATCTTATATTAAAGTTAAGGGATTTATTAGATCCAGTTTTATCTTAACCTTAATGGACTAAGGAGGTTATTTTAACATTGCCGCTTAGACTAAAGGCTTATTTTAGCCTATTAACCTTAGTTAATAGTACTTTAACCTTATTAACCTATCGCTATTATTACCTAATAAGGTAATAGTAGCAAATTTCTACTAAGTTAATTAGATTTTAGTATTAAGTACCCTATAGTACTTATAATAAAATAAGTACCCTAGAGTAATTTTATTCTTTTTAGGGCTTATACTACCTTCCTTAACCCTTCTACCTTTTATATAAGTTAATTAAACTATAATATATAAAATTAATTAAAACTACTCCTTATTCTCTTCCTTATTACTATCCTAAACTACTTTATAGGTTTATACATTATATTTAGGCTTTTTATAATTACTATATTATTATATATGTAGTTTAGCACCTTTTATATAACCTTCCTTTTAAAGGTTATTCTCTCCTTTAGTATTAATACTACCTTTTTCTACTTATAGTACCTCTACTTTAGTAGTATTAAGTAACTCTTTAAGATATAGTTAGGTTTTTTTTACCTTTTAGCGCTTACTTAATACCTTTATCTTTATATAAAGCTTATAGTTTTTAGCTTTAATAATAGTAAGCTTATAGGTTAACTTATTAATACCTTTAGCCTAAAAGTTAATTACTTTATATATTAGTATTAGTTAGCTGCCTTAATATACTTAGATCTTCTTTTTAAAAGAGGTAGCACTTTATATACCCTTTAGTGCTATAGTTAGTATTTTTACATCCTAAAAGCTTTAGCTACTTAACTATAAAGTTAAAGGTATTAGCATCTTTAGCTTAAAATCTAACTAAGAAATAACTACTTTAAGGTTAAAAGGTATAAAGCCTACCTATCTAAAACTAGCTTATATATTATTTTTACCTTTTAAGGTAAAGAATGCTGCTTTAAAGGTAGAAAATAAGTTATCTTTAGTAATATATAAAATCTATATTTATATTATCTTCTTAATTTCCTTACTATATAAATACTTTAATAAGCTAAAGTACTTAATATTAAGAGGCTAAAGCCTATATAATAAATAAGGAGGTATATAAAGAGTAATAATACTTTATCTTTTATAGTATTTATTAAAGTTAGTTAATTTATAACTATTATAACTATTAAGGATTAAGAGGTAATAAAAGCCCTTTATATAAGTCTTTATATACTAATTAAAGTACTTAAGCTAATTTAAGCTAATATTATTTATTATCTATCTATTTGTACTTAAATAAATATACTATATAGCTAGAAATTAGCTATTAGTATACTAAAAGAGGAGGTAATATCTACTCTTTATAATAATATATAAGAATATTACTTAGCTATTTATATATATACCTTAAATAATAAAAACCTATTCCTAATTGCTAAGCTGCTTTATATAAAGCCTTCCCTTATAGTTAGATAATATAATAACCTTTATATATAATAGTATTCCTATTAAAAACTTAATCTTATTAAAATTATAAATATTATTATTAAGTATTTTATACTTTATAATTATATTTTATATAAATATAAACTAGCTTTATATAATTATAGAATCTTTAGCTAAAGCTTTTTAATAGTTAATTTAATATAAAAATTGCATTTTTAATTTAGGGATATATTATATAAAGTTCTCTACCTATTAGGGTCCTATATACATCCTATTACATGCATTTAGGAGTTAGCTAGCTATTTCTTATACGTCTTCTTATTGCAGAAGGAACCCTTAATTAATTAGGTTAATAACTTATTTAAGAATTACATCCTTTTCTATTATAGTTATTTTTATTAAATTTAGTTATCTTTTAGGTTATATAATGCATTTAGTATATTAGTTTTAGATTAACGTTTAAGGGACCTTAAAGGTTTAGGCTGCTTTTTGTATAGACATCTTTAGGTCTTTTTTAATAGCCTAGATAGTAAGGATAATATAACTTTTAATTAAGGAGGATAGTATGTTTGTATATAAAGGAAAGTTAGTATAAAGGTTAAAAAGGTAGAAAGTTAGAAAAGTAGCCTACTTACTATATTAGCCTACTTACTATATAAGCATGTTATAAATCTTCTTATTTTCTTTTAGCATTCTTATAGCTAATTAGTTTCTTATAGTAGAATAACTTTTAAATAAGTCTAGTTATTTAGATTATAAGAAGCAGTCTACTAAGGTATTATTTATAAAGTAAATAAAAATACTACAAAAGATATATAATAAAGTAAATAAAGCACTTATAAGACTAAAGCATATATAGAAGTAGAAGTAAATAGTATTTATAAAAGGTTAAGAGCTTTTAAAGAATAAGCTTATTAGTTTTAGTAAAGGTATAAAAGCTAATCCTAAGGGTATATCTAATAAATCTGCAGTTATTACTAAAGCTTATTCTATTAGTATAGTATGTATAGTTAACTTATTCTTTCTAAAGGTTTAAGATTCTTAAACTCTAAATTTCTTATATTATAATAGTCTATTAAGAGTACTTAAGAGTGCTAGAGGTTTTTAATAGGTTTTTATAAGTTATCTTTATTTTAAAACCTTTCTATTTAATAAGATATTTATTATAACTATCTTTATTTTTATAGTTTATAGTTTATTTAACTTTATACTTTAGTTTATTAAGTTTAATAATAATATAGTCTTTAGTATATAATTTATATAGTACTAGTTTAAGAAGTATAATATAAAAGACTAAGTAGATTTCTATTATATTAAGTAGCTTTAGCTTATAGTTAACTAATAAAACCTTCTTAAGGATTTTAAAAGGTTTTAGCTTTTTATAATTTAACTTATTGCTTAGTTACTTAATCTTGATATTTTATTAAATAAAGTAGGTGCTATCTCCTTCTTCTAAGGATAGTCCTTTAATTCTTAAAGTATTAGTATACTTTTTTATTTATTTTCTAATAAATTCTAAATTTTAAGAGATGTTTATTTAAATTTTATATACTTTATTAATTTTAGCTACAGCCTTTAAGGCCTATAGTCCTTTATGTACTTCTTTATATATAGTAGGTTTAAACTTATAGTTTAAGTAAAATAAAGAGTAAAAAGTGCTTTCTTTAATTATACTATTATAAGTAAACTAAGCTATACATAATAGTAGTACCTAGTTATTTTAGTTGTAGTTAGTATAGCATTATAAATACTATTTAAGTATTTAGTTAATTTACTTAATCTAACTATTAGTCTATAGGTAGAAAGAGGTAGATAGTTTATAGTCTATACTAAGTTATAAAATTAAAGATTTTTAAAACTTTGAAGTAAATAGCTTATCTCTATTTAATTTAATTCTAATACGTAGTTTATAGTTATTAATAATATATTTTAAAAATGTATATATAAGGTCTACTACTATACTTACTTTTAAGTATAATATAAAGTAAGTATATTTAGTAAGTTAGTTTATAATAGCTAAAATACTATTATAATAGACTTTAATAAATAGTTTCTTTAACTTTAGTAGTTTAATAATAAAGTCTAAAAAAATTAAATGCTATACTGCTAGTAGTATTAGCAGTAGCTATATTTATTTATAAAGCTTATGTAGACTATTCTTACCTTTCTTATAAAGGTTATAATTTTAAATTATATTTATAGTATCTTATCTTATTACTTACTAGTTGTAGTATTATTAAATTTATTTCTAAGTTTTAGTAACTCTTTAGTAACTATATACTTAAGTACTATAAGTCTCTTTAATTATCTTATGTATTATTTTATTACTAATACTAACTATAACTTATTTAGTAATTATAAAAAGCTTTTATATTAAAATAAAGTCTTTATTTGTATTTATTTTAAAGATAACTTATATTTCCTTTAGGATAAGAACTTTATAATCTATCCTTCTACTAAAAGTATTAGCTTTACTATTATTAGTTCCTTTTCTATAGATAATCTAAAAGTTATGTTATAAAAAGAATTTTAACTATTTAACTTACTATTTATTTAAGTTTTTAAAGGTTATAAAATATATAAGGTTTTTATAATCTATATATATAAAGACTTTATATTCTATACTAAATAGTTATAGTCTTTATTTATAGAATACTTTAATAATTACTATAAGTTCTTTATTATATATTTAGTAATTTAACTGTAGTTTATAAAATGCTTTTAAGAAGAAGATATAAAACTATAGTCTTCTATCTTTATTATATTAACTAAGTTATCTATTTATAGTAAAGTTAAAAGTATTAACTTTAATCTTAAAGGTTTTTTTAAGTTAAGAATTTAAGTAATAGGTTTTAAGCTAACTTATTACTTAACTTTCTTAAACATATTATTATATTCTTTAGTCTATTTAAATAAGGTATCTTTTTATATAAGGTTTTAGATGCATTATATATTTCTTATATAACTTTTAAGAAATTATTAATAAAACTAATAAATTTAAAGAATAACTAAACATCCTTAACGTTTTAAAGTATAAGCTAGTCTCTAACTACCTATACTTTCTTTACTTTCATTTTAATTTATCTTAGTATAAGAGTATATCTTAAGAAGTTAACTTTTTAAGTATAAAATTTATAATTTTCTACTTCTACTAATAGCTTAGCTTCTTAAAGCTTCTAAAGGACTTTATATATATATTTCTTACATAGCTTAAAGGTAGGTAAAAAGATAAAAATATTATTAAGGTAGATAATAATGAACATATTAATAAATTTACTAAAAATATAGTTAATTATTATTTAGAAGGTAGTAGGTATATTAGTAAGTCTTAAAGGTATAATAAAGTACTTAAAAAGTCCTTTATATATTTAGAATGCTATCTATTATTCTTTACCTACCTTTATTTTAATTAAGTTGTAGGCTTCTTTAAGGTTTAAGGCTATAAACTAAACTACGTTATATAGTAAGTCTTAAAGTTTTAAAATAAGTAGTATTGAGTAATAATTTTTCTTTATAATACTATTAACCTATTAATAGGTAATATATAAGTTGTAGTTTACTATTCTTTTTTAATATAAATAGGATAAAGTATTTTATAAATAACTTAAAAGGTTTAATATATCCTTTCTTAAAGTTCTTATTAAAGTATTTATTAAGTACTTTATATTTTATTTTATTAAGTCTATATATTAAATAGAACTTTAGGTAAGCACCTTTAATAAAAAAGATCTTATAGTTATAAAGTTGATATTCTAGTAAGCCTATTTCTAACTTTAAGGTAAATAGCTTTTTATACTTTTAGTACTCTTTAGGAATAGCTAAAAGTAGATTTAATCTTTAATCTAATACTACTAAGACTACTATCTTAGAAGGCTATATCTCCTAAAGATAGGCTATATATTATATTTATTACTTTATTTATAGTATATTATTAAAAGGTGCTCTAAAAAGTCTGTTTAAGGCCTAGCTTTTATAGTACTACTTAGTAACTAAATCTATTTATTAAAGTTAACTAGTTCTTTAATCTATTTATAGGTTGTATTTTTTAAGTATATAATTTTTAAAATAATATAAATATCCTCTATCTTTATAATATTAAATTAAAGTTCTTTTTCTTTAACATACTTATATAGTAAGTAGGCTAATATAGCAACCAGGCTACCTTCCTTTACCCTTCTACCTTTTATATAAGTTAACTAAACTATAATATATAAAATTAATTAAAACTACTTCTTATCCTCTTCCTTATTACTATCCTAAACTACTTTATAGGTTTATGCATTATGTCTAGGCTTTCTGCAATTACTATATTATTATATATGTAGTTTAGCACCTTCTATACAACCCTCCTTCTAAGGGTTATTCTCTCCTCTAGCATTAATAATACCCTTTTCTACTTATAGTGCCTCTACTTTAGTAGTATTAAGTAACCTTTTAAGATGTAGTTAGGTCTTTTTTGCTTTCTAGTGCTTACTTAATACCTTTATTTCTATATAAAGCTTATAGTTCTTAGCCTTAATAATAGTAAGCTTATAAGCTAACTTACTAATACCTTTAGCCTAAAAGTTAATTACTTTATATATTAGTATTAGTAAGCTACCTTAATATACTTAAATCTTCTTTTTAAGGAAGGTAGTACTTTATATACCTTTTAGTACTATAGTTAGTATTTTTATATTCTAAAAGCTTTAGCTACTTAGCTGTAAGGTTAAAGGTATTAATGTCTTTAGCTTAAAATCTAAGTAAAAAAAAAACTACTTTAAAGTTAAAAGGTATAAAGCTTACTTATTAAAAACTAGCTTATATATTATTTTTACTTATTAAGGTAAAGAATACTACTTTAAAGGTAGAAAAGAAGTTATCTTTAGTAATATATAAAATCTATATTTATATTACTTTTTTAATTTCCTTACTATAAAAGTACTTTAATAGGCTAAAGCACTTAATATTAAGAGGCTAAAGCTTATATAATAAATAAGGAGGTATATAAAAAGTAATAATACTTTATTTCTTATAGTATTTATTAAAGTTAGTTAATTTATAGCTATTATAACTATTAAGAATTAAAAAGGTAATAAAAGCCTTTTATATAAGTCTTTATATATTAATTAAAGTACTTTAGCTAATTTAGGCTAATATTATTTATTATTTATTTATTTTTACTTAAATAAATATACTACATAGCTAGGAATTAGCTATTAGTATATTAAGAGAGGAGGTAATATATACCTTTTATAATAATATATAGAGGTATTACTTAGCTATCTATATATATACCTTAAATAATAAAAACTTATTTCTAATTACTAAGCTACTTTATATAAAGCCTTCTTATTAGCATAAAGGTAATTAATATATTAATAGGTTAGTAATAGCTTTACTTTTCTATATTATAACTGCTATAGAGAAGGAAGGAAATAATATAATAGGGGTGCCTGCACCTAGGCTGCTAAAGGAGGTAAGTAGGCTGTAGGCCTACTTACTACCTTAACCTTAATCCTCCCCTTAACTCTAAACTGCTAATTTAGCAGCCCTAATGCCTGCAAACTAATACTAGCAAATTTTTCTTATAGCAAAAAAGTGCCTTTTTTTATGCTTTTATAAGGTTAGCTAATTCCTCTAAAAATGCAATAAAATAAAGTATAATACTTTTATAGGTTATATGCCTTTTCTATATAATGTATTCCTCCTTCTATTTCCTCTATGTAAAGTAATGCAGTCTTATAATATTACAATTAGGGGTATTTCTCCTTAGCTGCAGCATTAGAGGTATATTCCTTTATTTAATAAATTACTACTATTAATTGCTTTATTTCTTATCTCTATAATCCTCTATATATTCTATATACTCTATATATCCTTTTTTAGCCTTACAGGCTTAGCTTTAGTAGCCCTTCTTATAGTTAGGTAAGGATCTTGTTTCTTGCAGCCTTATAGGCTCTTCTTATCTTAATAAGAACCTTATTTAGTAGTATTTTTATTAGGTTTATAATACCTATCCCTTTATTTAAATCTTTGCTAATAAGGTTGTAATAAATTGCTCTAACGCCTAGTTTAGCACTAACTTTATAAATCTATCTGCTAGGTTATTATTACTATTAATCTATTTAACCTTATATAGCTTGCATTGCTTATATAACTATTAGAGTGCTATAATATCTATTATTAATTATTTTTCTTAGGTTATACTTAACTTAATAAGGCATTTGTATAGTAAGTAGAAGTTAGTATATGTAATTATAGGAATAGTAGGAAGGTAAAGTTTCTTTATAATTATGCTTAGTATAGATAAAATAATATAAGCTATATTAATGCCTACTACTATACTATAGATCTCTAAAGCTAGCATACTTTTAGTAAGTCTTTTTAACTTTACTAAGCTATAGTAGATAATATTGCTAGTTAGCTTAAAGGTATTATTATTAATCTATTCCTTATTTCTAAGAATAATAATAAAGCCTAGCTGTAAGGTTATATTGCAATTATTAGTAAATAATCTATCTATAAAAATAAAGAGCTTTATAGTTAGTAGATCTAGAGGTATAAAAGTAAGTCCTCTATTAAGGGAATCTATCTACTATTTTAGGTGCTTATTAAGGTTCTTAATATCTTTATCTATTAGATCCTGCTGCTAAGCAGCAGTTAATAGATTAAAGTATACCTTAGGCTAGTAGATTAAAGCAATATATGCTTCTTAAGCTCTCTGCTAGATATAATCCTGCTTAGTAGTTAGCAACTTTATATTAATTAATTAAAGCTTTATCCTTTAGCCCTTCTAGCGCTAGATAAGAACTATACTGTTAGATAACTTTATTAAGATAATACTACTATTAAAGAGAAGGGGACTATTAATAGTTAGGTACGTCTTTAGCTTTACTATAAAGTTAGCCTTTTTTAGCTTATTATCTTCCTTTACATTAAACTTAGCGTTAGAGAGTCTAATAGTATTATCTATCTGCATTCTAATAATGCTAAAATAGTTAGTATTATTTAATAGTAGCAGAAGGTATAGGTTGTAGGTTAATAAGGTTATCTTAAGATTTTCTTTATAGTAGTAATTATAAGTAGCCTACTAATAAGTTCCTACCTTAGTAATACTATATAAAGGCTTAATTACCTCTATAATAGTATCTTTTAAGTATTAGTTATAGATTTAGGTAGGAAGCCTTGCTAGGATTATCTGCTTTAGCCTTAACTCTAACTGCATATATACTTAAGTTATATCTTAAAGCTAAAGTGTAAAGCCTTTATAAGTAAGTAGCAATGCAGCAAAAGTAAGAATAGGTTATTAACTTGCTTGCTAAATAGTAAAAGACTAAGTAAGAATAGTTATCTTGCTATTATCTATATAACTGTAAGACTAATAGAAAGGAGGTAAAAAGAGGTAAATAGGTTAAAAGGTGGCTTTATTGTTGTTATATAGTAATAGTGATAAGGATGATAATTCTGAGTCCCTTAGGTAGGGAGAAAAGGTCTGTATATATAATTGAAGTCCTTCTAAGTCGCAATAATGCCCTATTTAGGATTATTATTATACTTTAACTAGAAACTACCCTTAAACCGGCATTTATTAAATCCGTAGTATATTTAACGTTATACTTTACGGATTTCTAGTTATCCGGCCTTTTAAGGGTTATAATTAAGGTTAACGTTAAAGGGATCCCTTAGATCCGGTTTTATCCTATATTAACGTTAAGGGATTCCTTAGATCCGGTTTTATCTTATATTAACGTTAAGCGATTCCTTAGATCCGGTTTTATCTTATATTAAAGTTAAGGGATTTCTTAGATCCAGTTTTATCTTAACCTTAATAGACTAAGGAGGTTATTTTAACGTTAACGCTTAGACTAAAGGCTTATTTTAGCCTATTAACCTTAGTCAATAGTACTTTAACCTTATTAACCTATCGCTATTATTACCTTATTAGGTAATAGTAGCGAATTTCTACTAAGTTAATTAGATTTTAGTATTAAGTACCCTAGAGTACTATTTTAGAAATAAGTACCCTATAATACTGTTTTTAAGTACCCTATAGTACTTATAATAAAATAAGTACCCTAGAGTAGTTTTATTCTTTTTAGGGCTTATACTCCCCTAGAAGGTAATTAATAATACTTAATTAGATTCTTATAAAATAAGTACCCTAGAGTAGTATTATTTCTTTATGTATTAAAATAGTTACTTAATTATTTTTAAGTAAGTAAATACTAGTAGTTATTTAAGTTAACTAAGTTAATATTATTTATAAAGGCTCTAAATAAAGTAGTATTTTACCCTTTAGTTAATCCATCTGCTATATTTTTATTAGAGGACGTATAAGTTAATAATAGTTTTTTATTAACTATATTCCACCTAACAAAGTGGTAGGTTATATCTATATGCTTAGTACGCTTATGAAACTCTGGATTTCCTGCTAAAAACTGTGCAGACTGAGAATCTGTTATTAAGGTAGGTATTTCTATATTATAACCTAATTTTAGGTTATTATTAATAGAATTAAGCATATTATTAAGATATAGGGCTTTTTTAGTAGCCTCTTTTAAACCTATATATTTAGCTTTACAGGTACTAGTTGCAGGGGTTTCTTGCAGACTACCATTCTAACTAATAGTATTATTAGGGCCTAAAAAGAATATATAGCCTAAAGTAGACTTTCTTTTAGGTATATAATTACCCTAGTTAGAATTAGAATAACCTAGTATTTTATATATAGGTATATTATAGTTATAAATAATACTATAATTAGTATTATAATTTAAATAACCCTATATTCTATCTAACGCCCTAAAATGTAATTTACTAGGGTTAGACATAAATCTAGCACATTGATTAACTGCAAAAGTAATATCTATTCTTACTTTTATTGCTAAGTATATTAAACAGCCTATTTGCTGTTGATATAGCTTAATTTCTTCTTTTAATGCAGTATCTTTATTTTTTACTAGTTTTAAAGTAGGGTCTACAGGTGTAGTATACTTATATATATTATCCTTATTAAATTTAGAGATAATATTCCTAGTATAATTATATAGGCTTATAGAGATAGTACTATTATCTTTATTAATAGTAATTTCTTGCCCTAAAAAGGTATTAATATCTCCTAATTCTTGTAATTTAATTTTATTACTTAATTTATATTTAATATTATTAATTTCTAGTATAGGACCTAAAATTAATATATCGTCGATGTGGCATAATAATATAACTTTAGTTATTTTATTAATAAATACGCTATTATTGTATTTAAATATAACGAAATTTAATATAGCTAGCTTTTTAGCTAAATATTTATACTATAGTCTAGGGCTTTGCTTAAGACTGTATAACGCTGTATTTAACTTAAGTACCCTAGAAGGGTAATTAGTATTAATATAACCTTCTGGTTGTTTAATATAGATTTCTTTATCTATATTAGCGTGTATAAAGGCGTTTTTAACGTCAAATTGCTTAATACTATAGCCTAGATTTAAAGCTATAATAAATAATAACCTATAGGTTTCTGGTCTGCAAGTAGTACTAAAGGTATCTAAATAATCTATTCTGATTATTTGATTAAATCCCTGTACAACTAACCTAGCTTTATACCTGGTTATAGTATTATTTTTACCTCTTTTTATCTTATATACCTAACGGGTGCCTAAAGGGGTCCTATTATTAGGTAAATTAACTAGATTCCAGGTATTCTGATTTTCTAGTTCTGCTATTTCTAAATCTATAGCTTTTTGCTATTCTATAGTATTATTACTATTAATAGCTTGTTTATAAGTAGTAGGGTCTTTATAACTACTATTAACTACTAATACATTAGTAGTTAATTTATCTATTTCGTTATTATAATAGGTTAAAGATTTAGTTACCCTAGAGTTAAGGTTATTAATATTACTATTAGTAGTAATATTATTTGTATTATTACTAGTGTTATTACTAGTATTACTACTAGTATTATTACTAGTTAATTCTAGGTCTATATAATCTTCTTTATTATCTTCTATAGTACTATTAACTATTGAGAGATAATTTAAAGGTAAGAAGTTATTTTCTAGAATTATAATATCTCTAGTCCATATAGGCCTTCTTTTAATAGTATCCCATACTTTATAGTGAGATTTATTCGTACCAAAGCCTATTAATATAGCTTTTAAACCTCTAGGGTCTAATTTAGCAATATTAGGTCCTTTATTTTTATAATAACTTATAGAACCAAAAACCCTTATATTACTTAAATCAGGTTTATTATTATTTTTTAATTCATAAGGGGTTTTATATTTAATTGTTTTATTAGGGGTTCTATTATATAAATAAACCGCTGTAATTAGAGCTTCACCCCATAGGTCTTTAGGTAAATTAGCAGTATATAATAAGGCCCTTACTTTATTTAACAAGGTCCTATTTGTCCTTTCTGCTGTACCGTTTTGCGAAGGGGTATAAGGAGTAGATTTTTGATGTATAACTCCAGATTCCTCTAATATACCCCTAAATCGCTTATTTACGTATTCAGTACCATTATCAGTACTAATTATCTTTATTTTATTATTATTAGGGCTATTATTTTCAGCTATATTTTTAAAGCCTTTAAAAGCAATATAGGCTTCTTCTTTTGTTTTTAATAGCCTAATTTCAAGGTATTTAGTATAATTATCTAAAAAGGTAATAAAATACCTATAGTTATTATAGGTTATAGGTGTAATAGGCCCACATAGGTCACTATTAACCTTTTCTAAATAACTAGTAGTTTTATTACTATTGGAGGTTTTATTACTATTAATAGTTAATTTAGATTTAATACAGACTTTGCAATTATTAAACTCTGCTAATACTGTATTATTATTTATACCAGTAGTATTTTCTTTTAGCTTAGCAAGGTAATATTTATTAATATGACCTAGTCTTTTATGTAATAATATATCTTCTTTAATAGTACTATTATTAGTAGTATTATTATTAATAGTATTATTGTTAATAGTATTTAATATATTAATAATAACCTCTATAGGTAGGTAATATAAATTACCTATTTTTAGACCTTTAGTTATTACTTTATTATCTTGAATAAGATAAGTAAATTTATTATTAAATATAGAGGATATATTATTTTTAAGACGTCCTTGGCTAATTAGATTAATACCTAATTCTAGCATAAATAAACAGTTTTTAAGTAATAAGTTAATATTACTATCTAAGAATTTAATATAGCAATTACCTATACCTTTAATTATAATAGTTTTTGCAGAGCCCTAGCTAACCTTTTTATTACAGTATTTAAGGCTAGTAAAATAGGCCTTATTTGTAATAATATAAGATTTAGCTGCTGTATCTATTATAAAATTAGATTAGTAATAATTATTATATTTAGTATTATTTACCTTAGTATAACTAATAGATTCTTTATTATTAAGTAACCTTTCTAGGGTACTTAAATCTATTTTAGTTAGCTTAGGTTCTTTTTTACTATTAATAGGGTTTTTTACCTCTATAGGAGTATTTCCTATATTAACGTCTTTAAATTCAATATCCTTATAGTTAAGGTTGAAATCTAGTAACTCTATATCTATAGAATTACTATTATTAATACTATTTAAGAACGCTAATTTAACTAGCGTAGAACTAATTAGATCTAGCAGTTAAGACTAGTTACACAATGCAAATAAAACAGCAGTAAAAAGCCTAATACAAGCACTATGCCCTATTCTTATGCTATTAACCTAGTAAGGTAGCTTGTCTAAGAACATATAGTACTATAGGATTAGTATAGTCTTAATGCTAGATTAACTTACTAGAGATAGCTTTGCTGCTATTAAGGTCTATACTATTAAGGTCTATAGCAAGAACTCTTAACTATAGAGGTATTAAATTAAACCTTAAGATGTAGGCTTTTTAGATATATATAGTTAGTAAGGATAGAATCTTCTTTGCTGCAACCTGCAAAACCTGCAATCTAGACAAATCATCCCTTAGCTGCATAAAACTAAAGCAACTAAATTAAATCCTTCTTTCTAATCTAATTAAGCTATATCCTATATACCTTAGTTATAGCTACACTTAATATAGATAACCCCTTTAACCTACCCTCCCCTCTTAACTATAACCCCTTAGAGGTTGTATAGCAGTTAATAGCAGCTTAGATAAGCGCTATTATTAAATAATATAGAAGGAAAGCATTATATAGCATTATTGCTATTAACGCTAGGATAGATAATTACACTATAATTAATATTACAAGTATTAGATTAGCGCTCCTTCTTCTTAACAGCCTAGCAGCTAATACAGGCTAGATTATTAGGATAAGGTAGGTCCTGCAGCAGAGGCTCTACTTCTTTATTAGCAGAATAGCCTAGCAGCAGGAGGATATATTAAGGATTGCATCAATTAAGCAACACCTAGGCTAGCTGCAGGCTGTAATCTGCGCTATCTAGTAGGTGTAGTACAATTAACAGACAGAAGTAGAGATGTTATTAGAAGGTTATTAGTTAAAAACTTAATATAATTATTATACTTAATACACCTTACTAAATCCTAAAAAAATAAAACACGTTTACATAATGTATAGCCTAGAAGGGCATTATTAATACTATTATTACTATTATTATTAATAGTATTAATAGTATTAATAGGAGGGGATTTTCCTTTAATAGAGGCTTTAGTATTATAATCTCTTATAACTATAGCCTTATTAGGGGCCCTTTTTACAGCTTTTAGATCCCTATTAGGGTCCTAATTGCTAGGTGCTAAGGCTGGATTTAGATAAAAGCACTTATTAGTATTATAGTTACTGCTTTTACAGTTATTACACTATAATCCCTTAGGCTTTTTCTAGCTATTTTTAGCTTTATTAACTCTATAAGGCTTATTATTCTTATTAATAATATTATTCTTATTATTAATATTTTTATAAGCCTTATATTTAGCTAATAATATTTTTTCCTTATCGTCTTTAGAGATTAATCTCTTAGATTCATCTAATATACTGCTTAATAGACTATTAAGAGTATAGGAATCAGGATTATTTCTAAGGCTTTAAGTAATATTAGATATAAAGCCTTTAAAAACACTATTATCTAGCCTATTTAATATCCAGGCTATTAATAGGTCTAAAGGTATATCTAAATTACGGGCTTTTAACTTATTAGAGACCTCTTTTACCTTATTAAGGTATTCCTCTATACTATTAAAATTAGATAATCTATTATTAAGAAAATCCTTAAATAGTATATTATTAGAGGTAAATCCTTTAGGATTATAGGTCTCTTTTAGAGTGTACTAGGCCCTTTTAGTAGTCTTAGAGTGCTGTATTTGTATAAGGGGCCTATCTTCTATATATAATAATAATAGACTAAAAGCCCTTTTACTTTTATGTATAGTAGGGGTTTTATTATTATTATTATTAGAAGGATTATTATTATTAATAGGGGTATTAATAATAATAGGGTCTTCTCCTTCTATATTATTATTACTATTATTATTATTATTAATAATAGGGTCTAATAATATAGCGTGTTGAAGATTTTCAGTTATAAGGTAGGCATTAACCCTTATAGACCAAGTAGTATAATTACTACTACCTTTAAGCTTAGGAATAGTAATATTCTTACTATTAGAAGCCATTATAAGTATTCTTATATTATTAAATAATTAATACTAATAGTATTAAGAATTAATAAATATAAGTGTATTTTACTTATAATAAGGTAAAAATATCCTTTAGATATTTAGGTATAAATTATACCTTATTTCTATTTTACAAGCTAGGTAAAGACCCTCTTATAAAGTAGAAACCTTCTAGTATAGTATACGTTGCCTTTAACAAGGTATACTAGTATTACTAGGTGATTTTTATTTAATTAACACCTTAAAAAGGGTAATTAAATACTTATTATATAGTATATATAATAAGGAAGTAAAAGAATTAGTCTAGTTAAGGCCACCTGGGCTTATAACCTGTAAGACTAATAGAAAGGAGGTAAAAAGAGGTAAATAGGTTAAAAGGTGGCTTTATTGTTGTTATTGTAGTAATAGTGATAAGGATAATAATTCTAAGTCCCTTAGGTAGGGAGAAAAGGTCCCTATATATAATTAAAGTCCCTCTAAGTTGCAATAATGACCTATTTAGGATTATTGTTATACTTTAACTAGAAACTACCCTTAAACTAGCATTTATTAGATCCATAGTATGTTTAACGTTATACTTTACAGATTTCTAGTTATCCAGCCTTTTAAGGGTTATAATTAAGGTTAACGTTAAAGGGATCCCTTAGATCCGGTTTTATCCTATATTAACGTTAAGGGATTCCTTAGATCCAGTTTTATCCTATATTAAAGTTAAGGGATTTCTTAGATCCAGTTTTATCTTAACCTTAATAGACTAAGGAGGTTATTTTAACGTTAACGCTTAGACTAAATGCTTATTTTAGCCTATTAACCTTAGTTAATAGTACTTTAACCTTATTAACCTATTGCTATTATTACCTAATAAGGTAATAGTAGTAAATTTCTACTAAGTTAATTAGATTTTAGTATTAAGTACCCTAGAGTACTATTTTAGAAATAAGTACCCTATAATACTGTTTTTAAGTACCCTATAGTACTTATAATAAAATAAGTACCCTAGAGTAGTTTTATTCTTTTTAGGGCTTATAGTTATATTCTAAAGGAAGCGCCTAGCATTAAAGGTAGTAGCTAAGTTAATAATATAAAGGATAGAAATATTACTATTAAGGTAGATAACGTTAATAAAGATCTTATAGTTAAAGTAGTACTTATTATGCAATATAAACTTAAACCTGTAAAGTATGCTACTATTTATTTAGTACTAGTAGCATACCTTTATAAGGTACTTAATTGCAGTTATTTTAACCTTATAACCTACTTTATAAAGGACTTTATATAGTTATTAGATTAAAGGATAGCTAAAGCAATAATGTAGTTAATAAAGCTCTATATCTATTAGGTAATATATTGCAATAGTATGCTTAGGTAGTCCTAGTAGTATCTATAGATAACCTTATTTGTAGATTATAGGTATAAAAAGCTTCCTTTAGTATATAACGTTAGCTAGGTTATTAAACTAAATATAAAGCTAATCTATATTATAAAGGTATAGTAGGAATAGAGTATCTATAGAGATAACATAAAAGTTAATTAGGCTAAAGGGAGTAAGGATAGTAATAATCCTAATTAAAAGGATAGGCTTACTACTGCTAAATTAGATCTTTGCTTACCTAACTTATAATATATCAATTATTGTATTATAATAAGTTTGCTAGAAGGTAGTTACCTAATGTTAACCTGCTGTAAAGAAGTTAGTAGCACTAGTATTTAGAAGGATGCCTTAAAATACCTTTAATAAGTATTAATTAAGTATAAAGGCTGCTGCTTTACCTTTAGGCTTATTATAAAAGTTATTAGTCTTTATTAACTAGTAGTAAACAAACTAATTAGTAAGGTATAATTGTTAGTATAACCTTTAGATTATAGGGGTAGGGTATTAATTAATAAAGCTATTTATAGATATTGTAATAATTGCTTTAGTGATTTAGTAGTTAGTTGCTTTACTAGGTTAAAGTGGAAGGTGGGCTTGGCGCCTGCCTAGGCAAAGGGTATAGGCCTGCTGCCCTACTCTTTTGCCTTGGCTACTTATTGCCTATACCTTCCCTTAGCTAGATTAATCTTATGCTAAGGTTGCTAGTTTAATTCTAATACTAGTAATCTCTCTTTTTGTTAAAAGATTGCTAGAATTAAACTGCTGCATTAATTATATAATTAGCCCTCTATCTAGCCCTATTACGCTTAATTATGCACCCTTATTATTCCTTAAAAGTTAATGCCTAACTTAATTAATTTAAAGTTAGGTATTACCTTCCTTAGGTTTCCCTTATATCCCTACGTTCTCCTCTACCTTCTATTTAAGTCTATTATCCTCTAAATAGCTTTATAACTACTACCCTTTATCTTCCTTCCTGCTGCCTCCCTTTAGGTCTAACTAACCTATCCCTCTATTTAAATTGTAAGGGTATTTGCAGTAATAAGGTGTTTTAGTATAGGATTTAGGCTGCTTTTAGTTATTACGTTAGCTAGGTTATCTCTTCTATTAATCTACCTAACCTCTATTAGCTCCCTTCTCTTATATAACTGCTGTAAGGCTATAATATTAATTATTAGCCTTTTCTTTATGTAGTCCTTAGCTTTACTAGGTACTTATAAAGAGAGTATAAGTTAGTATATATAATAGTTAAGGTTAAAGGTATTCCTAGCTTTTAGGTAATTATTCTTATAGTTAATAAGATAGTAACTGCTATATTAGCGCTAGCAACTATACTATATACCTTAGAGGCTAGTATGCTTTAAGTAACTTACTTTAACTTTATAGAGCTAAAGTAGATAATATTGCTATTAATCTTAAAGGTACCCTAATTATTATTAATTTTCTTATTAGCTAGTAAGATTATAAACCTAATCTGCAACAAAAGATTAGTATTGTTTGCAAATAATCTATTAATAAAGATAAAGATCTTTGTAGTTGCAAGGTCTAATAGGATGTATTTAAGCCCTTAATTAATTAGTCTCTTCTGCTATTTAAGGCGTTAATTAAGAGCTGCAATCTCCTCTAGGCTAGGCTGTTAGTGCTAGGCTGCTGTTAAGAGGTTAAATAAGGCTTTAGGTTAACAGACTGTTGCAATATAGGCGCCTCTAGCATGTTGCTTAACGTATTTGCTTGTAGCAGTTAGAGACTCTAGGTTAATAGTCTTAATCTTTAGCCTTTAACTTTTCTACTTTAGGATAACCTTTCTATTATTGCCTATACTTATAATACCTCTATTAAACATAAGGGGATTTGTAGGTAATAGATAACCTTTTAGTTTTGCTAACAGGCTAGCCTTCTTAAGCTTCTTATCCTTAAGCTTATTAAAGGCGCTATTACTAATGCTAATTATATTATTAGTCTGCATCCTAATAATCCTAAAGCGTAGGTTTTTAGCTGTAGCAAGCAGAAGGTAGAGGTTGTATGCAGTTGTCTTTATCTAAAGACTCTCTTTATAATAGGCTATATATATTACCTACTAGTAAGTGCCTGCCTCTACTATACTATATAGAGGTTTTATTACCTCTATAATAGTCCCTTTAGGGTATTTACCTTAGATCTTAACTAGAAGGTGTATTAGGATTGTTTAATTAAGCTTTAAGGCTAATTAGGTATAGGCTTAGGTTATATCTTAGATCTACAATCTAAATCCCTTAATAGTAAGGATTGCTGCTGTAAGGGTAAGAAGTAGGTATTAACTTAACCTTTAGATAGTTAGTAATTGCATTAAAATTACTATCTTGCTATTATTAGCATATCTTTAAATAACTAGGTAGGACTTTTTAAAGGGTATAGTAGTTGTTTTATCCTTAACCTTATTAATAATTTAGGACTTAAAGATGCAAATACCCCTATGCCTAATAGGTTTAAAAAGGATAAAGTTAAATACCTCTTAGTTAATTAAGTTTATTTAGACATAGTAAGCTCCTTATCCTTCTAAGTAGTAAGGGCAAAGGGTAACACCTAAAAAGGCATACAGTATAAACATACAGTATTAGCGTACATCCTGCACTTAATCTTATAAACTATTATTTACCTATTAAAATACGCTATTAATACAGCTATAGCAAATGTTAACTTTTTAACTTCCTAACAAATACAGTTAATAATAGCTACAACTACCTGCAAGCCTTTCCTAGCAGCAAGATACCCTTTTAGTATGCCTATAAGTTACTGTAAAGGGCTTGCAAGGGTTGCAGAGATAGCTTTAAAAAGGTTGCAAAGGTAGTTAGTTAGCTTTACAACCTTAATAGAGATAGCTTTATTATTAACGTTAAATATAGGGCTGCACTTTAAGTTGCCTAGCAGCTTTATTCCTTCTTATTAAATCATCTACAATACTTAAAGCTTAAAAACTAAGAATACACCTATTATCTTATTACACTATTATTAAGCTTAAAACTAAACTATGCTATTAAACATAATCCCTACTAGCAGCGTTCTAGTGTTCTAACTGCATATTACAAACTAAGTTAACATACCTAGACGCACTAGATTAAAAGCTCTTAATCTATAGGGCATTATTGCTAATTATAATAAAGCGTATAATCTAACTAGGATAATAATGCTAGATCCTTAGCTATAAAAGAATAAGATTAAATAATATAGCGCTAAAAACATAGACCTAAGGAAGACTACAACCTAAATAAAGTTATAGTAGTTTGCTATTATAATTATTAATGCTAAAATGCTATGCTTGCAATATAGTAATAGGAATAAGCTAAGGGGTATTATTAACAAGTTAATAAGAAGGTAAAGTAGGATCTTAAAGGGGAAGTATAAAACGCTAGAAAAAGGGGCCTTAGAGAAGTTAATAAAGGATTGCAATAAGTATAAAGGGTAGGTTTTAGCTGTAAGGGAGGCAATTAGCAATGTTTTGCATAAAAGTTAATTATAGATATTAGAAGGTTAAAATAGGTAAAACTATTAGTACTAGTTGCAGTAATTAAAAAGTTATCTTACTATAGTCGTTAAATACACAGTAATTTTCACACAATAGTACCCTAAAGGGTTAGTTAATTAGGTTATTAACCTCCTTTTAGTTTAACTCCTTAAAAGGGGCGTTAGGTGTAGTAATAATACCCTTATTTTGCAGTTTTATAGTAAAGGCCTAGTTAGCAGCCTCCTTTTTAGTTATAAAGACATCTATTACCTTATTAGCCTAGTTATATTAAGGGATTTTAACTACAATCTATTACCTTATTAGCCTAGTTATATTAAGGGATTTTAACTACAATAGTAGTCTTCTTAATTTTGTAGAGGTCTCTTTTAGGTACCTAAATCCCTTTATTAACCTCCTTATTGTTGCTTAAATCCTCCTAATAATACAGCTTAACTATAGTAGATCTAAAGCTTTATAGACTATTAGCGTTAATTATATAGTTTTTACTATTAATGTTAATAAGATAAAAAGGTTTAGTTTATCTCTTCTTTTTATGCTATATACATACCTATAATCTAATTGCAAGCTTCTTTAAGGCTAAAGTGTTTAGGCTGTTATATGTAGTAAGGGTATTATTAACCTGTTGCTTTGCGTAGATCTTTCTAACAGCTGCGCTAGCTTTATAAATAGCCTTAATGTATTATATAATATCTAGTAATAGAGGGAAGTTATTAGTTATTTAGGGGTAAGCGCTAAAGATAAGGAGGGTTAGAATAAGGTTGTTAGGTCTAGCAGTATTATTAATAAACTTAATAGCGCCTTAAAGGGTAGAGTCTTTTAGCAGTAATAGGCATTCTTCTTAAATAATCTTATAGGCCTTATGCATAGCAGTATAGTATCTCTTAACCTTTTTAATGCTATAGTAGTTCTTAATAGGGATAATCTTAACGTTAATTAATATAGCCTTAGCCTTATAGTAAAACTTAGCAGCTATAAAATTTCTACTAGCATCTACAATAATCTAATCTAAAGGTCCTTAGTATATATTAATCTAGTATATCTAAAGTACCTCCTATATAGTCTTTGCTAAAATATCCTTTAGGAACCTTATAGCATTAAAGGTAGTAGCAGCATTAATAATGTAAAGGATAGGCCTATTGCCTTTAAGGTATATAACATTAATAATAATCTTATAGTTAAAGGTATAGTCTTTAGCGTTTTTAATAGTAAATTAGAAGTAGTAGGGGCTTTAGCTGTAAAGCTAGCAGTAATAGTAGTACTTTATTAGCTTCTAAATAGCATTAAGGTAGACGTCTTAGCTAGCTTTATAAAGAGGCTTATAAAGCTAATAAATAGAAGGATAGCTAAAGCAGTAGTAAAGGCGCTTTAGCTTAACTTTAGTTATATAGTTTCCTGCAGCAATAACCTTTTCTAGTAGGCTTAAGAGCATCTTAGGTAACTCTATTTTCTTACAATTAGCACTATAATGTCTCCCTAGTAAAGAACGTTATTAAGGTTGTTAAATTAAATCCTTAACTAATCTATATTATAAAGGTAAAGGAGAAAAAGGGTATTAATAGGTATAATATAAAATTTAATTAGTTTAAGTAGGGTATTAATAGTAACCTTTCTAGAGGACTTAATAGGCTGCCTGCTGCTAAAGCAAATAGTTACCTTTTCCTCTAGATTAATCTTTGCTAGTTAGATCTATTAAAGGGTAACAACTTAAGGGTACCTAGCTGTTAAATAACCTGCTACGCCTATATCTAGTAAGATGCCCTAAAATACCTCTAATAAATACTAATTAAGAAGGAAACTAGATAAAGGGGCTAATAAGGGGGTTATTAATAACTTTAAATTAGTTAAATTATTAATTAGGCCTAAAGGCTGCAACTTCTAAATGTGCTGCTAAATACTAAGGTTAGCTTTAGTTAGGTAGTAGGTAAAGGATTAATTAGCTAACTAGCTTATAATAGCCTTTCTATTAAAGTTAGTCTTGCTAAAGAAAGTAGTAGTTATATAAAAGGATTTACCTGCGTGACGCAATGGCAAGCGTCTGGCAGCGTCTGCATGCACTGCGCGCAGACGGTTGGTTCAATTCCGACCGCAGGAAAAGCCGTTTTTGCAGTAACCTAATTGGTCGCCAGGTATCTAACACTGCAAAAAAACAGAGCCCTAGGCCCCACATGCACAATAGGGCTCTAACAACAGTGCATGCATTAAGTTAAACTGCATAGTGTTATTAGTAAAAGAGTTAGACAAAAACAAGCTGCAATACTGTATAGGAATATAAGGGGGTTTTCCTTTAACCCTTTAAAGGGGGGTTACCCCTTATATGTATAGAGAATCTAGTATAGTGTCTATAGTACTGTATAAGAAGCCCCTTTATTATATAGTTAGCTATATAAATAAAACTCCCTTAATAATAATAATATAAAAGGATTTATTATTATTAGTCTTAGTTTAGGGTGCTCTTTCTTTAATTGTAATACCTTAAAGGTATTATGTAAGGTCCTCCTTACTATTCTTATTAGTAAAGGAAGGGTTTTTGCCTTTATAGATAGTTAAGAAGGTATAGTATGCTGCATTACTAGTTTTACTTTAGGTATGCTTATTAGCCTTATATTTATTATATACTATATGCTTTTCCTTAGGGGTATACTTTATTAAATAGCAGCCTTACTGCTTGCAGATGTAATATTTGCAGTTAGTTAGCATAAGGCAGTTATTTTGCTATTAACTTTAGCTTTTACCTCTATATTAGTTATCCTTACTATTGCTATAGTATATACAATTAGTAAAGTGCTGCCTGTAAGGGGAATAGTAACTGCTACTATAAGGCTTATAGGCAACAAATTAACAGGCTACTTTTGCTTTATTTTTAGTAGTTGTAATAGCTAATTAAAGTTAGCTGCAGATACCTCTAAGCGTTACTAATAGGTTAAAGAGGTAAAGTTAGGCTTTAGGTATGCCTTAGCAGGCGTTAAGGAGCTGCAGTCTAAGGAAGTTATTAGTCTAGTATAAAGAAGGAAGTACCCTTTAGATAATGTTAAGGTAAGAGATTATTAACTTAAGGATCTTAGCCTTTATCTTTCCTAGCTTAGATGCCTTAATCTAATAGAAAGTAATCTATTACTACTTAGTAAGGTAGGCCTTAATAGTTTCTTTAGTCTTAAAGTAGCTTTAGACTGCATTAGCTAGTATAAAAAAGTTATATAGGCTACAGCTATAGAGGTATTAAAAGTAAAAGTTAGCAGCCTTACCTTTAAGTATAGTAGGGAAGGTAATGCCTAGCTAAAGAGGATTATTAATAATACCTATATTATTATAGTTTTCTTAAAAGATTATTAACTTAATCTTTATAATATTATATTTTTTGCTGCTATATTTTATCTTAGCGCTAGTATATAACTTTATAAGGTTATTTAACTGCTTTAGCGTAGGTTAATTAGGTAGCGTAGGGTTAGGAGGGTATCTGCTATATCTACGCTAATTACGTTATTAACACCCTTTAAAGAGGTATTATAATTACTAATAGCTGTAGTTAATTAGAGGGTTGCTTAAGAATCCTAGAGGGGCTTAGTAATGCTGTAGATTAATTAGGGTCCTTCTACCTTAGAGATAAATTAGTAAGAGGATAAAAGGTAAAAAAGGGCTTAGTATGCCTAGAGGGTTTATAGTAGCTAAGGCTAGTTATTATTGCTTTACTGCCTTATAAGCCTCCTTTCTAGGCTGCAGAGGATTTATAATCTTATTAATAAAGTAAGCGTTAGCGTTGTAGGCTGTAAAGCTAGGATCTTTCTTATAGATTATGTTAAACTTATCCTCTATTTAGTATTAAAAATAGTTGCAGTTAAGGGCTTCCTTTAGGTAGGTAACTCTGCTCTAATCCCTTCCCTACTTAATAAGTACTCTATATTAAAGGAGGTGCTTTTAGAAGGTCTTAAGCAGGGTAGGATAGGCTAGAGTAAAGGTCTTACAGGTCTATCTATTAAACTTAGTAATAAACCTTACTTATAAGGCCTAGCTAAACGTCTCTTTAATCTGCTGCTTAGTTATTATTTTAATAATAAAGGTAGAGACTTAAGTAGTAGTTGCCTTATTAGGAGTAAATTTTAGATTATCTTACAGCTTTAGGTTAATATATTTTAAGTAGTTTAGTAGGATTAAGATAGTCCTATTCTTGCTAACGTTAATTTAGCTAGTAGAGTTAATAGTTAATATAATAATTAATAATAATAATAGATCTTCCTTAAGGGGAGGGTAAGATAAAGTTAAATGTAATAAGGTAAAAGAGTTAGAAGGAAAGCTAAGGGATATAAAGGATGCAGTTAAATAACGTTATAATTACAGGCGTTTCCCCTTAGCTAAAGCGTTAGGGGTGTATATGTTTGTTTAATAGAGAAATTACTACTATTAGTCCCTTAGTTCCTTTAGTTAGCAGTAGTAAAAGTAAAGGTATTTAGAAGGTAGTTTAGTAGGTATAAATAGTGTAGCTAAACTAATTAGTTAGGTAATTTATAAAATAAAAAAGTCTAAATTGTAATATAGGTAAAAGAAGAGGGAAAATTTTGCTTCTACTATTTTTTAGTAAAGTTAGTAATTAGTTAAAGTAAGGTAAGAAAGTAAAGGTAGAAAAGTATAATAATAAGGAAGTTGCATAATTAATTAAAGGATATAGTAAATTAACTATTAGCAAAGAGGTTAAAAAGTAAGGGTATTTTTAGTAGAAGATTGCTTAATTGTAGGGTAGTTAAACTATACCTATAATCCTTATTCTTAAGGCTGCTAAAAATAGCGTAATAGATGCATTAGTTATTAAGGGGACTAGTACCCTTATTAATAACTTCTGTTAGCGCAATAGAAGGATAAACTCTTGCTGCTGCCTTATCTGTAAGAATAATTACCCTTACTAGTCTGTAATAACCTGTAACAGTTATTACTAATTAGTATTAGTATAACTTTTAGATTATAGGGGTAGGGTATTAATTAATAAAGCTGTTTATAGATATTATAATAATTGCTTTAGTGATTTAGTAGTTAGTTGCTTTACTAGGTTAAAGTAGAAGGTAGGCTTAGTGCCTGCCTAAGCAAAGGGTATAGGCCTGCTGCCCTACTCTTTCGCCTAGGCCACTTATTGCCTATACCTTCCCTCAGCCGGATTAATCCCATGCTAAGGTTGCCAGTTTAATTCCAGCAATAATATAAGTACGTCTCTATTAAAGCTCCTTTTGCTAAAGAAGGTAGTACTAACTATAAAGGTATTATTACACCTACCTTTATTAAGGTCTAACTTATTACTAAGGCTAGTGTAAGACTAATAGAAGGGAGGTAAAAAGAGGTAAATAGAGTAAATAAGTTAAAAGGTAGCTTTATTTTTGTTATTGTAGTAATAGTAATAAGGATGATAATTCTAAGTCCCTTAGGTAGGGAGAAAAGGTCTGTATATATAATTAAAGTCCTTCTAAGTCGCAATAATGCCCTATTTGGGATTATTATTATACTTTAACTAGAAACTGCCCTTAAACCGGCATTTATTAGATCTGTAGTATATTTAACATTATACTTTACAGATTTCTAGTTATCCAGCCTATAAAGGGTTAAAATTAGGGTTAACGTTAAAGGGATCCCTTAGATCCAGTTTTATCCTATATTAACGTTAGGGGATTCCTTAGATCTGGTTTTATCCTATATTAACGTTAAGGGATTCCTTAGATCCAGTTTTATCTTATATTAACGTTAAGGGATTCCTTAGATCCAGTTTTATCCTATATTAAAGTTAAGGGATTTCTTAGATCCAGTTTTATCTTAACCTTAGTAGACTAAGGAGGTTATTTTAACGTTAACGCTTAGACTAAATGCTTATTTTAGCCTATTAACCTTAGTTAATAGTACTTTAACCTTATTAACCTATTGCTATTATTACCTAATAAGGTAATAGTAGTAAATTTCTACTAAGTTAATTAGATTTTAGTATTAAGTACCCTAGAGTACTATTATAGAAATAAGTACCCTATAATACTATTTATAAGTACCCTATAGTACTTATAATAAAATAAGTACCCTAGAGTAGTTTTATTCTTTTTAGGGCTTATACCTTTAGATTATAGAGGTAAGGTATTAATTAATAAAGCTATTTATAAATATTATAATAATTGCTTTAGTAATTTAGTAGGTAGTTGCTTAACTAAGTTAAAATAGAAGGTAGGCTTAGCGTCTGCTTAGGCAAAGGGTATAGGCCTGCTGCCCTACTCCTTTACCTAGGCTACTAATTGCCTATACCTTCCCTCAGCTAGATTAATTCTATACTAAGGCTGCTAGTTTAATTCTAACATAAGGATTGCAACAAGTAAGTAACACCTAGGCTAGCTGCAGGATGTAATCTATGCTATCTAGTAAGTGTAGTATAATTAATAGATAGAAGTAAAGATGTTGTCAGAAGGTTATTAGTTAAAAACTTAATGCAATTATTATACTTAATACAACTTACTAAATCCTAAAAAAATAAAACATATTTACATAATGCGTAGCCTAGAAGGGCTTCTTCCTTATAATATTATTTAAGTTATTTACTAATAGTATAGTTTAAGGTATTAGTCTTAAGTTTAAAAGGTTTCCTAAGGTTTAATATTATTAAGATAGGTTTAAATAGAACTTACTACTTAACATCCTTCAAGGCTTTATTTTATTTATTAGTCTATTTAAAAGTAGTATCTTTATATATAAGCTTAATAAAGAGGTTAATTTTATTAGAATATCCTTTAAGCAAATAATAATAGAAGTTAATAAATCTAAGGAATAATTAAATATTTTAAAATATTTTAAGGTTAAGGCTAGTCTTTAACTACTGCAATCTTTTTATTATTTATGTAGACTTTACTAAAGGTAATAGTAAATTTAAGGTAGTTAACTTTTTAACTATCGAATATACTTTTTTTAGGTTCTACTAGAAGCCTAGCTTCTTGCAGTTTTTATAGTATTTAGTAATTATATTCCTTATAAGTTTTAAGTATAGGTAAAAAGATAAAGATATTATTAATATTAATAATAATAAATATATTTAAGTATTCTTATAGAATATAGTTAATTATAGTTTAAAAGAAGGTAAAGGTATTAGTAAGTTTAAAAGGTATAATAAGGTACTTATAATTACCTTTTTGTATATAGAAGTAAGTCTTCTATTTTTCTTCTTTCTTAACTCTAATTAGGCTATAGGTATAAGGGTTTAGCTAGGCAACTAGTTAGAGATACCTTAGCTAGGGCGTATAGGCTACAACAAGCCTCTTACACCTCTAGGGAAGATTCTTTATGTAGTTAGAATCTTTAAGCAAAAGTTATATAATAAAGCTATACCTACCTTTGCTATTAGGACCTTACCTAGTTAAGTGCCTTTAGCTATACTTTTATAATTGTTTTGCTTTTATCTCTTTAGAGTAACTAGTATAGGTTTAAAATAGAAAGAAGTAATAAATTCCTTATAGTTGCATTAGGACTTATAATAAGCAATTAATAAAGGGCTGCTAATATAAATAAGCTGTAACTTCTAATATTTGCAGATTTAAGGTATTCCTGCTATTAAGTAAGATATAAGATGTTGCTAACTTCTAGCTAAATAAGGAGGGACCTAGTTAACTTATTAGAAGGACCTATAGGATAGGACTGCTTAAAGGGAATAGCAACCTTAGGTATGCAACTAAAGGATTTAGATAATATATTCCTTAGTAAAGGCTTACTAATACCTCTTCTTTAGGCTAGAGGTATAGGTAAGGTACTAAGAACTAAAAATAGGATAGTTATATCTATAATATAATTAATGTAGACTATTATGCAGTTTATAATAGAATAAAGTGCTGTAGAGTGTAAATAGAGGTAGCTTAACTATAAAGCTTAAAAGCTATTACTTTAAGAGCTTATTAACTGCTTAGTGTAGAAGCTATCTTAATAGAACTATAAGAAGCCTCTAACGTACCTGCATAGTAAGCTATACATTATAGTAAGCTGCATACATCTACTACCTTTCTCCCTCTTAAACCTTTACACCTACTTTCCTCTATATATAAATATAACTTCTTCTTCTAAAGAAAGCTGTATTATTCTTACCCTCTAAGCTATCTAAAAAGACCTAAAAATGTCTATATAAAGAGCAGCCTCTACCTTTAAGGTTCCTAAATTAACCTTTTACATACAATATACTAGTATACTCCTACAAGCTAAGATGTAACTAAAATTAATAAAGATAACTATAATAGAAGAGAAGGTAATTTTTAAAGAAGTTATTAACCTAATTAATTAAGAGGTCCCTCTATAACAAGAAGATATATAAGAAATAGCTAACTAACTCCTAAACGTATGCAATAGGATGCATATAGAACCCTAATAGGTAAAGAACTTTATATAATGCATCCCTAAATTAAAAATGCAATTTTAATATTAAATTAACTATTTAAGGGCTTTAGCTAAGAATCCTATAATTATATAAGGCTAGTTTATATTTATATAAAATATAATTATAAAGTATAGAATACTAGATTATAATACTTACAACTTTAATAAGATTAGTTTCCTAATAGGAATACTATTGTATGCAAAGGTTATTATAACTTCTAACTATAAAGGAAGGCCTTATATAAAGCAGCCTAGCAATTAGGAATAGGTTTCTATTATTTAGGGTGTATATATAGATAGCTAGGTAATACCTCTATACATTATTATAAAAAGTAAATATTACCTTCTCTTCTAGTATGCTAACAGCTAATTCCTAGCTATATAGCATATTTATTTAAGCAAAAATAGATAGACAATAAATAATATTAGCTTAGATTAGCTAAAGCACTTTAATTAGTATATAAAGACTTATATAAAGAGCTCTTATTACCTCTTAATCCTTAATAGTTATAATAGCTATAAATTAACTAACTTTAATAAATACTATAAGGAATAAAGCATTATTACTCTTTATATACTTCTCTATTTATTATATAAGCTTTAGCCTCTTAATATTAGGTGCTTTAGCTTATTAAAGTACTTATATAGTAAGGAAATTAAGAAGATAATATAGATGCAGATTTTATATATTACTAAAGATAACTTCTTTCCTACCTTTAAAGTAGCATTTTTTACCTTAATAGGTAAAAATAATATATAAGCTAGTTTTTAATAGGTAGGCCTTATACCTTTTAACCCTAAAGTAGTTATTTCTTAGTTAGATTTTAAGCTAAAGATGCTAACACCTTTAACCTTACAGCTAAGCAGCTAAGGCTCCTAAGATGCAAAGATACTAACTACAGCACTAAAGGGCGTATAAAGTACTACCTCCCTTAAAAAGAAGTTCTAAGTACATTAAAGTAGCTTACTAATACTAATATATAAAGTAATTAACTTTTAGGCTAAAGGTATTAGTAAGTTAGCTTATAAGCTTACTATTATTAAGGCTAAGAACTATAAGCTTTATATAGGGATAAAGGTACTAAGTAAGCACTAGAAGGCAAAAAAGACCTAACTACATCTTAGAGGGTTACTTAATACTACTAAAGTAGAAGTACTATAAGTAGAAAAAGGTAATATTAATACTAAAGAAGAGAATAACCTTTAGGAGGAGGGTTATATAGAAGGTATTAAACTATATATATAATAATATAGCAATTATAGAAAGTCTAAATATAGTATATAAACCTATAAAGTAGTTTAGGATAGTAACAAAAAAGAAGGTAATAAGTAGTTGTAATTAATTTTATATATTATAGTTAAATTAACTTATATAGAAGGTAGAAGGGTAGAGGAAGATGTACAACTTACTATAATGTGCAGCTTACTACATAACATATATATATAGTAAGCAGATTAATATAGTAAGCAGATTACTTTCCTCTTCTTTCTTACCTTTCCTTCTTACAACAACTTTCCTCTACATACAACTATAGAATCCTCCTTAAATAAAAGCTGCATTATTCTTACACTTAAAGCTATTTAAAAAGACCTAAAACTATCTATATAAAAAGCAGCCTCTATCTATAAGATCCTATTCTTAACCCTTAACTACTAATGCATTAGATAACTACTATAATAAGAAATGCAATTAAAATTAATAAAGATAACTAAGCTAGAAGAAATAGTAATTCTTAAATAAGTTATTAACCTTATCAATTAAAGATTTCCCTTACAGCTTAATAACGTATAAGATATAGCTAATTGCCTCCTTAATAAATGTAATTTAATATATATTAGACCTTAATAGGTAAAGAACTTTATATAATGCTAACTATAACTAAAGATGCATTTTTAATATAGAATTAACTATTAGAGGGCGTTAGCTAAGGATTCTATAATTGTTTAGGCTTAGTTTACCTTTATATAAAATATAATTATAAAGTATAAAATCTATAATAATAATATCTATAATTTTAATAAGATAAGCTTCTTAATAGGAATGCTATTATATGTAAAGGTTGTTATAACATCTAATTGCTGTAGAAGGCCTTATATAAAGCAGCCTAGTAATTGCAAATAGGTTTCTATTATTTAGGGTGTATGTATAGATAGCTAGGTGCTACCTCTATATATTATTATTAAAGGTAAATATTACTTCCTCTTATAGTATGCTAATAGCTAATTCCTACCTTAATAGCATATCTACCTTAGCAAAAATAGATAGACTACAAATAAGATTAGCTTAGATTAGCTATAGTATTTTAAAAAGTATATAAAGTCTTATATAAAGGGTGCTTTTTAGCTTTTAATCCTTAATAGCTATAATAGCTATAAGTCTACTAAGTTTAATAATTACTATAAGGAATATAGCATTATTGCTTTTTATATACCTTTTTATTTATTATATAAGCTTTAACCTCTTAATATTAGCTGTTTTAGTCTGCTAAAGGCATTATATAGTAAGGAAATTAAGAAAATAATGTAGATGCAGATTATATATATTACTAAAGATAACTTCTTTCCTACCTTTAAGGTAGCCTTTTTTACTTTAATAAGTAAAGAAAACATATAAGCTAGCTTTAGATAGGCTAGCCTTATCCCTTTTAACCTAAAAGTAGTTATTTTCTACTTAGATTTTAAGCTAAAGATGTTAATACTATCTAACTTACGCTTAAGCAGCTAAGGCTCCTAAGACCTAAAGATACTAACTATAGTATATAATGCTATATAAAGCTTTATATTACTTAAGAAAAGAATTACTAATTATTAATATAGCTTACTAACCTATTTATATAAAGTAGTTAACTTATAGGCTAAAGGTATCAGTAAGTTAGCATACAAACTAGCTTTTATTAAAGCTAAGTGCTATAAGCTTTATATAGCAAATAAGATACTAAGCAAGCGTTAGAAGGCTAAAAAAACCTAACTACATCTTAGAGGGTCCCTTAATGCAGCTAAAGCAGAGGCAATCTAGGTAGAGAAGGGTGTTATTAATACTAGAGGTAAAAATGTACGTTAGGAGGGAGCTTATATAGAGGGAGGTAAATTATGCAGTTAGTAATATAGTAATTGCAGAAAGACTAAATATAATATACAAACATGTTAGGTAGTTTAAGAGACCTCTAAAGAAGAGGATAATAAGTAGTTTTAATTAATTTTATATAATGCTGCTAAATTAACCTATAATAATAGTAGGAAGGTAGAGAAAGGTAATCTGCTTACTATATTAATCTGCTTACTATATATATACGTTAGGTATGTTATTTTATAACTATAAGGTTATTAAAGAAGAGGCTACTAGTACTTAAGTAGTAGACTAAATTATTACTATTAAGGTAGGAAATCACCTTTATATAAGTAGTATAGTAGAGTAGTATATAGAATAGGCTTTATCTAAGTTATCTTTATTACTCTAGATGCAGTAGAGAAACTATAAGTAAATTCTTAAGAAACCCCCTATATAAAAATTGTTTTTAGTATTTATTTATTAATAAAACCTTAATTAGGATGCCTAGAAAAAGGATTACTAAAGGAAGCTGTAATATAAGCATTAGTAAGATAGGTAGATGCCTAGTTAATCTTTCTTTAAATAGTTAGCAATCTACTAAAACTTAGGTATAAAGAACCTATATAACTTTAAGTTAGAAGCTTATAATTTCTTCTTTAGACTCCCTAGCTACCTTTAAGATAAGATAATCTATTAGAAGGTCCCTATTAAAAAAGTCTAGTATATAGCCTAATAGGTAGAATGCTTGTAGTCTATTTATAATAGAAGAGGTGCTAAAATATTGTAGAAGGATAACTGTAAGTATAAAGCAACTGTAATAGAACCTACTACCTAGCCTCTACTATTTTAGAGGTTTTAGTTATATAACTCTTAAGGTAAACCTAAAGGGATATTACAGCCTTATAAAGACTTCTCTTTATATATAAAGCTATCTTTAAGCCTAGTAAGCAGCCTAAAGTGCTTCTATTATAGAAAGAATAGTTATATAAGGAAGAGGTATTTTAAACTACTAAATACCTAAAGACTAAATGCTAATAGTATACTAATAGGTTTGTAATTTAATTAGCTTAAGGCTAAAGTTTAAGCTATTTAGGGAACCTATATAGAGGAACTAGACTTCTTAGGAAATAAGTAGGTATAAAAGAGATATCTACCTTTACTACACCTATAGATTACATCCCTATTAAGACTACTATAAAGGGTTAAGTAATTATTTTCTAAAGCCTTAATAAATATATTATAGATATTAATATAAGTATATACTTTTAAGTAAACCTTATTAGCATAAGACTAGTAAGCTGCTTAGGCTTAAAACCTATAGTAGTAGAAGCTTTTATTCTAAAGTTCTTTAATAGTACTACCTCTAAGAAGGGTAAAGCTTACTAGCTAACCTTTTTTCTTTTAGACTCCTAAGGTTACCTAAAGAAGATTTAAAGACTATTTACTAAGGTACTAAAGCCTAAAGCATCTATAGATCTCCTTTTAGTATAATGTTTAATAGGCTAGAAAGGTATTATTATTAATATAGCATCTAATATATAGAGCTATAAGTGCATTTTAGTTACTAAACTTATAGCATTTATATAGGAGATTATTAAGAATAGCTAAAAAGCCTATATACTTTACATCTTAGGTAATAAAAAGATAATACTTAATGCTAAGCTTTTATTAAAGGTTAATAAGGTAGTAATACCTCTTAAGTTATTAGATATAGCAGACGTTTTTAATAAAGAGGTAGTAAAAACCCTTAATAAGCTTAATAGTACTAAATATACTATTAACTTAGTACTAAAGATAAAGCCTCTTTTTAGTTTACTATACCTACTTAAGGTAAAATAACTAAAGGAACTCTAAATATACTTTAATAAAATAAGATCTTAAGGCTAGATCTAACTATTAGTAAGTAAGGTAGAGGCATTAGTACTATTTATACTTAAGAAGGATAAATTACTATAGCTTTATATAGACTACTATAGCCTTAAGAAGGTAACTATTAAGAACTATTACCCTCTCCTACTAATTAGCAAGCTATTAAATAGGCTTAGTAAAGCTAAGTTTATATTAAAAATTAACCTTAAGGAGGTATATTACTAAATTTAAATTAAAAAGGAAGATAGGTAGAAGATAGCTTTTTAGATAAGATATAGCTACTTTAAGTATATAGTAATACTATTTAGGCTTACTAATGCATTAGCTATATTCTAGGTACATATTTACTAAGCGCTTACTAAGCTACTTAATTTATATTATATTGCTTACTTAAATAATATTATAATTTACTTATAGATATATAAGAAGTATACTAAAGACCTTTATAAAGTCCTTTAGAAGTTAAAGTAATTTAGGCTTTACGCTAAACTTTTAAAGTAACGTACATGCATAGTGAGTCGGCCATCATAGTGAGTCGGCCACCTCCTCCTACCCTCCAGCTATTTATGTAAGTCAATCAAGCAGCATCGTACGAAATCAATTAAAACTACTCATCATCCTCTTCTTCAGAGGTCTCCCATACTACCTGACATGTTCGTACGTTATGTCCAGTCTTTCCGCAATTGCCACATCGCCGACCGCGCAATTCACCCCCCTCCGTACGAGCCCCCTCCTGACGTGTATTTTCGCCTCCAGCATCAACAACCCCCTTCTCTACCCGGATTGCCTCTGCTTCAGCTGCATTAAGGGACCCTCCAAGACGCAGTTGGGTTTTTTTAGCCCTCCGACGCTTGCTTAGTATCTCATTTGCCGTACGAAGCCCACGGCACTCAGCTTCAACAAGAGCTAGTTTGTGTGCTAACTTGCTAATACCTTTGGCCTGCAAGTCAACTACTTCGTACAAATGGGTTGGTGAGCTATATTGATGACTGGTAATCCTTTTCTTAAGTGATGCAGAGCTTCGTACGGCGTCATGTGCTGTAGTTGGTGTCTTTGGGTCCCAGGAGCCCTGGCTGCTTGGGCGTGAGTTGGATGGTGTTGGCGTCTTTGGCTTGAAATCCAGGCGGGAAATAACTACTTCTGGGTTGAAAGGGATAAGGCCAGCCTGTCTAAAGCCAGCTCGTACGTTTTCTTCACCCATTGAAGTGAAAAAGGCTGCCTTAAAGGCAGGAAAGAAGTCGTCCTTAGTAATGTGCGTAATCTGCATCCGCATCATTTTCTCAATTTCCTTGCCGTACGACGCCTTCAGCGGACTAAAACAGCCAACATCAAGAGGCTGGAGCTCGTGCGATGAATGGGGAGGCATGCAAAGAGCAATAATGCTGTGTTCCTTGCAGTAATCGTCAAACTTGGTAGACTTGTGGCTGTTGTGGCCATCAAGGATTAGGAGCCGCTTAACACCCTTTGTACGAGACTTTGTGCACTTTTCAAAATGCTGTAGCCAATCTAGGCCAATCTCATTTGTAGTCCATCCATTTTCGCTAGGGTGGACGCGCCATTGGGGTGGGAATTGGCTATTGGTATACCACGAGAGGAGGTGATATTTGCCCTTGACGATGACGTACGGAGGCAGCGCCCAGCCATCTGCACATACGCCCTGAATGACAGAAACCCATTCGCGATTGCCAGGCTGCTTCGTACGAGGCCTTCCACGGCGATCAGAGGTTGTAACAACCTTTGCGTGCGACAGCATTCCCATCAAGAAGCCCGTCTCATCAAAATTGTAGATATCGTCATCGTGGATTCCGTACTTCGCAATTGTGTTTCGTACGAGGGCAAACCAGGCCTGCACAATTGCAGGATCCTCAGCTAATGCCCTCTGATAGTCGATTCCACGTCGAAAACGCGTCTTTAGTTGTGGTTGGCGTCGTACGAAGTTCTCTGCCCATCGGGGTCCGACACGCGTCGCGTCGCGTTCGTCAAGGAGGCAATCAGCCATATCTCGTACGTCGTCAAGTCGCGGTGGAAATCCTCGATCGATTAGGTCAATAACTCGTTCAAGAATCACTGTTTCTTCTAGCTCAGTCATCTTCATTGATTTCGATCGCGTTTCTTGTCGTGGTAGTCGTCCGATGCGTCGGTCCTGAAGTGTTGTTCTTGGGATATTGTAGATAGTAGCTGCTTTTCGTACGGAAAGATTTGGGTCTTTATTGATAGCTTGAAGTGCAAGTATAATGCGGCTTTCTTTTAAGGAGGATTCCATAGTCGTACGTAGAGGAAACTTAGTATAAAGAGGAAAGGTGTAGAAGTAAAGAGGAGTGGCCGACTCACTATGATGGCCGACTCACTATGCATGTACGTTATAAGTTTTATAGAAAAGAAATTAACTTCCTAAAATATATAATTACTTAAGATAAAGTAAAAATAGAGCAATCTTATATTTAAGCTATTGCTAAATAGTTAATACTAACATCTATTAAAGACCTTTAAGTCTTTTTTAGATTTTACAACTTCTATAGGAAGTTTATTACTAAGTACTTGTAAGAGTATGGCTGTAGGCACTTAACTAGGTAGGGTTCTCTGTGGAGAGGTAGGTCTGGTCTATTGCGTGTACTTTTGCTTGAAGATTCTAACTACGTGTCGAATCTTCCCTTCATGATGTGGGAGAGTGGTTGTGGTCCGTGCACCTTAGCCGAGGGCCTCCGTGCGCCTTAGCCGAGGCTTCTCCGACGGGTCGCTCGGCTAAACCCTTACAATTGCCTCCCTCTCCCAGGCCTTGGTCCCCAAGGCTGTAGGGTCCGGAATAAAGTTCCTCCGGCGTCGTGTTGCTGTGCCAACGTCGTCGAGGTATTCCGACGTCGTGATGCGTCTGTTAGGGGTGGTTTGCGTCGCCTACGCGTCGCTGACGGTTCTGCTATGTTGCCTTTGTCGTCCTGTCCCCTTGCGATTGCAATGTGTCCATTGACGCCCTTGTTATCGCTGTTCTCGTGTTGCCTTGCGCTCCCTGTGGGTGGGTGCCTTTGTTGCCGTGATGGTTGCCTCCCTCTCTGCCCGCGACGGTCCTCCGAGCGGTCGTCACGTGGAGGTAGTTGAGATGAATACGCTCCCTTCGCGTGTCTGCCTCAATAGGCCCCCCGTTCTGTTGACGTTTTGAAAAATTTTCTCCTTTCTTCACGCTCATCCTGCGTGCTCTCGTCAACGGTTCGTCGAACGACAATTTCTTCCGGCTTTTCCGCCCCTTTTCTTCCATCAATTCCATATTCCCGTCATCGTCCTGCTTTCGACGAGCTTCCGCCCATCATGAGCGTCATTCTGCGAATCGCGAACGTGGTCAAGGCCGAGTACAATCCCGATGAGGGTTTCGCCGAGGTCAACGGCGACGGTCCGCCCTGCATCAATTGTCTCGGTCGGCTCCATCGTGACGTTACCGAGCTTCGCTGCTGCCAGGGTAACCATACGGCTCGTTGTGTTGCGTGTGTCGTCGATCGCAAGAAGTGCTCCGCGGTAGGTCTCCTCTCCTTGCCCTCGACGATCGTTCGTCGATACTGACTCTCTTCCAGGTTCCTCGCGAGCTCTGGGGTGCTGCCCAGAAGACCTGGAATACTTTCGTGAATGCTCTCGAGCGTCTTTCCGCTGCCTGGGTCAAGGTGGCCCAGTACATTGCCGACCCGTCGCAGGGTGGTCTCCGTGGCGTCAACATCGGTCAGATGACGGTCCAGGAACTTGCCTCCAATCGCGAGCATCTGAGCCTCCTGGCTCTGATCAACGTGAGTTCTTTCCGCTCCTCCTGTCTCCGTTGGGTCGGCGAGCAGTCGCTCCGCTTCCCCCAATCCTCGTTGGGATCTCCGCCCCCTCTCGTTGGCCTTCTTCAACACTTATAGCGATGAGGACATGGCAGAGATTCATGAGATTCGTCGACGCGTCGACGACGTCACGGAGGCGCGCGCGGCTCTCAGACGTGACGGTGTCAACCCTACCGGTCGGGTCCCTCCTGTCCCTCGCGCTTATCGTCGCCGTCTTAGAGAGTACGACGACCGCAAGCAAGAGGCCAAGGCGGAGACTGTCGCTCTCGGTTTGGAGTGGTTCGATTCTGAGGATGAGGAGGGTGGTGGCGAGGATGCCTAGTCTTCGACGACGGTTCATCGATGGACTCCATGTTTCTCCTGTGTTGAACTTATTTCTGGCGGTCCCGGCCAATTATACAACAACGGGTATTTGACGAAGGTTCGTCGACAAGCTCGCAATCAGTTTTTGCTTGTAATCTGCTGGTATTTTACCAGTTTTCATAGTAGCTATGGCCAGTCTTGCCTGTAGCTCGGCGACAGAACGCCGTCCAAATTCAAGTGTCATCCCATTTCTTATGGGCCTTTTGTGCGTACCTGTGGTAGCTTTGGACTTTGTCTTGGGCGTTTTCCAAGTGGTGGAGTGGTTCCCAGGTGTTGTATTCCACCGGCCACCCTGCCCACTTGACCAAGTACCTCTGGTCGTCGCCCTGCCCTTGATGAGATACAATCTCCTCAACTTCCCATTCATCAGGGTCCTCCTCCAACTCGGGGAGGTTTGCCGGACTCTCGTCGTCCTTTCGGCGACCTGTCCATGGCTCAATGAGGCTTACTGAGAAGACGTCATGCATCCTCCGGTACTGCCCTGGCAGATGTACCCGGTAGGCTTGAGTGCCAATCCTTTCTGCGATTGCAACTCGAATGAATCTAGGTGCCAATTTCCTGTTCTTGAACCGGAAGTTTCTCGTTGACAGTCCTACGATCTCTCCGCGGCGGTACTCCTTAGGCTGATGCCTCTGGTTGTAGTACTTGGCCTGGGATTCTGTGGCAACGTGCCATTGCTGCACTGCCCTATCCCTTACTGCTTTGGTGTGTCTGATCCTTTCTTCCACACCAGCGACAGTAATGCGATTGCTCGCCGGGACATACTCTACACACCGGGGATGATACCCGTAGAGTGCCATCATTGGCGAAGTTCCAATAGTAGCGTGGCGACTATTGTTGTAGGCAAACTCTGCCTCGTCCAGCTGCACTGCCCATCTTCCCGACGAGCCGTCGGCGTAGATGCGGAGATACTTCTCCAGTGTCTGGTGGACTCTCTCTGTTTGTCCGTCTGTTTGCGGGTGATGTGCCGTTGACAGTCGGCGTTTGATCGCCCGTTCTCGGGTGAATTCTTCCCAGAACTTGCTTGTGAACAGTTTGTCCCTGTCACTTATGATGCCTTCTGGCGTACCAAAACGACACTCTATCTTTTCGTAGATGAGATGTGCCAACTGCGCTGCATTCAGCGTCTTCACTGTCGGTATGAACATTGCGAACTTAGTCATCCTGCACACGATGACCAAGATGCAGTCATATTCGACGCCGTCTCCGCGAAAGCTCGGCGGCAGACCTGTAATGAAATCCATCGAGATCTCCTGGAATGGATGTGATGGCATCGGGAGCGGTTGCAGTTGGCCGTACGGCTTGTGCCGCGGGGTCCTGACGCCCTGGCACGCTTGGCAACTCCGCACGTAGTCCTGTACTGACTTCCCGATGTTTTCCCAGTGGAACTTTCTTGTTAACAGCTCCAATGTTTTTGCAGTACCCATGTGTCCCGATCTAGGGTCGTCATGGTGTCGCCGGAGGATCTCCGTTTGCAACGTTGGTACCTGCGGAATGACTAATCTTCCTTTGAAGAAGAGAGTACCCCTTCTGTCAAGGGCGTAACTCTTTCCGCTTCCGGCTGCACTCCGAACCCTCGCCGCTTGTGTCTGGCAGAACTCGTCTTTGGCCTGCAGTCCGCGAACTGTGTCCTCCAGAGCGTCGAGTGGTTGGTTGCTGAATGCCGTTTCGCCAGTCACGAGTTGTCTCATGACTAGACGTGGGATGTGCTGCTCCGGAACAACAACCCCAGCTCCGTCCGACTCCCCAGCGTCCTCGGACTGCTGTCGGCGAGCGTTTGTCGTGCTTTCCCTTGCTCTTTGGCCTCGGGTATTAACGACTGCAATACTTGCACATTCATTGGTGCGCCTTGTAGCACGCCACCAATACAAGGGTGAGGAACCCTTGTCTTCTGACTTGGCCTTCATCTTGCCGTCAGGGACTCTGAGAGACACTCGCACAGCGTTAACATACGCCTGTACGACCTTGTTGTTGCTCTCCATCTGCGCGATCTGTCGACGCATCTCCTCCGGAAGCTCGTCGACGAGATTCAGCTTCTGGGCTAAAGTTGGGAGGACGTCCGCGTAGGGCACATCCCCCTCCATGTAGTCTGGCCTCCTGGACAGACCGTCCGCTGGGTTGGTCTTTCCCGGCCGGTGCTCCAGGTCGAAATCGAACGCTGAGAGCTTGTACACCCATCGGGCGAGTCTCCCTCGGAGATCTCTCGCTGGGGCGTCGACGACACCTTTCAGCGCCTGGTGATCTGTAAGGACGAGGAACTTGTCCGACAGTCCTTGTAGGTAGTGGGCCCAATGCTCCAGTCCCTCTACAATGGCAAGCAATTCTTGTTGCCCAGTGTGCCATCGCTGTTCTGTATCTGATAGCTTCCGCGACCAGTAGGCGACAGGCCTCCATTGTCCTTCCGTCATCTGGGACAGGATGGCGGCGACTGCCCTGGTTGACGCGTCCGTCTCGACCTTTGATGGTCGGAGAGGGTTCCAGTGCGTCAATATAGTTGCAGAGCAGAAAGCTTGCTTCAGGTGGTTGAAGGCCTCTCCTGCTGCCTCAGACCAAATAAAGGATGACTTCTTGTCAGTGCCTTTCAGTAGCTCTGTCATCGGGGCTACAATCGCCGAGTACTTGGCGATGAATTTCCGATAGAAATTACAGAACCCAAGGAAGACTTGGAGGTCCTTAATGGATGTGGGTGTCGACCACTCGGCGATGGCCTGGACGCGGGACTGCTCCATCTTCACCCCATCCCGAGTAATCACATACCCTAGGAATTCGATTTCTTCCTTATAAAATTCGCACTTCGACAGCTTGGCATATAGCCCAAATTGTCTTAGCCTTTGGAGAACCTTGCGGAGATCCTCTGTGTGTTGCTCGCGCGTTTGCGAGTAAATCATGATATCGTCCAAATAGGCGATGCAACATGAATCGAGTAGCTCGGCGAGCGCTCGGTGAATATACGCCTGAAATGTGGCTGGTGCATTAGTGAGCCCAAACGGCATCACTGTATACTCAAAGTGACCATATCTGGTCCGGAAGGCTGTTTTCCACCTGTCTTCCTTCTTGATACGAATTCGGTGGTACGCCTCCTTGAGGTCTATTTTTGATATGAACTTGGCTCCACTGAGCCTGTCCAGCAGCTCGCCGATCAGTGGGAGAGGGTAACGGTTCTTAATGGTCACCTTATTAAGGCCACGGTAGTCCACGCAGAGGCGTAGTGACCCGTCCTTCTTAGGTACGAACAAGACCGGTGCCCCTGCCTCGCTCACTGACGGCTGGATTCGCCCTTGGGATCTCATTTCCTCAAGGTACTTGCGAAGTTCCTCTAGCTGCCTTTCCCCCAGTGGGTATAAGGCGCCGAAAGGGGGTTTTGTCCCCGGCATCAAGTCGATGGCATGTTCTGCGCCGTCGAGCTCATTCAGACTCTTCGCCGCTTCTTCGTCGAAGACGTCGGCTAAGTCCAAAAGTTCTGGTGGTATGACCACCTCAGCATCCTTAGACGGTAGTGCAGCCGCAGCTGTCAACTTCCCGTTTCCAGAAATGTAGAGTACGTAGGCCTTCTGGCCATTCTCAATCACCTCCTGTGCAAACGCCGCAGGTTCAGCGATAGAAATGCGTTCATAACTCCACGAGTTTGACGCTGTGTCAATAATGATGCCTTCTTGGCCCATTGAGTGTCGTGCTAGCAGTAGATCTGCTGCCTCTTTTGGCCTCGGGGCCTCGGCGAACAATCGCCGGATCTTCCGAGGATGTCCTCGGGAATCAATAAGAAAGAAGGTCAGCCAGTATGCCCTTCCTGGCTTCGACGTCTTGCCAGAGAAGGACTCCAGGACTGGAGCCTTTGCCTCCGCAGGTTTCAATCCTAGACGTTGCACTAGGCGCGAACTAATGAGATCGACCTGTGAGCATGTGTCCATATCCACTTGCACTAGCTGCTCGTGGAGCCCGCGGAGAACAATCGCCTTGCCCGTGGTAGTAGTCCCAATAGGGACTCTGTCTGTGGGCACAGTAGGGGAGGGCTTCCCCACTGCGCCTACTCGTTTTCCGACGAGTCGACTTCCTCCTTGGGGTGCGCCTGGGTCGCTTGGACCTTGGCTCGAGGGTAGCTGTTTCGCTGACCCGTCGGCGTACTATTGACGTCCGACTTCTTCAGATTCTGAAGCTGAAAACACCTGTCTTTGGTGTGGCCCATCTTCCCACAATGGAAGCATTTCATAGGCTCCATAGGCGTTGTGCCTAAGCGGGGACGCGGGGTAAATTCCCGGCGAGGTTGTGAAGGTTCCTTTGAATCCTTCCTACTGTCACGTGACTGGGATCTTTGGAATGGATGTGGCCTGGGGGGCGGTTCCGTTGTGGTTGCTCCCCTCTTCCGGCCATCCTTCCGCGACGCCTCGGCGCCCCTCCTGTCACGGACTGACCACAGGCGTTCTGCCTCTTGGGCCACATGTCGGACCTTCTCAACTGGGACCTTCTGACGGATCATCTCGTCTTGAAGGTAACCAGGGAGGCCAAAAAAGAAGTTATAAGCTTCCGACTTGGATTCGTACAGATTCTCTGTACCCAAGTTCTGATGGATCGCCAACCATTCGGAGAAGAACTGGCTAGGCGTCTGTCCATCCTGCTGACGCTTTCGTCGCAGCTCCCTCCGGTAATCCCTTTCTTGGGCATCCTGGTCGAGGTGCTGTCGACGAATGAACGTCAAAAACAATTCCCATGTGGGAGGTTCTTCGAGACTTCGCTCGTGATTTCTCCACTGCGTCTGCAACGACGGGGATAACTTAGAAAGAGCCCATTCTATATGGTGCTCCGCCGTACTGCCTGTACGAAGGCGATTTCCGGCCTCAATGGCAACAATCCAGTCAGCTACTTGGGCGCTGGTGGCCTCTTCTCCAATAACTTTGCAGTTATACACTGGAGGCTTTTCATAGTCCCGTCGGGACGGTCTTTGCGCCGAACGGTCGACAAGCTCTCGGAGCAACAGCTCTTGAGTTTCACGGTCGAGCCGCCGCTGTTCACGCTCTGCGGCGCTTTGTTCAATAATGAACTTCATAGTAGTCTGCATAGACTGTATTATGGACATAACTGTCCCATTCTCGGGTTCCGGCGCCTCGTCTGCACCTCCGTCTCGACGGTAGAGTGCCGGCGAGCCTTCGCCAAGGAACGCATGGTCCATATCCTCCTGCTGCGTACCCGGGGTCGCTATTCCCTCGGAGGGAACCCGTCCTAGGGGCCCTTCCGCCGAGTCGATCGAGTCCCTCCTTATTCGGCTGGGAGTTGGCGATGCCTCGTATCTCGCTCGATAGTGGGAACGCCCAGGTTCCGTGAATGTCGGGAGTTGCAGCTCGTCGACGCTGGCGGCCCTTCGGCGAGCGCCCGTCAGACGTCTACGTGAGCTTGAGGAAAATTCGTTGTTCCTCTCCATTTTGAACCTGTGCTAGTTACTCCGAAGAGGTGGAAGCAAAAGAATTGTAAGAGTATGGCTGTAGGCACTTAACTAGGTAGGGTTCTCTGTGGAGAGGTAGGTCTGGTCTATTGCGTGTACTTTTGCTTGAAGATTCTAACTACGTGTCGAATCTTCCCTTCATGATGTGGGAGAGTGGTTGTGGTCCGTGCACCTTAGCCGAGGGCCTCCGTGCGCCTTAGCCGAGGCTTCTCCGACGGGTCGCTCGGCTAAACCCTTACAGTACTTAGCAATTATAGCCTTAATAATAAAGCTACTAAAAGGTATAAATAAGAAGTCTGCCTTTACTTAGCTTAAGTTAGTAGATAAGGCTTTTAGCTACTTAAAGCAGGCTTTCTACTTTATAACTATTTTAATATACTAAAATCCCCTTTAACTAATAAAGGTTAAAATAAATATATTAACTAAGGTAGTTAGCACTATTCTATCCTAAATAATAGAGGGATAGTAGCATCCTATTGCCTACTAGTTATAGAAGCTATTCAATATAGAATAATAGTAGTATATAAAGTAATAAGAGTTACTTACTATTATTAAAAGACTTAAATACTAGGCATACTATCTATAAGGATTATTAAATAAGTTCTTTATCCTTATAGATTATTAAGCGCTAAAGGGAGTTATTAAAGCCTTAGCAAGAGATCTCTAAGGGAGACTTACCTAATAGGTATATAAGCTTTTAGCATTCAACTTTAACCTAAAGTATTAACTAGAAAAGACTAACCTAGCAGACAGTCTATTTAGGAGGCTAGACTAAATAGAAGGGGATATACCTTATATAAATATCCTTTTAACTTTAGTATAAAAATTAAATCTTATTGGCAAGCTTCTAGAGGAGATATGCTAATAGATTGCGTAGATAGAAAGTAGTAATAAAGTAGTATACATATATATTAATGCTATATAAGTATCTCTTTAAATCCTTAATAGTAATAAGAAGGCTAAGTTAGTAGATAAAGGTTTCTCTTCTTTATATTAGTAGTATACTATAAGGTATACTAATAAATATATAACTATTGCAGCTATTAGAACTTAAAGTTAAAAGATAAAGAAAACTATAATAGATGCTTACTAATAGTAGTTTAAGGATGCTAAGAAGTTAGATAAAGCTAAAATTATTATACTAAAGTAATATATCCTACGCCTAATTATAAGATAACTTATAATAAGTAAAATAGTATTTAGTAACTAACTACTTAGCGCTTTAGAGGATGTAGTCTATAGACTATAGGCTAAGGATAAGTTCTACTAAATATAAGCAGTAAAGGTTTAAAGTGCAGCTAAAGGTAGAAAAAGTTATACTTTTAATAAATAAAGTATACTTTTCTTTAAAAAAAGACTAGTTATCCTAAAAGTATTAATGCTGCAAATAGAGATCTTTTAGCAATACTATAATAACCTTAGATTAAGGTATATAAGTACTATAAAAACGCTAAAGCTAATAATAAAGAAGTTCTACTAAGAAAATATTAAAAAGTTAGTTTAAGATTATATATAAAGTTGCTAAGCTTGCTAAGGCGTTAAGACCTTATAGCATAAGCTATATAGCTAACTATAACTACTTTTAATGCTAGTATATCTATTCTAAAAGATCTCTATAGATTTTATTATAAGGCTACTGCTAAGCCTTTATAGAAATAGCATTAAATATAACTGCTTCTTAGTTATTATATATAGAATAATAAAGTTTATAATATTTATACTTACTATAAAGATGCTAAATATAGTATAGTTAGTATAACTTATCTATAAGAGGGTAAAATGCTATTTTAGTATACCTAAAGATATTATAAGTAATAGAGATAAGCTATTTATAAGTAAATTCTAAAAGGAATTTACTTAAAAGAGGTTAATTAAATGCTAACTATTAATAGTATACTACCTATAGATAGATAGGTAGTTTAAGTAAGTCTACTAGACTTTAGAAAAGTACCTCTACATTTATGCTAACAGCTTATTAAGAAGATAGGTAGTATAGTTAGAAGAAGTAAAGTTTGCTTATAATAATAGTTGCTATACTACTATTAGAACTTCCTTAATAATAGCTTTTTATAGGTATTATCCTTAGTATATAAAGTATATTTTAATAAGTAATTATATTACTATTACTAGTATAGAAAAAAGGATTAAAGATTTTAAGGTAATAAGAGATAAGGTAGTATAGTAATAGTAGACTACTACAAAATCCTAAGCTAAGTACTACAACTAAAGGTATTAGCTTAAAAAGTACTACTATAAAGAGGTTATAAAGCTATTAATAAGAAACTTTTAGTTTAAGAATAGGAAATTAGCATTTAAATTTATTTAAGTTATAATTATAAAGAGGATTAGCACTTAAGCCTACTAAGTATACCTACTAAGGTAGTACTAAAGGATATATAATGTCTTTTTAGTAAGCTTTATTAAGCTATAAATAGATTGCTAAAAGGGTAATAAGGGCCTAATATCTCTCCTAAAGTTAGAAGAGGATTTAGATAAATAGAAAGTAGAAGAGATTGTAGCTTATTAAAGATATAGTAATAATTAGAGGTACTTAGTTAAGTAGGTAGAGTAGCTAGTAGAATATAATACTTAAAAACTACTCTATTACCTAAAAAACACCTAAGATAAAGTTTAAAGCTATAATAAGTATTTACAAAAGGCTTATAGAAAATAGAATAATACTTAATTCTATATAGTATACTATTGCTAAGCTATAGGTAAGACTAGCTTAGCTACTATAAAATACTAGTAAATTTACTAAAAGTAAAACTAACTACAACCTTATTAATAAACCTTTATTATATACCTATTATTATATAATTAGCTAGAACTACTAAAAATAAGTCTAATATAAAAAAGACCTTAAGTTAATTAACAAACTATTGCTAACAGCTAGGTACTTTTACCTTTATTTCTACTTTTATCCTTAGCTTTACTTTTATCCTTAAAGTCCTCCTACTTTACACTAAGGGCTAAAGTCTTTACCTTAGCTTCTACCTTATAGTTATTATACTCTTTAAGATAGCAATAATTAGTATAAGAAATAGTAGAGACCTACCTAGTAGGATTAATGCTATTACGCTTGCATTTAGTATATACTACTAAGATAATATAGATGCATTAGTAAATCTTATATATCTTAGCTATATCTATATTACTATAAGTATTAAAGAAGGTAAGTAAGAGAGGGTAGCAATCCTAAAGGTAATTAGGGGATATAGAGCAACAGCTTAGTAAGCAGAAGAGGTAAGAGGGAGGAGGTACCTCTAGCTTAAGATCTAGAAGAGGTACCTTAAGGGTAGAAGTAGACTTATAAGTAATAATAGAAGTCTCTAGAGGCTCCTTAGGCTTAAAGTCCTTATTATTACTAGAAGTAGGAGAATAGTTAGTAGCTACTATATAATAGCTATATTAATAAATAGAAGCCTTAGCAGCAAGAAACTTAAAGAGGGATTAGCAATGCTTCTATAAAGTAGAAGCCTTCTTTAAGGTAGATTACACCTTAGCAATATACTTTTAGGGAGTAGCTATACTAGTACTACAAGCTATAGATGCTAACCTAGTAATAGTAATAGTGTAAGTAGGAATAAGATTATTTTAGAAATTAGTAACTACCTTATAAAATGCAGGCTACTTCTTAAACTTATTTAGATTATACTTATTATTACTAGAATAATAAATAGAGTAATAATTATAAAGAAGGAACTTTAAGGTTAATTAAAGAGTAGTTACTCTACTATTATTATAAAGATAGGTAAGCTAAAGCTAGTTAAGATATCTTATAATATTATTTTTATTAGTTAGAATTTTAGCTTAAATTAATCTATTAGTAATAAATAATTAATAAGCTATTACTAAAGAACTTATATTAATTAAAGCTAGAAGGCTTAAATGCTTATAATTAGAAGTAAGCTTTTAAAGAGTTATCTACTTAATATTAATACTATAAAGACTACCTTATAATAAGTTAGTAATTGTAAGACTAATAGAAAGGAGGTAAAAAGAGGTAAATAGGTTAAAAGGTGGCTTTATTGTTGTTATTGTAGTAATAGTAATAAGGATGATAATTCTAAGTCCCTTAGGTAGGGAGAAAAGGTCCCTATATATACTTAAAGTCCCTCTAAGTCGCAATAATAACCTATTTAGGATTATTGTTATACTTTAACTAGAAACTACCCTTAAACTAGCATTTATTAGATCTGTAGTATGTTTAACGTTATACTTTACAGATTTCTAGTTATCCAGCCTTTTAAGGGTTATAATTAAGGTTAACGTTAAAGGGATCCCTTAGATCCGGTTTTATCCTATATTAACGTTAGGGGATTCCTTAGATCTAGTTTTATCCTATATTAACGTTAAGGGATTCCTTAGATCCGGTTTTATCTTATATTAACGTTAAGGGATTCCTTAGATCCAGTTTTATCTTATATTAAAGTTAAGGGATTTCTTAGATCCAGTTTTATCTTATATTAAAGTTAAGGGATTTCTTAGATCTGGTTTTATCTTAACCTTAATAGACTAAGGAGGTTATTTTAACGTTAACGCTTAGACTAAAGGCTTATTTTAGCCTATTAACCTTAGTTAATAGTACTTTAACCTTATTAGGTAATAGTAGCAAATTTCTACTAAGTTAATTAGATTTTAGTATTAAGTACCCTAGAGTACTATTTTAGAAATAAGTACCCTATAATACTGTTTTTAAGTACCCTATAGTACTTATAATAAAATAAGTACCCTAGAGTAGTTTTATTCTTTTTAGGGCTTATAGTAATATACTAAGCTACCTTAACTTAGGTAGCAGAAAGATGCTTAAAAGCAGCATAAATATACTACTACTTATAGGGTAATAGCTTATTATTTATCTTAAAGATATAGTAGTTTATAAAGGTATTTTAAGTCTTTTAGGTAGCACCCTAAAGCTTATAAGAAACTTAAAAAAGAGTTAGTATTAACAAACAATTGCTAGAAGTAAGGAAATAAGACCTACTATAAAGCATTTCTTATAATTAATAATATAAGTAATACAGCAAGCTATATAGGTACCTTAATAGCAGATAAGCTTGTTAATATTATAATAAAGCTAACTAAGATAGTTAATATAAAGTAGACTATTACTATTAACTTTAGTAAAACCTTCTTTAGGCTTATACTTAGCCTTAATAATGTTTGTAATACAAAAAATAATGCTTATAATAGGTAAAAGCTTATTAAAAGTAAGTTAATAAAGAGGGAATATAAGGAAAAGGAGTAGGAAACTAGAAGAGAAATACTAGTTAATAAGTAGTAGATAAAAGCATATAGGAAAAGCGTAAAAAAGAAAGGAAATTTTTTAATATTAATAAGTCTAAGGGGACTATTAAGGTAGATATGTAGAGGGAGTATATTTATCTTAACTACCTACATATAATAACTGCTTAGAGGGCTGTTGTAAATAAAGGGGGAGGCAACTATTATAATAATAAAGACCTAAAAACATAAGGATACATAAAGTAATACTAAAATTATAGTAATAAGGATATTAATAGATGCATTTAAACTACAAAAAAGCCTATTAATAAAGGTAACTTAATAGAAATATTAGCAACCTTTAGGTAAGATAATACTATATAAAAAGGTAAAACTTATAATAATTAACTATTATAATAACGTTAGTATAATAATATAGTACTAAAGGAACCTTAATTTAGACCTTCTAGCCTTAAGGACTAAGGCTTAGGAGAGGGAAATAATTATAAGGGTTTAGCTAGGCAACTAGTTAGAGATACCTTAGCTAGGGTGTATAGGCTACAATAACCCTCTTACACCTCTAAGGAAGATTCTTCATATAGTTAGAATCTTTAAGCAAAAGTTATACAATAGAGCTATACCTACCTTTACTATTAAGACCCTACTTAGTTAAGTACCTTTAGCTATACTCTTATAATAGGCTTCTTTAAGGTTAAGGGCTATAAACTATTTAATTTTATAAAGTAGATCTTAAAGTTTTATAGTAAAGGGTAGTAGGTAGCTATTCTTAATTATAATATTATTAAGCTATTAGTAATTAATATAAGGTTATAGTTTACTGCTTTTCTTAAGTATAAATAGAATAAAGTATTCTACTAAGGATATTAAAGATTAAATATAACCCTTTTTAAGGTTTTATTATAAGAAGTTTTATGCAGCCTCTATAGCTAGTATAATAGTAGCTAGTAGCTATAGTATGCTTACTAAAGTAATTAGTAAGCGCTTTCTACTATACTTATCTGCAGGCTAGCTACTGCTATTACTTTTAGCCTTAGATAAGCACTTCTTAATATAAAAGACTTATCTTTATGCTTCTAGCCTATAATAGTTATAAGCCTAGCTTTATATAAAACCTATTCTTAAGTATAGAAGTAGATAAGTATTTTTACTATTTACTTTTAGATAATATAACTAACTACTATTAGTATTTATACTTACTTAAGCTAATATACTAAATAATAAGTAATACCTTACTATAAAAGTAGCTTAGCTTATATAGTATATTAGCCTTTAAGTTTATATTAAAATAGCTTATATTTAAAATCTTATAAATCTAAATAATAAGAGTTAAGATAACTATAAATATTTAATTAAAGACTATATTAGTTAAAGCTAAATAAAAGTAGTAATCTTAATAAGTAACTAATTTATTAAAGTATTTATCTTTTATGGAGTTAACTTATAGAAGCTTATAAATATATAAATATAGCATCTTTAAGAAAATAAGATTATAATTTAAGTACTTATATATATTTTATAGTAAAACTTAATATCTTTAGTATTTATAATAACCTTTATAGTCTGTAAAAAGTATAATAATATTCTTTTAAAAGCAGCTTAAGGTAATATAGCCTTAATTTCTTAATATATAAACTAATTTAAGCTTATAAATATACTTAAATATATAATATACTTAAAGTTTAAAAAGTCTTAGGAGTAAAAAGCTTTTTAAAAGCTTTAGAAATCTAGCTTACCTTAATATAAGCTACTTAAAACCTAAATAAGCTTATTATAAATAAAAGTCTTAACTACTTTATTTTTTTTAAATAAATATAAAAGGATATTTAGTATGCTTTATTAAAAAGATATACTTTTTAAAAATAGTAGTAAAAGCTTTAGCTTCTTTATAACCTTTAGAAGATACTTAAATACTTTAAATAATAAAAGTTTAACTATAAAAAAGTATTTATGTAAAGCTAATTATTAATAAACCTTATAAGAATATAAAAAAGTTAAAAAAGCCTTTATAAGGAAGTTAAGATTTATTAAGAAGCTTACTAACATAAAAGCTATATATATTAAAAAATAAATTATATCTTTAGCTTTAAACTACTTTTAAAGGAAATATAAAAAGTTTAGCTAACTTATAAGTAATACTAACTATAGCTATATAAGAGGCTAAAGCTATAAAGAATATAAAAGTAATTCTACTTAAGTAAAAAGCTTTACTAAAAAGTACTTTAGTTATATTATTACTATAATAATCTTTATATAAGCTACTAAAAATATAAGCTTACTTAAATTTCTTACTATATTCTTTATACTTTTTAAATAGCTTTATATATTATTAAATAGTATAATATATTATAGCTGTAGTAGCTACTACTTAGTTAATAATAAAAAACATTTAGTTAAAAGATTCTTTAAACTTTATATAAAAGAAGAGTTTATTAAGGTAAGTATAATATAAATTTATTTACTAAATATAAGTCTAAAGATTTTTAAATATATCTCTTATAGTAAAAAAGGCTAAAATATAAAGAATCTTAGCCCTTCTAGGCTATACATTATATAAATATAGTTTTATTTTTTAGGATTTAGTAAGGTATATTAAGTATAATAATTATATTAAGTTTTTAACTAATAACCTTCTAATAATATCTCTACTTCTATCTATTAATTATACTATACCTACTAGATAGCATAGATTACAGCCTACAGCTAGCCTAAGTATTACTTAACTATTATAATCCTTAATATATCCTTTTACTGCTAGGCTATTCTGCTAATAAAGAAGTAGAGTCTCTACTATAGGACCTACCTTATCCTAATAATCTAGTCTATATTAGCTGCTAGGCTGTTAAGAAGAAGGAGTGCTAATCTAATGCTTGCAATATTAATTACTATATAATTATTTATTCTAGCATTAATAGTAATAATACTATATAATGCTTTCCCTCTATATTATTAAATAATAGCGCTTATCTAAGCTGCTATTAACTGCTATACAACCTCTAAGAGGTTATAGTTAAGAGAGGAGGGTAGGTTAAAGGGGTTATCTATATTAAGTATAGCTATAACTAAGGATATAGCTTAATTAGATAGGAAAGAAGGATTTAATTTAGTTATTTTAAGGTAGGTTTTATGCAGCTAAGGGATAATTTATCTAGACTATAGGTTTTATAGGTAGTAGGTATAGTTAATAGAAGAATCCTAGATTCTATTCTTGCTAACTATATATATCTAAAAAGCCTGCATCTTAAGGCTTAATACCTCTATAGTTAAGAGTTCTTGCTATAGACCTTAATAGTATAGACCTTAATAGTAGCAAAGCTATCTCTAATAGACTATACTAATCCTATAGTACTATATATTCTTAAATAAGCTACCTTACTAGGTTAATAGCATAAGAATAGGGTATAGTGCTTATATTAGGCTTTTTACTACTGTTTTATTTGCATTATGTAACTAGTCTTAACTGCTACATTTAATTAGTTCTACGCTAGTTAAATTAGCGTTCTTTAATAAAGAATCTTAAGCTAAAAGATATTACTATTATTAAAAGCTTTTATATTAATATTATTTTTAAAGCTTATCTTACAAAAAGTAGGATTTACCATTATAGTTTAAATACTACTTTATACTATAGTAAGTTCTTAAATAGTATTATACTTACCTAACTTTTTGAAAAGAAGAATTTTACCTTTCTTAAATATAAGCTTATTACTTTTTACCTTTCTATCTACTTATTATTATAAGTAAGCTTTATAAGCTTAGTAATAACTACTTAATTTAATACCTTACTATACTAAAAGCTTAATTACTAAATAGCTTTAGCAATAAAAAATAATAGTACTAACCTTTAGCACCTTTAAGTAGGCTACTTAAGCTTTAATACCTTATAGTATTTAGTTTATAATACTTAAAAAGTAAGAATTAAAAGCTCTTTAAAAGTTTAATATAAGTACTATATTATTATATATATATAAAGTTATTTTAAAGACTTCTTTAAAGAATTAAGTAATAAAACCTTACTATTATACTTTTTAAGATTTATTTAACTTTCTAGCTTTATTAAAAGGCTATTTTTAGCTTATTATTATTAAGAATAAGTACTTAAAATAACTATGTAGCTTTCTTTTTAAGAATAAGATACTAAAGAAGGTCTTTAAGGTTATTTATACTTTTAAAATCTAAGTATAATACTTATATAGCTTAGTAATCTATAAAATATAAATAAGTAATAAAAAGTAGTAATTAGTATTATTAGTAAAATAGTCTTTAAATAGTAGGTAATAAATACTAATCTTAACTTTAAGTTTCTACTAGTATATACTAAAAAGCTTATAGAAGGTATAAAGTAAGTATAACTTAAAATTAAATTATCTAGTATTAAAATAAAAAATTTAGCTAAATTACTAAAAGGCTTATAGAATAAGTATATACTTATAAGTATCTTTATATATAATATTAGCTTATAATATGATATAGCTTAAAAATTACCTTACTAAATTAAAAAAGAATAGTATTAATAGTACTTAAGGTAGTAAATACTTAAGTATATTTATAAGATAACTTATAACTTATACTTATATTAAAGAGGTATAAGTATAATAAGCATTATTCTTAAGTTGCTTAAAGCTTTAAATACTAAAGAAAGTAACCTCTTTAAGTATATAAAAGAACTTAAGCAACCTATAAAGTCTTAGTCTTTAGTCTCTATATTAAAAAATATTAAGATGCTAAAAATAACTTTTATAAAAAGTATAAGATTAGTAACTTCTAAGGTAACTTCTAACTTTAAAAATATACTAAAGGCTATAAGAGAGGATACTATTATAGTAGAAACTAAAAGTTTAAAGACTATAGTATAAGGTAGTAATATAAAGACTATTAACCTAAAGACTATTTTTAGTAGTAATATTAAAGCTAAGCACTTAAACCTTATTTTAATAAAGCTAATTAAACTAAAGGTAGTATTAAAAAGACTAATATAATACTGCTAAATTAAAAGTAAAAAAGAAAAGTAAAAGACTATAAACTACTTATAAAGTAAAGTAAGCATTAATAAATATTAAAATAGGTTTTTACTACTTTATATAACTTTACTAAACTTATTAAAGATAATAAAAGCAACCTTAAATAGCATTTTAATATAGATTTTATTTAAACCTCTCTTTGTTTTTAAAAGATAGACTAAAAGAATAATCTTATATATTATATACTTTATAAAGTACTATAACGTAATTCACAAGTGAGTGAGCCACACAAGTGAGTGAGCCACTTTTCTAGAATTTCGCACAACCTACCTTTCCCTTTATTTTTCTCCACCTACAACTATGGTACAACATTCAAATGAAAGCGATTTAGTCCTAGCACTAAATGCGCTCAGATCCGACCCAAAATTAAGCGTGCGAAAGGCTGCATCTCACTACAAAGTATCTCGTGCAACCCTCCAACGACGATACCATGGCCAACCTGCTAGACGCGATATCCGACCACCCTGCCAGAATTTAACCTCGTACGAAGAGGAGACCATTGTACGATACATCGTTGACCTGGATTCGCGAGCATTTTCGCCACGCCTTAGTGCTGTTCGAGAAATGGCTGATCGACTGCTTCGCGACCGCGGCGCGCGACGCGTCGGAACAAACTGGGCCTCAAACTTCGTACGACGACGACCTGAGCTCCAGACGCGTTTTAATCGAAGAATCGACTATCAGAGAGTCCTCTGCGAAGATCCGGACGCGTATCGCGCGTGGTTTTCCCTCGTACGAAACACAATTGCGAAGTACGGGATAGACGATACCGATATCTATAACTTTGATGAGACTGGGTTTGCGATGGGCAAGATGTCCTCTGAAATGGTTGTTACAGCCTCTGAACGACGTGGCAAGCCAAGAGGAGTACAACAAGGGAATCAGGAATGGGTTACAGTAATCCAGGGCATTGGGTCGTGCGGCTATTCTATCCCGCCGTACATCATCTTTGCAGGCAAGGTCCATCTTGACTCCTGGACGTGCGACAGCCCCCTCCCACCCGACTGGGTAATTACACTTACAGAAAATGGTTGGACGACAAATGAGAAAGGCCTAGAATGGGTACAGCACTTTGATTTCCATACAAGGAGTCGTACGAAGGGTGCTTACCGCCTCCTCATCCTTGATGGCCACGAAAGCCACCATTCTGTCGATTTTGAGCTATACTGCAAGGAGCAGAACATTATCACGCTCTGTATGCCCCCTCATTCATCGCACAAGCTCCAGCCGCTTGATGTCGGGTGCTTTAGTCCCTTAAAACGGGCGTACGGCCAAGAAATCGAGGTCCTTATGCGGGTGCACATTACGCATATTGCAAAGGAAGACTTCCTCCCAGCCTTTTATAAGGCGTACAACAAGGCAATGACAACATCAAACATTCAAGCAGGCTTCAGAGCAACTGGCCTTGTCCCGTACGATCCGGAATATGTGATTTCACAGCTAGATGTGAAGCTTCATACGCCATCACCTCCAGGTTCTTCTGCTGGCTTACCAGCAGCTTGGGTCCCAAAGACGCCAAACAACCCAATTAAATTCGATTCACATTCTGATTTTATTACGAATCGCATCGTACGACATCAGAATAGCTCCCCAACGTCAATTATTGGGTATATGCAGCAGCTGAAGAAAGGAATTATGGTGGTAGCCCATAACCAGGTTTTAATGCAGGCACAAATGACTGAGTATCAAGAGGCAAATGAGCGTATGAGCCGCCGTCGCCGTACGAAAAAAAAACAGCTTCAGAAAGGTGGAACACTTACAATCAATCAGGCAAAGGATATAAAGTCTCAGATTGATGTAACGGAGCAGTTACAGGTAGAAACAGGTCAGGGTAGTAGTCGTGCGAGGAGGACAGAAACGCGCGCACGACGATGTGGCATATGTGGAGAGACTGGCCATAATGCTCGCACGTGTCAAAAAGTTGAATCTACCTCTGAAGAAGAGGATTCAGAATAGTTTAAATTAATTTAAGGCGTTGTGGTTGATTTCTCTTATACATTGTTGTACGGGTAGTAGAAAAGTGGCTCACTCACTTGTGTGGCTCACTCACTTGTGAACTACGTTATATAGTAGTATAATATAACTAAGTTAGCTAAAAAGTAACTATAAAGGTAGTAGTATAAATAGTTAATAATCTTTTAAAAGCTTTACAAACTTAAAAAGACCTCCTTAAGCTTTCTACTACCTTATAAAACCTCTTTATAGATGCTGCATAATAGGATATTAAGAAGCTAATAAAGAAAGATACCTAAAAGGTTACTAATAGACTTTTAGTATATATAAAGCTGCTTCCCTTAAAGTAGGTATTTATATATAAGCTAAATTAGTATAATTAGCTAAACTACTATAAAGTATAAAGTTATATTTAAGGTAACTTTTAAGCTACTATAATATAAAGTACTTATATAGCTACTTTTTTGTAAAGATATTATAGCTTGCTCTTACCTTAGTAGTATAATTTAACTTTTAAATATAAGTAACGTGTTTGATAAGCGAGCTGGACAGACAAGCGAGCTGGACACAAAACCACCACCATATCGCGAATGCGACCATAACGGAACAACAAAAAGGTTAAATCAATTCAAACTACTCAGAATCCTCTTCTATAGACATTTCTTCATCAAACTGACACGTTCGTGCATTGTGTCCAGTGTTTCCGCAGATGCCACACCGCCGTTGACCTGTTTCTGTCCTCAGTCTGCGACCACTACTCCGACGCGTTTCCTCTTGTACCTGGGCTGTCGCCTCTCTCTGGGACTGGATATCCTGTGCCTCAGATACAGTAAGACTTCCTCCTTGTCTAAGACGTGTTTTTTTGGTTCTTTTACGTCGGTTAAGTAGACCATTCTCCTCTTCAAGGCTCTTAACCCTAGCTCTCAACATTGCATTCTCATGCGCAAATTCTAGTGCTCCTTTTAGAATATGCTCAGTAGCTGTACATCCATGTGTCGGAGAGCTATCTGGATGATTAAGGAACCGATCCTTAAGTAGAGTTCCTTGAGAACTTTACTCTGCAGTGGTGTGTGGTGTCTGGGAAGTCCAAGCTGGTGGTGTTGTTGGGAGGGAACCTGGAGGTGAAGGAGTATGTAATTTGACGTCTAGCTTAGATAGCACACTTTCTGCACTTAGAGGGACAAGTCCTGCCCCTCTAAAACCCCCTTGGATGTTTTTTTCTGTGAGAGCTCGCTTGAAGGCGTTGTGAAATGCTGGAAAGAAATCGTCCTTTGTAATATGGGTGTTACCCCGTCGCATCTTATCCTCAATTTCTCGACCGTACGCCAACTTCAGAGGCCCAAAACACCCTACGTCTAAGGGCTGAAGTAGATGAGAAGAATGAGGCGGCATACAGAGGGTGATGATGTTGTTTTCCTGGCAAAATAGCTCGAAGTCTGTGGAGTGGTGACTTTCGTGTCCATCGACGACAAGGAGGCGATATTTACCCTTCGCACGCGACTTTGAATGCCGATCAAAGTGCTGGACCCAATCTAGACCTCTTTCATTTGTTGTCCATCCATTTTCAGACGTTGCGATAACCCAGTCGTGTGGGAGGCCAGATTCAGTGTACCAGGTGGAGAGGAGATTTTTGCCTGCAACAATGATGTACGGCGGGACGCTGTAGCCAGATGAACTAATGGCCTGAATGACTGTAACCCATTCTCGATTGCCAGGCTGCACCATCTTTGTGTTTGAACGTCTTTCGGAGCTCGTAACGACCATTCCGTAAGCAATCTGGCCCATCATAAAGCCAGTCTCATCGAAGTTGTAGATATCTGACCCCTCAATGCCGTATTTCGCGATTGTGTTTGCCACAAGGCGAAACCACGCGTTAATTGCCTCAGGATCTTCGCATTTAGCTCTCTTATAGTCGTATCTGCGAAAAAAACGCGTTCGGAGCTGTGGTTGTCGTTTGACGAAGTTCGAGGCCCAGCGCTTGCCGACTGGTGGCGCGTTGCGGTCGGCAAGCAGTCGATTGGCCATTTCTTCAACACCACTGATCCGGGGAGGAAACGATCGGGCATCTAGGTCAAGAATATACTTAACTAGCTTGTTCTCTTCCAGCTCCGTCAAATTCTGTGAGTTAGGCATGGTGTCGCGTCGGGATGGTATACCCTTAAGTCGCGTCGCTAAAGTTGAATGTGGGACTGAGTAGATCCGAGCTGCCTCTTGAATGCTCTTTGCCTGGCCTTTTTGGATAGCCTGAATGGCAAGATTTAATTGAGCCTCTTTGTTTTGCATAGACATTGTTGTGGCGGTCGGAAGACGCGTCGGAATGATGTAGGTGGCAGGTTTGTGGTTTTGTGTCCAGCTCGCTTGTCTGTCCAGCTCGCTTATCAAACACGTTATAGTATAAATATATAGTATTTATATACCCTTTAAAGTACTATTATATAAGAATTACTATATATTTAATAACTATAGTAAGATAACTTTTTAATTACTACAACTAAATTAACGTTTATATAGAATATTACTAAATACCTCTCTTATACTTAAAATCTACTTTTTATACTTATTATAGTCTTCTATTAACTTCTTAAACGCCTTTTTCTATAATATATATATATATAGTAAATTAGCTATTATAGTAAGTTAGCTAACGTATACATATAGCAAGCAGCGCAATAAGGCAAGCAGCGCACTTCTTATTGCTAGAAAAAGCCTATTTTCTAGCTATTTATTAAAAAATAGATTCTTAACTAAAAAAGACCTAGTTTCAAGTTTTATATAAAAATAAGAGTTAGATTCTAGGAAATAATAGTGTAGAAATTATTATCTAGCCCTAACCTTAAGATCTTTAGTAATCCCCTTATCTAGAAGCCTAGATAAGGGATATAGAGTTTAAAGTAGGATAATAATTCCTATACTATTATTTCCTAGAATCTAACTCTTATTATTATATAAAACTAGAAACTAGGTCTTTTTTAGTTAAGAATCTATTTTTTAATAAATAGCTAGAAAATAGGCTTTTTCTAGTAATAAGAAGTGCGCTGCTTGCCTTATTACGCTGCTTGCTATGTATGTACGTTAGAGGTATTAGTAAGTTAGCTTATAGGCTTACTATTATTAAGGCTAAGAACTATAAGCTTTATATAAAGATAAAGGTATTAAGTAAGCGCTAGAAGGTAAAAAAGACCTAACTATATCTTAGAAGGTTACTTAATACTGTTAAGGTAGAGGTGCTATAAGTAGAAAAAGGTAGTATTAATGCTAGAAGAGAGAATAAGCTTTAGAATAAGGGTTATACAAAAGGTGTTAAACTATATATAAGGTAATATAGCAATTATAGAAAGCCTAAATATAATATATAAACCTACAAAGTAGTTTAAGATAGTAATAAGGAATAAGGTTATAAGTAGTTTTCATTAATTTTATATATTATAGTTAAATTAACTTATATAAAAGGTTATAAGGTAGAGAGAGGTAGTTAACTTACTATATTAGCTAACTTACTATATAGGTATATTACTTAAAGAGTTATTATAAATAGAGAAGATAATTATAGTTTTAAATTTTAAATTTTAATATAAGTAGAGGTCTTTTGCAGCTAAAGTAAGTTTTAAGTATTTTAGTATACTTAAAAACTTCTTATACTAAAGTTAAAATGTATTTTAAAGTTTATAAAAAGCTTTCTATAGTTTAATATACTTCTTTTTAACTTTAAATTTATCTAAAAGCTTATAAGTAACTAGTTTATTATATATATTAATATTAATATTTAGAAATATATTTATAATATTATATAACGTGTTTGATAAGCGAGCTGGACAGACAAGCGAGCTGGACAGACAAGCGAGCTGGACACAAAACCACAAACCTGCCACCTACATCATTCCGACGCGTCTTCCGACCGCCACAACAATGTCTATGCAAAACAAAGAGGCTCAATTAAATCTTGCCATTCAGGCTATCCAAAAAGGCCAGGCAAAGAGCATTCAAGAGGCAGCTCGGATCTACTCAGTCCCACATTCAACTTTAGCGACGCGACTTAAGGGTATACCATCCCGACGCGACACCATGCCTAACTCACAGAATTTGACGGAGCTGGAAGAGAACAAGCTAGTTAAGTATATTCTTGACCTAGATGCCCGATCGTTTCCTCCCCGGATCAGTGGTGTTGAAGAAATGGCCAATCGACTGCTTGCCGACCGCAACGCGCCACCAGTCGGCAAGCGCTGGGCCTCGAACTTCGTCAAACGACAACCACAGCTCCGAACGCGTTTTTTTCGCAGATACGACTATAAGAGAGCTAAATGCGAAGATCCTGAGGCAATTAACGCGTGGTTTCGCCTTGTGGCAAACACAATCGCGAAATACGGCATTGAGGGGTCAGATATCTACAACTTCGATGAGACTGGCTTTATGATGGGCCAGATTGCTTACGGAATGGTCGTTACGAGCTCCGAAAGACGTTCAAACACAAAGATGGTGCAGCCTGGCAATCGAGAATGGGTTACAGTCATTCAGGCCATTAGTTCATCTGGCTACAGCGTCCCGCCGTACATCATTGTTGCAGGCAAAAATCTCCTCTCCACCTGGTACACTGAATCTGGCCTCCCACACGACTGGGTTATCGCAACGTCTGAAAATGGATGGACAACAAATGAAAGAGGTCTAGATTGGGTCCAGCACTTTGATCGGCATTCAAAGTCGCGTGCGAAGGGTAAATATCGCCTCCTTGTCGTCGATGGACACGAAAGTCACCACTCCACAGACTTCGAGCTATTTTGCCAGGAAAACAACATCATCACCCTCTGTATGCCGCCTCATTCTTCTCATCTACTTCAGCCCTTAGACGTAGGGTGTTTTGGGCCTCTGAAGTTGGCGTACGGTCGAGAAATTGAGGATAAGATGCGACGGGGTAACACCCATATTACAAAGGACGATTTCTTTCCAGCATTTCACAACGCCTTCAAGCGAGCTCTCACAGAAAAAAACATCCAAGGGGGTTTTAGAGGGGCAGGACTTGTCCCTCTAAGTGCAGAAAGTGTGCTATCTAAGCTAGACGTCAAATTACATACTCCTTCACCTCCAGGTTCCCTCCCAACAACACCACCAGCTTGGACTTCCCAGACACCACACACCACTGCAGAGTAAAGTTCTCAAGGAACTCTACTTAAGGATCGGTTCCTTAATCATCCAGATAGCTCTCCGACACATGGATGTACAGCTACTGAGCATATTCTAAAAGGAGCACTAGAATTTGCGCATGAGAATGCAATGTTGAGAGCTAGGGTTAAGAGCCTTGAAGAGGAGAATGGTCTACTTAACCGACGTAAAAGAACCAAAAAAACACGTCTTAGACAAGGAGGAAGTCTTACTGTATCTGAGGCACAGGATATCCAGTCCCAGAGAGAGGCGACAGCCCAGGTACAAGAGGAAACGCGTCGGAGTAGTGGTCGCAGACTGAGGACAGAAACAGGTCAACGGCGGTGTGGCATCTGCGGAAACACTGGACACAATGCACGAACGTGTCAGTTTGATGAAGAAATGTCTATAGAAGAGGATTCTGAGTAGTTTGAATTGATTTAACCTTTTTGTTGTTCCGTTATGGTCGCATTCGCGATATGGTGGTGGTTTTGTGTCCAGCTCGCTTGTCTGTCCAGCTCGCTTATCAAACACGTTATACTATTTTATATATTATACTTAACCTTTCCTACTTTAAAGAATAAGAAGCTTACTATATTTAAAATGTAATATATAAGCCTATTAAGTAGTTTAAAAGACCTTTAAAGAAGAAAGTAATAAGTAGTTGTAACTAAACTTATATAATAATGCTTAATTAACTTATATAAATAGCTAGAGAGTAGGTAGAAGTAGGTAACTTATTATAATAAGTAACTTACTATATATATATATTATCTTTACTACCTTTAAAGAGAGGTACCTATAGATTTTAAGGTTTTTATTTAATTATAGAAGAGAATTTATATACATCTAAGAGAGCTATACATCTATACCAATTCTTTATATATCTTTATTATTGGCCTTAATAAAAACTACTTCTAAGTTATACTTCTATATATATCTCTAAACTTACTTTAATATATAAAGTATTATATAAGTATTACAAAAATAACGCTATTAATTATATAGTAGCAATAAACGCTTTATATATCTATACCCTACAATAATAAGCTAGTAAGAAGATATAACTTAAAGAATACTAAGTTGTATATACTAAAAGATTTTTTATATTTAATATAAGAAAGTACTTTATAGTAAACACTTATAGATAGAAATATTAGCTGGATTAATAATAAAAGATATAAATCTAAACAACCTCTATACAGAAAAACCAAGTATTATATTTTCTAATGCAGCATCTTACTTTATTTATAAGATTATACCAGCAACCCAAAGCCACCAACACAATGTGTGTACATGCAGCCTAGGTGACCCTGCATTTGTGCTTGTTGGAGCTGGAATACTGGTGATGCTGTCGGCAGTGGCAGTTGCTGGGGCGGATGTGGTGGTGGGAGTTCTGCTAGTGGTGGCCGACATTGTCGAGGTGGTGGACGTCTTGTCTTCCGGATCGCCCTGTCGTACAACTTTCAGGGTATAGTTGCTGGCTTCGAAATGCATGTCGCCAGCAGCATGCTTGATTTCAGTTCCCAGTTCGAGCTGTCCTAGCCACAATGCACCGGACAGCATACCCTTCTTCCAGATGTACTGGAGCAAGGGGCCGTAGTCGGCATCCGTTCGGGTGAGGTTGGTACGGGCCAGCCAGGAAAAGACGTGCTGTCCGCCATCGTTCCAGCCATGGTACAGGGAGAATGGCGTGCCGTCGATAGTGACGGTATCCTTGTCGGGAGTTGACTCGGCCCAACCCAGAGGCTTCACAGTCGGAGTCCACCATGGCCATATCATAATCTCAATTGGAGCGCCGACCATGGTGGAGTTTTCTCGATTATCGGACAAGAACATATCGACAGCGACATTGGCATAGAGCGAGACGTCATTGAAGGCTCTGGCCTGCTCGTCGGCACTGGCCTGTTCCTTGCCAGTGACATAAGTCTGCCAGTTCCCAGTGATCTGCAGTTGCGTGACATTCCAAAGTTGAACGGGCAGCCTGGTGGGATGTGCCTTCATGTAAGGGTAACCCTTAACAAGAGATGCGTCCCCAGTCCATTTGTAGGCGACGCTGAAGCTCCGGCCGCCGTCATGGATGGAAAGACACTGGTAACCCGAACTGTCATTGCCCCATGCATTGTTGTTGACTGGGCAAGGAATAGTTAGCATGATCAAAGAGTAAAGGTCGACTAACACCAGGTTCTGAGATGAGCAGCATCCAAATCCGAGAGTAAGCACGCACATGAATAGGGGACATCCGTCGAGTTCCACCAGTCGGATTGGCCACATAGGCTGACATCACCTGCATCTGCAACTGTCAAGCCAACAAACTGAGAGGTGGTCAAAAAGGCCAAAAAGCCGAAATGTAGCGGATGTAACATGATTTGACCAGACGCGTGGCTGATGAGGGTTGGCAGCGCTGCAGGTGTGTCGCAAAAGAATAACGAACGACAAGGTGAATGGTCACCAAGGAAGAAAACAGTTGCTAAACGAGCGGTACAAAGGTCGAACTCAGTCGTCCATGATCTTAGTTGTAGGCGGAGAGGAAGACAAGAGAAAGAAAAGAGGAAGGAAAGGCAGAGGAGTTTGTGGGATCGGGGAGTCCTCCAGGAGCGGGTGACACTGAGGTGAGAGGGCGAATGAGCGAACAAGTGAAGAGGGTGGAATTTCAGTCGACACCCCCACAGAGGAAAACAAAGGCAAGACCCGCAAGTAAGCACCTGTGAAAGACAACAACACCAACCAGACCCTCTCATATGTACCAGCCCCAGCAAGGGGAGCACTGTAATGCCGTTTGATTAATCCCACGCCGCCGCCGCTCAAGCGTAAGAACCTATCCCCTAAACAACCATGCCACCAAGCAGCCTGGAAAATTACCTGTTATTGGCATGGAAAACGCGTAGCCACTAAGCCAAGTGAACAGGCAAGAAACGCGAAACCTGTTCGGAGCCCCTATCATAATTAGCGGTGTCCTGTCCAGGCCATTTGTCATGCAAGTCACAGCACTAGCTAAGAATGGACTGATGGCTTAATGGGGGTACTGCAAGTCTTCTCCTCTTGGCAGTTCTACCTCGTATACAACAGGCAATACGAGGCCACAAGAACAATACGACGAAACGAAACCAGGAGGCAATAACTGCTGGTTAAGTTTTGTGGCAAGAGTGTGAATCTTGTTGATCAGACTGCCTGCTGGTTGGGGTGCGAAGGCTAAGCGGACGAAATGACATCTGCTCAGCTTCGCAATATTCAACAATCGCCCACACAACTTTCAGAGAAGACAAAGTGATACTGTTAGTAGGTGCCTATAAAGGTCAAGCGAAGACGAAGTGACGAAGAATGAAGGCGCTGCTGACCAGTCTCGCTATGATGCAAGCTTACGACTACAAGCCTCTCAATTGTTGAGGACTGTGTGTACCCTGACTTCTGAGTGCGCCGAGACGCCAAGACCATCAGCTAATGTTTGTTGCCTGGGTTAAACGGAGCTGAAATCCTGTCCGGCTCCTACTACCACAACTAACAATCACGATGATACGGCAGTCGCAGGGTACACCAAGTGTTTTCTATCTCCTACTGTTCGCGACTCTCGTTTCAGCGATTTACCCATAGAAGACAGACATGTTTCGGGGCAAATGACTCTCGGCAAGTTGCTATTCCTAGAACCCTTTATTTTCGCGCCAGCAAGCTAGAGGATTAATTCTACACCGTTCTCCAGCAGTTGGTGACCAAAAATGTCATGACACACAGTAGGCGCCTCTTCTAAACTGGGTCTGGCAAACCATTGTAACTGGTAACCCAGTGTTTTGTTGTCTCGGTAGGCTAATCGTATGGAACTCCCTCCCAAACTTCAAGCGGGTTATCAAACTCCTTGACTTTTGGCCGTAAGCGCCACGGAGAATCTATGTCAAACTGTAAATATGTCACCTGTCACGCGGCCAAGACAAAAGCTCGTTGACAGCTGAGTTCGGCTTAGCTTAGCACGACCGACAACACCTTGCCGCCAGAGTACCCTCGACTTCAACAAACCATAGCCTTAAGCCACTCACCCTCTTCGTTTTACAGTCGGGGATGGAGCCAATGATCGAACTCGCAACGAAGAGCACCAGCCGAATTGCTAATACCGGCGAGAATACTGTTCCCTGGCAGAATGGCAACAATAGCAGAACAGAAAAAACAAGACCACAGCTTCGACTATATAGGTGCTCAGTCTTGGGTTGCCACTTGCCTGCCCAGTTATAATACATACACCAATGCTGAGTCTATCCCTGCCGACGCCGGCAACAATCGAGATCATGAGCTGCTATTCTGTAAACGCTCAGCCTCAAGCTCTCTTTCAGCTTGCTGATAGTATTTGGCCGTGTCGACGCCGTGCTGGTTATGGTTGACAAAGTTAAACCAGGGTACGACACCCATGAACAAGGCCGAATACCTCGACTGCCGCGCGGCGACACCTTGCATGTGGGGTGTGAGCCTGCTCGCTCCGTAAAGCGGCTCGCCAGCCTTGACCTTTGCCACCATCTCCTTCATATCCATTTCAACCTCACGTGCGTTTTCAGTAGCCCCATAGAATCGTACTATCAGTCCCTAAGTCAGCACTTTGCGCCTTTACCGCCATTTACCCATGCATGTCCTGAATGGTATCCTTACAGCTCGAGCGCTGGTAGAAGTAGAGGAAGCCTCCAGCCAAGCCAACGGCACCAGCCAGTCGCATGGCCTGGGCCATGCCTCCCTTGCCGACATGGGAAGGAGCGAACTTCTCGAGGGTGAGGAGAGCTGCGGGACCGAAGGCGGCAGCTACGGCTCCGTGGAGATAGTCCGAAGACCGGGCATAGCCAATAACTCTCTTAAAGTGACTTTAGGCGTCGATTGTTAGCATTCGTATACCTGGGAGCTGCGGCAAGGCGGATCGGGGCATACGGATCGTTGTCGATGAGCTTTCAAGAGTGGTGGTTAGCCAAAGAGTGCCCTTGCATGGAACAGATATCACACCGGGCAGAACCTACCGGGTAGTCACTCTTGACGACCTTGGTCGGAGCGTACGTCTGGGCTTGCGCAGTAGCCATTGTAGCAGATGGCAATGTGACCCGATTGCATCAATGAAGACCGGGGCTTTCGACGTTCGAGATGGACGTTGAATTGGATATGGATGAATGCTGATTGGGACCGAGCTTCATTGACACCTCAGGCACGAGTAAAGAATGGCTGCACGGACCAGGTTGGCAAAAGTAACCCTTAGTAGCCTCAGCGAGCCTCTCTAGCGCCCCCCAAACTACCTAGGCAGTTTCCGCTCCATTGGCGCGCCAGTTTAATTAACAGACGCGTCTCCAGCATGTCGCGTCATCGACCCAAGCACCATCTCACCTTCCACGCAAGTACTTTCCCGCAGCTTTCCAAAATCTCAGATTGGCACAGCGAGGAGGCTACGATGAATTTAAGAACTGTCCCTGAATACGATGACCTGGACGACTATAACGTCGACGACATCGATGACCCATTCCGATCTCCACCACCCGAGGCTAAAAACAGCAGCATAAACAAGAGGAAGAAGGCAGAAGCATTAGGACTTGACGAAGAGGTCGAGGTAGCAAAGCGAGCAAGAGTACCGCGAGTGAAGTTGGATGAGGCTCGGTGGGTGACTCATAGCTTCTGTTCCAATATGACCCAACAACTTACCATTGATATAGGTTGCTGTCAGAGAATGGAATCCCCAAGCTTCGGAAACGCGCCGCGAAGCTTGAGTTCAAGGGCAAGGGGAATGAGGTAGGCGTCTTAGCATCGTGTCAAGCCCACGAAACACTAATTTCTTGCCCCTAGTTCTCCGATGCTGCTCGTCTTTTGACCTTTTACCAGCTCTGGCTAGACGACCTCTTTCCGAAAGCCAAGTTCCTCGATGCTCTGGCCATGGTCGAAAAAGCTGGCCACAAGAAGCAGATTGCACTCAAGCGGATGGACTGGATTAACGAGGGCAAACCTAAACCCTGGAAAGTAGATGAGGACAATATGAAAGGACATGCCCAGACAATGGCTCAGCAGAATGACAATATACCTTTGGCGCCCGCCCAATCAACAAGTACTGGGCAACAACAACCACCATTACCACGACCAAGAACACCGGAAGGAGGGGACGTACCAGAAGAAGATGACTTGTATGATGCCACCCCAAGGCAACATGTTAAGGAGCGCTTCAGGTCGTCCCACGAAGAATCGGATGGCGAGGACCTCGACGCGCTGATGGCCGAGGCTTATATTACAACCGAGACACAGGACCCCGCCGTAAACCCTGGCGCGGTAGGAGAGTTCGCAGATGAAGAAGCCGCCATGGCTGAGATGGATGGGTTGTGGTAATGATCAGTAAACAAACGGCAAGAGGGTTGGTTAGGTGTGCCGCGTAGGCATGCTGTTTAGGTGACATCGGCGTTGAACGAGGCACAAATCGGTTGGGAGTGCAGGCATGCGTGCATCGAATGACTGTGCGAGTTCAGAGACAAGCAATTAACTGGCTGCTGTGCGGCGGGACTTCACTGCAAAATCTCGCGACCAGGTCTGGGTAGCGCATGAAGAAATCCATTGTTACAAAACGCCGCCGGATTACTTGAGAGCATCTTTTCTGATTTACAACGTCACAGCAACTCGTCTGACCAGGCAGAGCATGCGAATTATGGAAACTGTTTGGCATCACCAGGACATGTCCCCATCTGCTGAAAATCTATTAGACATGAGAGACATGGATAGTTCTCGTCAACAATCCTCACGTCGACATAAATGCGATTTGATGGTCATTGGTCGCAAGGCGACAATTCATTTGACAAAATGTAATGATACAGATCCAAGGGTAAGCCTATAACCTTCCTGGGCACCACCTTTACGCCATGATGCACCGGTTTCCCATATGCCCTAATCAAGCCAACCGAAAACGCTTCCCAGGTCCGCTCATATCCGCCTCTCCTCGCTTCCTTTTCGAGGCCAATGTCAACACATAATTGATGTTGGGCGTTAAGATGCCATCAGCCGGTTTTGGGGATGATGTCACATGGCTCTGGAGTAGACCCTTGCGAATCAACTTCTGCTCTTCGATTTTTAGAGCCCATGCCAATGTCAAGAGAACCTCTTTAGACGGCAACGATGCACCGATTAACCATGTTCGTGGCTGTCGGCTGCTGTCGCGCTGCGCCAGAGATTCGGCAGACAATGCCCCAACCCGGTCATCGCACCCCTCAGACACCAACCGCAATGCCTCCATCGTCGCATCCATAAGTGGACGCGCCAGAGTGGGGCTGCAGGTTAGGATTCTCTGAAGAGACTTGAGTCTCAGAGTTGGCAGCATCGTAGCCGGATTCCGGGTCCGCTGCGACGGCTGCACCGTTGACCTCGTCGTGGAGGAACTCGTTGATGTCGAACGGGTCCTGGAAGAAGGCGGAAGAGTCACCAGCCAGATAATCGTGTTCGTAATCGAGGGAGTTGGGGGAAGAGAGAATCCCGCTTTCAAGGACATAGCGATCTGCGTCAAGGGCCGCTGACATACTGAAAGGATCACCGCCGAAGTGACCAACAGAGTCTGAAGCTGCAGATAGAAGGCCAAGGTCGGATGCAGAGGGGTTTGAGAGGCCAGCCATGATTGCGGAAGCTCCTCCGACAGATGACACTGCAGGTCGCACAACATCGCTGCAGGACGTTGTGTCAGGTCGGAGGTAGACTTCGCAATAGAGGTCTCGGCCGTTTGCTGCTCCTCGCCGTTCGGCTCGTTGTTCTCGGATATGGGCGAGAGCTCAGGGGATAGCGACGCAGGATTGACAGTGGCGTTGGACTGAGATGAAGTCATCAAGTCGTCGACAAGGGACTTGGTCTCATCCATGGAAGGGCAGTGACCGTCCTGGGAGCTGAAAAGCTCTTGGGATAGGGTAACTGAGTTGGTGTGAAGTGGGTCGAGAGGGGATGAAGAACGAGTCAACATGCCCGAATCACGACGGAACTTGTTGAGTTCTTCCACCAAGAGTTGGTTAGCTTTGGTGACGTTTTGTAGGGCCAACTCAAGCTCCTTGTTGCGTCGCTCGAGAGCCTCGACCTCCAGACGCTTGCGCTCACGAGAGGACTGGGCGGCACGACGATTGCGGAGTACTCGCTCAACGCGCCGCTGTTCTTTCTCGTCTTCTGTCTTGGCGCGTTTCCTATTCACCATATTAGAAACTGAGGCATGTGGTCCACGAAGCTAACACATCTAGCTTACCTAGGAGGAAGGTTCGTCTTTGGCTCGGGGAGAACCTGGCCCCATGACTTCCTCTTCTTTGTCTGTTTCTTCTCCGAGACGGATTCAGCCCCGGAAGGAGCGGGAGTTGTGGCAACGGACGCCGAAATGGCGGCTTCGTCGTTAAATGGGGGCGGAGTCAACATGTCGGTTGGGTCAACAGTGTTGTCGGTAACCGAGTTCGCGTCACCAAATAGTGAAGGGTACAGTTCGCCTGGTGTGGAAACAAAGGACTCGGCTGGCGAGTCCTCGAACTTGATCATTGGTGATGTTTCTTCCCATGAGGCCATTGCAGGTTTTGTGTCCATGATGGCGAATTTCCCTTCTCGATTTTCGCCTCGAGTGGAACTAGTTGGTTGGAGTACTTGGGTGATGCAGTCGCGCTGCCGGGAGAGTGGGGTGGAAGATCCGGGGATTTCGGAAAGTGATGGATGTGGGTTGTGCAGTATCGAGATGCCGTCCTAACTCCTCAGAAAAGGAAAAAAAAGGTATATAGCCAAAGCCGCTGTGCTAAGTAGAAGGCATGATGGGGCTGTGTCGACTCGATGAATGAGTCAGACTGGATTTGGTGAGTCACCTAAGCAAGGCACCAACGTAGTGTGGTGCTTGGATGTAATGGAAAGGACAGAGTGTTCGATGGAGTTGTGCTGTAGTGCAATGTGGTAACAAGAATGTGGACAAAAAGTAGGCAATGTGGCCTCTTTTGTAACTTGAGAACAGCTGGCCCTCCCCCTTCCAAGTTTCCAAGGGGGTTCTGGGCACCAAGGGACGGACCAAAGGTGTTGCCTCAGGCAAAATGACCCCAGGCTTGAGGGCAAAGGTGTGGGACGGGGACGGGGACAGGGGGGGCAAAGGGGCGCAGGGCCGAGTAAGGGAAGGGATACATACTTTGTTTGATGCTGTACTGCATCAACCTGGAAGGTAGCCTCCGCCGGAGGTGGAGGGAGTCATGACTGGATTGGAAGGCCTGCTTACCTGCAGCAGCAGCACGTGCACAACGCACTCAGTAATGTCAAATCCTTGAACCCCCCCTTCAGCGAGGAACCGAAGGGAGAACTAGCTGGGGGCAAGGGGGACGCCTCCAGAAAGCGGAGAGCGATTGGTTCCAGCCAGCGACTGCCTGACAGTGTGGAGGCGTCCACCGGCCCAGCGGTTTCACTGGTTCGGGTTACTTCCACAGACGGCGGTGGCACGGTGCGTTGTGGAATATGACATGGGCGTGTGGGCACCGAGGTACCTTTGCGGTTCATTCAGTACCTACCTAAGTGATTTAAACCAAGGTGGGCAGGTCGGCAAGTAGGTAGCTACCTCCATGTGCAAAGTCGCGTTCCAGAGCCGAGGAAACTTACGAGTACAATCTCATCATCCCTAGCCCCCAAGCTCCATTACGGCGCTGCCTCCTGAGTTCTGCCTCACTTCCCCTCTTCAAACAATGTGGATGACTTCGACTTTGGAGTGCTCCCTGTTTTTATGGATGGGTGACGCTACTTTCTGGCACATCGCTCGTTCCTTCTCTTGCTGGCAGAGAGAGTCAACACCGTGTCTCGCCAAACGTCAAACAATCGCCCCTTCCAACCTTCGGCAAGTAAACGAGTGGTGGTGCATGGCCTGCCCAGCCTGACTGAAAAGGAAACACGGGGGCTACGGGACGGAAGCACGCCTGCCACAACGCAGATGGAGCAATCGCTGCTTTCAGGGGCACCCTCTTTTTGGTCATTGGTAAGGTACATACATACACACTTGTACCCGTACACACTCACTCGCGAGTCGTACAGTACCAGACGGATCCCTGAAGAACATGCGCCGAGCCAGCTCAACTACAATTATTGCAATCCCCTCGTCAGGTTGTTCCGGACAGTCACTCCGAGAAGAGCTGCGTATTTGTAGTTCGTCGGCAGTACTCTTCGTTTCGATCATGACAACAAAGTCAACAGGGGCGACCAGGGGGGCCCGACAATCTATCCGACTTGGTCTTAAAACCAACCAAAGGCCGCTGTGCCCGACGCAATGTCTAATGGCAGAACGGAATCTCAGCCGAGTCTCATGGTCCCCGCCCTTGAACACATCTCCGTGTCTTCAGTGCGCACAGTTCTGTTGTGATTTGTTTGAACGTCGGCTTACGGCTAATGTGGCGTGCGGCGCCTGTAAGCTGAGCTTAGCATGCCCATGCCTCTCTGTGGCGCCGCCTCCGTCCTGACGTCCCTTGGCACATTCCTCCGCCCGGTTACTAAACTTAGCCACCCGTTGCTCCCCGGAGGCAGCAATATCAGTCCACTTGACCTTTAGGGGCCCCGACTAACGGGTTGAGTCATCCCCGAAAATAACCCCTTTTTTTTTTTTCACGAACTCAACCACCAGCCTGCAGCAATGTCAGTCCCCGTCTAAGCCGTATCTACACGTGTGTATACTTCTATACTGCCTGACTACGTACACTATCTTGGCACTGTACAAGGAGGGAGGAAGATAACAAGGATTGAGACTTTCGCAAAATCAGAATCCACTTTTGTGACCTTGAGGTTGACCACTCGGTGGTTCTGGTCCATAGGAAGCACACATTGCACCCCACGGCTGTATGGGGCAGAGGAATCAGGGTACTCCTCAGTATTTGGCGCAGCAATCTCTCCTTACCAAACACAAGCACGCAATCAACAAAGGAAACAACCTAACAGGAGCTTACTACGTATCTCTTCGCAAGTCGAACTCCGACATTAACAAAATATGCCCCGATTCTCCGGTTATCATGGTCATGAAAAAAAGCCGACGGGTGCATGGACTTGAGGTTGCCACCAGCACCATGTCGTGGCGGTCCATTCGGAGCCTCTTGTTCTGGTGCCACACATGGCAACTGTCTGACACTCATATCGACGCTTCTCGGGGCCTTAGTATGTATCATAGTTGTGGGCAACGAGGAACACGCAAACCTTATTTCGGCGAATCGCGTATCACGCTAGGGATCGCAGCCACCTTTCGGTCTCGTCCGTCAGCAACGCGTGAAGGAATCAAGGGGGCGACGTATAGCATTCATGCGTGTTCACTACTCGCCGTGTGTCTGAAATACTGCATGACCACGAATCAGCATTGATGGCATTGTTGAGAGGAACCTCACCCTACTGTAGATCCGAGTCCGACGCGAAATATGGCGAGTCACCCTGCCGTCGTTCATTATTCCAGTTATTTGGGCCGGCGTTGTCATCAATAATCACGAACAATCTCACCGCCAGCTTCTTGCCCGGCGAGGGACTATAACGTTGTGTATCACATCGTGCCTCACGTCTTGTTTGTTCAGTGAACCTCACACCCCAGGCACGCCAACCCTTTCTGTAGGTCGCAGCCATTGTCAATGAGCATGAACTGTGACACCGTTGACAATCATAATCCATAACTTCCCGAGAGGGTCCAAGTGGCATTGCTGTTGAATTACGCAGATCCGTAGCACTAGCCAGCAGAGGGTCCCAGAACACGACTCGTACTGTGGCATGTATGGGACCCCAAAAGTGTAAACGACCTCGAGTTTGGCCGACTTGTCCGATCGATGGATATCTTGACAAGAGGGGGAAACCAACAATGGCGATCATTACACATGGAGATAGACTCCGAGGCGTCGAAAAGTGACAACTGATTAGCCTCTGGCGCGTCTCGTCGAATGTTAAGATGACCTCGTCGACTGCCTGCTTTTGTGGCATGAGGCCCCCTTGCGTGCCTTTCTGGAGCGATCTACGATGTACACGAGCTTCACCCAAACATGATGCGGCGGCCGGGCAAACTTTGATCGCATAAGTCGCCGTCTCCATACCCCTAGATGCGTAGTTGCTAGAAAGAGACGTTTCACGTACTTTTGACACTAGAAGCTCTAGGATAGACTTGTTCTCCGTTGCTGACTTTTGCAAGCAATGGAACGAGTTGTGGTGCGCCGTCCAGAACACCCCGATTATTGGTGGTTCCGCCGACTGTAGGCAGGCAGACAGGATAGGGAGAACCACGGCGGGCGCTCAGGGCAGGTTATGTCAGCGTGAGCGATAACGGACGAGGAAGGGGGGCCTGCGGGTGGGCCTGCCATATTTAGTGTAGTATTCGTCAACTACCTACCTAAGCTACCTACCTAGGTAGGTATGGTCGGTACCTACATCATAGAGAGCGGAGCATCCATATCCGCCGCCGCCCCCTATTTTTCACACGACACTAAAATTGTGGCTCGGCCTCGTCGGCTCATCACATCATCCCGTTGAATTACAGACGTTGCGTGCTGCTAGAACTGCCATTCACACCATTGATCCATTTCTCCACCGTCACGGATCATTTCTCGCGCAAGTGCCCGTTGATCCTTTCCAACACAGAACCCGGAACTGTAAAGTGTCGCCAACTGAGGCAGTGTTTGTACTCTGTCAGTGGCAACAGCAACTCTTCTAATCCAGCCAGCGATCCCCCCTCTCCCATTACGCGGGTTGATTTTGTTGATACATTGCTGCCACACATTGTGGAGATGTGTTTGTTTCGTGACAATCAACACACCACCACTGCTGTCAATCCCTGGCATCTCGGCCGGTCCGTGACGGGGACACGGGAGAAAGGCGACCGCGCAACACGGAGGGTGTGCCCCGTTCCGACCAAATGCAGACAACGGCGAAACGATATGATTCCCGGCCTGGCGCTGCGGTAATGGGCGGGCGGAGGCTGCCGGCTATGTTCTCCCAAAGACGTCGATACGATTGCCGACTCGCTTGTTTTCCGATGCCTGGCCAAATCGAGCCTACCGCGACAGTTGCCCCTAACCGTAAAGTTGCATTCGCGGCTTGCATCATGCAACGGACAATGTCAACAATGCGCTCTGCGCTGCCCATCATGGACCCAGCAGTGATTACACATGGAACAAAAACCTCACTCGACCAAAGAACCAGCCACTCGGTAATGTGCATTGCTAAGCCATCTATCTTGGAGGTTTCTGGACAAGAACGGAGCTGTCCTGCACATAGTATGGCATTGAGGACGACTTGGACTTGCGTCCCTTTAGTACAGTGGTACATGTTTGCTTCTGTCAGTTGTTTCAAATAACTTCTATCAACGCCAGTTCTTGCACCCGCCGCACCTCGGCACCTGCTCAAAGTCTTATCTTGTCTGACCCAGACACCACTTATCCTTCACACAACAGGATCCCAGTTACCCTGAGCTCCTTTGACAATGCCTTCGACCTCCGACGTCACCCAGCCGCCATAAAAATCGCCGGGCTGCGGCTGGACGGCCTCGCCATCAACAAAGCAGTTCCACGGACCAGCATAGAACGAAAAATAACCCGCGATCGCTTCAAAGTCCGACGTAGGAGACTCGTAGGACCAAATGCGGTTTGACACATCAACTGGTTTCCCGGTAGATGACGACCCTGGGGCCGTAGTGGAGTAGTATGTTGCGACACCTTTCCACTCGCAGTACGTGCTCCGACGCGTCGGGGTCAGCGGTATTTTGATTGAATCCGGCGGTAGATAATATGCTGTTGATGGTGTTAGACACAAAGCACTTCGCGACCCCTCATACCGATCCAAAACATGGTTGGGGTGACGAACTAGGCGGGTGATGCGTTTCCAGTACCCTATATGCATTTCGAGTATCTGCAATCACTTGGTCGTTCCATACAATCTGCAAATGGCGCGAGATTTTCTCCAACAAGGGCGGCCGGGGAAAGGTTTGCACATTCATCTTAGCTCGCGGTGACATTGTCGAGATTTGTAGCCTTTTGTTCTACACCAGGTTCAGTTGAAAATTTTGTGTTGAAAGTCAGAATGCCGGGAATTTCAACAACATAACACCGGTCTGTCATATAGCAGTCTGGTTTACCAATAGTAATTGGTTGGCCGCAGTATTTACCGTCATGAGCGAGTTGCCTGAAAGCATCATTGACTTCGGCACATGAAAGGCCCAAGCGGAGATCTATTGGCTCGGCAGCTTTCTGGACAACAGCCATGTATGTGGCTGGAATAGCATCCACACAGACTGTGGCACTTAATTACATCATCTTGTGGCGGTGCTTCAGTCTGGCTCCACAGCATATGGGTGGTCCCCTTCTGACGACCGAACCGTCACTAGTGACTGTCTCCTCCAGACATCGCCATTACTGCCTTAACCGCCGCACCTTCCTAACCGCTGCGATCATCTCGATAAACTAATACTATACGCATCCTTCGTCTCGTGATACATATCGCCGAATACTCCGCCCACCCAGAATTCAAGTCCCGAGAAGCATTCATTCACTCACCCACCATGTCTAATCGAGCCCTTGCCCGAGACATGCAAGTTGAGTTTCAGGCTAGGGTATGTCGAACGAGTTCGTCACTGTCATGTGGAAGTCATTTGCGCGCGCGCGCGCGCGCGCCTCCAACCCTACTCCGGCCGGCTCGTCGTCAATGATTAGACGCTGATACGCATCAAGTTCCAAGCCAAGCAGGCCCGACGCGAAGCACAAAAGGCTGCCAAACAGGACCCAATACTGAAGAAGCAGATTCAGGACGTGAGTAATTCATCGCTGAATCAACAGCACGGTCGGCGTGTAGCCTAGTCGGACACTAATGGCGGATTCAGCTGCTCAAAAAGGGTGAAACAGCAAAGGCATACCAGAAGGCCAAGATGCTCCTATCCAAGCAGGCTTTGGCTCAGCAGATGGACCAGATGGCGGATATGGCCGAGCTCTCTGCCGCCCAGATTCAAGCCAATAACTCAATGAATCGCATGACGCACATGATGGGCCAGTCATCCCGTACCATGTCTATGGCGCAGAAGAATATGAACCCCGAAAAGGTACGTCGTGGGGCTTCAATCGATGGAGTTATTTCTTTCTGTCTCTGCTCGTCTTGCTAACCTTTTATTCCCCCGCCTCCCATAGACCCTCGTCACCCTTGAGCAATTTAAGCAACAGAACGAAGAGTACGCCGTGTCTAACGGAATTTACCAAGACGCCATTTCCCAATCTACAAGTGCGCAAGTCTCCGAGGATGCCGTCCACGAGCTCCTGGGCAAGTTGGCCGACGATGCTGGTGTGCAGCTCAATGCGGAGCTCAACAGTGCGACGCCAGCCAAGGAGGAGCTCGTCTCCAACGAACCCACCGCCGAGGAGGAAGACGCCTTGCAGCAGAGACTACGTGCTTTGAGGGCGTAAGACAGGGAGAGGGAATGTCGGGTTTGAGGAAGCTGGAAGGACATCACTCATTTTGACGTTGGGGATCAGGCGTTTTCTGGTCGTAGGCATATCAACGACATGCATTTCTTTTGGCAGACGAGGTTATGAACGAGAACTAATGGCATTCAATTTGACGACAGTATGAATCGTTAGGCGTTTCTAAGGGAGCGTTACTGCCGCGTCTAATCAACAACTACCACTCATCGTTGTTTTCGCTTATGTTCAATGTTCCGATCGATTGTCTACATGTACAGACTGGCAACTGCCGTGATGTCCCGTTTGATCATCTCCTGTGCCGTCTGCATCTTCTGGTATAGCTCCGGATCTCCGATGATGCGGGCAGCATTCTTCACTTCGCGGCACGTCTCGTCAAGACGCGTTATGGTTCGTACAATGGTGCCCTCCAGGACATCGGTCAGATCGGTGATGTTCTTGAAGCTCATGCCTCTTGCCCACTCGTATACAACTTCCATCAAGCCAAATCGGGGTCGGGAGATGAAATCGTTGGAGTCATCGGCAGACTGAATGACCTGGTGGAGCGTCTGGACTTCGTTAACCTTCTCGCTGATGGCAATAATAGTGTCTTTGCCTCGCTCAAGGTTGCCCGTCAAGTTCGGCTGAGTATCCGTCTTTTCCTGGAACACAAAGGCCGACAGAAGGGCCGCAATTTCGGCCGGCTCATAGTCTGCGAGCACATTGTCCAGGATGAGTTCCGTCAATACGAGCTCGTCGCCCGAATGAATCTCGCAGGCCACCTTGCCCTTGAGTTGGATTCTTGCACTCTCGTCAATAAATTGCAGTTGCTTGAGCACCTGGATCCGTTGCTCATAGTCTGGCAAGAGTTGGAGATTCTGGTCCGAAAGATAGTGTCGCAGTTGAGAGATATGTTCCTTGATGAGCCACTGGTCGTGGCACATGGCAAACTATAGCCGGTCAGTCAGCAACGATCCCCCGCCACCCAAGAGCAAACGAGTATCCACTTACATGCTTCAAGAACTGAGGACATGAGAGAGCTGGCGAAGACGATGCGGTGACCTCTGCCTCTTTTCGCTTCTTCATCATCTCCTGGAATTGAAGATTCTTGATCTTGGACAGATCCATTTCGTCCCAGAGGTCATCCCAAGACCGGCAGATCGAGTGGAGCCTGTCCTTTGCCTTGATATACTTTTCGCCGCTCTGAAAGATCTCTGGCACGATACCTTTGGTAACGTACCTTGTAAGACATTCAACGTCACTCAGAGGAACATGCAGAGTCTTGATGCGCATATGCTTCTTTGCCTGCGGCAGTGGCGTAAGATACTTGCGGAAGGTCGGAATGAACGGCAACAGGTCCGTTGAGTCGCGAGTCTCTCTCATCAGTCTGATTTCGCAGACATGTAGTGTTGGACTGCCCTGGGGACCCTTGTTGCTCGCGCCGTCAGACAGCAAAATACCAGGCGTACGGATGCCGTCCCTGCTGTACACGATCAAGCGCGCCTGGCTGAACATTTTGCGGCCGATCGGAATGCCGATGAGAGACATGTAGACTTCGCCTGTGAGTTGTTTATAGTCCTCTGACGCTTGGTGGCATTCGTCCATGGAGACATCGCATATGCCACAAGAGTCTCGTTTGATCTTAGCTAAATCGGCCTCCGAAATTTTGACTGCCTTTTCATGCTCAGGGAGCAGCTGCTGCGTGGCGTGTTCTGAAAAGCTGCGCTTAATCATCTCTTCAATCTTGAGGGCTTCCACCCGAAGCAGGTTGAGAATCATATTGTAGGTGAGTCGGAACTGAGACCTCAGCTTCGACGGCTCTCCCAAGATCATTTTTTGAAGGTCGGCAACAGGAGGAGCCTCGTCTCCGCCGGGCGGCACAATGATAACCGAGCCCACGGTATCCAGGCCACGACGACCGGCTCGGCCGGCCATCTGTGTATACTCGCCTGGGAGCAGGTTTCTAAAAGAGTGCCCGTCATGCTTGCGGTATCCGGAGAAAACGACTGTTCGAGTCGGCAGGTTAAGACCCATGGCAAATGTCTCTGTAGCGAAGAGCACCTTTACAAGAGTCTGGGCGAACAGAATCTCGACGATTTCCTTGACGATGGGCAGCAGACCTCCGTGGTGGACCGCAATGCCTCTGGACAAGAGCTCCCTCAATCTGATAATCTGAGGCAGGGTCCGGTCCTCTGGCTTGAGTCTGGCGATAGACTTCTCGATCGTCATGTGAATGGCGCTCTTCTCGTTGGCTGTGCAGAAGTCTTGGTTGCTGAGCGCATCAGCATTCTCCTCGCATCGCTTCTTGGAGAAGACGAAGATGCACGAGGGAAGCAGATTGTCCTTCTTGAGAAACTGGACAAGGTGAACCCAGAGATTCTTATCTTGAGCAGCGGAGGTAAACCCGCCCTGCCGACCAATCCTACCCATGTGTCCGGGGTTATGACTGGCACGAGGCGCTCCGCCGCGGCCTCTCTGTTGGGAACCACCGCCACGTTGGCCTCCGCGCTGTCCGCCACGCTGTATCCCTCCCCTCGGTGCCCCTCTTTGGCCACCTCCACCACGAGGCGCATTGCTCGACTCCGGAACCTTCATTTTGTCTTTGCCCTGGATGGCTTGATTGGCCTCCTTCCAGCCCTTCTCAATGAATTTCTTGTCCGAGTCAACAATCTTGTGAATGTTCTTCCCAGCCCACAAGTAATGCTCCAGAGGAATAGGCCGCTTGGGTGTAGAGATGACATAAATGTCTTTCTGTTTAGTCCGCCCGACCCATGAGGCAAACTCATAAGTGTTGGGGACAGTCGCAGACAACAGGATAAGGGTAACATGTTCTGGAAGCATGATGATGACCTCTTCCCAGACGACACCGCGCTCAAAATCATTGACGTAGTGTACCTCGTCGAAGATGACAAACTCCACGTCTCGGATCAGGTCGGCTCCTCGGTACAGCATGCTTCGCAGAATTTCTGTTGTCATGATCAGGCAACTAGCCTCCGGGTTGATTTGAACGTCGCCCGTCAGAATACCGACTTCGTCGAATGTTTGGCGGAAGTCTCGGAACTTCTGATTGCTCAAGGCCTTGATGGGTGACGTGTAGATTGCCTTGGTCATGTGCTTGGAGGCAAGGGCAATGGCATACTCGGCGACGACAGTTTTGCCGGCTGATGTATGCGCAGCAACGAAGACAGAATCGCCACTTTCGAGATGGTAAATGGCCTCCTTTTGGAACGTGTCGAGTTCGAAGGGCCAATCTCTTGCCATGTCGGGTACTAACTCTCCGAAGTTTGTGATGTCTCGGTTGATGTCCACCATGTGAGCCCATTCCCGGCCAGCCTTCCTGGCACTGGATGCCGCCAAAGCTCCGTGTGGCTCGAGAGCCGGAAACTCGACCGGCAAGATAGCATCAATGTCCTCGCCGTCCTCTTCGTCTTCAGAACCGGCTTCAGCCCCGGTCTCCTTCTCTCCGTTGGTCTGCGCCTCCGCCTCTGCTTCTTCAGCACCGGGCGCTTGCTCGGGTTCCCGGTCCAGCTCCTGCTCGACGGCTCTAGCCTCATCGTCGTCGGTCTTCTTTTTGTTCACATCTATGCCGCGGCTGAGGCCAGGTGCAACCTCGAGAAGGCCGCCCTCGTCACCGAGCTTGATGACTCGTTCAAGCTTGCTGGACGAGGCAGTTGTAGACTCTCCGCCGCCAGCCCGGTGGACCTGGTCCTCGAGTGCCGCTGTCGCTTCGATGCCATCAAGGCCGCCAGGTGCGAAAGGGAAGAACCCGGCAGCTCCACGGACGAAGTCAGCTCTACTAGCAGGCTTGCGCAGAAAGGAGGTGGAGTTCTTGGCGGTAGCACTGTTGGCCGGCACGGTGACGTTCTTGTAGCCGGTCACTCTGCCTTCAAGGCCATGTCGCTCAAACCGTGTCACAGTTCGAGTTTGAGGAGCAGAAATCCTGAAAAGCTCCGTGTAATCTACGGGGCAGTCCCAGCGCCTGAGGGTGGAGTAGGTTATTACCATACTCATGATCATATGAACAGAGTTTGATTGGGCAGGAGAGATAGCTTACTGTTGCAGTCGACTGAGCCACTCGGACGAGAATTGAGTAGAGGGCGTCAGGAAATCAGCCTCCAAATGAGCCTTGACGTAGGATGCATCCTGCTTGACGCGTTTGCGAGGTCGTTGCTGGAACAAGATATCATCGATATCAGGGCTGAGACGATTATCCAGATGAAGACCTCGAATGGCAGCAGCCAAGTCGGACGCCATCTTGACGATGGCAGGTTGTAGAAGTTCGCTCTGTGAACGAGTTGTGGGTGTTGAGAGGCAGGCGTTGGCTCGAGATAAGGTGAGATGAGATCAACGACAACTCCAGTGGAATAAAATCGGGAGGGTGCGACTCAAGGGAAGTCCACTTGGTGAGAGGCACGCAAAGGTAACTAAGGTAGGGTAGGTAGGTAGGGAAGGTACGGTAAGGCGGGACTGATGACGGTATGCGGGGACACACGACCGTCTTAGGTAAGACATTGTTGCGAGCGGCTCGACCTGGTTGTGTGAACAATGCGTAATTGAAGGGCCTTGTCATCACTGCCACAATAAAGACTCTATAGCTCAAGCCTTATTTGTATGACTAGCAGTCGCTGGTCTGGAAATCAACAGTAACGAAGCTTGGTATGGTTTGAGTATCAATACAGGAGTAAATTTGATGCAAGACTGCCTGAAGGTCTCCGGCACGTCTGTGCTATGGCCACCAAATGCGCTTGTGCTACCTGCCTTCCCAATTGACAACAGTGTGTCGGTCCCGCAGTCAATGCTGTCCAAGAGAGAACCCAATCGGCGTCCTGCCCTTGGTAACTCCGAAAACACATTGATCAGTGAGTCGCCAAGTGAGCTCAGCTCGTACCTACGCAGCAGAAATCACTTGAAAAAATGACTCTGATCTTGGTCATAAATCTTCACGTCTAGTCGTATCCCCATGGTATGAGATGTGTATATGACAACTGAGCAACATACAAGTACAAGCTTCTCCCTAAGTCTATCGAGCCCAATAGCCCATTATGAATCGGCTTTATCGGGGAGCTTCACAAGGATGAGCCTGCCCACGCCTCTTCTTCTCTCTCCCATCACGCAAAACTAACTTCCTTACAGACGCAGCATCTTGGCAACGTAGTTCTCAATGATCTGCTCGGTGGGGAAGCTCATCTCCTCAAGTCCCTGGGCGTACGGGGTAGGAACGTCGGCGCCTGTGACTCTCTGCGCAGGTGCGTCAAGGTAGTCGAAGGCGTACTCCATCGTCAGGGCCAGAATCTCGGAGCCGACACCGTAGGCGGGGAAGCCAGATTCAACGGACAGGAGGCGGTGGGTCTTCTTAACAGACTTGACAATCGCTTCCACATCCAAAGGCTTCACGGAGCGCAGGTTGATAACCTCGACGTCAACGCCGTAATTCTTCTTCAGGTTCTCCGCAGCAATCAAGGCCTGGCCGACGCAACGGGACAGGGTGACAATGGTCAAGTCCTTGCCGGTGCGTTCAACCTTGGCCTTGCCGAAAGGCAGGACGAAGTCGTCCTTCTGGGCAGCCTCCGACATGGCGAAGGACTGGCCGTACATGAGCTCGTTCTCGAGCACAACGACGGGGTTGGGATCGCGGATGGCAGCCTTCAGGAGACCCTTGGCATCCTCAGCGCTCCAGGGAGCAACAACCTTGAGACCAGGGATGCTGCCGTACCACGCTGAGTAGTCCTGGGAGTGCTGAGCACCAACACCAGCGGCGAAACCGTTGGGGCCGCGGAAGGTGATGTTGCAAGGCTGGATACCGCCGGACATGTAGAGCGTCTTGGCAGCCGAGTTGACAATCTGGTCGATGGCTTGCATGGCGAAGTTGAAGGTCATGAACTCGCACTACGGAGAGACGCAGGTTAGAGTGGTGGCTCTCGAACAATTCTTGCTACAACCAAGGCGGCGACAGGGTAATTGAAGGATGACGATTCAGGAGGCAATAGGCCAGTCCGGAGTTTTACCAGCGCACTGGAGGCAGTGTGACTTACCACAGGGTGCAGTCCGCTCAGGGCGGCGCCGACGGCGAGACCGCAGAAGCCACTCTCAGTGATGGGTGTGTCAATGACACGCTTGTCGCCGAAGCGGTCCAGCAGACCCTTTGTAACCTTGTACGCGCCATTGTACTGAGCGACCTCCTCGCCCAGAACAAAGACCTTGTCGTTGGCCTCAAGCTCCTCGGCAAGGGCCTCGTTGAGAGCCTCGCGGACAGTGTAGTCCTTGGTGCCCTTGGCGTCGGCGTACGTCCTTGACTGAATGGAAAAGGCAGCGGGTCGAGTAACGAACTGAGAAATGGGGGAGGAGCGGAGTGCGGTAGCTCTGGAGGACGCCGCCAGGCGAGCTGCGGGACGGAGGAATCGGGACATCGCGAATTGAGTTTTCGGGGTTGGTTATGGAACAAAGTCGCTGAGGTCGCAACGTGAGAGATGCGTGATGATCCCACGGGGGGTTAAGGGGAAGTGAAGAAGAAGATGGAGGCAGACGGACAATTGGCGACCTCGGGGTGGGGTTGACGATGGCCAACGACGAAAATTGAGCGTCGGAGGGAGAGGGATGAGAAAGTCGACCGGGAGCTGTCGAGGGATTTCGCAGCTTTTTTTTTGCTTAGCTCTATGGGCGTTGAGTCCGTTGAATTGCGGCGAGCTGCCAAACAGCAGCGTTGGGGAGGCCCTGGGACAAGAACTAGTCTCGTTGTGGACTAGTGGAGTTTTCGAATATTAGATAATCGATCGCGCTCTTTTCAACCCAATCACGCTGCATTTTGGGGAGCATCCCGCCCAAAGATGCGCCAATTCCAGGTCCGATCTAATCCCGACAAGCTCCGTCGGGCCCCGTTGCTGCCCTTAGTCTGTCCTTATCGGCCTTCACCAATGTTGCAGTATCAGCGTCGGGCTTAAGCTCCCTCCCTACCTTTGAGGTGACAATACCCGTCTAGAGGCAGCAAACATCTTGTATTCCTTTTGGGGGTTGGCACCCACCGCCACCCGTTTCCATCCGAGCAGGGGGCCCACTTTCCGCAAAGGTGGCCTAGGCTTGCCCGCCTTCCTCAATGTTTCTTTTCGTGGCTCTTATCTAAGATGCTGAATGTGTGGCTGGGCTCGTTTCGACCATCTGGGTTCAACCACTTGAGGAAGAGGTCTGTCATGCTTGACATTTCAGAGCGTAGACCGAGCCTGGTAAGCAAAATGTCAAGACCTAGATCGTATCGGGCTTCGATGACAGCAAGCAAACAAAGATTTACGCTGCTGATTCCAGTTCAGCTGATAAATCAGCAAAACAAAGAATAAGCAGAGCACCCAGTCGATGTAGTCAACGGAGCGGAACGGGGTTTTCTATGACCCCCTTATGGACACAAGGCTTCGTATATACATAACTGTGGAAAGCAACACCCTTGGCGGTCAAGCTTCGAAGCGAAGCATCTCTCAGTGTCTTTTTTTTCTTCTTCCAATTTTTACGTCTAACTCTTGAATCATAGTTTACCATCACCGCTCATCCAAGCCGTCTATGGCAATTGTCGCCTAATTACAATTATGGTACTGATATGATACTCATACAACAAGTAATAAAGTCATGGCTTCTTCTCATACTTGGTGCCATGGCCATTGTCTCTGGTTCCTCGAGCACTTCATACGCACAGCTAGGACCATACCAACTAGTTGGCGGGCTTCTTTCCAACCATCAAGTACATAGGAGTGAACAGGTGCTCCTTGCCACCAGCAACAAGGCAATCGCCAGCCCATGCCAAGCTGTTGGCCGTCTTCTTAGTACCAGCAGGGGCGAGCTTAATGGCCTCAAGAGCGCCGATCATGTTGTGCATGATGTAGCGGCCCACCTTGGTCATGCGCACAATGGTAAAGATATCGAAGACGGACTGGATGTACTTGAGGTCTCCTGACAAGGGCCAGTACCACGGCATAGGATCGGGCCTGTCGGCAAGATCCTCGTGGTGCAGCATCTCAAAGCCAGCAGCCTTCATGGCAGCAAGACCCTCCGAGACCTTGCACATGTTTGAAATACCGTCACCCTGCTCGATACCCAGGCGAATCTCGCGGTGGGCCAGATTGTCGTTGTCGTAGTTGTCCGTCATCAACCACTCGTAGACACCAAAGACACCGCCAGGCTTCAGAACGCGGAAGATCTCACTGTAGATACCCTCCAAGTTGGGCGCGTGCACAGTGGCCTCGATGGCGTAGACAGCGTCGAAAGAGTTGTCGGGAAAAGACATTTGCTACGAGGTGCATGTTAGAGATGTGAACACTGCCCAGGCGGTCCCAACCTTTACATACCATGAAGTCACCCTTCACAAACTCGAGCTGGTTCGACAAACCCTCCTTCGCGGCGTAGTGGGTGGCTCGGTCGATCTGGTAGTCGTTGTTGTTAAGACCGGTAACATGGCAGCCAGTGAACTTCGCGATTTCGCGCGCAGGACCACCGACACCACATCCGACGTCGAGAACCTTCATGCCCTCCGTGATGCCGATCTGGTGGGCGAGGTAGTGCTCATGTCGGGCAATAGCCTGGTAGAATGGCTCGCCGTGGGAAAAGCGGCAGAAGTGGAAGGACTGGCCCCAGCCATACTCGTACAAGTCGGTGGCGAGGTTGTAGTAGCTACGGGGCAAATGTTAGCCAAATGCCACCAGCATAACAGGAATGGATAGGCCGCGCGTACTGTCTGGTCAAGGTCGCGTATTCGGCAGTTCGGGCCTAGGTCAAGTTCAAGTAAGCTTCTGGCGCACAAGTAGAGACTGAGAACAGAGCCGGGCAAAGCAACTCACTGCGCGCTCCTCGGCAGTCTCGTCCTTAGCGGCCTTGTTGTCCCAGTGCTTGAAGTACTCGTCGATAGCGGCCTGCTTCGCATCGTGGCCCTTGCTAAACATGGCGGAGAGACCACCAGTGGCCTTGGCACTGTTACCGTGCAGGGCCTTGTTGAACTGTGCATCGCGAGTGTGGTCCTCGCGCTCGAGGTTGGAAGCCGTTGAGGAAACCATTGTTACGTTGAGATTGCGGGAGCGGCGAGAAGAGGAGTGGCAGAAGAGAACAGAAGAATAGCTTGAGAGAATGTAAAGTTGAGGGAAGGAGAAAGAGGGAAGCGCGGAAAGGGAAGGGTGTGGGGGGGCAGCCAAATAATCAAGCAGGCAATCGAAACTCTTCGCAAGAGAGCGGGGGTTTTGACAGCCTTTTAATTGCAGCCAAAAATGTATCGGGCGGGAAAAGGGGGATGGCGAGAGTGTCTCGGTTTGGCCATTTCAAATTTCCAATGTAGCGCTATCTCCCTCTCCTTCAACACTAAGTCCCAGTCCCTGGATGGTCAGTTCGGGGAAAGGTCCACCAGAACAGCTACCATCAGAGCCACAACAATCCTACTCGTGCGTCGTACACTCCACGTTAGACCAAACACTAATACCTAATAAAAAAATGGAAACGAAGGGAAATGCAAATGCCAAAAGCTGTCCAGCACTTGATGCAGGGATCCTCAAATCGACCTAGGAACGAGCGATGGTCCCGCAGCAATTGGCCAATCGTGGGAATCGATGGAAGGAGGCATGCCTTCGTTGAGCAGGCGGTGAGGAAGATGTCAGTTACCGAAACGTGTGAACGCTGACAGGGGTAATCCAATCCGAATACGAATTCGAGACAGCCTCAGCCAGTCACGCAGGAGCCTATGTGAGTACAATATCCATCCGTAGGCATCCTTGCTGTGTTGATTCGACCCGGCAGCGAACACGCATCCGTAGTTACTGTCCAATTGTCACCAAGGCAGGAACATTCCCAACTCGCCCAAGTGCTTGAGCTGATTCTGCTCACTTTACTGGATCGTGCTCTGTGTTCTGAAGAGGCGATGGCAGAGTAGCACTTGCGGCTATGAGCCTGCTCGTGGTGACCTGCGAGGAGTTACGCTTAGCTTCCAACCCCCATGAAAGACCCCTACCACGAATAAATTGAAGAGGCTCAGCAACAGTCCCATACCGGCACCTAAAACTTGTGTCTAAAACACCACGAGCTTTGATACTTGGCATCATCGTGATTGAAGATGCTGTGAGTGATGTCGCCAAAACTTAATAGAAAAGAGACTACTATCGAACTACAAGCCAAGCAAAAACTGTCATTTCGCACCGCCCAGCCATCGGGATATCAGACCAACACCACAAGCATTTGATTGGGAGATTGTCTACTTGTGGCGCAAGGTCACGTGAAGATAAGCAGCCATTTGCGCCACCTACTCCACCTGATCTGATTAGCCGCATCCCGAATCTCTGCTTGCCACACCAAAGAATCTCACGACAACTTCCATCGTCAACTCCCCAGCCACCGCCCTCTTTGCGACCTTTTCCGACCTTTTCCGACTCAGAATCTCCGTAAGCTTCGCGGCCTTGAGGCGTCATGCCACCTCAAATCAAACAGGACCTGAACCGCTCAGGTTGGGAATCAACCGATTTCCCGTCCGTTTGTGAAAACTGCTTGCCCGAGAATCCTTACGTCAAGATGCTCAAGGAAGATTATGGCGCCGAGTGCAAATTGGTAACCGTTTCCCTGCATTTTAATCGTCGTTATCTTGGAGACTGCCTGCTGACACCTTGCGACGCAGTGTACTAGACCGTTCACCGTCTTCAGCTGGAGCGCTGATCGAGCCCACGGTCGAAAGAAGCGAACGAACATCTGCCTGACATGCGCACGACTCAAAAACTGCTGTCAGGCCTGTATGTTGGATCTTTCATTTGGTCTGCCCATTGTCGTTCGCGATGCCGCCCTCAAGATGGTAGCCCCCGGGCCATCGTCCGACATCAACCGTGAATACTTTGCGCAAAACAACGAGCGCGCCATTGAGGAAGGTCGTGCAGGAGTCGAAGAGTACGAGAAGACGGACGAGAAAGCCAGAGAGCTGCTTCGAAGGCTAGCAGCAAGCAAGCCTTATTTTCGAAAGGGTCGACCTGTTGATGGCCTGAACGACGATGCTCAAACAGGCTCAAGCTCAAGAGGTGGGGTCGGCGGTAATCCCGTTGTGGGTGCCGGTGTTGGTGGACCAGGTCCGATACGGACGAGAGATTCCAGGGCAGCAGCCGCTGTTGGTGCCAGGTCAGGCAGATCGAAGCAGGCATTTCCCAGCGCTGCCCAATTGCCCCCTGGGCCGCAGGACTGGATGCCACCCGCCGATAAAAACATCATGTCCCTCTTTGTCACCGGCGTCGAAGACGATTTGCCCGAGCACAAAATCCGCGAGTTCTTCAAAGCGCATGGCAAAATCAAGAGTTTGGTTTGTTCGCATATGTCCCACTGCGCATTCGTCAACTACGACACTAGGGAGGCGGCTGAGAAGGCCGCCGCGGCGTGCCAGGGTCGAGCCGTGATCGCAGGATGCCCTTTGCGTGTTCGCTGGGGTGTTCCTAAGGCGATCGGTACTATGGACAAGGAGCAGCGGTCTCAAATGCTTACGGATGCTCGGAGAGGGCAGGGAGGTGCGCGAGGTGGAGATGGAAGGGGTGGCCGTAAGCAGGTCAGTAGTGATTCCGGCATCGGAGATGCTGCTCAACCGTCAGCTGCACCGGCGGTTGCGCTCCCTCCGGGTGCAGACGATGGTTTCAAGTACGCAAGTCTTCAAGGTGATTAGTCGTGACGGATAAGGGAAGCGAACTGCATTTCATACGGAGTTGAGGTGTCTGCTATACCGCCTGGGAAAGGGACCCAGAAACTGGGATAGGATTAAGGCCAGATCAACTGTAAGGGTATCATTCGATTTGTTGTACACGGTTACAAGCATCTCCACCATGCTATACGGCCTCCAACCTTCCAACTCTTTTCGCCCGTCAACTGCAACCACATCCGCCCATAGTCGCCTTGCCGCTGCCGGCTATCTTGATAGAATCGTTGTCGCCCCGCTCGGTGTTCTCATGAATGCGCAACTCTTCGAGGTTTATTCGTTAGCAAGACAATTGGAAACATGTTCTTTATCTTGGTGCAACCCACTGTAGACACGCGACTCGTCCTGTTTACCCTGTACGACGTTTTCTCTAAGGATCTTAGCAATGTCTTCGGCTTTTTGAATAGCTTGACTGTAGGCGGAGTCTGTCGGTGCGAGGGTGGCTTGGTCTCTGAAGCCTTGGCGAATCTGATGTTGTGCAGCTGCAAGAACTCGGTCGTCGCCTGGAAATGATGATATCGTCAGTACGAAGTTTCCGTTGTGCCATAGGGGCATTTCCCAAACCTTGGAAGGCGATTCTTGCGGCGCGCCAAAGGTGTCGATACGCAGACAAAGACATGATGTACAGACGGAAAGTTTAGGAGGGCATACGTCGTTTTCGCAATAAGAATAGTTTGCTAGGAGATTCAGAGATGGCAGTATGGGAAATGGTTCAATGGTTAGAAGCGATCGAGAGGGCTCGGCTTGACGGGATTAGTCCGTCCGTGGCGTGGCTGCAGCTTAAGAAAAAAAAGTTCCTGTCACTGGTAAGTTCTAAACGCACACCCTCCCCCACCAATTGTGGCACTTTTCACGCCCGTCTGCAAAACAATTGTGCCCCACGTTAACGGATTTTTTCTTCTCTAAGTACTGTGCCTGGACGACATCCCTCCATTGTCAACCCACGAAAGCCGCGGTCCCTATCTTGCCAACTAATTCGAACAATCTTCGATATGGCTTCTGCAACTACCGTCGCACACGCCCTTCCCCTCCTCCCTGAGGGGTGGTCCGCTGAGAAGGACTTCAAAGCCATCGGCCAGGTTGCTGCTGCAACCCAGCGCAGTTTGGAGCCCGTTGGCCCTCACTTCCTGGCCCACGCCCGTCGGGCCCGTCACAAGCGCACCTTCTCCGAGGACGACCGCATCCAGGCTCAAGAGGCTGCCAAGAAGGTCGAGAACGACGATGATGGCGAAATCAGCGAGCCTGAGGACGCCATGATGCTCCAGCGCGATGCCAAGGATTGGAAGGTAGGTGGCCGGCCCTAAATGCGTACAGTTGCGCACACGGATCACAGACTGATTGTTTTGTTGTGCATGTAGAACCAAGACCACTACCAGGTCCTTGGACTCACCAAGTACCGCTGGAAGGCTACGGAGGACCAGATCAAACGTGCCCACCGCAAGAAGGTCCTCAAGCACCACCCCGATAAGAAGGCTGCCGCTGGTATCGTCGACGACGACAATTTCTTCAAGTGCATTCAGAAGGCCACCGAGGTTCTGTTGGACCCCACCAAGCGCCAACAGTACGATTCGGTCGATGAGAAGGCCGACGTTGACCCTCCCACCAAGAAGCAGCTCGCCAAGGGTAACTTCTATAAGCTGTGGGGCAGTGTCTTCAAGGCTGAAGGCCGCTTTTCCAAGACTCAGCCTGTTCCGCCGTTTGGTGATGACAAGTCTACCAAGGAGGAAGTTGAGGAGTTCTACAACTTCTGGTACAACTTTGACAGCTGGCGGACGTTCGAATACCTGGACGAGGATGTCCCCGACGACAACGAGAACCGTGACCAGAAGCGCCACACGGAGCGCAAGAACGCTAACGCGCGTAAGAAGAAGAAGGCTGAGGACAACGCCCGTCTCCGCAAGCTGCTCGACGACTGCTCCGCCGGCGATGAGCGCATCAAGCGTTTCAGACAAGAGGCCAACGCGGCCAAGAACAAAAAGAGATTAGAAAAGGAGGCTGCCGAGAAGAAGGCCCTCGAGGAGGCTCAGGCCAAGAAAGAGGCTGATGAGAAGGCTGCCAAGGAGGCAGAGGAGAAGGCCAAGGCTGACAGAGAGACCTCCAAGAAGGCTAAGGAGGCGGCCAAGAATGCTGTCAAGAAGAACAAGCGTGTGCTCAAGGGCTCGGTAAAGGACGCCAATTACTTTGCTTCTGGCGAGCCTTCGGCCGCCACGATCGACGCAGTTCTCGGCGACGTCGAGCTCATCCAGAGCAAGATTGACCCTGATGAGATTGCGGCGCTGGCAGGCAAGCTGAATGGCCTGAAGGTGGCTGATGAAATCAAGGGTGTCTGGGGCGAGGAAGTCAAGAGGCTTGTCGGTGCGGGCAAGCTCAACGAGGGAGACGCGAAGTCCTTGGTGCAGTAAAGTGGCTAGCATTTGGGCCTTACTGACAGAAAATGTCCATCGGAGCATTACATGGCTATGCTATAAGTGGAGGAACACAAGCGTACGACACGTCCGTAGACAATAGAATACATGAGCGGGATACAGCTTTCAATGCCGAACCATTTTCTTAGAGTCTTCCTCACCTAACATATGCTGCTTATGGGGAGGAGCCTGATACCATGCTATCGAGCAGGATATCTTACTTCAGCCGACAGATGCGAAGAAGCTCGTCGTGTGGTAGTTTAAGGCAGAGTAAGTCCGTCATACAACAACAGGGCCAAAAGACCAAAAGGCAATTCTCCGTTCATACAAAGATTTCAGAAACAATGTACTCCGTGCTCTTGGCTTGGTGTTCTTAACATAAGTATACCACTGCGTTTCAATAACTGCGTCGTGCCTATGGGGTGCTTCCGGTTGATGTATGGCCCAAGGCAGATGTATGGATGTAGGTATGCGGCAGCATTCTCCTTGGAGCGAGACCTGACCGCAGTGAATCTACGTTCTTTCAACCTACTAGGTGCCCGCCTACCTACCTTACCTAGGTAGGTAGGTAGGTAGGTAGGCAAAGATGGGATTCTGACTCAAAGATACATGAATACCTAGGATTCAGGAAGGGGCGATCATGTTCACTCATCGCTCCTTCCTCTGACTGCAGAGTCACTCATATCTCATTATTTCAACTGCCACCTAGGGAGGGGGGGTATTTCTGATGGCGAGCAATCAATCTCAGAAAGTCTAGTCACTGTCTGCCTGCTGCGTTCTTGCCTAGCAAACAAACACGTTCGATTCCGACAAGCCTTCACCTCAACATCATCACGACTTCTTTGAGGCGGACGCTCCGTCAATTCCTCTTCTTACATCAATGTTGCTTGAGTTCGAGACTTTGGCAACCCGCATCTTCTCGTCCTGCGACAACCAGCATTGTCGACATTATCGTCAACAACAACGACAACATCATCGTCATCGTCATCGTCATTATTTTGTCAGTCTTCCGACCTGCACAAAGTAGTCCCTCTCGCATGGTCGCCGCGACAGTCTCCGCTGTTTATTACCGCCATGTCAAGCATGGAAGGAAGCTGTAGCGGACCTCTCTGGACGGAGCATGAACCCAACCCGGCACCTGAGGTTATGGTTCACTCAGCCCCTGAGCCCGTTCATATCCCAATGGACGTTGGAAACAATGGCAGCAATAATGGCATCCCGGTTGAGCCAGATGGAGATGTTGCCGTGCCGAACGATGCTGAACGGGCAGTCCGGCTCGACCCGGAGCGACGCTTGCGCTTATGGAACTGGAAAACAATTATCGGCACTTGCATCGGACTGATCATTCTCGCCATCGTGATCCCAGTTGTCGTCATGGTCACTGCGACCAATCGAGGCCGTAACGGGGACAACGTCGAGACCACTGCCGCTCTGTCAGCCACGTCATTTCCTGGACCTTCTATCACATCCTCGTCCTATACAACGGAACCATCTCCTTCCTCGACACTGAATCCCGTAAGCAATTTACTTTACTGTTATCAACTGGCCATCGAATATTTGCTGGTCCGTGTCGATCTCAGTACTAAATTGCTAATCACCTGAGGATGCAGGCTCCTGAATGCGCCCGAACAAAATTTATCAAGTCCGTCACTTGGATTGGCATCGATCAGAGTATGGGCGGCTGGGACTTCAATCTACACCCGGCTAGAACTGCCGAGGAATGCTGCACCATATGTCACCAGTCAACTCACGACGGATGCAACGGATGGCTGTACATGCCCGAGAAATCCTTCACCCCCGAGTGTTCCATTATACATGGATTCAGCGGTCCGAAGAAGAGCGACTCCTGCCCAAACGGCCGTCCCGGTATGGTTTTTGCAAAGACAGACGACAAGGACAGCTATGGAGGACCAGGCCCTTGTGCGGGCTTAATGAGGGGATGAAGTTGTAAGAGAAGCCAGGACAGACGGCACAGACGGCACGCAAGACATCTGAGATACTGAATACTGGTCGACAAAGGAGCAATTACGGCAAACTATCGGCACGGGAAGTTCAACGCTCTCTAAATTACGGGGCAGAGGGGGCGGGCGAGCTTGTTTGCTATATTTGCAGGATACCCATAGAGAAGGCACCATATGATCTCCTCCCCGGCGGCTTGATGGTGAATCAGGTAGCGGTTCCATACCATAAGACTTGTTTGTGATTGATGAGCAGGTTGGGCGTGTATGATGTGAGGCAACCCCCTCTTATCACTTGATCAGTTCAGAGAACGTAACACAAATAAGCGAGCCAGCCCCACGATGGAAAACGGCGAACCATGTTTGGTGGCTCTCAAAGATGGCCTCGAGTGAGACTTGTTCTTGGGACCAGGACCAGGGCCCTCCGCTTGGCGGTCCTCGGTCTATGGAACTTGAGTTACACTTTGTCATTCTTAAATCGCGTGGCGCGCTGAGGGAAGAAAGTCGGCAACGCGAAACGTACAACATTCCCTAACTATTACCTAACTCCCGGTGATATCTCACAGTCGTTGTTAACATTGATGGTTGGGGGCGGGTAGGTTGGCATCTTCCAGTATATTTGTTACTTTCACACGTATACCAAAAAGAACCAGAGGCGAGGTTCCAGTGCTCAGAGAACAGATGACACAAGATATATGTACCATTTCGAAGCAGCGACGTCCCTCACAAGACAGTAGCGACCGGGCGGGGGTCAAAGCTACTAGGTCATGAATACTAGGCCACATAACTTAGCCGTGCCTTTGGCTAGCCAGGCATATCATAATAGCAACGTGTTGATCATTTGCTACTTGGTTGTCCCAGCTCCTGGGACGGGTTGTGGAAACCACATAGTATGGAAGGAGCTTGCCACCCCGTTCCGAATGAACGGGTCATCATCATATCGCTGGCTTACTTGTAGTCGCGGTCTGCATGACACACGAGGTTAATGCCGCTTTTACCCCATGGATTGCGAATCGATGACCTGGGCATGTTTCCGCCAACATTATCTGTACTTACTGAAACACCAAGATGAGATTAACCTCCTGTACCCAAGAGATGATCTTACTCATGCCGGCAAACTTGAAGGGCAAGGAAGTTGGCGAACACGAGATCTTGGAATATAACTTTTGAAGGACTGCCCCCAAGCCTCTGAATCACACAGTTCAACTCATCCGAGACGATGCCTTGGCCCCGAAGCCGTAAAAAGCTTGCCGTGCGGTGTTCGAGATTCCGAATGAAACGTCACTGGGGTGCAAATCAAAGCTCATGGCATCGACGGCCTTCAAAACACCGGTAGACAGGCCGCTGGGAGTGCACCTGTCATACAGCGGCGATGATAATGTAATTAGTAGAGGGCGTGCACTGCCGGTAGGGGATATCGACTGATCAGAGCAAAGCATAACCCGCCTATACGACTGAACTCTGGAAAGTTGCCCCCCCTGGGCACTGACTTCAGAAAAGTTCCCAAAGACCACGCGACACGTAAGTGCGCCGGCAAACCTCGAACGATTCTTGCGAGAATGCACCGCCGTTGGGTGCTCAGTCATCTTCTCGTGGGGCTTTGACCAGACACCTGCTCTTTGGCAGCTTTCATGTAGCCCGTGCTGCGGCTCAAAGCAAACAGACTCGGTCTGTGGCTCGACCGAACGGCTCGTCCCATGACCTCGAGTCTGTCATGTAAGCCACCTACCGAGAGGCTCTTTGACATAAGCGTCAGCGCACCTAGACCATGTTATACGTATACGATTGATGCGATTGGACGCGTATTCTCGAAGACTAGAAGAAGCACAGCCTTGATTATTGACTTGAGAGTTGGGATTAGTCCACCAGCACGTACGAACGAGGTACTACCTTGTGCTTGTAGACAACACCCTCGGTCCTGACTGAGACATAGACCGCCGCTCAGTTAGACCGCCAAACTCTGTTGACGGTATTGCGCGGACAACAACCTAAATTTACAATCGCTAAGGTCCGGACTGGCCATACTCGGAAACACGATGGCAACGTTTGGGGATGCGAAAAGAATGAGAAAAGTCATTACGTCAAGGAAAAGAGCCGTGAGCCATGTATCAATCATCCACCTCACTCCGACCCAACAACGGGCTATATAAAGTGCTCAATGATCCCAATGCTTGAAATACTGCATTCTATCCAAGACACTCAACAGCCACACGCACACACACAAGATACCACCACTTACCAACCCATCAATCTCAGTCAAAACGTTTTCTAGTCCTAGCCCAAGCACTTACCGTTAAAATGAAGAGCTCATTTCTCGCCATCCTCGCCGCTGCCGCCGGCCTCGCTATTGCCGACAGTCTCGATGTGCCCGACTGCGCCAAGAGCTGCCTCAACGATGACATCCAGAAGAGTGGCTGCGCCCAGGACAAGATCAAGGACTGCTATTGCCAAAAGGCTAATGTCAACTCACTCGTCAATTGTGTCTCCGGGGCATGCAAAGATCAAAACGACCTGATCAAAGCAGCTCAGGCGGCCCAGAAGGCTTGCCCTCAGCTCAACGGCGGCGTCTTTCCTGGCCAAGGAAACAACGGCAACGGCAATTAGATGTGTTGTCAGAATGGCCTCCGCAAAAACGCGCAGCAACCAGCCAGCGACTTGAGTCCTGAGTGTTGAAGGGGGTTCGGCTGTACCTCGTCTTTACTTTCAAGCAACTCGCGGGCATGCGAATGGATTTGGCCAACTTTCAGCATGGACTGGTTTGATCGGAGTGGTTGTGATCGCGGACGAAAAAGGCCATGTTGTCTTCGACATGGTAGCTGCAAAGCTTGTGGAATTAGTCTGATTTACAGCGATTGGAAGCTCATTGCCTTTCTTAGCAATATTCTTTTAATTTCCTCCTTGACCCAAATAATGGTGGAGCAGCCGTTCGTGACGATCACTTGCTTCTAATGGTAAGTCATGAACCGAACGCCATCGGCTTCGTGAAGTAGTCCACATTAGTCCATGTTAAGCATTGTTTCGTTGGCGTTGTTGTGCTTGTGCATGAGCGCGGCGAGTGTGCCTATGTTCGTCGGTTGGGTATCATGTGCTGTGTTCGATATCTGGTCTTATCAGGCCTTCTTAACAAAAGGGGATCCTACTAAAGAGATCATCATAGAGTTTTCCAACCCAACCCTCCGTCAGACCTCCTCTTGCCACAATGCCGAGGCCACCAGCTGCCCAAATGCCAGCCGCTGCCGCGGCCACGCCGTGCAGTGCCCACCACGATCTCCTCCTGCGCTTCCGAACCTTCTTGTCGACCACACTGGCACCGCTGCCACTCCACCCCATGGCTGTTGGTGCCATACCCATCCACCTAGCTGCGCCCCAGACCATATGTCCGCATCCAACCGTCAGCAGACCAGTGTATGCGAGCCATGACACAAACGGTTGCCGAGCAAACCCGTGGGAGACGAACGCCAGGCCAATATTTGAGCTGTCTCCCTCAACCTGGAGGGGAAGTATGCGGTTTACGCCCACGTGGACAGCGAGGAGTGCTGCGAAGACATAGCCAGAAATGGAGATGTAACTGACGGATGGCCAAATACGGCCGGCCGAGTTCGTGCTGTTGGACGTCAAGGACCGAGAGGTTTTGCCAGTCTGAGCGCGATACAACGCGTACATGCCTGGTGTATTGCCGCCATATCTTTTGAGGTTTTGCGCCCGGCGAACGAGGCGGAGCGTGAGGCCGGAGGCGACGTGTGCAACGATCGGTAGTGCCACGAGAAGTGGTTCTGTGAGCGTTGTTTGGTATATCTCCCGGGACAACAACAGATATGTTTCAGAAGCCGGAACGGAGCGAGCAATTAGGGGTATTATCGAAGTGTTGGCAACATGAAGTGACACAAATACAGGTATCAGGTACGAAGAAAACTTTTGGATGCGTGTAACTGGTGATTGAGCGCGTGTCAGTCAATAATTTGATGCGACGACGCTCGGCCTGCTGTGGGAACGTACGATAAAAGACGGCACTATGACCGCTCCCACTTAACCCAGGGCGGGAAGAGGTGGATATGGGTGAGTCGATCTTGTTCTCGAGTGTATCCTCAGGTAAAGGAGGAAGGTCTTTCTCGGTGTCGGTGTCGGGTGTCTCGATGGGCGACGGATCTAGTTGCAGAAGCGATACGAGCGTCTCCTCCGACGGCTTCGAGTGGAGGGATCTAGACTCCATGAACGATGCTTGCCTTCAGTTCTGGGCAAGACTAGCAATAGACAGGCTGCTCGTATGTCGACTGGATTGTTCGTTGGTTGCACCTTGGCAAAAAGAAAGTTGTATGCAAGTCAATCACTTATGGTAGGTTGCCCTCAATTTGTCGACTGCGCAGCTGACCATTCCTCAACACGTCATAGGTTGGTTGCAGCAGCAGAAGCGGCAAGCACACTGGACTTGTATGAGGTCCGAGGCTGCGGGTGGGTGGACCCGGCTCCATCCGGGGAGCCGCACTAGCCCCGTTAAGTCGCTTTCGGTTCCGTCCGTTGTCCGCACGCTTGGGTAGGTAATACGGGTAGGGTCGGATCATCTAGCCAACCGTTGCTGCGGCTTAGGGTGCTAGCCAAACTGCCCAGTCAGCTTCCGATCTCAACGCTTGTTAAACATCATGCTACTCAACGAATACAAAGTCTCCTCCCCCACCTCCGCCTTTGCTGCTTACAACAACCAAACACAACAATAACTTTGAACACAACACAATGCCACCTGTTAGTTCATATGCGCATGTTTTCGAACATCTTATCTTGATACTGATTTAACTTCAATGTGCAGCGACACCAAACACTGCCCCCGGCACAGACCGCTGCTGCCCGCGAAGCTCTACAATCTTTCTACTGCAGCCTCTGCTCCAAGGGCTACTCTCGTATGAACGACTATGAGGCCCACCTTAGCAGTTACGACCACAGCCACAAGCAGCGCCTGAAGGATATGAAAGCCATGGTCCGTGATCCAAACGCAGGCGCCCGGGCCCGGAAAGCTGAGGCCAAGGCCGACGGACTTGTCAGCATCAAGCTCGCCTCCAACGAACAGCCACAGCAGGCCGCCGCCGCGGGTGGGTTCAAAAAAGGTGGCTTCAAGAAATCAGGCTTTAAGTCGGCATTTGCCTCGGTCGACGCCCCGGTTGTACCCGCGCCGGATGCGCCGAAATCAAAAATTGGCCAAGCACTGGAGGCAGATAGGCTTGCGAATGCACGTGAACGGGATGCTCATGCTGAAAGTGATACGGAGGATGAGGGCTACCAAGTCTACGACCCACGACATCCGACCGACTGAAGTCCCGACAGCAGACGTACAAGCCAGTCATCGAGCAACGTCAAGTGCTAGGAACGTGCCAGCCCGCGGGGCAACATGCTGCGCCAATCCGGCTTCAGAACACATGCGAGGAAAGATTTGGTTAAGAGTAACAAAGCTATAAGCGGCGAAGCGTTCCAATTCGCACGGGTCTGGCGCGCCTCAGGTGAGGCGTCGCATTCTCATCTTGGCTCGGCCGCTCCAAGCAGTATGCAATCGGACACCTAGCACATACATACCTAACCTGCCGTGGTAAAGGCCTATCGAATTTATTTACGGCACGGCTCGAGCGCAGAGCTGAATTCCGGTTTGGGCCTCGTCTTCCGCGGTCCAGCTAGTTGAACTGGGACAGATCCTCTTCAAGTAACCCCATCATATACTGGCTGCCTGAAAACCAGTTGCCCAGTTGAGCAGTCTGCAAGGTGGGCTGAGACATTTCGCCTGTATCCATCTTCTGAGCAGGGCATTCCGTTGGCGGGAACCCCAGCGCACTCAAGTATACGTCAAACTCATCGTTGATCGGATCGCGTTCTTCCGACTGCTGGGATTTGCCTTCCACGTACAGTGTCGCCACGTTGCACAGCATTGAACAAAGTTGGTGTAGCCTCTCAACAGGTTCTGACAGTGCGCAGGCGGGCCGGAGAGAGCCAACAAACTCGTTCAGTCGCTTGAGATCACTGGCACTTGATGTGTCAATGACATGACAGAAGAGGACGAAAAAGGGCGTGAATGGGGTGAGTAGAATAGCCCTATTTCAGGTCGGTTAGGACTGCAGCCACGGAAACATGTCACACTGAAAGGATGCGGCCCTTACCAATGAATATATACTGCCTTGAGGTGCCGCCCCTCTTCGGCGATTTTCTGCATGCATTCAAGATGCAACTGCATAGAGAACCGTGCTGTGTCGATACATTCTTGTGTAAACCGAGTCGGTGAGCCCTCTGGTGCTGGTAATGCTCTGTAAATCAACGTCATGGTCGAATGGAAGGTCAGTTCATCGCCCCTAAGATGTATGTCCAATATGGAAGAGGCGTTCAAAGCTTTAAGACCAAAGAGGGTTTGCTCCCGCACCTGGGATGCGGCGGCCATGATGGTCTTCTGTTCGCTTTCCAAACGTCTGACTGTCTCGATCCGTTCTTCTTGAGATTGGTTGAGGGCAAGCGGGCTATACCTGTATTGGTGTCAGTCCCTGATGGTGCACGGCACGAGTAAGGGGATTACTACTGACAATTGCTCGTACACCCGTTGTTGAATCTCGGATTGCTTGATCCAGGTTGTAATAATGGCCCCCCAAGGATCTGCGACCATTGTGTTGTCAACTCTCCTGGGCAAGGTGACATCCCAATCCTGAATGACAGATGCCCTGCCGGTCCTGAGCGAGAGAGTCTTGTCAAGCATGTAAACGTGCCAGAACAACAGTGTCTTGATGTCTCTGGGTCCGGCACTATCGCTCCTAGCCTGCGAAACGCGGTGGTAGCCGAGTGTCTGACACAAACTAGCAGCAGTAGAGGTGAAGAGCCATGCTAGGGATGCATTCGAGACGTCTACAGAGTACACGGCCTGGTGTGTTCGTCAGCGTTGCGGAACCACCTCGCAGATGCGGAGGATAAGACCTACGGCTATGAGCAAAGCTTCGATGCTCTCGACCTTGGCGGGTAGCATGAGTGGCAAGCAAGCTAGAGCCGTTTCGAGGTTGTTCCGGCACATGTGCTGATAGCTTTCAAACTCTTCCCGGGACGTACCGTCGGGTGCGAGGTATGCTTGCTCCATGAAGAGATAGAAGAGCGCGCCATTCACGATGATGAACGTTGTGTCGGCAAAGTTGTCGGTGCAAAAATAAACTCTTCGGCAGAGCTCAGCTAGATCATCAACATCTAGAAACGAGCACGCGAGAGAGAAGATGCTGGGGGGCGAGACTGCTATTGTGTTAATCTACACTGACTTGCCGTACGCCAAAGACCAGACCGCACCTTTCATGTGTTTGAGCAGAGCCACGACGGCATTCATAGGTGGCATAGGCAGGTCAGCCAAGCCCCCTGGCGGTAGCGATTGTTGGGTACGGAAACGGAACTCCCGAGTGGAGGAAGCCCTGGACTGCATAGAGACGATCTGACGGAGAGCGGAGAGTGCGGCGTGCATGTTGGGCGCGACGTCTTGGAGCGAAGTCCTCTGTACGGCACTCTCGATGAAGTCGCTGGCAAACATGGTATGGGCGGTGAGTGAGAGTTCGCCTTCGAACGCGGAATCCGAATCTGCGCCGTCGTGGGTCAAAATGGAGACATCCCCGACAGTCGATGCCGAGGGCGTTGCGTGTCTGACCCTGCTGGCGTCCCACGTAGCGTCGCCCACGCTCTGGGGGTTGTTTGTGAGGCTCCGTAGCAGGTCTTCAATGTTGGAAAGTCGTTCCTCGATCAAGTCAATCTTCTTCTCGCTGCGTAGAGCAGGTCGCACGCGTCAGTGACTCTCCCGGTCAAATATCGTAGATGTGGCACAGTAGTTTCCAGGCCGAACCAGCCGAACAGCGAGATCCTGTTGCCATATGATGCGAGGTACAGAACGAGGTGACAGGAAAAGAAACGGGGAGAGGGTTTGAAGGCGTACTATTGAAGTGATATGAGCACTCGATGTCTTTGCTCTTTTGGCTTTTGACCAACGCCATTGGAGCTGCAGGGGCGCTGTGTTATGCGGCAGTTGGAGCATGGTGAGCTCTTATCACACCGGATCTACAAACCAGGGCCATGATCAGGCCTCCTGTCAGCCAAGCCAGAATACCATAGCATGCAGGGCCTGCCTGTGCTAGCGGAAGAGGGGTCATTGGAATACAACAATATCCGATCAAGGCGGCGCATAGACGGAGATGGTGTCCTCTGTCGTCGATGGAACAGCAAACACGAGAGCAAATGGGGTTACCAACTTTGCGGGTGCGACATTGATCACACTACGCGATAAAGCGTCAAAGTCAGTAAGTAGCCAAAGGATGATAGCTGTCTGGTGAGACAAAAGGTCCAATGGACCATGTGACTCGAAATGTTCTGAGTGTGGAACGTACAGCTCGACGAAGGCCCTGATCATCGGGGCCCGCGGACCGGGGATCTGACTCCATGTTGGAGAGCGGATAGCTGCAACGAACACGCGACCCTGCGGTGTGCCAGATGTATGCTCTGCGGTAGCAATATGTGCCAAGATGCGCTGTCGGGTTGGGGGGCGGGGCACCAGATGGATAGTCTGGCTGGACGAGCGGTTACGCAGGCGGAATCAATGGGTTATTACTTGCTTCGGGAATGGAGTTAGGTTTGTGTGTACCGTCACAGACCGGTTGCGCTGTGACGCGGACGTGGGAGGGAAGGTGTGGCGTGTTCGACACCGATAGAATCGTGAGAGCCCAGGTCAAGGACGTTGGGCAACGTGGATCATCGAAGAGGGGGCCTGGGTGTGGCTGTGTGTCTCGTTCGTGGATAAGTGAGATGACAACGGAAGGGGGTTGGTCTATGACTTGGGGGGGAATGAACGACAACAACAAAAACGGCAAACACAGCGACACGTCCGAGGGGCCTGGCCGGGCCTGTTTGATACTCAATCGGGATGTGATGTGTTTCCTCGACCAGTCAAGTCTCAGCAGAGTAATGCGGTAGTATTGATGACCAAGGAGGGAAGCGCTTCAGACGGAGCTGGCGCCGAAGATTGGGGGGAAGTGAGATGCATGAGCAAAAACCCCTCTACTTGGGTGCTTTCATCGAGAGAATGGTAGCTAGGTATTAGGAGCTGAAAACCCTCTGTCAAAAAGCCTACTCGCTCACTGGGCGCTTAAGATGAGAGAGCTCAGGCCAACAACCAACAGGAACGGACAAGGACAGAATGATTGTAGCGACGGATCAGAATGTACGCTGGCAAGGGTACGTGTATCCCTCCTATGTTGTTCAAATCAGCAAAGTTTGCATTAATACCTATACTAGCACCAGGCCAATATCCATTTATTAAGTTCGACCACGGACTTCGTCACGGGTCGTGGTACACACTGCTGGTGTAGGCCCGTCTCTTCGATCAACTCAAACGATAGCAGTGGTCTCGAATGCATATGCAGATGGCCGGATTATCTTCTCCCATGCAACCGTGACGTAGAGCGGGCAGCGGCAAAGCAACAACCCCCCTACACAACATCGTGCAAAACCCCAAGACCTTCAGCGCTTTCGATCTAGGTGCATGCATCTCAGATCGAAGACAACGTACAGAACGCTTCTTTTGAAGCGGCCCGTGTTAGGTAAGTCTGTGTACCTGTTTCTTATGTACCTCGTCCCAGCATACGGGTTCGTTCGGCCCTCCGCGGACGCCCCGTAGACGTCGCCTTCACATTTGCAATGCATCAGGCTTCGCGGAACAGACTATATCCATGGCCAATCCAATGCCAGACAAAAACGGCTGCACTGGGCGGGTCAAGCTTGACATTACAGTAAATCCTCATGCACTTTGCTCTCATCCTAGTCATCTTCGCCATTCTTTAAAACTTTGCATCAGTGCTTTAAGCTTCGTCGCATCACCAGCTCTCATCGGCTCGGCCATTTATCCCTGCCCTTGGTGCAATTTCAATTCATTGACCCTGTCGCCCCGCCAGCTGGTTCAGGGAATTCACTCGAAGCCGAGTGCCCTCCACCCTGTCCGAGGTGTTCGCGTTCCCGTCAGCCTCCAATGACGAGTCAGCGGCGAGGACAGGCCAACTGTCCGCCCGGAGGTTCGAGCACAACCCCAGTGCGTTGATCATCTTCCACGACGCTGTCCCTAGCGCCCATCGTCCATCTCGAAAACCTCTCCAGCAGAACGCAGAGGCGTTAGCCGAGGTTCAGTCAGCACGTGCGCCTATTCGGAGTGAACCCTACCTTTCGGAGCTGGGAGCTGGAGCTGAAAACTGCTTTCATCATCCCTTTTCCCTGGAGCCTACCCGAGACTGGCCTCTGTTCCGTGTCGCAGAAGTCTGCAGACGCACAGCCCAAATTCTCGACCAGAGTGCGGGTAATCCTTCCGGAGCCGTTCCGCTCCGGTCCGGCTCCGATAGACCCACCAGACGGCGATCGGGAGAATGCTAGTTACCCTAGTCTTGATTACCAGCTGGTGAGCTTTTATTGCGTCGCAAAATCGATACAGGTTGGACCAGAAGGAGGAGGGATCGTGAGGTATGCCGCTATGTTCCTGTTCTCGAAATTCTGCAAGTATACAGTCACTCGTTGTTGCCATTAGTGGATAAGGGATTTTCGATTACTCTTAGTGAGACTCCTGACTCTAGTTGGTTGTACAGTGAACGCATTCATGTATGTCATTGTTGTGCCGCCTTCCAATCCTCTTCGCCTCTTACATCCACCCATAACGTCCAGACCATCCAATGATCATCTCTTCGTGGGAAAGCTTCACTTTAAATACCCATGGACGGCCAGTGAGTAAGCTGTGGTTCTCTCTGGTCGGAGCTACATCTGTTCCATGTTAGCTGACGCTTGAAAACCAGGCATACTTCCTATCCATCACAGCTTCTTTCGGTATATTTGCGATCCAGGAAAAGCCAATCGTCGGTACGGTACCCATCAACTTGGCCATGGCCGCAACCTGTGCTGTGAACGACGCAAGCCACGAATCCCGCGTCTTCGCTAGCCTAAAGAGATGACCTCCCGTCAAAAGATGAACAAGAGCATTTCCAGTTCATCGGGGATGTCTAGTGTTGAAGCTTTACTCTGCGTAACCTTTCCAACCGACATTTTGAGTTCACTAACGGCCTGGGCTTGGTACAAGACCGGAGTAATTATCCGGATGAGCGGCTCGAAAGAAATCATAGTCCTGGGACACGATGAGTGGCATGGCAGTATGCGGCATCGAAAGGTCAAATCTTGGATGATGTCAAAGATCGAGAGCATAAATTCAAGGGGCTGGGAACAGTCGTTCGGCCGGTGCAGCAGGTAACTAGGCGCCCCTCGCCGTTAGAGATAGATTATTTGTAGTAATACTGCAGGCCGGAAATCCCACTCTATCAAGATTCCAACAGGTTGGAACGGTTGAAAGTTGAGGACTGTATATGTAAGGTTAAAGAGCACCATGGTCATCAGGGAAATCGAGCGACAAGGACAGTCGGGCCTTCTGTTCGTAGGCGCGAAGCTGAGAATGAGGAGCATGTGAAGGTTGAAGAGGGCTTGATGGAAAAGGCGTAAGTAAATCTTTTCGGGGCTCAGGGATAGCAAGTTGTTGTTATCGTCGTAGTTGCTAGAGACATCTTATCCAATCCAGAAGTCTTGTTCTTCAAAGAGGTGTTAAGCGCCCTGGATCTCAGGCCAAACTGATATGGTAGAAAGCTCTCGGCAACATGACTGTCGGAATGATGGCACCAGTGATTGTTCGCAGGTTATGAACAGTACAAGGTTTAGACGACATAGACATATCGTCATGTTTCCACGCCCAATGATGCTTTGAATTGTAAAATATTACTATGACTGACATAGACAGCTTATTTCCGCTTGTCTTCGTCGTGGCGAACGGTAGACTGAATGGACGGGTGCGTAATGTTTAGGATGGCCGGAGACATCATCTCCACGCACCTCCAATCTCGGGTTTCCGAAGCTCACAATCAATTCTTTCTTTCTTTTCAATGTGCAGGCATGGTACGATCATGTCCTGTTGTAATGTTATCACATAACAGGTGACCAAGGCATACGAAGTCGAGATGCTCGGCAACATCACAATGCAAGACATGCCTGTATTCAACCAAACTGAGCCAAAGACTTTCCAACGAGCCTGTCAAACTGCAGAGAAATGTCGGTGAAGTTCCTTGTTTCGTCATCGTTGGTTGCAACCGCGGTGTCCGTCTATATCCCGACCATTGCAACAGGACGCCGTGGCACCTTACAGAGATAGCAGGCAGTCCACGAACTTTTGATGAGTGTCAAGATGCAAAAGAACTACGATGGATGGCTTGCTTGAGCGTTCTCAGGGCCCCACCTGTAGAAAGACATGTCGTAGAAGTAAGGATTTTCAGACATTCGCTGAGAAGCGCGATTACTCGGGCCTTGATTTAACAGCCCAGACTTCCCAGGTGCAAGACGATATCGTCTGCCCATAGTTATGGATGGTCGAGAATTTTGATGTCATCTTTTTATGTCTTCACAAGGACGAAGGGTTGAGGATGGAAGCCACGGGCAGATATCGAAGAAGAAACGCACGTCCTAGGGCTTGGACTTGGGTCAGTCTCCGGAGAGAGTAATTAGCTCGAGTTGATGGCTGTACCGACAGATAGCCATAAGTTCAATAATCGATATGAGAGGACAAGCAGTTACACGCCGAGAATACCAGTCTTCAGTATCCCAATTTGCAGAAGAGTCGCCGTACCGCCAACGTGCATATTGATAAATGGGAGAGCGGAGATGTCGAGTGTTGTTAGAGGTTCACGACAGTTGAGTTAACCCGCATGGACTGTGCGCGAAACCCTGTCGGTTATCCATGCACGACTGTTATCTTATCGGAGATCGCCATCCTGGTGCCGCCGCATGTCCTAAAGCCGTCAACTCTTAGCTACGGCGACTCTAGCCCCCACGAGTAAGACAAACCTGGTCACAGCTCTCGCGAGACAGTAGTTGCCTACAGCCATTTCGACAGTTTTCCGAGCGCCGCAGGGAAAGCTGCAGCGGTACTTTCCATCCAAGTCGAAAGATGCAGCGCAAGAGGCACCATCCGCTCGCCGGTATTGAAGAGCCGCTGTCCGTCTCCAAACGGGCGCGCCTCACCGCATCACATTGCAATGACTCGAACACAGATACCGAAAGCGAGCCCACCTTCGCAGCCGACGATATTCTCTCATCTCTTTCTGATGAACTTCTCGTACGCATACTGTCGTTTTTACCGACCTCGAATCTTCTAGGGATAGCACCCGTGTCCCGCCGTTTCTACCGCCTTTCCTCCGACTCCCAATTATGGCGGACACTATACTATTACCGATTTGTCCTGCCTCGCGCATTGCGAATACCCGGGTTCCGCGACGGATCTACTCGAGAAAGAACACGAATAAACTACTCTGCCAGGCGGACGCTCTGGGCTGACGGGGGCTGGGGCCGAAGATGCGGCTCCGAAGCGGCCGTAGACTGGAAGCGTCAGTATAGATTGCGTCACAACTGGGCCAGCGGGAATGCCTCAGTCGAAGAGCTCAAGGTTGGAGAAGCCTCCTCTTCTTTATCGGAGCCGCGGAAGACGCTCGTAAAGGTGGTGGAAGGCATTGCCATAACCGCAGACGGTGTTCATGGCCTACGGGCGTGGGATCTCAAAACTAGAGAACCCGTTGCCCAGATTGGGCTCAGGGACGGAACCGACGAGACAACACCGACGTGCCTGGCCGTAGACGATCAACCCTTCGAACACAAGGAGCTCGATGTCTCGGTCGGTTTCCTAGACGGCAGTTTTGGTGCCTGGAGGCTTGATGTCAAAGATGGCAGGTTTCTCCGGCGGTACAAGCACGAAAAGTCCAGTAACGGCCAGCTGGCCGAGATCGCCTACCGCCATCCATTTGTCTTGACTGCAACAGAAAAATTTCTCGTGTCTTTGTACCACTTCCAGTCGCCGGCATCGACGCCCTCCTCATCGTTTTCCGGACAACACAAGGAGACGACTGCTTCCGAAGAAAGCGAAACGGATGCTGGCTCGGAAAGTGCGACTCTACAGGAATCAGACAGCGATAGTGAAGAGGTTTTATACGTCGGGGCTGCGAAGAAGAGATCCGGTCGAGCCAGCCCGCAAGCCGCTGCCTCACTGCCTGCCCCGATCCTGCTGACGTCTCTTAAATCGCATACCTCGGGAGCGCCGTTGGCCTTGTCGATTCGTCAAATGGCTTCGTATGTGATTGCATCCATCGCCTACACGTTCTCCACTTTGGAGGGATGGTCTATCGGCATACAGGATCTTCAAGTCAGGTGTCAAGGCGCAGATGGGCAGACCTCGTCGTCGGTTGTGTCGACTCGGCTAGCCTTCACCGAACCTGTCAAGGCTCCATGTTCAGTTTCTTCGGCGCCTTTAGAGACCCCTCAACGATCACACGCCTCAGCGCAAATATCTGACGGCCCCAAGACACTCTGTTACAACCACCCATATATTCTCACCGCGATGGCCGACAACACCTTGGTTCTACATGTTTGTACGTCAAATGCGACAAAGCTGAACCTTTCCCCAGGCATCCGCCTGTGGGGCCACACGTCAGGCATCGGCGACGCAGAAATCACTGCCAGGGGCAAGGCCGTGAGTGTCAGCTGTCGGGGCGAAGAAATCCGGGTCTGGGAGCTTGAAGGACGCGTCAGTGGCAAAAGCATCGCGATACAGCCAAATTTGACTGCAGAAGAGCCCGAAGAGACGTTGCCTCGATGGGATGATCGGCGCAACTGGGTGGGCTTCGATGATGAAATGGTCATCGTATTGAAAGAAACGAGGGATGGCAGAGAGAGCCTCGTGGTGTACGATTTCTCATGAAAACAGCTGACGAAGAGATACAGTAAGGGGCATGATGTGCCTTACGCTACCGACGCGTAAGACTAGGACATATTGCTAGGCAGCCGTCGCAGCAACTTAATCCCAGGCATGTCGCCGGTAGCCTTCGCTAATTGCGCAATCAGGCTACAGGCCTGCTTTCTCGGATACCTGCTGATGAAGGGTGTCAGGTAGACAAGATGGACGGCTGGTGATCCTACCACTCACTGCCTGAGAAAGGGAACCATTGGTCGAAGGATCAAGACGAGCACCTCACCCGGGAAGTCAGCCCCGAAACATGAATACTTCCACCTCGGTATGGCCTGGCTGATAATGCCTTGGTTCAGAATCTTTTGTGGACTGGCACAACTCTGTATCTGAATGATTGTACTTATGATCACTAGAAACTGTTGAAGTTCACAGTGGGCGTCACAATCCAATGAGAAACGTCTGTTGTCGACAAGCCCCCAGCCAGGTGCATAGACCGATGTAAGGCATCAGTATACATGGCTGGAAAGCAAGGGACAGGCCAAGACGCATCGGATGTCAAGGGATTGATCAGCTCGAATGATCTGATTTCAACTACCAGGAAATGCATAAAATACTAGGACGAGTCAAAGACATCCAGATACTGAACGACGCTCCTGGTGTTCGACCACGTATATCTGATCAGTGCATAGTTTACCAAAATATACCGCAGTTCCCTACTGAATACAAAGTTACCAGTATTCTATCTCGCCGCAACGAGTTTGAAGGCAGTTTTATCGCGGCCATGGAGTGCTGGCTGACTGGGTTGTGACATGCTCCAGGATACGACCTCTACCAATTTGAACCGCAAGCATTCCATCGACCAAGCTGCGGTTGACTGATATATGCCATTATTGCACACGATTGATGTGGGATTGGCAGAGAGCGAAACGGATAGGAACCACCGCCCTCTGCAACACGTCGGATGAAACTCGTTTTCACCCCGTCACCTCTTGCAATATAGACTCGAAGGTCGAAGTACAAACAGCGTGCTGTGTGCGATATTTCTGCATAGGCCTGCGTCTAGCCTCTTTCGCACCAAGCTATCTGGCGTTCCCTTTCCAGACGAGTTCACGCGTTGGGGGAGGGGGGCTCAACCCTCCCACCATGATAAATTGATGTGATTGATAAGATTAGATCCGTTGACGCAGCCATCGACGGTTGCCAAGATATCCCCCTTCGGATGAAGCAGTCACTCCTCTGCTGTTCAATGCGAAATTTCACCGAATCAGCCAAGTCACCTGTTGCCCTCAAACAAACCTGGCCACTTTTCGTGTATCCGCGAGCATGCAGGGCCGGTCATGGCCAACATGGACGAAATGTCGACTCATCTTCACCGACTCTGAGCCACCAAACGGCCATCCACATTTTGACTTGGCAGGTTGAAAGGGGTGTGAGAATAATACGGGTCCCAGTCCCTTGAGGAATCCAGGCCCCGTTTGCCCCCCCACTGATTATTCGTCTGTGCATGCCAGATCAGGCAGGCCGCTTCGTCTGCAAAGGGTTCTGTACGTTGGGAGACGCGGGGCACACCTTTACATGTGAGAATACCCCTCGTTCTGCGGGAGGGATAAGATAGCCAGGAAGGAGGGGTGATAAGGGACCAGAATGTCGTTATCGCCGCCTCTCTTGCTGGCGGCTAGGCGGACAGAGCCATTGACCAAGGACAGGCCGTTCATGGGTCGATCCGGACCCAGAACTTGACGCCGGGCTAAGGCAAGGCGATGAAACGGTGCGTATCGCGCGTCTTATTAATATTGCACTGCCCGCGGCCGAGACGAGAAACGAGAGCAAGCGAACAACCCAACTCCATCCCGCCATTGACCGCCATCTTCCATCTTTTCTGACCCCTTCCTTCTTTTGGCCCTCCCTCTCAGCGCAGTTGAGAAAGAAGCCGGCCATCGTCACTTGCCGTATAGGATTACTCGCCTTCGTTGGGAGACGCCGGAAGGGTGCCTTGGTGTGAAAAGTCGGTCTCGCAATCAAATGGTGTAGCACCATATGACCTGCGTCGGTGATTTGGTAGACGAGAAGAGAGAGGGAGAGTATGAATCTTGACCCCCACCCAACAAACACACCTCTACATGGTGCTATTGCCATGTTTCCGGCCGTTATGGGAAGACAAGGCGGTTACGATGGTAAGACGACGTATGGCAATGGTGGTCTCACCTAAGTTGTGCCCTCGTGGCCAGCTCACTCATGCAACGGTGGGAGGACCGGCTCGACAATTGACCACCATGACGAAAACAGTGCGACAGCGAGCGACTAGGAGGAGGCGGGATTCGTGAGGCAGGCAGAACCGGCGTCAAAGCGCACCGTCGGTGCCGTCTCATTTCTCCCTCGCAGCTCCCACGAGACCAGCGCCGCCCGCCGCCTCTGCGCTTTGTAACGATAAGGAGGGGGCTTGGAGGGTGGTCATGTGGCCGGACTCTCCGCCTGGGTGGGTGTGGTCGTTGACCATTGAACTGACACTGTCTCTCCGCCCGAGTGAGACTGACATGAGGGGATACCCCAAGATAGTCCACTGTAGGCTGGTCACTTGGTGAATTGCGTTACACCTCCTCATCATCCCAGTCTACTTACGTTGATCGCTACTAGCAGCGAGGATGAACCCGATCACGGCCAACCACCCGAGAGTCTGGTGATGTGCTGCGCTGCGGCGACTACTGATAGCGTCCGGTCCCGCTATCGATAAGTTTCCGTTCACCGGGAATTCGACAAGACACAGTGTGCGCGCCTACTGGGAGGGGGGGTGGGGTTTGGCCTACTTTAGGTGACAGACAGATCTATGAAATGGCTGCCGCCCACCGTTTCTGCATTCTAAGCGGCACGTAAGGCGTTCTGAGTTTCGTTGTTTTTGATATGCGTGAGAACCACGCCTTGGAACACCTAGCAGAGAGCAGGCAGCCAAAGCGCGATTGTCGATGGTGTAATTACCGAACGCTTTATGTTCATTGGCGTAGGTATTCCCACCCACCAATGGCTTCAGATGACTCCAAGGGGGAGTCGTCACAGAAGGCGAAAAGGGGAATGAACCTTCGGTATCACCCAGGGCCTCATGACGAAGAAAGAAACAAGACAGGGGGCTGGCCAGGTATCTTTCCAGTTTACAATTTGGCGACGGACGAGCCGCGCATAGCCTCCCCCTTTTAGACCACAGATAATTCGACACCAAGCTCTCGGACTCGGCTTGGGACTTCCTGAGCCAGCATTTCCCGTCACCACGGAAAAAGATTCGCGAGGCATCATCACAAGCAGTGCAAGCCCCGAGAACGAAGGCCCCAAGCGTTGAGGAGCTTATGTGTTGGGATGTGTTTCGATCGACGAGACACGGAGGAGCATTGGTAGGGATCGACCGAGCAAGCACAGCTTACCAAAATCTATTGGTCTGCGTCATCCAATTGCACCGAACGTGCTCTCTGTGCACTGTTCGGAAAAGAGTCAATTACATTGGGGTAAGCCACATACCTTGGGTGTCACCCATTTCGGTTGGTTCGGGGCACCAAAGACAGGATTGATATTGCACTTTGTTCCTTGGACGTAGCGGCGCTTTGAGTGGTTGCACCGATAGACTGCTTCACCTTCGGCTTTTCAATTGGCCCAGCCGGACAGTAAATAATGAGCTCGCCAATTCAAGGCAGTGTGGCTTGTTCATCCGGAAAGCTCGGAGGAACAGAGCCTTCAGCTCTTGCCCGGTTCAATGCCCTGGCTGGCAGAAGTCTATCATGCGGTCGTTCCATCGATAATGACGATGCTGCCTTGGCTGTTGTGAGACTGGCGTCGAGCGCCTTGCTGTTGTGAAATCGGAGCGTAAAGTCCGTCAAGTCCGAGCAGCCCAGCTGAGAGCGAATAAGCCTGGCATCGGAGGCCGGTCAGGTCAGGGCCGTGAGATACTGGTGTAAGTCCTTGCCTCGGCGCAATCCTTCTTGCCGATTGCTGAACCCAACGCCTAGAATCAAGCTGGGAGTTGCCCAACCTAAGATCAGAGCATCTCTGTTGCTGCAGCCTTTGTGTGATTGTCAGATTGGCCCTGAATTGAGCCGGGGTTGGGATGGGAAGCAGATGCGCAGCATGACAACTGTGACTGTGAATAATGATTTGATGGAAGCGCCGAGCTGGCTGTTGCGGGTGCCATAGTCGGGATTGGCTGGATCTCATGCAAGGCCCCCCTTTTGGACGGACAGCCCTAGACAGTCAACGACCGGGGGGTTGACCAAAACAGATCAATGCCAGGTCACAGCCGAAAGATCTGGGCTGACATTTCAGAAAGAAAAGCAGTCCAGCCGGTAAACGAACCAGAATCGTGTCCCCCTAGAGATTGGATTCGTGCAACATGGAATCCATGGAATACAGAAGAAGGTTGCTTCTGGCTTGTCGTCTCCAGTGTGCTGGGGCCACGAATACTACGTGTCTGGCTACGCTTAAAATACTGTGTACGGAGTAAGTACTCTGTAGACGTTACAGAGTAGAAAGATTCGAAAAGAGAAAAAGAAAATGCAAGGAGTGGGGGAAGGGGGGGGGGGGTGATCATAGACATCTAGACCCTACCTACCATGCTGTACCGGTACCGTTACTTGCTGACAGACAGCATAAAGAGTGTATCCACAAGTACATCGCACTTCCAACTGATGCCTTCTCCACCGCCGCAGCCTTGACGTAACGTCTTATCGATAAGGCACAATCGCGCTAATCCGAAATAGGTGACAGGGGATCAAGTGTTTCGACTTGATTCACAGCAAGACCAAAGGGAGGCCGCCTTTCTGTTGTTTCTTTCCATTTCTCCATCGTTCAAAATTTCTGGTGACTCACACTTCCGATACATGCACATTACCCTCGACCTTCTCCTCATCACCAATCGCCAGACCTGTGAAGCTCCATACTCGACGACTCAAACCAATCACCCTCGGAGCACAGGCCCCAGGCCGGACTGTCGGTCGGACTGATGAGTATTGCATTTCGAGACTGCACGCACATGGAATAGTCACTCAGGCCGCGCGCTATATCCCGCCTAAACCGAGTCAACACGGTACCCACCTCTCAACAGTGCCATGGAACCCGATCTACCTGTGCACCTGCACTGTCGTTATTGAGATTGTACAAGCAAGTACTCAGGAGAATAGCCTTATCAGCTTCATCTACCCAGGCATGTGTCCGTTCTGCCGCTTCACATAAATCTTGACGTAAAACGCACGGCGGGTTTCGGGAGAGCCCGGCTCTCAAATAAACCGTACGTTCAACTCGATGTCAACGTCATGAACAAAACATCGGAGGCGGCCCATCAAGTCGCTGACTCCTCAGGCCAGCCCAACTTCTCCCACCTCATACTCAAGAGGATAGCTCTGGCCAGCTGGATCTCGGGTGCCACTCATCTTTAAAGAATTGCTCTGTCTTTTCGGAAGTAATTGGCGGCCTCTAAATTGCCTCCAATTCTTCAAGGTGGAACAAATCATCCATCGTGCGAGAGTGACATTCACTGGGCAGGAGACTGGTTTGGGGGTGTCTGATGCGTATGTGATGGAGAATGGAGCTATCAGTGGACACGACTCATTGGTCAATCGCTCTCTCCCGCTTTTGTTTCTGCCATCCCGTGGCCGATGGCCTTGCCACGCTCTTTGTGCGATTGGCATCGGGAACCTCACTCTTGAGTCTTGAACGAATCGATAGACTTAACCTACCTAGGCAGGGGCGCGCGAGCCTGCCTTGCGGCTCTACTGACCGGCTCATTCTTGCTGATTCCAGTTTCCTTGGCCGAATTGGATTGGCGACGCAGTCCCTTGCCACGGCTGCATCATACCCTGTATTTGGTGCCTTCTGCGTGCAAAGAATGCCATACTATGTACAGTTTCTTCCCCCTTCCGAACCCTGCTTGGTACAACTTGCTTGTTCCCTTGCAGGCAGCACCTTCAGCCCAACCCGCAACCGCAAATGTGGTCACCGAATGCGCCATTGGTGAGGTAATTGGCCTCGGTTTTGTTGGCGTCCGTCCACATTGTTGTTTTGCTTTTTAATGCTGTTTTGCAGGAACAAACGCAAGGTACTTTGGGCTAAGATGCTGTGCACTAAGTCTGAGAAAGGCGCGTTTCAAGCCAGGCTTCCCATGCGCTTTTTGCATTTGTTTGGGCCTCTCTGCCGTTGGGTTGGCCCCATTGGATTCGTTCGCTAGGCCAGGGTATGAGTTGCATGATCAACTTAGACCAGAAAGCCATGCTAATGATTATCACAGTCATGCTGCTGACGGAATGGGTGGTTGCTGTGGCTCTTGGACATCCAAGCACAGCAATCAACAGTTCGGACAAGTATCAAAAAAGACAACAAACTTGACTCGATTCGACCCCATCGCCAGCGTCCTGGTATCGGCGAAGGTAGCCAGACACCTTGACTTGCGCAAACGCTGTGACAGTGGGGAAACACCCGACAGAGTTGCCTCCTGACTAACCGCCACCGCCGAGAGGCAAACAATCCCCCAGCTTGGCCTCGCTTCTCTTGCCATCCCATGTTGTGTGCACTGGAGCTAGGCAGCCCACCGCTTCCCGAACCATCGTCAATCGCGGCACCAGTTAAATTCTTGGCCGCTACGGCCCTGTCTGCTGCGCAACCTTTCCGTTTGCGGCAGAGGTTTGTGTATCCCAGGCTTCTAACACTCGATGGGACCGTCTCGAACCGGCTCCGAGCTGGTGAGCCATTTTGCTGGTCCAGTCGTGCGTAATATGCACATAATGACATTGGACTCTTGTGCTCTGCGCTCACTCCTCATCATCTTGTGGCCTCTGTGTTGGGTATCGATCAGGTACCGACCCAGAGAATTCGGCTGCAGTGGTACAGCAGAGATCCAGATGCGAGAATGGTGACAGAGGGCAGCAGAGCTCGGCTCAAGGATTTCCCATGGTGCGGCCCAATACTCGTGGAGTCTGACGCTGATTGGGCGTCAAGCGGAGGGCAAATGACTTTGGTTCGGCACCAAGATTGTTGAAATCAGAGACAGGCTGTCACCCGCCCACCCCTCTTGACACCCACACACCTCTGCTACGTGTCGTCAGATGCACTGTTCGTGGGTTCGTTGTGAAGAGACGCGCTCCAAAGTGCCCATTTGTTGTCAGAGGGGTGACCGGCTGGGTGGCTTTTCGGACGCCACGACGGGGTATTGGGATGATGCGAGAACCGGCTGTTGTGGTGGCATCAGGTGAAAGCAACAGGACAAGCGTTGCGGACGGAGACGATTCCGATGACAATTGACCGTTGAAGGGTCGATTGAGAGTCAATGCCTAAGTAATACACGGGGGCTTCACTCACCGTGCTTTTAGCTTGAGGACCAGTGTTGGGGGAGTGCCTCTTTTGTTTCTATTTCGAATGTTGTTCGTGTTGCAATTCAAGGTATGGAGAGCAGAATCAACCAAAGGAATTTAGTATCAGTACCGTGTTGGCGTCTTTTCATGGAGGGGTAGTGGGGGAGGGGCACGACAGCAGCATACATAGTAGGCAAATAGATGGGTTGATCTGCCTCGACGGCGACTTTAGGGGGGCTTTGTCTGCAGCAATAGGCGCCGAAAGTGACAAAGGTGGAGGAGACACTGACTGACTGGGGAATGTACCTCTTCGCGAGACACCTAGGTATACAGACTACATGTGGTAAGTACCTCTGGGACTGGTCTGGACCTGCGAGCGACTCTGCAGTTGCATGGGGAGCACTAAACTCACACCTCTCCGTGTTAGCACCAACCCACTGCCTCCCATGAAAGCCTAGGAAACTGAGACGAGGAGGAAAGACAGCTATTCAAAAGAGACTGTCTCACCCGGGCAAAGAAGAGAAGCTGTGTCGAAGCAGCAGCACAGTGCCACAACATGACGATTGAGCAACCCAAGCAAACCGCAACGCGGTTGGTTCCCCTCCCCTGCGCCATCGCTACATAGTTGCCTCGTCTCCCACGATTGAATACACTTATGGCAGAGTGCTATTCCACGAAAACAAGTGGAGCGGTGGGGCCTGGTCTCACTGGATAACAGACCACTGCAAGGCAACCAACCACCTCAACTCTCGCCAGAGGAAGGAGGAGCGCATGATTTTGAGGAGAGAAATATCTCGGGGTGTTTCTATCAATGCTCACCCGAGTGGCGGACAGGGGGCGGTTATGGTGTGTGGGTGTGTGTGTGTGTGTGCAGGCAGGATCAGCAACGGGTGGGCAGGTGGGATGGAGAGGAGGGGTAGGCGTGGCCCTGTCGAGTGACTCCTCTATGACCCAGCCAAAACCGGAACCAGGCCAAAAGGAAAGACGGAGGGTCCACTTTCCACGTCCACGTCCACGTCTACGTCCGCGCCCAGATCTTCCTCCCCCGGACTCTGCTCACTCTCACCCTCCCTATCGGTTTCCTGTGCTGCCTTCACTCTTCCACCTTCATCCCAGAGTCCATTGAAGAGTAAGTAGCTAGGCAGGTAATAAACAGGTAGGTAGACAGGTAGGTAGACAGGTAGGTAGACAGGTAGGTAGATAGGTAAGTAGATAGGTAAGTAAGGCAATAATAGTCTTTCTCTCCATCTTTCTGCGTGGTACCGTATGCAAAGGTACTTTCACTCACTGTGACTTGCCCTTCCACGCCAATTTTGTCTCCATATGTTCCTTCCTGCCTGCCCAACCTGACCCGGCGCGCCTGGTTCTTGCCTCCTGCCTTACCTTACTTCCACTCTCATCCTTCAGTCATCCATCATCCACTTTGCGCCAGGCCTCGCCCTACTTGGATTCCTCCTTTATTATTACTCTTGCTGCCTCCCTTCAAGCCAGCCTCTGTTCCTTCTTTCCTCCCCTCTTCTTTGGTCCCTGCTTGCTGTACTCTACCTATCTTCCAATCAATCTGCTCTCGACTGCGCAGAATATCCAATATCCCATTGCCACAGCCACGTCGACACTGCTTACTATCACTCTCGCCACCAATCGCCTCTCGCTACAGTACCAATCTATCGCCTGATGCCCTCGTGCTCCCCTCATTGACGCACACTGTTATCCACTGTCAACCCCTCAAGTCAATGGGCACCACAGGTTAGGACCAAAAGCGCAAGTGACCGTGGACTGCAGTTCTTTCATTGACCGCCTCCCACCTTGTTACTCTGGCGCCCGACCGCGGCATAGCGATACTTAAAACAAGCTTCCCGCAGTGCACGTCATTATCAATTGGGACATAAACCCCCATTGACGGCTACACTTAACACCACAAGCAATCGCTCCTCAACCCACACCACTCTCAAAGAAGGAAGACGTTTTAGGCCACTATTCAAATCCGTGTGTGGACTCTTTCCTTCGACCGCAGTCCATCAACTTCTTTAACTGCCGAAACCAAATTCCCATTTTGCTCAACTCCGATATCTCCATACTCCGCCTCGCCACCGCCCGCCATACATGATGGCTGACAAACCCAACCATACCGCCATTACACAGCCTACAACAACCGTCGTCTTTGACTCAATCCGCGCCCGCCAACTTCCTTTTAACATCTCCAAGATGCAGTCTTCCCCATCTGCACCCGTCTCGCAAACAATGGACCCACAACACAACATGACGCCCCCACAAGCGACAACGATGGCTCGGGACACCAAGAAAGTGTTCGACATCAGCAACCTCATGTCTCCTCCCGAGCCGGTACCCTACGACAATTTCAATCAGAACCAGCAACACAGCATGTCGATGTTTCCCGCTTCCCATCTCGCGCAAGAAGCGACGAAGCCCAGCATGCCCATGTCTCCTCCTGTGTCGCCATATATCACAGAGGCAGGCAACGTCCCCACATCGGGAACATCTGCAAAGGATCCAATCCTGTACCCTCGCGACGATAACGCTTCTAGCCCAATTCAGCCGCCTTTGTTTCCAAGCACCGAATCAATTGAGCACCGGCGTATTGTCGAGGAACACATCGTTGCGCGACCTCCAGGCCTCTTCCGCGAGGGCTCGCCTCCCCAAAGAGAGGACTATGAACTGGCATTGCAACTCAAGTCCCAGGTTATGAGACTGTTTGCAAACAAGAGGAAGTCATGGTACGAGAAAGAGAGGGAACAGGTCAGGGCAGACCGAAAGCTGAATCACGCTCGGTGGAATAGCGTCGTGCGATATCAGACAATCGCCCCTGCAAAGTCTGCCCCTACCAAGGCTACCAAACTCGTCCCGGCCAAATCTAAGGCTATTACATCTGCCAATCCGAAGCCCGACCGAGTCGTCAAGCCCCAGGCTCCTCGTCCTGTTCGTACCAGCCCTCCGACTCGTCACATTCGCCGTGTTAGTGCCACGCCGGACCCTGCTCGTCGTGTCGTTGCACCAAACCGAGAGGATCGCGACTTTGCAGCTCTGCCCGACTATTGCCCACCGCTGTCTTCGCTGCCTAACAAGCCGAACTGCCTCAAGGTGGACTGGAAGGGCGCTCCTATCGACCTCAGTGATGACACCAATGTTCACTTGCTCCATCCTGACGAGGTCAGCCTTGCTGCCAACCTTCGGCTCGATTGCGCTACCTACCTCACGAGCAAGCGACGCATATTTGTTCGTCGCCTAGAGTGTGCAAGAGTTGGAAAGGAGTTCCGCAAGACAGACGCTCAGCAGGCCTGCAAGATTGATGTCAACAAGGCTTCGAAATTGTGGACGGCTTTCGACAAGGTCAACTGGCTTGAGCTGAAGTGGATGAGCAAGTTCATCTGAAGCCGATTCAGACACTTTTGATCTCATGAATCATCTGGTATGATTCATCGGTCCCTCCAAGTACACTGATAACTCTCTTCCATTCTTATTTTACGCATCACGAACTCTCACGACACCGCCTAGCTGTCTACGACTCTCGCATGAGCCGGTTACACGAATTACTCTCGCCTTTTCTTGTTTGTTATCTCGGTACATTGCATACAGCGACTTTGGCTTGGGTCTGTTTTCCTTGAATCTCACATTCGTGACTGCCAGGTGGTTTACCTTCTGCTGCTCATTGTTTTGGTACGGGCTGGAATTTGGTCTCCATCTATCTTCTTCTCTCTTGGTTTTGGGGGTTTCCTTTACACATTCGGCATCATACCACAGACACAGCCTTCAGCACATCAGAGCATTAGGGATTACCACCATGATACCCGGAGTGCGACAGAAATCTGTTTACCCCAGTCTTGTCCAATCCACTCCACCCCATGTTTTCTTTTATGTGTCATTTGGTTCGGGATTTTCTTATATATTTTTTGCATGTGGCTTATTTGGTCATCATACCCCCTTTTCACGGTTCTCATGGAGGATTTTCAATTACTGATCAGGGAAGGTTATCCCAAGGTCAAGGTGTCAGCGCCTCGCCGGTCGGCGGCTGTGATATGGTGGGAGGATTGGGCTCTTGGAGTGTGCGTGTGCCAGTGGGTGGGTACCCGTTGTCTTCCAGCAAAGCGACTGGCTACGTCTACGCTACGCAAGGCATCTTGGTTGCATACATTGGCGGCCACCCATAAATCGCAATAGATTGCGCACTTTTGGATGATAGTTAGCAAGCCGAACAATGCAAGCAAGTCCACACAAAACGCACTGCAACAACAATCGCCAACGAAGCCCCCTCGTTTGAGAAACTTAGGTCAACCGGCCTGTGACATGACAAATGGCTCTTTGCCTTGGAGAGCGATATGTTGATGTCAGTGTAATGTGGAATGCCCAGGCTCGGCCCTACGGAAGCATATGAGCGTGTCACTGTAGGGTGAGCCCCTACCTTGCGATGACACGCTCCTTAGCGGAGCACCCGAGCCGGGCTGGTTGATCGACGACGTGGGCGGGATGTTCGGATCGATCCAGCGGTATTGGTGCAAGCGTCAATCGCTGCATTGTCGCTAGAGCTTAGCAGGGGGCAATCTTGGGGTGCTGAGAGCTTGGCTGACATTGGGTGGCAGCATAGGGCCCTTCGGTCGATCCACGCCTGCAACCTCACCTTTCCTCACCTGTCGAACAATGCGGGGGTGGAGTTACACCACCGGTCTCCGGGTAGAAAGAGGTCCACATGGGTAGGTAGGATGAAGAATCGCTTCCACGCTCGAATCTTAGCGGCCTATCGCCGGCCGGTGAATCAAGACCTGACGTGAATAGAATGCTAACAGCCCATGCAGATGGAGAGACCCTGTCTATGAGAAACGATGAACCGAGGTACACTGTCGAGGTTCCCTGTTTCCCCCCAAAACGAGCCAGGGGAGCCATGTTCGTGCGTTCGCCCCGACAGTTCCTCGCCCGCTCATGACCATGCCACATTGCCGTTGGCGATAGGGTCAATAAGAGTGAATGAGCATTGTTTGTCGCGAAGATCTGTGAAGAGCCTGAAAAAACAAATTGCCGCGTCGTTGAATAGGGCAGCCTGGATGTACCCGAAATCCCAGTCTTTTGGGCATCCGCTTTGTGGTACTCTTTCCAACGTCACTGCGAGAAGCGAGATGGGACGTGTCCTGCGGTTGACGACTCGGACAGCGCAATTGGCCGAAACATGGCCGAGCAAGAACGCACGGCGAAGTACAGATAGCTAAACCTCCAGCGCATGGCCCGTTTCGAGCTTAACAACTCCAAACCACAGTTCGTCCAGTCCTTGTCGGGCTCGATAGAACCGGGAAACAAACAGAAACAGGCAACAGCCAGCTCGTAACTGCATAGACCTTTTGGGGATGTTTCCAGTGTGAAGTGGTGCAAAGCGTTGCAGACGGTTGCGGATACTCGAGGTGCCTCAGCTGTAAGTTGTAGCCTTCCCCATCTAATGCAGTGTAGAAGAGACGGGAGAGAGAGAGAGAGAAGAGATTCCTAGCGTTGTTGCTTGGATTGAAAAATTTCGCTCCCGCTCTCTCGCAAGCAAGGTTAAATTCCTACCGCAGCGGGTGTGACCCCTGCCATCCCGGACGCCTCGTGCGCGCACCCATCGGGGAAAAAGAAGGTACCTTGTTAGTGTACATGCTTTCCCACATATTTCAGGTCAAGGGGGGTGTGTAGGTAAAGTGATGAAAGTTGGTCACTGGCGATGGCCTGAGGCAAGAGGGAAAGAGACCGGGACGTTTGGGGAGTGAAGGCTGAGGACTGAGGCAGCAGCGACATCACGCGATAAGCTATCGATAAGATTGATGGCGAATACGTCGGGCGAAACATCACCTCTCCGCAGCCCATCTGGCATTCCTTTCCGTTGCGTGAAGTTACATGATACGCCATGGCTCTCTGGTTTCTCACACGTTTCGATTCTCGTACGTCAGGAGGTCTCCAGTCGAACAATGTCCAAGTACAGCCTGTCTCAAACCAGTCATGTCTCCGTCTGACCGAGTTCACCTTGAGGCAACGACTTACAGTCTGTTGAGAAAGGCAAACCATCCAGGCTTATTTGCTTCCAGTTCCTTTTGCATACTTCCAGGCTCAACTATATCCCGGGAACCAGGCAAGTCTCCACTCTAGACTACGCCGATTTGCGCCTTTTCCATCCATGTAGGCACCGTGTGTTGCTCATTGCTAGAGGTCTATGAGGTTCTTCTCGGTGGACAGCACGGAGGCCTTTGTGACAGTAGAAAGCCCAGAAGACGTCTGCGCGGTACTGGCCACAGATCTATCCGGGATCGAGGCACCGAGCGCCGGTTTGCAAGAACCACTGAGAATCGCAGTTAGCAAGGATTTGGCTTCACAAACTGAAATGGCTCTCCTACCCGTGGCACTTTTGTCCGCACATCGATCCATGAATGCCGGTTTTTCGCCCGCAGCGCATCTCGCAACCTCCTTTGCTGGCCAATCTCTCCCAATCATCCGGCTGCCGAACACGAATCTCCCTGCCGTGCGCCTCGCAGAAAACCGACATGTAGTTGCAGGGCGGGCACTTCATTCTTTTCAATACCTCGCTCCAGATAGGCTGGGCCGATGAAGCCAGGAGGTTCTGCGTGTCGCCAAGAACAACGAGCAACCGTCGAGGCCTGCTGAGGGCTACAATTGCGCGCCTCTGGTCCTTGAGGAAGCCTGCATCCGGCTTGCTTCGGTTCTTGGGACTCCGGGTCACGGAAACGAGAACGATCTCGTTCTCCTTGCCCTGGTATCCGTCCACTGTTTGAACTTCGGGCCCGGCGTCATCTTCGCCGTCACCGGCGTAACGACTAGCGAAATTGTACTTTCGCCGGAGACTGTTAAGAATGTATGACCTCTGACCGCTGTAAAAGGTCAGGATAGTAATATCGGACGGGATGGTCCCGTTGAGCACCAGGTAGTCGTACAGCCCAACAACCATATCAGCTTCGAACGCGTTGAATTTGCTAGAATATCGATCCGAAGACTCGGCGTGCCTGTGATCGAACCAAAGTAGAGTTTGCGCACCCATCCCGGGGATCGCGCCCTGGCTCTCGGTACAGGGGTGATCGACGAGGAGTGGGTACCAAGCACTCAGCAGCTTGCGAACATCCGGTGCCATGCGCCTCTGTATTTGGAGACTCGAGTACTCCAGCCCTCGCTCGACAAGCTTCTGGAAGAGCGAGACGTTCAAGTTGAAGGGCGGCCTACTCAGCTCCAGGACGTCGGCGTGAGGCGCAAGCTGCATGTGATCGCCCACCAGAATGATCTGCTGCAGGGAGGGGAACAAGGCGGCAGTAATGTTTGCCTCGCGGGTTTCGGCGGCTTCCTCGATCATCATGACCCGTGGTTGCGTCGCAGCAATAAGTCCGCGGTACTTGGTGAGGCCCGTGGTCGTGCACCCAATGATGCGTGCCCCTGCTTTTCGGACTGTGTCGACGTCTTCTCTCAATCGGACCGACTTGAGTTTCTTGACGACCTCGTTGACCTGCTTGAAGACGGTGCCAAGAGCCAGCTTGGTCGACAAGACGTAAAGACGCTCGAGGTACTGGTAAACAATTCCGCGATAGTCAGGGGCAATATCCCAAAGATTTGGATTGCCGTCGAGGAGTTGCTTAGCCAGGGAGCTGCCACCCGGATCATGCCCTGCAATGGCTGGCAATCTCACGCTATTCCATCTCGATATCAAAATGGGCTTGCCTGTCAACTGCTCCTTCATGTTGCGAACCGCAACGTCCTCGCTCGATCCATGCTCTGACACCACCTCGACGCCGGCATCACCATCAAGGGGAACGTGGATGCTACGATGAGGCTTCGCAGAAAGTACTTGGTCACCGAGCCACGGCCCGAACGGATGCCGTGCGACTTGTCCTCCAATTGACTTGACGGCTCCATCCCAGGAGACCGCGATGGAGTCATACTGCTTAGCGCTGATCAAACCAACCTCCCGGAAATGTTCAGGCAAGATCAGCTGCTGGTTACGGGGAGGGAAACAGCGTTTCAAGAGACGCCTTGCCTGGTTTTTCAGAACGTCAAGGCGTTTCTGGTACCCGTCCCTCCGCCACGTATTGCCCCGAGACTGCACGCGGAGGCTGACCAAGGACCTGTCAGAGACTGTCTTGTTCTTGGACTGGCCGCCGATACGGACGAAGTTGATGCCGAGGTTGTGACAACGGACAAGAAGCTCGTCAACAGTGTCATTCTTTTGTGCCGTGACAATGATTGGCACATCGAATGGCTGCATGCTCAGAAGAAGCTTCAGCGCTGCCATGGATGTGTGGGTCTTCCCCGTCCCGGGAGGGCCCTGTACAACAGCCAGCTCTTTGGTGACCATTCGCTGCAGTGCGAGCATTTGCGACTTGTCCAGTCTTGCTTCCGATCGCACATAGTTCGTAATGTCGTCGTGAATGGGGATGCGCATGGACGCGGATCGACGAATGCCGTCGTTGAGGGTCGGGACATCAACTGAGGACGCGGAGCGAGGCATGTATGCCGGTCGATCGACGCTGTTGGAGCCTCTGACTAGGTATTTGTCGAACGGTGACCTAGAGACTGTTCAACTTTGTGTAGTGATGGCCTCTGGGGAGTCTTACTCGTCCTTTGCCGTCTGCTTTAGACCCTCCAAAACATGTCGGACGGCCTCGAAGTAGTTGGAGCGTGCTTCTATCATGACGTAATCCTGGTCGGGGTCCATGAGGGCAGCGGTGGTTTGGGTATCGTGTATCTCGAGATCCAGCCGAGGGGGTGTCATTGGACTGTCGATGAGTTCGTCGTACCGACCAGTTACCGTAGCCACAATGCACCGCGTTTGGAAGTTGTCCCACGCAGGGGACAAGGCCACGATCGTACCCGGAACCAGCCGCTGAGAGGCAGGCCAGTTAATTAAATGTCGGGCACGCACCGAAGAGAAGGTGGCACGGATCATTACCCCGAGTCGGATGATGTTGGCGCCGCGGACAAATACCTAGACATGTAGCGTCAGCACATGTCCCCTCCAGTGGCATGAGGCTTCTCACATCGGTGTATACACACGTCTCGGCGCTCTCTATCATCTCAGGGGCGGACCTGTACTCTTGCACTGCTTTACGGATGGGCTCAACGCCTTCATGTCGCAGGAGTTCGTACTGAACCTCGAAATAGGCGTCTTTGTGCAGATAGACGGCGTTGAGATGGTTTCCCCTGGGAAGCTCGCCAGCTTCCTTCATAACATCTTCGGCCAGGGGCAGCTCTGGCGTATCGCGCCAACCCATCCTGTACATGAAGATGAACGTGTCACCAAGTGATGATTTGCGGCCGGTCTTGACTTGCCTTCTGCGATGTGACTGTCATGAGATGGCTGGGGTTTAGTCGATGAAGATTACAAAAGGGAGTGCCAGGGGAGAAAGCAGGGCTGCAGGACGGGTACTTATGGGAAGATATCAACTGTTTGTCGGAAGACAGAAGGAGAGAAACCAACCACCAAAGACACAGCCTAAGGTGGTCTATCAGAGGCGAGGGCCAGAAAACGATACTGTCAGGTCGACGAAGAAAAGCTCCACATGTTAGAATGCGTGACGGTGTAATCAGCGCTGAGCACGCCACGTGGCCAAAAACCGTATTGTTCAGATAGAAAGGGGGTGGATGATCATGGCTGTGATGGATGGTAAGCTACGACACCTTAGCAATCCGTTTGTCGGATTAGCCTGTGTCGGTATGAGTTTCATGCACATGACTTGTCGGTGAAGACGGTTGTCGGTTGCGTGCAGAAAAGCATGGTCAAAAACAATGCCACCAGCCAAGGCCCTGTCTGCATGGGCTGTGGCAGCTCTTACGTGGTCTGGTTTAATCCTTCGAGTTCGGGTCAAAGTCCTGATGGGTTTGTAACAGCATGAAAACTGGAAGGGAAACGAGGCCAACGATCATGTCACCCTCAAGATAGTGCAGAGATGTGATAGCAAATGTCAGAGACCGGGCCTGGTATAGTTGTATCCAATCAGTTTGGCGACAGAAAGGCGTTCTTGGTGTCATTTGTCGCTTGATTGCCGGCCCTCAGACAGTGAGCGTGCTCGGACATGCCGGGCCGGCTTGCTTGAAGAGACCATACATTGATTGAGTTCAAACTAAATAGGTGAGAGGGAAAGGCTTCACGGAAAGAAAGTGAGCTGCACGACACCTGATGAACTGATGAACGGAGAAATGCCAATATGAAAGAGGGGCTTGCAAAACATAAGTGTCGTCTCGTCTCCGCGGGGCCGGCGTCGTTCCTCCGGGCGACCCGAAGTTCAGCCGGGCCGGACGCTCTTCAGTAACGGCGATAGGTAAGGTACGTACCTAACTAAAGCGGTCCCATAGGAGGCCGCCCCGATCCACGATAAATTACGATGCAGGGAAACTTGGTTGAAAACACGTTATGCGTACCGAATCCGAGACTGAGAGAGATACTGAGAGTAATAGCATGATTTCGTTGATGAGAACGTAGTTTCATGGAATGCGCAGAACCTAAAGCTTCCTATGAATCAGCAAAATTCCGGACCTGGGAGCTTTCCTGTAGGACGAGCGCAGGTCCAGTTCCAGGGTAGGTAAGTTAGCGTGACTGGGTCCGGTAACCTTGTAACTTGTAAGTTTCCCCCCCGCCCGTATCACCAGCTAAGAATGGAACGCTAAACTGTCTTGCGCGCGGCGCACAGAGGTGCGCCGAGCTCCAACCCAGTCACGTCGCGACTGTCAGCTTTCGCGACGATTCCATGCGAAGCTGCGACCACCACCAGCATCAACACCTTCAACAGCCCATTGCCGCCAACGTTTCCTACATCTGGCCTTGGCTTTGGTTAATGATTGGAACTGTGTGACCGCCAGAAGTTGTAAATGCACCACTGAATCGCAACCTGCTCAAAAGAGCTTCCATCTTTGGCCTTTGCGCAAAAGCTGCCAACGTCGTGACACCCCCCGGAGCCCACAGCGCGACCCCCACTCCGTCCTGGGCTTCAACCTGATAATCAGCTGCTAGACTGGTGTTTGCTAAGCTCTTGAACATGGATGACGATGATAGAGGTATGTTTGCGCGCTCGGCACTATCACGCTCTTCTGCTGACCTGCTGCTGCGGCAACTCAGATTCCAACGCGAGTTCCGACAATGACCAGAACGACCAAAACGACCAGAATGACCAGGACGAGGTCATGGAAGACGTAGACGATGCTGAGGGGGACATGGAAAACGACGAAGAAGACAACGACGATGATCAGGATGAAAACGAACGCGAAGAAACGGGAGACGATGCGCAAGAGAAGGGCGACGAGGCAGCAAAACAGGAAGACGCAAGAGAGCCTTCCAGAGCCGGATCAACTGGCGCGCGGGCATCCCCAGACGGCAAAGGCAAATCACCAATGCCGTTCTCGAATCTCTTCCCGACCGTACGGCCAGAAGCTGTCAGGGCCCGGCTGTACGATATCGTCCCTACGATGGCCGCCCCGCAGGCAACGAGTATCAACGCCATCGCCATCACGCCCGACCTTCGATACTGGATGACTGGAGGCTCGGACGGCTACATCCGAAAGTACGACGGCCCGGGTACAATCAACGGTAAACAGCTCCTGACAGTTGCACAGCGGCACCCCTTTGTCGATAGTGTCGTCAAGGCGGGCATTTTGATGTCATACTGGGAGAACGAAGAACCGGGCCCACCCAACCCTAGAGGGAACGAGGAGCATGTGCTATCGCCCGTGTATTCCTTGGCCGTTCACTCACAAGCCTTGTGGCTTCTATCTGGTTTGGAGTCTGGCGGCATCAACCTTCAGAGTGTAAGACATGACGAAGGAAAGCGCATCACATGCCTGCAGCAACACACCAATGCCGTTAGCGTCTTGACACTGTCACAAGACGAGAAGAGCGTGTTGAGCGGCAGCTGGGATAAGAACATCTACGACTGGGATCTGAATACTGGAGGTGTGAAGCGGTCGTTTGACGGTAGTGGAGGTCAAATTTCTGCCATTGAGCTTCGTCCCGTCAACGGAGCCCCCATTCCCGCCGAGGCGATGGAGGAGGAAATCAAGTTTGACCCGACTTTCACATCGAACAACGGCAAGCCCTTGCGGAACAGCACTGTGGATGCTCCGAACGGGGGTGATGCATTGGCGCCTGCCACCTCCGGCGAGGTTGCAGAAGGGCAGGCATCGCCCGCACACGAGTCGCTCTTTGGTGGTAGTGACACTGGGTCTCTTTTCGGCGATAATGTACCGGGCAACTATGGTGCTGATGGTGATGATGACGACGAATTTTCAAGGGCCATGGGTGACATGGGAATGCCGCCTCTTCACGATGGCTCAGGACAGGATGGGGGAATGGACCATTCTGCCGACATCGACATGACGAATGCATTCAACGCTGACTCGGCCTCGGCACCGGCGGTTCAAGGTCCGGGAAGCGTCAGCCCAGATGCTTCAAGACACCAGCCTTTGGCATCAGGTTCAGACACCGCGGCAACCGATGGCCCCTTGGTTCAGGACGGTGCAACCGATGCTGAAGCACAGCCTCCTGTCCCCGACGTCCCTGAGACCGCTCCGGTGCCCGATACGCAGGCGGATGAACCAGCACCCGGGTCGCCGTCCATGGTATTCGTGTCGGAGCCCGCCGTCCCAGCCATGGACCCCACCCAGTCGGCCGACACGATCTTTTTCTCTGCAGCCATCGATGGTACGATCAGGCTGTGGGACCGTCGCGTGCAGGACCCTGTTGCTAGGATAAGCAACCAGCGGGGTGTGCCTCCTTGGTGTATGGGTGCCTGCTGGAGTCCAGATGGCAACTGGATCTATGCTGGCAGGCGAAACGGAACAGTAGAAGAGTACAGCATTCACAAAGCTAAGAGCGGCTGGGAGACGGAACGGGTTCTTAAGTTCCCGGCCGGTAGTGGAGCAGTGAGCGCTGTGCGAGCCATGCCGAATGGTCGACATCTGGTCTGGTAGGTCTTTGAAAGAAAGAGTGAGCTGAAATGCTGTATCGAAGCTGACACACAAACAGTGCCTCGCATGACATTCTTCGGCTGTACGACCTCAAAGACACGCGGGCCTTCAAGCACTCGACGGTCCCCTTCCTGATTATTCCTGGCCCCCCACGTGCCGGTGTCATTTCGTCTCTCTACATTGACCGCACATGTCGCTTTATGCTCTCAGCTGCCGGAACACGTGGTTGGGAAGGCACAAGCACCGAAGTCCTTATAGGGTATGAAATCGGCGTTACCGAAGAGAAGTCCTGACCCCATATTTTCCTGCCAAAAAAACAAAGAATCTAGTGTTAGAAAACAAAGGGGAGATAGAATCCGTTCCAAGGCATTTGACTGCTACTTTTCTAGGATAAGAGACGAAGGAGCATGGATGGAGCATTCTTGGCAGTGTAAAACTTCAGTTGGGCAAGATACATGCGTGTTTGGAGTTGTAGCGGCTTCAGGAACAATAATTAATACCCTTCTAGTCGCAGCAACTGTCCATACTCTTCGTGAGGCCATCGACCCTTTATAATGGGCTGCGATGACCTGGACAAGTCATGCTCTCGATGATGTGGCTTTGAAAATCGCGCGCCGGAACCCGCTGTTCGAACAAGATGTCGAGCTCTTCATACGTGCGCCCCTTGGTTTCGGGGACGCGGAACCAGGCCCAGATGAAGCATAGACAGGCCAGGCCTCCGAAGAAGAACCCGAGCTTGCCTTGCATGTTAGCCTCGTCCGGGTTGATCATGTACGGTATGGCGACAGTCATTATGACCCCAATGACTCCCTGGGCGGCAGTGGCAAGAGCAATCGTCTTTGACCGGAGTCTTGTGGCCGATGCTTCGGAGATGAGGACGAAACAGATGGGACCAACAGACAGATCGTAGGCAAAGTTCCAGATCAGCATCAGAGACGACTCCGCCCAGGCGACACCCTTCGGCCGGCCCGGGACACAGTCGAGGACGCCGATGAGGAGCTGCAAGACAACCAGAGCGGCCAGGCCGGTGATGTAGATGGTGCGCCTGCCGTAATGAATCAAGAAGTACCAAGACATCACGGTGCCGAGGAACCCGACAGCTATGAGAATCGGTTACTGCACAACACCACATGATCCAATGCTGGTAGCTTACCAAGGAAACCAATGGCCATTTCAAAGGCCTTGTCGGTAGGCAGACCGGCTTGCTGGAAGAAGTATGTGCCGTAGTTGATGAGGTAAATGCCGCTGAGAACCTGGGAGCAGTAGGCACCAGCCGAAATCTCCGTTCGTCTCAGGTTGACGCCCTTCAGACAGTCCCGATACATACTGCCTGCTTCCAGCTCTTGCTCAAGCCTGTCGGTCTCAATGATGAACGCCAGTGAGGCAGCGGCATTGACCTCCTTGGAGGCCAGTCGGCGGAGGCTCGTCTCTGCGTCGGCCAACCTGCCCTTACGGACCAGCCACCAGGGACTCTCTGGCACAAAGAGTAGACCGGGTAAGATGACAAGAATCCAGAACCACTGTAGTGAGAAGGGGAGAGAGTAGGCCCAGTGCGTATCGAGCTTCGAGGTCCCCGCCGTGACGCCATTAGCCAGAAGCTGGCCCATGACGAAGCACAGGTTGACGTAGGACGTTAGGTGGCCACGGAGAGCCGTGGGGCAGACTTCAGATGCATAAGCCGGGGCGATAACGACGTACATGCCCAGGACGAGACCACCAAGTAGCTCGCCGACCAGTAAGACGGGCAAGGAACGCGCGAGGAACTGGATGGACACAATGCCAGCGGTCAGGACGACGCAAGTGGCGAAGGTTAACTTCCGTCCGAGCCAATCCATGGGATACGCCGCGAACAAGGCGCCGATAACTTGGCCGATCGGGTTGCCCATAGAAAGTCCGGTTTGCCATGCAGCACCTGATGAATGTGTCAACACTGTGAGCTCACGAATCAACGTTGGGCACATTGCGTCATACTGATAATGTACTAGAGCTGGTCAGTTGGAAATTCAAAAAAACAGCATCAAAAACAAGAAACTCACGGAACCCTCATACTCATAACCAAAGTCTCGCTGAAACTGGGGCGTGGCGTAAAGGTTCCCCAGCAGTTGCGGATCAAATGCAAGCATGATGACCCCTAGGGACACAAAGGCAGACCACCCGATTGCTGTGGGGTAAAGCCTGATAGCCTGGGAGAATGACAAGTTGTGCTCGAGGCGGATGGCCTCAACCAGGGCTGTATCTTCGACGCCTCTTCGTGTGGCCGAGGCGACGGCGATGGTCTCGATAACTTTTGGGGCCATTGCGGAACTGGTGCTGAATGATAACCCGTCAACTCTGTCTAGCAGAGGGCGATTCTCATCATCGGCCTCAGCCGTTATAGGTGATTGCGTAAGAGACGCGATCATCTTATTGCTCATTTAGATATCCGTAATGCTCTGGCGGGAACAAGTCATGTCGTATCCAACGGTCACGGTATCAGAACCACCCTTCTCTCTTCGCCGGCAAATACCGGCCAGAGTTCCCGAACAGCTGGACGCTACAGAGTTGCGACAATATCCGAATTCAGTGCAAAAGTTGTTTGGCGGATTTGCAAAAAATACAAAACAAAAAAAAAAGAAAAGAAAGGGGAAAAAGTAAAGGCCCCTGGCTAACTGGAGGAGGAGGAGAGAAGGCTGGTGGGCGGTGTGGTGTTTCACAGATGGACGAATGTCGAGACGCGAAGCACCAACCCAGGGGGGGTAAAATCCGGGGTAAGAGGCCTGGTCGCACATGCCATACTGCGCTTGCAGCGGAGGTGGGCCGTGAGATGTCACGGGAGGGTGGGGGAAGTCCTTTGGGGAAGGCCTGCCTTGGCTTGTCTCTCGGAGCTTGATTTAACCGCGGGCCATGCATGCATGCCACTTGCGTTTTGTAATAGCTCTAAACAACCAAACCATCTACCAGGAAGGCCCATAGGCTAGTGTGGTTGATGATGCAGGTGGTTGTCTCCAACATATCTACCTGCGTCGTCCACCCTCCACGGCAGCCTGGACCGTGGTGTCGCTGTCGTCTTCCGACCAGGACTCGAGTGATTCAGTAAGATCATTCCTCTGCTGGCGTCCGTCTCGAGAGAGTCTCGGGTCATGCCGACGACGAGCCTGTGGTACTTAGGAAAGATAGAGCATCAGAAAGAGCATGTGGTCTGGCTATAACGAGACTGATCGATGCGCAAGTGTTGGTGTGGAAACATAGATGCCGGTGACGATGGATTGTTTGTTACCGCCGAAGTCATCAGGACAGGCTTCAAGAAATGTCATTTATTTGGGGCTTTTAGTCTCTCAAGCTTTGACACGCCTCGAGCCTGTTAAGCCAGTAGCGAAGAAGTGTATCGAAAAACGAATTAACAAGTGCCTATGGCTGGCTGGTCTCCCTAATAATTGAACGTCAAGCCCTACGATTTACCGGCCTTGCCGTTGTGTGTCTCCTTTGGATCAACATTGACACACCCTTCGGATTCGTCTTGCACCAAACTCAACTCAGAGGGTTTACAGAGGAACAGAGATTTGGTCGGGCGCGGAGGACGATGCCGCTCTTTGCTCTTCCCTTGACAGTCACACACGTCCTCTTCGTCAGCGTCATACTCCTCGTCAGCTGGGTGATACCCAACAGGCAGAAGCTGCTCTTGAAAGCGCTCCAGACCACATGTTATGATCCATGGGTCCAGAGAGCTATCGCTGTTGGGGCTCAATTTGTGACGCATATAGTTGCTGCCCATAGGTGCAACTGAGCTGACCGGATCCTGAAGGGGCCGACCATTCTTCCTCTTGTGCCCGAATACCAGGGGAATACCGCGACGTTCAGGTCCAGGGCTCGAGATTGTCAACGACGGGCCCACCTCATCAGAGTAGTCCAGAATACCTTGGTCGGATATACAAGAACGTTCTGATCGCAGTACGCCCCTGAGCAGTGGGAGGCCGCCCTGCCTGGTGTAGCCTGACTCTGACCCTAGCATTTGCGTGGCGAGAAGACCATGAATAGGATTGCTCCGTCCGCTTGACTTGAAATCTGTCTGAAGAACAATTGTATCCATGCCAGCAAGGGATTTGGTGCTGGTAACCGCACCATACAGGCTGTTCGACGAGTCCTCGTGGCCGGATGTCGTTGCAGCGTCGCCGATACGCCCTATTTCTGCCATAGCTAAGAACTCCCTACTTTCTGGGTACGACAACGGTTGGATTGCACTGCTGAGAGTCGTATATAGGTTCATTGGATGGTATGCATGGGCCAACCTGCTGGATCTGCTTTCATGCCGCTCTTATATCATGAAATATGAACCAACTGTTGTTTCCTTTCATGACTTGCATGCCTCTTGCAGAGCTTGGCACGAAACGACTGCCCTTTGTACCGACGTTTCTCTCTCTCTCTCCAGTTGACACAAGACTTGAAGAGTAGTTTGTAGTGTACGACAATACTCAAGAACCAATGATGTTGGGTTGCTTCACGTTTGTGAAACCAATCGAGAGTTGCACGTTTCTCGGAGTCACGCGAGGCTCGTCAAGAAGCTTCTGTTGGTTTCCGTCGAAAGAACTCTGACAATCCTCCTCCTCACGACAAAGCACATATGACATTTGACATTCTGGCCGATCGGCCCCATGCGAGTAGCCATTCGGGAAATGATAGGCTTTTTCACACTTAGCACATTGTCTTTCAACCATAAACGTCACAGCTAGAAACCAACGACCGACAAGTGGGCATATGAATCCCATGGAACGAACCAGCAGCATGTGTATACTTTGGCAGTTACACGGAGTCTCTAGCAGCGAGCATTGGCATCCCAACCTCTGTTGTGTGCACCAAGCATACAACCGAACACAGGGGGTGAACGAATAAGCACAGTGAACCCATCCGCCTCTCTTATTGCTCGTTGCATGCGCCGTTGGGCGAGGGGGGTTGTATGAAACCCTCCCAAGTCCCAGGAGCAAACGCATGGCAGGTCGAGCTGAAATCTTTGGGGGGACGGGGAACCTGAATCAAGGCCCATCGACATTGCAACGATAGCAAGCAACCGGAGCGTAACCACGCCGATCGTCCACTTTGTAACATGGAGGCGCGTTGGCGGCGCCGCGTAAGTGACGACGTGAAAGAGACGCAAATATTGCTCACGAAACCCAACCTAGGCGCAAGTACCGTAGGGTGAGGCCAAGTGGCACGCATCATGGGCTCTCTCCCTTCCCTCAGGTTGGTTGCCACAACGGAAACTCGTAATTATATAGAGCGGCAATGATAACGCAAAGCACAACAACATATACGTCCACGCTCATCCCCCCAATCTGCACTGTGAGCCGGGGACCATGCAAACGAGGCCTTAGAAAGGCATGGATATAGGACCCCCAGGCCCATAGGGGCAGTATGATCAACAAAACCAAACTCCGCCCGCGTTATCCATGGGTTGCTTTAGTGCCAAACCTTTTTCGACGTCGTTGTTCTTAACATCTTGCCCCCATGACGACGAAACCCACCGTTAGACGTCAATCCCTCGGACACTTGTGATGTGCTTGACATCAAGGTCAACCAGAATCATTGACGGCAGTGTCTCGCAGCCTATGAGAACATTGTTTGACAGCCCATCGTGAAACTGCGCAGGGAAGGTTGACGGATAAAAGGGCCAGGTTTCGACGAGCAAGCGAATAGCAGACAAAGCTTTGTTCGAGCCGACAAAGGGCTCGGGTCAAACAACCTCTGAACCGTCGGATCTATTCGTATGCATAGGTCGAGTGATGTTTCCGTCCCCAGTTCTCATCTGACCCCATGCGAGAGATGAGGAGGCTAGGCCAACCAAATTTCGGGTTGAGCCCCCGAGGAATGGAGAGAGTAAACCCCATGCTGTGTCTGTTGTATTAGTTGCTTTCCTCTTTTCGGTACATGACTATCCGCAACTACAGGTTCGCGGGATCGATGGATTGCCCGAAGCTAGGAAGAAGATCAGCAACCTACGGCCGATCACATCCCTTCAGGCTCCATAGCAATGATTCACCATGTTCGCACACCCTTGCTCCGTGCCTTCTTCCTTTCTGGGCCCTCATGGTCACAGAGTCTACGGCGTTATGCCCGCGACACATGACTCCAAACGGTCCACATGATCGGCAGCCGGTCTGACCGAACTGCAACCCGCTCCCCCTCTTACTGGCTCCAGGGTACTCCAGACTTTCAGACCCCGTTAGGAGGCTACGCATTTCAGCGACATCTCCGTTTCTGAAAGTTTCAGACGCCACGCTCACATTGATGAAATTGGCCAAAACTCGCCATCACGTCACGTCGATGGATACTCGGACCTTGGTTGACTATTTGGCATAGTACCGCTGCCTCGCAGGCCGTAAATAGAGTTATCAAGATGGCGCAGAACGGCTGATGGTCTCTGGAGGAAAGATGACCGCCAGTCCGGACGCCTATAGGCCGACGACCCCTGGACGGGATGACAATACCTTTCTAGAGGCCGAATGACAGATGCCCGGCGTTTCATCGTTCTGTTTCGGGAAGAAGGCGTCGTCCTCGGAGATGAATTTCTCGTACCTTCGTGTCTGTCAGCGACCAAGGTTGCGTCAATGCGGGAGAAAAGACAGGCGGTCTCGTCCCATGCCAAGTGCTTCAAGGCGACGCCAGAGCCCGTCGAAACCTTGCATCCGTCGCGAAACCTGTGCGGAACGACTGTAGGACAGCGCGTCCAAGGTAGGAGCGTTCTGTGTGTGCCTCAGAGAAAAGTCTGCGGGGAATGGGCCTTGCCGTAGATCTCGGAGAACCACGGCGATCAAGTGGGCTGGGTGCCACGATGGAGCCGTCGAGATTAACCTCGCCTCGTTCTTAAGCCGTGATGGCGTCGACTGGCTCCGACACGCTGCAGCGATTTGTTGCAGTCAACAGGCTCTAAGCGTGCGCGTTCCTGAAATAGGGCATCTGTTCGTCCTTTAGCGTGGCGGGACCCGGCTGAGAAGACCATGATGGGATGGGATGGCAGAGGCTATGGGCCGTGAGCCTGGAGCATTGACATTCGTCTTGGACCCGCGAGCACGGTGGCTTGCTTGTACGGATACTGAGGCAGAGAGTCCAGCCTCGGACGGAGACAAAACGCACCGTCGACATGGGAAAGAGGAGCCGCTCCACCACGGGCCGAGGATGGGGACCTAGTGGCAGCACATCGCTCGAGGAGTCTTCCAGCCAGCAACTGAGCACTGTTACGTCGGTGCGAGGCTTCAGAAGTGATGATGGGTTTTAAGCCAGCAGGCTACAGTCGCCGGAGACGACGACAGACGGGCCTCATTTGCGTCCACCATAGAGCAGCAGTCGGCGGAACCCATGTTTGTTGACCTTGAAGTTGGTTGCAGGAGTGGTTGTTGGTTGATACAAGAATTGGGGTGAGGGGGTTCTTGAGAGGCGTCGACGAGGCTTGCAAGCGTCGTAAAAAGAGGGAGACCGTGACTGGTCGAAGAGCGGGATGAAGTCAGTTCGTACGAGTGCGGGCTGGGAGTGTGACTCGCGAGACGGCGCGCGGCGTCGCGAGGCATCCAAATCGAGCGAAGCCGAGGCGGGTTCGGGTTGTTTGGCGGTTGCATGCCGGCCGGTGCCAATCCCAGCTCGGAGATGGTGTCCACGCCCGCGGGATTAGCTGCAGGGCCAATTTCCTCAAACGGGCAGACACGGGCCGCAAGGTGAGCATAGTGAGCAGAGGCGAGCCGGGACTGCTCGTGTCTGAGCAGCCCGTCCCGTTGTTGAAACATCCAGGCACTGGTAATGACTTTGTACTAAACCGGTTCGAGGGGTGCGACTTGGGAGAAGCCAAGCCTGCGATTTGGAGGAATTGGCTTTCTGGCATCTGCTGCTTGAAAGCTGAACCCGAACGCGTGTGGATGCCAGCGGGGTAGTTGGCAAGTTATTTTCTTCTTCGACGATGAGGCCGAGCCCGATCACCCCGTTCGGCACGTTTGATCACGGATACGGCGCGAGATAGATAAGAAGAAATCATCGATGTCGCACGGGGGGCCACATGGGGCCGAAATGGGGGGAAGGGGGGGGGCGCGAAGAGGTGCGGATAGAGTGTGAATCAGCAATGTGTCGGTGTCGGCGTCGCGTGGTGTTGATGTGGCGGAGAATGCATCATCGCGACCACGTCGTGGATGGCCCGGATGGCGCCTAGTTCCATCACATCCGTCGACGAGCGCGGACAATCTAGGTCAAACGTTGTAGAAGCCGGCTCCAACGCAGCAGTCAAGGTCTCGGCAAGGGACGATCGTCAAAAGATCATTTGATGTGGTGACAGCGGTTGGACGGATCTCGGGGCACAAGCTTGTCGTGGCACCCCCCAGCTGCCGCTAAGCCGCTTGTGTGCGCCGCCAGCCCACAGGCTCATCAAACTCAGTATCTCTGATTGAGTGCTCTCGGACCCTTTAAGAGTCTGCGCGTTGCTTTGCTCTTTCCCCCCTTTTTTTCTTTTGGTTCTGCCAAGCTCATTCCCCTCGGCATACCACTCTGGCACTCTCGTCTTCTTTTTTGGCTCTTGGCCCTGATCCCGGGCCTCGTCTTGTCGGGGTCGAGGTCGAGGTCGAAGCCGCGGCGTATCTATCGTACGGGTGGGAGGGGGGGTTTGGCCCCATGGCCCATATCGTTGCCCTCCTTTTGGCGTCCGTCACTCACTACGACAGGATGGAGCGACTTGGTTGGACCCGGTTATTGAGAGAGAGAGGGGCGGCTTGGGACGGCCACGAGTATGGCTTAGTCGGGGCTGTTGCCCCTGAGCTTGGGCGACCGGGTACGTCAAGAGCTAGCGGGTGTTCCTGCGTCAATGAAGAGTGATCACCAACGACTTCCGTGAACCAGCAGCCAGTAGCGCATTGCGTCCTAGCTGGCGAAAGGGTGGGCGACGCCGGCCGTGTGAGCCGGCTGTGGGAGGGGAGGAGTGGTTTCACATAACCACTTGCGAATGGGGGATTACCTGGTCCCGCCTCTGGCTTGGGGTCGAGATCGGCAACTCGCCGAGAGGCTGCCCTCCCCCTGGGTCCTCGTCCTGCGTCCTGTCGTCCGAAATGGCGGATGCCCGTCCCATGCACGTGTTCATGACCATGTGCTAGTCGGCGCCGGAGAAGGAGAGGAGACGAATTCAATATTTATTTACCCACTCGACTACTGTGGGACTCGGGCCCCACGTAATATGATGTGCTGCTGTCCGTCGCCGGCTCCTCCCCTCCCCTCCCCCATGCACCACCTAGGTTCAGGTTCTATCGCGCGCGAAAGGTCCAGGATAGATCGCTGGAATGGCATGTCACGGTTCTGTGAATAAGTTCGGGCGGAGGTTACGGAGTAGATAGATAGCTGGTCATTGGCTGCGATGCGCACCGCCATGACTTGAGGTTTGCGCGTCCGATCTGGTGGCATGTCTGTATCTTTAAGATATTGTATCATTTATTAATGTTCATGCCGGCTGTCGATCGTCTCAAAGAGGCAATGCACAAACTGTAATATGACACGCAAACGGCGAGGATGGGGCCTAATCTGAAGAGGCGAATCCGACCTGGGCAACGAAGGGCAAACACGGGAAATGGACAGACGATAGACAGCACATGCATCTATCGCCCAGTAGCTGCACTTTTGGTGCAATATTCGGATGCTGTCAATACTGTCAGGGTACCTACCAGTGCACCCGTAGAATGTAGGTAAAATAGGCAGATTTCTAGCTACTGCACCCGTACTTATTTTGGAGCATGTGGCGGCTGGGGTACTCTGTATTCATAGAGGATTAGGTAGATCCATCCCATCCCATCCCATCCCATCCCATCCCATCCGTGGACAACATGTCAACGGTGGCGGCGCTTCGGGTCCGACCAGCTGGGGCTGGCGCATGCGCGATTCGGTACGTTCCTCCCATGCACCTTCCACGCACCTTTGCCTCCGCCGCCTCCTTTCCCGTCACCGACACACCGAATGTCCATGTCCGTTGCCATGTCATCACCTGCCCGGACCACACCTTACCTCAACATGCTGACGGCCCCGCCCCTTGCACACTCCTTCCGAGAATCGACCCTGGCCTCGGACCATTTCTCCCACACGCTGACTGACACAGCTTGCCAGCCGGGACAGTCGGTCTTTTTCCGACGCCAACTGCTCAGATGACATGCCACGAGGACCAGGCCAAGCACAAAGTACGGAAACAAGTGGTCATTCATCCAGGCTGTTGGCTCGAGGCAAGCCATGTCAGTCAGCACCAGACGAGGAATCGGCCGTTCAATGTTTGCGCCGTGGTGTCGCCACTGCTTATCTGTGCGTTGGTATTGCATCACATTGCTTGATGCCTCCCCCGGCCGTCCACCCACCTACCCGACAAGCTTGAGCTCTTGATTCATCCCGAGACTCGAGTCATCGTCTGCCAACCCGCCGACAAGATGGTCTCGATACCTACAGGCGTACAAATACGCACGGCGCGGGACAGGACATGCATGCTGTGTGTGTATACATCATGCTTACTCCGCATGCCCTCGTCCTAGAGGCTACCTAGCGTCGCGCTCTGGACGGACAAGATAAACCAGACAGGAAGGGGTCCGGCCTCCAGCTCCATCAGAATTCATGGTCTCCATTTACATCTGTGTGCCGTGCCGGGTGCACCTTGCCGCAGCAGTGCCCACAATCTGGCCTGGTACGAGGCACCCAACAGGAGGCTCCCGACAAAAGGGCACGGAGGAGTCGAGGGTCGCAGGGGTCGGGGTCCACAACGGGTCCTACTAGTGTAGTCTACGTACTGGTGTCTCTCACTGACCTTTGGCGGTGGCCACTTTGTCCAGCTGCGAGTCGCAAGTGCACATCGTGTGCAGCGTGCGCGTGTTTCGGCTGTTACGTTGCGACAGCCACTGCTATGGCATGGCATGGCATGACACAAGAAGGTGTGGCGCCGAGTGGATACCGAAGCTATGCTGGCGAGCGTGGCCCAAGAAGAGGATGCGAACGACAACGAGGCCAGTGACATGTCCAGCCCAAGCGAGGTGGTTGAAACCATCGTGAGTTTGCCAAAGGAGCGGGCACCTGGCGTTGGCGGAGAATATGCTAATTTAGGAGTTGTTGGCTTACTGGCGTACAACGGGGGGGGGGGATTGTATCAACAGCCTTGGGAAATCGAACGAGGCTACACGTCGGTTGGCTCTAGTGGCTGTTGTTCGCTTTCGTTTTTCTCTATCTCCATTTGGGGGGAACCTGTTAGATCCCGGATTCCACATCATGTAGATCGGCCGTGCTCGGGTTCCCGATTCTAAATAGCCGCGTCAAGTAGAGTAGTCAGAGGAGGGAATATGGCTGATGGGATTGGCGTTGGTTGGACCTAAGGAAAACAAAACAAAAAAAGGGGGGGAAGAAGAAGAAGAAGTAGAAGTAAAAGAAGAAGGACGAGACAAGCCGGTGAGAAAAGCCGGTTCCTGGGGCTCCATGGCACTCATGTCCGTTTCGGCTTGCAGCCCGACGTCGCCAGCCACCTTGGACGCCCCTTGACGACACGCAGTTGCGGTTTCGCCAAGCGCAGGCGCGGATCGTGAGACGCGCCGCTAACTCGGATGGGCTATGATGTGCCGTTGGGGCTGGCCGTTGGGACTCGGGGAGGCTCGAGTAGTTGGCACGATGCCATGAGACAGACGTCCGTCGACACAAACCAGGTAGCAACAGCAAAACACAACACAGAATGCTAATACGTCGATCTTTCAAGGTAGCAGCGGATGAACAGTTCCCATCTCGTATCAGCAATCATACACCTTGATGACCGCTTCCCAAAAGAAAAGAGGAGGTGAGACTATAATCAGTGAAGAGGAAAACGTCCGTGAGGGAGCTGTCCTCAGCCCCAAGGAGGGAACCGTGTGCCTGTATCCGAGTCGACCCTGCTCTTTGGAGCCCGGAGTTCTTGGTGGCAAGACTGGTACGGGAGCCTGTGAGCGGGAGTGAGCGAGTGAGCAACTGCCCGCTCTCGACGCTACGGACACAACTAGCAAGCATTGGCCAATCACAACAAGGCTCAGCGCTCATTCCCTTCCATCCTTATCCCGTCATCTTATTAAAGCTGCTCGAAACCGGCAATGGGTCCTGCGGCTATCCCTGTAGTTTCCTGTGGCTCCATTCCCCCTTGCACCTCATCTTATGGCCTCCGAGGAGGATTGGGGGGCCCCTGCTGCGACTTCCTGTAAATGTATGTACCTGAACAACCCAAAGGAGACCCCGGCGAAATGGTGCTCCAAATCTTTTCCGGGTTGGTGACTTGGCTCCAAGTATCCTCAAGAAAACGGGGTCCCCTATTCACAACGGCTGCGAAGTACTAAACAGGAGAGGACACTGCGGGCAGTAGGGCGACAGCATACCTACTTACCTTGGGTACAATACAGAGTACAGAGCTCACTACAGACAGTGACAGAGCTGCGCTGCTGCAGCTGTTAGCCAGCATAGACTCCAAGGGCATGTCTGGCTGTGTTTCCCTCTCTGCTCTTGTTTCGAAACGCTAGGCCACCCTGTGGCGTATCGGTGAGCAGTCCTGAATTTGTTTCAGGTGGCAAGCCAACCAATCATCATGAGCCAGTCACCAACCACTGGGTTGATTTCCGTGACCTGCTCCCGATTCAGCCAGTTTATTTGCGACCTGTCTGCAAAGTATCGGCAGACCAGGCATCGACGCCGTGTCCCGACGAAGGGCCCAGCACCGCAAAGCCCTTTGCTGCGCCATCATCGCCGAGCTGTGTGCTTCTGATCATCACTGGGTTATGCTGGAGGTGAGAGGGAGGCGAGTGTTGGAGACTTGGACCAAGACGGAGAAGAGGGGAGGGGAGGCCTGTTCCGTGTTGGTCAAATTGATTTTCTTGTCGGACAGCTGGAGGAGAATTCGCAATTAAAGGTACCAGAAGGGGGAAAAATATATATAAACTCGACAGAATCCTGGAGACTTGATTAAAGCCAGACAGGGGTGGAAGAAGGCGGTTGATTCATGACCCTAGACTTTATTGGTATTCGGCGTCATGTGCACGGTCCCCAAATTGCACCTTTCGGGCTAGATTCGGTAAAAGCGGGGGCTAGCGGGCAACAGTCCTCTCCTGCTCAATGCTTGCAGGTGCTGCTGTAGCCATTGTTGTTCATTAATCACTTCTTGAACCACCACCACCACCACCACCACCACCACCAACAAGGTATCTTACAACTTGTGCCATGCGCCGCTCCCGCTTCTTTCTTTTCCTACCCTTGTTCTTTCTGCTTTACTTTGCTTGCCTGTCACGGTCCTCTCCCCCCCCTTCGTTTGCCTTTAGCTTGCTTTCGAGGTAACGCGTTGCCTCTCGTAGCCAGAGCCCTTGACGCGTGGAACGAGGGGCCCTGCCGTTTCATCGCTAGCCAGTTGACGGGGAGGTTTGAGCTGATCTGCCGCTTGCTTGTTTGTTTGCTTGCTCAATTGCTCCTTGCTTGCTTAGAGGGCGCCCGGTTTCCAATGGTCAATAGCAACGTTGATGGCTCAGTCGCAGGCATGCGGCCCGTCGCGTTGGCAAAATTTCCCATCTTTTGCTTTTCTTTGACGTTCGATGTACAGTTGTCTCTGAGAATGATGGTAGCAACTGGACGCACATCCTGGACACTGTCATCAACCAGACACAGATAGCAAAATTGGCTCGAGCGTCGATGTGCCGTCTTAATTGTTTTTCAATATCTTGAATCATTAGTGTGTCATGTTTAATTGCCATCTTTGGGGTTCGTTCTCGTTATCCCTATTGTCTGATCTTCAAGTTTGTCGGCTCAGACACCTCACTACATTGTCCCTCGCGTTCATTGTTTCTTCCGCCCGCTTTGCAGTTGCATATGCGCCTTCTTTCCTTCCACTTCTAGGCTGATCTTCCTGATCCTGTTCCCGCTTTCCTGCATGCATTTCATCCCATCCTACCAGCTGCGAAAATCGCTTGCGTTTCTCTTTTGGCACCCCCAATCAGCCCATACTGCCACTTTACCCCCCTGATCCCAGCGAGGCTGAACATAAGCTCCCAAACCACCCGATCGAACCCCCCTTCTCCTCTCTGTTCGTCCCTACTTCCTTTCCCATCTGGTTATTTTCTTTCTCTTCCTTTCCAAAATCCCCCGCTGGTCGTCCCTTTCGACTAATGCAGCCAAACGTTTTGTGCCACGCCCTCCCCCTCCCCTTCCCCCTCCATTTCGGGAACCGAATTGGTCTGGATTAGACCAAGGGCCATCGGCCGTCCATCTCAATAGCCGCATCACCCGCATATACTGCGCGTACGCGCGACCCTGCCCTGCCGTGCTGTTGTTGAAACTCCCACCCCAGTTCTTCTTCCCTGTGCTGCGATTCCCAACTCCCTGAAGACGTCCTGCGTCTGCACCGTGTTGTTCTGTTCAGCATGTTCCCACGGGCGCGGAGCGCGCCATTCGTGATTCGATGGGATGGTCTGGCGTAGCCGAACGATGACGCACTGAGGCGTTCGTTTCATGGCGGGATCGACCCTGCTCCTTGCTCCTCTGACTTTCTGTCGCAGGACCCCTTCCCCTTGTCTCTACGCCCCCCAACTTCTTCCAACACCAGCATATACGTACACAGCGATCTACTCCGTATTGGACGGCTATAGCTAAACACGCAGCAGCGCTTCTCGACAAGTTTTGTCATTTGGTGCCTCACCCGGGGGGTCTTACGTTCCTAAGCAAGCACATGGTTCAGAGAAAGTGAAACACGCCCGTTGAGGGAGGGGTTGTGTACGTGCCAATGCTCCGTCTTGTGGGCGACTTGCCGCGTACTCGAGAGAAGAAGTGCTTGATCCAAGTGCTTGCGGGGAGTGTCAGATTCCGAGATACTTACTGTAGGGACCTATGTACCTAGCGTGCTTGGTGCTTGCTTCCCTGGCGATCGGGAAGGGACACGCACCAGGAAACGGAAGTAATGGCAGGGGAGTCAAAGATCTTTTTTCTACACCTGCTGCTTGCCTTGGTCTCTTCTTCCCACAGCTAGGGGAGTTACTGCTACTGTTCCTGCCTCGCGTGGATTGACATGTGTGATATTTGTCTGGCTGCACATGTGGCAGTACGGAGGGAAGGACGAAGGGCGCGAGTACATGCACGCAGGTCACGCAACATGGTATAATGCGTCTTCCACTTCGTCTCGTCTCGTCTTGTCTCTCGTTTCTCATCTGCCATCTCCCATCTCACACTTCTCAACACCCTGATTGCTGCTTCAGCTACTTTGTTTAAGTGCGCATTTGCTATCGGCCGTTTCCCCCGTTCCTATCCACGCCCCTAAGACCGCTGTTTCCTTCTAAAGTAGGTAGGTAGCTATTCACTATTCAACCCTCAATCCAATCCGTACAGCAACTCCTACCCATATCTGTCTCAGCCTGAGAGCAGAAGGGAAGAAGTACCTGTCCAATTACAAGAAGCAGAAGAGGAAGAACACATCAAGAACGAGAGCAAGATCATGTGCGTTGAACATCTCAAGAGTGTGCAGGGGTTGTTTGGACAGTGGGCTGGCTGTATTTTCTATCCATGCTACCACATTGCATGCAGTTAGTATACATTGCCTGAGGTACAGCACCTTACCCTAGCAATCCTCTTGTGATTTTTTATCTTATTTTCCCCCTCCTTTTTTTACCCTTTCCTCCCCCTCCCTCGCGGGCTATGTCGGGGGACGTTTGGTTTTTTTTCTCTTCCCTCTCTTTTACTCTTTCTCTCTCTCATTTTCCTTTCCCTCCACCCCCTTCCGCGCCTCCTTTCTAGTGGCCAACACCCAGCACCAGCACGTAGCACCAACGAAGCTCTTCCACCTCCACTTCTAGGTACCTTAGGTACGGATACTTTAGTTCCCTTTCCCGCTGGTACTGAGGTACTTCCGTAGCTTTCTCGCTCCGTCTCCTCTCTCGGCGCTAGGTTCCTGACTAACTCGCCCCAAGCTTCCGCGCGCTGGGCTTTGATTCAATCCAAAATTCGAAGCACACACCTCCTCCTTCCATCTCAACTTATCCCATCCCATCCCTCCTCCTCGTGCACCCCCATCACTCCCTCCTCACTCCTCTCGCTTCCTGCCAAAGCGTCCGAACTACGAACTACTTTTCCCGACCGAGAATCTGATCTTAACCTCGTACCTCCCGCACCTACCTCACCCGATCTCGTCTCACCTTTCCGACCTTCATCACCTTCACTCCACCTCCCGACCTCTTACTCTGTGCCTCTCACTCTCTCACTCACACACACTCTCTCTCACTCACTAAGGCGCGCACATACACGCGAACACAACCACACCCACTCGCTCTCTCTAACCGTAATACCCAATTCTTTTTTATTTTACTTTCTTTTTTCCTTCTGAACCAGAACCCACACCCACGCTCGTTTCTATCACCATATTCCCGAGACAGCTCACTTCGCCAAACAATTCTACGTCCTCGCGACTTATCTCGTGATCCCCCCTGCATCCTTTACCCGGGCTTGTCCTGCATCTCGTCCGATTTGCTCCTTCCCATTTGTTTTACCGCACCACACCTTTCCACCACCACCACCTCAACGATTAGCAACAACACAAACCACACGAAAATTCACATTGTGCTTCAACTCGCTCGCGCGCATTACGCTGGGACAACGCTGCCGCCGCACGACGAAACACTCACTACGACCCGAAGACACCGACGCAGGTTTCAATTTTGCTCGACAGCTCCGAGGAAAGAGAGAGAGGAAGATTGCTCAGATGGACCACCCCATGCAGGATGCCCCGGCCGACGTGCTGGCTGATGCCAGACGAACGCTCGAGGCTTTGAAGAGCTCGGGACTCTCGCGCGAAGTATTGTTGCAAATGTGGGAGGCCGGCGAAGACAGGACGCACCAACTGCAACACCAGCTTCAGCAGCAGCAGCAGCAGCAGCAACAACAACAGACACCACAAGACGCCCCCTTGGAGGATGCGTCCACACGAGGTTTGTTTCCACTGCCCCCAACTGCCCGCCACTCCAGGAAAAGCTACCTCTGTTAACATCACTCTTGTTCCCCCAGCAATCTGCCATGGACAAATAGGTCACCGACCGCGTATCTCCGTTTCGTCGACCAGCTCGGGTTCTTCCGGCCATGCCAGTATCTGGTCGATGGGTTCCGCCAACTCCAATGCTACCGTCGCGACACACTACTCCCAAGCTTCACATGCCCCTTCCACCACCCAATGTGCACCCCAGTCCTCGGTCGGTGCTCCAGGCAGCCTTCCCCAGGTAGCAAGCGCCCAAACAGGTTGGGGTCCCGGCCGTTTCAACTTCTACTGGTGCACTTCCTGCGAGACACGGTTCAAGCGCAAGTACGACTGGAAGCGTCATGAGGAGGAGTTCCATGAGCGCTGGAAGAAGTACCCTTGCCCCGAGCCTGGCTGTAACAGGAGTTTCTGGGGGGCGAACACCTTTAATCAACACCACAAGGCCTCGCACGGCTGCAAAACGTGCCCCCATTCTGAAAAGGTTGTCAAGTATCTCAAGAGGAGAAAGTACTGGGCTTGCGGCTTTTGCTCGGCTCTTCATCCTTCGAGGGAGCGCCATGTCGAGCACGTCGCCAGGCATTTCGAGTCGGGAAAAACAAAGTCGGACTGGATGCACTCAAGAGTGATCTACGGTCTTTTGCACCAGCCCTTGATCCATGAGGCCTGGAAGGACGTCCTCATGTCCAAGGCGAACGAGTTCAGTGGCCGTCAACCCAACTTCAGCTGGAATCCCACACAGACCGGTCGTGCGCAGGGCTTCATGGAGAATGAGAGCCCGGGCCAACTCCAGGACCTTCTCGAGTTCTTTTCTGGTTCCAGCGCCGAAGCCGAGTCCATTGTCACCATTGCCTACAAGCTTGCTGACCTCGTTTTCCTCCCCGTTCCGGCATCACCGCCGATGCAATATTCACAATGCTTCGCCCCTCCCCCTTCTACTCTCCCACAACAATACCCGCCCCAGCCACTACTTCCTCCTCCTTCGATTCCCTCTCAGACTCTGCCGACCCAGTCGCCTCAGCCTCCAGTACTAGCCTCGCAGGACTCGTCCTCTCCGTTCATGGACCAAATGAGGGCTCAGTCGATGATGCAACAGCCGATGTTCCACACGCCGCAGCCGCGCGCCAATACCGAGCCTCTACGACGAGCATCTCTCGACAGAGAGCTTCCACCACCGCCGCAAGAAAACCAGCCAATGAATTTTCAGTTCATGCCCGAAAACATGGTCTCATTTGAGGACTGGGAGAGCTTCTCCAGCACCGTGGTCGACGAGAACGCACCGCAACCTACGCCAATGTCGACAGAATGGCCAATGGTTCCTGTACAATATTACAACGCCCCTGTAGGGCCATGATCGCATCATCTTTTTGCAAACTCTGAAAAAAGTCGACATTTCCTTTGTCACGTGTCACATGTATTGCTGCTAGCATTTCCCGCCGGCCAATCAATATAGTATATAATGGTAATCACCTTGTGGGGGACCAAACTCGATGGATTCGAATCATCGTTTCTTTAGGCCATAGGTGGCTAACACAAAACGGACCGGATACGGCACAGGATAGGAACACGAATTGGCAAAGGGAATGCCAAAATAAGAGGAGGAGGCGTCACTTACGAAAGAGGTGTTCCATTACGATGGTCGAATGTCAAATGTGATGGATAGAACCGAATCAAATCAACAAACTCATTGCATTGTGCTCTCTTGCCATCCCGGCTGTAGCCTTCTTGACTTACATTGATCAAAATATCGCAGCAAATGGTAAATAACGCCCCTGACAACATTGACGACAAACAGAGGTAGGATCAAGTCTGGAGCTGTAGCCATCCAATCGAGAACTCCCCGAGATGCTGGATTGGGCAGGCATGAGCGTTCTATCAACTCGCAGCATGCAGACGGGTTGCTGCGTGTCAGTTGAAATCATGACTCAGTGTTCACGAATATGGCCGGGTCTCCTGCTTGGAATCTCGCACATGGAGAGAGATACCTCTTCCCGACCCCATTCTGCTTCTTTGCAGCCCTGTCGCATCTTCAAGATTGGAACGCAAGACGCCTGGCACAGCCAGTCAACCGCTGCAGTACGACCTGACAGAGTCCGTTTGTCGTCGGCATGTAATGGCGGTCGGGGAGCGACTCGACTTGGACCAAGCAAGCTATCATGCCAATCACGCTCTCGGGTGACAGCAGAAAACATAACCTGGGCACCGGCAAAGACGGGCAAGCGAGCTCCGTCTGAGCTCTTGGGTGTTCTAATTAAACCACGCACCTGGCATCTCGGCGAGGGCGGCTCTGAAGCAGACCCCAAGTGTGCATCACCGTATACTCTTCATCGGCTTTGGTAGTCGGGCGCACGGGTTGTTCATCCCCCATTCGTCGTGTTTGAGGCAGGCCTGTTGTTGTGTGTTTGCTCTTCAATCTGTTAGAGGGGCAGCAGCAGCCGGTAGATAATCCCAGGACCGAACAAATCAAAACCCCCCTCCCTCAAACTCACAGCAGTCCGTGGCGCTCCACGGAAGCAAACTTGTGGCGAGCCAGTCTGGTCCTTCCTCGGTTCTTCAAACTGTGTAGTCTTTCTTGTTTTGGTCCATGGGACAAATGGAATGTCTTCAATTGACTGATAGGAGGCCAACAGAAAGGTTGCAGTGTTTGGCTAAGGGCAACGCCCACCATGACCGAAGTAGTCAATACATCGGTGCCGAAAACCACGGCGTCTGCGGTGGTGGCAGGGAAGCCAGCCGAACCCCGCGCAGTGGTCGCATCCGCGGCGGCCCGGCCCCGCAATGGATACTCCCTTCGGCGCTGGCCGGGCCAAGGCGATAGAGAAGAACCTTGGACTGCGTGTGGTGGGGCAGTGTCCGAGACTGGCAGCGGTGGCGAGGTCTTTGATGTTGCCCGGTCGGAGTAGACTCCGGCGCGTAACGCTAATGGAATAGGTAAGTCGTGGACTGGTTGATTTCCTCCTTTGGTCTTGTTTCGGGGGGGGGGGGGGGGGATCTGAGACTGAAGGGGAAAGCCACAGCACGCGTGCCAGACTGAATTCGGCGTAAAGCACCTTCTTGTTACGTGCTGGGGTCTCTCATGCGAGAATCCTGGCGGGTGTGCCTATCCATGGCATGGCGTCCATTCGGCAAATGAATATCATTCTTTTGGGAACGGTTCTGCTGTCAGTCAACGGCTGCTCAAAGTTTATCCCATATTCGTCGTCGAACAGAGACAGTGTGCAATAGCGTCCACCCTTTTCCGCTGGCATGAATGACCGAGTGTTGTCGTAGGCCGTCTCGCCCCTCACTCGACTGTCTTCCCGGTCTTTGTCGCCTTCCAGGCTGCTATCGGATATCATGCCACAGACCATGTCGAACCTGAGCGTTTGCACACCATTCCAGTACGTCTTGCCGATCATTCGTGACCACACAACGAATGGTTGGCTTTAGACCGCCAACGCGACGATAGACCAAAGCGGCGAAAGCCTAATGTGAGGACTGAATACACCATGCCGATCTGAAGTAACCTGCAACGAACAAAGGGCGATAACTCGCAGAAATTGATATGGAATATCACTGAAGGTGTGGTCGACAGGTATACAACGGTTGCAATACAGGAACCTGCTCTGTTTCGCACTCCGCGCCGTCATGAAGCAGAGGTAATATGCGTCCCTATCGTGACCTGAACATAGTCTCGACCAAGCAACTCCAGGATCATCGCTGCTTTCCACCTAGAAGAACAATGAATGCGGCGGTGCCTTTCCTAGGCTCGAGATCCGACTCATAACTTTCGGTCTAATCGGATGTCGGTGTTATGCATTTCACGACACCCTATCATTTCCGCATGTACCGGTCGATTCGAGTTCGAGTTTGAGATTGGCACATTTCCGTTTCGGGATCGACACCGTAGCCACCAGCCAGAGGCTCGTAAGGAGAGTTCGGGTTGTTCTCGTGCTCCTCTTCGCACGACCACCTGCAGGCCCTTGCTGAGTTTGTCCATCGCCACGCGAGCATACCTGATATCCTGGCGGGCCCGTTTGTGCAGTGTTTCGGCATCCCGAAAGGCCCTCTGCAACTGCCACCACCGCAGGCACAGCCTATCTATTTCCATGATCCTGCGTGTTAAGATTAGTCGTCTCCGTCTTGTCAAGCTGCTACGGTGGGCCTGCTGTTGCTGCGTAGCCATCCCTCATGACGTCCTCGCAGCAAGTGGCTGGCGTGGATCACCTGGGACGCTTTGTCCTTAGCTTTGCACAACGTATCTTCCACTGCGGCGGTGACTGCGTTTACTTATAGCTTACAGTTCTTCAGAATAGCGTCAATGTGTCCTCCAGCACGTCGCTAGGCACCCAGATGGCATATTTCCCATAGCAAAACAAGACGCAAACCCAGCTACGACAGCGTGTGCTCAAGTATTCACGCGAAGCTCTGTTTCCCGGTCTTCGCCAGACGCTCTCAACTCGAATCGTAAAATTTGTACGCTAAAGCGCATCCCCGTATTCCAGAAAGTCCTCAAGAGAAGTTGAAGGGCGAGGGCGCAGGCGCAAGCCTACCCGTCGCCAAGTCTCTCGCCAAATGCGTTGCTAGAAACATTGATATGGTCATCCTTTAAGGGGGGGGCATTCTTATCTCCGTATTCAATAGCGCCAAACATGGCTGAATCTTAAGCAAGCAAGATTATGTTATTGCTGCTTGCTGATATTCTTTCCGTTCTTTGCAGAGCAACAACGCCCAACACTGACTACATCGCCAGCCACATACAAGATACTCACTAAAGCATATATAAAGTATCTATGTTGCATTCATGAGGGTGGGTTTCTTCGCCATATGGAGTGCAGAAATGATTTAAGCTAGGAAACGTTGTTAGCATGAAAACAAAACCCGATACGGGATGCCCTTGATTTCATGGATGAGACTTCGTATCCGCCATTCTCAGATAGACAATACAGTATCAACCATTGTAGTCAACTAACAAAAAAGGAGCAGTACGTGTGATAAGCTGTTTGCGTGTGTATGTATAATGGGTTGTTTGTAGAGATATTGTCTCTGGTGAGCAAAAACAATGAGGCGAGAAGAACAAAAACATACAACACCAGGTATTCGCTGGTCGTCACCGACCCAACTACTAATCCGGCCCTCATTGGCTTATCTATGGGAGAGCGGACGGGATCCCGAGTTTTCCAATGGGTATGGTCGTATGTGGTGAACAAATAGTTCGAGGTGACTTATGTTTGCTGCATTAGCCTGCGATGCAGCTACAGCGAAGTTGATAACACCGAACCCGGGTTTTCAAACTCCAACCTCTGTTCAGGATGGGGGGTAAACACACCCTGCCCTGAGCTGTTGGTTTGTTCTTCAGTGCCCAAATTCCGCCACCACAGCTTTTGGGGAACTAGGGAATCCGATTCCAAGCGGAAAGGAAAAAGGAAAGACATGCCCTAGGTCGCTTGTCGTGACTTCCAGCACCCTTGTCCCCGTCTCTACCAAGACCACATTTGTACGTTTTGTGTCACTCGTAGAGTTTGCGGCTCGGACTGGGCCCGCGTCAAAAACCAAAAAACCAAAAAAACACGACACGCCGAGTGACCGTCAAGGAACTGACGACCAACCTGTTTTCGACAATGATTTCCATTGACCCCTCTCGAACACCACACAGACAAAGTAGTAAAGTTGTCAGAGGTATTGATGAAAATGGTGCTTTTGATACGACGAGGTGGTTGACGAGAGCTTCATCAGCCCTACGGTTTCCTGAGAAAGGCCTTCGATTTCTTCCAGCAAACCCTTCCAAATTAAAGATCGCCGCTAGGCAGGTCTGCTACGTGGCCGCTCACGAAGACAACTGCTGAGCTTTCATGTTAGGCCATGGGAAAGTTCAACAAACTCCTCGGATCCTCGGAAGAAGACCTTTGGCATCATGAGCAGCCTCTCAACCAACACTCCTGACTATATCGAAGCGCTAGACCGTTGCCGCCCTGCTTGTCTCCGACAAGCAGACTCCTGACGTTTTCCGTTTGCACCTCTGACCCCAGCAGCATCTCAGCTCTTTGACACGCACGCCCCTCGTAACCTACATCAACATATGTACGCCCGATATACACTATGTGTCAACTCGCTGGACAAGAACCCCCGAGAACAACACATGTAGATTGATCACCCTCATCCTACGGACAAGGACAGCGAGCAATACACTGCTGTCCCTCGTGCGTCACTCGTCCTCGTCTCTCTTGTAGAGGCCACTCAAGCTAAGAGGCACGGTCGTGCGTGGAGATCAGACCCCGATTCGAACTTGGGCATGGTTTGCAACTCACACCTTTCAACTTCAAATTGCAAGACACCGAAGAGAGGTTATGTCATATCTCTCATGGCTGGGTTCCCTCGTCGTCTGACCCAGACAATACACCTCACCCACCGCAGCAAGGGCTTCAGTACAACTCGAACCATTAATTCCGTCCACTCCCCGGGTTTAAAATACAACTCTCCAGCCACACAGATTGGCCATTGCTAGACGCAATTTTGCCTCGACGTTTTCCTCTCCAAGTTGTCCAAAACATCACTCCGCCAGCAATTCTCGCGTGATGTGAACCTCCGCCCCGAATACTTGAACCAAAGAACAGACTCCCCTCCCCTTGAACTCTCGACAAAGGTATCTTGACGACTCTCCGCGAATCGCCGCAGGCCAGTTTGCGCCGGAAGCTGATGCCCAAGAGAAAAAGAGAGAAGATGGGCCTAGTAGCCCCGTCTCAGGTTCACAACCAACGCCGATAACCCTTCGTTGTCCATGGAGCATGAAAGCAGACACCGAGTTCGAAAACAGAAAAACCAAAAAGACACCGATCTCCCAAAACAATGCGTGGGCCACACCCGATTGTGGCCTAGTAGCCCGTAATATGCTCGCTGGTCGTAGAAACTGCGTAATGCCAACTCTGGCCAAAGGTCCTGTTGTCCGTTGTTTGTTGTCGGTCATAGCAAAGCATAAAAATTCGTAATACACCCTTTCGTTCCGCATGTATGGCGTTTCGCCTTTTCCGGCTCAAACCGACGAGTAAGGAGAAGAGATCGATACAAAAAAATCGAGAGAAAAAAAAAAGGGGGGGGGGGGGATCAGCGATGCGTGATGATGATGATCACTATGGAAGGCAAACCGGCGTCGCCCTTCGTTGCATTGATCTGTCCGGAAGAAGAAGTCGCGACCAACGTCAGCGCCAGAGAAATTCGGAGGCTTTAACCGGGCGCCCTGTAGCATGGGATATAACGCGCATGTTCTCGCATGCGTCCTCGAAGTCGTCGTCGAGATTGTACTCACGGTAGTACCATTGGTTAGTCCTCGGGTCGAAGAAGTCCCGTCGGTGTAACTCGGGGGTATGTAGGCCGAGGTACGACATCCACTGGGTGTGCTCTCGCAGGATGGCAGGACTGCTGACGTCTTCTGGGCCCAGGACCGTGTTGATGGGTTGAGAGATGGACTTCTGTCCGCGGGCGTCTCTGTCGTTGAACATAAGCATCAGGCGCGAAGAAACCTCCTTATCAATGGCGCTCAGGGGCTGGCCGTGCTCAATGCGGCCAGCCAGTCCTGTCAGATACGATTTGTGGCCATTCTTTCTCGGAGAATGAAGATGGGCCTGCGTGGCAAGATTGATTAGATTCAGCTTTGGGCCAGAGACGGAGGAGCCCGCGGTGTACCTTCATCTCTCGCCGCGTGTCTGTCAAGAAAGAGCAGTTGTCCATGATGCACCGGTAGATCTCCTTGAGGTAGCCCGGCTCGGCAGGCGGCGGCGGACAACAGTGAGTCGTTGGTTGCGAGTCCGGAAAGAAAGAGACGGGCCGGCAGGTTTGACATAGGCCCCGGACGCACGGCTCATTGCCGGGTCCTTCATGATCGAGATAGTAGTGCAGCTGCGGGTTGGGCTACTGTCAACACACAATCTTAACCATCACCATGATCCCATCATTGCGACGCACCTCTGAGCACCCCGGCCGGGAGAAGCCCGGATCCCTTCGGGCATCTGACGGGTTCGGCTGCTTCTTGTAAGCGTGCCATCGGGTATGGCAGACGTCTGAGCGTGTGCGCACATACGATTCTAAGATCGATCCTGTCCCTCTGGCTGACATCTCCTCGAATGACCTTGCCGGGTAAAGGCATGGCCTTCCAGTGCAGTGAGCACATGGAGCATACGTACTTTCGCGGCCACCCAAAATTTCCCTGAGCCTCTGCCGCGGCCTCGGATTCCTGGAAGCGCCATCCGATGCCGTTCCCATGCTCTCTTGGGGTACGGGACAAGCCGTAATAGTCAACGCTCCAGCCGGTTTGGATCTGATCTCCGTTGGTGACCGATCGTGAGCCGTCCATCTCGACCGGGAGGTTGGAATCCAGAGGGGTTGGCCGGCCCACAACGTTGCCGAGGTACGCTCCAGCGTCACCATCCACGCGGACGAGGACATGGCGAGGTTCGGAGGGGGTGGCGGCAGAGAGGTCAAATGGGTTGATGATGCCGACTGACGGACCGGACGCCGGTGTCGAGAATCCGCCGTCGGTGGCAGAATCCTGGCTGTAGCAGTCAAAAATGGGATTCGGCTCTCCTGGAGCCGAGGCCACGGCCAATGTGGACGAAGAGACGGTAGAGGCGTCCGGGGGTTTACTGCCACGTGGAAGCTCGGTACTGTGGCGGACGTTGTGCGACGGTATCAAGGAAGCAACCAGGTCGCGATTATGAGGCTGGACCTGAGCCTGGACAGGCGTGCGTGCCGGCCATTGTTGGCGATGCATGAGAGACGACGACCCATGATGCGGCGGAGGAAACGGACGAAAAGCGCTTCCCCCAAGAGAATCCTGATGCCCGACGAATCGATTGGAGATCAGCAAGCTCATATTCCGAAGGCGTCTTGTTCCAGGTTGAGGCAGCGAAGGCAAAGTGGCCGGAAACACCAAGTTCTAGTCTACTCTGGTCCTCCTGGCGTTTGTGGATATCGGGCAGCTTCAAGGCGTCTTTTCTCACTCTCTCTCAGCTGTGTTTGAGGCTGATCTCGCCACGGATATCTGCAGACGGGGGAGGGCGAACAAGCGCAGTAAAGAACGAGAGGCGGGCGGAGGCGAGTCGTCATGTAAGATGAGCGGCGAGATCGATCTCAGACAGATAGCAGCACGGAGGAATGGAATGAGCGAGAAATGTGGGAGATCGGGTTGGATTGATGAGCCCCCCCCCCCGTCCGTCACGATATGGGCTCAGTCCACATAGGACTGGCAACTGCGGCATCATCTGCGTCCTTATTTTTTCTTCTTCTTGTTTCTCGCCTGAATCAGAAAAGAAGGGCAAAGCGAGAGGGGATACAGGGTGGCTGGCCCTAGTCTCAGCGCATCGCGAAGAAAAAAGCAATGCGGGCCACCTCTGCCTCTCTGCCTCGACTTGTCGTGCTGTCGCTGCCCAGCCTGCGGGCCATGCTACGTACGTTTGGCCCACAAGACAAATGGTGGCTCTGGGCAGTCGCGGACGGCCCAATTTCTGCAGACAGACATGCATCGTACACCACAATTTACATGCAGAGTCGGCGTGGATACGTATCCGTACATGCTACACACGATAGTGTATAGACTGCAGTAGGTAATCTTGAGACTGGAGCCCAAGCTGGCCGGGGGCTTCGGGGGTTCGCGGCTGGCATCAGGGAGACCGGGGGAAGGGGGGGGGGGGGGGGGGCTAGTACCGGGGGAGGGGTGTGTGTGCGTGTGTCGTCGGGATCATGACCGATATCGATGGGGGTGACGAGCGTTGCGTATCTGTACCCAAGGGAAAGAGGACAGATTATGTGTAAAGGAGACCATGAACACAGGTATGAGCTATAGGTTGATTGCCGTCAGTCAAGGCTGAGGCGCGGCCGGCCGGGCCAGATGAGACACAGCATCGTGGCCCGCAAGGTTTGGGTCCCATGGCGGCATGGCGTCAGAGACGCCATCACGACCACACTCCCTGTCGTCAAGTATGTCGTGCCGCTGCCGCCATGCTCTGACGAGGTGCGGTTTAGACTGCGAGTGCTGTTTTCTAATCTCCACCTCTCCGCCTCTACGAACACATTATGTGCTGTCATTGGGATACTCCCCAAGGTACGACATCACCCTAGTACGGACGTACGAAGAACAGAGACGTGCAGATGAGTTGCAGATTCTCTCTGAGACCTGTTTTGCCTGGCACACTAGCAAATCACAACCCAACCCCCCCCCCCCCCTGCTACTCGATTCCTTGGGCTAACTGAGCCTAGGTTGGTTCGGCGGGCGGGGACCCCTCTTTCTCAGGGATCGTTCATACTGCGCTGCTTCTCCTTGGCCACATAGCAACTTCTATCCGTACGTAGTGTGCTGGGGGTATCCACGGACGAATCCACAACTCTCCGATCGATAAACGAAGAACAGTGTTGACAAAATCTGCGGACGACACCAACCACCCTCCCCCAAGGCGTGGGTGAGATCTGGGGAAGGCAAGCCAAAATAGGTGGTGGTGTTTGAAATGGCGTAAACGCTGCATCCGCCTCTCATTGGGGGTTAGAGCTGCCTGTATGGGGCTTTTCCTTCCCTTTCTTCCTTCGCTCCCGGGGAGTACCGTTCTGCGATGAAACCTGTTACGTCCTTGACTCGATTCTCGCGCTTGCTACAGGCAGACACGTTGTGTTCTTACACGAGCTGTCTGCTTGCAATTGGCAACTGGTACTCGACACGGACATGAGCTCTTAGCAACTGCGCAATTGACTTGGTCGAAGAATCGCGACGCCGTGGTGTACCCGATCCTTGGGTTCGATAGGTAATGTACACCCGATCTGGATGAGTTGGGCTACGAAACTCTTGGCTGAGCTGGGTGACATAGGTCTCCCACGACAGGTATTCGTTCATGTAGATATTGCCCTTGCAACTCGGGACCGAAAATGTGACGGATGACGACCCGATCGACTGGGCCTGAAGAAAACGCTTGAGCCTAGTTGTCGATATGTAGGTTGCTGGTGCTGACGGGCGCCGACCGAAGCCTGGCTTGCTGATGGAAGAAGGACAGCCTGCTTGCCTGCTCGGCGACTGGGGTCCAGTTTCTGCTTGGCATCCGAGATGCCATGTGATGGCATGCTGCAAGCCCCCTCCCCACCTCATCCCTGGCCTCACCTGCCCAGCCCAGCCCAGCCCAGCCCAGTGCGACTTGAGACGTCCTCTTCTCTGGCGTCTGGCATCGAACGTTGGGACTCGACTCTCGGTCTGGGTGAAGAATTTGCACATGCCTGCCACCCAGAGGGCCACATGAACCGCGTCAACGCCAGTCATCCGAGGCCTAGCTTTGACAACATGGAGCTGGAAAAAGCAATATGCCGTAGCCGGCTCCTACCGGGATGACCATCCGGCACCACGATCGACAACGTGCCGCACCTCAAGCTCGAATCAGCATCATGTACCATTTATGCCCCCCTGTTGACTCTCTGCCCTTCCAGTTGGTTTTAGGAGGCGTGTGCTGCAAGTGCTCTGTATTTGTTTTTGCAAAACCTGAAATGCCCAGCAGATCACACAATGTAGTTGTAGCGTATCCCCGTTAAAAAACGCACCCGAAGTCATTTGGGAACCCGGAAGGGCGCTGCCACCATTATTCAAGGGGTCAGACGAGGAGGGGATTTCAGAGGGACAATACAGAATAGATAATACGTGTTCATGTAAAATTGATACATGGGCAATGAGGGGAAAAGTTTCTCCGTCCGTCTCGTGTCATCGTGCCCAACTCTTCTCCATAAGCTGAGACTTGTTGCTTACCGCCACTTCAGATCTATGTGTCCGTCAGTCTCATGAACTATTCCACCGGAGAGCAAGGAACTAAGGATAACCGCTGTCTTGCAACTCCCGTTTCTCAAGACGAGGGTGGTAGGACGCTGCTGCGGACGCTCAGCTGCGGCCACGGGTTGCCAGGGGACATAGGCCGAACGGTAGCCGTGACCTTCCCCTGTTGCAGCTAGCTGTGTCATGGTTGAGACTGGAATCCCTTCGTCGCAGCGGTCGAGACCTTGTCTCAGAAATAGGCGCGACATAAGGTATGGCCGGCGATCCTCCTCGTCACTGCCATGTCTAATTCCCATTCTCAATTCAGCCATGGAATGGCTGAGTGTGTGCTCGCGACTGCGGAAGGTCTCCAAGAATTGTTGCTGCAGCTGTCGGGTGATTTTATACGTATTCCGAATTTCCCTCCCTAGGATCTGCCACTGCGTGTTTTCGATGATAAGTTGGCTTGGCATGGCTACCGGCCACCATCAACGAGCCGCGACTCAACCCTTTACATTCTTCCTTACATGAGTGACGCCCGTTCGGACCGCGTAACGCAACCTCAGACCAAAGTATTCTTGGGGTTTGTGCGTGTCGGCACATTTGTAAGGCAGCTTGCATCTCGGTTGGCACCACGCAACTGGTTGTCCGCATGGCCCGAGAAAAGAAAGGCACCGCCTTTGCGATTCGCTGCCGTTGAACAGTGCACCGCCATGTAAGCTGATGGCGGCCTGAGGCGGCAGTCTGAGGCGGTCTGGCCATGACCTCAGCGGCATGATGCCAGATCTGAAGGATGGTGGTAAATCTGGCGAGAAGCTCTTCGAATGCCATGCCGAACTTCACTATTAAATGTGGCCGACTCGTCCTGATACTTGTCCAAAAATAGTCGCAGGGTCGCTATGCCTCATGCACTGGTGCTGAAGTAGTAATTTTCCCACAGGTACTCGTAGTCTTCCAGAATGCCACCAATGAGCCCGGGGACTCTTGATCGCACGCCACCGACGATGCCCTTCATAATATTTTCGTAAAAGGCCCCCCGCATCGTCCACCAACCCATAGCCCAGGCTCGCTTGTTCCACTCGTCACGTTCAAGCGGCGTGGTCCTGAAGCTCCGGTCTCTGAGTTGGCGTGCGGCATACTCAACGCTCAGGCCAATCAGCCACGGTGTCCATGCCTTCTTATTCTTGCTTTTGGAGAGGGCGAGTGAGTATACCAGCGGCGCCAAAATGTGGAGCACTTCAGCCGCCTGGGCGCTGCCTTGAAGTTGGTTCAGCAACTTGGCGGCTGGTTTGATATCTTGGGCCGTGAGGACCTTGCCCAGGAGGTAGCTGCTGACATCGCCAGCGTTGGGTAACGAGGGCAGGCTCATTCCTGTCCTAGGCATGACCCAATCCTTTTCGTGGGGCTTCGGGGCGTCCTCGCCTCCTGATGTATGGCCGTTGGCGGACTCGACGAGCATTTCCTTGACGGTGCTAGCGTCGTCGTCGCCTTCGGGTTCTTCGGGGACAGGCTCGCGCTCTGGAAGGACAGGAGAGACAAGAGGCCGTGAACGCGTTACGCGCAGTAGCAGCAGACGGCAGATGGCTTTGATTGCCTCCAACAACACGACGACACGCCATCGGCCGCGCTCACCTCCGCGCCTCTTGGCTGCCATCTCGCAGAGGAGTTGTGTATAGGTAACCATCTGCAGTAACATGGCGATGCGGCGGTACATGGGACTCCGCTGGGTCCAGTACTTGGTGTAGCGACTGTGGGGAGACGGTAGCCGCGCCATAGGAATGCGCGATAAGGCACGCATGAGCAGTGTGTCATGATAGAGAGATAGAAGCTGCACACTCGAATGGACTGTTTCGGAGGCAATCTCGGCGTCGCGGAAACGACCTGCAATAATGGCTTGGTTAGCTGGGAAGCGATGACTGCGGGTCACGGAGGGGCGTATGGGTGTTTTACCAGGGATGATGTACGTCAGCGACCTCAGAGCCGATTCTATTTGGGAGACCTGGCCGGCGTTTTTGGTGATGAACTCATCATACATTGAAAGCCATTGCGGCGGCAGCGACAGGACGGCGCGGATTGTAGACGGCTGATGCGAAAGGCGGGTTTTGCTGGGGATATCGGCGGAGGTCGACATGGCGCCAAGTTTCACAGCATTGGGGACGTGACGCAGGCGATTGATGCGCAAAGAGTGAAGGAGTGGACCGAAGAATTAGTACAGCGAAGGAGAGCGCGGCAGTGATGCTGACTGGGGCAGAAGGGAGAAGCAGACAGCGGAATGACAAGATAGTGACAAATGGCAGCCGACGTGGATGGATGGATGGATGGATGTAGTCGGAGAAATGTGACTGCCACAGAACAGGTCGGAGATTTCGAAGTCAGTCAAGTGTAGCGCAGCGGGTAGGTGTTGTGCCTCGGGCAGCCCATCGCGACTGGACTGTCTGCTGGCTGCTAGTGCTGGTCCTGCTTGTGCTGATCCGGGGCCCGCGATCTGAGCCGAGGTCGCAGGCCACCTTGCTACCTATGTACCTACCTAAGGCACCTACCTACCTAGGTGCCTTAAGTACCTACCTAGGTAAGGTAGGTAGGTAGCATAGGTAGGTCCCATAGGGACCAATTAATTTTTGGGTTTAGATGCAATGAGCCAATGAGATTACGTCGCATGCCTATGCGTGGTTGTTCCCTGCCAGCTCGGCTTTCCTCCCTTCGTTGCACAGAGCACGATACAATGCCTGCAAATACATTCCATCGACACGCTCGTCATATTTGCATCCAGCCTTACTGCTTCTTTTTGCTTCCTCTCGTCCTCTCATCGTCTACAGCGACCCGAAGTTGCCGTGGCATCCAACAGCCGATATGGCCACGACAATGTGATGGGATGGATGGCCGGACCGCGGCGCTAAAGGAGATGTCACCGGTCGCATCTCTACGGAAAAGGGGTAAGGGTATCAAAAAACACAATGCCTTGCCCAAGGCCAAACTCCTGTGCAGGCAAAACGAGCTCCGCCGCTTGTTCCCAAATCCACACCTACAGAGAGCAATCTGCCTCCAGCATGCATGCCTGCCATCTACTCCGGCGCGAACAACTTACGTTGTCTGCACTCTCGATGCATCGCTTTGCATGCCTTCCTTCCAAAGCCCCTAGATCCTCTCGAACTCAGCCTTTTCAAGCTCACGTCCCGTGGGTAGCATCGGACGCCCCTGCATCGGAAACGGCCAGAACAGAGGGTTCTCCAGGACCTTGGCCGCCCGCGAGACCGACGGCTTTTCGGCCTCTGTTCCCTTGGCGCCCATTGCCGTTTCTGGGTTCGGCATCTCGGTCTCGTCGGTGCTGCCGCCCCAGGTGCAAATAAAGTCATCCTCAATGACGTTTGGTGCAAAGAAGTTGAGGCTGCTTGTATATGGCCTGACCAAGTGCGCGTATTCAGCATCTGACCGGACCATTTCGCCCATGTCGACGTCTATATTCCACTTCTTGGCTAGGTATCGCAGGATGTTCAGTGCCTGTTCTGCGAAATGATGGCACGGTGCCATCTCTTCCAAGTCTCTGATGCCCTGCTTGATTGCCTCCACAACGCGAGGCGGGTATGGCGGCTGGGCGGGGGGGTCGACGTTGGATTGCGCTGTTGCTTCGAACCCCTTTTGCTGCGGCGCACATGCTGCGCCAATGGCCAAATGCATGATGGACGAGGTGAGGACGAAATACGGGACGAACGACGGCGTCCTGCGAAGAGTATAGAGTTGTGAATATGACCGCAGAAGGCCTTGGATGGCGTCGGCCGCCTGTCCACACACGTCCCGCGGCAGCAGCTTGGAGCCGATTATTCTCAGCTTGATGAGCGGCCGGAAGAGGAGGAGAATGGCAAAGTGGTAGTACATGCTAAACCGTTTTCAGTCAGTGACGGTCTCGTCCCAGATAGAATGATGTACTTACTGGGCAAAGAGCACGGCGGGCGTGAAGTTATGGCCCAATCTCAGCACCTCTGGTATTCTGTCATACCAGTTGAGATATTGGGTGTAGATGCCCAGAAGGTCACGGCTGGTCAACGGTCTTCCTGGGGAGTGGAGGATGTAGAGACTCTGGTGGACAAGCTCACTCAGTTCACAAAAGCATTTGTACACAGACCGGACGTTGGAAGGCTGCTCAGCTGATCGCTGCAACGGGGCGCCTGACGGAAACGTTGAGCCTTGTGCACTTGGCATGCTTGGTGTGTTTTGTAAACTCAGTAAGAACTTACCATCATCCGTGTACGGAATCCACAAGGAAGCCTCAATGTCGTCGATAATGGCGGGCTTTGGCGGTAAGTGAGGGAAGCAAGAGCATTGCGGGAGTGAGCCAGTCGCCAAAGACCACGCGCTGAACAGAAGGTCAGCCCATGAGCCAACATTTCAACGCCGTTCCGACAAGACACTCACTGATCAAGCGCAAAGGCGCCCCAGAAAGTGGCAGCCTGCACTGCAAACTCGTCGTCATCTCCATCCTCTTCTAGCTGGTGGAGACCCATCTCAATGGCCAAACGAATGCTCTGCCCTGCATAGTACCAACTTTCCGAGTCCCGGCCGCAGCTTGCTTCTCTTATCGACATTATGCCCAAGGCTTGAATTGTGGTTAGATTGTGGTGGTTGTCTTGGAGATAGAATAGGCGTTGGGCCTCTTTGAAAAAATGATCCCCCGAGGTGTACGGATCGTTGGGGTTCGCTCTCGTGCTGGACTTGCTGGAAAACCGACATCCCAAGGCCAAGAGCGCATTCACCAGTATGGGTGAGCAGTAACGATGAACGCCGTTCTGGAAATCCCTTAGAAAATGCTCCTTGCTCAGGGAAGCAAAGGTCGGGTACTCCCAGCAGAAGTATAGAGCCAGGAGGTGCTGCACCAGGGAGCCGTCGTCGGTAATGTTCGTCCAATCCTCAGGGGGCAGCTTCATATCTGGCAGATCGAGCGGCGCGAGCACCTGATCAAGGCCTTGATACTTGGACCCGCCCTCTGAAGTCTCTGTGTTGCTTGTTGACTCCCCCCATGTATCGAACAAGCCCTGCGGCGGCTTGTTACTATTGTTGTCTGCACTCCAGTTCATCACATCGGGATGCGAATTGCTCCGGGTACTCTGGCTGTGCGATGAGAGGTGCCACGGGCTGTTGGGATCGATATCCTGACGCAAGTTAGATTGCCCTGTGATGGGGCTCATGGTCACAGATCCAGGACCTCCGACATTTCTCGTTCTGATTGGCGCTGGTGTCGATCCTGGAAACCCCGTGCGGGCACCTGATCCGCCAGCGTTCGCGTCGCCGGCTTGCTCAGTAGGGCGGCTGAGAGATGTTCTCGAACCACCGCCGGAGGGAAGGGTACCGCCTAGCCATTCCGAGACCGATTCTAGGGACTGGCCCCCTCGTAACCGTTGCAATACATCCTCCCACATATCGGAGCGTACAAGGGCAGCAATAACCTGGTCGCTGGACCGCTGGCGGTGGCGCAGTTGCTCAATTTCGCTTCGAAGGTGCTCCTTGGATTGGCGAACTGGAATCTCGTAGACGCACTCGACATCTTTCTGGGCTTTGCAGCGGCCACACGGCTTCTGGCCATCGCACTGAAGGGCAATGCATTAGTGTGCGGTTCCATGGAGACGAGATATCACGGTCGCGTTCACTTACTTTGGCGCGCTTTTTGCGACACTCGGTGCAAGCATTCGGCGTCACGACGCCCAAGCCCCGCCTTCTCTTGGACAACTGGCCGGCACCAGAGCTGCCACTCACGGACGGCGTGGGAGCCGAGTTGACCGACGGCGCAGGTATAGGAATGGATGTAGGCGCAGGGGCAGACGTAGCAGGCGGTCCCCCGGAGGAGTCAGAGCCGGCGCCAGGCTGAGCCTGCTGTTGGGTACCGGATGCCTCCTCCATATCGGCTGTGCTTGCGCGCTTCAGGTTGACTGATGGTAGCCTCGAGCCGAGTCTACCAGGCAAACTCGACTTTGAAGGCCTTGTTTGGGAATTGACATAATGAGGCCGTTCAAAGGCGGGCGTTGATAGGCATCGATCTGGGACGGGAATATCAAGCTTTGATCGGGGGTATGTGTTTTAACAGCACCGAGCAGTAGCGTTGGGCGGCTAAATGATTCGCGAAAGGTCGAGGCTCAACTGGAGGGTGTGCGCAAGGAAAGACAGAGGGCAGAAGGGTCGAAGGTGAAGAGGGAGAACTTCTCGTCGTCGGTGTTGCAGCTCCTTGTCGTCAAGGCGAAAGAGCGATGGCGGAAGACACACGAGGTAGGAGATTGACAGCAGCGGCTGCCCCTCTTTCCCCCTTGGTGCCCTGACTACCGAAGCATGCGCCGAGCGTAAACCCGCAGCTCAACGTTGGAGCGCTTCCGTGATGATGCTTTGTAAAGTGGGACGTTTGTAGCTTGTGTGTGTGTGCGCGCGTGCGTGTGTGTGTTATGTGTTTGTGTGGGCGTGAGCAGGTGGCAGTAGGCGAGACGCGGGTTCTCAGGTCAGAGCTGGCTGGCTGGCACAGGGAGTGTTGGAGGGGGACGTAAGTTGTGGAGGAGGAAATGAGGATGAGGTACAGTATCGTAGGTAGATAGGTAGGTAGGTAGGTAGGTAGGGTGGACGGGCGAGAAATGCAGCTCGTGATGAAGGGGGAAATGCCGGGAAACTCAGGAAGAGATGATGGTGCAGCGGCCGGGTCGGGTACTCAATCCTCAATCGGGCACAGGCGGCGACAGCGGCGGCAGGTGAGGTCAGTTGTAAGGCAGCTCCTTCCCCAGATTCCAGAGCTTCGAGACGCGCAAGGCCTAGCTAGCTCTGCGATGAAGGTGGAGGTGAAACTTTTCCCCCTTTCTGCGTGCAAGGCAACAAAAGCAGGCACCAAGGGCAAGGCGAGGCAGGGCGAATCATTCGGGCAACCATCCCGTAATAAGTATTGCCGATTGGCAGATACCGCTCCTGACTTTCCTCTTCCATGTGTAATGTAGCTAGATAGGTGGTACCTACGTAGGTAAGGAGATTGCCGCTGGTCCGCTCGGCCGCCCTAGTTCTCACACATCCACTGCGCACACCCATATGCCACTTGATGTTACGCAGGGATATCTGGAGTATTCGTTCTGGCGAGGCCTTGCCAAAAAGCAGGAACAAGATAGGGAAAATACAAGCCAGTGGCATACACTACTCGAAGTAAACAAAAAGAACATTAGTTGCCTAGATACTCGGTTTTGTTATCCTGTCCCGTCTCGGAGTGGTTGTTGTCCTGCTTTCCCAATGCCCAAGCACTATTGATGGGGAGTCTTTCTACACGCAAGCTGTAATACGACCTTCCACGCGGTCATGACACCTCATTGTGTATAGGTATCCGTACTGACCTCGGCCTTTGCCCACAAGGAGCCCGCCATTGAATATCCAACGCTTGCACATAGTCTAACACAAGAAACACCTTGACTAGACCTGCTGCATGTCACCAGCAACCCAATCATCCATCCCGTATACATCGGCACGGACACGACGGCCATGACTGTCTTACAGCGACTGGACGGCTTGAGCTTGGTTATGAAGCGGCCCTGGTCTCAACCGGCAGTGTGTGTTGTTCACCCAACCCATATTGCCAGATCACCTCATCGAGTTAGCATCGGGACTGGACCCAGGCTACCCGTCAGGAGATGAAGAAGGCAATTCACACATGGTCCGTTGCGATGTGATGGAGGCTTCTGTCCGCCATACCCCCCCGCCCTTCTTTCCTGCTGGAAGTTTTCCTCCGCCAGGCCCCTCACTCGCAATTTTGTAAGCAGTGTTTTACTGAACCACCGAGCATAACGCGTGTTGTGAAACCCTGGCGCTTTGCAGGGACTTCCTTGTCCATTGGCCCACATAAGCGGCGGTGCCTGAGAGGATTCTCCTTGCAAGAGCACTGATACGACGGCTGTACCAGGATGGCATCGCGATGCTCCCGAGCCTGTGGCGAGAGAGGAAATAGGTTTGATGCCCCGCGCCCGAATTTCTAAGGCCCCCATCGAGAGTAGAGCAGTAATGGATGAAATCAACGGTTGGCAAACTTTTGCTCCGGCCTACGTGAAGGAGGGGTGTCGTGCCTCAGGAACCTAGTGCTGCCCTCATTGGCATGGATTGAAGAACATGCATATTCCTCTATCGGCTCGCAACCCCGAGGGTACAAAAAACATCAATGAATGAGTTTATAAAAGAAGGAGACACCTCCGACCCTTTGCTAAGTAGTAGGCACCGCTACCTGATTTTTCCATCTCTGTGATGGTCGAACGTCTTCCCCCAAGTCACCTTTCAGCGGCAGTGTCTTGCTTGCTGGATGCAGGGCCGAATCTGGGGACTAACAGCCAGGTAAATCTCGGAGTAGCACATGATGACGATCGCATTTTGATAGCGACGGAATCCACTTCGTCTCGTCCGCCGAGGTGTTGCGTGTGTTTTCAATTCACAGACGACAATATCTCGCTTGTCATTGACGTTCGACAAGACGCACCGCAGGGCTCCCGCAAGACTGTCTGAGCCGCGGGTTTTCTGGTGCGCCGCACCACTTAGAGACCTTCAGCTCGGATCCGTCCAGAGGCGCGGGGGGGGGTTGGGTTGCAGCGCGACCGACTTCTCCGCTCATGGGTCATCCAGCTTGACGTCATGAGGGAGGATCCCGGGCTAGGCCGAAAAGAGACAGGGTCCAGACCTGTCATGACTAAGCTCCTCGCTCATACCTAACCTTCTCAAGCGGGGCTGTAGCCAGGAACAGCAAGCTTGGCCGTGAGAGCGCCTCATGTAAGGCACGAGCATCAATCACACTTCAATCAACAACGATTGACAATTGAACATTTCAATATCGTGAGGGTGGGTATCAACGGCGGATATCATTCTCCCTCTGTACCCAGTGAGTGTCGCACCTTTGCTTTTTGTTTCCTGACCCACCCAAGAACACGACTTGGCTCAAAGTCTCCAGATGACACCGCATCTGCCTAAAATCTTGTCCCTAAAAACATGTATTATACAACTGAGCCTCGCAACTCCCATACCATGCATGTATAACCTCCCAACCCTTGATTCCTGCCTGAAAGTATGAATAACGACATGGAGAAGAAAAAGATACGGAGAGAAAACTCTCTGCTCGCTCTTAGTAACCCTTGATGGGGCTGAGTCCTCCATATTTAGTCGGGCTCCGCAATCGATCCCGATCGCTCTTACTTGGACTACGACGTCCGGATGGCGTGCGAGGCGGCATGATCGACTTCATTTTCGGCGGCGATGCGTCCGTATCGGTGTCGTCGTTGTCATATTGAATGTGGCGGCGGTGCGACGGTGTTTGAATTGGAACCCACATGTACGCCTGAGATGGTTCCGGGATCACCGACGGCTCTGGAGCGGGCCCAGACGCAGCGCGGTGCGACGGCGCCGGGTGGGTGGGGCCGGCATTGTTCGCCATGCGACCCAGCGTCAGATTGTTGGCGACGATACACAAGAGAAGGATGCCGAAGAAGAACACCTATATGGTAATGTCAGACGGCGAGGCCTTGGATGAGAAAGAGAGAGAGAGAGAGAGAGGGTTGAGGCTGGGGTTAAGTGCTTACCCAAGCCTTGATTTGCATGGCACTAGCGAACTCGTTCATGATTTCCGCGATTTGCTTGACGGTGACTCGAACTCTCATGATCGCAGAGGGGTCCTGGATCATGCACTCAGCCCACTCGTCGCACATTGCTTTCAACGCTGGCCGGTCCTTTTTGGCGCATTCGTTCAGCCGGTATTCTGTCTGGCATTCGGCCATCCTGTTCTCGATTTCCAAACGAGCCGCGTCGTTGGCGGTCCGGATATCCGACCGAACCGTATCTAAGATGGACCAGCAGAAGAAAACAAAGGCCGAGACAATGATGCAATTGACGAGAAGCTGGATCCAGCGGTAGAGGTTCTCTGGTGCATTCGGGTGTTCCTCCAGAGTGTGGAATAGGTTGCTGATCCAGCCGCGACCGTTCTTCCTCTTCTTACTACCCTTAGCGCTGCGAGCAGCCGCCAAGCGAGATCCGTAATCGTCCGAGTCGTCCTGCGAGTCATCCCAATCCTGTGAGGCGTGATACCGTACACTTCCGACGTCTTTGTCCAGGTTGTGTCGCTTCCGCTTCCTTATAGCGGGGTATTCTCGTGCACTCCTGGGTATCTCTCCCCTACCCGGTGCATGACGCTTCAATGAATGGAGACCGGCCTTGCCGTAGCGAAAGCTTTTGTCGACTTTAGAAGGAGTAAAGGTACCCATGCTTGTGTCTCCGTATCGGTCAACGTCAGGAGTGTCATCTGGGAGTTCCGAATTTTCCGTCAGAGCGGGACTCGTTTCTGCGCCTGAAGCTTCCGACATTAAACTCTCGTCGAACGGTTTGCGTGGGGTAGTAAAGGCCGGGTTTCGGAACGCCGACGCTGTGTTGCTGCTCTGTATGCTGGGGGAGAAGAGAGAGATCTGCGGTGGGGGTGGAGGGCGCTTCGAAGGGGTGCCCGCAAATAGGGTCGGTTTGGAAGGGCTGGAGAAGGGATTCGGCTTGGAACTTGCAAATTTGTTGGGCGAGCTGAAGCCTACAGAAAAGAGTTCAGGGTTAGAAAAGAGTGATCCTAAATGTTAAATGGTAGATGTGGACAAGGGGGTCGTCGCAACCGAACTGCAAACTCACTGTTCTGAGTGTTGCTCTTTGCAACATGAGAAAATGGGCTAGTTGCATCCAGAGGACCTCGATCTTGGTACTCCCATTCCATGGGACTTTCGTAGGTTCGGCGCTCCATTGTGACCCTCCTTTAATATGAAAGGACCGTATGTAATTTGAAGGCGAGTTGCAAAACAACTCTGGGCTGTGATCGGTCCGGGGTGGTGGTGGCGGCCAAGGGTCGAAATATTCTAAGCGCTGTTGTCAAGGAACAAACGAACGACAACTCACATAATACATAATGCGAAGTAAACAAACCGTGCCTGAGGCAACCGACCCATTCATTGGGTGGTTTGCTGGATGACTGATCCCTCCTTTGAAGACCAAGCTGACGGATAAGATAAGGTTTTCCATGAATTAGGTACCTAGGTACATAGATATCCCAGTCTTCAGCCACAGTTTGACCCATACGCATGTGAGGCTGGTAGCTCCTTCCAAGTCCCTTCGCCTTAAGCTTGGACCACCTGAAAATCGAAGGGCAACTACGCCAACCAACCGACCAAGACACGGCGGCCTGCCATCCATCAAAGCCTTTTCACTTTCCGCCTCAATAACGCAAGTAGAAGCTGAGCTTCGTATCCTACAACAACACGTTTTCTCGGCCTCTTCTGCCAACATGTCGGATATCGAATCTCTCCCCGAATCGCCATTGCCTGATCGCGATGATCATCTCGACAATGAAGAACCTCGCGAGGGCGCCGGTGGCGCGACTGCCACCGAACTTTCCGACGACGACCAGCTGTCGGAAATGGACGAGGACCAGTTCGAGGACTACGATCCAGAGACAGCCAATATCGAAGACCGCCCAGTCGCCGTTGACGAAGACGTGGCAAAGACTCTCAAGGCGTCGAAGCGGAAGGTGGCAGATGGTGCGAAATCGAAGAAACCGAAGGAAGGACGCCGAGAGAAGAAGAGATCACGCGATGATGAGGTTTCCGGCGAGTTGGAAGGCGAATCGGGACGGCCTGCTCGCAAGTCGAGGCGCCAGGCCGATGGCGAGAGGAAGCCCCGACCCAAGGCTGCTGAGCCTGAGATTGACGACGAGTCCCATCTTACTCCGGAGGAGCGCAGACGGCGCGCGATCGACCGGGCGCTGGATGCTGCCATGAAGGGTCCTGTGAAGAGGAAGAAGAAGAAGGACGAGATTGTAGGTTGGCTCTACGATGCGTGGGCTCTTGGCCTGCATACTGACGGTGTACAACACAGGATCTGGAGGATGAGATTGACGAGCAGATCGCCGATCTGAAAGTCGCAATGGAAATGGCTTGCGAGGCCGACAACAGCGCTCGCGAGGCCGGGCAGCCAGCCGTTCACAAGCTGAAGCTCTTGCCTTCGGTTACCGGCTTGTTGAACAGAAACAACATTCAGCATGCCATTCTCGATCCCGATACCAACTTTCTGCAACACGTCAAGTTCTTTCTTGAACCTCTGAATGATGGCAGTCTGCCCGCGTATAACATTCAACGCGACATATTCAGTGCGCTCATCCGACTTCCCATCGAGAAGGAGGCGCTTCTTAGCAGCGGCATCGGAAAGGTTGTCTACTTCTACACCCGCTCAAAGAGACCGGAACCGAGCATCAAGCGCATGGCCGAGCGTCTCCTTGGTGATTGGAGCCGACCTATCCTCAAGCGGACGGACGACTACAAAAAGCGGCACGTCGAGACGCGCGATTTCGATTACGAGTACGTCTTCACTTGGTCCATTTTGCTAGCGGTCTATTACACTCCATTGCTAACCCTGTCTTCCTCGCAGAGCTCTCAAGATGTCGCAACGCCAGGCTGGAAGCTCCCAGTTCACCCTTACCCAGCGGCCCTCTCAGTCTGCTAGAGAATTGGAGCGCGAGGCCATGCTGGCGCCCGTCGTTTCCTCGAACCGTGCTCGCCCTGGCGGCCTCCCTGACAGCTACACGATTGCGCCCAAGAGTACGTATGACGTCTCGCGGGCCCCTGAGCACCGTCCTATTGGCGCTGGTGGTCTGGAGGCTTTCCGCAAGATGACACAGAACCGCAAGAAGCGGTAAGCGAGCTGCGAGAAGGGTGTTTCTACTTTTTCTTCCTTTTTTTTTTGCAATGGGAGAGACAGTCGCAACCTGCCATGGCGAGCTCTGCTCGCTGGCAGGCTGTGGGGATGCTAAGCCTCTCCCCACACGGTTCAACTGAGTTTCCAGTCGGTGGGCTGAACACACAACACTTGTATTATTCGGGCACAAAAGAAAGGCGTTCCGGGTCACGATAAACAGAGATAGCAAAGGGATGCAATGGATGGGTCGAGAAAGAAAGCCGCATTTTCATGCGAAATTTGGCGTAGTGAAGTCTATCTGAATGGCATTCTCCTTGAACTTGTGTCCAGGAGGTGGTGGGCATGTCAGGGGGTTTCGGTGAAGTGTACGAGAGACTGGTCCGATGTGTCAACCAACAGTACGGTGGCTCCACGACCTCGACGCACCGCCACCACAATGCATAGGCGTGTGTAGGTCAGGCCGGTAGCGAACAGGACACGCTCTCTCGAGCCGACTAAGCATGGGCTTCGAGCTCAGCTTGGCATTCTGGTGCGGTCGCCGGCTCGCCGCCGGCTCGCGGCCGTCTCGCCTCGATCCCAAGAAGCTTCCTGTCAAAGGGACCGCCTGCATCTCTCAGAGACCTTACAGTCTCGCCCCAAGGGGGCCGCTCTCCGTGAATAGATTCAGCCGAGGGGAGCAGGACAACGGGATCGTGTAATTGCCATCAATAGCCAACAGCTCGTCATCGACGGCGTACTGTATTCCTTTATGAAACAACCCAAACTCTCGTTCACCTCCTACACCACAGCCACCTTGTCAGACAGCATTCACTCCTTGCGCGCTGCTGGAAGAAGCCTTCAAGGGGACTCTTTGGTCTGGTCTGGTAACTCCTTCGTTGCTTCCTCTTCCTCTTTTACTTTGAAAAAAAAAGAAAGAAACTGAGCCATACTAGACTCATCCCAAAATGTGCCCTGCCTGCCTTCCTCTGCACACAATATCGTGTCTATCCCTTCCTTCAAACGCAGCAAGGAAGCTGAGCCTATTGATTGCGTCTCAGCTGTTCTCCTCCCCCTATTTCCGTTTGTAGCACTTTCAATGATGGTTGTCTTGTTTGTAGTAGTTGTTGTTTTGATGTTGTAATTGTTGTAGTAGGTGTCGTATGTGTTGTAGTTGTAGTAGTAGTAATAGTAATGTGAGTGTCCTCTGTTGCACTGACAAAGAGCAAAACTCCATGCAACACTTTGGGTGCGTGCAGTGCATGCAACTACTCAATCCTAATCAGGTACAATGCCGAGGTGCAGCATGCTGGCCAAGGGGGGCGGGCAAGGGGATAGGGGGCCGGCGACCGTTCATATAATATTACGTTGATATCTTGGTGGCCCCCTATTATATCGAAAGCGGTCATCATTACTTTTCCCCTACCGTTTCCGCACCTCTGTTGCCCAGCCATCGATCCCTTCTCCCCGACTACCGACTTCAAGCCCGTTGATTCGAACACCCTTCATGCCGGGTGTGTCATCGAGCCACAAGTGCCCCGCCATGCCTCCGGCATTGGCGCGCTTCTCGGGCACAAGTTCCAGCATGGGGGTCAAGAAATCAGCGATGCGCTTCGCCTCCTCCTCCTTGAAGTGATACTTTTCGCGGAGGACATCTGCCAGGGCCCAGTGACGCAGGCGGTGAATGTTACGCAGCTCGCCTTTGCGATTGAAAATTTCCTGGGACCATTTGCCCGAAAGGCAGAGCGACTTGGGAAAGGGGCCGAGAAGCTCGATGATCTGCGCGATGTGGTCGTCGTCCTTGCCGTACTTGGTTCCGGATTGCGGGTCGAAGAGGTAGTCGCCCGTGATCAGTTCAAATACCTAGCGAGGCGTCATTAGCATGGCACGCACCAGGAGCGGTGGTTGCTGCTCTGTTTGTCCTTACCATGGCCGCCATACTCCACACGTCGGTACTCGCGCCCCATTTGGAGCCCAGTATGACCTCAGGTGAGCGATACTGCCGGGTCTGGATATCATTGGTAAAGTGGTGGTTGACCCAGCAGGCATTGCCCAAATCGGCAATCTTGACGCTAATAACATCAAATACATGTGCATCCTCCGCCTTGCGCTTTTCTCCGGAGGAAGGCGAACTGCTCTTATCGAGGGAGATGCCCGAAACTTCTTTCGTGAGGAGATCGCTGCGCAAGAGGCAGTTAGCATCAGGCATCAAGTCATTCACTTATTTTGTCGGCGGGGTAGTATGCTCACGCTGTCTTCTCGCGCGTCTTCTGGTCAGCGTCGCGCTTAGGGGAAGCATCGGTGGATGATTTTCCTCCTGGGAAGACAAGATATTAGCATATATTCAGACGCCCTAAAACGACGAAGGCGGGTTGGGCTGAGTGGTGGCACGGCCAGGAGGCTTGGGGCGGCGCGATTCGCGGAAGCGCAGGTGATGGCGGCGGCTGCAGCGTGGGAGGGGGGTGATCGCATACCTTCATGCATCACTTGGCTGAGACTCGAGTTGGTCGTTGGGAAGAGGTTGTTGTGGTTGAAGCTGGCATTTAGAGGGGACGGCAACGGCTGGCTGCCAGTGATAAGGGTGCGTCTTCTTCTCCGACCGTTCCTGTTGTTTTCCTTGTCGCCGGGATCGCTCTTGACCACCTTCTTGACGATCTGTTCAACGTCGCCAATCTCGATGAGGACGTTCTCGGGCTTCAAGTCTGTGTGGATGATTCCACATTCGCGGTGAAGGTAGTCGAGGCCCAGCAGCACCTGCTTAGTGATTTGCTTGACCAAGGGCATAGGGATGCCTCGATGGTTCCATTTCTTAATCAGACCCAGTAAGTTCTCGCCCAAGACCTCGAAGACCATGCAGACGTGGGTGCCGTTGGGGCCCTTGTGTTCGAAGGAGTCAAGCAGGCTGACGACATGCTTGCGTCCGGGGTGGTCAGGCTTGGCTTGGACAATCTTGTTGAGGAGTTTGATCTCGTCAATGGCGGTCTCGGTGTAGTGCGCAGCGGAGCGGACGACCTTTAAGGCAACGTGCTTGCCCGAACTGTTGTCCCTGGAGAGCCAGACGGTAGAGAAGTGGCCCCATCCAAGCTTGCGCACGACCGTGTATTTGCCGTCCTTGAATTTTTCGCCAATCTGCACGGGGTGGTAGCCGCCCTTGCAGTAGTCCTCGGAGTCTTCTTCGTCGGCCGTGTTCTCTGCGGGGTCTTCGCCTGAGGATGTCGAAGTGGGCGAGTTCTGCATGGCGGCAGACAGTTGGTGGGTTCTGTGGGAAAAGAAGAAAGTATTAGCCCATGCTTAACCGAGTATGGAGGCGAGTCGAGTTGGATGTCGAGGCGCAAAGTGAGGAAAAAGCGACGCCAAGTGCGTGATTGAAATGGCGGGGGTGGAGAACAGCAAGTCAACCGGGCGAAGATTTCGCCGCGGCCAGGTGAGCAACGTGAATGCGACAACTCAAGGAGAAAAGAGCAGGAACCTTGTCTTGAGGAAGCTCATGTTTGCAACATTGCGCATCCAGCGCGAACAGTCTGATACCAGAAAATGAGTAGGAAAAAGAAGTGGAGGGCCGAGCGATGGCGGGATAGAGACAAGCTGAATGAAGAGAGGGAAATGGCACAACGAAAAAAAAGGATGGGCGAAAATCCAGTGCGAAGCCGGTGCCGCTCACAACATAGGAACGTCACTGGGAGTGACACTGGGAGTGACGACGGCAAGTCCAGTCGTGGCCGACTGGGGTGGGATAAAGGTTTGGGAGGAAGGGAAGGGAAAAAAGGAACGAGGTCGTTGTGAGGTGAGGTGAGGCGAGGCGAGGCGAGAGGTGAAAGTAAGGTAAGACGCGGGAATGGTTCAGCCAGGCAAAGGGTAGTAAACAGCAGGCCGATAGATCGGGTTGAGAGAGAGACAGGGTGGTAGAGATGGTAGGGTAGTGGGTGGGCGCGCGTGCGTGTGTGCGTGCGGGCGGGCGGGCAGCGTTAGGTAAAGTGAAGGCAGACCAGAGTGAGAGCCCTGGGCCGGATAAGGTAAACGTCGGCAGTAAGGTAAACCGAGAGAGGGAAAAAAGCAGGTAATAAGAGAGGAGAGGGGTCAGTGATGCGAGTGAGGAGAACAAGAACAAGGACGGGAATGGAGATCAGAAGTAGCCTGGCGACGAAAAACACACACACACACATGTATCGGCAGGACTGGCTGGGCCACTTGGGAGCCAGTCCCCGGGCCAGGCCAGGATCAGGTCAAGGTCAGCGGGGACACTTGACTGACTGAACGCCTAGAGAGAAGGGTAGAGGGTAGGCGTGAGAGAAGGGCGCTGGGGCACAGCACCCTTCCGCGTCAGCAACTTGCGAGACGCACCCCCAGTATTTCGGGGTGTCAAAATCATACCGTCAACACCTTTGAGACGGTATGGCAATGAGCAGATTCAAGTCCGGTTCAGTCGCGTTCGGTCCAGTCCAGCCCGGTCCAAGTAAGCATGGGCAGTGAGTATCCAGGGCATCGGCGCTTCGTGGCATCCATCGGTCGGTGTGCGCGCCCAAATATACCATACCCAGACCACACACCTCATCGGGTTCCCCTCTCAGCAAGCCCCCTCCTCCCGTCGCCGTACTTGTCCTCAGAGGTATCCATCCCTATCGTCACACACGCGGATTGCAACGCAAAGCATGTCGATGATGTGCACTTCAACGTGCTGCGCATTGCGGGCCCAGCAAATGCGAAGCTGCAGTCTCGGCGGTGCCAGTGGTGGCTGTTGCTGGCGACGGCGACAGCGGGTGACCCGTAAATTGGGTGGGAGTGCGAGCGGCCCTGGTCCTCCTGGCCCATGTTTTGCAAGCCAGAAAAATGCCCATCTCTGGCCAATGGCTTCCCTGTGTAACGGCCGTGGTGCACCCCCATCCAAGCGATTGAGGCCCATCGGGTATCGATCCCGCAGCATCGTCCCCAGCCATCTTGTCTGTTCATCTTTTCCGTCTTGTCGTTGTCGAATAGACAAATCGTCTTGGCGGGGTTTCTCCTACTCTCCTTCGCGGCGGCCATGACGTAGTCCCTTCGAGCGCGGTCGCATCTCTCTGCTGAGACAAGCTGCGTGGCGCGGTGCAGGGCACTGACTGGTCCCTCACTGTGTCTGCTTACTGGGCTGGACTCGGACTTGTTGCTGCTGGACTTTGCAAGCCAAAACTGGTCTGGTCTGCTAAGATTCCAACCCCATCGCTACCTACCCCCCGTGCTCCGCCCCGCTACAAGCGTAGGGTAGGACGTGCGGCATCGGGCGCTTTTAGACAATATAGAGGGGTAATAGCGCGAGCAGTGGAGGGGAATGTCCTGTGCAAATGAAGCTTGAGGCGCCAAATGGAAACAAAATTGAGAGGTGAAAAGAGCAAATTTTGACTGTTCTCCGCCTAGGGAACGAACAGAAATACAACATTACGAAACTGCAAACAACGTAAAGCAAAAGAAGAGTCAAGAAGATGCTCCATTGATCAAACTTACGGGGGTGTCTCGGTGGTGATGATGGGCTTCAGACCGTCCTTCTTGCGCTTCTTGGCCGTCATCGAGTTACCGTTCGCACCAACGCCGGCACCCGCACCCGCATCGGCATCCACAGCTGCCGGCTGTAGAGGCTGTTGTGCTGCCGGTTCTTGGGCTTGTTGACTGCCGTTCATCGTGAGCTATGGAATGTGTAAAACGGGATGTGAAATGTCGCCCCCGGATAGTGTAGGGGACTAGTTGGGGAAGGGGGGCAAAGTCGAGCCTGAGGTCCAGACGGACAGGTCAAGTCGAGGTCGGCAGAGCGGGACGACGACTAATGGCCCTCGATTGGTGATGTCTCAGCTGTGCGTGTATCAAACTGTCTGCCTCGTTCACGGTGTGTATATCGGCCTTTGCGTCTTGGACTGCGTCTGTGGCATAAACAAGCCAGCTGAGCGTTTGGACGGGTATCGGGTTCGGTGGCAACTGAACGGTCGGACAGGTCGCTGGATGGTCGTCCGCTAGGAACTACAGAGAGTGGGGTGAGAGTGAGAAAACAAGAGCCGGATGGTAAATGATGGCTAAGGAAAATGATGAGAGGGGGATTTGGGCGAAAGAGGGGGTGCAGCGTCGAAGTTGATGGCGATAAGCAGCGTGGCGACAGGATCCACGGGAGTGCGGAAAGAAAGTGTGTAACTGGATCAGAGAGAGCGCATCCAGTTACTAGCAGCACGCGGGTCCGCGACCACGATTCATCAGGTGTTTTGCGATATGGTGCACTGCAGTGCGGTGCAACTCAAACGAGGTCGAACAGGGCGGACGGTGCAGACCTGGGCTTCTGGCTTGCGGTTCGGTAAGTTGATTGTCCTCGTGAGACCAATAAATCAGCCAACTTTGGCAACCCGAGTTGGATGCGCGATCGTGATGTAAAGGTGGCCAAGAGGGGGAGGGGAGTCTAGGGCGAGAGAAGTGTGTTGATGGTCGGCGGAGAATACCGACGTCGGTTCGAATAAGGTAGTCTTGAAAAGATGGATGGATAGTGAGCAGTGTCGGGTAGGAGGAGTTGGGCACAAGTTTGGTGGTTGTGATACAAAGAGCCGTCGACGTTGGTGGTGGTGGTGGCAGTGGTGGTGATTGTCTCTAGAGGCGACCAGGCCTTTCTTTGGTGATGGAGCGGCCGATGGACAACGAGGTACACTACTTGCTGCTCAACGGGTACAGATAGTCGGAGTAACAATGGGGCGGTGATAAGGGGAGAGGAGGTTGGTTGGAAAGGAAGGTTATGGGAAGACGCAAAGACAAGTGGAAAGAGAGGCGATGCGACAGGATGGCATGGCATGGCATGGGACGGAGGACGGAATGGAATGGTGGGGCAGGCGGACACGGCGTGTCAGCGAAATGCGATGAAGACTGCGCGGATGTGTGTGCCAGGAGGGAAGGGTTTGCTGTCCCCAGGTTGGCTGGGCGCTAATTGCTTTCTTTCCATGTTCCCGTCCAAAGGCGCACTTGCTATACGCACATTGCGCATGCCTTGGCTCGATTGGCCCTTTGCGAGAAGTTGAGGACGTCATTGGATTGGGGGGGGCAGGGGAGGGTTCGATGGTCGCAGAGAGGCAGGTGAGAACTTGAATGCGACAAGCAGCTGATGCGACCGACGGCCGATAGTGGGGGGTAGTGGGACGCCGGGGCGCGCACGGAATGTGTACCTTCCTCCATGCTACCTACAAGCTGTCTTCCTTCCATGGGTGCAATGAACGAAGAAAAGAACATTCCCGACTCGATTCAACAGCGCTTGATTGCCTAGCGCCGCCTGTCTTGAGAAGGAAGGCGCCGGAACACATGCCAGCCACGTCCGGGCGCTTTCTTCCAACGGATGCATTCTTATTACTACCCGAGCTACCGAGTACCTAAGTATGTGAGATCAGATGCGGCCGGACCGCGATGTCCTCACTCCCACGCTCTCATTCTCTCTCGCTCGCTCACGCGCGCGCATGCAGTTGACCAGGAACGTGAGGTGTAGGGTTTGGGATCTCTGGGTTTCCATCCGGCTGCGCTTGTTGTAGGCATCGGTTCCAGGACAGAAATTGGCAAAGACATGATGACTGAGCCCACCTACGTTCGTCCCGTCCAAGAAAAGCATTCCGTACCTGGATGGAGTGTGAGAACCATGTTTTTCACCGGGTGCGTCGCTCGCTTTCAGGGCGCTTGCGGAAGGGGTCTTCGAGATGTTTTTGAAACAGCGCACGATTAGATAATACACATCAATCGATAAGAGTCAGGCGCTGTCGCAATCTCCATAGTGGATAGTCGGAGTATGGCGCGTACCCTGTGCGAATCGGCATGCTGGACTGGGATTGCCTGGGTCACCCATCCACTCACTGGGCTGGCTTAACCCAATCCTCCCCCCGACGCACGCCATCATCTCATCACTAACGACCAGGTATTTGGTGGGGAGTCGCAGAGCGTTGTTCCTCGTAAGGCAACGGACCACCTTACCTCCAGTATAGGTGTCACAGAGGGGCTGGGGATATTATCTTGCCAAGTTATCCCTCACCAAGACCTTGACTGTGTGACCTCACTCTCACGCGCAGCGTTGGGAAACGGTATTGGTAACTCAGTCCTGAGTGTTTGCTGTGCCATCTGTGCTTGAGCAGGCATCCCGATAATAAATACTTCATGAGTTGTACTCCGTATTCAGTCAGACAACTGAATTCATCTCACCCCTGTGCTGCTGCGCGCGAAAAACATTCTGCCATAAGACCTAGATGAACACACCGGCCGACCCGACGCAATCAGTCTCCTTCCTGTCTTGGTATACGCCCTCGTTGGTTTCAACTACTTGCGCTTCCCTCTTCGTCCGCTTTGCTGACATTTTATTGTGTTTGACCTCTTTGTCGTCGACATGTTTGCGGAATCTCTAACACGGAATCTGCCATTCTACGAACTCCTTGGCCCGGCTGTCCATCTCATTGGACGCGGCTTGAAGAGACCGACCAACATGAACAGGCTTTTACCATGTCGCTTTTGACTCGTCCATTCAGAGCCTTCGCGAGTCGAGAACACCTCCAGCAGACAGTTTCCTTGCATCTTGACTGAATCAGTATCCACGTCTTTGGGTCCCTTTGGATCCCAGGCCTGGAAAATCTGCCGGCGTTGGCCCAGATCTTGAGAAAGTATTCCGTCCCGACATTACTGCTCCATTATTGGCATCTGCTCGCACACCGCCATGTCATCGGCCAGTCGTCATGGAAATACAATCCCCAGGGAACATCCCGCGCCCGCCAACTACCATCACTGCTGGACCCTTCATCTGCAACACGCACGCCACCCCATTGGCCCGCTGCCGTCAGTCGCCGAGCTGGCTCGAGGTGATGGCCCAGGAACCGCCCCTCATTGGCCGCTCTCTGGTTCGCGTTTTCTCCTCGATGGACTCTCTACCCGCCCATCAAGAGCTGCTGCCCCCGCTTGCAAGCCAGCCATGTGAGCACCTTACTGCAAGTGGATGGTCGTCCTGTCACCTGCCGTTCCGCTCCCCGTAGTCTCGAGCCCTTCCATGAGCTTGGCTGAGCTTGGCTTCGGGTACACAACGACATTCTTTTGGCGGCGATAATAAATCTCCTAGCAATGTGTCACTCTTGGGAGTTCGACGACTCGTGGGAGTGTCAAGAGCACGAGCCCTTCTCGTCGTTACTTGAGATACCCCTTCCCGCGATTCGAAAATGGTCCATGTTCTTCCCGCATATCCAGCCACTGTCCATCTATCCCTCCGCCGTTTGGTGGACGATGCCCTTATTTGTGCCTGTCATGTCATCACACTTCTGCGGTCCCAATCATTATGTCTCAAAGGCTGATCTCTTGACAAGCTGAGAACATATGCCCCTTGACACGGGATAACGACACTGTTGCGGGCCATCCAGTAATCACGGCTCTAATGACAATGTCACTGGCCTTGGTCAAAGAGGCGGTTGTTTGATAGTCTAAGTTCCACGCTGACCGGCCTGGGTGACCACGTCTTTGTGAAGATATTGTACCGGAATGCTTTCATTGTCGTCGAGTCGCAATGGGCGGCAAAACTTGTCGGTTCTATCCTTTCTGGGTGCAAGAGCTTTTTTTCCAAAGAAAGAGAATAGCGTCATTGTCCACGTCTCGTCTTCGACCGCCTGGGGCCATTGTTGCTAGCTTCACGTCATTACAGCCCTCCGTATATGTTGCAGGAGCATACCCACCGGCATCCAAGTCTGACGGATTTACCACAGATCTCCCCCTTCGGTGACATCTCCAATCCTCACAGTCCCTTTGACTCGCGCCTGCTTCGGTTTGGTGTTACAACAAGACAGGAATTACGGCACACCCACTAGTCGTCAGAAGATCATGTACGTTTGGAAAAGCGACACCGCCAGACTCGCATCTGGACAGGTAAACGAAACAAATAAGCATCTTATCAGACTCATGAACTCGGCTCTGCAAGAACGACACATGGAGCAGGGGTGGCGTTACGATGAGCCCCTAGTCGGCCATCCTTTTCTCGAGGTCGTCTTCGCACATAACTCTGGGAGATGTAAGAGCACTGCGTGGCCTAACGACTACGTCTTCCGTCCTGTCAAACCGAATCTCAATTCCAACGAATCCTCTGTCGTGGTCAATACTGATTTGGCCAGGCTGGCATCAAGATACAACATCCGCATCAATGAGCTGCACAAGTTCATGCGTTTCCCACCCGTCCGAGCCGTCGTCCGCACCCTCCTCATTGAGCTAGAGCGCCCGGAAGCACAGCCAGGTCCCCAGCTGGACGAAGAGGGCATCATCAACAGCGTCGACGAGTCGATATGTGACTCGAGTGCCTCGGAACGACAAGTGTTGCTGACGCAGCCCACCGCGCCAGGAGAAGAGTTCGCTGACCGGTCCCTGGTATCATGCCTCGTCAAGCTGTGCTCCCATTTCGAGAGCTGGCGTTTCTTTGACTTTGGGTCCTGTGACCGCCGGTCCATTGTAGAGGTCCTCGTCGCGGTCGTTGGGCTCTTCTGCAATGCATGGGTCCATGCTCCGACCATCGACCTGTCCTGGACCCGTCTCAGCACGCCCTCTTTGCCTGCTTTCATTCCTCATGAAGCCATTAACGTCGTAGAGTCCCCTCGTTGTCCTGGTCTCACGCCCGAAATATGGTTTGAATGGTCTCTACTCTACGATCCCTGGATCAGACGATCTCACGCGGCTCAACTCCTGAACCTCGACAGAGAACCCATCGTCGTCCCCGCCCTTATCGCGGCGGTGTCGCAGCCAGAGCCGGAGAAGGCAGGCCGTGTCGTCGTGAAGTACCAAAAGAAGCCCGACGAGGAACGTTGGGCGTTCAAATCCATCCTTGACTCTAGATGGACTGGAAAGACACCACGGACTGGGCTGCAGTATCTCGTCGACTGGGAATACGCAGAGCCGACCTGGCAGCCGGCGAAGGACCTGTCGGGATGTGATCGATGGGTGGTCGGCTTTCACCAAGGTAATCACGGGAAGCCTGGCCCGGTGGCTAGACTGAAGCGCTTTATCTGAGGTACGTCTCTAGAGCACGGTATTTCTCTTCTCCCGGCCTCTCATGGCTTTCCGTCCCCGGTCTGCTTGAGATGACCTCGGGAACGAAGCGTCTGATGCCTGTTGTGCTGGAACTGAGTGAGCGCGGCACAAATAGTTAGGGACAGTAAGACCCGAAATGACGTTTTCTATTTTCTGAGATGTACTGAGGACCTTATGCAAGAGGCCGTCGCGGCTTGGCTATGAGGTCGTCGGGGCTGAGGCCGAAGGACACCGATATCTTTTTATGGGGCCTCATCCCGGCCTGCCTGAGCCGGACTGCGACCAACCGCTAGTGAACGAGCGGGCGGCGCGCAATGTACCTACGTTGACATCACTCTCCCAGTTTAGACGATTGACTGCCTAGAGACTTTGGTACGGATCATTGCGCTGGAAGCATTCATCACGTCCGGGTCATCGTGCAAAAGAAAACACCATTTACGAGAACACAATGAAAGCAGGCTACAAGTGGATATGTCTGTATGTGTTAAACTTATCACGCATCGATATCCAAAGACGGGCCGACTGTAGAAACCCCGCCAATAAGGAACTGATGATGCCGCAGAACCGGTATCGACGCCAGCTGTCCCGTTGGCTTTGGAAATTGGGAACGGGGCTTGGGGGAAGCCCACCGGTGGAGCATACCATGAAATGGCCATGACCACCGTTCACGCCGGGCCGGGGTTGGGCACGCGCCAAAGGCGATTATGATCAGTGGCCAGAGGTGCTAACTGCTTACTCAGCCCTGGCTCTGGAACTAAGTTCGGAGTTGGCTATCAGCGGAAGCAGTGAATGCAACGTGGATGGGCGAATGGGACGCCACATGTCCGGCTCGTTGCGGAGAGAAGGAAGCCATATGAACACGAACCGTTGAGGGTCGGATCGCGGGAACGGAGTTTGTGTGCTGTGTCTGCAAGGAACCGCTCGCTGTGCCGCACCCGGGCAGCCTGGCAGTGCGGTGCCCATGACCAGCTGAGAGGTGATCTCTAGTGGGGAATGCCCTGAAAGCCTCGGTCCGGCGGCACTACTTCTGTGCTCTGTACGGTACGGATACCATGTTTGTGATTAGAAGTAGGCCGTCAGGTTGCTTACTAGCCGAATCCCCAGGTAGCACCTTAACCTAGGCACTTGCCCAGATAGGAAAGAGTACATCTGATCTGACCTGGGTCACTCCCGCTCCTCCGCCTCTTCTTCTCCCCTCCTCTTATCGATAAGGAAAACCCTCCGGAGATACGACGCGGGGACTCGCGCGCAAGAGTAGTTAAGACAAGGATTCCAGTCTGTTCGACTCAAAATCGTCGAGTGTTCCCACAATCCCAAACCCCTCGATGAACCTCCCCCTCCTCCAACTCCGAAGCGAACTGACGCAGCGCAAAGCGAACTTTGCGCCGACGCAATCCCGGCCAACCCGTCGCGCATCCTCCCCAGCCGTCCTCTGACCTCCCGCGAACCTAGCCACGCCGCTCTTGGACCGCCAATTCACGAGCTGCACCGTCCCAAGCCACCTCAGTCTGGCCATCCACGCGCCCGACGACCAACCCCCATAAAGACGGAGCATGGGCCCCACGCCTGATGATGGAGGCTCAGCGATCGAGGATCCCCGACCCGACGACGAACTCAACGACAACAACAACAACTCCATCACCACCGCCTCTTCCGACCCCCCCGTCCTGGCTGGCGCCGACATTCGTACGAGAGCCCGGACCATGACGAGCACCGAAGAAATCGACAATACCATCATCCGGCCGGGCTCCGTCCGAATCAACGTGAAGGGTGCCTTCATCGTCGACCCCGATTCGAGTTCTCCGAGCAACAATGGCCGAGGTTCGCCGACCCACCACGAGACGAGCGACATCCGCCTGCCCAACCACCATGCCGTCGTGAGCCATATCGCTGTTGACGTACGCGGCCGTCCGCCCCGTCCCCTGTTCTTGTCGAATGCTAACCTCATATCGCGCAGATTGGCGGCTCCCTGATTAAGCTTGTCTATTTTACGCGCGAACCCCACTCGGCCGAGCCGGGCGGCCGTCTCAACTTCCTCAACTTCGAGACCGATCGCATTGACGACTGCATCGAGTTTATGCGCCACCTCAAGGACAAGCAGCAGACCCTCAATGGCTCTCAACCGAACGCGTTGAGTGTCATGGCGACCGGAGGCGGCGCCTTCAAGTTCTACGACAAGATGCGGGACGTCCTGGGCGTGGATGTACTTCGCGAGGAAGAGATGGAGTGCCTCATCATTGGTGAGCCTCCCAATGCGCGTCCTCGGTTTGCGTGGGAGGGCGATTGCTGACCCGTCCCTAGGTCTCGACTTCTTCATTACAGAAATCCCTCGTGAGGTCTTTACCTACAGCGAGACCGACCCAATGCACTTCGTCTCGCCCTCGGAGAACATCTATCCCTACCTTCTTGTCAATATTGGCTCCGGGGTCTCACTCCTCAAGGTCTCGGGTCCCCGCGAATACCAGCGTGTGGGCGGAACCTCGCTCGGAGGTGGCACCCTGTGGGGCCTCCTTTCCCTCCTCACCGGCGCTCGGACCTTTGACGAGATGCTCGACCTGTCCGAACGGGGGGATAATGCCAAGGTGGATATGCTCGTCGGCGACATCTATGGCGGCGACTACGGAAAGATTGGCCTCAAAAGCACGACAATCGCGTCTTCTTTTGGCAAAGTCTTCCGCATGAAGCGCACAGCCGAGAACGAGGCAGAGGATCACGGTGGGCTACACAACGGCGACATCAAGAACACGGGTCCTTCTCCCGGCCCTGCCGAGTCGGCTGAAGCCGGCCATCACGACGCTGCCGAGCAAGACTCGGACCAGCCGTTCTCCGGTGCCGATATATCCCGGTCTCTACTGTACGCCATTTCAAACAATATCGGTCAGATTGCCTTCCTCCAGTCGCAAATCCACAATCTAGACCACATCTACTTTGGCGGCTCATTCATCCGCGGCCACCGGCAAACAATCAACACCCTCAGCTACGCCATCAAGTTCTGGTCGCAAGGCAAGAAGCAGGCTTACTTTTTACGTCACGAGGGCTATCTCGGCTCTGTGGGCGCCTTCCTCAAGCGCCAGCCTCGCAACTGGGGCCGCCGCGGTTCCTTCGAGCAGGCCGAACCTCTTGAGCGCCGGCTGCGGGATCGCAGGATACATGACGCTGAGATGCAGAGTCTCGTTGACGACTACGCCTCAGAATCTGGGCGCGAATGAATTGAGACTCTATTCTCTAAAAGGGGAGGAGGCTGGAACGTTGTCGACTTTGAGCTATTGGGCGTTGTACGGTTGGGGCGCAGTGTTCTCTGGCATTTATGATGCTTGATGGCAGAGCATATGCGGCATGTGAGCGACGTTGGAAAATATGACCGGCCCAGGCGGGCAGGCTCCTCGACACATATCATTATACTTGTCACATACCAGTCTAATGTTAACATATTGCAACTCGGCCGGTCTGTCGAAACGGACCGGGCCGTGCATGCCAGTATGCATTACAGCTTCCACCGCCTCAACCCTAAGTCCACCCGGCGCGATGTCATCATTTCATGGCTTACCTGGACACGCACTCCTGTTTCTCATTCCTTAGACCGGATTGCGTGGGCATCCTCCAACGAAGCAAAGGTACATCCTCATTGGCACCGGCGCAATGCGTCAGCCATGTTTCCAAGCAGGGGACTCCGCAGCAGTACTCCAGCCTGACCAGCTGCAGGTCATATTCCCGCTGCTCCGAGACTCGCGAATCGGACGCGACTCTTCCACCGCTCACAATAAGCTACTAACACAATACGCCGGACAGTTTGTGGAGCACACGGAGGTCGCCTGTCAAGGGGAATATCCAAAGGGTTACGGCAATCACTTTGGATAATACCACCCGTCCGTCCCCGGCATGACGACAACCCCGGAGCTTGAAGCTGCCACTGACCTGATTCCCCTCCTATGAGGGCAAAGTGACAGCGGACGAAACGCCTGCTTCCGAGGTATGAGACGCAGACATTTGAAGCAATGGAGCATCACTGCCTAGCGGCGCGGGCAACAAGATCTCCACTTTCACAGAACAGCCTGCTGCCATCCGGTGTCGTTCACAGCGCCAACACCATTACCAATAAAATGAACCCAACAAGCCCCTTCTATCGCCTGTATAACTCTACCTACAGGAGATCCAAAAGCCCTGTTTGCTCTCCTGCGAATAAGCTAGTAAGGGTTCACTTGGGTGTTGTGCTAAGAGAGATTAAGAGGAGTCTTTTATTGCATTCTACTATAAGTACATTGTAGAAGGAGAGGCCGAAGTATCATCATCCAGTAGAGATGATTAGACGAGAGAGTATTCTATAGAGCACCTTGTCGCAAACCACGTGTGAGCACGGCCTGTACGTGTTAGACACAGATGTCTATAGAATGCACAGTCTCATTTCTTGTGAACCTTCCTCAACCCAGGAAAGGTTAACCGTGAAGAGACATACTGCCTCTGTCTTTACTGTTTGCTGTTTCCTTAGCTTGATGCTCACTTCCCTACACTGCTCAGACGTGTAGGTCGGCGACCCGGTCAGCCCCTTGGCCCAGCGACTGTGCAGCTTACCGGCCCAACCGATGCGTAGCCCATCTCACCTGTCAGACGAAGTGCCTTTCATAAGTGGACCGCTGCGTAGGTTTCAGGTTACAAACCCCAAGGCACCAACAGACAAGCCTAATAGCTGGACTGAAACTCGTCCATCGCCATGTTGACGTCCGAGGAAGAACCACTCCAGATGCACTCCGTACGGGACGCTCCAAGCCGCCCAACAGCCCGGCGAGACCAAGCTCGCGCACGGCCGGATTCTCCGGTCCAGGAAGGGTTTCCATCTCAAAACAGGCGCACTGAACCGGCATCACGGGCCTTCCGCCCAACACGCCGTTGGAGTGGATAGCTATCCCGGTGGCCATCACAGTGCCACCACCATCACCAATATGAATAGTTTTGAGAAGATAATCTACCACATACGACCATACCCACTGGAGAACTCGGGATCCCGTCCGCTCTCCCATAGATAAGCCAGTGAGGGCCGGATTAGTAGTTGGGTCGGTGACGACCAGCGAATACCTGTTGTTGTATGTATTCTTTTGCTTTTTGGCATGATATGTTAAGTCAACCACCCTGAGAGGATCAGGCACCGGCCAGGTCGTCTTCTTGATCGTTCTGCTCATGGTTTCTCAGTCAGTCCCTGGTTGTTCACATCAGTTGGAGTTACGCGAAACCCCACGCTGCGAGGTAAGGAAACCATCGTATGCCGTCCTGACTGGCTTACAAGGTGAGTAAAACCAGAAAGTCCCTCGGGACGTCGTCAACTCGGCAAGAAGTAGCATCGGCACCGTCATGTTTTCTTGTTGGCGAGAGGGTGCAGGAAGAGGAAGCAAACATCGGAATGCGAAGGCTGCTCACCGTCAGAGCCCGGGTCAAGTTTTGTGTGTTCTCCACTAGAAGATGATCGCGACAGATCAGGAAGCACTTCCTCCTTGACTTGAGAACTGAACAGTTGGAGAGAGAGGGGGGGGGGGGGGGGGGGGGGGGGGGCGAAGGCGAGTTGCCGCGACTTAGTTCGCAGATGGAAGAGCCACGGGGCAAACCGTTACCTACAGTCCAGCGGAAACGCCTCGCTAGTCCGTCTGCGCACTGGAATTATCAACTGCAACTCCGTATGAGTCGCAACGCCAACACATTTGAATTGGCCATCTTGATCGACACGTGCAAAAGGTGGACGTTTTGAACACAATAGTCCTCAAAAGTGGCACGCGTGGCTGGATTCATCTGGGCAGCTTTGGTTGGGAATCACCGGCATTACAAAACCAGGGAACGGGGTGTAAATCGTCTTAGAGCGCATGCTGTATTCCTCTCACGAGGATAGAAACGATTAAATATTACACAATCCAACCAGCCAGGGTATATCGCCGGAATCCAACATCTCGCTCTGACCTCCTTTTGATGCATTTGCTTCCAAATATCCAAGAGAAAACAGTACAGCAGAGAGCTGAAAGCCGAGCGCTATGTGCTCAGTCCCTTTCTGATGCGCTCTAATTCGCGGCCCGGGTTTGTTGTGGTAAAAAAAAAGTTATGGTTTTTAAGGCCTTCCCAAGGGTATGAAAAACCCCCGTTTCCCGGAGACCACCCACCATATGCAATGGTTTGTTCGTAAGGATCGTAAGAATGGTATGTATGATTGCGGGCTTGTAGATTACAGATTTTGTGCGTGCAGCGACATTGGTACAATAAGGAAAGGGGTCTGAAGTGTTCCTCCAACTCGCGTAAGATTCATCTTAGCAGAAGGGGGAAGTGGCAGGGGCCATGTTGCCCAGCTTAGAAAGCAGCGAGGACAGCAATGGCGACGACGGCACCGAGGCCGAAGGTAGCCTTGCCAGCACCAGCGGTGACAACACCGGTGGTAGTAGGGACGGCAACACCGCCAGTACCGACAGGGCCGGTCTTGGTGGCGCCAGCGGCGGGAGTCGTGGGGTAGGGAGCAACCGGGGCCTGGGATGAGACAGTCGCGGCGGGTGTGCCAGCCGGGGTGGAAGGGGCAGGAACTGGCACGACGACGGAGGCCGAGTCGGTGGCGAAGGAGACGTGGGGAACCTCGATGGTGGTCTTGATGGTGGCCGTGGTGGAAGAGCCGGGAATGGTCGTGCCGTCAGTGACGCAGGGGACGACGACGGTCTTGTCAACGGTGATGGTGGTGTACTCGGCAGGGTTGGTGGCGGCGGGCTTGGTCGCCGAGACGGTGATGGCCGTGGTGATTGTCGCCGGCACCGTGATGATGGCGGGGTTCTCAGGGATGTGAGGAGCGCAGATGCCCTGGAAGAACTGGGTGGCCTTGGAGATGATCTCGTCGCTGGCACCGTAGGAGTAGATGCAGGAGAAGACGTTCTCGACGAACTTGGCGTCAGGGCAGTAGCAGTTGGCGTCAGAGTTGTCAGTGCAGCCGGAAGACCAGATCCAGGTGCTCAGGCACTGGGGAACGACGTCGGGGCAGGGAAGAGTCTCAACGGGAGTGGCGGGCTTGGTGGCAGAGGGCTTGGTAACGGAGCCAGAGCCAACGGGCTTCTCGGAAGAGACAGCCTTGGAAGGCTGGCCAGCGGGCTTGGAAGGAGCAGGACCAGGGGTGTGAACGATGGTCTCGGTGACGGGGCAGACGGTGGTGGTGAGGGGAACCGTGACAGTGACCAGGCCGTGGGAGCCGGCAGGGCAGTTGGTGACCTCGGGAGCGCAAGAGGTGACGGTCTCGACACGGGTGGTGTAGATGGTCGAGGTGGTGTCGTAGACGGTGGTCTTGGTCTCCGGGACAACGGGGGTGGTGGCGGCAGGGACGGTCTCGGTCTGGGCAGGCTGAGTGCCGTTTACAGGGATGGAGACGCTGGGGAACTGGGCAGCGGTGGTCTCGCCGGCAGGCTCGGTGACAACGGGGGTGGTCTCCTCGACAGGCTTGGAGGCGGAGGGAACGACGGCAGTGGAGGTCTCCTCGACGGGCTTGGACTCGACAGGGGTCTCGGCGGGCTTGGAAGCGGAGGGAACAACAGCAGTGGTCGACTCCTTGCCGGGAATGGAGATAGAGGGAAGGGCCTCAGAGGTGGTCTCACCCTTGCTGGGGACGGGAGCAGTCTCGGTCTCCTTGACGGGGGCGGTTGTGGCGGGCTTGGTGGCGGCGCTGGTCTCCTCAACGGGCTTGGAGGCGGAGGGGACAATGGCGGTGGAAGTCTCCTCGGCAGCAGTGGTGGTCTTGACAGGCTTGTCGTGGGTCTTGGTGCTCAGAGTGGTGGCGCTGGGGAGAGCACTGGTCTTGGTCTTGGGAGGCTTGGAGGTCTCGGGGGGGCTGCAGTCGAAGTTGATGGTGTGGATGCCGACACCGCAGGTGGACTTGGGCTTGGAGGGCTGCTCGGGGTAAACGATGGTGACGTTCTTGGCGCCACCGCACTGGGAGTTCTTGACAGTGGTTCCGGACTTGGAGCAAGCAGAGCGGTGCTTGCAGCTGGAGCCGTCGGGCATGTCATAGTGGAACTCGAGGTCGCAGTCGAACTCGACGGTCACGTCGAAGTGGATGATGGAGAACTTGTCAGGGGCGCCGGAGCCAGTGCCGCAGCCGAAAGAAGGAGAGGTCTCCTTCTTCTGGCCGCAAGAGCCAGAGATGACCTTGCCCTTGTTGAAAGTGCGGGGAGCCAGGAGATCGCGCTTGGAGAAGTCGGATTCACAGGTCCAGCCCTTGAAGTCCAATCCACCGTAGTTGTTGAACGATCCCGGGGTCAGGTCGCTCCAGGAGAAGCCTCCCTTCTGCTTGTCATCACACTTGTTGTCGGTGTTCTCAGGGGAGGTGAAGGAGGGGAACTTGTTCCAGCCCTGTGGAGCTTGTTAGTGATCCGAAGCCCGCCATGATAGCGAGATCCCATGTTGGGATCACGACGAGAGATGTAGCGACGTGTTGGTGTAGAGGTACGTACGGTAGCAGCGACCTGGCTGACGCCGGCGGCAAGGGCCAGAAGAGCAACGCTGTTCTTCATTGTGAGATATATCGGACGAGTATCCTTTCTGGAGAAATGGTGGTACTTTGTTCTAGCGAAAGAAGGAAACAAAAAACTAAGTTGGTATTAACTTGAGAGTAAAGAAGCGAATGACTTTACACTCAGAAAAGCGAATGGACAGTTTGTTTGATAGAACGAAAGTAGGAAAGAATGTTCGATGAAGAGGGGGAATCGAAACGACAAACGACAGCGGGAAGACACAGAGTCTATATACCAAGAGACGACTCCTATCACGGGGGGGGCACTGTTGGCTGCGAGGTTCCTCACCTGAGGAGGCCATCTGCCCCGGGGGGGGTACGGATATGGAAGAGGACTGGACGGGGATGGATGGGAGACGGAGTGGAGTCAGCAGAAGGTGCGGCGAGTGCTGCCGTGCTGCACGGGCGACGGGGCTAGCGCTAGTGCAGGCACAGCGGACCCGTGGCATGGCCATGGATGTGTGGATAATGGACGACACTCCAGATACAGTAGTGTAGACATGGGGGGGCCTGATGGCGGGCGGTGGCCGCGGTGGGCGCACATGTGGATATGGGACGGAGTTGACGGGTCGACCTCAAGAGAGAAAGCAGAGCCGGGCTCATGGCGACCTCCTTAGTGCCATGGTCATGACTGAGCAGGGGTCGGTTTCTCGAAGAATAGGACGACCAACTGATGGATGATTGGACGAGGGAATTGCAAGAGGAGCCCAGAAGCAGCACCGCCTTCTTCGCATCCGGTACCTGGGCGGCTGAACGGTTCCTATTCGAGCGAGTGCTGCTTGGATCGGAGCCAGGAAGAGACGGAGAAAGAGGTTTTGGCGCCTGGGCCCCTATGAAACCATGCAGTCGACGCGGCCAATAAACAGGATGAGGACGGGGTTCACTGCCCTGCTAGTTGGACGGTCATCGACTTTGTCAACTCCCGGAAGGCGCTCGCTCCATAGGGACCATGTGCCACTGGGGATGACGGGGTTGACGAATTGGAAGTGGTGGATGTTGAGATTGAGTGTGCTCAGCCTTCCGGAGCAAAGGCAATGCTCATGCTCATGCTCATGCTCATGCATACCCGTGTGCTAGGTGGTTAGCTGTGCAAGTGCTTTGGCGTATGACATACATGGGGCATGGATGAGCATGCCGGATGACGATACTGGCAGTGCTGCGTTGAGCATCCGTCGACGGGAGGAAACATGAATAACAACCGACGCCATTGTGGAGATGGTTTGGGGCGCTCGGCTGGAACTAGATGACACCGCCTGCTATGCTCGAGATGAGGGTGTCGTCGATCAGTCAAAGCCATGGTGGACGGAAGAGGCGGCAGCGAATGCAAGACGGCGGCGGTAGTTTGGCTTAACGATGGTGAGATGGTGCGTCGAGCCTTCGAGCCTGCGAGCGCCGAGGGAAATTTGATGGCGAGGTCGGTGCGTTTGTCGCCGCGTCGCCGCCGCCGCCACCGCCCTGTCAAGGATAGGGGAAGACGCCTTGGAGAAGGCAGTCTGCAGTCTGCAGCGCTCAGGCGAAGATGGATCGCGCATGGAAGAAACAGACGACCTCCGCTTTCCCAGGATGTTCACTCGCTCGGTACGTACCCAGAACCCCCCCTTTTCTCACCATCCCGTCTACTATGTAGGGGCAGGAAAAGCAACCGCAACAGGGGTTGCCAGCCTAGCGATGCTGAGACCCCGACATCCACCACGATATGAGAGGCAGAGAGACTCGTAGAGAAAAGGAGGCCCAAGCTGTGAAGTGCTTCCCCCCTCAATATCATTGTCTAGTAGAGAAATCTGCGTGCCTCTTGGTTGACCGTTGGCACTACTTACTCTCCGCAGGGACCGATTTTAACATCTTGGCTGGGGGAAGGGGGGCGGCGCCAACAGAGGTTTACAACTACGCCTCCTTCTGGTGGTAATGAACGGCGGCTGTCTGGATTATTGACATGAGACTCCAACCCCAAGGGTGCAGTTTCCTTGTCGCTACTGAGCTCGTCCCAAAGACATGTCCGTGTCCGTACATAAGGCAGGATGGCAGGATGGCAGGATGGTACTTAGTCAGGGGTAAATGGTTCAACGTTTGGAGGGTGGAAGCTACTTAACTCTACTATGTACGCTGAGGGGGGCAGATCCACTTGTCCTCGCCCAGCCAATCGTGTGTTGTCCCGACTAAGATTCCCGGGAACATGAGATGCCCAATCAGAATGCCTTGGACGGACTCTTCGAGGATGGGATGGATATGGATGGCCTAGACACAGCGATGCGCTGGTCTCGGCGCCTAACGCCAGCCCGCCCAGCGCTTGAAAGCACGGAGGTCCTCGCAACCTTGTGGATTGGGTAAGATGACGATGCACGTAATCGACACCCGCGAATGTTATTTTCGGCTCGTGCATTGTTTACAGAGACGCAAGTAAACGACGACGCTGATCAAGAAGGTTGGCGCTGTTGGACACTCGGCACTTCTGGCCTAGGTCTATCCCTCCGTCTCGGACGTGACGCCCGCTCATCCTATCTACCGACGACACCTGCATGTTGACATATCGACACTACCTGTACGCGGACCGCTATGCGTGCCCGCCGTGTACAGAGAGGTACGCACAGGTCAGGCTTACTGCACTCTACTCGAGGTGAGGAACATTGGATGGAAGAAGCTTTGAAGAACAAAAAGTTGCCGACCAATGGCAGCTGCCCGGTCGTCTGAAGGCGCTTACTGCTGAGTGAGAGTCAACAGACGAATAATTTACGAACCGACCGGTATTCTCCCTGTCGCCCTCTCTATCTCTCTATCAACTTCTCCATACTGTAGGCGTCAGAGGACTTTCAGTTCATTGTATTCGGGTTGTTCGGCCTCAGGCGCTCCTCGCCCAGTGTAGGTTGAAACAGCTCAGCCACAGCACCGGTCCCCCCCCCCCCCCCCTTACGCTAATGCAGGAACGGCAGACCCCGGAGCCAATCACTGACGAGCGGAAGGGAAACTTATTACGCTTTGGGAAAACCGCAACCCAGGTGCCCCCTTGGGGTGGGTAGGCAAGAAAGTACTCCATACGTCGTGCCTGCTTTCTGGCTCGCGTCTATAGAGCATAGCATGTAAGCCGTTTTGCTTTTGCCAAATGCCCACGGACGACCTCTTGGTGCTGGCAGTCCAGAACATCCTCGGGCTCCGCTTCAATGTCCCGCTGAATCTCCACATCTTTCTACTTCGTGCCCCTGGCCTTGACCCTTTACCCTTCCCCTGTTGCGTCTGTCCAACGTCCACATCACCACCCCCCGGCCCGACTCTGCAAGGAAAAAGCATTGAACCGATATCCGGATGGACCATCCGCTGGTCTGTGTCATACACCTGCTTCGAAGCCCACCCCGATCCTACCATCGGGCCTCGCTGCTCAAGGCTCAGAGCTGCTCCCCTTGCTCAAGGCCTTGTCCATCGACAGGGAGCATGGAACGAAGCCATGCCTTTTCGAGCACAATGAGATGCTGGGGAGGGGGAGGGGTCATCGACACACGTACTTTTCCCCATTGTGACGAAAACTCGTCGGTCTTGTTGCCCAAATCCTTCGCCACTCACTTCTCATCCCCGTTGGCGATGCTCCAACCCTCTCTGGCCAGAGGACCTCCTCCCTTGCCCCCCCTTTTCTTCTGATTCATTCTCCATCAGTTTTGCTCCCTGCAAGCGGCCTTTGCAACCTAGCAAGAAAAGCCTGCCCCTCCTCTGTGCGATCAGACTCTGTTCAAATCGTTCGATTGAGGGCCCAGTTTGGTTGCCACGCCTACCAAACGACATGATCTCGCGCTGGCTATGCTCCTTCCAACTTATCGCCAAGACCATGCGGCTATTGCCAACCGGCCCAGCAACCCATCCGCGAGGAAACAATGAACCAGCAGCAGTCTCGTCGGAAACGTTGCAAACCCGACTCGAGTCTCGGCAACTACTCTTGCCGGCCTGCCATGTTTAGGCGCTTGCCGGCTTGGGTTCGTCTGTAGAAGGGCATGTCGATAGACGTTACGTTACTAGGCCTTCGACAGGCCAAGAACAACTATCAAGTCATTCAACGCGTCTAGACCTGAATGCACATCCAAACGATTCCTTCCGAGGAACGCCTTGTTTCACCACTCCAGCCACCCGAAGTCGGCAAGATCAATTGTGGGCGTCAATCGAAGACAACGGTATAATACCACCTTACCACCTTACCACTCTGGCGATAACGTAACCCTAGCGGTGATGGCTCGCTCTCGCTTCCCTAGCCAACGCTTCTGGACCACCCACTCGGCGGCTCCCATCGCGTAGTGGATCGACAACCTGGAGCGTTTCCCGGTTTGCATTCGGGTTTAGATTTTAAGCATCCTTTTCTATTCGGTGGGTGGCCGAGCTGCTGCACGATGACTGGCGCCATATCGGGACCATGATTCAAGACCATCTGCAATCTCTTGGGAAGAAGCGCTTGCTTGACCGCGCGGCACCATGTGATGACTGCTGACAGGCGCCTCGCTCCGATAACTTACCAGCCACCATGGGGCCTGGCCACCTACCTATCACCACCAAACAGGCTGCAAAGGTCTGTTCATACAGACTCAAGCTGAGACAAGTCGACACTTGATGACTTGGAAGATGGTGGCTTTGAAGAATCGCAAAGAGCCAGGCGGGTAACCCCCGGCGACCTTGGGGCGTTGTGTTGTCGCCTCTCTCTCCTGGCAGCAGCAGCCATGTCTTGAGTCTTGAAGAAGGGTGAGCATCGACAAAACAAAACCGTCGGCACCATGCGAACTCGAGGTTGCTTTGGCACCACCCCAGACCGCCATCTATCCCCGACCAATATGCCGGGAACCCAACAGTTCTTCTTAGCATGACGTCGGCCGACTGCCCCATTCAACGCCCACCAAGCCAAAAAGAGCCGACACAGCCGGGGCCCTATTCCTAATCGGGGACCCTCACCTGAATCTGAGAATATGAGCCATGCCCAAAGCTGCCAGCGATACAACCGTCTCGCTTGCATTCTGAATTCTAGGTGAACCCTTCAATTTCCACTTGCATTTGGCTGAAACAAGACGTCTTGTCGTGCCGGAGCTGTCAACTCTCGAGGAGACCTCTTTGGATATTTACTCCAGACAATCAACGAACAGTGCGCGCCATTGGGGCTCGTGCGGCGCATCTCGAGCAGGCGCCGCGGCGAAGAGGGGGCCATGATGAGGATTGGATCACAGGCGGAAGCGCACACACAGGGACGTGGGCACTGTCTGTAGTAATTGCCCGACTCCAATCATCCCCGCAGACAGCGGCGCGCTCCAACAATGCCCGTTCCTTTCCGCGGACTTTGACCTCTTTCTCCAGTCAGAAAGACAGGCCTCCCCGAACCCTGCGGACGCCTGTCACTGTCAGGGAGCCAGCCTCTATCCTTTCCCTTCTCCCAGCGAAGTATCCGAACAGAGCATGACGGCCGTGCTACTCATCTCGTTGTCGGAGCCGTGGTCGCCGTCGAGATGAAATATTGAAAGTTCAATCAATACTGTCAGCGATTGGGAATTGGAGCTTTCGTGGCCTTTCCCCAGAACGCAAGCTGCCCGGCCCCGCCTGATCGTCGATCATTGAATCCCGCAGATTGGTTCAACGTCTGGTTTTGTCAAAAGGGGAAACCAGGCCATCCAAGAACGGCTTGTTGAAGAGTTGCTAAGTAGAGAAAGGACGCGCGCAATTACGGTTCGGTCCCGATCATGAGATCGCTCGGTCCCATCGACGTGCCCTGGACGCTCATTTCTCGCCATATGGCTGACCAGGTTTCGTTCTGTCTCATTTCCCAAGTCCCACCGAGCTTTCTATTCTCAGCAACCTTCTTTGCCAACGTTGCATTGGTTTCCTCGGCACTTCAAGATCTCCCAAACAAGACGGTTGAAATAGAGGGCCGGTGGTCATCGCTTTTGGTCGTCGTTGGCGCCCCGTTGTCCCCCTCCGCTACCGGGCTTGCCTTTGTCCACCGGCATCCCTTTCGCGGTGGACACTCCGTCCCGAAAACTCAGCACTCCTCCGCGATGGCTTCGACTCCCCCCCCCCCCTGTTGCCGGAGGACAGGCCAGAGGTTCCAGGGGCCGGCACCAGTTTCTCCAACAGTGCAACCCTGACGGTGGTGGCCGGGGTCGTCGCTGATAACCTAAAGCGGAACTAGCTGGCCCGATCCCTGTAACAGGGGTGCGAAATCCCCGAGTCTCCAGTCGTTGTCGACTGGAGACCTCTTGACCGGCACAAACTCACCTTCGACCATGCTGCTCTCAAGCTTGCGGCCTCGCTTCCAAGTTTTTGGACGCGTCGGGCCACCGTAACGATAGCTACACTTTCCAACACAAGTCTCAGCTGTTTCACGCTGCAGATACGAAGTGTTTCCTCTGCAGTTGTGGCTGAGATGGATCTCGTCTTGGGCAAGTTCGCCCCCCAGCTTCATCCCATCACCAAGCACGGTCGAACGACGTGACCAGTGCAACGTCTTTCTCTGTCTCTCCTTATCACTTTGCTGTATGTCGGCGAGTCAAGTGCGTGGTCGCCGGTCGCTTTTCTCGCCCTTTCTCAGAACCTATCAGGGACTAACCTGTTCGTCCCATCAGCTTACATCACGCACTTCGTCCGAACGGGTTGAAAATTCTCCTATGCATCTGACCTCTCTCTCATTGTTTCCACGTCACACCAGGAAAACAACACCCCGTCAAACATGCAGACTGAACACAGGATCGCGTCCTTCATGCAAGCCCGACAGTGACGTTGGATTGGGGCTGTAAAGCTTGTTGGTCGAACCAATTCCCAGGCAGTTCCGCACGCTGGGCCGCCGCTGGCACTAACACGATGCCCAGGGCCTCTTTCAGCATTCTGCGTTTTCATCATCTCCCCTCTCTTTCCCTCCCTCCAACGGTGGAGAGACGTCGATATGGGCCCGACAGAGAGAATGGACGAGTTGTGGTAGCGATGGTTGGGCCGGCCAGTGGGGGTGGGAGTTGGCTTGTTTCACGACACGAGGCTCGCCGATATTGGTCGCGGTATACCCTTCACCCCTCCCACATCGAACACGGGGTGCCGTGTTCTCTCGCGGGGCTTCTCTCGCCTTTTGCAGGTCCGGTGGGCTAAGACAAGGGCTTCCACTTGTTGTCTTCCCTTCCCGCGGGGCTTGAGGAGCTGGCTGTGAAACGAAAGCCTTTTATTTTACTCTGGTTGGCCCTGGTGTGATCGCCACCACGACTCGGTCACCGGCGGCGATCTGCCGCTATGCACGGGGAACTCCCTTGGTTCGGCACCTTCCCCCCCCCCTTTCGGAATTTCACAACTTTAAGGGTGGGGAAACTGGTGTTGATTCGCCCGTTTAGTCTGCGCATTTCTGTGTTGGCGACGGCGTCTTTGAAGTTCATGCGGATGGGACTTTGCACTACGAGTTTCTGCGGACGAGTCTGCGACTGGGAACCTGACACGGATGGGATAGCATTGAGATGCATAGGTGGGCTGGGACGGACGCCTCGGGGGGAGGTACGTCGGCTCGGCTACGCTCGGCGTCCGATCTTTTCGCGATTCCATCTAATCAACTTGTGTCAAGTGGTCCGTACGTCTCGGGCTCGGTCGCCTCGTCGGTGACTCTTTGGGGACGAAGGAGCAAAATTCGTTCGAAGAAAGGGAGGAGAGGGGCTGCAGCTGCAGCTGCAGGTACCCCGTCCGTTTCGAGTGGCTGCGAGAGGCGATTATCCGGCAAGATGGGGATCTGTGGAGGAAGGTGGATGACGAAGAGGAGAATAAGAAACGCTGAATTTTCAAGCAGGCTCGAAAGTGGCGCTGTGTGTGTCTTGGTGCATTGACGTTGGCTGCGGTGTCGCTTCAAGACAGCGGCGCCAACGACAGCGACGACGACGACTCGATAATACGATATGTGGGCATGTCTCTCGTGTCCAGAAGGTGGAGAGATTGCGGCGAGGCGGGGGCCGGAGGCTTCGTTGCATGATGGAAAAGTTCCCTGCATTCGTCAGAATGGGTGTCGATATAAAACCTCTGCCCCGTAGATGCGTAGAGCCAACAGATGTCTCGAAGGGGGGGGGCGAGTGAAGTCGGAGACGCTTCGCTGCCGAGAGCCATTGCCCGGTACCGTGAGGTGGTACCTCACTCTGCAATGCTCTTCGTTTTCGATCTTGGAAAACGTACTTCGTCGGTGCTGCGGATGAGGCCCGGACGGGCTGTCTTGGCCGTCCAGGCTGTGGACTGTTGGTGACGCAGGACTTGGTGCTGGCGTGCATTTTGGGACATGTTATGCCTCGGGATGCTGTCTGATTTTTCTTGATGGGAGGGGAGGTTCCTCATTGTTAAGTGTTTGTTGTCGTCGTCGTCGTCGTGTCTCAAGTCGCCTTGTGTTTTTTTTGTCTCGGTGAACGTCATGTGGGAGGTCCGACGTCAAATTCCGGGGACGGGAGCGAGTCCGCGACAATGTCGGGATGCCCGCTGCGCCGAATCATGCGTTGGCCGCCGACGGGCCTATTGTCGGGCCCGCGATGTCGAACGGGGGAGTCGTTCGGGACTTGGCCCTCCAAGGACGGAAGAAAGACTCCGGCCATCACGGACGGTGGAGGACCCTACTGCTTACCGCCATCTCCAACTTTTCCCCCCTGAGGATCAAACAAAACCCTGCAAGAGTAGGAGGTTCTCACATTCAAGAGAGAGAAGCACAAAAGTCTGGCCAATGAAAGTGCTTTCATCTTTCGATTCGAGTAACTTCGGGGCACTCTCGAAGCTGATGCAGTTGTTTCAATGCGACATGCACAGCTCTCTGGGCCATGCGTCGCTCGAGGGGGGGGGGGGGTATTTTTGCTCAGATAGTAACGTGCATCTAACCTGGCCGTTCGGGCCATCCGAGTCCCGCATATACTGCAAAGTGATGATGCACTCAGGCACTAACTACGCTTGCTTCCATGTCGTTGAGCGGCACATACCGCCCAACAATGATGACCCCCTCGACGAAATCATCCACCGCTCTGCATCCGCTTGAGACGATCTTCGGCGGCCCTCGCCCTCCTCTCGCGGTCAAGCTTCATGCGCATTTCGGGGGTCAGGCCCCTCGCCTCCTCCTCCCGCTTGTCCTGCGCCGTCTTGGTCGACGCGACGGCCGCCAGGGCGCCCGCCCTCTTCTTCCTGTCGTTGTCGACCTTGGGCCCCTCGGCGCGTAGCCTCTCCTCCTCGGCGCGCCTCCTCTCCGTCTCCTTGCTCTCCCTCTCCCTCCTGTCCCGTTCGTCGCGCTTCTCGGCGTCCGCCCTGCTCAGCGGCGCCGGCACCCGCGCGGCGTCCCAGTCCCACTTGTCCTCGCCGAGCTCCGAGCGGGCAACGCGGAAGGCGTCTCTTGTTGACCTGTCGCCCGCGAGGTCGAAGGGGGTCTTGCCGTCCTTGTTGGTCGCCAGTGGCGAGGCGCCGCCGCGCGTGATGAGGCCGAGGACCAGAGGTGCGGCGTTCTGGTGAGCGGCCAAGTGCAGAGGCGTCGGCGCGTGGTAGTTCTGGTCCGGGGGTTGGAAGTGGAAGTCCGGGCTGACATCGTTGCTCCTCAGGTAGGACAACAATGCCGGAAGCTTGGAGCGGCGTATGAAGGCCTGGATCTGCGACGTGTGCAGCAGTGCCGTCTCCTCGGCTTCCGTGAGCTTCGGCTTCGTGGGCTTGGGAGGCGCGGCTTTCGCAGGCGTGGACGGTTCGGGCTTCGGTTTCGCTTCGTCCTCCGGGTTGATCTCCCTGACTTTCAGTCTCGTGAGCTCGATGAACGATCTCATCAGCTCGTTCTGCGTCGCTCTCCGCGTGCTGAAGGGGAACCCCCGCAGCCTCGTGTCGTTGTGCGTCAGAACCTGGCCGTCGTACGGCCCGAATAGCGTGCGCCGGTTCGTTGCGCCCGTCGCTCTGATGAAGAGCAGCTCAGAGGTGTCGAGCAGGCCCTTCCAATCCTGAAGCAGGTTGCGCACATCCTCAACCAAGGCTTGCTCGTTGTACCGACGCAGGCTGGAACCGGCCGAATGGGCATTGCCCTTGGAGTTGTCGTTGGCGGATTGCGAACCGCCCTGCTTGCGACGGGTCGTGTAGCGGTGGAAGGTCTTGTGGGCGAGGACTGTTGCTTCCCTGTTCAGTGCACCGGCCGAAGACTTGTTCTGCCGCGGCGCAAGCGACACCACCATGGCGGCAAAGTGGCCGCCGCCGATCATGCACAGGAAGAAGTGAGGGCCCTTGTAAGCCGCGGGCGGCGGCGCCGAGCCATCCTTTGGCACCTTGGGCGCGGCTATGGGGTCCAACTGCTTCTTCTTGACAATTTCGACAAAGTTCGCTTCGTCCTGAAGCTCGTCGCCCGTGAGTATGGCTCGGTACAGGCCGAAGTAGGTGTTGGGCGGCAGGACAGGGGAAGCGAACCAAATCAGAGGCGGCTTTCCCTTTCCCGACCGCCGCACTGGGTCTTCGTCTCCGTCGTCCCCGCCCGGCGCCGGGGTTCTGTTCCTTTCGGCGAGGGTCGCTTGCTTCTTCAGCAGTGCCGTGAGAGTAGTATCCTTGCGGCCCGTCTCGTCTTCGTCGTCATCCGACTCTTCCGAGTCCGAGCCCGAAAGACTCTCGTCGAGGTCGCCGATCAGCTTCTCAAACTCGATTTCGGACACGGGCTTTGCGCCACGCAGCTTCTGCTTGAGGTTGTAGTGGTGCCAGTCGGACTTTTGATGGCTTCGCTGGTCGAGAACGGACGAGAAGTTCGCTGCACACAGCGAGCAGGCCTGAGAGCCGACGAGATCGGTGCTGGAGGTGTCCTTGGTCGGCTGCGACGTCGGTGTCTCGTCCGGGATCGGGGCATCGGACCTGAGAGAGAGCGTCGTCAGGACTTCGGGTGGGAGGTCGTAGACTGCGACTCGGTTAGCATGCGACGGCGGGGCGCAGAGTGTGGGGTGGTGGCCTTGGGGACGAACCATAGAGCGGCCGCTTGAGGAGATCTGGTGCCGCTTTCGAATCCATCGTGGCCGTTTCTTTGGGCCTCGGTGGGAGTTGTTGTTGTTGTTGTCTCTGGTGCAGCGAGAGATCGAGTGCGATAGTGATAGTGGCCCGTCGTTTGCGCCGGTCGCAATGGTTTAAAGCTCGGGATGGCGGGGCACTTCCACCGGCATGACGAACAGCTCGACTTCGGGGTTGAGTCAGCCGGTGAGTGGTGGGGTGGAATGTGGAGTTAAGCCACACATCTTGTCAAGCGGCAGCCACAGAGCTCCCCACAAAATGTGGCGGTGCTCAAGGGGAGACCAGAAGCTCAAGTCCAGATCACAAAGTGGGGGTTCGTGTGATCCAATGAGACACGGAACCCCAGCAAACCTGGCCGAGGGGTCCTGACAGGGGGCCCTGACGAAGCGAGCTGAAGTGACATGAAATGGCGGTCATCACGTCACCAAGCGTGGACTAGCTAGCTCCAAGTGCCCTCCCTCCCCTCTTGGCTTCGTTGCTTGTTCGTAATTCTTGGCAACGGGAGGGAAACCTCGCAGGTCTTGTTCCGACTGTCATTGGCACCTTGCAACTTTGCTAGGCTGGCTTCTTCCTGCTCTGGCCTCACGAGCCCGCGCTGATTGGGAACTTGGCCTGCGTCAGCGGCCCCCTTGACCGGCTGATATCACGCTGATGATGTAACTCCACCGGTCCATGCGGTCGGTGGTGTATCCGTACCGGTATGATGAATCGCGACTCCCCAACCCAGTCCCAACCCAGTCCCAATCCAGGCGGCTCCTGCCAAGACGGTTTTTGGACAGGCAAGCAGGTGCTACACTGCTAGCCTGCGTCTGAGCCACTGCTGTATCTCTCCCTCTCTCGACAAACCCCGCTTTGGTGACGGTTCTCTGTGTCTTCTTCGGACCGCTCGTGTGACATTTCCTTTACTACAAGTAGCCAAGCCCATCCCTCTTCTTGCTAGCTGAGCTTCTCTTCCATCTGCTGCATCCAATCCTCTACAATAATCCTCACACTACCAACTTCCTCTTCCTTTCCCCATTATAACCCTCACCAGACCCCATTACTCAACACCCATACCATCATTCATCATGGATTTCGTCAAGAACCTTACTGGAGATAACAACAACAACAACGCCGCCTCTTCTTCGGCAGGCCAGACCGAGAAGAAGGAGTCCGGCGGCTTTATGGACAAGATCAACGGCATGGCCGGCGGCGGTCCCGAGAGCGAGAAGCAGGAAGATGGTGTTGACAAGGGTACGCGTTCTTCTCCCTCACCGAAACTCCTTAGCCTCGTCGCACAGAGATACTGATCTAGTTACACAGCCGTCGACTTCGTCCAAGAAAAGTTCCTCGGCCAAGGTGCTCAGAACAACGAGAGCGCTGCCGAGCAGGCCAAGGATGAGCAGATTTCCGACTTCGTCCGCCGCCAGGTATCAAGCACCACCGGCAAGGAAATCCCCATCGAGGACAAGGACAAGAAGTACGGCATGTAAATGCTGTACTACTCTGCAAACGACGTATCCGTTGGGGAGGGCAGTCGACTTTTCGACCTCATGATTGTACAGCCTGGAAGTTGGCAGCTCGGCGACATGGATTCGGCTAATGGCGGTGATGAACCCAATGCACCCGAAAGAGGGCCCTGGAATGGGACCTTCAACTAGTATACCTAGTAGCACCTACAATAATGACGACGTTGACGGTTTTCAAATCAAGCCATTGTGCCTACGTATGTGTGCAATGTTGTTCTCGCAAATTGCAATTCTACAGCATGAACACGTCAAGATGCAATACACCATCTCGAGTCACACAATGCTTGTTCGTGTCGCCGAGTCTTCAACAGTCCAAAGTTGGTTCTTGTTGTTCAGTCCGAATGTTGTCTCCGATTACAAAGAGCCTGGTTGAATATTCGTGATCGCATTGTTAAGGGACGAACCTTTGTTCACGGTGTCGTCTTTCCGTCTTCAGAACAATGGTATTGGTCAAATCCATATTCCATCCTACCGGACATTGTTCCCCCTTCACATCTATCCAACGCCGAGTATAATACCAGCCTTGGAGACCCGACAGACCAACGTTCGCCTTGTCATCAGCATCGGTTACTTATCCATTGTATCATTTCTTCAACTGTGATAGTCTAAGTCCACTACCAGCTCAGACCAGAAACCACTAGAAGGCAGGTTCCTTCATTCAACCTTCTACTAACATTACCTAGGAAGCGACTGATCATCTCTCACGCTCGCAAACATGTGCTTCACTCGGAAGCTAGTCTTCACCGTCTGCGCTCACTACACCGTACAGCTCGTCGAGTGCGAAAAGTTCCACAACAACCCCGACAAGACCGGACGCCACGCCTGCATTTCACCCCTTTGCCAGCACTCGCAGTCCCTGGTTACCATTCTCGGCTTCTGTGGCGCGTGCAAAGACGCCTACACCGGTCTCAAAGTCGCCAAAATCAACGCTTCCCAAATCCTGTGGAACTTCTGGTGTTTCAAGGCGGCCCAGAAATGGAACTGCGCTGTCGACCCATCCCGCGTACCCGTTGCGGCCCTCACGAGCCCGGCGAAGACTCTGCACAAGTCATGGTTTGGCTACGTGAGAACCTACAAGGAGGTGAGCTTGGATATGATCATGGCTGTGTCGGTTCAGTCGCTGCTGGACGCGTTCGGCCAGCCTGTCAGGGCGACGCTCTGTACTATGTGCCGGGCGAACCACTACATGGACCTCAATAGGATCGCGGTCGGCATGGCAGAGGCCACAATCAGCTGGGCTCATGGCCTTGGATATCCCGAGGCAGTCTTCGAGTCATACCAGACCCATCACCACCACAGCACCGAAGAAGTGGGTATTGCGGCGGCTTCCGGAGACCAGCTTCCTACTACTCGGCATCAACCTCCGGTGCAGCAGGCTCGGCAGAAGCAGCCCGCCATGTCATCAGTGTCCGATAATAAAGTCATCCCGAGACGCTCCCCCGCCGGGGACCCGGCACGCCATACGAAACGTCTCAACGCGAAGGCGCGGAGGGATGCGGTTATCCAGGAGCGTGGGGATATGCTCGAGACTCTCGAAGCCGGGCACGATGGACGGATGGCGGAGCTCCAAGCACGGGTTGACCTGAATGATAGGCGCGTCTCTCCAGACACCTGGATGATGAGAACATTCGGCGCGCCTGACCCTCACAGTCCTTCCAGATCCGCAGACCAGAACACAAACAACCGCTCCGGCACTTCTAGAGTTCTGTTCTCGCAGACGTCGCCGTATTCTAGCCCTTCTGGTGGAGAGTTTGAGGGCTTCAGCGGTGCTTGGGAGCATGAGCAAGACGATGCGCAGGCGAACAACAACCCGAAACCCAGTTGGCCAGTCCGAAGAGCCAACAAACGCCTTCGATACCCAGCCCACACGAATGACAATGTGATCGGTGAGTATGACGATGCTCTGTTCGAGCAGCTTCAGGCTCGGCGGTCACAGTACGGTGAGATAGTGGACCCCGACGACATGTCTTTGGACGAGGGGCCGGACCCCGGAGCGAGGTTCTCCTTCGTGCCGTCACCCCCAAGTCACTTTGTTGGAGAGGTCCGCAGAGTGCGTCGTGATACAGACGATCTTGCTGATGGGCAGGGGCAAAGTACCTCAGACGACATGGTCGATGAGCACATCGACTTCTACCTCGACGACGACTCCGTTTCTGTTACCGGGCGAGTCCGCCCCTTGACGTACGTCTCCCCAGAAAGCTCGCGTGATGGCTCCAACACTTCATCTCCACGCCCTCCCTCGCCCCTGAGCCCTCGCCACAACGCGGCTGCATTGCCGGGTATACCCCCCGTATCTCCCCTTACTTTCTCTTCGGAGTTTAGTTTCATGGCCGACCGAGCAGACCGCTCCGGCACCTCGTCCTATAGGAAAAGCCTGCCATCCGACACATCGCACTCTGGGCGCTCCACGGACACTGCGGGTCCGGCTTTGAAGGGCGGTCTGGGCGAAGACACATTCGGCCCCCTTTCCCGGAAGTCGTCGGGAGTCGCTCCACTTCTAGGGCCGGAGATCCGGGGAGTCGCGCCGCCGCGCCCCCCACGTAACCCGAAGCTTTGTGTCACGCATGGCGCTGCGACGCAGACTGGGTGCCGCGGGTGTCAAGCTGGCGCGTTGCAGGAGGTTGCCTTGAGACCTGGGACGCGTGTGAAGCAGCTCGAGCCCGAGCAGTTCTAAGGTGAGGTTTGTTCCTAGGTAAGTGGTTCTCCCGGGGTTTGATAAAGTGCATGGTCACGTTTTGGGGTTGTTCTGGGTGGAAGGGGGGGACAGTGAGCTTGGGAAGAATGATGCCGAGCGTATTGGGCGTACCTCTCGGGGGTGTTGGATGTAAGCCCACACGTTTAGTCCGTCTCTAACAAGAAGGATGCCAGACAATCCATGTCATGTTGAGTTTTGCCTGCTCGGTCTGAAGCACACGCATGTTTACCAGCTAGAATACTCATGAGTCCGTCATCCCAGCCTTCGACTAAGTGAGAAAGGCGGCTGGATCAACGTCAGGTCACCAATTTAACTTCACGGCCAGGACCGAATGCAGCTCTAGTCGCCATGGGCTGAGAAGACACCTGTCGAGACTATGTCAATTGTCACGGATCTAGTCGCGATGGCTTCAACAGCCGAGATATGGACCATCTTCTCGGGGAACGACGCTGTTGACGCCCGAAGTGGTCCGATGATGCCTTGGCGGTGGCCGTGAATACATCCAAGCCTCTGTGTGGGAAACGGGCCTGTCGGTTCTCAAAATTGAAGCCGCCATCTCACGGAAACCTTCACAGAGAGACGCCGCTCCCAGCTTCCGCGATCGTTTACCTACTACGTACGACCGGGCCGAGGCTGGGAGAAGTCGATAGACGCAGCTTGCGAGGGGGCGATGGACCTCACCTCGCGTCCAAGACGAAGACAAATCTTGGAGAGTCCAACGAGCGAGGTCACTCACTGGGGCATGCATGGCTAAACAAACGACGCGAAGGGACGAAGAGTCTCGTCACAACAACCCAGGAAAGTTTTATTCCGAGGCAAAACACACCCTCCCAGTTTGATGCTCACGTTCAACCGGGGGGGATGTGATTACACACCCGGTGCTGTGCTCGCCCATCGGACCATGGGTTGGAAAATGTCCGCCCAGATTCCATCGACGAAGTTGAGATCCAGCACACCTCTCTACACTCCCGAGACGTCGATGGCCGTTGACGAGGCTTCTATGCTGCTCACCAACGGGCTCCTCGTCGAGTCGTCCTGGGAACGGGATCCCCATCGGTTTAACACGTCTATCCACCCATCCCTCCCTCTACATGGCCACGGCGTATTCACACACCAACCGTCCCCTTCCCCCTTTTTGATTCTCTGCGGTCAGTCTCGGCGCCTCGGATCAGACGCGTACTACATGCTCTCAGAGCCCCTTCCAAATGTGCTCCCGTCTGTGGAAAACCAGTCTTCGTAGAACAACCGTTCGCCAGAGAGGGGAGGTCACGAACGTGACTCGCCATTGTCAAACCCGGGGACAGTACTTCCAAGTCTCGAAAGACGAGAACCAGCGAGCTCCACGTCCTCGGGCGACGGGAACCATCTCGCCAAGACTCGAGCAGAGCCAGGGCGTACATGGCGTTGCAATACGACACCCGGGCGATGTAGCAGGGTGTGTTTGAATACTACTAGTATCAATCAATGCGAGAGGGGGACCCTCGGCTGACTTCTCCATCTTGACCTGCCCGGAAAGATGGCAGACATCATCCTTCTCGGGCTGGGCAATATTGATACCGGGCGTGGGATAAGTCCCGAGCAACGATTCGTAGAGCTATAGCTGGCTGTCTTCCTTTCGCAGAAGAAGCTCGGTGTCTCAACGAAGTCAACCACACTCATCCGCCGTCGAAACCCAGGACCACCACCACCACCACCACCGACGAAACACGCGGAGAACGAGCGTATATCGCAGCTTTCGACCTCCTTCCTCGACGCCGACTCTTCGTCGTCTCGAATTCATAATGCCGCCATGCCATGTTGGGCCGCCGGCACAACCCCAAGGGGACTGACCGGCTCCGTCGTCTGCCTCTTCCATGTCCGACGCGTCTTTCCAGAGGCCAGGGGCCCTGCAAACGCGTCGCTCCACCCGCAGATAATCGGAACCGCGTCTCCCATGTCAATCTTCACTCCCACCGGCCACGGGACCCTTCCCCCCTCCCCCCTCCCCCCCCCCCCTTGATCCTTCTCCTTCTTCCTGTTCTTCGATGCTTCTCCTTCAGCAAGCCCCCCCCTCTCGACGTAGCATCGGCACCAAAGGTATCATTGTCAACCCACTCTGGCGCTCCCAACGTAGCCGGTGGCCGTTCCACACCAGCGGCTTTCTGCCCGCCTAGGGTTTCAATACAACTCGCCTGCTATTGATTTCTAAATAAGAGAGCGAAAGGAGTGTCCACTCCCAATGAACCCTCTCCAAGATTGGGCCGGTATTCCCCAACGGGTTTCTCGACAACAGCACCCTTGAGCATGCTCTGTCGAGAGCTTTCGAAAGGAGCGGATCCCCCCCCTCACTTACGTGGAGATTGGAGAAGACGGACAGGGTTTTTGCGCAGCTGGGACTCGGGAAACCTCATCCCAGAACCGGCATGGATATCCATGCCAAGATGCTATCTCCCTCTCTTTCGCGCTGTCAAATGTTCCCTGAACTACTCTGGACACACCGTGGCCCCCGCCGCACCTTGCCTGTTTGCCTGCCTGCCTGCCTGCCTGTCTTTCTGCCTGAGCCTTGCCCTGCTTTCCGGCCCCCCCTTTCCATTGCGTAAATATAGTGGGACAATGGCCCGCCGATGCCACTGCATGATGCAGGGGGAAGTTGGAGCGAGGAGTCCTCCGCGCCGGCACCCTCCTCACCTCGTTTGCGCCCACCCATGGCATGGCTACATGCTAACCTTCAGTCAGTCGGCACAGAATCGACGCACACTCGTCAGGGGGGGGGGGGGGGGCTTCGGGGTCCTGCTCCTAAATGGCGGACTCTGGCGGACTCGAGTGGATGATGGGATTCTGGGCTGCTCCCATCCGGCCAAAGACCGGGGCTCATGGCGACAAGAGCAGAGAGGCGCCGTCGTTGCACAACGCGTCTTCTTCCCCAACCGGCACAGGTCAACAGCCCATCTAGACATGTAGGAGCGCTGGTGGCCATCGCTACGTCGACTGGCAAGTACACTACACAGAGTACTCGCGGACGGTCGGGCGCGAGAGTGCGACGTGATAGTAGGAGATGCAAAACAAGTGTCGTCGGCAATGGCTGCGGTCGGTTCTTGACGATATCACGCTCGCTGATGATATCAGAAACCGAGGAAAGAACCTATGAGCTTGGCGAGACGCGTGAACCCCCCCGAATTTCCCGTATTACGCGAGAGAGATACATACGCGTTAGTGACTCCAAGTCCTCTTTATCGTCTCCACTCGGTGCCTCGTTCACGAGCAGCAGCCGAGATTTACCTTTTCTCTTTGTTCGTCTCAGTTGACCACTCCCGAAGAACGGAGAGTTGGGGGGAGAGGGGCAAGAAAACACGCATGTGGAAACCCCCCGAAATGGAACCTGTCCTTGAGCCCGGCGTGGTTTCCTTGGCGTGTGCAGATGCTGCAGGAGTATGACATATGCACATCACGGTACGGATAGACAACAGTGACCGATGAACATCGAAACTGGTCTGGGATGCCTCACTACGCGTCTCTCGGATGCGCCATCAGACAAATTGCCATCAGAACGCAAGCCCGTCAGAATACATCCCCACGACAAGGGTGGGATATCTTGATACAGCACCCACAAACGGTGTCGATGTCTTATTGACCGGCCGTTTGTCTTGGATCAAAGTCCAGTTGTATGCCCGCCACTCGCCAACGTCAGCATTATGTCAAGTGGTATAGCCGTCGCGGCTCGTCGTCTCAGAGCAGCAAACCCCCCCCCCCCCCCCCCCCCAAAAAAAAGATTGTCAGACTCGCACTGATAGAACTGTGTCAAATTGCGCCGAGATGGGTCGCTGGCCATGGCCGAGAGATCGCCTGGCGTCTCCTAGGCTGTAAGTGCAACGGGTCAAGACGAAACAGTCTCCAGTGTCTTTCAGAAAAGCAAACCATGAGAGAGACGAGCAGCTGTGCTTGCTTTTTTATCCCTCGTCCACTTCTCCATCCACTTCACACCAGGCCCAGATCCGCGTTGTCGACTCACAGGATTCCGCGGGCGAGTTCTTGGCTTCAATGTGGTGAGTATGAAAAATAGCGTCCATCTGTAAGAAGAGATCCAATCCATCTCAGACTCCGACTTGATGCGTCGTCCTCTGTGAGACCGAGACCCCGCTGCATCGACGCAGTTTGCATGTAACAAGGGTCGCACTCACGAGCGAATGGCCCAACATGTCAAGAGGGTGTTGACGTGACGCGTTTGCTTCGGAGCCGGGGGAGGGGGTGGGCTTCCGTGTGGAGTGTTGACCTGAACCAAGCCCGTACGTAGGCTTCAACAGTCGCGTTTTGGACCAGCTCTTGATATAATATAGACTTTGAGCTGATGAGGCTTGCTGCAGCTCATATGAGACCATCGACCAGATGCTTCTTTGAAAGGCGAACGTCGTCAAAACTTCTCAGGGTTGAGTCCGGGGCCCAGACGCGGGCGGCATGGCTTGCAAGGATGCCGAGGCACTCTCAGAGCGCGAAGCGTTCGGGATGAATGCTGCAGCACAATCTGTGAATGGATGCAATACCCGTAGGACTTTGGGGAAACAGGACAAGGGGAGTAAGGCCATGGTTTCTCCTCTGTCCCCCCCTCCCTGGCCTTGCCTTGCCGCAGTCTCCAGTGTGGTGAGGATTTGCGATCCTTGTCATGCCTGCAATGCGCGCTGCACTGATGCTGCATATCTCCAAGTTTCCGAATGTGCAAAAGCTCCACTGGGAGAAAATGAGATTGGGGAGGAGCCAGACCCAACTAACCTTTTCTGAGCGACAGGGTGTTGTCCTTTACCGACAGATGGGCCCGCTACGGGATCCATCAGAATCCCAGTCAACGCGTCGAGCGGTGCAACTCCTGTCCAGTGAGTCGGATGCGCATATGTGGAGGTTAAGGAGTTGGATCATGGACAAGCATGGGCTCATACCGCTCCGCGATGTCGTGTTGAACCTGAACCTGACAAGCCGAGACCGAAAGCGGCAATAGCCATTGTGCTAGCTGGGCTGGCCACCCGTCATCGTTAGCCGTTGACCGGTGGAACTTAACGTACACTTGTCTGGCAGCCAACGTGGCAGAAATGACGTTGCAGAAGAAAAAGACGTTATCGGCCGCGGATAGCTCTGTCTGTTTTGTACTCTATACCGCGATGCCGTAAAGGGAGAGTGCCCATGTGTGTCTGGAATGACATGGCTGGCGCCAGCCTTGACGAGGGGGAGGGGAGGGGCTTGATGGCACACAGATGGGCTTGTGGTGTATCTGTAATTCCTCCTCCATATGTGCCGCAGCGCCTGATTGGATTGGAGGGGACGGTGGCGGCCTGGCCTCAGAATCGTGACGCTCTTGTGGATCTGCGATGGCACTGTGACTTCGCTGTGTAGTAATCCGAGCGCCCGCTCATGGCGCTAGTGGCTCTCGCTTTGCTTCCTGCAATGTGCGCTTTGCGCTTTGCGCGCGCTTTGCCGCAGCGTTGCCGTGACCTAACGAGTGTCGGGAACTGCGAGGGCAAACAAGAGGTCGAGAGGACGGGCGGAAGCACCGCCTGCCGAATTACCGCCCTCGTTGCCTTGCTTTACCAGGCAGGAAATGGCAGTCGGCGAGAACGCCGGGGACGCGCCGCCTCCAACGCGGAGATTCGAGGTGGTTGAAAACATGTTTAGTTGGCCCTTGCCCAACGCTGCAGCATCTTGGGGCCCAAATGCCCTGCGGGCGGGTACCTGGCCGGACCGGGTAGCTTCTCGAGCTCAGGGTAGCTCGAGAACCCAGCAAGGCCCCCTTGGGGTGCATCTCGCCCACGTCTGCCCGAAGAGAACGTAAGGTACTGTGGTAAGCTGCTGGGCCCGTTCTTGCTCATGCTCCCCAGGTTGTGTGTCCTGTAACCGTCTCGCAGCCAGAGGGCCGGGTCTGTTCTATACCAGTACATCCATCCTCGTCGTGACCGCTGTACGTTTTAGCTCACTGGCAAGGGAAGCAGCAGTTCATCTTGACGAAGGTGAGACCCGTTTGTTCAAGCTTCGCGGGGGCTGCCAGGTTTCTCTAGAATGCAGGCTGTCAACGAGGTTAGTGTAGAGAAGCCCCCCTTGTCTAGCCCGGTGCTCCCTCTACACCGTCCAAACGGGTAGCCCATGCTGGACAACGCCCCTTGGACGCCCCTTGGACGCCCACCCGCGGCAGCCACGCCCACTTCCCAGGGCCGCCCACAGGCTACAGCCGGGGCCGCTCGTACCCCCTTGTTTGCCCAGTCTAATGACCTCTGGGGCCCCTGGTACTGCCGTCCGCGGTAGCGAGAGCTCGCTGTGTACCATACTAGTTTCGGACCATGGCTGAATTGGAAAGAGACGGCTTGGGGCGTCAGTAGGCGGTTCCCGGACGTGTCAGGGACCCTTCAAACGATGTGGCGCTCGCGAACCAACAAGGAAGAGATTGCAAGGCAGTTCTGAGGTACTGGGTACTGGACAATTCTCTTGTGCCCAGGTCAAATCCGGACTTGGGAAAAGCCATGGGGTCTGAATTGTAAGGTCGAACAAGACGCAAGTAGCGGCGCAGTGACTCCTGAGTCCATCGTGTTGATTAGTTGGCCTAGTTGCGAATGCGTCGCAGGCCAAGGACTTGGATGTGGTGCCGACCAATCCTCATTTCTCTGTGAGCTGGGGAGCGTGGACTGGACTACAGGCAGCCCAACATCGTGGGTTGCGAAACGAAGGTTGAACGTAAGTATTGTACGATGGTATAGCATGGCGGCGACTGCCAAATGCACTACACAGTACGGACGGACAGTTGTACTCACTCACAAGATCAGTTCCTGAAAGAGCACGGGCTCGTACAGTGAAGGCCGATTCTATGTGTTCGTGGCCGCACCGATCATCCCGATCCCGCGTCGAACAACCAGAGAAAGAGACAACGCCGACGGGTCGAGCCATCCACGGGTTCCAGGAGCTCAGGACAAGGTTGAGGCATGAGAATGGAAACAAGGTTGAGACCTGGAAGATTGGCTGTGCGACACCACTATTGAAGGAACCCAATCGAGGTAGACACAAGGTAGGTAGGTATGCAGCAGGGAAGCAGGATGAACGATCCACGTGCACCCAAGGCGCTGTTGAACCCCATGTTTAACGACGTATGGGTGTGGTTAAGACCAAGTAAGTATGATTGGATTGACTGATGGAATCTCGATTGGTGAACCGATGGCTGACGACATGCGAAAGAAAGATGGGAGATGGACGACGATGAGATAAAAGTAGAATATACGATACTGGTCAAGGTAACAAGGATCTGTCACTGTTTGCTGCGCCGCGCTGCGCTGCACTTTTCCTGCCGGCTCCTGCCCAAGAAGTTGAAGAAGTTGAGGAAGTCCCGACAGAGTATTGAGAGTATCGATCCAGGCACCGACCGACTGCTCCTTCTTCTTTTTCTTCTTTGGGTTCGTACGCCCAAAGCCTATTGCCACATTGGTTCAGTTCATTTTTTCCTTGCTTCACCACGCATCGCCCAATTCAAGTTTTCAACCACCACTACCCATCAGAGTCTGCATGCATATGCATCACATACGAGCACACCAACAATTACACCAACAGACACGGACACACACGCACACGGGGCGGCGGCCACCCGGCCTGTATCTGGCTTCCAGCTCCAAACACCCCTTTCGTCATACCCAGGTTGCCCTTTCGATTTGTTTTAGGCAAATCCCCTCCATCGTCAGAGCAAGTCACAATCGGCGACTCGGTGTCATTTCGGACGGCCTTGCCTCTCTCTGATGGACGACATTTGGACACTAGTGTCTGGACACACAGCCGCCTAGAAAAAGAAAGGCGGGATGGCGGTAGTCAGATGCTGCAAAAAGACCACCAATGACATTTCGAGTCTGCCGAGGACCCAGCTCCGATGTTGAACGGGGTTTGTCCACTCGGTCTCGCTTCTTCTGCCACCGATGCTCATCGGACGAATTCCGTGGCGTGGCGTGGCGTGTGGCAGCCGGCACCTTTCCCTCAGAAACTCTGCATCGCCACCAATGCATCAGAGACACGGCATATCGTAGAGCTTGACCTGTGGCTTCTTTTTTGCTGCGCGTTGAAGGACCGCAGTAGATCATGAGTGTTCTGTCAGGTCGTACCGGTCGCCTGGCTGGACGCTAACTAGGTAGCAGGGAATCTTAAACCCAGTCTCCGTATTGCAAGTGGCAATTGGGACCGGCGCAGCACACGTATAGTGGGAGGATTAGGGCAAAATGCAGCTCTCCTACTGACATGACGAAAGTGCACAAACGACCTCATGTGATGACGGTACGAGAACACCGAACACCGACTATGATGGCTTGCGTGGAGCCAACATGTCTTTGTTTGCCGGCACCACATCCTGTCGCCTCGAAGGGTCCGACGCGCCCCCTCCACCAGTCACCAGCCACCAGCCACCCGCGAGACACCCCATCCTCAACGCAAGACAGACCTTGTCGATGCTACTACGCCGATGGAAAAGGCGATTGGCGATAACCGTGTCAAAGCAGGCCCGGACAACTTTGACTCCCGCCTTCTGATCTGCTTCGTTAGCTCCACAAGACTCTGACACGGTTGTACTATGTATGATATAGTTCCGTCAGCGACGCGACCCAGCGCCAGGCGGCATTACCTATGTCCAATTTCACCTGGCGGTCAGCAGTTGAGCGGTACACACGAGATGATCGGGTAACTCCGCTCCCTGCCTGGAACGCACCGCTTTCTACGCCTCGTTCTTTCGAGAGGCAGACTTGTGACCGAATCGAGGACTTGGCCGGTATGGACGACCGGCCGCACAGCAAGGCGCCCGTGGTATCCGTGGTCTCGACACTGGTAGCGCGCGGTGGCAGAGACCGTGCGCTCGAGGTGCAAACTTGCGACGGACAAGTCAGGCCCGCCGCCCCCCAACCTTCCCTCCACCCTTCGAGCCCGCGCCAACGGCGTAACGCCCTCCCGTGCCCACCAGACACCGTGACCGATAGATAGCCTATCGGTTTCTTGCCGCCTAGAGAGTCAGCAATTTTTTTTCTTCATTTTCCGTTCATCAAGCTTCGTCTGCAGTCCGACGTCAGTGGCTTTTCCGGTAGAAAACCGACGCACACGCAGCCTGGAGCTTACTATGACCAGGGGCGCCTACTCAAACAGCAAGAAGATACCGATACCGACGCTGGAGAAGGTTGTCTCCATACCTCTGTCCAAGACCTCGGACGGCATTCATTGCACATTAGATACGCAGAACGGCGTTCTCCGTCGCCAACCTGTCGCTTAACTGCAAGCTCCAGCCCATCCTGCCACTAGTCAGTACAGTGGATGGATCCATTCGAGGCTTGACACAACCGACTGGCTAGCGTCTGCAGACCAAAGTACCAAAGTACGTAGGCTAATTACCCCGAGCTCCAAGTTGCAGCACGTTAGTGCACTCTGGCAGGCTCCACTATCTCCTGTCACTTTTCGAACCGGCTTGCGAGCCGTTGCAAGACCCATACAGACCCATGTCCCAAGGAAGAAGCAACGCAACAAGAAACGCGGCGCAGAGGGGCAATCAGCTCGTTGCGTTTCCTAGGCTCGATGACCAGAGACCCACGAGTCCACGGCCGGTGATGGCGGCTGCTTGTTTCGGTTCCTGAGATCGAGACATTCTTCCAGAGCGCTACTGTTCAAAAGACGTCTTTATACGCAAAAGTCGACCCAGGTGTGTGAGGTCGGTGAGCAAGCAACACCCGCCACTTGCCCTGTGTCCAACATGGCAAGCCACAAAAGGTACTGCCGTCCAGGGTCTCTCATCCAGGAACATGGGAGAGGACAGAGCTGCCGTCGAGCTCTAGCTAGAGCCAACTAGAAGAACAGGGTATCGGGCTCGCCCTAGTCCACGCCCATCAAACCCCCCCCCCCCTGGGCTCGGGGCGTGCCTGGGTTCCCGACTGGCGCGCCTGGGTGGCCTAACAGTCTGTCCAAGGTCTTTGGAGGTAGATGGTAGACCCGTATACCTAGGGACACTAGTACACTGCGGAAGAGCGGGTTGCAGGGGGTTCGGGCAGCACACCCTTTTGCAATGAATGCCCTTGCCCTTTCCTCCTTCTCTTGTGGCCGATCTTCTTGGCCTTTGGCCCAGGCTTACTGAGTACGAATACAGATGCACTAGATGGCTAGATGGTTGCTGGCTTTTCAGGTCGCAGGTGCTCTCCCACATCTTGTGGCACCCCCATGCTAGTGTACAGGTACTTATCCCCCTCCCTCTAAAGCACAAGTAATAATATAGCTCTGCCCTAGGGCGCTCCCAGCCTGACGGTGCCGTTATCCTTGTCTCCCGCACCGCATCGTACCGCTCACGAACCGTCAACCGTTGTAAGTGTGTCCGTAGATGCGGGCTCGAGAACCAGCTTGGTGGTACGAAGTGGTGTACAGGTGCGGTCTGCAGATGGCCGCGACAACTAACTGCCTGGGCCAGAGTATCCGGTGTGAAGGAAGCCACCGGGCAGCACTTGAAGTAACTGCTAGTGGCTGTTTGGCATCCCATCTGGGTGTCCGCAGTCTCCTTCCAGCGGATGCAGGGCTGACAAATCGCTGCAGGTCTGCAATTGCTTCCGCCATCGCGCCGGCATGGAAAGAGGGACGGGGATAGCTGTGCCTTGCCCTTGCCCTTGCCCTTGCCTTGGCGACTGAGCGAGTGTCTTGCACCCGTGTCTTGCATTGACAATAGCGGCAACCTGCCGGCAGCGGAAAGTGTTGGTGCCTCGGACCAACCGTATGTCACTGAGCTGATATTGGGTTGGGCTACTCGCGAAGTAAACAGCCCGAAGCCTCGTATGTAGGTATGTACACGCACGTGTAGACCATTATTAGGTAAGGAAGATTCGGAGGGTGTCTGGGTGCTGAGTGGTTTCCCCTCCCGAGCCCCGTCTTATGTTGAAGGATCTCGTACTGATCCAGCGTTTCTTCTCGTCGTCCAGTACTCGCCGCGATTCAGCCGAGCTACCTGGCTCCAGAAGTCATCAGGTTCTATCCAGTATAGAGTATTCAGAGCATCCTTGGTACGCAGAGTGTCTAGATGGCATGAGGTTGATGTTGCTGACTACAAGCCGCCCGCCTGCCCCCCCCCCCCCCCCCCCCCCCTCCCCGGTCGAGAAAGTACGTGTCCCACGTGCTGCAATGGCTGCGATCCAGTGCCACTGCGGTGCCTGTCCCATCGTGACTTCCATGCCTTTTTTGCTGCCAATCCCAGCAGGACCACGCCCACGATCTCTAGCTCTTGCCCTGCCCTGACCTGTCCCTTCCTGGCACCTGCCTTGCCTTGCCACGCCGCGTCCTCTGCTTCCCTGCCTGGTCTTCCCGCTGACCCCCGTTCCCTTCCTGTCCCTTCCCCTGCCTGCACGAGGGCCTAGCCTCATCCAACCTGACACGAACTTGACAACAACGTCAACGTCAACGTCAAAATCAACATCAACACTAACATCAGAGCCGCACGCTTTGTCTTGCGAGTTGGCGGCGACGTCTGATGCCACATCGCCTCCAGAATACTTGCCGACAACTTCAGTTGAACAGACCAACCCCGCCCCACTTCCACGCCCAGTCTTCATATTCTTTCGCGAGGCTATCCTCAAACACGACGGCATCACCCATAACTCACCGGACAAACCTTGTCCGCCCCGGTTGACGATTGCCCGACTCGTCCGACTTGGTCACGTCGCATACACTTTATACCAGTACTACGTACGGAGTACGGATACCATACCTTCCTACCTACTTTCTTACCATATGGATACGCCCAGATGCGAACACCCGAGCGGCGCATCCCTGACTCAGCCCTCTTACTTCACCCCCTCTTTCTTCACCCCTCTTTTGAGACGACTCATGACGAAACGAAAAGAAAGGCGAGCCGACGTGCCAGCCCCTCTGCTGAAACACATTTTATCCGTATCCGGGTCATATCTTCAGGCGACCTCGACTCGGACTTCAATCACACCATTCCTCCGCGTGATTCGCGCTGACTCTCGCAAGCCACACAACTTCAGACGGCGTCATCGCAACTCCAACCTTCTGCCTGACCCGAGTCAACGCCATTTACCGGAGACGCTCTGCTTCCCTAGCTGCCGACTGCCGCCGACGTTGCTTGGGCAGGCATCTAGCAAGATGTTGAAGCAACCGTCCATGCGTGTTGGAAGACCTCGCGACCACACCCTCCCACACGCCACAGGAGCCCGATGCCATTTTGCTACCTTGACAGACTCGCCATCTTCTCAGCTCGTGTTCTTCTCCATCGGTTGGCCGTGCTCTTTTTGAACGTGCTCGTCAAGTGTTCGATACCGCGAGGCGCGTGGCCAAGATCGCTGCTGCTGTCATGATTGATGCGATGCTTGATTCTGACGATTGAGCAACAAGCCTGACATCATACCAGAGTCTTCCGCCATCACCCGTGCGCACTCTGTGTGTCGCCTTCTCGAGATTTGACTATTGCACACTAGGCATCCGTACATGGCCAATGTCGTACACGTACAGCATGTTATCCCACCCGGGTTGCTGGGCGCTTTCCTCAAGCCAGCTTCCTAACTCCTGCGTGACTCTAGGCAGGGACGCCATTGGGCTCTTCTAGCATCGCGGCGATCAGAGTCACAGGGACACGCTTCCGCCTACAGCGGCGGCGAGCCGAGAACCCAACAATCTGGGAGTAAGATCACACACAAAACATCACCGCAGCGCGGCAGATGGCTATATCTGCGTGAAGATGTTCTTCTCTTCACACCGCACAGCGCGTACCGCATCCAATCATCAGGGGCCAGGGAAGCCCCAGCAAGAATTTCCGCAACAACATGCCGCTCCACGATGGGACCTGGTGCTGCGAAGCACGCTATCTTGGGCAGTACCTGTCGAGTCGTCATGTAATCCAAGTCATACCCTCATAACTTACCTTTTGACCGCTGTCGGCGGTTTCTCGTCATCATTGATGGGCTTGGGTCAACCCATGAGCAACACGAGATTCTACCACAGCGACCACGCAGTGTCATCAGCCGCATATTGGGCGGCCAGATTCAGCTTGTTGTGTCACGATTCAGCGGTAGTGAGGTACGCATACCCCATCTCGGGTCGAAAAAAAGAAGAAGGAAAGAAACCCCCACGACGTCTGAGCACCCCTCGTGGTTCTCCGAGGTTGGTGTCGTCCGTACCCCCCCGTGCACCCTTGCCCCCATTCCTCTGGGGTGCAACGCTCGGGTGACCAGGGTATTTCCGTGTGCGAGCAAGGGTTGACCTTTGCTAACGGCGACCGGTGATTCTTTGACAGGCAACGCTCCACCAGACTACCTCAAGCGTCTTCATGCCCTGCCTTGCTTAGCAGACCATCTCATTCCTTACCTGGCGCAGGGGCGTTGGAGCTCCTGGATCTAGGTCAAGCAGCGCAACCTCCCCCTCCCGGGTCCCGGACGGCATCAACGTTGAAGCTACCTTAGACTGTCACCCAAGTACATCGCCATCTCAGCTGTCGATGAAGCTTATATCTACTGTCACTCGGCCACGTCTTCTCTAGCTGGGCACCTGTCACTCCCCCCCTGGAACATCCTTCTGCTTGGGCCGGGCGGTTGGCTGGCTGGGTAGCCCGTTAGACCCTTGCGGGATCGATGGGGACGCTCCCTTCCGCTATGGGCTGGTCCTTCTGTGCGTCTGCATTTGTACCGCAGGTGTTCATTACGACGAATCTTCAGCCTTTGGAGCGGTGAAGACTAGCTTTAGTCTAGACTCTGCACATCACGCCGACGTTCTTCAACATTTGCTCTTCTCGCCTCTGTCCCTCTGTCCTTGCACCGGGGAGCCGTTCCGTCCACACCTCTTTTCTTGCGGGCTCCCCTTACACCTACCCACACACAATCAATTAGCCGGGATTCTGATGTCCACATTTCTCTTGGAGGACCGCTGCACCGTCCAATGGACGTCCCCTGAAGGTAGCCCATGACACCCCAGCTTCTCCTTAATCAATGTGCCGAGTGGTCAACTGAAAGGGCTTCGACCTTCTTGGGCGTTGGCGTTATCGCTCATCCTATTTTCCAATTTTTTTTCTTCTTCCTCTTCGGGCCCGTTGCCAATCACTTGAGTCTCCCTGGCTCTGCCTAAATATCCGGCGTTCTCTCCTACATACCGACCGCCACTTGATTCTGCTTTCCCTTGCCTATCCCAACACACAAGCACATACAAACACACGCACCCGCGCGCAGTCACACACACGCGCATACATACGCCTCAAGTCTCATCAGCAGGTCGCTCGTCCGGGCCAGCTTACTGAACAACACCCTCCATTTATTCCTCGAGGGGTCAACAGTGCGTCATAGGTCAGCTTTGCTTGTGCGACTCTAGCATAAGAAACCCCTGACCAGCCTCAAGTATGCATTCCCATGGTCCATGGTCAAGCCCGCGCTTCCCCAGCCGCTTTCCCCTTGCAAGAGGGAGAGAGGTGTTGCCAGCACCCGTGGCCTTTTGCAAGGCTGGCCTGCATGAGCTAATTCGGAACACAGACAGAGGAACCACGCGCAAGTGCAGCCACATCCCAGACTGTGAACCGCACGGCCCCGGCGAACAACGTTCGTCCAGTTACCTGGTCCATCCCCGGAGAATTGCTAGACCGTCACACACTACCTACCCATACCGGCTCGACCAGCGTACTCAGTCTGTACTTTGTAAGGCATAGCTTTAACCAAAGCAAAGGAATCAACTACACCACCACCACTACCACGACACAAGCTTCTGTCTAGACACTTGTAAGTACGCTACCATAAGCCACTTGGGGTCAGAAGAACCATCAACTTGTTCCTTGAGATCACCACTGTCGGCGCCGCTTTCTCTCTCTCTCCCTCTGCCGCATTCGACTCAGGTCGGGGCGGTTTCCGTGCATCACCTTGTCACCCCCCCCCCCCCCCCCCCCCCCCCCCCCCCTGCACAACCAAGTGTACGGCATACTGCGTGCACACAAAGCGTACGAACACACGCTGCAGAACCCGGAAAACCCGCAACACCTGTATGGTTAACCAGCACCCATCCCATCCTATCCCATCCCATCCCAGCATTGCTTAACCAGACCGAACAGACCCAGGTACCACTGCCTACACCAAAGAAAGACCCCCAACAGCCCGTTCAACGCGTCTTCGACAGGACAGGACAGGTACGTGCTTTTCGTCTCTAATCTCCGTCTTCACTTTCCCCTCCCGACGGACGCGTCGAATCCTCTTCAGATTCCAGTCGTATTTCCGACAGGCCCCCGAAATTGCATCTCAAGATGCATCATGTGAAGGCTTTGCTGTTCAGCGCCTGCCCACAACGGGCTCTCCATGACGCCCAAGCGCGTCCCTGTTTCAATTTCGGCAACGTCCCATGTTGCAGTCTGCGCATGAACTGGGCCTGCACAACGCAAAGTCAACACAACACACCTCCACCTCCACCCCCCTTTCCCCTCTTCTTATGCCATGGGTCTCTCTCCTAGTATGATTGTCGTCAAGGGGGGTGGGTGTGGTGGTTCACTGCGGCTCACCAGGACCCGGTCGCGTATTCTTGACGCGGTCGCATAAATGTGCTCCGATCAAGGTTGAGAAAACAAAACACTTAAGTTGCTGACTTGAATCGATTTGCAGCGAGTTGGGATATCTTTGTTTCACAAAGTCGCCAAAATCGGACGTATCTGCCCGAGACTACAGGTTCTCGCCTTCTCGCGCCATCATCAGCGACGAACTGAGGTTCACCAAGCGCGACATCTGACCGCTTCATCTTGCCTCAAGGTGAGTTTACACAGCAAGCCCTTCCCAGTCTGCTTCATCAGCCAGCCGTCCAACACCCTTTCTCTGCGGATCTCCGTACCTCCTTGCCTACGCGTCCATCGGGCCAGATGACTTGATGGGAAAACCTTGAACCAAGCGGTCCAGGGGGATTCACCAGAGGTTGGATATCAGGCTGGGATATGTACATTTCGGCCATCCCACCCGTTGCATCGGGCTGGCTGGCTGGCATCGGATATCGAACATCCTCGTTGAGACGATCCCCGAGTCTGGCCGGAAACCTGGGAAGGCCTGGTCCAAGGTTCACTAGCTACAGATGACAGATGCTAACCAGGGCGCGCACAGAAACCACTCGAAAGCAACTCATGACTGTCAGAGCCATGGTCCAGAACAGGCAGCCCTCTGGGGGCTACAAGCAGGAGCCTGACAACGTGAGTTCCTTTTTTCCATTTCTCGGATGTTGTCGCAGACGAACACCACTTGCGTCGTCGAAAAGCGGTGTACCTGCTTGTATCTATCATTCTCCCATTTCCTATCTCTGTGTTTATCTTGTTCGATTACTCGAGTCTTCTGGGAGCGCATAAGGATGTCTGCCTCAGTTTCAGCGACTGCTGGCTCGATTTGCCTGAAGACTCGTCACTCGGCTATTTGCTTGGACGGCGGCGAGTCGTGACAGGCGGCAATCACGGACCCCGACTGAAGCTCTCGAGTGGGAGTCGCAGATGAGGTCAAACATGGTTTAGGGTTCGAGCTACGCGCATGGCTGGCGTCGACACACGACGAAGACCCGGGATTTCTGGGATTTCCGTGGCTTCGAGAAGACGGCAACTCTGTCGCAAGCTTGTCCAGGTCAGGACTCCAAAAAAAGTCTGTGAGATTGGGGGCAGGGTGGCTCCTGTTTCACCAATGACCGGGGCTGTCGCACCCTTCATTGCATGAGTGGGCCCCCCGAGCATTTGAAGTGTGTGCCACGACGCTATTCCCCATTTGCACCATTTCTCCCCAATTTTCCACACCCCCTTCCTTTTTTTCTTCTTTTCCCTCTCTCTTTCTTTCTTCTTTTCTTTTTCTCGCTGTCAACAAATCGGGGGAGCAGCAATTGGAGAGAGGAGGCGAGAATGAGTAGTTGAGTGCAGAGGTGGGCAACAAGCCTAAACCAGTCAGGGTTGGGACAGGCCAAGGCCCCAGTGCTACCCAACCCGGCTTGAGTTCCAGGGGGCTGGTTGAAGTTTGGGGACATTTGGGAAAATGTTCCTCTGCAACTTCCCCCAAAGACATGCGAGCTGTTCTGCCCGAAGTGGGCAAGAACATTGGCTATGGCCGAGTCTCCTTGGGGAAGAGGAACGGTGACATCTGATCCCGACACCCTCTTACCAGCCGGGAGGGATAAGGAACATTCTGAGAGCGAGAGAGGTGGCGCACATACCAAGTCAAGAAATGGCTGGATTGTTGGAAATGAGGCACAAACACGGCGGCGCAAGGCCAAATAACGGCGGTCAACATCCCAACGGCTGGCTGGCTGCCCGAACTTGCCTAGACGCTTAGTGTTGTCTCGAGTACAACGGGTACCAGCCTTTCAGCTTCTTAGCCTCAGTGAGGCCCGGGCTCCCTGCGCTGTCTCGTCGTCGTTGGGCTCGTTCTCCACTTCCGCTTCTCACGTGGTCACGAAACGAAAAGTGAGAAGAGAGAGTCGCAAGTATCGTTCTCTCTACATCATCACGAACACGTCACAAGAAGAAAGAAACAAGAAAAGGGGACAGAAAGACTCTGCTGGCCCGATATAGAGAGCTTGTTCTAGGCGATGAGCTCTCGAGTTGCACGCGCGAGAGGAGGGAGCGTACGTACACCCTCTCAGGCCCTGGAGGCTGGCAAAGCAAGATGAAGATGAGGTGACGATTGTGGGGATCTGGAGGCGTCGGGGTGGGGTGAATGCCCACCCCTCTCTTTCGCTCTCTGCCACTCACTCCTCCCACCCACCCACTATCTTTCTTGCTCGGTACCAGCAGCTTTTCCCAGTCATGGGTGGCTGAGCATAATGGAGAGGGGAGGGGAGGGGTGGGTGGTTGTGGTGGTCGTGTCCTCAGCCGATGCATCCATCATCCTTTCGTTTGCCGTAATGATTCGGAATCGGCTGCTTGTTGGGGGATAAACATCTGCGAGTGTCCTTCCCTCTCTTGCTTTTTGATTGCGCCTTGTGCCTGGCGCGCCGGTACGAGAAAAGCTGTGGAGACTGCCTGAGTGGGTGTCTTTGCGCGGCGACAAGAGGCGAAGAGAAAGTCGTCCGCTCGCATGTTTCGACCCGCCCGCCAGCTCAACGAGAGTACAGGTAGAGTCGAGAGGGAAAGCCTAGTCTGTCCTGGCATCCACCCACACAACTGGTTGCCATTGTTCTCCCAAGGAGAAAACGGCGGCGAGGGTGGCATGTCTGCGCTAGGCTGGCTGTGATAGAGCCAAACCAACAGCGACGACCCCATCTCCTGATTCTTCTCTCTGGGCTGGCTGCTGGCATGGGGGGGAACAGACGAGCGTACCGGCGACCTCTGACCACGCTTGCCAGGCGCCCGTCCGAGTGAGTATTGAGTACGGCGCTCTCGCACTGCTGGCCGAAGCACGCTGCTCCGGGTTCCTGGTTATCCCCTGGGACGTGGGTGACACATGGGGTTGTCGGCAAGGTCTCAAGTGTCCCAAGTGCCAGTGGCCATCCTCTTTCATTCCCAGTGCCAGCAGCAGCAGGCATAATGAGGCAGACCAGGAGTCTAGGGGAAGCATCAAGCGGGCAAGGGACATGGGGGCTTGCCTGCAAGCGGCAGCGTGGATTTCAAGTCCCAGGTTTCCAAGAAGCTTCCACGCACAGGCGCTTCCTACCTCCCCACGCACTCACTCGCATCTTTTCTCTCTCCCTCCCTCTTCCTCCCCGAGTCCTGGTTTCTCCGCCTAATGGTTCCCACACCGCCTTGCACCACACAAGTGCAGGGTGGCCAGGGCCAGGGGGGGTGGGAAGGTAAGGGAGTCGGGAACGGAAGTGGGGGAAGCTTTTTCTCTTCCAACGGGGCCCGGAGGCAGACAAGGTACGGCAGTAGACCGACCAGTCAGAATTGCAGTCGTATTTGCAGTTACAGTTCAATCCTGTCTCCTCCAAGTGGATGTTAGGAGCCAATTCAGAACGAGAACCGACAGAGAGTGAGAGCAAACGAGAGAGAGAGAGGGCTCCCAGAAAGACAGGTGGAGAGACAAGCAGGCAGAGAGGGCACCCGGCACCATCCCGGTAGTATCCTTGCCCGCTGGCTAGTCCCGGACGAGAGATGCCTGATTGGGCAGTTGCCCCCAGCCCGGCCCTTCAAGTGGATGCCGCCATTGGTCATTTAATCTACCATGCTGGAAGCCCCTGTCACGTTTCTCCCATGCGCTGTCCCACACACCCGCCCCACCCAAGCCCCATTATTCAACTCATGCCTGCTTCCTTTTTTCCTTTCCCTACTTTCAATAATCACACACCCTGACCTTCCAACGCCACTCCTTCGCCCTCTTGTTTTCACCAGCAAAGGAGAAATCGTCGAAGGGAAGATACCCAGTCCTTTTCCGCCGCAAGGCGTTCTATTCTCACACCGATTTCACTCTCCAGCCCCCCCCCCCCCCCCCTTCTGTCGTGTCCCATCTTCACACCCCTCCCCCCTTTGCTGTGTCGGCTTCCTCACCCTCGTCGTCTACGCCCACCACCTCTCATCGATGACCTTCCTTCGTCCGGCCAATATCCACGCCTCCCCGGTCGTTATATCCCCTGTTCTTCCTCCCACGCGCTGCCTTCGTGCTCTGTGCCTCTGCAAGTCGCAGCAAGAGAAAAGCATCGAGAAGCTCTCCTCTGCCTTCCTGGCTTGCCGTCCTGCATCTAACCTGCGTTCGCGAACCGACACGACTTCTCTTTCTACCTATCCGTACTCTCATACTCTCTCTCGCCTCTCTCTGGTATGGTAGCGACCAATCGCTTGCTTTCCTGTTTTTTTTCCTGCTTGCACAACTCGCCGCGATAACCGGAAGAACTGCGCGCTCTAAGGACGTATGTGGATAACACTGATTGCATTTGCGTTTATCCTCTGTCCCTTTCTCTATGTCTATCTCTCTCTCTCTCTTTTCCTCTTCTCTGCTGCTTTGCTTGTCTGATGCATTTTGCCCAAACTGCTTACTCTGTTCGTATCCTTCCCCCCCTTCTCGTTAGCTTGTTTGTCTCGGCTGGCGCATTGCGACTACTTCGTTATTCTTTCTTCAACCGGCAAACCTTCACATCACCTCATTACACATCATCTCATCGATATACATACACATCACATACGGAAGATAGAGCCTGGCTTGGGTGTGTGTACAACCGCTACATGCCTTCGTAGTCTCGCCTCCAATTTGCCCCACGGCTTTGGTAGCGTGCTTGCAAGGGCATTGCTGTTGGCATCGCCTTCTCCGATATCTCGCGCTCCTCTCATCCACTCCTCTATCCCCCTCCCCCCCCATCCCCTCACTGCGCCGCACCCTCGCGTCGCCCAAGGCATCAAGGTACCGTACCATGATATCGCCCTTCAATCCCCTGTATTGCCATACATTGCGTTCTCTCTTTACCCCGAACAAGAAGCGACAGCGGCGTCGTATCAAGCTCCACTGCGTTCGCGCTCCCCTGTTTCCTGTATCCTCTGCTTTTGGTCCGGCCCTGGCTCTTGTTGCATCTGGTTCTTGACTCTCTCCCCTATCCCACTCATGGGCTGTGCTGCGGGTTGGTACCGGTCCTGGATCTCTCCGCTACGTACTCTGGGTCCTGCCTCGCTCTATCTCGAGAGGGAAGAGAGAGATGCAATACAGAGACGGCGAGTAAGAGAGAGAACAGTTCTCGTACCCATGCCATGGCCGCCTCCTGTCTCGACCCCGGCCCTCTCTGGTCCATCATGTCCCGAATCATTGTTCTCCATACCCGCACATCTACCCATCATCATTACCCACACCAAATCCCACTCTTCCCCAATATTCAAATAGCTACCCTGCTCCTCTCATGTACCCTCACTCGCCCAATCCCTCCTGCCCATATTCCCGCTGCACCCTCGCCCCGATCGCCATCTCTCCATCCTTCATACTCCCTTGTCATCTCATTGTATCTCCTCCGGTGTCCCTAACTCTTTGCTTGGTGTTCTTGTTGCGTTCTTCAACTGCCGCAGGACCCAGCATCTCCCTCTCTATTCAACTCTACCTCACACCCCCTCCTCCTCTCCCTAGTCAAGAACACAGCCAGAGAGAGCCAGTCAGCCAGGTCCATTGCATCCTCGAAACTCGACGGGTTCTGTCGCAGTGCATACCTACCCTCTTATTCGAGAATTCATTCCTCTTCTACGTCAACCGAAGTTGTTGCTTGAAAATCCAGGGGTAAAGCCAAAAAAAAACATCCTTACACACTCTGTCTGATTTCTGCCCTCTCACCCTCGTCTTTCCGATCTGGCGGCGCTGTAGTACGCGCAACCTTGCATCTGGAGCTGGCCTTCCGAAGAAAAAGAATCCCACTTTATATCAGAAAAGGGGTCCCAAACTGGGTCTAGCACGCCTCACCCGCGCAATCCTCGTCGATGGCTAGGAAGGAAAGCACAGGGGCTGCGAGGAACCACTTCTCATCACCCACCTGCACCTGCCCTGCACCTGGACCGTCTCCCCCCCTCCTTCCTCTTGCCCCCCAGTCCCCTGACAGTGTCAAGGTGCAAAAATAAAAATACAGACGCGCCGCGCCCTGCCTTGCCTGGCTTTGTTTTTCCCCTCGTCTTTCTGCTTGTTACCACTCAACTTTAATACGTCGAAGCGTTCTTGGATGAGGGACTAATGGGTCTTTTCTCTATGCAGCATCACCCCCACCATCAGCCCCAGGGTCAAGCACCTACTCAGCAGCAGCAACACCTGCAGCACCAGCAACATCCTCGACCCTCGAGCATCGTTCATCAACAGCATCATCCCCAGGCCCAGTCGCAGCAGCATCCCTCCTACGCCTCCGCTGGACATCCCATCGCGCCCGCCTACCAGCAGCAGAGCCAACCCACGAACCCTCAGCACTCCCAGGACGCTCTCCCATACTACGCCCATCCAAGTCCTTACAGCACCCCAGGCGCGACAAGCGGATACACATCCGCCGGTGAGTCTATCTCTTCCTCGTATGAGACGCGTGCGCAGACATAGAGCGAGACGCGTTTTGTGAGATGGTTTCACCAAAAGACGTCCCAGCTGACCACGAACCAACCGCCAGACCAATCCGACATGATGGCCGCCGCTCAAATGCCGAGACCACCTTACCCTCCCATGTCTTACCACACACCGCAGTCGAACTCGCCCGCGTCGGTAGCCTCTCCTTCTCAGCATGACCAGCACCGGAGCATCTACGGCCAGCCGCCGTCGCAACCTCTTCAACAGCACATGTACTACCAGACCCAGCAAGCGCACTATCCGTCGATGCAGGCACAACCTCAGCAGTCGCCTTACGCGCAACATGCCGCCCAGACGCATCAGTCTATGTCCTCGCAGCCCAACATGATGATGTCGGCGCAGTCTCAGCAGCAGCAACAGCAGCAGCAGCAGCAACAACAACAACACATGCCCCAGCATCCGTCGCAACACAACCAGGCCCAGATGTCCAATAGCCCGCGCGGCCAGATGAAGTCGGAGCCCCAGGTCCCGCTGCAGCTGCAGAAGCCCCAGACGACTCCCATGCAACACGCTCAGCACCCGCAGAACGGTGCCGCTCTCAACACTCCCACCGGATCGACCCCGGGAGGCGTCAACCCTAACGCGGCGCCCGGACCCATTCCGGCCACCACGCCTTTGGTCGTCAGACAAGACCAGAACGGCGTTCAATGGATCGCGTTTGAGTACTCTCGCGACCGCGTCAAGATGGAATACACGATCCGTTGCGACGTCGAGTCTGTCAACACGGACGAGCTGTCTGCCGAGTTCAAGACGGAGAATTGCGTCTACCCCAGAGCCTGCTGCCCCAAGGATCAATACCGAGGCAACCGCCAAGTATACGAGACGGAGTGTAACACGGTCGGCTGGGCCCTCGCTCAGCTGAACCCTCCTCTGCGCGGCAAGCGTGGCCTCATCCAGCGCGCCGTGGACAGCTGGCGCAACAGCAACCAAGACCCTCGGCTTCGGAGCCGAAGAGTCCGCCGTATGGCCAAGATGAACACGCGCAAATCGGTTCAGGGAGGTCCTCACCCCGGTGCTCACATGGGCGGCCCCAGTCCGCCAGGGATGCCTCAAGGCCCGGGTGGCATGGGCCCCGCGGGTGCGTCAACCAAGATGCCTGGAATGAACATGGGTCATATGTCGCACGCCAACGCTCCGGGTGGAGGGGATGAAGTCGGTATGTTTCACCAGATGTGATTAAGAAGCCCTCCGCATCTGCAGCGTTTGCGAGCTCCCATCGTTGTTTGTTGATTGTCGTTGCATCGCACCGCACATATACGCACACTGCCCGGCACAATCCTGTCCCCTCAAAAGATCGTTGATTATGTGATACCTTTCTCCTCCCTCCCTTCATCACCTGTCTGTCGGCTGTGCTCCAGAGCGACACGAGCTTTTATCACAAACACACACACACACATACAAATGTTTTTACCTCTGTGCCTTTATTGCATTATTACTCTGCTAGTTGGTCAGAAGTCTCGGGAATGGGTTCGTTGCAGTATTGTCTTTTTTTCTCTCTTGCGCCTGTTGTATAGCGTCCGGTTTTCGGTCGCCGCACCAAAGCAACTGTCACAAGATACAGCAAAGCTCGCCGCGGGTTGAGAGGGATTTCCTTTTCTCTACGGCACAGATCTGTACATTACCATAGTTGCTGCACGCTGTTGCTGTTGTTAGTCACTTGGCCCGAACTTGTCGGGCAACACGCGGTAAATCTCTTAGAAGAGGATGCCGGCAAAAAGTCGCATTGCTTTGCGTTTCTGGCACTCAACCCCTCCCTTCGCGTCCCTATCGCATGGTTTTCGTTGTCTCGTGAGAGATGACGACAGAAGACCAGGCCCTCATGCCACGACACTCTTGTACCTCAGAAAAGCAAAACCCCCGCGTCTTCCCTTTGTTGTCTTGAGCGTTTCGCGTTGCCGTTGGCTCAAGTTGTCTGGGCTGTTGATCAAACATGTTTACCCCTCCCGCTCTCCGCTCGTCTGCATACGCCTTTCCGAAACCGGTTTCCAATATCCTTCACTGCAACGTTGGCTGACTTACCATGTGTGATTAGGTGATGGAGAGTACATGGACGAACACCACCACCACCACCAGGCCCCGGCCGGTCAGACGGGTGGAGACGACGTGCGGCAGTCACAGGTCTTCTCTGGCAGCTACGGCAGTCACGGCGGCTACCCGGCTCCCAGCTCCGGCTCGATGCCGCACATGGGCAGCAGCTCTCACGGCGGCGCCGTTACTGCGCGCCGCCACAGCTGCAGCGACAACGGCGAGCCCGAGGACCTCTTCCCCAACATCCCGGAGGCCAAGAAACGCAAGTTCATTCTCGTCGAAGACAATGTCCGAGGCTCCCGTCTGCGTGTCAGAGTCACGCTCGATGGCGTCGACACCAAGGAGATACCCGACTCCTTCCGCAAGGGCGCCTCTGTCTTCCCCCGGTCGTACTTCCCGCGCGAGATGCAGAGCCCGCCACCGTCGGCCACTGGCTCCAAGTTCTTCCAAGAGGATGCTGACGAAGAGGACGACGGTGTCGAGGAGACCGACGGTCGCGGCTCTCGCAGGGGCGCTGGCAACAGCAAGTCCATGGTCAAGGTTCCCATTGGCGAGAATACAGAGGGAGAGGTTGCCATTCCGCGTATGAGAAAGAGCGTCAGAGGCAAGGAGGTTCGGCTTAACGACCTCGGATACCGCATGGCGTGGCTGCAGAGCCGTGTCTTTGCGGGACGGACTGTATTCCTCCAGAGAGCTCGTCAGTGCCCCTAGCCGCCCTGATTGAAGAGTAAAGTGAGACGCTAACAGAAAACAGTGGACTGCTACCGCAACAAGACTCGGTCTGCCATTGAATCCATCATGCAGGATGTCAAGACGTTGGCACCTCACTATGAGACGCGCGTTGGCAAGCGGAAGTGGAACGAGAGAATAAGGAAGGGTGAGGCCGAGGAGTAGACGCCACCCCGCCCTCCCTCCCCCGCGGTCAACTTCCGCCCGAGTTCGCGAATACTACGTTCGTCAGTGTTGGTTTCTCATTACGCACATGGCCGCATTGTTTCCCACGGACCTCATCATTCAGCATCATCGAAGCGAGTCCCACTCATCAAACCCGGCTCATACGTTTTTCAATGCTTGTTTCAAATCTCGTTTTCCGCGTATCGTAAATACCGACGTCTCACGACCACACAACAACACACGACAACCAAAAAGTCAAAACATACTTCTTTATCAGGCGTGTTCAATCCTCTTAACAAGGATATCATATCAAAGAGGGCGAATCAAGTTTCTCTTGGGGTGATGACGTGGCGACGACTGTCTCTTTTTGGTGCTCACTCAACGAAGGATGAATGCCCTCTCCTCTTCTATTTGGAGGATGGATGGCGTGGACACACGATTGAGGCTTTCAATTTGGTGTTTTCAATTTGTGCAGCAAGCAGCACACGGGCTTTGCTACGATGCCTCGGACCCCACGACAAAAAAAGACATGAGGCGGAATTCTGCTTTTCTTCTTTTCTTTCTTCTCCGTTTCCGATTACAGACACCGTTGCGTTTCATTTCCATTCTTCATGTTCTGGGCTGGGCTTTTTCTAGTTTGCGGTAGTTCGTTTCCATGGCGAAGTGGACAGGGGAGGATGTGGGGTCAGTCTGCGACGCCTTTCTCAACTTCTCGGTACATTTTTCTACCTCTCTCCCCGTTTCCATGGCTGAAAGCCGGGAGGGAGGTGGTCGTTTCCCTCCCTATCCCATTATGGCTCGCGCAAGAGTGATTGCATTGGTCATGCTTTGATTCTGAAAGGCGTCGAAGAGCGTACTTGCTGGTATGGAGAAATGGCTCCCCTCCCCTCGACGGCGGCGGCATCAAAGGGAAACGTGAATAGGACCTGATGCGGCCATGATTATTTCTTCTTCTTTAGGGAACGACGGTTCATAGATTTGGTAGTTAAGAATCACTTCTTTCAGTTTTTTTTTGCTCGGATAAGTGGCGTTACGATGCTCGGTGGCATCCATCTTGTGGATGTGTTTGTTTAGTGACATGTTTTAAGAAGAAACGTTGGGTTTAGACGTGGGCTCCTGCCCCAGGAAGCAGACATGACGCACATTACCTCAACACAAGATGCTCCGTGTTCACCTTCAGATATATACACGTAAACACACACACATATATATATATATATATACATATATGTGTGTGTGTGTGTGTGTGTGTGTGTGTATCGTAGCTCCATGGTGCAATACCGTCTATGCCTTGCCCTCGCCCTCGACAACATCCTTGGGCGCTCTGTCCCCCCTCTGAAACACGAACAGGGCTTCGTCTTTGCCGGCGAAGCTTGGCAGCGGGATCTGGACGACCTTCTTCCACGCGGGCTGCTCCCGCCTCATGTACTCGTCAACGGTCATGTCGCGGAAGGCGGTGTAGCCGTTGCGGTTCTGGGTACCGACGACGGCGAAGGTGTCGCCGGCGTAGGCGTCGACGAGGCCGCGGATGAAGGAGCCCTCGGTGCCGCCGGCGACGCCGCCGCCGACGACGGGGTAGACGAGGAGGAGGACGAGATCCTTGCCGTGGTCGCGGGCGCGCAGGAAAGCAACGCCGTCGGAGACGAGAGTGTCGGGGACCCAGTTAACGCGCCACTCGGACTGCATGTTGTCGACGGGGTGGACTTGCAGGCCGTAGGCGCGGAGCATGTGGGACCAGTAGCCGTTGCCGGAGCCGATGTCGGCGACGGCACGGCCGGCGGCGAGGGTCCTGAGGACGACGAGGGCCTCGTGGGTGGGCGTGGCGCAGCCGAAGTGGTGCATGAAGATGGGGAGCACGTGGTGGCTCTGGAGACGGTCCCCCTGGGCCCAGGGGAGCGGGCCGCACCACTCGAGGTTGCGGCAGGACCAGGCCCAGAAGTCGAGGTAGGGGTTCGGCGGCAGGGAGGCGGGCTTCTTGGACTTGGGGACGGCGAGGGGGGTGGCGAGGGCCGGGTGGACGTAGCGGCGGGCGAGGAGGTGGTCGGCGACGCGGGAGCGGACGGAGGACTTTTTGGCGTTTGCGCGGAAGGAGGACAGAGCGGAGGAGGTCTGGGTCGCGGGGGAGAAGATCTGGGTGTAGGCGTCGATGTCGGGGCGTGGCGGGGGGTCGAGCTTGCGGGTGTTAGTCCGGGGGGGTGTTTTTGTCTGAGGGCTGACTGAGGAAGAGGAGGATAGGATAGACGTAGGGGGCCATATTAGACGAGGAGAGTATGGGAGTCAGGGAGGATGAGATGTTGAAGAGAGATATGATATATGAGAAGGGGCGGGTTAGGTGAATATAATAAAACAAAAGAAAAAAGAGAAAAAAGGAAAAACAAAGCCCGTCGTTTTTGAGAGGAGAATGTCTGATGTGTTGATTCTCGGATACATGATGGGGCCACGAAGTCCGCCCCGAGATGGAACGGGACGAAAGGGAGGGAGGGGGGTGTGAAATCAGACGCACCGGCTTCCCCTCGTCGTCGCGGTACCAGGCGTGCAGGCCGTTGACGCCGCCCATGGCGACGACGCGCTGGACCTCGGCGAGGCGGACGGCGGTCATGGCGTGGTAGACGTAGGCGTCGGCGGCGGGGAGGTTGAAGGAGACGACGGTGGCGCCGTAGAGGTCGTCCCTGGCGAGGAGCTCGTTGGCCCTCTCGCGGCGGGCGGCGTCGTCGGCGTACTCGTCCGGGCGGAAGGTCGGGCTGCCGACGCAGTAGGTGAAGGGCGCCGCGGCGGCGGCGGCGGCGCCGCCGCCGCTCTTTGGGGTCTTTTTTGCGGGCATTGCCGGCGAGTGATGCGGATGCGCTGGATTGTTGTGAGCCAGGGGGAGGTTTCTTTCCTGGATACGATTGTGGTTTTGGGGGGGGGGGGGGGCGGTTTGTTTAAAATATTACTTCTTTATCAAGAATGAGAGTGAGTGATATACCTAGTACACTTTGGGGTTGTGTCGGGCTCGTAGGCGGGACTGAACTGAAGGGGAAGCGTTGCTGGAAAGGAATGCCGCTCGACTTCACACGGGCAGATTTCGGAGGGGGACGGGGGGACGGAGAGGATGCGCCTCTGATCCTGGTCGTCAGCGCTGGTACCGAGTTTTTCGGGGCCGTGTTTCTCGGAGCGGACGGATGTCGTCATGGCGGTTTCTGGTCTGCTCCGCCCACTTTTTCCGGCCTGTGCCGGAGATGTGCCGGGGGGTGTGTGGTGTGTCCATTACAGTGCTATTACTGTTCTGGTGCCATTATGCGCACTGTCAAGGACACCATCCAGCTCCACTCTCCACTCCTGGGAAATGACGGCTGCTGCCCGCTGCTGTGGAATTCATTCCTCCCGACGCTCTGTTCAGGTTGCAATGGAAATCCCCCCTCGCTCCAAGTCTCTCTCCAAAGGCCATTGTTTGCATCACTCGTCTATTTTTCTTTCTTTCTTCTGATCTGAAGGTACAACGCACAACCACACCCCGTTTGCCGGGATTCCGGGGCCCAGATCTGTGCTCCGGCCTCCCAGGTTCTCCGCGCACGTCGAGGCGGAGAAATGCGGAGGAACACGGATACAGCTGCACTGCTTATTTCGTGTGGCCTGTTTTTTTGCTAGCTCCGGCACGGCTCATCCGGCGCAAAGAAGCCCGTCGCCCATCGCCGATTCCTCTCGGCCGGCTCTCGTCCGTGCCTGGAAGTGCTGTTTCGCTGGAACAATCCGTGGCCTTCAGCCGCGAGATCTGCCGACTTGAGCCGTTGGCAGCAACAGCTTGTCCGGTCCCCCATAACCTCCATCACCGTATCATGATGTCGAGTCCTGTACGGAGGTACACGTTACTCAACGACTCGGAACTCGGAGCAAACACGAGTCCCTCGATATATCTGTAGACCTCCTCCCCCGACACCGCACAACGTTCATCCGGTCTCTCGGGAATTGCCCGTACCAAACTCCAGCAATCCTTGACTGTCCCGGCCTCCAGCTACCGACTCTCCCCCTACTCCCCCACATCACCCAACCCCAAAACCCCAAAGGCGCCAGGGTAGGGCCGATTGTGCGGGACGGTTGCGGGGTAGAACAACCCAGGCCATTGGACCGGGCCTGGTCAGTTCTGTCAAGCATGCATTGTTTTCTCTCCGCGGCAGGTCGTCGTCGTGGGAAAAAATTCGCCCCAAGCTTGGCAAACCGCAGCAATGCATTCAGTCACAGCACCCGGCGACAACGACACGACGCGGCCGCTTCGAACTGCATCTTAGTTCTGGTCAGTGACGTAGCCCGCTACACACTAGCTCGTATGCTACCCCGGCCCGCCCTGGTCTCGTGGCTCAATGCCGGGATCACCACTCTCGAGCCTCGGTGGGCTTCATCTCCAGCATGGAGTCCGACCTTTGAGCCAATATCCGACCTTCTTCCGGTCCCCCCCACTGCTCTGGAAGTACATAATGCCCGCGGCTCGTGAGGCGGTGGTGGTGTGAGCTGCAGCGTACGCCCGTCAAGCATCGTCGGTACTCATAGCCTCCTCTCGTCCCCCCCGAAAACAACAATGGCCCGACTCAGTCTGCTCGCCGCCCTCTCCACGGCCTGTGCTACGGCATCCGCCCTCGTCCCGAGGCAGGTCGTCCCGGACAACACCACCACCGGCGCCGCTCCCACCGTCGACCTCAAGAACGGCTCCTACCACGGCGTCTACAGCTCCTCCTACGGCCAGGACATGTTCCTCGGCATCCCGTACGCCCAGCCCCCCGTGGCCGATTTGCGCTTCCGCCCGCCCCAGCCTCTGAACTCCTCCTGGGACGGCACCCGCAACGCCACCGAGTACTCCCCGCTGTGCTTCGGCTACGGCAGCGACACCTGGGTCCTGGGCAACCACGTCTCCGAGGACTGCCTCACCATCAACGTCGTCCGCCCCCACGGCGTCGCCGCCGATGCGAAGCTGCCCGTCGCCCTCTGGATCCACGGAGGCGGCCTGACCAACGGCGGCAGCGCCGACCCCCGCTACAACCTCTCCTTCATCGTCGAGCAGGGCGTCCGCATGGGCACCCCCTTCGTCGCCGCCAGCATCAACTACCGCCTGCACGCCTGGGGATTCCTGTGGAGCGACGAGGTCAAGGCCGAGGGCGCCGGCAACCTCGGCTTCCGCGACCAGCGCCTCGCCATGCACTGGGTTAACGAGAACATCGCCGCTTTCGGCGGCGACCCGGAGCAGGTGACCCTCTGGAGCGAGAGCGCCGGGTCCCGCAGCGTGGCCTCGCAGATGCTGGCCTACGGCGGCCGCGACGACGGCCTCTACCGCGCCGCCATCCTGCAGAGCGGCACCGGCCTCGGCACCGACTTTGGCGAGGTCCCATCCAGCGCCACCACGTGGCAGGACTACTACGCCACCATCGTGAACAAGACCAACTGCACGTCTGCCGCCAGCACTCTCGACTGCCTCCGCGGCGTGTCGACCTGGGACCTGAGCGACGTCTTCAACTCCACCGCGAACCCCTCCTTCACCGGCGTCGTCGACGGCGACTTCCTCGAGGCCGCCCGCCACGAGCTCGTCAACGAGGGCAGGTTCACCCGCGTCCCGCTCCTCATCGGCGCCAACACGGACGAGGGCACCCAGTTCGGCACCAAGGGCATCAACACCACCGACCAGTGGCGCGCCTACCTGGCCTCGGGCGGCGCCAGCAACGTCACCATCGAGGTCCTCTCGGCGCTGTACCCGGACATCCCGCGCCTCGGCACGCCGGCGACGCTCGAGGGCCGCCCGACGGGGGAGTACGCCTCGTACGGCTCCATGTGGAAGCGCGTCAACGCCTTCGCGGGCGACCGGGCGCAGCACGGCCCGCGGCGCTTCTTCGCGCGCCACTGGGCCGCCGCGAACCAGACCGTGTACTCGTACAACTTCAACGTGCTGGTCAACGGCATGTCGCCGCCCGAGGGCGTCAACCACTTCCAGGAGGTGGCCTTTGTCTTCAACAACACGGACGGCCTGGGCTACGAGACGGCCGTCGCCGAGAACCCGTTCGAGGGCAAGCCCGAGACCTACAAGGAGCTGGCCAACGTCATGTCGCGCATGTGGGTCGCCTTCATCACCAAGGGCGACCCGAACCAGAACGGCGTGTCCAACGTGACGTGGCCCGTGTACGACGCCGAGAACCCCGAGATCATGGGCTTCGACGCCAACGTCACGTCGCTGGCGCACGTCCAGCCGGACACCTACCGCACGGAGCAGATTGAGTATTTGATCCAGAAGCTGTGGTCGTGAGTGGCGGTTGTCGTTGAAGTCGTTACTTGAGAAGAAGATGAATAAGAAGGATAGAATAGTTGAAATGAGTAAGAAAAGCATCAACAAACCAAGCATTTGGAGTCCAACCAGTCCAGTTCGCGTGTTCGGTCTGTCAAGTATCAGAGCAACCACTTTTATTAATCAAGCCAAGAAAACAAAAGCACTAGACACTACGTCTGACTACCTATCTAGTTATTGTGCAACGCAACGTTATCGGTCTGTTGCGTCCAATCTATCTAGGTCAAACTACTCCCCCCGAACCCACGGTACTCCGTCCATATTAAATGACTGACATGACTCCCCTTTTGCGAACATCGATAAACACCATTGCACCCCTGAACCACTAAGCAAATCGTAAGAAAGGTAAGGCACCATAAACAGACGACGTTCGTGTTTTCAAACGGCGGTGACGGCGGGCGGGACGTCCTCGAGACCGTCAGGGCCACGGAAGCCACGGTGGTCGGTGGTCGGGCCCAGCCAGCCCGTGTAGCTGAAGCTGCTGGTGACGGCGGGCTGGGGTTCCTCGAGACCGTCAGGGCCACGGAAGCCACGGTGATCGGTGGTCGGTCCCAGCCAGCCCGTGTAAGTGAAGCTGCTGGCGGCGGCGGCGGGCTGGGCATCCTCGAGACCCTCGGGACCGCGGAAGCCGCGTCGGTCGGTGGACGGGTTCAGGTAGTAGGTGGGGACGTAACTGGGCTCCGCGGTGACGGTGACGGTGACGACGTTGGCCCCGGCGGTGGTCGAGGGATACGGGCAGGAGGACGGGGACGAGCCGGAGGCGGAAACCGTACTGGTGACGAGAGTGGAGGTGGTTGCCGGACGGACGGTGATGGTCCTGATGTTGGGGCCGTCGCCGGAGGTGGTCGGGGCGGAAGTGGTGGGCTGGGAGGCGGTAGACGATCCGGTGACGCTTCCGGAGGAGGAGGAGGAGGAGGGCTTGGCCGAGCCGGTCTTCCACCAGCAGCTCGGTCTCCGGGTGCGGGTGCAGCGGCGGCTGCTGCTGTGCGTGGTCGCCTCGGTCGACTGCGCCGCCGGGAGGAGGTCCCGGCCGGCAAGGGTGGCGTTGGTCTGGTACTCGAGGATGGCCGAGGAGGAGACGACGGTGGTGGTGGTGCGGGCGGAGGCCGCGGCGGCCTCGGTTTCCTGGGGCATCTTGGGCCCGCGGGGGTTCTTGGTGCGGATGATCTTGGCGGCGCGGATCTTCTTGGGGCCGCGGGGCGGGCGCGGGACGCTCCTCGTGCGGGTAGGCTTCGCGGCGCTGGTGTTGGGGCCGCCGGTCGGGGTGCGGGATACCGAGGCGGTGGCGGCCAGGGTCGGCGCGGCCTCGGCCCTCATCTCCTTGTCCTTCTTCTTGTCCTTGTCCTCCTCCTCGGGGATGAAGACGGTGGGGCGGGGGATCACGGGCCAGAGCTCGGGGGTCCTGGTCTTCCTCTTGGTCTTCTTGTCGTCATCGTGCTCCAGGTCCCGGGGGACGGGCTGGACGGCGGACCGCGAGGCCACGGACGAGAGGGAGCTGCTGGTGATGGTGAGGGTGAGGGTCGGCGAGGTGGGGGTGGCGGTCAAGGCCAGCGTATTAGTGGTGTTTGAGGCCGACTGGGTGTGGTAGGTGGTGGTGGCTTCCGACAGGGTCGGGAGCGTAGGTGGGACGCGGAACCTCCTCACGGAGCGGGAGCAGTTGGGTTCGCGGCCGATCGGCGGCAGGGGTCTGGTGGTTGAGGCGCGGGAGGTCGAACCCGCAGCCGAGGCCGAAGCCGAGACCGATGCGGAAGTCGTGACCACGCCGGAGGCCGTGGCAGAGGCCGATGCGCCATGCAGAGTGATGAGGGACTCGGCTGCGGCCAGGGATCCGGCGAGAGCCAGAAGAAGGCTGCCCACAACGGCAGCGGTGTCTCTCATCTTGGGGGATTTTCCGTCACTAGGATCCCAGAAGAGGCGAGTGAGGATGATGATAGGAAAGAAAAAGAAAGAAGAGGAGAGAGATATGTCGGTCATCACGGGGTCTTATATATCCTTTCGCCGGTGCGGAGTGGAGCCCGTCCGTTCTATGAGGGTGCTCATGGATTGTCGAGAGGGATGCTCAAGGTCGTGCGTGGTTGTAGGTTAGCCTTTATCGAGACCCCTCCACCATGGGCACGATGTGAGGCTGGAGGGCTGCAAAGGGTCCCGAGCGTGGCCGTACAATACCTACCCCCATGGGGAGCGCCATGAAACGTGCACACTGTCCAGCGCAAGAACAGCGAAGCCGGGTAGCCCAGGAGCGAGATGTGAGGCGTATATGGGTCTTCATCAGCCGGGCTGTGGCGGACGTGACGCGGCATCTGCTTCTTCGAATGTGGTAGGGGGGGAGAAAATGTTAACATCCTTGGATGGGAACCTGGAGTGTGTTTTTTGGGCGCTCTTCAAGGTCAAAGGTTCGACGAGGCGCATGGTATCTCACGTCTGAACGAGCCAACCGTTGGTTAAGCTGTTGCACGGGGTTTGGGCCACCATTGTGGACGGTTTACTTACCCTTCGTAACGGGACAACACGGTCAGAGGTCAACCCCCACAAGACGAACGAATCAGCCTCTTCGAAGCTCAAACGCGCCCCGCTGATGCTTCGCTCACCAAGGTTGGGCGATGCTGCGAGGGGCCCGACGGGTGGTACTTACACTTACACGTTGGGATTCCGCCATCTAGTCCGCTGAGGGCTATCTAGGTGTAAACCCAAACGGTCCAACTGCAGGCAGTGTCACGGGGGGGAGAGAGAGAGTACACGCATGTAGGCAACCGCAGGAGACGGACGGTAAGCCGTTCCCTTGCCAGACATTGAGGTTCACTCGTGACGGGGCGCGGCCAGAGTTCGTGCCCACTTCCCAATCGACCTTTGCGGTGTTCGACGTCACAGCAGGCGCCCTCTTTGATGAGATGGCCGACGGGTTTCTCACCCCCTCTGGAATGTGAGTTCGGTGGGCGAGATATGAGTTACGATGGGGAAAGAAGTCTTTCAAGGGCAACCGGTAGAGCGAAGTACGTGATGGTCGTCGTCAGGGTCTGGGAAGGAGGGAAAGGGGCACAGCTGAAGGTGGCACGCCGCTTGTTCACCAGAAGGTCTGTAAGAATGTCGTTCCATACGATCCCAATCCCCCGAGAACGGAGAGGAGGTGAGGTGATGCCGAGACGCCAACGGCCACATACCAACTCAGGGTGACCGAACGCTATCCACACCTCTACGAACCCACGGGAGACCTTGGTGGTGCCTGTTGCCCACCTGGGGAGCCAGCCGCCCCTCCGGATGAAACCAACCGCCAGCACAGGAAGCAACGAGGTTATAGTACATGGATGGATTCTCGTTCGGAAAGAAGCATCACCTGGAGGGGACGCCCCCAGGCCACCTGGCCGAGTGGACATTGAGCCAGCAAAAACCCCTTGGGGTTTTTCGTATAGGGCCGGCTGTTCGGTTCATGGAACGTGCAGTCGTCATGTCATCCCTTAGCTTTTTTTGCGTTCTTCTTTTTTGTCGACTCTCTTGATTCTCCTCCCTTTTGTTAACGTCTCCAAGTTATTGCAGTCTCTAATCTATTGTACAATAAACAAGCAAACCTAGTTCCTTTCTATACCCCCCCTCTGCAAGTCCTTATGCGTAGTTCTAATTAGTGTATAAATCAGTAGTAGGCGAAGACTGGAGTGATTTTTTCAACTTTTTTACAGTGTGCAGACAGCTGAGGCAAGAAGAGAAAGGATAGAGAGAGACACAGCTAGAAGGCAAACCTGCTTATGTAACCAGTTATCTAACAACAGGAGGCATTGTCATCATCTAACCTATACAGGCTGCATTCTTGTACAATACATGACTACTGATGGATGATGAGCTATATTAAGGTGTCATCTCCTAGGACGCCTTGCAGCAGAGGAGGAGGAAACAAACGGATAGGTGGATGAGTGCGTTAAACGTTCTCTTTTACACGCTTGCGTTGCCCACTCAACCTAGAAAGTTCATTCTGGTTTTGCAGGAACCCCTCCCTTTAAGTAAACAAGCCTATCTAATATACAGTAAAAGAGAGTAAGGGGATAAGGTAAGTAGAAGAGAGCTGCCTAACTAACACCTTATACATAATCATCACTGCGCCTTTACATTCGTCTACAAGAAACACAACCTTCTTCTACGCAAGCTCGCGCAACCCAACCCCTCGCGATTCATTTACCCCCCACACGTCATTCGCAGCAACGGGAGCTAAAAGGGTGTGTAAAGCATGCGCCCGGTCTGCGGACGGCAGTGCTCACTCACTCACTCACTCCCTCCTGCAAAACTAGAGAGCTCCGTTCATTTGTTTACGTGAAGAAAAAAAAGACATCAACTCCCGAGTCCATGGCAACAACTGAAACCCCCTAACCTAAACCCCCCCCCCCCACCGCCAGCCAGACCCTGTCACGCAGCTCCACCATCTACATAGTCCCCGCTAGGTCAACGAAAGCCACAACAAGAAAATCCGATATGGTGTAGTGGCCAACATGATGCCCTCTCATCCCATTGAGAGGTTAGGCATAGCCCCGAGTTCGATTCTCGGTTTCGGAAGCAACTTCTTTTTGCCTTTTTTTCTTCTTTTTTTTTCCCCCTCTCTTTTTCTCATGACGTTGCGCTGTTGATATTCAGATCTCATCTCGCATCTTGTAAAGTCCTTTCTTTCTTCGTTTTTTCGGCCGGGTCAAACTGTGTCCAGGTTGATCTCCCTAGAGAGAGCCTCTCCACGACGGGCCCTCTCACACGCGCGTCCAGCCCACCCCCCCCCCCCCGCGCTTGATGTATCTCCGTCAAAAGAAACCCAATCTTCATTGGGTCCCGTCCATCCCACCCAAAACCCGAGACGACCTCGTCATCGCGTTTCCCTTCCACCGTTTCCACTCTCTAGCGCCGTCGAGCTCCGCCCTCACTCCATGTCACATAACCCCCGCAAAGTCCCTTCCTCCTGCAAGCTAAGCTAGACGTCGTGTGGTGTTCGCGCGGACCCAAATCCGGTTCACGTTAACCCCCATCGCAACGGCCGCACGAGACCACTTACACTGGGTCGCCCCGTCCTACCGCAGGTGTTCGTCTCGTCTCCATGCGCACAAAGAGAGTCAGGCAGGGGCGAGTTATCCAAACGCCTCGTGTTCATGACCTTTATATTGTCTTGGTAGCCCGCTAGCTTTTCTCTTTCTTTTCCCTTGCCGATGGAAATCATAAATACCTCCCAGCTTCTCCCACGACTTAGTGTAAAACGTTACCTTCCCCGAGGCCCCCCCAAAAAAGGTGATGAAAAAAAATACGCTTCTCGCTTCATAGGCTCCTTACAAAATGCTGACATGGCCAAGCCTGACTTCTTAACAAACATAAAACCCCCGCCTCGTACTGCATCAACCTTCGTCGCTTTCAGCCCTCGATGGCAAGTGGTTCGCGCTCACGCTCCCGGTGATGACGGTGGTGGTGGTCATCCCGTCGCCTTGGTTCGTCGTCGTAGGTTTCTTCATCTCGACGGTGCCTGCGGTGGCGCTCCCTTTCGCGATCTTCGTCGTGCCGATCGTCGTCACCGTCTTCTCTCCTGTGGTGCCGGTGTTTCCGTCTGTCGTCGTCCTCGCCATCCCGATCACGGCCCCGCTCATGGTCCCGGTCGCGGTCCTTGCCGGCTTCTTCACGTCTCCGCTCTGTGTCATTCGTCAGTGTGGATCATGCAAGCTTGCCTGGTCCCGTCACGTACCTCTCAAGACCTGTGTTGCGGCGGCGTAGGCCTGGATCTCCTCCTTGCTGAGGACGCGGAGGACGATGACAAAGTCGTCACGGACCTCGAAACGCTCCTTTCCCACGGTCAAAGCCTCGGGGTTGACGATCTTGCGACTGATCTTGGTCCACCGGGCACCGGGGGGCACCTCTTTCAGCTTCTTGTCATCCTTGTGAGGTGCAACGCCCTCACGGATCGGGTTGTCTTCTTCGGGGAACCTGCTGGGCGCCTTGAGAATACCCTTGAGAGGCTTGGCGTCGGACTTGTCGCGAGGGGGCGACACAACGCGGACCTGCTTCTCGTCCGAACGAGGCGGCGTGGTGTCACGGCCACGGTACTCGTCTCTGGTCGAGGCAGTGGTGCCTGAATCGCCCGTAGGGATCGAGACGGGCGATTCTCTCTTTGGAGGCGGCGATTCCTTCTTGGGCGAAGGCGTGCGCTCCTTGCTTTCTCGGACTGGGAGATCGGCATAGGTTTGTTTGTCCGACCGTTCTTCTCTATCCAACCGTTCGGGTCTATCCAGCCGTTCGGGTCTATCCAGCCGCTCCGGTCTGTCCAGCCGCTCAGACCGCTCATATCTTTCGGGACGTTCCGAGCGTTCGGCGCGACTTGACCTTTCCACGGGAACGGGCACCTTCTCCTTGGGCTTGTCGTCCTTCATGGCCGCCAACTGCTCCTGCAACTCCCGGATATCATCCGCGTCGGTGGGGTTGAAGCCAATCGTTTGCCGCTTGGGCCGCCTAGACTTGTGTTCGTCGTCGTCCGGAGAGCCCTCGCGTTGCGATATCGGAAGGCTGTCGCCGGCGAGCCTAGCCTCGGCATCCCGGCGGTTCCGGTCCCGGTCCCGGTCCCGGTCGCGCTCTCTCTCGCGGTCATGAACCTCTGCGTCTTGCTCGGCGGGCACTCTACGTGTCTCGACAATGACGGGGGCACGGTCGCGTGGGTCACGAGACTCGTCCCGGGGTTTGTATCTGTCAGCAGCACGAGCTCCGGTATCTTCCTCGTCGTTGCGGCGGCGGGACTCCCTCTCGAGCTTCTCGGGAGGTTCATCCTTATCCTTGTCCTTTGACACCGAGCCGAGGCCGATCGCAGTGGCTGCGAGGCCAAGCCCTGCGCTGAGTTTGTCGCGCAACCGCTTCCGCTCAGCTTCGTCTTCAGTAGCCGTGCTGGTGCGACGCGTGTGCCGGTCCTTGTCGGTATCGAGGCGGACAGAGTCTCGCTTCGAGCGATCCTTATCCTCCCGGCGCTTGGACTCGTCATCCGAACCCTTCTTGGCGTCCGAAGGGGAGGTCCGGTGTCCACTGCGGGATTCCGGCCGGTGACTGCCGCGCGACTCAGGTTGGTATCCGGTGCGAGAATCGGAGCGGTATCCGTTCCGGGACTCCGACCGCACTTCCCTGCGAGGCTCACGCCGGTCGTCAAAGTCACCGCCGACTGGGGCCGACTCTGTACGAATGCCGAAACCACGTGAGGTCACTCCGTCGTCATGGAAGTAATCGCCGCTGCCGTAAACAGGATCGTACTTGCGATCCACGTCCCTGGCTTGCCGCTGCGCGCGGTCGTCATCGCGGCTCCGGTAGTAGTCTTCGTGATGACTGGACCGCGGGGGCCCTTCTTGATACACCGACACAGGGCGGCGAGAGGCGGTGGCGCCCGCGACAGTTCCGGCGGTGGCGGCGGCCACTGACGTCGCAGCCACTTCCATGGAGGATGGGGCGCCAGTGGAGCGTCGATCTTTCGGACTCGGAGGCACCGGCAGATGGACCGGCGCTGAAGGAGCCGGGGGAGGAATGGAGGGTTGCGATGGATCGTAGACGTTGGTAGCTGAACGATTGATCTTGTCCAAGCCCCGGGTGGTGGGCGGAGGGCCGCCACCGCGCTTTTCGTATCTGCCGGCATCGTTGAAAGGGCGGGTGGCACTCTCGGTGGTGGTCAGGTTGACACTTGGGCGGTAGTAGCCCCGGTCGACGCTCTCCCTCCGGCGAGATCTGGAGGGGGGTCGTGTGTGGTCCAAGTCGTAGCGTGCAAGGTCGCTTGGTGTAGTGTATTCGTAGCCGTCGCCGCCGATGTCGATGGGAGCGTTGGCATGCCGCGTGCTGTTGGCGTAGATGGCGGATGACCTCGAGGGGCGGTATGTGTCGTGCCTGGCCAGCGTAGGGTCGAGGGTTCGCTCGCGCAGCCGCGTGAACTCTTCATTGTCCATTGTTGCGCTGTAGGAGCCCCCTCGGTGGTGGCTGCGTGAGCGTATAGAAGAGGCGGGCTGCGTGTAGAAGGTTGCGTCGCTGGAGCGGTATTCGTCGCGAACCGGGCTGGAGTGTCTGTTGCTCGAAGAGTGGTGCGATGACGAGCTCGCTTGCGGCCGGGCCTGGGTCGTCGTGACGATAACTGGGCGAGCGGCGGTAGAGTCGAGGGTCGAAGAGCGGTGGCTGCGGTTGCGGCTCGCGTCCCTCAAGCCCGTGCCGCGAGCCAGAGGGTCCTTGGTAACGGCGTAGGTCGTCGTGGTGGTCGCCGGGGCGCCCGAATGATGGTGGCCTCGCGAGCCGGACGAGGCGTATCTGGTCGACGACGTGGGCATGACATGAATGTCGCCTCCGTACATGGAGCTGTAGCCGACGCTCGTGGGAAGTGAAGCCCTTGCGGGGTTGAAGGTGGGCGACCGCGGGCGGACGGGTGCGTATCGCGAGGAGGAATAGCGGTGATCCATCGTGACGTCGAGTGGCCAAGTCGGCGTCGAGTCGTCTTGGTCGTCGCTCTCGTTTTGCGGTTTCCTCCGTCAGGAGTATTGTGCAGAAAGGCTACCAAGAGCCTCGAAGAGCACGGCGAGGGGAAAATATGAAGAGGGTAGCAGCTGGGAATTGGGTTGGGCGCTGACCACCTTGGATTAGACCAGAGATGGAGTGGGACGGAGGTAGCGGGAAGAAGCACGTCTCGACCACGTGAGAATTTCCGCCCTAAGGAATTTTTTTTCTCCCTTTTACTTCGTCTTTTCGCCTAGTCGCTTTGACTTGGTGCTTTGGCGTCCTTTGGCTTTCGGTGTCCAGGATCGCTCGTCGGAGGGTGATGCAGTGTCTCACTTTGTTGGCTGGTGGTTTTTTTTTTTGGTTTTTTTTCTTGGGCAAGATGGGCTATCGAGTGGATGGAGCCCTGGTTTCTTTGCCCTGTTCTTCGAGGGAGAAGTGAGAAGGGTGTTGGTGGCGGAGGAGGAAGAGGAGGAGGAGGAGGAGGACAAGTGTGGTGGTGTTGGTGGTGGTGGTGTTGGTGGAGGGTATGGCAGGGTGAGGTGAGAGTGGGAGAAAGAGGAGGGAGGGGCAGTCGTACCCGTTGGGATGCCCACCGAGGCGGAATGCGATGGTGGGTTTGTGTGTGTGTGTGTGTGTGTGTGTGTGTGTGTGTGGTCGGTACGAGCTGTGAGATGGCGGGGTCCAGTCTCCCCTCAGTTTAATTCGGTTCCCGTTTCCCTTGCGTTTATTAGTTTGGTCTGGAGTTGAAGACCCCCCCGTCGTCAACGGGACTGGGCTGAAATGGACTGGGGGCTTGGTGTGTCTGGTCAGGTTCGGGTCGTCAGGTCAGGTCGGGCTGGAGTTGGGTGGACTCTTCGTCGGATCGCTGTCGAAACGTAACGTCCGAGTCCGCCGCTGTGGACTCTGGCTGAGTGGAAGAAGTCCCAGTTCTAACTCGTACCTACTAGTAGTGTCCGTACTGCATACGTCTGCAGGCTCCAGCGCCGCTTGAGGAAAAGAGGGGCGAGTCTGGCTTTGTAAGACGCAGGAGAAGCGAGGGAACAATACTAAGGCTGCGAAAGCGTGGTGGATGGGCTGGCTCAGTCAGATTTAGGACGAAGTCTATATGCATCCATCCATGCACCGTCTCCATACAGTTCCATGCAGGATACGGACGGTTGTGTCGACTATAGACGGTGCTGCATGGCATACGGTGGATCGTGCCCGTAGAGTAGAGTAGGTAGGTAGGTAGGTAGGAAAGGTGACGCGGGAGAGGAGGCGAGAAGAAAACGAGATTCACTCACTATTAGATATGGTAGGACAGCGATAACGTCACCAATGCCGCGGCTCCTTCTTGGGGGGAGGGAAACAAATGATGATAATAAAAGGGCCAAGGGGGGGCGAAGATTGGGCGACGACTTGGAAGACGCACTGCGACGTCGAGTCTTCTTTTTGGAAAAGGGGAGGGATTATCCTGGGCGCAATGACGAAGGGAGGAGTTGACTGATCCTTGTCAACAGAGCAGTAAGGATCGCGGGGGGTTTGCTTTGATGATGAATGCTGGATGGATGGATGGATGGATGGATGGTCCGGGGACACTCTCCAGTCCGTGTCTCTTTATTCCAGGGGCGCCCGAGGCAAAAACACTCAGTCAGCAAACGGGCGGGCAATGTGACTGGTTGCCTGAGAGTTTGTCTTCGGTGTACCACCTTGGTGTGGTGTCATTCCTGAAAGGTCCTGTGTCGCGTTGTGCCGTGGACGGTATTTTGGTACGCGCGCATGTGTATGTGTGTGTGTGTGTGTGTCGACCAAGCAAGCACCAAGAACTTGGTTGATAAGGCCAAGCACGTCACCCCGCGGCACGTATTTGTTCGACGTCAAGACCCAGTGTTCCTCCAATAAGGGTCTTCGGCAGACGGCGGCGAGCGACTGCGGTTATCCGGGACTTGACGGCGGCCAGGTGCTTCCTGGAGCCTTGACAAGGCTGCGTGTAGCCCCAGAGAAGGTAGGTATGCGTGGTTCTTGTCGTTATTGTTGGTGGTTGCTGGCCTCGGTCGGCGCGTGTCAAGTATCTGTACCTGGTTACCTACCTACCTACCTACCTACCCACTGAAAACAGGATCGCCGGTGTGGTTGTAGGGAGTGTGCTCTCTGCCCGAGGAGCTGACAGAACGGGCAGACGTGCGTCAACGTCAATGCCAAATGCCAATGCCGTGATGTACACAGTAGCGCCTCCGTCAGCGACAGGAACAGCTAACGGGAGGCCGAGATGCTACTACGGCCAGTAGCGGATTGGCCTTTTCTGCCCACCCAGGCGACTGAGGTGCTAGCTAACTCGATGCACGGACAGGTCGAAATTTACTGAGCCACAAAAAAAACAAAATCAGAAAATCTAGGCTTGCCTAACTCGATGTTGAAGAGCCAGCCAAGTAAGTCAGTCAGAGGGTGCATGCAGAAACAGCGTGCTTGGCTTGGGCCGTTTCGTCTCTGCAGTGTGTGTGTGTGTGTGCATTTGTGTACGTAGGTACTTGTACCTACCGAGGTAGATAGGTAGGTTGTCCTTGCAGAGTTCAGACGAGAACCCAGGCGGACGTCGGATGGGACGGGTTATTGGGGGGGAGGAGGGGTTTGCCTGCAGTTCTTGTCTCGGTGTCTGCACGTCTGTTCCCTCGAAGCAGGCGTGTGGCCCTGATCAGGCACGGCAGCAAAGGAAAGACAAAAAAGAAAGACGAAGAAAAAAAAAACCCCCCAACGAATTCCTACGAATTTCCTACCCTGCAGGGTCGTTCTCGAGGTGCGTGCGGGTAGCCGTCGAAGCGATTGTTTCCAATTCGTGGCTCTGCAGGGGCAAGAGACCGAAAGGATGCGATTGGGGGCCGGGTGCCTCGTGAGGTGAGGTGAGATGCGTGATGCACCTCACCTCTCACCTCATTAGCTTGCTGACCGCTGACGTCTCTTGAGTCGGGAAAAAAGAAAAAAGAAAAGAACCATCAGGCAATTGACGACCAGGAGACCCAGGGCAGAAGCGACCGACCCGAGAGGCAGGTAAAGACACGGTGGAATGGATTCAGCCGAGACGGGTATGATTGTTCCAACCCAAAGGGTCCGATTGAGAGTCAATTGATGTCGCTGGCCCAGGAGAGTGAAACCTTAGCAGACCAACCCTCTCCGAAGTGAAAGAGGTGAGACCATCACCACACACATACACACATACAGGTACGCACATACACACCTCTTTCACGAGCGCGCCAAGGTACTTTGCCGTAGGGCGTGATTCCCTCGCTGGCAAATGTGTGCGAAACGGCCGCTCCCTTGCCGCTTTGGGAAGCCGGCTGTCGTCCATGTCGTCCGTGTCGACCATGGCGATGACGTCCTGCTGGACGTTTGTTTGGATGTTGACCGGGGCGGAGAAGGCCCAAGACAGGGAAGCCCCAGGGTCGTCCGCCCCCCCCCCCTGTCCGGTCTTTTACTTTCAACGCTTTCCCAGACCCGGCAACCTTTTAGGGCCCTGGAATTCCGTCAAATTTGCTTATCATAACATACCGACGGCGTGGTCTCCCAGGCGCTTCGAGAGACAAGGAGACGACGCGTGCGCGGTTCCAGTGGCCCTGCAACAAGGCCTCGCTCAATAGACCCCCCCCCCCCCTTTCGTCGCCGCCATTGACAGGGCACAGCGTACAGCGCGTCCGGTCCGCCGGGGGAGCTATCGGCGACTAAGAAATACGCTACAAAGCTGTCAAGTCAATCGCTTGTGTCGGATGGGTTAGTACTGGATAGGTACGGTGTCACGCATTGTGGTGCGGTTGTGTATCCGTATCCGTAGCGTAGCGGCGGAGGGAAGGGGGGACTGAGACGGCTGCAGCGGGGAATTCGACCCGACGTCAGCGGGAGTGATTGGTGATGACCGCGGAGTACGCGGCGATGACGGTGCCTCTGGACAGCGGAAGAATCGGGGACGAGGCTAGGCGAGGCGAGGTGAGTCAATGAGGAACGTCAACGTCGACCGTCCGAGACGGGTTGCGAATGGCTGTACACCATATATGGACGAAGGGAAAAAACTAAACACATTAGAAAGCACAATCTAATAAGCATGTAACAAGTATAGATATATGATGATACAGAGGAGCAGCCGCCCCTTCCACCCACAAAGTTTCGCACTTGGGCTGACACAGTCCGCAAATGCTCTCTCTCTCTCTCTCTCTCTCTCTCTCTCTCTCTCTCTCTCTCTCTCTCTCTCTCTCTCTCTCTCTCTCTCTCTCAGCTTGTGGTGCGAATCACCGGCGTCAGGCGTACTCGCAGCGGACCTTTGTCCCACAGCATGAAGATTTTCTGCTTTTCCGCCCAGTCCCGGCTCTCTGCGGCAAGCTCCATGTCAAAGTTCCAGATGAGCCGGGCGAGAATAAGCTTGATCTCCGAGTAGGACAAACTTTTTCCCCCTGGTCAGCTAGAAAGAAAGAAAGCTAGAAAGAAGAAGAAGAAGAAGAAGAAGAGAGAAGAAAAAAAACCAAACATCCGTGTTGCGTTATTCGGGATCAAGAAAAGGGCACTCACTTGCGACCCAAACAGTTCCGGGGACCAACATGGAAGGGTTGTAATGCTTCTTTGTTGTCGGTGGAGAACTCCTCGTCGCCCAGGAACCTTTCGGGGTGAAACTCAAAAGGCCTCTTGAAGTTTTGTTCGTTATGGTTGACGGACCACTGGTGGATGGCCACAATGGTCTTTTGCATGATCAGAATTAGTACCCGGTCATGTGGTGGTGGGTAGGAACGTAGGTAGGTACAGGCAGGCATCCGTATACTGGCCGGCCCCTGTTCAACTTACATTCTCGGGGACGAACCTCCCGCTGACGGTTGCCCCACCAGGCGGGGCCACTCGGGGAAGACCCAGCGGCACGGGTGGATAGACTCTCAGCGCCCCTTCTATACAAGCCAGCATGTAAGTCAACCTGCCGACCGAGAGCATGTCGATGTCTTCCTCCTTCTGGAAGGATGATCGAACTTCGCTGGTCAGCTTGTCAAGACATTGCGGGTTACATAAGAGGTGATACGTCAGGCCAGTCAGTAGCGTGGCGGTCGTCTCAGACCCTGCGATAATGAGGATGTTGCTGTTCGACGCAAGCTCATCAAACGAAAGACCCTGGGCAAATGTTTCCTCGTGTCAGCCAGCAGGCCAGATTGAGCAGTTTTCGGAATCCAAGGGCCACCGCCACATCCTTGGGGTTGATTTATCAAACTCACCAGCTCCTCCTTCTTCTTCAACAGGCCTTCAATGAGATCGGGCCTGCCGCCGCCGCCGCCGCCGTCTTTCCCCACATCCATGCGTCTTTGTAACTTATCCCTTGCGCTGCCCATGTTTCTTTCCCGGGCCTCCTGCAGCGACTTCGTGGCCAGCGCCTTGGTGATCAGCTTCCTCAGGGGTTGAAAGTGATTGGCTGTTTGCAAGATGCTGCCGAGCCGAGCCGACTCGAAGATGTTCCTGACCCATGGGTGGTATTCGGAATTCTCCAGGCAGCCGAAGGGCTCCCCAAAGGCAAGGTCGCCAATGATATCAAACGTGGTAAAGTTGTACCAAGCCATGATGTCGATGGGGTCCGTCCTCGTGCTGTTCTCGTGCAGGCGCTGGATGAAAAGATCGACATACTTCATGATCAGCGGCTGCTGCTCCCGCAGGCCGCGGTCGCTAAACCCGTGGGCCATCTGCCGACGGAGCCGTGAGTGTTCCGACCCCTCGGAGTTGATGATGTTTGTCGCCTGGCCCGGGACCGGCCGGTAGAACCGAGCAAACTTCCTGAACTCGGGCGCCCCCTGCGTCCGATGGCCCATGATCTCCTTCCAGGCCCGTGCGTTCCAGAACGCCAGCTCGTCCGGGGCGACGCGGACCACATCCCCGTATTTCTTGTGAAGCTCCAAGAGGTCGAAGGGGAGAGTGCCGCTGATGAGCTTGTAGCAGTACCCCCATCGCGTTGCTCTCATGAGGAGCGGGCCAGGGTAGTGTCGGAGCGGGTGGAAGAACAAGTTGTAGATGATGCAAGCGCCAACGTAGAAAAAAAGCTTCGATGGTTTGTTGGTCAGCGTACGTGGGCAAATGATCCGAGTAAAACGGTCGCGGACTCACGGTGCTAACACCCACCGCAGTGGTCGTCGACAAGGTGGCATGGAGTGCCATCGTATCGTGGTTTCGTAAACGGTCAAGACAGTGGCAGAGTCGCTTAGGGAACTCCCACAAACTCAACCAGACGTCAATTGTTCGTACGAACCTACATATCCCTTTTCCAAACACTCCCCCCCTCATCTCCAAGCATTGTCAAAGGCAGGCCAAGGAGATGGAAATTGGGCTGACGTATTGCATTGCGGTCCTCAGATGGATCTTGGCCTGGCATTGCTCTTCGCCATCAGTCTGTTCAGCATTCGTGCAAGCTGGCTGTACACGGTCCAACGAATCACGCGGTGATGCGAAAACGGACCGCATAGGGGAATGCGATTATTGTCGGTTAGAATCGCGCGGCTTCCCTCCCTTGATGGATTGCTTGCTTGTTTGAGTCTCTCTGGGTTTCGGACGAACTGCTGCAACGGCAATGTGTGTCTCGGGGTTCAGAGATCCCCGCAAGATGGGCTCCAGTCTTGAATCCCGTCCCATGTAGCAATGGATCGCTCCAAGAAAGGGAACCGCGTATGGCAGGCAGTACGGTGTTTACGGATAGGGGATGTTACAACCAATCCGTAACAGAGTCTGCTGCTACGACGTGCGGACTGTAATTTCCGTGTACAAATGAAATTCACTGTATAGGAGGATCACAACAAGGTATAGACTGTAATAGAACGGTTCTGTAGACGAGACTACGCGAGGGTGCTCATGCCATGCCATGCTGTGGCTTCGTATACGATTCGTTGTCGTTATCGTTGTCGGTTGTTATGCGAACGCGAGGAACGACGACAGCCGCGAAGGCGCTAAATCCCCTAGGGACTGACATTTGTGGAACCCCACCGCCCCCAACCACCACGAAACAGTGTAAACGGGAGGGCCAGCCACTATTCTCGCCCCCACGCGGTGCCGGCTGGGAACCTGTGAATGCCTCTCGCTTTCGGGGCATTCGTCCGCTGGATCGGTCTACGGGTACACAGAGGGCTTTCAGGCCCTGCTACCCTCAAGCCACAAGGAAAACACTTTAAGAAACCACCCAACTTACAATCCGCGGGATGAAGCCCACAATCGATAGATATATGGGTTGTGGAGCAAGACGCCCTGCCTGGTGCTTTAGGGATGCACTATCGATGGGATCTGAAATGCGCTGAAAAGGCACACAGTTAGAAGAAAACGATAAGAACAAGCCAACGCGACGCAACCAGACCTACCTACCTGCCTACCTACCTAGGTAGATGGATGCGTAGGGAACGATGAAGCATCGTGGTTAGTACAGGGCACCTACCTCCGAGGCACCTAGTTTGGTAGGTGTCTTGCGGACCGGCACGGACCGGTACGGACCGTCAGCTTGTCACAGCAAGCAGTCGGACCCTCGTCTCATTCCTTCCTCAACGTCGGGAGAGACTACCTAAGAGAGAAAGAGGTAGAGCATACTCCTGGAACAACCCAACAACATCAACATTCCAAAACTCCAACACCAACAAACCTTCAAGACACATGCTTGCCGGCCGATACGTTGCCCTCTTTCCTTTTGTCAACCAACATTCGTCGGCAAGACATCGAACCACCAAACCACCAACCAGGCGGTGCCCAACTCGGCCCATTACGGCCCAGTGGTCGCCCCGAGGCATTATTGCCCTGTCCTCCTCCGCCAATCCTGCAATTCCCAAACCTAAACGGCCACGATCCCTTCCTTTCACGGACATCGAGGCCACTGTTTGCCTCCACTGAGCCGGCAGCCCGATTTTAACCTCAACCATGTCCATGTCCGAGTGGATTGTCGCTGCGGGTCTGTCTGAGTCTCCATCGACGCTCCATATCCCATGATCCTCGTCGGTCGGGCTCCATCGCCAGTCACGTCTCGATCCCGCCAAAGTCCCTACTTATAGTCATCCCCCCATTTCGACCCAACCGCCTCGGTCTGCATCTTCGTCTTTGCCGATGCCACTGCCAAGCATCACGCCCAACTGTGGGACACCGGACATGGGCCACACCGAAACCCCTGGATCCCTCAACGCGTCGCCGTGCCTTGGCCGAACCCGACTTGACAACTACCAGAGTAGCCCACGCATCGACGGCGACAATGCCATTCCCGACTAGCCCGGCCGATACTGGCGGGCAACGAGAGTCCTGCGCCACCAACCATTGGAGGGGTCAGGATCACCTTCACCACCTCCTCCTTTCGACTCGACTGCATCTGCAGCATCTCGCCTTTGTGCAAGATACCTCTCCATGGTTTCTGCGTCTACAGACGACGCCACGGCGAAACCCCACGACCAAACAAGCAAAGACTTGCGTCTGCCAAACTCGTGACTCGGAACGCCTCTGAAGTCTTGCTGCACCTGCAACCCGCAACCGCAACTGCCGCGTGGAGTCGATGGGGCCGATCTTTGAGCCCCAAAGATGCGATGTGACCTGAGAAGTCTCCGTTGCCTGCTCACCGCCGCGACTCACCAGCGAAGTATATGTACAGTCAGTACAGTACCTGCCTTCGCCCAGCTGCTCTCAGACAGTTTGCACTATTTCCCTCTTCACCACGGGCCACATAGGAAAGGCAACAAGTGTAACGTTTCCTAGGTCGCCTTAGCTGTGCAATGTGACAGATAACAACTCACACGAGTTGACTATCTAATATCCACTCACCCACGCCGCTTGCCCTTGACAAGGAGCATCCCATCTCGACATCTTCGCCAAACAGCCCTACCGAAAGACGTGGCCCTGGCGGACTACTCTTTCGTGCGCAATCGACTTTCCAATGCCTCGTTCTGCCTAGCCGACGGTTGCAGAGTTTTCGATCCGCGATCAGGCCCTTCTCTCTCACACCTCTGCTGAACGCCCAATTCCACCAGCCTTGTCTCCATCAAACAACGTTGGCAGTTGGGTAGGGACGGACCAGGGCGGTACTCCAACAAAGCCCGTTCCGCCGAAACCCAAGACGGGGATGCCCCGGTCTCATCGGACTGCAAGCCACCAGACAAACCTCATTGGGTTCTCGCCGGCTCCATCGCCCTTGTGCAAGTTCGTAGACGGTCTCACTTTGCTCCGATCTGCACATCCACGAGTGATCATCCATGAGCGTTGCCGTTCGAATGCCAGTCTGAAAAGTCTGAAATTACCGTTCTCGCATCTCGATCCCCTGACGTTTCATCCAGATCGGCCGCCGATGACGGGCCTGGCGGCGATGCGTGCGCACGGTTGATACGCGACAGGGCCTTCTCTGGGCTCGGAAGATGCGAGAGCCAGCTCACTTCTCGGTGAGCTCTGAAAGGGCAAAGCTTCGAGACCAGGACCGGTCGGGTTTCCCACGTGGATCGTCGCGTTGCCAAGAACAGGCCGCAGTGTCGTCTGAACTGAAGCCCACCGAAGTTTTTTCCACAAGCAAAAGGCCATGCGGCTGACCAGCTGATCGCTCCTGGGCGTCCACAGGACTGATCCCCGTAAGCTTGCCGTGCTGATCTAGCCAGCCAGCAAGATCAGACATACATACGCGCGCCTCAAGTCGGCTTCTCTTCCGGATGGCCTTTTCAGTTCCACACAGCGATTGCAAGAAAACCACTTGCTGCCCGCACGAAAGCATTGGGCTTCATAAGCACATGTGAATCTGGCCGAATCAATGATAAACTCAACGTTTACTTTCCCGAAACTAACACTAGCACTAGCCAAATTATGCCTTGAATCAGGGCCCGCCATCATCCTTGAGACGCACCTCGCCTCACTCTGCAATACTACTTACACGTGCTTTCCCAACAAACCCAACAGGCCGCTCATCCAAGAAAGGAGCCTTTCGGGCCTTGGAAGATAACTTTCGCGGGCCGGAGAGTATACATAAGTCAAGAAAACCTAACCTAATGGTCCCTGAGTCGGGGGGCACGAACCTATTTTGGTGAATTGAGGTCACTCTGGGAGGCTTCGAAGAGGCGGGGACCCGGGGGACGCATCCGGGCCAAGGAATGTCCCCGTCCCGAGAATGATGCATGCGCCCATATCGGATCTGCAACGGTGGTGGGACTCGAGGGAAACTCCAGGCCAGGGACGTCTGTACCGTCCTTTGCTTTGTACAGCTGTGGTCTGACCCGTGGATGACCGTTGGCGGCGCAAATGGAAGAGTTGTCATGGCTGATAGTTGAAAGCAACATTTAATCGACGCGCCAGCCTGCTTATGGTCCTCTTGGCATGGCCATGGACACGGCCTGGGTTGACGGCTTGGGGAATCACTCGACCTCTATACGTGCCTACTAACGGACTTTCTGACGTATCGACGAGGCCTGCACGTTGGCTACAAAACGTAACCAGCAGTGACTTCCTGCTGTAACAGCATGATGAAGACTTTAAAGTTGAATTTCAGGGTGTCTATCAAAGTGAGCCATGACCTTTGCTGGTCAAGTTCCGTGGCGAAGGCATGAATCTCGCCGATGAGCCAGAAAGCCCGATAATAGGCATCTGTAACGTCACCTCTGAACATACAACCCTCCCAGGTTGCCTAGAACTCCACCAACGCCCCCATTCCGCACCCAAACACACGCGAGAGACCTCTGTCAGAGTCTAGGCCAAACTGCCCATGGGGTCCCACAGCGGCAAGACGGTCGGCTCGGTGCCGATGACGGCGCGGACCTCCTTGCTCAGGAAACGCACGTCGACGACGGCCTGGTAGACGAACTCGTCCATCCAGGCATCGGTCATGACGAACCAGCCCTTGTCGCCGGCGCCCTCGCCCCAGCTGTTCTGGACCCTCCAGCGGACGGAGCGGCCGTCGGCGTCGAGGTGGACGGCGGTCAGGACCATGGCGTGGGTCATGGCGCTCTCGCCCGTGCGCAGGCGGCTCGCCTTGTCCATGCCGAGCAGCGAGACGCCGAAGCCGAGCTCGTAGTCGATGAGGTCGAGGTCCATGACGCCGGCGGCGGAGGAGCTGAACTTGCCGACGTCGGAGCCGAAGAAGACGGGGAGGCCGGCCTTGATCATGGCGACGCAGGCGGCCTTGAGGGTGGCCATGTCGACGTTGACGTAGGTGACGCCGCGGCCGCCGACGACGTTGCCGAGGCGGTCGACGGTGAGTAGCGTCAGCGGCTCGTGGCGTGGGTCGTGGACGAGCGAGACCATGGAGTCGATGACGGACGAGGTGATGCGCAGGTCGGGCGAGTAGATGTCGGTGGCGAAGGCGGCGGGCGTCGTCGTGAGCTCGCGCGCCTTGCCGTCCTTGTCGAGGTACGACCACGTGAACTCGGCACGCGGGTCGGGCGGCGGGCCGAGGGCGAGGGTGAGGACGGAGAGGATGTCGCGCATCATGGCGTCCTTGGCCGAGGACAGCGTGTGGGCGGAGCCGGAGCCGGAGCGGACCTGGGCGCGAAGGGCGAGGGCGTACTCGCGCAGCTTGGTCTTGAGGATGGAGTTGAGCACGCCCGAGTTCATGGCGTTCCACGAGTCCGGGTACAGGGCCTGGGGCACGAGGCCGTACTTGCGGACGAGGTTGTAGACCATGTCCCACTGGCCGCCGTCGCTGACGATGTCGCCGAGCAGGTGCTGGACGAGGCGGCCGTCGAGGTCCTCGCCGGCGGTGTCGATGACCTGCTCGAGGAAGTGGTTGCTCTTCTCGAGCTTGTCCCAGAAGAAGAGGTAGGACTGGGAGAGCTCGAAGGAGGCGAGGCCGTGGCGCCGCATGAGGGCGACGCGGAAGACGTTGGTCGAGGCGAAGAGCCAGCACCGGCCGGACGAGCGCTGGTTCGTCATGGGCGCGCCCTCGAAGGGGATGCGCGTGTTGAAGACGTGCGGGTCGGCGAGCCTCGCGGGCGTCGACGCCAGCACGGCGCGGGGGTCGGCGGTGCTGAGGGCCGTGAGGGCGAGCCTGCGCGAGGAGGGGTTTTATGTGTTAGTCTGGGGTTTGACCATGATGGAAGGGGTGTTTTCCCCGGTGCGGCGGCGGCTATACTTATTCTTGGGGTCGGAGAGGAACCGCGACTGCCAGGATTGTGTCTGCTGGACGGGGAGGCCCTCGGGCTCGCGGGTGAGTCTGACATCGCTCTTTTCGTTGTCGCCGCCGGAGGCGGAGGAGGAGGACGAAGAGCCGTCGAGGTTGACAAAGTTGTCGTCGGCGACCTGAATCCGGCGGAGGCGCTCGAGGAGGGCCTTTTCGTTGGATGCGTCTACCGCCGTCTTGGATGGTTGTGAGCCCATATCGGCCAGCTGTTGAGGATGCGGACGGCGGGTGTGTTAGTTAGACGAGGCCCCGTCGGTATTGCGTGAAGACGACAGTGATGCTGTCAAACGACTTCACTCGGACTGGTGGCTGCGGCAGAAGATACAATCACACAATCGACGACCGGGGACTGCGAGACCTCGGGAGGATGGGGAGGAGGAGAAGAAGAAGGTTCCAGGACGGAAACTGGTTTCCAAGCAAACGAGACGGCGGGGAGGAGGTGGTGGTTGGTATTTAAGACGACGCAAAGCACACCCCGTCGTAAACCCAAGATCGGGCGGCCCTCTCTCCCCCTCGTTTCCCCGACACTTCCCACCCCCTTCCATTCGTAACCGATCCGCCTGATGCCGGGACTGCCAGCAACCTACCTACCTACTTAGACCGCGCTCGCTATCTTGTTAGAGAAGGTAAAAGCTTCCCCGTCCCGAGGGAGGGGGGGAGTGGCTACGAAGGTGGTGCCCGCACTTGCGTCTTCTTCCCTTATCAGTCGCGAGTCGAAGTCCGGGGGGCCAATCTGACCATACAGCGAGCGATAAGCGTTTTGGGGGGATACGTTGGTGCAGGGATTAGACGCCCACGAGAGTCACGCACGCGATATCAATGGGGGGGGGGGGGGGGCCATCAAGGTCCCCATGGAGCTGGCGGATCGGTCTCAAAGGGTCCTCACATGATGACATGGTGCGCGGGTTGGAGGAGAGATGGAAGCAACCCATCGTTGGCCGTTCACTGTTTTCCCTCCCCCCCCGGAAGATGAAGACAGCTCGGAGCGTGAGCACGCAATGAAAGGGGAGGTGAGGGATCCAAGATGACGAATCGGACCCGTCTGGTATTGACTTTACATGGGCAACTCTCGCCTGTTGTTCTTGACAGCACGCAATCGGCGTCCTTTCTATCTTCTCCTCCCCGTCAACCACGCCTGCGGGCCCGTCGGCTGCGGGGGAAAAGGCGGGCGCGGGGCTCGCGCGGGAACACGGCTTGTTGTTCTTTTTGTTTTACAAAGATACCCACGTGTGAAGGTTAAGAAAAAAACGGCCGCACATGCGGGGGTCCATATTTCAATTCCATTCGCAGCGCCATGCGAGTCATACACGTTGGATCGCCTGTGGCATGACGAACCGACTTGGAGAAGATGAACAAGGTTCGTTGAGGGCCGCCGTGAAACTCCCCCGGATACTCGGCCCCACAACTACGACGGGCCCTGCCGGAGCCGAGCCGTCTCGTGCCGTAGACCCACTCCTCGCCGCGAGGGAGCTATGACAACGAAATGAGAAGAGTCACATAAGTACGAATTCTTTTGACGGATCGTTCTAGGAGCCTGGTTATGCCTCCCGCCAAATCTCTGTGTTGTATCTGAGGATCCCATCGTTAAAAGGCCGTCGCGTCATGTTCGTCACAGCCGAAGTCATTGCGAGGCGGTCTGGAAGGGGGTCACCGACGGCATCCGGGTCGAGGGGCATCCAGCCCTCGTGGTCCGAGTCGCTACGCTCCGAGATGGTGCACTAGCCAATGCTTGAGGTGTGGGACCGGCGCTTGCGGGCGAACTCGCGGTGCGCCGCCTCGTCCGAGTCCAGGTTCTCGTCCTCGTCCTTGCCCAGGTCCTCGTCCTTGCCCAGGTTCTCGTCCTTGCCCAGGTCCTCGTCCGCGTCCTCGTGGTCTGAGTTGCTGCGCTCCAAGGTGGTGCGTTTGCCGATGATTGAGTTGTGGGACCGGCGATTGCGCATCCGAAGCTCGCGCTGTAAGCGGACAAACTCGCTGTGCGCCGCCTCGCCCGAGTCCTCGTCGGTATCGTTCAGAAACATATGAAGGCGGTCATCATGAAGAGACGGATCGTCCCCGGACCGGTCATCAGCGGCCGCGAGCTCGTTAGTGACAGCCGCAGCGTCGGGCCCTCCGTTGTCCCCCTCGCGGGCGAAATGTGTTCCGCTAGCCGCGTCAGGTTTAGGCTGAGTACGTCTTTGAAGTCGCCCAGCACTGCTCCAGGTCTCTTCGAAGTTTGCCTCGTCTTCGGGGTTGAAGTCGCTGTCCTCCGAATGCGTACGTCTGCGCCGGAGCGTCTTCAGCCCCCCCAGGGTCTGTATGGAATCTGGGTGCGAGATCTGGTCCTCGTCCTCGTCATCCCTAGTCGACTCCTCACCTCCGGGTCCTCCCCGCTCAGCCTGCGCCTTCATCCCAATGTCGACTGTGCCGAGCCGTTGGTTGGAATGTTGGGCTTCCCCTCTCGGACCCCTCTCTGATGGCTCTGACCTTATCATTCCTACGACGCTGCCAGACTTAATGACCCGCTCCCATTCTTCGGGGGCAATGCTTCCGTTTGCGCCCACCAAGTTGCAAAGGCTGTATTGTTGTTGTGACGAGGTTTCATTCAGGGCCATCATAAATTTCTTTTCGATGAACTCCATCATGTACTGTCATGGTGTTAGATCGCCGGTTGACCAATAGCATTGGGGACAGGTGCTTACAGGCCAACTTCTACCCAGGCGTAAAGGAACCGAGTGCTTCTGACCAGTTTCATCCACAATCAAGAAAGAGGGTTCCGGGTTGTTCTCGGAGCTCCATATCTGTGCATAAGACCTTTCTAATTTCGGGGGAAATAAGCTGTCTGTGGGCGGACGAGTAGCCACGGAATGTGCCTCCTCAGCACCAGCTGATGCTCCAGACTTGTGCTTCTCGTCGAACAATGCTGCATCTGCGGCGTTTTTCACCAGTTCTTCGGTTTCTGCTTCGGCTTGCAGCCTCCTCTCGACATCTGCCACCGTCTGCTGTGCCCTTGCCACGGCGTTGGAGGAAGCTCTCCAGTTGGCGGAGTACCACACTTCGTAACCGCGCGTTGCTCCAGCACAGTTGCAGTGCTCTCCAGGGATGAACTGACGACATCCTCGGCACAAATTGAGCTGCAACTCGGGGCCAGTGGTAAGTTCATGCTGCTCTCGAAAGTGGCTGCTCAACATGCTGGAAGAGCTATATGTGTTGGGGCAGATCAATCCACTACTCTCTAAATGAACGCATCTCCACAACCCCTTCTCTTCGATGTGCCTTCCGATTAGTACCCGGCGTGCGTCAGTCATCTCACCATCTTCCGTGCCGTGGTCATCGCCGTCGCTGGTTGTAGGGTCGTGATCAGTGTCAGAGTCATCCTGGACCACGAGACCTTCGATAGCTAAAGGTATCGCCTCGCAGGCCAGCTCCTGGAAGTGTTTGGCCAGATGCGAGCGGAACTTATCGGAGTTGCCATTGGTAATTGACGATGGGTTCCAGCTGTCACAGAGTAGGCACGCGTTTTTATCGAAATGGGTAACGGGCTTTTCACAAGCCTTCAGCATAACCCTTCTCTGCGTAGTGGACACCACACCCGGGTGTCGGGAGTCGAAATGCGCTTCAAGAGCCGAGGCGGAAACGCACTTCGCATGGCATAGGGCGCACTTCCATTGTCGCCGGTGCTTGTCCAGTTCGTGCTTGAACCATTCATGAGAAGTCTGGAATGGCTCGGCGGAACAGTCTTTGAATGTGCAGACGTACGCTTGGAGATCACGGTATACGTGGTGCCTGGGAGTAGAATTAGAATGCTTTGTCCCGCTGCCTTGAGAGGCGCCAGCAAAGATTTTCAATGTCTCACTTCCAATGATAGCGATCCCTGATGACTTGGATCGTTCGACAATAAGGACACTCTATCGGTTCGCCGTAATCGAGCTGTCGTCCATCCAGCCACATTCTCGTCAGTTGCGGGACAATTCGGCCTGAATAGTTGTCTCCAACAGCTGTCTGGGCAAATGACGTTGCGATGGTGTATATGCTCTCCTCCGAAGTCAAGCCCGGCGAATCTTTTCTGATGCTCTCGGGTGCCGCGAGTGTTTCGTGGAAAGAAGTCGCCTTGGTCGTGGCTCGTTCTGCATGCTCGTCGTCTACTGGTCCGACTTCAACTTGGGCCAAGTTCCTGCGATGATTCTGGCGATAACGAATGTAGTCGATTTGGCGAGCATTCCGCTGTCCTATGCTCTCCGCCAGCCAGGGAGACTGCTTAAGTTTTGGAAACTTGTCTTGTGCATTGGTAATGAACGGCCTGGGATCCGACTGTGAGTACTGGGGGCCCTGCCGCGACGTGCGTCCTCGAGGGTGACTCCGACGAAGCAGAGTAGAGAGTGTGAAAAGATGCGTGATGCAGGATCGAATGTTGTCGAACAGCTCGTCGATTTCCGTAGCCGAGGAGATACGATTCCCTTCGTAGGAATTTCCCGAGTGTAAACCAAACTCGTGGCTAATGGACTCTTCACCGATGACCAGGCTTTTCGTCCTGTTGGGTATATTTCCCAGCGCGATGCCGTTCGCTGAAACAGGACGGTTAGTAATGCGTACAGACATCAACGAGTTACCAAAATCCAACCTCTAATCAGAGCATCTTCCAGTCGTCGAAGTCCAGAGATAACGCTACTCTTCATGCGCTCAGCGTTCTTCAATCTCGAATCCAGTGAGCCGGACGACTGCGGCTCCCGCAGAGCGCCAATGTTCGCCGCCCATATCTTGAACCGGCCAGCCTCGTCAGTCGCTTTAGCCTCCAGGCCGTGGTAATCAGTTGTCGGGAGGTCCTGGCATAGTCCGGTGAAAGCGGCGTTGCAGGCATGGGCGAGTGAGGATATCGCTGGGGGGAGCTCTGATTGCCCGTCCTTCCCAGGTCCGTTATCCATGATGAGTTGATGAGTTGCGCCTGCTCGGGGTCCTCAGAAATGCCTCGCATGAGACTGGGAATAGGCCAACTGAGAAGGACCAGTCAGTCGTGATCAATACTTGCTGATTAGGGACCAACACCCCCTCCTCTCGCTTGTCTCGGTCAGCAGTCATTTGGGCCAATGAGGCAAGTTCAGTTCATGCAGCCGGATGGCTCAGCCCGTCTCCAGTACGGAGCCTGATGTGATTGATGACCCCGCTTACATCCTCCGACATCACCGACCGTCTCAACTTCGCCACATATGCTTCTTCCACTCGAGACCCTGTGTATGCTCATCATCTCCGTGAAAGCACGGCTGGACGGGGACCATGTCGGGCTTTGAAATCGCTGGCGTCGTTTTGGGCGCATTCCCCATCCTATGCGACACGGCCAAGGACCTCGGCACGGTGTCCAAGAAGACAAAGTGGTGGTGGCAGTTCGAGACCTCCTTTGAGAACTTTGTCTCGACAATAGCTACCCAGGAAATCGCCTATATACTGATGCTGGAACGCCTTCTCGGGCCATTGGATATCACCGACGCAGAGTATGACAGTCTACTGGGAGACCCAAAGTCGAACCTCTGGCACGAGAGCCACATCCAGGAAGAGTTGCGGCAATGTCTGCCAAATAGCAAGTACACTTGGTTCATGTGGAATCTATCGGACCTCAACACGGCGATAGAAGAATTGCAAAAACTGCTTCCTGTTGACAAGGTAAGACTATCTATACACAGCTCAGGTGCAGACCATTCGGCCAAGTCTGACCAGCGACGGATAAGACGCCGATAATTACTGATTGTATGTGCAGGTTTATCGCTTGGATTCTACGAACCTAGAAAGCGAGCTGTTCCGTTTACAGACCAGCTTCAGTAGCGACAAGGATCGCCTCTTGAAGCGTATCACTCAAGTCAACGATGACCTGCACCAGTTCTTCGACAGGGGGGCGACCGTGATTAGGCCTTCCGCCACGAAACTGTCGATACCCTTCCGCGATCTGCATCACCAGGCCGTCGTGTTCTACGAGTGCCTGGCTCGTCGTTGGAAGTGCTCCTGTTCGAGTGCACACACGGTCGGTATCGCCGTTCATCCAGCTGTTCATAAGCCATCTCGGATGGCGGAGCATGGCTACTTCAACGTCCTCTTCGAAGCCGAAGCCAGCTTCAAGCAGCTCAGGCTACAGGTCGAGACGCTTACAACTAGCAAACACGATACGAACAGCGACTCTGTAGCACCGGGGAAGGCGGTCAAGCTTGAAGCGGCCATTGATTTGAAAAGCCAGATCATGGTCAAGAAACAACTCAAATCTGTCTCCAATGCGGCGAACGAAAACAGCGTCTCGACATTGACGATCGCTTCTCTGTCCATATCGGGCCACGGTATACAAACGCCCCAGAGATCCATCTTGAGGAAAGCAGCGAACAAGCTGAAGAAGGTTCAGCGCTGGAACAGAGTAGACAGCAGCCCAGACGAGACGCAACCAAACGTCTCTGCCAGACCGAATTCAATCTCGAGTCTCAGCAGGACTTGCGTGTCAGAGAGTACCGCCACTCTGACGAACGAATCAAGCCTCAGGGTCCCCAGCGAGGGGTAAGATTGAGCAGCTATAAACGTCTTTCATTCTGGCTAGCGAGGCTAACCTTGCGCAGTAATCAACTGTTGCGCTCAAGAAGCAGCGCGTCATCCACCTCCAGGGTACGATTCGATGAAGCAGAACTTCAGCCATTACCAATCGAGGTGACCGAGATTCGGAATGGGGAGGTGTCAAACATCTGCGACTTTGTGAAGGGCTCCAACACTCTCAACGGAGACGGCAACAGCACGCTGTCACTTGATGAGGGTCGACGGATTGTACTAAAGCCAGAACCCCTGGGCCAGAGCACCATCAACGCTTCGACCTCACAGTCGATCGACTCTTTCATCAAGATGACGACCGTAAGGCAGAGCCGCCTCTACGTCGGCCTCAGCCTCGCCCTCACCCTCCTCTGCCTGGCGACGTCGTCCTGGGTCCCGACGCAGCTGGCCAAGGACGACATTTTCCTCGTCTGCTGCGAATCGGGGGGCAAGCCGTCGTCATCGAAGCGGTTCGGCCCATACTTCTCGCGGACCTCGCAGGACATATGCTCCTCTTCCTCCTCCGTGGACAGCCGGACGTGGAACGCCAAGTCGTCGCTGCTGCTCCTCGGCGTCGTCCTGCTCGAGCTTTTCCACGGGCAGAAGCTCGAGCAGCAGGACGCGTGGGCCGAGTCGCTCGACGAGGACGGCCAGCCCAACGAGAGCACGAGGCTCTGCGGCGCGTTCCTCTGGATCTGCAGGGCCAAGGAGTCGCTCCAGATGCATTTCGGCAGTGAGCTGGGCGGTGAGCTGTCCGAGGCGATCCGCAAGTGCATCTGCTTCGACTTTGGACGCGACGACGACTACGGGGACTCGCGCCTCGCCGAGGTGGTGTACCGAGAGGTGGTCGTCCCGCTGGAGAAGTGCTGTCCGTCAATATGAGAGAGAGAGAGTGTGTGTGTGTGCATGGTGTGGGAGAGGGGCCCGGGATGGGTGATGTTATCTATCCTCTGTACTTGGTCTGGCGTCTTGGCTCAAAAGGACATAAACGAGATAATGGACGAGACGGGATAAGGGACGAGGACGAGACACCACAAGATGACACAAGCGGCATAGTACCAACAACACGTGGATGAGAGATCATATACAGGAGGCTATGTATCTACGTAAAAGACTCCGCGAGATCCGATATCCGACATGTTTTTTGTGTGTCGTCCCAAATAAATAAAAAAGTCGTCTTCAATTTCTCCATTACACTTGATCATCTGTAATTCGTACATGACATATTGCTAGATAACCCAGACCACACACAACGGGGGGATGATGATGATGGGATGGGGGGCCTTTCTTTTTTTCCATTTTACAGACGAGAGCCGTGGATGACCTTGACGTCGACGGCGAGCTCGCGGCCGTTGTCGTTGAGGACGAGGACGCGGACGCTGCCGCGGCCGGACTCGAAGGCGTTGTTGAGGCGGGACCAGAGGTTGGACTGGTCAATGACGGGCAGGCCCTGCTTGACGTCGCCGGTCTCGGTCATGGCGGTGACCTGGCCGTCGGCGAGGTCAAGGACGCGGTACTGCTTGAAGACGGGGCCGAGCATGGTCTGGACGACGACGCTGGGGGCGGGGTTGGCGATGAAGGACGACTCCTCGTGGAGCTGCTTGGTGAAGAGGTCGACACCGAGGTAGCGGTACTGGCCGGTGGCGGCCGAGGTGGAGATCTTGATGACCTGGCAGGGGCGGCCCTGGAGGATCAAGAAGTCGCCGAGGCGGATGTGGTGGCAGGGGATGGTGACGGTGTTGGGGAGGTTGGGGGCACCGCCGGTGGAGGGGGAGGGCTGGCGGCGGGCCGAGGTGGAGGAGCGGACCTCCGAGACCTCGTAGCGGTCGTGGCCTTTATGATGATGAGGATGAGCAATCTTGTCAGCCAGCTTGTGCAGGCCTTGGCGGAAAGAGTGGTAGTGGCCTGGTGGTGCAAGCACCTTTCAGTGTCGGTCCATATGAAATGGGGGGACGAACTGCACGCGCAACCGAAACACACACACACACACACACAAACACGAGCCAAAGCAAAGAAAAGACACTGCACATTGGAGGGGGGGAGGGGTGTTCAAGGCTTACCGTCGTCGTCGTAGTAACCCATCTTGGACTTGTGTTGGGGGCGCGAGAAGCGAGCGGGCTCGATGGTCTCTTCGGTAACCTTTACGGTCTCCTTGTACTGAGGGCGGGGGCGCTCAGCTTGGGCGTCGACGGTGTATTCGTCGACGTGAGAGTGAGAGTGGTGGTGAGAGTGACCCGAGTGGTGGTGATGATGAGCAGGGAAGTGCTCAACAGTGACTTCCTCGCGGTGGTAGGTAGGCTGGAAGCGTTGGCGGTACTGGCGTTCGATCTTATCGATGGGGTTTACCAGGTGCTCGTGGTGACGGGTGTCGATCTCAACACGAGTGTCGTGGTGGTGGATGCGAGTGTCGTGGAACTCTTGAGTGGTTTGCTGAACGGGAGGAGGGGCAGGGCTGGAATGAAGGAAAAGAAGAGAGAGGTCAGTTCATGTTTTGATGGGGGGTGTGAGCTTGATGGGGAAGCTTTTTCGGCCGTGTTGACATGTTTGACGTGACATGCGGTTACTTGGCCAACTATGGACTAGGGACTGGGGTCTAGGGACTAGGGGCCGGCCGGGGAGGAGGTGTCCAGGGTCCATGACTGGCGGCTCGTAACGGGCAAGGAGGGAAATTTGGCGAAATACCGGGGGCCGAGCTGAGGCGGTCCCGAGGCCGGGGGGATAGAAGGGTAGGGGGGTAGGTAGGAGGATAGAGATAGAGAGACAGAGAGAGAAGACCGGTTGGGTTGCCAAGAGGAGGCGGAGGACGGGGGGGAAGAAGGGGAGAGGGAGGGGGAGGGATGGGAGGAGGCGGTGACGCTTGTGGGTTTGTGTGTTGTTTGTTGTGTTGCGTTGTTGTTGTTCTGGGGTTGCATGGGAGGGGAGAGGGGTTATTGGGCTGGATGAATCGATCGATGGCATCCGTGTGTATTGCTGCCCAGGACATATCTGATGATTCCCGGCCACACACGGTATAGACGGGGAGATGGGGAGATAGAAAGTAAGAAATCAGGTCGACATACCGGTACTCCTCACGGTAGTGGTGGGACTCGTGGTGGACACCGGGACGGTGGTAATGTTCTTCGATACGGACCTCTTCTTCGCTGAAGCGCTGTTCTTTCCGGGGAGGGAGAGGGAGCTGCTGTTCAGCGGCGGTGGCAGTGAAGGAAGAGTATTGACCTTCCCGTCCGGGCTTCTGAGGCTTCTTCTCGGGGAGCTTGATCTCAAGCTCTTCGTGAGTCTGTGTGACGGTCTGGGTCTGGGTTTGTGTCTCACTCTCCTTGTAGGTGGAGGGAAAGACGCTAAAGGGGACGGGGATACGGGCTTCAAAATCCAGATTGACGGCCTTGAGGTCGCAGAGAGGAGAATCTTCTAAGCGTTCCCGGAGCAAGGAAGGCAAAGAAGAGTATCCTCTTGCTTCGTTTTCCTAAAAAAACAAAGGGGAAGGGAAAGGTGGAAGAAGCCGGTCGTTGAACTGACGCGCGCTTCTTGTGCTTTTCTCTTCTCTTTTGGATTTGGAGGAAAGGGGTGATGGACGGTGAGCGGCTTGGGCGGAGGGAGCGCGAGGCGGAATTGAAGCTTTGAAGATGGATGGAGAGGGAAGAAGGAGGGAGCAGAGGGTCGGTGAAGATGTGCGATGCGGATTGGGTTTTGAAGACGGGGGGGCTGGGGGGTGTGGGTGTGAGACGGCTGATGGTTGGATTGGATGGATGAGCAGCAGCTGCGCAGCGAGATGCAAAAAGACGACGGTTACGAGCGTTGCCAGGGCAAGGGGGGGTGGTGAGTGAAATGTTGTGACTTGCGAGTAGCCCGTACGATATGTTGATTGTGTCGATGTGGGTGGGACTGAGACCGGGATCGTGGGTGGATGAGAGCTGTTTCGTGTCCGGGGGGGGGGGGGGGGGAGGAAGCCTGGATTGGATGGAGGGAGGTGTCGTAATGGCGGAGGAGGAGAAGAAGAATCTGGCTTGTCTTGGTAAGAGAGAAGAGACAAAACAAGAGTTGTTGTGTGTGTCACTTACCTACGGTACGGATGCTCTCTGCTCTGTACGGATACAATACAGAGAGCACAGGTACGGGTACTGCTGTGTGTGTGTGTGTGTGTGTGTGTGTGTGGGAATGTTTACATTGGCTCCCGCCCGCCGCAGCAGTGGATATTTCCATTGTTTATTCCGTCCCGAAAAAGACTAGTCTGGGGATGCCGGTGGAGATTGCACATGGGGGGGAAGCTCCTGCTCTGCACTGCTCTGCAGTCTGCCCTGAAAAGGTTTCGATTCCGATGCTGTATTCGTGGAAACCTTGCATCTGAGGTCTCCAAGGTCAGGCACCATTTCTCTCTGGCGCGGCAGGTACACCTTTTCCCGGCCCCACTTTGATGCGACCTGACTGCCCCGTCTGGGCCGCTAGCCGAGGAACGTACCTTTCCACCTCTGTCCGCCAGTGTGTCTCGGTGTCTCCTCTCCTCTCCTATGGCCTGTCCTCGCTGCTCTCCTTCGTAGTCGAGGACCACGTCCAAATTGTTGGCCCAACCGCTTTGATACGCCGCCAATCCCGATGAATTCCTCGTTCCAATGCACCATATCCCAAGACAGACAAGAGGCTGTCTGTCAGGCTGTCACCTCGGCGGGAGGCGTAGCGACGGGCTGCTCCCACAGACCTAGCACACACACCTCAGCTTCTTAGCGCCGCAACCCATGCGACCGGCCTACCTGGCAGCTCCAACTTCCAAGCCGATTGCGCAAGCTCTCTGACAGTGGACCGTCAAGCATTGATTGATTGACCACCGCAATGGGGAGGGGGGAGGGGGAGGGGAACTGCTGGACCGACCGCCCAACCTCCTGTTCCTGGGTCCTTCCCTCGAACCCAAGATCACATCTACCGTGGTTCATCAGCAACTGAAAACCCCGAGTTGCGCTCGCCGGGCTGGCTCTGACACGACACGAACGTCCAAGGAAGAGACTGTGGCCGAAAATAGGGGATCCCCGGATTCTTGCAACCGCCCAGGAACCCGCGACTCTCCCGTGTCACTGCCTCGCCCATTCAGATGCCGCCGCGGGCGCCACAAGCCCTAGCTTCAGCCTTTCCGCCAATCAATGGACCGCCACTCGTCTTCGAAAGCTCGACCACGAGGCGAGGCCCAGGCACCAATTCACAAGACGGCCGCGCAGCGTTGACGGCTGTCGCGCACTGAGCCAGACCAATAATCTGATCGCTCACACCTCTATGCGAGCTGGAACTCGCTTGTCACATTTGGCAGCTTGTTGACATACAATAAACAAACGAGACCTGGGTGGCTGGGGAGGGGGGATCTTCGTTTCGTCCACGGCCCAAATGCCCGCTATCGACTGTCTGCATGGTCCGGACAGCCTGGCCGCAGCCGCCCGCAAACTCAATTGGCCAGTCTTGGAGCTTCCCCAACCACCTTCAGCTTCCATCGCTCTCCCCGACCCTTTTGCTTCCAGGGTTTTCAGGCGGACGGCTGCTGATGGCTGATGAGGCCATGGCGAGAATCAGCAATCGACCACTTCTCGCAGCGATACGGGGACCGAATAATGGGTCGTCTCCATCGTGGTTTCCCTCCATTGGACTGTCGGTCTGCAACCGCCGGACATCTCATGCAAGTCGACGGTCGCACATGCAAAATGAGGCTGGCTGGCAGCTTCCTTTTTCCTGCGAGAGTGGGAGACGAGTCGACAACCGCCGACGTGGCCAAGGCAGCGTACCCTGCTCTACGTCGCGGATCCCGCCCGCAGCGCCCGAGTGGGGTTCTCGTCAAGCCGCCACATATGGATAGATCTCGACAGCAGCCGTATCCCCCATGTCCCCTAAATCCATCCAGGATCGTGGAGCAACGTCTCCGACCCAGATTTGCCCTCTCTCATAAATTCAGGCGGCTGGGGGGAGGTTGGAGTTGTAGATAACTGCCGCCCTCCCACTCCAATCCAGGTCTTGATTGTCTGCAGTCTGGAATGAAACACGGTGTCTATCAATGCTTTCCAATGACACCGGACCAGACCAGACGAACCGCCCGGGACGTACGGGAGCTCCCTTGGAGGGCTTGAGGTTGCCGTGACGACCAGCCAACCCCGGCCACACACTAACCGCATGGGGAAACCACCTCTTCGGCACTGGACGCTGTCGCCCTCCGTCGCCGGCGGGATCGCTGAGAGAGTTGAGAACCCGTTTGTGTTATTGGATCACATGAAAGCTTCTCGTCGCATCCAACTTGTTGCTGATTGCTGTTGCCAGTTCAACGAGCACGTTTGTCGATTTGCAGAGAGAAGGTGTTTTCCAATTCGGACGAGTAATATCGAGAATAAGGAATCCCATTACAGTTGAAAGCGAAATGTGGTATGGGCGGGTCAACTGTTGACACTCACATGTCCTGGGGACTTGTCTCTTCTAGGACCGCTGCCCTCCATCGTCGCGATGCAATTGACCCCTGATTGTGAATCCGGGTTCAGGAGCAATGGGATTCTCTGTGCGACCTTCGAAGCGTTGCAACCGGATTGGAGACAAGGGCGAGTCTTGCCTTCGTTTCGTGGGCATTTTCTTGCCTGAAAGGCTTCAATCAGATACCAGCAGTTGGATAGTTCAATTGTCTCACCCAAACTTGGTCAAACATCGAAATACCCTCCAAATTATTCGATTGTCGAGTTCCGCGAACCAATCGTACATCTCAATTTGGTTGGAAGCCCTTGCAAGAACCAATAGGACAAAATCAGTCGATTGACGGCGTCCTCGTCCGACTACTACCTACCTAACTGATCATTTTGGCACCTCAAGTCACATTGGCAGGTTTTTTCCTTAGTCATTAAATTCAGAGCTGTCAGTCAGGATTTGTTAGCGGCGCTTGAGCTCCAAGCTCACCCGTAGGAAATAGAACCGCAAGTCTTTGATGGAGCTTGAAATGTGGCGCCATAAGCTCGGTGTGCGTCACCACAAGACACTTGCTGAAAGGCAAGGCAGGCCTAAGCAAGCATTTGCAGAGCTTTTCACCGGCCAATTGAGTCATTATATAGAGAGGAAACAACCTGTCTGTACCTGTCTTAGCTCCGAACAATTTGTAATGCGTTGAAAAGACCTGCATTTAACAACGACCGCTGCCAGAGTTGCCGGAATCTACAGCCAGGAAATCGTGCACGTGACGTCATCGTGGCGCCCCCCACATTTCCCAAAGCTCTTCAGCCACACGACGATTGCCCCGCGATCGTTCATTCGCATCACAGATTCTGCCCCTCAGTTGGTTGATTCACTTCCACTACGAAACGAAAGCCGCCTAGACAGAACTGGCGCAGACCTGTAACCGATATATAACTTTCTTTCCACTGCTCAGGCAAGCCCTACTAGCAGTCATGAAGCAGCGTTTCTCCTCCATCGACGTCAAGGTCATCGCCCATGAGCTCCAAGAGAGCCTCACTACCTTGCGACTGGCCAACGTCTACGACCTCTCCTCCAAGATCCTGTTGCTCAAGTTTGCGAAGCCCGACAACAAGAAGCAGCTCATCATAGACTCGGGATTCCGATGCCACCTCACCGATTTCACGCGTACGACCGCCGCCGCGCCCTCGGCCTTTGTCACCCGCCTGCGCAAGTTTTTGAAGACGAGGCGCTTGACGTCGGTTAGGCAGATCGGAACGGACCGGATTCTAGAGTTCCAGTTCAGTGACGGCCAGTACCGTCTCTTCCTCGAGTTTTTCGCTGTGAGTAAAGCCCATGCCGGAAACCCTGGGCCACGTCACTGACCACTCGCTGTGCACAGAGCGGAAATGTAATCTTGACCGATGCCGACCTCAAGATCCTTACCCTGTTGCGAAACGTCTCTGAAGGCGAAGGCCAGGAACCACAAAGAGTCGGCATGAAATACTCTCTGGAAAACAGACAAAACTACAACGGCGTCCCGGATTTGACAAAGGAGAGAGTGCGGGCCGCGCTGGAATCGTCCGTCAGCAAGACCTCGGTAGCCGCCACGGCAGGGAAGAAGATCAAGGTGAAGCCAGGGGACGAACTGAGGCGCAGCTTGGCGACAACGATCACCGAACTACCTCCGATTTTGGTGGACCACTCGTTCCAGCTTACTGGTTTCGACGGGAAAAGGAAGCCGGCCGACATCCTCGAAGACGAGTCGCTGCTGGACGCGCTCCTGAAGGCTTTGACCCAGGCACGAAGCATTGTGGAGGACGCGACGAGCTCTGCGACGGCCAAGGGATACATCTTTGCCAAGTACCGGTCGAAGCCAGATTACGCGCCCGAGGCCGAACCGCCAGCAGCCGAGGACGAGGAGACGAAGAGGTCGGATCTTCTCTATGACGATTTCCACCCTTTCCTACCCAGCAAGTTCGCCAACGACCCCACCGTCAAGGTTCTTGAGTTTGATGGCTACAACAAGACCGTAGACGAGTTCTTCTCCTCCCTGGAGGGCCAAAAGCTCGAGTCGAAACTCACGGAACGAGAGGCTGCGGCGCGGAGAAAGCTTGATGCTGCCAGGTCGGACCAGGAGAAGCGTATTGAGGGTCTGCGTGGAGCACAGTCCATCAACGTGCAAAAGGCTACGGCGATCGAAGCAAATGTGGAGCGTGTTCAGGAAGCGATGGACGCCGTCAATGGTCTCCTCCAGCAGGGCATGGACTGGGTCGACATTAGCAAGCTCATCGAGCGCGAGCAGAAGCGCCGCAACCCCGTCGCAGAGATCATCAAGCTGCCGCTCAACCTGGCCGAAAACAAAATCACGCTGTTGTTGGGGGAGGAAGAAGACATCGAAGACGACGAGTCGAACTACGAGACGGATTCGGACGCCTCGGACAGCGAGGACGAGGAGTCGAGCAACAGCAACAAGCAGAAGAACGACAAGCGGCTGGAGATCGAGGTCGACATCACCCTGTCGCCCTGGGCGAACTCGAGAGGATACCACGAGCAGAAGCGAAGCGCCGCCAAGAAGGCGGAGAAGACGGTGCAGCAGTCCCAGATGGCGCTGAAGAACGCCGAGCAGAAGATCCAGGCGGAACTGAAGAAGGGCCTGAAGACGGAGAAGGCTGTTTTGCAGCCCATCCGGAAGCAGAGCTGGTTCGAAAAGTTTATCTGGTTCGTCTCGTCCGACGGCTACCTGGTCCTCGGCGGCAAGGATGCGCAGCAAAACGAGATGCTGTACAAGCGCTACCTCCGAAAGGGTGACGTCTACGTCCACGCCGATATACACGGTGCCGCGACGGTCATCATCAAGAACAGCCCGAGCACCCCCGACGCACCGATTCCCCCTTCGACGCTGGCGCAGGCCGGCACGCTTGCCGTGTGCAGCTCGAGCGCCTGGGACTCCAAGGCCGGCATGGGCGCCTGGTGGGTCAACGCCAACCAGGTGTCCAAGTCTGCGCCGACCGGGGAGTATCTCCCGACCGGAAGCTTCATGGTCCGCGGTCAGAAAAACTTCTTGCCCCCGGCGCAGCTCCTGCTCGGCATCGGCATCATGTTCAAGATCAGCGAGGAGAGCAAGGCCAGGCATGTGAAGCACAGGCTGTACGACGGCGCTGGCCTCCAAGCCCCGTCTGCCGACAAGGGGCCCGAGGAGTCTGCAGCGGATGCTGCTCAGGCCAGAGACGAGGATCCGGACGATGCGTCTGACATTGGCTCCGAGAACAACGACGAGGACGAGGACCCTCGAGACAACCCTCTGCAGAATCTCGGACAGGACGGACAAGATGATTCAGAAGAACGTATTGCTTCTGGAGAGTCTCCTGTCGAGGAGATGGAAAGGCTCAAGCTCGAGGATGGCAAGACGGCAGACGATTCCGCCAACGAGGAAACCAAGCCAACCGAGGATGGCAACAACGATGACGACGAGGACGAGGAGCAGGAGGAGGAGGACGAAGCCGGAGACAGTGATCAGGCTGTCACAGGACAGACATCGACGCCGGCAGAGCCCGCCGGCGGGCCAAGCTCCAAGGCCAGCGCCGCCGCGAACGACAAGCAGCGGCCCGCCAAGAGAGGCCAGAAGAGCAAGGCCAAGAAGTTGGCGGCCAAGTACAAGGACCAAGACGAAGAGGACAGGGCGGCGGCCGAGGCGCTGTACGGGTCTGCGCGCGGCAAGCAGAGGGCGGAGGCGGAGGCGCAGAGCAAGGCGGAGCGAGAGGCCCAGTTGGCGTTCCAGAAAGAGCGCCGCCGGGCGCAGCACGAACGGCAGCAGAAGGAGACGGCGGAGCACGAGGAGGTCCGGCGGCTGATGAACGAGGAAGGGGTCGAGGTGCTCGACGCAGAGGAGCTGGGCAAGATGACGCTGCTCGACGCGCTGGTGGGCACGCCGCTGCCGGGCGACGAGATCCTCGAGGCGGTGCCCGTGTGCGCGCCGTGGAACGCCATGGGCAAGTTCAAGTACAAGGCCAAGCTGCAGCCGGGCGCGGTGAAGAAGGGTAAGGCGGTCAAGGAGGTGTTTGAGCGGTGGAAGGCGGACTCGTCGCGCAAGGGCGCGCTCGACGAGCGTTCGCAGGACCGGGAAAAGATGTGGCCGCGGGAGGTGGAGCTCATCAAGGCGCTCAAGGCCGAAGAGTCCATCAACGTCGTGCCTGTCGGGAAGGTCAGGGTGATGATGGCCGGCGGGAGCGGCGGCGGCGGCGGCGGCGCCAAGGGGCAGCAGGGCAAGGGCGGACGAGGCGGCCGGGGGTCCAAGAAGAAGTGAGAAGGCAGCATGGAAGCGACGAGTTTTTCAGACGTGCATTGTATATATAGGTAGGTAAATAGAGATGATATCGCCTCCAGTACATTAGACCCCCGCTCCCGATGGAAAATGATTAAGCGATTCTGTCTCACGAGGACAACAAACAACCCCTCATCTCGCCGAGCCCCTTGGGTGCTTTAACGCCCCTTCTTCGCGATCTCAAAGGCCTTCAACACGTCCAGCCTCTGGTTCGCCGAGGTCCAGTCGAGGACGACGTCCCCGCACCGGCCGGCGCGCGCCTCGTCCTCCGTGGCCCAGACAAAGGCATCGTGCTCCTCGGGGTCGACGACGACGTCGGCGCGCCCGCCGGCCTCGGTCTCGACCTCGACGAGGTACGTGTACTTGCGCCACGCGTCGCGGCGCCCGGCAACAACGTCTCCCGACTCCGCGATGCCCACGCCGCCCCCCGGCAGACCCCACGCCTGGTCCCCCGGCACGGCCGTCGCGCCGGCGCTGTCGCCGGCGCCGTCCCACTGGTAGGCGCCGACGAGGGCGGCGAACCGCGCGGCGCGCAGGCCCGTCTCCTCCCAGAGCTCGCGGGCGGTGGCGGCGAGGGCGTCGCCGTCGCGGGACTCGGCGCCGCCGCCGGGGAGTTCCCAGCGGTGGGGGAGGGCCTTTTCCCGGGCGGAGCGCTGGAGGAGGAGGATCCGGGGGGCTGTGTTGCTGTTGTTATTGTTGTTGCTGTTGTTGTTCTTATCCGGGGATGAGGGGGTGGAGATGACGGCGGCGCCGACGCAGAGGCGGTGGGTGTGGTGGACCTGCGAGGTGGCAGAGGGGGCGTAGGGGTGGAAGCGGAGGGTGTAGGGGAGGACGGAGGGGGCCGTCGTGTAGGATAAGGGCCGGGAGGGTGGTGCGGGCGGCATTTTCGGCGTGTGGTTTGGGAGGGGCGGTTCGTGGTAGGTTCCGGACGGGGGGGGGGTTGGGTTGCTTTGCTGACTTGGCGTTCTTTTATTTTGTTTTTTACTCCAGGGATGGGATGGGCAGACTGGATCTGGGTTGAACGCGCGAAGAAGGCCGTTTGCCGTTTGCTTTGTAGAGGATGGGTGCCTGAACTCGGAAGGGGTGGGTGCCTAGTTATCCTGTGTGACTCGGATGCCTGGAGGTCGAATGTCAGACTCGGCCGGAATTGGAGCCGGTTTCCGAAAGACGGAGGAAGGCGGGGTCAGATCGGGGATTGTGGGGTGAGTCACTCGCCGGTGTGGATCCCCCGGTTTTCGGAGCGGGTGCGGAGGTGGCCGAGGATGGCTACTTTGGAGGGGGACGGCTTACTTTTTGAATGAACCCGCCCCTTTTCGTTTATTAGTTGTTTGAGTTGTATAGCACATATATCTTTCACCCTAGGGCGGATGGAAGCTTGAGGGTCGTTGTGGTGGTCAAGGGCCTTTCTCCTCGACCCCGTTTCACTCGCCCTGACTCTCATCCCCGCTCCCCTCCGGTCCCTCGTCGCGCGAGCTGCTGCCGCCGCCGCCGCCGTCCCGGCCCTCCTGTGTTTTGCGCCTGCAAGTGTGGCGGAACCTGTACTCGTTCTCGGTCGCGCGCTGGTGCGCGGACACCTCCTGGCGGTCGTCCGTGTACCTGTACTCGTACTTGTACTCGCCGTCGTACGTGAAGAGGGTCTCGCGCTCGAAGGCGGCGCCGTCCTTGACTTCGAAGACGTAGCCGCAGTCGTCTTTGTACATGTAGATGTGGTCGGGTTCGTCCGCGCCTTCGTTGTTGTCGTCCGTTTCCTCGTCCGTGTCGCTGGTGTTGTCTTTGTCGTCACCGTCATCTTCTTCATCGCCGTCTTCTTCATCGTTGGCTTCTTCATCGTTGGCTTCTTCATTGCCATCGTCTTCCTCGTCTTCTTCCTCCTCGTCATCCTCATCCTCGTCATCATCGTCCCAATCACTGCCCTCCCAGTCATCCTCGTCCCAATCATCCTCATCCGCATGCTGATGTTCTTCCGGAAACACCCAAATGTGCACCTGATCGATTGCCCAGCTCACAGTTGGATGACGGAGCGCGAAATGCAGGCTGAAGAAACAAGCCAGAAACGGCAAGCGACGTACCGGGCCAGGAAGGCGATCCGGGAGCTTCATCCCACTTTGGATACACCAGCATTGAAGGCTGCCGGCCGCGTCCGCGATCAGCTCAAAGGCCACGCTGATTGCCAACTGCATCAATAGCTCCCAAAAGATGAAGCGAGCCCTGTACACCCAGATCCTGAAGGCTGTCAGCTCGGCTTCGGCTTCGGCCTCGACGGCCTCGACGGCCTCCCCCGCCTCCTCCACTGCGCGGGACTGGTAGCCGTCGAACGTGTAGGCAAGCTCCCGAACGACGAGGATCAGGGCCGCGTAGTGGCTGAAGGTGGTATACATCGAGAACACATCGGCCGGCCCCGCCTTGCAGAAGAACGCGGGGTTGGCTTCGGCGAGGGAGCGCCACTCGCGCATCCCCTTGCGCGCGCCGAGCCAGTTGGCGGCGGTGCGGGCGAGGGGCGCGAGGGCGTCCCACGCCGCCAGGTGGCGGTCGCCCGGTATCGGCAGCGCGGGGGATCGCCAGAAGACAAGCGGGAAGACGAGGAAGGCGAGGGCCAGGTGGGCGGCGAACGCAGAGCTCGACTGCGCGGCGGCGCGCAGGAGCTTCGAGCCGACCTCGCCGTCCGCGAAGCCGGCGGACGCGAGCACGCCGAACAGCCAGCGGTTCCTCACGACGGCGCGTCGCCCGACCCAGACCAGGAAGGCCGTCGTGAGGAAGACGTCCCGGAAGAAGAGCTTCTGAAAGAGGAGGATGCACGCCTGCGCGTTGAGGTAGCTGCCCACGTCGTGCCAGATGTCCTGGAGCCACGCCAGGAGCGCGCACGGCCGCCTCCGGCGGTTGAGGTCTCGTTCCCGTCTCCAGTCATGGAGAAGAGCATCGGCGTCCATCGAAGCGAGTGTTGGAGGAGAAGCGTGAGGTGGTCAGTTGTGGGCGAGCAATGGGAAATCGGTGGTGGTGATGTAGAACCTGAGCATCTGGTTGTTCGAAAGAGTATACTTGTGGTTTGCCAATGCTTGACCAAATGCATTCATATCACACTGGTTTTACCATGACGGGTGTCCCTTTTTTTTATAAGTCATCGTATATCCGTGAAGAGTATGAGATTTGCCATCCATGGTTCAGTGACTTATACTCGGAACGGTTATGGTCCTGTCCGCAATGTCTGCGAACTTTCATCCCACGATCCCAGGTTTCTCTCAACTTTGTGTGTGGAAGTAGGTGCCCGCGAGCCAGAAAACCGGAGCAGCGAAACATTGATCGGGGAAAAAACCAAAGGCAATGGATGATGCTTGAATAGATGAGATTGGGATGAATCTTTTCCATGTCGAAGACCGTCCGAGTACATGAACATGACGAGAGTCTAGAGTGGGCTTGACGAGAGATGTGTCTCAAGGTGTAAGTCTAATGGTAGAGGGCACTGCCAGCCGACCGGCAGGCCACGGGTGGGCAGTCGGCGCCAGGGGGCAGCAGGGGCAAAACAGAAAGAGATGGACACCCACCCTCGTTGCCCAACAGCACAGCCAGTTAGTGAGTGATGGAACCTCAAGAATACACAACACAACAGTCACAACACAACAGTCACAACCACATCCGTTTCTGAGCACCATAACTACATCCACCAAGTCCCCAAGTCGAGGAAACCTGCCACTGTCTCTCGTACTCGCATCAAATGACTATGACTAGACCGAATCACCTCCCCTTTGCACTCCAAGGTTGTGTGCCTCATTCCAACTTCGTCACTTCGTCACTTCGTCACTTCGTCACAACGATTCCATCACAACTTGCTTCAACTCCCAAAGTCGCAGCCCACCATATCCACTCGCCCGGCCTCGGAAAAGAAATCTTGAGAGGAAACAGTCTTTTGGACGTGGTTTCCCACCCACCCACCCACACACACACGCTTTCTCACTTACTCGCTCGGGAACCTCAGCTGGAAGCTAGGCGGCGCCAAGGCCCGAACGAGCGGGTGCGTCGGTCGGTCGACCCCGTCCGAGACGTCAAATTAAGGGATGACTCTAGCCTGCGTGATGAAGCAGCGAGCCGGGCGAAACGAGTCTGGTTAAGAACCCTTTTTCCCCCCCCTCGCCGTAGAGAATCTCGACCGCGTGCGTCCGTCGGCCAGACAGACTATTGGGGTAAATTGGCTCTCGTTCGCGTCGGCTTTTGCTTCCGATTGAAGTAAGCTTGCGCTGGCCTGTTCAAAACGCATACTCACCGTCACCGGCGTCCTTTGTTCCGTACTTAACTTCTACAGTCGTTTCGAGATGGAAGTCTCTTGAACGACTCTGTCTTGCGTACCTACGTATAATGCCGTACCGAGGAGCTGGGTAGCCGCCCACAGACGGTACCGAGGCAATGGAACGCGTCACGACCTCGCCCGGATCAAACCTACCAGAACCCAGTAGGCCCCGTGGGGACGAGACTAAGGCCCTGAATGTCATCTTGCCGATCAGCCAAGGGTGGTGATGGGCGTCTGTGGTTTGACACCGAGTGCGCCGAACACCCGTCAAAGTGTCTTTGCCAACACCCAAAAACCCGCACCGACAACACCTCATCGAGTCTGGATTCGCACATAAGATGGACCCGCCGCACGGGACGAAATAAGAACTCCCGTCCCTATTTCTGGTCATGGCCTTCCCGTCCGCTCCATGGCATGTATCTCCTCGCCTGCCTACCTACCTGCCTGGGGCTATTGGCAAGCTAGAGTCCGGCACAGCCTAGCCCAAAACGCCCTCTGCTGGCGATTGGTCGTCACCCGAGCCATCACCTGGAGGCCAGACGGACGGCGAAATGGTGGCTTGCCCCTGGCTAAATCTGCTTGGGGGACGCCGCTCCCATCAAGCCATTCCCGCTTTGCCAACCGCTACGGCAGCGACAAACACCTTGACCGGCTGGGTCGTTGAAACCGATATTGGCCCATGAATCCATATTTGGATCGTATTCACGATGCACGGCTGGCTGGACCCTAGCCCGAACCACCTGAAGGCCTCGGGGCTTCCCAAAGCTTAGCGGTCTCGAGGCGTCGTTTCCTCGCGTGATCCAACACGCGGCACATGGTGATAGCGGCCGGCCGGTCCGGGAAACATGCGACGAGCTTTTGTTGGACGTGGACTTACTTAAGTTGCTGCGTTTCCGGGCCCAGCCTGGCAGAAAGCGAGGGCTTCATCCCCGGTTCCTCAGTCTGCCATCTCACTATCGCCTTTGGGAAAAAGTCCCAAATCCACTCATCCTTCACTTGGGGTTGCTTATATCGCATCATGAGCCCAATCGCCCATTCCGTGTGTCGCCTGGCCACCGCCATCACACTGGCCCTACAGATCCAGCAGGTGGCCTCCGTTCCTTTCAGCGGCCAGACTCGCCAGGTTTCGAACCCCACCGTCAACGGGTACACGTATGAGGGATGGTAAGATACGCAACATCGTCTTATTGCCGAAGGAGGGTTGCCGTGCTGACAGCGTCCAGCTACGTTGAGCCGAACAATGGACGGGCTCTCGAGATCATCCAGGCCGACGACCTGATGACCTTGGAAATGTGTGCCGAGATATGCTCTGCCTCTTCCAAGAAGACGTACTTTGGCGTCGAATATGGGAGAGAGTGCTGGTATGGTTTGGATGCGACCCCCCCGCGGACACCCCCGTGATGCCCGTACTCAATCACCACTAACACTGCACAGGTGTGGAAGCACCCTCGCTTCCGGCGCCACCGCCGCAGCCGACGACGCCGAGTGCTCCTTCACCTGCCCCGGAAACTCGGCACAGCACTGCGGCGCGGGGTCCAGACTCAGCCTGTACAAGAACGACAACGTCGCCGCCGCCGCCCCGGTGACTTCGGCCAAGCCCGCCGTCGGGAACCGCGTGCACCAGGGCTGCTACAGCGACCTCGTCCAGGGCCAGCGAGCTCTGTCCAGCACAAGTGCTGGCGATGCCATGACGCCGGAGAGCTGTGCCGCCTTCTGCGGTAGACACACTTACATGGCGCTCGAATACGGTTCGTTGTGAACCCCTCCCCTCCTCCATGATGAGTATCTTGACGACGCGTGATGCTGACAAAAACAACGACAGGCAGGGAGTGTTGGTGCGGCAATGAGCTGGATGGGAACAGCCAGCGGGTCGCTGACCAGATCGACTGCAACATGCCCTGCGCAGGAGACTCTACCAGCCTCTGCGGCGGCCCCTCCCGCATCAACCTGTACAAGCTGGACCAAGCGGCCGTGGCTTCCACGACGAGCTCGGCCGCGGCCAGCGCCGCCACCGACCGGGTGGGCGACTGGCTGTCCCAGGGATGCTGGACGGACGAGAGCGCCGACGGCCGCACTCTGTCGATGATCTACGCCGCGGACGACATGACGATAGCCAAGTGCGCCGCCTGGGCCGCCTCCAGCGGGTTCCTGCTTTTCGGCATCGAGTACTCGCGCGAGTGCTGGGGCGGCCTCGAGCTGAACCCCAAGTCCGTTGCCGCGGACCCAGAGGGCTGCAGCATGAGGTGCTCCGGCAACGCGAACGAGGTGTGCGGCGGGCCCAATCGGTTGAGTCTCTACAGCTATAGCCCGGCCGCTCCCTCATCGACGTCCTCACCTGACATCGTCACATCGACCTCCATCTCTGCCGCTTCATTGCCTGCAAGCGCAACGGACTCGTCGTCGTCGCAGACTGCCTCCGCCCCCGTCACCGAAGATGCCCCTCCCGGGCCGTCAAGCGTCCCGTTGAACGAAGCGTCCGTCGAAAACGCGCAGGTCGAACAGATCGACAGCCAGACTGCCATGTAAGTTGGACCTGCATCTCACCTCCCCCTCCGTCTGCATGCTGACCTCTCTGTCTGCAGCGTTATGTCCCCACCAACCGGTGGCGAAGCCAAAGTCGGCCTTCCCGTCACTGCTCCAGCCGACGCCCAGCCCGGCGACCAGATTCAGGTGCAGCTGACCTACAAGACCGAGGCCGTCAGCGTCCTCAAGCGCGCCGAGCTCACGCAGTGCACCTTGACCATGTACCTCGGGCCTACCCTCATCTACCAGAACAAGATCTGGACCACGGACGGCAGCTACACAACGGTAACCAGCATGCCCGCGGGGCCCAGCAGTGTGACGACCCTGGTCATCGTCCAGTTCTGTCCCACCACTTCCGTCCCCATTGTGATTAGAGACGTCAGCGTGAGTGTCGTCGCAGCATCGTCAGCAAGCTCCAATGCAGCCCAGTCAACCACCAACATCAGCACTGGCACGGCTGTCCCGGTTGACCCGGCCCCGGTAGCTACACCGACAGGCGGCACCTCCTCCAGCGCCGTCCCGATGCCGACCTCTGTGCCGTCCACGACCGCGGCCCCCGAGCCCCCTTCTACCCCGTCATCACAGGTGCCTTTGTACCGAGCCCAGGCTTACACAACCGGCGCCTGCAGCCGCTCGGGATCCGGCAACTGCGTCCTCTCCGGCGCCCCCGTGGCGACGTCGGGCTTGCTCGCAGCAGCGACCCCGGTTCCCGTCCTCAACCCGGGGAACCCGACGCAGGCGTACGAGCTTTGCGCGCGCATGTGCCAGAACACCATCGGCTGCAACAGCTGGGCCCTGGACCGGACGCTCTCCGACAACGCCCCCGAATGGAAGTGCTACTTCTATTCCGGCGTCGTCTCGAGCTATGCCGTCTCGCCGAACCGCGCGTACAACGATATCGTGTGGTTCAGCAAGGACTGCTACGGATGCATGCAGCAGGCCCAGGTCCTTTACGTCGCCGATCAGGCGGCGGTGCTGTCGTCGTCGTCGTCATCGTCGTCGTCAACTCCGAGCGACGCTGCCGCCGTCGTTCCCACAACACGCGCGCCGGAGCCGGCGGCGAGCTCGACAAAGAGCGTCCGCCCGGGCATCACTCCTCCCCCGGATGTCCCAACACTCGAGATGCCGACCACGGTCACAGAGACCAGCTGCCCGCTGCCAACGGTGGGCCAGTGGTACACCGCCGGCTGCACGCTCTCCGGCGCCCCGCTCCAGACGTCCGGCCTCGTCGCCATCGCCACGGGCATCCCCGCAACCCCGTCCGGCGCCGTCACCAACGCCCCCTTTGAGCACGCCTACCAGGCCTGCGCGCAGATGTGCGCCGCCATGACGACCTGCCGCAGCTGGGCCCTCGACCGCGGCATGTGGCCCAGCGACTACTCCGACTGGACGTGCTACTTCTACTCGGCCGGCGCGAGGGTCATGGCGCCGCAGAACCAGGGCAACAGCTGGGTCGTCTGGATGGACAGCATGTGCTACAACTGCGGGACTCCTACCCCCTCGCCCGCGCTGCCTTCGTCGACTTCTTCCAATGCGCCGCCACCGCCGTCAGCGGCAACTGCCACCCCGACTACCACGCCAGTCATCCCCGCGACGTCCGCTCCCGCGCCGACGACGACAAGTCCGCCGCAGGAGCCTTCCGCCTTTGCCGCGCCGACTTACACCTCGGGCGTCTGCGCCACCAAGTCCAACCCGGCAAACCAGGCACCCTGCGCCATCTCCGGCTGGCCCACCCCGGCCTCCTTGTCCGGCCTCGTCGCCGTCGCCACGGGAGTCCCGCCCAACCCCTCGGGAAGCTTCAACTTTGAGCAGCCGTTCCAGGTCTGCGCCAGGGCCTGCGCCGCCGTCGACGGCTGCACCGTCTGGGCCGTCGACCGCGGGAACTGGCCGACCGACATGTCGACGTGGTCGTGTCTGCTGTACAACTTCAATGGCCGGAACTACCTCCTCAACACTAGCCCCAACGCCGCTTCGAGTAGGTATGCGTGGTCCGACAGCAACTGCTACAACTGCACACTCAGCCAGCAGGCGGTCTCGAACTATGCCAGCAGCAGCAGCAGCTCGCCAACCTCGTCAACGGTGCCCGTCTCACCCTTGTATGCTTCCTCCTCCGGCCCCCTTACAACGACGTCCGCTCCGGCGGCCGCGATAACGACCTTCTCCGCGCCACCGCTCGTGACCTCCTGCAACCGGCCGACGGCGGCACAGTGGTACACGAACGGGTGCACAATGTCCGGGGTCGCGACGGCGACGACGTCTCTGCTCGCCGTGGCGACGGGCATCGCACCCAACGCCGCTGGCGACTTCAACTTTGAGCCCGCCTACCAGCGCTGCGCCAGCATCTGCGCCGGGATCGCCGGGTGTCAGGGGTACGCCCTGGACCGGACCAACACCACGAGCTGGAACTGCAATTTCCACGACATGGCGATCCAGCCGTACCTCAGCAGGCAGCAGTTCACGGTCGACAACCGCGGGGTCGTGTGGATGAGCATGCTCTGCTACGACTGTCCCGTCCCCGGCCCGTGGCCTCCTGTCGCCCCGTCGTCCTCATCGGTAGCAGCGGCGGTTTCAACGACACTGCTGCCGTCCGAAACCGCGGCGGCAGCGTTGCCGAGCGTGACACCCACGACCTCGACCTCGACCTCGACCGCGTTCTCCATCCAAGGCTACTCCCAGACCACGTTCCCGGCGTCCGCTTCCACGTCCGCATCCGCCATCCCATCCACCTGCACGCGCGCCGCCTCACCACCCGCAAGCGCCGCCTGCGATGTCAAAGGCTTCCGCCAACCTGCGGGCCAAGCGGCGGAGACACATGTTTACACGCAGGCTGACTGCGCCGCGTATTGTCTCACCACAGGGGCGGCGGTCTGCAAGAGCTACGCGTGGATCCCGGCAACGGGATGGTGCGGCGTCTACTCGCTCGACGTCTGGACGGCCATCGGCGACGATGCCGTCGCGGGAAGGGCGTACAGGGACTATGTCCTGGACGAGCCCGGGTGTTTCGCGTGTCCCGAGGGCGTGGCTGTGAAGTATCTACCGTCGTAGTGTGGGGCGGATGAAGTAATGAGGGTATCACGAGAAGCGGAAATCGCCGCCCAAGTCTAGGACGACTTTGTACATAGGCCCCCAAATTGGATTGCAAATATTGAGAGAATTCTCGATCGTCCAGTTTCATTTGATGTGCACGAGAACGACGGTCCTTGATGTCCATGTTGCAGATGCTGGTGGGGTGGAAAACTAAACACGCCTGTCCGTGAAAGCAGCAGCAGCAGCAGCAAATGTCATTGATGCGATGGGGATGCCCCTGGACGCCTCGAAACGAGCGGAACGCGTCCTCGGCTTGCTGACGCACATCATCCGAAAGAAGATGGACCATGGTCGTGACTAAAAGGTCCTATCTTCTGCATCAGCCGACAGCCCAGCTTAGTTGCGCGTATTCTCAACGCCGTCGCAGAAAATGCAACAGATGTTACAGCAGAAAAGGCATGGCCTCTGGGAGTCTGGGCCCCTTCGCCCATGACCCTCGAACCCTTGACGAAGACCACCCCTGTCGCGGGAACTGTCTCCGTCGATGGACGCACTGATGCAAACCCCACGCCAAGGCGTCTTTAGAGGGTTCCAGCTGTGACAGTTGTGGTAGTACCCTTACGGTAGATCCTCCGCATTTAACAAAATCAGGGTCTGGATTTGAGAGTTCGGCCCCAAGTACCGGGGGCGGAGGGCTCAAGGAGGGGAAGGTCGTCGAATCCTCCCGTCTTGGCGGAAGAGGAAAGCTTTAAGCTTGAATCCTCGTCCATGAACAGGGCGCTGGAGGAGAAATGACCCAACCGTGGTTGTGTCCATCTCACGTCTGAGCTGTGAACGCGGCCGCCCACAGCAGAGCTTCAAGCTGTCGTTGTTTCACCAAGCTCCCTGTTGGTGCGTTGTTTGACCAAGCGCAAGCTGATCCGGTTTTTAAATGCTATCCACCGAGCAGTCTTATGTTGCTTCGATGGTGATCTGTCATACCACTACGCCATAGCTCGCAACATACATCCATACAACGGTTTTCAAAGCTAGCTGGCAGCACCGCACATGGGGCGGGACGAAGTGGTTGCCTTCACCGGTCAAGAGATCCTTGTAGGGTCAAGCAAGACGCCGAAGCGACATGTCAGCGGTGGACGGTCAGAGAGGTGGCGGCGCCTGGTCGGCGTCCTTTGGAGCTGCAAGTCGAGAAAGGTCGACAAGCGCCGCCACTGGTACCGGTCCTGAGACACCGTCCGCGAGCGGACACGAGCCATGCGCGCCCACTGCGACACGAGGGATTGATTGTATCCCTCGACAGGCCGCAGGCTTGGAAAAGCAAAGTGCGACACCTGTCGAACAGTCGGCCCTCCCGCAAAATGAGCAGGAAGCGTTCGGGTTTTCGTATTCTGCCCCAGACATATCGAATACCAGTATGGCACCTGCGAAAGAGCGACAAGGACCCGAACTGGCAGTGGGCACCGAAACCGAGAAGAACATGCCCGTGACCGCGGCAAAGCTTGGCGAGGGCGACGAGCAGCCAAGAGGCACCGATCATGCGTCCGGTATCGAGATGAGCAGCACCAACTCCTACGACGCAGCTCGCGACTCTTTCAAAGCACTACGGTCGCCTTTGACGCATCCCAACGGGGTGCCAATCTTCCCAGACCTGTCCACCGAGCAGCAAGTGTCGGAAGCCTCCGAGGCCACGACACAGGCCGAAAGTTCCATCGTAGCGGACAGCGATGAGCTGGATTCCACGTTTGACGAAACAGACCCGTCCGATGCCGGGTATGCGAGCGACAGCGCAACGAATGCCAGCACGTCCATCGAGTCGTCAGTCCGAGACTACATGTACGAGAACGGGCGACGATATCACCGATTCCGCGAAGGACAGTACAACTTCCCCAACGACGAGATGGAGCAGGAACGGGAGGATATGAAGCATGCGATGGTCAAGTTGCTGTGCAACCAGAAGTTGAATTTTGCGCCGATCGGCGAGTGGCCACAGCAGGTGCTGGACATCGGGACCGGGACAGGCGCCTGGGCCATTGAGAGTGAGCAACGGCATCCTTCCGTGCAGGAAGACTTCGTGATTGCTGACCGAGGGCGCAGTGGGCGACGAATACCCCAGCGCAACGGTGCTCGGGGTCGATCTCAGTCCGATCCAGCCGGAGTGGGTGCCGCCGAACGTCAAGTTCGAGGTGGACGACGTCGAAAGCCCGTGGCTGTATCCGGCGAACCACTTTGACTACATCCATTCCCGGCACACAGTCATGGCCATCAAAGACTGGGGCGCCCTTTTCCAGCGATCTTTCGAGTAAGTCTAGTGAGCCCCAGCTCGTCGACGCATCGTCTAACGCGGCTGCAGGCATCTCAGGCCCGGCGGCTGGATCGAACTCCAGGAGATTCACCATGTCCCCCTGTCAGCAAACAACTCCATGTCGGTGGCGGCGCATCCGGTGGCACGGTACTGGGGCCATGTGGTGCAAGGGCTTTCGAATCTCGGCATCGACCTCAACGCGGCAGCAGGTGAACGGCTGCCCAACATGATGCGTGAGGCGGGCTTCGTCAACGTGACGGAAAGGGTGTTTCATGTGCCGATTGGGGTATGGCCTCGGAACCGAGTGCTCAAGACGGTGGGCATGTACTGGAGAACCATCCTCCTCGACGGGCTCCAGGCCATTGCTCTCGGGCCCTTCACCAGAGGGCTGCACTGGTCGGCGGAGCAGACAGAGGTGTTCCTTGTCGAGGTGAGGAGGGCGTACCACGACACTTCGGCGCTGATGTACATGCCGTTAAAGATCATGTACGCGCAGAAGCCGAGGAGCGTGTAGCGGCACTGCAACCGAGTAATTAGAGGCACAGTGCGGTTCTGAAAATGTCCCTCGCAGGCTTTGAGATGACGGTCATAATGGTTGTGACGGCCGAGATGGTCGAGACGGCCGAGAAAGTGTCTGGTATCTGTTCATGTTCCGCAACCGGACCAAGGTTGGTTGCATGACTCCGGCCCATTACGGACGTACGGATTGAAGCTGTGCAACAGCTCACCCGATGTACACTGACCTGACCTGACGTACAGGGGCCTGGGAAGGAAGGAGGGTAGGTCAGGTCAGGTCGGGTGGGGTACGTCGGGTGAGCTCAATGGGGTATGTCAGGTCAATTGCCTTACCTACTAAAGGTATCTACCTAGGTAAGTAGGTACAGAAAGGGGAGCGACCTACAAATTCCTGCTCATACTATCTGGACCTATCTAACCCGACGTGCCCTCTGCCCAGGTCTACGTACGGCAGGTCAACCGAATTAGGTAGGGTTTTGTTATTCTAGAACTGGAAAGGGCGCCTATATCGCTAGGTTCTCTTGCAAACACAGATACTGTACTCTATACCCACGAAGCAACTCACCCGACGTACCCCCCTGAGTTGACCTGACGTACCCCACCCGAATTGACCTGACCTGACGTACCCTCCTTCCTTCCCAGGCCCCTGTACGTCAGGTCAGGTCGACTCACGACAAGCTGACCTGACCTACCCACCACTACGGAGGCGCTAGCACGTGACTTCTTGTAAGGGCACACAACCCATGTAGGTCAGGTCACCAACGGTGGAGTACGTCGGGTGAGGTCAGTTGGGGTACGTCAGGTTAGGTAGGTCAAAGAAGGGGTAATCTACGGGTTCCTGCACATGCTTGTACTACAGAGTAGGTACTTGCCTGACCTGTTGTACACTCCTTCCCAGTTCTGTGGACGTCAGGTCAAGTTACCTACCTAGGTAAGGTAGGTAGGTAGGGGTTTGTTGTTCTAGAACTGGAAAGGGCGCCCATGTTACTATCTTTCTCTTGCCCATACAGTGTATCGCAAGAAGCAGCTCACCGATGCACCTCACCCAAGCCAAGTTGACCTGATGTACCCTCCTTTCTTCATTAGCCCTTGTGCATAGGTAGGTAGGTACTTGTAGGTAAGATACGTCAGGTCAACTCAGGCAGGGTACGATGACCAGGCCAACTTACAGGGAGGGCAGCAGCCTACAAAACATGTTATTCTTATCTACCGACCTGACCTGACCTACCCTCCTTTCTTTCCATGCCCATGTACGTCAGGTCAACTCAGGTGGGGTACGTCGGGTGAGCTGCTTTGGAAGAGAAACCCAGCGATATGGACGCCCCTTTCCAATTCCAGAATGGTGGGACCAAACGACCCGTAGGACCCCGCTCTCAGTGCAAGTAATACTAACGATTGATTGGCTCATCCGTTTGAGTCCTCCCGACGAATGCCGAAGTGTTCCTGGGGCATGGCCGCATGGGGGAAGAGGACTCCTTGCCGCACCTTCCCTCCCATCGTGCGTGCATCACTGCCTCGTCCCCTTCCCCCCTGCCACAGCACGATTTCCTTCTTTTCACTGTTCCGGTTCGAGATATATCAATCGAACCGACCGACTTCTCGACCGCTGCATCCACCTTGTCCTCTTCGTTGTCTGCTCCAGTCGAAAGAATGAAGCCGTCTGTCCTCGAATTTGTATGTCTCTTGCACCTATCAACCTGGTTGAATGCCAAGAGACCGGGACTACAGAAACACAAAGGGCTGTCAACGAATCCACACGACTCTGCGGCCATTGCCCTACGCTGCTTTACCATCTTGCGTTCGCTACACGTCCTCAAACCGGGGGCCAACACTGTTCTTCATGGAATACCGCTTCAAGAATGGGCAGTGTTTCCCCTGGTGTCTCGAACGCGGCCACATGTGATTTCTCCAAATGGATTCTTTTACTCCGTACGCGTTAGCCTCGTAACGAAGGGAGACAAGGAAACGCTCCCAAAGAACAAACGCAGACGGCAATCCCAGCCCATAGCGTCGGATGACAGAAGCATAGGCCGCCGCTAGTCGATATCGTCGCAACGATTCAGCACCCATCCCAGTTCCGTCCTGCCCGCGCTCAGGGAGTGAGGAACTCTGCTCGCCTCCCCTTGGGTCCATCCTATCGTTTCTATTAAACGGCAAGATGCCGCACCCCTTCCCAGGTTTTCGGGCCGTCTTGTCTCGGGTGTTTGTTGCCGTCCTCAAGGATCTTGTTGTCGTCACCCTTACCGATACCCTATATTGATTACATCCTTATCGCTGTTTCTGCTGCGTGACAGATCACGACCCCTTGCATCAACCGAATCCGTGTCCGTGTCCTCGAAAGTTGTCTGTTCCGACTGTCTCAATTGCCACGCGGTACCGTGCCACATCTTAGCCTTCGACAGCTCGACGCTCGTATCAGCGAGGCTACTACGAGTCACTGAGAAACAAGAGGCTTGTCTCGCCATTCAAGGTGTGTATTACCTCGTCATTCAAGCTGTCAGCCATGTTGGTCTCGGTCACTCGAAAATGCTCAGCCTGGCACTGTTTTTCAAGTCACTTGCACGTCACGCACGTCTTATAGTTGGCGATGGCTAGCTCAAGCTTCAAGCCGAGTAGTACCTACGTACTGATGGCCACGGAAAGCCGAGTCTGTTGGTCAACGATGCCAGTGCATCGCGCTTCCTTCGGTCGAAATATCTTTTCTATCGGGGCATGTATGAAACCGTCTTCGACTCACGCTGACCCAGGAAGCATTCGACCATACGCCAGTCAAATCAACCAAGCATTCTGCTGCTCCTGCTGCTGTGAAAATGAAAAAATTCAGGCTCAGCACATGGCTTGGCTCCGGCTCAACATTTGATGCTGCCGAAGGCGATGAGACGAAGCAAAATCGCCGCTCCTTTTCCCCGTTTTCTGCCAGGTCCAGCGTCAAAGTCAAGGATGAGATTTCAACCGAGGCCTCGGCCTTGGCCTCCAAGGATGCCTATACTATGCCAGAAAGCCCCGTTTCGTCGCCGTCGCGATTGACAGAGCTCGCAAAGAAGATCGCTCTCGAGACCGAAAAGCTCGAAAAGTACATGCAGGACAACAGCCTGCCAATGCCTACCTTGGACCCAAGCGGACCGGGCGATTTTCCAAAGCTTCCCGAGGACATCCAGAAGAGTCGTATGGAGATCATCTATGCGACTCAGGAGCTTGAGGCTCTGGCTCACGGACCCAGAGAGGATGTTAGATGGAAGACTTGGAGTGTGAGTGTATCTGTGGATGCTGAAAGCTCGAGTTCTAACCTATCCGTAGTATCAAGATAGTCTCAGTCTACAGCTTGTGAACCATTTTCGTTTGGGTGGGTGCCATCCTTTCACTATGGAGACTCCATACTAACACAAACAGCCAAGCTTGTTCCCATTGACGGCACCATCACACTAGCCGAACTTCAGTCCAAGACTTCGCTGGACCCCGTCAACGTAGCCCGCATTCTACGCCATGTCATGACCAATCGCATATTCCGCGAGCCTTCGCCCGGTGTCATCGCCCACACGGCAGCATCACGTCTGTTGGCTGAAGACCAATCGTTACAGGACTGGGTTGGCTACAATCTCGAGGACAACTTCCCAGCCTCCGCGCATGTCCTGCAGGCTCTCAACGCATACCCAGAGGCCACTTCTCTAACGCGCACCGGCTTCAACTTTGCATTCGACACGGTGGACAAGGAGCCAATGTTTGTCACCTTTGGCAAGGATCCCGCCCGTGCTAAGCGTTTTGGCGGTGCCATGCTCAGTCTCACTGGTGGGGAAGGCTACGAAGTTAAGCACCTGGTTGATTCCTACGACTTTGGCGATATTGATTCCAAAGGAGGGACGCTGGTAGATATCGGTGGCAGCCACGGCTTTGTGTGCGTCGACCTGGCAAAGAAGTGGAGGAACATGAAGTTCGTGGTACAAGATCTCCCGAAGACGGTCGACTCGGCGCCGAAGCCGATATCCGACGACTCCCAAGTCTCTGAGCGCATCGAACTCGTAGCGCACGATTTTTTCAAAGAGCAGACGGTGAAGGATGCCGACGGTGAGTCTGGGGGGTTCCTCCACGTCCTCGGAATGGCCGAGCTAACCATGAATAGTCTATTTCTTCCGCTGGATCATCCACAACTATTCAACACCCTATGCAGTCTCTATTCTCAAGAATCTCGTTCCGGCACTGAAGCCTGGCGCTAAAGTCGTCATCAAGGACCACTGTCTGCGAGAGCCGGGACAAGAAACGCCATGGGACGAGAGGATCATCCGCAGCATGGACATGGTCATGCTGGCTGTGCTGAACGCGCAAGAACGCAACGAGGACGAGTATCGAGAACTGTTCAAAGCGGCAGACGAGCGTTACGTTTTCAAGGGTGTGATGCGGCCCAAGGGGTGCAGGATGAGCATCATCGAAGCGGTATGGGATCCAGAGGGGTTGGGCACCGCAGCGGGGCCGAATGACTCCATTCCGACGGAGGTCAAGAAGGAATAACATCCCCACGCAACCAGCAATGGAATCTGCAGCATTCTATACTGTTGTTCAAACACCAACCACTCTAAAATAAAACTAAAATACTCTCACATGAAGTCGCCGTTGTTGATGCAGATTGGGGGAGGGCGCAGTGTCCAATAACGGACGGAACTCCACATCGTGGGGGGCAAGGACAGCCTTTCGCTTCGGTCGGTCAGCGTTACAGGTACATGAAGCAGTTGCGCAGCCCGCTAACCAACAACCAATCAGGCCTGCTGGCGAAATGGCATCGCGTCAGATTTCGGCTGCTCCAAGTCATACTCTGAAGATTCTAGGTTCGATCCCTAGGTAGGTCGCAAGACGTTACATGATCTTTTGCTTTTTTGGCACAACATCCGGGCGGCGTTCATGGTATTGGCGGATGCTTCAACTTATGCTCTCCACTTTCAGGGGTTTGAGCACTTTGAGTGTATGATTCGTAAAGATTTCAGTACTTGTTTTTTGCATTCCTTTTCGACGAGCATGTAGGCGAGTAAACTTGGGTGGTGGTGTCGAGAGTTGTGTGTGTAGATGAATGCTTAATTAGGTACCTAGGTATCATGTTTGCGGTGGGCCAGGCATCCGTCGCCCGCTAAACTGGAAGCAAGATAGCGCCTCACAGCGGTCCGTTCCTGCGTCGACAGCGCGTCGACATAGGCGTCAGCAGCGGCATCTCTCTCTGCGAAGGAGGGGCAGAGTACTCATCGCCATGAACGGGTTCTCACGCCTAGAGCATCTCCCCTCGCGGTCAGGAACTTAAACCCCAGGTACCAACTCATTAATGATTGACCTCCTCGCTCAGGTACGGCCAGGGCCCGCCACGGCCTCTCCTTGAGGAGGCTTGTTGTACGTCGCAACGTGCCCCGGCAGCTCTCCGGAGATTCCGCTAGAGTTCTCGACCTCGTTGCGCACTCACGTTGGAGGTGATGTCCCTAGCCCCCTTAGGCGAGCCAGAGCGGGAGGTCGAGGGCGTCGATGTTGGAGTAGTTCCACGCGGAACGTTGGCGCGAGAGGTCGGTTCCCCTATGGGAGCGGCGCCTTACGTTGGACGGTCTTTCGTCGTGTTTACCGGGAGAGGCCTTGGTGAGGATGCGACCTTCGACTGAGGGGATGATTGGAGCTTGGTGGCTGGTTGAGCGGAGGAGCGGCATCGGCTGTCCAGATGCAAACAGCCAGGTGCCTTTTTCAACTTCTTAGAAGGCGATGCACGTCTACAAGGTGTGTTTATGCTGTTTTCCCATGAGAGAGGTGAACTTTACAGATGTATGTCGAGAACGCAACACCCGAGTCTGGTGACCTCTTGTAGCTAGACCTATGGTGCTGCGTGGTGTGAGGCCCACGATGATGAATGGAGTGGGCGAGAGAGTCACTGGGAGAAAGATGCTCAGACGGTGACCGGGCTGGGACTCGGCTTCGACACTCACTTTGGCATACGGCAGGCCGTCACAACAAGATTGTCTATACATATAGAAAGCATGGCCCGGTCATCTCCAGGTGTCGTCTCTCCTCGTGTCGGATGTGAATGAGACATCACAGGGCGCGACTCCGATATGCATACACTTCGGCTGCTCCCCCGAAGCGGAGCCGTCTCGGCGCGGGGATGTCGCTCAAGACAACGTTCGCCGTGCTTGGTATCGCGTGGCCCAACAGTTTCAACGCTCACATACCATTCATATCACAATTCCTCTTTGGGGGAAGGAGAAGATTAGGTCAGAGCCAGAAAGAAGGGAGATAAGTCCGGCATTTGATTTTCGCTGTCGTCAGACGACGTTTCTCAGTACAAACGGCAGGGAAGATCAAGAACAGGAGTCTGGTTCAGTCCTGTTTAGGGCATAAAGATCTCGCCGAGACGATGGAAAAGCCCAAGAGAGAATCGCGTCTGGTCATTCGTCTATTGACCGGGCTGCCTGAGGTTAATGTCCTCCCATCTCACCGCGGGCATCGGACTGATGTGGAAGGAGCGGCCAGGCGGTTGCAAGGGAACGGCAACACAACATCGAACTGATATATTGATATACCTAGAAAGAGGGGAAAGTATAACGAAGAGTATAACTGCAGGAGTATCTATAATCTTCAAGTTTCCAGTAGAGACGGAAAGAATACACGAGAGGGGGAAATCAGTCCTACATTCAGTCGACTTTGTGTTGAACCTGTCGTTTCGCCTGCCGCTCCTTTGGTTGCTCCTTCCTTCCTTCCACACATAACAGTTTGCAACCTCCTTCCTTCCCTTTTCTAAATATCTTGCCCACAAAATCTTTCTACTGCCCACAGCCAACAAAATCCCCTTCATCCAGCTGCATCACCTCCTTTTCTCTCTTCTTCACACCTCTCTTGCCCACAAACTTCCTTCCTCTCCTCTTTCTTTCTCTCGCCCTTGCAGTAAGAACCTAGGAAACACTGCACAAAGCAGTCAACAATCCATCACCAACGCAAAGACGCGCTTCACCACCAACAAGCAGAAACGCGCCTCTCTCTCTCTACCTACCTGCAAGTAGGTGACAATCTCCTTACCCATCACCCCTGTCTCCGTGGTATACAACGTGCTGACCAAAGGCTTTGGTAACAGCGATGGAGCCAGAGAAAGCCACCATGTTCAAGTATTTCCCCAGACTCCCGCTTAAGGTGCGCGCCAGAATCTGGGAAATGGCCTTTGACAGCAGGGTTCTGGGTCCTGGTTTGCTCCGGTACAAACTGGCTCAAGCCAAGTTGGCAAGCAAGGAGTCTTGGGCAGAGAGCCTGAGACAGCCATCCATGAGCATCAGAGGCAGAACTATCCACTTCAACCCGGAGACCGACACCATCATCTTCAGCTGTACTATAGAGTACATGCCCCCGGCCGATGACCCGCGACTTCAGCACCACTACTTCCACGACTACCGGCTGTATGTTACAAGGAATAACCCCCTTGGTCCGAACAACCCCCTTGGGCCGAACAATCCGAATTTTGTACTGAAGCGCCCGCTGCTCCCTCATCCTATCGTCCCTCATCCCAAAGCTCGGACCGCAATGATCCTCTCAGGACTGGACGGTTCCCACAACAGACTGACCTGGAACGGGATCGATAACTGGGAACCCCATGCGACGACCCCGAGCGATCTTGTCGAGATGCAGGGCCGATACCCCATCACAGAGCTACCTGGGACGCTCTTCACCAACTTCCCGGCTCTGGAGACGCTGTGGAGGGCCGGGAGTTATCCTTGGGCCTTCTTCACGATGGACTCCGAGACCACTTACGGAGTCTTGCGCCCCATGTGTGTCGAGTTCCGATACTTCGTCCAGTCCAACCAGGTCATGATCCGAGAGATGACTAGATCCGACAAACGTGACTTCTGGTCGATCCAGATGAGCAGCGTCCGAGGTGGCATCCATCAGCCTCAGACCTACCATATGGTGGCATGCATTCGCATCGTCCGAGGAAGGGCGATGACGCCTGCCGACACAAGAGACGGATGGCGAGCCGTGCTGACGGCCGAAGAGGAGGAGACCCGGCGATGGCGAGGCCGGTTTCAAAGCCCCGAGCCGCAGCCGCCTCAGAGACTCAATGCCGCCTTTCCTGACAGACTCCTCTGGCGTCTTTTCGGCGGCGAGGTGGCACGCTACGTTCTTTGAGGGTGGCTGTTGAACACCAAGTGCGGCCAAGAGCGAAGGGCCACGACGGTTTCCAGGGACGGACGGAAGCAAGAGTCTCGAAGGAAACAACGGACGGAAACGAAGGGAGAGCCGGGAACGTGTGAGATGATCCAGGGCCCAAGGAGAGACGTTGGAGTTTTGTACAATTATTTATCCACTACGCCTACAGCTGGGGGGTCGACAGCAGACTTCCAGATGGCGTGGGCGGACACGGGACGGGATCATTCAGGCGTTTTATTTGTTTTTTTAGCTGGGACGACAGGGAAATCAGGTGGAACTATGGTTTCTTACCTAGATGATAATTGAGGCTATAAATGAAATCTTGACGAAAACCTATGGATGTGACGGCCTCTCATCAGAATCTTGAGACCTTTTCGTCACCAGACGAGAGCCTTGTTTTTACGTGTTCGTGATGATAGGCCGGCAGGCTGCTAACAGGAGGAGTCTGGAAACATTGAAAAGAGTCATGAGGAGTAAAGCAGACACGCGTCAAAAATGAAGTAAACGAATTACCTATTAGAGTGTGGTCGGCCAAGGGAGGCAGGAGCGAGGGTGCCATGCCACCTCTCGACTCGGGATTCGACGGGCGGACGGTGTACGATAAATCTCAAAGGACTCGGGGGATCCGGGAGATTCGTTTCATAAAAGATCTTCATTTTTTCCCCAAGTCTTTAGATGAGGTCAATTGGAGATGTATCGTCTTGAAGCACACAGGAAACGTACAAGGGGAGGGGAGGGGAGGGAATCCGTAATGGCGTCCAGAAACCTGGGGAGACGCACCCCCTTAACTGGAACGAAGTGAAGGAAAACCCGAACAATGGGATTCGCAGGTCGGCTGACTTGGCATTTTTATTCATGTTCGAGATGGACAGGGAGGAAACCTCGAGGATCTCATCGCTGGGGGCAATGCGGTTACCTACTCTGCTAGAAAGGGGACCAAACGTCCGCGATGGAGGGAAACGAGGGGGGCAAGGCGCCGGGCGAGGTGAGGATGCCATGACATCGCGAAGTGCGGTGGGCGGGCAAAAGTCACAAACATCACAGAGTTTTCCGTCTTCCCCCTTATCCATGGTCTTCAAAAGGCGGGGTTCCCAGTAGTCATCACTCGGTTGGAGCTTTCTCAAGTGTCGTCGATTGCCTCGTCCGTTATAACAAAGCTGGCCAGTCCCCTTTTACAGTGGGAGTAGAAGAAATAAAGTGCCTGGCGCGCGGCTATCCTCGCTCCCGTGTTTCTCTCTCTCTCCCTTTTTGTCCTCCACCTTACATCGCCTACGCCGCCGTTCGTGCCGTTCGCACCGTTCGTGCCACCCGTATGCCTCTGTCCTCCGAGACTGAACCAAGTCTTCTCCCCTGTGCCCGCATCTCATCGCCTCTCCTGGCGCACGAAGAACGAAGAAGAAAGTTGAAAGAAAAGGGGAAGAAAACAAAAAAGAATATAAGAATCCGATTCCCTCCCGACTGCCAGTCCTTGCCGCCCGTCCTTAATTGCCATGTCCGTTCAGTATTACTTATGAGCCAGACGTCTAGCGCGAGCCACATTTCTGTACCGAGATATTGAGGTATCATTCGTCGCGTGGAAGTAACGACCAGGCGTGCTTGCTCTGTCGATAACAGACCCGTTGCTCGAGCTTTCTTCGAGTTCGTAGGCAGAGAGTGCAAAAGTGAGTTCGTATCGCCTGGCGTTCCCGTTGCTGCCAAAACGGTCGTTTGCTGTTCCGGGTTTCAGCCCCAGCTATCTGTGCCGATGACCTGTGATCATGTGTGCTTCTTGTGGGTTCGTATGCCATCTGTATCTCGAAAGGCCGTCGTAGCTCTCCGATATCGAAAGCGATCTTACTCGAGTGCCAACCAGAACGATGGTTAGTTGTCGTCAGTAGTCGGGGCGGTGTTCGAGTTGTTGTTATTGGCGGTGGCGGTGGTGGCTGGGAGCGACAAGAGATGAACGTTGCCGGCTGCGACAGTCGGTGCGGCGGGCTGAGGCTTCCAGAGGCGATCTACGATGGTTCTTTCGGCCATGTCCCAGACAAGGCGATACTGCATCTCGGGTCTCACCTCCCAGTCGACGAGGGACTCAATTGCGGTCTTGGACAGAACACGCTGCCAGTCGTGCTCCTTCCTCCAGTCTTCAACGTCCTCGACATCCTCAACATCCTCGGCGTCGTCGCCTTCCTCGTCTTCCTCGCCTTCCTCATTATCCTCATCCTCCTCGACTCTATCGCTGTGGTCAATGTCGATGCGGATGACCAGGTTGCGCGGGCCGCGGCGGTTCGGGGCGTCGCAGTAGCGGTACTTATCCTCCTCCGCCTCTTCCTCGATCTCGGCGATCCAGATCTCGTCGTTGGCGGTGCAGTAGTGCACGGCGAAGGCGTTGGAGAAGTTGGCCGGCAGGAAGGGCTCGTAGAGGCCGAGGAGGATGACGCGGATCCGCTCGAGGTTGGGGTACATGTGGCCCTCGTGGTAGAGCTCCGGCACGTCGTCGTCCATGTCGTCCCAAAAGCCCTCGACGTTGACGAAGCCGTTGGCAAAGAGAAAGTCCTCCTCGAGGACGCGGACCTTCCTCACGAGGTCGTTGGCCGCGGTGCCCAGGTCCGGGGCGTGGAAGGCTTCTTTCTCGGCCTGCGTGCGCAGGACCGGGGGGCCCGTCTGGTAGCCCAGGGAGAGGTCGTCGACGTTCGGATTGAAGTAGACGTAGTCGAGCGCCGGAAGGCGCACGGCGCCCGGGTAGGTCGGACCAACGGGCCCGTTGGGGTACGCCTCGATCCGAAGGTACTCCTTGAGGAAGATCTGACGGCTCAGACGGTCGACGGCCGCGGCCGCGGGCAGGCGTGGGCGCCTGGCGTTGAAGTCAAAGTTTGGGCCGCTGCCCACGACCCTTCCCGTGGAGGCCATATTCATCTTCTAGATGATCTCTTTTACCTCCACGGGAATGCCGTAGAAGGTCATCATCGGCGAGGCCGCCGCCGCCGAAGTCTGGTGCTCCATAGAGAGCGAGGTGTGGGGAGATGAGGGAGAGGGGGGGAGGGCTTTTGGAACTGTTGTTGGATTTGGTGCGATTTTGTGGCCGGGATAGCGAGAATTCGTGCGAGATCGTGGGAGGTCGAAGATGGGAGGATGGAGGAGAGAAGAAAAAAGACGAAAGGATCCAGTGGGATGAAGAATTAAATAGTCGGGAAGAGAGATCACATGACAGACATGCTTAGTCGTGAGAAGCTCTCGTCTGGAGATGAGACGGGCTAGATTATTGCAGTTGTGAGACTATTCCTGGTAGTAGGTGGATGGGAAAGCTGATGTTGTTTTGTCTGGAGACGGGACGGGAGGTGACTTTTCAGTCGCAGGGCTCCTTTCGTCTGGCTACTGACTGAAAGGCTGGGCACCAGACGAAAGGATATCAGCCTTTCCGTCTAGTGACTGGACGATAACAGGCCATGTCTAGTCGCAAGAACCCCTTCGTCGCGTGGTATAGACCAAAGGGCAGACTCTGATTAATCGCAAAGTTCCTTAGTCTGGGCATAGGACGGACGGTCGTCTGTTGTGTAGTGTTTTCTTTCGTCCAGTGGTTTGACATGTAGTTGCTGTTGCATGCTGTATGTCTAGACTTGTGGTATTTCCTTGCCTAGCGGTGAATATGGCATTGATGGCTGTTGGATGTTGTATGTTGGATGTTGGATGTTAGGGCACTCTTGCCCAAGAGTTAAGAAAGCAGTAATAGGTGTCTTAGTTGTGTGCTTTGAGCATGCGAGGTGCTCCTCCTTGTGGTTGAAGATGTCATTCTTTGTTGTGACTTTGAACTTGTAAAGTCCTCTGCTCTTGCGGATGAACAGCAGGCGGATAATAGCTTGGTATTGACGTGCGGTTTGCTCTCTGCTTGGAATCAAACGAAGGTTGCAATTAGACAAGTAGGAAAATAGACTGTTAGAGATCAGTTAGCTTTGTTTATAGCCGTGTCTTCTTGGGCGGGAAAAGAAAACCCCCCTGCAGAGCCTTTTTTGTCTGGTGTGAATTGCTTTTACAAAAGATTTGTTGGCGCAGCTCAGATTAGGAGTGGTGTGTAACAGAAACTGTGTCTTGAAGGTTTAGAAATTTTGGTGGTGGAGGGAGAATGAAAAGAATCACGAGGAGAAGGACGTACCGACCGTTAGGGTTGGGCAATGCGAGTTGAGAGCTGAGAGGCATTCTTCTGCTTCCTGCCTTAGTAGAGCTGAAGTAAGTGACTGAGTTTAAGCACAAAAGATGTGAAGTATGGTAAAGATGATGAATGGCGTAGAGAAGTAAACCACAGCAACAGGGAGGGAAACGCCCTTTCCTTACGTTGGATCACTCCCCAGAAGGAAAACCACTCTCCGCAGAAGTGGAAGGCGTCGCAATGATGGTGTTTCCTCAAAGCGCTGCGTAGGTAAGTTTCCATAAGCCCACACAGCTCCTGTGTTGGGACTTGGACGCCAGGGACAACCAGGCTCGGGATCCCAAAGATGAGAGATCTGAATATGGAAAGAGCTGAAAGTTCTCTGGAGCACTTGCGCATCTCGGGCCGTCTCCGTCAAACACTTACACCGTATTCGCCCCAGATGGTGATGCGTGCTTCAAACCGCTCCCAGCCTTGGCTGTTGGAAACACCTGGCTTTACCTGAGGGTTACCGACAAGCTTTAATCGAGCTGACGACATTGCTGCAAGGCAGACTCACTCGCTTGGGCCCATTCAGAAGTTGAAACTGACGGCGGCCATCTGGCATCTTCCGCTTCATGCTGGATATCTTGATGCGTCCGGTGGGACAAGCCGGTCGTTCTGGAGACCTCGTGGCAAGGCAAAGCACCACTAAGTGCCGCATTCTGGAGATCCTGCAATGTACAACCCAACATCGTGCCCAGAATCACATCGATCGGCTTGTCGACGTATGAAAATCCGTCCGGCTCTTTGCTGGGGTATCACTGCCCAACTTTAGTCGGTTCTCCCAAGACCAACCGGCATCAAACCTACCGGCCACCAAGCCAGCCACCTTGGCACCTACTCATCCTGCCGACCCAGACGCAGCGTGATGTACTGCACCAGCATAACCCACGTGTCGTGGCAGAAGTCGTCGGGGCCGCTGATCAGGTGCCAGTCGTTGGTGACCCAGCCGTCGCCGCCGTCGTCGTCGGAGCGGAGGATCTCGACGCGCATGGCCCGTGTCTGCGCGGGCGCGGGCTTGAGGTACTCGTCCGGGATCCTCGACGCGGGCCGCATGCCGGCGAAGCTGTCGCCGTGCGCCGCGTCTTTGATGTGGTAGTAGACCTGGTTCGTGGGCACGACGTAGCGGAAGTGCCGCCCCCGACTGCCGTGGCACTTGAAGTTGCCGACCCAGAGCGAGGCGTGCAGGGTGACGATGACCACGGCGTCGAGGTTCGGGAACCGGAGGCGCGGGAGGGGCATCGCCTCGTCTCGTCCGGGGCCCCATTCGAGCTTGCGGTTCTTCAGGGAGGAGTCCATCTCCATCCGGCGCGAGGGGTTGAGGTCGTATAGGTGCACCCGGCGGACTTGCTCCGCGGCGGGCTCGGGCAGGGCGGGCGCGTCGATGAGGGTTCCGACGGGGCAGCGGGCAAAGAGCAGCAGCGCCTCCATGCCGCCGGAGGATTTCAAGGCCGAGCCTGTTTTCGTGTCGGTACCGACGACGAGGGTGTCGAGGCGGGGGTTGAAGTAGACGTGGTCGTCTACTTGGACGTCGGCGGCGGTTCTTGCGTCAGGTCGGTCGCGGAGGCGGACGTAGAGCCGCAGAAACTCTTGGCGGCTCTCGCGGTTGACGGCCGAGAGGACGGGCAGCCCGCTGCGGCAGCCGAGGAGTTCGTGGCCCGGCGCCACCGTGACGAGCCGGCCCTGGCCTGCGAGGGTCGTGCGCCATATCTTGAGTCGCAGTTCCTTGGGGAGCGAGGGGAACAGGTGGAATTCGGACATTGTGTGTTTTGCTGCCGAGACTGATGGGCTGATGGACTGTGAGAGTATGAGTGAGAGTATGAAGAATATGGGAAGGCTGTGGTGAGTGGAAAAGCAAAGGACGGATGGACTGAGGTGAAGAGGGCGATGTGAAGGTCGTGAGGTGAATTTAGAGATTCGGGGGTGAGAGATGCGATGCGATGTGAGGTGAGGTTGTGTGATGTGGGATTCCAAGGCGAAGAGCAGATGAACAGGATCAAAAGGCGGTCTTTCCAACTCCAGTTTCGACCGGCCGTCCCGAGCTTGTAAACATCGCCTATATCCTTCATACTTGGAGAGTCATGTTCTCTCCCTCCCTGTCGACTTCTCACACCTTGTCTTCATGCCGTTTCCTGCGTCTACTGACTGTCTCCCGGCAGCATAACCCACCCGCCCCTCGCCGTTTCATGCCAGACTTGCATGAGGCCATGTGCCACTGGCCCCCGAGTAAGGCGATGCGTCTTCCGCCGGGATCAGACGAACTCTCTCGAAAGCTTGTTCGAGGGCGACTTCACGCTGCACACGTGCATCTGCAATGCAATGCATGACTTTCTCAGGATGCCATAGGGGCCTGTTGATTGGACAGACTCACCAGACGGAGGGAGCAGAGACCACCCTTTGGCCTCTTGGGTAGTGGCTTGTGGTATCAAACGAGGTAGATTGCATAGACTGAAAAGTTGGAACGATGATGATGATATGAATTGAGAAAACTGAAATGACTGCGTTCCATGTTTAACTAATGATGTAAATCCATTTGTCACGTTTGTTCCCAAGTCGTGTTTTATGTCCACTGCATGCATAACCTCCAAAAATGTAACCGAAAATCCGAATCGCTCCTCAAGCATCTGCAACTTTGTAGAGATCCTGTCCTTGAGATCCCCAAACCTTCAGATGATCCAATCTTCGATAATCTCCAGCTTCCAAAAAAGAAAAGAATAAGCCGTATGAAATTCGTGTTTCGCTGCCACAACCTCGTGAACGGCTTAGGCGCTGCCAACGTTGCGGCCGACCTTGATGCCGACCTTCACCCATTTTCCTGTCTTCCGCTTCTTGGGCTCAGGCTCTTCATAGTCTGCCTTGCGCTTCGCCGCAGCTTCCTTCCAGACCCAGGCTCTGGCATTCATAAACTCTTCTTTAGGCTTTGTCTGGCCCTCGGCCGCCTTCTTCTTGGCTTCCAGGTCACGTCGAGCATTTCTTATGTAAACGCTGTCGGGACCCGGTGCCGCTTCACGAAGAACAATGCTGCCCTCGGGGATGGAGTGCTCGACGAGGAACTCGTTCTTGAGATGTGGCCTGTTGCTCTTCTTCAACCCCAACTGCTGCATCAGGACCCTGGCACGCCACAGTCTTTGGACGTCGTGATTCCAGCCTGGCCCGCTCGTCTGGAAGCCGATGACTTCGACTCTAGCGAAGTCTCGAACCACGTGTTCGGCGGCGATCTGCATCGCTTCGTCCCAAGTAGTGGTGGTCGAGAGGAAAGGGCTTGGTTCTCGACAACGCCAGCGCAGGTGCTTCTGGAAATGGAGCTGGAAGAAAATGGGATCGCTTCCGCGTCCCAGTCTAGACTTTAAGCCCTTGTTGGGCTGACCTCGATGAATGACTCTGTATAACGTCTGCGGACGTGCGCGCTCGCTGACCGTGTGGACCTGGTGAGAAGTCGAGATCAGCGCAATGCCGTTCACGACACCGGTTATGCGGGAGGTTCCGATGAGACTGAGGTACTCGGGAAACTGAGCCATGAGCATGTCGTAGAACTCATGCTTAACTCGGAGGACCCATGGAAGGCCGACGGCGGTGTTCTTCGTAAGCCATCCGATGATATCCTCCGAGTCGTGCTCGGCGATTTTCTGGACCCGCGGCTTGTACTGGGCGACAGTGAGAGCTTTGGAAGCGACTGAGGCCATGGCTGCGATTGGTTGAGATCTGGTTGGGTGGGATCTGTGCCGGGAATCGGAGCTTTGAGTATGGATCGGTGTGATGGAGTGAGATGCCGAGACTGTTTGTTCATGAAAGTCAGTTTGGGGTTATTTTAGAACATGAGGTAGGTGATACGGTACCAAAGTGATTATGAGTCTGTCGTTCGATGGCTCGATCTAGAGGGTGGCAAGGTTGTTGGTGTTGTTAGTGAGAAGTGTGAGAGAAGATGGGTTGTGAAGAGTGAGTTTAAATATCCCACTCAACGATGAAGCTCGAGGAAAGAAGGAGCTGTGGGAGGCGTTCCTTCTGTTCAGTGATCAGTGGGAAAGACGAGTTACGCAGGAAGGAAGGTAAGAAGTCGCAAATTTGGAAGGTGGCGAGGACGAGAATGAGCTTGAGAAGGCTATGAACGGGAAGGCAAGAACAAGAGGTTGAGACGGGAAATCGCAAGTGAGAAGGCGGATGTGAAGAGGTAAAAATCAGAAAACCAAGGTGAAGGTATGTGAGTTGAAGGCCAAGATAGGTAGATAAGGTACGTGTTGGTGAGAAACGTTGGCGAAGTTGCGGAGGTGAAGATGAGAATTAGAACGTGAGTGAGAAGTTGAGAGTGGAAGGCGAGGGCCGAAAACGTGAGCAAGAAGGTAAAGAAGGACGACGATGCAGAAAGGGAAAGATCGATGAGATGTGCTTGAAATGTACGAGTAAAATGCAATCATAAACATTGGGAATTTTGGTACGTTCACTCAACCAGACCTGAGACTTGCTTATAAGAAGTGATTTCCTTTAGTCGACCATTAAGAATGACACATGAGCATCCCGCGTCCTGTCGCCGCCATCGCCAAATCCGATTCCAAGCCAAACATCTCAACGAAGTGAGTCCGTTCCGCCTGCTTCCCATTCCTCCGCAACTTTACTCATCCTCCCTCAAACGCAGAGCGACATACTTGACCGTCGAGTTCCACAAGCGAAGGTCTTCGGTGCTATCGCCCGACCTCGAGTCGAGAAGCGCCCAGCCGTCAGGCACAGACTCATTGTCGTCGTCGTCATCGCCGTCGTCGTCCTGTAGGTCGATCCGGATGAAGAAGTGCGGCGGCGTGCCCTCCAGGTCCGGCGATATGCGGACGGACCGGCAGCCCTCCGAGATGTCGGCGTCACGCATGGGATACCGGGCCACGCTGGTCCTGCCGGACGACGGCGAGTGGCGGTAGTTCAGGCCGACGTGGAGGTCCGTGAAGGCGACACGGCCGAGGGCGCCGTTGCTGGCGAGGACATGGAAACCCGGGTCGAAGGCGAACAGATTGGCGATCCAGATGCTCGACAGGTTCGGGAAGCGGAGGCGGGGCATCCGAACAATGCCGGACGCCTCGGGAGGGCCGACGTCGACCCTCGGGTCACCGTCCAGGATGCCGCGCCTCACGCGGCAGGCGAAGTCGAAGTCGTGGAGCCGCACGTCTCGAACCTGCTCGCGAGCCGCCTGGGTCAAGGGAGGCGCGTCGACCGCGTACCCAAGGACGTGGCTGTCCAGCTCCATCGGCGACAGGGCGGCGTAGTCGGTGCCAGGCTCGTGCTCGATGACGGTCCCGAGGACGAGGCCGTCGACGTGCGGGTTGAAGTACACGCGTTCCGGGCATTCCGCGTTGGGTAGGGGGACGTAGAATCGCAGGAACTCCCCTCGGCTCTCGCGGTTGACGGCCGCGACGGCGGGGAGTTCGCCGCCTCGGCAGGAGAAGTTGTCGCGATGGGGCGCCGCGGCCACGAGCCGGCCTTTCTCGGCTCGGAGGGCGGCTTTCCAGACTTTGAGGCGTAGCTCCTTTGGTAGATCGCCGAAGAAGTCGAAAGATGTCGGGCCACACATGACTGCTGCTGCTGTTGTTGTTGCTGTCGGTGTTGTTGAGGCTGGCTCTGGGGCGGAAACCATGAGCCTCATATAGGGATAACTATCCGTTCTTAAGGGCTTGAAGCGGTTGTTTACACCGCCGAGACTCCAGGGTCTGGAAAGGCCCAGAAGCTCGATGGATGAGTTTGAAGGAGAGAACAAATTCGTCCACGTCGTTTCAGCATTTCCATGTCCATGGTTTTGGATATTCCTAAACAAAGGGGGAAACTATTGGCCACTTTGTTCAAGTTTCCAGCACTCACTCGAGAGTCTTCAAGACACAAAAGTTTCAGCATCTCAACAAGTCAAGAACCACAAATCACAAGGCAAGTTGTCACTATTACCATTCTTTTTGTTGCAACATGTCTGTTTATTCAAAGACACGGCGCCTAACGAGGACCTACGCCAAAATGTTCCCTGCTACATACATCACCAATCAGGCAAACGCAAGACGGCTCTCGTCCCAGTCGGGCCTCAGCGGTTTGCTGTCGAAGCCCATGTCGAAGCTGGACGTGTGGACGTAGTCGACCTGCCACTCGACCTTGAGCGCGACGCCCTCGGCGGCCTGGCTCCAGACGGCGACGGCGATGGTGTTGTCGCCGGCGTAGTCGAGGATGCCCGTCGGCACGGGGAAGTGGACCTGGTTGCCGATGTAGGGGTTGAAGCGGCCGTACTGGTAGCCGTTGACGAAGAGGAGGGCGCGCAGGCGGTTGGTGTCGTCCTGGGCGGCGGTGAAGCGGAACGAGACGGAGACGTCGAGGCCCGCGGGCACGTCGAGGGGCACGACGGTGCGGAAGATGCGGATGCCCGCGTCCGGGACGGAGAGGGCGCCGCCATCGGAGGCGAAGGACTCCCAGTCCGAGTCCGGGTAGCCGGGCAGGTGGGCGCCGACGCGCTCGGCGGATAGGCCGCCCTCGTTGATGGGGCCGCGGACGGTGTCGATGAGGTCGTTGCGGCCGGCGGTGCCGGCGATCTTCCACTCGGAGAACTTGTAGTCCTGGGCGGCCGGGCCGAGAAGGGTGGCGTTGGAGATGCCGCGCGGGGCGAGGGCGGCCTCGCGCAGGTCGTGGCCCGAGTTGTCCATGACGACGACGAGCACGTTGTCGCCTGCGGCGCCGGCGTCGACGAGGGTGGCGTTGGCGAAGGAGAAGTCGCGGGCGTCGGCGCCGAGGTAGGACAGCCCGAGGTAGGAGCCGAGGTAGTGCGAGTTCAGCCAGACGGAGTAGCCGAAGGCGAGGCCGCCGGTGACGTTGAGGAAGACGCCGGTCGGGGCGTCGTCGGTGGTCGGGAACGTGGCGCGGTAGATGTGGTTCCCGACGTGGATGTCGTACTCGTCGACGTAGAGGACCGGGTTGTTGGGGGCCGGTTTGACCGAGTTGAACGTGGTGTTCTTGTCGGCGACTGAGGAGGGTGTTAGGTTTGTTTGTTTATGGGGTCAGGTGTGCAAGGGGAGAGAGGAGCAAGAGGACAGAGATGGTGAGGACACGGAGAAAAAGAGAATACACATACCAACCCAGCTATCGGATGTGGCCTCGTAGTCGGCCGCGATCTCGGGGAGACTGTCGTGGACCTTCCAAGGGCCCAGGGCGGGGAGCTCGAACTTGGGCGGGCCGTCGATCTTGGCCGTGAAGGTGTTGCCGTCCCTCGAGAGGATCTCGAGCTTCTTGCCGTTCCAGGCGAGGGAGCAGAGCGAGGCCGAGGCGAAGACGGTGATGGTCGTCTCCTTGTCGGCGTCTCCGCGGAGGTCCAGGCCGCGGCCCGTCTCGTTGAAGGAGGCGGAGCGGACGAGGTACGGTCCCTGGACGAAGACTGCCGAGATGGGTTCATTAGTAAGATGTGTGTTTTGTGTTTTGTGTTTTGTCTCTCTCTCTCTCTCTCTCTCTCTCTCTCTCTCTTGGGGAAAGAAAAAGAGAAGACAAGAAGAGGGGGAGGGAGAAAAATACTCACCAGTGTTGTTGGCCGGGGCAAAGGGGTCGTTGTCGAGGGTGGGCACCCAGAAGAGGTAGGCGGCGGTGCGGTCGAGGAGGACGGCGCGGGAGCCGTCGCCGAGGTCGACGAGGGTGATGCCCTTCTTCTGGGTGTAGGCGACGGTGACGTTGGCCTCGCCCGGGTAGGCGGCGAAGTCGGCGACGTTGGCCGCGCCGACGACCTCGGCGGAGGTGACGCCCGTGACGGTGAACTCGCCGGCCTCGCCCTCGGGCAGCCACAGGGCGATGACCTCGCGGCCGTCGGCGACGATGTAGCTCAGCACCTCGGCGGTGGAGTACAGCAGCGTCTTGTTGCCAAAGGCGAAGTCGGTGACGAGGACCTTGGCCTGGTGGCCGTTGATGGCGATGGAGCTGCCGTGCTGGGGGATGGTGACTTTGGGGCCGGGGGCGTCAGCGTTCAGTCAAAAAGAGCATGCAGGGCACGCATAAGCCTGGTTTGGAACAAGGGGCAGGCCCCCATGCGGCGGACATGAGAAAGAAACTCACAGGAGCCCTGGGACGTCTTGACGGAGAGCTTGAACGCCTCGTTGGTGTTGGACGGCGTGTAAGCGTGGCGGACGACGTAGAAGGCGGCGTCGTTGTCGACGTTGCGAAGCTCCGAGGTGCTGATGGCCGCGTTGGTCGTGTACCCGGTTCCCTGGGGTTTTGCGAGTTAATATCGACTGACGGATCGTTTCCCCCATTGTTCAGTTCAAAGACTCACGTTCCCGACTCTCTCGGTCTTTGTCAGGTCCTTGGCCACTACGAAAGGGGGTCAGCGTTGCAAAACAACAAGGTTTCCTTTGGCAGCAGAACGGATCATTCAGTACTGACCTCTGGTGAACAGCGTCAGAAGCTTCGTCTCGTAGAACTTGCTGCCGATGATTCGGTTCTCGGATACGGGAGAGGAGTAGTCGTAGCTCGATGCTGTTGTTCCCCCGATGTTAGAATTTCCTCCCAACCCCATCAGGTTGGCTTTCAGAGGGGGGGTGGGGGGTTCCTCTTGTGTGAGCAGCCAGATGGATGAACCTACCGACGACGGGGCAGGCGAGCCACCCCCAGTTGGTGCCGCCGAACATCATGTACAGGGAGATGGCGGTGACGCGCTGGTAGATGAGGTCGCGGTAGAAGATGTTGGCGAAGTCGGCGCCGATGTCGCCGGGGCAGCCTCCCTCAGGGCCGCCCCAGGGGTTGTACGAGCCTCCTTGGAACTCTGGCAGGAAGTTCGGCTGCGACCTGGTGAGGTTTTTTTTTCCTGTTAGAGACATGTGCTTGCTGACTGGGAAAGGGGGCGTGCAGAGTGATGACTTACGGGGACTGGATTGTGAAATAGCTGTTTTGAGATATGTGTTAGTTATTCCTGATCTTCGGGAACAAAATAAACCAGACATCCTTACGTGTAGTAGTCCTGGGTCAACTATATAGTCAAGTCAAAGTTGATTAGCACCGTTCACAAGAGACGACGATCAAGACGGAGGGGAATCAACTCACGTAAGGGGTGTATTGTCCGTTGGTGCCGGTGCACTCGCTCAAGTTGCAGCTCCAGCACGACGGGTAACTGTCGACACCGACCACGTCGACGTTTCCAGTAGCATTGGAAAAGTCCTTTGACCAGGAGAAGCCTCGCTGCACAGAGGAGGGGGGATCCGTCAGCGGGGTGCCGTCGAGGCGCGTCATGTCATGACCCCATGCCTCTCCCGAGCAGGATGGCATGGGATGGGACGGGACGGAATGGGATCATCTCACCATGTTGGGCGCGTTGTGGGCCAGGGGCACGTCGATACCGTTCTCGCGGGCGCTGTCCTGGAGGAGCTGCATGTAGTTGGCGATGGGCGGGTTCAGGACGCGGTTGGGGATGTTCCTCCACTGCCCGTTGAGCTCGTTCTCGATCTATAAGGTCGGACGAACGACAAAAGGTTCAGCCAGCATTCGGAAAAATGTCGGCTACACACACAAGCAAGCAAAGGAAGGACCCTTTCTTCCTACCTGGAACATGAGGACGTTGCCGCCGTTGGTGACGAGGTGGGGCGTGATGATCTTGGAGATCTCGGACCAGTACGGGGTCCAGGCCTCGGTGTACCGCGGGTCGTCGTTGCGCAGGGAGCCGTACTCGCCGGTGGTGAGCCAGAGCGGGAAGCCGCCGGCGTTGGTCTCGGCGTTGACGTAGGGCCCGGGGCGGATGATGAGGTAGATGCCGAGCTCCTTGGCGACGGTCATGATGGAGGTGAAGTTGTGGGCGCCCGTGTCGAAGTCGAGGACGCCGGGCGTGGGGTTGTGGTAGCCCCAGTGGTTGTAGATGGAGAAGGCATTGAAGCTGTGTTGACGGTCAGTTTCTTGAGGAGCTCGCTGTCATGTTGCCCGGTTCAGGTTCAGGTTCAGGGGTCTGTTCCCGTCGTGTAGAGTCTTACCCAGCCGCCTTGACCTTCTCGAGGAGGTCTCGCCAGAGTTCAGGCCTTCATGGTGGTGTTTATGTTAGTGTTGGTGTCTTGCACGGGGTTTGTTGGTAGGATATGGGCTACAAACACGGGGATACGCCAGTAGTGGAACTGTGAGTGAGAAAGAGGAGGAGGTCAGTATGATGCCGCATGACAGGAAACACGCCGATGCTTGTTCGGTTGCTCACTTCTCCTGAAAAGACAAAGAGTCTCTCGCCATTGACGATGTAGCTGTGGTGATCCCTGCATGGAGCGGCGTCATCAGTATCGAACATCATCAACACAACACAACATAACACAACACAATGGGGGAACCACTCACCACTGGACGACCTGGTTGAGGCCGTTGTCGTGGATCGGCCAGTCGATCTCCTGCGCTGAAGCGCCGTACGAGCCGCCGCAGAGCGACGCGGCGAGCCAGAGGAGGCCGGCGCCGGCTTTCAACCCAAGTCTCATCGTGAGGCGCAAATGTGTCTCTTCAGTTGCGTGTTGCTTGGGAACTTGACTCGACACGATCTAAACCTCACATAAGAGAGTGAAGCAACCGGCCTAATTGGCCGGGGAAGATTCTTTTTATTATTAAAAGGAAGAATCATCCAACCCTGTCCGCCTCGATGACGGGCTCTCTCTCCCCTACTCTCCACCCTCCCCCTCCTCCATCGTTTACACCAAAAGTCCACACGGCGGCGGCCCTTTGGAAAATAGCGTAGCATTCGGACAAACGTCCTCGGTGTTGAAGGAGCCGACGACTGCGGGGAATCATGAGGGGGGAAATTGGCACAGAATCCTCCCCTTCCCCCCCAGACGATCTCCAATACGACCCCGGTCTTGTCCCCCGGTCTTGTTCCCCGGTCTTGTCCCCCCCCCCCGGTCCGCCCCCGCGATTCCGCTAACCGCAGCAATCACCAGGACTTTTGATGTCATTTTCACAGCTTTGCAGCGCGCGCCCGCGTCCGCCGGCTCCTGCAGTAGCGCATCGAAAAAAATTCAATGGGCTCATTTTAACCGACCATTTCACCGACAACCTGGGTAGTAGTGTGTTTGTAGTCTTGCGGATGGGCGGAGGTGGTGTGTTTTGGTGGTCCATTCAAAAGACTCTCCTCATCTCTCTCTCTCTCACTCTCACTCTCACTCTCACTTTCGCTCTCACTCTCCCTCCCTCCCTCCCTCTCTGCCTCGGCAACTAACACGAATCCGAGGTGCGTCGCAACATCATGGGCCGATGTCCACTTTTTATGTCACTCCTCGGAGGGTGCCGGAGGGATGCGGAGGAAACACACACAAATAAAACAAGCTTAAAGAGCACGCGGTTGACATCAGTCTCGCCGGCAACGCAGCACGCCCCCGTAAAAGAAACCCATGGAGCAGTCGGCGAGCCGTCCGGATGCCAATGTACTCGAGTCCTTCGTCTTCTCATTGCGTGATATTCCAGTACCCACAACGTTAGAACCGCATCCCCTCATGGCAGAACGGCCAATGCCCCGACAGCCCACACCGTCCATCCAACATCAGCCTATATGTATTGCAGCAGCCGGTTCCTGGGCGGCCAAGCATCACGCAACACCCGCACCAAATAAGTATCTCTCTGGAGAGCTGACGTGGGAACCCCGGAACCATGAGCCACTGGGCTCATCCACCCTAAACCAAGCCTCGCCCAAGTGAGATTTTTGTTCTCGCAATCGGAGTTTGTATCCTGACAACCCGACAACAACTCATCACATCGAACAAATTCCAAATCAAAACGGCGTCATGGCAAACCCCCCCCCCCCCCCCCCCGCTGCCGCCGTTCGATCCGGCCAGACCTCCCCCTCAACTCAACAGGCCGGCGTCGCCACGGCAAACACCGTCCTGCACCCGATCCTGTTGCAGACGCCGGGCTGGTCGCACCCAAAGTCGGCCGTCGTCGTGGCAAGCGAGGCCGGGCAGCCGCAGGACCTCGTGACGGTCGACGTCGTGGTGCACTGGGCGACGAAGCAGCTCCTGCAGACGGCGCCGGTGGCCGTGACGGTGGGACAGCCGGCCGGGGAGCAGGGCGCCGTGATCGTGGTCGTGGTCGTGGCCGCCTTCGTGGTGGTCTCGGTGACCGTCGTCGGAATCGTCACCGTGGCTGTCGTAGCCGTCGTGACGACCTGGGTTGTGGTGCTGACGGCGGCTTGGGTCAACGTCTTGATGACCGTGACGGTCCTCGTGCGGTGGTCGATCGTCGACGGCGTGAGGGTGATGGCCTGGCCCCGGACCCCTCTGTCTTCTTGTCAGCCACGGCCCGCGGTACAGGTTGTCGGACGAGCAACTGACAAGTCCGAGCAGCCGAGGAGCAGTAGTACAAGCATCTTGAGCGTGAACATCTTCTTTAGGAGATTTGAGATCCGTTCTGCTCGTTGAAGAAGAGAGCCCGCCGATGCCTTTGTCTCTTCCCAGGGACAGCGAATGTCATGACTTGGGGCCAATTTATATACACATTGTCCGCCGAAGTTGCTCAGACGCCACCGGGCGAACCTGTTCTAATCAGGCTCAACTCGCAGGGAACGCCGCCAACCCTCACTCGCCCATGGGCTTGCCCTGACGATTTCCCACGTTCTCTTTACCCGGCCTCTGGGACAATATTCAGCATGAATGCCCTGCTTGCTGGCCGAATCGGCACGTCACATTGTGTTGTATTATCCCCAAGTCCAGGCGAGCGTCGCCTGCATGGCGGCTGAACGTCACGACGCCCCCCGGAACCCCAATACGAGACGATGCAGACCCAATGAGAGCCGCTGGATTGATCAAACACCGCCCGATATGGTAATACGGAACCTATGCAGTGGCCGCCCGTACGGGCCTCGCTTCATCCCAGTACCTTACGGACTAGAGAGCGCCTGCGACGTGTGTGAGTCCGTTTCAATTAAGCCATATGGACCGGCAATGAACGATTGATTGCATGTTTGTGGAGACGACATCGGCAGATGCTTGCTTGATTGAACCTGTACCAGCGGGGCACACGCTGGTTTCCTAACGCTTTTACTATCAACGACAGAGAGAATTGGGCTACAAATTTCAACGGCTGACTGCGGTGTGTCGCATCTCCGGCTGCCGTCCTTCCAGTGGCCGGCCCATCTAGCACCTCCACGAGGTGATCTCGTTCTCGTACTCGACGGTGAGGGGGTCGTCGGGGAGCGAGACGCCCAGGTTGTAGTTGTACGAGGACGTGAGGCCGCGGTCGTCGCCCTTGTCGTTGCAGCCGCGGAACCTGTACGGATGTTATTATAAGTCAGGACACTTTTGATGCATTGGGCGGCCCTCTTGTCCGTCCGTTGCCGGGAGGGATACACGTACTTGTAGAACTGGCACTTGCCGCCGGTGTTGGTGGACAGGGAGGTGATGTTGTCGTTGAAGCGGGAGCTGATCTGGGTCGAGTTGCCGGCCTGGTAGTCAAAGTAGGAGACTGCGCGCGTGTCGTGTCAGTGAACCAGGTCCCGTTTCTTCTTTCATGACAACACAACTCGGAACTCACCACAGTCGCCGGGGCTGGCGCCGAAGACGAGGCAGTCGCCGCGGAAACCCTGTAAATCTCGTGTTTTAGCTGCCATGTCACGATGTCGAGCGAGACAACAAGCGCAAACTCACGGGCTCGGTGCACTGGAGCACAAAGATGTTCTCCGGGGTGACGACGGTGCGGTTCGCGTCGGGCTCGGGCTCCTGGCGGGTGTGCAGGCTGACGGCCGAGACGACCTCGGTGTCGAGGAACCGTCCGTACGCGGCCGAGTTCATGATCCTGCTGCCGTACTTCAGATCGTTGCCGGTGGAGCGCTTCTCGACGGGCTTGCCGACGGCGGCGGACATGACGCCCGTCGCGGCGAGGAGGAGGGTGCTGAAGCTCTTCATGTTGAAAGCGAGTGACTTGTTTGTTTTGTTTTATTAAAAGGAGTGACTATAAGAGCGACCAACGACGACTTGTGCAGTGGGAGAGATCTTCAGGAATTCTCCAAGAGTAGCGACGCGAAGAGGCGGAGTTATTTATCCTCAAGTCGTCCCTCTCTCAGCCCAAAAGGCTCTCCTGCCTTCCTGCAGCCAAGGGGCAGGATTGATTTCCCAATCTCCAATAACCGCATGCAACGGCACCCCGGCCTCGAACTATCATGGTTCGTTTCCCAGAACTATGTGTACGTTACATTGCCTCATGCCCTCAGTGAAGAGAGACTCCTTTGCCCGAGTGTTCCGGAGTCGACTGATTAGACTTTGGAGGGGGTTAATATCGGGAACGGCGCACCCGTCGACTTTATGGGCGTTGCCAACTACCGGCATCCATGACAAGGTTTGGAGTTGCAAATGAAAGAAACAGTGGGAGCGGGCATGGCGGACAGTCCGAGGGCAACCCGTTTGGCGGGCGTGTTGATCCGAATTTAAGTCTCTTCGTCTGAACTGACTCGGAAGCATTGGACGATCCGAAAGATGTTTCCGTGGCATGAACCACCCTGGTGGGCGGTGGCTGCGGTGATTTCCGCACATGCACACAGACACACACACACACACATATCCCTTGGCTCAGCTATAATAAGGACGCACCGCCTTCTATCGCTCGACTATCACCGTTGGTAGGTATCCCTTGAGGTATAGCGAGGGGAGAGAAGGGGCCGCCGGGCAAGGGTTCGTTGGGCCAAGGTTTCCGTCGATCTCGATGGGCTTTTGACAATCTCCTACGATGTACGCCAAGGTTGGGTTGCGGCAGTGTGCCACAGTGTCTGTCATCTCAACATAGAGAGCAACACAGAACTCAAAAGAAAACCCCCTCGACCTCCCCATCACGTCATGGCTGCGCCCAGCCCTGTGGATGGATCTGTCGTTTCTACTTTGTACGGGAGGCATTCGCATTCGATGACCACTGCATGCGGGAGGGAGAGAGAGAGATAGTTCGACCTCCTTTTCTTGATGGTTCTGTGGGCGCAACATCGCCGGGTCTACCCAGCAAGTGCCTGGCAATGACCTGAACTTTGACAGGGTCTTCCTTGGCGTTGGGGGGTACTGCTATTTACAAAACCAAAAACCAAAAAACCAAACCTTGTTTCCTTGCTCAGGACGAGAGTTGGAACGAAATTTGACACGAGAGCGAGCCCGTTTGTGTCGCACATGGCGAACGATCTGATCGGTCCCCGTGGGGGAGGGGGGTATGAAGGCTCTGGCGGCCCTTTTTAACCAAAGACTCGACTAGCCAACGCCGTTGATTCCAGAGGCTTTGAGCTTTCGAAATCCTATTCTGGGCAAGTTTTCCCCCTACCAAAGACGATGGACGGCCCTGAACAGTCGTTGCACTGCGGGACGTCGGCTTCATCGCGACTGACTCCCGGCGTCCTGTCGTCGAGACGAAGGACAGCGGGGAAGTGGAAGCCAGCCAGGCGTCTACCTTGCATAGCGCCTCTTCGTACCCACGGAAGTTTCTCAAAGCGAGTGTGACTCAACGGTGTTTGCAAACAGACAATGGGTCTTGGTGATAGTTCACGACCAAAAAAAGTAGATTTGGTCCCGATGCTACACCAATCGCCCAAGAGGCGGCCCTGTCTGAAAGTATGTGGCACCACCCAGAGTTTGCAACCCGAATTGGAAGCGCCGCGACAAACCACTTTTTCTCGTTGGACTAGGACCTTAGGCTCTAATTGCTAGAGACGCTGGGCGGAGAAGTCTACAGAGATGCGCTTCGGCTTCACAATCGCCGCGGACCCCGCGGGGAATGAAGGGAAAGTGGGGCGGCGCCGGCGGGCGGGCCGGTTTTCTCGGCGCCGGGGCCGAACACCCCTACACGGGAGCGCGGGAGACTGCGTGCGGACACGACGGCCTCACAAGATTGAGCAGAGCCTCAAAAGGAACTGAGCTGACTGACGCTGCTATTACTGCTAAAAGTTTGAGAAGAAGAATGGCCTTTTCCTCTGCCAGGCGACCGAGCCGCAAATCAAGACACACGTCCCGAAAGCTGTCTAATGCCCTTTGGAGTAGCATGGCAAGACAGATCCGAGTGGTCGGGATAAGAGAGAATACACGATTGGGTGCTGTTTTGATGTTGCTCTCTCGCCTTATATTCCGATGTCGGGGTTGCGGCGCGACTGAGCGCTATTCCTAGCCCCGATCTCCCGCGGAACAACTGTCGAGACTCAAAGTAACCCCGTGAAGCCGACATGTCACCCCGCTTCATCGGCCCGTAGAGCGTTCTACGGCTGTGCTCTGGCAAGGGCATACTGGCGACTGAGAAAGCGGGAACCCATGCACTATCTCACGAGTCTACGCTCGCCGTTAGACACCTGAGCAGTTGCGCAGTAACGGTCATGAGACCAGCTGTTTTCATCCAGTGCCGACTCTGATCGGCAAATTACGACAGTGTGTACCATTCCAGACGCAAGGGCATCCGGCGGCACACTTAAGGAGTTCTGAGGGCCGGTTTCACACGACCCCCGTCGTCCGCCATGGCGGCGAGCTCGATGCGGAGGTAACGCAGTATTCCCGGTGTGAGGTCGCCATCCGGGTGGGTGCGATCTGCTCCGACATCGCCGACGGCCGACGCCGGCAAGTCTACCCGTCTTCGGCGACAGGCGTGTGTGAGTGCAAAGTACGACGGACGCAGCGGCCGTATATAAACAAGACCATCTTCCGCATCAAGCCCGCGACGAGCCGTTCCCCAATGAATATCAATCCCTACGTCAATGCTGCTTACCGTCGTTGAGATGGATGGGCCGAGAACACCAAGGCAGTCGTGAAGCTGCACAGAAGCAAGATGCAGAAACACGACAAGAGACTTCTATTTCCAAGGGGCAACCCACGCAGCACGTCATGCCGCGCACTGCCTGCCTTCCACGAGATCAAGACCAAGATCGGCCGTCCACGACGTCCCCCCCTCCCCTCTGGGTGGATGTGCCGAGCAATTGCGACCCTGACACGCGAGTTGGTGATGATCCTCTGCAACTGTCGGCTTGGGTCAAGCGGATAAACAACTGATTCGAGATTTGCATCCTTGGTAAGTTTGTGGATGAGGTCATTGTTCATTCTTAAGCAGGATTAGCTAGTTCCTGAAAATAAAAATAGAACAGAACAAAACAAAACAAAACAAAACCGCCGCATCTTGTTGGACGTTGACGGCCCCTCTTGACCCTTATTGCGAGACATCCATGATAAAAAGGGAACCTCTTCGACCTCGCGGTCCAGCGGGCAGAGGGTGTCTCGACTCATGACGGCCCCTCCCTTCCAGCCGATGACTCGGGACAGCCCAAGGATAGGACCAGGAAGAAAAGAAGGGGGAAAAAATTGCGCATCTTCGGTCCACAGAGGGTTTTTTGCTGGTCCGACGTCATAGTCCCCCCCACCGCATTACCGGGCTCGGGGGCTCAGCCACGGCGGGCCACCCCCGGCGTCTCCCGATGCCGCGCAATCTCGGAGCCTCGGACGGGGCCCGGTCGTCTTCCGAGCGTGAGCATACATACCCGCGGCGCCGGCCGGTGGCATATCGTGAGAAGTTGACGGGAGACACGTAGCCAAGGCGATCGGTTGGTCGTGAAGTCGCGCAGGTAGGCATTGTGAAAACCGACGTGCAGATACTGGTAAATGCAGCCCCCCCCCCCCCCCCCTTTTTCTCCCCCTATTCTCGTGGTCCGCCCGGCGCATTCAGAGATCTTCTTGGGAGGGAGTTTCTCAATGGTAATAGTTTGGTCGTCGCCAAGCCATAAATAGCAGTGGTGATGGGCTCCGCTCCACCAAATCCCCGTCGATCCCAACACCGCGGGCTTGGCCATCGGCGACCGGGAGCGACGATCGCGGCGCACGTGGCTCGTCCGACGGAGAGCGCTCGTCGAGTGCTTGAGTGAGTCGGAAGCCTCAACCCCCGCAGCCCAACGCAAAGACGCAAGAGAGGACGACCTCCCCATGATTCGCGAAGTCATGGAAACGACGCTGACGCGACGTGCCAAGAAGGACGAGGATGGGGGAATGGGACGTCCACACGGAGGTCGCAAACGGTGCCGTTTGAAGGGGAATATAAAGACGAGACATCGTGCTCGGCAGAAATGGGAGGAGGGAGGCTTCTCGTCCCATCTCTACTCCCGAGCTGCCCAGGTCGATCCGCCGTCGAGACTTACATCTCTCCTCCCACCGCCGCGATGCTCCCTCAGTTCCTCACCGCCGCCCTGGCCTTGGCCACGGGTGCGCTCACCTCGCCGACGCCGCGGTCCAACGAGGCCAAGAACGACTGGGACCTCGACTGGATCTCGACGGACCCGTCCCTCCCCAAAGTCATGTAAGTCCACCAACTCATCACACACACACACATGTCTCGAGCCATCACTGACCGGACCCCCTTTCCCCGCGCAGCATCTACAGCACCGGCGGCACGATCCTCTCGGCCTCCAACTACAGCCGGCTCGACAACATCGCGTACGGCGACGGCGACAACCCGACGGCCGAGGACCTCATCGGGAACGTCACCGAGGTCCTACGCGTCGCGCAGCTCGCCGTCGTACCCTTCGCGCCCGCCCCGGGCGGCAGCGCCGGGGTCAACTCGTCGCTGTACCTCAACATCAGCCAGCACGCCAACCGGCAGCTCTGCGCCGAGGGCAGCGACGTCGCCGGCGCCGTCATGCTGCACGGGACCGACACCCTCGAGGAGACGGTGAGTTTGTCCCAGCGTTTTCGAGTCGAATGAGAGAGATGTGTGTGGATGTGTGTGTGTGTGTGTGTGTGTGTGTATGTGAGAGAGAGAGAGAACGGGTTCACTGACGATTCCCATTGGGGGTTTGGGTGACAGTCCTTCGGCGTCGACCTGACGTTCAACTGCTCGAAGCCGTTTGTGGCCACGGGGACGATGCGTCCCGACACCTACGTCTCGCCGGACGGCTACTCCAACATCTACCAGGCGGTCGCCGCCGCCGCGTCGCCGTCCTCGCGCGACCGCGGCGCCCTCATCGCCTTCAACGACAGGTGAGTTGCGTGTGTCACACGCCGAGCCAGGCTTCACTGACGACAAAACCAACCATCCAGAATCACCTCGGTCTACTACTCGACCAAGCTCAACGCCAACACTCCCGACACCTTCAAGGCGCTCGAGCAGGGCAGCCTCGGGGCCTTCCTCGCGGGCCAGCCGTTCTACTTCTTCGGCGCCGCGTACCCGACTGGGCGGCCCCACTTTGACGTGTCCGGTACGACGGAGCTGCCGGCCGTGGCCGTCGTCTACTGCCATCGTGAGTTTCTCTCGGAGCAGAAGCCAGCCGTTTTTTGGGGCACATCGTGTGGTGCTGACGACTGACACTCGGCAGAGGGCTTCGACGCCTCGTCGATGCACGCCGCCGTCGCGAACGGCGCAAAGTAAGTTTCCCCCCTCGGCAGGACCACTGGTCCAGGAAGATCGTCGGAAAGCTTGGCTGACATTGGTCTTCCCCAGAGGCCTCGTGATCCTCGGACCCGGCGCAGCGTCCCTCAGCAACGAAGCCAAGGCCGCGGCCGCCGACCTCTTCGAGAAGGGGATCCCGACCGTCGCCGCCCCGCGCCCGGCCTCGGGCGCCGCCGTTCCCCGTCCCGTCCTCGAGCCCGTGTATGTTGCTGCTGCTGCTGCTGCTCCTCCCACCCCTCCTCCACGTCCTCCTCCGATCAATGTTGGGTTTCTTTTCATACGTTTTGAATGTAACTGACCCTTCCCCGCACAGCATCTACTCGAGCTACCTCGGCGGCGAGCAGGCGCGCGTCATGCTGCAGCTCGCCATCAACGCTGGGTACGGCCTGGAGGCGATCCGGGACCTGTTCGAGCACCCGCTGCGGAGCGCCGTGTACGATAACCCCGCGAGCCGGGAGCTGTATTACCCTTGAACGAGGGGTCCGCAGGGCGGCGGATAGCATACATTGTTCGGTCTTGGAAGGTTTTACGTGACTTTGCGTGGCGTGGCCGGTGTGCTCCAACGCATTGTCGACAAAAGTACAATAATTAACACACACACACCATCTTGCACAAGAGAAAAGAGACCCCGCATTTTCACGCCTTGTCCTGGGGTTGTTGGGGTTTGTTTGGAGTGGCGAGCCACGGCAGCACCAGTGAATCAGGTGGCCTCATCAACATGGCAGATGCGGCCAGGACCAGAACACGGCTGGCTGGGAGTCAAGGCCGACGGCAAGTGTCGCCTACGCCAGCTTTGGCCTGTCTGCCGAGAAACCGGGAGACGCATCCAGGCCAAAGGACAAGAGTCTAGAGAGGTACGTCAGGATGTGCGGTCAGATTTGGTTATGTCCGGATACATAGGTTTGTATGTACAGGATGTGATGAACGGCGCGAGACTATATATACTGTTTCTTCGAGACGTCGTCATCTTTCGGGACGTGAACCTCTCGACATGATCCAAAAAAAAAAAAAAAAGGACATTGATCGCCTTTGGGAGGTGACGGAACACCTCTTTCCGGTGTTTCACGGACATGGGGATAGAGACCGGGGGGAGAGGGACAAGTACCCCCCGTCGTCCGCCCGGATCCCCGGGCAAGGTGGACCGACTTACCTCGCGGGCCGGCTGAGAAGCGGCTCTTGGTCGTCGCCCTCATGGCCCAGCTCCTGCTTGGTTTCCTTCTTGGCGAAGGGCCAGTAGCCCTTCTCCCGGCAGATCATGATGAAGAAGCCGGTGGCGACGGCGACCCAGTACAGGTTGTACGAGACGACGGAGCCGACGGTGGCCGAGTTCTGCCAGCCGAGGACTGCGTTGAAGATGCCCCAGAAGCCACCGCCGTTGAGGTCGGGGTTGCAGCACTGAGGGGGATTTGTCAAAGAGCGCTTTCAGCGGGGGGGGGGGGGGGGGGGGGGGGGGGGGGGGGGGGGTGAATGGGTTACTTACGTTGACGTGCCAGACACTTCTGCGGACGTCGTAGGACCCGGGCCCGGAGCCGAGCTCGGCGGCGTCGCCTCCGACGATCTTGTTCCACTTTCACGGCATGTTGGTTAGTCTTTCTGCCTCAGGAAGCTCGGTCGAGAGAGAAGGGGAAAAAAGTTCACCCACCTCGTTCTGCTCAAAGTGCCACACGCCCTTGGAAAAGAGGCCGGCGGCAATGAGGTACAGGAAACAGGTCGAGACGATGAGGAAGACCTGGATGGGCGCCGTCTTGGAACCTCTGTAGATGAAGTAACCGACGACGGCGCCGAGGGCGAGGCCCAGGACGGCGGACAGGGCGATGGAGGCGGCGGTCTCGCTGACGCCGACGCCGGCGATGAAGAGCACGCCCTCGAAACCTTCGCGCAGGACGGTGATGAAGGGCAGCAGGAACAGGGCGTACTTCTCGCCGAGGTACTTGAGGCGGTCGCGGAAGGGCCCGTCGTGGGACTCGGTGGCGCTCAGGGCCTTGGACAGCTTGAGGCGCCACTTGTCCTGGAGCTTTGTGACGCGCAGCAGGACGGCGCCCATGGCGGTGATGATGAGGGAGGCGCCGAGGGAGAAGATACCCTCCCAGATGCTCTCGGCGGCGGCGAAGCGGTCGGCGCCCAGGCTGTGGATGCCGCTGATGATGGCCATGGCGATGATGACGCAGGTGACGAGGCCGGCGGCGGTGCCGAGCCAGACCTGCCGCTCCATCTTGTGCTGCAGGGCCGGGTCATCCTTGGTGGCGAGGGTGCGCTTGATGAAGGCGAGAAGGACGGAGACGATGATGGCGGTCTCGAGGGACTCGCGGAAGGTGATGAAGAAGACTGGGGGGGTTGTGGTTATGGTTGTTAGTGAGGGGCGAAGGGTAGGGGGGATTGTGGTTCATGGGGTTCAGGATTTACATACTGGGGAGGGAGAAGAGGTCTTCCATTGTGAGATTGATGTGATGCGACACGATATGCGAGTGAGTGAGGGGTGAGATGAGAGTCACCGTGAGTGAGGATGAGATGAGACTGAGAGTGAGGAGGATGAGTGCCAGCCGGTGGAGTGAAGGTCGAGGATGAGAGGGTGTGGCGCCGGGGAATGAGTGAGGCACGTGGTCCAACAAGGGACGGCCAAGCTCCAGCGGGCACGGCGTTGAAGTTTGGAAGTTTGTGAGTTTGTGGCTCCAAGGAGAGGCAAAGGGAGGTCTGGACGATGGACTCTGATACCGGGACGGACGCTTGGCTTGGCTTGGCTTGGCTTGGGGGGAGGGCTACAGCTACGGCAGCGTGGAGTGTGATGGCATCGCAGGAGGATGAAGATGGCTTCGAAGCATAGGCGGGCGACGGACGACGGACGACGGACGATGCGGAAGACGATCGGGGGCAGGAATAAGCGGCTTTGCGCCGAGGAGCGAAAAGGGGAGAAAGAAGGGTGGTCCCGAGGGATTTGTGTGCGCATGTGTGCTGCATGTGTTGTGTGGAAATGTGGAAATATGGAAATACTTTACCTACCCAAGGTACCTAAGATGCCTACAGAAAGATACGTACCTCCCGACTGTGGAAGGGTTTTCCCGGAGTTGCGCCAGCGCAGCAGGCCAGCGCCACAAAGCCGAGGGTGGAGTGGGGAGCTGGGGGGGGACAGAGCTTCTTTTTCAGTGGTGACGCTTCGAAAGTACAGTGGGAACCAGACGCTGTAGGATCAGATAAAACCGGGAGTATCCACTCAAGGGCGGATGCTACAGGGTCCTTCAGCGGAGGGGCGCGAAACGCGGCTTTCCCCTTATCAGATCGCCAAGACGTCGGTTTTTTTTCTCCCCTCGGCGTGCAATTTTGCATCAGGCGACCCTTTTTCACGTGTGTCTTTTTTTTCTTCTTTTTTTTTCTGGATTCTTTTCTTCCCCTGTGTTGTCTCACTCGCGTCCACCTGCCTTTGTATCGATCCTGTCGCCCCTCCGATCTTCCGCCGCCATCGCCGCCGCCCACATCCATCAAAACCCACCCCGGGGGAAATCCGTCCAATGTCCTCCGCGCTCGGCCCGGTTCGTGGATGCTGCTGTTTTCTGTGGGATCTCTGACCAGTCTATGAATCACGATCGAACTCTCTCTCTCTCTCTCTCTCTCTCTCTCCCTTTCGACTTGAGACGGAGAGCCGAGCGAGAACACACGACGGTCGGACGGACGACACCAGGGAGCCCACCCAAAGTCAGCCACCCATAGGTCGAGCACGCACGCGCCAGTCGTCTGTTGAGGCAATTCACACTCACCCACTCACCCACTCACACACACACACACACACACTCACTCACTCACTCACTCACAGCCATCATGGCCTCCCTCGCACCGGCCTTCTTGGCCCGCTTCGCCGTCCTGGCGCTCCTCTTGACCTCCTCCGTCCTGGCAAAGACCATCGAGCTCGACTGGAACATCGGATGGGTCCTGGCCAACCCGGACGGCGCCTTCGACAAGCCCACCATCGCCGTCAACGGCCAGTGGCCGCTGCCGCTCATCGAGGCCGACAAGGGCGACCGCCTCGTCCTCACCGTCCACAACCACCTGGGCAACGCGAGCACCAGCCTCCACTTCCACGGCATGTTCCAGAACGGCACGAACCACATGGACGGCGCCGTCGGCATCACCCAGTGCGCCATCCCGCCGGGGAAGTCCTTTACGTATGATTTCAAGGTGAGCCCTAGCACCCCCCCTTCACAACTCATACCCGCCGGTGATGGTGGTCTTCCATACCCGGTGACGGTCTTCTATACTCGGTGAGCTCACGCGTCTCGCCTCGCAAGTTTGACCAAGTCGGCACCTACTGGTACCACGCCCACAACGACGGCCAGTACCCCGAGGGCCTCCGCGGCCCCCTGGTCATCCACGACCCCAAGGGCCCCTACGAGGGCAAGTATGACGAGGAGCTCGTCATCACCTTCTCCGACTGGTATCACCGGTCGACCCGGGCCCTCATCAAGGAGCTGATCAGCGTCGAGAACCCCACCGGCGCCGAGCCCGTGCCCGACTCGGCCCTCATGAACGACACCCAGAACCTCAAGGTCAACGTCCAGCCCGGCAAGACCTACCTTGTGCGCATGGTCAACATCGGCGCCTTCGCCTCGCACTACGTCTGGTTCGAGGGCCACCCGCTGCGCGTCGTCGAGGTCGACGGCGTCTGGACCGACGAGGCCGCCGCCGACATGCTGTACATCGCCCCGGCCCAGCGCTACAGCGTCCTCCTGACGACCAGGGACGACGCCTCGGCCGGCAACTTCGCCATCGTCGGCGCCATGGACGAGGACCTCTTCGACGTCATCCCCGACGGCCTCAACCCCAACGTCACGGGCTGGCTCGTCTACGACGACCACAAGCCCCTGCCGGAGCCCACCGCCGTCGACGAGCTCGACCCCTTTGACGACTTTGAGCTGGTCCCCGTCGACCGGGAGGAGATTTACGACAGGGTCGACCACTCTTTGAGCTTCAACGTCAAGATGGACAACCTCGGCGACGGCGCAAACTAGTAAGGCTTTTCTGTCTTCTGTCTTTTGTCTTCCGTCTTCTGTCTCGGTAACGAAAAAACTAACCACCGAGCCCAGCGCCTTCTTCAACGACAAGACGTACGTCCTGCCCAAGGTCCCCTCGCTCTACACGGCCCTCACCGTCGGCGCCGCCCACGCCGCGGACCCGCGCGTCTACGGCACCTACACGATCCCGCACGTGCTCCGGCGCAACGACGTCGTCGAGATCGTCCTCAACAACGAGGACGACGGCAAGCACCCCTTCCACCTGCACGGCCACCAGTTCCAGGTCATCCACCGCTCCGACGAGGACGCCGGCGCCTTCGCGAACGGCTCCGGCGTCGCCTTCCCCCGCCACCCCATGCGCCGCGACACCCTCCTCGTCGAGGGCAACGGCAACTTCGTCATCCGCTTCCGCGCCGACAACCCCGGCGTGTGGCTGTTCCACTGCCACATCGAGTGGCACATGGACCAGGGCCTCATCGCCACCATCGTCGAGGCGCCCGAGGCCCTGCAGGCCCGCGCCGTCATCCCCGAGGGCCACCTGGAAGCGTGCCGCGCCGCGCACGTCCCGACCGAGGGCAACGCCGCGGGCAACACCAGGGACCCGCTCGACCTGCGCGGCGAGAACAGGCCCCCCGCCCCGCTGCCGGAGGGCTTCACGCCCAAGGGCTACGTCGCCATGTTCTTCAGCTGCGTCGCGGCCTTTCTGGGCTTGGCCGTCATCTCGTGGTGCGTAGTGTTGTTCCTCTGCCGTCTCCCGGCGTGGTATGTCGTGCTGGACGGTGAGCTGACTTGTAGCACAGGTACGGAGCCATGGACTCGGGCAAGGAGGCAAGCATCGAGGACCGTGCCGCGTCCGGATCCCGGGACAGGGATGAATAAAAGCGATAATGTATCCAGTGTCATTTTCCATGCATATATATATACCTTATACCACGTAGTGTTGAATTTTCAGCAAATTGATGCCAATTTTTTTTCTCCATCACCACTTCGGCAGGGCAGAGGGTTCACAGAGTGACGGCCAGGGGGTATGGATCCGATGGCAGCGTCTGTCACGTTTCTACTTCAGCAGAGGACCCTTATCTTGGCTTAGGCCATTCATGCCCAGCTCTATCCGATGCCACGCCTGAGTCAACTTGCGACGGGCTCCGAGTGTGCAAACATTGCTCGCATACGATCATGGTCTGGACACAGCTGACGAGGGCTGGGGACGAAGGAGACTTGTTAGGATTTGATTAAAACCGTCTCCCCAAATCGTGTAACAACAAGCGCGCTATCATACACACGTGAACGCAAAACGCGTCTCGGACGAACAGTAATTATAAAAACCCTTGCGGCCCGGAGGCCGTCGGCGTCGGCGTCGGCGTCGCGGCCCTATGTACACATTCCCCGACGTGACGCCCGAATCAGACCGAGTCTCAACACTACTTATCCATCAGACGACCCAACTCTTTTCCCCCAGCACACAACCAAAGATCCCGGGGGCCAATTTTCTTTATTTCTTTCTTTCTTAAAAGGCGGCGAGGACCATGCCGACGAGGCCGAGGCCGACGGCGGCGGCGTTCTTGCCGGCGCCGGCGAAGACGACGGTGGGGGTGGGCGTTCCGGAGGGCTACACAGAGAGGGAGAAGGCCAAAAAGTTAACAAAACAGTGCATCTTTTTCATCATTTCTTTTCCGGTCATGCGCGCATTACACGTCAAAAAAGGAAAAGCGTTCTACAGCATAGACCAGGCCCAGGCGACACATACAATGACGACGGAGGTCCCGAGGGAGTGGACGCGGGTGGCGGTGGAGGTGCCGGTGGCGGCGCCGGTCGTGGCGGCGGCGCCGGTGGCCTGGGTCGAGAGGGTGGTGGCGGGGACGCCGGCGGCAGACGACGAGGAGGAGGCGGCGGCAGCGGCAGAAGAGGAAGAAGCTCCGGCGGGAGGGGCGGCGGCGGAGGAGGTGTCGGATACGGCGGGCTCAGTGACGGCGGCGGCAGAGGTGGTGGCGGCGGTGGTGGTGACGGCCGGGGGGGCCGGAGCGGCAGTGGTGGTAGTTGTGGCCGGAGCGGCGGCGCCGCCGGAGGGGCTGGGGACGGCGTCCAGACCGCACTCGGCGGCGGCGGCGGTGACGCTGCCGCGGTAGTACATCCAGATGCCCTCGGTGTTGGCGCAGGCCATGCAGCGGCCGTAGCGCTCGTTGAACTCGGCGCTGTCGCAGTAGCCCTCGGTGCGGCCGAGGGAGATGAGAAGGCCTGGGATGGGGGTGTTAGTGTTGGTCGTTTGGCGTGAAGGTGAGGCCGGCTGCAGAATGAAAAGAGACAGAAAGAGACAGAAAAAGAGAGAGAGAGGTCTCACCGCAATCCTCGTGGCACTGGTAGCGCGGGGTGCCGGGCTCCTGGCGCTTCTCGAGGGGGACGGTGTCGGGGTACTCGAAGAGAGGGTGGGCGACCTGGGCGGCGGCGATGGAGGCGACGGAGGCCAGGACGGCGCAGGTAACGAACGAACGCATCTTGGTATCTTTTGGGGGAGGGGGATGAGATGCTGGAGAAGGGGATGAGATGATTGGGTATGAGGGAATTGTCTGGATGCCAATCGGGAGAGAGAGAGGGATGAAGCGAGCGTGAGGAGTGGGATAGGAGGAGGGGGGTGGGTGAGATGGGAAGATGGCTGGGAGAAGAGGGTATTATATGCGTGCGTGTTGCAGGTTGTCCACCACAGCATCAAGCCAGGTTCAAGAACAGGGACAGAAACCGTGAACGGGATCGGGAAGCCTTCATTTTACCACGCATGCATGCGTCAGCCAGTCTGGTGGTCTGTGGCTCAGGTACGAGGGGAAACGGACGGCATCGAGCAGGGTCAGGGGCCGGGACGGGCATGGCAGGGCAGGGCAGGACGAGCAAGGCATGACGAGGACGGCAAGCCGAGCAGGGCCAGCAGGTCTCCATATCTGTGGGTGGTGATGCTCGGATTTGCCCCGGATCGCCGAAGAGCGCGCACATGTGTGTGTGTGTGTGTGTGTGTGTGTGTGCGCACTAGAGTCTAATAACCGTCAAGAAGACTAGGCTTATGGGATGCCGATGAAGGTCGTACCATGGGCAGCGTGGGTGGTCGGATAGCCGCCGAGCCAACTCAACTCTAAGTGTACTTGCATGATACGTTGGGCATGGGTCTTGACTAAGGAGGCCGGGAAGGGGAGGGGGGGGGTAGAGAGGCAGGAGGAGGAGGAGGAGGATGAGAACATGAGGAGCAATAGAGAGACGAGCCCAAGAGGATCGTGAGGAATTAGTGGCTGAAGGATATTGGAACGATTGTCCAGATTAGCAGAACTTCTCCCCCCCCCTCGACGCATGTCCACGTCCATGCCCACGCCTATGTTCATGTCCATGCCCGCCGCCTCGGAAGGCCGAGAATCCCGGTGAGCTGATGCCAAGGGGCCAGAAACATGCGGCAGCGCCGACTGGGCTTCCCGAAAGGGACTGTCTGGCCGGCCCTGAGTCCTGTGCCTCACCGATATCGTCCTGGCTTCGGGCTTGGACTCGTGAGGCGTAAGTGGTGTATGACTGTTCGTGGCGTGAGTGAGTGAAGTGAGGGTGGGGGGGGGGGCGGGAGGGATGCCTGGCGGCGTTTATCGGCGCGTCCCCAAGATGCCCTAGAGATCCCTGCGGGCGAGGTCGGCCTACGATGTCAACGGCATGATCCATGGCCCATGGTCCATCGGTGGTCCATACCATCCCATGGCTCATCCCTGTCGAGATATGTGGGGAGGGGGGAGGACGGACAGTTGGTTCAAGTCCCAACTCAAATGCGCGCCTGGGCGGAGATTCGGCGGAACCGCAGGCGGATCTCGTGATGCATCTAATCTTATCAATCACATCAGTTCGAGGGGGCACCAGCAGGACGAGCCGACCAACCAACCACCCCGCCCACCGACACCCGCCGGCGCACCATTTCCCGTTCCGGCCACGACTTATATTGCTTCCCATGCCGCCAAGCGGCCCGGTGGGCGGGGACGGACACCCAACATGTCCTTTTCATTGGGCAGAGGCATCTGATAAACAAGGCCCCGGGGGGAAGAAAGAGTTTTCCCCATGTACCTTAACCTATCTATTAGTGTCCTACTGCACATTAGCTCTGCTGTATCCACACAGGATACTGCATAGTTGGAAATAAACCTCTCATCGGCATCGAGACCTCTGTGTCTCCCCTCCTCCTCCTCCTCCTCCCACCCACCAAGACTCTCCTCTCCATAGTCCATATCACCTCGGAGCCACACCCGCTCCTACGCTCCTCTGAATACTGCAACCGCAGCATTTGCCAAGGGACCTTATCCGACAGCCACACCTTCCCCCTCCCCTTCCTCCTCTGCCGGGAGGACGCCGTTCGTTGGCCCTTGGACCTTGGGACATGGAACCGGCCCATTCAGCGGCCGAGGGACACACGCTTGACCTTGGACACACACTGCCACTTGTTGTTGTTGTTGTTGTTATACGGCAAAGAAACTTCGTATTCCCACTCGCCATCACCCCCAGCGGTCTTCCCTGTTCCATTCCTTGGCCCGCCAGTCTGGATGGTATCCTTTCCTCTCCCTCTCGCACTCCCTCGCTCCGCCTGCCCGGGCCTCGAGCCGGATCTGACAAACACTTACACAATATGCCGTGAACATGCCCGGTACATGTCCAAGACTAAGTCTCCCAAGACCCGACCGGGCCCGCCCACCTAAGAACCGCCCGTTGCCACCTGCATCACCACCCCCATTCGTGATTCCCACGTCCTGGGCCACATCCGTGCAAGCTTTTTTGCCTTCTCTCTCTCTCCGTGACTGCGTGCTTTCTTTCTTCTCTGACTCTTCGCCCTCTGTTACCCTGGGAAGCGGAAGCCTTGGCCTCTTTCGGCCTTGTGGATTGTAGACATGTGAGAAAGAGAGAGAGAGAGAGAGAGAGAGGGTGGGCTCGGCCGTAGGTGGTTGGTCCAAGGCAACTCGGAGAAGAAGAAGAGAAAGAGGGGGGAGAGGACCTGCTTGCTGCATGCAAGATGGAGCGAGAGGGAGGCGGGAGTGCAGTAGTATAACTTAACCGTCGTTGCCCTCGACTCCCGGGACAGCAAGAAACTAACACCCACCCCCCCTTTAATCCCAATATCCATCTCTCTCTCTCTCTCTCTCTCTCTCTCCCTCCCACTTCCCACAGTCGTCGTACGCACACTCGTACGCCGCACCCTGATTGTGGTCGTCTATTCTGCCGGACATCCGTCTTGATTCAAGCTTACATCCCCAGTCCCAGTCCTTTGGGTCTTGAACACAAGAAGCTTCTTTCCAAACCCTTGTGTGCCTCCTCAACGCAAGAAAACATCCCCGTCAACCCCTTTACAATGCACACTTCGGTCAAGACCTTCCTCGCCCTGGGCCTGGCCTCCTTCGCCTGCGCCCAGCACACCAAGCAGGACGACGAGATGGGCCCCGCCGCCTTCATGTGGCCGGCCGACCGCGTCTGGAGCGGAGACATGGATAACCAGGAGCCGTGCGGTTCCCGGGCCGGCGTCGGCAACCGGACCCAGTTCCCCTTGGGTGAGGATAATCCCCGTGATGATTCCGTCAAAGATCCATGGCGTCAGGAGTGTCGTGTCGTGTCGAGGCAGCCAACTAACACGAGAGTCACAGTCGGCGGAAAGATCGCCCTCGTTGCCCAGGACGACTACTACAACACCAAGATCTCCATCTCGTACAAGAACGGTGAGACCATGAAAACCCCCCCCCCCCCTTGCTGCTGTTGTTGAATCCCGTCAACAACTCTCGACGGACAACACCCCTTGGACCCACCCCCCCCCCCCCTCCATCACTAACGCACACATCCCCAGACCCGACGACCAACAGCGACTTCACCACCCTCATCGAGGAGCAGTCCGTCGCCGACCTGAACCCGGGCCACACCTGCGTCGACATCCCCAACCCGCCGTCGTCCGTCGCCGCCGGCGGCAACGCCACCCTCCAGATCATCTACCGCGCCGACTGGGACGCCCCGCACAACCAGACCTTCTACGCCTGCTCCGACATCACCTACGTCGATGCCGCCACCTTCAACACCCGCATCCCCTGCTTCAACGCCACCGAGCCCGGCGAGGACGACATCGCCGCCACCGCGTCGCCCTCGGCCTCGGCGAGCAACTCGGCCTCCAACAGCGGCTCGTCGTCCGGCGGCGGCGGCGGCGGCCTCTCGGGCGGCGCCATTGCCGGCATCGTCATCGGCGCCGTCGCCGGCGTGGGTCTTCTCATCGGCGCCGCCCTCTTCTTCTACCGCAAGAGCCAGCAGAAGAAGCGCAACTCGAGGCTGGCCCGCATGGAGGAGAACGCGCGCAACTCGGAGCACTGGACCGCCGGCAAGAACTCGTCCTCGCAGAACAGCGTCCAGCTGAACAACCTGCCCTGAGGAGAGAGCAGAGGGGGTTCTGTCTCTGGCGGAGGTCTCGTGTGAGGGATTTTGTGGTGTGTTTCTTAACGTGAGGAAGGATGTTTGGTTATGTGAAACGAAGAGGGTGGACGGGTGGTTTTTGTGAGGGGGGGGGAGGATTATGTGTTTATGTGCGACGAGATGATATCCAGTTCTTAGTTTAGCAACGATGTTATGTGAGCATGTCTCCCTTTGTATATGAGTTGCAACACAGCAATGGCAGACCGGTGGTGACCACGCTCTCTGGCTCGGCGGTCGAGGGCAGAGTGTTGCCGTACTTACACATACGCATACACTCAATCACTCGCGATGAACAGCAGTGAGTATACATCAGTTCGAAAGGACACTGGATTCCGGCACTAACAACAAGACTATGCATGCAAGCAAGCAAGAACTCCCCCCAAGCAAGTGCCCATACGTACACACGTACATACATCGAAGCGGTCGCGATAGCACCACTCGAACAGATAACCCTGAGCGTCCAGCCTCGCATGCCTCCCCGGTCAAGGATGCCTGCCCGGCGGGGGATGGTGGTAGTGGTGGTGGTCCGCCTCGGCCTTGCGCTCCGCCGCCTCGGACGCGCCGCCGAAGCCCAGCGCCTTGTTGACGATGTTGTCCACGAGGCCCGACAGCGCGCCCTTGTGGTGCTTTGAGCCGTCGCCGTCGCCCGCGTCGCCCGCCTCTCCCGCGTGGTGACCCGCCGCGGCCGGCGTGTCGTGGGTGGTGGTGTTGGTGGTGGTGGTGGTGGTGTCCTTGGCCTCGTCGACGGCGTTCCTGCACCCACCCGGGCGATTAGTTTCTTGGTCTCGTTCTCTTTCTTTCTCTTTCACTCTATGGTGCAAAACGACGGGAGACTTGCTGTGGTTGGCCGTGCTGGTCCGCGTCACCCGGGGGCGACTGCTGGATGCCGTCGTCGGCGGCGGCGGCGGGGTCGCCGGGCGCGGCATCGTTCGGTGCGGTTCCGGACATGTTTGTCAAGAGTCAGTGCGGATGTGTCGGTTGATGATGTCCAATCCGGGAAGGGTGTTTTCTTTTTGGTCTTCTTCAGTCTTATGTTTCTCCCTTCTAATATTTACTCAAGATCAACTGACCAGGAGTCGAAGGTGATATCTGAAGAACCGACGATGCCTGCCCCCAAAGGGCAACCAGCATGTTCGCCTCGCCACGATTACCTTTGGCAATGGCATCACCCGTACGTCATGGAGAGCCCGGTCGAGGACTTGTTCCGACACCTAGATCGTATTGACACAAGCCGTCGCGCTGGAAGCAGGGGTCTGTCTGTGGCAGAAAAGGGTTTGTCCTTGGGGGAGGGAAGGGAGGGGGGCGTTGTGTACGGTGTGGCTGAGCCAGCAGGACAAACGCAAAGTTGACCTGCTGAGTTGACAGTCCGTCCCATCTCCATCCACATCTGCGACGGCTTGGCGGGTGACTGATGACTTGGTGAAGTCGCTTGCAAGGCGGACGGAATGGCATTGTTTGCGAATGTTGCCCTCTTTCGCATGCGGGGGCGGGCCCTTGCTTTCGAGGCAAGTCTCATTCTAGAGGCAGGGAAGAAAGGCACGGCTGCTTGTGGAGAGTCCGTCCCCGCGGTCACTCTTGGTGTCGTGATGGTCGATGATGGTCGGTCATGGCGGCGGACAACAGGTTGTTAGTCAAGGTGTGAGGAAACGCGTGGGTGGTTCTCGGGGTTACGAGAGTGTGAGTCTCCCGATTCGCAAATGAAATATGCGACGACTGGGCGACCGACGATTGAGTCCGAGACGACGATGAGTCCGTCTTGTGGGAGACCCAGGTGAGCCGTGCTGGCATGGTCCGGGGGGGTTTTTGCCTGAAGACACCGATCGGTATTCGTCCGAAGTCTCTTGGGTGAAAGGCCAACATGAGAACCCAACGGGGCTCGTGATTTCCCTCTCTCTGAGATGTTGTTCAGCCAATGTATTGTGCTGACATAGTTTCGTCGATGTCTCATTCATTCAGTCACAACCAACCCTTGCTCAACTCGACAACCAGTGCTAAACTGACTACAACTCATCACTCTTGCTCTGGTAGTAAAGGTCCCTTATCAAAACAGACAGGGACTAGTGACCCCCCTTCTGACCTTGAAGGGCGTCTCTTGAAAGGCGTCTCTCAAGCCCGGCACCTTCACAGACACGTGACGCGCTCTTGAGGCATTCGAAGCCGGCATGAGATGGGGAGTATGAATAACGGCACTTGACATACAGATACGTTTTGGTCGAGATTACTAAACAAAGCTGTCGGCGCTAGTCGTCAGACTGTACACTGAACACAATGACGGTGTTAGACTACCCGTTAAGCCGTCACGAATAGGGTCAAGTATGACAACATCGGTACTAGAGCGAGCGACGAGCGGGATGATGTCCGCTATATCCGCAGCATTCCCGGGCATCGAAGCCGACATCCCGGCAACTGACTCGGCACCTGGTTGGCTCCCCGAGCGGTACCGGCGCCAGAACGAGGATGAAGTTAAATCTGGTAGTGACTGTTTCTGCACAGAGAAGAGGGCGGACCGAGAGCCCCAAGAGGGCTTTTCAAACGCCGGGAGATGTCCATGACTCCACCGAAAGGGCGCAATGACTGACTAATCGATTGACTCCCTTCGCTGGGAAACGTTTCGCTAGTCGTCTTACGAGAGACTTGCTTGTACTCTCGATGACCCTTGCGACACACCGCTTAACCTCGGCAAGCCACCGAGTGCCTATTTGGATGGGGCAAAAGAGGTAGTCGAGTACTTCCTTTTTTGTTCAGGAAAAGAAGGAATATACAAGTATTTGAAGAAAAACATAAGCCTTCGGTCCCCCGTCGTCGTCGTCATTGTCGGCATGCGGTCATGACATGCAGCTCTCCGCTTTGTTCCATGACACGACCGTGACAACGATCTAGACAATCCCTCCCCCCCCCTCTCTCACCCCGTCCTTCATCGCCCAGTAAAGATTCAACGCAACGCCCGGAAAGACTTCCCCGCGATGGGCGGCACCGACAAAGAGACCAGGTCCGATTCCTCGAGGGCCGACGGCATCGGCGCGGATGAGCCGCCGGTCGGCGCCGGAAGCCGCGTCGGACGCGTGTTGAGCCGCATCGCATCGGCGCCCACGGCGGACCCCGGCCCGCCCCCGGACGGAGGATACGATGCCTGGATGGCCGGTGAGCGCTGGGCCCCGGTATCCTTTTTCTTTGTTTTGTGTGTTCCAACCAAGTGAGACTGACTGCTAGCCTGTCATAGTGCTGAGTGCGCACTTCATCTTCATGGACACATGGTGAGCCACCCGTCTCTGTCCGTCTCCTCGCCCTCGGCCGAACGGAACCTCTCAGACACTTGTCCCAGACACTTGTCCCAGACTGACATACACCCGCAGGGGCTTCGTCAACTCGTTCGGCGTCTTCCAGACGTACTACGTGCAGCAGCTCGGGCGCCCGCCGTCCGACGTCTCCTGGATCGGGTCCTTCCAGGTCTTCCTCCTCTTCTTCGTCGGCGCCTTCTCCGGCCGCTTCACCGACGCCGGCTACTTCCGGCCCCTCTTCCTCGCCGGCTCCTCGCTGATCCTGCTCGGCATCTTCGTCACCTCGTGGTGCACGCTCTACTGGCACATCTTCCTCGCCCACGGCGTCTGCGTCGGCCTCGGCTTCGGCCTCGTCTTCTGCCCCTCGCTCGCCACCCTGTCCACCTACTTCGACAAGCGCCGCGCCCTGGCCATCGGCATCGCCGCCGTCGGCAGCGCCTCCGGCGGCCTCGTCTTCCCCTCCACCGTCCGCCAGCTCCTGCCGCGCGTCGGCTTCCCCTGGGCCATGCGCACCCTCGGCTTCATCCAGCTCGCCACCCTGGCCGTGGGCCTGGTCTTCCTGAAGCCGCGCATCCCGCCGCGCAAGGCGAGCAAGATGGTCGACCTGTCCGCCTTTAAGGAGCTCGAATACACCTTTTACACCGCCGGGGGGTTCTTTGTAAGTTGTGAACACACACCCACTCCCTCCATTTGTCCTCGTCGGAGACTCTCCGGCTGACGCAGCTTTCCCTCACGTCGCAGTCCTTCATGGGCGTCTACTTTGCCTTTTACTACCTGGCCTCGTACAGCCGGGACGAGCTCGGCTTCTCGTACACGGACTCGCTGAACCTGCTCCTGGTGCTCAACGGCATCGGCTTCGTCGGCCGCCTCGGGCCCAACTTCCTCGCCGACAAGATCGGCACCATCACCGTCTTCACGCCCATGGCCTTCCTCTCGGGCCTCCTGACGTACTGCTGGATCGCCGTCGGGACCCCGACGGGGCTGTACGTGTGGACCGTCTTCTTCGGCGTCGCGGGCAACGCCATCCAGGCCCTGTTCCCCGCGGGCGTCAGCGCGCTGACGACAGACCCGAGCAAGCAGGGCACCCGCATCGGCATGGTCTTCACCATCGTCGGCTTTGCCGTGCTCACCGGCAACCCCATCGCCGGCGCCATCATCTCCGCCACCGGCGGCCGGTACCTCGGGGCCCAAGGCTTTGCCGGGAGCTGTCTCATGCTCGGCACCTTCTTCCTGGCGCTGGCGCGGGTGGTCAAGACGCGTAAGATCGGGAAAGGGTGGTTTGTCAAGGTCTGAGGGGGTTGGGGATTTGGGGGGGAGCTTCAAGGCTGCATATAGGGTGGTGTATGATACCGGATTAACATGTGTGTGTTTATGTGTGTGTGTAACTCATCGCATTTTGCGGTGGCAAAAGTGAGACGACGGCTGCAACGTGAGTGATGTACAGGGTCTCACCGGAGGTATGAGTACGGACTCTTAATCACAGCGCATGTCTGCGGTTGTTGACAGATGAAGGAGGCAGACATCTGCATGGCCATCCGTTGACAGACTGAGCCCAAGTTGGGAATGAGCCAACCAAAAGGTGCTCTTACGATCTAATTGACACAGATGGGGTAAATGAGTCAGTGTCAGACAAAACATCAAGATCCCGTTGCCAGCGTGATTGAGCCAAAGCACTCATTCTCTTATATCTATGGCTGAGACGGGCTTTACAGGGTGTTGGTCTTGGTCCCATTGTGCCAAGAAGTCGAGCTCTTGAGGATCCTCTATGCGAAACCTTTACCATCAGCTTATTTAAACATATTTAAACATGTGTGTTTCCTGGAAGAACCCTACGTGTTTTGCAACCCGGTGGTCTAATCCCAGGTCATAGCAACAGTTGTGAGGGGCGTTGCCAAGACGGAATTAACCCCCAATCAAGGTGAGAGACTTGGACAAATAAGAATCACGCCCATTTGACCTGATCATCGACAGACCCGACCCATGTTGCCACGGGTCTCCCACGGTTGCCCACCGTTTCAAGGCCTTTTCTGGCGGCGTTTGTCAAACTTTGCAATTCTCAAGGACAGCGACAGAGAAAGACACACCCCAGTTGTACCACCACCTCACCGACTCTTCAACAGCCAGGCCTTGACTGTTCCACGAACTCCCGAAGCCAAGGTGCTGCGCTATGCAGCTGGCTGAGTTGACAACTCGAGCCTGACTCGCCGAGACTCCACCCGGGCACTTATGTTCAACCGCAACATCGGCCGCGGGCGCAACAACTCCCGAGAACCCAACAGAACCGACTCACAATGAAGCTAAAGCCTGCAGGTATTCGTCCGTCGCCTACATCTGTCCTGTGGGGTGCTGTGGACCGGCGCCGTTTTGTCATTGCTGACAGGCCACCAGGGAGACTCCGAGAACACATCCTGTTTTGAGACTCACGCATGGCGGCATGTGGGGGGGGGGGGGGGGGGGGGGGGGGGGGGGGATAGACCATGGTTACAATGCTAAATCTAACTTTGATGTCGATAGTCCGAATACATTAAGAGATTCATCGCCACGCAGACCTCCATTGGCTCACCACCATCTTGGCTCCGTGGACTCGTTCTCGGTTAAGCATACCTTGCTTGGAGCCGCCTGCAAAGATGGATGCCCTACGGACCGTGGTTCGGACCAACTTTTTCGAGAACCGACGGCTTCGGAGAGTTCCCGGTCCAAGGCTGACTGACTTCACCGGGGGGGTGGCCCATTTACATGGAACGCTGCGAATTTCGTTGACTCGATATCGGATGGATCATCTTGGGGATCTCGTGCCTTGGTCACGGCCAATATTGGACCCTTTGTCCCCACGACGGCTTCGCGAACCCCGAGTAAAAGCTCCTAGCCGCTTAGAATGACACTGGAAAGGGCTCCAGCGGCAGTTCGTCGGCCTCGGATGCTGTGGATCGTCCGGACCTTTGATCTCGCCCCCAGACCGTAACTCATAAAGCTGCCACCGTCGGCTGCTGCTCCCGTTGGGATTCGCCCTTCCCTTTCCCTGGTCTAGGATCGTTCCCCAAAGACCCTACCGTAGTTCATCCGATCAAGTGCCTCCCCCCGACGTCATGGCACTACTGAAGAACTGCCTCTGGCTCCTCCTGGCGGCCAACGCCGCGGTCACATCGGCTAGGCCCGGCGGGTTCAACTTCACCCGCGAGGCCATCGACAGCGGCGAGGCGCTCGCCCAGCTCAACGTCAAGGCCCTCGAGGCCTCGCGCGCCTTGAGACGGGCCCTTGGCGCCAATGCCACCTGCTCGGACGACAAGCTTCGCGTCCGGAGGGAGTGGTGAGTCAAACCGGGGCTGGAGATCGCTTCGCCGTCCTAATCGCAAAGATGACTTGACTGACGACCGGGTACTCAGGAGAACACTGCCCGCGGAGGAGCGCAAGGCGTACGTTGCGGCGGTCCAGTGCCTCCAGTCCTCGCCTACCCTGCTGGACCCCGTTGAGCTGCCGGCCGCCAAGTCTCTGTACGACGACTTCGTGCTGACGCATCTCAACCAGACGGGCAGCATCCACGTCACGGTAAATCGGTGTGATTTGTTTTGCTCCGGGAAAGGGGGGAGCGTGAGTGGAGGACCCAGCTGACGATGAAGGACGTGTAGGCCAACTTTCTGCTGTGGCATAGGTACTTCACGTACGTCCACGAGGAGACGCTGCGCAATACGTGCGGGTACACCGGTACGTCAAGACAAAGACACACACACACACACACACACACACACACACACACACACACACACACACACACACACAGCCTCTCGTGTCTGACTTGACGTGACACCAGGAACGATGCCCTACTGGGAATGGGGCTACGACGTCGACGACCCGGCGGCCTCGCCCGTTTTCGACGGGTCCGAGACGTCCATGGGCGGCAACGGCGCGCCCATCGCGCGCGAGGAGGGCATGCACCTCCTCCAGCGCGTCTCCAACACGACGATCAAGCTGCCGCCCAGCTCCGGCGGCGGGTGCGTCGAGACCGGGCCCTTCTCCGACATGACGGTCCACGTCGGGCCGGTCTCGCTGCTGCAGTACGGCACGACGGCGACGCTCGGCGTCGACAGGCCGACCGACGACCACCCGCGGTGTCTGCGGCGCGACCTCAACCGGCACGTCGCGGCGCGCTACGCCTCGTTCCGCAACACGACGGAGCTGATCCTGGACCACGACGGCATCGAGTGGTTCCAGGCCGTCATGCAGGGCGACGACCGGTACACGCCCGGTGTGGAGATCGGCGTCCACGGAGGCGGGCACTACACGATAGGAGGTAAGTCGGACAACGTCGTCATGTGATATGGTGTAATGTATGATGGGTATGAGTATGAGATGCAACAAGTTTGCGATGGAACCTCCGCTTGCTTGTATCACAAGAGCAAAGACACTACGCAGATACATTACATTACACACATACATCATCCCACACGGGGTCTAGGAGATTGTTACTGACAAAGAAACCCCCTCTAAAAGGCGACCCCGGCTCCGACGCCTTCATCTCGACGGGCGAGCCCGCCTTCTTCCTGCACCACGCGCAGGTCGACCGCGTCTACTGGATCTGGCAGATGCTCGACTTCGCCAACCGACAGGTTCGTTCAAACAAACGAAAAGGAGGCTCTGTCGTCGATCTTTCGGACTAACATGCAAAAAAAAAAAAAAAAAAAAAACCAGGACATCTTTGGCACCCTGACGCTGCAGAACAACCCCCCCCCAGCCGCAACGGCACCCTGGACGACATCGTCGACGTTTCCCCCCTCGCCGAGCCGGTCAAGCTCCGGGACCTGATGAGCACCGTCGGGGGATCGCCGTTCTGCTATGTCTACGAGTAATCAGACGTCGTCGCATGTGGCGCGTGTGTGTGCGGCCACCGCTCCGCCACGTTTTCCCCCTCCCTCTTTTCCCCTTCTTGTACATAGTCCAGCCCTTGATAGGTTCATGTTCCGAATATTCCGTCTCTGCCCGCCCTTTCGCTGTTGTCTCTTGCTTCCGGGTTCTGCGTCTTCTCGATACCACGTCATGCTGGCAACGAGTCAGGACGACGTCTGACTCTGCAACCCCCCCCCCGTGTCTGGTCTGGTGTGTCGTGTGTCGTGTGTGGTCTGTCATTCAGCGCCGGCCAGCCGCACACTGCCACCAAAGCCAACAGGGTCAACATGGCGGGTGTGGCACGACGTCGGTCTGCCGCCGTGACACGGTGTGATGTGACCCCAAAAGCGGCCGAAAGAACGCCAAGTGTCAGTCTCGAGGAAGGGGGAAGCCCTTGCACCCGGGGATGGCCGGTTCATTTTATATGCACTGCCATCCCAACAAAACGACCGAGACGACGAGAGAGAGAGAGAGAGGGTGAGAGAAAGCGAGAGAGGGCCACGTTGCGATGAAACTCTATTCGGCGGACGATTTTCATGCCGTTTGGGGGGGGGGGGGGCACGACCCCATACAGCTCCGTCCTGTACACCTTTGGTGGTTTAACATAAGTACCGAGAGAGGTCGGACGATGTGATCTTCAACCAGGGGTCTCCCCATCCTCGGAGAATAAAGTTCGCCGTCTGGAACAGGAACCCGCGACAGGTCGTGTCGAAAGAAAGGGGGCCTATGTGAAACCTCTGGATATCCCAGAGAATCCATCGACTTTTCTCAAACCCGCTGCTCACTAGCTCAAACACGGCGCAAGAGGGACGGATGACGGCCTTCGAGTCAAGATGGGGGGGCAAGAGGGAGGGAGGGAGGGAGGGTTGGAGGGTTGCGAAAGATGTTCGTCCGTTCTGGATCTGGTAGTATAACAAGATGACGAAAACCCCTCGTCTTTTCAGACGGACGGTCAGAAAGTTTCCCTTTTGTTGTTTAGTTCTCTTCTTCTGTATGCTCTCCTTTTTTTTTTATCCCCCCCTTCGTAATCTAGTCTAGTCTGTCACTTCTGTTAATCATGCCCTCCCTCACATCCACCCTCGTTTCTCTCCTCGTCTCGGCCGCGTCCATCGGCCAGGTCCGGGCGGTTGACCCGCTCGTCGACCTCGGGTATACAAAACTCCAGGGCGTCGCCGAGCCCGGCGGCGCGACCCGGTGGCTCGGGGTCCGGTACGCCGCGGCGCCGCTGGGCGAGCTCCGCTTCGCCGCCCCGGTCGACCCCCCGAACACGGCCGACGTGGTCGACGCCTCCAAGGTATGGAAGAATTCCCAAGTAGTGAAGAAAAATGAGAGAGAGAGGGAAAGAAAAAAAAGAGAGAGAGGGAAAGAAAAAAAAGAGAAAGAAGGAAAAAAAAGAAGAAGAAAAGGGTTGAGCACTGAGTCGCCCACGGACTGACAAAAACCACCCCCCATATCCAGTTCCGCCCCATCTGTCTCGCCCGGAGCGCGTCCGACTTCACGATGAAGCCCAACAAGCGCTTCACCGCCGCCGAGGACTGCCTGTACGTCAACATCTTCGCGCCGTCCTCCGCCACGCCCGAGTCCCGGCTGCCCGTCATGTACTTCATCCAGGGCGGCGGCTTCCAGTCGCTGTCCAACGCAAACTTCAACGGCAGCGACCTGGCCCGCTTCGGCAACATGCTCGTCGTCCAGGTCAACTACCGCGTCGGGCCCTACGGCTTCCTGCAGAGCAAGGAGGTCATTGGCGGCGGCGCGAGCATGAACAACGGGCTCAAAGACCAGATTCAGGGGCTGAAGTGGCTGAAGAAACACGCCGCCGCCGTGAGTCCCGTCCTTCCTCTCCTTGCCAGGCATCCCGTCCAAAAGGTGTTTGGCTGACTGGCTGGCTGACTGACTGACTGACATGCCCCCCCCCCCCCCCAGTTCGGAGGAAACCCGGACCAGATGGTGGTCGTCGGTGACTCGGCCGGCGCAACCTCCGTGGCGCTGCTGATGTCGGCCTTCGGAGAAGAAGACCCGGGTCTGTTCCAGGGCGCCATCATGGAGTCCCTCTCGGTCGCCACCGTCCGCGACCTCGACCAGGGCCAGGAGCAGTACGACTGCCTGACCAAGGCCACCGGCTGCAACCGGCAGGCCGACTCCCTCGCCTGCCTGCGCAGCGTCAACGCCACGGCCCTCCAGACCGAGGACTGCCAGTTCAACCCCAACATCGACGGCGACCTCGTCAAGGCGCCCACGCTGCAGCGCTTCGCCGACGGCAAGTACCTCAAGGTGCCCACCATCGCGGGCACCTGCACCGACGAGGGCACCAAGAACGTGCCGCAGGACACCGACACCGTCGAGGAGGCCCTCAAGAACATGAACAACCAGGCCACGCAGTCCCTCAGCAACGACTCCCTCGCCCTCCTGAAAGAGACGTACCTCGACCGCCCGGCGCCCGTGTTCCCCAAGTCCGGCCGGCTGTGGCGCCAGCTCGCCAACGCACACGGCGACTACCGCGCGCACTGCATCACCAAGATGCTGCAGGACGTCATGGCGCGCGACGGCGTCAAGACCTTCAACTACCGCTACGGCCCCATCGACGACGAGCAGGAGGCCCAGGGCTTCGGCGCCTACCACACGGTCGAGCTCAACGGCGTCTTCGGGCCGGCCAACACGGACGGCGCGCCGCCCAAGAGCTACGCCACCACCAACGCGCCCACCGTGACGCTGACCCAGGCCTACTGGGCCAGCTTCGTGCGCACCCTCGACCCCAACGCCGCCGCGATCCAGCCCGGCATGCCCGAGTGGCGGGCCTGGACCCTCGAGGGCAACGAGAGGCTGCTGTTCCAGAACAACACGGGCGTCATGGAGACCATGCCGGCGACGCAGCAGGCCAACTGCGTCATGCTGGCGCCCATGATCCCTTTTATCGAGATCCCCGCTACCGAGGCCCAGAAGGGGTCGGTCGAGCTGAGGCGCGTCCCCGAAGCGTCAACGGCGGCGGCGGGTCAGCAGCCCGCAACGGCTCCGGCTTCCGACCTCGAAAAGGGCGGCATGACGGCCGGGGGCCAGAGCGGAATGAAGGAGGACGGCAAGGGCAACGGCACGAAGCACGGCGGAGGCGAGGGCGGCGGCGGTGGTGGCAAAGGCGGCGGCAAAGGCGGCGGACAAGGGAACGGCACCAAGACACCTCCGACGGTGCCGCCGTTCAGCTCCGCGACGAAGGCGGACTTTGGCCTCTCGGGGTTGCTGTCTGTCATGGCCGTCGTGTGTGCTGGCCAGTTCATGCTGTCATGGTAGTAATGTGTGCCCTTTACAAGGGGAGGCTTTATTTCTTTTTATGCAAAGTATGTAATGTCGTTTGGTCGTATTCTCGTGACCGTGTTTCTATATCCCGCGTCCCCTTGATTGTGTTCGTCTTGACTTCTCCATTTGCTCAACCTACCTGCTACTTACTACCCCGAACCACGCTCACAGCCGGGACTTGGGCGCCGCCGATCGAGCAATCAGCGCACGATCGAAGAGTTGCCCTTGGTGTATTGGCTGAGCGACCAGCCAGCCCTCAATGGCGGAGACCAGACCTTCGACCTCGTCAAAAGTGTTGCCGGCGTGGAGACAGATCCTGACCCGCTCGCTTCCCGCCGGCACCGTGGGCGCGACGATGGGTCGGATCATGAAACCACGCCGCTGGCAGTGCTGCGCGAGACCGCGCGGGTCCGAGGTGAATAGGGGTATGATGGGGGACTTTGGCTTGCCCGGGGCGAGATGCATCAAGCTTCTCTCCGGTCGGTGCCGGTCCAGCAGCGTCAGCAGCAGGTCGTTGGTCTGGGCGACGAGGGACCAGAGGTGGCTGAGGAGGGCATCGGAGTGGCCGTTGGCGATGAAGTCGTACGCCGTCTGGATACCCGCCAGCGACGTGAACGGCATGGCGGTGGTGTAGATGAGGCTACGGGCGTAGTTGACGAGATATGACCGGGTGATCTGAGAGCACAGAACGATGGCTGGTGTAATGTGAGGATGGGGGTTTTCTCGTCAAGACTCATCATGGATTGGGGGAGGGGGGGGTGAAAAAGTACCTCCAGAGCAGCCCATTGCTTTACCGAAGGTGTGCACGCGGGCCCATACGCGGTCTTCGAGGCCCAGCTCGCACACCAGCCCCCGGCCTCTCTCGCCAAGCAGGCCTGTCGAGTGGGCTTCGTCGACGATGATGAGACCGTTTCCATGGGGCAGATGCCGTTCGACGCACTCGACGACCTCCTTCAAGGGCGCCACGTCGCCATCCATGCTGTAGACCCCCTCGACAGCAACAAAGACGCGCCGCGAGCCTTCTCTCACCTCTCGGCCCTCGTCGCCGTCGGTCAACGCCGAGAGCACCTCGCTCAGGCTCCGTGGCCACCGCTGGGCTTCCGCGGGGTCGACGGCGTTGTGCGCAAAGGCGGTCTTCTTTGCGGCGCGGCTCAGCCTCATGCCGTCGTGCACGCTCGCGTGGATGAGCTCGTCGTAGACGATGACGTCCCCCGGCTGGGGCGCGCAGCTAAAGAGGCCAACGTTGGCGTCGAAGCCCGAGTTGAAGAGCAGGCCGGCCGGGCCGCGGTGGAAGGCGGCGACGTCCCTCTCGAGCGACTCGGCGAGGGGCGCGTTGCCGTCGAGCAGACGCGAGCCGCCGGAGCCAAGGAGGGGCGTGCCGCTTGCGACTCTGTCGTGCCGCCCGCCATCGGGTGGCGTCTCGGACGAGGAGCCGAGGTGGGCCTCGATCCGGGCGAGGAAGCGGCGCTGGATGTCCGGGTGGGTCGAAAGGGAGAGATAGGCGTTGGACGAGAAGTCGGCGGCGCCGGGCGGGACGAGGGTCAGTTTCCGGAGCTGGCTCTTGGATTCGCGGCGGGCCAGCAGGGCGGCGAAGACCTGGTCCAGACGGTCGCTCGCCGGCATGTTTAGGGGGGGAGGTATTCGGGCTTGTCGTGGGAATGTGAGAGGTATCCGTAGGTATTCGTAGAGGAATCAGGAACCGAAGAAGCCTCAGGAACCCCAGTGACCATAGCAAGGCCTCGGCATTGGAGCGTTAGACAGCCACACGAGGGGTTTCTCCCCCTGACGACCTGCAGATCTCGCAGCGCGTGTAACCGAGAGAAACAACGCGAGAGATGCAAGATGCAGCAAGGAACCTTGGGCTACCTGACTACAGTACCTAGGTATCTAGCTGTAGGTGGGTAGGTACCTTATGACAGGTACGTACCTCTATAGAACGCCTTGGAACCCCGCTACCCAACGCCCAACCTATGGCAGTGACAGTGGACCCAAACCTCCTTCCCCCCCCCCCCCGGGCCGCACCGTTGGGAATGCTCGACCATTGAAACTGCCTGTTTGGGTGAATGGGGCTTCTTTCGTTCTCAGTGGATCAGGGCTGTCTGTACAGAACTAAAGATCTGATAGGTTCGGCTACAGTTCAGGCTAGGACTTGTTCAGTTAGCTCTGCTGCAGCTACCAACCTCCCTAAACCCTCCTTAACGATCGCCTAAGATGTATTTGCAATATGACACAGCAATCGACGCTCTTCTCAACAAGTTCTAAGTTCCCCTCCGAACCATAACGGCCGACTGCCCCGCGGTCTCTCGGCACAACAAATGCCGCAGCAGCGCCAAGGGTGTACCCCGCCTAGTTCCCCGGTGCCTCGGGAGCCGGAACTACAGGTTCGGTGACTCTAACACAATCTTGCTTGGACCACACAGAGCGGCTTCTAGAGAGACCGACCCGACGTGCTTCTTAACTCCAGGAGGGAAACGGTTCTTCACATACCCTATGGCAGCTTGATAGCACTCACCAAACTCCAAAGCCCTCAATGGCACCCGTCGGCGCTCTGCTCTGGCGTTCCCTCAGGACGTACCAGATCTACGGCGCCAACACCGACGTCGGCAAGACCGTCTTCGCCTCCGTCTTGTGCAACGCCGCCCGTAATCTCTGGCCCCATGAGAAGACGGCGTTCTTGAAGCCCGTTTCCACGGGCCCGGCAACCGAGGCCGATGACAGGTGTATGTAACTTGCGTCACCCGGTGTTGAGCGAGTCTTTAGCTAACGCGGGAAACAGAAACAGATTTACAACGCTCTGCTCGCTTCCGTCACAACTCTCTCTGCTGACGCCCCGCCCTCCTCCTCCAGTCACATCCAGCGGTTCGCGCCCGGCATCGCGAAGAAGACGCTGTTCCAGTTTGAGATCCCAGCAAGCCCCCATCTGGCGGCCGCCGCCTCGGACCAAGTATGTGCTTCCAACTCGCCGGTGCACCGTCGACACTTGCTGACAACCTCCTCGCAAAGCACACCCCGACAGACAACGAAGCCCTGCAGGGCATCTACGAATACTCATCACGCCGCGCCGCAAAGGGCCCCGGCTGGCTCTTCATCGAGACGGCCGGCGGGGTCCACTCGCCCGCTCCGTCCGGCACCCCGCAGGCCGACCTGTACGCCCCACTCCGCGTCCCCGTGGTCTTCGTCGGCGACGCCAAGCTGGGCGGCATCTCCCAGACCATCTCGGCCATTGAGTCGCTCCGGCTGCGCGGCTACGACGTCGAGTCCATCCTGCTCTTCCGTGACGACTACTACCAAAACCACGGCTACCTGACCGACTACTTTGCACGCGACCGCGGTATCCCCGTCGCCACCCTCGACCAGTCCCCGGCCCGCGCCGAGGATGCCAGCGCCGACGCCGACGCCATGGCTCGGTACTACCGAGAGGCGGCCTCGAGCAATGTCATTAAGGGCACCCTGGATCACCTTCACGACCGCCACCTCGCCCGCATTTCCCGCCTTGAGATTATGGCTCATGACGCCCACGACACCATCTGGTATCCCTTCACGCAGCACAAGGGCCTGACGCCCGACAAGATCACGGCAATCGACTCGGCCCACGGCGACAACTTCCAGACACTCGTCCCGGGGAGCCGCGCCGCGTCCGCGGACCACGCCCTGCTGCAGCCCTCCTTCGACGGCTCGTCTTCGTGGTGGACCCAGGGCCTCGGCCACGCGAACCCCAAGCTCACGCTGGCCGCCTCCTACGCCGCCGGCCGCTACGGCCATGTCATGTTCGCCTCCGCCGTCCATGAGCCGGCGCTCGCGCTCGCCCAGAACCTCCTGAAAGCCCTGCGGAACCCGCGTCTCGCCCGCGTCTTCTACTCGGACAACGGCAGCACCGGCATGGAGGTCGCCGTCAAGATGGGCCTACGCGCCGCGAGGGTGCGGTACGGCTGGGCCGCTGGCGACCGGCTCGAGATCCTCGGCTTGAGGGGCAGCTATCACGGTGACACCATGGGCGCCATGGACTCGACCGAGCCGTCCGTTTTCAACGAGAAGGTCGAGTGGTACAACGGCAAGGGCTTCTGGTTCGACTACCCCTCGGTCATGTGCAAGGACGGAAGATGGCAGGTCCGCGTGCCTGAGGCGCTGCGCGAGGAACTGGGTGAGGGTCGGGAGTTCGCCGCCTTGTCGGACGTGTTTGACGTTTCTCTCAGGGAGGCGGCGCAAGAGGCCCGGTCGTACGAGAGGTACATCATCAAGGTGCTGGGCCGACTGCGCGACCAAGGCCGCAAGTTCGGCGCCCTCGTCATGGAGCCCGTCATTCTCGGGGCCGGGGGCATGATTATGGCGTAAGTCCGCACACACTGTGTCACTGAGACGGTGGCATGGAGACGAGGACGCATACTAACTGTTCTTATGCAGCGATCCCTTGTTCCAACGCACGCTCGTCAAGGTCGTCCGTCAGCACCCAGAGCTCTTCGGCACCGCGACTCAGGCCCGTTCGACAAAGGAAGATGCCAACGGCTGGACCGGTCTCCCCGTCGTGTTCGACGAAGTCTTCACCGGGCTCACACGTCTCGGCCGCGTCTCGGCCGCGTCCTTCCTCGGCGTCGACCCGGACGTCGTGGTCAACGCAAAGCTGCTGACAGGGGGCCTGGTGCCGCTGTGCACGACCTGCGCGTCCGACAGCATCTTCCGCGCGTTCGAAAGCGACGAGAAGAGCGACGCGCTGCTGCACGGCCACAGCTACACGGCGCACCCCGTCGGGTGCCAGGTGGCCGTCGAGTCGCTGCGCGAGTTGCAGATTATGGACGAGGGCGGAGCCTGGGACTGGGCCAAGGCCGGCGGCGGCTGGACGTCCAACGCTACCCCGTCCGCGGGCAATGGCGGCGGCGGCGGCGGGCCCCCGGCGTGGTCGGTATGGTCGCGCCCCTTCGTGGACTGGGTGTCGAGGCGGACGGGTCGCGTCGACGGCGTGTGGGCGCTGGGGTCCGTCCTCGCGATCCACATGCAAGACAGCGAGGGCGCCGGGTACTCGAGCACGGCGGCGGCGGACCTGCAGAGCGCTCTGCTCCGGGGCGAGGGCGGCGCGGGGGAGGGCGCGCGCTGGAACGTCCACAGCAGGGTCCTCGGCAACGTCCTGTACGTGATGACGAGCCAGACGACGGGGCGTGAGGATGTCCAGAGGCTGGAGGCTCTGCTCCGTAAGGCGCTTTCGGGATAGCAAGGGAATGTATAGATATGTTGAAGCCCCTATTGTATGACTATCAATGTCTCGCAGACTGACCGTCAGTCTGGTGTGTTAATTCGGCTTCGCCGGCTCTGCATTGCTCCCCTCTCTGCTCCAAGCCGGCGCCGTCCTGTGATCATTTTCTCCGCCCTCCGCCTCCTCCATCTCTAGGAGCTGCGCATCAAGTACCTGTAAGTTCCTCGAGTGGGTTCTCTCGTGCTCGTAAACGGTCTGGGGCGTCGGCCCGGGTACTGGGTAGGAACTCGGACGACGCCTCCGAACAAGAGGACGGCTCGGCATCCACGATGCTGGTGAACTGCGGCGGCTCGTCGAACAAGAGCGCATGCATCTCCGTCACAACCGCACCTACTTGCACAATACGCGTCACAGTCATACTCGTTGAGTAGCCTTTCGCAGCGACTAAAACAAGAGCCCTCGGCCGGCAGGCCGACGACGGGTTTTTTGCTGGCATGTCCTCCGGCAGGTCATGACGTGTCACAAAAGACCATCTGCAGGTATGGAAGGTATATTCCACGGTGAGGGATACCCGTCAAGCCGTCTCCCTCGTCAGTTATCGCAGAAAGGATGTGGTGTTCAACGGGATTCGGACAGCGGGACCGTCGTCAATGAAGGCATGATGGCCGAGTCCGACTGCAGCGACCTCGAGTCTTTCAAGGCTTTTGACGGGTATGCCGGCCGACTCCGGCTCGAAACGAGGTTCGTCGAAGCACACCTCCACGAGTGTCGGCTGCGGATCCGCCGTTCTTCCTGTGGCTAGAGCAACCCAGACATCTCGGGCATCGGTGTATGATGACCGCCCCTTTCATCCTTCTGGCATAACGCGTGCTGTTTCTGAGAATGTCACGAATGAACCGCTAGATCCTCATCGGCTACGCGATCGAAGTGGACCTCGGCCTCCTCCCGGCCGGGCCCCTGCTGTGGAGCGTATTCCATCTGCGCAGCGTGCAGGTGGCCGTGGCGGGGACGGCCTTTGCCAGCTGGAGTCGGCCATTTGATTTGGAGCAGGCGGATATCGAGCCGGACGCTGGATGGGGAGAGCCAGGCACTGGATGGGGGGGAGAGCAGCAGGAGGGAGATGTTCAGCAACGGCCCATTCTTTAATGACGTGGGAGAATGAGGCTTTAAACGAGTTGGTTGTGTTGGCCGGTGTATGTCGAGGTCGTTGACGAGTCCATTCATCCCCTCGGCAGCGTCACTGTTTTCGCGGCTTCAAGCGGACGTTGACGCCGGTGCAGGCCGGGATTCCCGTGCTATTGCCCACGGGAAAGTGAGGATGAGGGAGGGGGGGTTCATGTCGTTCATTGTCAGAGTCAGGTAATGTGGGATCCTCCTCGGCCTTCAAGGCGTCATGCTAACTCCGTGTCCGTGGTTATCGGCGCCGGGGATGGATGAGGGCGAGGGCCTGTAATGCGCGTGTAACTGCGAAAGGGTGCTGCATATGTATCCTCTGGGCCGGGGCATGCACTGCTGACGTACGTTACGTGTGCACGCCGTTCACTGCGACTTGGGGCGCCCAGCTCTGATGATCCTTCAACGGCAGATGGTGCACTTTGTAAGAGATCCGCTATGCGTTTCTTGTTGATGAGTGATGCACGCCATATGCCGGTCTGCCGTCTTTCCGGACCCTCCCCCTTCGTCCCCCCTCCCTTGCTCTTTTCTCCATCCCGTATTCCCCTCTGCCATCCCTTGCCACTGCCCACTGGCCACTCGAGAGGTGTGGGGGTTTCCTGGGCGACTTGCCGATAAGACGAAAGGATTCCAGGTTTCTCTCCTCTCTCCTCTCTCCTCTCTCCTCTCTCCTCTCTCCTCTCTCCTCTCTCCTCTCTCTCCGAGCCCTCCGAGACCAAAAAAGCGGGTATGGCGGCGGCCCGTCTTAGCATCAAAAGCTTGACTTGGATGGATCGGCGCGGGCACCGACCAGTGAGCAGCCAGAACGTCACGGGTTCCTCCCTTCTCCGCTAACTTCTAGAAGATGGGCTCCATCGATGATGCCCATAGACTCGCATAGTGTGCATAGTGTACACAATTCTTCTCCCCAACAACAGCCGTTGAATGGAGGGAGGGGGGGGGAAGTCCCGAGGCGCGGTTTCGCAATCCCTCAGTGGGGAACAAAGAGTGGAGCGGAACCGATGCCGTGCTTGTCCCGTCAATCCCCGCTTTAATTAGCGGCCGAATTCCGCCCTCTTCCCGCCCACATCCCCCCCTTCCCTCTTGTAGACACACCACTTACACGCACACACACACACACACACGCATACCTGTACATCGCACACACCCCAGAAAACGGTTCAATTCGCGGCTCGCCCCTTGGACACCACCGACCTCCATCATGAACTCTAAACAAGCACTTCGCTTCTCCACTCGCGGCGCCGGCGTCTACCCCCCCGACTGCCGACCGCGCCGATGACGGCCCGGGCGCTCGTTGCTCATCGCTCGTCTTGTCGCAGCACGGTGGACACTCTCCAATCGAAGGCCATGTGCCCATGACGTCGTCGTCTCATCTTCACTCACCCCCCCCCCCCCCCCCCCCCCCCTCTGAGTTACCTCCTGATGAACGAACGGACTTGGGCATCATGGACAATGCCGTCGCCGCGATGCTGGGGCCACTGAAACCATGATTGGTGAGGGGAGACGGAGATTGAAGAAAAAGAAGCTCCCCACGTAGGTAAGTCTAGTGTGCATGTGTATACAAATATATATGTATATAAACACACAGAGCCGCAAACTTCATCGGATTCACATCAACACGCTTCCTGTACTCACCTAATTATCACTTTATATATCCTACCAAAAATATCATACCATCATCTCTTACTAGCATCACAACTAGCATCTCATCATCATCGTCATCATCATCATCGTTTTGTCGCAATTCACATTATATACCCATACTTACAATACCACCTCCATCTCAGCATGGCACAGCCCCAGTACGGAAAGCGTCTGATCCCCCAGGTCATCGACGACACTGCGAGGACGGAACCCGACGCCGAGTTCTTCTCCGTCCCGCGCTCCTCCGACCCCGCCGACGGCTGGCGGCCCATCACCTTTAAGCAGATCGCCAACGCCGTCAACCGGATAGCCCGGCGCATCATCGACAAGCGCGGCGCCCCCGCGCCCGGCACCTTCCCGACCCTCACCTACATCGGCCCCAACGATGCGCGCTACATGATCATCACCGTCGCCTGCATCAAGGCCGGCTACAAGGCCCTCCTCATCTCCCCGCGCAACTCCTTCGAGGGCCAGATGAACCTGTTTGAGCAGACCGACTGCAACATCATCTGCTTCGACGCCGCCTTCAAGGACGTCGTCCAGCCCCTGCTGGAAGAGCGCCAGATGGACGCTATCATGGTCAGCTCCGCCGACGCCTGGCTGGCCGACGACGAGGTGCCGCACTTCCCCTACGACAAGACCTTTGACGAGGCCAAGCACGACCCCGTCGTCGTCCTGCACACGAGCGGCAGCACCGGCCTGCCGAAGCCCATCGTCGCCCGCGCCGGCATGGTTGCCGTCGCCGACGCCTTCCACGACCTTGACGACTTCATGGGCTCCGAGAACTGCATCAAGTCCATCATGCACGGCTCCCGCCTGTTCCTGCCTATGCCCCTCTTCCACGCCGCCGGCTGCTACATGTCCACCTTCGCCACCGTCTACTGGCGCCGCCCCGTCGCCCTCGGCTTCACCGACCGGCCCCTGACGCCCCAGACCGTCATCGACGCCGTCGAGCACGCCGGCGTCGACAACGTCATCCTGCCCCCCGCCATCCTTGAGGAGATGAGCCACATGCCCGAGGGCGTCGCTGCGCTGAGGAGTCTCAAGCGCGTCAACTTTGGCGGCGGCAACCTGTCGCGCGAAGCCGGCAACAAGCTGGTCAAGGAGGGCGTCATCGTGGCCAGCGTCATTGCCTTTACCGAGTACGTCCCCATTTCCCATCCAACGTCCCTTTTGCCAGTCAATCAACAAAATCACTTTGGACAAGATATACTGACAACATGTTTCACAGGGCTGCACCCCTGCCGTACTTCTTCCAGAAGAACCCGGACCTCTGGCAGTGGTTCATCATCGACTCGGACCGTCTGGGCGTCGACTGGCGCCCGGCCAGCGGCGAGGACGACGACATTTACGAGCAGGTCCTCGTCCGCAAGCAGCCCGATGACCCCCTCCAGGGCATCTTCTACACCTTCCCCGACGCCCGCGAGTACAACACCAAGGACTTGTACCGCAAGCACCCGACCCTGCCCAACCACTGGACCTACTACGGCCGCTCCGACAACATCATTGTCTTCTCCAACGGCGAGAAGCTGAACCCCGTCACCATCGAGGAGATCGTCACGGGCCACCCGCGCGTCCGGGGCGCCGTCGTCGCCGGCGCCATGCGCTTCCAGCCCCTCCTCATCCTCGAGCCGGTCGAGCCGCTAACCTCGCAGGAGGACGTCGACGCCTTCATTGACGACGTCTGGCCCCTCGTCGTCAAGGCCAACAAGGAGACCGTCGCCCACGGCCAGATCGGCCGCGCCTTCATCGGCGTCGCCAGCCCGGACAAGCCCTTCCCGCGCGCCGGCAAGGGCACCATCCAGCGGCCCATGGCCCTGAAGCTCTACAAGGACGAGATCGACGCCTGGTACGACAAGGCCGAGGACGGCGCCGACTCGCTGTCGGTGCACGTCGACGTCACCTCCCAGCAGACCATGATCGACTCCATCGAGCGCCTCTTCCAGCAGACCCTCGGCAGCCGCCCGCTGTCGGCCGACTCGGACTTCTTCAGCGCGGGCATCGACTCCATGCAGGTCATCAACGCCTCCCGCCTCCTCCGCAAGGGGCTCGAGGCCGCCGGCGCCACCATCACCGCCGACGCCATCGCCACCAGGGTCATCTACGCCCACCCGACGCCCCGCCAGCTGGCCGCCTACCTCATGGACCGCGTGAACACCACCGCCACCGCGACCACCACCGCCAACGGCAACGGCAACGACGACGGCGAGAACCACGACATCCACGCCATGGAGGCCCAGCTGTCCAAGTACACCCGCGACCTGCCCGAGAACCCCGTCGTCGCCGGCACCGCCAACAAGCCCCCGCCCGCGGACCGCGGCCAGACCGTGCTCGTCACGGGCACCACCGGCGCCCTGGGCTCCTACCTCCTCGACTTCCTCGAGTCCGACCCGGCCGTGTCCAGGGTCGTCTGCCTCAACCGCAGCGAGGACAGCGCGGCGCGCCAGGCCAAGATGAGCGCCGACCGCGGCCTCGCGTCCACCTGGACCAAGGCCGAGTTCCTCTGCGCCGACCTGTCCAAGAGCACCCTGGGCCTTGCGCCCGAGGTCTACGACCGCCTCCTCCGCGACGCCGACCGCGTCATCCACAACGCCTGGCCCGTCAACTTCAACATCTCGGTCGAGACGTTCGAGCCGCACATCCGCGGCGTCCGCCACTGGGTCGACTTCTCCCTGCGCGCCGCCAAGAACGTGCCCGTCGTCTTCATCAGCAGCATCGGCACCGTCGACACCTGGGCCGGCCCTGGCCCCGTCCCCGAGACCCGCCTGCTCGACCTCTCCCTGCCGAGCACGGGCTACGGCCGCTCCAAGCTCGTCAGCTCCCTCATCCTCGACGAGGTCACCCGCCGCGCCGGCGTCCCCACCGCCGTCGTCCGCGTCGGCCAGGTCGCCGGCCCCGTCTCCCGCGACGGCGTCTGGAACCGCCAGGAGTGGTTGCCCACCATCGTCGCCAGCTCCAAATACCTTGGCGTCCTCCCGGCCGACCTCGGCGCCATGACCACCGTCAACTGGACCCCGATCGAGGGCATCGCCCGCCTCATCCTCGAGGTCTCGGGCGTCGCCCAGACCGTGGCCCTGCGCGACGTCGACGGCTACTTCCACGGCGTCAACCCGCGCACCGTCCCCTGGGCCGACCTCGCCGCCGCCGTCAAGTCCTACTACGGCGACGACGTCATCCGCGACATCGTCCCCTTTGAGGAGTGGGTGCGCCGCCTCGAGGCGAGCGCCGGCGCCACCGACGACATGGATCGCAACCCGGGCGTCAAGCTGCTGGACTTCTACCAGGGCCTGGCCGCGGCCGCGGGGCACGGCGTGGAGTTCTCGATGGAGAGGACCGTCAAGAGCAGCAGGACCATGAGGGAGATGCAGGCCGTGACCCCGGAGCTGATGCAGAACTGGTGCAGGCAGTGGGCGTTTTAGACGTTGTAGAGAGTGGTTGTTTTTTTGGTGGGATTCTTTTTTTGGCCGGGCGGAACAGGCGTTATTACTGCATTGTAGAGATGAAGCGATTATTCAATATTTTTTTGGAAATGAGTTTTACTTAGCTGTGTGTTGCAATCGCGTTCCATGTTTCGATGCAGTGAGGTTCCATTTGGGTTATATAAAGGTGGCACTTGTGAAGGGCTGCTGCGTCCCTGTGTTCGGCTGGACAAGTCTAGACTCGTCCATCTGCAAGTATGCGGTGTGCACATGCGGGAGACTTACCAAACTGATGGCATGTATGCATGTCTGACTACTACTTTATACACGAAGCTCAAAACACACTGGTGACACAAGATGCGGCCATTTTTGTTCTGAACCCAAGGCCTAGAATGCACAGGCTACCTACCTCCTCACGGTCTTGTTTTTGGGATATGACTGTATTAACACACACGCTGTAACAGTAATATCTGTCTAGCTCTTGTCCGATCCGTCCTCGAAAATGCAGTTGTCGCAGGCCAGCTCAACGACTAACGGCTGTTGTCTTCTCTCGTCGAAGCTGATGTGCCGGTGCGGGTGGAAGATCCAATTCTTGTCCGGCCCTCCTTTGGTGCGATAAATTGGTACATGCAGCAGTCCGTGGCCGTCTTTTACTATCCAGGTGTCTATGTGCTCCCGATGGTGGCCGCGTGAGACTTGACATGCGCGTTTGATTATGGCGTCGCAACCGCCATCTTGGGAACTGACGTTGGCATTGGTCACGTCGAATAAATGCTCGTTAACCACGACGAACTTATCCCGACCAACAAATGACATAAAGGAATGGAGTAAGCGAAAGTCTGGACGAGACTTTGTTGTTCCCAATTTTTCGAGAAGCCTTCCACCCTCCGCAGCAAAGAGATCAACTTGGTACCAGTCGACATCGTCGTTATCGCTGTCATCGTCATTCTCGTGGCGTAACAAGTTGATGATGGCAGAAACTGCAATCACCGATCCGACCGAGTTGAACGCCACGGATTTCAGAGTGTTATCAAACTTCTTGGTCCACACGACCGCGCCTGAGTCCAAGTCCATGAGTTGGAGAGTTGACCAGAGGAGCAAGACCAAATGTTTCCCACCGGGCGCAATACGCAGCTTTATGTTGAATTCGTACTTGCTCACCTCGGCCTCCACATCCCGCACCCAGCGGACTTGAAGCGAAGGGAAATCCCAAAGCGTAATCCGAGGCTTTTTGAAGATTTCGCCCATGGCAAGGTGGCTACCGCACGGAGAGAATGATAGGCAACAATCGCGAAGGTGAGCCGGTTGGTCGTAGCCACGACTCTGCGTTTGTTCGAATTGGCCTGACGATGGCAAGCTCTGGTAAACCGTCAATTCCCCTGGCAACGCGACGGCAACGAACCTGCTGTCTGGACTCCAGTCGACTGCGATACCACCATAAGCTTTGATCAACGACGGCTTTGGATCCACGCAAAGACAAAGCGTGAAGTCTGCCCCATTGGTAGTGCTGATGTCCCACACCTTGAGTCTGCCATGTCTCGAAACCACAGCGACCCAGTTGCCATCAGGTGAAGAAACCAGATGCTGTAAATGAGAAGTAAACGGTGCATCTACACTGTGCTCTGATTTATCTTGTTGGCTAGCGATTTCAAGATTGTCTATGTCGATAATTTGTACCTCGGCTTCGGAGGGATTGATAAGGAGTATCTGTTTGCCGTCTGGAGACCACCAGGGATCGAGCACGCCGTTGATTTTGGCTATCAACTGGGGCGAATCGCGTAGACCGTCCCAAAGAGACATCTTGAATGTATCGTCAACGATTGCCAGCATTCCGTTCTTGTTGAAGCTTGGTCTCTGGAAAGAGCTAAAAGATACGTCGAGATGACATGTCGGGGAGTCACTCGGTCGGTCCAAGTCCCATGCGTATGCACCTCTCCAGTTCGCAATCGGCCGAAACGAATACGCCCGTTTTTCGACCACGCCAACGAACGCCAGTAGTAGGTTCTTGGGCGAAATTGCCAAACTGCCGAACACGAAGCCGTTAGGCGCCGGTATCTCTCGAACTCGGAGTCCAGACCCAGCATCGTATATTTCAATCCTGTCAAGTTGGTCCATCTTTGTGAGAGCAACGAATGTCCCATCGGGTGAGTAGGCCACGCCGAAAAACCTGGAAGTGATTGTATCATCATCCCGTAATGTGGACTGGTAATCACTCGGGCGAGAACACCGGGCAGCGTGCCAGTCATGCACGACATGATGATCCTCATCCAACAGACAAACGCGGCCTTCTTTGAACGCAGAGACCATCCGCCCCGTTACCGAAACGGCAAGATAAGTGACTAGATAGTCAGATAGGTGTACGGGCGTTGTGCGGTCCTGCTCAAAGTCCCAGAAGATGATGGTACCTGACCGGAGACCAACAGCAAGCCTGGTGTTGCTAATAAAGACCACACGCCATGGTATGTCATCGAACTCGCTGAGTGTTTCCAGAACTGCTCCAGATACTGTTCTCAAAACATCGACCTCTTCCATGGTGGCCGCTGCCACTATGCTACCGTTCGGCGAGATAGCGATTGATTGAATCCCGTGGCGGTACTGTTTGATCGGTCGTGAGGTGGCATTCCAGTCTAGCGCCGCTCCAGGGGCTTTGAGAATCCATTCCGGAATCTCGGACCAAAATGTCTTTCTGATGACTGAGTTCTGGGGGGAAAAGAGGAGCGCGGACGAGTATATCTGACACGGCGTCAAGTCGATGATGTATTTGTGCTCGACCAAGAACCGCCAGGCGTCTCTCAGAAAGCTGACCGCATCGGTGTTCAGGGAGTAGAGGTCTTGAAGCGTCATGACTTCTTCAACGACCTGCTCAATCTTGCCGAGCCAGCTCATAGCCTCGACCCAATGAACAAAGTGTTGGGAGAGGAAATCATACACCTTGTCCTTCATGTGCTCAGTCTTGTGGCTTCTGTGTAAGTGATGGACCCAATAGATGCATGAGTACTCCAGATGGCGAGGAATGTGTCGCTTTATGTGCTCGGATGGGACATCTTCTCGATAAACTCCAGGATCGTTCAGTTGACATATGTCGTTTTTCAAGCAGAACTCCTTGCCGGGTTCGTTTCTCATGACTTCCAGGCAGCAGTCCAGCAGTTCGTTGTGCTTGGACTGTTCCTCAATCCAAAACCGGTTCTTCCCACCGGGGTTGGCCAGCAGATACTCTCTGAACGACAAGTGGAAGAGACTGATGGGGCTTTCAGACTCGGTGTCTTCGGGCACGTTCAGCACGGAATGGAGGTTGTTCAAGTGATAAACAACCTTATCCGAATCAGTTTGGAGAAGTTGAGACAGGTATCGAAGGGGAAGCGGGTCTGCCAGCAGGATGATGGATCCAACAACTCTGCGAAATTGTACAAGTTCGGATTCTTGCCTGGTATCGTTCAGTCCTCGCAGGATTTGTTCCAAGACTGGCTTGTAGGTTGTCTCGATATCCGATGCACCTTGGCTACGTTTCATGAATTCCTCTAGCTGCGCTCGAGGGCTGAATCGCCGACTTGGGTCGTTGATGAACTTGCAAATGGTCGCCGCATATATGAATAAAGGCGTGGAGATCTCGACGAGCTGGATGACAGCGTCCTCCCCCGGCCACTCCTGGGATATTTGATATGAAGACCGTATTTCATCGAGCTGGCTTTCCAGGAAAACCCTGATGTCGTGCTTGATGATTGATTCGGGTATGTTGTGCAGGGCTAAGCTTTGGTGCGAATCCCGAGGAATCTCATCGCGGAATCCTAATCGAATCGGGACTTCCGGCCGGCTGGTAAGGAAGACGCGCATGTTGAAGCCTTTTATTGAGGCCATACTTGCGAGAATGTTGACAATCATACGACTTCGTTCACACCGGGTGTCGGCCCCGGTGAGGTTTCCTGCTTCGCATTCGTCCAGAGCGTCAACGACTAGGACCAGCGTGGGAACCAGAAGCCCTTCAGGCTCGAAGCTTTTCAGAGGCTCTAACACGAGACTGCTGAACTGTGTGCGAAGAGCCTTGCCGGGCAGGTCGGGGTCCTTTTGGATGGCCGCTAGGATGAGATCCCTGAGCTTGGGGACCCTCCGAGCGAGCTGCCTCGCGATTGTCGTGACGAAGAGGTTCGCCGTATTACGCCCATCTCGGGTTTTATTGAAGAAAAAGCTAGCGCCCAGCTGGTTTCTCTCTGCAAAGGTGTGTGCAACCGTCTGGGAGATGGTGGACTTTCCGGCCCCGGCAGGACCGCACAGCCAGAAAACGCATTTCCCCTCTGGGGTATCGGCCCAGCTGGCAACCTGACGAAGCAAATCCGTTCTCGTCTCTGGGTGACAGCGCGGCTCTAGCTCATTGTCGTAGTCGTCAAAAGCCGCGCCCTTTGCAAAAGGAAGGTTGGCAACGTCGAGGGCATCTTCTATCCGCCGAGCGATGTTGCTACTCAAGCAAGTAAGCACTTGCATCAGCTGGAGTCAGACGGACGTTAAGAGCGATTCGATCCCGTTCTGTCCCGGTGGTGAGTGACGTAGATATAATTAGAAGCACTCACACTTGGTCAATGGACAGTGCTGTTTGGAACATCTCTCGCCAACGATGCAGCGCCGAAATGGCCTCTGACACCTCTGTACTGGAGAGCGGCCATTTGAGAGCCCCTACATAGCGTTTCCACCGGCTCGCGTTCGGCTCTTGGTCCAACTTTGCCGTCAAATCTTGCAACATCTTCCCGCAGCTGGTCAGGTTCTTGTGGAGCTTTTGGGATGAATCCAGCTGATGCCTGACGCTCGCAGACTTGATATCATCGCTGAGTAGATCTTGTATCTGTTTGAGGATTTGTGCGAGAGCATCGTTCTCTGTCGCGAGTCTTCTGATTTCGTCTTTCGACCGCCGGACCTTGCTGATGTAGTCGACGCATAGCCGACCCAATTTCGCGGATATCTCAACGAGCGTTATGATGCTGGCGGCTGCCCCAACCGCCTCCATTGTTACACTGGTTAAGGCCAGCAGCCGGTTGCGCTATATAAATGAGCAAGGAATGTCGAAGATGACTGACTACCTGCGCTGCGTTTCGGTTTCAGTGTTGTTGTGGTCCCGCGATCAGGCAGGAAACATGCTTCCACGCTCTGTATGGCAGAACTTTTGTTTGAACCGCACTCTGGTTAGGAGTGACCCTTCCCGAGTGCCTTGAGGGGCATGGCAAGCGTGTTTGATATCGCGAAACCTTGTAATCTCGATCGTCAGGCTGTGAAGTTGGCAGAAACTCGCGGGCCTCAGAGGAGGAAGAGAAGGAGATGGAGGGGAACACGCCTGAGGCATTCTCGCGGAGATTGTTATGCAGCTGTAAGTTAAACAAGCCAACGAGATGTTCTGCCACTCACACCCGCATGCTGACAGCGCCAGCCTCGGAAGCTCGCAGCCAATCCATATCAAGAACTGTGCTCCGGGCGACGGTCTGGCCGATGCCCGACCCGCCAGAGCCTGATCCGAGATAAACATTGGCAAGTCCATCGAAGTAAGCCAGTGCTTGCGGGCGAGTGACAAAGGGGCTATCCGCTATTGGTGATCTCCAAGGCCAGACAGGCGATCGGTCGTGTTTCTTCGATCAGTTCGTTAGACGGAGAAGCACTGTGTAAGGTTAATTAAGTGAGGGTTAGTTAGGTGGACATTTAAAAACGGTCCCATGATGACTATCTGATGTTTAGGTCGATTAGACAGAGAACTTGATGAATGGATTTGATGTTCCGGTCATTAAGGTAGCAAAGAAACACACCACACACACATGCAGATAAAGACAGATAGATACATTTGGAAAGGATGGGAAGCAGAGGAGGGACGGAGAAGACAAAAATGTCAAAACAAACAAAACACAGTGCGCCGAGGAGGAATCGAACCCCCGACTCCCCGACGCTGCTGGATGGCAACGGAGAACTTTACCACTAAACCATCGGCGCTATTGTTGAAATTAGTCTCAAAAATATCGTTTATTATTCACCTGCCTGCCCTCTCAGCCTTCTGCGCTCATGTTCTCTTCGGATCAGCAACAACAGAGCATGTATATATATTCACCACCTGATCTCTCTTCGCCGCTTCAACCGTTCCGCCTCCTCCTCCTCCTTGATCTCCGGCCAGAACGGGTGGTCATCCTTCCATACTCCCCACCAATAGAGGACGCTCCTCTTCCTGCGCGGCGGCGGCGGCGGCTCGGTGTAGAAATCCCACTCGGCGAGGATCATGGCGTCGGAGAAGCTGTACCGCCTCTCCCTCACAAGAAATACGACGAAGCGTATCCTGGCCACGAGCGTTATCGCCCTCATGCCGATTAACGTGGCCTCCATGATTGTCCGCATCACCATGGCTCCATGTAAGACCTCGCGCGGCAGGAGGAGCACCCAGATGACCCAGATGTAATAGGGCAATGGGGGACTGGTCATTGTGGGATTGATACATAGTTTTTGACAGATCTCCGAGTTGACGATACCCTTGGAGTACTGCCAGACTGCGTCCATGATGCTCAAGTTCGGGGTTGTAGGCTTGCAAATACTTAAAGGTCAGCATGGGAACTCTGGTGGCTATGGAAGCAAGAGACACGAACCAATACAGCGCCCTGAGTTGTAGTTTAGATCAGCACGGTGTTATTTGAGCTCTTGGGCGCGATGAAGTGAGTCTCTTGAGGCTCACAGCCGATTCTTCTGTGATGTGACTCAAGTGACAGACATGGCATTGAAACTTTGGAAGCAGAAGAAGAATGAGTGGATGGATGAGTGGCAGTGTCAGCTTTATCAACATCACATCTCCGCCCAGGAGGGGTTGGACCGTCTTGGCCTTTCAGTCATCTGGGCGGCGGCGCAGCAGCCAAGGGCTCGGAGCAGTCGCGATGATTGCGGCGTCAGCCGCTTTGCCGGTGCACTTGGCAATGCCCCGAGTACCTCATTGGCTTCCCATCCGAAGCAAACGATGATCGCCGACGTAAGCTGTTGCGGCCAAGCCAGCTGGTTTTCCATGGCACAAGCCATCCTCACGCCCCGTGGGGTTTGGGACATCAATCCCAACCGCGAATCGTCATGTGACCGAATGATGAAAGAAGACAGCCCCTCTCGATGTTGAAAAAGTTCGTTAAGGCGTAATGCACTGGTCTCTCGCAACCAAAAAATTTCATCCGTCATGTCCGCCAGCCATAAGTCAGCGACCGCAGTCTTCAAATCATCCAAACAAGGCTGTCTCTACAAAGTCCACGGGATGGAGCCCAACAGTAAAACCGTCCCCGTCGTCCTTGCAAGATCCGCCTAGGCTTGATCTAGCAGATGAGTCCACCTAGGCTCTTTGCCGTAGCCGCCCACCTCGCACCGTCACCCCGTCTCACGCATATATAAACGCCATCGCCTCCCGGCCTCTGGAGTTCTACGTTCTACTTGGGCACAGCGAACTTGGCGGTCCACTCCTTGGCCGTGGCAATCGCTGCCTGTTCGTCCTCCTTCCAGCTCTTGGCTACGTCGGCAGCAAGCGGGTCGTCGGGGTTGGGGGCGCCCAGGAGGGCCTGAATGGAGAGGAGAATGGTTCGGATTTGGAGCGCGGGGGACCAGTTGTCTGTAGAGGAAGAGGGGATTCTTTGTCAGGTGTCCGTTCGCATGCGACAGTCAAAGGCTTCGTGGGTTACTCACTCTTGAGGACATCGAGGCAGATACGGCCCAGCTTGTCGACATTGGGGTGGAAGATCTTTGTTAGGAAGCGGATCTTGGGGGGAGTCATGGGATAGTCGTCGGGAAGGAAGAGCTCAAGCTTGAAGACACCGCCTGCAGCACCTCGTCAGTTTGCATCCCGACCCGAGTGTATACATGTAGATGCGCACCCTCGTACGGCGACTGCGTAGGGCCATGAATCTCGACATCGAAGTAGCGGAGGTTGTCCTCGTGGGGGACAGCGCTGATACCAGGGACACTGGCAGGAGGTACTTATTAGCGAAATATCACAACAACCATAGCGGAGTGGGAACGCAGGGTGATCTTACGGCTCAGCCATGAGACGCTCTGTCTCCTTGACGATACGCTTGGGCAGGGCCATGTTGGGCGACAGAGACTCTTGGTTTTGAAATGTAGTTGCGCGAGGTCGTGGATTCGAACAGGAAGAGAGCGTATTTATGTTTCCTTGGTAGCGGAGGTAGGCAGTCGCAAGATGGTGGTGGGTGTTCAAGCAGCCGAGTCGTTGGCGGGGTCAAGCGAGTGATGAATGCGAACGGGGTCTTTGGTTTCGAGGCCCCCCAACAATGCAAGGGGTGCGGTTTTGTTTGTATGCTTTGTCAAGTCAAAAGGCAAGTCGCACAAGTATTTGCAGTTGCAGTCGCAATCGGATGTCAGGGAGAAATGTACGGAACGGCGGCAACAAAGGCGACGAAGACTCGGGTTTGGTGGAGTGTTTCGCAGGCAAGGCAGGCAAAGGCGAACCCCGGAGCGAAATTGGGTATGGTGGGCATGTGCTTGGTTGGGAAAGCCTTGCTTGGAACTGCCCCGCGGCAGGTGCCACTGCCAGCCAGACCACAGCAGACCAAGAGCCAGCGATGATGACACACTCGGTGGAATGGAGTGGATGGATTCAGCAATGCTGTCCGATCGGCGATAACAGAGAAGAAGTGGAGATTGGCAATTGTATAGGAGAAGTGTAATTGGTCAGATAGGAGCTCACGAGGGAAAGTACTCATACTGCTGTTTATCATGTAAAGGTACATGGCTGCCCCATAGCAGGTGGATCCCCCAGCTGTCGTCCCGTCCATCCACAATCCACCGATGCATCGTCCGTCCAGGATGCTCAGCTGCTGCATTCGAGCCTGTCGCGTGCATCGAGCTTCTGAGCCTCACTCACTCCCCCCAAAGGTCATTATCAACGTATCTCATCAACTCGCTCACTTCACCGGCAAACAGAAAGATCTCTCGGATTCAATACCCGTCGCTGGAACACATCCCTCCTCCCGGTTGCCATCGGATCATGGCAAAGATTAATCGCCAACAGATGCCCTCATGAGGCGTCTCTCTCGCTTGAGCCACAACTTCCTACATCATGCCGCACTTCGACCAGCTCGACGCTCCGAAAAAGGGCAAGCCGATCAAGTCTGCCTTTGATAGTGAGAGCTTCGACGCCGACGGCACAATTCATGTTGCCGGACTGGTGGGATCGGCCACAATCTCACCTTCTGGTAGAGATGTCGCATTGGCATCGTGAGTTTTCCGGTCCCAAACTCGGCCAGGCCGCCGCCCTCCGCCTATACGGCTGACTGACACGCACGCGCCAGCCCCGAGGGCCTGTCCATCATTGACTTGGATTCGCCTTACAACCCTCCCCGCCGGCTCAGCAGCCACGGCTCTCCGTGGCTTGTCACGGATGTTCAATGGTCGCCCTTCGCAGCCCGCGACTACTGGGTCGTCTCCACGGCTAATCACCGTGCGCTCGTGTGGAATCTCAACCTGAGAGACGACTCAACGTCCGGGGCGATCGAGCATTCCCTCCAGGGCCACAGCAGGGCCATCACCGACATCAACTGGTCCGCACACCATCCCGACCAGCTCGCGTCGTGCGCTGTCGATGGTTACGTCCATTGCTGGGACCTCAGGCGCCCGAGACAGCCTGTCCTCACCTTCTGCGACTGGTTTGCCGGCGCCACGCAAGTTAAGTACAACCGTCAGGACCCGCACATTCTGGCCTCGTCTCACGACAGGTGGTTGCACATCTGGGACGAGCGCCGGTCATGCGAGCCTCTCAAGTCCATCAGCGCCCATACCTCCAAGATTTACGGCATCGACTGGAACCGGACCAGGTCTACGGGCATCGTGACATGCTCCTTGGATAAGCACATCAAGTTCTGGGACTACGGCAGCGACCAAGACGTCCCGGAGCGTGTCATACGCACCGAGTTCCCGGTGTGGCGGGCTCGTCACACCCCTTTTGGCCGGGGCCTCCTGGCGATGCCTCAAAATGAACCAGGCGATCTATATCTGTACGACCGACGACCGCCTCCCAAGGACCCTGAGGAAGGGCCGACGGACCCGGTCGCCGTGTTCCCCGGACACGGCAACCACAAGGCCAAGGAGTTTTTGTGGAGAAGTAGAGGGGGCATCACAGAGAACGGGTTGGACGAGAGAGACTTCCAACTGGTCTCTTGGGGTGAGGACAATGAGCTGCGGTTGCAGCAGGTCGACCCGTCCATTCTCGAATCCGTGGGCTACGTCAAGGGAATGCCAGCGAGAAAGAACCTGGTTCTCACACGTAAAGGTGCCGCCTACAAGACTTTCCGGACGGCCGAAGATAGCGTCAGCCGGGACCGGAGGAGCGCGACGATGAGCGATCCCCGCAACGGCGCGCAGTATCGACAGAGCGCCCTGACCATGGGCATGCGCTCAGGGCCGACGACCTATTCCAAACTTGGTGCCGCTTGGAAGGGTTCCTCCATGAAAGCCAAGAGCGCGTCCAGGGAGATGGATCGCAGCCAGGCGCATATCGGTTGGATAAAAGGAATCTTGATAAACAAGAGAAAGACCTCTACTGACAGCCCCCGACGGGCCGACTCGAAGGACTCGAGCATGTTCAGTCCCGGGTACATGGACGACGACAAGTGGGGGGACCCGGAGACCATCCAGGAGGAGTTCCTTCGGATCAGCATGCAGCTTCCCAAGGTGGAGTGGGAGCACATCGACATGGACAACTTGACGCTCAAGGCCTCTCTTAATGGCCCATGGGGCGCCAACGGCGAAACCATCTTTATTAAGGTGACGGTCGACATACCGGCAGACTACCCCAAATTCAAGGCTCCCAAGTTCTTAATCGAGAAGACGGGCTTCATGTCGGAGAGGACGCACAAAAAGATTGGGCACGAGATCCACGAGCTCTGCCAACAGTTCCTAGAGCGGAAACAAAACTGCCTGGATGTTGCTTTCTCCTACCTTTTGGGCGAGATTGACCTTGCAGCGAGCACGAACTTCTTCAAGAACGTGAAGGACCTCGATGACCCGCTGGACGGAGTCGGCTCCGAGAGCTCCAGCGAGGACGAGAACGATATACCGGCGGGCGGCTCCGCGTCCATGTCGCAGGAGCTCCCCCCCAATGTCGAAGCCGAAAGCACTCTTGCACCAAACAACACTACTATCCCACCGCTGCCACGATTCTGCGGCGCTCGGTTTGCCAACGACGGGCGGCTTGTGTGCTTCTTCCCGACAAAAGAGGAAAAGGCTCGGGCATTGTTTTCCACGTCGGTCGAGCCCCTGCGCGAGCGGATAAAGGGCGAACCGGTGTTTGCGGGTTTCGGCCGTCTGGCGCACGATTCCCCGCCGGGTAAGAGATACGGCAACGATGAAATGTCCGCGACAGATGACCAGTCAGACTCTGACGGCTCCACGGGGTCTTCGTCGTCGAGCGACTCGGAGTCAACGTCCATCAACAAGATGAGCCTATGGTACCAGCCCCGCCATCGGTTCAAGAGGACCTGGAGCGATAACCGGTCAATCCGGTCAAGTGGCGGCGGTACGGGAGTGGGGACCGGGACCGGCACGGGGTCTCTCAGAAGGCGCCCCGGGGCCAAGTCGAAGAATGTCATATCCCTCCACGATATCTCAGACCTTCTTCCCGCGAAGAAGGAATTTGCCCAAGAATACGCCATATTCGGGGACGGAGCCCAAGTCTGCGAGCACAACGCCCAAGTCGCAGAGAAGCACGGCTGCCAGGATCTGGTCGACATCTGGCGCTACTTATCGTTGATCCTTCGCAGAGACATCCCACTAGAGCTGTCGAACATGGACCCCCGCCAGAACTCGATACTGATCATTGCCCGCAATGCCCTTACGCGCTTCCGCCATGAGGACTCGCCGGATGCGCAGACTGTTAACGACAACGACGACAGCACCGTTTTCAGCGGAAGGGTAAAATGGGGCAATCATCCCCTGGCAAGGGGCTTCATCAGCGACCTCTTTGAGTACTTTGAGATGACGGCGGACATCCAGATGCTGGCCATGCTCTCTTGCATCTTCAGTGAAGCCTTCACCGAGGACAGCGTTGCGTATGCCGAATCGCATCTCACACAGCCCGACACGCCGTTGCCGATGAAGACGCCTGCGTTCTCGCTCGACTACTTCCCCACGGATGCATCGCTCTGGAACCTCAGTGGGAGAAGCCAAACGAACTCGGCCATCACCACTCCAAGGACGCTGCACACGCCTATCCGCTACTCCGGCTCCCAGGGATCCACCGAGGAAGTGTTCTGGGCTGGCGATCCAGGCTCCAACTCGTACTCTTGTGGCGAAACCCCGCCCAACAGGGGCGTCAAGGAGTACCTCGGCGACGGCGACCAGACACAAAGCCTTTCGACATCGCCCAGCGGACGGACGCTGTCGAGGGCGAACTCGGGGCTGACGTCGAGTTTCGCCATCAACTTCCCCCGTCCTTTCAGCGGTGTCGCGACAGGAACCACGACCGCCGCGTCGTCGCCACCGAACCACGGCCGGAAACGCCTCAGCCCGGCCGACACAGTTCTCAGCACCCTCGCTCCCAGTGCCAGCGCAGTCGGTAACGTCACCTGGGGCCACTCGACCGTCATGGGCGACTCGATCACGACGCGCACCTCTCTTTCGGACGACGAGGTCTACCGCGAGGAGCTATTCTCGCTTGTCCCCATCGGTGTGTCGGTGCATCTGGAGGACCAGACGATCTTCGACGACGACGGCTGGATGACGACGCCGCTCCTCGAGCCCAGCCGCAGCGACATGTACGCCACGTACCGCTACGTCTACGCCGAGATCCTTCAGATGTGGAACCAGCCCCTGGCACGCCTGGAGATTATGAAGTTTAACGTGCTCCAGCAGAACCACGGGGCCGGGGCGCTCGACGACTTCCACGAGACGTACAGCATCGCCGACACTTCGACCACTGTCCAGCAGCAGCAGCAGCAGCAGCAGCAACATCACCACCACCCCGAACAGCAGCACCAGACCCTCCAGCCGCAGCAACCGCACAACACCTCGCCGATCCTTCTCGGCAAGAAGGAACAGCTCCAGGCCCTCGTCGCCTCTGGCCGCGGTCTCGACGTGACGGGCGTCTGCCGCGTCCACGAAACGCAGCTCGAGCCGCTGAAATACACCTCAGCCACGGCGACGCGTCTTGGCGGCGCTGTCGGCACCTGCGACCGCTGCCGCCGCACCCAGAACCAGCTGCTCTGCGTCTACTGCCGCGAGCCCGTCGACGCGCTGTACCCGCCCTGTCTCGGCTGCGGCTGCGCCTTCCACGATGCGTGTCTCGCCGAGTGGCACGCCGCGGGCGAGATCATGTGTCCCGCGGGCGACGAGTGTAACTGCGTTGAGGAGGCATCCATGGGGCAGGTCGAGTCGTGGGCCGCGATGATGGGGGCGTTGAGGAAGGGCCAGCAGGCCACCGCCGCGTCGTCCGCCACGTTTGCTGCGTCGGGAGGGATCATGGGACGGGGGTTCGTGCTGCCGCCGCCTGCGATCGAGGAGCCCGGGGAGGAGGACAGGGGCGACTGGGAGAGCGTGGGGAGTTCCGCGGGGATCCCGAGCCGCATGCAGGGCGGGGGCGCGGGGGGTAGCGCCGCTGTTATGAGCGCCGCGAGAATCAGTCTGGGCAACAGGTTGAAGAAGTCTGCGGGCGACACTGCGGCCGCGTGGTCCCGCGCTTCGAGCTTGAGGAGAGGGAGGGGCGGAGGAGGGGCCGGGGCCGAGGGGGCTGGGGCTGGGGTTAACGGGAACGGGAGCGCCGGTGGGAGCTGGCGCAACCCGAGGTGATTATTGGCTGTACAACTTTTGTGGGATTTGTATGACAACCTGTACGATGTATGAATACCAAGCCGGTTCCGATAGGAACATTTGTCTTGATTTATGGGCCAGCGTTCCTTGGGGGTTCGGAAGGGAAGCTGGCGAGGGCTCCGATCCCACACCCCCCCTTTCGTGTGCATATATACTAGTAGTAAAAGTTCATGTCCCATCTCTCTTTGCGTCCCGCCCGGACGGGCACATGCCATCTCAACATTTAGTCACGAGAAGCGACGCGTAGGCAGTCTATCTCCAGCTGCGCTCTTCTTCCCCGAGCACATCAGACGAGGCAGGCGTGGTGCGGCTACCGGGCAACTTCCCGAACATGGATGGGCAGAGTCATTACTGCGATAGAAAAGGCGGTTTACACGCGTCATGAGGCCGCCTCCCTCGGTCATGGGCTGCTCACGGAAAGGCTTGCCGTATATAGAGAACATCAACGACAGAGTCATCCCCATTCAGAACAGAGCGGGGAACGAGACTATCCTATGCGGAAGGCCAATGGGTATCGAACAGCACGGCGACGGGCGAGAGCTTTGATTCTGACAGGTTTTCGTCATCAGATAAACTCGGCTCACTGAACTCGAACTCGAAAGCGTCCGGCAAAGCTGCTTGCCGAACCGAACGTCGGAATGCCAGGAGAAGCACTTGCCCAGAATCGCCCGAATTCGAACGCAGAATGGTCCAAACTGCGGCGCATAGCATATGATTCATTCACGAGAGACGAGCTGGATAATCTCCTTTGGGGTTGTTGGGTCAGTTTCGCCTCAGTGCGGTTATATGAGGAATCGTCTCCGGCAAGTGTGCGAACAAAGCTCGCGACAGTCTAGTCACCGGTGACAAGTCGGTTGGAGGCGGAGATGGCGCCAAAGTTGCGGCCTCGGACGGCGGCGACGCCGGGGCGTCGTCGACAGCGCGGGTTCGGGAATCGGCTATCCTCAGATTGCCTCTGGGAGGCGCCGTGTGGCGGATGTCGTCCGATAGCGTCGTTCCGGCCCGCGGGGCCAGTGCGAGCCGATCTCGCAAAGCGTCCGTGATGGCCTACTCAATGAGCGTCCTGACTTTAGCTTCATGGATGTCCTCTGCCTCTTGGACCTGGCTCTAGTGTAATTTCGACCTCCCACCGTCCCGATGACGACCCACGGCCCGTCGAGGTCGCAGTTGGTGTTACTCATCGGATTCAAGCGAGTCATTCTGCTCATTGAGGGATCATGGATGGGGTTCCCAGAAAAGCGAGTCTTGACGTCGGGTGATGCGCACACCATGGCACGCAAGCACCACTTCGCCCAGGGTGCAGGAGATGGGATCATGCCTGATTGCTTCCGGCCACGTCCACCAGCAGCACGCAACGGAGCCCCGGGGTCCATTCGGCGCAAACGCTTTGACACACGTCGGGCGCAGTGGAGAGAGAGCAGTGCAACGTTGTCGCTGATAGCGGGCCGCGAACGACGAAAACTCGGACATTGTGATGGCGGAAAAGGATCCTTTTGGGCCCAAAGGGTCCCCAGGTTGGGTTTGGAAGGGGGGGGGAGCACGCGATAGACCCATGGAGGTATGCCTCTTTTCGGAGCTAAGCGCGGGAGATTGAGGAAACAAAACAAGACAAAAATGTTTACCTGCAGGCCGGGAAAAAGGAATGCGTTTCCATCAAATGTTTCAATGACCCCTTGCCTGAGGATCGAGGGAGCGGGGACGGCCTCTTCTCCCACCAGGTGGTGTGGGCTGCTGCATGAAACGGTCGGTATCTCGGATGGACAGGGCGATGGGCCACGCCGATGCTTACACGACCCAACGAGATACGATGGCGTGGGATGGCTGAGATTTTCCTCGTGGGAAGCCGTCAAGGCTCGCCCGCCGTCTCGGATCAGAGTTGAAAGTGGACAGCCAATGCGGGCCGTTGACGAAGAGATGACGGGGAGAAGTTGACGGGACGACTTGGGAAGCAGCAACTGGGAATAGGGGCTACCTGCTCGGGGGTTCGGTCGACGTTGAAAGGGACTCAGGGACCGCACGGCGCCCAAGGATCAAGGGTCGTAGGTCGGGGCCGTTGGTCGTGGGGATTGCTGCTAGTGGCCTGCATGCGAGGAGATTCGAAATGGGGCCGCTTGCCAAGTTGGGAATCCAGTGTTTCTCGCTTGGCCAAGTAGGTGACAAAGGCGATATTCCAGCCAAGATGAGCATGGCCGGCTTACCTCTCCGCGTGGTTGGTCCACTGTGGCAGGCATCGTTGACTGTACTGACTGGACTCGATTTGACTGTACTCGACTCGACTGGACTCGACTCGACTGGACTCGACTCGACTGGACTCGACTCGACTCGTGCTGCACTGCGTTGGTTCCTCCTTGGCGGTGCCGTGAAGGATTTAGTATATGTTGACATTACAAGCACAAAGAATGGCCATGACAAACAATAGTCGGAGGCCTCGCTGAGCCAAGGACTGTAGAACCCCGGATCGGCAACGTGGGAAACGTTTGACGTTTTGTTGGAAACGCGGCGAGGTTGTCATGCGGCTTCTCATTGCCTGCACTGCTCCCGTCTCTGCGGCAGATGTGAGATGACCCCCCCTGATTGACTTGGACTGCTGAAACGGGATTATTGGCAACACGGCTCAGCGTAATGGGGTTCTCGGGCATTGCATCTATTGCTTGGTTTGGCGTCGTTGCGAAAACGCAGGGCCAATTACGACGGACACATGTCTCTGTAGGGGGAAGGTCTGCAGGCTGCAAGTGGATGGATGGATGGATGGATGGATGGATGGATGGATGGATGGATGGATGGATGGATGGATGGATGGATGGAGGGACACAACGGGAGGTGTCTCGTTGGTGGATGTGTTTCTTTGGTTTGCGATCTGCTAGCTCAGGAACGGACCCAAATCATGGTGGTGGGCGGCGCGGTGCGGGTGCGTGCGACATGGGAGGCAGATGTGGAAGCCGGACGAATAAACGCGGATGACTTCCTATTTGCCGGCGGGTTAGTCGGTCGTCCGGTTCATAGAGATAAGAAGCGTGTGTAGTTTTGTAGAAGTAAAATACCTTGGTGCTGGCATTGAATCGCATCCAAGGAATGTAAGTGAATTGAATGTATCCATCTGCCGGTGCCGAGCAAATGTCGTATTCTTGGTGTTAATACGGATGATATTATTATTAGAGCGGAAAAGTAGCACCGAGCGGTGGGTGTCGTATGGAATGCAAGGCAGAGCAAACGTGCTGAGACGCGCCGAAATGCATCATGACGCGAGTCGTCATCTCTTTCTCTCTCCCTGACTCTCTGACTCTCTTTCTCTTTCTGTGTGTGTCTTTCTATCACTCACACACACTCTCTCTGGGCTGGCACACTGCAGTGGAGTCTCGACTCTCGGGGAGGGTGTCGTGGAAATTGTGCTAGTACAGGTTCACGGACAATTTCCTGCAGGCATGCGATATTGGTACATTACACTGGAAGATGAGGATGTATATACATAGCGTACCTCGGATACAGAGTACAAAGTACAGACATCGTACGGAGTATATCTCGGCTCAGGTTCCTTTCTCTGCTGCTCTGTACCCTCTTGCATGTCGATTGTCTAGTGGCTGCGCGGCCAAAGCCCCGGTAGCTCCTGCCACTGCCACAGCCACTGTCATCGCTCGTGACGGCGGTGCTGACTGCCGAAGCATGACTCTGATTGGGGCGGCGCGGGCAATCTGGGGAGGGGGTTTCTGATAGGGCTCTGAGACTCGCAAAGCGGCACCGATGACGCCGTATGTTTGACGTTCGGGGTGTTGGTGTGCTGTTGGGAAAATAGCAACAACGTTTGGGACGTCGATGATGCGAAGGGTTGAGGGTTCCAGGTTTGTGCGTTACGCGTCAGGGAATATGCATTTATGTAAGCATCTTTAATGCACCGAAGACACCTGGAAGGAACGAAGGCAACTTTGACTTTAGAGGAAGGATAAGGATGAGGATGAGGATGGGGGGGGGGGGGGTTGGCCCGGGTGGGGTGGACGAGGAATGGAAACCGCGCCGGGCTAGGCTGGGCTGCCGGTGCCACTTTCTCTCTCGGTCCCCGTTTTCATCCTTCATCCCCCTCAAGATCAAATGACTTCCACTGACAGGCGGTATCTGTGCTCCCGTGCTCCCGGTCTCCAGGTCTCCAATTCTCCGTTTCCCGTCGCTCTTTTCCCCCTTCTTCATTATCATTATCTTCATCTTCTTCTTCTTCTCCTTGTGCCCGCTCGTGCCGTTTCTTAGCGTATTGGACAAAGGAGCTCCGGTATAGCTCTCAGACATTGACACGCATTTGACGGGATGGGGTCCAGACCGGCGCCTCAATCTGGCATCTCGCATTGCCATCCGAGTGACACGGGGGGTTCCAGGTCCAGGTTGGGTGACATATGTAAGGGACGGACAGGACATAGGAAGCAAGAAGGCACGGACAGACTGACTGACGGGACGCCCGGATGGGACAACATGCATGCATGCATCGACTGCTTCATGCTGACACTGGATCTGGAAGAAGAACACTGAAAAGAAAACGAGAAAAAGAAGAAAAAAGGAATAAAAAGAAAAAGAGAGAGGTAGGTAGGTAGGTAGGTAGGAAAGGATTTGCCAGGTACATCCATGCCGATGCCAATGCCAACGCAAAATGGTCCAAGTATCCGTACCCAAGTACCCAAGTACCTCACCTCCTACCTAGACAGGTACCTCCCTCCAGGGCGTCCCAGGGCGTCCCACCCGTCGGGGACCGGCCTGTCAATCCTAGTATTGACAAACACGCAAGGTACTGGACCCCTGCGGTGCATTCAAAACCAATCCGGCTCATGCCCCAATTCATCCATCCATCCATCCACAGTCTGCAGCCATCACACAATACGCCAGCACCACCAGCACCGCAAACACTCCAACCGGGAACCCAGAGAGTCAAGCACCAGGACCAAACATCCCGACCTGGCGCCATTCAGCTCGCTCCTTGTTCGTGGGCCACGTCCGCAAAGTTCAAAGTTTCCCGGCTGGCTGGCTTCACCACCACTACCACCACCAGTCCACCACGCCCCAACAGCGTTGCTCTATCCCTACTCTACGGCCATCATTGCTGCTGCCCCATTTCATTCATCTACTCCACAGCCCCCCGGTATCCTTTCTTCCACCCTTGGCCTTTCTTTCTCTCGTTTCTTGTCGTCTCGCCTCTACTACCGCTCCTCGACCTCCAGTTCCAGCGGGAGCTCAGACTCTCCTAGAGGCCACCACCCCCCGACTCGACTCGAACAGACCCAGTCCAACGAGCCAGCAGCTCTGCTCCAGGCCATTGAGTCTCGACGCCATCTTCTCGACAACCACCCGGCATATGGCTACGCATCCAAGCCATTTTATCTACCCTCGTGGCACGACACCGCCGTCTACCGTGTGTGTTCATTCATATCGAGACGGGACGCCTTAAAGCAAATCTCAGCACGGCGGCGATACGTAGCCCCCACAATCTGCTGTACTACCCTGCACCGACACGAGTACCGTACCTGGTACTCCGTACACCGCGTCGCCTGTCCTGTCCTGTCCAGGACCGGTCCACGCTGCTCGTCCACGCCACCGCATCAACAGGAGGGAACCAATCTCGCTCCAGAGCGAACCCTGCATTCTGTCTGCTTTGCTGCCCGTCTTCTCTTCTCACACTGAGGAGACCGTTGTCGTCCGGGCCCATTTTTGCTGCTCCAGTTCCACCAGATCAGCCGAACCCTCTGTTATCCATCGTCCGGCTCCAGTCTCCAGTCTCCAGTTTCCAGGCGCACTGCATCCATCCATCCATCCATCGCACTCGCCCACCTCGCACCAGCCAGACCACACAGCCCGCACTCACACTCGCACGCTGGGTCCAATTCGACTCCCCCTGCTCTCTCCATCCAACGAACGACACACGCCACGGGGCGAACCGCACTGCCTTGTCACGCGTCCGTTTGTCTAGCTGGCCGGCGGTATCCCTAGCCGAATCTTGCATCTGCAAACCTCGTCTTTCAAACCGTCTCCATCCTGGCCCAACCTCGCCTTTACATCGCAAAGTCAATTGTGACACACGCCCGTCCCTCCCGCAACCCAGCATGCCTTCCACCACCGGCGCATCGAAGCGATTCGAGCTTCCCAAGCTCGACTTCAAGTTTGGCTCATTGACCGAAGGAACCAACATTCCCCCACCGCTTCCCAGTCCCGTCCAGGAGGTCCCCACGCCTCCCCAGACCCCGCGTGTGAGCGAAACCAAGGAGTCGGACTCCGTCGTCAAGGGAAAACTCGATGAGAAGACAAACGGCCATGCGGCGGCAGTTCCGGACTCGCCTGCCACCACCAACGGTACGAAAGGATACTCGGATGACACACCACTCTCTCCAGCAGCGTCAAGCAGACAAGGCAGCATCCGTCGTCTTTTCAGCCGGACTTTACTGAACCAAGCATATGCAGAAGGCGAAACCCACTCGAACGGCAACGGCAACGGCGGCCCCCCGTCCCGGCCCATGAGCCGCAGCCAAGGCAGCATTCTCGACGAGAAGAAGTCGAAGCGCAGCAGCGGCTGGTTCAAGAGGCTGAGGACGTCGGAAACGTCGCCGCCGCAGAGGCGATCCAGCGTCGTCTACGAGCACCCCAACATCAGCGAGACCAGCAGCCATACGCCAAGCAAGCCCCAGGCCGCTCCGCAGGTCCAGGGGCCGCCGCCTCCCATGATCCCCGAGCTCAGCGCACTCCAGGCCAAGGTGGACGTGACAGACGGGGGCAGTCTCGGCGAGGATTTATTCAAGAACATTAAATAATCATACTGACCAAGGTTTGCGCGATACCTCGCAGCCCAGTCATGGACGACACCTTGACAGACTTGCCGGTTTTTGGAGTCGGGAACCGGCTTTTGATGTCGGACACGAAACCACCCCCAAACATACATGCGCCGACGAGCGAACGACCGAATCCGAGCGGATGCACCCACACGATTTCCTAGCGTTTTTTTTTTGTTTTTTATCCCCTTTCCTTTTTCTATTTTTTTTCTATTCAATTTGAAATTCTATTCGAGCCAGAGCTGGGGGACGAAAGCAGTGGCGGAGAGGAAAGACGATACACAAAAAGGAGAGACGACGACGACGACGACGGAGAGTGACGAGGAGCAGAGAGGCAAGATTGGAAGAAGTTATGCAAGATACCCAGCTCGTACCACGGGCTCATTCTGACATACGATGTTTACACTTTCTTTGTTATGTTCGTTTCGTTTCACCTTATTGCGCTGTCTGGAATAAAATAGGCACCAAGGACCTGAAAACCCTTTCTCACTTTTCATCACGGTCTTGCTGGCCGCATGTACCCTTTCCTACTGTACCCCTTACATCTTCTAATGTACATGTTTTGAGGTGGTGGGTTTGACAAGGAGAGATAGAGGGGAGCCGGGCGGAAGAGAGAAAGAAGACAAAGCCAAAACTTGAGGGGTGCTGATGGCTATCCCAAGACGGCATGGAGCCAGCAACGATACCAGAAGGCGACGGACGGGACGAGAGATATTAGGGCCGGGCCACGAGAAGTGGAAGCGTCCTGGGTAGTAGTCGGCCAAAGTATTCATGTTCGGCGCTGTTGGTGCCTTTTGGCCGCCGCAGCTGCAATAGAGTCTACATTTTGACGGGTTTACCATGAGTGTTATGGCAACGGAATCTAGCCCGGGCCGAGAGCCAATGTATGAAGGGCTGTGAAATGAGATGGGTTCTGCCGGTGATTGTTGACATCCAGAGAGGCCTGTGTAAGGATCCCATCACGATTGCATTTACAGCATGGCATGGTGTCAACTTCACGACAGAACATCAAAAGAAGAAAAAAAGTGACGGGCGACGGACGGACGAACCCCGCGTCATCCGAACATGACGCTTTGGCCCCCTTCTCGGGCACATCATGTGGCGCGAGGCTTGCAGATGCAGGTTGGTCTCTACTCTAGTGCGGAGGCCCAGCGGCATCTGGCTACTGCATGCAACTATGTGTGTGTGTGTGTGTGTGTGTGTGTGTGTGTGTGTGTGTATGTGTAAGGTATGTGTATGTAACTAGCAGCCCGGGTCTGATGGGGAAGCCAGGCAGATGCATTAGTGTACTTGGTTAGTAATATGGTTAAAGGGATGCTAGAAACATGTCAGCCTACAGACAGCCGTACCAACGAACGGTCTCAGGCACCTTGGCAGGTAGTTAAAGCACTACTTGCAACTGGCGTCTGGCTGACGGTACCTGTGCCGTCGCCTGGAGTCGGTCCCCCCTCCTCCGTGCCGCAGGATTCGTCTTACCGTCTACGGCCGGCCGCCGTGTCTTTCCTCCCTCCCCCCCCGGAGCTGCACGGCGCGGGCCAATCGCGGAGGCAGCGAGACCCCTTCTCGCTCAGATGGGTGTGACGGGCGCTAGCGCGCGGAGGCATAACGTCATAGTGAGTGAGGCCCCTTTCGCGGTGCTGTGGCCGCCGCCCGTCGTGCCGGTTTCCCACGTTTGCCGTTTGCCGAGCTAGTGCCGGTGACTGGGGGGGGTGGCCGAACCTCTCTACAGAAGCTCTGCTGGGGGGAGGGGGGGAAGCTATGGGACTTTACCGATCTTGATTTCTCAACTCATCACTCAACTTTTCCCAGTCTCTACCTTTTAGCTCCCGCCGACACAACCCCTCCTTCACGACGTTCGCTTTCGTCATTGTTCCCATTCGAGCTCTGTGAAGACGACACCACACACAGACGACACCACACACAGACGGGGCCACACAAACACAAACACACACACCCACAATGGCGTCGAGCTTGCGCTCATCCACGACGACGCTGGCCTCTGCGCTGCGGCCGGCCGCCGGCAGACGGGCGCAGCAGAACCTCCCGCGGGTGGCCCGCCGATACAAGTCCGGCCCCTACGGCTACACCCAGGCCAAGGCCCTCGTCTTCTCCAAGGAGGGCGAGCCCAGCGACGTCCTGCAGTACGACCACCCATCCACTCCCACTTCCTCACGAGCAGAAACAGAACCGGGGGGGGGGGAAGGGGGAAAGAAGGGACTGGCTAGAAAGACAAACCGGACTGACCCGACTGACGCGACCGACAGGCTGCACACGCACTCCATCTCCCCCTCGATCCCCTCCTCGGCCGTGCTCCTCCGCGCCCTCGCCGCCCCGATCAACCCGGCCGACATCAACACCGTCCAGGGCACATACGGCGCCAAGCCGCCCTTCACCCAGCTCATCGGCACCCCGGAGCCCGCCGCCGTCCCCGGCAACGAGGGCGTCTTCGAGGTCGTCTCCGTCGGCTCCGACGCGGGGGCCGGCGGCGGCCTTCGCAAGGGCGACTGGGTCATCCCCTCGGCCAGCTCCTTCGGCACCTGGCGCACCCACGCCGTCGCCGACGCCAAGGACGTCATGAAGGTCTCCCGCGAGGGCCTCACCCCGACCCAGGTCGCCACCGTCAGCGTCAACCCCTGCACCGCCTACCGCATCCTGCGCACCTACGGGCCCGGCGAGGTCCGCGCCGGCGCGAACCCGGGCGCCATGCGCGCCCTCGACCCGGGCAGCGGCGCCTGGTTCGTCCAGAACGGCGCCAACAGCGGCGTCGGCCGCGCCGCCATCCAGCTCGGCAAGCTGTGGGGCCTGCGCAGCATCAACGTCGTGCGCGAGCGCGCGACCGAGGCCGAGACGGCGGGCCTCAAGAAGGAGCTGGCGGACCTCGGCGCCGACGTCGTCGTGACGGAGAAGGAGTTCCTGGCGCGCGAGTGGCGCGACCGCCTCGCGGAGCTCACGCGCGGCGGGCGCGAGACGGTCGGGCTCGGGCTCAACTGCGTGGGCGGCAAGTCGGCGACGGCGGTGGCGCGCAGCCTCGGCGACGGCGGCACCATGGTCTCGTACGGCGGCATGGCGCGCCAGCCCGTGATGCTGCCGACGGGCCTGCTCATCTTCAAGGACGTGCGCTTCGTCGGCTTCTGGCTGAGCCGCTGGAACGAGCGCGACCCCCAGGGCCGCCGCTTCGCCATCGAGGACGTGCTGGGCATGATCCGCGAGGGCCGCTTCCGCGACGTCCCCGTCGAGGAGGTGCCGTGGGGCTGGGACACGGAGGAGGCCCGGCTGAAGGAGGCCGTGCAGGGCGCGCTCGGCGGGTTCCGGAAGGGCAAGGGCGTCTTCGTCTTTGGGGAGACGTGATTTCAAAAAAGAGTGATGAGGGGGTGATGGTGGTGAGTTGATGTAAGATACGGGGGATGTAGACGTGCCCGAATGGCAAACTTTCATGACCAGATCGAATATAGACGAAGCCGAAGATTCATGACTTCTTCGTCCCTCCATTCCCTCCCGGACACCCATTGCAAGATAGAAAGAAAAGCATTTTAATCATCACGACCCACGTCTCCACGCAGATTGGGAACCAAATTTTCTACGTATTTGATATACCAGCCAGCCAGCCATGCGTGCTCCTTGCTCCGTCTTCCTTCGTAGCAGCATCTCTCGCTCACTTACCCCCGAGATACATCAACGACTTTGGCCAGTCCCCCCCTCGCGAGCGTCGCGCCCACGGCAAGCAGCCATGACCTCAGCCAGCGTGGTCCCGGTGTTCATCAGCGGCCCGGTATCGCTCCCCGACGCCATCTCCCCCTCGTCGTCATCATCATCCGAGTCGGGGTTGGAGTCGGAGTCGGAGTCGGAGTCAGAGCCAGAATCGGACTCAACCCACTCGCCGCCATCCAAGTCGGTTTCAGAGCCGCCAGAGTATTCATCCCACTCCTCGCCACCAGAGGGGTCGTGCAGGTCGGAGTCATCCCCCTCGTCACCATCCGAGCCGGGGATCGAGTACCCGTCATCCCACCCGTCGCCCTCCCAGTCGAGATTGGAGAACTCGCCCGGCCGGCTCATGCGGTCCCGGTCCAGGACGTGACTGTGCATCTCGGCGTAGGCGAGCTGCGGGCTGAGGTCGTCGTCGTAGTCGTCGTAGTCGTCGTCATCGTCATCGTCCTGGTTGTATTCGTCTTCCGCCGCATCTTCAGAAGACTCGGCCTCGTCGTCGGCGCTGTACAAGGATGCGTCCACGCCTATAACGGAGCCACGGCCGGAGCCCTGGTCATCGGAGTAATCGCCGCCCGCCTCGTTCTCTCGATCCTCTCGCGCCCTCTCCTGGTCTATCCATCTGATGGCAATGTCCCGGGCCCACTCGTCTCTCTGGTTCAAGACGACCATGTCGTGGAGGTCCACGTCGCGCCCGTCCAGGAGGCCGACGAACAGCCTGTGCCAGCGCTCGGGGCCCGTCTCTTCCCACAGGCACCACACCCATACGCCCGCGCGCTCATCCACCTCATACAGCGGCCAGAGGGATTCGAGGGTCAGCAGCGGGCCCCCGAAGAAGCGGTCCCGGTGGACGCTGGGCGGGTGCGTCCGCAGGTGGTCGAGCACCCAGCGGCGCGGCCGCTGGTCGACGCACCGCCCGCCCTCGACGATTTCGAACCGGGCGACGTAGTACAGCCTCGCGTCGTAGTGGATGGTCTCCGCCAGCTCCGAGGTCTGGGCCGGCGTGAGGAAGGCTCGGACTCGGGCCGGGACGGTTGCGGAGTCGCGGTCCATCTTCCCGATCGCGCCCTGCCATCCGTTCCGCAGCAGCTGGCGCCCGTTGGCCTGGGTGCCGTCGATGCGGGCGCGCGTCTCCCGCATGGTGGCGACGATGCGGTTGTAGGTCCAGACGTTGTCGGCGGGGCCCCTCGCGCGGCTGTACTCGGCGACGCGGACAATGTAGTTGTCGATGGGGGCCCTGCGCGGGGACAAGTTGTGGTCTTCGTCGACGACCGCCACCAGCCTTCGGAGCCAATGGCAGTAACGGCGTCGTTCGTCGACGTACCTGTCGAGGACGGCAACCAGGGGAATCGCGAGAAGCTCGCAGTCCATGGCCTGGTCTCTGGTGGCCGCCCAGTGGCAGAACTCGCACGCGTTGGCGGAGCCGGGCGACCGAGCCCAATCTCGAGCCCAGGCACGCTCGGGAAGGTAGCATGCGAGCAAGTTCGCAGTGTCGGCCTCCTCGAGGCGGCCGATGAAGGCGCGGTAGCTGGCGACCTTGTGGATCTCGACGTGGATGTCCTCAACCTCACGGTGCAGCCTCCGCGCGCCGTATATGTCGCCCGAGGTCGCGCAGGCGTGGGCACGGCGGTGGAGGGTCTTGGACCGTTCGATGATCTCGGGATCCAGGTCCGACTGGGTGACTTGGTCGAGGAAATCCATGGCGTTGGGCAAGTCACCAAGGTAATTGTGAAAGCTGGGGGGGTATCTGGCGGCCATTGCGTATATCTATCTTTCGGTTATGAATTCTGGAGGCCAGTATCGCAATGTATTGATTCGTAGTGTGTGATTTGTGATGTGTGAGGTATTGATCTGGTATGTCTGGATCGTGAATAGTCGGGTTGGCTGGCGGTGCTTCTCACGCTCAGAGTTCGAGATAATCGAAAGACGTTGTTGTCTGATGCTTTCACATGGAAGAAACAGGGCGATTTGGACTGATTTAATGCCCTGGCGTGTGGGCAACGGAGATGCCTCTCTCACCTCACTCGCCATGTATCTGGGCCAAAAGGTGTGTTTCCTGGTACCACGAAAGCCTCTCTTTTAGACGAGAACCAGTCAAGTTTTTTTCTTTTGGCCTCTGCCGTCCACACATCCACTGAAAAACCTGACGAAAAGACTAAATGAAAACTCTAAAGGACAAGACAGCAGCAACCAGCAAGGAAACCGGCGGTATGGGCCTACCTATATGGTCCTCTGGCAGTACGCCGTGTAGTTCCTGGGCATTGCAGACCCAGCTCAGTAACCCAACAAGTTTCGGAGAAGGCCTTTCAGCAACGGGGGCGGAAGCAGCTTCTGATGAGCCTCTAGGTCGGGCTTTGTGAGACCTACAGAACATAATCAACATGCCCGAAACAGTGGTATCAGACTGGGAACCCTGATAGTAAGCACCACGTTGAATTCCACACCACTCGCCGGGAATCTATCTGATGTTAGGTACGCCCGGTTCTTTGTTATCATTGTGCACCGCTGTGAGCCTCTGCTAATTCCGAAACGCCTGCACGAGCTCATGGAGTTTGTCGATGACCACCGGCGCGATGGCGCCGAGGGTATCTTCGATAATCCTCTCGAAAAACAACATCGACTCCTCCTCCGTCAGCTCCAAGTGGAACCTCTCGCGAACCTTCAGGACGGCCTTGTCGGGCTCGAGCCGAATGTCGGGGATATTGGCGTCGACCATCAAGCTGAACAGATTCAGGATGAGGTTGGACGATTTGCGCAAAGCCGTGTAGGCCAAGAAGCAATACTGCTTGAACTGCTTGAAGTGCTCCGAGTTGACGCCGCCCATGCAGTCCACCATCTCCTTGGACAGCTTCATCACTGGCGCGAACGGCTTCGGGTCCCGTCCAAGGATGAAGCCAAAGTCTGCGTGGAAGAAGTGCCCGTCGGGGGCCAGGAGGAGGTTGTCCAGATGTCTGTCGCCGACGCCCAGGATGTACGTGATGACGCAGTATCCCGCGCAAGACTTGACGTACGTATCCAGCGTCTCCTGTCGCAGGCCCAAGGGCTGTCGGTCGTCCGGGTTGTTGGATTTCAAGTACGTCAGGGCCGGGTTGTTCTTGTATTTCGAAGCAATGCTCTGGAAGCTGACGGACGGGACGAACTGGGATGCGCCTGCGGTCGTGCTCGTGGCCAGGATCTTGTAAGGCGACAGCTTCAAATCCAGGTTCTCCTTCTGCAGTAGCTGGTCCATGAGAGTGATGATCTGGATGACCAGCTGATCCTGGCGCAGGTCGTCGCCCGTCTTGAAGATGATCGGGTACTTCTTCCCCGTGGTGGTTTTGAACGTGACCTTGATAGGACACAGCGACGACTTGAAGACGGTCGTTTCGTCGGGTACCACGCCAATGACTAGCATGGTAGGATCAAGCGGTAACGGCAGCGGCGGGTCGATGGTCAACATTTCGTTCTTCGGGTCGGCCAAGAAGTGCTTCACGCGGTCCGTCTTCTTCGCGATGGATTCGTGCGACGTTTTTACCTCCCCCGAGATCTTGGACAGGATCGCGATCAGCTCGGCCTGTCTTAACAACGTTTGTCTCGACTCCACACCATCCGGTTGCTTCACCAGTTCCGTCATAAAGTCGTACGCCACCTTGCGGTAGATGTTGCGGTTATCCAACCCCTGCTCGGGGCTGTGATCGTCGCATTCCACCATCAGATACCAGTGGAAGTAGTTGCCAAGTAGGAAGTTCCCGGCCGCACGGGATATCAAGAACTGGGCCAGGGAAGAATCCTGGATGGCCTCCTGGGACGAGTCTGCCCGGATGTGTTCGTACTTGAGTGCCTGCACCAGTTGCAGCAGGTAGAGCAGTAGCTCGTGATCGTCCGCCTTACGCAGCCTCTCCACGGCATATGCTCGGACTGCTTGGTTGTCAAAGCTGGGGCCGAGCAGCTCGAGAGCGTCGTCGACGTCAATCTCGGTCCATCGTCCCAGGACCTGCACGGCCTGCTTGGCTTCGCTGTGGTCTTGCCAGTTGACCGATTTGACAAACTTGGTGACGGCACGCTTGTCGCGAGTAAGATGATAGCGGAACTTCCAGATCAGGTCCTTCTCCTCGGGAGTCAACGTGTGTGTTGGCGAATAGGACATGATGAGGTTCAGCTCGTCGCGGACCTTGGCGTTCGGCTTGAGGTCCTTGTCGAGGACGCCGTGGCGGTGCTGGCTTCTGACGAGTCTTCGGTGTTTGCTCTCGGCCGGGTTGTCACGAGCCCCGACCTCGGGGTCGTACACCTTCATCAACCGGCTGCCGGGGCCGCCCGCCGCATCGCCAAGCGCGTTGATACCAGGTCCGAACTGGACCTCGGGAGGCGGTTTCAGCATGACATTGGACTGAGAGGCGGAGATGTGCTGCAGGTTGGAGATTGGCGGAGGGTCGTACTCCAAGTCGGCGAAGACGACGGGGAAATCGAACCGCGGTAGCTCGACGTTGAGTTGGAACTTGGAAAACCCAGGATGAGACTCGGTGTCCACGACGCCCTTCTCGTCGTCCGTGTTTCCCTCTTTTTCCGGCGTGTCCCCGTTTGCCGTCCCCTGGCGCTGCAACGTCTTCAACGAGGCTTTCGCCGACTGCAAGCCGCGCTTCTCAAACCCGCGGAAGACGAGCTGGTCAAGCCAGTCGATTCTCGGAATCTCGCCCATCTCGTGCTTTTTGAATAGCTTCTCCATGCGCTCCAGCTCTTCGGCATCTTTGTCCACCGGGGGGGCCGCACCTTTCCTTGACCCATCCCTCTTCTTGCGGGGCACCGCAGGCGTGGTGGTGTTGTCATTGCCGTCGGCGTTCTTGTGTCGGTGAACCATGCATTTCTGCCGGCCTTTCTGCACCTGGTTATCTCGGTCGAAGAGCGGTAGTGTGGTGCCCCCAAAGGGAATCGCATGGCCTCTCGCCTGTTTCCCGCCGGCGGGGGACGAATCCCAAAGCGTGATGGCGAGACAGGAGTTCAAGGGGAGGGTGTTGTAGTTGATCGGCAGGGTAAGCCATTCGTTCCATCTGTTGAAATGGACCGTCAGTATCATACCGAACAACTGAAAGCCCTGGCATCGCCACTCACCTCCTCTCACTGCGGAAAGATTTGTAGGCCGTTTGGACGGGCACTGTCAGGGGTTTGGAACCGGCCCATACTTGCACCGTGACGTAAAGATCCGAGTGCGAACTAGCAAGTCAGCGACGGCAACACGACGCGCCACAGGAACCAGTACCTTGTGTTAGAGCCGATGTGCCTCAGCTCGGCTTTCTCCAAGAGAGTCGAGTGTAGGAATGGCGTTTCGTCGCCCTCTAGATTGATTCTACAGCGGGAGTATCGTCAGTCGCAAACACTCACTCTAAGCCAGTAGGGGAGGGGAGGCAAATGCTCTAGACGGATGCGTACATGCGGATGCTCACTGGATAGTCCAGCGACTCGGAGCTTGCGAATGAGAACGGCTCCATCTTGAAAGCAGGAGCCCATTCAAGGTTACGAGTCCATTGTGCGAGGAAGCCGGGAGACTGCGAAGAGTTGAAGTGTAGGTAATGTTGTCCTGGGGGATGCGACGAAGATGGTCGGTCGTGTCTGGCTACCTAGCGCAACTCGGATGGGCTACCAGCCGTTAGTACCTACCAGGCAGGCAGCTGACAGCACCAGGGAAGCTTCAGTGGAGCATGCGCTGCCACCACCATCACTATGGCGCGCTGGTTTCCACTGGCAGATAAAGCAATGAGGCGCTGACATTCAATGTGCCCCTCTCCAGCCATAATCCAGACTCTTATCTGATGTCGATAAGACACCTTCAGCCACACATCCCCCACGAACCACTAATGCTCGACCCTTGCTGGACCTTGCAGAGCGCGTTGAGTGGACGAGACCCTCTGGGAAGCGCCTGTCGCGTCTTCCATGTCCAGTCGCAATTCTCGTGCGGTATCCTTCTTTACCTCCCATCCCACTTCACGACCTCACAACCCCCCCGCGATAATTGACGGGAATCGGCATTCTTCCCATTCCCTCCCCCCCCTCTCGCGCAGATCCTCCGTACTTGGTGTACCCAAGCCGCACGACCGGAGTTTCGACCGAGCTTCCGACGGACGCGGCCTTTCGAATAGCTTCACCCATCTCACCAGCCCAAAATGCCGGCGAGAGTCGGAGACTCGTCGTCGTCGTCTTCCTCTTCGAGCGAAGACGATGCGCCGCGTTCTGCGCGCGGCCACCTCGCCATCAGAGACAAGGGAAAGGGTCGCGATGTTTCGGTTGGAAAGCGGAAGCGCGCCGATACATCAAATGGAGACCGTTCCGCCCGCCGCCGGGCCACGCGCTCCGCCGAGGGAGACGAGGCATACGACTCCGACATTTACGATCCTGACCAGCCGATGGACGAGCGTCGAGAAATCCAGCGCAAGCTGCGAGACCTGCAAAAGGGCATCACCGAGAATATGGAGGAATACATGCTGCCTGGCTCAACAGGACTCAAAGACACCCTGATGATGGCCCAGCGGGTCGCCAGAGGCGTCAAGCAGACCACAGAAGCAACAATCGATTCCCGTCTACTTGTCAGCGCCGTAGATATGTCGTACAGAAAGACCGTCAGGCTGATGCAGGGAAGCGCCACCGAGGGTGTGGATGTGGACGAGTTCGTTTCCAAGTGCTGCACTTACATGCGGCAAGCCGGTGGAATTGCCGACGACGCGGCGCCAGAGCTTTCAAGCACCCAGAGACAGAGACGCCGAACGAGAGGCGACGCAAACGACGACGAGGACGAAGGGAACGATGAAGCATTCAACTGGAGCCATCTCGGACGTTTCGCCTCGCTGCCCTACATCCGCCGCCCAGCCCTCCCTGGTTTCCTGCTTGGCCCATTGTCTGTTGAGAAGAAGATCCGGAAAATCACGAAACGCAGCGCCCCTTTCAGACCCAACAACCTCGAGGAGACGAGGCCCGAGGTGCTGAATGTCGAGGACTTGGCGAAAAAGGAGAATGATCTGACGGCCATCTGTGGCAAGATCCTGAAGCAGCTGCAGAGTGTTCAAGGCGAAATCCAGACGAAGCTTTACGACATTTTCGAGCAAGGGGACATGTCTGAAGACGAGCAGACGGCGCTTATGCTTAAGCATGGCCTTCGCGATACCGGCGGTGTTGATCTGCTTCGCTTCGTTGTCAACCCCAAATCCTTCGGCCAGACGGTCGAGAACATGTTTTACGTCAGTTTTCTCATTCGCGATGGAAAGGTCAAGATTGAGTTCGACAGCGACGAATATCCGTCTCTCAGTAAGCCTATTGTTCTCAGGAAGTCACTCTGCTGGTATGACTGCTAACTGAAGAAACCAGGTCCCTTTCAAAACGATGATGTAGATGAAGATGGTACAGCTAGAGGCAGTGCCGCCAAGCGCGAAACAGCAAAGCAGCAGGCCATTTTCTCCATGGACATGCAGACGTGGCAAGACATCATCGACACATTTGATATTGAGGAGCCCATGATCACCCATCGGAAAGAGTCAGGATCAACACAGGTTCCTGGCGCCAGAGGTTGGTACAGTTAAGATGAGGGGGGCGGGCATGACGTCAAACATAGTGTTTCAGCGAGGCATTTTCAGTTCCGTTGTCACCCGGTGCTGAGTGATATATAGAACACTGGGCTTGGTGGGTTAAGATGGCGTTTGCAAGGGTGGTTTGTTTCAACAGAGCGTCATTAGAGGAATAGCCCAGGGAAGCAAACAGGAGTTTTGGCGGTTCTTTTTGGAACCTGGCAAATGGAATAAGAGGGCAAATCGACAGATGCTCCCCATGATTACCATATTCTCTTCAACACATCTGACTATTGCTTGAAGTCAGTTGCATCTCCTCACAGGTCAGACCAAAGTACGTTTGTCGTTTGGATGCCAAGCCAAGAGCAGCAGTCACAAACAAATTGACAGGGTTGCTTGGAAATAGAAAAGACCTGCAGGGATTGGTGGCATGCATGCGCCATTGTCATTGTCAGCTAGCCCTTGACCAGCTTTTGGATTCATGGTACACACTTGAGGGATGAGCACAAAGCTATTCTATCAAGATCACCTTCCTCCCTACCAAGCATCGTCTGTCTAAGGGCTTTTTGAGTTTGGGATACCCATTCAACCACGCAGCAATGTAACAGTACCAGAAGGCCTCATGACAATGGAAGGGATATACAGACACGCAAACGGAAATGTTGCTGCCTCCCTCTATCTAGCTGGACCCGAAGAATGGAAACATGCTGTGCAGTCGTTCAGAGGGCCGTTCTTTCAGCATGTGCGCTTTGTAGTCCGGAAGAGGCAATTTGAGGGCATTCTCACTTGGAGCCAACCTCCTTTTGACGGTTGAAAAGCCAGGACTGAAGGACATCCACCAGCTCATAAGTACAGCCATGCGTCAAGCGTCAAAGACCTTCGGTGGACGCGTTTTTCCTTGCCTCATATCCATGTCCTTCTATTCTCTCTGTTGAAATTACCTGCTGAGAAGCAAAACACTGCAAGAATTACCTTATTTTGCCATTGAAACAGGAGATATTGTAAGTAAATCCCACTGAGAGACACTGACAAACAGCATGTCTGGGAGGAAACCCAAGGACGGCTTGGGGAGGGATACGTCGCCAGGCCAAACTGGCTCCCAGGCTCAGACCCCGTCTACATCTTCAACTCAGAGGAATGTCCAGAGTGTCCAGCGGTCGAATCCTGGGGCACTGCCACCAGATCAGTCGAAGGAAGGACGACAAGACGCCGGGATCATGTCACAGCCTCCGCCAGAGCAACCAAGCCTCCCGGCGCGCAAACCAGATCCAAAACGGTTCTCTTGGGCGGCCGTAGTTGCTCGTGGCACGTCATCCAAGACAATGGATATGAGAGACACGGCTCCGAGCAGCACTCCATCTCAACATGTGCCCGCGACGACATTGAAGGGGCCATCACCAAACGTGGCGACGTTTCCAGCGCCTTCGCGGATCAACGAGGCTCGCAAACAAGAGTCAACATCCGCGGCATCCACCACGAACCCGGATGTCGTAGGACCGGATGATGTCACCATGGGAGAGCGGGCTTGTGATTCAAGTCCTGAGAACACGAGAGCTCCTCCGCCGCAGCCAAACCCCTCAATGGTCGGGGCCAGCTCAGCGGCGGACCGCTCAGCGGAACAAAACCGTCTCCTAGATCTGAAGAGGTACTTGAGAGAACTTGCGGGTACACACGACTTTCCCAGTAGACTCAGAGAGCACTTGTCCGACAAAGACGACTCCGAGACGACGTTCAAGACGGCCGACTTGCTCTTCAAAGACTTTGTCGCGAGGTTGTCCGGGGAATTTTCCGCCAAAGACAAGAGTCTGCGCGATACGAGACTCCAGCTCGAGACATCGAGATCAGCACAAGCGAATTTCGAGAAGGAAAAGAAGGCCTTGGAAGATGTCATCCAGGAGAAAGACGCCAGAATGGGAGAGCTCGCTTCCGCCGAGCAAGCCAGACAAGCGTGCGAGTCCAGATATCAGGATCTTGAGGAACGGCTCACTAGCCTCACCGCTGAGCGCGATGCGGCAACATTGGAACTGCGAGAGACTCGAACGAAGCTTCAGGCGGCGGTCAGCGAGTACAACGAGAAAGAAATCGCAATGCAGCAGCTCGGCTATGCTTTGGAACAGGCTCAGAGGCTCAACCAGAAGATCGCCCCTCTTGTCGACACGGAAGCCATGAGGGTCACGATATCCGACCTACACGAGGAGTTGAAAGGCGTAAAGGCCGACAAGGCCAACCTCGAGAGGAAGTATGAGAGAGCAAAGGAGGCCTACAAGCAGAAGGATGACGAGAGATCAAAGCAGTTGGAACACCAAGACGTGTTTGTGAAGAATTTGCAAGACAAGAACGACAAATACGAGGAAATGGTCCAGCGTCTCCGACACGAGAAGGACGAGCAGCTGAGGAAAGCCGCGAGGGCCGAGGCGGAGCGGGCGCCCACCACTTTTAGGGTCGACAACGAGATCCTGACGCTGGAGGAGTACGAGAAGCGTCTCGACAACGCGAGGGGCGACATCGCAGACCTGCAAGAACGGCTGGATCAGGCGGAGAATGACCGCGAGACGGTGATGCAGGAGGAACTCACAGTGGACGATGTTCGAAACATGTTCAAGGATACTATTGTCCCCATCTACAGCGTGGCCGCGGAGGAACAAGCCTTCAGTCTCTTCAGCATCTGGAACGACGAAGAAGGCGGGCTCATGTCCTTGGTGGGTAAAGATGGCTATCACGAGTATCTCCGCGTGGCTGTAGAGCCAGACCGTCTGCCATCGGAGGCGTCATCTCCTGGGCTCGTCGGCCGAGGCGGGGAGAGGCTCAACATGAGAGACTTCGACTCCCGGGGGTCGGAGCCGGCGAGCCCACCAGCAGCAGGACAAAGCCTCAAGAACGAACTCGAGGATTTCAGCAGGGAGTCTTCCGTGGTACGTTCGGCGTCTTCTCCCTTGTTCCAACTTGTTGCTAATGCTAGTACAGGCCCCCGAAGATATCCGGACGGGCGAAGGAGACATTTCCGCCAAACTCCGCGAGGAGCTGGCCGAAAGCCAAGCTCAGCGCGCGAAGGCGCGCGAGAGAATTGAGGAATTGGAGAGCGAGACGAAGAAGCAACAGAGCGATATTGACATGTTACAAGGCGAGATCCGGAAACTGAAGGAGACAACCGTCAACACCGAAGACTTGAGCAAAGAAACTGAGACGCTGGAGAAGAAGGATCGAGAGCTGGCTGGATGCGAAGCCCAGCGCGTGAAAGCAAACGAGAGAATCGAGGAACTGGAAGGCGAGGCGAAAAAGCAACAAAATGAGATCGACAGGCTTCAAAGTCAAATCCGCACACTGGAAACGATCGCCGCGAGCAACGAAGAATTGAGCAAGGAAGCTGAGGCGTTGAAGAAGAGGGTTCATGAGCTGGCTGGACACGAAGCCCAGCACACGAAGGCGCGCGAGAGAATCGAGGAACTGGAGAACGAGACGAAGAAGACACAGAACGAGATCGGTAGGCTTCAAGATGAGATCCGCAAACTAGAAAAGACAGTCGCGAGTATCGGAAACTTGGGCGAGGAAGCCGTGGCGTTGAGGAAGAGGGTTCAAGAACTGGAACAGCACATCGCCGATCACGAAGAAACCGCCAAAAACGACAAGCAAGCCGAGCTCGACGAGTGCCAGGCTCGCCGAGAGCAGGCGGACAAAGAGATCGAGGAGCTGAAGGCCGAGGCGAAGCGAAGCGAGAAGGAGCTCAGGAAGCTCAAGGACAAGTTCGCACTCCAGCAAAGGATGGATGAGACGCTCAAGAGGCAAATCGACGCAGCCCAGTCAAAGGCCAGCAAAGCGGAGGCCAAAGCCCACTGGGCCGAGGCTCGCATCCTGCTGCAAAACCAAAGCGCGGATGGGCAGGACGCCAACTCCAGCTCGGTCGAAGACGACCCGGATCAGCATCTGGAGCTTCTGACGAACTTGTTCAACCGCGTCAACGATGCCGAAGTTCAGCTGGGCGAAAGCCACCAAGAGGTGGAGAGCATGCAGATCATAGTTTCTGCTCTCCGGGTGAGGATCGGGGAGCTCGAGGCACAACAACGCCGGCTCCTGCAGGAAAAGGAGCAGCTCCAAGATGATCTCAAGGCCTACGCAGAGTCAGGGCAGGTTGTCGGGGAAGAGAACATCGCTTTGGAAGAGGAGCTTCGCAGGAAGGAGGAAAAGCTCCAAGAGAAGGAGGCGGATATTGAAGAGATGAATGCGGACATTCGGAAGCTGAAGGAGGAGCTCGAAGCGAAGAAGGAGGAACTCAAGGAGAAGCAGAAGGCGCTCGACGACTGCCACGCTCATGGCAAGGCACTCAAGGAGCAAGTTGCAGAGTTGGAAGGGCTCCAGGGCGACGGAACCCAGGATGACGAGAGCGAGGACGAGGACGACGACGAGGAAGACAACGACGAGGACGACGAAAGCCAGAAAAAGATAACGAGCCTCGAGGAGAAGATCGCCGAACTGGAGATGAAGGTGAAAGCCGAAGCGTTCAAAGCCCAAAACGAAGCGGCGAGACGTCATGAAGTGGAAGAGAACGGAGTTTGGGAGGGCACCAGCGGCGTTGCATTAGCGAACAAGCAGACCGAGCTGGACAACTTCAAGATGGGGCACGACAACATTGTGAGATTTTACAAGAAGGAAGTCGAAGCTCTGAAGGAATCTCTTAGTGCGAACGAGGCCGAGCTAGAACGAACCAAGCTGAACCAGCAGCAGGCTGTGGACGAGCTCAAGGCCAGGCTCGAGACCTCGGAAGGGAAGAGTCGCGATCACGCCACCCGCTTGGAGAATACCAAACTCGAACACCAGAAGGTCACGGATGGACTCAGGGACAGGCTCAAGGCCGCGGAAAAGAAGAAGTGCAATCATGTCGACACCGATCTGGAAGAGGTCAAGCGTGGGCATCAGCTGATCGTGGACGAGCTCCAGGCGAAGCTCGAGGCATCGGAAGGGAAGAGTCGCGACAATGACGCCAACTCGGAGAGAATCAAGATCGAACACGAACAGGCCATCAAAGAACTCGAGGCCAGGCTTGCAGTCTCGGACGGGAAGAGGTGCAAACATGTCGATATTGATCTGGAACAGGTCAAGCGCGAGCATCAACAGGCCATGGGTGTCCTTCAGTCCAGACTTGAGGCTGCGGAAAAGGACAGTCTCACAAACCACGCCGAACTGGAGAGAGTCAAACTCGAGAGCCAACGAACTGTGGAAAGTCCTGAGTCTAAAATTGAGGCTGCAGAGAACACTCGCCGAAGCCACGATGCCGAGGTGGAAAAGATCAAGCTTGAGCATCAACAGACCGAGAGCGACCTGAAGTCCAAACTCGAGGCGGAGAAGAAGAACAGCCGCACAAGCCACGATGAGTTGGAAAGGACCAAGTCCGAGCACAAACACGCCACGGACGAACTTGAGGCCAGACTCAAGGCCGCGGATGCAAGGACTCAAGGCCGGACTCAAGGCCGTGACGATTCCGCACTGGATGAGATCAAGCTCGAGCACCAAAGAGCTTTGGACGATCTCGAGTCCAGACATGAAGCTACGGAGAACGGCAGTCGCAGAAGCCATGACGCCGAGATGGAAAGGATCAAGACTGAGCACCAGAAAGCCATGGACGAACTCAAGGCCAAACTCTCGGCTCTCGAGGATGGGCGAGACGCTCTCAAAGACCCCTGCAAAGATGCCCAGTCAACTGCGGGCACAACTGCCACAGATGCGGCGACGCAGGAAGAGACGGCGATACCGACCAACGTTGACCAGTTGAGACCGAGACCGAGAGGAGCACACTTGGACGTAACAAACACGGTGCCCTTCAGCACGCGTCCACCTCAGAGAATGATCGATACGGCACTCCTTTTACAGCGAAGAGAGCTGATGATGCTCGAGACACTGCACAGGCGTCTTTACGAACAGGTATTGAGTTCAGGTGCTCCCAAGACATCCGAAGCCGGGACGGCCGGCCCTCCCGAGACGACGCCGGCGAGCACGTCTGATGGCTCGGCGCAGCCGTCTGCCTCGCCGGACCAGAAGCTCGACACCCCTGGACCCACGATCGATAATCAGCACGCCGTCAGGTTGAAGAACATCAAGCAGTCCTGTGAGGCGTTTGCAGAGAAAATACGGGAGAACGAAGAATACACGAAGCGCAACGATGTGAGATCCACACTCCATAAAGAGATTCGGGCTCTCAGACAGAGGCTCAGGGACGTCGAGGCCAAGCAAGGCGACGGGGCTATGGACGATGTCGACCAGCAGCAGCAGCAGCAGGGAGCAGATGACACCGGCGCCAAGGACGCGGACAAGCTCGGGAACGAGCACCGAGAGGAGCACGACGGCGCAAGCGAGGACGACCAGGACCCCGGCGACGACACCGTCGCAATCCTCAAGAGGATCGCCAGACTGGAACGCAAGATGGACAAGACGCAGACGGATGAGCACGGCCAAGAAGAAGCCGTCCTCGATCTACTCGACCGTATGGGCCAAGGACCTCGACATTTACACGGGCTCGGCGGCCACCCCTGTGAGCCGTTCTGCACAAGGAACAGCATAATCAAAAAGAATATGGTTATGGCTCAAGCAAGCACCCTTTGGAGGCGCCCGGAGCCCCCCCGCCCAAGCGAATCGGACGAAGACGACGAAGACTACGAGAGCAGCTCGGACGGAGACTCCCACGGGGACGACGAGCGCGCGCGTCTCGGCCTCGGAGCACAAGAGGCGCTGGTACGCAGCATCCAGGCCCAGCTGGTCAAGTTCTACTCGTTCGCGGAGGCCTGCGACGAAGCCTTGGACGACATCTACCGCGCCGACGAAGACCTGATGGCCATCCCCGACCCCGTACCCGGAGGCCAGGTCCGCAGTCGGAGCCGCGACCGGAGGGCCATGACCCCCGCGGAACGAGCGGCGAGAGAGGTGGAAGACCGCAACGCCTTGCTCCGCGCGAACGCGTACGACGACCCCGCCAGCGACGCGTCCTCCATCGCGTCCGACGACGACCTCTACAGCGTCGACGGCGACCCCAACCGCGCCCTGAAGTCCTTCATCCCGCACACCGTCTTCAACATCCTGAAGAGCTGGAAGACCAGGACGGAGGGCCTTCTCGAAGGGGCGGACAGAATCCAGTCCGACGTCGAAGCCCTCATACACGCGGGCTACAACTCGGAGAGGTACCAGGGCCTGAAGCGCAGGATACGGCGTCTCAGGAAGATCATAGCCGACGCCGCCGCGACGAACGCGCACCTCCGGGCGCAGTTGTCCGAGGGCATCGCCGCCAGCACGGACGACGACCTCCGAGAGAAGGTGCGGGACCTCAGGCACCAGAACAACACCCTGCGAGAGCAGCTTCGGATCGCCGAGCAGTCAGGGGAGGATGGTGGAGCGGGAGACGAGCGTCTCGGGCAGCTTCGGAAAGAACTCATGCAGGAGAAAGCCCTGGTCCACGTCGAGCAGACCAAGTTCAAGTGGTTGGCCGAGGAGAAGGACGAGCTGGAGGTCATCATCGAGAAGCGGGACGAGACCATCAGGAAGCTGGAGGCTTCCCAGGCAAAGGCCATCCAGGACGGCCTGGACAGGGAGATGCGCGAGACGCTGTTCGACAACGACGAGCTCAACAAGGAAGTGGACCAGTTGAAGGGGGAGGTCGGGGGCCTGAAGCAGAGGCTCAGGGACGAGTTCATGAACAAGAGCGCCCAGGTCGAGACCGCCCAGGCCGTCGTCCAGGGGATGAAGAAGCGGCTCAGCGACGCCCAGAGGCGATCGGACGTGGCGGAGGACAAGCGCTCCACGCTGATGACGGACATTGCACGGGCGCTTGAGATTGACGGGGAGAACGACAGGACGCGGCTGGACAAGACGAGACGACGGCTTTCCAACATCCTCTGTCGGGTCGAGGAGGCGGACGCGGACGCCGGGGACGAGGGGGACAATAAAGCCGTGGACGATTACAACCCGGTTCTACAGCGAGAGCGCGAGCTGGTCCGGGAGATTCTGGACGAAAGGAAGAAGAGGGCGGAGCACCTCGCCGAGGAGAGGAAGCGGTACGAGGGCCGCCTCGGCGAACGGCACGCCGAGTACGAGAAGCAGGTCGAGGACTGGAAGGCCATGCACGACGCGGCCGAGAAGGCTCGGGGGCTGGCCGAGAGGAACCTGATGGACACCCTCGATGAGATGGGCATCCTGCAGAAAAAGTTCGACTGGCAGGAGGGGATGCTAGCTTCGCTGGACAAGCGGCTCCAGGAGCAGTGCACCATCACCCAGCAGTTGACCGAGGAGCTGGACGGGACGAACAACGCGGACGGCGAGGACGGCGAGGACGCCCTCGGAGGGGACGAAACGGCGGGCGACCACGAGGTGGGCGGCGTCGAAGTGGGCGGCGGGACCAGTGCCGGGGGCCAAAGCCGCGGACGAACGCCTGGGGAGGAGGGTCCCCGAACGCCTCGGCAGCCACACGAGCAGCCGCCGGGCGGCGCCGCCGCCGGTGATCCCGGCGACGATGGCGACTCTAGCAACGACTCCAGCGACGGCGATAGTGACGACGACAACGAGTACAACAACAACAATAACCCGGCCAGAACCCCGCGCGACAGATCACGCTGCGCTTGCCCTTGCGTCGGGCTCTGCAACGACCCGACGAACCCCATCTTCGACGGCCTCCCCGCCGACGCCAAAAACGTCGTCCGGGACCTCGGCAGGGTCTACAAATCGTACCGCGCGTGCTGCGGGACGAAACGCGGCGCAACGTCGGCGTCGGCGGCGGCGGCGGCGCCCGGGGACGACGGGCGCCTCCTCTGGCGGCTGATGGGCATCATGCGGGCCGACGCGGACGTCCGGGAACAGATCCGCAACGCGGACCGGGGCTACGCGCCGCGCCTCCTCCTGGCGTTCCGGAGGTGCCTGTGGGCCCGCCTCCTCTCGTGGGCGCAGGCGGTCGCGACGCTCGTCGGCGGGCTGCTCCACTGCGCGGCGTCCGTGCTGCCGGACGGGCGATGGAAGCCGCGGAGGCCCGGGGCGCTGCCGCCGCAGCGGGCGGCGATCGTGGCCCAGGACGTGCTGGTGCTGTGCGTGCTCTACCAGGCGTGGCGCGTGGTGAAGGTGTCCAGGGCGGCGCGGGAGGTGTGGGAGATGGCCAACCGGTACACGCGGGCGTACTTTGTCGAGCGCGGGCTGCACCCGGAGAGATCCAGGTGGTTCGGGCTCGACGGCGTGGACATGAGGCTGCTGGGGACGTCGGACGACCCTGTGATGGTTCCGCTCAGCACCGCCGTCGGCGACGGGATGGGGGGTTGAAAGGAGGAAGGGAGGCGATCGTCAAGCTCCGTGGAGGGCGCGGAAGGCACGGAAAGCGGGCGGCGGGGACGGATGACTCGCCGGCCTTGACTCGCCGGCCCTGGCGGGTGAGGTGTGAGCGACATGCAGTGTTGATTAGTTTCTGTTCGGATGGTTCGGGGTGTTTGGTTTTCCACGGGGTTGGTTTGATCGATAAACAGTGTGCTTTGTTTCCCTACCTGGACGGTCCAGAAGACTAGAATGAAATTCCACGTGTTTTCGTTCTTATTTGACGTGGACTTCTGCTCCTTGAGGATGGTTGATTTGGAATTGAGACATCGCACCACCCCGGCGCCCGGAGCCCTGGGAACAAGGGTTCTGATCCGGAATAGGCTAAGATCCGGCAGTGACCCTCAGTTCAGAAGGGTCTCCACTCTCGGCCTAGTCCGGCTCTGTGCCTCGGCCCTGTGGGGCTGTCGAAGGTGTTTTTCGCCCTGGGCGGAAAGACTCGAGCCCCCGGTTCCCGCACAATGCTAGAAGAATCATGGTTGTTGGCGGAATTCCAGCGCGCGTAATTAAACATGGAGGCTTGTCAAGTGTTTATCAATTCCATTTTTTCCCCTTCGTGCCCCGTTCTCAGCCGCTGAACAACGGACTTCGCATCCGGCCGACCCCGATTGTGCCTCGGCCGGCGGTGAGGGAAATGGGGACCGGGGGAGGGAGGAAAGGGACAAACAAGGCAGGCTGAGTAAGCATAGGAAAGGCGCAATAAGTAAGTACTCTGTATCCGTAATGTGCTCTCTACTCCTGCACGGGGCAGATAGAAGATGTCACTCTGATGGGCAGTTCCCACACCACACTCGCTGGTGATGTCATGACTTGGGCGCGTTGCGTTTTGACAGCGGCCGACTAACCAGCCCGTCCGTCGGTTGTAATATTGAACCCGATATTTCAAATACCACAACGGACGGGATACCTGCGTGAAAGTTGACTGCGCCCACTTGGCCGTCGTCGTCACCAATCACCCACACAAAGAAAGGACGACAAAAAAACACTAGATACATCGAAGGTAGATAGCTCGGCCGGCCCGGGACAAGGCCCCATTTCAAATACGACCCGTCCGGATTGAGTAGCTCGCAGCCGTTGCGGAATCCGTCCCAGTTACATCCCTCATTCTCCATTCCCCATTCCACATTCCACATGCCACATGCTACATGCTACATGCCATCCATCCTCTTCAAACCATACACTCAGTTTCTCACTCACTTACTCACTCACTCTCTCTCACACACACTCTCCCACTCACACATACCCGCGCAATTCCGCCCTGCAAATATTTCCCCCACATCTTGTCGAATGTAAAGAAATGGTACGTGCTTCCTCCCCCATCTCGAGCGATTGCTTAATTCACCCCATGTCCTAGCTCGTGAGCCTGCCTGCTTCATCCCGGCCCCCGGCCCCCCCCAGCCATCATTACCTCATTCTTCCTTCCTCTTCTTGCACCAACATAAAACCCCCCCCTTCCCGACGTCCTCGTGCTTCTTCATATATCTGCCTCTTCCTCTGCCTTGCCTCACCTTGACTTGATACCCACCACAAACACACATATACACATATACACTCACCTACGAAAACACACATCGCTTCCTAATCACCACCACCATCACTAATAACACACCCCTCTCCTCCATCTAGAACTTCTTGAGATACCCGGCTATATCAGCCCGCCACGCACCCCGCGTCTTCACCTCGTCGCGCGTCCCTCGCAGAGCCTTCACGGCAACCCACAACCCGTCTCAAGCTCAGCAGCAACATCACCATTACTCCCGCGGCCAGGAATCCGCCGCGCCCGGAGCATCTTCGTCCCGCGCAGACAACGACGCCCCGTCCCAACAGACGCCTAACCAGGGCCAGCACGCCGCCCTCGACTCCCCCGACCAGCAGGAAAAGGAGACCTCCTCCCATAACAACCCGTCCACGCCCGCAGGGAAGCACCGCAAGCCCGCCATGTCCCAAAAGCTCATCCCCCAGAACCCCGACGACGTCATGGTCATCCGCGACCTGACGCCCAACATCACCACCTTCTCCGTCCCCTTCTCCCGCTTCGGCGCCATCAAGATCGGCGGCCGCGGCACCCTCGTCCGCCTGTCCTCGGGCGCCCTCGCCGTCTTCTCCCCCGTCGCCCTCACCGACGCCGTCCGCGCCAAGATCGCCGAGAAGGGCGGCGACCTCGCCTACATCGTCGCCCCGGACATCGAGCACCACATCTTCCTCTCCGAGTACAAGGCCGCCTTCCCCGCCGCCCGCCTCATCGGCCCGGACGGCCTGCCCCAGAAGCGCGCCAAGCAGACGGGCGACCCCAAGGTCAACCCGTCCGACGAGTTCTTCCTCGCCTTCAAGGGCGGCCCCGACAAGCGCGCCACCGCCGTCACCCCCGAGTTCGACGCCGACTTTGAGTACGAGTACGTCGACGCCCACGCCAACAAGGAGATCGTCTTCTTCTACAAGCCCGAACGCGTCCTCATCCAGGCCGACCTGCTCTTCAACCTGCCCCCCGCCGAGCAGTACTCCAGGGCGCCCGAGGGCGAGCGCGACACCTCGTCCGGCCTCGCCAACCGGCTGTTCGGCAGCCTGCAGACCACCGAGGGCGACGTCAAGTGGGTCAAGCGCTTCCAGTGGTACGTCATGAGCAGCAAGGACAGGCCCAGCTTCAACGACAGCATCCGCCGCATCGACGCCTGGGACTTTGACACCATCGTGCCCTGCCACGGCGACACCATCCAGGGCGATGGCAAGGAGAGGTTCAGGAAAGTGTTTGAGTGGCATCTGGCCGGCGAGAAGCACTAGATGTAGAAGGAGAGAGAGGGGGAGAGAGTGAGACACAGAGAGCGAGAGTATGGTGTGTATGCTCATGGAGTTCAGCGGAAGTGTGAGCCATGGTTTTTCATGGGTTGTATTACGGCGTTTGGGTTTCCGTCATCCTGCTCGATACCAAACTAGAATGTACACTGACTGACATGAACGACTATAACTGCTTTCGTGTGTGTGTGTGCAAGTGAGACACCACCATTTTTGCCAATGGTGGAAAGAATGCACCGCCGTGAAGTAATCGCAAAAAGAACTAGCCCCCAACTCCGACGGACCACTCCCAGTTACCCAAATCATCCAACACCTGAATAAGCACTCACTTCCGAGTGCGAGTTTTTGGTTACGGGGCGAGCTGGAAGACAGACCGTGCTGGCCTGTTGCAGTAAGTATCAACCGAACTGAATCAGGCAACGTCGTTTACGACATCAAAGGTATTGTCGAAAATGACATCTAGGCCTCTGGTGAGCTTGGTTGCGATTTTCAACATCCTGGCTTCCTTTGCGGCCACAGAGTCGATCAGCTGGCCAGCCACACAACCCTTGTTGTTCGCGGTCCGCGCGTACCACCCAGCCCACCAAAGCATGTTGAACATCAACGCTGGGAATTTGACCGAGGCGTTGAAGATGGCGAGCCAGCTTTCATGATCCGCCATGTCGAGGGAGACGACCCAGGCAGCCTCTGCAAACATACTACCGAGGGCGGATGTGGAACAGACTGGATGGGAGAAGATCTTGTTCAGATAGCGAGTCTGCGCTCCGACTTTCTTGCATTCGTAGTCGGCGAGATAACACGCCAAGCGTTTCTCAACCGACCGCATCGCAATGTTCGCCTGAAACCGCTGGGCCAACATCCAGATGCCAAGGTTGCGTTTGATATCCTCCGGTGGAAAGAGGAAGTCTGGCACTTCTCGGTAAAAGCAGTCGAGAAGGGTTAGCATGTCCTCTGCGTCGATATCGGGTAGGACTGTCCCGCCATCCTGAGCTTCCTGTGGGATTGAATCAGCCATCCGCCTCGTCACAAAGAAACATGGAAAGATTTCTCATGTGTTCCGGGAGAAAATCCAAGTACCTGTGAGTTGGTGCGGAATACGGCCTCAAAATAGCCAGAGTGAAAGCCAAGGATGGCCCTGTGGACGCGGAACACGGCATTTTGGCAGATGATGGAGTAGTCGGCGAGCTTCTCCGTCAGAAAGAGCCATGGGGAGCCATCCGACAATTCGAATTCCATCGCATCGGGCTACTCGATTTACTCTTGTTCGTTCGGGTCGGTTCTGATCTGGCTATTCGTCTACTTGGAAGTAGGTAGTATACGCAAGCAGTCTTGGTGGCCGAGGCAGAAAAGATGATGTTGTTGAATCCAAAGCACGTCTCTTGTCCAGTCGGCTGAGGGGAAATGAAAACACGGCGACCCGAAGAGGTGGAGGAAATGATGAATGTCAAGAAACAAATAGAAGGATCCGCCGGTCTAGATGAGTGTGGGATGGGAGGCCATTCGGTCTGAACGGGAAGATGCTCCCCAGCGCAGGAGCAGGCTGGCCTTTCCTAGGCGAGGATGCAATCATTTACAAGTATCCTTATACCGGCCAAGTAGCACATACCTGACTGACTGCCTAGGTCGGTAGGCAGGTGGGAGTCCTTTGGAGTTTTGAGTGCCTGAACGTCGTCAGCAGCCGACGTCGGAAAGGGAAGCCTATCTTCCATCTACCTGCCGTTCGCCCCAAAGCTTGCACCCCAGATGCCTCGAAGCAGCCGAAGGAGGGTCAACTTCGAATTAAAGATACCCTCCGCATCTTTCTCAGGTCAATTTTTGGTCTACCGTATCGCCCAACTATAAGAAGACTTGACTGCCATGGAATCCAACAACAGCCAAAGACAAGGCCGAGGCAGCCCACGCACGCAGACCGTTTCGTGAAACTTCAACGAGCACGAGAATGACACTGAGAGAGTCGGGGGCGGTACATCTTCACCACGGCTATAGGTAAACAACCATCTCAGTCTCATTCTTGAACACGCTCATGCAATGACGAAAAAGTCGAAATTAGTCCAACCGCCCCCCATGCACCACTATGCAACCTCAGATCCCCAGAAGCTCGAACGACGGTGTACACGAGCCAACCAACAACCAGCCCATCACGCTATGTTCTCCTCCTCTTCTCTCACATCACAGTCACGCAGCCCACAGCATCTTTGCATGGGAACAACTAGCCTCAGATTGTTCGCATCCACCTCTGCTGCTCCTCCGGCTGCCCATTGTGCTTCCTCGCCACGTTCTTCTTCTCTCCATCCCGCATCACCCCTCTTTCATGCATTTTTTCCACGCCCGCCCCCCCTTCAGCTCATGCATAAGAATGGCTTTCTGTACTAAGCAGGTGAGAACTCTCATCCAAGTACAAGCGAGGATACAAAACATAACCATATGTCCATGACAGCAAGAACGTGACCTTGACTGCTCTGGAAACCTCCCCTTCCCCCACATCAACGTCTCTGGGATGTGACGCGTATCGGGCAGAACGTGGCCCTCGTCGCCGCGGAATGGTGGCCGGCCAATAGGCTGCGAAAGAAGTCGAGTCGTCAAATCGCTCTGGTATCGATCTTTAATCAAACATGGTATCTCCCGCCCAACGGGTGAGATGCTATGGTGTCGCTGGGTCGATTCAAGGAATTTCAGATCTCCTGTTGTTGGTCTTCCAAAAGTCAATGGCTTCGACAACGTCTTCGCCCTTTTCATCTTCATACGCAAAAATGATCTATCGAGTGTAAGCAAAGGACACTCAACCAGCAAGGCACAACACGACTTTACCTCGTGCGTACTGCTGTGCAGCATCCGAATGTTCTTGTGCGGCACAATGTGTACGGCGCCATTCTCAATGTTTCTGAGCTCAATGAAGTTCTGCTCAAACGCCAGGATCCACGGGTAGCTGAGGGCGAAGCTCTGTGGTGTTCCCTCCCAGTCGATGCGCCATTCCGGTCTCGCGCGCCAACCGTTGCGGTTGACAAAGAAGGAGAATTCCGAGTAGTTAAGCAGGAACTCGCCGTTGAGGCGCTCAATGTGGATCGGCTTGACGTTCTCCTTCCGCGCAACAAAGTCAAGACTCGTGTCGGCCTGGTCAAGAAGCGACTGGGTTTCGAGCGTCTCAAGCGACACCACCTCGAAACCACGGGCACACGCCACACACAACTTCGACTTGAGGAAGTGCACCGACGACGATTCCGTGGGGATGTAGAATTCCTTAAACGGCTTGAGCTCGTCTTGTCCAGCAAACATCTTGCCAAAACCCTTTTGCTTCTTCCCCTTGGACATGGCGTCGTTGGGCTCGTACACCTTTATTGTAGTCGAGAGAGCCGAGGACTTGACGCAGCACACAAGATGCCTGCCCAGGCAGATACCCGTCTTGAAGAAGTTGCAGTGGCTCTGGATCTTCTTGGGTCTCTTGGAAAGAGCGGGCTCGTTGGGGTCGAGAGCTCCCAGAGGGTACGAGTAGAGCGCCTTGTTCGACAGCACCAAAAGAAGGCCGTATTCCTCGAGAACATCGAGCTGGGTGACGCTCGTCGTCTCGATGACCCGTTTGGGCACCGCGTCCCTGCTCTTGCGGTCCGAGAGGTAGATGCCGTTGTCCGTTCCGTACAGCAGCTTGCGTCCACCATCATATGGCGTGACGCAGTTGACTTGGTTCGTACCGACAAAGAACCCTGCCGAGATAACGCTGGTGTTGAAGAAGTCGGCGCGAGCCCTCAGACGCTGTTGGGCGCTATCAATGAACTCGAGCCACTTTTTGCGTGCCGCTTGGTTCGACGCGTAAAGCGTCAGTTCGTACCCGGCTTTGCCCAAGTGCCTAAACGTGATCGGCCAGCCTTCGCCCTTCTTGCTGTCGTTCGTGTTGGTACGCAGTTGAGGAATCAAACTCGAAGACGATCGCTTCATGGCGCCAGATCCAGGGATCACCTCCTCCATCTCCCGAATAGCGAGCAACTCCAAGGGAATCGGGCGCCTGTATGCTTTGATCTCCTCGCCCTTGCCAGCTTGCTTGACCCTCACCAACAGAACCGCGTGGTCGAACAGGAAGGCCGTGATCTCGGAGGCGTCCTGCGGTGTCTTCTTCAACTGGCTCTTGAAAACCAATTCTCTGCCCTCCTCCGTCAAGCGCAGGTCGACTCTCTCGTTTGGCCGGAAGCGCAATTGCTCGTGCAAGCGTCTTAGATTAAATCTGTTCTCGGCCTTTCCAGACTCGGCATTGACTCTCGTCAACAGGTCGCGGATCAACTTGAGCACCTTTGGGATGTCTTCCTTGTCAGAGTTGCCGTCCTCTGTATACTTGAGCACGTTCTCCAGCAACAGCGGGTAACGAGCCAATCGGGTTGTCGGCTTGGTGAGATAACCGTTGAGCTCGAGCTTGCGCGATTCTTTCCTCCGCTCAATCTCGTCCACAAACTTGGCAAAGTAAGGGTTGGCTGAACGTTCGTTCTCGAATTCGAACTTGGCCTCCAGTTGCCTGGCACCATACCAAATGAATGGCTCGAACTGAGGTACCCACTCGGCGAAGATGTCACCAATGTTGCCGACAACCGGATTCTTCTGTTGCCGCTCTGTCAACGACTTGGCAAACCGCGAGCTCACCGCGTGGAGACTCGGGTGGTCCACAATGTTGCTGAATATCGACTTGACAACCTTCTCCCTCTTGTTAGCAGGGATAGGAGACGCCTTAGACCGCAGGGGCAGGATCCAAAAGTCGCGAAGATATTCCAAGTCCTTGACGAAATCTCTTTCTGTGTAGCAGATCTCCGAGATGACCTCCTGCCTCTTCTTCTCCCTGTCGCCGACGCTGTCGGCCACTTCTCTAGGGACGGAATTAATCCACAGCTTCTGCTCGTCGGTTTGGTCGACATCGTCCTCGTTCGCTGCGTTGTCGGACTCCTTCTTAAGGCCGGGCTGAATCTTCAGGTTCAGCCGAGATACCTGCTCCAATCTTCGTGGGCAGGCGATGGAGTAGCAGAGTTGGTCTCTCGTACATGTCGGGGAGTAACACTCGGAGAGGAGGACGAAAACGCCGTTTACAGGAGGCTTCTCCTCGGGTTCTTCCATGAGAGTTTCCCGGAACTGGTACATTTCTGACGTCGAGTCTCGCAAGCGGTGTTCGTACGTAACGTCGTGGAAGAACTTTTGTGCATCGAGTGCTCGTCCCAACAATAGCGCCAGATTTCGGTCGGTCGTCCTAATAATGTACGACAAGACATCCACAGCTTCGGCACCGCTAAAGGCGTTCTTATACGTGAGCTCGTTCTTCGTCCGGTCGCCGGTGATGATCTTCTGTCGGAAGCAGTCGGCAACCCTCGACAGCAGCGCGGGATATACCAAGGGGGGTCGGATCTTGGCGGTTGGCGGCCGTTCACCGTCGATGGACTTGCTCATGGAGGGCCTATGTGCCAGTGTCGCAGCGTCGCTTTCCGAAGGTGTTATCGTTGGTGCCACCGTAGACGCCATCGACATTGTCCTTTGGGCGTGCGAATCGCCATTCGAGGAAGCTATGCTGGTCGTCCTCGTCTGGGACCCTGGCGCTGGTGTGTAGCCTCCCCCAAAGCTGCCATTGGTGGCTGGCAACTCCACGGGCGCCCTTCTGTTCGGAATGACCCGGCCGCTCATCGTCTGGTGCGAGTTCTGTTGCTGATGCATATCGCGGTCCTGAGGGGGGTAGCCGGTCATTGACATGGCCCGGTCGTCGTGGCGTTCCGGCACGACTCTTCCTTGCGCCGTGGTTCGGGACGAACTCGGATTGTACGGAGGTTGACGGAAAGCATTGGCGGGGGCTTGGTGACTCGGTTGAGAACCGTAGGCGCTCGGGGGAGGCTGGTACATGTTTGGTCTGGGGGCGGAAGCAAGAGACTGCGAGCGGTAGGGATCATTATTCAAAGCCGGCCCAGCGCCCCCGCCTGCTTGGTAGTATCTCTGTGCTGCGGTTCTTGGCGGACCGTATTGGGCCTGGGACGAGGGCGGCGGGCCACGAGCGTCGCCGCGCGGAGGGAGCGGACCGGCAGGCCCTCCGTACGGGCGGCGAGCCTGTTGCTGTTGCTGCTGCAGGTAGTGTGCTTGAGGATTGGGCACTTGGTAGCCGCCAGACGCCGAGCGCTGCTGTGCCGCGTACCCATTATGCTGCACGGGAGCGCCTCTCGGAGAGCTCGGCTCGCGATCCATGTATTGGCCCGGAGGGACTCTCGGGGGCGGTTGTCGCTGCATGGAAGACATGGTCGAAGATGACATTGTCTGCGTTCTGCCCTGTTGCGGCATCATCTGAGGAGGCATCGAGGAGGAGGTCATTGTCTGGGAACGACCCGGCGGGGGGGCAGCGCCGAAAATGTTGGAGAAGGCAGCATCGCGCTGGTAGTTGGACGAGTGGCCTCTGGGGTCGCCATGGTATTCGGCCATGATGGTTTGGATTGATGGAGCTGGAAATTGGCGGCGAGGACCCTTATCAGCCGTTGATCGTGTGTTGGCGGGTTGGATTAAAGGGGAGAGAGAGAGAGATGGCGAGTGTGCCAAGGTGGAGAAAAATGTGGTACAAGAGAGTCGAAGGATAGGTGTAGTAGTACTAACAACGCGAGGCCTCAACGGCCGCCGGCTATGGTGGGGAGACACAGGACCGTCCACGCCGCTCAAAGGGCGCAATTGGCGGGTTGAAAGATGAGGTCGCGCCGACGGTCGTCAATGTGTCGGAAAGGCGGTGGCCGGTGTGGGAGGATGGAGTGGTTTTTTCCTTCTTCCTCGTTGGTTGCTATCGGTTTCCCCTTCGTTCGATTCTCCGTCTCCTTTCTAGGATGGGCCGAGTGACGTTATGGGCCTATGATTCGACAGACAGCCGTGACCCGGCCGCGAGTCACTCGTTGAAGGGAGTCGTAAGAAATAAAACAGGCAACCGGACGAGTGGGAAAAGAGACGAAAGCAAGCAAGGTGTGTCAATTTTCTTTCTTATTTTCTCCCGAGGGCCTGCGAAAGGAGCGTCGGAGGAGAAAGAGAAAGAGAAAGAGAGGGTGGTGGTGCGGGATGCGGCCGTCGATAACAATGCTGAGTAAACTAGTTGTTGGCGGATGGAAATGCTGCGGGCGAAAAAAAGGCGGTGGTGGTTTGTGGCGGTTGTTGTGGTGGAAGAGGGTGTCGCTGGTGGGTGAGTGGGTGGGTGATGGTGCTAAGTCATCGGCATTGGGCTTGAATGGGCCGCCCTAGGACTGAACTGAACCAACTGAAGGGGGGAGAAGCCGGGAAACACTGGGTTGGGACGGGCGCCGAACGCTGGGGATGGATACATCAGGTACCCAAGAGGCAAGGAGGCAGATTGGATTGATGGATGGACGGGATACCGCTGGGAGGGGAGGGGACGACCAACCACCGCAAGACTCAATCAAGTGAGGCAGAGGCAGGTACGACTGACATTGACAGTAACAGTGGCACGGGCAGATACGGCACTGACTTCCTTACTCGGATTGAATTTAAATGCGCGTTTTCTTTTGACGGAAGGTGCAATGTAATGTAATCCCAATGCCTTCTTCTGTGGCCTCCGTCTTTCTCCCTTCCTAGGTACCTGCCCACGTAACTATCCACCCAAGGTACCTACCACCTAGGTAGTAATCATCCTTACTTGGCCGCTCGACAGGAAGCAACGGCGTGGCACAGTCGAATCGCCCGCCAGACGTCGTCGGGCACCCGGATCACAGCTGGTGCATCAGCAACAGACGGATCATCGCAATCGATCAAACGCCAGTCAATGAACGAACTGTCAAACCCGAACAGACGGCCAACCCCCAAAGGGTGCAAGTTCGACGGTCCACTGAGGCGCTAGGACTTCAAAGGTCGGGACTTGGCCCGATCCACCGTTGCCCCTACCGCCCGTGGAGTTGGGCGCGGCGCCCTGCTGTTCTCCGCGTCGAAGCGTCCAATATTAAAGACGCCCACCAGCCTAGCCTGGGCATTCCACTGAGATGAAATCGCGAGGTATACGGATCTAAGAATATCCCAATGTCTGACTCTGACTGACTTATCGCGTTCACAGCATCAGTAGTGCCTCGTTTTCGAGCAACCCTTTTACTCAGAAACAGGGCTAGACTGGAAACCGTCGTACGTTAGGTGGGCAGCGTGACTGCCGGTAGAGATGGATCTCCCTCCCTCGTGCGCAACCGCTAACAAAGCACGCGAGTAACGGGCCTCTGGTCATGACAGCCAGTCTCTGTGTACCTGTCTGTCCATCTATCTGTCTGTCTGTTAGTCTCTCCCAGGCTGATCGTTTCCAATGCGCCGTGTTCCGAAGCAAGAGGTACCTCATCCCATCGGGATCCGGGGCAGGTGATCGAGGTAGCGAAGCTTTGGCGGAGCTCTTCGTCCCCGAGCCGTCACCGTCCAAATAGGAAAGTCACCCCGCCCTGGTTTGAGATGTCGGAGAGGCGCAACAAAAAGCCATATGACTATCTTCGCGCCAAGACACGTGCTGTTCCCCCATTTTGGCGGCACCAAAAAAAAACCCCCATAAAACATAAGATAAAGCTGCGGCTCGCATTGGAAGTGGTGTGAAGGGTGGTGGCGGGAACCAAGGTACTCTACACCTGCTCGATGCGCCTGTGTCGCGATAGGTTGTGAACCGATAAGGGAACCCAAAATGACACTCTGTGGCCGCCGAAGCCTGCTGGCAGGTATTCCCCCAAGTACCTAGTTACGCAAGCCATCGGGAGAACACCGGCTGGCTGCTGCGCCGCATGCAAGCGTCTTGTTGCCCCATTAAATTCAACCACACAGTTGGTCTGCCCGATCAGGAACTTAGGATCAGCCACATTATATCTGGGACTGTGGCTGGTACTTCGGCCCATGGTTCTGCCGCGTCACGGGTTTCTCAGCCTGTCCAGCTTACGCTCCTGATTGGACCTCGTCACCGTCACCAAGCTCCAAGGTCCTGGATCCAGGAAGCCACTCGCCAGTACATCGCGGGATCCTCGACACGCATATCCCTCCAAACCCCCCTTCCGTCGGCCATCACCACGAATCCCCCACATCGAGTCCGACTACATCGTTGCCCATCATGGCCGAAGACTCCGTTCTCGCCCCCAAGTTCGCGCCGTTCATCGGAATGGTAAGCTCATCTCTCTCGCCCCCCCGGACCCAGTACTGGTTTCGTGATGAAGCAAGCTACCTAGCTAGCTATGATATCGACGACCGAACTTGCGCTGACTTTGCTCCGCTCCAGGCCGGCATTGCGGCTGCCATGATCTTCGGATGTACGTTCAACCACACAGCCTAGCTACCCTGCCCCCGACGCGACGAAGAGGACGATGTGCTAAACAAGACTCGGATTAACAGGCATCGGCGCCGCATACGGTACCGCAAAGTCTGGAATCGGTATTGCTGGTGTCGGAACATTTAGACCAGACCTCATCATGAAGGCACGCTGCACACGAAACCCCGTCCGATCAGAACAGGCCTCCTAACACCTGCGCAGTGTTTGATTCCCGTCGTCATGTCCGGTATCATTGCCGTCTACTCTCTCGTCATCTCCGTCCTCATCGCCCAAGATTTGACCCCTCCCGGCGCCGGAAGCAACTACAGCCTTTTCAAGTCAGTCACCTCGACGTGGGAGGATATCGGAGCTACAAGAACACCGTTGCTGACACGTGGGATAGCGGCTTTATGCACCTTGCTTGCGGTCTGTCCGTCGGCCTCACCGGCCTCGCGGCTGGCTACACGATCGGCATTGTTGGTGACAAGGGCGTGCGCTCGTACATGGAGCAATCGCGCATCTTTGTCGGCATGGTCCTGATTCTCATTTTCGGCGAAGTCTTGGGTCTCTACGGGTACGCTGTCATGTCGCCGTTTATTGTGCGTGTCTCCGCTAACCCATATGGCAGTCTCATCGTCGCCCTTATCCTGAACACCAAGTCCAAGGGCTAAGCACCCTCTCAGTCCATCGAATAATCTAAATGGCAATAAACTACTACAACTTAGCCACGCCCCTCAACGCAACCACTGTACATTAAGCCAGGGAATCGCCGGACGTGGGGCTGAAAAGAAACATGAATGAAGGGGGTGTATCTGGGCGGTTTCCGGTCCAAACCTGCATATGGCACGGCGTTACATCAGGACCCTCGTGTAGAATCTTACGTGTGACGGGCTAGAAGAGAACCATGGGAGCGGCGGAAGGTATGATAGGCATCCGGGTCCAGTCTTTGAAATTTATCGAAAGCAGTCCATCCCCTGTACCATTGGAAGCTGTGAATGCCGCCTGTTTTGGCTTCTGGCGACGGCGACAACCGAACGCCAGTTTGGCATATCTCTCTCGTCACGAAGCAAGGCAGTGTATTTCCTCCAGGAAGCAGTGCACACGCGCACGAGGACACTATGTGACGGAGAGCACATGTGATTGAAGAACGCTCCAGCAGCTGGACTCACTGTCTCGCTCACGCTCGACATGCTACCCAGCCCAGAACGCAAAGACGGGCGTGAACGGTCATCGTCCGTCGTGGCCACGGGGATGAGTAACAGCAGCTACGCTGGGCCGGACATGTCTTTCTGCAGTGAGTAGGCAGTGGAGGCCCTTTCTCGCACCAGCTCGCAACCCCCACCCCCACGAAGACAGATATCGTAGAACAAGCTCCGCAGCCTGGCGGGTCTTTCACCTGCCTTTCGAGAGAAGGTGGACTCCACGTCATGCCGAATAGACTGTTTTGCATTTTAGGCGTTCCTGGGCCGACGGAAGCCTACGCCCATTCATCTATAGGATGCATCGCGTGCCATGTGAGCATATACATTATCCACGATGGCGGCGTGGCAGGTGGTCAGCGAGGAAGCAGCCTGGAGAATAATCGAGCTTCGCTTGTCGTTTCCCCTCCCGCCTTGCTGGGGAGACTGATCTGACGAGAACCCCGTGTTCTATTTCCCCCCCGGTGGTCCACCCGAACAGCGTCTCGAAAGCCAGTCCGCCACATCACCGAGCATGCTGCACTGGTTGCCTTGGCAGGTACTCGCATCGAAAGGGCCAGGGACAAGTAACTCTACGAACGATGGGGGGGAGGGGTGGCGAGATGTTCGCTGTGGAGCAACTGGAATCGGGTTTTTTTTATTTTGAATTGGACTTCCGTCTTGGGGTCATTTACATGCACGCAACGCACTCGGGGCCAGGGCAGACAGAAAGATGATCAACGAATCTTCTGCAGCGGATATGGAGTGCGTTTGTTTGAGACGGAACGGTGGATGTACAGGTGGAACCGTGTGACGGTTGGAGCTCACTGTAGACTTCCAGCTTATGCCCCCAGTAAGGCTAATCGACTCTCGACTCCATGCAAGCACTTATACTAGAGGCTGGAGTCGATGGCGGTCCTTGCGAAAAAGAGTTCCTCCATGTCATGGTTACCAACTGCACTGAGCGAGACGGAAGGGCGGGAGGGGGGGCACTGCGGTAGAACAGGCGACTCACAGCACCGCAGCATCGTCGAATACCTCTCACAAAGTCCTGGGACTCATGGTAGGTTCGCAAAACTGTTATCGTGTGCCCCGTTAGTTCACCTTGCCGATGGCCGAAGCCAACAGTCGCGCCGCGAATGCTCTCAGCATATCCCTGGGTACGCTTCAACGAACGATCAGGCTCAAATATATATGGGCACGTACTTCGACGACGTGAGCTGTTGTTGAAATGCAGACGTCAACTATGAAAGATGGCCCAGCAACCACCGTTTGGTGTTGAACCAGTCGAGAGCCTCTCGCGCGTGCCCCATCCAAGGACAATAAGCCAAACCTAGACTTATGAAGGTATTCAAAATGCCAAAACCGCCAGTGAATTTCATGTGCATCAAGAACGATCGACATTTGCGTTTAAAAAAAAAAGAAAAGTCTCGGTTCTCCATGGACCATTCAACAACCCTACACCGTCTTTTTCCATACAGCGCGCCTTTCGAGTACCAGCAATCAACTCCCGGCGTTCATCCACCGTGAGCTGAAATCCACGTGATCGCCACAGCGGGCTTGGCCTATCCGATCTGGTGAGAGACCAGACACTCAGACGGGCCGTACGACGCAGCGAAAGACTTTGGGAAAGTACGGCGGTCGACAAATCCAGTGTTCTCAGAACGAGGCCGGGCCCGTGTCATGAGCTATACAGATGGATCAGCCTCTGCTCACACAAGCCTCACATCAGGTAGACCCCCCCTCCCCCACCTTCTGACAAGACCAAGGCCGGCTTACGCGCCCAACTTGCGTACTCTCCCAACACGGCGCAGCTCCGGGCGAGACCACCAAGGAAAGCCAAGCCGTGCTTACTGCCGTCTATCCGTCACCACTGATAGGCTCAGTATTGGGCATGACCCTTATGTGTTTCGTTGGCTACTTATCTCACTCAGCCTGTCCATTACGGACCTCCTCGGATAGCCTCACAAGCGCGTAAGCAGCAAACTTGGTATTCACGCTTTGGCCCAGACTCAAGCGGAGTGTGATCATGGAAATGAAAAATTCGGTTCTTCAATTTGATCCCTTGTATCCATCCCCCTCCCTCTGGGCCTCGAGACCTGGGGGTGCTGTGCTATTTCCCCACTGTTCGATGCGTAGAAACGAAATACTGGCGGGATGACGGGGGTTTTCCTGCCTTCCGTCCCCAGAAATACATCCACGCCAGGTTGATGCCAAAAGAAAGAAAAAAGAGAGAAAAAAAGGGTTGAAGGTTGGAGGTTGCCCCTAAAAGTGCGTAGAAACCGGAAATGATAAGTCCAGAGACTACTCGACCTGGGAGAAGGCACCAAATACCACGTCTCTTTGCCCCGAGAAGAAGAAGAAAAAACCCCTGTTGATGGAAATCGTCTCCCTTTCAGAAGGAATCATCGGCTCCCAAATGCTCTATGTGGAGACGCCGACGGATGAATGATAAAGCAGAAGAAATGATCCAAATACTCCGTTTTGCCCTCCATTTGATGCATCGTTTCTTCAAGTCACATCACATGCGTAGCTAGCACGGGCCAAACCCCCTCTGTCTACCAGAGGCGTCCTGTGAGGCGACGGGTCAGCTTCTTGCGCTGCTGCGTCGGCGCGGGTTGTCGCAGGTTCCTCCAGTTGCGCTCGCGGTCTTCCCACGTCTGCATTTGGGCTGCGAAACAAGTCAGCGGTCGACGCGTCTTCAAAAGCCTAAAGAAAAAGAAGAAGAAGAAAAACACAGAAAACCAAGAAAACTCACCGAGAAATCGATTCCACCGACGGTCCTCGTCCCAGAGGATGTCGTCGCCCGTCTCGCGTGCGAGCCTCTCTCGGCGAGCGCTTGCGGCGGCCTCTTCTCCGACGAGGTACGGGTCCTCGAGCGGCCGGAAGTCCCTGGCCCGCTGGGCGGCCTCCTCCTCAGCCATGCGCTCGGACATGAAGCGGCGGAGGTGGGCGACGGGGTCGGCGCCCTGGTTCATGCGTCGGCGGGCGACGTTGTTGAGCGTCGGGTTCGTGTGCACGGTCGACCAGGTCGGGATGCGAAATTGGTCGAGCTGCGCGGCCACGGGCGGCGCCGGGGGGATCGGAGGCAGGCCGGTGGTTCGGTGGGGCTGGGGAGTCGAGCTGCCGGAGCGAGTCGGGGCCGTCGCCGGGGCGGCAGGGAGCAGGGAGCTCGGGTATCGAGTGGATCCGTGGGTGCCGCGACTGACGTTGCTGTTGTTGGCGGGCGGCGAGTAAGGGGGAATAGGCTCGGGGTTCGGTACTGTCGAGTGGTATGAGGGAGCATCTGAGACTGGTATTCAATGTGTCTATTAGCCGTGTTCTTGTTTCTTGTTCTCGCACGCTGAGAGGCGTGTTGTTGTTTGGTCTCTGCCTGTCGGTGAGGCTCGAACACGTCAGGCGTCAGGACCGCAGCGGGAGGACAGCTGCCCCTCCGCATATCAACTTTGTGGCAAGACAAGGACCAACTCACAGTAGGACGGCGCGGCTGAGCGGATCGAGGCCGTTTCAAAGTCATCAGAGGTAAGCGCATCGGCGTGCGAGGGGAAGAACCGCGGGTGTTCTGTCACGGCGGCGGCCATTTTGAACAGCGGTGTTTGTGACGGTTGGGTAGAGCGTAAAGTCGTGGAATCGTAGAATCGTAGCCAGGGGCGCTGGAGGTTCAGGAATAGCCGGTCGAAGGTAAGATGCGAAAGTTGGAAGGGGAAACAGCGACCATTTGGTTGCGGAGGAAGATCTGGCACTTCAGAATATCGGCGCGAGCGCAACTTGGAAGATAAACAAGTCAGGAAGGTCAAGCGGGAATCCCTATTCAGTTTGTGCTCAGCAAGGCAAACTGTACCCTGTACTCCCAAGCACGACAAGACCCAGAGCAGGTCGGGGGGGACGAGCGTATGGGATATGAATGACGCCTTCCAAGACCCAAGCTCGAAGAGAAGGAGGTCAAGGGAGGGAAGTAAGAAGTCGGTCACGCACGAAGCGAGAGGGACGAGGTGGACGCCAGGGACGGATAAAGCAACGCAGCGATGGCTGCAGTCCAGTCCGAGCCGGCGGGAACTGGGATGCCTCTGCCCGAAGGATGGGGCCCTTGGTGCGTGATGGAGGGGAGGGTGTGGGGAGGGTTGGATCTTGGCGCAGCAGTAGCGCAGCTTCGAGCCTCTCGTGTGCCTCTGGATCTTTTCCTTTTGTAGAGACAGAACCTTGCTGAACGTGAAGGAGATGGGCGGTGTTGCACACGTGAGAGAGAGAGGGAGCTAGAACGATAACAGAAGAAGCCCAGCCGGGACGGTATCTTCTGTCGTGCGTGCTGGGTGGTGGCAAGACAGGACAGGGCAAGGCAAGGCAAGGCAGGACGATGCAGGTCAGATGTATCGCTTTCCTCTTTGAGGCGCAGAGAGGGAGGGAGGAGGGGTCAATGCAGCGGAAGTGGAAGAAGCAGGAGGATGATGGATGGCGTGAATGGCCGGTTTCCTTATACTACCTACCTACTTAGACCAGGATTAGAGGAAGGTTCAGAGCGAGCCAGCCAGAACGAGAAAGGGTCAGGTTCGTATCTCAAGAAACGAGCAACATGCAAACAACCAGGCATTCATTGCGTGTTTGATGTACGGTACACTCGACAACGACAGCCATGGACTTTACCGGCTGGGGAGAGGCCGAAGAGAGGCGAGGTGGCTCTGGCCGGTCCTCAAGGCGTCGTGTTCCTGGCGCAAACGTGCCGCCGCCCAGCATTGGCTGACGACGATAAAGGAGGTGGGGGAGGGGGGATATCTGTCAGTTTGGGTAGCCATGAAGACGCTCCATTCGGGATTATGGGGGCGTGGATAGAGCGGGAGGGACGAATGGGGTTTGTATTTCTGGATTCCGACGAGTGTGTGGTTCAGGCTGGGCCAAAGTGGGAGTGAACGACAGGTACGATGCATAAGCTGGGAATGGACCGAAAGTTTGTGATGGGAGAGTGTCAGGGGGGGGCAGACGGTATGTATGGTTGGAAGATGGACTGGATAAAAAATCCCGATGTTGCGGTGGAGTTGGATCCTCGAGATGGATTCTCGCTTGAGGGGGGGAGAGCCTGGCTTCGAGCCGGTCTCGTTGAACTGATTTGGTGTGAGACTGAGAGCAGGGAAGAGAGGGGACATAGAGGACCTGAAAACCGAGAAGGCGTCAGTACCTCTGTAAGCGCGGGGTCAACTGGCAGCTGGCAGAGAGCCCACTCCACTTTGGACCTTCCAAGTTCCATCTTCATGTTCGTCTGGTTGCCATTTAGTCGCTGTTAGGCTGCTGTCAGGTCAGACTGTGAATGGCATAGCATTGGCAAACAGCACCAGCACCAAGACCAGTACAAGCATAGCACAACACAGCACAGCACAGCAAGCACAGTCCAGTCCAGTCCGGTTCGGTCCAGGTCTAGGTTTAGGTCCAGTCCAACACCGTCGCTTTCAACCCCCCCCAAAAGCCCGCGGCCAAGTGCTGCTTCCCGTCCTTGCCGACGCCCCCCCCCGAGACCGACGACTTGAGCTCGGCGCACGGCTGCACGGATGACTACCGTCGCAGGTGGGAAACAAGACGATGGTAGCCTAGAATCATCAGAGAATGACATGCACATCAGACGTGCAAACGCAGCGTCAATGAGGTGCTTCGCCGCCATGGATGGTTTGTCTCCTTCGCGTTTCGTTTCCTCCGAACCATTCGATGGATCGCTGCAAAGTCTTGGCAGAGGAACCGTCCTAACTGTCTGTACTACATTGTAGGTATGTATTGATGAGATCCATTTATTAATATGGAGACTATGGACAGATGTTTTCCAGAGTATTCGATACGTACTCCCCCTACAGGTAGATGGGCACAGATAGATTAGGTACCTTACATCCTTCTTTCCCTCTGCTTTATTTTCTCAACAGGTAGCCATAGCAGCGAACGTCAGGAAACAAATTCTAGCCATCGGGCAAACAGCACTCACTAGAAAAACTAACATGCTCGCCCGAGTTTGAGCAACACTGGCGTTCTGACACGGTCGACAACGCGGAAGCCGCGGACAACACGATCCCACGTCGACAGCATGCGAGAGTAGAGGTGCTGTGTCCGTCCGCCCAGCCTCCGGGACGATACGGATCCCCCGTCGGCACCCCACCATGGCGCCAACTCGAGCCAAAAACCCCCCGCTCTCTAGGCTACAAAGGTGGAAGAGCTATAGACACCTCCCCCTTTGATATCTGGTCGACGGACAGTCTACAGGAGCCCCAGGCCCCCAACAAGAGCCGCTCTGCTCTGTCTTGGATCATGAGACCGCGAACGTCGTTGTCGACCGGTGTCAACGGCCCAGACTACACGCACGACTGAACCGCATGTCGATGATGTGGGAGGTTGCAAGAAAAGCCTCGCACACTGTGCCTAGTGTATCCTAACATGCTGCTAACTGGAGCTACGTGTGTGTAGCCCGTCAAACCCACTCTGACGACCGAGCCTTCCCCTGGGCAGCCCTATCGCCGGCAACAGAAACCTGCTTGCTCGTTCACCCACACTCGCTCAATGGCCGCTTTCCTCGGTTTTCCATTCCGTCGACATTGCCGTCTCGTCCCGTACCGCATCCGCCACCGCCGCTGCTTCAGATTAAGTCCCGACGGTGGGACTGAATGATGCTGTCGTGCAGGGCCAGGTGGGTTTCTGGAGGAGTATTGCTACCTAGAACGACCGCTCTGGAGACGAGAAGCCTCCAGTCACTGGCGCTCGTTTGCAAGGCCTCAGGTCCAGGCATGTGAAGTCGTGCCCCCCGAGGGTGCAGCCCGGCCGGTGAATGGAAGCCAAGACGCGATTCCTATGCCGCAGCCACACCTGAGCTCTTTCACCAGGTGTGCATCGAGAATTGCAACCCAAATCCAGCTTTCTTGGATATAGTGGCTTGGGGCACCGGGCCTGATGTGGCACATGAGCACACGACACACGCAAAACACGCGAGACACCCTCACACGACGACATACGGGGGTCTCGAACAGCTGGCAGCGCTTCATGCGCGCGGGGGTTTTCTCCAACTGATCATCGCCTCTTTCTAGAAATACTAGGCTATGGCGGGTAGCAACATTTGAAGGGGAAAAAAAGGACCCGACAGGTAACGAAAAGGGCCGGATCGACGCTGCGGCTACGCAAGCTGCCAAGAAACTACATGAACCTCGGAGCGATCGATCCCTAGGAATAGTTTTGAAGTGAGTCTCTACCATTCCTTTTCGGCCTCTTTCCATCAGTGGGCACTCGTAATCCTTTAAGCAAGGCTTCCAGTGCGGGAGGCGACGGACGAATGCTAGGATCGGCGAAGAATATCCGTCTAGTGCCGTCCCTTCAAAATGCACACATTCCCACAAAAGCAGTTGCCAATGTCCCACACCCGACTTTGTTACGGTGATCATGTCGTCAAACCCCCCACCAGTGTTTATTGGAGATGACGAACTCGGCACAGGATGATGGATCGGCTCCGAGACCCGTCAGGTTCCCATATTAAAACGGGGCGGGCCGTCATTGCTGAGGCTTTCCCAAGGTCTGTCCGAGTTTTTACTTTGACCTCGGCCGATGAAGAATGACATCGTCGCTGCGCGAAGGTGGCTGAAGTTGAACGAGCATCGGGCCAAGTCTTGGAGCCACGCACCGCCAATCTTGGCTTATCGAGACAACTCATCATCGAGCCACCCACCATGCTCGTCCCTGGGGCGTGCGCGAGACACCAGATGAGTTCAGTGTCGTCCCATGTGCTTTGAAACTCAAACCCTGCTGCCGGGTTGACATCAGATTGGCCGGGAGGGCTTGTTCTGACCACCACAATGGAAACAGGCAGTTTCATCACGCGCGATGCTATGTTTCCCGCAATCAAGAGCTCAAATTCTGTTTTAGTGGTAGAACGGTAGACTAAACCTTGGCTTTCGCAAATCAAGTGGTGTAAGTCGTTGCACAACTGAGACATCCAGACATCATCAGCATGGTAACTGCCTCCTCCCTCCTTTTTGGCTCGGCTATCCTCTTTCAAGAGTGCCATGCAATGCCATGCCTGGCGGACTGAGACTCATGCCGAGACGTGCGTCCAGAAAGCCAGACGGCGGCAGCGGCGGTCCCATGTTCTAAAAGCCTATTCCATTAAGGCCCCGCGCTAGCCCAGCATGACCTTTCCCTAGTCGTCCTTCTTCCCGACCGTGCCGCTCTTCCTGAGCCCCCATAGCACGACGACGACCACGGCCACCGTGGCGGCGAAGACGGTCCAGAAAGCGGCGCGGTAGCCCGCCATGCGCGCCGCTCCGGTATCGTCGACGATGCCCGAGTGCTCCGTCACGGACGCCGCAATAGCTGCCGTCATGGCGAGGCCCACGGCGTTGCCGATCTGCCCGATCTCGCTGAAGACGCCGCCAGCAAGGGACTGCAATTCCGCCGGGAAGGCGTCCGAGATGATGAGGTTGGAGACGGTGAAGAGTGCTGGGTTGTGCAACGTCAGTCTTTTCGTATTTGTGCGGGTCACTGGGAGGGGAGGAGGAATAACGCACCGTCGGCGTTGACGGGCGAGAGGAGCATGGCCCAGAAGGGCGCGAACCAGTAGTTGCCGTCGAGGTCGACGGTGGCCATGAGGATCGGGGCAACGGCCGAGATGACGGCCGACGCGGCGCCGAGAGTCTGGACCTTGACTCTGGAGACGAGCCATGCCGCCGCCACGTTGACGGCGGTGCCCATGATGACGTGAGGGAGGAACCTCAGGGAGCTTTGCAGTGCAGACATGCCTTGGACTTTTTGGAAGCTGTTGTTGGTGGTGGCGTCAGCATTTCTGTTCACACCTAATCACTGGGACGGATGGGCGGGCACTGACTAGAGCATGATGAAGTATTGCATGGCGTTGAGCGAGGCCCAGCACAAGAAAATGGACACCTGTTGTCGTGTTAGGCTCTGTATACCGTGCTGCCCAAGTCGGACCTACACAGATGGACGCAAAGGAGGCGTTACGCCATAAGCGATTAGGGATGAGAGCCGGGCGGCCCTTTGTGGTCTGCAGGTTCATCCAGAATGGGAACGCAACCAGCAGAGCGACCGCTACAGCGAGGAGAGCAATGTTCGCCGGGTCTCCAATCTTGGTGTAAGAGGACGTCGTCATTGCCAGCACGTACAACAAGAGGCCCAGCGCGACGCTCATGATCACGGCACCGGCCCAGTCGATGTCTTCCGCCAGCCGGCGCGTCCACTTCTTCTCTGATGGCTGGTACACCGATGGCAGAGACCAGATCGCCGCCGTCGACAGGCAGAAGTTGAGGATGGCCATCATGTAGTACGCCCACCGCCACCCGATGGTGTCGGTGAAGATGCCACCCAGGACCAGGCCGAGCGCGTAGCCCAGCGGGTACCCGATGCCGTTCATCGAGAACGCAACGTTGCGCCAACCGCCCTTGGGGAACGTCTTGGTGATGAAGGCCATGGCGGTCGGCAAGCAGGCGGAGATGGCGATACCGGCGCAGGTGCGGAACAGGATGATCTGGATGCCTGTCCGCGACAGGCCGACGGCGACAGTGAAGACGACGCAGAGGTAGCTGCCCGTCAGCCACATGAGCTTGGCGCCGACGACGTCGGCGACGGCGCCGAAGATGAGGAGCAGACAGCCAGCGGCGAGGCTGTAGACGGCAGCGGGCCAGAGGACCAGGCTCTCGTCGAGGCCGACGTCCTCGGCGATGCGCGGTAGGGCGGCGATGAGGATCCCCGAGCCCATGGTGTTGAGGAAGTTGATGCCCGCGAGGGTGACGATGACGGTGACGCTCTTGGCCACGGAGACGTTGCGGGCGGGCGAGCCTTGCGGAGGGGCCGCTTCCCATGTTGGCGCGAGGGCCGCATGCTGCTTGAGAGGGGGTTGTTTCGGGGCACTTGCTGATGGGTCAAGAGGGACCATCTCGATTCCAGAGGCTGGATGGGAGGGGGCGCTCCTGACCATCAAGGCCTCCGGCATTGCCTCTTTCAGGGCGATGTTCATGATTCAGCGGTATGGGACGGGACGAGGGGATCAAGACGATGGTAATGGTTCAAAACTTGGAGGAGCGGGTTCCAAGGTGATTCTCCAAACCTGGATTAACAAGAGAATAATGTGGCGGTCAGACATGGGACCGGAACGTGTTTATAAAGCACATCAGCATCGGCCGCACCATCCCTCATCTTCGCAACGATACTTGTATGCTTGGTGGGTCTGCAATGCGAAGGGCGTAAGCTGCAACATCACACCCCTGCCCTTAGGAGGCATAGTGATACATAGGTATGTATAGAGTGTGAGATGGGTGGTTAGGCAGACCTAGAACGCGAGAGAGAAACTTGCAGCTTTGCAAGGGATCACTTGGGTGATTAATCATCACACCACGCCGGTGTAGGCTGGCAGTGAGCCTCTCGGGCGAGTAATCTCAGGCTGTCATCAATCAGTTTGGGAGATGAGAACGGGCGGTCAACCTGAGGTCCGAATAACAGCAGAAGTTGAGTTGGAGGTTGTCCAAGAGTGATAGGGCGTCTTATTGAGCACAGACCAAGTACATTACATAATCATGTCATTAATTGAACATGTGACCTCGCGTGCAGCACCCGCGCTGCAGCGGCCACCCCGCCGGCGCGTTAATCTTTGGCTCCAGAGTACTTAGTCGAGCCTCCAATCATCAAACAAACGCCCGCCCCTTGGCCCCTTCGATCCGATCTCTGCCTGGCCATACAATGACGACGGCACCATGGCCGCAGAACACCATGGCAGGCCTGTTGCCGCTGCCGCTGCCGCTGCCGCTGCCGTTGCCGCTGGGAACGCGCCGCCCCCCTCCACGCTAGCTGCGCAACTGGTCGAGAACATCTCGGCGTCGGCAAAGTCGACGCGATCCGAAGAGAACGCCGAGCTGAAGAGGCTGTTTGCCGTCATAGAGAAGGTCAAAAACAAGCCAGACCTGCTGAAGGACGCCGAGCAACGCACCGAGCACAACCACATGCTCATCTACGTCTACGCCCGCGTCGTCCTCGAAGGCATCAAGCTCGACGACCCCTTTGCCGACCGGAACCACCTGCGGAACGAGGCGCTCAAGGCCATCAACTTCCTGAAAGTCACGATCGAGGAGACGCCGAACGTCTTGAGTCATACCACAGATGGGAAGCAGTTTGTGTTCCGCGGGGAGGAGCCCCTTTGGATCTGGGTCTTCCCCAAGATCCTGAGGCTGCTGGGCCACTCTCGCTGCCTTGATCTGGCCGAGCCCATCGAGGGGTTCTTCCAGTTCGTGATCCTCGCGGCGATCCGCACGGGCTCCATGTGGAAGTTGCTCTCATCCGTATTCTTATACCTGCGCGAGACGAGCAGTGGTAAGTGTTGGGAACTGGCAATATATGGTGACGCTGTCGCTGACCCATGTAGTCCTTCTTAGCCGGCTGCAAGACACGGCACCGAGTGCGACTGGAAGAGACGTTTCAATAGACATCACGTTGCCTTCAGCCGCTACATTGGAGCTCTTGCTCGGGAAACCTGGCTCTCTCCTTGTCCAGCAGACCACATACACCATCCAGCATGTCTCGCAGGGCCTGCGTCAGGCAACAACGTTGATATCGGCCATGGCACATCCCTCAATCTCTAAATCATCGAGTCCCATCTCGCAGCCGTCAATATCAGATCTGACGCCTTGGCTGCTCGATTCATTGCTTTCTATTCGTGCCATTCAGAACACCTGGCAAACTGTTGCGCCTGCTCCTAGAGCCGACTTGCTGAATATTGCTATAAACCTGCTTCCAAAAAAGCCTTCTCCCGCACGGAAATCATTAGTCTCGCAGAAAGCGTACGCGTTGCTGGCGCTGCTTTGCGCCGAGTTTTCCGCGCATCCCGATGAGATCCTAGGTATTGATGAACAGAGCCTGGCGGCCAGGAAGACGTTGTCCCTGAGTCTTATACGTCTGGCCCATGCGTCGCTTGTAGATCGGGAGATTGGCAGAATAGCGGCACCGAAAATTGTCTTTCCGCTCGAGTTGGCATGCGCCGACGTTCCCTCGTTGGGTAACGCCCATGATTTCTCGGTATGTCGACAACCGTACTTGTCATGTGTGCTTTAGCTGACCTTGTCAGCGTTCCATTCGAGTCCTAAAGCAAGCTTCCGGACCTGTCGCGCCAGACTCGCTTGACCCTGAAACACAGCCGGCATGCTTCGCTGATGCCGAGCTCCGCCAGGCTGTTGAGAATCTTGGTATCGCAAACCGCACAGCCGAGGAAGGGGAGCCTGCATCCAAACGCAGGAAAGTCTTTCTGGATGCTGGCGAGGTTGGCGAGCTGACCGCGCAGCTTTACGAAGTCCTCCAGGCGGACCCTATTCCTGAGAATGGGACTCTAGAGCATGCTTTCCTGTAAGCTGATCTGCCTTGGGAGAAGTGACTTGTGAGCTAATGTTTGGCAGAAATCACTATCCAGGACTTAGCGAAAATGACCAGTGTTTAGCCATCGACCTCATCGCTCGCACATCGTGTGCTGTAGATATGGCGGCAACGAAAAAGAGGTTGAACTCAAAGAGGAACAAAATGCCCCGATGCGTCGTTTGTGACCGGAGGCCCAGGGGTAACAAGAGACGGACGGTGGTCACGGCTCAATCGAAAAGCGATGCGCAGTCGATTTTCACGAAGCTCATCCACCTCGACTCGTTCAAAGAGTCGAGGCGACCAAGAGTTGTTGCAATGATCGCAATGAGACGGATAATCAACCACGCCGATGTCACCCAGCTGATCGACCTCGAGACTTCTGCCCTAGGACAGTGGTGTCTGCAGAGCCTACACAGCTCCGTCAGAGAGCTTCGGATCGCCTCAGGGTAGGTCGTTAGGAGCCTTCAAGTTTACCCACTCTGACCAGCTCTCGTAGACGCGCTCTTCCCCTTTTCCTGGCGGACGCGAGTTCAGATACACTCGACCCCGCTGTGGTTGAGCGCAACCGAAAGAACGCGCTCAGCCTGCTCAAAGCCGCCTCGGAGAAAGACGCGGTCATATTCCATGAAAGCGGGATTCTTGCCTGGAGCCAACTTGGACGGTACGCAAGACCACTCATGAGATCTGTACACAAACAAGCTGACCAAACAGTGTTGTGACCGGAGACGAGCTCAATCTCGTGCTTCACAAGTTGCTTGAGTATCTGGGCAGCAACAACAGTCTGATCGCTGCGTGTGCTTTCAATGAGGTACGACAACTCTTCTTTGTTTACAGACCTCGAACGAGCTGACATGACTCCAGATTCTCGGCCTAGCTACTGCATTGAAGACAACACCCCGTCGCTTGTTCGAGCCCTTTTGGAGAAACCTGGCGTACTTCGCTGTCAAAGACATGGTATGTCGGCCGCAGATGACCCGTGCTATCGCCGATCTGCTACAGATTTCTGTTACAGACTTCCTTCTGCTCATTCAGACCCATGCGATGCCGTGGCTGGTCTTGATGAAGAAGAAAGATGTTATCCAGAAGATTGCCGAAGCAAGGGGCGAAAAGGACGTCTGGGTCCCTATTCTGGACACTGTCAATGCTGGCCCCATTCTCGCGCTGCTGCTCGTGCAAGATGTGCAAAATATTGAGCAATTTGTCATGTCAAGACTCGTCGAAGTGGCTTCTCATCTAGAGTCATTTAGCTTGGTTGAGCTGATGCAAGCAGAGGTTGTCACTATCGTCCTCGAGCTGTTGAAGGCAGTGGGCGAGGCGGACGAAACCCGCAAACCCCGGGTGAGTTCGTTAAGTTGCGAAAAAGAATTAGCTGCTAATTTGCTCTATTATAGATTATCGAGGCACTTACTTCTTTTTGCTCCATGATGATGGTTGCAAACAAGGAGTCGAGGCCGAAGAAAGGCAACACTATTGGAAGGTTTCTTGAGTCTTACATTCTGGGCCTCATGGCCCGACTTGCGGATGTCATCAACGATATGCCCCTTGCATCGCCCCCGGTCGAGGAACAGAGGCGATGCGTGCGAGCCATGGAGGAGATGATCAGGCTTTGCAAAACCTACGTGCGCATTGCGCGACCTCAGGTGAGAGACGAGAAACACGAGGAGTACCTGAGCCTGTTTTTAAAAGCTGACTTGTACAGATATCTGCGTGCTTACTGTCAGCCTTGGATCAAGACGATCTGAGAGAAGTTGCGTTCTCTTGCTGGGCGGCTCTGCTCACATATCTCGATTTAGAAGACGTCGAGGTGCTGCTCGAAACGACTTTTTTTGTCATCGGCCACTACTGGCCATTGTTCAATGATAGCTCTCGACGCATGGCCAAAAACCTGATCACAACACTGATGACGGACTTCGACACGGTTCTCCATGAGAACATCAGCAAACTACCTTCCTTGGCTCATGTGCCGGAGCTGGCGGATATCGAAGCGCAGCTCAGCGCAATTCGTCCTCCGCTCGACAGCAGCAAAGCGTTTGGCCTCTTCGCGGAGCGCATATCCCACGAGAACTCTGGTGTGGTTTTGCAGGCTCTGGCCGAACTAGAGACCTACCTCAAGCAAAGCGGAGGCTTCCTCCAGACTTCGACAATCAGCCAGCAACCAGATCCGGTTGTCTCTACCGTGCTTCGGGCTTTGCTCGATTGCGCTTCGAAATATAGTTCCTCGCAGCTTGAAATAGCCAGTCTCTGCACGCAATGCATCGGCCTGGTGGGCTGCCTGGACTCTAACAGGGTTGAAGCGCCGCGGGAGCAAAAGTCGATGGTGATTCTGAGCAACTTTGAAAACTCGGAAGAAACGACCGACTTCGTGCTATTCACGCTGGAAAATATCCTGGTCAAGGCGTTTCTGTCCACGACAGACACCAAGCTCCAGGGTTTCCTCGCGTTCGCCATGCAAGAACTGCTTAGCAGAGTGGATATCAAAGCGGCGTGCGCAATGAAGAACACCGGCCAGAGGGACGGCGGCAGCATCTACAGAAAGTGGTTGGCGTTGCCGGAGAGCGTCCGCATGATCCTAACGCCGTTTCTCACTTCCAAGTACATCTTGATGACCATGACCATGGCGACAATCGAGTATCCGATCTTCCGGCCAGGCAAGCCCTATGGCAACTGGATGCGCTCCTTCAACATGGATCTCCTGCGCAAGGGACAGAACGCGTATGCGGACCTCATCTTCGAGCCGCTGTGCCGCACCATCCGAGTCAAGGATCTCGCAGTGGCGGAATTCCTGATGCCGTACCTCGTTCTGCACGTCATCATAGGCCACCGGAGCTCTCGCAAGGAGCGTGACAATGTCATAGGTGAGCTGGTTGGGATTCTCCAGCACCAACCCGCAGAAGATGCGCCGTATAGCGAACGAGAGGACATGAAGCTGTATTGCGAAGTAAGCCGCGGTTCTTCCTCCGGTGACAATTGATGGGGCTAATCAGACCAGGCTGTCTTCCGAGTTCTCGACTATGCCAGCAGGTGGCTCCAAGAAAAGATTGCCAAACGCAAGAACGACAATGACGCGCCGGCCATTGCGCGTGTCGAGGATCTGCTAAGCACGATCCCGCCAGTGCTCATATCCCAACGTGCGATGGACTGCAAAGAATACCCCCGCGCGCTCTTTCACCTTGAACAGCATGCCCAGCAGCTGGAGGTTGAGAAGAGCGACCCGAGGCAGAAGACGTTTCTTCTCGAGCAACTGCAGGACATTTACACGCAGATTGACGAACCCGACGGGTTGGAGGGCATCTCGGCCCACCTCCACGTCCTGGACATCAACCAGCAAATCCTCAGCCACAAGAAAGCGGGCAGGTACACCGCCGCCCAGACGTGGTACGAAATCAAGCTGGCAGAAGAGCCCGACAACATTGATGTGCAAGTGGACCTGCTCAACTGCTTGAAACAGTCTGGTCAACACGGTGAGTTGCCATGCGGAGGCGGTTTGGGGGAGGGAGGAGAAGAAGAAGAAGAAGAAGAAGAAGAAGAAGAAGAAGAAGAAGAAGAAGAAGAAGAAGAAAAGGAAGCTGACGAGTTTAGACGTGCTGCTCAACTACGTCGAAGGTATGCAGACGGATCCTTCGACAGAGAACAAGATTGTTCCCTACGCCGTCGAGGCAGCTTGGGCCACGCGGAGATGGGACTCGTTGTCCAAGTACACTAGTCGGTTCCACGGCAGCCCTCTGGAAGACTTCAACGTCAGCGTCGCGAAGCTGTTCAACACGCTGCAGCAAAGGGGCACCTCCAGCGACACGTTTCCCCAATTGCTGCAAAGCATGAGAGCGAAGATTGCCTCCGCCATGACTCACTCAGCGACCTCGTCACTGCAGGCCTGCCATGACTTGAGACTCAGATGCCATGTGCTCACCGACCTGGAAATCATTGCCGGGGCTCCACCCTCGGAAGGGGAAGCACACCAAGAAGTGCTGACAATGCTGAATCGCCGCCTCGAGGTCCTCGGTGCGTATGTCAGCGACAAGCAATATTTGCTGGGCATTCGCAGAGCAGCCATGGAGCTTTCACGGTATGTTCTGTCACCGCGCATCGGGCAGATATCGAGCTAATGAATCATAGTCCCAAGTTCTCTGACCTGGACATCTCGTCCCTATGGCTTTCGAGCGCTCGCCTGGCCAGGAAGGCCAACTCAACCCACCAGTCATTCAATGCCGTGCTCCATGCCTCTCAACTGGGCGATGGTGCCGCAGTTATCGAGAATGCCCGGCTGCTGTGGAAAGACGGCCATACCCGCAAGGCCATCCAGGTTCTGCAGGGTGCTATCGAGTCCAACAACTTCATGACGCAGACCAACAGTTCCTCCTCCATCCGCGGCATGGACGCCCAGCAGAGACAGCTGACGGCCAGGGCGCAGTTGATGCTGGCCAAGTGGCTGGATGCCGCCGGACAGACGAACCACGCCACTCTGCGCGAAAAGTACCAGCAACCGCCGAAGACGGCGGCGAGCTGGGAAAAGGGACACTACTATCTGGGGCGGTACTACAAAAAAGTGCTGGAGTCGGAAAAGACGCTGAAGCCGGACGAGCAAAGCGACCCCTGTATCCAGGGCGAGTACACCAGGCTCATCATCGAAAACTACCTCCGGTCGCTGAACTACGGCACCAAATACCTCTACCAGACGTTGCCGAGAATCCTCACGCTGTGGCTCGAGTTCGGAGCCCAGGTCGACAAGGCCCCCGAAGGCAAGATATCGCTGTCCCGCGAACTCCATAGGAGGCGAACGGAGCAGCTGAACCTCCTCCACCAGTTCCTTGACAAGTACATCATCCGGCTGCCGGCGTACATCTTTTACACGGCGCTCCCGCAGATTGTGGCGAGAATAGCGCACCACAACGCCAGCGTGTACGAGAGGCTGGTGCACATCGTCGTCAAGGTTGTGGAGTCCCACCCTCGGCAGGCTCTCTGGAGTCTGTTTGGCATCATGACAACGAGGCAAGCGTCAGAGCGCAAGGCGCGAGGCCAGCAGATCCTGCAGACGCTCAGGGGGGCGACCCGGAAGGTAGATGGGGGCAGCTTCGATCTCAGAACGCTCCTGAGGATGGGCGAGAAGCTTGCTGAGCAGTTGTTGCTGGCGTGCAACAACGGGGATTTCCAGAGCAACAGGACGACGGTGGCGAGCATCACGCGGGACCTGAACTTCAACCACAAATGCACGCCATGCCCGCTGGTGGTGCCGATCGAGTCGTGCCTGACGGCCGCGTTGCCGACGTTGACGGACAATGTCAAGAAGCACAAGGCATTCGCACGCGACGTCATCACGATCGACTCGTTCCTGGACGAAGTGCTGGTGCTCGGGTCGCTGGCCAAGCCGCGACGATTGACAGCGCGCGGAACAGACGGCAAGAACTACATGCTCATGATCAAGCCGAAGGACGACCTGCGCACCGACCAGCGGCTGATGGAGTTTAACAGCATGATCAACAGGTCGTTGAAGCGGGACCCCGAGGCCAGCAGGCGTCAGCTGTACATCAGGACGTACGCGGTGGTGCCGCTGAACGAAGAGTGCGGCATCATCGAGTGGGTGGACGGACTCAAGACGCTGCGCGAGATCCTTCTGGACCAGTATAAGACGCGTTCGGTTCACCCGGATTACAACCAGATCAAGCGGATGATGACGGAGGCTGTGACGGGGCCGAACAACATCAAGATGTTCACCGAGGGGGTGCTGGGGACGTTCCCGCCGGTGCTACAGCACTGGTTCGTGCAGCGGTTCCCGCACCCTTCGACGTGGTTCTCGGCCCGGCTCAAGTACACGCGGTCCTGCGCGGTCATGTCGATGGTGGGCACGATCCTGGGGCTGGGCGACCGGCACGGGGAGAACGTGCTCCTAGAGCGCGACAACGGCGGCATCTTCCACGTGGACTTCAACTGTCTCTTTGACAAGGGCCTGACGTTCGCGCAGCCGGAGAAGGTGCCGTTCCGGCTGACGCACAATATGGTGGCGGCGATGGGGATCTACGGGTATGAAGGGCCGTTTCGGCACTGCAGCGAGCTGACGCTGGGGATCCTTCGGCAGCAGGAGGAGACGCTGATGACGATCCTCGAGGCTTTCATCTACGACCCGACGCTGGACTTACAAAAGGAGAAGAAGACAAGCCGGCGGCAGGACGGGGCGCCGCGGATGCAGCCGCAGCTCGTGGTGGACAGCATCAAGCGCAAGGTCAAGGGGTTGATGGGGCACGACACGATCCCGCTCGGTGTAGAGGGGCAGGTGGAGGAGCTGATCAAGCAGGCCGTGGACCCGAGGAACCTCGCGGCCATGTACATTGGGTGGTGTCCGTTCTTGTAAGAGGGGTTTCTTTGGTTGGTGGATGTGGGTTGGAATGGAATTTGTATGAATGGATTTTGTCATGGAATGGCGTCGTGAGATGATGATGACCACCAATGAAGGGGGGGGAAGACTTTACGACGTAGTGCTGGCGTGAATATTCTACTGCATGATATGTGGAGTGTGCATTCACTCTCCTTTCTGTACCTATGGACTGTGGAAGAATTGCGTCAGGAAACGCATCTTAAAGATACCGTCGCCCAGGTAACTGGCAGAAACGGTCTGATGTGATGATGTTAAGCAGACTGACGATGACATTCCATCCTGTTATCGGCCGTCACAGTTGGGGAAGCCCACTCCCCTCTGTGCTGTGCCCGACTGGTGCCTGGTGACGACTAGGCTACCGCGCAGGGGACAAGAAAAAAAGGGGGGGGGGGGGACAGGCCGCTGGAGTTAAAGAGCTCCGGGGAGCTTGGGGCACTCGAAGCTGGGCCGTGCAGGCAGGAAACAGTTCACGACAGGGCGTTACAGGGCGGTTGCACTCTTACTTTAAACCAACGACCGACCAACAATCAGAGACCAAATTTCCTCCTCACTTTCCCATCGCTCTTTCCTCCCTCGCCTCTCACCTCTCCTTCCCCTCCTGTTTCCTCTCTCTTTCTCCTTCTCTCTCAAAACACCTACGCTTTTCAATATCTTTCTTTTCTTTTCTGTAGGTCCTCGGCAAGCACTCTACGATATCCTCATATCCGTTGATCACACACAATTCGTCAAGATGCCCGAATACCGCGTCGGTAAGTATTTGATTGTTCGATTCATCGTCAAGGGAGTGTTCTCGTGCGCCTCCCCTTTCTGCGGTCGCGTCGACTCAGCTCAGCAACGCGTCGGAAAGCTAGCACCCAACCCTTACGTCATAACGAGGACTTGGCCCCCCCCATCCATCTCAAGCTTCGCAATGCAATGCGCTCCCCTCACTCATACTCATACTCACAACACGCCATGATCTCATTCTCTCACTCATTTTGCACCTCCGTATGCTAACAACCTCGCCTCGGTACAGAGGTCTCGCCGAACAACCGCGCCGGCTGCACCGATGGCGTGTGCAAGAAGGCCGCCGCCAAGTGCGTGAAGGGCTCCCTCCGCTTCGGCACCTGGACCAAGATTATGGATCATGAGGCCTTCAAGTGGAAGCATTGGTATGTGCCACCGATTGTAAATGTCCTTTTTTCCCCCAAGCCCCCCTCATTCTACCTGGCTTGCCCCTCGTTTTGCGTATACGCGTTTTCAGGCGGCACGGTCTTCTTTACTCTGGTTTGCGCATGCTGACTTTTCATGACTTAGGGGTTGCGTCTCTGGCGAGCAGATGGCGCAGGTCAGGGCGCTCTGTGAGAAGGGCGACGGTACATTCGACTTTGACGCCTTTGACGGCTACGAGGAGATGAAGTAAGACTACCTTGGCCCCCCTCCCCCGTTCAAGCCTTATGAAGACGTGCCGCAACTGACACTCATTTCCAGCGACCACCCGGACCTCCAGGCCAAGATCCGCAAGGCCGTTGAGCAGGGCCATATTGACCCTGATGACTTCAACGGCGACCCTTGGATGAACAAGACTGGCCAGCGCGGCATCCGCGGCAAGAAGCCCAAGGACTGGGATGATGGCGAGGCCGAGGTACGTTCTTATTCACTGAACTTGCACAGCTTACAGAGATGCTCACCATTTACTACAGGAGGAGGCCCCTGCCAAGGGAAAGAAGCGCGGCCGCAAACCCGCCGCTGCCGCTGCTGAGGAAGACGAGGAAGAGGAGAAGCCCAAGGCGAAGCGTGCCAAGAAGGCCATCGCCAAGCCCGAGCCCGAGGACGAGGACGAGAAGCCGAAGCCCAAGGCCAGGCGTGGCAAGGCTGCTGCTGCTGCTGCTGTCAAAGCCGAGGACGAGAACTCCGAGGAGGAGGAGGAGGATGCTCCCAAGCCCAAGCGTGGTGCCGCCAAGAAGGTCGTCGCGCCCAAGAAGACCGCGGCAAAGAACCCCGCCACGAAGAAGGCCAAGGCCGTGGTTAACGACGACGGGGATTCCGAGGCCGATATTGCCACCGCGTCTGAGGATGACGAGGAGGCGGAGCCTGCGCCGAAGAAGGCCAAGGCGGCGCCCAAGGGCCGCAAGAAGGCTGCTGCTACTCCCGCTGCCGAGGAGAAGCCCAAGTCCGCTCGTGCCAGCCGTTCCCGCAAGTAAGTCTGGCCCGTGTAGCCAAGTCTATCGTGAGATGGAGCCAGCATGTCCCCCCCCAACAGGTAAATGTTCCAATCAGGCAGGGACTATGCTTGACCGTCACCATGCACTGAAGCATCATCGTCGTCTTCCGGCGGCTGAGAATGAAGGACTACCGGGACTGTCTTCCCGGGACTCATCTGCCGGTCAATATCTGTGTACTACTATATACCTTGTCGTTTCAACGTTGCTCTTTCGAGTTCATACCCAACCGATTCTGTTCTCGCAACACGACCCCAGTTTCGAAGCGGAGGAAGGGGGGGAACCTCTGTACTATAGTAGTTTGCTCAAACCGCCACTTGCTTTGGTGGGCGGGAAAGTCTATATGAGCAACTGGAAAAGTTTTGTTTTGTCCTCACAGGACCGATCGTTTAGGCGGCTGGAGTTTTAGAAGAGCCGCGAGGTGGTGGTGAAGAATGGACGTCACCGTCCCCACTCCAACCGCATCTTACCAGTTTGCGAGTTCCCTTCTCCCAGTGATTCCGTCGAGGTCGGCGACATCGGCAAAACGTGAGATGGCGCGGCTGTGAGACCGAGCGGGTTGGCGATGAGGCCAAGATCTCAGTTTGGTGGCGTCCGAGAGGCCACGCTCGAATATTCCACTGGGAACCATGCCAACCACTACCCCCCCTACTTGCCTTCCGTTCTGTTTCGTCCCCAAACCTAGGTCAGATAGACCCGATGCCCCAGCAGCAGTGCCACACGCTCTGCCGAGCAGGACCTCCCGAAGAATGGCCGTCCACGACATGTACATCGCGGACGCAACGGAAACCCCACCTAACTAACGGGCCGGGCATCTAGGCCATGTCTCTTGAAGCCATGACGAGCGTAGACAGAAAGAATCACCATGGTCTCAGGAAGAAAGAGAAAGACATAGAAAGACTCAAGTCAATTGTTAAATGAGACCAAAACTTCTCACGCAAGCACCAAACTCTCTCACAGATAGGCGCTCCCGAACCGAGTCATAAGTCGTTATTGCTCCTAATACAATCTAAACTCCGCCCTAGTTGCGTCCGCCGCTATGTTGTATTCATAAGTCGTTACACTTTGTGCCAGGCAGAAACCCTCCACGATTGGGCTGCAATCAGAAGCGAAGACGCGCACATTTGCCCACCCAACAGATCCGGCCCTCTAAATGCCAGCACATTCCGTCCGAAGTAGTATGTTCTGTAGTCCGAATCCAATGTCAAAAGCGTCTGTCTTGGCCCAAACTCACGATGCCGAACGGCGGCTGGGAGCGCAGCTCAATACGTCTTTAGCTCGCTGTGAATACATTGCTTACCAACGACGGGGCCGTTGGCTGTCGTACACGACCTCGCGCTCGTAGATTCGTTCATCATCGTACTTGCTTGGCCCTCGGCGGTGGTGGTGGTGATGAGACCGGCGGTCCCAGTCGTCGTGCACCCAATCCCTCTCGTACTCGCGGACGCGTTCTTTGCGGAAGCGACGGATGTCGTCTGATACCTGGACGAGCTCAAGCACGTCATCCTGAACTGCGTTAGCAAGGTGCCGTTATCTTATGACGGTTCGGTCAGATCTTACATATTTCAGATATTGCATAATGTAGAAGAAGTATTCAGTCTCCTCAAAGTCGTAGCCAAGCTCGACAATGGCATCGCGGATGACAAGGTCCTTTGTGATTTCAGTCCACATCTCGTTGCGCTTCGTGGGCTGGCGGCGCCCCGGGGCGCGCTCCTTGGTCTTCTCAATCTCGATTTCCGTCTCGCGGTCGTACACCTGAAGGCTAAGACGGTCCCGCGAGTCTCGCGGCGACGGCTCGGGGGCCGGCGCCGGCGCCGAAACCGGACCGCTATCCCGCTCGGGAATGAACTTGGCTCGTCTCACACCGTTGTAACGCTGCCAGGTGACCTCGGCGGAGCCGCCGCCTACACCGTCCATGCGCACACGTTCCGTTCCCGGCGGCACATCGACAATGGCCCAGTCTTTGGTAGCGCCGTTCCAGGCCTCGCCCATCTTGCCGCGTGAGTCGATCTTGGAGGTGATGTATTCGGCCTCCTCGTCGACGGGCGTGCGTGCGGCCGCGGAATGGGCTCTGCGGCGCGATCCGCTGTGGTAATGACGATCGTCGATGCGAAGGCGGTCGGTGCTCACCACGAGATCTCTTTGGTCTTGGAAGGCGGGGGATCTACGCTCCCTGCTGGGGGATCGGTGGCGGCTGTGCGATCGGTGAATGTCGATGTCGGTTCTGTTGCGGGACGTGGTGATGTCGATATCCAGCTCCCGTTCTTCAGTACGAGTCTTGGGTCTGGGAGCAGGGCGAGGAGGCGGCGGCGGGCTTGGCACGCGGGTGACACCTGAATACATTAGACCTGGGCGGGGCCTTGACTCCTGCCGGTACTGGCTGAACTCACCATGATCGATGTCTCTGTAGTGGGTAATGACTTCTCGTTCAATCGTGGGTCCTCGGATGACCTGGGGCTGGGGAGGTGGCGGCGGCGGCGAGGGTGAGGGAGACGGCGCCCTCTCTCGCTCTCTCTCACGCTCGACGATGCGCACGCCGACGCGGCTGCGTTCTCTGGCCGGGGGCGGTGGAGAGGGCGACCTCTGGCGTTCAACGTATCGAGCGCGGATCAGCTCGGGAGGAGGGCCACGTGACGGGCTGCGAATCTCACGTTCGCGCTCGGAAATGCGCACCCTCGAGCGCTCAAGCTCTTGCTGATGCTGGTGCTGATGCTCATGGACGTGCGGAGGTGTCAAGCTGCGGGCTCTACGAACGACGCGCTCGCGGTAGACAGGGCTCGGAGAGCGTTGGCGAGGGCGTGACAGCTCCCTCGACTCGACTTCTCGGCGGCTCAAAACGAGGGCGCCTGCTTCGGGAGGGCGCTCGTCGCGCAAGAAACGGAGGCGGTCGCCCTCACGCTCGCGCTCGCGCTCCTTCACTCGCACGTCGACGTCATTGAACGCAACGCGGCTTTCAGCGCGCTGGCGGCGGGGACCCTCGTCGTAAAAACGCTCCTCAAAGTCGTTGGACCGGTACGCCATGGTTTCCTGTCTAAACGCAAACGGCTATCGGTGGACGGGAGACGTGCGGCGGGGGAGGGGAGGCGTCCGGGTGTGTTTGTTTGAGAGTTTATCTGAACAGGTGGGATGAATGGCGGGGTAGTAAGCGGGAGTTGCTTTGTGTAGCGCAGGCGATAGCGTGAGCGTTTACGACACTACCTAGTTTTCCAAGACACAGGAATCGTGCGCAAACGGAAGAAGCGACGCTCGAGGAAGAAATAAAAGAGGAACAAAAAGGGGGGTTTGAGCTAGATGTCTCGCGTAGCGCTGCGGAACGAGCGACAAGACGTAGGCAGAGTAGTGGAGGATCTACTTTAATCTGAGGCCGGGCCAGGAGCTGAGCCGGCTTGTGGATGGATTGAGAAGAGGGGGTGGGAGAGAGAAAGAGAGAGAGAGAAGGAGGGGGAGTGAGGGAGTGAATGAGTGAGTGAGTGAGTGGGTGAGTGAGAGGGAAAGAGGGGAGGGAAAGAGAGTCAGAGGAGAAGCAACGTCGTCATACCACAGCAGGATGGGCGGGTAGGCTAGGTATCCGTATGTATGAACGTATGGACGCAAGTATGCAGGTAAAGTTGGTAACGTGGGTATGTAATAAAGACGGCCGACAGGTGATGTAGGGCGCCGCACCAGCAAAGCAGGCTGCGTGCTCCTCTTCTGGGTTCGTGGGGGATGGAGTTTGGTTTGGATGGGTGGAGGGAGGGATGGGATGGCGGGACGGGAGAGCGAGCAAGCGAGACGAAGAAAACGGGAGGGGTTGGCCGGCTCAAAAGCGACTCTACAGCAGTGTGTCTGTCTAGGCAAGGTAGCGAGGGCATGAACCTGTTCTCATCAGCGTGTCGAGTGGTCCCGTCGACTTCTGTCGAGTTCGAGTCCCTCCCAGGCGTGGTGGGCATGCGCCGCGCGGTGAACCGCTGTCACTGAGCAGGGGTGTTCCCGACGGTTTGTCAACCGTGTACCAGTACTATGTAGCTGCGGGAAGCGGGAAGCGGGACGGTAGGGAACCCGTCACGACGGTGAGTCGAGACCGTGAGGAGCGAGCGCAAAGGCAATCAATCAACTTGGGCCGACGTCTGATTCAGGGTTTCTGGAAAGGCGGGATGATGAGATGCACAACGCCCGTCTGCCCTGCTGGATGTGGCGGTAACGGTGCCCTATCGCGGGGTGGGAGATTTTTGGGTGTCAAACCAAATGAGGTATAGCGAGAGAGGGAAAGAAAGAGGTACACGGGAGGAAGCGCAGATGTGGAAACGGGAAAAGACTCCAGAGACCAGCAACCTGGGAACATCAACAGTGCAGCGTAGCGTTGAGCCGGGCCAACGCAAAGGAGAAAAGCAACGACAAGCTATCACAGTTTGGGGGGGGAAGGGGGTGGGAGCAGCAACAACAGAAGCCGACGGGCAAGATTGATGGACTTTGGGCGAAGCGGCGGTAGGCAAAAGGAAAGGCGCCGAGATGCATAGAAACGCGAGCCCAGTGTGCCGTAGTCATCATCCACTTGGATGCATGCTGGAAGCATCCACTTGGGCTCAGTTGGTAGTGATGGTGGGCGCAGGGCTGATGTTGCTCTCGTCAGTCATTGGGCTTTTTCTTGGGTAGTGGCTTGGACGAGAGAGGCAGGCTGGCAGGCTGGCAGGCTGGCAGGCTGGCAGGCTGGCAAATGGGCGCCTGGATTCTCGCCGATTTCTGATGCCCAATGACTGCTGTTGCTCGACATGTGACTTGCAGGCCGGAGGTGCATGAAACCAAGCAGAGCAGGACGAGCGTTCCTTTCTGTTTGGAGAAAGACGATGCTGATTTGTTATTCTGTGGCAGTAGCGGTTGGTCTGCCATAACCTGTACAATCGCTCATGACACAACCGTCGCCTTTGAAAGCGGCTAGCTAATTAGTTGCCTCGCAATGCTACCTCCGAGCTGTTGGCGATGGGGCCTGGTGTCCCTGGCACTAACAGCCGATGCCATGCCTGGCTGGCATGCTAAAGACCTGATTTTAGATCTTATTGTTTCCGCTATTGCTGGAATTCCCGGTGAAACGAGGGACCAAGAAAGGAGGAAGGACATTTGGAAGTGGTTAAGTCGCGTGGAAAGAGCGGGAAGGAGCTAAGACGACGGAAAGGTGGAGCAAGTCACGACTGGCAAGTACCTATGTACCTATGTACCTATCCGGCTTTTCCCCCCATCTCTTGGAGTCACTCCTTCTCTTTCATTCGTACCGTCGCCAGGAGGAGGAGAAGGAGCAGTCGCCAGAGTCTCAAGCAAAGACACACGGAAGGGTTGACAGCTGCCTTCCTTCTGCCTTCTGGCATCTCCGTCCAGCTGCCTCCCCCTCTCTTCCTCATCGCCCCCTTTCGTCTTACTTCCCGTCACATTCACAACGGAAGACTCCAGTCAGTCCATCGCCAGGAAAGACACTGACGCAATCCTGCATCCACCCTGGCCAGTCCAGTCAACACGCTCACCTAGGGCCCTCACTCTGCCTGCTTTCGCGCTTCCCTTCTTACGCCAAGGCAGCCAGCCTCTGGACAGCAACAGAGACGCTGCGGGAACCGCTGCTGAGCCCGAGAGCGCCTTTGCAGTAATCCACTCTACACACTCGATACCCAACCGCCACTTAACTTGCGCTGCCCACTCTCCCACCCAGCTACTGCAATCCCGACAACTGCCGGGCTCGGTCCCTGGATTGAACTCTCGCCCTTGTTCCTCGCCATTTTTCCTTGTTCGACCCGACGCCTTTTCCACCATCCCCCTCCTACTGCCTTGTTTGCTTATCGCTTCTCCGTCTCTGTGGATAGATCATGTTCTGACGCTCAACAATCGCGGCCCGTCCAACGACATCCCTCGGTGGAACAAGCTCTTCGTCGTCAAATGTTTGCTGCCAAGTCCCCACACTTAGGCTTCGGTTCTTCCCGACTAGACCGGGATATCGCTGCTCCCGCCTCGGCCTGATCGTCAGGACCGACACAGCAGTCGCGAGCCTGGCCCGATGACAGCTTCGTTCCGTCCGCTCATCAGATGCCCATCCCGTAAAAACGACGAGGTCATGCTCTAGCTTCTGATTCGCCTAACTACCCGTGCAGGTTTACCTTTTCCTCAGCACGTTGACTGCGAGATGGGGTGGTGCTAGGAACGCCATCCCTGATTGGGCGGTCCCGATGCCCTGGAGGACCCTAAGGGGAGACAAATGTGCCGTCATCCAGCCCGTTCACGAGCTGCTCCGTCTTCTGGGTAGCTGCCTCCCATAACACCATCACGAGGCACAGCCTGACCCAGCTCTCCCAACAAGCTTAGTCATGTATACTCAAGAGGCAACGCCAGCATTGCTATGAGCAGTTCATCGGCGGCTAGACTCTCGATCCGGACCAGACTCCGGTGTACTGACTGCTGTTGTTAACCGAGTACACTCGGTTATGGGGCTCGTGCATAGAGCCGCCAACTCGAGACGGGAGTCCCTGGAGCTTCCGAGGCCTGGCAGCCTACTGATGGCAGAGGATATATATCTACATCACTCAAAATGGCAAGCCTGCTGATGGCCGCAAAAGGCGCTGCATTATCGTCTCTAGTCGTCAAGGTCATTAGTCACTACCCGTGCCTGGCTCACGGCCTCATCTCTTCCCGCCTTGCAGCTCTTGTGCTTCCTGAGCCTGAGCCTCTCTCCACCCCCCGATACTCCTCCTGGCCCCGTTCTGCCCTGTCGCGTCCATTTCTCTCCAGTGCCCTTCACCCACAAGCTCGTACCTTTCGCCTGCATTCGCCAGCTCTTGTGGCGCTGTTGTGTCCACCGCGTCCGCTTCAACCAACTCTGTCCCGTGCTTTTCCGTTGGCGACTCCGGGCCCCACGTCAGGTTGCCGAAGGGAGCCATCTGGGCCATGGCTTCCGCTTCTTTGAGACGGGCCGCCTCAGCTACCGCCTCTTGCTGTCGTCTTCTTCTCCTGAGGAATAAGATCCCAACGCCGGCTAGGGCGATCACGCCCAACGAAACGCCGATGCCGATCCCGGTCTTGGCTCCGGTTGACAACACTACCGGCTTCCCTGTTGCGGTCGTTGAAGTTGTCAGTGGCGCGGTCTCGTTAGGCCCTTCATCGAGCGGCTTGGTCGCATTGAAGCTGGGCACCCTCGTTGCCTGCGCCCACAAGCCATTGCTACCGTGGTATAACTGTACCAAACTGCCGTTTGATCGATACCATATCCATGCCTCGTTTGTTTCAACGTTGTTCGCTGTCGCAAAGGGTCCACCGGCAACATCAGCCACGGGCCAGATCCCTGAATTCTGGTCCGGCATCGACTTCCACTGCCAGTTGATATTCGACACCTGGTGCAGCTTGGCATCGGTTCCCAGGTAAAAGATGCTGCGCACATATGACTGGTCAACCATTGCGCCTAGGCTAGTAAAGTTATTCGAGAATGCGGGCAGGGTGAAGTTTGGCTTGAAGGACGAATCGAGGATGATATCGGACGCGTTGGTACTGGCATTTACTCCGTCGCCGACCAGGGGGCGGGGTAGTGTGGCTTCGCAACGGTCAGCATTTTCACGGCGGGTGCTACTTTCAGGGCCAACAAACCTAGACGCCACGTCTCGTCTTTAAAGAGTCTCGAGACTTCGAGGTTTTCCGCATCTTTGGGGAAGATGACCGATATGTTCATCTGGCCAGAGTGTGTCGACGCCAGTGCCATTCCGCCAACCGGGTCCTGCGAGATGGTCCCCTGGAGTTGCCACTCGCCAATTGTCGTCGTGTACGACATGACATTGACGGTCTTGGCCTCGTCGTGGAAGAACAGGCGGTACCCGTCCTTGGAGCTCAGCAGCTCGACCGCAAGCCCCGTCTCGTTGTGTATGGACTCGACGCCGGCCGTTTTGGAGATGATGTACTCGCCTGAGGTGTTGTAATGGCCCGTCTGAAAATCGCAAACGAAGTAACCGTTAACCAGAGCGCCATCTTCGGCCTGGTAAAAGACGGAGGCCTGACAGGAGACGTCAGTCACTACACGACATGGCCACTCAATACTGCTGGACCTACCATTGTCGTATGCTCGCCCACATCGTACCATCCTGCGGCGGCGATGGACGTGCCGATTCGAGGTTTGTTCTGGAGGCTGAATGCGTTGAGGCCATCGACGGGCAGAATGGGCGTGGAGTTGCTGTTGCAAGCACTGTACACAATTTCGCCCGTTTCCGGATCTTGCATCGCCAGATGAGGGCTCAGCTCCGTCCACCAAGCCGTGATACAAGATGCCGGAGGGGACAGGAGGATGATCATCCCCAGTAAATAGGTGAGGAATCTCGCCATCATCGGAGACGGCATCGCGGATTATATGGGGCGGTGAACGACAGGAAGGGCCAGCAGTGTTGCGCGAGCGCTCGGTCTAGTTATGAAGTCAAGCGCGACTCGACCTCACAGGAGGGAATCGGGGGTCGGGATGCAGGCCAGGACCTAAAAGTCGTGCAAAGTGTCGACTCAAGCAGAAAAGCGAGACGTCGAAGAGAACACTACGCCAGGCTCGGGGTCGCTGGGTTTATCAGCGCTCGATCCATTCAGCCTCCGGCGGGGTGTCATGCAACCACGCCTCCCTGGTCCCGGACACCAAGGTCTTGTTGCACTCAAGTCGCATAACTATTGTCGGCTAACCCCGGAGAGGCCAGGAGGCGAGTTGACTGCATCTTCGTGGGTCTCTCCGTTGGTTCAGAGACAGACAGAGCCGTTCAGCCCGGTTCGATATCACCCATGTTGCTGACACAGCAACGGCCCTGAAAGTCGAGTGGGTGTGATTCGGAGGTTGTCATCGAGGTCGGGACAGTCATTGGGCAAGCAAACAAGACTTGTGAAGAAGGTAGTGACAAATAAGGCCGTTCCGCGATCAAGGATGTCGAGCAGAGCTGCCGGCCGCGCCCAGAACGTGATAGCGCATGCATGGGTATGCTGTCCAGGACTGCGGTTGTGGCGTTCCTGGTAGGGCTTGGGGTGCTTGTCCGGATGAGCCCACGGGTTGTCGACGCTCGTATGCTGCATCCAAGAAACGTCGAGACATCTGGGGGCCGTATGCGGCTGGACCCGAACCGGCTGGCATTAGGGCCCTGACGGCTCTTCCATGAGCTCTCACGATTCGAGTCGACATCACCACTGTCGGTACGCCGTTTCCAAACGCGCCTAGCCCTGATCTTCCACGAATTCAACGGTCTTTGGAGTTTGAGGAGACACCCAACCTCCTCACGATCCACGGACATGGGGTCAAGGATATCCACAGGGTCAAGGGCCAGAATGGCCCTTTTTCCCTCTTTTTTTTTCGATATTTCTCGCTTTTGCTTTCCTCGTTGGAACAACTCCAGGCCTGCGCTGCAACCACAACCCGCAACCCTCACACTCCAGGGTAGGGGTGTCCCCCATTAAACCGGGGCATCAAATGCATATCTCAGCTGGTGCTTACTGAGCGCCCCTGCCCTACACCGGGCAAGGGTTCGCCGGGGCTCATCCAAGGTGGGGGCTCTCTTGACCAGACCGATGATGTCGGACCAGTCAGTTAGCTGGTCCTTTGGTAAAGAAGTTTGGGGGCCGATGGAAGATCTCATTCCATTAAAGGATCAGCCGTCTCCAGCCTCGAGACGATTCGAGCCGTACAGAAAATAGATGCTCAAGATCCTTTCGGATGTTGCCCATACGAGCAGCAAACGAGCCCAGCCGTATGATTGAGTAATCGACGGCCCCCAATCCTCGATCCTTCAGCCGCGTCGTGTCTGCACCCCTCCTCCATTCCCAAGCGGTTCAGCAAACGTTTCCTGCTTTCGGGGTTGCCCTCCTCAGCCCGCCCGGTGACCAAACCCCCAAAGGAGAATCTAGCTGTACTTTCCGGTCGGAGGCCCCGTCAGCCGCATATTGCTAGGTGTGTTGGGGGGCCGCCGAGCTCTCAGCGAAGTCGTCGCGCACGCTTCTTCTTACACCGGGACGACGCAGCATTCGGAGCCAAGCTGCTAACAAGATAAGGTGGCCCGTCGACCGCCTGCTTGGCAACCACTCAGGACTTTTGTCGCCGGGACATGGCTGTCTGCAAGCAGCCACTTTCAGGCATGCTGAAGTCGGTTGGGACATGGGACGGGAAAGATAGGCAACTACCACGATGACCAGGTTTCCCAATTCCACCAATCCGTTCGATCGGAGAGGGGACCAGGGGACTGGCCTCCTACAAGGTTCCCAGGAACCGGGGTTTGATGTTTTTCATCGAAGCCCGTGGGGGGAAAGGAAGGGAGCTGCCCCCCCCCCCCCCCCCCCCCCCCCGGCACTCATCCCATCCGTCGACCTGTTGACAACATGTGTAGAATAATGTCGTCTGAACTGCTGTGGTTGTGATCACGCAACATACCTACCTACCTACCTTCTTTGGCGTTGACGGAAACTGACCGTCGCGTGTAGAATTTTAGAGTGGCCCGTTGTGGTGGGCTGGACCGCGTCCCAAGGGGCGGAGATGTCGTCCCGGAAAGGATTGGTCTTGACGTTGGGGCAAGGTTGTGAGGCTTGTGGGACCAGGACAGCCCTGGCCGCACCTTCAATGACATGTCCACCGCGCAATGCCCGAGATGGAGGTTAGTGTTCGAAGAGAAGAAACGGGCAGTTAAAGCCATCGGCCTGCGGCGAGTCGCTCGCGCGCGTCGTCTGACAGAAAATATGTATTCGTTGATCAAGTTCCCTAGGTAATCAAAGCCAAACCCCGACGCGCCCGTTTCCCCTCGGCTGAATCAAGTAGCACCCTGTTCCTCCCTCGCGGCTCTTTTTTTATGTATCCCTCCCGTATTAGAATCTAACTCGCTCACTCCCTGTGTGTCTGCGTCTATCTCAGTCATCAAGACCTCTCTTGACGTCCTTGGCCTTCAATCCGGTGAGGCTCTGCTCGGGCTTGTGGTGGGCGGGCCTGCCCGATAGCATGTTGACCACGTCACCCATATGCGCCCAGTGAACGTTCTTGGGCCGACGGTTCTTCCAGTCCGTCTCGTGGTCCTCGAGGTCCAGGATGGGGGTGAAGGTGACCTGGGCACCCTTGATACCAATGACGGAGGCGCTCATGGGGTCCCTCTTGCACCTGTTATGCGACTTGGGCCGGAACTCCTCGAGGTGCTGCATGCACTTGATGGCCAGCCTGACGGCGCGACACCTGTCCATGGGCGAGGGAACGCCACCCTGCTGAACGTGACCCGGGATACTGTCGCGGGATTCGAACCGGCCGCGCGCCTCCTTGCGGATGATGTCCGCAATGAGCTTGGCGTTGAAGACGTCGTCGGCCTTCTCGTTGATGAGAATCAGGCGACCGGACGAGGACTGGCCCTTGTCCTTGGCGAAGACCTCGCGAAGATGGCGGACATCGGCAGCCAGCATCTCGAGGTCCATACCCTCCTCTGGCGTGTAGACAGCGCTCGCGCCGACGCTGAGACCGGCCAGGGTCGCGACGTAACCGGACTTTCCACCCTGGGTCTCGACGACGAACACACGACGACGGGTGGCCGAGGCCGACTGCTTGATCTTGTCGCAGTACTGGACGAGCTCATTCAAGCACGTGTCGGAGCCAAGCGAGTACTCTGACCCGGGAACGTTGTTGGAAATCGTGGCCGGCAAGAGAACCATGGGGATGCACAGCGAGGGGTACAGCTCTCTCGCTTTGCGCAGCTGCGAAACGGCGTGGTATGCTTCGAAGCCACCAACCAGGAACAGACCGTCGAACTCGTACTTCTCGATGAGGTTGGCGATGAGCTCCATGCCGGACTCGGAGGGAAGCTCTCGGTTGGTGCCAATCTCGGATCCTCCCTTGCTGGCCCAGCTGTCAACCTCCAGCCAGTCGAAAGGTCGCACCGCACCGACGGGCTTATCGCCATGGTGTCTGGCGAAACCGGCAAAGCCGTTGTGGATGGCGATGGGCTCATGACCGCGCGAGAGACAGTAGGCGATACCCGCCCGCACAGCGGCGTTCATGCCACCAGCGGGGGCGCCGACGTTGATGAAGCCAATCTTCATCCTCTGCCAATGTGTTAGCTTTCGGTGCTCACTCCCGCACGATGGAGTTGTGGGCTACGAACCTCCTTTTCAGGCAGATGATGGTCGTCCACCCTGACGTTCGTGGTCATCATGTAAGAGCTGAACATTTCTGCGAACTCTGTGTCACGGAGGGACATTGCCTTTTCAAAGTTCTTCTCGTCTACGGCCTTTGCGACCTCCTTGGTGTCTTTGACGGCTTGCATGAGCGGCTTGCGGCAGATCTGGTTCTCGGTGATGGCGATGAAGCAGGTTTCGGTTTCAGGGGTAGCTTCGAGGACTGCCTTGACGGCCTCGACGCCCTGCAGCGTGGCCAGCATTCTGTCGTAAGCCACCGCGGTGCCACCTCGCTGAACATGACCAAGAGTTGTGATGCGGGTATCCAGAGCAAGTCCATTCTTGTCGGCGAGCAGGTCCTTGACCATTTCGGAGCTGATCTTCTTACCATTGCTGTCATGGGCACCCTCGGCGATGATTACGATGGTCTTGCGCTTTCCAAAGCTTCGGTGCTAGAGGGACTTTTGTCAGCTTCGTTTGACCAGCAGCGCGCCGTTTGGTATCGCGTCCTTACCCTCTTGACGATATTACACATTTCTTGCTCCCAGTTCTCCTCCCTAGGCTTCTCGGGAATGAAGATGAAGTCGGCACCCGTCGCAACGCCGGCCATGAGGGCCAGCCAGCCGCAATGGCGCCCCATGACCTCGATGACGAAGGCCCTTGAGTGGGAAGAGGCGGTGGCCTCGATGTAGTCGACCATCTCGCAGATGCGCTCGAGAGCCGAGTAACATCCAATGGTGGCATCAGTGCCAGACATGTCATTGTCAATGGAGCCGACCAAACCGACAATGTTGAGGTGCCTGTAGGGGTCGACCTGAGCCTTCTTGAGCTGACCGGAGGAAACGAGCTCGTCGATTAGAGAAGGCCACTCGGCGCGGAACTTGTCGGCACCAGTCAAGGAACCGTCACCACCGCAGATGATGAGGGCGTCGATGCCGTGGAGGATCATGTTCTTGGCGGCGGTCAACCGGCCGGGGCGTTCGTAAAAGGCCATGCAGCGGCGGGTTCCGATCAGAGTACCGCCCTGTCCAAGGTAGTTGCGCACATCTCCCCAAGATGCCTTGCGGATCTGGTCGCCGCCCACTACCAAGCCCTCGTACCCGTCGTAGATGCAGTAGGGTTCGCATCCCATGTGGAGGGCGGTTCGGACTACAGCGCGCACTACGCCGTTCATGCCTGGGGAGTCACCTCCCGAGGTCATGACGGCGATCTTCTTCTTAGTAGCCGTGGGAGCCATGTTTACGGCGTAGGACGATGGTGGCAGTGGTTGTATTGGCGGGTTGTCGGAGTCCCGGAGTCAATGGGGGAGGAAGGGAGACGGGGGGCGGCCCTTCAAACGGGTGGGAGGGTCAGTCGGCGTGGCGCGGCGACGTTGGTAGAAGGGAGAGGGAGGGGGAGGGGGGTATTCAGCGAAGATGGTCGTAATATGTTCAAGGGATAATCGTACGAGTAGATCGGCCGTGCGCGCGTAATCAGAGGGTATAGGCGAAGAGGAAGGGAAAGGAGGAGGAAGAGGGCAAGATCATGAAGTTCCAGTTAAGACGAGGCAGACGCCGCCAAGTGCTTGGGAGCTGCGGAGTGTGGTTAGAAGCTTGGACTTGGACTTGGACTAGGACTGGGAAGATGTCGAAGGGGGGGAAGCTGCGAGACACACCTGGCCGGGCTTGGGGTTGTTTGGCGTTTGGCGTTTGGAGGGCAAAGGTACGAGAGGGGCACACGCCGCAGAAAAAAATACCGTCCCAGATAATTATAGCGCGGTTTGTTTTTATTATTATTATGGCGGGGGACCAGTTGCTGAAGGTTGTGGTGGTGCTGGTGCTGGTGCCACTTTCGAGCCCGACACCTCGAAAAAATAGCAAGTAGATAATAGAACAGGAAAAGGGCACCTCACCCACCACACCACCCGCCAGACCCCTCCTCTCAACAGAGTGTGACGTGGGTTGAGCCAGCGAGGGAGGAGCTCTTATCGCTTATCGTGGCGCGGGGGAGCTCCGGCCAAGCCCAGCAGCAGAGCCAGAAGGGCCGTAAAAGGCCGCAGCGTCGTGCGTCACATAGCAGGGCCCCGGCTTCGCAGGGAGGGGGAGAGCCTATTAAAGCCATTCGCGTTGCTGAATCAGGTTCGATGCGACGCTCTGACTGGCCAGCCCGCTCAAGGTGTCAGTGGACTGACGGGTTGGCTGTTGTGATTGTCTTCAGCTGGTTTTGCCTGTGATGTGTTGCAGAAGGATCTCCAACCAAGCCCGACAAGACCAGCCCGTCCCGGTAATTTTTTTTGGAGTACTGCATCACTCACAGCGCACTTGTGATTCCGTGAGGAGGAGGAGGAGGAGGACGAGGAGGAGGAGGCCCCGGGGGAGGGTCTGCTGAATTAATCGCTCATTTGCTGCTTGGATAAGACAAAACATTGTAGGCGCACCGAAATGCTCCCCAATGTGTCAAGCCATTTCGAGTCACACCCATTGGTGAGGGAAATATCAGATTACCTAGCGACCGGCAATCGGAGAAACGGCGAGGGATAGAAAAAAACACACACAGAAAAACGGGCAGTCGATGTCTCCGGCCACCGGTGAGGGGTTTAAACACCAATGACAAACAACAAGGTTCCAAGTCCATGTCCATCGGCCTCTTCCATCTCGGGCTTATTCTGGGCTGCTTCCACCCAAATCCACTCCAATTGCCAGGTCCAGACTTGCGCCAACCTTGAAATGCCCCTCCATCAAGCTCCATTGCGGGGCGGGCTGGTAGGCCGCCGGTGAGGTGCGGTGCGGTGCGGTGCGGTGCCCGGACTTCGCTTCGTCAAGGCAAGAGAGGCCTGTATGGCATGGCGACATGGATTTGTTTTCGAGGAGGCTCCGCGACGCGTCTGTCTTTCACGAACCCGTCTGTCATTAACGACCTAATGTTCGTGTTGCCTTCACAACCGACTACAACCCAACCACGAAGAGCTTCAAACAAAGGCGTGTTCCTTACCCAGTCAAGCGCATCACCTCCTTCAACCAGCTGTTCTCCCGGCCGAGAGGCTGGCGTTTGCGGCCACCCGAAATCACCTACAATTGTTTCCACCTCCAACGAACAAGCTGAGGTAGGGTGACTCCAGCCTCTCGCAGGGATGCAGGGATGTCCCTCCGAAGTGACGGCGACGGCAGACGGTCCTCAATCTCGAATTCACATCACGAGTCGTTAGACATGTCTTTTTTTCTTCTTCTTCGATTTTTCAAAGTGATGCAAACAGAAATCGCGATATCAGATAGGTGATTGATTTAACATTTCGGCCTCTTGTTTGCGGTTGCGCCGACACATCGCATGTACCGCCGGCGCCGGTATTACCGTTGGGGGGTCATCAATGAGTTGATCGAGATCTGGCTGATGACTTGTCCAACACCATGCGATGCGGGATGCTGTCTGGTGTTGCCCATGAACTACTTATCGGAATCATGACCTGATTTCCCCCTCGCGATGTTGATCGTGGAAGCTCTTCGGTGAGCCTCGGTGAACACCGATCGTGACCGAGAAGATGACCTCGGTGATTGGCTCCCTGCCCGGTGGATCTTTGGCTGTAACGGTCACTGCAACCAATCCGTAGCTCTTGCTTTCATTCACCTCCAGCCTCGCCCGCCAGCCTTACTACTTGTCACTTTTTCACGATACAACCCCCCGAACATGCTACCGCTTTACGCACTCCAATCCTGACCCCCCGACCGTCGCATAATCATTCGAGTCGGCACGTGGTAATCGCACGGCCGAAAGATTGCCCATAATGGCGTCGGGCAGCTCGATGCCCTTCTCCTCCCTCCACCCGATCCCAACGGGCAGTCGCAAACCCAAGAGCCTCGGCGAGTTCATTGCCCGCGTACAGTCGGACCGCGGTTTCCGAAACGTTACCGAGGAGAGTCTCAAGGAGGAGCTCGAGAACAAGCAGAATGATGCGGCAGAGGTGAAGGAGGAAGATACGGCCATGGCCGAGGGAATCGACGACAGCGAGGAGCCTCCAGATGCTGGCGCGGCGCGAATGGAGGTGCTGAGGAATATCGAGTCGGTCTGCCGGTCAATTTGTCCCACGAAGCAAATACTGACAATGCCATCATAGTGTCGCGCAAAACGCCGCTCTCATGACCCTCGACTTTGTCTCATTGCTGCTCTCGAAAGAAAGCCCCGCCCAAGCTGGCGTCACCCTCTCCCAAGCATTGCGTGAATGGACCGGCATAGGCACCCTCGGGATTGCGAAGCGCGAAGACAACGAGGAACAGAAACAAAGAGACGCCGAGCGCGCCAAGGATAATCGCGACGTGTCTCTGGGCTGGGCACTGCTCGACATCGAAACAACGAAGGAGTCGGCGGACAAGGCGGCGAGCCATCTGAGCAAAGAAGTGGAACGCGAAGCGAAGTACTGGAACGAGGTGCTAGCAGTGCATCAGGCCGGATGGTCTATGTGCAGGCTGCCGGCGGAACGACATACTCTCGGGGTGAGATTTGGGTTCTCAGAAGGTAGGTGCCCCCCCTACATTCGTTTTTTCAAGATGAACGGCATTGCTGACCCTCACAGCTTCGCCCGAGTTCAGGAACAGCAGTCTTGCGCCCCTGCGACGCGGCGACGACGGCACAGCATTGTTGCAGCATGGCAGAGTCGGTGCCGGTTCTCAACGTCTCTCCATCACCGTGAGCAGATCCGGTGAGACAACCGGCCGTCTAGCCATCGGATCTTCAGTACCGGACTCGGCCCTCCTGCCGGACCGAGTCCTCGAAGCCCGAAACACCATCTTCGCGCAAGAGCTCTGGCACGAGCTGCATCGCGAAGCGCATTCGCTGGCCTCTTACGGAGTGCGCGCGAACAACGACTCCATCAATTTCAACCCTACCTCCGGCCCAAGCCTGACACTCGAGCTCGAGTCGCTCGAGGATAATGTTGCCGTTACGAGCACGTCCGACGACAATGTACTTGCGGAAGCGACACATCTTGGCCTCCACATTCTCCTCAGCCATGCCCATCGTCTGAATGAGCTTCAGCGCTTACGGCCGACGCCTCCCCATCAGCGACGCAACCAGGCCCAGAACCAGTACCACCTACTGAGACCCATCATCGCCAAGATCCTATATGACCGCTCCGTCGAGCAGGTCACCAGCTTCGCCGGTGACATCACCCGCATCTTACGACGCGCCGGCGTCCAAGCCGCCGCCTTCACCCTGAACACTCCGCCGTGCCCGACCGCCGACCTGAAGAACACCTCGGGCGGTGCTTCCAACCGCCCTAACGCCTCGCAGGCGCTCACCAACATGCTCACATCACCAGCGGACTTCCAAGTCGAGCTGACCCTCACCCCGACATCCCGTCTCCAGATCCGCGGCCGCACATTCCTCCTGCCCCTGACGACAACACAGTTCCAGCTCCAACTCCTCCCCAGCCTCGCCGAGCCCCCGAACCCCGAACCCGCACCGAGCACCCTCCAGGTCTCCTATCCCCCCTCGCGCGACCCGTACCCCGACTTCTCATCGGTACAGCTGTATGTTGCCAATGCTGCATCCCACGCCCTGGCCGACTTCGCCATGTCTTTCATCCCTCCCCCCTCCTCCGAGCCCTCGGACCCTGCCCTCGCCGAGTGGACCAAGTCCGTTCGGGGCACCGCCATCCGCGACATCGACACGGAGACGCGCGAGGTCCGCTTCGACATCCTCGGCAACGGACCCCAGGGCCGCCCGACGCTCCAGATCGGCGCCGCCTGGCGCGCCGGGGACAAGCCTCTCATCAAGCGCTGGGCCTGGCCGGCCGTCGGCGAGGACGCCGGAAAATCGGCTACACAGCCGCACATTGGCGACATTGTCGCGGCAGTTGTCCAGTCTAGGGAGATCTAGGAGATCCAGGAGACCATGCAACGACGGGAATACGCAGACAAGTCATGGACGTAGACGTCGTTTTCCCTGTCTATTCTATACCAGCCTCATTTAGCTCCCAAAACACACACGCACACACACACGCGCGCGCACGCCTCCGAGGACGGGTGTACCAACTCATACCAAGGGAGAAACTTTCCTACGACACTGGGGAAGGAGACGTTTCTTTGCAGTAAGCCGAGGAAAGCACGCCGAAACGACGTTCACTCAGTGCCACCGATATGTAAGCGGCGTTGATACGTAGTGGCATTAGACTGCAGAGGCCCTCTTGATGGCGACGACCACCAAGTGCAGGCGCTGTTGCCTTCTTACAAACACATGCAGCTGGAGCCGATCGGATGGTTCTTGGGAAACCACCACACTACATCAGGCGGTCCGAGGTAGTGATTACAAAGTTCATTCGGCAACGCCCGCCCCATGCATGTCACAAGGAATGCTTTGGAAGATCGAGAGAAGGCGAAAATTCCGATTGACGCAAGTTTTTGTGCTCTCTGCTCATCCCATGCCCAAGTTCCACCTGATGTCTTGTGACGGTCGTCGTGATGTTGACCCAACTAGCGCCCCCCCCCTAATGCGACAAGAACCGTCGAAGAGAGAAGTAAATAGCATTAAGGGAGACCAGACTGAAGCTAGCTCCTTGTGTTATATTCATCATCAAGTGGTATCAGATGCGTTCTTGTAATGGTCGCGATGACCCAACCCCGTCCAATCAATTGGGCAGTCAGCACGTAGGTAGACCTAGAAAACAGAAACCACACTGTCGGCAGACCGACGGGTCTGCTCCCCTCAGTCAGTGCGAAGAAAAAAGCAAAAAGAGATTATCAGGATTGATGGTGGTATGTTCCGAAACCGAGAATCGAACTCGGGGCTATGCCTAACCTCTTATGGAGATGAGAGGGCATCATGTTGGCCACTACACCATATCGGATGTGATTGATGGCTCTCCGTCAGTCTTAGCTATACATGTAGGGATTTTCAACGGGTGTTAGTGGGGATGTGGGGCTGCGATCAAATTCATGTTACCTTCCTCAGCATTGTTTGGCTTCCCCTTGCAATCTCCAACAGGCGGATCACACGTCTGTCAAGTACTAGGATACAAGTAAACGCGTTTCTTTCCTATGAGCAAGTTGAATGGTATTGATATCTATCGGCTCTCGCGGCTACAGACCGATGAAATTTCTGTGAGCAAATCTCGCATGCCGCTACGACTGCGCTGTCATCCTGACCCTGACCATGAACCTTGGACGCCACCATGAACCAAGTTTTGATCCCAAAAGAAAAAAAGAAGACGAAAGATACGGAGACATGCGGGAGAGTACAGAACCGAGATGCCCTGTAACATCCCCCCTCGGTGCGGCTGTGAAGCGCGTCTCGTGTATCGTGTTTTCGCTTCCCACCGCTCCCTATGTAGCCCATCTGGTGATGCAGCCGAATGTGAGAAAGAAAAAAAAGCCAGTTGTAATACCTCCCCTGACACCTCCCCATAAAACAAGACCCCTCCCGATTCCTTAAGACCAAGTAAATCTGACGCCAAGAGGCCAGAAATTTGCCTTCCTGGCCAAGTAGGCCCCAGATTGTCGTAAATCGTGGCGTTTTTGGTGAACAAAACCCTTGCGGGTACCCAAAACCGAATGAAAGGTGGCTGACATGTCGCTCAGAGGTTGAACAAGAACCGGAGTTCCGTCATGCTGAGACCGGCCAGTTTGGCGCCCTCCCGCTCGTCCAAAGCGGCATCGACCGTCGCCCTCTTCTTCTCCTGAAGCTGGATGATACGATCCTCCACCGTCTCTTGCGTCAGGATGCGATACACCTTCACCGGCCTCTGTTGGCCGATGCGGTGTGCTCGATCCACTGCCTGCATCTCAATGTAAGGATTCCAGAAAGGGTCCATGATGATGACTCGCGAAGCCGAGACAAGATTGAGACCGGCATTTCCGGCGCGCAGAGAAACCATCATGACCTTCATGCTCGGGTCCGTTGAGAAGGTGAAGGCTGTGTCGTCCCGCTGTGCCATGCTCATCTCACCCGTGTAGCGACAGTGCTTGATGTTAAGACCCTCCTTCTTGATTGCAACCTGCAGAAGATCCAGAAGCATTGTCCATTGGGAGAAAATGATGGTCTTCTCGCCAGTCTCCTGGATTGTTCGGAGGAGCTCCACACAAGCTCTGGTCTTGGACGAGGTGAGCCAGTGGTGGCTCAAGTACTTAGTGTAGTCTCTCCATGCAGCGGCGTTCTTCTTGGCGTCCTTGCGAAGGGACTGTAACATGGATCCCTTGATCTTCTTGAGCCTCTTCTTGACCTCCTTGCTCGGGGAGATGACCGCCTTCTGCTTTCCCTTGCTCCTTTGCTTCTTTTTCTTCTTCTTGGGTGTCTCGGGCTTTGGCGCCGGAGAGGCGGACGACCCGTCTTCACCGTCACTAATATCAGCGTAGATGTCGGGAACGACAAAGTTCTTGAGATTGCCTCTCTTATCGACATCATCCGCATCGGATTCTTCGTCGCCCTCCTCATCGTCGTCATCGTCGCTGCTCCAGACGGATCCATCCGACTCTTCATCCTCCGAGCTGCCGCTGGCCTCTTCCGGCATGTGGACCTTTTTGAAGGCCGCATAGGTAATGGTGTTTGCCGGGTTCAGCGGGCCCCTGCAGACGGCGCACTTGACCTGGCCTTCGTCCTCACCATTCCTAAGGTTTTCACGTTTGGCGTTGTCGACGTGCTGCTTGAGACACCCGGCGCAGAGCTCATGGCCACAAGGAAGTGGGATGGTCGGGTCGGGCATCATGTCGTAGCAGATAGGGCACTCAAAGCCTTCGTTGATAGCGTCGGCATTCTCGAGGGCGCGGGATTTCTCGGTGAGCCGCTGGACAACAGTCAAGGAAAGGGACTTGACGCGCTCGAGCATGTTGTCGTCCACTTCAGGGACCGCATCGTCGGCCTCCAGCAACAGGTGCGGATGGCAACAAGTCTGGCGGAGGCGGAGCAGCAGCACCAAGACATGAGAGTAATGCTTGCCGAGAGTGCCTTTTCGAAGGTACTTGTTGATCTGAACCTGCGACTTGGTCTCGAGATCCGTATAGAACTTGCGCTCGTCCTCGTCCAGTTCTGCGTAAACCACCTCCTCGGTCTTCTCGGGAAGCTGCAGGATGGGCTTTCCATCAATCTGAGAGGATTTCGTGCGACGCAGAAGTGTCGCTTTGAGGAGGACCTGCAGGTTTCTCATTGCCTGCGCTTTGGGGTCACCTCTCTTGCCAAAGAGCACACCAAAGGCCCCGCGAAACTTGGCCCAGTCGTTGTAAGGCTTGATTCTCAGGAATCGGTAAAGCGAGTACAGCTCGTCAACACCATTCATCATCGGAGTCCCAGACAGACACCAGCGGTACTGGCTCATCAGATCAGCGACTGCCAAAGCCGCCTGTGCCTTGTGGTTCTTGATCCATTGGCTCTCGTCGAGAACCACACGGTAGAACATTGAGTAGTCCGGGTGGAACAGAGAAACGGAGTTGGCCAGGTGCGGGTCAGTCTTGGAGAACATTTCTCGCGTGCCGAGATTCTTCTTGTAGATCGCCAACTTCTTTCGGTCAGAAACGAGTGTTCCGTACGTTGTCAAGACGACGTCGTACTTCATCAACTCTTGAGCCTTGATCTTCTGTGTGTTGTGGTAAATGTACACCGACAGGGCGTGGTCTGTCTTGAGCTTCTTCTTGATCTCATTCTCCCACTGCCGAATAAGAGATAGAGGGGCCACAATCAGAGTCGTCTGGGAAGCCGGTTAGCATGTGACTATGAATTGTTGGGATATGTAAACCCACCTTGCGCGTGAGCGTCGGTGACTTATTTGACACCATCAAGGCCAGGACGGAAATCGTCTTTCCCAGACCCATGTCGTCGGCCAGGATGCCCCCCTTGTTGGTACCTTGCTCCTGGCGCTTCATCCAGGTCAAGGCCACTCTCTGATGAGCATAGAGGGGATACCTCATGGCCTCGGGCGTTCCATCTCGGTCCTCCTCCGGAATTTCCACTCCTGCGTGTACATTGCGCAAAAGTGCCTCGACTTCTTCTCTCGATCTGCGAGGGTCGTCGTTAATGTCCTGCATGATGGAAACCACACGAGCATCCAGGGGGTTTCCGGATTCGTCCGTGAGGTCCATGAAGTTGAGGTTGTTGGTCCTGTTGATCACATCGGCGGTGCTGCGGCCAGATCCGTTGACGATGTTGTAAGGGTTGGAGTTGTACATATGGGTAGCCGGCATGAACGATGTGAAAAGGGTTTCGTCGTCGACGAAGGAGCCAGGCATCCGCGGGATGATGTCTGCGCCTGGAGTCGAAGCCATGCTCGAAGAAGAGCTTGATTGGCCTTGTGGGTTGCCAAAGTCCCAGCTGGATGGGCTATTGAAGAATGAGGACCTAGAGGCGCCGTTGGTGGCAGGCTGGGGCGCGAAAGAGGTAGATCTGGAGGCGTAAGGCATGGGTCGGCGCGCCATCATCGCAGCTCTACTGCCCTGTGCCATCGCCTCGCGCTGCCGCGAGCGTGAGATCGACGTGTTGATCTCGTCATCGTCCCTGAAGTGACTGTTAGTCTTCACAAAATCGACAACAACCATATGGTGCTCGATGGTCCAGCATTCCAAGTTGTGATTATCCATGCGAAGACGGCACTCACCCAGTAAGATCAATGATATCAGACAACACATCGTTGGTGCGCTGAGATTTGCTTCGGCCAGGACTGGACTGACCGAAAGACTCGGAAGCATTTCCGAAAGACCTCTTGTTGTTAGTGGATGGCGACATTCCGGCTTGCCCAAAGGCCGGAGCTCCTCTGGAGCCGTTCGTGAAGGCGGACGATCCAGAATAGCCCGGGGCCGCGTCGCCCATGTTGCTGGACATGGTCGGGTTTCCTTGCGATAAACCCGAGCCGTGAGAGCCTGCTGATGTTCTGTACGGAACCGCAGCTGGGAAGAATTAGTTCCAAATCATGCGTGAGATAGATTTCGTAGCCTGGTGGATCGAAAAAGCAGATCAAGAAGACACCCAGAAGCAACAGGCGCAGAACGGCTTGCAAGTGATATGGGTACAGTGAGATATTGCTCGGGCAGCGACGCAACCGTGATAGATGGGGTGGATGAGAAGATGTGAGTGAGGTCGGGATGAGTACGAGAGACGAAGGAACAAGACAGGACCGAATGTTATAAGACTGGGTTGACCGAAGACACAAATATAGAAGAGAGTAATGATCCAGTTGAGGGTGGAAGCAATCGGGTGGATAGGACGAAAGCCAGTCAGGCAAGGCAGGAATGGGACGTGAAGGTAGGTTGTTTGGGCAGGCACGATGAGCAGAAAGCTGCCTGCCAGGTATGGCAGGGACCCTCGAACAAGTTCGAAGGGCAAGTGCGCCACTGTCGCTCCTGCCTGGGTCGACTTGTAGGGAGACCGGACACTGAGAACTGTGGACGGTAAGGGATCGCGCAACAGTCTATGCGATGCTCTAGGGTAGCAAGTCTAGAACCCGAATGAGGCAGAACGCCCGAACGAGAGGACCAGTCTCTCTGACATGTACCATCGTTCGGCTGTCTGCTCCACGTCCCGTCACTCCACTTGGAGGGCTTCGACAGACCAAGACCAGAACAAATCGTGGAAACGAAATATTCGTCCGTTGGGAGGGTACTGGGAATAACAGACCAAAACAGAAAACATCCACATACCGGTTCCCCAGCGATTGCGTGCCTCCCACATGTTCCTATCCTCGCCGGAGGCGGCGTCTCTGGCCGTTTGGCGGTCGGCGCTCCTGGCAGCGTGGATGCGCTGCTCCAGACGGCGCTTCTGGAGCTTCCTGTCGTCGATCGTCTTCTTCACGGCCTCGAGTGTGCGCACGGCGCCCTTTCTTTCGTTGGAGTAGGCTTCTGGGTTGGGTGTGGTTTCGTAAGACTCGACGATGACCTGCTGGAGATCGCGGTCGGCTTCCAGCTCGAGCAGCTCGTCGGCGAGAGACCTGAGAGCCTCCTTATCCCGGGCGTGGGAGGTGGCCGGGTCGTCGTCCATGTTTGCTGGTTGCGCAAGGTGGGTGCTGCACCAGCGGCGGTGGCTAGGCAGTGTGGGTGTGGGTATGGGTGTGTGTGTGTGTGTGTGTGTGTGTGTGTGTGTCCCCCGTTCACTTTCTCAAATGAGGCGACCTGCAGGCGTAGAGGTTGACGGGTGGGTGGCGCGGTGCTGCAACATCTGTTGGTCGTCGGTGGATATCGAGGTTGTGCAGCAGCAGGCTGTCGGGTATGGGGGTATGGAGAGGCGAAGCAAGAGCTCGATCGAGTCGGAGTACCTATGACGCTACTGGCCTGGTGTTGCAGTGAAAATGGAAAGATCACGGAGCGAGGGAGCGATGAGAAAGATCGGAGCGAAGCGGACGAAGCGAAGGAGATGAGTGAGGTTCCAAATAGCCTAATCGATAGCTGGGGCGAGAGGCGGCTGCTGGACGTCGCGAGTTTCGCCGGATCGGTGGAGGTGAGTGATAAGTGTGTGATTGAATGAACAAGGCCGGGCAATCGAGAAGTGATTTCTACATCACCATGTCCGTGGTTGGCGCATTCAGTCGGCACCGTGGGAGGTAGAACGTAAAGGGTGCTTATCTTATCGCAGCTTCCTTACTGTAACTGTGCAGGGATCTATGTTTGATGTCATGTCCGTCACGGCCCACGGCGCGACGCGTTAATTGGGGCGCGTACTTTACTTCCCTACCTACCGCTGTTTGTTGGTACTGTGGCAACTGTTGACAAAGTTTTACAGTATACTTTTGTTTGTTTGCCTCCCTGTAGGGTGCTGTCTTGCTGCCCCGCCACCCGCCCATGTGCTAGACCCCTTGAGCCCCTCCCCATATGCACAGGCACTTATCCATTACTGGCTTAGTGAGGCTCCATTCCACATACATTCCGCATTTCTGTCGTTCTGCACATTCAATATCCAGAGAATCGCATCCGCGGACCATCACTCTCGGTGTGTCTGCCTGTTGTCGTGCTTCGTCGCCTTGCTCCATCCCTCCTCGTCCGCCATCCCCTACTGTCTCAAAGGAAATTTGGTTAGACAAGGCAGCCAACCACACTGCCTGTAGCTCCTTAGCCCAGGCACCTAGGTCTCGGTAAGAACTATGTCGCGTCACCAGGCTTTCTCGTCCTCATCCTCAGCCCATTTGGCGGCGGTTTCTGGTCGTGTCTGAGTTTGACTCATCGCCTTTGGTTCACTTCTCAACTCGGGGCTCGTATCCTGAAGCCGACGTTCCAAAGGGAAATAAATGCCTGGTTGACACGGACACCCGCCGTCAGCCCCCAGGCCGCAACCTCGTTCTACTTGGTGACACCACCACATCAAGGTCTCATGGCCCGAGCGAAAGCTGGAACGATGCAGGCCTCCGCCGTTTGCTTCGTCACATTTCATCAGGGTGTTCTCGGATGACTAAGTGGAAAATATGGGAAGAGGAGACAACCGTTTGCCATACATGCGTAAGTCTCGTTTTACCACTTCTCGGCGTTCAAGGCTTGCCGCCCGCCTTGTAAATCCACCAAAAAGACATTTTCCTGCCTGGGGAACAATGACAATGTCTTGTGAGAAGTTTCCTCGGGTGCATTGAGCCAGGCTGTGACCCCTATTCCTCCTCCTCCTTCTCCTCCTCCTTCTCCTCCTCCTCGTCCTTCTATTCCAGCGCATTACCTTGACGATGTATGACAAATCTTGACTCTCCCTGAGCCTCCTTCTCGCCCCAGCTTTCCACGCGCGTCGCTCCACCAGACTTCCTGTTGCGTTTGTCGTCGCCGTCGAGGTCTCCTTCTCACCTGGACCTACCAAGACCATCGTCGTCACGGGAAACCCGGCACTCTATCGCATCAATAATATCAATAATAACAGCACGACACTGCCAATCGCAAGATGGAGCGCAAAACGCAATGAATTATAAACCATACACGATCACGCAGGCAAACACAGGCTTCCTCCCATCTCTATCTTTCTCTCTCTCCCTCTCTCACACACCAATCCTGTCCCGCGCCTTCCTGCTGCTACCACTCCGCCCCATTTTCTTCACTCTCCAGGGCCCTTCCTCTCGTCTCACGCACACGAGGCTGCGCGCTCCTTTTCGCCCTGCCAGTTTCCTCTGTTGGCAACCTTGCCGGCCAACCCGCGAACTGATGTCTCCCCGAGAATCTCAAAGACGGAGACGTCGACGCCCCCAGCGTTGCGGAAGATCTAGTTCCGAACGCCAACAGCTACAAGGGAATCAACGCCGTACGCGCTCGGCGCCCGCTCCGGATCAATCTCCTCCGGCAGGAGGGTCATCGCCTTAGCCATCAGCTGCACCAGGCCCGTGCAGATGATGCCCGCGGCTGCCTCCGTATCGGAGCACGCGGCGAGCATCCTCTTGACGTCGGCCTCGCTCGGGAGGCCGCCGTTGCCAGAATTCTCCTCGTCAGGCGCCGTGACAGGCATGTCGACGGTATTCATGTAGGAATACATCGCCGACCGGGACCAGAAGGGATCGCCGGGGTTGTTCTGCCGGATTAAGCCGCCAGTGCCGACGCCCGAGACGATCTGTGCCGGCGTGGCAACACCCGTGACAACCTCCCCTGTGATGGCCCTCTCGACCATCGTGAGGAAGTCCCGGTGGCGAATTCCGTAGAATCCGGCACCCCGAAGCTTGGCCAGGGTTTCCTCGTCCTCGACCAGCATGCCTGCCTCGAGGACCGGGCCGAGGTCGAGAGAAACAGCACGTGGGAGTGACCGGGCCAGAGCATCCTGTACGGCATTGGCAGCCGCGTAGTTGGCCTGTCCGCGATTACCGATGACTCCCGAGGCACTCGATAGAAATAGGAACCATGGGCCGCACAGATCGGAGCGGTCGGCCTTGCCCGGGGCGGACAGACCAGGGCCAAAGACATCCACGAGGTTGATGGCGCCAACTGCTTTCGGACGGAAGGCGGCAGTCCAGTCGGCGTGGGACATCTTCTCGAACAGAGCATCCTGCGTCATTGGTCAGTCACAGCCTGCAGGCGGCGAAAGGAGACGGTGTGGAGGAGAAGAAGGGCTTACCCTGATGATAGCAGCGCATTGAACGACTCCGGAGATCTTGCCTAGCGCCGGAAGGATGGCCTCGAGAGCCTTCCGGTCGGTAATGTCTACCGCGATTGCCTTGGCATCAACCCCGTCGAGACTGTTGACGAAGGTTTGGGCATCGGCACCACCGCCCGATCTCGATAGAAACACCAGTTTTTTGGCGCCGTTGTCGGCAAGTAGCTTCGCGATGCTCCTTCCAAGGCCTCCGAGGCCACCGGCAAGGACGTAGGTTCCATCAGGGTCAATGACCTCGGCGAGAGACCGGCTTTGCACCTCCCGGGCCACACGTACGAGCGTATCTTGGTTCGCCTCCATCATTGTAAGGCCGTGGTATGGCTCTCTCTCGATCTTTGTGAAGGCGTCCTCGAAATTGGACATGGGGAATCGGTGGACCGGCTGGCACTGCAGGCTGGCGCTTTTGCGCAGATAGTCAAAGACGAAGTGGTCCACGATGCTGAACAGGTTCTTGACTAGTTCTGGGTCCTCCTCCAAGAGGAGACCAAGGTCGAGCTTGACGTATGTTGTGGCTGTGACGGGCACGCTTACGGCTGGACCGGCATTGTGGGTGAGCTGGACGACACATCCGGCTACTAAGGATCAGCGCTGCATCAAAACGAGATTCAAAAAAATAACTCACATGGCTTGACACACTTAAAACTGACGGCAGTGTGTTCTTGGGTGGGGTTATAAAGGACGTTGACCTTTCCAAATCTCAGGATATCGGCAACGAACGAGTCTCCGTTGGCGTCCAGAATGTGGTCCTCGGAAAGACGGTGGGCATCAATCAGAGTCGTGCGCTGAGCTTCCGAGTCCTCGCCCAGAACCGTCGCAAAGACTTCGGCGCCGATGAGTGTAGCCACCCGAATGGCAGCTTGACCGTACGAGCTCGCGCCGGCATGGATGAGCACCCTCTTCTTCCGCGTGAGACGGCCGACACTGCACAATGCGTAGCACGCCGCGATCAGGTCGCTGGGCGTGTACTGACAGCACTCGAAGGGGGGCGGCGCAGGCTTGACGAAGCCCTGGTCGACACGATGGACCGTCTTGAAGGCGCCGGGGACGATGGCCAGGACCTGCTCGCCACAGCGGATGTCTTTCACCTTGGAGCCGATTTTGCTGACGGTTCCCAGCACATCAAGACCCAGTCTGTTATCTGAAGTCCTTCCCATTGCAGTGTGCAGGTCGTTGAGGTGTAGGGCAGCACTGAGTGTCTGAATCTCAACCTCGTAGGGGCCAATTCCAGACGTGTCCGAAATTTCGACGAAGTGGAAGCTATCATCAGCAATGCCCGGCTTGGAGACGACCATTTTGTACTCGGCCATGGGCTTGAGGTGGTCGAAAACGGCTTGCCGGACGATCTCAACGTGCGAATCATCCTCGATCATCTTGTTCAGCTCTTTCAGTGGCATCAGTCGCGGAATGTAGAGCTGCCCTCCCTCTTCAGCGAACTCTGCCTCGCCGGATCCGTTCAGCATCGAATCCAGTACCCATTCCACGGTCTTCGGCAGGGCGAATGAAGCTAGAGAAGTGCTCTCGGTCAAATCGAGAGTGATGATGGTCTTTTGAGGATCTTCGGAGAGAATTGTTCGAGCGAGCGCAATGATCGGGGCGTTTCGAGGGTTTGTAGGATGTCGGTTCGCACCTCGTGTCACCCACAAAAGGCTATGGGCCGCGTCTTGCAGACTGTGGAAGTAACAAAACATTTCCTCTGACCATTCATAGACGAAGCTGCCGGAAACTTCGAGAAGGGCGATGCAAGCCTTGCCTTTGGGGTCGGATCCATGCTGGGTACCGATACTAACTCTGAAGCCTCTTTCCAGAAGCGCATCACTCAGAGACTTCGCTAATCCTCCCACCAAGGGATCGGATGCGTTAGGCAGAATGATGAGAACTTCGGGCGATGTGGCAGGATTGGGCTTGTCAACAAAGAGACTGGCCTCAAAGTGCTGATCCAATACATCGCAGTGGATGACGTTGTCAGGCTCTACGTTGTAAGACCAACGTAGATAGCTGGAATCTTCCAATGCCAGTTGGGCCTCGACCATTGAGTCGGTGCTGGTTGGCGTCATGGGTGGCGAGACCTCGTTGAGAAGAACACCTTCAGGCAAAAGAAGGCTGCTCGCCTCGTTGAAGCCAAAGTCTGAATCTCTGGCCCTGATGATAAGGTTGTATCGAGCATGGTGCTCCCTTACGTGAGCCCTGCTTCGAAGTTCCAGTAATCTATGTATCGGAGACTTCTCGTATGCCTTTTCAATGGCAGAGAAGGTGTTCATGTCGGTTACTGTGTACCGAGACAGCCGCATGGTGACGCCTTCTGAAAGGGTATCCAGGACTTTACGAGCAAGCTGCTCGTTGCCGCCGCACTGCAGAACAGACAATGACGGACACTTGTGGGCCATCAGCGAGAGTACATCGGAGAAGTCGTCAGCCGCGGCCGTAGTGTAGTCTTCCCTCCAAACGATCTCGGAGCATAGATTTCGATGATTCGGGATGAAACCACCGTCTTCCACCGAAGGGTTCGAGAGGGCAGTGAAGTGCAGGCCATCGACCACAACACATGGTGCATTCCAGTTGTCCTCGTCCGACACCATGACGACGGAGCCGGTTGCATCGCGGAGGCCATGTCTCTCGGCCGTGGCAAACCCTGTGAAATCGTAGCCAGCGCCGTGAGGAATCGTTGCGGAGACGAAGATACTCTGAATAGATGACGGGACCATGGGCTTGCTGTCGATGGCGAATAGAGTTTGGAACATCGCGTCAAGGGTCGCGGGATGAATGACATGAGGGTGCTCGAAGTTGGCAGGCATCTTGGACTTGGTATCAGGGACGCGGACTTTGCTGACACAAGAGTTCTGGTGAGTCGAAATGGCGACCACGTTCTGGAAGCTTGGGCCGTAGTTGAGGCCAACAATGTCCAAGATCTCGTAGAGCTGTCGAGGCGGGAGTGACTTGTCGCAAAGACGTCGAATCTCCGTATACCTCTGTGCGTGTCCGCTGGTGGCAAAGGGCAGAGCTCCAGCCTGTCGTCTAACCCTGATGTTGCCGTCGGCGTGTCGAACCCAAGGACCATCCTCCGGTTTTGAGTAAATCGCAAACTCCCATTCTGGATCAGCGCCCGCCTTGGCGGGAAGCTGCTTCAAGTTGAGCGAGTACTCAAGACCGTAGGCCGATGATGGAATGATCATTGCTCTTTCTATTCGCAGGCCGGTAAGATGAAAACCTAGAACGTCTTCCATACCTTGGGATAGTTGACTCGCGGCTTCGAGAGCCATAGTAACCATGCCGGCCGCTGGATAGACGATGGTTTTCTGGACTCGATGATCCTGGATCCAAGGGTTTTCCGAGATGCGGAAGAACCCCCTCCATCTGGGCTCGAATGTGGTGGCATCTGGAGAAGGGGACCCGATCAGGTCCAGACGGCCAAATTTTCGAAAGCGATGCTCAGTGCACGTGTGGGACTCGTGCCAGAACGTTTTTGAGTGATTCCAGGGGTAAGAAGGCAAGTCGACGAGCGTTTTGCAAGGTTGTGCGTCGGCACCCCTGAATACGTTGTTAGGTCGATTTTGGTGAAGCGTTTAGGGAGGAGAACACTTACTTGGAGAAAACCTTGAGCATATCAACCGGGTGACCTCGAGCCCAGATCTCACCAATGGCCTGAAGCGTAGTGATTGCGGAGTCCTTGTCTCGTAGAATGAGTGGTAGATAGGCCGGCTCAAACCCAGGACTGTGCTCAGAGATGATCTCAAGGAGCGCCGATTTCAGAGTCGCTTGGGGGCTCAGCTCAATCAGAACATCTGGTCGACTATCCGCACCCATCATGGCTTTCACGGCAGAGGCGAACTGCACCGTGGAAACCAGGTTGTCCGCCCAGTACGAAGGATTAAGCTGTCCTTGCGGGAGCAGTTCTCCGTAAACGGATGAGAAGAAGGGAATTTTCTCGGTAACGCCTTCCGGTAGAATAGACTTAATGGAGTTCATATAACTGTCCTCGATCAATCTCATGTGCCTCGAGTGGTAGGCAATGTCGACATCCAGAATCTTGCACAGGACCTGGCGGGACTTAAGCTTATCTCGCATATGGAGAACATCACTGCGGTCGCCGGAGATGGTGACTGACTGGGGGCTGTTGATGCATGCAATCTGGAGATCACTGCCCCCGTCGCGGTTCTCGAGGTATTGGTTGGCTTCCGAGCTTGTCATTCTGGCAGCACACATTGCGCCCTTGAGACGTGGGGCGACGGTCTTGAGAAAAGAAGCGCTCTGTCCACGATGGTACGCAAGCGCCCAGGCTGCCTCGCTGGTGATGGCGGTCGATGCGTATGCAGCAGCAATCTCTCCCGAGGAGTGCCCCACAACGCTGCTGGGCGTGATGTTGAAAGACCGTAGCAGGTCGACAAGTGCCACCTGCACTGCAGTCGTTGACGGCTGCGAGATCTGGGGGTCTTGAATGCATGACTCTTCCTTGGTCTTCATGATCTCCTCAAAGAGATCAAACTTGCTTCCGAGAGACTTGAGGTAGTCTGAAGCTGCCGTGATACTCTCTCTGAAGACATCAAAAACTAAGAGCTCTCGGCTCATCTGAGCCCACTGTGCCCCTTGACCGCAAAAGACGAAACCAAGCTTTGGCTTGCTCTCACGACTGGATCGAAGAAAGCTCATCTCGTCCGTTGAAAAAAGCTTCGCCGTGAGATCTTGGAAAGAATTCGCTACAGCAAAACCTTTCCACTCCATGGTTGAACGACGGCATCCCAGGGTGTAAGCGTAGTTGTCAGCGTCAGCCTCGGTCAAGTTCGTAAGGCCAGTGATGTGTTCGAGGTGGGTGTCCATTAGACGAGAAACACCCTTGCGTTCGTTGGAGGAGAACAGGAAGAGCTTTGGAGTTGCATACCCCTCGGAGGCATCTTCATTCTGTAGGGCTTGTGTGTTGTTGTCATGAATGGAGTTGTGGTTGGCTAAAATACCGCGCTCTGCGAGATACGCAGCAGGTTCATCGAGCACGGCGTGCGCGTTAGTGCCACCGAAGCCAAAGCAGTTGACGCTGGTTCTTCGAGGACCATCAACTGGCCACCCTGTCAGGTCCGTAGGCACCTAATAATACGTTTAGTGCCGGGCGTGCTAACTAGCAGACTCTTCAGGACTTACCTTGACTTTCCAGTTCTTGAAGTCGATTTCGGGATTCCCGTGCTCAAAGTTGATGTTTGGCGGGATCCGACCCTTCTCGGTAGTGAGGACGCCTTTGATGAGTCCCGCGACTCCGGCTGCACCTTCGAGATGGCCAATGTTTGTCTTGACCGAGCCTACAAAGACTGGATTCTCGGTTGTCCTTGCGTCGCCGAATGTCTCGGAAATGGCCTTGAGTTCGCGAAAGTCTCCGGCCTGGGTTCCAGTGCCGTGGCATTCAACGAAAGCGGTTTGCTTCATGTCCAGATTATGTTTCGAGTAAAGGGAGCGGATGTTGGCCACCTGAGCCTCCTTACTCGGAAGCGTGATACCTTGTTGAACCGTTAGAATCAGTGGATGGGGTACTCCTGGTTCGAAAAAGCTCACCGGTGGTCAAGCCGTCTTGGTTCACATGGGTACCACGGATAACAGCTCGGATGGTGTCATTGTCTCGGACTGCATCCGATATCTTTTTGAGGACGACAAAACCGATGCCCTCGCCACGGCCATAGCCATTGGCGCGGGAATCAAAGGCGAAACACTTGCCGTCCGGGCTGAGGAAGTTGAGTGCCGTCATGGGCATCATGGTATTGGGTGTGAATATGAGACCAGCGCCCGCAGCGAGAGCCTGCAGAAGGTTAGTAACAGAAGGGAGAAGAGCAATGTGTCAGGATATCTCACTATAGAACAATCGCCGGCTCGGAGAGCTTGAGCGGCCAGGTGGACAGCCACGAGGCTTCCACTGCATCCGGTGTCAATCGTCATGCTTGGTCCTTTGAAGTCGTACGTGTAGGACACCCGGTTGGACATTATGGCATTTCCAGTGCCTGTAGCGGCATATTGAGGCTGCCAATCCATATCACGCAGGCAGATCTGCTCGTAGTCTGCCAAATGTTAGCATGGACAACGGAGAAACAGCGAGTAGACTGACCCTTCACGAATGAGCCGACGTAGACGGCTGTAGGGCTGCCCCTGAGATCTTCCATGCGAAGACCAGCTGCTCAATGTCAGAACCAGTTAGTTTCACAGGATGTGTGAGGTCACTTGCCATTTTCGAGGGCCTCGTAGGAGACCTCCAGTAGGAAGCGCTGCTGAGGATCGATCGCCTTGGCATCTTCAGCCATGACGGAGAAGAACTAGTGTACTTTGAGTCAGATCTGATGGTTCGGGAACAATAGCAATGTCTTTTCGTTGACTTACAGATGCGTCAAAAGCTGCAATGTCGTCCTTGATGAAGTGGGCGCCTCTAAAAGAGATCTAGAAGAAACGAACGGGTCAGTTTGAAAGAAACGACATACGCATTTAGCGGATGAGATGAAGCCATACACTGCCTTGGCGGTCGCCACTCGGATGATAATATCCGTCAATATTAAGGCGATTCTTGGGGAACTCTGACCACGCTGATTCTTTCTGGACCATCATCTCCCACAGCTTCTCCGGTGAGGTCGCATTGCCGGGGAAGCGACAGGCCATGCCGATGATGGCAATGTCCTCCATCCTTGCGGACTCGGTGTGATGAAGGGTTGTCTCCGATTTCTTTCTTGATGGATTGTCTTCGATGAAAGGCGAAAAGGGAGGACGAAGCAGTAGAAGTGAGACGGATTGGGCGAGGATCTTGGTTTCTTTTTGCAAAAATACAGAATTGAGAAACAAGATCTCTGAAAACAAGATGGATGGGTATGGTGAGGATGAGAGGGGGCTGTGAAGAAGTTGATATGCAGTGTTTGAGTCAAAGAAGAAAGAACTTTTCAAGAAAGTAACGAAAAGTAGTTGATTAGTTTTTTACCAACTGAAAATGTGAGCGGGTGTATGGAGAAGTGGCAGGACCCTGACGTCAAGGAGTAAGGTGAAGTGAAGGTGATATTGATGATGTTGTTGTCGATGCTTGAAGTAACTGCCAAGTCAGGCAGTTCACTCATGTACGGGAGCAGGATAACCGGGCACCAAACAGGACTTTGCTTCAATGGTCAGCATCAAATTCTGAACCTGAAAAGCTGGCTTTCATGGTGATGCAATGATCAGTGCGGGTGCATGAAGGCCCTTTATTGTACAGGGTAGGCCTTTCAACATTAGTAACGTTGGTCCAACTCCTGCCGGAAAGTGAAGGATCGACTAAGCAGATATCGGGCCGTTGTAAGTTCACATTATAGCTCCCCTGGGGCATAGCTACATTCCAGCTCTTCTTGAGGTGTATTCCTTCGAAGCTGTTGCCCAAGAAGCTTCACGGCTTGCTGCAATAAGACCGACGGACAGATCTAGGAAACTCCCTTGCAAACGGGAGGAAGAATACCATCACTTGATGCTTGAAATAGAACAAGCTGGGGCGCAGCCAACTTTGGCATGCAATCAGCCAATGAACACTAGCACTCTTGGAAAAAAGACAACAGAAGGGCGTGTTGTATATTGGCCTAACCAAGGTCCAATCGAGAATGCCCCCATTGATGGCTGGCATAGCCCGTCGGCGCCCTCTTCCAATCGTTGACTGCAAATGGGAGCAACGAGAAACACACGCTTCAAAGTCCTTCGGTCTTGGCGTGGCAAAACAGCTCTTAATCTATGCACAAGTGTGTGCTCTCATCTGTTCCGGAAATTGTGAACAATCGTGGCACAGCTGATGGGACGATCTGAACCAGAGGATAGCTTCCAAGTCAGTGTCAACGTAGAACAGTTTTGGTGCAGATTTGTCACAACCTCCTGGATTCTCTTCGTACCATTTTCGTGACATTCTGGGTGGTCTGACGGTATGACTTGGGGTTCTAGAGCACAAGTGAGCAAAACAAAGTGTCACTGTCTCCCACAGCCATGTCCTCGTGGCAGCGTCCAGTCCGAAGACCGGCCTGGATCACCATTCCCACTGTCTCGGGCCGAGTAGAGAGGGAGGGATGTGCTAAAGTTTGGTAGAGCAGGTCGGATATTCTTTTTTTGGACCACGGCGGACGGGCTCTGGCACACGACGATGGAGCAGGTTCCCGAGTTTGCCTGTCGGATTCTGTTGGATGGTGATGTCGGCGGCGTGTCGAACAAGGTTAAAGGATTGGAACGCACAGTAGCTCGCCAGAGGACATAGAGAAACGCTGGTGTTGCTGGTATCTCAGGGATTGCGGCGGTATAGATTCCAACTGCTGTGTCTCAGTACTAGGACTATCTTGAGGCCAGACCTTTGGCTGCTGACTGATCCGTCGACGTACTTAAAGCTTGGCCCCTCACCAATCTTTTCCAGAGGTTGGCCTGCCTCATTGAGTGTCACGCAGCCCTCCAAGGTCAAGCTTTATCTTAAACGGTGCCAGACTGGCGCTCTCGTGAGAATGTCAAGCTGTCACCTGCAGGAACCCTTAAGACAAGGGGTTATCGGTCCATTTTTGGTGAGGGATGATGATCAAGCCGAGCATCAAACAGTGGTAACGACGCTTATGGAAAGCAGAAGACCGGCATTCCGGTGCATGTTTTTGGCAGCGAGGCAGTTACCCAGTCCGAGTGGGGGGAGCGAAGAGGGGAGGCGGAAACGTCAACATCATGCTGTATCGTTCGTGTTAGATGCTTCTTGTCTCAGTACGTTATGTGCATAACCCCGCTTAGGTAACTTCGGCTGATCCGATAATCCGTGCCGACCTCACACACAGGGGCAAGATGACCTGTGCATCCGCTGCTTCTGCTGCTTCTGTTCTTCCCTCTTGGTACATACCTACCTACTTGCCTAGGTAGGCAAGGACGGTAGGTACACAAGCTTTCCCGGCATCGCCACGAGAGAACAGAGAGAGTCCCCCTAAAGGCTGCTGCAAGTCCTCGACAGACGAAACACTCGGGGTTTTGTATCACGCCTGTCAGGGGAGCTGAATTCAAGTTGGACACTAGCAAGTGAGAAGAGGGATTGCTCAGTGCGCCCGATCAAACCGCCAGTAGAGTAAGTTCATGCTGCACAAGCGGGCGCACAACACCTGGGAACACAAGATGAGAACAGGGTCGAGCCGTGCTTCCTGTGGAACACACCATTACGGCACAGAAGAGTGCCCCCCCCCCCCCCCCCCCCTCCAGTCTATTTTCACAGTGAGTCTTCTCCGTCGCAGCAAACATCACCCAAAGAAACAACTGCCGCTTGGCATCTCATTGACGATTGGGGCAATCGGAGGCGACGTTGCACATGGCCCGACGGGGTGGAGGGAGCAAGGCTCAACCAGCGTGGAGTTCTTTTGCGGCCCAAGTCCCGGTTCCAAATTCGACAAGATGAACCTCCCTTACAATTCTGTCGAGATGCGAGAAAGGTCGGGTCGAGACTTCAAGGTCTTTGGTGTGGTTGTGGCGCCCATGCGAACCTGTTTCGACGTTTCCATCTCGTTCGGGGTACCATTGTGGCCCCTCAACCACGAGGCATCCGGAAGCACAACATACCAAGTGGGGGTTTCTGTGCATGCGTCGTTGCAGACGTAGTATTAGTGCTGGTCAGAGATACACAGATCCGGTAGGCACTTCGTCTTCGCTGCCGCCCTCTCTCCTCTTCCTGTTCGTACTGTCACTCTTGGACAAGACAAGCCGGGTGGGTGTACACAAGGTGGCACAGTCGGATCCTGGCATTAGTCAAGTACAGCCAGTCAACTCTCCTGTTAAACCGGGACGAAAGCTTCAGAGTAAAACAGTGTCGCTTGATATAAATCGCCTCCTCTTTAGTGGGTCAACCTGAGTGGCTTGTTTACGGCGAGCCTCAGCCTGCCAACGCTGAAGAGTCTTAGAGGGTTGTACAACGACGGGAACAGTGGTATCTGGGAGCCAACAATGGAACGTTTTCCTGATGAGGCCGGTCTGCAAATGGGCTCTCATCTCAACTGGGCTAGACACCCAATGTCATTGCCCCGCCCCTTCTCCCTTTTTCTTCCCTGCCCTCCATTCGACCTCTAATCAAGGTGGCCTTTTGTCTCTGACTTGGAGGAGGATGCTGCTGTCGCTGTATCCGAGTTCAAGGTGGCAGGCAGGTTGTTTGACACGCAGCATCAATGGTTCCCCCTTCCCAGTCTTGGTCCTTTCAAGCCTGGTCCAACCTTACACAACACCCGCCATTGTCCGTGTCTTCGCCTACCAAGGTGGAACTGTTAGAGAAGATCTCATATCCATATTGGCTAGTGTTGACGGGCAAGCCTCAAAAAATCCCAGTGCCTTGAGACTCATGGGTAATTGCATGCATAGGCGGCTCTCTGCTCTAAAGATGATGGCACTCAGAAGCAATCAGTATATCTATGAATAGCGGCGGCTGCTCAGGTCCAAGGATGTGCAGAACCTTGCCCTCTTATCTCTTTGCTTTGCTCTGCAATCAGCTCATCCGCGCCAAAGGGCAAGTTGTGTGTTCTCACACAATATATGCATGTGCATGCTTTGATCTATTGGCTTCATCATCGAGGTAACCAGCCACTCATCCTTTACTCTTTGCGGAGCACTCCCGCGTTCACCTTCCCCAACTAGCCTTGGGAAAAGCAACCAGACACGTCTGGCAAGCAAAAAGCTGGTAGGCATTGCATGGCCTCGTGAGGGCGCTGTTGGTCCTTTTCACTCTAGCACCTTGCCTATGAACAAAACTGGTTGGGAAGCCTGTCTACCACTTTTACTTCCTCTTAGGGCGAGTACTACCTACCTAGGTACCTTATGTATCTATAGTGTGAGCAGCAAGGCACCCCATCCATTCCATTCGCCTTTCAATGCCCTGGCCTCGTGGCAACCCCTGAACACCTTCCTCCAAGGACTCGACGCGTTCTTCTTCCCCCTTCTTGCCTCGAATTTACCACACCTTGGTCGATTTTGTTTCCAGCCAGTTTCAAGCTTTTCTCCCCCTCTCGGAAAAGATTCGGCGGCGAAGCTCCCATTCCTACTTCGTCGAGGAAACAAACCACCAAGAGATCGACCTCTCTCGTCCGACTACCCAGGAGATTACAACAAGAAGAAATTCAACATCATCAGCTCCAACCACGTCGTCGTCACTATGGCTGCCCAGTCTTCCTCCGGCCGCCAGGTGTCCGACCATCTCTCCTACCCGAACCCCTCCCTGGCCGACACGGCCGGATTCGCCGCCGCGAATTTCGCTCCTCGCCGCGGCTTCGAGTACTCCACGGCCTCTAGGCGCAAGAGAATGGTCCGCAAGGTCTTGATCGTTACTAGGTAAGCAAGAACATGTCGAAACTCTTCGCCCATGGCCGCCCAGCTAACTTTCAAGTCTGCTCTTGGGCCTTTTCCTCGCCACTCTTGACACCTCCATCGTTGCCACTTCTCTGATTACAATCTCCGAGGAGTTTGACGACTACGGCAACGCTCCCTGGGTTCTGTTGGCGTACCTCCTTACCTATATGGGCTGCGCTGTCGGCATCGCCAAGTTCAGCGACATCTATGGCCGTCGTACCCTCTTGTTCTACAGTTGGCTCTTCTTCCTGCTCTTCTCTCTCATGTGTGCTTGCGCTACCAGCATGCCCATGTTAATCATTGGCCGAGCTCTTCAGGGCGTCGGAGGCTCGGGTCTCTACAGCCTCGCCCAGACCTGTCTCCTGGAACACGGTCCCGCCAACAACCCGCCGCTGATGGGCGCCCTCATCGGAGCCACCCTCGCCGTCGCTTTCCTTCTGGGCCCCATCTTGGGAGGGGCCATCGTCTCCAAGATCACTTGGCGCTGGATCTTTGGAATCAACATCCCTCTCGGCATTGCTGCCGTAATCAGCATTTCCGCCTGCTACCCCCGAGACCGGCGCGCATTCACCATCTTCTCCATGGGCGGTCTGAGGAAGATCGACTACTGCGGCATGGCCGCTCTCTTTGCGGCTTCCGTCTTTCTCGTCTTTGCCGTCGAACGAGGTGGCTCTCCTCTATACGGCTGGGCGCATCCCAGCGTCATCACCAGCTTCGTCGTCTCAGGGGTCAACTGGGTTCTTTTCGGCATCAGCGAGACGTACCTGTTCTACAAGTACTGCCAGTACCCCGACCACGTTGGCTGTCTTCACATTGAGCCCGTCTTTCCCGTCCAGCTGGCTCAGCGTCGCCCCTTCATGGGTGGCCTGGCTGTTACTTTCTTGACCGGAGTCCCGTACGTGGCCTTGACCGTTATCATTCCGGAGCGCATGCAGGTCCTTGAGCAGCAAACCCCGCTCCAGTCCGGTCTTTACCTTCTACCCATGCTGGGTGCCTGCGCATTGGGATCGTTTCTCGCCGGAGCAATCTGCTCAAGGTCCAACAGATCGGCTCTTGTCATGATCGTCGCATCGGTGGCACAGCTCCTCGGCATCAGCTTGATGCTCATTGTCTCACCTGTTGACTCGTCGTTCGTTCCCGCCTACGGTTTCACTCTCGTCTTCGGACTGGGGGTCGGACTCGTTTTTGGCTCTGCTACCATACTCTCCGGAGTAGAGACGGACTCGACCCGGGATCATGCCGTCGCCCAGGGAGCTCTCGCCCAAGCCCGCGCCCTCGGCAGCTGTCTCGGCGTCGCGACCTGCACTGCTCTCTTCAACAAGCGCCTTGACGCCTTGAACAAGCATCTCACCCAGGACCAGCTCGAAGTCCTCTACCAAACGCCCACCGCGTCCGCTCGCTGGGACAGGAACCTGCTGCGCCTCGTCCAGAACGTCTATGCTGCTGCCTTCAAGGACCAGACCATCTTCATGATCGTCGTCTGCTCCATCATGGTGGTCGCCGCCCTCCTCGCCTGGGAGAATTCGCCCAAGCCTATCAGTTGCCTTGCCGGCCATGCCCAGAGAGCCGATAAGACACGCCTGCAGCGCGAGCACGACAACGATGGCACCGAGATGAGCGACATGGCTAGCGTCCGTTCGGTCTAAGCTTCTTCTTCATCGTCGTCATCTGCGCCCGGGCTGTTTTTCTTGAGGATAATCAATTTCTGGGAAAGGAACAATCAGGGTCTGCTTCTTCCAGGGAGTTTACAGGGCATTAACCGGGTTGTATCGAATCGAATTTCGAAGGGTTGGCGGGGACATTTTTGCTTTTTGCGAATCCATTCTCACGGCATGTCGGGGCGACTTGATCGAGTTTCCGACTCTTCTTGCCGATCATAAAATCATTGTAGTGGTTCCAGATTCTCGTAGTACACAAAAAGATGAAATGACATATCGTCATGCAATTGCGATGCCATGTGTTTCCCCGTCGTCTCGCGCGCAAGTTGGCACCTCGACGAACGCCGAATCATGAAACCAATCATGTTGCCCGATCGAATCTCGGCATGTTAATGAGACCCGAAGTCGCCGGGCCCACCGCCGATCTTCACAGGCCGATTTGCCGTGTATCATGTTTCCGTTTCGACCTGTGTGTTAGTGCACATGTCGACCATACTCTCCCTGGTGTCGAATCAATTATATCTAGGTAGGTGGCAGAAGGCATGTCTGTCGCTTGATTGCAGCGCTGAGCTTCTGTGTTTCCTTCATCGGCGTCCACAGACCGATTCTCCCCCCTTATACCACCATATTGTTAACAGAGCAGCAATGGAGTCAACGGGCATATTCACCTCCATCACTTCGAATCTCTCGGGTCTCCAGCTTGCGGCCTGCGTCATCGCCGGGCTCTTCTGCGCCTTCTACGCCGTGCGGCCCTTGCTGTCCCCGTTACGATCCATCCCGGGGCCGTTCTTGGCGCGTTACACGGATGCCTGGTTTCTATGGCGAGTGCACAAAGGCCATCTGGAGCAGGATTTCGTATCACTTCATAGGAAGCACGGTAAGATGGGACATCCATTACCCCCCCTTCCCTCCTCCCTCACGATTGGCTTAATTCTGACCCGAAGCCCAGGCGCGATCGTACGATACGGTCCCAACAGATACAGCTTCAAGGACTTGGAGGCGCCCAAGATCATCTTCGGCCATGGACACTCGTTCCTCAAGAGCCCGATGTATCATGCGTTCTCGGCCCCGGGCCTGCAAGACTGGAACATGTTCGCCGTCCAGGACGCCAAAGTGCACGCCCAGCTGCGCCGGCAGCTCCAGCACACGTACTCCCTGACCGCCCTCGTCTCGTACGAGCCGTACGTGGACGAGTGCGCCCGGATGTTCAAGCAGCGCCTCCAGGAGGTCTCCGTCGCCGGTCTGCCGATTGACCTTGGCCACTGGCTCCAGTGCTACGCCTTCGACGTCATCGGCCTCATCACCTTTGGGAGCAGGTTCGGCTTCCTCGACCGCGGCGAGGACGTCCACGGCGTCATCTCCGCCCTCGGGACCTCGCTGCGGGACTCCACGTACGTCGCCCCGTATCCGTCCTTCCTCGTGCCCGCGACCCTTCTGCGCGGCTGGCTGTCCGGAGGCAAGTCCGGATTCGACTACGTCAACGCCTTCGCCCAGCGGAACATCGACAGGTTCCGCGTCGACTCCAAGACGGCGGCCGGGGAGCCGGGGCCGGAGCTGGAGAAGGGAGACGGGGCGGGCGGGATGCAGTCGTTCCTCGAGAAGTTCCTCCGGAAGCACGAGGCGGACCCGGCCGGCTTCACGAACATGCACGTCTTCTCCGGCTGCGGCGCCAACGTGGGAGCGGGCTCCGACACGACGGGCATCAGCTTGGCCGCCATTTTCTATCACCTGATGAAACGCCCCGAGTGCTACCGGAAGCTGCGCGAAGAGGCCGACGCGGTCCAGCCGGCCCGGGACAAGGACTTCGCCTTCCACGAGACCCGCGACATGCCTTATCTCCAAGCCGTGGTCAAGGAGGCCCTGCGCATCCACCCGGCCTTCGGCATGCCCCTGGAGCGAGTGGTATCCGAGGGCGGTGCCACCATCGCCGGTCGATTTTTTCCGGCGGGCGTAAGGACTACCCCGTCCCCTTCTCTCTCTCTCTCACACACACACACAGCACGGGAGGCTAACAAAAGTACCTAGAGGAGGGTGTCCGTACACTGCTGGGTAGAGAACAGGAACGAGCTCATCTTTGAAAACCCGGACGAGTTCCGGCCGGAGAGGTGGCTAGTCGAGGACGAGACAAAGCTCGCGCTCATGAACCGACATTGGATCCCGGTAAGCACCCAAAAAGCCCCTCCATGACTCGGAGGCCCCCCCCCCCCCCCCATCTCTCCCCCCTTTCTTAACTGACACCTTCCGCGCTCCCAGTTCGGACTCGGCACCCGGACATGCATCGGCAGGCACATATCCATGCTCGAGATCGCCAAGTTGGTCCCCCGCATCGTCCGCGACTTCGACCTCGAGCTCCGGGACGGGGCCGGCCGGCCGTGGGAGACGGAAAACATGACATTTGTGAAGCCGCACGGTTTCATGGTCGCTGTCGCAGCCCGCGGTGGGTAGATCCGGTTCTTGGCACGTGGGGGTTCCCCCTCCCCCCGGTTTTTCTCCCCCGTTCCCGGACAGCGAGTTCCAGGTCGCTTTGCTTGCTGGTCTAGAGGGCGGCAAGTGGTGCCGTTTCGGGAATCCGCCGGGCCCGTCATGTATGAGAAGATGAGCGTGTGGCCCAGTGGCTTTCCTGGGGGATCTGCGATACAACAGGTCTCCGAGTGCTTCTTCTAGTCCCAGGTGTTTGTTTGATTGTTTGTTTTTTCTTTCTGGCCAGATGTGTAAAGAAAACCATCTCATCTTCCACCCACAATCGTTCCCAGGCAACTCTCAACAACGTTGGTAGACAAACACGATGAAAAGCAAAGCTTGATCGAATTTCTGGTGTCTCCCGGCTTTCGCAAAAAGCCCAATGAGCAGAACCACACGGACAGTGACAACTCGTTGGAACCATCACCACGGGGGAAGAGATCAAAAGACATACATTGTTTGGCACTAGCAAAAAAGCCCCCCCCCCCCCCATTCTACAACTACGTCGTTACGAAAGTGCTCCCTCGCAGGTCCACCCGGTGTTGTGCACCAAGTCAACTGCCGAAGAGCTGTCGTCCATGCCATCTTTGCCGTACCCTCCTTGGTGATGTAAGCGGAGGCAAGCGGGACGTCGAACTCCCCGTTAGCCGGTTGTCCGGACCCGGCCAATGGACGGCGGCGCAGATCCCGCTGTAGGTGGTTTGCAGTGGAGAAGCGGGGGAGAGCGGCTGAACCCATCCGTTGCATGGCCCCTTGCCCCTGTCCCCTGCGTCTATCCAGAGACATTACACTATACATGATGCAGAAGCACAGTAAACCCACTACCCCAAGCTCCCACATATCCCCTCAATCCTCCAATGCTTCCTCCTCCTTCCCAACCTTGAGGCCTGACGACTACAGAAAGATACGTAGTCAGGTTTGGACTCCTCGAGTCAGGATATGGATCTCGTGCGGCGATGAGGTATTCGCGGGTTCCGGGCGTTCGCCCCTGGAGAGGGCTTATCGCCGCGGACACCGCACAAATACCAGGACTAACGACTTTGGGCTTGGGTCCGCCCCGTCGTCACCACCTCCCCGACATCCAGCCGGAACCCCCGCACGCGCGCCCCGCCTCTCCCGAGAGCCCAGACCGCCAGCCCGACCCAGTTGGTCCCTTGGTACCGGAGGATGCCCTCCGGCACGGGGAACCTCGTCTGCGGGCCGATGTTGCTCACGTACTTCCCGTACTGGAAACCGTTGACGTAGAGCGTCGCCCGGTAGGCCGCCGTCGCGTCCGCGTCCGCGTCCGCGTTGGTGGCGATGTCATCCAGGACGAACGCCAAGGGAATGTCGAGGTCCGAGGCGGGGAGACGCAGGTCGAGCGTCGCGGCGTAGAACGCCACGCCGGGGGCGTCGGTGCCGTCGAACGGCGAACGTTGCGCCGTGAACGCGGCCGCGGGCGGCGAGGGCAGGTGGTACCCCTGACGCTCGAAGAAGAGGCCTCCTTCGTTCAGCGGGCCCCGAGACCGGTCCGCGTAGTCCTCGCCGCCGAGATTCCCCGTTACCTTCCACGTCGTGACGTTCGTCTGTGCGCCAGACGGCGACGTGATGCTGTAATCCATGATGCCGCGCGGATTCTTCATCACGTCAGCCGGGATGCGGAAGTTCTCTTCGAGCCCCGTGGTGTCGACGAGGACTGTGAGCACGTACGTCGCGCCGGCAGTCAGTCTCGCCATGGTGTAGTTGGAGCTGTTGTCGCCCGCGGGATCGTCGTGTCCGTTGGCGAAGGAGCCAAGGAAGGTGTCGTTGAGCCAGACGGCGCTCGCGAAGGCCGCGCCCCCCTGGGTTGTGATGCTGAGCTTGTCTTCGGTGCCGGCGGCGGCGAAGTGGCCCCGGAAGACAAGAGTGCCCGCATGGAAGCCGTAGTCCGAGGCGAAGAGGGAAACGGGGGTCGTGAGGTTAGCAATGGTGTTGTTCGTGGTGGTGTGGCTTGCGAGCGGCCAGGCGGAGTCGTCGTAACCCGAGCGGATTTCCGGGAGCGAGTCGAGGAATGTCCAGCTGAGCATCCTCAAGTCTGGAACGGCGAAGGGGCTGTCCACGAGGGACGCTCGAGCTATCCAGTTTGTCAGGTTGTTTGTTGTGTAATCTACTCGTTTCCGGTTGACTTCTAACTTGGCCATCCCGTCATCAACGCCAATTATTTCGATCTCGGTGGTGCGGTTGAAGTCGCCTTCAACCCTGAGTGTGTCGCCCTGGATCGAGAACGATCTGATAAGGTAGCCACCGTTGATGATTAGAGATTCGGGGTTCATGGTTGACGTTCCGTAGGAAGGATGGCTGCCTCCGACGGGCTTGTCTGTTACCCAGTAACTGTACGCAGAATTGCGATCTTCCCGTCGTCAGTCAAAGACACGTCATGCTTGCTTATTTTCCGATGCATCACACCTACCTAGGATGTATATAAATAAACGGTCGACTTGGACAACCCTCCGGGTCTTCGAAGTCGTCCACGTCAAGACCAAGGTATTGTTGACATAATTGTGATCAACACTGGTGCCCTCGACCATGAGAGGCGCCGCAGCTGTCTTGATCGCCATCTCGTGAGTCTCGTCGAGGCCGCCATAAACGACAAGAACTGTCTGACTTTTGTACTCTTTCCACGTGAAAATCTCCGCTGTTGAGTAGAGGAGAGTCATGTTGCCGACTTGATAGTCAGTGACAATGACCTTGGAGTCGCGGCGTCCAAGTTGAAGCAGCGTGCGGAATTGGGGGACGGTAATGTTTCCCTCGGATGTCGGCAACCGCACGGTATAGTCTGTCGTGGCCAGGCTTGAGTAGTTACTATGGCGTACGATGAAGAACGAGCCCGTCTTGTTTCCCAAAAGCGGCGTCACGGTAATGTCTGGAGTTTTGCTGTAAACACCCACCGTTGAGTTGCGAGGTGTGGCGGTCAAATAAGTAGGTGAGACTTTCAAGAACTGGGCTTCAAGCTTCAGTTCGGAGAACTTCTCTCTGCCAACGCCTCTTTCTTCTGTGATTGCCTTACTTAATGTTAGCCAGTGTGATATCATGCTTCTGGCATGCTGAAAACTCACTGCCCCGTAGTCATAAGATGTATAGCCCCCTGGGTGCCCCAAGTTACCCCAGTTTGTACCTCCGAAAAGCTGAGAGGGTATCAGTCTACCATACGCCCAAAACGGGATGATGAAAGATTGCCACCGACCATGTAGATGTTAAATATAGTGACACCAGACGCGTAATTATTCTTGTAAGCCACGCGGTGGAATTCATGGTTTACTAATGATGCGCAGTTCTCGAAACCAGACCCGCCATATGCATCGAACGAGCCACCTTGAAACTATGTCACGTAAGTCTGGGGTTCTCCAATGATTATGAGAAGACTCTACCTCTAGCAAAGAGTAAGGGGTGCTTGGACTTTGCTGTAAATGCAGGGCTCGACTATTTGTTGGCAACTTGTTATCCGGCCACGTATTCGGACTCGCCTGCGTTTCGGTTATCAGTAAGAGATGCTAAGCTGTGTGAGGTGAAGTGCAGGGCCACACACGCAATTAAAGCCCAAGGGGTAGGCGTCATATCCCTAGACTCGTCAGAGGTGAGTTGCAAGTGGGCTTGACATGTTGCATACGTAGATATCCACTGCCCCTACACCCGTTCCAGGAGCATTGTGTCCCAGAGGTCTGGCATCGTTGCTGATGAGTGGCACGACAATTCCAGCTTTACGTGCCTGGTCGATGAAGTACTGAAAGTATTGCCCATCAAGACTACTTCCGTTCTCGGGGTTTGTGTACTCGTTTTCTGGCTGTAACAGAATGACTGGTCCTCCGTTGGTGATTTGAGCCTTGGCAATGATGCTGCAGATCTTCGCCATGTAGCTATCAAACGAGGTCAGTCTTCAGGCTCTTCCGAAAATTCAAACTGTGTCCAAGACCATACTTATCTGTCGCCGAAAGAAATTCAGGGTCCGTGGTTCTCAACTTCCCTCGAATCCTCGCCAACCAGCCGGGGAACCCGCCGCCAGAGACCTCGGCGTTGATGTACGGCCCAGGCCGAGCAATGAGATACACACCCGCCTTGGTCGCGGCGTCGAAGAACGGCTGGAGATCAAAAACGCCCTCAGGGCTGAAGTTACCGGCTTTCCCCTCGACTAGAGCCCAGTCGACGTAGAACGATACCGTGTTGAGACCTATCGCCTTGGCCTTTTGGAAAAGGTCTAGCCAGAGGGATGGGACAGGTAGTCGAAAGGGATGGATCTCCCCAGAGAATATCATCACGCGCTCCCCGTAGACAAAGAGCGAATGCTCGTCCCAGGTCACAATATCTTGGAGCTTGTCTCTCTTGTAAGAGTCAATGACAAACATAGGAGGACGAACTACGGTAGTGCCTGTTAATACGGCAGAGCACATGCCGAGAGCCTGCGAGGCGATCGAAAGTAGCGACGGCCTCATTTTTGACGAATGAGCGACAGTGGATAGCTGGGCTATCGAACCAGGAGAAGGAGAAAGATGAAGAGGGTGCTGCTAGTCCGAGTGCGGTCCGCACATCATGTACGCTGGCCAGCCTCGGGTTTCATCAGCTTCAAACCTCGAGAAACTCCTCAAGCCTGATATCATTCCGAGCCCTCCAGCGTCGACTTCGTCACAAGCCCAGTCAGTATTTCAAGTACGGTGCGTAGCGATTGCCACGTTCGTCTTCTCCTACCCCACCAGGGAAGCTGAGAGATGTTCGGAAGAACGGGTGTGATTAGCTTTACATGCGAAACGATCGTCCGATGCCCGTGAATCGGGAAAGCTTGGTCCAGCATATGCAGCCATTTCGGGCGCTGAGCAGGACAGAGTGGGCTAGGTTGTGCTTCGTCTACTGAGCCCACGAGAACCGTGCGGAAAGCTGGCGGTGATGCTCGGAGCTCATGGGTTGGCTATTGCAATGCTCAAAGTTAATGAAGTAGGCCGATGGCCTGGGTTTGCGGATCCGACAGTGCCATTTAAGCAAGCGACATGCGTCGAAGAGTCTCCAACACTGGTCGTCCATGGTGATCTGTGTTGAATGAACGCGATGCCCGTCCCCCCTCTCTCTACGCGAATTTTTTTGGAGGCTGCAAGTGCCGGACGTTGAAATATGTTAACTGTGACATCTCAGTAGTATCGAGCTCGTATTTGTCGCTTGTTGGCGGTGATCTGATAACAGAATGCAACCAGGCTACTTTTCGATGACCGCTTGATGCAAATCGACGATTGAATGACTGCCATCTTTGAAAACCGGATGATTGCATTCAAATAAGCACCCAGTCAGACTCCCCCTCGCTGCCGGGGGTCGGTCTCGTCTCCGCCTGCTGCTCAACGAAGTCGACTGGCCGACCGTCCCTCTTCCAGACTCTGGCATCCTTCATTACAAAGTTGACCTTCCGCAGAGCGCCCTTGTCTGTCCTTGGGTCCGTTTCCAGGGCAATTATGTCGGCTCGGTATCCTTTCTCGATCGAACCGAACAAGAAGCCGCTCTTCTTCTTGCCGCAGCTCTCCCATCCGCCAACGATACATGCTTCCAATACATCCGGCACGGGAACTCCAGCCCGGATCATAAGCTCCATCTCCAGGGCACCTTCTCCGTGAGGAAAGGCCCCCGTATCACCGCCGGCAGCAAGACGTACACCAAGATCGTGCGCTCTCTTCACTCGCTTGCTGATGTTGTCAAAGTCTGGAGAGTTCCGCAACACCGCCAGCGTCGGGACGAAGATGGTTCCGCGACGGCGCATCTCTCGGAAGACCTCGTCGGTCGCCTCGTTGCAATGCTCAATGGTGTCGACTCCTGCCTTGATGGCCATGAGCGCACCCTTTGCTGTGCCCGCGTGACATGCCACAGGTAACCCGCCCAGTTTTGCCTCTCGAACGATCTCGTCCATTTCTTCCTGGTTGAACATGACCGCCGCCGGGTTGGGATCTGAGGGGAGGAATGGAATCGCAGCCCTTGGTGGCTGAATAGGCGGTGGGAATCGCATGACTTTCCGTCGATAGTCAGCGTAGAATTTGATGATATCCGCTCCATCGCCCACTCGGCGCCGGACTGCCTGTCTCACACCCACCGGTCCATCGCAAGCATCCGAGATGCGTGGCAGCTTGGCTAAAGTGTTCTCATGACGGACTTCGTATGATCCGGTGCTTGCTAGGCATTCCGTGGCGACAAACAGTCGGGGACCTGGCAGCAGCCCTCGGTTGACACAGTCTCTGAGGTTCGCGTCGTACGACCGCATCCCTTCGGTACCCAAATCTCTGTATGTAGTGTAGCCGGATAGCAGCGCGGCGCGGAGATGATTGGTGGCACGAACGATTCGCTCCACGATGCTTTCGTCTCGCATCTGGACTGTAGACGAGGCTTCACTAAGCTCTGTTAGATGAAAGGCGCGCAGTTGCTCGAGTCTGCCATGGCTCACTCGTATGAATGCAGAAACACATGCGTGTGAGCGTCGACGAACCCAGCCATCACAACTTTCCCCCGAAGGTCGATGTCCCGTCTGTTTACAGCGAGATCGTTGCCATCTGCCCTTTGGTAGACATCCTCAATGGTGCCCGTGGTTGAGTCGACAACGATAGAGATATCTTTGTCGAATGTTTTCCTCCTCGCATTGAAAAGCAACGATGTGTGTATAGTAGTGCGTGAGCCGATGATATCGCGACTCATTTTCACAAGGTCAGATGGTTGCATCGTTCAAATCTAAGCTTGCTCCGGTGGCTGGCCAGTGTTTCTGAGCTGCGGGGTACGTGAAACGGATCTCTTAAGCAGGAACCGATAATTGAAGCATTGCATGGTTCACTTGGGAATGATTGGTGCTTCCGAATCAACTGCTAAGTGCGAGACTGGTTCCCGTATTGATTCCGAGCTTACGTATGGCCTGCGTGCAAACTAACCGTTCCTGGCAGCTCTGATGACTTCGGCTTTCCAAAGCGGTGTTGTTTGGAACCTGGAGCCCTTCGGCCGGCACAGGCAGGCCGCACAAAAGTTGGGGGAAGTGTACGCGGAGTAAATCACAACATAATGAGGGTTGGCCGGCAGAGGAAACATGATTTTCCAATTGTACTGTAGCACCTGGAGGTGGCTCAACTGTCTGGTCTACTGTAGATGGCGGGGGAAGAAAAGCATCTGTCAATGGATGATGAGTTAAAAGCGCAGTTGGTTGCTCGGCTGGCCACCCGCTCGACGCTTAGTAGAGTTAGATGGCTGTTGGGGACTGTGAGGCTGTGTGTGAGCTCTGCAAAACTTAAGGTGTGTCCAAGAGCAACCGGTCATGCCGGCAAATGCGGTACCCACATCAGACGGGTTTGGTACTGTTCGGCCATCGGTCGGTTGCCTCCTCGATTGCACCCGGGATGTGGGAAGAAGCGCAACCCATGACGAGGATCATTGGAGGTGAGGCTTCCAGTGAAGGGTACCCTGGTGCGAGAAAAGTTCAAGGCTGCCGCGGCGGGACGTGTTTTTCTCACTAGGAGTTTCGTTCTTTTACCGACTCATTATCGAGACGCTCACCTAGAGGTTCGCGGCCGCCTGCGCAACGCACGGGGAGACGACTCGAGAGCCGAAAATCTGGCAGATCAAGCTTCAACCGAGAACTATCCGAGATCCTTACGCCACAGAAGACGTCAGTGCAGTGGTTAAGCTGGCTGCGGACCGCAATGTTTGTTGACAGCATCGATTTATGTAGGCTGCTGTTGTGTTGTCGCAAGGACCGTCGAGCGCGGATGTGACGTCGGCCGCTGTGGAGTGCATGTCCTGATGGCCCAGTGAGGCGATGCTCGGCGTCCAAGACGCCCTTGGCCCAAGAGACACCATTAGACGGAACCGTTCACATTTCGGGGGGATGTCAACGATTTGGAAGTGGGCGACGGAGAACAGCCGACGAATGCAGACTTCTGGAAAGGCGGTGGAATCCGGATTTTTCCAACCAGGCCAGGAAGGATGACGAATGCTTTGAGGGAAACCGGGGATGGTGGACGATGCACGGTGGCCCGTGGGGACCGGCTTGGAAGACCCTGAATGGAAAATGGCCGGGTTTATCTGGGTAGAAGTGGAGGTGCGGGCGAGCAGGAGCCACGGGTGGGTGCTGAAAATAGAGACAAGATCGGCCCAGAGCAGGCATGCTGCATTGAGCTGGCAGCCATCCGATCCGTTGCACTGTTCATTGCTTCGTTTCTCGTTTCTCGGGAGTTGTTGTCGTTGTTGTCGTTGTTGATAGAGGTCAGAGTTTGGACGAATGGACAACCGTGCCGCTCGCTTCCCATTCCGATCAAGGAGAAGTGGTAGTCGTAATAGTAGCAGTGGTAGGGGGAAAAGAAGAAGGACAAGGGAGAGACTCAGTGACTTCAATTCCCCTCTAGCTCCTCGTCATCGTCGAGGCGGGCTGCCACTGCAACGGCAACTCCTGCTGTCCTGCAAGCAAAACTTGGTAAGATGCCGCCGGGCAACATACTGACAGGCAAAAAGCCACAAACTGACCATGCTATTCTGGGGACACGAACGGACGTCTGCCGATGGAAGGGACAAAAAAATAAAAACAGCGCACTATCTAGACTCGGTTTGTTGCGTTTGCCGCCTGCGAAACCCCCGATGGGTCGATGGGGGACAAAAGCCTGCGCCAAAGGAGGGTGAGAATGCAGCAGGCGGAGAGGGTTGCATACTTGCAGCTGGCTAGGTCGGACCCCGAGGGGGCGATCTTCTGGGCTGAAAGCCTAGAAGAGGCCGTTTTACCAACCGCGTGGCCGCTAGATGTCGTTGGCAGTTGGGCTGCTTCCTCGGCGACACTCTCGGCTCGGTGCTGGTGCTGGGGGGGCGACAGTTTTGGAGCACAAGGAATCGACGGACAGTCACAGACTGAAGAATGCCACAGAATGAGAGGGAGAGCGAGTCGCGCCATTCGTCCGGAAGTGTCTTGAAATGGAGCCACATTCTAACCTCTCTGAATGGCTGCAGCATAAGGAGGATCGCTGTGTACGTACCGGGCAGCCCCCTATGAGTCTCCACTACTCAACCAATGAATGAGCGTCATAGGCAGATGACCCAACGTCTTATGCAAGTACACCGCCACCACGTTGTCCCTTACACCTGCTGTTCTCCCTATTGTGCAAATTGTGCCAATGGTGGATACCTACCTATGCAAGGTAGCGAGCGGACTGATGGGTTTTCTCTTCCCTTTTGGTTGGGTTACCCGTTGATTGACGCTTGTGGTCCGGGACGAAGCCAAGAACAGCCACCACGGTCCACACGGACAATGCGACGGACCCCCTGCAGCCTGGCACCACTTGCTTTTCTGCGTCGCTCTAGCATCCGCCGCCCACTTGGCAACCGACTGCCGCGCCTGCTGCTACTGTTGCACTTGCTGCACTTGCCTCCTACGCTCGGCGCTCACTGACCACCCAGGCCACCCTCTCGCTCTTCCTGGCCTTGAATACGAGAAGTCTTGTTTTCTGACCTTCCCGCTTGTTCCACACCACACCATCTCATCCTCCTCCCTCTCACTTGATAAAATCCATCCACTCGCTTTTTCCTATCGTCAGCTTTTATTCCTTCCTCTCGTTTTCCCTCTGGGTCACACTGCCTTCACCACTACCTGAAGAACCAAAAATATCAGTACTACCGTCTTTTTCTTCACTTGCCGGTCGCTTCTGCCCTCTTGATCCGTGCCACTCTCCTATTTCCGTACCCACTCGGCACCACCACCTCGAGCGAAGAACTTTCCGAGGATTCCAGACGAACCGAACCGACTCACCTTTATTCGCCGCCGTTTGTCTTTGACACATACCAAGCAACTAGGCCAGCAGCACTCAAACGGAAGACTCATCGGCTCACCCGACGTACGGGAGGGAGAAAAATAGGCTACGGATATCTGATTGAAATATCCATTCCCGACACAAGCAGCTTTTCCTACCCTCGTTGCCTACCTACTACACACATCACCCGCCATGCATCCCACACGCGTGCTTCAGCTCCTCGCCGCCGCTTCTGTCGCGCAGGCATCATGGTTCAACTTCAGAGCAGAGCCTCGCGATGAAATCGTCAAGAGACAAACGGGAACCAGCGGTGCTCCCGAGACCACATCTTCGGTTGCTCAAACCACCACATCCGCCGCTGCCGAGACCACGTCCACGACAGCTGCCGCTCAAACGACGAGCACCACCGCTCCTGCTCAAACTACTACTTCTTCTGCCGCCCCCGTGCCGACCACGAGTGCCAACACGCCCGCAGAGTCCACAACTCCAGCCAACACGGCTGCTCCCACAACACTGAGAACCAGCACCACGGCCTCTGCCGCCAACGACGAGACCACGACCAGCGGCGCCAGTTCCGCATCATCAACCCCCACTTCCACTCCCGAGCCCGTTACCTCCACCATCCGAACCGTCATCACGACTACCAACTCGGCTGGCCAAGCCACGTCCTTCACCACGGATACCACCGTCACGCACACGCCGGCACTGAACGAGGCAAACTCAGGCGGCTCTTCCTCCGGCATGTCCACACAGACCCGTAATACTGTCATTGGTGTTGTGGTCGGCGTCGGTGGTGCCATTGTGCTCGGTGCCCTCGGTTTCGTGGCGTGGAGAATCTGGGGCAAGAAGAAGCAGGCCGAGGAGAACGACGGCCTGATGGAGTACAACAACCAGTACGGCAACGAGCCGAAGACCGAGGTTGGCAGCGCCCAGGGAGCCGGCCGCACCCCGTTCCAGTCGACTCTCGAGAGCTATCACGCGCCAAACCAAGTCAACGCCTCGTCCAACTTCTAAAGCGACAGCGACTCGAGTGCATGATGATTGTTTGTTGCGGAAGAAAGCGTTGATTCCCCGGTCTCTCGTCCACGGATGGACGCACCCCCCCATGATTACTCTTTTCTATCAAATATTGCGGCTGGCCACTTCCGCCAGCCATGTGGAGTTTCGGACTGCCGAACTATTACGGCGGGCATGATTGCATATCGCAGGGTCTCGGGACTGTTGAAGAGAGCTACGTACATAGAATGCGGAATTTCTCTTCGTTACCAGTTGTGCCTCGGGAGGATCACCCCCCTCGACTCGTGCGGGCTTCAATCGGGCCATGCATCAGAACGAGGCATCGACCCCAGCAGAGACACATGGAGACAACACAAAGCCTAATGGACATGCGTCCGGGTTGGCAGGCTTAATACTGCACTGGACGTACGTACATCGTACATTTAGATACTTAACTTACTACTTTAATAAAAGGGCCGCCGAAAAGAATGGGATGGTATGCCGAAGCAACCCGAGCACGTACCACATTCAAAATGACGCAAGTGAAGTCTGTTGTTGGTGGAGAGGAGGGGGTGGAAGCTGCAGACACAGAGTTAAACTCTCCGTACCTGAACTTTATCTCGCTCAACATAGGATCGCCGTCCATCATCCAACTGCCATCTGAACAACTTTAGGCCAGCAAATCTCACCCGGCAGGCCGTCCCGTCTGGACTATATCACGTGGGCGCCCGCGCAGCGGGTGCATTCTGGTCCGTCCGTAATATGGCTTCCCGTCTCAGTGGTGTTTCGGGTCCGCGGCTGGTGTTGTTACATTCGTAGCTTAATGTGGGTTGGCGCGCCAGTTGGACGGCTATGGCTTTGGTGTTTCAGGTGTTGCTCTCCCAATTTCCCTATTCACAGTCAGCGAGCCACTCATGCCGCTCATCTGTTGCAGCCGCGGGGAGAGGGGGGAGGGGACCCATCTGTTCGAGCAGGACGAATCTAGGAAAAAAAAGGCTGCTGAAATCCAAGGGGGCGGACGTTGTTGGAGCGTTATGCATCGTTTTTCTTTTCACTCTTTCCTCCCTCCCTCCCCCATTCAAGACTTTTTCTTTTGCCCGTTCCATCTCTAGAGGTTGAGCGCTGCTTCGCGAATTCGACTCACTCCCTACACGACTGCACGACGCTCGCTCTATACGAACCGACGAGGTTGAGCCTCGGTTACCGAAAAGCGGTTGTTTTCTAATTCGTCAATTCCGATGAGCCGGTGAGACGGAGAAGCGTCCTCCCCACAGCATTTCGGAGACTCGAACGACGGAGGGCACTTATCATTCTCAGTCACGGGAATATTGCTCTGAGTCCCCGGTACCCGACGAATCCATCGGATCAAGCAGTCAATTGGGAACTTGGAGGAGAAATCAACACAGGGAAAAGGGGCAGCGAAGGAGGTGACACGGAAGAAAGGAAAAAAAAAAATAAGGGAAAAAAAGAAAGCAAAACGATGCGGATATCGACATTGATCACCGCCCTTTCGACGGTGGCCATCGCCTCCGCTGGCGTGATGGCGCTTGACATTGGCGACGAGATGCGTATGGGCTGGAAGATGGGCCTGCTCCCGCGCCAGGGTTCGCAGAACCTGCAGACTTTCGACGGCGACTTAGGGGGAGTCAAGGCGTCTGCGGTACGTTTGTGTCCATGCCAGAACCACACCGATCACTGCTTCGTTTCCTTTTTTCTTTTCTTTTTTCTATTTTCCCTCCTCTTCTCTCCCTCCTCTTTCTCGGCAACGATGAAGACTACGGCAACGACTATGTGGCGGCGGCTGTTCCAGGACTGGGGCCTCGGAAGACGTTGCCGGTGTGGCGGTTTCAGAAGCAGGATCATGATGAAGGATGCCGTTGCTGACTTTGTGGCGCGGACAGATCACCAAGTCGAATAACCCTGAACGGCCGTTCGAGGTTGACGGTGACACCTTTGTAAGTCTGATCCAGGAGAAGGCGGGGCGCTCTTGCGCCCCTCGCGGCTGTCCTGGCCGGGCACAGTTGCCGCTCCTCGTGAGAATTTAATGCTGACAGCAGTGAACAAGCCCGACTTCGCAACGGCCGCGAACAGGTCGTGCGACAACCAGAAGAACAAGTGCTCACAGGCCGCCAACAACGGGGAGAAGAAGTTCGAGGTGTCCGAGTGCGACAAGCAGGCCGGTAAGTCACGTTTCGGGGCCGATTTCCCCCTTCTCCCGTCGCTTCTCCGCCAGCGGAAGGTAGGTGGGGGGCACGGCGGATGAGAAGAGACCGGTATGCTGACATGATTGGACAATGTGCAGAGCAATGCAGGTCGTCGGTCGACTCGACGGCGAAGCAGAGCTTCGGCGAGCCGGTGTTCGCGGGCACGGATGGAAACTTTGACATCTTTTGTGACCCGTGAATGTGCGGGAGCTTCGATAGTCAAGATGGAGCAATAAAGCTGGGGGGGTAAGGAATGCTGACGACGTTGTATGTGTATGTATACCTTGCGAGCGCGTGTTCAGGGGAAAGAGCGTCTCCGTGACGGAATGGACCAAAAGAGCGCCGCGTCTCGGCTGGGAGGAAGCCGGGCCGGGTGGGAATCTTTCTTTTCTTTTTTCTCTTCCTTTCAAACTGTACATGTTCAAATCCGGTTCTGGCGTTCTCCAAAGGGCTCTCGAAAGCAGAGAGCGGGGTTGACATCTGCGGCCGTCCCGCCGGGTCGTCAGTTGACGGGCAAGGGGCCGTCTTCAATGAATAATATCACGTTGAAACATGGTAGAGCATCATTTGCGTGGCGAGGGAAATCCGATCTTTCGCGGATAGTCACGTTGACAGCCCCCCCGGGGGGGCTTTCGACTTGGCGTGGTTGAAGCGTAAGAGTACCAATGGGGAATAGCATCTCTGAATGCCCTCACTTTTGGGGGAGGGCCGAAACTAAAGTTCGCAGGCCGTCCTTGGCCCAGCATGTAACACCTTATGGCGGCGCTCCTCCTCCGGCCTGTCCAAGGAATTGAGGAGTGGTTTTCACTGCAGTTCGGAGTAAGACGGTTTTGTGGGCTTGGTCAATCGACCTGCCGTTGGGAGTTATGCGGACGGCATGGACAGGGCCAGCAGAAGAGAGGCTTTGATGAAGATTCCCATGTTCCTCCACCAGCAAAATCTCTTCGTCCAGCTCGGGAGGTGTCAAATGTCCCCAAATAGCCATAACTCACACGATGTCCAATCTAACCTCACCGGGTTCAACGCTGTTCTTGTCGGCTCGGTGTTTTTGCCCCCTTCCCCCTTCGCGCGCAAACCCAATGACCTTCCTTCACTCTCCCACGCACACCTTGTCTACGCCGAACCGCGTTTGTGGCGCGAGACACCGCCGTGTTGTCTCTGAAGGCGAACCGGTGTATCGGTCACCATCCAAGACACAGGAGGAGAAACGTCCCAGGTCTGTTCCCGCTCATCTGACGACATGAAAAGGTTGGACGTTTCCGAAGCTGTAAGTGATGCAGGCCTGCTGCCGCAACCATGGGGCGCGCGCGAGCCTTTGGCAAGAGTTTCAATCGCATGCATCTGCACACTCTTTATTTTTTATTGTCATTGTTTTTTTTTATTCTATGTTTTAATTGTGTTCTTTTTGTAATCGAAACAGCAGGCGCGTCGCCGATGCTCCGTCACCTTTCGTACCTATCTCATCCAGTGATCCCCTATCTACTTAGAAGGGGGGGGAAAATAAAACAATTCGTACGGCGCCGAGAGAAGGATGGACCCCAAATTTTGACAGATGGGGTTCCCGTCATGCAGGTCGCCCGGGACTAAGAGCGCGCAAGTGGCTTTGCCTTAGTGTCGAGGGAGTGTGCTAGTATCGGTAGTGTCGCCGTAATCTGTACATACTCTGAGGGGACCCAACCCTCTTTTTCATCTCCATGGTTGATCGATGCGGCGGCCGGAAAAGGGAGAACGCTCTCGTTGTCAAATGCCAACTGACTTTGACTTGACTTGATACGCCTGAGTCGAGAAGCAAGGGAAGAAAAAGCGGTCAAGGCCCGGCCGAGGAGTCTGGATAGTACCCCTAGGTAGCTAGGTATGCAGCATGGCCGCCGCCTGCCACTCGAAACGATGTTTTACGGGGAGGGAGGGAGGCGCGCTGTTGTAACTTGTAAGACACAAACGTTTCCAGCCGGACACGAGCGAGCACCGATCCGTTGGCAAATACGATGTCGTCTAGGAGTTCAAGCGGCGGGGGGGGGGGGGGGGGGGGGGGCGCTCCCATCCAGCGGAAATCACCCAGAGGTCCAGAGGCGATTCCTGGGGCGAGGTACAATTGTTAGCGAGGTACGGCAAGGAGTGCGGGGATCGTGCGGCATCAGAGGTACCCGCCATCTCACCATGCAGGCAAAGAAAACGAGACGAGATTGCACTGGCCATGATGGCCCGTCCCCGCCGTGCGTTCAGCGGGGACGCTCATTAAAACACATCTAGGCCGCTCACTGGCCCCCGTTTGGAGAGGTTGTCATTCGAGTTGACCAAAAAGTTGCCAGCCTGTCCCTGGCGCGCCCCGGTTCCATCCCAATGGAAGGCAGGGTGCGCCCCAACTCCATCTTCCTATCCGCAATGACATTCCCTCCTTCCTATGCCTGCTTACTGGGTCTTTGCTGGAATGGAATAGAGAAGAGAGAGAGAGAGAGAGAGAGAGAGAGAGAGAGAGAGAGAGAGAGAGAGAGAGAGAGAGAGAAGAGAGTGAAAAAATGAAGAAAAAGAGAAGAAGGACCAGCAGCGCCAGATTGCCAGTTGTTGTGCTGTTCGTTCTCTTCCCCAACCCCCCGTTCCCACTCGAATCGTCCAATCTCATCATGCCACTGGTCCAAGGCCCCACACAAACGGCCCCGGAGAAGGCTACCTCGCCCTCTTCTCTTCGTTTCTCTCTCGAGTCTCCCGTGAACGCCCGCGGATGAGGGCAACGCCTATCGTGATTGTTTGGGACCGTCGCCGGGTTATCATTCTTGAGGTTGCAGGTGGAAGGGTTCTTGAGCTTTGGGCTCTAAGCTCTACTCAAGCGGCGTCAAAGGCGTGTGTGTCTGTCTGTCTGGCCGTTCCTTTACCTGCACCTGCAACTGGTACCTGTACCTGGATTCATACCTGTACCTTGCCCGTCCCGTCGAATCCCCGTTCCTTGTCTGTCTGTGTGCATGGTACCTCGGGGGTCCGCTTCAACCACCAAAGGCCTGGGCACCATCATCTCCAAAAAGACGGCAACCTTCGCGTTAGCTTCCCGTGCCATTGCCATGCCTCGACTTGCCTCCAAAGTGACTTCTACCCGACTTCCACCACTCTACAGATACCTACCTATCCATTTACCTCCTGAGTCCTCACGTCTCACCCCTCACAGCTCGTGTTCCTCGAATACACTCTCCTACCTTCATCCTCCTCCATCCTCGCCCGCCCATCCAAACCTTCATCATCTTCCTCGTTTAGCTCGAGCTGAGAGCTGTGATCCCGATGCGTCCGGTACCCGCGAGCTGCCGTAATTCAGTCTTCATGTCACTCCTTTAGTCAATAATTTCCCTCTCCCCCAGTTTCCCTTCTGCAACGACCCCCGGTTTCCTAATCCCTGAACCGGGCCACCTGTCTTGCAAATAATACCTTATTCCTGCTGGCTACATACACACGCTGCACTCTGGCACCACCCCTACTATCCATACTCGCCAACCAGAAAAAAAATATTACCTACGCGTCCGTCGTCGCGACCAGAGGATAAACAGCCGGGCCCCAGATATACACACAAAACTTGTCTCAATCACACGGGCCGCCTCTGCTCCTCCACCCCCTTATTCCTGTCAACAACCTCGACAGCCCGTCAGTTCCCTATCCCTCTCTTCTTTTTTTTCCCCTTCCCTCCCCTCCCTCGCGGGCTGCTTCGTTTGTGCACGCCGTACAATTGGAATTCTTGTCTTTTCAGAGGGCTGTGAACGAAAGGTCCTCGACGCGAAATCTCAAGAGACTTGGCTGCAGACGACTCCATCGTCTGCGCTGATCTCGCCGTGGTAAGCTAGCTACCCACCTCACCTCACCTTACCCTACCTCACCTTGCCTTTGCATTCCCCCTTCGTGGTGCCTTTGACCGCCCTCGGCGGACGCCACCTTGATCTTGGATCTCATTCCTGATTGAAACAGAGTCCCACAAAGACGTCTCCTCAACACCAACCCAATTCTCCTCCTGCTGCATCCGCACAGGACGGCAACGGACCGCTTCGCTCATCGCTCAATTCGCCGCCTACGTCGCCCACCCTTTCTTCGACGTCCACTGCTGCCGAAGGCGAGGACCTCGGGTCCTCCCCCATTTTGCCTTCGCTACCCGCGCCGAGACTCCCTGACCGAGCTCGGGAAATTCTGAGGACTCAACCCAGCGTCGAACAAGAGGAGAGATACGTGACCGCCAGCTGGGGTTCCCCGTATTCCGCAGAGGACACGGGACTTCTTCGTCCCCGGAGCATAGGCAGCGATCAATCCGAAGACTCGCCCATTCATCACATCGCCATCCGCACTCCCTTTCTCCGTCCTCCCCCCGCGCTTTCGCTCGCACAGGACGATTCCCCCGAGCCCTACCTCAGCGCCGCTCAAGTCCTCGCCAATCGCGCTCGACGACCTGCACGACGACTGACCGAAGACTGGATTCGCCAGCACACGGCCGGAGAGAATTCCGAGAGTCGGCACTGGTTCAGTGACGGGAGTGAGCACTCTTCACTGAGCGGCTCCGGATCTGGCGACGAACCCGCCTGGCACGAAAAGGATTCTTTGCAGACACCCAAAGCTCGGCCGCGCCTTGCCCGCGCATCCCTCACCGAACCTCGACACCCTCGCACCCGTTCGAGCGTCGAGACGCTCAAACCGGAAGACGCGAAGCCTCGAGACGATATCCCAGAAGCAAACATGGAGAGCCCCGAGCTTCCAGAGGCCGACTTGGCCCGCGACCTCCCAGACCTCCCTGCTATCCCCACAACGCCCAGACGGAGCGCGAGTGCTACACATGGCGAGACCATAAAGGCTCCCATCACGCCAATGCGAAGTGTCTCTGCAAGAGTTCCCGCCAAAGAGCCGAGCATGACACCGCGGCTGAAGAAGAAGGTTCCGTGGAAGGGCAAGAATATCATGGTTCTGCTTCCCAAAGACGATGAGCGCGGACGCCCCGGGCAAGCGCCCAAGCCCCTGAACCAGACAGAGATTGAAGGCATGTTCAAATCGTGGCAGGAGCTTGGCTACGACATCAGCGGCTTCGACCTGGACGTGGCAGAAGGCACATACCAAGCTCCCACGGGGTACTCCCAGAGCCGAGATGCCTGGCCGGACTTCGACGAAGTTGCTAGGGAGCGTGCGGAACACACCTACAAGGTCACATTGCCTGACTTGAACGGTAAGTCGGCGTTCCTAGACGCAACAGTCGCCGTCAAGCTAACCAAAACGCAGCTTGGAAAAATTACGTCAATGAACTTAACGAAGCCAAATTGCGAGCTCTCGGAGTGTCGTTTGGCGACGATGACCCCCCCGCGCCGTCGATATCGCCCGCGGCATCGCAGCCTAGCCGACAGGCGTCGGCGCAATATCCGCCTCTGCCTTTCTCTCCGCCCATGCCTACGTCCTCGGCCTCGAGCAACCATGTTCAAGGATACCCTTTCCCGTCGCAGTTCATTCCCGGCGGTCGGTCTTCTGCAGGCCAAAGCCCGAGTATGGCTTCTCCCGTTGGTTTCGGAAGCCATCCGGCCAAGTACAATGCCCGACAGTCGATCTCGGTTCCCATGGGTCATTCGCCCTTCCAGATGGCAAACCAGCCTTCACCGTTGGGCTGGCCCTCGCAGCACAGAACCGATTCGCCTTCGTTGCTCAACGGAGTTCTATCTCCCGTTTCACCCTTCACCCCCGAGGGTTTCGCGCCGACCGGCAGCCCTGCGTTCAATGCACACCAGCGGCACCAGTCTCTGCAGTACCCCATGATGCCCCACCAGTTCATGCAGCAACAGCAACCTGCGCGGGCGTCCCCACGCCTGCAGGAGGTGCGAGAAGATGAGGAGGAGGTGGCCGAGGAAGCCCCCGCAAAGCCATTGGAGTCCGCGCAGGTCAACGACGATGACCTACAGGCTGAGATCGATGAGGCCGAATACCACTTGGAGGAGCAGATGCGCAATGAGTTAGAGCACGAGGACTACAGCCCGCACAACGAGGAGGCCGCTGCGGAGCTACTCGAGGACTTCTCCCAGCAGCAGACTCAGTCGCATGTAAGAGACGCCTCCGTCCAGTTCCAGGCGGCACACCCGCCGTTGCAACAACAACAATTTGTTCAGCAACCCGGTGACGGCCCCGTTCTCCACCACCCGCGGCCTCATAGCCGTGGCCACTCACTGTCGCAGAACTTCTTTTCCCACCACGACGAGACGCGGCCCCGTGGCGACAGCTTGGCCGGATGGCACGAGGTCGATCCCAACCGAATCGACGAGGCGGCAGAGATCGAGACCAACCCTAGCAATCTCGGCACGCCCGTGCAGGATTTCAGCCTCACAACGCTCTTGCAGCAGCACCAGCGATCGTTCTCCACGGCTAGCAACCCTTGGCATGACGTCTCGTCGTCCATGTCGAGCAACTCCGGCATGCCGAGGAGACCCAGCCATGCCAGCAAGCCATCGCTGTCGAAACTCAACGTCAAGGCCCCCGAATTCAAGTTCAACCCGGGCCACGAGTCGAAATCCAGCTTCACCTTTGGAAGCGGCAGCAACAGCTTTCAGCCATCTATGTTCCAGGCGGGAGGCGGATCCTTTGCGTCGTCTTCTGTTGTTTCACCGTCGGCAAACTCTTTTGGTGCACAGTCCATCTCGTCCAAGATTAATGCCGCCGCCCCTGTCTTCTCTCCCGGCCAGAGCGACTTTAGCTTTTCTGCCTCTGGTCCGAAATTCCGACCGGATGCACCCGCCTTCACGCCCTTTGGGAACGTTTCGGACTCCGTTACTAGCCCTGTGTCGGGCAGCGAAAGCGCTGGAAACCGCACCAGCTCCATCTTCGGCAACATCGATCTGAGTCTGTCCGACGTTGTCAAGCCTCCCAAGAAGAACAAGGCGATTCCCATCGTCCCTCCGAGCAGCAGCAATAAGAACAAGAATGACGAATCTCAAGACGATCTCCCGGATGACGCAGATGGTCGCCTGATCGACGAGTCCCGTATCAAGAGAGCCAAGGCCACGAGAGGGGATGGCGACGATGTTCCTCTCTTTGCTGAACCATCGCCTGAGCCCACCGCGATGCAGTCTCTCCAACCGGTAGCAAAACGAGAGGATCAAGATGCTTCAGAGCACAGGTCGGGCGACGAGCAGGCTTTCACACCAGCAGACACGACCATGTCTTCCACGGTTGCTTCGGAGCATCCTACCGATTCCAAGGCTGTCACAGCGACCAGCCCCTCGGATACTTCTCCTGACCAACAGCAACTGAACTGGGCACCGTTCGAGTTTGAGTCAAAGGCGGAACTTCAGGACTTCAATGACGCTGTGCCCTTTGGTATCGACACCTACAAGAAGGGCCACAACAAGTCATTGTCCGCCACCGCCAGGGCATTCATCCCCGGCGGCGGTTGGTCTGCGGCTGCCCCCGAGGCAGAGACGGAGGAGGACGAAGAGGACGAGCGCGACAGGGAAGACACTATCGAGCCCGTCCTGCCCAGCACCGAGGCTCCGGCTCAGTCGTCACCTCCGCATGAACCTTCTCCGAACGCGTCGACATCTTCCAACTTCGCCGCTCCCAAGGGATTGGGCGCTTCTCGATTCGCCAGCCCGCCGAAGACTAAGGGTCTCTCGGCTTCTCGGTTCGCAGCGTCTCCTTCACCTGCTCGTGGACCCGATGAAGAAGAGCTGGAAGAAGGGGAGATCCCCGAGGACTATGTCGTTTCCGATAGCGAAGAATACGCCGACGAGACCCAGGCGCACGACTTCTCTGGCAAGCAACCCGCCAAGAACGAGCCGACCTTTGAGGAGATTGATGCCATCATGAGCCATCTCAACCAGAATGACCCGACATTTGGCGTGAACAAGGCCACTGCCGAGGCCGCCAGATGGCACCAGCCCAGCCCCAACAGGCAGATCCAAGTCGCTGGCGTCACCAACCTGTCGCCCTACAAGATGCAAGCGGGCAGTCAGTACCGCAGCAGGACGTCCAGTCCTGTTCGGCAATACCACGGCCTCCCGGCCGACAACTCGGCGGTGCCGAGCACAGAACTGGATGACCCCTTCGTCGACCCCCCGATGAGCGCGCAGTCATTCAATGCCCCCGTCACCCACTTGAACGGCGAAGAGAGCGCTGCGCACAGCGACTGGGAAGGGGCCTTCAGTGACGAGGAACAGGCCAAGCTGGAGCAGCGCGTCCAGTTCTTCGACGGCCGTGTCAATGAGGCCGTCGGCGATCTGCTCTCTGCTCGCCTCGGCCCCTTGGAGAAGGCACTTCTCTCCATCAAGCAATCCCTCCGGGGCGGCTCTAGAAGAGCATCCTCTTCTGTCCGTCGCAGCGTTTCTGCAGACATTCAGCACAGCGATGCCGACGACGAGGACGAAGAGCCCGTGCCGCGTCGCTCAATGAGCCCGCGCCGCGACAAACGCATGGAGCAGATTCGTGCAGCTGTGCTCGACGCTTTTGCGGTACAGCAGCGCAGCACTCCTCCAGTGGCTTCCGCGGCCGCCCCTGCTGCCTCTGATGACACCGCCAGCACTGCTGTTCTCAAGGCCTTGGAGGACCTGAGGGAGCAGTTCGGCGCTTCTATGCGCCTTGACTTCCGCGGCGAGGACCTACGCAACATTGTCGAAGAAGCCGTCGAGAAGCGCATGCCGACTCCATCCCAGCAGTCCGCAGCTGGCCACGCCAAGGAAGAGGCTGTCAACAACAAGCTGAGTGAGCTCCAGGCTAAGGTGATCGATCTTGAGGAGCGCCTCTACGTCGAGCGAACCCAGACGGAGAGGGAGGTCACCGATCGCCGCGCTGCCGAAGACCTTGCGGCAGAGCTGGAGAGAAAGCTTCAGGCCGCCGAAACCCGCGTCGAAGTCGAAATTATGAACAGGAGCATTTTCGACAACCGCATCGGTGACCTCGAGGAGAAGCTCAGGCATCAGGAAGAGAGGGCCCAGGCAGAGCTCGATGGCCGCCGCGTCGCCGAAGATAGACTCTCCGAGGTCCAGCGCCTTCTACGCATTGCTACCGAAGAGGAGAACCGCCTCAGGGAAGAGGTTGAGGAGCGAGACCACAAGCTCAAGGCCTTTGAGCAGGCCGCCTCGGCGCAGACCATGCGTATGACCCTCATGGAAGCCTCGCAGACGACCGCCAAGCAGGCTCAGACTGAGCTCACCAACAAGATCAACGCAATGGAGGACGACCTGCGCGGTGCCCATCAAGAAGCCAATCGCTGGAGGTCTGAGGCGGAGCGCGCCATCGAGACTGCCCGCCGACAGCAAATCGACATTGAGGAGACCTCCAATGAGAACAAACAAATGCAGAAGTTTCTTGACACCCTCGGAACCCAGCTCCAGGAGAACGAGCGCGTCAGGGAATCCTGGCGTGCCAAGTTTGTCTCCCTTCAGGAAGACATGGCTCAAGCTGCTCGTGACATCACGGAAGAGAATGCTCGTCGCACCAAGCGCGAGCAGGCCCTGCTCGCGCGTCAAGAGGTCTTGGACGCTAAGCTCCAAGCCGAGGCCCGTACGCGTGAGCGTCTTGAGACCGAGATTGAGCGACTGGAGCATGGCGAGCGCCAGGGAATGCGTGCTGTCAGCGAGTGTAAGCGCCTCGAGGGCCTGCTGGGCGAGATGAAGACCGAGAACCACAAGCTTCACCAGTCTGCCATGCGCTACCAGAGCGAATTCAAGGAGGCCAGGGAGTCTGGCATCAACGAGGTCCAGCGGACACGCGTCTCTATGCAGCGCGAGATTGACGAAGCCAACCACCACGTCAACGTCGTCCGCGAGGAACTCGAGGAACAGATCGTCAAGGTCAGAGCCGAACTCGACCAGGTCAACATGGACGTTGAGACTGCCAAGGCTCAGTCCGAGATGATGATGGAGGAGGCCCAGTCCAGCAAGACTGAGGCGATCACCGAGCTGAAGCGGAAACACCAGAACGAGCTCGAGGACTTCCAGACCCGTTGGGAGCGCCAGCTGAGTAACGCCGTCGAGGATGGCCAGAAGACTGAGCAGCATCTTCTCGAGCGTCTCAGCCTCTCGACATCCAAGACGGAGCATCTGCAAGACCGTATCGCCCACCTGGAAGAGAAGCTCGAGATCGCCAAGGAGGCTGCTCGTGCCGCCGCACAAGCCGCCAAGTCCGCAGGCGTCGAGGTACCTGCTCAACCCGCGGCCACCTCCCAGCCCAAGGCTTCCGCAACCGCCGCAACCGCCGCCGCCGTCGTCTTGCCCAAGGCCATGGACCTCCCCGAAAAGATCTCGCCCCAAGCCCTGAGGGAGTCCATTATGGTGTTGCAGGAGCAGTTACAGGCCCGCGAACAGCGCATCGAAGAGCTTGAGTCCACGGTCGACAAGCTCGACCCCGAGGCGCCGACAAAGATTGCCAAGCGCGATGATGAGATCACTTGGTTGCGCGAGCTTCTTGCCGTGAGACACGGCGACCTGCAAGACATCATTCTTGCAGTCTCGGCTCAGGATTTTGACAGGGAAACCGTCAAAGACGCTGCCATTCGTCTCAAGGCCAACCTACAGATGGAGGAGCAGGAGCGCGAGCGTGCGATGAACGGCGGATCGGCCATCAACCTGCCCAACATTGCGCAGTCTCTTCGTGAGGCTGCTTCGCCTCGCGTCGCCCAAGCTGTCGGCCCCCTGGCTGCAGCGTGGGGTAACTGGCGAAAGTCCCAGCAGCCCATCTTCGCGTCGGGCGGACGGAGTGGTCGGCCCTCGACGGCACGACCTGCTTTCGGCAGCAACCACACTCCCTCTAGGTCTACGGCTTCGGCATCCTTCAGCAACAACTCGAATGGGCTGATGACGCCACCCGCCTCCGGCCTTCGTCAGACCCTTCCTTCGAGCACGGAGGAACCTCAGCCGACGGCTTTCCAGACTACCGGCCGTCGGTACACGGCTCAGCAACTTCAGAACAGAACTCGAGGACCGTCATTCACCGACGTGCCCTCGGAGCCTATGCCCCTGAAGAGCCCACCTGCCCGCCGTCCATCGAGTCGCTCCCATCAGCCTATGACGCCCCCGATGATGCGTCCAAGCGCATACGACTCGGACGCTCACCCGGGCGACTTTGACGACACAGACTTCTTTGAAGATTAAAGGGAGGGAACCACCGACGAGTGGAATGATATGTGGAAGTGTGGAGGATTTCCTTTGTCACTCGCACCGCAGTCGATCTTTCGCACGCAGCATGCTTTTGAGCCCAAGAATGGACACACTAGAATGATGATACCCCCTTTTCGCAAAACTTCTACTACTACTATAACACACTGAGGTTGTTTCGGAGGACTCTTCAACCAGACGGAGTGTTTTACCCTTGTTCAGTCCTTTGCGGGAAACATGTTTTTTCCTGGTAATACTTGCTCATGGGACAGAACACCAAGGGGTAAATTAATTTTCCTTTGTTTACTTGGTCCGATGGATACCAGCGGGTGGAAGAAAAAAAAATGACGATGCATTGGGGATGGTTTATCTAAAGGGAAAGGGGTGCTTGCGGAGGTTCTCGCTCGCTACCTAGTTGGCCCGACTATACTACCATTGCTCCCTCGCTATTACTTCACTACACAAGAACGTATATAGTATTAATTTGCAAGCCTGATCTGGCTATTACTACCTTTGGTCGAGACTCGTGTGCATTGTGTCCTGGTCAACTTGGACTAGTCGCGACGGGGTTTGAGATTGGTGCGCCTCTTGGCAAGATCTTGAGCAGCATTCCGAAACATCAATATGGATCACGTATTCGCTGATCAATAATGACGAATAGCTCTGGGGAATACCCATATTGAAGGGGGCGGGGGACATCACCGGGCCTTGAACGCTTGTTTTAAATTGTTTTGTTTTCTTCATTTCATTCACGTCGTATTAGAAAGAGGTTATATGTATGCAATCCCCGCCCAGAAAAGAGACTGTCTGTTTCTTTTTCTTTTTTTTTACACGTCCCCTCATCCGAGATGGTAGTAGGAGTACTAGTAGTGGTGATGGTGATAGAGGGAGGTGGGGTTTGGTTTTGTTTCCCATGTCTTCCTCTTCTTCTTCTTCTTCAAGAACTGCTCAGGAGCTTCTCGACTGCCCACTTCACGGAGAAGTTGCGCAGGTCCGAGTAGTGCTGGCCGACGCCGACGAAGAGAACGGGGACGTTTGTGGCGTGGACGAGGCTGACGAGGGTGCCGACCATGTTGCCGACCGTGTCGCACTTTGAGATGATGAAGCCGTCGAGGGTGCGGACGGCGCCGAACGCGGCGTTGAAGTTACGGGCCTGGGCGACTGAGTCGGTGCCGACGAGGGCCTTTTTGGAGGGGAGTATGTGTTAGTCTTTGTTGCATCAAAGGGACAGAAAAGGGGTGTGTGTAAGGGAGGGGGGGGGGTCTTACCTCGCCAACCATGAGAATCTTGTCGGGTTGGGCAAACTTGGCGAACTTCTCGAGCGACGACATGAGGCGCTGATCGTTGTGCCTCCGCCCAGCGGTGTCGATGAGAACGACATCGAAGCCCTCCTGCGCGGCGTGCGAGACGGCGTCGCGGGCGACGGTGGCGGCGTCCTTGCCGTAGCCCTTCTGGTACAGCTCGACGCGGCCGCCCTCGCGGATCGTGAGCTCCTTGAGGTTGCGGACGTGGACGGCGAGCTGCTCGACGGCGCCGGAACGGAACGTGTCGCCGGCGGCGATGAGAACCTTGTACTTGTTCTGCAGCAGGAAGAAGCAGATCTTGGAGAGGTTGGTGGACTTGCCGACGCCGTTGACACCGACGATGGAGATGACGTAGGGCCGGGCTCTGCGCAGCGAGGTCGCGGGCGGCGCCGTGATGGCGTCGATCTCGCGGAGAAGATCGAGCGACGACGTCGGCGTGAGCATCTTTGTGAGCGACGCTTCCATGGCAGCCTGAATCCGCGCGTTGATGCTCTCGAAGTTGCCCGTCTTGACGCCCAGGAGCTCCTTCTCGACGCCCTCGCACAGCCGCACCGCCGCCTCGCGCGCCACGTTCTTCTTGAGGAGGTGCTCCTCCATGCCCTTCATGGCCTTGTCGAGGTCCGCCTTGGTGAGAGTCTTGCCACCGACGACGTTGCGGAACAGTCCGCCGATGGTGCTCAGGCCGGTCCCGATAAGCCCGCCGCCGCCCGACGAGGACGACTCCGCCTTGGACGCGGTGCTGCTCTTGGCCTGCGCCGAGGCGAGGATGTTGTGCACTTCGTCGTCGAGGTCCTTGAGCACGAACTGCCCCTTTGCCGTCTTGGAACCCCACGTCGTGTGGTCGACGTGCTCGACGGCCGAGGAGCGCGCGGTGGTCTCGGCTTCCGAGTCGCTCGTCGCCGACTTCGGGGCGGCTGAGTAGTCCAGTACCACGTCGTCGTCCTCGTCCGCCATGCCGTCGGCGTCCCACTTGCGGCCCTTCTTCGTCGATGACCTCATCGCGACCTTGGGCCGTCTGCCGGCGGACTCTTCGCCGGACGACACGGGGCCCGAGGTGCCGGCCTTGCGCGCGCGCCGCGACATCTTGGCCACGGGCCCGGCCTTTCCCACCACAACGCCGCCGGTTCCGGGGGTCGAGGGCCGTGAAGTCGTCGGTGTCGCGACAGGTGTAGAGTCGTTCGATGCGGCGTTCGCGCCGTTCAGACCGCGTCCTAGTGGAAGCCAACAGTTAGCACTTGTTAGTTCTAGTGACCTGTTCTCGCAACCGCACGGCAATGCGCGCGGCGCGTTCCGCTTACCCCTATAATGCAGACCCGGGGGGAGGGGCGGATCGTCGCCGAGGTTCCCAGACAGCGTCTTCTCCTCCTTGACGAACTCGGCTTCCGAAATGTTGGAATCGCTCTTGACCCCCGTTGTCTCGAGCTCTCGGACCTGCTGGTCAAAGTACTCGTCGAACTTGTGGCATTCGACCAATGTCGTATGAGGCTTCGTCAGCTGTTCGCCGTATAAGTCCACAAAGATCGTCTTGATGTTGTCGACAAGCTTGTCAATCCACGACAGGTGGAGGAGCGATCTGTACACGGCCTGCCCACGTGTTCGTCAGTGTCACGCATGACCGAGGCGCATTGAGGGCCGCGGGGACATACCACGAAGATGACACCTAGTTCCTTGACGAACGTGTAGCGGAGTGTGTGTTGGTCGCGCTTGTACGGTGGGTTGCTGGCCGCGGACTGGCTCGAGGCGGCGCCGCCCTTCTCCTCAATGAAGACATCGGCGATGAAGTTGTTGATGACGGACGGGTTGACGGGCGCATATGTCCTGGACCAGAGAACCACGCCCGAGGTGGTCAGGATCTCGAATGTGTCCAACATTGTGTGTATGCGCTTCGTTTCCTTGGGTTGCGGCGACAGAGAAAACGTGGGAAGTGACGACACGTAGAGAAGAGGAGGGAGGGGAACCCGTCAGTCAGTTTTGGGGCGACTTTCTCGATGATCCAAAATGCTGTCCTGTGGCGCAGGCAGACAGACCCGTGGCCGATAAGATGCACCATTCCATTCGTACGCAGATGGGTTGGCTCCCGCATCGCTTGGGGGGGTCTATCGATAAGCTCCGGAGATGAGGATAATCCGCCAGCTTGACGCACTGTCTGCTCCCTGCAAAGAGCAGAAGGTGAGTACAGTGCGCTGGAGTCTGAGCTCGGCCCCTCGCCGATGACATGGAAGTAAACACATTTCCACACCTACCAGCTCCATCCACATCAGCTCGCGGCCCGCCAAAGACGACGTGGACTCACAGAAGGGAGGCATCCCAACACCCACGACGCCGAGTCAAACCCCCTCTCTCTCCTTTACTGCCATTCCAGCCCTCGACAAATCCTTTCGCCAGATCACCCCAACGACAACACCCGAATACACAAACAGGCTCTTTTCTTTGCCCATCATGCAGCGTCCACAAACGTACGGGCAGTCACCTCCCCTGCACCACCCGGTTCCCCAGCATGTCTCGACGGTTCCCCAGCTACGCTCGCCTCCTCCACCCGTGTCGCAAACCCAATCGCAACAGAGCTATGGGAGCCCCTATCAGCAGCAGGGCGGCACAAGTGGAAATGTGTTCGGCGCATACGGGCAGTTCATGAACGACCCTACGGCACAAGTTGCGGCGCAGTTTGGACAGACGGCCTTCAAGCATGGCCAGGAGTACATGGAACAGAACGTATGTCAAAGGAAAAGAAGCATCCCCGGGACGCGCATCTTTTTGGAGGCCCTGACATTTCAGAATGCATCGAATCCACCGCCGCTGACCTTCGTTGCAGTTTAACCGTTACGTCAACGTCAACGCCCTGAAGCACTACTTTAACGTCTCCAACTCGTACGTCATCAACAAGCTATTCCTCGTGCTCTTCCCCTGGAGGCACAAGCCGTGGTCGCGCAAGCAGTCCGTCGGACCCAGCGGTCAGGAAGGATGGTATCTCCCGCCGCGGGACGACATCAACAGCCCCGATATGTACATCCCCGTCATGGCCGTCGTTACGTACATCCTCCTCTCCACCCTTATCGCCGGTCTCCGCGGCCAGTTCCAGCCCGAGCTCCTCGGATACACGGCATCGACGGCTCTGGTGATAGTGGTTGCGGAGATTCTGGGTCTGAAGCTGGGCTGCTATCTGCTGGGCATCTCGAACGACTCGCAGCTCTACGATCTGATCGCGTACTCGGGTTACAAGTTTGTCGGCATCATTGTTACCGTCGCGGTGGCTGAGACCTTTAACGGCGGCAAGGGCACGGGTGGCTGGATCGGCTGGTCGGTGTTTCTCTATACGTTCCTGGCCAACTCTCTGTTCTTGGTATGTTTGTATCGACTCCCTGACGCAGACGTGATGGACTAACTTCCCCCTCCAGATGCGGTCTCTCAAGTACGTTCTTCTGCCTGAGAACGCTGCCAATGGCGCTGGTCCCATGCAGACGGGCGATTCCCGAGCCAAGCGAAACCAGAGGACCCAGTTCCTCTTCTTCTACTCGTACATCGTTCAGCTGCTGTTCATGTGGATCCTGACGAGACCTTGAGTCGACCATCCTCGCGGGGGTTGCGATGCAAAAAAAAAGTAAGAAATCAAAAGGCGGATACGGAACGGAGTCAGGCGCAGCTGGGTAGAAGCATGCGAGGAATTCAGATAGAAGAGAAGAGTTGCCGGTTCAAGAACGACCTGTCACAAAAGACGAGTTGTTTCTCGAGAAGCGAACACGCATGTATGATAATGCGGCATGTCGTGTCCCTGAGCTCGTTATCGCTGCTTGCTGATGAGCTTGGAACGCGGTCGAGACGTGTGCTGTCACCGCCTGTCTTGTGCTCGAGACGAGGAAGCTCGCTCCATGTCGCTTGGCGTGGCCAGGAATAGGTTACGAGATAGATGTTGAGACGCTGCAGTACAGAAGAAGAAACAGAGCTGTCATGATATGTCGGCGTTCAGGATCCTATATTGGTGCATCGTGGTCTCGAATTGCATGTAATGAGTGGCACCTGATCATGCAAGCGTCGTGCTGCCTTGGCGGTGCTCTTCCAATGAGATTCGGATGGTTGACACGTCAAGTACTTTTTTCTTCAAGGCAGCTTCCTTGCCGTTGCTTGCCTGTTCCCCGGAGCACGCAACCACCCGGAGGACTGATAGTAATAGTACACAGAGTGGTGGTAGGCTTCTGGTATTGGTCCAGACCTGAGGCCCAGATCGCACGTACCCAATAAAAGCCGCCTTTAACACTCGCCTGATGCTTGCCTAGGTACCAGGTAGAGCTACCTGCCGGGCTACCGGGCTTACTAGGTTCACTCGAACGGACAGCTGTTGATAACCCCTGTCAGCGCGAGGTTGTTCCTCATTCGCCGATCCGAACTTCGGCCGGCCACCTCCACACGAACCGGGCTCTCCCACGCCTTACCGTTCCAGTGCCCTTCCTAGAACGGGAAAAACCCCCCGCCAAATCTTCAATCCACCGGCTCGTCAGCCCTCACACTCTCGCCGATTACAAATTCGTCAACTTCCAGAGTGCTTTTGAACAGATCTCAACAAACTCTCTCACACTGGTCGCGCTGTCGCTGTTTATAAATATCGCCTGCTGGGACACCGACCGAGACTGCATCAAAAAACTGCTTCAGCTCTTACCAAGGGAGTTTCGACACGACATCGCTCATCGCGCCTCCTAGCTGAGCATCAACACGCTCACACATACGGACGCAAGACTTCACCTTCAGAATCACTTTATCCAACTGCCCAAAAGCCGCAGAGCCGTCATCATGGCCCTTCCTCCGATTGTCACGGCGACGCTCCAGTCCGCTGTCCTCAGCGGCACGTCCAACCTACTGGCCCAAGCCCTGACGGCCTACCAAACCGATGTATGATGTTTCCACACGCCAGGACCGCCGGAGGGATATGTTGCGTCGTCGAATCCTAAAACGCCGCCTGACCATGTCCTGAGCGAGACCCGTTGCTAACCCTGCGACCAGAGCCAACTGGTCATTGACTGGGTTCCCGTTTTCCAGTTCATCATCTACACTATCGTCAGCACTCCACCCAACTTCATGTGGTGAGTTTCTCTACCGACAAATAAACGCTCTCGCGAGAACGCCGATGTTTTCGTTCGGACACAGGATTGGGTCAGCGTTCAAAAATAATGACTGACACAACCCGCTATAGGCAAGGCTTCCTCGAGGAGACCTTCCCGGCCTACCTCGTCTCGCCCACCAAGAATGCCGTAGCTTCGGCCGCCGCCAACGACGAAAAGAAGCTGGACCGCGAGGCGCGCGAGAACAAGCTCGTGGAGCCCAAGCTCAACATCCGCAACACGCTCATCAAGCTGTTCCTCGACCAGACCGTCGGCGCCGCCCTCAACACGCTCGCCTTCAGCATGTTCATGCACAGCATCCAGATTGCCATGGCCCGCCCGGAGCATCTCGCCGCAGCGCACCACTCGGGGTCGTACCTCTTCTCGCGCGGCGCCATCGACTACAGCAAGGTTGACTGGCGGGCCGTCGTCCGCAGCAGCCAGCTCGAGTTCGTGCCCATCTTCCTCGCGGGCCTGAAGCTGTGGCCCATGGTTAGCTTCGTCAACTTTGCCTTCATCAAGAGCATCGAGGGCAGGAACCTGGTCGGTGCCTTGGCCGGCGTTGCTTGGGGTATTTATATGAGCTTGGTTGCGGCCCGTTGAGTCCGACTTGTTTGGTGGCGGTGTAAGTCACCAGAGGGGTAGAGCGTGGGGTGGGGGGTGGCGGGCATGGTAGACCGACGAGCATTGGGGTTTGCGGATAGAGCAACCATTGGAAAGGCACGCACGGAAGAGACGTGGTGGTTTTTGTTCCAATTTTGTTTATTTTTTTGGTCCTCCTTCTTTTCCTACACTAGTTCGAGGCACGACAGGGCCGCCTAGTGGCTCTCGAATTGAACCGCGTAGATAGATTGATGGCTCTTTTCAAACGGAGGCAACGTACGATCTCTTGACCCAGTTCTATAGAAGAATACAACATTCATATCACTGCTCGATCACATGTGGAATTTTGCAGGTCTCGCTGTCAGTCGCAAGCCTTGTGTCCCGGAGAAGCGCTGCTGGCCACAATGAGGATCTGCGAGTTTGAAGCGAGACTCGTTCTCGACAAGGTTCTTCTGAACAGGGGTCGAGAAGCGTACGGTGCCGGCACCCGTGCCGGCACGGAAACCGTGATATCTCGGATAATCGTTGCCATTTTTAACCAGACTGGCTGGCATGTTTCGGGGTACGAGGGTGATGGAGACTGTCTTGGACGCATACCACGCGACGTGTGAGGTCGAGCTGGTTGTATGACAAGATGCCGTCCATGTCTTTCAGTGTGTATTTTAGAGAGACTCGGACCCGATGACGTTTTCTTTATCTTAAACCTTGACATGTTTCCATTGGACGATCTAGTAGATGAGTTGAGGAGAGAGAGGCACCTGTCCGATAGGAAGGAGAGAGTTTGCCTTCCACCTGTCGCACGGGTCTCGTATCGACTCTGTACTATATTCGTGTTGTGGAAAATAAAGAGAAACGGAGAGGAGGTTCGCGGAAGAGATCATTTGACGGCGTTGCATCATGTGCTATATGATGGTCTAAAGAGTTTGCTGAATGAGACTATGTATGATAGACTGCCTGCCTGACTGCCTGCCTGCCTGCCTGCCTGAGTCGCCGGTGAGACGGCTGTGACGTTGGAATTCCTTAGCCAAGACATTGGGGACGCCGTTTGTGTAGCCGTAGGTTTGTGAAGTCGATTGAAAAGAACCGTGATTGGGCCACAAACGAGAGGGGAGAGGACATGTCTCCCAAGTCAACACCGGCCGAGCACCAGATAGATACGCTTACTATAGACAGTAGTCCAGATGTAGTGTAGTAAACGGAGCAGAACACATGAGAGTGAGTGGAGCACACATCAAGATTGGGTGCGTGCCGCAGGCGCACCTCTAGTCTCCACCGCTACGCTCCATTTGGAAGGGACATCGGAGGACCACTTCAGGGTGTTCCGGAGTCTGCTCCTCCCGCACCAAATGCTCCATGAGATCTCATTGGCTGAGCAGTTACGCGTCGGCAGAAAAGAAGAAGAAGAAACAGCTGAAAGGAAAGAATCGAGCCACGAGGGCCCGTGATTGGTCAAACCGGCTCCGAGTTTTTTGTGTCAAAGGGCGTTTCCGTTTAGTGCCATGTGACGTCACCGAGCACAGCAGAACGGGCTGACGGCGCATGGCGGGAGCGGGAGGAGATCAGGCTCGCGCGGGCGCTGCACAGTGCTCAGTGCACGAACTTCGGAGCACTCTTTCCAGCCCCAGGAACCGGCTGAGAGGCTCACGAGAGGAGGGAGGCAACTACTACAACCGACTAACTAGACAGAGCAAAGACAAACAAAATCCGGATGGGACTCCGAGAACGAATGGACCTGGCAAGAGGCGAGCATGGAGCTGGAGGGGCAGCCGAGAAGCACTAACGACGACTGGGAGGAGTGGTTTTGCAGCATTGCGACCCCACGTGTGAGGTCGGGATGACGTGTGGGGAAGACACTGCGTCACTGGCAAATGAGCGGGCGTTGCGGCTAGTGAGCCATCTACACTAGGTAGATAGGTAGCGTGCATGCAGTACGTACAAGAGGAGGTAACCTAATAGAGGTCCTTGGGGCACAAACGGTCACGACGGAGAGCTAAGGATGGCTTCGCTGTGTTTACTTATCATCAGGACGTGTCGAAATAGAAAGCAGAGGGAAAGAGGCAGGCAGGCACAGGCGGAAAGAAACCAAGTAAGGCGACGATCCTCTGAAGCAGATGAGGCAGGAGAGAACTCTACATTCTATTCTGCCTAGGTAGACCTACCTGTGCAGGCACCTAGATACCCAGTGTTGGTATCACGCTGATGTACGGATACAAAGTACTCGCTCACAGAAGAGCGTCAACAGCTGTCAAGGGCCCCCATGGTTGGCGAGTGCGCCGTGGATTCTGTTGTGGGGTAGAACAGCGGCTGCGTTTTCACTCTGTCTGTACGTCCCGCTTTTTGCCTGCCCCCGTTCCCGTCGCCGGCTGTCCTGCTGCGATTTCCCTCGCCTGGCAGCATCACATCGTCAGTTGATCTGTCTGCGACTGTCAGGTTCGTGCCAGGCCATCTTCGGGTTCGAATTCCACCCGATCTCACGCCCGGCCACTTCATCTTCAGCTACAGCATGTACAAATACACGCGCGCCGAGCGACGACTGGGAGGCGATCCGTTCTTCACCGCCTACTTACGCCGCAACCTTGAAGCTTTGCGTTTGTAGCTTCGACCCACTCCATCCCGATCCTCATTGTGCCTGACCGGTGTCGTAGGAGGGGGGAGACCGAGGGACGGTGCCCCTTTATGAGAGCGAGGGCTGAGACGCAGCACTGAAAAGGGGATGGATAGCATGGAAGCGCCGATAAACCAGCCCTAATTGTTGTCTCTGTTGCCCGTCGTCGGAAGGAATCTCCAGCTCCTTACCTCGCAACGCTCGTGCTCGAGCCGGCGTCATGATACATATCAAACCTAATATCCGTACATGACAAGTACCTACCTTGAACAGCAGCCACCGTCATCAGCCTGCTTCCCGAGTCCCGAGATGTCCTAACCTTACTCACCTACACAGTAGCTACCCTACCGGCTTGGTCTGTGTCTTTATTCCCTCCCCCTCTCCCGCCTCTTCTTTTTTTTAATTGTTCCTCGCACCCACCCACATCCCCAACTTATCGTCTTGACGGCCAGGCCCAGAGTGAGTCCCTTGCAACACATTAGGGGGGGGAAGGACAAAGAGGATCGGCACTTGGGCGGCACCACAGAGGCCGACAAGTCGTTTCTAACGAGACCGCCATCATCTGCGCGTACCAAGCCACATTGCGACGTCCGACCTCCAGCCCCCAAAGCTAGCCCCGTCTACGTCCCCGTCTGCGTCCCGCTACGTCCCGCTACGTCCCCCGAGACCTGGTGTCTATCCACCAGTCGTCTTCCTTCCCTCTTCGTCTATTCTTCCAGGCCCTCCTGCCATCTCATGTTTTTATTTTTCCCTCTCCCTGCACCTCTAGACGCTTTCGTTGTCCGTCCTTCAGCTGCTTTGCATAAGACAAGTCGGGATAGGCCATCTCACGCACCGCCGATAGCCTTTTTCGCTTCTCTGGTTTCCTCTCTCTTTTATGCTCCCTGTGCAGCACCAACTCTAATTATCACACTGTCGACCCCAATATCGGCCAAGGTCCGATGCGAAATATCCACCCGGTGCAGATTTCCACAACTGCCAACCGCATCCACGATAAACAAAACATCCAGTGCCCTCTGCCTGCTCCCTCCATCCGACAAGCTTGATTGGGCCCCACCCGCCAGGTTAAATCAGCTTTGGTCCTGCCGGCCTGGTAAATCAGACTGGGTTGTGTCGCCGCGGCTGCCCATCCCCATCCCCACCCGGCAAAGCAGAATCGCAACTTCCGGCCTCGACTACCCTCGTCCGCTTCATCCACTTTGGGCCACTCTTCCACACGTTAGGCGCCCCAGCTCGCCCGTGACGCTTTTTCTCTCTCTGCCTCTCATCTTGCGCCCCTCCTCCCGCATCTCCAGCTCCTGAATCGCCACCCCCGAGCGAGCATCACTTACCTTGATTTGCGCCTTGTTAGCACGCCCTCCTCGTCCATTCGGCGTTCACCTTCTTCGGCGGGCCCGACTCCAGACTTTAGACCTCGGACTTGTCACTTCCCCTTCAGCGAGGGAATCGCAAGAAGGACGTGGCTCGGCCTGGCTGCGGCATCTCACCCTCGGACGACCATTGGTTGAGAATGAGAGAAGACACAGATACTGACAACAAGATCTGCCGTTTCCTTGGCTGAGCGGAGCCCTCGCGCCTTGCACGCCGTCATGCATCCTCCCCCGCTCCTCGGTGTGGGCGTCGCTGATCTGCTCGAGTCCGACCCTCGACCGACCTTCGTCGTGGCGCTTCAAGCTTCGCTCGAGGACCCTGCCCACGCCGAGGTCGTCTACAGCAACCCGGCCCTCGCAAGAAATCCATCCCTTTCCGACGTCCTCGTGTCTCTCTCGAGCCGCGACCACACGAGGTTCAGGGACTGGATCACCGCCCAGGACGCCAACCCCTCTCACTCCTTTCAGTACAGCCACCATCTCTGGACTCGGAACACCGTGCTCTCCAAATGGGTCGTTGTAAGCTCCAACGACTTCTCGATCTCGTCAGAGCCGCTGAAGAAGACACGTCTTGATGCGTCGAGGGGGAGAGAAACCGGCAGCGGGATCTTGCATCCGCGTATTTCGACTGTCCCATCCATGTCTTCGCCAGTGTTCTTGGAAGAAGATGGTTCGCCTAACCCTCGAATCGTTCGAGCGGCCACCGAGCCGCCCTTGGTCTTGCCAGAGTTCATGCCGGATCAGGAGCCGTTTCTTGACATGGTCGACAGCATCGACTGGAGTGCAACTCCCCTGGGACCCATGGACCGATGGCCATCCCTGCTCCATCAGTCGTACAGCCAAATTTTGTGCAACTCCCAGCCTACGGCCATCTACTGGGGCAGCAAGTTCACCACAGTATACAACGAGGCCTATGGGGAGATGATTGGAGCCCGTCACCCCGACTTGATGGGCCATTCCGTAACCGAGGTGTTCCCCGAGATTGCAGATCAACTCACAGATATGATGAAAAATCCCGGACAGAGCCGGCGGGCTAACAACGAGGAGGTGTTTCGGTTTTTTGTCAAGCAGCGCGACAGTCCGCCCCTGGAGACATACCTGAAATGGTCCATTGTTCCCGTTGTGCAAAATAACGAATGTCTCGGCTTCATCCACCTGATATCAGACACGACGCTATACCACCTGTTCCGCCGACGGATCCAGATGCTGGTGGATATGGGCGAGGAGCTAGGCACCGCCAAAGACGTCAAGTCGTACTGGAGCAAGCTGATCGAAGAGCTTTCGGAATGCGATCCTGCATATGACATACCGCTCGCTATGTTGTACTCGATCGCATGCGACGGTTCATCGGACTCGGGAAGCGAGCCGCGACACGAGTGTAACCATGTTTGTCGCCTGGAGGGCGCCCTCGGGGTTCCGGAAGATCATCCCATCATGCCTGAAACCCTTCGACTTAAAGAAACCGACGCAGGCCTAGCGCCACAGTTCCGAGCCGCCCTGCGCAGTCAGGGACCACTGATAATCAGCACATCAGACGGCAGTCTATCAAAAGAGCTACTGGATGGCTTGCAGTGGCGTGGTTTTGGCGATGCCTGCGAGGCCGCCATCGTCCTGCCCATCCGACCCACGAAGGAGGAGGAGGTTATGGGGCTCCTGGTGCTGGGCCTCAATCCTCGGCGGCCTTATGACGATGCCTACACTCTCTACATCCAACTCCTTGCACAGAAGCTGGCAACATCGCTGGCATGCACGGTCTTGCTGGAAGAAGAAAGGCGCCGGGGAAGAAATGCAGCTGAACAAGCTGCCTACGACCAGGCCATGCTGAAGGAAAAGCTTGCATATCAGACAAAGGAAGCAACGGAGTACACACGGCTGTTCCAGTCAGTTTCCGACTTCATACCTAACGGTTTCTCGATTGGTGATCACCAGGGAAACATCACCTTTGCCAACAGCCTTTGGTACCGTATAACAGGATATCCTGAAGCCAGCGCTGAGGACAGAGGCTCTTTCTCTTGCGTGTTGGAGGCAGATCGAGAGAAGATCCGTGAGGCGTACAAGGAGCTGCGGACAAAGGATGAGGTTGAGTTCGAGTTCCGTGTGCGAGGGACTGAACATACCAATAACATGTTAGCACGGAGATCCCCCTTCAAAGCCGACTTGTATGGCGACCTGGACGATGACATGGAGCGACATGTCATGGCGCAGGCTAGGGCAGAACGAGCAACAGATGGGACCATCATTCGAACTTTTACTTGCCTTACTGATATCACCGCCCACAAGCGGACTGCCGACGAAGCCACTCGAAGAGCCCAACAAGCGGAGAATCTGAAGAGAATGGCCGAGCTTGCCACTGTCGGGATGTTTGACATGGATACCGGAGGACGTCTTCTCGGCGCAAACAACGTATTTTTCGAATTGTGTGGGATAAACAAGGTGGACCCAATGCAGCACGAGGTGCGGCCGTGGGAGCTCTCGGTGGTCCAGGATGACCTTCCGAATTTGAGTGAGAGCGTGACCCGGCTGGTGTTGGAGAAGAAGCCTCAGACGGCCGAGATTCGTCTCAAGACCACATGGACGGCCGAAGACGCTGGAGGGAACCAGATCACAGCGCCGAGATGGGTGAACGCGACGCTGATGCCGGTCTGCAACTCGGATGGCATCGTCCAATCGTTCACTGGCTGTGTCAGCGACGTCTCGTTACAGAAGTGGCAACTCGAACTGGAGACACAACGGACCGAAGAAGCGATCGACTCGAAGCGGCAACAGGACAACTTCATCGACATGACGTCTCACGAGATGCGCAATCCGCTCAGCGCCATTGTCCATTGCTCCGATGCCATAATTGCCTCTCTCGCCAGATGCGAGGAGCTCGTCAATCAGCCACCCGGTCCGAAGGTCCCCACAGCAACCGAGGAGAACGGCGACAGACATTTCGACGTGAAGCAGCTCCTCTCGGATAGCATCGAGAACGCCGAGACCATTGTTGCTTGTGCTCAACACCAGAAAAGGATCGTAGACGACATTCTGACCATGTCCAAGCTGGACTCGAAGCTCCTGGCCGTCACTCCCTGTACGGTCAACCCGGTGCAAATTGGGGAAGAGGCCATCAAGATGTTCGATGTGGAGGCACGCCGCGTCGACATTGATCTGAAGATGACTGTCGACAAGTCATACAAGGAACTTGGGCACGTCTATCTCGACCTCGACCCGTCTCGCGTCAAGCAGGTGCTCATCAACCTGCTCACGAACGCGCTCAAATTCACAAAATCGGGATCCATCAGAAACGTCTCGGTCTGCATGAAGGCGTCCCGGGAACGACCGACGGACGAAACATCTCCGGTAACGTTCATCCCCCGATCCTGCAAGGAGGAGTCGGAGTATGAGCAGCCTGCCCTCGACAGCCGCACGGATCCGGTATACATCATGTTCGAGGTCAAGGACACTGGCCAGGGTCTGTCCGAAGACGAGAAGTCCAGCCTCTTCAATCGGTTCGTGCAGGCGAGCTCGCGGACCCATGTCAAGTACGGCGGTTCGGGGCTCGGGCTATTCATCTCGCGGCGGTTGACGGAGCTGCAAAAGGGAGCCATCGGCGTGGCCAGCTTGCCAGGAGTGGGATCCACATTCGCCTTCTTCATCGAGGCATACGTGCCGACGGAAGCGTCACGGAGGGAAGCCGAGTCTGCGGCCGCGGCCGTAAGGATGACGACTCTGGCCACAGCGGCCAACACCCCACTCAGCGTCCCCCGTGCCAGGCCCCCCACGAATGAGCAAAGGACACCTAGCTCGCGGCCGAAGCTCAATAGCCACGACAGCCGACTTGACGGCATCCTGGTCGTGGAGGACAACCTAATTAACCAGCAAATCACTCGCCGAGGCCTCCAGGATAGGGGGTACACCGTCGACGTGGCCAATCATGGAATCGAGGCCCTGGAGAGGCTCATGCAGTCCATGGCTTTGCAACGCCACGAGGAGCAGGAGTACTTTACCCACAGCACGTCGAATTCTCGGGGCCCCCCCGTGTGTATCAACATGATACTCATGGACATTGAAATGCCGGTACAGGACGGTCTGACTTGCACACGGCGGATCCGAGAACTGGAGCGCGAGGGGAGGGTGTTTTGTGGCAGCGGCGGAAGAATTCCCATCATCGCCGTCAGCGCCAACGCGAGGCCAGAGCAGATGCAAGACGCCAAGAACGCGGGGTGCGACGACGTGCTTGTCAAGCCCTATCGGATGCCGGAGCTCATCGAGAAGATGCAAGTGGTGGTCCGGCGGATGGGAGGTCTCCCGCTCGGCTCGCCTGTGCTGTAAGGACGGAGAGGGTACCGAGAAGGTGACAGAGGGGAAATGGGATCGGTCACATGGGCCACATGTGCCACCAAGGGTTTGGTGATGGTGCAGAGATGGGCGCACGACGGCGTTTAGGAAAAGAGAGCCGCAGCAGGACTGGGCTCGGGGACTGCTTCCGTGCACTGGCTCGGCCACACATGTTGATGTCACGGAACGATTGCCCGTGGGGTAGGAAGAACAAAGATACCAGACCTGGCGTGGCTGCTGGCCAACAGGAAGACCCCCAGAGGTTGGATGGCACACGCAGGAAACGCTTGGCGTTGGATGACGGAAAGCGGTGAGGGTCGACCACGGCTCTCTAAGGCCAGTATAGGTGAGAGAGAGAGAGAGATAATATCACATAGAAGGGCGGATCCTGACCATTTCGGTGGTAGATGGAGACGCTGGTCGGTCACTGGGGTGTGGATATTGAACAACGAACGTGGATGAAGGGACGGAATAATACCAGACGGCCTAATCCTATGCTATGCGTGCCTCGAGGCCCTGTGCTTGTTGTGGTGCTTGAGGGTGATGTGGCTGGATCTTTTGACTGTCTTGTCTTCCCGCGAGTGCTATAAGCCACTGGGCTCAGCCGAGGCTATTCAGGGGAGTGGGTGTGTTTGTGTGTGGTCTGGCGTGCTCGTTGAATATTGTGGTTGACTCTTGGCGGGTTACAAGCCGTGCTGCTTTCCAAGGCTTGTTTCGTCGAGCGTCTACCCGTCGCAAGAGAGGGTGGTGAAAGCGTATTGACTCTAGGGTCTGGCGAGGGCGAAGGAGGAGGAGGAGGAGGAGGAGGAGGAGGGATTGCTGGCAAGTCCACCAGGTGAGGTTGTACACAAGAGCTGGACTCCCAGGGATCTAGACGAAAGAAGAGTGTGAGGTGAGACGGAGAAATTCGTGATTGGTTGAATTTTTCTTGGAGGAGATGGGCGGACGAGTGGGTGGATGGGTGAAGGAGGGGTGAAGGAGGGTAAAGGAGTGGGAGGGGGGCATATGCAAGGGGGGGGGGGGGGTGGAATTTGCGTTTTGGTGGATGGGGAGGCTTTTCGAAGGCCACACACGGCCCCACCCACCGTGGGCGCCGCGGGGCTGGCAGCGGTGGGGAGGGCAGGGCCGATGGTCTTTTATCGTCCGGCGACATTTGAAAGACAATTGCTGAGGCGGCCTTTCGGGCATGGGGCGATCTTCCAGAGGGAGGGGCAGCTGGAACAATGGTAAAAGGGGGGTTTTCACCCACCCTCTCTCTTCCTTTTCTCTTCCAATAGATAGATAGCTGGGCAAAGATGGCGTAAGGAGAAGGAAAGAGAGCACGACGGGCGGGCCGACTCGGGCGTTGCTTTGGGTAAGGGGGGAGGGATGGATGGATGGATGTTGTGTTGTGTTCTGGCGTGTTCAGGCGAGGAGGAGGACGCTTGGGGTGGGACATGGTTAGTTCGCATGTGAGATGGTCGTCTCGACGCGCCAAAAGCACGCGAGGACAGCGGTTCTCGAGGCGATTTCGAGGGACTGGCGAGCCCTGCGTAGCGGCTTTTTCTCCCTTCTCCATTGAATGCACCCGAGCGTGTTAGCCGGGCCAACTAGCTAGCTACCTACCCAGATAGGCTTTGAATGACACGGAATGCGACGGGCGCCTGGCGCCTGGAGAGAGGGTATTCCGGAGGGTATAGGAAGCTTATTTTTCGGGGGTCCGTCGGCCTGGCGCTTGCTGTCTCTCGAAGTCGCCGTGTGCGGGGCAAACAGAGGTGGGCGACGACGGGTTCCGGTCCCCTAAATCATCCCACCCCCGAAACAACGGAAGAAGCCAAAGAGGCGTGTTGTGTAAGTCCGCGGTTATGTGTGCAAGACGCCCTCGTCGAGGAAAGTCGTCAAGACACGCGCCGCAAGTGCCATTGGAGGTGGAGTCAGTCGTGCCGTCCCCCCCCCCCCCGGCGCCTCCTCTCCCCTTTTCCCCCACCGTCGCTGTGTGACTTCTACGTGAGATCGGGCGGGGATACTCTGTACTGGCATCAGGAGCTCAGGTACCTCGCCAAGGTTCTCTTGCATCGAAACCAAACAAACGCACGCACACACGCCACACAAACCCCCCTCGGAGTGCAGTAGCAGCAGCAGCAGCAGCAACAGCAGCCGGACGGAAAGCCCAGGAGCTCCCACCTCGCACGACCCCCGTCTTCAACCGATCGATTAGAACGGAGCGGGTAACGAGCTAGCTGCCTTGCACAAACTGACTAGGTACTCACCACGCCCTCCCCCGCCCTCGAAGAATCCGAGATATAAACTCTCCGCTAGCCTCCCTATGCCCCCCGTCGCTCCCTTCTCCTCTGCCTGCTCCCCTTTTCTCAATTGTCGTTCCTCCACGAGCACTACTCTACTTGTACCCCCCACAGACTCCTCCCACGCTGCCACCGTCTCTCGGCTTTTGGCCCCCAAACGTGTCTCCTCCCCAGTCCGGCCCTGAAGCACCACTATCACCGTCGCACGCCCTCTTCCGAACGACGGTCTACTACGACACGGAATTCATATCGCAAGGAAAGAAGAAAAGTGAGGAACCGGGAACAAAACACACGCGCGAGCACACGGACACGGACACACACACACACACACAAAACACAAAACACAGACGTGCCGACTGAAGAAACCCCAAAAATGGCGGGCCGGATCCATCGCGTCACCATGTTCAAGATTGCCGACGAGGGGCAGAGACAGGGCCTGATTGAACAGTACAAGATCTTGGGGGAAAACCAGAAGAAGGTAGGTAAAAAGGGACAGCTCCGTGCTGGGAACCCGTCGTCGTCTTGCTCATTCTGCCCCCTTTTTTTTTCTTCTTTCCTTTTTCTGCTGCCGGCGCCCGAATCTGGGCACCCCATTCATCGGCCCCGGGACCCCGGGACTCGGCCCCACCACCCTCATCCGTCACCTCCCCGAATAACACCTCCTCCCCCAAACTGTCACACAATGCATATCAATATCCGCCACATCGATGTCCTCGCCGCATCCCCCCCCCCCCGGCACCGCCGGTCTATTCCACGAGGAAAGACAGAAACACGGACGGAAGCTGACCACGCTCGCAGGACGGGAAGCCGTACATCCTCTCCATGGTCGTCGGCCCCGCCATCGACGACCCGCGCAGCCAGGGCTACACCGTCGTCTGCAAGACCGAGTTCGCCTCGCTCGACGACATGCGGTACTACGACGACGAGTGCGCCGCTCATGGCGCCATCAAGGTCTTTGTCAAGGAGAACGTCGACGTCACCGGCATTATGTCCGTCTACTTTGAGCCCCAGGCCGTGGCCCAGTTGTGAGGCGGTCAATCATGTAATGGGAGAGAAAGAGAGAGGGAGAGAAAGAGAGAGGGAGAGAAAGATAGAGATATAGAGAGGGACGGCCTTTTGATGAAGCGTTTGGGAATGGGCAAATGGGACAATGGTACGGGGGGCTGTATACGGCAACGGTTTCCCCTCGTTCCTTTTGGGGTCTCGGCTTTTCTCCCTTTCTTCTTTTCTCCTCGGGGTGGAAGAATCAATTGTCAAATACACTCCCTGATCAATTGTCAAATAAACTCCTTGTTGCCGGTTATGGACAGGTATCAAGCTACTTTGCGTACACGGAAACCCAACCCACCCCCCCCTACTTTGAAACCAAGAAAAACGATCGTCAATCCGGCCCTTCTTGTCATTGTAGGCGTTTTTTTTTTCCTTCTTCTTTCTTTTTACCGCCTCGTTTTGGGACGTGCAAACACGGAGAGAATGTTGGGGGAGGGGGGAAATACAACAGGTACGGATCGAAAAGAAAGAAGTGAAGAGATTCCCTCCCGAGTGATCCAACGCACACGGATCACGAAGCGGCAGCGACGGCCGGCGCCGTGGCCGGCGCCGCGGCGGGAGTGGTCGCGGGAGCAGCTACGGCAGCAGCGGCGGCGGCGGCGGCAGGGGCCTGGGCCGTCCTCCCCTCGAGGTGGTTCTTCAGGCCGTCCATCCAGGCGGCGAAGCCTGTCTCCAGCTGGCTGACCATGGTGAAGCGCAGGACCTGGGCGAGGGGCCCGTAGAAGGTCTCCCAGCAGCGGTACTCGGTGCCGGTGCCGTCCTCGGTCTCGAGGAACTCCTGGACGCGCTCGGACTTGAGGACGAAGGGCGGCACGAGGCCGCCCGTCTTCCAGCAGACGCGGTAGCCCTTGCGGCCGCGGTGGGTCTCGCCGTTGGCGTCGGCGTCGGCACTGGTGAACTCCTCGAGCTTGGTGACGACGAGTGCCTGGTTGGTCGTCGTCTTGGCCGGGTCGAGCGTCAGGTGGACCTCGAAGGTGACGTGGGTGCCCTCGAGCAGGAGCTCGCCCGGCTGGAGCTTGGCGATGGAGGGCTCGCCCGAGAGCATGGGCGGCACGGCGAGGCCCGAGGGGCGGGAGACGGTGGCGCGCGGGACGAAGGTGTTCCAGGTCGGGTAGGTGGCCGGGTTGAGGACGGTGGCAAGGACGGTGGTGGGCTTGGCGGCGATGGGCGTCGCGCAGGCGATGGTCAGGACGGCGCCGAGGTCGCCGTGGGACGGGGTCGCCAGCGGCGGGGAGACGGGGGTGGGCGTGAGCGAGGTGGGGATGGAGTCAGCGCCCTTGTCGAGGGCCTTGGGGGACTTGGGCTTGAGCTGGTCGGGGATCTGCTTGATGGAGTCGGGGATCTGGATTCTCTGGCGTATGGACTCCATGGTTGTTTCCTTGCTTGTTTGTTTGTTTGATTGTTTGTCTGTGCGAATGACGATTATGGAGCGTTGGGTATGTGAATGGATAAATAAAAGGGGCGGTATGGGTATTGGGTATCGGGTATCGGGTATTGGGTATCTCTGGGTATAACGGTTGATGGGGAGGTGGATGGGGATGGACGGTTGATGTGAAGGACGGAAGAAGATGAGAGGGAAGGGTATATGAGGGGAAAAGCCTGGGTAAGAAAAAGTGTACGTGCGTAGGTAGCGTGAAGTAAGGCGGTCGAAGGAAGGGAAAAACAGAAACGGGGGCGACTCAGGTTAACTGTATCAAATGGGCGGGATTGGGCTTTAGACTTCCTGGTCTCGTGAGGAGATGCGCGTCATGGGATGAGGGTTGAAGGGGGTTGAGGGGTGCAGCGAGCCTGGCCCAAGCGATGCTTGCTGTGCGTGCGAGAGAGGCAGAGAGAGAGAGGTGAGGATGAAGAGGGCAAGGCGAGCGAATGGAGACGTAAGTAAGTGAGTGAGTGGTGGAAAGGAGAGGGAGGGGAGGGGGGAGAAGAGGCCCCGGATCTGTGACGGTGATGATGTTCTCCGAAGGAGGTTCCAGGCCAAGCGCGCTCAGCCCCTCTCCGAACAAGTCCGGGGGACCTGGGCGGGAGTCAATGGCCCCACTGGCAGGGCAGGGATCGCAAGTTTCGGCGACTGACAACGGAGCGGAGACCGGGTCAAGGCCCGGGACCCTCACCCAAAGAACGTGGTTGTCGTGAATTGGTTAGCCGTGGATAAGGCTAGGTATGAAAACGGGTTGACATTTGAAATTAGGTCCGAACTGAGAACCGAACCGCGCCGTCGCTTTGCAATGTACAATGATTTCTCTGGCTTTTGCCTTGTCGACGCACGCAAGGTTGTCCTGGTGCCGAGTCCCCCTCCCCCCCTCCCCGGGCGGAATGCTAACAACAACAGCGCGGCAAGCGCACCTACATAGACGAGCGCGGTTGTCCAGGTACTAACAAATACCATCGGAAAAAGGATCGTAGGCGAACCATCATTCAAACGGATAATTCCCCGCCTCGATCTTCTCTTCCCGCCCGCGAGGCAATTAGGTTTCTGGTTAAGGGTCGAGGCGGTCATGGCTCGAAATGTTGTCCTCAATCGACAAACTCAATCCTCTTCATCGACCCCTCGTCTTCGGGTTGTCCAAGGCACTGCTTTCCAAGCTTAGGGCCGAGGATTCTCATCGTGGAACGAGGTAGGGAGTCGGGTGTCTCTGCGGTCGATGCCTTTGAGGACCGTCATCATCGGTGTCGCAGTTCTCCCCTCTGCAAGAATAAATAGCACTCCTGCCATGGAGATAAACCGGAAGAGGGGGGGGGGGAGGGGGGGAGGGGTGGAGGAGATTGCGGATTCGTCCAAGTAACCACATGGCTCGGTTATACTATCGGGAAGTTTCACAAGGCTTCGGACGAGAGCCAGTGCCAATGACGGGTTGTGTCCGCCTGGGTACCTGCAGGAAGCGCCTTGTTCGGATCAAGCGCTCTCAAGTTCATGAATGAAATTGATTATATAAGAGCAAGACCCAGCCGCTCGTGGGTCATTTCTCTAGGCCAATGTGCATCCCTGTCATGGCTTTTTTTGGGAGAGCGGCTTCACCGAGGGACGAGTGTTGTTTGGTTGGCTTCCTATATCAGAAAACATACTGCGTTATCCCCATGGCCTCCTGCGCCATCTCCTTGGTATACATGGTACTCATAAAGAACATTGAAGGCAATGATGACCCACGCCTTGTTGTCATAAAAGAGCGTTGTCATAAAAGACGCCGTCGCTTTGCGTAAATTGAAATTCAGAATCGAGAATCCAGATGCCAGCAATGCAATCAGATGTGGGAGTTGTCTTCGCTCACCGCCCTCGACGGCCTCCCCGCTGCTCCGGAGCCCAGGTCTTGCAGAAGTCTCTTCAAGCTCTCGACAAGAGGCGGCAACGGCTCCGAGACAACAGGGAAATTATTCCGCAGGATGTCCCTCGCAACGGATAACACCACGTTCGGGTTAGATAGCGACTCTACGCCGTCGGCGGGGTCCCCGTTGAGCGTTAGCCCAGGCACGCCGCGATTCAGCTGCAGGAAAGCCCTCGTCTCGCGGTTTTCTTCCGAGTCCATGAGGATATATTCCGGATTGGGCTTGCGGCCCGTGCCGTGGCCCATCTCCTGGTCTGAGCTTTGCCTGGATACAGAGCACGACAGCAGGCCATATGCCCAAAGGGTGAGACACGCAAAATAAACTGCGATGGCGTTGAACTCGCGAAGGGAGACGGGCGGAAGTTGTCGCGCGTGATGGAAGATCTGGCCAGCGTGCCAGATGGCGTGGCGGGCTTCGGATGTCGTCACCCAGCTCTCTTCCAGACGGCCAAAGGTCCTGCGAGCCTCGTCCTCTCCTGCCTTACCCGCAAACGTTTGGAGGACATCGGGAGAAACGTGAAGGAGCATCATGAGAACCTCCGACATGACTGCAAGCTGAGCTGTTGGCCGTTTAGAAGTGAGGATCATGGTCGAAAAGTCGTTGAGGTCGCGATACAGCTCTTGATACTGTGTCTTGAGCCAGAGGCAGTGCGTCGTGTTTCTCTTGCTCGAGATCCCGTCCGCATAGAACTTGATGGCCTCGCGGTATGCCGATATCTGGCCCCAGTATCCATGTAGTAAAGCCATGTAGCAAAGTTCCGTGTCGACCAACTGCCCGAATTCGTCTAGGATTTCGGTGCAATGCATTATTTCCGACACCCGAGGGATAGGGCTATCTGGTGCAGCATTGGTTTTGGCCAAGTACAGGTTTCTCCATTGCTCCGCAGACCGGGCTCGCCACAAATCTCGGGAGGCTGGAAGACCGAAGTTGAGCTCGGTATATGACATCAGCGGATTCTTGCAAAACCCAATGGATGACTGTATGTCGTGAAAGAACATGTGCAACACAAGCCGCTTATAAGACTCGCGTTTGGCAAATTTGCGCCACTTTGAATCCAGCACGTCGGGAGGGTCGGCAAGCGTCGGAATGATTGCTGACGAGTCTGGTGGGGCCGAGAAGTTACCAGCGCGTCTGAGCATGGTCATGATAGGTTGCAAAAAGCTTTCCGCTATCTCCATCTTTCTCTTGAATCCGCTCCAAATGCCTATGTCCAGGCTGAGCATGTAGCCCTGGAGCGCGCCGAGATCTCGGGTGGAGGAATTCGAACTCTCGAACTGTGATATGTCAGCAACGGTCTGTCAGCATGACAGCCTGGCTTTGCTTCTGACGGATGCTATACAAGTCCAGGATCACGTACCAAATCTGCTAGCCCGAGCCGCAGGACTTCATGGAGCGAGAATCCAAATTGCCAAACCGCTGGGATGGATATATAAGTCGCACCACTCGATAGTATACCGGCGAGCAGCTCAGGTATCGCCTCTGCGGCGTCAAAGGTCGCTAGGTGAATCCAGCTATCGCTCTGATGCTCGTCATGAATGAAATGAGCCTGGATGAGATGGTTCAGGAGATCCAGGGACGGGAAGGACGGGGTGCGGGTACGGTTGCCCTTCTGCACTGTGCTAGCCACGACCATGGCCAAGAGACTGTCTCTCGACGAGGACGTCATTTTGAGCTTGGTCCCCGGGGTGCTGATAAGTTTATAGAAAGCGGGAGAGTTCGCAAAGGTACCATCGTCCAGGACAAGCCGTTCTTTGTCTTGAGGGGTTGCGTATTGAAGCGCGTAATCCTTCGGGCCTGGCTCCCACAGCCAGGGCGACCGTTTAAAGGCGGCGTGCGCCTTTGAAGCGTTGCGCGCATTCGACTTTGACCGGCTGGTTGTAGTAGACTCGGGAGATTGGTTGATCTCGGGCTGCGGAATGGTTATAGCGTCGAAGTTCAGATCCCACGAGGAAAAGTCCATGTCCTGAAAGTAGTTGTGTACCGGGTTGAAATTGACCATGTCGTCCATCACCATGTCGATGACAGGGCCCGCAAACCCATCGTCCATGAAAGATGCTGCGTCTATTTCGTGGGCTATGTCGGTATTCGGAGGCACGAGCGACATTTTGGAGCCGCCATACGCCGAGCCGGGATCCATGCCACCGTTCGTGTCAAGACTCTGATGCATCGTGGAAGTTTCAGACGTCGTTGAAATACCGTCTGTTGATGACCGATGCGGATGTGTGTGCTTGGAAGCAACTTCGCATGGCAGGTTCTTGGAGCGACAGCGAGAGCACGGCTTGGCGTCCTATGTGGGCGTCAGTCTTGTGGCCAGGGTACAACGTGGTTGGGCCAATGTTTACCTCGCATTTTGACTTGGAAGCGGCGCAGTTCAGACAGGCCTCGGCGGCTCGATCGCTTCTGCGTATGAATGTTCTGCCCTTGCCCGCGTTATCTCGGTCGTGGGTTGTCTCATGGCGGGTGAGGAGGTCGGCGCGGTTGAATCGCTTGGGGCATCGGGAGCACTGGTAGGGGCGGGCGTTCTCATGGGACCGTAGATGGCGCGTCAGATGATCGGCTCGCTCGTAGACTCTTTTGCATATATGGCAGACGTGTATCGAGGAGGGCGATGTGTCGGATGTGCTTAGTTTGCGCTTCCCGAGCTGCTGAGGTGGATGTTGGGCCGGCTCTTTCGGTACTTCGGGCGGGGAGTAGAGGGAGTTGAGCATGTCGGAGCCAGCGGCATCGCAAAGGATGTCGATACCGTTCATGGTATATACGGCGGCAGGGGGGCGGCGGACTGGAGGAGGATGGAGGATGGGGCCGCGACGTGCGTTACTACTGAGTTGGAAATGGTGATGGCTGCAGAACCTCTTCGGCGCAAGTCTTGCGACGGCGGCGGCTCAGGGAGTTGGGCGCCGGGAAGTGGCGGGGGGGAAGTTCAGGACGGCAACAAGGTGGAGCGGATGAGCTCTCAAACTCTGGGGGACGGGCTACGGGTGGACAGGCACTGTCATTGGGCATTGAAGAAGGGTGGAGAGGGGTTGATTAGACAGGGACCCGTACTGTTACATAGGACTGTGTATGGAGAGATACTTTAGGCGTTCAATTTTCCCGAGTACCTAGGTTGACAGGTACCCATGTGCGGGGTTCAAGGCCCCAAACTACCTAAGGACCTCAATTGGGAACCAGAGCCGTTGGATTTCCGCTGGCCTGTTGCGCTAAGAGGAGTGAGGTTGATTGATGCTCGATGCACGTGCACGTGTCTATCTAGTGTAGACTCTGTGTACGTCAAGACTTCACACAACCAAACAACCAACTAATAATCCCCTTGGAGTTGTACGCCTCAAGTTGTACGCCTCAAGTTGCTCGGCAATGTCGGCTGTTGTGGAGGCCGCATGTCACCTTGCTGCATACGAAGCGGTTGAAACAAGGAAAAAGGAAAGCGACGAGGGAAAAAGCACAAGACAATGAAGAAAACATCATGCCATAGCCCCGCGATTCGCGATGTTTGATGCGTTGGCAGTAATCGAAGAGTGATGGCGGTCGAGGCTCTCTGAAGCGACAGATGAGATCCCTGACGGGGACTTGAGACATGTTGTGGGCTGCTTGCTTGCGAGAGTATCGGTTGCAGCATCTAGCATGGAGATGAACAGGGCTGAAGCGGCGATGACTTTCAAAAAGCAAGGTGAGACGAATGAGTAAATAGACGCCACGACTCAAGAGTCAACTCAACCACCGTGGTGGGTGGATATTATTAGTTACTTTTCTGACTCTACTCTTCTCAGGTCTCAATGATGAGTGCCGTCCACGCCCCTATGAAGAGGTCATTGTCAATAATAAGACTCGAGTGTTACCCCCAAGAGTCAGACGGTTCGGACTCCACTTCTATCACCAAGGTGATGAAGAAATACATGCGCTCTTGGGCAGGGTCGGGGATTCGACTGTTTGTTGGGTTCACGAGTTGTCTTGAAACTTGACTTGAGAATGTTGCTCACGAGGTACCTTCGGGGGACCTAAGGGGTGTCACACGAGGGAAGGGGCCCGAATAACATGTCGGCCCCCAAGTCGGAGATCGAACGAACGTGTCTCAACTCAGACGCGGCTTCATGGATGCATGTCTGCGATGAATGGTTCACAGACTCAGTCAGACCTGTCTAGGATGGGGAGGAACACCCTGAGGAACAAGCGGACCTATCTCGGCATCTTGCTTGCTAGGGGCCTACCTACCTAGCTAAGGGCCTACTACCTAGGCAGGTAGATCTCTGGGGGCACTTGATGAAGGATGATGGAAAAGTGCTGCCAACTTGGGCTAGATGGGCCACAGAAGTGGTCAAATCTCAACTTCTGCGCATGGCCGCGTCAATCAAACTTTGCTTTTTTTCTTTCCTTTTTCTTCCACCTTTCCTCTCCGCTGTTTCTTCTGCTAGGCTCCCACACGTCCGCGTCGTCCGCCTCCCTCCGAAACCAACGGTACGCAGGTCAAGCTTCATCATTCTTCACATCAATGTACTGCTCGCCGCACTTGGTCCAAACATCGCCAATGTGGTGTTTGCGGATGCCCTCGGCCTCCTGATGGTCCTGGCAAGTCACCAAATCGACTCCATTCGCGCAACGGGGCGTATCCGGCTGGCACGAACAACAAGCTCACCGGATCGTTGTTGCCGTACTCCCCATCCTGCATCGTATTCCCTGGCGAGCAGACCTGGGCTGCCCGTGTCATCATTTGTGACAGCTCGCATGTCTTACGACGCGAGACGAGAAAGCCCACACGGCCCTCTTCTGCCTGCTTTTTGTCGACCACGGCTCGCACACAGCCGCTCACCACCGCCCCCTCGGAACGCAGCTCAGCTCGGTCAGCCAGTTGGCCAGCTGAGAAGTCTTGCACGTAAATTTCGGGCCACAGCTGTGACGCTCTCAACTGGCCTCTCAACTGGCCTTAGCATCTCCCACCATAGAAGTGGCTTTTGCACGCACCCTGTAGACCAATTGGTGAAACGAGCCAGATCCAGCTCCCAGCTCCAGCTGTATGCGCCAGTGGAACCGTGGGGTTGGGATCGATTGGGTTTGCTCGTGTGCTAGTGTAGTAAGGGGACCATATAGGCCGAGGTTCGTTATCCATCACCGCAGTTTTTGACCCGCGATGCCGACCTCACCTCCCTGTTGTAGGCTGCCCCTCCGCCGCTGCAGCAATCCTCACAGTCAGTACCTACCTAGGTAGTGAGGTAGATAGTCACTGAGACCCGCACTGCATCCCCCCCCGGGCCGCGTAACGACTTGTCATCTTTCAAGGGCCCAAGGGCCTGCAGTGCGTGCAGCTCGCAACCTTATGCTAAATCTGGACATTTCAATGGGCCCGCCAACTGTCAGGTTTCTGTCCAAAGCCATCTTGCCCTCAAGACTCAAGAGTCAGGTTGGGACTACCACCTGATACTACGGATACACTCTCCGCACTCTCCGCACTGAGCAGAGTACCAAGCACCTCTTTGCTTTTCCACTCCTCGTCTCTTTCCCCCTTTCCAACCGCGATGCCACCTCGATCTTGATCAGACGCCTCAGGGGAGGAGTGGCCTCCACCATGCAGCTGCAGCTGCAGCAGGCATTGCAGCCAAATCGTCGCAGACATAGCTGCGGGCTCGACAAGCACCAATCCAATATGGCGGCCGTATCTCCGAGCGAAAGCACGTCCGGCAATGTCGCGATCGGGAGCCACGCCATGTGCTCTGGTCCCCATGCTTGCTACTTGTCGGCCTGCATGCACTCACTCCATCGGTGGTTCTAAGATCGATGATGGTAGGATCTTTGTCCATCGGAGTATCGCACATGTAGCCCCCTCGGCACACCTGGGTACCTCGATGAGCGGCATCCAACGGTACAGCAGGAAGCGGGCGAGCTGTCGAAGCGAATAAAAGAATTTCTTCTTGTCGTACGTCTCTAGTTTGAAAGCAAGCATATTCCAGATGGTTATCATTACAATTCCGAACTCCCTTCCAAGCCCCAAGTCCCAGGCGCCGGTTGGTATGCCATGTCGTTTGTTACCCCTCTGTTCGTTCTTCCCCCCCCCTTCCAGCCCGATGTGCCCCTCCACTTGCGCAAACCGATCTGAAAATCGGACAGACATGGCTCGTTAACGTTACAGGGCCAGTACCCAGATTGGCCCACCCAGTCGTTTTTGATCTGCCCCTTTTTTCCCCGTTCCCTCACAAAGGAAAAATGACGAAAAATGAAATCCTCCTAGTCGAACACACACACTCGTCCGTCGCCTTGCCCGCACACGCACAGCCCCTCCGTCTCGTAGCCCTTGTGTGTCGCCATTCACCGTTGTCCCAGGGTATCGTTATAGTTTTTGATGGTTCCCATCATCGCATCACAGTCCGAGCAACTTGACTCCTGTTCAGATCGAGGGGGCATTGGGACTGTTCAAGAGTCAGCCTCACCGCCACATGTCGGTATGACGTGGAAGGAAGTTAAAGAAACTCACATGAGCTGGCCTAGCCGCAGGGGGTGCCGCAGTAGCCGCACTCTTTTCCGGGTAGTACCCACACCTCTTTACCTGAGGCATGGCACGTAGGGCATCGAATACCTGGGAGAAGATACTGCCACGAGAGTTAGTTTTTTGGCTGTTGGGTGTGAATGTGGAGTGCAACCGGGCTTGCTCACCTGTTTCGAACCGCTCTTGGATGACGATGATGGCTTCTGCTGGGCCCGGGAAGCGGCCTTGTCGACCTGATATTGCGCGGAGCAGACCATGATGGCGACACGCTGGACTTAAGTGTGATAGTGAAGGCGGTCGTTGTGCGGTGTGCGTGGTTCCCGGCTCTCGAGTTGTTGGGCGATGAGAATTAGGTATCCAGGTTGGGACGTGGGGCGCGAAGCTTCAAGCAAGGCTGCGGACTTGGTTTGATGTATGCGATGATGGTGATGGTGATGGTGATCCGGACGAGGCAGAGATCAAGGCGGCACCCGTGGACTCTTATACTTTGCCGCTTTCTTTGAACCCGCACGACGAGGACAAAGCACTGGCCGTCAAAGCTGGCAAGGACCGGGTAGGCTGGGTGAGGAAGAAGAGGTCGAGTGGGAGCGGGTGTTCCAAGTCCCTGCTCTGGTTACTAGTGCAAGAAGAAAATATGGCAGTGCCATCTGATAATAATCAATCGGCGAGCAACCGGCGGAAGGCCACCAGCAGCAACAACCGCAACAGCAGCAAGCAAAAGAAACAAAACAGGCCGGGAGACCGGTACAGTGCAGATGGCACATATCACATTCTCTGGTGCGAGACTAGCAGAGACCGAACCCCCCCCCCCCCCCCCCCCCCCCCCGGGGGGTGAGGCGTATCAGTGGTAGTCCAGCGATGGACGATGGTGGCGCCAACCAAGTTACCAGGACCTCGTATACTACTTCACACATGTATACCACTTATGTACATTGGCCTTGTCTGGCAAGGATAGACGTTGGGGAACGGATCCTGGATCACTCTGTTCGAGGAGGGGAGGAGGGGGGAGGATACTGGATGGACAAGGTGGGGCGGGCAAGGCCCCCGGGTGGTGGCTGAAGAATTGTTCATCGGGAACGGACGTATGCGTGTGAGGATGTACAGGCACTTGTCTGTCATGTCTCTTTTTCTCTCTGCCTTTCTGTTCCTCTGCCTTTCTGTCTCTCTGTCTCTGTCTGTTTCTCGCTCTCGCTCTCTGTCCTTTTTCTTTCTGGATACATGACCTCTTCGCCTTGGCGGGCGTTTTCTGACTTTCGGGGATTTGGGGATGTGTGTGACTGAGATGGCGCCCTGCCTTTTGTTTTTCTCAAGGGTGTGGGTTTTTGGCTATTTTGTTTATTTCATCTCACAATTTGTCTCTTGTCAAGGTGAGACAGGGTCGGACCAGCTCCAAGCCCAAAAACAGCCCGAGTCTGAAGGCGGGACACGACTTTTAAGGACGTGGCCCGGCTTGTTGCTTGTTGCGAGGCACGTGCAGGTCGCGGCTGGCGGCGGCGCTTCCGGAATTTGAATCCGTTCGATTTCTTCTTCTTTGTTGGAACGGGACGGGTAGTCGGGGCACACGCACACATACAAGGCAAAGCAATGCGGACGAAATGGAAAGCAAAGTGTGAAGCCAGCGCGCTATGATGTCCGTCCAAGTACTTGGGGATCTGTTCAATTCCCCCTCCAACGCAAGACCCCCCGACCATGCAATCCCCAACCCATTCCCCCATGTTCCTGGGTCGCTCATTGGCTCCCTGGTGGGCAGTCGATCGAAAAGCTACTGCAGCAAGGGTCGAGCAGGGAACGAGCAGAAAAAGAGCCCAGACGAGTGGATGTTCCAGAGCTCTGTTCGATCTGCCCCAGGATCTGACTGGGGGGAGGGGGGGATTCTCTCTGGCTGCGACTCTTTGCCGTAAAGCTCATGGTGATTTCTCGTTTACCAAGCCTGGAAGGACCGCGAGAGACCACTCCACCCCCTTTCCCGTATGTATGGTACGCACGTATGGGCGGAGAGGGCGCGCCGACGTGGACGCTCAAACGGCGCACCTTTCCCCGGTTGGGATCTTCTCTTGTACCTTTCTTTTTACATACAGAGAGAAGTCTTGCCTCCACTCAAGGAGGACGTGGTCGACTTCGGCAGTAGATGAAAAGGCGCTCATGGCGGAAGTGCAACCCTGAGCCGCCCGAAGAAGATGATTGACTCGCGAAATCCACAGACTGAGTTTGATGGCAGCGGGAAAAGGGGGGTGGGGGGCGAACGACGTTTGCTGGAGACCGGGGCTTTTCTTTCCTTCCGTAATGGTGTCTAAGTCGTTGCATTCGTAATGCCGATGTGCATGAGATAGCAGCAACGCAAGGTGCCGATGCCGCGAGTCCAAGCTTACAACATCTTTCCAGTTTGCACATGGCTGGTGTCACTGTATGTGATATCGCCAACATAGCCACATCGTTTGCGTGGACTCGGAGCTACTGCACCAGGACGGATGAGATAAAAGAGACAACTTATGGCGATTGAGGAGCAGGGACGGCAGTGAGGAAACGAGCGGGATGCTTGTTTGGAGCGCCTTGCAGCACGCGGGAACTACTTAGGTAAGTAGTGTACTTGCCTTGGACCAAGCTGGACCGGGCGGCTGAGACGACCGTACCGTTGGCAAGGGCTGGGGGCAATATCAAACGTTCTTTGCATGCTAAAAGGCGACATCAATATGTCACTCCTTTTTGGATAGCCATACCGGGAATGTCACAGATTGTCGTCATACTTTTCTCTTCTTTTCTTTTTTCTTTTCTTTCTCTCTCTGTAACCTGCTTAACGACGACCTGAGTAATAAGGTAGAGACAAAAGGAGAAAGACAGAGAAAGATGGACAACCGACGAAATGATTCAAGGGGGTTTTAATATATACTTTTTTTTTTATAGGCTGCGAGACTGAGGAGAACAGAACAAGGAACGGCTGCAACGCCGGCGCCCCGTTCACGGCGGCGGCGGCGGCGACGGCCCCGGGCGGAAGGCCCTATTGGTTACCCGGGGGCTGAGGGGAACGCCCTTCCGGGGAGGAATTCGTGGCCGGCGACAGCCGATTGGTGGGGACTTGGAGCTCGATACGTACCTACGCATCAAGACGATGCGGCCAAACTAAAACTCTACCTTATTGAGTAGGTAGGACTTCCTCTCCTCGTCTTGCTCACCTCTCGCGCACTGGCTGACTGCTCTTCAACTTCCTCGTCCGGTTATACTCACAACACTCGCACACACACGCACGCACACCGTCGTCGGGGGTTCTACAAGTATTCCATTTGAGCCGGCATCCCAGTGGATCTTGCAGCCGTCTTTCGATTGTGTGGATGTGCATCTCTTCCCCACCTCCCCCTGTCGGCTCTCCTCCAATTCCCCATCCCACCCCCCCTCCTTTCACCTACCTACCTAGGTACCTAGTGCTAGCTAGGTTCTCTGTAAGCTGGTAGGCTAAGATATTCCCAGATCTGACATCCACTTCGCGCCTGCTGGGCCATGGCCGCGCATCCATCCAATTGTGTCGCCTTGATGGGCGCGTTCCTTTTTTCCCCGTCACTTATCTGAAAACCCACGACGTGCCAAGCACTCGTCATGCTGTGTAATGCATTCTTCCCCTTCGTAAAGCCCCCCCTTGGGCTCCGTTGGCTCGAGCTGAAGCCCCTCGAAAGCTAGTCTCTCTCTCGTCATGTCCGTTATTTATTTCCCCTCTTTCTTTCCGTTTCTGTCTCGTTTTCAGGTTTGCGCTGTTTTTTCTGCCATTTATCGGTAAGACCGGCGCCGGGGCTGGGTAGAGAGGGATGCACACCTGGGGGCAGGCGCGTTGTTCAGCTAGGTGCTGATGTAAGTCAGTGCATGTCGGGAGAGCGAGAGGGAGGAGGGAGGAGGAGGGGGGGGCGGGGGCGGAGCGGTGGAGGGCCAGGCGCGGAAGGACTAGGCTACTTACTTACTCCATGCTTCCTTCATACCTGGGCAAAGATGCTTGTAGTATACACATTTGGGACGAGGACATAATGCTCAAACGGTACATCTTCAATGGCAGATCCCGAGACTCCGAGCAAACATCATCACGACCACCACCATCACGGCCATCCGCCATCCGTCGCTCACCCGTTCCACTACCACCCCTGGTCTAGGACGACCGTGTTTCTTTTTCCTGTTCCCTCTTCTGTTTCTAGTTTTCTTCCATCCCTTTGCTTGTCCACCCTTCATTTCTTTCCGCTGAGCGCAAACACAAGCAACCGTCCTGCACACACCCGCAGACGACGACAACGACGATAACACCAGTCAACAGACATTACAACCCCCCCTCCCTTCCTCTCTCGTCATTTTGTTTTCTTCCATCCTGTGACAAGCGACGAAGAAACCGCTATACTTTCTTTTCTCCGGCCGGGTCCAGGTTCGCGTTTGGTTCACCACACCGTCTCCACTCGGCGTTCCCATCCCGCTTTCTTTTCTCGGCCCCTTGCCCTACGGATCCCCTGCCCATATTTGCTTTTCCCTACTTTCCATCTCTCTCACAACCATGGTTCCTTAGCGTGCCATTCTGCAACAACTCGGCCACTCATCGATCGGGCAGGTCCATGAGCTCTCTCTTCAAACTTGGAGGGCAACGGTGTGCTGGGGGGCTGCGAGATCGGGCCTACCCTGTGATGCACTGTGAGCCATTACACACCTGCGACACGGCTCGATTGGGATAGGGCCTTTCTCTTGGAGTCTTCCTGGACGTAATCGAGCAATCGACGGCCTGCCTTTTGGTCGTTGATTTGATTTGTGTGAAGCCGGCGAGATGCATGCGATGCACTCATTGCCTCTGGTGGTAGTCCGAGTTACAAGACGAACCGCCAACGAACAGAACAACTTCTTCCCTTAATGGCCGCCGCACGCCAGTCTACATTTGTTGATGGCCACAATCCAGTCTACCCACTGACTACTGAATGCTGCACAAGGCGGGACCACCAGCCTCATCCCAACATGCCGGTTCGAGGTGGTTGCACTGCCGACCGCCTGCGTCGAACTTGACGTTGCGCAGTATCCGCTGTCACCAACCGTCATCTACGTCGCACCCACACGCGCCATGTATCTTTGCCGCAGCGAGATGGGAACGCAGCTGCAAGACGAGAGGAGACACCGACCGATAGCTGTGTATCACAGCCCCCCCCCTTGTCCGAGCGGCGCCCACGAGGTTGACATCTGTGCCAGTTCGGTCCGCGATGAGACGTACTGTTCCTTTTTGACCGCAGCCTCCGTCTGACGACCTTGGGCCTTTCGTTTTCCGGACCACCGGCTGCGATCCCGGCTGCTCTCGCGCATGTTCCACCGTCTTCTGAAGCGCTGGCGTGGATAGCCTCGACCAGGAGTGGTTATACAATTCTGCCTTAGGTTCAATGTCACCTGATGGGTTGATGATGCTTGTTCGTCGATAATTTACAGACTCGCGGCCTCTTCCGCCGCTTTAAAGGAGTCGAGACGACCAGCGGCCAGCCATGTATGCCCTCGCCCTGCACCACCCTCGATGAGTGGCGCGGGATCGATCCGGGGTGGACAGACTCACCGACATTCATCGACTAGGCCAGGATTCCAGTTCTCGATCCTGCCGTCACCGAAATCTCAATCCACTTTGCCCTGAGCTGTATCGAGCCAAGAGCGCCACCAGCAATCCCATCTCTTAAACCAGACGCTGTTTCACACGCCCACCAGCCGAACTGATGTGTCGATTTCCTCGGCAAATTACCAACGTTGTCATTTCTGACCAACACTAGTGGGGCACGACCTGAGCCTCCTCCAAACCGTACCTTCGCACCAACTGCTTGAGTGCTGCCACCAGCCGAGATACCGACGCCCGGCAACTTCCATCAGAGGAAACCAGCGCCTCCTGGTAGTTGGTCTGCATACCGGTGCAGGAGTCGGTGTGTATGGAGGGCCATCCAATGGCTAGTTTGAGGGCGTTTGCACCCCTCTATCCAATACGCATCTAGTGCGTGCACGTCAGGCATGCAAGCTTGCCGAAGTGACCTGTCACTAAGCGCCTAGATGGATGCGCGGTCGATCAGGCTTTACCCTCCCCTCCCCCAAGTTCACGCCAGCCCATCGACTTACTGACAACCAGTGCTAATTTCGTTGAGATTTCGGTCGAGAAATGATACATCACATTAGCCACATCGCCAGGAGACAAGACCACATCGCCCAGCCAAGGACTGGCGCTTCCCACCAGGATCACCCAGTCGTTGAGCTAGGTTTAATTTAGCCACCGATCCTCGATGACGGCAAATCTTGCTACACCCAAGAGTTGCGGCCAAGATGCATGCTATCGTGGTGGATTATGCTACTCATCTAGTTGTCGTTGGGCATGACAGGTGATGCATGTGCAACCCAAGACCTTGGGGCAATGGGTTTCGGTCGAAACGAGATTCAGTCAGCGTCGGTTGATGCGAGCCCTGCCCAGCAGAGCCATCCTGTTGTCAACGGCTCGCTGGTAGCAGTGACTATCACCTCTACGCTCCTTGCGGTGAGGATGCTTACATACGCATGCAACCATCCGCAGAGACGGAAAGCTGTGTGCCCCCAGCCATAAAGGGTAACAGTCAGTCCCATGAAACTCCAAACGTTCAACGCCCAGCACCTTATACAAGGGATGTGGCTACTTCGCTTTCTTGGCTGGCTCTTCTCCCTTGTACCGTCTGCTTGACGCGTCACCTTTGCGAGTCCCTTGGATAAAGAATGTTTTTGGAGCAAGCAGCAGCTCCATCTCTCCCGCGTGAGACAACAAAATATGAGCCGTAGCGACTGGCGGAGGTACAAATCCCAAGCGGGACCCGTTTCGATCTCCTCAACCTCCTGATCATCTCCATGTTTGGCACCGTAATCTTGGTTACCTCTTCGCCAGCGACAGGCATACCTGGCTAGTCAACCAAACTGCCGGAACCGTCGTCCTTAAGCATTCCGGTCACTGCACCACATGGTTATCCGTACAGCTGAGAGACAGAAGCGGGTTGTTGCACCCTGACCGCCTCCATCCCAGTTACCCAAATAACCCCCGTCAAAATGCATGGATCGAGAGTTCCAATCTCGATGATGACACCATCAAGCAACCTTTCGAGCCGACAAAACAAACGCGTGTCTCACCCTCCCCATCCCTGTTCTTGCCGTACAGGATACGGGTTTTGGATGGCCGTTCCACGCTGCAACAGAATACCATGCGATCCAAGATGTCCTTAGGACAGCCACCTCTGTTGATCAATTCGCTGTCGTCGTGTTACACCGCCGTAGTTCCTGTATTGTAAGCTAACCGCATGTCGCTCGCTTTAACCCGCCCGCCTTACGTTGCCTGTCAGCCTTTTTAGGGTCTCGGACTGCAATAACCAACTTGCAAAGAACGCATTACTGGTAGATGAAACCCGAAGCAATCTCAATCTCTACAATCGGCCCAGCTGGACTGGAACATGGCATTGACGATGATAACTGATAGGTTGTCCATGGTCGGGCCATGCCAGGTAGCCTCTAGCCCGGCAACACAAGCACACATGACGATCATGCTTTCTTTTTGTTGTCTCGCGGACAAGCAGTGAGAATAATGTCCATCGGCTAGCCATGGCCATCGTTTTCTTCTCCGAGTACACGCTCTGTCCCCCAATCAACAGCCGCGTCGTACGCCATGGCACCTATGGCTTCACCGTCATGCCCACGCCTCGGGTTGAGACCTTCTGGGATCGATATCCTCCCGTCTGGCATTGTTCGTTCTTTCCGGTGGCATCCTTGCCTGATTTCGGATTCACAGGCCGCAGCTGGTGCCACCGGGTTAGGTATCTCAGCAACCGACTTGCCAACCTAGCATCTACAGGTGCCAAGCTGTCGCAGCCGGGCAGGGCTGCAGCGTCGTGTGATGAACCTGTTGCGGCTACGGGTTCGCAGGGGCGCCACATTTCCACAGAAAACACAGCCGACCGGCGGACCTATAGCAGAGAAGAACAATCTAGAACCGTGCGCCTTTGTGAACGAGAATGCCCGTAGATGGGTGTCTTGGCACGATGTGAGGTGGAACCTGGGGTTGGACACAGTGAACGGCGATCAAGAGGTCAACTGCTGGCAACGCCAGGCGGGCCGCGTTCACTTCAGGTCGGCATGGGAGAGAGTGGAATAGAGAAGGGAACTCGTATATGCGTCCGTCAACTCGGAATACAAGCCGTGTTGCAGCGTACAAAAAAGGGAGACACGGGATGACAACGACGTCGTGGCCCCATCTTTTCCTCGGCTCATCCTGACTGCAGTTACCGGAGTCACACAACAAGAAGCATGTCTGCCCAGGTGGAACGCAAGGCGTGGAAGGGGAGAGGAAACGGTATCTCGTTTTTCTTCCGCGCGGGAATTTGACGGGCCAGCAGCAACCCTGATGGATCCTTTAGGACGAAGGCACCGATGAGGTGACGAACGAAGACGTCGCTTTTCTCTTGTGAAGCACGTCTCTCCGTCCCGTCCGCCTGAGCGACGCCCGCGCGGGTATCCGTTAGTTTTCTCTCCATTCTTGTTCAGAATCCTTATTCGTCTTCTTATTCTTCTTCTCCCCCCCCCCTCCCTCTCTCGCCACATTTTGCGTGTTGCGAGTCTCGAGACAACCCCCGAATAAGCGAGGGAGGCCGTGACTGAGAAAACATGGTCTCTGCTCCGGTGTGGCGGCGGCGGCAAAAGAATGTCGGTCACGTTCCACCAAACTGAGACCGATTTCCGACGAGGAGATGGGGTCCAAAGAAGCTTGACGGGAGGAGGCAAGGCCCCACGAGAAGCACGCATAGGTAGGGGAAAGGCAAAAAAGGAGATGGAGCTCAAGACAAGTCATTGCTGTTTCTTTTTGACCAACTCTCTTGTGCGATCATCTCCAGCTTGCTCGTTTTGCGTCAAGACCAGACCAGACAAACCCCACGGGTTCCCATATTCGTGTAGGGTGTGGTGTTCTTCCTGTCTTTCGCCCCCGTCCCGTGTCTCTCGGGCACATCTTGCCGTCTCTTGATCCTCATGAAGGCTTTCTTTTCCTGCACCTCTTTATTTGTTCTTAGAAGAAGCCTCCAGATGCAATCTTAGTACATTTCTTTACACACTTCCTTCTTACCAACTCATGTGTTCTTGCGTCTCTTGTGGCGATACCCTATGCCAGCCATGCCGATCCCGTCTCTTCCAATGGGTTGACTGACGATCGAACCAAGTAAAACAAAACCCCATGGAGCCGCCCACCTCCAGCGACTGGCTAGAACGGCAATCCTAAATAAACTCCCAGAGACACAACTCCGCGTCCATCCTCGCCCCCTCGACTACATAGGGGTATTTGTGTCTGTATGTGTGCGGCTTAAGGAAAGGAAAGTGAAGAACCTAAAAAGGGAAAAAGAAGAAATTGAAGGGAGAAAATAAAATAAAGGGGGGTGGTGATAGTTGTCAGTGGGAGAAAAAAGAAGTAAGGTGAAAAAAAGTAAGGGAGTTTAATGAGGATATACGTATCGCAATCGCAACCGGGAAGAAAGAATCGTCCACCTCCGTAAACGCCGACGCCTCCGAGCATGCCCCTTCTTCTATTCTTCGCCCCCAAGGTATCGAGTTGATGGCAACCAACCAGTAGAAATCAATGCGCGCGGGATTGGAACAGCCAAAAGGGGGAGTAGGGGGGGGGGGAAAACAAGGCCCAAAACAAAAAGACGGAAAAGTCAGATCCAGAATGTCTTGCCCCCCCCATGTTCGCCGCAATAAAAAGAAAGCCCGCCTTCCGCACCAATTTCTCTTCGTCTGGTCCGAGGCATACATAGCAGACGAGCTGTTGCTGCTTGTCATCGCCACAAACCCTCCGTCATTCTGTTACGAGTAACAGACGCAAGGACATCTACCGCACCACCTTGTCGATCTTGACGAGCAACTTGCCGCCCTCGATTGGACGGTTCTTGATGTCCATGAGACGGATGAAGCGGAAGCCTGGTCGCAACCGGTCGAGCCGGATGCAAGCCCACGACAGTAGCTCATCGCTGCCGAGAATCGGGTCATCCTCGACCTTGAATCTGTGAGCAGTAAACGTCAGCAACCGGGTTTCACTCTTCACCATTTCGTACTTCTCAACCAAAAAGTATCAACAGAAAAGATGCAGCTCGCTAGTGTAAGAAAAATGACAAAAGTCGTTGCGGTGTGCAGCGGCCCGACCTGTCAAACGCGGCGGCCCGCCCTGACAGATGAGGATTGACGGATCGACGGCTCGTGACGGGACGGTGTGGTGACACAACATAGGACGACGCTTGGCAGCGATCCATTTGTTCCACGACATCCTTCTTGCGCCTATGGCGCGAGCGTGACGGGTCGCGGCATGCCATCCGAGTATAAATCAGACCATCCGGGGGGAAGGGGGAGTCATCGCTTCTCGGGAGCATCACACCGCCGGGGCTGCTCGGCCTGAGAGTCAGACATGCCGCGCGGAGGGGTAGACGCGCGGCCGCGCCTTTCGTACAGCACCTTTCCGAGTTATATTCGTCTCAACGACGTATAACCGAGAAACGGCGGTGGCGACGAGGGGGGATTTGGTACAGAATCGAAGGAGAGGTTTTCTTACCTGAGGAAACTCAACTCTTCCACCACCCTCGAGATCTTGGGAAACTTCAGCCGGGCTCCGTTCTCCCATTCGGGGTGGTCTGTCTTCCTCGACCCTGTCTTGAGCTTGAAGTCGTCTTCGTCGGCGGCTTTGCCATTCACGGCTCCGATCTCGACGTGGAGCTCGCACTTGACAAACGGCCGGAGGTGCTTGGCACGGCTGCTGTTGCTGTCGGAGTCACTGGCGGCCCAGATATGTTGGCCGGCAATAATGGTGACGGCGAGCTCCAGGTCACCCTGAGGCGCGGCATCGACTTCGGTTACGGTGTCCTTGTCACAACTGCGGTAGCCGATAGGCTTTAGGACCCATCCTTGCTCGTCGGCGAACATGCCCTCGTTCAGCATCATGCCTTCATCGAGGTACTGCCAGTTGAGAGCGACCATCTGCACACCCTTCCGCCAGAACAGACTGGGATCCGGGTTGGAACTGTCGACACGCGCGCCGTTGGGGAAGGCTCGCATGAAGAAGTTTTTGTTGTGAGTGAACATTTCGCGGGCCTTGGTTGCGTGCAGCTCGAGGATCCTGCTCTCGCTTATCGAAAAGATGTGGCTCGGCTTCTTAGCCGCCGGCGTCTCGAAACTCTTGAAGTGTTCGCTGTGGGTGTAGATGGCCAGGCTACTAAGTGCCTGGCAGATGGCCACCTTGGCGCTTGTAGGCGCTTCGTTGCCGCTGTGGACCTTGACGGGAGTGTCGGTTCTGGGCGTGTTTGGTGTCTTTGGTACTTCCTTGATACGTTCGTCGTCCGAGCCCGAGGCGTCCTCGTCGTTGGCGTAGACCCGCGACAGCGCCGTCGTGCTCACAGGTACTTCGATCTTATTAGGCGCCTTCTTCACTTTGACGAGTATCTTGCGCTTCAGCTCCTCGAGTTTTGGGAGACGGAAACGAGGGTCAATGCCCTCCCAGGACTTGTCGATCAGCATGCCCTCCCACTCTTGCTTCATGATCTTGACCATGACCTCCTGCTGCTCCTTGTCGGCATGGACCTCGAGACTGACTATGATGGGCAGGTCGTTGGTCTCGAAAGCGGACTCGCGGACGGCCCTGCACACCTCCCGGAAGCCGCACGGGGTCGTCAGGGTCCAGCCATGTGTCACAATGGGTTCATCTTTGGGATACGGCAGACGGTTCTTGCCTGCGGATTGCGGACGAAGAGTGTTGCCCAGGGATTCCGTGGATTCGCTAGGGCCCAGCAGTGTGGTACTATCGCGAGGGTTGAGAGACCTGCTGGCGTTGCTCGGGTTCCTACTGTGGCCACTGCCATGGCCGTTGCGGTCAATCAGAATATCTTCGACAGTCTCCTTGACGCTTGCCGCCACGTTGGGCAGGGATGAGCCCGAGAGGTTCCTCGAATGGTCGGGCCGGGCGCCCTCTTGAGTTGTGACGGGGGTGTCTCCGTTCCAGACATCGATCTCGATACACCGACATCCCCGGCGGAGAACCTACAATCTGGTTAGTGGTCCGGTTTCGACAAATCTCACTGCGGAGCAGACATACCGCTTTGTAGGCCTCGGGCGAGCTCTTGGAGGCGAGCTGGTTGCCTTCTAGGTACGTGTTGTGGCTGCTGCTGATGAAGTAGTTCGTAATGGGGCGGGCCAAGTCCTTGTCCTCGCTCTTCAGGGGGCGAACGGCATCCCATCCGTAGTGAGTCCACCAAGTCTCGAGGAACTCGCCAAAGTTGTATCTCTCCTTGTCCTCAGGCAGGATGTCCTCCACATTGTCCTCGCCCTGGGTTTTCTCGAGGAATACGAGCAGCTGCTCTCGGGTCACAAAGGGATCGCGTGATAACGAGGAACGGCGCGAGCGCAAGTCGTCAAAGATCTTCTTCAGACGGTTCTGTATGGCGAAACTGAGCAGAATCTCGTCGGAGGTCGAGGTGGCGGGGGTATCCTTGTGGTCGGAGTTGGCAGAGGAAGAGGAAGGGTCGGTTGCGCCGTCTACGTTTGTGACGTTGATGGAGGGCATCGGCTGGGCGGGTTTGAAGTGGAAGCCGTCGCGCGTAGGTGCTAGGATGGTGGTGAGGCCGACCATACCCTTCAGGGTGTTGGCTGAGGTCTTGTTGGATGTAGACCACAAGGGCATCGTGAGGGCGCGTTTCTTCGTCCGGGGCTTCTCACCGTTGGGTGCCTTGCGGCGCCAGAACTGAACCGGTTGTTAGTCATGTGTAGCGTGTGAGCAACAAGCAATAAGCAAGCGAGGAAGCCGAGTGGTGAAAGTTGCATAGGAGATGCACCGAGTGCTGCAGGCACTGGGAGTCTGAGGCCTTGCGTCAAGGACACACCCTCCCTTCCCTCCCCTCATCCTTAGGCACAGGATCCGACGAAGAACGTACAGAGAGACACATGCTGACGGTCTATGTGCGGCGGCGGATTTCTTGACCCCTGATCTCAACCTCCTTTCGGACTCTTGATACTCGTGCAGACCCGACCCAGGACGGGCGTCTGGCTGGTCAACTGACGGCGGACCGAGGAAGGGAGGGAGGGAGGGTTGGTTGATTCCTGCACAACTAACTGCCTGCACAATTGCCTGCTCTAGTATTCAGGAATGGATAGAGAGGGGTACGGCGTTGGCAGATTCGGGAATAGGGTCATCAGCCCATTGGAGAGAACGACATTGGACTATGAAAGAGCGAAAGTGTAATAACAATGATAATGATGATAACAAAGAACACCAAGTTTACAACTAGGAAACGGCGGGTTTCAAGGACGATGGACGAGGGACGGAGGGCCGAAGACGAAGGCATTCGAACAAACCCAGCAAAAAGGGCAATTTCAACGAGAGAGTGGGAACTCGGGAGGCGTGGATATGCATGTCAGCATAGCTGAGGACATGGGGTAGGGAGGGAAAAGAGCGTTCAGGAGGGGACAGCCTCGCCTGATGGTGTGCTATTTGGTACGAGTAACCAATGGGAAAAGGGCCAGCACTGCCCCGATGGTCTGGATCCCTGCCGTGGGTGGTCCCGGCTGCTCTGTCAATGGTGTTCTCTGGCGTGGTGTTCCTTACCACAGGTGCCTACCTAGAAAGACAAGCTATTCTAGGTAAGGTGGTGTACAGATAGCCTGACAAGAGAGAGACTCGGCAAGGTATGACCGAACGGCAGGCGGACAGGGCGAGATCTTGGGTCGGCATTTCACACACACACTCTCTCTCTTTCTCTATCCCTATCGTCTTGCTTTGATCTCGGTGCCTGGTGTGTGGTGCCGTCCACGAGGATGGGTCGAGTCTGCTGTGCCCTGCCCCGTCGCTTCTGCACCCTTTCTGCAATGCTGCACCCCGACCGACGTGGACCCTCGTCACACGAGGAATTCGGGCTGATTTCAGCCCCCAACTCGCAAAAAAAGAGTCTGCCCTGTTGCGTCAACCTTTCCTCTCTTTGTCTCTCTCTCTCTCTCTCTCTCTCTCTTCGGGAAGCTATTGGACAGAACATAGGCGAGCGTCGCATTGCATTCCGTTATGGCAGGCACTGTCACCCAGCCCGTTTGCCTCGTCGAGGTTGTCGCCTCGCCGGCTCAGCGTCCGCCTACAACCAACAGTCAACAGACAGGGGATCTCAAGCTGTCATCGGTGACATGCTCAATGTGACAATGCCTGACGGCCGAGACATGTTGCTGCTAGTGCTGGACTTGCCTCGAGACCACCCTCCGGGGTAACCAGAGCATTCCCCGTACGGGTAAAGCTCGTATGAAGGGGTTGATCCCTATTAGAAATGATATCATGGGCATGCTAAGGTTGAGGGACTCGAGTGCGTGTGCCGTTGAATGACCAGGAAAAAATGTGGGAAGAGCTAAAGTGGGCAAAGGGGGATGGATGGGAAAAGCTGCCTTGGAAACATTGAACCAAGCATTCCCCGTTGCGGGAACTCTCCACTGGGTCCGCTTGCCCGTTTGCCCGTTTGCCCAGCGGCGCCTCCCTCGCCCGCGCTGCGCATGCTCATCACCGCGCTAAAGGCAGGCGAACGCCGGTGCTTCTCCGTCTTCCCCCAACACGTTCCTCCGTCTCTACTGCGCCGACCGTACGGACACCGACACGGGATCGGGGCACTCGGGGGCAAGTGGGGTGTTTGTGTGTGTGTGCGTGCGAGCGCGAGCGTGCGTGCATGCGTGTGAACCACTCGACCTTGGCGCTGCAGACGGACCTTCATCACGCATGACGCCAGTCAACATCGGTTGGCATCCAACCCAACGTTTGCAACATCTCCACAACAACAGACCGTGTATCGTCCTTTGGAACCGTCCGCACCGACGCTTACCAGCCTCTCGCCCTTTTCGATTTTCAATTCCTCCAAACCCCCGAACCCTTGGGTCAGAACTACCGGCTGTATACCCCCAGACCTCTATTCGAGGCAACGTCCTACCCGGTCCCGGACTCGACATACCTATCCGAACCTTGGCGCAACCGCTCCCTTGTACCGTCCTCACTCGACACAACAGACCGCGCCCTCAGCTGGCACAACTGCCTCATTGCCGTCATGTCCCAAAAGGCCATATCGCAACGAGGCAGCGAGACCGAGGTCAAATCATGGGGATTCCCCCACGTCTTTACCTGGACCGACGGACCGTACGTGATGTTGGCCCCTCTCAGACTGGCCCCCCCTCCCCAAAGGACCAAGCTGCACGAACTGACGCCCAAACCCCAGAAATGCGCACTATCCCCCGCACTCGCATCGCGGTCTGACAACCCATCTGATCCTCCGCGGCGACCTGACCATCACGTACCCCAACGACGAGAGGCCCGAGAAGGTTACCTATGGCGTTGGTGACCGTATTGATGTCGACGCCGGCCGCGTACATGAGGTCTGGATTGGCGACGAGGGCTGCACCTATGTCATTGGGGAGTGAGACGCATGCTCCGTGGTTTAATATCCGACGATGCCGGCCACTGTACGCGTTAAAGTCCGCGATCAAAGAACCCAGCCCTGCTTCTGTGCTTTCAGACGCGAAGAAATACAAGTTCTTCCTCCGGCTTCGACGCTCAACCCGAAATTTAGTCCTTGCCTGTGCGGCAGCATCTGTCCCGGCGAAGCCGTTGAATCTGCGACAGGGCGGAGACTCCTGCAACGGCCAGGCTGCACACGTAGCATGTAGAGGTTGAACCGCGAACTGGGCCGAGTTGAACTTTGTTCGATCCCGACACGTGCCCCAGACATGAGCTTTCCAGGTCCAACTTGGACCGCTGAACACTCGGCCAGAGCTTTGGTCCCCTTTCTTTTCGGCCTCGATGCACCGGATGGGGCCACCAAAGCCTCGCTGTCAACAAGAAAATTGCCATGGCCTTACCATCTCCAGTCCACTGCTGCCTCTTGCCGTCGCTGTTTGATCCACAACCTCGCTGGAGAAACCTCGTTGACGTCGGAAGGAAGGCTGGTTAAGCCTGTGTAAGGCACGACGACTTCGGCCAACTTGCACACGAATCCTTGCTCTGGCAAACCCGTTGAAGGGGATTCCTGCCTGACAAGCCCTTGGGTGACTGGTTGGGGACAGGCAGGACACGCTCAAGCTTACATAAATCATTATGAATAGAACCTATGCTTCTGTGGTGAAGGAAACGGGTATGAAACGAGAAGGAATCCTCCGCCCGTGCGCTTTTGGCCTTCCGACTCGTTCAGGAGAATGGCGATCAAAACGTTCCGGAAGACCATGGAACCTCCCAACTCCCCTCAGTGCTGACTAGTGTGCGGCATCGTTTGTTCTGTGTGCAGTCTGACTCAGAATCATCGGAGAGCAGTGCATGTTTCCTGGGCCTGCCAACGGCGAGCCTCGTCCGTTCTAGGCCAACGCATTCGGGTTCCGTCTGGGAAACGCTTCTTGGGGCGGCCCGAGGGCGGCAATGTCTACCTCTCAATCCCCAGGTGCCCTCAGCCGGACAGCCCATGGTGTTCGGGGTCTACCACCTGGAATATCCAGATGCAGGTGACCACCGGCGCATTTGGGTAACGAACGGCCAGTTCGGGGCCCTTCGACGTGACACGTATTTTGCCGTTGATCACGTCCGCTCGGGCACCAAACCCCATCCGTCTGTCATCGTCTGATGCTGGGTTTTCGGGCCACTGCCAGCGAGTTCTGCGACGCAGCGTGTCTGGCTCAGAGCTTAGTTTGGACGACGACCCCTAATTAATGAAAGGCGGCGAGCAACATCGAGTCATTGCCGGACGGCTGCATGCCTTGACTCGAGACCAGACGGCGGGAAAGGGCTTGTCTGCGCCATATGGTCTGCAATGGCTCAAATTACTGCGAGATTAGAAATGATAGCGCTGTGGGCCATGATCGAGGCTGCGTCCAGACGAACGAGTGCGATGAGTCGCGGACTTAGTAACGTGGACGACGCTTGTGCAAGTTTCGCATCAAGTCGAAAGTTTCCACGATGTCTTCGTTTTCCGGGCAACCGGTGCATGCCAAATATCGGTCAACGGCAAGACGCTGAGAAACCGTTCTGGCTTGGTGTGAGGTGCGATGATCAATCCTGCCCCGACAGCATCAGTCCACGGCGCAAACACTTCGGGTTGCATGATCACCGTCCGAGTCTTAAAATATGGAGCTTGCTGCGCACCCGCGCCGGATACCTGAAATGCTCCGACAATGCCCCGAGCAGGAACGGGTTCCGTGCTTGATCATCGCTGTTGTCCGACTCGCCGTGATTCGACGCAACAATGGACCTGCCGCCACAGTGCAGTAACGGCGCATGTTTGGAAAAACATGGGCCGAGTCCAATGGTTGAGCTGTGTGGGCGCCAAGTGTGAGTGGTGAGTGGGCAGCATCGAATAATGAGGGAGCAGAGCCATGCGGACCAGCATCATCGTCAAAGAGTGCCTGATGGTGCCAGGAATCACCACCACCAGCGAGATCATGCCGCCGTGGCCAGTCTCAGTGGTGCTATGGATTGACGGGGTTGAGGCTAATAGCAAGCGTGATAAGTTTCAACGGTAGAAACACCACGCTCCTCCTGTGCCAGTTCACCAAGGTAGATGGTACTTTCGACGGGGACAGCTTCTTGGGGCCATCCTGCAAGGAGTTCAAGGGAAGTACGCACTTGTGTTTTTTCTGACCGAATGAACCCCCGGCGTGGCGCCGCGACATATGTTCTTAGCAGCAAGGATGCTAAACCATTGGCGATAGTTGGCATAAGCATCAGGCCATGCCGGTGAGGGTGAAAGGCGACGACGGAGTGGCGGTGCCGCTCATGATGTCTGAGACCATCTGGACAGGGAAGCTGAAAGGCTTTTTTGCGCGCGCTTTGGCGACTGCAACCGTGCGACATCGATAGTACTGCAAGTTTAATTTCCAGTGAAGGTGTGATCCGCTACACTTGTGTCAACCAGGTCGTTCGGAGAATAATGCACCAAAGCCGTCCAGTTGTGCAAGTTTGCCGTATACATCGTACACATGGACGATCTCGAGGATGGCCGTTGTCTGTGTCACCAGTGGCATGTCTGTAACCCACTCAAAGCCGAAAACAGGACCTAATGGTAGTGTGCATTAATAAATGCCGTTTTCAAAAGGTGGCTTGCAGAACAGGAGCTAAGGTCTGAGCCGCCTCCCCCCCGTTCAACGTGGGGAATTGTGGCGCGGGAAGAAGGGCGGCGCGAATGGGATCTTTGGGCTATGAGCTCTGAATGATGAAAGACTGGAGTCAAAGTTGTATCCATTCGTTCTCGTACTCATGTCACTCTGCCCTAGCTTGCACTCCTGCTGGTGGAGGCAATCGCCAAAGGCGGAAGGGCAATTTCACATACCCCTGAACCATGGTTGTCTGGTCCCTCGAGCTAAAATTATACAGTCAGTCCATGGCACGGTGGTCGACGATCAAGGGGCGTTGTCTCGGTGTCCGTCTCCTGCCAGCGTTGACAGACGGATTGTATGCCATATCTCTTCACCCAGGTAGGCGTGAAGGGGGCGGCAGCGACGACGTCGACGAGGAGAGAGGCACCACCATATAAGTTGCTTCGATGCAGGAAGCGAGAATGCTGGCTGGCCATCGTCCGAATGTCGACGTACAATGGTACAATTCCGTGGGTGTGTACACGACCACGGGTGTATGTACTGTGGTACAGGTATGTACACGTAGTAGACACAGGCTGCGCGAGTCTGGCGGTCATGGACCATTGTAGGTATCGGTGTGTGGGCGGTCTCAGCTGGTGTTGTCCGACGTTGGAAGAGTGGCTGGTGGTAGCCGATGATCGACGACGGGCATCCCTTCGCATGCAAGAACTGCATCCGGGTCGATGAGGGTGGTTGCTGGCCCCGCCAAGCATGTTGCCTGGGCTGCTGGGCAAGAGCTAGGATTGGTGATGAGGATATGCTGGTCTCAGCGAGTTCCGAGTGGCCCATCAACGTCAAGTGGCACAATCTGAAACGAGCGCTCACTGTTTTGGACAGTGTGAGCCGCAGGCGGAGTGGCGCTGCGCAAGGAACTCATCAACGTCGGTCGGGCGGTTGAGACTGAAATGCATGCCCGCACGCAAGAGATAAAGAGACACAGTGACAAGGTCGGTCAGCAATCGAGACGGACTGGCAGAGATGAACGCTTGACTTGTCCACGGACAGCAGACTATACGGTCGGCATCCGTAGTGTAGAGGGGAAACAACCCTGCCTTTTGGCATCTGATACCTGGGTTTTGTCAGAAGGGCTAGTGCCGCGGCGGCGTACGAAAGCGAAATGACCAAGCCATCCTTTGAAAGATGTGATAGCGACATGGGATGCGGTGAAACAAGGCAAAGAGAATACGACGACGGACGGGTGGCTCAGAGAGAAAATCGGTAGAGCAACAGGGATATGCGTAATCGATGGGTGGAAGATGGAGGAGGTGGAGTGAAGTTGATCAACGTGGGAGATAGAAGCAATGGACAGAAACAGAAACAACACGCACGATGCAGGCAGGTTTGTGGGTTGCAAGTTGCAACGTGGTGGCTTGAACCCCGGCAGCAGTAAGAGGGCATTCACTAGGTGGATATGTTCATTGAGGCAAGCTTCACGAAGCCCCCATAAGGCCTGTCGGCGGAAAACTAGCGTGACCGGGTGGTTGGGTTATTGGTTTAATGTCGATAATTATCTAGGGCCCAAATACTTGACAGACGGCTTGAGCGACTACCTTGGTTTAGAACAAGCCCACGATGCCGTCCAGCGCAAGCCGGACGCCCCCAAGTCTCCCCATCCAAGCGGACGAGGTGAGAGACGGTCCAAGAAGGGAGACTGCGACCACAAGATGCGCACTGTAGAGACGAGTACAATACATATTCAAGTAGTAAGTTGGTGTGTACAGGACGTCCAGTTACCTGAACCTTTTCGTAAGTACATGGGTACGTTCGTCAGTTAGGGTACCTACCTTGAGTGAGTGAGTGAGGCGGGGTCGATCGGCTCAAGCATCCCGAGCTTTGGGAGGAAGGAAGAAGCAGCTCCCGTGAGAAAGACGGCAAGTGCAAGCCACCCGTCCTGGTTTATTTTTTATTTTCTATGTAGGACGGACTGAATCGTCAACTCCTACTGCCTGCTTTTTTCTGATATGGATATGGCTGACGACGACGACACTCGGGCGCATCAGCAAACATACGTCCAAGCCACGCGTGTGTGTGGTGTGTCGTCCTCTGATCGGCTGAGATAACCCGCCTTAGCGCATCAAAGACATGGAATGACGCCTTGTCGTCTCCTCGCATCATCATTCTCACCTCATAAACAGCACTCTTTGCAGAGTCTGCTGCCCACACGTCGCTACCACCTGCATCCTGTCTCTCGGACGCTCCCAATCAAACCCCACTACTCTGCAGCCCAAAGCTCCAGCCTCCAGGCCTTGTCTGTGCCAGATCCATTCCAGACCCAGCAGTTGTCCGGAGGAGCGCAGAGGGGGGGCAAAATATACGCCCGACCAACTGGAAGTGCATATGCGCAGGCCAAAGCCCGCTGAAGCTTCTCAGTGGACAAAGACACCCGCTTCATGGACCGGATTCCGGACTGGACGGACAGCCGTGGCTGATTCCAGATGCAGAGAACAGGTCTACCGTCGTCCTGCTGCTGGTTGCACAAAAATCAAGACTCGTGGACAACGCTACTGCGGGAGGCTTGCGGGGACTTTTCTTTCTCAGAGCCGGGGTCCGCCAGCAGGTCTGCACTAGGTGCTACTAATCTCTGCCAAGGTTGGTTCCGATACCCAGACGCTGACCCGGCCAGACCGCAGAATGGCATCAATCAGACGAAATACCATATCCAACCTGCATCCCGTCCAGACGTCCATCCACTATTGTCACCCACACCCATCAGACAACGAGGACTTTGCTCTGTCGGTCTTCAGTACGATGTACACCACCCGTACACGGTACATCGTCTTCCCCTCCTCCTCCTCCTCCTCCTCCTCCTCCCCTTTGACCTTGACCTTCCTTGCCTTACCTCAGCCGTCTCGTCTCGTCTTGTCGGCCCTCTGCGTGTCTCGCCTTTGCCTTTGCTGGGGACTCGATGCAACTTGATGCCGCTACACCCTTGCGGATAGCCGTCCGACACCACTTGGCACTCGACACCCCCGTTTGCACACCAAGAAGTCTCAACTCACCAGCACGCACCAGCACGCTTCGCTCAGGCTCCCTGCCTCTCGTTGACGTTCCGCCGGCCAAGACGCATACCACTGCAGCCCTGCATGGGCCAACAGCGACGCCTGTCTTGGAACTTGGAACAGCCCTGCCCATTCGCTGCCGTAGGCGGTACTTTGTCCCTTTTCCGCCATACCGCAGCCCACCTCGCGCGCGTCTCAAACCATGTACGTCGTCACCGTCAGTTCCACCTCCTGGTTTCCTGTCGGTGTCCATCTCTCAGATGCCATCTGAGGCCCATTCCTGCACCTCCCATCCGTCCAATGCTCCCAGACAGACACGACACCCGTTCCCGCTTCCAATGCCTGCCGCCCTTTGTGTAATATTCTTGCACAACTTGCCACTGATCCCGGTAACTGACTCTTTGGAGACCAGGCATTCCCTTAGGTGGAGTTGACCAAATCGATAGAACGCTCGCTCGGTCTGGTCCGGTGCGTAAATGCTCAGACAATTTTTATGCCACCTCTGCTTTTAATTGCGTCTATCCCCTCCTCCACTTGCCGTCGCTCTTCTCTGTTCGTGCTGGTCTCCGTAGGTGATCTATTAGATCCTTCCAACGCCGTCACCACCGCCCCCTTTCCCTCTTATCATCGCTTACCCGCGTTCGTCTCTATTCCGCCTCAACCATATTCTTTTGGGTTCCCCCCCTCCCCGAGGCAAACGTCAGAAACGGTGCACTCGTATCGGGCCATTCCAACGACCCTTCACCGCAGGGAGGTGCCCCAAGACCGTAATCATATAATCAATCAGCCCAAGAAGAACGACGACAGGTTCGGAACGATTCGCACGGCATGGCAGCTTCAAACTCGTCGTAACATAATTCCTCTCTTGGCTGGCCGTTTTCTGAACCCCTGCCACCCGCAACCATCTTCCAAGTTGCCCGAATCGCTTTGCGTTCCGCATATTGCGCTATTCGCAACAATCTGGGCGAGGTAGTAGGGCGGTATCAACTCCAAATCCCCGTTTCACAATGGGCAACACACATTCGACCGAGTCACTGCAAAACCAACGGGATTATGGCGAAAGCAACGGCAAGAGATCGCCTCACAAGCTATCGAAACCGAGAGTCGGCAACCATGCATCCCCGACCCCCTCGACACCGGCGCCGCGCCTCTTGAGCTCCCACAGCCGCACTGCGTCCTCCAGTCTCCCACCCTCCAGATCGAACTCACAGTTCGCGCCTCAGGTGCTGTCGTGCGCGCCTTCGCCGGTCCGGGCGTCCAGCGCATCGCAACTGAGCACACTTGTCCCAGCTCTGGATGACCCTCTAGCGGAGCCAGAAACCAGACCAACAAAGAACTGGAAGCGGAGGGCGAGTTTGTTTCGGTCCAAGAGCTCTCACGGTCCTAGGAAAGATAGGCGCAGAGACACTCTGATGTTGGGTCCACCTGTCCCAGACAGAATGTCGAGGGCCAACTCCACGACTTGGGAAACCCAGCGAGAGATGAACACTTCGAGGCAAGTGCAGGTGGAAAGGTACGATGCACTATCGAGACAATACTGCAGAGCGCACTAGCTGACTTGCGTGGCGATGTAGTTGGCATGTTCCCGGGAACCGACAGTCCATCAACTACAACCTGATGTCGTACGAATCGAGGAGGTTGTTGAACCTGACCGAGGACCTCGCAGCCTGCGAAGAAAGCTCTACCGTGTCCGACAACACGTTCGAGGTGTCGCCCAACACCTGGAAGAGTTCTCATCCGCACCAACCAGCAGTTGCCCAGCTCCCTCGGGCCAATTCCGAGGTATCGCTGTACGCGCCGGTGCGTCGCCGGTCTGTGATTCAGACGCCGGGTCTTGCAACACGCTTGCCGACGGAATCTCCAAATTCAAGGAGGTCAAGCTTGCGTTACAGTGGACCGACTACGCCAGCGGGCGGGCGTTCGCGACTAAACTCCATCGAGTCGAGTGCTTATTGCATCCAAACTTTGATCGAGGTTGCCCCCGACGACGATTATCTGCCCCCGCCAATGACGGAGCCAGTCGAAAGAGCATTGACTCCGTCGGACATGGATTACCGGCCGCTTGGCTTCATGAAGTTCGGTTCATTACGGATCACGAATGGAGCCGCTAGTCCCCTACCAAGCCCCGATTTTGAACCGCAATCCCAGGCCGAAGTGATGAAGTCTCGGAATGGGAACGGAGAGCACTACTTGACTCAGGATACCGACTCGGGCAAGTGGGAGTCTGACAGTAAAACCGTCGAAACCACGGCGTCGACAATGCATACCAGCACTGCTCTCAGTCCCATCAACACGTCTATTCTCGCAGTAGAATCGCGGAGGCTACGTCCTAACTCGTTAGTGGTCTCCCTTGCAAACTCGTGCAGAAGGCGTCCTCTCTTGTAAGGCGTCGTGGGGCGGCTTGTGCTGACTCAATTTAGGCCGCTGGGTCCAGAGTCACAAATCACATCCAAGCACACGGCTCTGGAAGATGAGCTTTTCGCAGACGACGTGCAATTGGAATATTCGGCCGAGGTTTTGACTGTCAGAAATGACCCGAATGCCAAACCCAGTCTCGAGCGACTGCGCGCGGAGCAGTCTCATAAGAACTCCCTGGCAATTTCCCGCACTGATAGCGGGGTTGTTGCTAGCCCAACTGCTGAGCAGCCGAAGTCGCTCTCCAAGGCTGATTCCGGCTACAGCTCCAATATCTCGCTCAGGTCATTCCATGGCAAGCAGCCTGCTGCAGGCAACGATCATCGTCGATGTGCTGCATTGGAGGATTCGGAGGATGAACAGTCGGACTCCATTGTATCCCCGATAGCGGCCGTCAGCATCGGGAGCCCAAACATCGACCCTATTAATCAGGTTGACGACCTCGCTGCCAATCCTTCTCCACCTGCGTCCTCGACTCTGCCGCCTCTGCCACCCAAAGATGAGTTTCTTGCTTCCCCGAAAAGCACCAAAATGACCGTTACGTCGCCTAAGTTCTTCTTCAACCTAAACACCGCCGGTCATTCTTTCCGTAAAGACCGGAAGGTCCCGACCGTGATCGACAGTGCCAACCCGGCCGAGGATGGGCCCACATCTTCGGAGTCTGTCAGGTCGGGTGGCGCTAGCTCCGACAAATCGGGCTCGGCCCTGAGTATCGGCACCGGCTCCCAACGCGCCGGCAAGTTTCAAAGACTTATGAGCGGGTACGGCATGCGAGGGCCGCCTGCTGTCCACGCAACGCATCCTTCTGACAAACCGGTTCCGTCTGTACCTGGGGATGTGCAGGCGAGACTCGACGAGCATTCCGAGCGGTTTCCGACAACCAGCAAACGACTTACTCTCCGCACTCAAGCCAGCAAGGACACGCTCAACACTATCTTCAGTGTTGGCAGCAATTTCTTCGGCGTGGCCGGGGACCACGCCGAAGCCGAGCAAGGGTCTTTGCTTTTGGTCGATGCCGGCCAGGTGGCTAGAAAGCCCGCTGAACTTTCTGAAAAGCCCAGGATACCGAGACGCCGCTCTTTTCAGTCAATCCCTGCATCCATCGCACACGCTGCATCTACGGTAATGCCTCGACGTTCCATCCACCGCAAACCGCTTCCCCCCGCTTTCACGGACAGGGCGGGATTTGGAGAAGAGCCAAGGACCGATGAGATCCAAGTCGGGTTCGAGTCAAGCATCACCGCCATCGACAATGTTGGTGAGAGCGTGGGTAAAAGCGCTTTTGATCAGGCCTTCATGGCTCTGGCCCATCATAAGGCTGTTCATGCCCCGCGAGAACGAACCCTGACAATGACAGCGCAAATGGAGCGCAGTATGGTCATGCCATTCCATCCGATCGAGTCGATGACTCCAATCTCACAGCACCCCGATCCTCGTGCCTCTCAAAACCTGCAGGTTCCAGACCTGGCGGCCAAGAGGAAGACTTCGCCGCCGATCAGCCTCCACACCCGAAACCCTATGAACGCCCGAAAGCAGGCCCCGCGTCCCAAGTCGGCGCATTCCAGCGAAACAAGCCAGTCGAGAAGGCAAACGTTGTCACGACAAAACAGTCGCGAGACCATCCACAGCTACCCTTCGACCTCAGCAGCAGCGGCGCTGGACGACGCACTGTCTGTACCGCCCATTCCTCTAATGAGCCCCCGAAGAGGTATGCCGGTAACCGAGCAGCCATACGCCATGCGTCACATGACGGTTGAGGACAAATGGCGTCCCACCAACGGTTGTGGCCCTGAGACTGGCCAAGATACTCGCCCGGCCATGCGTAGTTCATCTACGTCGGTTGGGTATCATGAGCAGCACCAGCTTCGCCATCGATCAAGTTATGAAAGCTACACTCAGTCCGGCGGACCTGTGGCCCGAGGCCCTCCCGCCCTCAACTTGAGTCCCAGCCAGAGCGGAAGCTACTACCAGCAACAACTCATTGATGTTCAGCAACAACAATGGGAGCAGCAGGGATACTACTCTCCTGACGCCATTCAACCAGGTCTCTCCCGGAGCCGCAGTCGCAGCCGGAGCGTCCACGCCAACGACAATCCACCCTACCGCGTTCTGCATAGCTACAACTCACCTGCCTACCGCAACGTCCCAATCTGGGGCTGAAGTGACTTGCAGCACACCCATAGACATCATAGTACCATTTCTGGCTATGACCAGCTCCATCACGCCCCTCTCCCCCGGGGCAATTGAAACGATCAGCGATCTACCTATCCAGCGCTAGCCAGCAACTTTTCTGTTCACATTTTTCCTTATGTACAATTATTCCGACATACACATTTGACATCAGACGAGGATTGCGACTTGGGCCGACAAAGGCAGTATCTTTTCCTTTATACGTACGGCATACACGCAACGCAAATTTTGGATATACCCCACGAGAGGAAACGGGGCGTAGCGAAAAATACGGACAGCCCGGCCAATGACATTTTCAATACCCACCACCAAGCCAGGAAAAAAGAGGTGATGGGACGGCATCACAGTACACGACATGAGTTTTTGTTTTCGGATTTTTGGAACCGCTTTGTTTCGGAGTTTGGGAGGGGATACCCTTGAGATTGTCCACCAGTGGTCTTTCGGATGTTTCTGCCACGGCTGCAATTTGATGCGCACATGGCTGGGCGAAGGAAGATGCAGGATATAGGAATCGCCAAGCTGAAAGCCACTTGGATCTGTCACGGGTTTCTTTGGAAGCTTCGATATGGCACAGTTGTTTAGGCGAATGCGGAAACGTTCGCTATACTTGGCCTCTTCTTGCGATGTGGGCTTCTAGGCAATTAACGTGACGACCGTGACGTGACGTGACAGCTTGAAACTGCACAGGGTTCGATGCGGCCCCTTGTCTGGTCCACTTCGACGGGGAGGCTTGTCGAACGGCAGTCGAGCATAACGAAGCAAAGACTTTACTCGACTACGGTTCTCGTGTTTTAATTCGGGTTGAAACGGAAAGGAGGTATACTTCCGAAGCTCTCTTGGTAGTCCCAGCAGAGCATCTCCTGGCCTAGAGCGAGGCACCAAGACTCTCATTTTACCAACCGAGATATGAGATTGTGCCCAATGTGCTGACCTTTCCTTTTCTTGCTGAGGATTAGCAAATGTTGACCATTGTGTGGATGGGTGTCAGGTAGCGCTACATGTGTAGTAAAGTAAGATCGTGCAGAGTACTATGTACTTGGAATGCCTCTACTGTGTACAGGGATTGAACGAAGGTGCTACAAGGAGGGCCAAATAATTAAGGGCGATGATACACAGATGTTTGGAAGGAAAGGTGGGGGAGTGTATGGGAAGTGGCAGCGAGATTGTCAAAGCTGGAGGCAGGATATCTCTGATCAAAGTTTAACAGGGAGGGAGGGACGTAGAGCGTTTCCCCACCCTCGACGCGTCGCGCGCCAGTCATCCTTCCCCAGCCAAGTAGAGTTGCAGATGGTGGCAACCTCAGCCCAACTATTCCTTCCGCACCTTCACGATACCCAATGTCCGAAAGATGGGAAGCTGAAATGGACATAAAGGAAGAAATATCAGCAGCAGCAGCAGCAGCAGCAGCAGAAGGTCCTCTTTCTGAGCCCTTGCAAATTCCCCAGGATGCACCTACGCTGACGACTACGATTGGGTCTGGGGACATCGCGACCGAGGCATCCGTAACAGAATCATCAGCGGAGCTCATCAAAGGTGCCGAGATCACTAAGCATGTAGAGAGCACCGAGGAAAGCGAGGTTGCCAAAGGTAACAAAGAAGACCGACAGCTCGCTGACGACGCCGACGACGCTGCCTCCGAGGCCAGCAGCGCTCTAAGCACCGAAGAATGGGGCACCGGCACTTTCACAGACGACCTGTTGCATGAGCTGGACAACATACAGACCCAGGGGTCTTTTGCCTCGTTTCACGCGTTAAAGCACGTAGACCCGGAGCTCTTCGTCCAGGATGTCGGGCCCATCATCATGCCGCTACCAGAACACCAGATCCGGCAAATGATTGGTATGGCCGCCCAGGCGCCCTTTGGCAAGGGAAGCGAGACCCTTGTAGACACCACGGTGCGGAACACGTGGGGGCTAGACCCGAAATACTTTGAGCCTCGTAGTCCGCGCTGGGGGTCCGATCTCCAGAAGATTTGCAGAGTCGTCGCTCATGACCTGGGCATCAAGTTGCCGGTCAACGCGGAGCTGTATAAGCTGCTACTTTACGAAAAAGGGGCCATGTTCAAGGCTCATACCGAGTACGTTCTGAGAGCAAGTGCATGAGCCACGCACACTGACTCAGTTTCTCAGCACCGAGAAGTGTCCCGGCATGTTCGGTACGCTTGTCATCTGTCTCCCCTCAACGCACAAGGGAGGCGACGTGGTCGTGAAGCATTGCGACCAAACGAAGACGTTCAAGACCTCTGCGGTCGCGCAGTCCTTCGCCTGCTGGTACTCTGACGTCCACCATGAGGTTCTGCCGGTCACATCTGGCTACCGCGTGGTCCTGACGTACAACCTCACGATCGACCAGGCCAGACAACAGCCGTCTGCCGGGCTGGTGCGAAATGAGAACCGCGCATTGCGCCACACGCTGAAGAGATGGCTGCGTAAAGGAGCTGATGGTGGGGAGGCGGATTATGTTTACTATGGCCTGGACCACGAGTACACGGAAGCGAGCATCTCAATGAAAGCCTTGAAGGGTCGGGATTCCGCCGTTGTCCAAACCCTGCAGGACCTTGCCTCTGGACTCGATTTCGATGTGCTCCTGGCCTTGACGGAGATGATGGAGACTGGCTCCACAAGCCCTAACGGCTTTGATCCACGGTTCGACAGTTACAGATCCAACTCCCGCAGGTACTATAACGACGAAGACGAAATCGAAAGTGAACCAGATGAGGACCCAGGACCTCACGAGATCGAAGATGTATTGGAAACGGAACTCTCGGTCAAACTGCTTGTGGACCTCCGCGGGCGCCCCATCCTTCGCGACATCGACCTGTCGCAGGAGTATTGTCTTCAAGAGGAGGATTTCTTTGAAGGCGCCACTCGAAAGGAAGAGTACGAAGGGTACCAGGGTAACTGGGTTAGTCGCACTCGAGGGGTTCTGGGAACGGTGTGACATGCTGATGATCCATATACAGGGACCCACGGCGACTCACTGGTACCGTGTGACTGTAAGTTTCTTCTGATATACGAGAAAACTTCCTCGCTGATGGCTAGCACAGGCTGCTCTGATCATCCGCCGGGACAGCATCGCCAAGTTTTTCAAGGATTCTCTCAGCCAGAGCCCTCGTTGTAGCGACAGCAATGTCGCGCTCCCGCTCACTTACCTCACTGATTCGATCCTCAAGGGCGGCTCGAATCAAAAATCGGTCTTCGACACTCTCAAAGAGACTTGGAACGCGTGTCTTTCAATACCTGGAAGGGCCAATAGTCTGAAGTCAGACAGCCATCTCATCAGCAAGATACTGCGGGCCGCCTGTCAGGTGGAGCAGTGGGACTTTTTCGAGAGCGCCGCGAGCGTCTTCCAAGGCACTTTGCCTCCCGACTACTACAGACTGCTTCACAAGCAGGTCAGCGATGGCAAGGTCTCATTCGATATGGTCAAAACCGGGTACGTTCTGCCTACGTCCATTGTGTGGGAGGATCGTACTGATCAAACGTGCGTCCTTAGCTTGGCCTCCACTGTGATCGGATGCAAATATTTCTGGCAGGGCTATTCAGCGATAGAAGCATTCGCGCCGATTGACGAGCGACCATCCGATGAGATTCGAGAATGGGTGCGGACAACCCTTGTCAAAAGCCTGACGGGCGCTGCCAGGTCCGCGTCTTTCGTCGGAGTTGATGGAATGGCGGTGGCTGTGAGCGCGCAGAAGTACGCCGACTTTGACTGGCTTTCATCCACGTATGTACCCAGAGCTCATGTTTTCAACTTGAAGCTAAACTTTCCCCCGCAGCGTTGTGCCCTTGATCGAGGATCATTTTACCGTACCGGCTTTTGCCCTCGGATTCCTCTCGGCCTTGCTTCTGAGCATCAGGCAAAAGGCTTTCCCGACTAAAGAAACAGCAAAGCTGTATAAGCGGCTCGCCAAAAACTTTATAGCGAAGCTAGACTTCAGCAAGATCCATGGCGACAGGCCAGAGGAAGAGACCCAAAAAGCGGCAAGGCACTCGTACTGGCACACGGCTCCAGCGCCTACTCTTCCCGCCGACAAATACCTAGCCGTAACCCCTGACACCCTAGCGGATGTCTTTCACGCCCTCCTCATCTTGAGTTCGCCTCCGCGTGAAGATCTGGCCATGCCTCTAGCCATGAAGCTCGTCTCTTTCGCTCCGAAGATGCAGGCGGCTGACTTCCACCCGCTATGGATCCCTTTTCTGCAAAAGCTCCTCGTCATCCTCAAGACCACGAAGACCCCGCTCACCACGCCGCGCTACCAGCAGATATTCGGCGCCATACTCGAGTCCTACCGCGAGAACTACGTCGGACAGAAACCATCGATCCCGGCATCGGGCCCGTCCGGCGGCATGTACCTCCGGCTGAACTGCCCATGCCACGACTGCCGTCAGCTGGAGGCGTTCCTCGCGAACCCCGCCACGCATGTCTGCCGGTTCCCCGTTGGGAAGAAGGCGCGACATCATCTTCACAAGCAGATCGAGAACCAAGACATCCAGTGCTCTCACGTCACCGACCGAAGCGGGCCGCAGGATACGCTGGTTGTCACTAAGCTGGGGCCGACGATGAATGCGAAGTACGAGGCGAAGCAAAAGCGGGCGGCCGAGATGTTCCAGTCGTTTGACCAGACGGAATTGGCCATCTTGCTTGGTGAGGATTATCCAGCCATCGCCGAGGGGCTGTGGAAGCGGCCACGGAGTTTGGCACCGCGGCGCGGGGGTGCCACGCACACGCCGCCGGCGGCTGCCGTGCCTGTCATTTCTCCACTGGGAAACACTCCGGCGCCCAGACCGTTCGAATCTGCCACTGGGCCGGGAACAAAGATGGCGGCGAACTCGGGCGGACCGTCGCAGTACTTGCCGAGTTTTGACCCCAGGTTGGCGGCAGCAGCTGGTCCTTCACAATCGCGTCCCACCGCGACAAGGGTCGTGGAACGGGCCATGAAACGGAAAGCAGAGCCAGAGATAATCGATTTGACTTAGGCACTCGTCGGAAGGAAACGGCTCGAATTTGTCAGGCGCAGGCGTTCTCAGCTAGGCAGGAATGAGATTTGACCGGTCGAGCACTCGATTCTCAAGGGAGAAACAAGGCAACTCGCATGCCAACATGAGGCGGGGTTCCAAAACCAAACAACACTGGAATGGGTACCGCACGCTCAAAAATGTCACCCTTCTCCATTGCCACGTTGCCTCGTCCGAACCCGGGGACAGACCGCTGTTCAGCACCGCGATCTTGGCTGAAGGACCAATTGGATTGGTGCCGGTGCATTCCTCGGAGTCTCCAATCTCGTCCGAATGCGGCTCGGGTATTAGTTGGCAAGGCGTCGCGGCCGCGGCGGCGCCGCCCGCATTCGGGTTCCCGGACACACTGATGGGCTCCATTGTTGGGTGAGTCTTCCACTGTCACCAGAACCAGGCCACGGGACTGAGGCGCGCGGCTTGTTGCGTTGCCGCTTCCATGGAAGTTGAGATACAGCGGAGCTCTCACCGTGCCGACGCCGCTCACAAACGTCATCTTCGGCCGATTGGCTATGTATTGGGAAGCAAGGGCCGTTAAGGAATATATCAGCATCCTCTCGTGAGAGCCTTGTGCTGTAGGAACATGACCTTCGAGAGATCTAGCATCGCTGTCCGTCGGCGCCTTGGATTCGATCCTACATGAGGTGCTTGTGGACCAGTCTCTACCCCATACGACTATACCCACTGGAGAATATGGGATCTCAGCTGCGTTGCCATATGCTTATTGTCGGACATGAAGTTTGCACTGCTCGTCGTGGTCAGCCCCTCGCCAAGGACCGATCATGCCAAGTGCTCAGGCAAGCCTGGTGTACGGAAACACCTATTGTACTCCGTACAGGCCCGACGTGTGATTAGGAGGACGAAGGGGGTGCTGTGGCCCTGTGTAGTAACACTATCCGTACTCAGTAGCTAGCTAGTCGATGGAATTTACCTCTCAGGATCGCAGGTGATCGTCCAGGCCCCACCTGTCCAGAACCCCGTCCGCCTCATTGATCTCCCCCATCTCCTCCAGCGTAAAGTCCAGGTCTTGTGAGCCAAACCACAGAGGCCACAGGTTGTCAACTCCTATACGAATGGGAGGCGACATGTCCGAAAAGGTCCGGGGACAACGTGCTGCGAGAGCCGGGTTAGTGGTTGGGTCGGCGCCGACTAGCGAATACCTGGTGTTTTTATGTTCCTTTTTCTTGTTTTCTCCCTACCTCTTCTGCCTTGGCTCTATCGCGGACATTGTCCTCTTCACGCTCGCTCCTGCAAGCCAACGATTTGTAAGAACTATCAGGTGCGCGGGACGAACCAACGCTACCAAGGAGACGCGAGTGTGTGTTGCCCCCCCCCCCCCCCCCCAGAAAGTTCCTTCGCCCTGGCCCTGTTTTTTTAAATAATTTTTTTCGCGTTTATGTAAGGAGCTCGGAGATTCGGTGTTGAAAGAAAGAAACAATGGCATCATGGGTTGACCGGCATGGGTGTGTGTGTGTGTGTGTGTGTAGGTGACACACAACTCCCCTACTTCACCACAGGGGCAGGTCATCGTTAGTTTCTTCGTTCCGTGACGTTGATGGACTCTTTGCCACTTGTGCGTCTTTTTTTCTCCCCGCCCCGTTATCTTTTGTAGAGCGATGTCTCCTCCATGACAGCTATCCGCCAATTGTGCATCTTTCGGTCTCGCCATGCATGGTGGGACGCGCCGGCTGATGACCAACAACTCAGTTAGGTGTATAGGCAGGCGTATGGTTGATCGCGCTGGACTAGATTGTATGGCCTCTCCCTTTGTTGCCATCAAGTGAAGAACCGGGTGTCAGACATCTGATGACCCTCGGCCCCGTGGGTCATATGCCACGTGTATCTACACTCGACCTTGACCCCCGCTCCAACCTCTTTAGGAACCATGTGTTATATAAAATCATTGTTTCTGCTTCAAGGGTATCCATGAATAAATAATGCCGTTCCCCAAGACGCCAAGAACCCCGCTAGAAGACAGACCACGCACCCGCTCCGGTACTGTTCCCCTTATCCGCCAGCCGCGATGCGCTTGTGGATTTTCAGGCAACGAGCAAAATCGAGCTTCTTGCCGTCCTTGGGCATGTGCGTTCCGCTGGCAATGCAGAGCACGCGCATGCGCGGGTCGTACCTCAGACCGGTAAGCAGTTTGGGCGTAATCAGGAAGTATTGTGACGTGTGCTCGCGGCACGCAATCTCTACCATGCGCTCATGCACCATGCGCTCGTTGCGGGGGTCCATGCCCTGGTTGATCTCATCGACCACACGGAAGGGTGATTGTGCCATGGACTGGAGAGCCATGAGATAAAATATGGTGGAAACAGCTCGCTCGCCACCGGATTGGCGATGCTGGTTGAGCTGCTGGAGCGTCTCGTTTTCTCTGCGCGGCTGTTAGAGGTTTCGAGTAAACACAACATTGAGCATTGAGGGTGCGACCCGTACCTGAACTTGACCATGATGTCCAGAGCCCACTGGTCAAAGTCTTCATCTTTGTGTATCCGAATCTCGCCGGCGCAGTTGATCTGCTCAAAGTTGTAACTGAAGGCGTCACTGATCTTGCCGACCAGCTCGTCAAGCTTCGGCTCCCACTTCTCGCGAATCTTTGTGATTTGGCGATTTAAGTGGTCCAGCTTGGCTGTCGATGACTCCATCTTCGAACGCAGCTTCTCAATCTCTCGGGCTCGCTTCTCGAACTCGCGCAGAGCACCGGGATTGGCGACTTGGATGAGCTCAATGCTGCCCTGTTTTGCAACAATGTCGTTGTCGATGTCTTCGACCGTCCTGTCTCTCGCCAAGCTTTCGAGAAGGTCCTTTCGGGTCTCATCCCTCGCAAAGATCTCAATCACCTTACTCTGTGCCTCTTCCGCACGCCGTCTGGCCCGCTGAGATTCCTCGCTGAAAGCAGCAATGTTGCGTTTTTCCTCTTCCAGCATCTGAACCAGCTCGGTGTTTCTAGCCTTGAGGCCTTGAACGTCAGACCTGGCTTCGATTTCGCGGATCTGAGCTTCGAGCAACACATCTTGTGCCGTTCGAATGCCCGCGATGGCCGCGTGGTGCTGCAAGGTAGCTTTGGCCTTGTCCACATGGGCATTGTCGAGATCGAAGCTGAGCTGTGCGTTGGCTGCTCTTGCCTCTTCGACTTCTGACCTCTTCTGGTCCAAGGCCCTCTTCTCGGTGTCTATGCGACAATCAGTTTCTCTGCTACCACAGTTGCTGCACTCTGCCTACCTAGCTTGACTGGAATTGCCTGGTAGGCATTGTGGGCTTTCTGAAGCTCGTTCTTCCTTTCTCTGAGCGTTTTCTGTGTGTTTGGTTAGCCTGCTAGCTATCCTGGTGCATGACATCTCTTACCAGATCGTCGTTGATCTCTTTCTTGCTGTTGGTAAACCCGGCCATCTGCTCCCGGACCTCCGTGTTCTTGGCTTTCAGGATATCCCACTCGGCCTCCACCTCACTGATCTTGCGCCGGATCTCGTTCTTTTCCGCCTCGTCCACTGGCTGGTCTGTCCAGAACATACCTTGTTGAATGCCCCTGGTCATTGTCGAGACGGCTCCCGGTCCAAGATCTTTGCGCCGAGACACCCTGTACAACTGCCGACCCGTCGCCCAACTGTTAATGACCTCTCCTTGGGCAATGCGCTCGTACTGAGCGTCGCTGACATCACTCAATGCGATTCCTGCGGCATTCAACTTCTTTTCGTTACAGAGCATTGCAAGAACAGGCTCTGGCCCGACCAACATGTCCAGTGCGAATGCATCAATTCCAAGGGCATTGAGCTCGTCCCGGGACATCCTAGGCCGGAAATCGTCCAACGGTCTGAGAATCGAGCGGACGTTGACGGAGAGACTCAATTCCTTGTAGAGGTGATGACTGAGCTTCTTGTGGTCATCTCGAGTTTGGGCCGTGAAGCAGAGGAGGTCGTCATTGTGTAAGAGCGCTTGGATCTGATCAGAATATCGGTCGTCTTTGACGGAGCAACAGAGGGCCGGTGGCCCAAACACCTCCTTTTCGAACATGTTGGCATTCTCTTGAAGCCAGAGATAGCCTTTAGCCACATCAGGCCACCTCTTCTGGATAAAGTTGATGACCTGACCCTGCTGAGAATCAAGCCCTTCGAGCTCTCGGATCAAAGTGTTCTTCGCTTGGATCTTGGCATGGCCCTGCTCTTTGATCTCTCGTATTTTGCCCTCGGCTTGGCGTTGCTCAGCCTCGAGCTCTCGCAGCTGGTGTTCCTTCTCTCGCTGCGCAGTTCGTCAGTACGGCCTGCAGCAGACGGTAGGGGGTAGCACTTACTATTTGTGTGTTGTGTTCCTGAGGATTGAACTCAGGAGGCTTGTTCTTCTTCTGGTTCTCCAAAGCGCCTATTTTGCTTCGAATCTTGCCCAACTCTTGCTTTTTGGCCTCGAAGCCCTTCCTATTGGTCTCCATGTTTGCCTCTACCGTCTTTATTTGTTCGTCTGCATCCTCGATACGGTTGAGCGCCGCATCCGCAGCGGCTTCCGTTCGTCGCAATACATCCTTGCGTTTGCGAACCACAGTCACCACTTTTTCGTGATACTCCTGTTTTTGATTGACTGCCTGCAGAGAAGGAGCGGCCTCCTGCTCGAGCTTCTGCAAGTTCTTCTGGGCCAACCTTTCCAATTTTTTCTTTTCTTTGTAGAGCGCTTTGGACTCGAGATAGTCGGCCACGGCCCGAGCATCTGTAAGATCGGCAATGTATTGCTGAGCCTCTTCGATTTCGCGTAGCCTATCAACATCCTGCTGCATGTCGCTTTGTCGTTCCTCCAGCTGCTTCAAGTGGTCGCCCGCCGAGTCGGAGCCACGCTGGAGCTCCTTTTGGTCTTTGTGCAAATCCTGGAGACTCTTTTGCCAGTCTAGCATCTCCTGGGGCGCGGCAGCACGCAAAGTTTCATGTAGTAAGTCGACGGGGGTAGCGGATGCGAATTCGACAACCCGGTCTTGCGGTAGAAACTGGCACAGATTGTCGACCTGGATCTTGAGGTCCCTCATGAGGACCTGTATCGTCTTGTGTGTAGTATCCTTGCCGTTCAGCCACCATTTCTGACTGTTTCGTTCACGGTCGATTTGAACTCGGATGACATGATGCGATCTGTCTTCGGGCCGACGCTGTAGCTCGATCTCGATAACGGCGGAAGACTTGCCATGCTTGACGAACTCCTTCACATTGCCGGCTCGGCCGAGGTGCTTCGGGCTGAAGCCAAGGCCTAGGCAAATGGCGCAGACGAGGGAACTCTTTCCCGTTCCGTTGGGTCCGATGACCATGTTGAGATTCGGTCCAGGAAAGAATTCTGCCATTTCGTACGTGACGAAGTTTTCGACTTTGACGCGGCGGATAGCACCGGGCGAAAAGCCGTCTTTGTCGAGCCGGCTCGTCGTACCGTTCACCCCGTTGGTATGGACCCCATTTCTTGGGGGTTTCTGATCGTCGTCGGAGTCGTTGGCACGTCGTCCAAGGCGAGGCCGCTTCGGTCCTTCCGACGCATCAGAGCGCGCATCTGAATCATCGTCCTCCAAGCCACGTCGCCTCCGGCGACCTGGAAGACGAGAAGACATATTTGCCGTGTCGGAAGGTGCAGAGTATGAAGGGAAAAAACCCGGACTTAACTGCTACAAAGTCGAACGGATATGATAGATGTCGTCGATTTTGGCATAATATGTGAGAAGTTGTTGAACGCCGAAAGTACCTAGTTCACGGCGGTTGAGTGCGACGCGCAGGAACCAATTTCGGACGCGTCGGGTCTGTTCACCCCGCGTTCCTCCTTCCTTGAGAGTGCAGGCGGCTTGCGGAGCCGTTGCTTAGGTAATGGGACAACGGAATTAGGTAGGTAGGTAATTGAGTATTGCGTAACTCCAAGTGGGGCAAAGGTCGGCACGGCGCAGGATTCGCCGGTGGCGCTGAACTTCATCCCTTCCACGCCGGTTGATGACACTCGTCCGACGCAGCCATCAGTGCCTACCTCTCACGTCGCCCGAGGACCCACGCGGTCAGGAATGCTTCCTGACACCTGTTGAACCCTAATTATCATGTGTTTCTTACCAAGCGGACTGCTGACGGAGATACGTAGTCTCCTGGACGTAGGTTCCTTGGAGCCCTTGTACAGAATAAGTCATAGGTGTCACAATGCCATGATTGTGTGTAAGAAAGAACCCCCAAGTACCTCAGATACTGGACATATATACAAACACATCTTCACAATACAACATCTCAAGGGTGTAATTGGCTCAATCCTCTATTGTGCAGAGTTTAAAAACTGCGAGGGTAGACACGCGGCAACGGTTAGAAGAGGGAGTAGGTAGATCTCGTTCCTTCCAATCTGTTTGGTGAGATTGTCTGCTGTCTTGACTCCGTAGGTAGTAGCATCAGGCATTCCATCTGCACTCACAGGCTCAGATCGTGAAACCCAGTGAGACCTTGCCGCTGTCCATACTCGTCCTTTCAACGGGTCTCGAGGTCGCTAGTGGGAAAGGGGGCAACGTTCGTCCAAGGCCTGCCTCCCTTCAAACCTTCCATTTTCGTCAATTGCCTCTACTGCCTCAGCACTTCGGCTCCTACTTGCATTCCAACCTCCCACCACAACAAGTCACCTTGACTCTTCGCGTCTTGTTTTTTTGGTCATCGCCCAGAAACTCGCGCTTCCTTTCCTTTCTTCCACCTTCACTACCCAAATTCACATCACACAAACCCACGCTCTCTCTCTGTATTGTCTGGCTTTTTTTTTGGCAATCAGTCTATCAGAAATCCATTCATTCGTTCAGATCCTGGCCTTCATCACCTTCTCTTCTTCCTCACTCGCTTAAACCATCCAGGATTCTTATCTCCCTGTCAAAACATCGCCCTTTTCAAGTCCTTGAGCGCCAAATCTTCCAATCGGCGCCGTTCGACACCGACAATGTTTTGATTGCGCCCGCTAAGCTGCCGCCGACATGTCCGAAACCAGCCGGGCGAGGGCTTCTCATGCCCGGGCTCCTCTCGCAGATGCTACTCAGCGCATCAACAATGCTTCACCCAAAACCGCTGCTAAGCCACCCAAGTCACGCGACAAAACCCATGGTCATTCGCACCACGCTGCTGCCTCCGACCGTCAACGCTATATCGACAAACACGATCTTCCCGTGTCCGGGGCGAGGGCGAACGCTGCTTCCGGCTCCCGCAACCCTGCCGTGGCAAGAGCGAGGGCGTCTCAAGAGACCGACCCGTCGAAGCGCATGTCACAGGCCTCTCAGACTTCCACGGCCCCATCGAGCAAAAGAAGCAGCGGTTACGCTTACAAGACACACATTGGACCCTGGTTACTGGGCAAGACTCTCGGAAAGGGCTCCTCAGCTCGTGTAAGGCTTTGCAAGCACCGGCTCTCCGGAGAGTTGGCCGCCGTCAAAATCGTCCCCAAGAAAACCGCCTACTTGATTCAAGCTGGCAGCCTCGCTGAACTCCACGACTATGACGATAGCCTACCCGAGAAAATCAACGGCGAAATGCGCGTGCCTCTTTCAATCGAGCGAGAGGTGGCCATCTTGAAGCTGGTCGATCACCCCAACGTTATGAAGGTCTATGATATTTGGGAGAATCGCTCAGAGATGTACGGGATCTTTCTCCTTGCTTTGATTTCCGCAAACTGACCCGAGAGTAGTTATCTGGTGCTCGAATACGTCGAGCAGGGAGACCTATTTGACTACATCAATAACAATGGTCGCTTCACAGAGGAGGGCGCCATGTTTCTCTTTCGACAGATGATGAGCGCTCTCCAATACTGTCATTCCTTCAACATCTGTCATCGGGATCTCAAACCCGAGAACATTCTGCTGACTTCCGACAACAAAGTCAAAATTGCCGACTTTGGCATGGCTGCCTTGCACCAGTCATCGGACCATCGTCTCGTCACAGCTTGCGGCAGCCCTCACTACGCCGCTCCCGAGCTTCTGAAGCACAAGCATTACCGCGGAGACAAAGCGGACATATGGTCTCTGGGAGTCATTCTCTATGCACTTTTAGCTGCATGCTTGCCTTTCGATGATCCGGACATTGGAGCATTGCTGCAGAAAACTAAGAGGGGCATATACGAAATACCAGAGTATTTGAGCCCGGAAGCTAAAGACCTCATTCGCCGCATGCTCGTCGCCAATCCCGACACCAGAATCAGCATCAAGGAGATGTGGCAGCACCCGCTGATTCGCAAGTATGACTATCTCGATAACCTCGGCAACGATGGCCAACTCCATGACCTTCGCAAGGGCTTCCATTACACTCCCTTGAAGCCACACGAGGTCGACCCTCACCTGGTCAGACAGCTTCGGTCTTTGTGGCACATGCTCACTGAACATCAAATCAAGTTGAAGCTCATGGATTCGGCGTAAGTAAAATTTCAGGTTGAGTTATTGGAGAAGGTGACTGACAAGGTCTAGGAAAAACGACCAAAAACTCTTCTATTGGCTTCTTCACACCTACCGCCAGAAGCAGCTGGAGAATTTTCTTCCGGAGCTCTCACAGTCGCCCAGTGATTACCATCATCTTCATGAGCCTATTTGGAAGAAAAGGGTGTCAACTGTCGAGTTCAAACAGCCCAGAGCAGACGGAACTGGCAGAAGTGTCTCGCGTTTCACGGTCATTTCGCACGTCGCAGAAACTGATGATGGAACGGTTCAGAGCTACGATCCTTACAATTCAAGTCGGCCTATGCGCGGCCATTCTCAGGCCAGCCATGCCAAGATTGTGGTCCATCGCGCTCGACGAGGATCCATGAAGCGAGACAACACTCAGACATCACAACTGTCGCGCGTCAAGACAGGCTCAACAATACGCCATTCGCGCGTCAATTCACAGCGAATGGCCAACACTGGTCGCTTCCAGTCGCCTCGCAGCTCAATGAACTCTCTACACAGCAGCAGACAAGGAACTTCTTATGCCCGGCCAGCTTCTCGCCACAAGAGAGGTATTGACTTTTCTCACGTAAGAAAAAAGTCTACCGATCTTCAAGTGGACAAGCGTCGCCGAGGCGTCTCTAGAGTCATCGGAGAAGAGGAACAGCAGGAAAGACCCACGTCGCCGACAAGCCCCCCAAAGCAGGCTCCTGTGATGGAAAGGCCCAGGCCGAGGCTCAAGATTATGAAGCCTCGAGACCCCGCTGTCATTGTCAATGAGGAGGTGCGCGACTTCAGCAACAGTATCGCCAAAGATTGCGATGAAGCTTTCAACAGTTTCATGACCGCCGATGAGACGACCGAGCTGTGTTTGGATGATGGAATCGGCAAAGAAAGGGACTCAACGGGCCTGTCTTTGAGACAACCAAGACCATCGACGGAGAACTCAACTAATCCGTACCACCCGTGGGACACCCGGCCCTTACCCCCTCTACCACCTCCCAGATTGACGCAGTCTCCGAGCCCGGCAGCAGACAGAACAGAAATGTATCAGGATCAGTCCAGGGATGCACACAACAACACTGGTCGTGTTGGAAAGTTTGTGGATCAAGTCAACCGCTTAGGCTTCCCTGCCTTGTTGCCCAAACAGGACCGCCGCACCGTGTCTGCACCGCCCCAAGGACAGCACGACAGGACAGGGGGCCGTCTGCCGGCCATCAATGAAAACGGAAGAGATTCGGAGTCGTCATCACACTGGGGCGAAGCTGACAGAAACAGGATCGTGTCTGCGCCCCCTAAGACTCCAGCCGGCCAAACTGATAAGGAGGGCCTGGACTACCTGGTTCGGGCAGGCGAGACGATTCGCGTGGTCAACTCTCCGAGTGCAACGAGCCCAATCCCCAAGCCTTTGAATGTTCGGAAGAAGACCGCAGAGCGACCAACTCACCGCGATCAGGTCGATGAGCGTTACGTCTACATGCACGGGGCGTCGGGCATAGATGAGCCGCAGATCCCCTCAACTGCGACTCACACCAGTGGGCCGACCAAGCAGAAGAAGTCGTCCTGGTTTAAGCGTGTCTCGAAGGATAGCACTTCTAGAGAAGGAAGCATCCATACCGAGGCAACCCTGGAAACTCAGGCGTGCAGCATGACAACCCAGTCCACAGCCCCGAGCCGCTCCGAGACGAAGTTCCACGAACCACCTCCGCCAGTGGCAGCCAAGAAGAAGGGTTTCGGATTGCTCTTCTGGAGGAGCGATAAAGACAAGACCGAGGGTAAGATGGAGATTGCTGGTACGCAACTGATTCCAAACATCAAACTGGCCGGCCACGAACAACTGACACATTTTGCAGGCCCAGAGTATGACGACTCGCCTTCTCCCAAGCACCGAAGCGCTGTCCAACACAAGACTAGCCGGAAGTCAGCTAAGGGCTGGAACGGTTCAGATAGTGGCGCACGAACCATTGACGTCCATCGTAATTGGCTTGCCAGACTATTTGGAGTCAAGCCGGCGACGAGCTACGTTTGCTTGATGATGTCTCGCAAGCGATCTCGGCAGGAAATCGTTGCTCTCCTTAAAGACTGGCGACGTTACGGTATGGGAGATATTCAAGTTGACAAGGAGAGAAATATTGTGTTTGCCCGTGTTGGGGCCGAGAATTGTGAGTCTTCTTTTGTCAGGACCGAGATTGTATTCTCGGGAATTTTCAGCGACTAACCTTTATCAGACTTAGGCATGAAAGAAGTTGCATTTGCCGCGGAGGTTATGACGGTGATTGAGCATGGGAAGAAGGGACCGCTCTGTATTATTCGATTTACCCAGGAGCGTGGAGCGGCAAGCAGCTTCCACAAGGTGGTGGACACGGTTCGGACAGTGTTCGGATCCCGTGGACTACTTGTCACGGACAAGTCCAAGGAGAAGATGATGATCAAAACGCTCAATTCCTGAGGATGGACAAGATTGCATTTGGCGTCACAAAGTCGGCGGCGACATTGCGTATGGGGTGGCCGGTTTGGGAGGTTTCTAGACTGAGGACCAGCCGGTAGCCCTCGGGTTCTGCTTTTTCTTTTTCTCTTTATTTTTCTTACACTCACTCGCCAGATCAACGTCTGGACTCAAGCATTGGGCGGAGGACTGAATTCGGCGGGCAAGACTTGATTCGCTGAGACACATGGCGACGGCTCGACATACAGCACGGTTTCGGAATGCATTGGGGACGCGCAGAGAATGGATACATAATGGTGTTGGATGACTTGCACGGCATCGACGCCGGGGCTTGTATCAATAGACAAACAAGGCAGATTGGAGGACAGTGGGGGCTTGACACGCGGTCTAGGTCGAGAGGGGAAGTCAGTCATACTGCTTCTTTGTATTGTTAAGAGGCAACGAGACTATCGTTCGTAGAGCTGAGCTACTTAGGTATCCAAAAGTTGATTGCTAGGAGGGCTGGAAGTCCAAATCATGTCACTCTCGCGCCCGTGACAGCAGTGACCGGAAACTATCGGCATTTGCGGGTACGCTGATTGGGCTTTGCAAAAGCTGGGGTAGTATCACGGGGAGTACTTGTAGACCTCGGCAGCTCGGTGAATTGGGCCTTGGTCCGGATACAGACAAACGTGGGTGTGAGCTCGAGCCACGGGGATTACTGGGATCTGCGTCATAGAAGCAGACAAGTGGCCATGCTGTTCTTGGAGCCTTCGCGACTGAGGAACGCCGCTGCGAAGTCTTCTTTACTCCCCGTTTCTCTCCTCGCCTTTTTGATTGAGAGCGATGTGGATCGGTTGCGACTTGGGAATACCAAAGACCGTCCGCTCCTTATTGATACCCCAGCCCAGAGGACAGTCCAATAGTGGGGCCTTGCAGAGGTTACTGCTGGAGCGTGTGGCCGTGGCTCTGGCCGGCGGCGACATGTGCATGTCCGGACAGTGGATCCTTATCGCGCCGGATCCGATTTCGGCACGGGAACTGGAGCATCCTTTGCATGTTGAGCCCACGCAAACGCTCAACAATACGTGAAAGGATTTTTCATGATTGCTCGATGGCATGAAGTAAGAAAATCGATAGTCAGCAAGGCTGGCTCCCGCGCCCGGGTCCGAGTCAGGGCGGCGGAAATGGCTGCTTCAGAACTGTCTGGCCCACGGGTGCTTCTGTCGATTTTCTGTGCAAGTCTTATCGCGGTCCGACCCCACCATGCATCATGTTCTGTTCTCTCTCCCCTCGTCCGTGTTGGCCCCCCGCAATCCAATGGGGACTCACCAGAGGCACTCCAATGAGGTCACTGGTAGGTGGTGTTGCGTTGCGTTGCGTTGCTAGGACGGTGGTTATTGGATCATCATCGACCCTTGCAGTGAGCCAGACCCGGTTCCGAGTATCTGTCTGTACTCTGTACATAGTATTGGAATGCGAGGCAAGGTCAAAAAACAACAAAAAAACACCCAATTTGCTTGGCCGAGGCGGTAGTATCCGCATAGTGGTACATTCCATCAAGCGAGGCCGGCAAGCACATGCAAAGTCACGGCGTCGGCTTTTGGCACTGGCAAGAGGGATGGAGGGAGCTTCGGCTTCCTTCTGGCCTCTGTGGTTTCATGCCGCAGCTTCTCCACACTTTCACGAGCGTCCGCCGCCTCCTCCAACCTTTTCCCCTTTGACGAAGCTCCTTTGTCCTGCCTACCTTATGTAACCAGATCTCCAACACGCCTATCCTCTCCCCGCGGTCCGGCTCTGGAGCTCTCCATCCACCCGAGCGAGCCCGATCACTGCCGACAATGAATGGGATGCCGGCTGTTTCTGGTTCCTTGCAACCCTCTCTCCCTCTGGGTCCTGGCAACGCCCACAATGGCACACGGTACATGCACTGATGGTGCGAACGCCCGCCTGGTTGCATGTACCTCTCTCTGGTGGGGCCACAGCGGCCCCCTCCCTGGGAGGGTTCCTTTTTGCCTCTTGCCTGTTCTGCGCATGCATCTTCGCCGGCCCATGTCATGTCACTCACGGATGGGCGCCGGCCACCTCCACTCGCTCGTCTGTGCCGAGCTTGCGACGGCACTCGTCGAGGTCGATCGGATCTCTCGACCACTATTACACGGCATAGCGCTTTTACATATCACTTTCTCGTCGCCCATCCCCCAAACTTGACAGGCTTTTTCTTCTTCTACTTCTTCCAGAATCTCAGCTGCTCTTCTTCCTTCGCACCTCTTGCCCCGGATCAATCCCCTCGTCTCCTTGAACTCTAAAGATACCCCCCCTACGTACAAGACGCTTACCACAACCGTCGTTCTGTCTCACGACGTAAGCTTGTGCGCATTCCTCTAACACGTGAAAACCTTCTGCCACAATCCTCCGCCGACGACATCAGTAGTGTGCAACCTACATCGTCGACACCATCATCAGCAGCACCAATACATACCCACGTACACATAACCACCACAATGGCGACCACCGAGACAATTCTCCAGGGCGTCAATGTCCTGGGTGCCGTCACGGATGCCCAGCGCAAGATCCTGACTCCCGATGCTCTCGCTTTCCTGGCCTTGCTGCATCGCTCCTTTAACGCCACCCGCAAGTCCCTGCTTGAGCGCCGCAAGCTCCGCCAGGCCGAGCTGGACCGCGGCGTCCTCCCCGACTTCCTCGCCGAGACCAAGCATATCAGAGAGAACTCCACATGGAAGGGTGCCCCGCCCGCTCCGGGTCTGGTCGACCGTAGAGTCGAGATCACTGGCCCGACCGACCGGAAAATGGTCGTCAATGCCTTAAACTCGGATGTCTGGACTTACATGGCCGACTTTGAAGGTGACTTTGCCCCAATCTTTTCCAGCCAAGAAGGAAGGCCGTGGGCCTCGGTTTGCTGACGAGCCTTGTCGTAGACTCGAGTGCCCCGACGTGGGAGAATATGGTCAATGGCCAGGTCAACCTCTATGATGCCAACCGCCGTCAGGTCGACTTCAAGCAGGGTTCCAAGGAATACAAGCTGCGCACCGACCGGACGCTGCCTACCTTGATTGTTCGTCCTCGCGGCTGGCACTTGGAAGAGAAGCATGTCACCGTCGACGGCGAGCCCATCTCCGGCTCCCTGTTCGACTTTGGCCTCTACTTCTACCACAACGCCCACCAGACCCTCAAGATTGGAATTGGCCCATACTTCTACCTCCCTAAGATGGAGTCCCATCTCGAGGCTCGCCTGTGGAACGACGCATTTAACCTCGCCCAGGACTATTGCGGCGTGCCCCGCGGCACCATCCGCGGCACCGTCCTGATTGAGACCATTCTCGCCGCCTTTGAGATGGATGAGATCATCTATGAGCTGAGAGACCACAGCTCTGGTCTCAACTGTGGTCGTTGGGACTACATCTTCAGCACCATCAAGAAGTTCAGGAACAACTCCAACTTTGTCCTGCCGGATCGTAGCGCCGTGACCATGACGGTTCCCTTCATGGACTCCTACGTCAGTGGACATACGCCCCTCGTGTGACATGTCAATCTAACCTTCTATGCAGGTCAAGCTCCTCATCCAGACCTGCCACAAGAGAGGCGTTCATGCCATGGGCGGCATGGCTGCCCAGATTCCCATCAAGGACGATAAGGCGGCTAACGACAAGGCCATGGAAGGCGTCCGCGCCGACAAGTTGCGCGAAGTGCGTGCCGGCCACGATGGGTGAGTTGGCTTGCTTGCCGCCCCGTGTGCCTGCCACAGGTCAGCCACTGACACGAGATCATAGAACCTGGGTCGCTCACCCTGCCCTGGCGGCCATCGCCTCCGAAATCTTCAACAAGAACATGCCGACGCCCAATCAACTTTTCGTCCGCCGCGAGGACGTCAAGATTGGCCAGAACGACCTGCTCAACATGAATGTTCCCGGTAAAATCACCGAGGAGGGCATCAAGAAGAACCTCAACATCGGCCTCGGCTACATGGAGGCCTGGATCCGCGGCGTCGGCTGCGTTCCCATCAACTACCTCATGTAAGTTTGCATCCTCAATATGATCGATCAACGGGTAGTGTAGGAAAGAGACTTACTGCTGTTCTCAGGGAGGACGCCGCCACCGCCGAGGTCTCCCGCTCCCAGCTCTGGCAGTGGGTGAAGCACGGCGTCTCCACCGCCGAGGGCAAGAAGGTGGACAAGGCCTACGCTCTCAAGCTCCTCAAGGAGTCGACCGACGAGCTGGCCAGCAAGGCGCCCAAGGGTAACAAGTTCCACCTCGCCGCGCAGTACTTTGCCGGCCAGGTCACTGGGGAGGACTACGCCGATTTCCTGACCACGTAAGCCTGCACTCGTTTCTATCCATTCATCCATCCATCCATCCACTCATCTCGCATCGCCACGTCGCCACCGTCGGTGGTTGGCGGTGGGTGTTGGGCGCTTGTTTCTTTTCATCGGCATGCTCGCCTTGTGGCTTTTTCGCCTTCGGAGATTGTTGATCCTGAAGCCCGGTCTTTGATGAGGCCATTTTTACTGACGAGTCACTTCCACAGTCTCCTGTACGACGAGATCACCGCCGTTGGCAGCGCGCGCCCTGCCGCCAAGTTGTAAGTTGGGAAGGGGCTGTCCGAACGCTCGCCTCAGACGAGCTAGAAGGTCACGCTTGCAATGTAGTGCGTATTGGAACCTCTTGAGTCCAACCTCTGGTTGGGTAGAAAGGGGATTCATGCCGGTGCGAGCTGGGGAAATGTTTCACCGACGGATGGGTCTTGAGGCAAAACAACCAACCGTTGGATCAGCAATTCTGTTGAATCAAGAAGGAAGATTGCCAGTCCATGACTTGTAAATCTGTGTTATGTATTTGTTCACGAATGGAAGAAATAAATGTAGTTTGATATTCTTTCTTTTGCTAACCCTTATCACCACCCCCCATTGCGCCTCACTCACTCACTCACACACATACATACAAACGCTCTCAGAGGTATCTATCTACCCGGGCCTATTCGAAATGCTATCCACCTCGAGGTCTCGGATTCCTCCTGCATCCTCGCACCAATCGTGAGGAGGTGGCTGCTACGTGGCTTTGAACGTCGGCTTGACCTGGTTGCTCTGGTTGGCCGGACTTCCCTGTGGCTCCACGACGCGCCGGAGCTGGTCCCGTGACAGGAGCCGAAGAAAGAGGATCTCTTGCTGCCCCGCTCATCTAGCTTAATGATGAAGGTGAGACGGACCGATCATGAAGAGCAAGCTCCATGACCACCCCGCTCCCCTCCATACACACCCCTCGCTTCCAAGCGGAGGAGAAGCAACAAGGGAAGTTCGTTCGAGCCGGTGGGCTGTGCTTCCTCGTGTACATGCTATTGATCGGCCGACTGGGAAAGAAGAAAGGGTGTTGACTATCCGTACATTGACGGACAATGGGGTTGTCACTGGACCCTACATGCAGGGCGGGTTCGCGCGCCGAGGCCTAGGCCGGAGGCTCGTCGACGTCGACTCGAGTGAGCATCGATGACGTGTTGTGTTGCCAAAGGCTCCTGAGGCAGGGATGGGCAACGGCCCTGCGACCAGGCGGAAGGGGGGATGGGGATACGAAGTTGTTGTTGGGAAACGCTAAGAGGCTGTCATGGGCGCGGGATGTCCGGACATTAGGATGCTGCTAGGGGCGGGCCGCGATAGTGCAACACGGCGAGGGGGTTGTTGTGTAAGTGTCGGTTCACCTGTTGGCTGAGCATGCCTGCGTGAGATAGGACGGCGCCTGACGCAAGACAAATGCCCGCTTGCCTCCTGTCGTTATCGTCGCCGTCATCTGTCATATCGACAAGTCACAGCAGGCTGTTTCAGTGTGGTCTACGGTGGTCGCCCCTCCCTCCCACACTGCGAATGAGACTGACAACCCGCAGAGGGAGGCCGACGGGACTGCCGGCTTGCTTAGTCGGGTTGCTTTGCGAGCCCCGAAGCGGGCCGTCTGGACGAGGGCGGACTATGCTGCCCTTGGGGCCTCCGCTCTGGTCGTGTTCTTGTTCTTGTTCTTCTACTTCTTCTTCGGAAGGCCGGGTATCGGCCGTATTCAGAGATGTGGTGCTTTCCCGTCTCGATGAGGGGCGGGGGATCTGGAGGGTCCAGCAGGGGCTTACTTTTTCGAGGGGGGAGGGTCCGATCGCCTTAGTCTTCTTCGCCATCTTCAAAAAGAAGCCTGGAGCTACGCGGCTCGACAACGAGACCCAGTGCTGATCAGTGGGGAGGAGGGGTGCGGCCCGCTCGACATCGCCGTCGTGGAGAGAGAGAGAGAGAGACCGATCCCATCGTCGGGTGTTCGCATCATGTACCCGAATTCGGCTCGCCCCACGGCATCCCAATTTCTTCTGTAGTCGTTGCTGGCCGAGATTGGATCCAGCTATGCGCCTTGGTAAGTCAGAACAATGTGATGGGTCATTTCTGGGTGCCGATGTCGAATGTGATGGATCATTAAACGGCCCGCCGCGAAATGGTTCGAATGCCACGCCCGAACGTATGTAGGTCCAAGCGAGGGGTTTGATTTGAACACATCAAGTGCCTCAGTCACCCATGCTGAGGACGCTGGGTTTTTTTCCCCTCCCATTCCCCTTTGGTAATGTTTCTTTCTTTTGCCCCAGGTCCCCGCGGTTTGGTCATTTATGATGAATCGAAGTCACGAGACGGAAAGAGGCGCAAGGGGGCGCGCAGCCTTCGGCGAGGCTCTGGTGACACAACCTCTCAAACCGTCAATCCAGGAAAGAAAGCGCTCTTGCGCGAGCGTGCAGACATCTTGTCTTTGGCTCGGACGCCACAGATTAGAGACCAGGTTCAGAAGTTCGGTTCGAGAGGCCCGAAGCGGGAGAAAAGAAAAGCATGCCTGGTGTCTAGTTTTGGGCCTTGCCTGCTCTCCTCCCGGTGCATCGGTCAGCTTCGTGGCATCAAAAGAAACTGGAGAGGCCGGCTCTTTTCTGCGTTTTCTCTTCTCTCCTTGGCATTTCCGGTGAGAGTCACATTTGTTCTTGCTCGAGGCATACCCCCCCCCCTTCCAATTGCCAGGATAAACACCAGAGGCGACCTGCTCGCCATCGCCCCGGTGTCACCAAACCATTACGTTCGCCGAGACATCAGCAAACCCAATGCATTTGACCAGTGAGAGATATGGTGTATCTCTGCTGTTCGTGCTTTGTCTCGAATCGTCGAGGGCGTCGTAATCTGGTGGAAATAGCTGCCGGTTGTAATCCTTGGGTCTTTTCGATTGAGGCCTGTGGTCTGAAAAACCACGAGGGCAGGTTGACACACTTCGCCGGCTTGTGCAACTGTGGGTTTAATGATAATACCAGGCAATCGGTGAAGAAAGAAGAAATATGCGACACCGATGAAATCACCCGGTGTTGTGCAACTGGGATGAACCGCCTGCTTCACAAACGTACCATGAACCATCCAGGCGGATAGCCAGGCCGAGGGTCTGCGCAAACGCTGCAATCATTACGTGAAGTCCTCGGCAACACATCCGCGTCGACTTCAAGCTCCACTGCTGTGTACATGTTCCACTAACATCGAACATACGAAGGTAACCCGCACCTCACAAAAGCGCATTGGCGAGACTGTGAGACGCAAAATATGATAGACGGGGAGGTGAGACTAGCGGCTTTTCTAGCGTCGAGGATGCCGTATTGGTGTCGTTGAGAGTTCTCAAAAGCAACGCGGCGTCTCAGACCCTCTCTAGCGGCCTACAAGACTAGACAGCGTGATGTATCTGATATGGCCGGTAGGGCGAGATCGGGACTGTATCCCATGTTTCTTTCGCTTTGTGCGACATAGCCTTTCTACTAAGGCTCGGCATCTGAGGAAGGCGGGAAGTAACAATTATCCATTGGTATGTAACATGGAAGAGTGCTGGTGTGCGTGCAACTGCAAGCGGCGAATTGGCTGTGTTGCCAGAGGAGGCTCCGTCAAACCGTGGGTGGTACGCACTGCGACCTGTTGGAGAGAATAAGACGTGCAGTTTGAAGTCCATGTCTATGGATCTGATGGAAATCCAAGTTGCCAGACGAAGCATGTCCATGAATTGGAGTGCCAAGTCCCACGGTCCACATTGCACGGTCTAATATCGAAATGGATGTCGAGTCCCTTAGAAAGGACGACCCATGCTTCAGCCGAACCTCCGGAGCGACATGAGGCAAAACCGAAGAGTTTCAACTGGGCACAGTGCCCGCAACCCAAGAGGTTGAATTCTCATCATGCTTTGATGATATCGTAGTGTCTCTCCAATACAACCTGGACAAGACGCGGATACAAACACCAGTGCATACCGATGTGTGCCGGGCCCGAGAACACTCCCAAGCAGGAAAATGTCGTGTTCGTGTCCCACGGCCCAGGGCTGACCTAGAACACATGATCATTGATGTGCCCTCACGTCCAAGTTGGCGATGCTTCGGCGCTGTGCCAGTCGAGTTCGAACACGGAGGTAAGAAGAAAACTGCTAAAAGCAACGTCAGTCTCAAGGATTTCAAGCCGGAATGGGGAGCAAGGGCTTCATTCTGAAATGACTGTGCTTGCAGGAGTTCAAAATCGCGTCCTCAGAACTGAGGACTAGACTGAACCAGCTGTATGTGTCCTGCAAAGAACTTGCACGCAAATCCGATGGCCAAAGACGCCCCGCTGCAGCTGTGGGGTTGAATATCCTGCCGCTCAAACCTCTTGAGACGAGACACTTGTAGAGCTGTGGCGGCATCGGCTGGTAGAAGAGCCGTGTGAAACTCCGTGTAGCACCTGAAAGGCCAAACAGCTGCTGTAGTGCATGGGAGACTTGTAAATACCCTGCCTGGCTTGACTGATAGAACATCTTAGCACAGGGCTTCTCGCAACTACTCAGGATAGAAACGTGGATGGCTGATTGTGGTCCAGCAAATCCGGTCGAATAAGAAGCAAATCGTCCACGATAGCGGCCCTGGTAAATCAGATACTTGGGTGAAAGTCAGAATGCTAACCACGTATACTACGATATCCAGACCTTCAATCGACTACTTCGGAGTTAAGGCCTCTGGTGTGGCAGTACACATCTCGACGAAGCAGCCACGGATACCGGCTGGGTAGGGTGTCGATGACATAACAGAACATGTCCGAGAATGGTAATGTCGGTGCACACAAGGCATGAAATGAAGTGTTCAACCCAATTCTGGACCAGATCGCTGTGGCTTGGGTTTGACGTAAAAACTCAACACATCGGAGATGGACAAAGAAGTACTTTCCAACAACGACGCTCTTGTTGGCATAATATGCAGAACAATGGGTCATTTCATGAGCACAGCTTGCAGCATCCATAGCTAAGATGAGATGGGCAGTCAGCAACGACGGAAAGGTGCTACCGTGATGAGGGGGTGGTCATGGTACTCTGCAAGACATTATATCCAGAAGCAGGTCTCTCGCAACTCGCCCTTCATCGAACGTTTGAAAGCCCAGTCTTTGTTCATGCGTGGAGCGCCACGAAGAGACTTTTGGAAGATGTTGACGACGATGGGGGCGATATCAAGGAAGCATTTCCCGTCCTGCAACCGCTCGGGTATTGCCAAGGCATTGCTGCAAGTCTAACGGGCAATCGATTTTAATGTGGCGGGCAGGGCAGATGAATAACGAGCAGCGGTCAAGATAAGCTTCTGGGAGGCGGCGATGGGGTCGGCATTGGCCTGTGAAGGAATTGAGAGCCACGAACGAGGAGGTGGCCATGCCATGAATTCAGTCTGGTTGTTCCCAGGGGGAAGCCATGCACACGATTTGGGCTAAGCTTCGAGGTGATGGACATGGGACGAAGAAGGCTGACGCCGGCTGGGCTGACGCATGGTTAGCTGCAAGAGGGCCCAGGGATGTATGTGCATGGGACTTGCAGACGACTCCCGAGGCAGACGTGGAAGGTTGGCGACTGCCACGATCGCGGCGCCCAAAGCCATCGCGCCGGTGGGCCTGTTGCAGCGCGTGCAGTGCAGCCCTATTCAAGATGCGTCCTGTGGCATGCTGCTTTCCTCGGGTAGACGAGAAATAGAGGCTGGAAGGGTAAAGTTGCCGACGCAGTCGATGGGTGCTTGCGTCCAACAGCCAGGACGGCAGCGACGCATGATGGCCAGGGCGAGGCGGGAAAAGGGAGGTGGCATCTGATATCCGGTATCCTCAGATTCAGTGCCTGCATACCTATGGATACTTGGATAGAAACAGTCATTGTGAGGCAAGTGTACGGATAGGATAGATGGTCAGTAGAATCCGAATCGGGCAATTCGCCGAAGGACTGGCACGGACAGGAGGATTGCGGTGGAACAAGGGAGTTTAGCTTGCTGGTTCTAGGGGGAGGGGGGGTTAATCAAGAATGAGATTGTCGAAACATGGCCAAGCGGCCCGAGTGTTGGCTGTATGCGGTGATGAGAATAAGCCGGTTGGTTTCGGATGGGGCAAGACTTGTGAAATGGATGCTGCCGGGCCGGGTTTTGCGCCCAGCCGGGGGGTCTGGAAGGACACGAAGCACGTTATGCCCATCTCAATCTCAATTTCACACCAACCCGAGGCGCATCTGGCCCTTGGGCAGCGCAACCCGACAGCTGGGTCACTAAGCGGAGAGGGCGCGGGAACAGTGCAACCTCAAGATGGGATGGCAGGCGGCGGCAGCATGGGGCGTCAGGAGGCGCCAGATCCCCCCAAGGGGTCCAAAGGTCCGGGTCGGAGTGGCAGAGTGGCTTCAGCGGTTTCCTTCCGGAGCAGGACGATCAGTGTCAGAGCTAAGGGGGCCAGCCTGGACAAGCTCGCCTCACGAGACTTAGTGCACTATGCCAAGGTAGCTTATCGTGGTATAGTACGGTTAGGCTGTTGGGGCGGGCGCCGCTTCGAAGGGGATATGATGACCGAGAGCATTTCATTTACGCACCCTGTTGCTGAAATGCGGCAGTGGCTGCCAGGTGTGAGGACCTGATGAGGCTGGACCCCTGGTATGATTGACATGATGGCAGATCCGCCGGGCAGACGTCGCCATGAGCTAAATAGGAGTGTCCCGACGGCGGCGTGTGGACAAAGGCGAGCTTCAAGAGGGTGAATGGAATAAATAAGATAGATGAGTGAGCAAAAGACGGAGGAATGTCTGTCGGGTCTGATGCGGTCCACGAATACGCACACATCGGAAATCAATCAATCATACCTATTCTGTACCTGGCGAAGGTCCTCACTCCAGTGTGGCAGGGGGGGCGCGTACTGACAGACAGACAGACAGACAACGCTATCCGAGGCAGCAACAGCTTGAGTCCGAAGTCTTAGGTGGATCCTGATCGGGACTTCCCATGTTCGGAATTAAAGTTGAGCCATGGCTCCGTTCGTGCCAGTGTCGTTAGAGGCTCCTCCGGCCCACACGATTCGACGCGACACAAACCCTGACCTGGTGCTCCTTCTCCACGCTTATGCCCCACGCTACAGTCCCACCCCTTGGCGAAATACCTACCCTCTCTCTGGGTAGGTGCCTGCCTAAGTACCTAGGCGGCATACTGTCTACATGTGCCAACCGTAGGTACCTACCCCCAGGCTTGTATACTTTTGCCTGTTCTCGCCCGATCACTGTGCTTGATTTAGTGAGGCAGGTACGGATGCCCGGTGAACCTGGCCTCAATACCTAGCACCTAGGTAGGGAGGAGGGAGGAAGTGGGCTCTAAGGAAGGAGTTGAAGCGCGAGGCGCCTGCCTTGGTTTTTTCTCTATCCTTGCATTCATTCCCCAGCCCTCTCGTGCCAGTCGGGTCCCATGTGCTCTTCTCCCAAACCATCCATTCATTCCACTATCCTACCACACCACCTATCCTGTCCACACAACCGTCCCTTCAAGGGGAAAAACCCCACCGCGGCAAAATGTTTCTGTTTCTTTTCCTCCTCCTTGCCCGTGCCTTATCGCCGGAGAAATCGCCTCGTGCGCTGAGTCGCCTCTAACAAGATGGCACTTTTGCATCAATGGCTTGTCGACCGTTGCAGCCTTGACCGAACTTTCGGGATTACTCTGACGTTCGTCAGGATACCGTACCCCGACGACCACCAACTGTCCGCATTCGATACCCCAAACCTACATTCATACATACGTCCCTAGATTCTCAAGTTGAAGAGCTTATTTCTTCTCCCCTTGCTAGTACAGCCAGCCACCTGGCCTGGTGTTCTCGACGTGCCGTTCCGCCAAAACTGTCACCACTACTGTACATGCAGCGTCGCATCGCGAATCCCATCACATCACACCATTAGGCAGTACGCATACCATCTTGATACTGAACGAACTCTCTGAGCCACCCGGCACTCTGCTCAGAACCAACTACATCAGCTCACTCCACCACCTCTTCTCCGCCGTGCCACGACGCGCCTACAGCAACTTTCCACTTAGTCCCTCCCGAAACTGGCCAAGTGGCAACACGTACTGTAGCTGAAAGGAGTCTGCCACTCGGCCTGCCTGCCACCAACCGACTGCCCTTGATCTGTCGCACTCGCCGACACCTCGCAGGAAGTATTGCAGGCACAGGTCCCCTTCCACCCTACCACAAATCGAGTACACAGATACCTCATCTCGACCTCGCGAGTCTGATCGAGGCCCCGTCTTTTCGGAAGACCACATCCTGGTACGTTGTGCGTGCCCACCTGGTCTCCATCCCCAGTTCCGATACCAGTGCTCGTCTCTGCCCTCTTGGTGGTGTGGTCATCTACCCGGTTCCGCTGGTTCTCGTGTGAGCGATGACTGCTGCGCAAGCTCTCAACCAGATTGCCTTGTGAGCGTGTGAGCCAGACCCTAGTCTCAAAGCCTTCCCGTTCGACCCCTGGAAAACGCCATCTAGGAGCACGGTCTGTCAGACGCCCTCGGTGGCGTTGATCCTCTACCCGCGAAGCCAAAACGCCTCCCACGCGCCGCATCTTGTTGTGCGTCTGCGCTGCTGCGGCATGTCAACTCGACGATTGACATGAACACCACGAACTCTCCTCGGTTCGAAGGCCCTCATTCCTCTATCCATCAACGCGGCGCGTATCGGTATACACCATTAAGAGACCCATTCATCGTCGTCGCCCATCATCCATCGCACATCTCTCTTTATCTGTTCCGATATCTGCGGAGGAGATGGGACGACCACCCTCAAAAAAATCTAGTTCAATCCCGACAAACATTAAGCGGGGACGACCCGACGAGCCCGTCCGAGAGGTCGGAAACCTCCATCAGTCAATCGGCGCTATCCCCTGTTTGTGACAGGGCTCGGAACCGCCATTACGCCCGTATCGTTGAGTGTGGCTGCCTACAGGTCAATGACACCTTCCGACAGGGCCTGTCCCTACGATGCTCGGATAAGCTCACACCCTCCCAGTTGTCGATGTCAACTTGGCCGCCATGCTTCTTTGACGCGACGACGAGGGGGGTCACTGAGCAAGCCCCTTCGATTTACAGTCTGCGATTGTCATCAACTGCGATCATGGCTCACTCGCCCCGAAAATGACGTTTCTGTTCGGCCCGCAGAGTACGGGATGATCATTTAGACAAACACAACCCGATTTTGCAAGGGATTGATTTGTAGTTGATTCTGATCCTGAATTCATTCGCATGAAGAGAGATATGAGTCTTGCGGTATATATGACGCCTCTTCCCGCCGGAGAGTAGTGAGTGTGTGCTCAAAGCTATCAATGGTTAACCTGTCTGGCAACATAGTCTATGCAATCACCAACTGTGTCGACTCGCACATGGGGCGTCATACGCGGGTTGCAGATCTCGCCTCGTGGCCCCTTATTCTGTTTCGGGAGGGATTTTATTCCCCTCCTTACAACGAACAGAATCAAGCGGCGCGTCATGGCACGAATAGAAGGACCGGGGGGGAAGGGGTGACCAGAAAGCTACTACTACTGCTACTACTGCCTTGGAACCCCGTTTGCCCCATAAACCACTCCACGGGCGCATGTGCGCCCCCGGGCTTCATTGACGCTAATTGACCAGCGCCATTTTGTGGCGGATATATTCCGTCGTCTCGTTGCACTGCGAAAGTGATGGGATCAATTAGCCTTACAGCCAAAACGATCAGCTCGTGATACCCGAAGACGTGGCTGTCTGACGAAAAGACGAACCGTCCTATGAGGCCAGACAACAAGCAAGATTCCAGTACTGTTTTGCAGCCTCGTCATGCACCTAATCAACGCTTGGTGGTTGCCATTCGGCTCGTGCTGTGGCTTCGCGGGCTCAACGGTGGTCAGATCAAAGATGCAAGATTCAGCCATCCGGCACATTATTACATGCAACCAGCTGCCGTGATGAGTTTCAGGACTGCCCTAGGCATCATCAATCGAGGGTCCAGTATCACAGAAACCAGCGCGGTCATCTGTGAGCCCTGGCTTGCCGAATTCTTTTATCTCATTAAGCTACCCGTAATCTGTTAATAACAAGGATAATCAACAGGTTTGCCCTGTATGACTGTTCACCACGCCCAATAATTTTCTGCTCCATAACGCTTCGAGTTCGTGTTACACGAGACTAGACGCTATCCCGCAGTCGCGGCAGGACGGCCTGCTGAATGCGACGGATTTCACGACAGACCTGGCAATAAAAGCGACGCTAAAATTGGAAACAATAAAGATATTTCGACCGCATTATTGACTCGGGGAACGCAGTCACTCTGATAATGCCGGAGCTCGACCAACATCGGCTTTGACGATGATCTTCTCATTTACGCGACCGACAAGACGGCCGTCCCCCCTTGCACGCGTTCCCCATGGCTCGTCAAAAATTCCCGAATAAAGACAAGACTGTGGCCAAGTCTTGACTCTAGTCCGATTCAGGATTAGACCCCTTTGGCCGACAACTGCGCAGTAGTCAGCTTCACCAGACATGGGAAGACAGGTGTTGAGAGGGAGGCACCAAAAGCAGGTGTCGGGAGTATCCCAGTGCGGAACAGACGATATGCACATGCGATCACCGTCTGGGAGACCAGTGCGAGTGGGAAGTTGGTGTAAGGAGCATACATACATTTGAACGACCAGTGCAGGATTAGACGAACCCAGACTTCCGATGAGAGCAACGCAAGTCAAGCGGCCCACCTCTCAGCCTTTGACTTCTGCCAATGTCGGCGTGCATCTGGTACCAACCGGAGGAACTGCCCATCAGTTCCGAAATGCAAGGTTATGGCATCTGTATGGCGGGAATCTTTGCACGAAGCCAGCGATCATCCTCGGCCTACACAATAATTGACACCACAAGCCCCCAACCCTGGCAGTGTGAGAGACAGCCCCCTGCATGTCTAGTAGCAAGCTGTTCGCATTATATGAGCTTTGAGTACATGTACTGGCCGGCGACTGGTTGGCGTGACTTTGGTGATGGCATACCGGAATTGACGGTTGGTGCAGGGCCGAAGCATGCATCATATTGATCGCTTACGCAGCCTTCTTTGTTCTCAGACCATTTCCCAAGTGGAAAACGCACTGGGTCGTTGTGCTGTTTAATTTGCGCCCGAAGCAAAACCATGGGGGCCCGAACCGAATGCATCTCGCCGGCATCACAGGTCAGGCCAGCTCGGTTGGTTCATCGAAATAGAGCCTCGACATGTCACCGCTAGAGAGGAGAACCCCGATCAGTCGTGCAGAGACGCTTCCACTCTCCACTGGCACCGTGGCACCGTAGCACACGCTCCAGTGTGCTAAGCTGTATGCGTTCTCATGCAGCTGGCCCATGCAGCAGTGGCGCCTTTACTAGTCGACTAGCGTATGCCGCAGAGAGCCTAGCGGGTCGAGACACGGCTGGGCCCAGCGCAAGGAGACGTCCTGGTATCAACGAATAGAACGAGCGACTACGGATCCCAAAGCGCGGCAGCGCAATGGTTCAGCTGAAGGGTGTGGCGGTCTGCGATGCAGTGGGCACTGGTAGTCCCTTTTGGCGGGGGCTGGCTCCGTGGACCGAAGACCGACCTAGGCCAAATTCAAGGGGCAAAGAGAAGGACGAAAAATCCGACAGAAGAACGAATACAGCATTGGGGGTACGGTCGAGGCGTTCCGGCTCTCGGGTCTGAGCTGGCAGAGAGGCAGCAGACCCACCAGATAACCCGTCAACCGAAAAGTCGACATTGGACTCAAAGCGGAGGAAACAACGAAGAAAAAATATCGAGTGAGAGTTAGGGTGAGAGTGAGAGAGTGGTGTGTGTTGACGGCCGGCAACGCGGGTGTAAAAGACAACCCGGCAAGGCTATCTTGACGATACCCACGCCGGGTTCTCACAGGCTTCCTGACGTTTCCTTCCCTCTTTCTCATTGCTTTGCAACAGTGGCCAATTCGGGTCCTTTGCCATGCGCTCAGGGCTTCTTCGTCTTCAGCGCCACATGGCTGTCGCGGCTGGCTGTTGGCACCGCGTAAAACGATGCACATAGCAGCGTGTATCATGTACGGCGCAAAGACTCAAATAGTCGTTGCAACGGCCATGTACATGCATGCGTCCATGACAGCTTGTCAAGCCTGGCCACGAGCCGTCGTCAGATCAGATGGCACCGGGGCGTATAATTGTCCGAGCTCCATTCAGGACGGGGACGTGGACCATGACGACTTTGGGGTGGGGGGAAGGTCAATCATCGATGGGAGGAAGCGCCTCGTCTCCGTCTCTCCATTCTCCAGGAGGCCAAACAACCCCTGGAGAGCGCACTGAGATGTTCGACACAGAGTCGGCGCCTGCGTGAATCCTGCACAGTTTTCGGCTATGGCCCCGGCACGCTGAGGGCAAGGAACCGGGATAGGCATTGGACGCGGACACGGACTCAGTGAGTAATTAATGATTGCTGACAGACATGCCAACCTGCCGAAAAGGCCGCGGCAATGGCAGTCGGCCAGGGGCTGGGCGCGCAAAACGAGATTTACTCCATTGTCTGTTCGAGGGAATCGTCATACGGCCGCGCTGCTAAGTGTTGGTTGGTTCTCGACAGGAACGATGGCGGTTTCGCGAGCCTTTACTCCGTACACGATTTAGGGAGCTTCAGTCAAGGCCATTCCAGTTTGGGTGCTGTGAAAGAGAGAACCAGCCATGGGCCACAACCTGGTGGAGTCTTAGGGAACGCTTACCGGGCAGTAAAAGCTGAATTGAGGCTCGATTCTTAGGCAGACCTACCTACTTGATGATCATTTCGTAGGCTGTCCAACCGCACGGACGATCTTCAGCGTCAGTCCCCGTACCCCATCGCCACGCCGTCATCCCCGGTGTTCACAGCCATCTGCACGAGCACAGATGACATTCGGGACGTAGCTCTGGACTCTCCCGTGCCAAGCGACACTTGACTCTGGCCCGCCATGTCACTTGAGATGGCTGCCAGAATGATGAGCATAGCTCGTCAACCGTCTCCGAGGCCACGGACTGAGGCAGGTAGGCAGATGAGCATCTCATCCTCCGCGGCGGGCATGAAGTCGTCGTTGGGACACACGGACGGCGGACCTCGCGACTACCAGCCAGCATTGAATGAGTCCTGGGCAAACGGGAAGAAACACCGCAGTTCAGGCATACTGCGTACTATGTACGCTTGACCTTTATGGGCACCAACTAACGGGCTGAGTCATCGGCGGAAAGTCACCCTTTTTTTTCACGAAGTTAACCAGCAGTTCCTGTCTGCTGTAACACCCTGCTGCGTACTATGTACTATGTAGGTGTGCTGGTGTGGAAACCAACGAGTGATCCCAAGTCGAGATGAGGGCAAAGAGGGAAAAGGAAAAAGGGTTGAGCTGATGCAGGATCAGCCAGGGGTTGAGCAAATCCAATGCACCCACATACACACGCGCGCGCACACAACCCAATCACGGCGGGCAAGCCCAGCACCCCTCGGCGTGTGTCTACTGACCCAAGGATGCTCTGGGCTGAGTCCATCCATCCTTGACGAGCACAGTGGTCAGCCAGGCCCATGTAAGCACCTTCACATTCTGGGACGGCCGCGCCAGAAGACAATAGCCCAGAGTGGACCATGTAATAATATGGCCAAGGTGCGAATAAGCTGAGGTCCGAGGGCAGGTTTTTCCCCTTTCGCTGTTCGTCTGCGATGGGATCCTGAGCGCACTCCTCACCCATTCCGGATAGCGGTACGGTATACAAATTCTCCGTACAGTAGAGCGCACTTTAATCAAAATCAATGGATGCGCGCGCGGGTTGATGCTGTGGACTCATGCCAATCATAGTCAATCAAACGAGTATAGTTCCTTGTACGGACTGCGTCCATCTCAGTCGTCTGGGCCGCCGGGCGAGACGACGTTGGAAAGCTTCCGTCCCATGATGGGCCATGGGTTGTTGGGATGGGATGGGATGGGATGGGGCCCTGGACAGCTGACGCCGACGTTGACACTAACCACCACACCAGCTCGTCCCAAGTATTGGGGTTTGGAAGGGGGCAAAGGAACAGAGTTGGCCAGAGCATCTCATCGTCAACCAAACTGTGCCGATTACGTCGCTTCACCAGAGATCTACACGACCATCCTCGTTATGGTCCCCAAGATGGGAGCAAGGTCCAGAACCAGATGGCGGCAAGCAAGCACATGTCGATGCTTGACTTGGAAAGGTCAATCTTAGGAGGACCAGGAAGGACGGGGGTGATCCAAGTGTCTGGTGCTGAGTGCATGGGGATGGGGTTCGGTTCGGATTGGGTTGGTTCGGGGGGAGGGACTCTCACCGGAGCGGAAAGCCAGAGACAGGGTTGAGGGTTCCAGCTTCTCGTCTCTACTGTGTATACTGCCCACCTGCCTTCCGACCCCCCGTTCCTCTCCCTCTCTCCTTCTCCCCCTCTCCCTCTCCGTTGTATCTCACGCGGTCCACTTTCTCACTTTCTCTGTCTCTCCGTCTTCGACTTTGTCTCGTGTCACTTTCAATGCTCTGTTCTCCCAGCAGCAGCTCCGAACCTACCTACGGCCTAGTGTACTCGTACGCCATCACTCTTTCACCCACACACGCCGCCGATTGCTTCTTTGATCGTTTCTTTTCCGGCTGGCAGGTCGACCGGACCCCCCTCGCACACCCCCTTCCCCTTAGCTTCCTTCTCGCGATGGCCAACTGAATGAATGCTGGCTGGAACACCCGAATTCTCTTTCTCACTCCTCCCTCTCTCTGACATACACCCAGTGTACTCATACACACACACACACACACACACACACACACACACACCCTCTCTCTCTCACTTTCTCTCTCTCTCTTCCCCCAATACCCAATCCTCCCATCTCCCAATCCAATCCTATCCCAGCTTCGACTTCTGCCCTACGTAGACACCCACGCCCACGCCCCCCCTGGTGAGAGCCACTGTTCCTCTGCCCGCCAATCTCAGCTCACGCCCTCCCTCCTTGTCCTCGCCCTCCTCGTCTGTGTGTTTCCCCAAGCAAAGAGCCTTACCCACTCCTGGTGCCTATTTTATCCACGCCAGCTTGTGTAGAGAGGGCCGCCGCCGTCCGTCAATGGAATATTAACCTTTAATCTCCATAGACCAGCAGCTGCCTTTGACTCTTGAGCAACCCACCCCCTTCTTCAAACCCACCGTCCCGGCAGCCTGCTTGAATTCCGCCTTCGACTTCCCACGCCCAGACCCTGTGGTCCCAAACCAAAGGTCGGTCAATACGCCACTGCTGCCCATCTCCCCAGGTACAGGATAGGATAGCATAGGATAGCATAGGCCCAGCAGCAGGAGCCCGAGTGCCTCGACTGGTCTACCTGCCTTCCCTACTTACTCTTCTTCGGCTTGGTACCTGTCCCAGCTGGGTCTCGATGATAGTCAGCCGGGGAGCGACGGTACAGAGACAAAAAGAGAGGAGAAGATAGAGAGAGACACGCTATTCAGAGAGACACTGACCGGGAAAGAAAAGCACTGCTTTTGGTCACATCTCCCATCCAGCTTCTTTCTCCCCCCCACCGCTCCCTGTTCTCTCGTTAGACATTCCGACAACAGGCCTCGCTGCCAATGCCGCTGCTGTTGACAGCAGAGCACGGCAGAGGAGAATATACACCGGGGCAGGAGAGTTCTGTTCTTTCCGTTTCGTAGGGCAGCCGGTGCCTCCCCGTCTGCCACCGGATTGTCAGACACAACCCACCCCCGGTACTTGGAGCTGAGGCGCCCAGGGTCCTCCGGTAGCATTTTGGTGTTTGACTGCCCATTCACAAGCCCCCCTTCAGCCCTCCCGAGCTAGAGCCTGGCTGGCTTTGGCCTAAGGAGATCCCGGTTTAGCCCCCCAAGCCCAAGTCCCGCACCATCAACGAGCTACACATATTCGACAGCCGCCTCTCCACACTCGACGAACAGACCCGACTTGACTGGCGCCCCTAAGGTGATCGACGCACGATAACTCCTTTCGACATCTCGCTCCAGGATAGCTTAAAACCTGCACACAAAGCCTCTTTCGATTCTCGTCCACAAGGCCTTGCAGTCCATTTACTCTATACTGCTGCTACTCAGTCTGCCCATCCATCATATCACTCTCTCCATCCATCCAATCCACCCATCCAACCGTTCCACAAGCCAAACCAACCTACCACTTCCTTGGGCCTGGCTACTCACTCCTCCCAAACGCCTCCCTCACCTTGTCTTGTCACCTTGTCTCGTCCCGCCTCGCTCGCTCGCTCCCATTCCTTCCTCTGTTGGACGTCTGATTGTGCGTGGTTGCGAATCACCGGTCAGAGTCGAGAGGACCAGCAGCGATCAGGAGCCCCGTCTACTGCATTCCTGAGCATCGCTTTGAAGTTCCAGTCTTTTTCAGCTCTGACGCAAGCTTGCTCGAGTCCTTGAACACAAGAGGAAATACCCGAGCACCCCTCTGCGCCTTGCCTTCCAGGTTTCGATCACATCACGGACTTTCGGTCTCGCGCCCGCTCTCCGGGTGCTTACTGGCCCTGCCTCCCGGAAAGAAAGGAAACAGAGAGAGAGAGAGACAGAGAGAGCAAGCAAGCGGAAAGAGGAAAAAAAAGGGGGGGATTCAACGTGACCACCAGAAACGAGAAGAAACGATTCATACCGACACCGACACCGACCCACCATGGCCATGGAAACTTCTTCGAGCTTTACGGCTCGGAGACAAGCGACCCAGGCTCTGCCGCCTTTCCATCTGCCATCGTCCCAAGATATACCCAGTATGAGTAGAAATCTTCATCAATACCCCTTTAATTATCACAATCAGCCTCTTCAATCACCATCAACGTGGCAGGCCCCGGCGATGATCACGCCGTCGGCTCCGCCATCCTCCTCCTCCGCCACCTCAAATACCCAACACTCTCCCAATACCGCCAGCTCTGGTCTAACATCGCCTTCAGGAGTGCCAGGTGAAGGATTAAGCCCGCTCTCCTCCGGCGTCAACACCACGAGCTCGCAAAGTTCCTACTACCCGTCGGGCGTCCACGGGTCATGGCCGACTCCGTCAACGTCCTACCAGCTTAGCTCTGGCAACCCCCAAGCCCTCAATCAGCCGTCACAGTACGCATCCCGAGCAAGTACCTACGAGCAGCAATCCCCAATGTCCTATTCTCGCACTTCGCAGTCTCCCGCGACTGGGGGCGAGGGTCTGCCTGCGCCGCCCTACGGACAGCACCAGTCCTTCCAGTCGGGCTACTCTACGGGAGGAACGGGCTCTACTCCAGTCAGTTTGCCTTCCCAGGGCCCCCCAACGCCCCAGGCTGGGATTCTAGGATCCCATGCCGCAGTCTCGACGCAGCCACCCACGCCCGGCGCTGTCCCTTCACACGTTGACTCGTATACGCAGTCCCGGCCACCAGTGACGCCAAGCAGCTACTACTCGACGTCTTCCGCCTCCCAACAGTCCCCCTTTCCCAGCTTTCAACAACACACGTCTCCCAACGCCCACTCCCCGACGACATCAGGCGGCCCCGGTAGGGGTCTTGCCTCTCTGCAACACCCTTCGGCCATGGCCCCTCCCAACTCGTACCGCTACGGGTATCATGTTCCGTCAATGGGAGGACCTATCATGTCGAACCTCACTTCGCCCGGTCACCAAATGTCGCTTGTTCCGGGGATGGGCGTTCCCGGCGGGTACGGAGCCCATCATCTCGGCACATCGATGTACGGCCACGGCCACGGCGGACAGCCGAACCCTCAGACGGAGCGGCCCTTCAAGTGCGACCAGTGCCCTCAGTCCTTCAACCGGAACCATGACTTGAAGAGACACAAGCGGATCCACCTCGCCGTGAAGCCCTTTCCTTGCAACTTTTGTGACAAGAGCTTTTCTCGTAAGGACGCTCTGAAGGTGTGTATGCCCCCGAGCCTCCCGCAACACCAAAGGCCCTCAAAGTCTCTGGGTATGTGAAGAAGAAAAACTTGCTAATTTTTGCCGCAGCGACACCGACTTGTTAAAGGCTGCGGTAACAAGGACGGAGACAACCAGAACGACAATGGCCGTCGCTCTCCGCAAGAGCATTCTGACGATGGCACGCCGCCGCTAAAGCGGGATTGAGGGAGTCCAGCGTAGACTCGCTAAGCCTTGACAGCAACTTCACAGTCTCGGTCGAATCTATCGACTACTGCCATCTGCGAACTGGTGGAGCGAAGCCACTGCAAGGGTTGTTCATCGTGATTTGAGGTCCATGCTCCCCGAGATCTTGTGGAGAATCCCCCAATCCCAACATTCAGGAGCAGGGACGCATTCGGTAGAACTTCGACAACCGCACGCCCGTAGGGTACCTGCCCTGCAGGGAGGGCACTCGTGCGAATCATTTCTTGGCGTCATCGAACAGTGCCCGACTCGGAGTGTTCAAAGAAACTTCCTAATTCTCTCTTCCTTTCTTTTTATAACTTGACCACGGACTTCGTCATCTTCGATTCTCTCCGCACACCTGGCCATACACGATCAGCCAGGAGTTACTATTATTACACCGATAACACGACAAATCTAATGGAAACGGGACTATCAGGGTCATAGGGGGGGGGGGGGGGGGGGGGGGGGGCGGTACATCCGGCACCATTTTCATTGGTGTTTGCTTTATCTGTCATGCAAGGTTTCCCATCGCCACGGACTGCTTTCCTGGAAAGTTGCCGGTGACGAAGGTTATGAAGACTCGTATGGATCGGAACACAATGGCACGGCGAAAGAGGAATACAATACGGATCTTTGTCTCTGCAAACACAAGGGTTACGGATCAAGGTTCCGTTACGTACCCAAATTTTCTGGAAGGGGAACAGAGGGGAGTTACCGCCATGATTGGCACGGGTTACGATGGGCATGAGGGTGTCGGTCCCATAACGAGGACGGGACTAAGATGGAGTCATGGATCCGACAGAGTTTGGGAAGGGGCATTTTGGGATAGGCTTGGTCGGAGTTGGAAAGCAGAGATTGTGGGATAAAAGACAAAAACCACCTCTCAAGGTAAAGGTGGAGTTGGGTTTACGGGATTGCTTTTTGTGAGATACCAAGATTATCATCAAGGGTGAAAATGTCACCCTTCTGTAACTATACTGCTGCTATGGTGGAATTATCGAAATGTTGCCCGATGCAAATGAAATGCATGTTCACAGATTCATATCCGCTCACCTTAGACGCAGCGAGGGAGGGGGGGCTTCTGGGGCAGGCGGGCTGACATGTGAAGGAAGACTCACACCTTGGCCGTCGCCGGTCCTCCCAGTCCGGCTACAGGCACAAGAGACCTAGCTCGGCCATCTTTGTTCCCTTCGGGGTGGGGCGATGCTGGCGATGAAGGCACCTTGGCCGCCTGCGATATTATGCAAATGGGTCGAGGTTAGGCAGACAGGGAGATAATACGAGATTTCCCCTGGTGAGGTCTTCTCTTGAACAAAAATCTTTTTGGAGAAGACCCATGTGAGCACACCAGAGAGTCGCGCGCGTCAATCTGGAGTGAAGCATGGCCGCCGGCTCCCGGGGAGCCTCGAGGCAACCCCTAGTGAAGGGCACCTATCACGTGCAGGTCTGACGCGTGAAGAGAGGGCGTGAAGGCTTGAACGGACGAGACAGGATGAGTGAGGGCTTGCGGGAACGTGCTTGGAACGTTTTGGAGGGGGGCAAGATGGGATGGCAGCCAGGCGCCATGCTCGAAACATCAGATGGCTTGAGCGAAGAGGAATGAGCAACGCATCACCGAGCTAATGCTGTTCTCTCCCCCTTACCCCCATCCCCTTCTCTCCTCATTTCCTTTCGCCTCCTTTCGCCTTGAAGAAAACAATGAGTGGGGAAGGAGATGAGTCTGGCTGAGGAAACGAGACGTTAGTTCGTGTCACCCACCCCACCCCCATGCCCTCTTCTCCGGTCATTTGCTCAAATGTGCGCACTGCACAACAAAAAAAAATGTCGTCAGCCCTTCTCCTTTCCTTCTTTTCTCTTTTCGGCTTTTGCCTCCATCCGGCAGGGACTCAGAGGCCCAAAAGGAAGTGAGTGGGGTGATGGGCCGGGCCAGTCATGCAATTACACCTTTTCGTGCCATGTCAATCAAAGGTTGGTTGGCGTGCCTGCTCTGCCAAAGCACTGCCAAAGCTTATCGTGACATTCTCCAGTCCGAGCCGGTCTTGGCCATTCACTCTTGCTTTGCCATTCCGGGCCTGCCTGGTTCTTGCAAGGTACGCGAAAGGAAAGGGAGAGGACGCGATGAATGCAGGATGCAACTAGCTGCCTTGCGTGTCGGCCATTGGCGGCACGCAGGCAACTTTTTCCGTAACGACGAGGCCGTACTGCGTAAACGAAGAGTTCGATTATCTAAAAGGGTGTCTTCCCCCGTCCCAAGCTGAGCGGGCATTGCGTTCCGGCTAGGGGTTTTCGTGTCTTGCCTTGCGCGGAAATGAGGGCTGGAAACCCCAAGAGCTCCGGTTCTCAGAGGAACAAAGCCTGAGAAGCAGGGAAAGAGGAAGTCTGATAGCGTGTGAATGCAAGCCTGGCTCCAAAGTTTTACCTGAGAGATAGTTGGGAGAGAAAAGGCCTGAAGTGAACTGAGACACACCGAACTTGGGGGGAGGGGGCGTACGCCAGTCCAAGAACAAGCATTCCCGCCATTCCCCACGAGATGGATTGGCGAGAGTAGGCGAGACGCCTACTACCGGGGCCTTCTAGCCCCTTTTCCCCCTCTGCCTTTGGAGCCGGCGGCATCGTTAGTGGACGAGCTAGCGTCACCACACCCACACGAGCACGCGGGCTCGACGAGTCTGTCGCCCAGCTGCAGTCGGGTAACACGCTCGGGACTCGGGAGTAGGGGGAAGCTCTCGAATCGATGGTTGAGTCTATCAGCGCTACCGTATGAGGGGTGAGTGGGTGGTGGTGGCTTGTTTGATGCATTCGAGAGTATTCTCCCTCCCCTCCCCTCCCGACGGCTGACAAGGAGGGGTAGTGAGTGCTCTCAATGACCAACCATATTGACTTTGTTGTCGTACTTCATTGATCCTTCCGTCAGATGGACTTGCAGGTCAAGATGACGAACGTCTTCTTCTGACTGGACCGCGCAGTAGCGATCACCTACGCGCTTGGTCTTGGCAGAGGGCCGCTTTGCTTGGATTCCTTAACCCCCCCCCCCCGGTGGGTCATGGTTTTGCGTTTGGGAAAAGTCGAAATGCCCTTCGTCTGTTGTTCCTCGCCGCCCAGAAAGCCAACTGGTAAGCGTGGCGGACGGTAGAGGCGGACGTCTTCGATGCTCTACTCTCTCGGTTCCCAGCTCAAACGTGGGATGGAACACGCCTTGTCTTCTGCGGCTGCGGCTGCGGCGGGGGAAAAAAGGATCGAGAAGGTCGTGTGGGATGCCGCGGCAACTGCAGCCCCAGGGCGACGAAAGAAGCCCGCCACGCCACGTAAAGACTGTCTGGACGGGCGGTCATGAGCGACGGGAGGCAAGGCGATCCCCCCCCCCCCCCAAGCCTGCCAAACGTTGTTGCACCTTGAGAACGTATCTTGAACCCTCTCTCAACACCCAATAAGAATGCATCGACAAGCTGTCTCTCAGTCGACTTCCAGTCTAATAGCTTCCCAAAAATGACCGCGGATGCACATCCGGATGCGGAATCAGCGATCCCCACGACGGCCATGCAAACCACGCCGTCAGGTCTGGTGTGCTCCCTGCGTTTGTCCAACCAGACTGTGAGAGCACTCCACGAGGTGTACCTTTGGGTAAATGCGACGAACGGGTCGCTGGATGGTCCGAACCCCCCCCCCCCCCCCCCCCCCAAAAAAAAAAACTTCTCGCAGCCGATTCTCTTTCCGAGGCAACTGATTTGATCTCGCCGACACGGTACCGGGGCATTCGTCAAGATATCTTGTCTTGGTAGCCCGTTATCTTGATCGTGTCGCAAGCCTTGTATCAATAAGCCGTGAGTCATCCAAAGAAGAGGCTGCCCTACCCTGTTGCTGACTGCCCTCGTCTCTGCTAAAGAACCAGATCTCCTTATTTGTTAGCAAGAAGCACCAAGCCAACTCACTCTCGCGGAGTTGCAACAGCTCGACGTTATGGTAGCGAGTATCCGCACTCCATCGACTTTTGCTCTTCGGTATTCGTAGCGGAAGCACGCATTGCATCCAAGAATCAATCACCGCCCGCCACCTTGGAGGCAGCGAGAGCCATTCGCTCTCTTATCGGAAGCCCAGCGGCGTTTGTCTCCTCTGATTGGGTCAGTATTCTGATGTGGTACGATCGTTCCGTTCCACTCGTGAGCAGGTCCTACGCATTTCTCTTTTCGGTGCAGATACCCTTGCCAAAGCACAGAGGCCGATTCGCGGAGATAGATGAAACTTACTGCTAGATTGCCTCTCGTGTGACGCGACAGCCAGTGGGTTGAGTATTTGCTGTCTTTTCGTTTTCTGCCTAAATGGATGAAGCCGATTATGCCCATCGACAAGCTATTTGGACGTGTTGTTGTGCAGGCTGGCTAGGTCCATCATGGGCGTAAAGCTTCGAAATTAGCGATTGCAGTAATGACTACTCTTCTTGAGCCGTCATTGGCGACAGTACAGTGGGAGTCCGTAAGTTTGAGATCAGGTATGCCTGTATTTTAGAGGGGGGTGATCTCAGACTTTTGGGTTGGGACTGTATATATTAGACGTTGTGGAACCGATACGCTGTGCACATGCAGCCGAGGGAGGGCCCATAAGCTTTGGACCGAGTCCCTTTCGGGCGTTGCAACACCCAGGCGGCAAGCTCGAATATCGGAAATAACGCTTGGCTCGGGCATTTTAAATTGGCATTTTCTTCTGTTCTCGTTGACCAAGGCCACGATGTGTCAGCCCGCAGCACGGTTGTAGCTGTTCGAATGTCACCGAGACTCAGCTGTATTAGTCGAGGTCGAATCAGCAACTCGGTGCATTCAGGCTAGTAAGGGTATGGTTCGAGGCAGAACCAGCGCCAAAACGAGGCCATCCTCGTGCTGGCCGTCTTTATCGGGCTGGCGATAGGATGGCACTCCATAGCCGAGGGACAAGGTCATCCGTTGCAAGTCGTCAAAATAAACTCGGCAAGCTGCCTTGCCCACCCCTTGATCCCGGCCCTGCGGGTTGGGTTGGGTGCAGACGGGTCCCACCCCGACAAAAAATTACGGCTTCAATCATCCATTTGCCGTGAATGGCGCATCGGCTTGGTGCAGATCGGACTCCATGTCCGATGGAGCCAAAAGCAACCCAACCACGGCAGTCCGCGGCCGCAGCGAAGCTGCTTACTCTCGAAGTACATACAAAAGGAAACGACAGAAGTACGTGGCGAAAGCCGACCTGGCCAGGCAAAACAACACCCATGATCCCCACGTGAGACTCGTACAACACCGTGAGACGACGGCTTCCGTGGGTGAGTACATTGGATGCTGACCATGAATTGATGCGGTGCCGCTGGATCAAACACAGCCGGAAGGGTTGTCCTGGCGTCTAGTCGCCAATGGTTGCTTGCATCCTATCGGGTTAGTGATCCTCGGGAATCCCTGTCATTCACGTTTCGCAGTCGTGCATGGCGGCAAGCCCGACCGTGTCCGAAGTTACATCCAGATTACAAACCTATCTGGGACAGTACCCCGCCCTTCTGGTTTGCCTGATCGTATGAGGGAGGCCCTAGGTAAGATCCTGCGGGACCGACTCGAAATGCCGCGTCTATTTCGCAGAAGATGGGTTTCGCTCGGTTTGACTAGGACCAGGTCGTCGACATCGAGCGTGATGGCTGCTGTGTCGTCCTCAGGCGAGGGCTTCGCAAGGACGAGAGCGTTGTCGGGGGGGGGGGGGGGGGGTTGCTCGACGTCGCTCGTACTGTCGAATGTGCAGATACGCAGTCCAAACAGTATCGTCTTACCTCTTATCAGATGAAGCAGTGAATTATTTCTCGGATGTGTTCGTTGAATGGCTGTTCAAATGGAATCCTGCCTAGGACAAGAGGTCGGGGACGAGCTAAACAGATTTAACCTCAATCACGCTCTCCCATGACACCAACCTCCCAAGACCGAAGCTCCAGAAGACGCTGGTTTTGATGGGTATCGGCCGAGTCAGCCGCCGGCGGAGTTTTCGATTTATGCTGTCTCTCGCACTTTACCTGTTGGGTGAAACAACTTTGAGAATTTAGCTGAACCATCGTGGAAAGCTTGTGTTAATAGCTCTCGATGTCGGCGAACTTTGGACGCCTGTTAATCTCAAGCAAGTTTTACTTCATGTTAGATTCCGTTTGATCAATCAAACGGCCGCCTGTGCTGTAACGGCGGCCTTCTATTAAAGAGTGGTATGAATCATTCCCAACAATCTAAAGTCAACCTAGAAACCGAAACCACTGCTCATCAGTGCTGGCAAGAACACACTTTGCAGAAACAGTGACTAGTGACTGGAAAAACTAGTTGTACAGGCCTCTTGGCGGTGGTGATGTATCTCTCAATGTTCGACGGTTGCCGTAGACGGGTTTCGGCAGCCGAAGGAAATCCCAAGGCTGCTATTGTCGTCATCAAAAAGTATACTGAGATCTTAATGATTCGGCCGAACGACTGCAAAAGCGTTATACCCATACAACTTAGAAACAGCGTACCATGTGAGGGGAGTTGGATGCGAGGAGTGGGGCGCAGCAACACATCGGGCGATGATGATGCAGAAGCTGCAAGTCCAAACGTGCTCGTTTACCGTTGGATCAGCCGTGGTCTCAGGAACTCGAATGTCGTCGATATGGATGCGATTGGCGGGCTCGGGGCGGATTTGCAGGACGGGGTTCCTCTCCAGGGCGACAAGACGACCGAAAATAGGTCGGACCAGGATTGATATCAGACGAATGTTCGAATAGCCAACATTTGGACTCGGTTGCGACGACGCATGAGTCCACCAAGCCCGCGCGTTTCGGGGGCTGGCTTGCACTGAATTGCTTACTGTTCCAAGTCACATATCAACCATCAACCAACGGGAGCTTGCTGGCAAATCTCCCAGCCACGCTCACGATCCCATGCTCGTAGTCGGGGTCTGAGTTTTGAAGTCAGACATGGGGTCAGTCCGGTTGCACAGTGGTCGTATCTTAAACTGCCCAGGACCCATGGTCTTACATACCTTGGCAGGAGAGGCCCCAAAGTTTAGCATCAGTACGTGTACGATGTAATACCCAAGCAAGTGCAAGTAGACGAGCTTTGACCGTAGGTAAACGACAATAACGTTCAGCTTAACAACTAGATTTCGTTTTCGTCTCGTTCGTCAATGGGAAATCAAATACAAGGCTGGCCCGCTATGAAAAGAAAAAAAAACGGCCGATGTCTTCGAATAAGGTGAGCAGTGTGTTTGAGGTGAGGATGGGTGGGAGGTTGAGCTTGGAAGTTAATCGGACAGGAAATTGCTAGTAAAGTAGGTAGCGATACTTCTTGCTCTACATAGACCGGCGGAGCCAAAGGCAAGGATGGGCCAATAAGCGAGGACGGATGAAGCATTCCCCGCTTACTATCCGTCCTTAGCGCCGTCGCAGACTCCACCAAAGCGCGTGCTTGCAGACGAGGACCCATGGAGGGCATTATCAGCACACCCACATCGCGTTATCGACTCGACGTGTTCAATGCCGCACACGCCTGCTAACGACGTCTTAGGCCCCCGATCAGAGAGTTGGCTCACACTAGGGGCCACCCGGGCAGCGTCGTCTGGTCTGCAAACGCAACAAAAAGTCGCGACTGCCCGTCTCCTACATCTTGGCATGAGCCAAGTCACTTGCCGTTCATGCAGATCATGCTCTCGTTTCGTCGTGGAACCCCGAAAGCCAATCCGCAACGCCCTCCCTACTCAAAGCGTCTGAAGATTGCACGCAAATCTTCTCACCGTTGAGTCTTTAATATCGCTCTCGCCGCCTGGCCCTCTTCATCTTGGCGTTTTTCTTTCATCTGAAGGACCAGCACGCTCTCTCACTCCCGATCCGACATAGTCACAAACTCCGCGGCCGGGACTGGAGCCTGGTTTGAGCATTAATTTAGCATCGTCACTCCCTTAGCCTACGACCTTTTTTTTCCATTTCGTCCTCCATCGACTCCCCACGACCGCTTTTATATTTGACACCGCCGGAATGGACAGCTCTCTCCTTGCCAGGCATGGTGGCGAAGACCACGGTGCGACGGGTACGGCAACCTCCTCCGAGGCCATGCCGGGAATGCAAATGGGATCCGGCACGGCGAACGACAGCCATACCTCTGGCAGCATGATGATGATGATGACCATCTTCCAAACCAACCTGAAGACGCCTCTGTACTCAGAGGCATGGACCCCGAACAGCGTAGGCACCTACGCCGCCACCTGTATCTTCCTCATCTTCCTCGCCTTCGGTCTGCGCAGCATGTTGGCCCTGAAGTCCATTCAGGAGAAGCGATGGCTCGACAAGGACTTCAAGCGCCGCTACGTCAGCGTCAACGGAAAGTTGGGCATGTCCGGAAAGATGTCAACGGATAGCATGGCAAAGCAGTTGGTGCTCTCAGAGAACGGTGTCGAGGAGAATGTCACTGTCGTCCAGTCGCAGCACGGCATATGGCGACCATGGAGATTCTCGGTCGACCCCATCCGCGCCGTGATTGATACTGCTATCGCTGGTGTCGGATACCTGCTGTACGTGGCCCCTTTCACCCTTGCATAAGTACCTGTTCTGACAGCAGCCATAGAATGTTGGCCGTTATGACCATGAATGTTGGTTACCTTCTCTCGGTCCTGGGCGGCGTCTTCTTGGGTAGTCTCGCTGTCGGCCGCTTCGCCACCATGGGCGAACACTAGAGTCGGTAGGCTCTATGGCCCGGGAAGGAAATGTTGACAAATCAATTCACCTTCCCCTGATGTTCACGAAAGAGCCTTAAGGGTAAAATCAGTGCCCGCGCAGGGAGACGAGAAGACGGAAACAAGGGATACGCGACCACGAGAGGACAGACACGACGAATTTGGCCATGACTTTCCATACACCCCTTTTTCAACCATTTCCCTCCTCCTTTTTTGGGCATAGCTCGGTTGGAGGATATCACCAGGTCGTGGATCTCGGCTGAGACTCGGCTGAGACTCACGCTCGCTGTTTTGCGCTGCATATAGTACTCACTTTCTACTCGCAGATGGATTCCAAGCCTCGAGCTGTAACGATAATGAAGCTGTCACGAGTTTTGGTCACCAAATCAGGTTGCTCCTGATCTGATAGTACCTGTGATGCTACCTGCAATGCCCGTGATAGTGAATTCGGTACTTATACGGTGGTGTGGAGTGCCACTACCTGGCCCGTGCAGAAACCTTCTCAAACCCCCTCAGCCCGCTCCTTCGCCTCCCTCCCACCAAATGAGACGTGCTCTCGTATCACCAAGCTACACAAGCCCAACCGACCACTGCGGCCTCACCAGACCGTCGCCCATCTCCCAGGCCAGGGTTCTTGTCTCGTATCACCACATGGATCGGTGTTGAATCGTATCATGTTTGAGCCCCCACTCCGAACAACCTCCTGCCTCGAAGGAGACCGCTAACGAATCCGGCCACATAGCCCGTCGCCCGCCTGGGCTGTCCCCGGATGGCCACAGCCGAGTTCTCCGCACTGCACAGATGGGGGTCATTCTCGTGGAACGGCACTCCAGGATGGACGATAAGATCAACGAGGGGGTTCATGGATGATGGATGTCAAGATTGAGGTCTTACCTAATCACTCTTTTTGAGAGCGATGCTCGGCGCCGCTTGCTGCACACTCAATCACATGTTCGACATGCTCACGAGTACGGATACGTCGCGACCGCCCACAACAGGCATGCTCCTGACTAAATCCCTCTTTTCTACAGGTAGAGGCAAATTTGTCGTCTAGCATGGTGTCTGTCGCTGGGACTGTAGAGGCGATTCTCCAAGCCAGCACTTTCCAGGCGCCATCTTCCCAGAAACCTTGTTTCCGCCTGTTTCATCTGAACAGTTTCCTCCACAGCGTCCTCGAGGTTTCATTGCCCCGATACTCTTCTCCAGTCAGATCGTCTCGTTGGCTCGCTTGGTTACAGTGCGAAGCATGCACAGAGAGACATCTGCATAGGATAAAGGTGTAGCCGCTCGAGGATCTCCCACGCTGCGGCTATGAACAGCAAGCTCCCAGGTTGTCAAACGGTTATTGAGGTTACTGGCGCCAGCGTCAGAAATTGATGGGCGAGCATCAACGTCATAGCCCGCAACGCTGGCTTCCGGTCCAAAAGTATACACATCTTTGGCACATGGTCCTCGACGCATCGGATAGGGAGGGGGCAGGTTGAGCCCTGTCTTCCAATGCACCCCCATCGCGGCTCTCCAATCGGGTTGAAATCTGATAGATGGACAACAACAACAACAACAACAACAACAACAACAACAACAGACGATGGAGACTTGGTGGCTGTGCTGGGGTTTCAACTCATTCTAGTTCATTGCCAATCCCGACAAGTCTTCATTAATCATCAACTAGATGACTCAAAGCCGAGCACTGTGTGGTACAAAGCCATCATCTCCGGACACCGGGACTTTGTTCGCCATAGTTGACGTTTGTCCGGTTCGAGGGACAAGAATTAGGACGACGTAGAGTTGCCAAATGTCCGAAAAGACAGGGAACCAGGCGTAAGACTCAAAGCTAGGACCATCGTTGGCAATCAAAAAAGCTAAGCGGAAGACAGCGTCCTAGGCGTCGCCATACTTGTAGACATCTGAAGACGCAACACACATGACACACAAAGTCCGGCCGCCACCCGGAAGAACGAAGATATTGAGATGCAGGCCATTCTTTTGTTCCTGCTTGTAGTCGAAAGGAGGTTACACGGCTTGGCCGGCGGAGACTCGGCGCAGGTTTCCTATGGCCCATGGCTTTGTAAGAGAACGACCTCAGACGCCGTATCCGGCCCCGAGAACGAGTATCTGGGACTCGACAAGAAACACTTCTTCAAATGCGACAGCGTGCCAGCTCCGTGGCCCCAAGCTGATTCAGATGTTACTGGATAATGGCTCTTAAGGGAGGACAACACAGGTATTGGCCTTAGACATCGACGAGACGACCATCCAAAGAAGCTCAAACACTTGTATCAACTCTGGCACTCTGGTCTTGTCGCTATCTTGATTTCTACATTGAATTTCACAGTGGATTTGATGCCGCGAATTCCACTTAACCCACCAGGCCCAAATAGGCAACAAGCTGTCCCTGCGTCACGTCCATATTCAGACATTACCTTCCCCACCATAAGCATCAAACCTTTACGCCGACGAATGAAAATGGAAACGGCGTCTGATCTACCTACAGGGAAAAAAAACCCCCGAAAAGGAGTGGCGAAGCACACAGGTGCAGGCGATGATGGCATCGAGCCATTGGTCCTCGCGGTCTCAGGCTTGCCAAAGAAACAACATCTATCTGTCCGGCAATATGGTTCCCCGTTTCGCGCTTTGACACATATCAACCTAAACTGACAGATGCGAGAATGACGACGACCGACGACTTCGAGGCAAGCATAGAGCTTTGCCAGCTAGCCGCCTCCCCCGCTGAGCCCCACCCACTACCGGTGCCGTCGCCGATGCCCGCCGTGCGGACGTGCGCCCCCCGACACACTGACACGCTGCGTCACAGCGAGCGGATAGGATGATACTACAGCAGCGAGCTGGCGGGGACCCGAGGAGAGGCCCCGCAGCCACCGTAAATCAGCGCCTACGGAGTACCCTTCAGCGAGGTTGGGTTGTGCCGACCGGGGCACCACGGACGGGCCACGCACTCACCGAATCACAGCCCGGCAGACGGCCAAAAGCAGCATTCCAATCGCTGTTGCCAGTCCTCGCAACCCCCCATCCCACCATGCATCATCCCGACCTCCGTTTCTCTGACTTCTGCAGCGGATTCATTGTATTTCATTTTTGCAGAAATAGAGGAAAGAAGGAACGCAAACAGGAAAAAAGTGCTGAGCGCTGAACGACTGCACTGCCGACAAGCACCCGCCTCTCGTCAACCTTTCCTCCTCCTCCTCCTCCTCCTCCTCCTCCTCCTCCTCCTCCTCCCCGGGTGGAAACTGCAAGCGCGTGCTAACGTTCCCGCTTGCACGTAAACCTGACGGGGTTGGCGCACGTGCAATATGGAGACACGCGAGCCAAAAATCTTGAGTTCGATCGGGAACCCCCCCGGCTGAGGGAGAGGTGACATGGCCGTCTTGCCGAACGGTCTTTGCGAAAACTATGTGGGCTCTTCGATTGAGCTTTTTAATGTTCGTGGAGTCCGGAGGAGTTATCCGGGGGAGCTGGCTATTGGATGGGAGGGGGAGGGGAAGGGGGACAAAGTGCGTCTCGCATTCTCTCTTTAGAGTTCAGTCACTTGTCAGGTCGCCATGACGGAACATACAGCATGCACACACACGCACACCAGACTTTATCGTCCAGCACGGAACTGAGGCTGACACTTCCGTCCGCAAACGGACATTAGAGTTGGGGACGATGGGCGGGCGGAAGGGGACATGTGTTCAACCCCAGGCAGGCGCGCCATGTGTAGGCATTGAGCAAAGCCTAGCCGGCCGCCTCCAGCGTTTTGCGGAATGGATACTGAGATATCACTTCAGGTGTGTGTGCTTGCTGCATCCTACCGAGATTAGATACGGACGGGCATGAGGCACAATACCTTGTTGTAGTAAGCGTTCAAAGATTAGCATTCGTCAGGCTCTGACTGGTCTAGTAGTAGTAGTAGTAGTAGTAGTAGTAGTAGTAGTAGTAGTAGCAGTAGCAGTAGTAAAAGTGAGAAGACGAGAAAAACGACAAACAGAAGCGCGCGCGGATGTACTATCATACAGGTAGGCTGGCCCTCTGTGCTTCTTCTTCCTTATCTTCTTCCCATGCAGTTGGCTCGTTGACGTTTCCCCTTCTGTTTCCTGACTCCAAAAGCAAACTGGCTGAGGGGGTCACCAAGGGAGACAAAACGAGTCCCAAGGTGTATAATCTCATGTGCGTGTGAAGGTGGTTCTGTTTTGTTGATTTGTCCTGGGCCGGGGGTATCGAGCCGAGTTCCTACAAGAAATGGAGAAACGAAGTTCGCGCGTGTTTGGTCCCCCACAGGTCCTCGAATTGAGAAAAATCATCAAAGTCCATTCCATGATAAAAAAGAGACGTGCCTGCCCAGCCGTGAGATATCATGCTCTCATGCTGAAAACCCGAAAACCCTTCCCGCGCCAGAATGCCCCTCCCCCCAACCAACCCCCTCGCTCAGGGCAGACTTCTCAATCACCGCAACCCCTACCGTTTATGGGAGAGGGGGGGTAAAAGCACCCAAAAGAGAAATAATTTTGGCACACAGTGCCACGCAAGCTCGCGTCCACACAACCCTTTCACGCAGAGCCCGCTCTTCAACTAAATTCTTAGCACAAGGCCGTGCTCAACGAGGTTGCCGCCTTCGATAACCCTCACGTCTTCTCGGATACCCATCCTAATGTTGCCGTATCTCTCTCTCATGGCGCATCCAAGGTGTCCTCGCTACCCGCATTGAATCACGCCCCACAGTAGGGGAGACGGAGCCTTGAACTCTTCGAAAGCCGAAAAAGGGAGGCGGAAGTGCTTAATACCGGCGGGGTTTGCGTCGTAACGAAGGAGATTTTGGGATCAAGAGAAATGTAAGAGACGTAGTAGAACCGAGATGTAGCAAGTGGCAACATCAAGCTGTAACGCCAAACAGCCAAAACCTCGACGTCGAGTAAAGAAAGACCGAGAGCCGACGGGCGAGGAGTTGCAAGATGCAGGATTTGTCTGGTATCAACGAGAAATACACTAGCCATGGACAGCCTGGCTATCATGACTGATGCGATGTGTGCTGGGGAAGACCAGACTGCGGCGGCATGGCGTAGCCTCCACCCCGTTGCTGCTGCACGTAGTTTTGGTACGCGAGCGCCTGCGAGGGGTCCATACCAACGTTGGGCATGTAGTTGGGAGGCATGTGGGGGTTTTGTGGCATGCCCTGGCGGCCGGCCTGGGGAGGGAGGTGTTGTTGGGGAGGCTCCTCGGGGGAGTCGACCTGGTTCGAGTCGTCGACACCATTCTCACCACCCTGAGAGGGCTCGGGCGCGTTGAGGCATGCCTGCATCAATTGTCAGAATATGGTCTCTCTTCAGGAAGTCGTCGTGACTAGCGACGACAAGACACGTACCTGAATCAGGTTCTTGCCCTCAGCCTTAGTCACAAGCGGTTGCAGCTTGGGTGTCGTAAACGTGTATACGAGGCCGGTCTCAGAAACGACGAGAAGCAAGACCTGGGTGCCAGTAAGGACGGAAAGCTCGTAAGCCTAGACAAGACTGGTGTCAGCAATTGATGCGTACGAGGTGCCCGGTTTGTGATGGCGCAAGAGCGCATTCAAGGCAGCCAGCCGGTCAAACGCAAGGACGAATCGGGGTGGTTTTCTGACCTTCTTCATGATTCCAGCCTTACGCTTTGAGAAGGTGATGTGACGGCGCGACTTGTCGTTGATGAACTTGATTTCAATTTTGCGACGCTCGCGGCCGCCCTTGTCGTCGTCATCGTCGTCGTCGTCGGCGGTGCTTGGACGCTGACGCTTGACGCCCCTGTTCTCGGCGGCGTTGCCGTTGCCGACCTGCGACTCGTCGAGGTCGGTGGGCGAGGTCTGGTCGTGTTGGTCGGTGATGTCGGCCATTGTGAACGGAGCAAGGCTGTCGATCGAATGGTAGGTATCACGAGCAAGGCAGAAAAAGGCAAAAACGGTGGAGAAGCTGCTTTGAGCGTGGTGCCGATTGATCTATACTTGATCAGGGAGGAAGAGGTGCTGTTGTGTGCAGCTTGGGCTTCTGTCGCAGAAAAAAGCAGGTCGAAACGGGACGTAACCTGTATCGAGTCTGGTGCGGAGCGGATGCAGTGCGGTACCTTTGCGGGAGGTGGAGGTGGGAAAGGTAGGCAAGGTCGAAAGGCGGGCGTAAAAGGTGTACGGATAAGGTAGTAGTGGAGGTTACGCAGCTGACGGACGGGTGCGTGTGGACGTGGAGGCCGTAGTGTCTCCTTTTTTTCCCCTCCTTCTCTCCTTGTGCCGACCAACGGAAGCGAGGAATTTGCTGGTTTTAATTTTTTTATTTGCTTTGTTTGACTTTTGGAGCTTCCGTGCCTGACATGCAATGCACTCGTGCTGGTCGAGGGTTCAGTGGACGGATGGAATTTGGCCCAAAAGGTCGATAGTGGCTTTCTTTTGACAGGCGCCGTGGATGTGTTGTCGAAGAAAATAGTCTTGGTGGTAGTGGATGGGGGGTGCTGTGGGTGGTGGTAGTGGTGGTTAACCGTTCGCAGCGAAAGCGGGATGGCTTGACCTTGCGAAACAAGAAGAAAAAAACCGGCAGCGGTGCGGATTAAGAGCCGAGCGGGTTTGTGTTTCTGCAGAGGAGCGTGTTGTGGCAGTGGCAGTGGTAGTGGTGGGTGGTCGCTTTGAAAAAGGAAAAACGCGACTCGGGGGGACTGGGGGAGAGGAGCCTCGGAGGAGATGGGGGAGGGTGTGTCTTTTTTCTCTACGGGAGGAGGATGGATGTAGTGGAGGTAACGAGGTGTGGTAAGGCAAGGCCGTGTTCCAACCTTGACCAAGGGTTCTTCTCGTCCGGAGATTCAACCCAGGGACACGGAGCCGATGAACGGGGGGTTTGGCTGCCCCAGAGAATAAGATGCCAGGTAGGCGTGAGGGCGATGTGGTAGGTTGGTGTTCGTGAACGCTTTTGGTCGTCGTCAAGCGGTTTCCCCTGCTCGGAAACAAGCAACAAGTGTCAGTTGGGGAAAGAGCTCGATTGAGAATAAGGCGAAAGGGACTGCGGAGTGAATGAAAAGAGGATAGTAAGGTCGTAGCACGGGCTGTGGCCACAACCAGACAGTTTAAGGAAAATCGAAAGGCGGGGGCGTGGCGGGCTTGGGCTCTGGGCTTCTTCGGAGACCTCGCAGTTGCGACGGGGGGCCCTTGGGGGAATGACAGGGGTAGCCTATTGCTAGTTGCGTTGTAGCGCACAGTGCGCAGGACGACGACAGGTACATCGTCACCTTCAGGGACCCAGGAGGGGAAGGGAAGGAGTATGTACCTAGGTAAGTAGGTGGTGCTGGTGCTGGTACGTACCTCAGGCACGCACATCGTGATGTACTCAAAAGTGTGTGTGTGTGTGTGCGTGTGTGTGTGTACAGGTAGATTGTGTGTTGTGGTGGTGGGTGGATGGACGCCCGCGCAGAGTCAGGGATAGACGGATGAATTAAAAAGCACACTTCAATCTTTTCTTTTGTTTTTATTTACCTATTTCCTGGATTTTGCTACTGGGCGGCCCGTCGCCTGCCCCCGTGTTGGCGTTGTCAGTTCTCGGTGGTAGCAGAAGCCGGAGCAAGGTGGCGAAGATAAAAACAGGACGAGACCGAAAGAGAAGGAGAAGGCCGGGATCTGTGGACGCTCCGGAGAGACACAGACGAAGAATAGAGCCGCAAAATCGACAGTCAACGGGCGGGCGATGGAAAAACTGTGTATCGAGGAGTACCTAACTAACGGGCAGGCAAGGAGCAGGAACGACAGGCAGTTCCAGCGACTACCTGAAGGTTACCGCCAGCCTGCCCAGTCAGCCCAGCCATACGTCGACACCATTGGTCAAGATGCAACGCGTGGTGTCGAAAGAGGAGAGTGGGGCATCGAAAGGCAACCTCCTTCATCAGTTCCTCTCTCTTCCCCCACGTCACTCATCACTCACAACCGAAGCACAAGGATGGTCGTTGCGGCGGTGTCTTCCCTCTTCATTCAGCTTTCCCATTTACCTTGTTCTCTTATTTTTCCCTCATTTTTTCTTCTTATTTTTCTTCTTATTCATTATCTCTCTTCTCGTCTGGTGCTTATTTGCGCGATGGAAATTCCCCCCCCAACTCGACCCCTCGAGGGAAAATATAGTAGCGAGGGCATCCCTTCTTCCGGCCCCCCCGTAGATAACAAAGGCACAAGAGATGAGAAAGAGATACTAGCCTGCATCCACCTGCAGCCCAGGCAGAGAGAGGGGCCCCCCTTCCGACAGCGCGCAAGCGTAAGCACGCGCGCCTGGCGTGCAAATGCTCCTGGCTCCTGCTCTTCTTTAATTATTGTTGCATTGCACCATTTGCGTCGCCGCTGATGAGGCACAACCCTTCTTCTCGCAACCAGGTACTCCGTCACCTAAAGCTTCACTTATTGTCAGGCGAGTACTTCACCCACACCACGCATCACCCACGCCGTACGCTGGATGAAGCACTTCTTATCTCCATGGACCAGGTATTGACTTCTCTTCTGTCAGCTACCCAAATCTACTAACAAAGCCCCTGGGACGGACGGACAGTGCCGGCGCGCGATAGACGTCAAGAGATGGTCCAGGTTGCAATTGGCACTGTTAGGTTGCGTCCCGCCGTGCCTGTGGGTCCTTCGGTGAGGTCGCGGCCGACAACGCCAGGCCAGCTGCAACCTGGCCTGCTTCTTTGGAGGGGAATCCCACCGCCATGGGTACTGCTTCTGCACTCGTGACTTGACTCTGCCAGTATCTCCCCTGTCTCATCTTTGGTACGTGCTGGGCGATTTCGATATCTGGCAAAGAGCGCGGGAACACCGTGAGCGTCGCGTCGCAATGGACTGGTGGCGGCTGTATGACTTCGTCGTTGGACCTCTTGATGACCCTTCTCTGCGTCGTTCTTCCACCCAGACGACTTCAAAGCACGTGCATGACTTGTCCGGGTTGGCATCTGTTCCTGTGCCCGCCCTATCGACCGCGCGAGAGGCGGTTTTGTCATGGGCCGAGCTGACGCCAGGCGGAGCGCAAAACAAAATGTCAGCGCGTCCAGCGCCGAGAACGTTCGCGCCGTCGCTGTCAAACCCGTCTTCTCGCCGCCGTCCTCTGGTTGTCGCCCCAGTCCCAGTCTAGTGTAGGCTGACAGCGGCATCTATACGAAATTCAAACAAGCGACCGAGGTAGCGGATGTACATTGTAGCACCATAAGCGCTCTTCGTTTGCATGGCAACAGTGGCCAAAGCATCATGTGGAGGCTTTGTGGCAGCAATGACAAGAGAAAAGAGAAGAAAAAAAGAATTTGAGCAGAGGGCTCGTCAATCAACACCAATCCGAAAGAACCATTTGGACATCGTTGGAAAGGCCTTCTGCCTCCTGCGGTCTCGACTACCAACCTTGACCTTGGGGACTTGAGGGTCGAGGCAAAAGAAACCACCACGCTCGCAAAAATGAACAAGCATGCCAGCAAAGTAATAATCAACGATTCCTGGTCCTGGTGGGGCAGACTATGGAGTATGGGCAATCGGGAAAGTGCCCAGTGCGACGACCAGTGTGCAAGGTACAGTCGTGAACCCCTGCCGCTTACCGCGACTAGCGGAAACAACGACCTCGGCTTGTCTTGGTCTGTCTTTCCAGTTCAACGACTGGCCCGCTTCCGTTGCTGCTTTCAGCTGGTGAAAGACGATGAGGTCGAAAAATATTGACTGTCATCGCTACATGACGATGACCCGGCTCCAGGCGGCCTGTTAGATCGCCAGCTGCGCATAAGACTTCCGGGCGGCACATCGTGCAGCTGGCAGCACCACTCGCAGAATAACGGCGCGCCGAAGTTCTTGCTTGGACCGCACCACAGTGCATGCCCTGCGCAGGCAAGACGTGTGTGGGACAATGTGATACGGGTTGGCTTAGCGCGTGTTTGCTGTGCAAGGTGTAGGGGTGCTCCTAGATGTCAATGAGAAGCTGATTTCCTGGTTTGGAGAGCTGTTGCTCGGCCTTGCTCATTTACGCCCATTTTTAAGTAGCGCTCTAGAAGCCTGCCTCAATAAGCACTGGCACGCAGTCTACAAAGGGCAAGTAGCTCATGGTATCCGTCCATGAGCACTGATGAGACCGACCAACCGGCTGACAGTGGAGGTTTTCGACGGGGGGGGGGGGGGTTTTTTTGAAGCAATCTGGAAAGCTTTTACCTTCTCCTTTTGCCGCGGCAGAGTCCTCGAGACGAGCCACAACCCATACAAGCTACACGGCACGGGAAGTCGCCAGTCACTCGATTTCTGCCCGGTTTCCTGGAATCGGTAGACAAGGCCCAAGGAGCCGTGCGATGAGCGCGATTAGACGGCTTTGCCAACCCGACCAATCAATGATTGGCGGAAATTGGCAATGGATTGAGATTGTGCTCTTGTGTCCCTCGAGGCGGGCTTCCATTCTCTTAGGAATCGATAGTGCTGGCCAGACCCAGCGACTGGGACGGGGCCTATGTATGAGGTGCCTCAAGGCTCGCTCTGAGTATCTGTGGGCTGATGGGTGTTCGTTCGTTCGCTCGGTCGAGGCGGGCGCCCCGCACCGTCGCCGACAGAAATCAAACGACACGACACGGCGCGGGCATGGGAGTCATGACAAGGGTCTGGTTGGTGGTTTGCTGCAAGGAGGATAGGAACGGCGCAGTCTCGTTACGGCACAGCACACAGTGCTTCAGGTGCTGGGGCTTAACATGGGACGTGCTGTCGAGAACGTGGCCCCAGAGCGGAGACAGTCAGGGCGAGCTAAGGATGAGTAGCGTGTGATTGCAGCGGCCACAGGCACGGAGCAAATGTCGTGAGCGTGGAGCCGTCATTGGTAGATATGCTGAATTACCGGTCTCTCTTTTCAAGGATTGTCTAACGGATGCAATTCGAGACCGAAAAATACAGGGTCGGTACTGGGAGTGTTTTCGGGGCTTCGGGACGGATCTAGGAGGAGTACATGTCTGTTGGGCAGCTGCTGCTGTCGGGGCAGGCATGCAGATGTCGGGTGGCGGATGCGGTTCTTTGCTGTGCACCCGCGGCGATTGGACCGACGCAAGACATAGGCTTTGTGCTGGGAGCGCTGGTGCTTTATGCGAGGGCAAAGTTCAAGTGCGGCGAGTCCGCTGCGCATGTCTCGGATAGCAAGATGAAGCACATGCAAAGCTGCGTGGAGCTGACCTAAGTTTAAGCCTGACGGCGACGGCGAAAACAGGCGTGACAGCAAAAAGTCGTCGCAATGGTGGATAACGGGGCGATGGGTCACGATGTAGACTGCAATCGCTAGCATATACAACACAGTGTCTTGTCTCGCGCGCGTCGAACAGAAAGGCGACCCTAGGAGGAAATGGTTGCAAATGGTCGATGAGGAGCTATGGAACGAAAAGTAACGACGCCGGGCCCGTTGGATATTAACGACGGGGCAGGGGCAAATTTTGCCGGCAAAGCTGTCTCGGGCAAGTTTGGATGGGTTCTCTGTATACTGGTCGACTTGCTCCATACACGTTCGACTGGAACCGTGTCTTTGATGATGGAGAGTAACACGGTGAGGTTCGAAATGTTGCGGTTGACGTTAGGGTAGACTTGAACTGAGGTTGAAGAGGCTGACACGGAAATGGAATCAAGGGATTGATGACGAAGAATAAGGTGGGATGTCAGGCCTGAGAAGGAAAGGCGTGTCGAATTTGACTTTTGTGCTCCCGAAGGAGAGATCAGGACGTTGCTCGATTCGTCTTTGACAGGTTTCGCGACAGCCTTTCGAGGACCACGGACCTGGGGGGCATCGCCGGGCATGCCAGGCTCTGTGGGCGCATACTATGCTGGACATGGACTGGGCTGGGCTAGGCTGAGCTGGGTCGGGTCAGGACAACTGGAGTGTGGATGGCGGGTGCACCGTGTAGTAGGCTTTTTGGAGCGTCAAAAGTCGATGGGCGCCCCTGGAGGTGCGGTGAAGTGTGGAACGGTGGAACGAAGCGGGGCGCAAGGGGACCGAGATTGGCCCAAAGAAGAGGGAAGAAATCGATACGGATGGGGGGATGGAGACACGAACGTGCTCGAACAGGGCCAGTACGTACCGCTTGCCTACCTGACTGGGCAGGCAGCACTGCACGTTCGCGCGAATGAAGGCAAGCACCCACGGGAGAGGAGGTTAGCAACAGGGCAGGGTGCGTATCTGTCACCACGGCCTCGACGTCGTTCATCATTTCATGTCCGGAGCTGGGGCATGTTGCAGTCTGCCCCATGAGATCGATGGCGTTTGGACCACGCGAGGGTAGACAGGCCGGACCAGGCCAGGTCAGGGTTGATGCTGTTGTTGACCATTTGTCGTAAACAGTTGATGGTGAAGTGCGAGAAGGGGGGCGGCGACAGAGTGAAGGGTACGAAGTAGACGCCTTGCCTCATGAGGAAGCTAGTTTATGTCCCACACAGTGTCGATGATGCTGTAGGGTACTTCATCCGCTACCCGTGCGGATACCCGAGTCGAGGGGAAAATGCAACAGTAAATGAGAGAGAATCAATGTTCAATGTATTGCACACCGGACCGCAGGCATCGCTCCCCTTTCCTGCAGGTGCATGTGGGCTGAAGTAATGTGTTAATTTACCACCTTGGCTCCGGGCAAACAATAACATTGGACCTCACAACCGCCCAGAGGCCATCAGCAAGCGTGGGACAACGAGCGGCATGCGGGTGTCTCGAGAGTCGAGACATGGCCTGGCCAGATCGACTCTCACTTACACTAGGTACTTAGGTACACCGACCCATCAACGGCGCCATTCCCCACCAGGACCAGGGACAGAGGCGAGGACCTGTTGCTTCTCACCTTGCCCTGACAGAGGCCCAATCACGATCAAACGAACTCGGACTTTGGGGGCGCGCAATAGCAACAGCAACGGTGTCAAGTCATGGTGCAAGGTCCGCCATGCTATGCGGCCCGTTCGTCGTCAGTTCCCGTTCCCTGTGTTGTGCCTTTGTTGCTGTAAGTAAGCGTTAATGTGGTTCTGCAGCATCTCGCTGGCGTACAATCTCACACAAAGCCAAGATGAGGTGAAAAGCTGCATGGCGCGTGGGCAGACGCAGACAGCATGCTGGTTCGGCGTCGGCAACACCCATTCAGGATGTCACACTCTTACTGCGAGGTGCCCTATACGCTCAAAAGCAGTGCGTAGTGGCCCTCTCCCTTTGCGCATCCCAAGAGCGTTCTAGACGACACGTATATTGGCAAGTCGCTAAGGTGCGTGGCCAAGGTGCTCCCTCTTGAGATCGCACAGGTACACAATATAAGAAAAGAAGAAGAAAAATACTACAGAAAACACAGTGTAAGTGCGACTGGCAAGGCAAGTCACCACCACGCCCAAATGTCGGTGTCCAGGTTCCGGGGAGGACTGGCGAGTGCTTGCCGATCGAAGAATGCCTCCCATTTCCCCTTGCTCTACCGCCCCTTCCCTGCAAACTCCCCAGTCAAAAGTCTGTCGAGTGATGAACCCGGTCGCCAGTCAACCCGGGCCTTCTCCGTGCACGTGACTCCATGCCCCTCTAGAGCCCATCAGGTTTCCAAGGGTTAGTCAGAGAATCCGGTGACAACGGTTGCAACTGATTCACTCACCCGCGCCCCCTGCTCTTCACTCTTGCCAGCTCCACACCTCCTAATCGCTCTGCCCGGTGCTATCATGGAGTGTGTGCAACCTGCACTTCGACTTCAGACTGCAACGGACGGCTATGTTTCGACTGGACATCTTTTCTCAACGGTTTCTACCGAGTCGTTGGCCCCTTTCGGGCGCGCCTGGTCTATGTAACCTCCTTTCTTTCGCCGAACCATTAAGAGGACGTGCGTGGCGATTGTAGCACTGAGTGGAGTGCATCGGAAGACTCGAGACCAGCCAGGCCGGCCTCTAGAGTAGTAAACGGCCTTGACGGACAGCAACAGGCGAATCGGTCGGCGCTTCACGCCCTGCATTGAAGGACTCGGTTCAGATCTTGCCCAGAGCCCGGTTTTATGTTCTTACAATATCATCTGCAGTCTGTCTGTCCCGATCGACATGATGCAAATCATGTTCGTTAAGAGGCATGCTCCCGTTACAGGCTGAGCGAGCTGCATGAACTCAATCTTGGTTAGGATATCGAACAAGGGACTGGCAAATCCCTAGCTCCAGAATACGACAACCTGCCCACCGTTCCGGTCTCTTGCCAGCACAACTTTGCCCGGATCACGAGTCGTCAAGGACTGTCTCAGGATGGGCAGCCCGTACGGCGACATCCTGCCTCCATCCTGTCGGGATCAGGGCTGTTTCTAAGCAGCAAACCTCAGCTGCCACAAACAAAACAACAAGAGGGACTCGGCCGGTCTACTGAGTGACTGCAGTTGACGCCGGTAACTGCGGGCTACGAGCTACTGTGCAGTGAGCTGGTTGGTTGGCAACCGGAAAGAGTAAATCTGGAACAGTAAGCCATTGGCACGGCGCAGCATTCCCAACTAATGCACAGTTATCGTTCGCTCTGTCTTTCTGGCAAGCATGTGTTTGTGTCTACGACAGTACGGCGTAGAGCTCGAGGAAACATGTCAATCAGCCATGAGCTCCGGTCATATCTCGTCAGCAATGGTTCTATTGCTGGCTGGTCCGGCTGACTTGACTGGATTTCTGTATCACGGCCCGAGGTGAGACAGAGGCGACGCAGGGAACATTACATGAATGTCCTTCGAGGCTGACTGATGGCCTCTTCACTCCAGTGTTGTGCCCGAACTGAAGAACCCGCTGCCGGGCATCCCCCAGCCAAGGTTGACAGCCTGGCGAGCCACAGGCGAAACTGTGCTCAACTCAACGACTACAGATACAGGTAACATCATAACCCGTGGCCCCAGACATTACCGGCTCTGGCCATCTACGAATACAGAGGCGCTCTGGGGAGGCAGAGTGGCATGTCCTTTGCAACGCGCTACCCACCGTCCAGGGGGACTGGAGACGCTTCCCCCAAGTTGGGTTCCCACATTGCGCAAAGCGTTCCGTTAATCCCCCTGATATGGAGCCCGGTCCACAAGCTCGAGCTCCAGGGCCCCAGACTTCACTCCGCCGCCCCGGCCGGTGTGATGAAAGATCCTCTGGAGTCTGGACAGATCCCAAGCCTTGGCTCGGCCAATGCTTTCCGGAACGTAGACCTCCAGGCTCCCAGAGCGATCACAAACGCGGTCGTGGGGTATTGGAAGATAGGCGGACGCGTTCTCGTGGGGTCATGCCCAGGCGCGTGTGCGCGTACGCGTCACGAAGTGCTTGGCCTAGGCAACGACGCTGGGGACGACAGTCCTTATCATCATATCATGGCCAACTGCTCCGTCCAAACACTCTTTGATGTGGTCGTCTGGCCGCATCGCACCCAAAAACCATCTGCCTACCATTGAATGACATGCCAGTTGTGTCTGAGTAATAGGGGAAGTTTTGGTCATCGTCTCCCGTATACGAACCCAGACCAAACGTGGTGACCCAACCGTTGCGTGTGGTATCTGGGCCCGTTGAGTGAGAGATGGCCCCCTCCCCCGGTCTAGTTCAAGTCTCCAAGAAACGAGTTGTAGTTCGCCTCTATTTGGCGACATAGGCTGGTACCCATCGTTGTGATGAGAGGGGATGCTATTGCCAATGCAATCTTCCCAGTTTGTTCCTCTTTGTGTTTTTCAAAAATGTCACTTCGTCATACTCAGTCAGGCATTTAGGGGTTGCTCATGAACATTGAACTAGGAGCGTACCGCAAAGCAAGGCTTCCCACTCCAGGTGCAGTATCCGTAAGCTTGACTTTGCCGTTTGACAACACCACATATCCCCTCGGGGTGTTTGCTAGACCATCGGACTGTGCTCGTGCTCAACAAACGCGGATGATTTGCGTCCAGTATTTCTCAGCGGCTTAGAGGCGTAGGGGTGATGTGATGACGATTTCAACCCTTCGGCGTGGTAGGCGATCGGAATGCGCCCCGACGCGGGCGGGAAAAGGCCACTACGAGCAGGGTATCTAATGATGAGACTGATGGATCAAGCATCGCTCTTCCTGTGGTTGGCTGTGGCCAATCAATAGGTGATATTTTACGCTCAAATATCATCTCCCCCGGCCATCGCATACGATCCGGGCCTGGTCTCAAATACGTGAGCAAGCGAGGTGAGATGGAATCATGAGTTCTCCATTTTCTGACATTGAAGTTCGTAAACTTATTCTCAAGTCCGTACACTGGTCTATTTACTACGCTGGAAGAAGGCGGGCGAGCGTCTTGAGGACCTCCATGTCATCAAGCACGAGCATTCCCATCCAGCCATTCCCGTCCTACGTTGCAATGCAACTCCGGCAAGCCCCACACAGCACCCGCTTACGGATCTCCTTGGCAGTAGTATTTAAAGTCGGGGCTCTTCTTGTCTGCCATGTCGGCAAAAGGCGTCTGGGCGCTCGATCTACTCGTCGTCGACCTTGGAACCCGCCGCGGCGCTCTCCTCGGCGGCGAAGTTCATCTGGTCGGCGGCGGCCCTGTGCTTCCCCATGCTGCGTCGGACGAGCAGGAAGCCTATGAGAAAGAGCAAGGCGTTGAAGAGGACCTAGAGAGAGGTGTGGGTCGAGAACCTCCCCTGCGGTAGCACGGCGCGCTGTTGACCTGGAAGATCTGGGGCGCCGCCATGTTGTCGGCGGGCCAGTCAATGAAGGCCATGGCGAGCGTCGTTTACTTCTTTGTCTGGCCGGTGACCTTTCGCGAGATGAGGGAGAATATTAGAATGCCCTCGGCGAAGAATAAACGAGTACAGTTGAAGACGATGAGAAGGCCGGTGCGGTCGCTCGTGGAGGGGGGTGCTGTAGATACTGGCGGTGCTGATGATGGCGGAACAGTGACTAAATCAATTTTTGGTCTTCTCATGTTGCCAGGCTTCATTGTCTGATTTAGTATGAAGTGTTCTCGCATTGTACAACCCTGCAGACGAAGATTCAGCACCATACATGGTAAAAAGTAGAGGGACGTTGGATTGGTGATGGATCCAATCATCTGGTAGCACTTGTGTATCTTGTTCAGGATACCAATCTCGTTGGCGCGCGCGCACATGATCTCAATGCGCTCGTTTCCGGTCCTCATTGAGTCACTTGGCCGTCATGGGCGCTTCTGACAGCCAACAGCCGATGAAAGAGCTCCAGGCGTCGGTGACGACGTCGAGAGGAGACTAGGACTTGATGTCATTTCCGCTGTAGTAGGTGACCTCCGGCGGTGATGCAACCGAACCTGAGCTAGACTCTTGCCATGCAGTACCAGAAACAAGTCAAGATGAAAGGTTATCTGTTTTTATACTATAAACAAGGACGCCAGTGTCACAGTCACTGTATCGTGTTTGCATGTCACATACCCACATGAAGTCCTATGAGCCCGTGTTGGGAGGCTCGGTCACATTCAAGGGTATAGGGGCTATCATACTAACATGACGATGAAGCTCGACTGGACGCAGGGCTCAAACTCACCGAGCAGAATCTAAAGACCATCAGATTCGGGAATACTTTGCAGTGGCTGAGTAGACAATAACGACGCCCCAGCAGAAGACGTTCATTGGTGGCCATGTACTTATTGATAGGCAGCTTTTGAAGGAGCAGGGCAGTTGGGTACTCTCCGCCCATGTAAATAATGGTACAGAGTGGTTATCGCCGCCGCGCCTCGACTAAAAGCGCTCCAGCTTGCCTGGACTACTGGCCCAATAGTTTGGCATCTTGTCCGATATCCATTGTAAACATGAGAGTCCCTTTGTCGAAATATTAACAAAAGTAGTTATCGAGCATACAGGCCAGCATACGACGTTTGACGAGCCAAATTAGATCTCTGTCGGTTTTCTTATCAATCTAGATTGCTTGGGTACCGGCACGCTCGTTGGTCTGCGGCATGGTGAGCTTTGCGTCTAGATGCGGCATGCACGAGGTTGCAGAGGAGGCATGGCATGCTGAAAAACTTCCCATCTTATCGCATCCCCGATTCTCTATCGCAAACATGGAAAGCGGCAAATGCAATGGAGTTATCGCCCTGGACGGAGGTGTTGTGCTCCATGGTGGTGTACGAGACCTGTGGTGGAGGGCTCATCTGATAGAGGCGGCTTAGTGTCTCATGGCTAATCTCAGATTCCCTGAACCGGGAGCCTCTCTATCTGCTACCGATAGTGAAATTCTGAGGACCACAGTTCTCACGAGTCCGAAGCAACGGAGCCAGAGAAGCTCCTCGAGGGAGGGACGGTGACTGATTGTGATCTGGCGATGCCTTGGCGGGACTGGAAAGCGTCCTCGGTGTGGCCTCCGGTAGCTCGCCCGAGCCCGCAGCTGAGGTTGGGGGGCGTACCGTCGCTTAACGGCCGAAGCTTTGGGTATTTACCATAAATCTGTATCACCCAACTTGGTCTCGCACCTCGATTCGAAGAAGGGAAGAGAGAACGTTCGGGGTTACGCTAAAGTCCTTATGGCCGCGTTTCCTGTGCTTGGTTCTCACTGCCGGCTTCGGTGTTTTTTGTAGTACCTTCGTTAGCCCATCTGGAGATGCACGCAAGAAGTGAAGGGGGCTGCATGACAAGGTAAAAGGAGTTCAAGGCCGGCCCTGGCTATCCATCACGGTGTCTTTATGTTATATGCATCACGTCACAGTTGTTATTTCCCGAAGCCCCATCCCCATCGACAATGCCTCGAGTCCAAGTCAAGATGGCTCACCTGGTAGGTCTCTCAGCGGACGAGATGAATCGGAGGCGACAGTACACGCGCCCGGTAAAATATAACGGTGTGTAACATCGTGGCCCGGATTGCCAGAGCGTTGTCTCCTCCCCATGTCGATACCTGGGCCAGGAAGCAGAATGAATAGACAGCCTGGGCGGCTCGAATGTGGACTCTGAAAAAAGAAGCATCCCCGGACAGCATGAATTCGGCATTTCGTCCGCTCCCAGTAGCCCTCCGTGCACAGGATTGTAGCAAAGGCCGTACGGCCATTCCATCATCAGTTCCTAGTATGATATAAGCCAGCCGCATGAACTGTTTCAACCAGTTCCATATTGGGATGACAAATATTCACAACGTTGCGCGGCATTTAGTTGGGAATCCCGAGAGTTTAGACGCCTAACTAGACTACTCGTTCTTGTTGGATCGAAGGATTAGTATGTGTTCAAAAACGACCGGTAACGAATGATGATGATATCCGTGCCAGCGCACAAGACATTGACCGTTTGTACGAGTTTTAAGACGTTTTTTGACGCGTTCGTGATCATAGAGATTTCTACTTCGAATATTGATTCTCATAGTTCCCGGATCTTAGCTAATATTGCCTCAATATATATGTCATCAGACACTGCCGTCAAGAATGTCCCCTTCTCCCATGTCAAGAAGCTTGTTCCCCGCCAACAAGAAGATATAGTTTGCGTTGAAAAAGCCGTGGTTTGGCCATACATGCAACGCAAACTCACAGTGGTAGACTGTCGCTCCGCTCAAGATAATCTCTGAACAGCATGCCGTACGCCGCAAACATGGCATAACAAAAGCTTAGCTTATACCCATCATCGAACGTCCTCGGAGGCTTGGCCAAACAGTAAGAATATCTGTCACCCCGCCGCCGGGGCATCCCTTCAGCCCCTCAACCCCTTTTCCACCAGACCTCGATGTCCGTCCGCGTTCTTCCCATAGTCCAGGACCAGAACAACATGCCGAAACGTTCCCTAATCGACCGCCTCCGCCCTCCCATACCTGCACTTCTCCCTCGGTTGAAAGCTCCGGAAGATACCACACTGCATCGCCCCTCTCGTTTTGTGACACGGTGGTGATGTCCTCGTTCAGCGGGATTCTCCTCGACGACAACTCGCGGATCTTGGTGACTTGAGCGCTGATGATCAGAGGCGACTTGAGGGTCATACAGAAGGGAAAGAGTCTGCTCCGCGATCTCGGGCATCATGTCCACCCGGCCGGTGGGGATGAGGACCGCCGATATGGTCTGGAAGCGCTCCTGCTGAGTGTGCGCGCCCGCCTGGAAGCCGCTGCAGTTGTCATAACTTGGGGCAGTCGATATGGACGGAGACCACAGTAACAAGGACGAGGATGAGTGGGATGGGAAGCATGATGGTGACATTCAATGGCGTGTCAATGGGCCGCGGCAGTGAACGCGCCATGGCTAATTGTAAGATACGTGTGTTGGGGCTGACAGCGGCTACCGAAAGCGGCAGTTTCAATACTCTGGGAACATTCCGGGATGTCTTCCGATGTAGCGATCCTGAAAGAAGAGTGAGTCGCGGGGAAGAGGACCGACCGAGCCGATCTCCGCACTCCGAGACGACTGCCGGGGTCTGGACCCGGGCCGGGGGATTTTGGCAAAGTCTGTCTTGACTTTTGGTATTAGGCTGGGTATCCGTTTTGTGTATGAGTGAGACGACTAGATGAAGCGGACACTCCCAAAACGTCATCGCGGGTCTTTGCCACAGGAGTTCTTCTGCTACCGCTCTACATTGGACACTCGTATCAATTTGAAAGGCTGGCTCAACCGTCGAAATCATTCACCATAAAGTTCCCCGGCCTCCTGAGTCTCACGCTCAACATGATCTCGATGGTCGGTGCCGTAGACAGAAACCGGTTGTCCTACGCCCCGAGGCCCGCGGGGGCCTAGGCCCTCCCAAAGGCCCCGAACGTGACGGCTCTCCTGGACTTTGTTGAGTCCAGAAGCCACCTAACCACGATCACCGAGATCTTAACGGATCTACAGATATTTCTTGCCCCCTGCCCCAGACACCCTCTCGTACAAAACGCGACACGGAAAACTGCTGCCTACCTTCTGGGTGGTGGGGGTGGGTGCCGGCCATGGTTGGGAGGAGGTACTCGCGCACCTTCCCTCGAGGACGGCCACCTTGATGCCGCCACTGTACCAAGGCAACCAACCATCCGTCCACAGCCCTCAATGGTACCTACCCTCCTACTTGGTCAACTCTATCGTCATTCCTGTCACCAGTCCAGCGATGACGGCGTGAGTGGCCTAGCTGGTTAAAGCTTTAACATAATACCCCTTATTCATACCTCACTGGGCCATGTTGGGGCGCGCTGTTCAAACCTCACTGGGGACAGGGCGGGGAATACGTTTCCTTCTTTTTTTGTCTCTTTTTCCTAACATCCCCTGAGACTTTACCTTCTTACACCGTCGGGCGCCGTCTTCGCTAAGCATACGGGCCAATACTTCACCAAGTTCGTGTCGAGGCTCAAAGAGAGGTGGTGGCTTGTGGACTTCGTGCAAAACCACTACGTGCCCAGCTCGCAATTCACCGCAGGCGTCTTCAACGACTTCACGACCCGGATCCAGTTGGAGTGATGTCTACAGGTCGGCACATAGGTTAAGGAAGGCAAACTGTGGGTGAAAGACATGGCGGTCGTCACGGAGGGCGACCTCGAGGCTACCAGGGTATGTGTTGCAATTAAGGTGGACTGGAAGGGGCGGCAACGCTGACTGGTGTTGGTGTTGGCTGTGTAGGGCGTTGTTCACATCATCAATCATGTGTTAGACCTTAGGCGTAGTTTTTCGAGGTGGACTGGCCCAAGACGGGACAAAAGAAGTTCATCGCCAGTAGCTGCTCTTTCACGTCTCTACCGTATTGCTAAGTTCCTAATATCGAATCGTCTAGGTGACATAGGGGACGGAAGCATGGATGGCGCTAAGATGCTGTCGTCAAGACGAGACTGTGGCACATGAAATCAGGAATATCGGTTGAAGGCATCGATGAAAGTACCCGCTTGTATGACAGAAACATATCAAACCATGGCTGTACAGAGGCGGTTGAATACCAAAACCGTTGAAGTGTCTCATACCTTGATTGTCCCGGTACCGGTAGGTCCCTGCCTCGGTAAAATGTCATTAGTCATGATGGCCCCATACCTAGTATCCACATTCACAACATGAAGGCAAATTCTGCGTCAGCTCCTCATCCAAGGATACACACTTGGATACAATAAGCCCTGATGGTCTAGCGGTATGATTCTCCCTTAGGGTTGCGAATAGCATTACTCTTCACTGGGAGAGGCCCCAGGTTCGAATCCTGGTTAGGGCCCATTCTTTTGCCGCCACTTGCTGCCGGGTAAGCGTTCTTTTTGCGCATTGGTCGAGCATCGCGCAAAACGTGGTGTTTTCAACACACAAGGCCGTTCGTTGGCTCGGAGTCCAGGACGGCGGTTAAAACGCCGCACCCTTTTGCATTAGGGTTGTAGGGACGACATGGGAGTAATAAGCGCTGTTTGCTGATTAAGCATAGTACGAGATAGAGAAGTGCCGGAAAGGTGTCGGAAAAGTGTGGACGGAAGTTAGGGAGATGGAATCCTGCGGGATTGATCCTCCGGGCTCTGCGTACGTAATCGCTTGCAGCACGACATCTTCTGGCCTGGCAGAGGCTACATGGTATCGTTGCCCTTCTACCGAGAGCCGTCCCAGAGGTCGATTGAAAGGGTTGCGAACCGTCGTATTGGGTGTTGGAATAGACAAGGACCTGAATCAGACTCTCGACGACGCAGCCGGCTCTGGGATGACGGGGGCTATCGGTTTCCATCCTCCGAAGGAAAGCACGAAACAACACGATCGAACGACAATGCTTTCCCTTCCTCGCGAGTCGTGTGGTGGTCCTGACAGGTCTGGGCGTCCCAAACCCAGCGGTAGCAAATCAGTCCGGGAACCCTCCATGCGCATACCAGGGCAACCGTGGCATAGTCCAAGGCTGCGTAAGATAGAGCCTCGATGGATAAACAGGTGTGTGGAAACCCGAGGGGAAATGGCCTCGAGAAAAGAGACCCAAATTAACAGACCTAAGAAGGGAGGGCTCCAGTTTGGTCTAGCGCTTTCATGATCCCTGGCGTCGTTCCCGAACCACAGCACCACCGTCCACCAGTCAGGCCCTAGACTGCAGGACTCCAGAGTGCACCCGCCTCTGCTTCTTTCGTCGTCCATCTCCGAATCACCTTGTTAGACGGGTACTAAGGTAGTGGGGACGGCGGCTGCCAGCGACAAGGTCCGACAAGGGAGGAGCCAAGAGCCTGTAAAATTGGGCGTCGGCGGCGGTAATGTCGTGCCACCGAATTCGATGGAAGGCGAGACCGCAGTCCGGATCATGCCATGATGGGGCTTGGAGCTCAGCGTCGAGGTTGACTTCTCCATCTGTATGGTGCTCCGGTGTTCGTGGTGTGTCTTCCGTACGAGACGGGAGTCCAACCCGGGCTTCTTCGATTTCGGGCACATCAGCGGGTAAAGGCTGCGCGGTGACGACGCGCGTTAAGTAAACCGGCGCCACTGACGTCCCACCGAGCTTGGTGGCATGTCTCGTGATGTCGCGGACGTCTTCTTGGCAATGGCTCCCGAGAGTATTATTCTCTTCATCTGCTCTTATCCCTTTCTTCCGACGATGATGTAAGTCGAGGAGGCTCGAGTGTCGGATGTGAAGTATCTTGTACTTCTAGCCGCTGAGGTAAGCCCCGCCGTTACAGACACACGCCACGCTTCCCACACGTGAAGTGGGAAAAGGCAAGGAAGCTCTGTACGGGCTAGTATCTAGGTCGTGTACAGGTACGGATGCTGCAGCGGTTGTCCATTCGTACCAAGTCTAGGAATGCTCGGTGTGCAGTGACATGCGCACGGCGATGTTGTACGTCTGATCCGTCGTCCTCGGGCATCAGTGCAACACGATGGTGTGGCTTACAGGGGCCAAGCCAGCCAACGGCAGCCACAAGCCATTGGCCAAACGGGCAACCACCCCCAATCAGGCGACTCTTTGGCAGTTCGGGCGTTGTGATTGGTCACGATCCCCGGACGCCAGCGTCTGCACGGGGCCAGGGGTGGAGTGTCTGCCTGCATGAGGTCGAGGTCGCCCCTCGGTCCTGAAACACACCTCGTCAGGGAATCGGATTCATCGTGACCTTCCTCAGCCCTTCTTGTCGTCCTCCAGTCCTCCCCTTCCGTGTGGGTTCTGCGGATCTCGCACCGTACTCTTGGTGATGGGGTGACCAAAGTAGGCTTTCGATCACAGTGCGTGATTCCTGTCCGACAGTTCCCATGGTGTTTCTGGTGCGTTTCTCATCCTCGCGTCTGCTGTTCGAGAGCGGGTGGGTAAGACCAGGGAGGGAAGAGGGGCTGCCATTACCCACTCTCTGTACTATGTGGTATCCAGAGTATCTACAGAGTACCTACTGATCCTACGTAACCAGCCTACCATCCATGTCTGTACCAGGTCACCATCCCACTCGAAGCCCACCTCTCCCACCTGTCTTGGGGGTCCTGCCCCTGTCTCGATACAGCGCCCATCCCCTGGCTCGTTGAATCTGGCGATTCCCTCTGGGGTCTCCCTTGCCAACACAGGTCTCGTCCGAGACAGTACTGTGGGCCCCCCTTACCGGCCGCTCTCCCGTTCCCAGCGGCTCAGACCTCGCTCGCCTTGCAGGAACCAGCGCCAGCAGTAGGATCCTTTCTTCTCTCTTCCCACTCCGTCTACCAAGTTGCGGTTTTCTTTGGAGGGAGATTTCTGGTCCATCTTCACCTTCTTCTGCACTGTCGTTCAACCCCACCTTATTCTCTTCTTCACGACGGCTTCGTCGACTTCTCTCATTTCTCCCTTTCGAAACTTGTGTGCGCTCGATCGTCCCCCGCTGGGTGGTGGAGGTTCCGTTTATATTTTCTTGCTGGTCGAAGACAGTCCTTACCCTCCGCCTCGACGCAGCGACGCCGACGAACGCACAGCCGAATCCGTACCGAACAACAACCAAAGACGCCGGTCGTCAACCCACCATCATCATCATCAATCTCTAAATACAAAAATCCAAACACTATTCAAAACAAAGAGGAGGAGTCTCGGAAGAGGAGGGACGACTCGATTCAAGGAGGAAAAGGAAAGAGGAGCAGCCAAGTCTCTCCGAGCGACATCTTGGTTCTCGGGTCTCTAGGCTGCTCGGTTTTTTTTAGTTTGGAAAACACAAACAGCCATGGCCAACAAAATTCTCATGGCCTTTGTGGCCGCTGATATCATCTTCGTCGTCACCGGCGCCCTTCTCCTCGGCTACGCACTCATCAACCAGAACCTCGTCAAGGAGGCCCCGACGGAAGGAACTCAGGCCGTCATGCGTCTGCTGACGGCCCAATTTCCCTTAACAGGTGCGTAAAAGACGGAGGGATGCGGGCATTCAACCTGCCGGCATCTCGTGAATGTGACGTTTGCTGTGGCCATTATTGACTGGAACGCAGCCGGTATCGCCAACGCCGTCTTCGTCTTCGTTACTTTCCTCATCACCATCCCGGGTATGATCACGCCCACCCGTGGCTGGCTCAAGATCTCAGGCTACATGACCACTTTCTGCGGCCTCTTCAGTCTGGTCCTCGGTGTCTACCTTTGGGTTCTTACTCTCACTACCAAGAACGACTTTGGCAAGACGTGGAGTGTTCAAGACCCCAGCGTCCAGGAACTCATGCAGACTGCTGTAAGTGACTTACGTGTGATGATCGTGGTCTAACCCTCACATGGCAACTAACTCCACACTGTCAGTTCAAATGCTGCGGTTACTTTAACAGCACTTCGCCCGCCTTCGTCACCGACGCTCAGTGTCCGAGTCCCGCCGCTGCCGCTCTGCAGCGCGGCTGCGCCACCCCGATCACGAGCTTTGCCAACGTTTTTGTCGACAACATCTTCACCGCTGTTTTCGGCATGGTCGGCATTGACGCTCTTCTCGTCGTCTGCACCGCCATGCTCCTCAAGGACCGTAAGGAGCGCGAACGTTACCGCCACATTGACGAGAAGGCCGGCTACCGCGGCTTTTGAAGTCTCGACCGTCTCGTTTCTCGAGGCATATGCCGTCGGCCGCGAGCCGGGGAAACCAAAATTTATCGTCTCTCGTTCTGGGAGCATTTCCTTCTTCGGAAACGGCCCCTTTATTTTTTCTTGCTGTGTGCCAGTAAGGGAGCGAGCATAGCACGCACGCCTCCTTTTTTTTTTCTTGGGATGGGAATGAAATGAAAAATCGCCTCACCTCCGCCACGGCCATTGATTGGCCTTAATCTTTCCCCTTAGACAAAGTGGACAGGCAGAATCAATATCTTACCCCCCTTTCTCTCTGCAAACCCGCAGAGCCTTCATCTTTCCTCCTCGGCGGCCTGGTGTCACCAAGACCTGGCCACCAGTCGGATTAGGGGGGCCTATAACGACCCTTGACGTATGGAAACGAAATGTCGGACGGGATATTCGAAGCGAAAGTCTTTTGTGTGACGGCCATACTCTCTCTCTCTCTTACCCGAGTTATCACGCTTCTTGAAGCGAACTCACCCCCTTTTCTTGTTTTGTGTGGACACATATACAGATTTTAGTGTTGTTTATCCCTGTTCTGTCAAGAAGGGGGGACTTGCCCTGAAAACAAATTTGTTTGACTTTACAACCCCCGTTCGATGGTCTTCTTGTTGTGTCTGACATGTGTGAGTGTGTGTATGTGGGGGCGTGTGCGAGTGAATACAGACTCAAAATGGTGAAATGTGTGAAAATAGGGGGGCGGTGCCTCCCTCCCAAATGCCGACCTCATCTGCTATGTAGCGGAAGACGTAGCAATGAGAAGAAGATGAGTGCATATATATACCAATCTCGGTAACTGGCCTAGCGTGCGAACGCCACTTCATGCGCCAGATCTATTCGTGACGAATGATGATGCGAAAGACAACAGACGCAGCCAAGGCAGCGTGCAATATATCTGGTAACGGTCCCCAGTGACTGGGATAAACGAGATCGTCAGGCATGCTGCCGAAGAAGACCAGGAAACGGGACCTCCAAAGGCGGAGGGAAGGTTCGCCATCACAGCATCACAGCTTGGAATAGAATGGGCTTCTGCGTCGGGAGTAAAAACTGCCAAGGAGCCCCTCTCTCTCACACACTCCATACGCGAGAGAGGGTATTCCCTCCCTCTCAGACAGACCGTACGGATTGTTAAGTCCCCACCTGTTGACAGAGCTGGCAGACGGGGCGAGACTCGGCAGAACCCTGAGGTGTGTTGGTTTGATCGAGATTGACAGCCTCCCCCCGCCAAGAAGGTCGACATGCTGGGCTGGGCGGGGGATTTGCCTACGGTTTGCTGTACGGTCGAGTTTAGGACTTGATTGACGTGCAACCCCGCACGTATATAAACGAAACGAGACGGACGAGCTGGGTTAATCTACGTGGATCAATGACGGGCTTGCGGGGGGACAGGTGGGAAGACATGTTCAAGACCCATCTACAACGAATCTCTAGCGGCAGCAGTGCAGCATGTAAAGGGGAGGGAGCATGGGCGGACGCCGGCGATCCAATAAAGGCAAGACGGTTTGCGTGGACAAGAGCTGGCACGGCAGTTCTGGATCGACGGGCCTGGACGCGGAAGCGATATGCATACTGGCCGGCGGCGGGTTCGGAAATCATGCGAGGTGGGGGGAGGGATCCCAATGCCCGCCGACCCCCCCTCCCCGGTGTTTCCACATTCCCGTATGTACGGCTCCAAAGACAGCGGGATTGAGTTGAGAGAACGGGGCCGGCGCTCATGCTCTCCCCGAGTTTTCAGTCAGCCTACAAAGAAGAACAATCCCGCCCCCTTTCCCCCCTTTCTGACCTCGGTCGGTAAGGAACCGGCCACGTACCAAAAGCCGCACGAGTCAGCCGTTCCTCCTCCCGCCCTGACTTTCAAACAATGCTTCTCTCGTATCGTTGGAGCACTAGTCAGTAGCAAGAAGGGAGAGCCCAAAGCAAACCAATGAGAGGGAAAAGGGCCCTCCCGACGTCCGTCGCTCTCCCGCATGTGTGTACAGAGTAAATATAATGACATGCGCCCCATTTTTATCCGCGCCTGAGACAGCTCTTGGTAGTATGACCAAAGAGAAAAGAGAAAGAACAGAGAAGCCTGACTTGTCGAGAACCCTCGTTTGGCCAGAGGGAATACGATGACATACGCGTTTGGGGCGGACCGCCTCATCGTCCCCGTCATCCATTTGACGCCATGATGCTCACACTGATTTTCACGATGCTTTGATAAGGAGGGTGGGGGGGAAGGGCCGCAACGGTGTCGTCGCCCAAAAACGAACCGGAAAATATGTGTCGACGTCGGATAGGGGTTTTCAGGTTTTTTTTTTCTCTGCCTCTTTTCCCCCTCGCAGCTGGACTATAGCGTTTTCGGTATTCCAGAAAAGCCGACGTTGCGCCCAACAGGGAGTTACGCTGAACCGCGCCGGCTTTTGATCTGTCTTGTTCTTGCCCGTCACCCCGTTGTGCCCTGTAGACATTGCCAGTGAGTACGGAACCCGGACGACAGTATTGTACTGCAAGCTGCGCCGTTAAGGACTTGTCGTGATAATCGAAACCAATGTATCTTGTGATCTTAATAGCTAGTGCTACAAATACTCTCGTGATATGTACATGGAACGCTGGTAGGTCGGCCCAGAATGTGTTTGATATATTATGACACGTGTGGATAGCCCGCTTTCTCCCGCACACATCGAAGATGGTCTTTGACTGATGTAAAGAAAATGTTTTAAAAGGGAATAAAGACATGATAAGTGTTCCGATACTCATACAAGCGAATTGTCATCCGGACGGCCGCCCCGCCCTCTATCCTGGGACCTGTCGCTGCTGCCGTTCTCCCTCCCCCTTTCGGCGTCAACTCCAGCGTCCCCTTCCCCTTGCTCCGGCGGCGGTGGGGGGTCGTCTCGAAACACGGGCCATATGCTGCCGCTCCCGCTGCTCCCTGGCGGATTGCTCGCACCGTCGTCCACCGCCGCACCGCCGGAGCCCTTGTCGAACCGCCACCACTTGAGCTTCCAGATGCCGCCTAGCGCATCCTGCAGCGTGGGCGTATTGCTCTGACTCTTGCGCCGGCGGCGGGCCGTGAAACCTGGAAACCCCGTGGATTTACGTCGCCTGCGCCCCAAGGGCCGGCGTAATGAGCTCGATTCGTTACTGGGCCCAGCTTCTGAGGCGGAGGTGGGCGGGGGAAGGTGGTTACCGCTACCGTTGCTCACACCGCGGCGGTGCGGGAGGAGGGATGTCGATTCGCCGACGTCAGGCATCGTGCTGGAGCGCCTGCGCGACACGGGCGGGCTAGGCGTGTCGCGGTCCTCGAGCTCGCCCCAGATCTCGGCGCGTTCCTGCCATCTCCTGCCGGGCTTCTTGCGTTTGGGTGTGGGGGTCAACGGTGTTGTCTCGCCGCTCGTCACGTGGAATGTCGAGTAGGTCGTTGCAGGCAACGGGTCGTCCTCTTCGTGGAGGCTGTAGAGGTCGTCGCCGCCGCCCAAGAGAGACTCCTCCTCGTCTTCTGTGTCCTCCACTAGGCCGAGGCCGGGTGCCAGGGAAGATTGGCCGACGCCCGGTGTATGCTGCTCGTCGCTAAGGCGCCAGGATAAAGCCAACACGCCAGCCAGTAGGATCGCGGTCCCCAGCGCAATAAGGCACGCGCGGAGGGGGTTGATCATGTCCGTTTGCTTGAAGTATATCAAGCCGTCCAGGATCGCAATGATGTTGTAGACACAGAACACCAGGGGGTACAGCACTGAGGTCGAAACGAGCTTCAGACCACGATGTAGATAGTAGAGCTGACTCAGAGCTAGAATGACGAGCGCCAGCACGAGAACCCACGCCTGCCAGTGGACAAACTGATTATTGCCGTCCGCGATCGTCTTAATGATCAGCTCGACGGCCGACTTGGCAACCAGCAGTGAATGCGCCGACAAGATGCCGCTTATGCACCCGTAGGCAAGACCACGGGCGAAGCGGAACTTGGAGTTAAGCGACATGCTCGTAAAGTGGTCGAGGCAGTCGACGCTGATGGCGATAGACAGGACCAGGAAAGCCTGCATGACCATCCACACGATGAACGGCTTGCGGCCGAGCAGCTCCAGCAACTCCTGCAGATTATGAGCAGGCGCGGGAATGGCGCCGAAGATGGCGATCAGCACGGCGCCGGCGCAAACCAGCAAGGTGCCCCAGAGCGACCACCTCGTGAAGGGTTCGTTGAGGATGAGGGTGGCGCATATCGAATTGAAGACAAGGCCCGAGGCCTGCAGGGTCGAGAGCACAGGGAGGGGGAGGGTCGAGATCTGGACGGAGCTACCGAGCAGGTTGGCGGCGATGAACATGCCCATCCCCAGCTGCCATCTGCCCCTTCGGTAAGGAGGCCGGCGTATCTCGTGCGGGCCCTTTTCGTCTTCGAGGATGTGGGACTTCCGCTGGAGGGTGAGACCCAGACTCTGGACGCTCGTAGATAAGAGTCCGACGATGATTCCGATCTGCACCAGAGGACGATGTTAGCGACATGGATGTTCTGAGTTTCAAGGGGATAGATCATGTCCAGCGCGAAAGGGAGGCATGGGGGCGAGCATACGGCGATTGTACCCCCGGGGGAGATGCCGCCAAGGGACCCCATTGCGCGCGCAGAATCCAGCTAGCTGTCGGTCATCTGGCTGCGGTCGTCGAGGTTGAAGTAGCGGCGGTCGGGATCATGGAATATCGTCGGTCGTCCCTTGTCTCTCGTTCCCTCCTCTCGGTCTGTCTTAGCGTTCGGTCGTGGAGGGAGGAGGGCGGTTTGAAGGGCGGTGTTTGTTTCCCTTTGCGAAATAACCAGATGGAATCGACTTTGGCGGGTGATCGGACGCCTTGGTAGGACGGAGGAGGACGACGGAGGGATGGTGCGAAAATGGCTTCAACGTTCGGGTTGGATTGGGGGGGGGGATGATGTAGTTAGGAACGTTTGGCCGAATTGTGGTTGCCCACGTTTTGGGCGAAAAGGTGTGCTGCTGCGCTTCCCTCCAATAGCCGCCAAGAGAGAGCTTGCGGATGGGTTTCAATGACCGGCTGCGCGCGTCTACTCCGTTCTGTTAACGACCAAGGAGAAACAAAGTCGTTTTTCTTCCCTCACGATGGATATTGCATGCGTAAAATCAGTTTGAACGGGTGTGATCAAAGCACGGGGTTTCCACCAGCATGGCCGGAGTCAGCGAAGCACGCTCTCACTGTTAGATCGTGGCCTCAGCTCGAAACACCATACAGACGTACGTTCACCATGCACGACGCAATGGTCGCCCTGTTCCAATCGGTGTACAGAGAGGGCGGGTCGGGGTTCGGGTCTGGCCTGGCGGGGAACCAGGAAGTACCTCAATAGCCAAGGGGAGAGTGAAGGATAACACTGCCGCCTGCCCCCAGTAATCCATGGTGGTGCACGCAGCAACCAAGCACCACCGCGACGCTGCAGCCAGGGGAGGCACTCCACTCTCAGGTCCCCCCAGCCTGCATTGCATTATTCAGTGTCTGTACGGAGTGCCTAGTTTACGGCTGCTTCTCGGACCCCGACGTCACCTGACAGCCGGATACCGGATTATCTTATCACTGCTTTAGGTCTTGAGCGTGATGTCACCGTCCACCGAGGGAAACGTGGCTGAAGAGATGATGAACAGCCACAAGTCGAGGACGCACGGACTCTACGTGGCTGGTACATTTCGCGATGACCCATGTGGGTCTATGTTCCACCCAAGCTGATGTGGCTGACGTCCAACCTGCTGTAGTGCGCAGGTTGCTGAAGCTGGGCCGAACGCCCAGTGATGCTCGCTGCTGCTGCGGCTTAGAGTAGGTACCAAGGCCTCGTCAAACAACAGCTTCATTCAACCTCCAAACCCGAAGCCCCCCTCCTATCGCGACCTACCTCAACTCCCCGACCGGGCACCAACACGCTTTCCCACCACCCTCTTCACGCGGTCCATCTTTGCCCGTCGACCTCCCCGTCCCCCCGATAAACCTAATTGGACCCGAAAACAAAGTCGCTCACGCCCCAAAACCGCCCATCATGTCGCACCAACCGTTGACCGACGACCAAGTAAGCTCTTCCTCTCCCCGCATTCCGCCCGCCCGTCTCCCGTCTGTCGTCGACGACGACCCATCTCACCTACCAGACAGAGGCGATCCACAGAGGAAATCCCTCCAGGCTGACGTGATGGCGGTGACACGAAATAGGTCGGTCAGGAGCTCCGCAAGATGACGGCCTTCATCAAGCAGGAGGCGATGGAGAAGGCCCGCGAGATCGAGATTAAGGCCAATGAGGAGTTTGCAATCGAAAAGTCTAAGCTCGTCCGCCAGGAGACGGATGCCATCGACGGCCAGTACGAGAAGAAGTTCAAGCAGGCCCAGATGTCCCAGCAGATCACCCGCTCCACCGTCTCCAACAAGACGCGCCTCAAGGTCCTCGGCGCCCGCCAGGAGCTCCTTGACAACATTTTCGAGGACGCCCGCAAGAAGCTGCCCTCCGCCACCAAGGACAAGGCCAAGTACCAGGCCACTCTCAAGAACCTGGTCCTAGAGGGCCTCTACGCCCTCGCCGAGCCCGAGGTCGTCGTCCGCGCGCGGAAAGCCGACTTCGATGCCGTCAAGAAGGCCATCGACGACGCCGTCAAGGACTACAAGAAGGAGGTTGGCAAGGACACGGCCGCCAAGGTCGACGAGTCCAACCCCTTGCCCGCGGAGAGGTATGTTTCCTCCCCTCTCCGAACCCTCCTTCCTTCCTCCATGCGCTTGCCAAAGGAGTCAAAAGAAACGAAGCTAACGACATAGCAAAAAGTGCTGGAGGTGTATTCATCATTGGCGGAAAGGGAAAGATTGAAATCAACAACACATTCGAGGAACGCCTAAACCTGCTCCAGGAAACCGCTCTGCCGGCCGTTCGCGAGACCCTCTTTGGAAAGAACCCCAACCGCAGATTCACCGATTAAACCGCATATTCACTCCCTCCCCGAAGACGCGCGCCCTGCAAAAACCTATATAGCCCCCCTCCTCCTTTTCCCCCCACCCCCGGGGCTGGACAAATGCAACGCTACACGAAGGAAACTCCCGGCGCCATCCTGTTCTTGAAACCCCCTTCCTGTGGTGTATCTTAGATGTGCTGTATGAATGTGGCCAACCCTTGGCGTATTAGGTAGTCATCGTTATACTACAAGTCTATTATCTCTAGCCGAGTACCGTGATGCATGTGTCGTCCTCGCTTGGCAAAGACTCGGCCTCGATAACCGTCGTCTCAGCTGGCTTGTTTTTCCTTGAGTGGACGAACTGGTGCATGAATTCTTGCTGCCGCCTCTTTTTCGCCGACGATGGTCCTTGGTCTCCAAAGATGCTCTGTGTAGGCGGGCGTCTGGTCCGGACCGAGTAGTTCAGACGCTCCCCAACCCATTCGAGAACGCTCTTGGCCTCTGTCCGCGCTAGGTTTGCGGCTCCAGTATCGTTGATGCCACGCCAGATGGCCTTGAGACGCCTCGCAAGATCGTCAATCTCTGCATTGAACTTCGCCTCATGCTCTCGGTCGCCTTTGCTATGCACAAAGGAGCCGTCGTCCACGGCCATGTCGAGAAGCTGCACCAGAGCCTTGAGGTCGGTGTAGTCGGTCCTGTTATTGACCTGAAAGTCACTATCCTTCACCCGAGCAATGACGAGGTGTAAAGAGATGGCATCGTCGGGGTGTTCGCTAGCCAGAGCTGCGTCTCGAAGGAAGAATGCAACCGCCAGACGTCTCCGCAGCTCATGGAGCTTTGGCGAGGTGACCGGGAGACAGACGAGCGGCAACATCCGCAGGGAGGTCTTGTCAAATCCATGGTAAAGGGACGAGCAGATCTCGACGCACTACAGCACAACAAGGTCAGCGACGGTCCGCAAAACGTGTCCCGGTGCTCAACTCACAAAATCATCCCAAAAGCCGTCTTCGACCGAGTTCACCAAGCCTTCCATGGCATGTCGATGACATGTGAAGATATCCGCATTCTCATGGATTGCCCTGTCAGCCGCCATACGCAAGAGCATCTTCACGGCGAGAACCACTGATTCGTGGCTGAGCTGTGCTGCGACCCAGTAAAGCCATACAAGGAACGACTGGAGATGTTTCCAGTCACGATTCGCATAAATGTCCCGAATCTCTCGCACCGGCTTGAGTACCTCGTCAACAATATGATCTGCGGCACCCAACTTGCGCAATACCTCTTCGATTTGCTGGGGTGTGACGAGACGCTTGACCTGCTTCCTGTTGGCCGCAGCGATCCTAAGGTATTCCTCCTGGATAACGCCGACTTCTTCGACGTTGACCATGTCCAAGATCCAGAGGTACAACTCGTCTGGAGGTGCAATGGTAGTTGCCAGACTAGCAGGCATCCCGGACATGATGTGTTGGTCTCGCGTTTCCGCCTTTTCGAGGAACGACCAAGGTCCCTTTGCGTACTTCTTCGGAAAAGTAGCACGCTTGCCTGGGACGTTGACATCTTTTTTAAAGAAATACCAATCATTTCTGGATGCCCCGGCATCTGTACGTTCCATTGCCTTCATCGCTTTGTCCGCATCCTCCTCGTTCTTGACGCCAGCAATTTCGATCAACTTCTGGCGCGCCTTGCTAGGGCTGGCATCAAGATCTTCCACCACTTCGTGCCTGACCTCGGAAGCAGCTGGCCGCTTGGGACTGTCAAAAAGGACATCATGTCGCCTTGAGTGTGCGTCCAGCGTCTTGAAATCGAACTTGTGCTTCGGCTGAATGGTAAGAGGTGATTTGTGCACCATCCTAGCCCGTCTCTTGGCTTTTGGCGTCCCATCTAGCCTTGGTTTGGTCGGTCCCAGCATATCAAGGTCAGGGAATGAATCGTCGGAGAACGAATCGTCATCGTCATCATCGTCAGAGCCTTTGATGACTGCATCCCTGGCAAGAGTAGGCCGCTTCCTCGCCGTCGACGGAGATGGTGGAATACTCGGGGAGCTGGGTAGGCTTGGAAGAGACGGCAGTATGTTGGGAGTCTCGTTGGTCTTTGGCTCCCCCGAGCTGTCGCGCTTCAGCGTGCCCGATGGCTGGCTCTTCCGCAACGAGGGCAGGCCGGGCGGCATGCCAGCCAACGGGGACCCGGGGGGGCTCTCGCTAGCCGTCTTTCTAGCCAGGGTTTGGCCAAAGAGCCGCCGTCTAGGTGTCGTGACTTCCTCAGGCTCGGGGGACTGCTTGATCGATAAAGGTAGCGAAGAGAACCGTACCTTTTGCGACGAGCCGGTGTTCTGCCCCACGGAATGCCGATCAGGAGTGGCGTCTTTTCCAGAAGTCCGCGAACGAGATCGTGTTCTCCTGCGGCCTGGAGTCTGATAGATAAGGCGCCGTAATGATGGCGGGAGGACTGGAGTAGTTTGGAGATCGGACAGTGACGAGGCCGATGTGTTCAAGTTCGACGATGCAAGAGCAGGCCGTGGTGAGGTCATCGGAGACACAACCCGACCCCTGCGGCGTTTGGTACCCGGGCTCGTCGTTTCTACTTGCCCTTTCTTCGAGCGGGTGGTCCTGGTCGTCGATTGTCTGGGCGGCTTCGCACTTCGAGTCTGATAGCGAGCAAAGGTTGGCATCTCCGGTGCGGCCGCAGGCGATAGTGATGGCGAGGCTTCCAAAACAGACTCTTGGGAAGCCAGAGACGATGACACAGTAGGTTCGGGGTTCTTCGCCGTGCGAGCAGCTCCGAAAAATAATCTGATATCACGACTGCCGTTTGCGCCCGTAGGCTGGGCAGTGTTGCCCGATCTGCGAGCCATGGCGAACGAAGGGTAAGTGCAGCTTCAGCCTCGTGTGGTGTATATTCTTAGATTCGCCCGAGTTGCGGTGCCGACTATTTCGCAGGTTACCTTAGGAGCCAACGGAGTGCATAGGTTGTGGTGATGTGAGTTCAGTTACATACAAACAAGGATAGGTACAGTCAAGATCACTAGTTATGGAATGGACGTCAAGGTCCGACGCGTGCGTGGGGGATGCCGTTTTCGCGTCGGGCGTTGAAGTGACGGGAGATTTAAGTAGAGATCACTTTAACCATTATTCTTATCTTATCATTGATTATATAAGCAATACTGTTGCGTTGATTGAGACTAAGTTTGGGGCTCTCTAAGAACAACGACTGACTGAGTAAATATTAGAAGGTAGTTCCATTCAAGCCCCGTGATTGCGAAGCATTCTGGAGGCGCCTATCACGAGTGGTCAGGCAATCCAGCAACGGTAGAGAATCTCATTTCGGGCAAGAGTAATATTGTTGCGACATTGCTGACTGAGCGGCAATCGCTGTGACACGCCCAGCAGGCATCCATAAACTCACGGGTGAAAGACGCACATTGCTTGATTCGGTCCACACCGTACGACATGAAAGTGTTGTATGCAAGGCCTGACGATGACTCGATTCGGGCCAGTGACGGACGAACCGAAGCTCGGCTTCCGCGGCGGCGGCGGCGGCGGAGTTTTTTCTTTCCCCTCCTTGAACATGGAGTTGCAGGCGGAAGCCCCGGGTGACGGATAAGGAGGGTACCTCGGAGACGCCACGAGGCCGGATTGATCGCCATGGCAGGAAGAGGAAGGTCGATGGCAGAGGGCTGTTGAAGCGTGCACGCATCCCGGCACACGCTCAAGAAAGGCGGTCGATAGAAACCCCCGAAGATTCCCAGCGCAAACCGTTGGAGACGGCATTTCTCGAATTTTTCGGTTTCAGGGGCCGGGCAAGAGTCAGAAATAGGGGGCCATCGTGGTCATGGCGGTTGCGCTGCATGACTGTGTGGTTTGGGAGTATGGATTGACTGGGAGCTGTCCATGTTCTCGCCCCTTTGTATCTCCGCTCTTTCCTAGTATATCACAAGAGATGGGAAAGGTTCTGGCCTGCATGCAGTCCTTAACCACCATTGCACAGGGCGCTCGGAGCACTAGCACTCTTCAAGTCCCGCCGATGTCTGTCATCGGGCCAAAATCTGCTAAAGGGTTAGGGAGCCCATCCGTCATACGGCTGTCCGGAGCATAGGTGCATCGCAGAACCCGTTCCAGGATCTTGGGCCGTGAACCAGTCTAGGTTAAATCAACCGGCGTCCCGCGTGAACCGCTTGGTATCCAATCCCCTTACCGCGTCTGGGATGCATCAGAGAGGGTGGGTGGGAGAATCACGGCTCGCGGCCACATCCCATCTTGTCTCTGGCTCCCCGTCTGTTGTCTTCCGTCCGTTTCCTTGCTGAATAGGAGGTTTGGTCGGCGTTGGATCGGACGAGACCAACCAAATCAACGCGGGCAGCTGGAGTATTGGCTGGAGCGTTGGCTGGAATCGATCCTGCTTGAATTTAGTTTGTATAGAATCATCGCGGCGAACATTATGCGACCGGCATGACTGGAAGACAAGAGAATTCCGGAGCAGTAGTAACCGACACTCTTTTGCCACTGGATGGTTCACATAGACAGCAATTGGCGACTATATGTCTGGCTTGATGCGGAGACCGCACTCCAGACCGGCGTCCGCTGGTAAGAGCGGCGCGCGAGTCTCACTCGTCCTACTCATCTCGTCCTTGGCGTCAAGATGGCCTCCGCTTGCACCGTAAGAGCAGTTTTGCAGATGACTGGTTGGGCGCCCTGCACGTCCTGCCGTTCCTCGTCCTACCTCCGAAAGGACATCTCGAAGCCCCGAATACCCGACAGCACCACAAGAGGCGTGGTGCATAGGCTTGAGGACCCTCATGTGGGACCTTCCTTGCGGGCTCACTTGAACTGGCCACCAGACTGGCCGGACTGGCCAGTGATGGTCAGAGGGGAGACGGAGCTAAAAAGACTGCTCGCAAGGATGCCGGCCGCAGGTTTGGCGTGGCCATTGGGTCCTGAGGGAAATGCCACAGGGAGCTCCATGATACATTAGCAGGACCTACCCGAGGTTGACGACGTCGGTGTTCACTGGCCGCTGCGAGTAGTTCTTTCTAGCATTAATATCTTCCATCCGTCGCAAAGAGAAGAACACGGACAGATCTGTGAGCGGAGGCAATCCCAGAAGAGGTTGCCAAGAACACGCGGAAATAATGTTAACCCTGCCGACAGGCGCCTGAAGGGCGTTGAGTGTGCATCCGTAGTGGCCGTAGATTTGTTTCATGGTGCCATCCCTGGGTTGCTTGGACGGGTTTGATGGAGGGGCGAGATCCGGACGGTATCGTCTCTCCAGGGGGGAGGGGGTCTCTGTTTTCATAGTCCTTTCAGCCTCAAGTATGTTGCTCAAGGCTGGGTGTGAGTGTGTTTACGTGTGAGTTTGTGTGTAAGTTTCTGGTTTGCTATGCCATTGATAGCGATCTGCCGCAGCCTCGCGTCAATTCGATCGCCATCTCTTCTGCCACGCCTTACTCTGCGGGAGATGGCGAAATTGCTTGGTGAGGCAGTGCTCTTCTGGAACTGTAACTAAGCCCTTGACATGAGAGACGCAGAAAGCTTGGCTCAGGTGAGGAGCACTAGCCAGCAGGCTTGCTCGAGCGCGCATCTCAATCCCGCATGCCCATCAGGCCCTAGTGCCACAGGCGTAAAGATTCGCGATCCGTCCGGGCGGCCGTGGGCACGATGCAACCCTGAGACCCATCCCTCTCCCACTGGCATCACTGGGGGCTTGGCTGATGGAGCGTCGTCGCTTGCTATTTGAGGCGCGAAAGAGATAGAATATGGAGCATGTCGGCAAACTCAGAGCCAGTGAGTCGGGCCTGGCCAGCGGTGGCTCGTAATGAGCCATCTGATTTCGTGCTCCGCCGGTCATCAAGACAAGACTTGGGTGGCCCCTCTGAAGGTCTTTTGCGCGGTTTCCCCTGGCTGGCCCATTCTTGGCCAATTTCGCAACCAAGCATGGATCATTATGAGATGCCAGTGAGTCCAATTTATGTCGAGAAGCGACAGCCCACACCTGGAACGCCCCCCTTTTGGGGTCCCTGTTGGACCGGAGGGATATGGGGGATGGACAAAAAGAAATGGGCCAGGATGACGACGATGGCTTCCCGTAATAAACGCACACAAGTGCTCAGCCTCACAAGCAGCTGTGAGTAACAGGGCAACGCTGCGACGCAGCAAATTGGTCCGCTTGATCCCGGACCGCTGGCTTGCCGCGGCCCAAGGTGGTGGTTGAGGTTGGGATTCGCCTGCTTGCGACAAGGCATGACACCTGGAGCCCGTCCGAATGAACCAGTCGCCAGTGCGGGTGTTCTTGAGAGCAGTCCGCCCGCTCGTTGTTAGCGCGACTTCCTGAGGCTTATAGCGCTGCCAGCACACACAACCTCGGTGGTCGGTCGGGCTCAGTCTTGATAGGTGTCACAGTAAGCAGTGGCTGGGCGGTGGAACGATGTATCCAAGCCGTTGTCTGCCTTCTCTCTTCTTAAAGATTCCCACCGTCTCTTCCATCCCACTTCCACGGGCCGAGGGCGTAGGAGGCGGACGGAAAGGGAGAGGCTTTCGAGGGCGGGGTGGGCGGGAAGTGAAAGTTGTGCTGTGCAGTGCAGTCACGGAAGCCGGCGCAGGGAAGAGCTAAGCAGTGGGCAGACGGATTCAGCTGCAGAATTCAAGGGTAGGTTTGGGGTCCCTGACTCTCCGGTGGTGCTACGGATACTGGTGAGGGACTGAGTGAGAAGCGAGTGCTTGGAGATGAAGTATCCGTACAGAGTACATTTGAGGTTGGGTCGGATGCTGATCCAATGGATAGGCGTTGGGGCGATCATCGTGTCGCCATACCTGCCACTTTCTTCCCTCTCCGAATCCCTACAGATTCTCTAGGTGCAAGGAGAGTCAAAGGTACTAGGTTCCTGTTCTTAAGGTAAAGCCTTTCTCAAGGCCCAAACGAGATGGGTAAGGTCTTGTTGATGGGGCAGACAAAAGAGGGAGAGAGAGATAGAGAGAGAGAGAAGAGTTAGGCGAGATAAAGGAGGCGGGTGCAAAGTGCCATTTGGAGGGGGGGGGATAGGAGAGGGAAAGGCTCTGTCTGGGCACATGAAATCGCGGTACGTACCGCTGTGTATAGGTAGCCTACCTACCTAGGTAGACAGGTAGGCAGTACCTACATAGTGTACATGCCGGTACCTCACCTCACATCATTCAAGGAGTACAGTACCTTGATGTTTGCGCCCCAAGGCTGGAATTGATTCGTGACGAACCGGACTTGGGGTCGATGGCGGCTGGGTTGACAATCAGAAAGTACATACATAGGTAGCAAGACGCAGCATTGAGAGATCTATGGCCACGGCCACGGCCCGCTCTGTGCTCGTTTGGCCTGTTCTCTTTGCTCGTGCTCAATTCTGATGGACAGCGACAACCATTGTCAAGTAGCCTGCCTACTTTGGTCGTCATTAAGGTGTTCGACCCAAAGGCCAGCGCCGTAAGATGAAGAGGACAGCGATTCTCACATCCTGACTGGCTGTTGGAGTTTGGATGATGACTGGGGTACAGAATTACCAGCCTTTTCGTCTCTCCATCCCTCTCTTCCTCTCTCTCTCTCTCTCTGTCTCTCTCTCTCTCTCTGTCTCTCTCTCTCTCATGCACACCTCAAGGTCACAGTTTTTTGTCTCTCATATCAGTCAGCACGCATGGAAGCGGCATCACTCATGCGGGAAATACCAAACGAAACCACACAGGACGGCTGCAGAGTAAAATTCGATTGCATGGAAACTAGGAATCCCTCGACTGGAGCCTATGTTGGGGCCAGGGAAGGTAACCATTGGCATTGTCCATGTCAAGATTTTATGCTGGTTGCTCTCGAATCTGCGCCGAGGTAGCGAAAATGAGGGACGGTATGGGTCACTGTTGCTGAAGACGTGTGCACTGTACCTACATCGTACACTACGGGCGGGTGCGACATTTGCACAATGAGCTTGATTACCAATCGCGCGCATCCATCCGTGAGATCAGGCTTATTCATCCAGCAAGCAGGGTTGCTGGTTGTTGTCGATTTCGGACTGCGTGACGGCATGGCTGATGGAGCGGACACTAGACGGAAACCGCTCTTTCGCTCGTACAGCAGAGAGATGGGATTTGATGTTTGCAACAGCCACACGCACCATACCAACCTCGAACAGGACATGTTAGCCCGGTCGACTGCAGATGTAGAGACGGGCGTGGAGTCTTGTTAGTCCCCGGGCCATCCGGGCGGACGGCCACTTGATGCTTCCCACCTGACCGCGCCCGTACCCCCCGTTGTACCTGTGGCCCATCGATTTGCGGAGTCGGTGGTGTGCATCGGTGACGCGAGTGACCACCCATAAGCAGAGAGGGGACTTTGGATTGCCGTCTAGGCCGTCTCGTTTTTACGGAGGAGTGCGGAGATCCTAGGCGCCGCCCGCCTGCTGTTACGCTTATGGCATTGCTGTCTCGAGGTGCATCCTTTCTCTGTTATCCATTAGAACTAGAAAATCCGTACTCCGTCAGAAGAAGAAAGAAAGAGAGAAACGAGTGACAGAGGCGGACTTGCTCGGCCAACGCGGCACCACGGGCACCACGGGCATCACGGGCACCATGAGCACGCGCTTTGGTTGCATCGCAGCGCTCCTTTGCTCCAGTCTTTCCCTCTTTTCGTCCTTGTCCTCGGTCGTGACCGTTCCTGTCTCTCCCTTTTCTCCTCTTTTCGCCAGCCATCATCCCTCTCTGTCTGTCTCGTCCTCCGACTTATCCTCCGAGTCACTGGGAATTGTACTGGCGGTGCGGGACTTGGACCCAGATCCGAGAGACCCTGTGCCCATATCTTCGGACCTCGACCTTAAGCTGAATCCCCAGAGACTAGACGCCGCGCAGAGAAGAAAAAGCACGGTACAAGGGCAATTAGAAACAGTACATGCTCTGCCGCGTTGGAGGTCCGTACCCGGCTAGGCTGTTTCTGCTACAGTCCCCCACTCCAACGGTAAGGCGAGGTACTTCCGTCGCCACAATCCCTCGAGGTACTCTCGACACGTACCACCCACGCTTACTGTGCAGAGTACGCTACCCTACATTTCCCACCCCTGCGCCATTGCACAGAGGGTGAGATACGTGAGGTACTTTATCCAGCTTGGGTTGGATAACTTGTCTCTCATCCCCCCTCCCTCTCCCTCCCCTCCAGAGAATGAGAGTCTGGGTTGGACGACGGAAGCGCCTTTTCATCCGTTCTGCATACTTTGCATACGCGCACACACACACACATACCAGGCGCATTTCTGAAGGGCGACTCGAGGTACGGATACATTGCCTGCCTACCCCCGGGCAATTCGCAAAGTACCTCAGTACTCCATCGTCCAGTCCCCCCAGCACCCACATCCCAGCGACCGATACTCCCCCCTTCCAGCGGGTTTTTTGGGTAACGCTGTCATCAAACACCGCGACAGCGCCTCCCGGCCCCTTCAGCCAAAATAATTCTTACCCCCTTCCGACCGCTCCCTTCCAATTCTGTTACTCCCTCGCACGAACCACACTTCCTCAACCAACACCACAACATACCCTCGGACGGTCATCGACGACGACGTTACGCCGAACATCCACGGTCGCTCGTTTCCCCTCTCACAAACCACTCGACGACAACCCACGCTTTTTCTTTCCGGACTCGACCTCGCCGACGCTGGACCGCTCGTCAAGTAACACGTTCCTTTCCCATCCGGGACCACTGTTGCGGCCGGACGAGGCCATCCTGGAGGACCACTCTGGTTGATCGGGCTGCTCGCCCGCACACCAAGAGACCACGATGGCGTCCACGAACGAACAAGCGCCCAACGCCGCTCTCGCCCCTGCTAACAACTCTGCCAACGACTCTGAGATCCCCACGTTGCGGACAAGATGGGCAACCCGCAAAATGACAATAAAGAGCAGCAACAAGAAGAGGCTCTCCCTCATGCATCGCGCCGCTCACAAGAAAAACAACAGTGAAAAGAGCCGCAGTTCGGGCGGCACCGAATCGCTACAGACAGAAAACAACGTCGCTCACCCCGACCCCGAAGAAAGCAATGGTGGCAGGAAAATGTTCTTTAATCTCCCTTTGCCTCCGGAGCTTCTGGACGAGGAGGGCCATCCGAGCCAACACTTTCCTCGGAACAAGATTCGGACCGCCAAGTACACCCCTCTCAGTTTCGTGCCAAAGAATCTGTGGTTTCAATTCCAGAACATCGCCAACATATTCTTCCTCTTCCTCGTCATCCTGGTGGTAAGTCGGACTCGAGGCATCCCCCAAGCTTGCTGAAGCCAATTCCAACTCTCTGCAGTTTTTCCCCATCTTTGGTGGCACGAATCCAGGCCTTAACTCAGTGCCCCTTATCTTCATTATCGCCGTCACTGCGCTCAAGGATGCCGTCGAAGATTATCGCCGTACTATTCTTGACATAGAGCTGAACAATGCTCCCGTTCATCGCCTGCGGGGTTGGAACAACGTCAACGTCGAGGAGGACAACGTCTCCCTTTGGAGACGCGTCAAGAAGGCCAATACTCGATTTTTTGGGCTCATATGGCACACTATCGAGAGTGTATGGTCCAAGAAGGCCAGGCGAGAGTTGGCGATGCGCAAGAGCCCTCAATCCCTCGCAGACGCGCCGCGACCTTCGATCGAAACCCACGTGGGCCCCCGCGACTCCTTCACCTCGCCGCGGTCCGGTCGCGACTCGTTCGTTTCCGCGCGCGAGGATATCCAGATGACTCCTGTCCCGTCTCCGCTACCCCGTCAGACCCTGGAGGTGCCTCAGTCAGATGATGACAAGCGGGCGAGACAGTTGATGCAGCGAAAAGGAGACGTCTTGAACCGCAACGTCCCGAGCAAGGGCGAGGCCCGATTCCACAAAGACCACTGGAAAGACCTTAGGGTGGGCGACTTTGTGCGAATCTACAACGACGACGAGCTTCCAGCCGATATCATTGTTTTGTCGACGTCCGACCCTGACGGGGCGTGCTACGTCGAGACGAAGAATTTGGACGGCGAGACGAACTTGAAGGTGCGGCAAGCCCTCAGATGTGGCCGAGCGCTGAAGCACGCGAGGGACTGCGAAAGAGCCCAGTTCTGGATCGAGAGCGAACCTCCTCAGCCCAACCTTTACAAGTATAACGGTGCTATCAGGTGGCATCAGACATTCGCTGACGAGGCGGAACCTGAACTCATGACCGAGCCTATTACGATTGACAACATGCTCCTCCGAGGATGCAACCTCAGAAACACGGAATGGGCGCTTGGTGTGGTCGCTTTTACTGGACACGACACGAAAATTATGATCAACTCTGGCATCACACCTAGCAAGCGCGCCAGAATTGCTCGGGAGATGAACTACAACGTTATCTACAACTTTGGCTTTCTCTTTGTCCTGTGCATTCTGTCGGCCATCATCAACGGTGTGGCGTGGGCCAAGACCGATGCTTCATTGCACTTCTTCGACTTTGGGTCTATAGGAGACACCGCGCCCATGTCCGGCTTCATTACTTTTTGGGCTGCCCTCATCGTATTCCAGAACCTGATCCCAATCGCTCTTTACATCACTCTCGAAATCGTCCGGCTGCTTCAGGCAATCTTCATCTACAGCGATATCGAGATGTACTACGAGCCGCTAGACCAGCCTTGCATTCCCAAGTCCTGGAATATCTCCGACGACTTGGGCCAGATCGAATACATCTTCTCGGACAAGACCGGCACATTGACTCAAAACGTAATGGAGTTCAAGAAAGCGACCATTAATGGGCAGCCGTACGGCGAAGCATACACGGAGGCGCAGGCTGGCATGCAAAAGCGACTGGGCGTCGATGTCGAGAAGGAGGCTGCCGAAGCCCGGGCCGAGATTGCAGACGCAAAACTCCGTGCGATTGACAGCCTCAGGAACCTGCACGACAATCCCTACCTTCATGACGAGGACCTTACCTTCATCGCTCCTGACTATGTTTCCGATTTGGCTGGCGACTCCGGCAAGGAGCAACAAATAGCAAACGAGCACTTCATGCTTTGCCTTGCATTGTGTCACACAGTCATCGCAGAGAAGGTGCCTGGCTCGCCGCCCAAGATGCTTTTCAAGGCGCAGTCCCCCGACGAGGCGGCACTCGTCGCGACAGCCCGCGATATGGGCTTCACCGTACTCGGCAGCTCCCATGAGGGTATCAACCTGAACGTCATGGGCGAGGATCGGTTTTACCCCATACTCAATACTATCGAGTTCAACTCGAGCAGAAAGCGGATGAGTGCGATCGTACGGATGCCCGACAACCGTATTCTCCTCATCTGCAAGGGCGCAGACAGCATCATCTACTCGCGTCTCAAGAGGGGTGAACAACAAGAGCTTCGTAAGGTCACCGCCGAGCACCTTGAGATGTTTGCTCGCGAGGGCCTGAGAACGCTCTGTATTGCCCAGCGTGAACTCACCGAGCATCAATACCAGGCTTGGCGCAAGGAATACGATGCCGCTGCCTCGGCTCTCGAACATAGAGAGGAGAAGATGGAGGAGGTTGCCGACCATCTCGAACGGGAGCTGACTTTGCTCGGAGGAACCGCCATTGAGGACAGACTACAAGATGGCGTGCCGGACACCATCGCCCTACTTGGTGATGCCGGTATCAAGCTCTGGGTCCTCACCGGCGACAAGGTTGAGACGGCCATCAACATAGGATTCTCTTGCAACCTCCTGAACAATGACATGGAACTCATCCACCTCAAGGTTGACGAAGACGAGACCGGCGAAACTCCCGATGAGCACTTCCTCGGCACTTTGGAACAGGAACTCGACAGATACCTTCACGCTTTCGGCATGAAGGGCGACGACGATGATTTGGCCAAGGCGAAGAAGAACCACGAGCCGCCCGGCCCAACGCACGGTCTCGTTATTGACGGCTTTTCTCTCAAGTGGGTTCTCCACGACGCCCTGAAACAAAAGTTTTTGCTTCTTTGCAAGCAGTGCAAGTCGGTTCTTTGCTGTCGTGTGAGCCCTGCCCAAAAAGCCGCCGTGGTCTCGATGGTGAAAAACGGTCTCGATGTCATGACCCTCTCCATCGGAGACGGTGCTAACGACGTCGCCATGATCCAAGAGGCCGACGTGGGTGTCGGCATTGCTGGCGAGGAAGGTCGACAAGCCGTCATGTCATCAGACTACGCCATCGCTCAGTTCCGGTTCCTGTCGCGATTGGTGCTCGTTCATGGTCGATGGTCATACCGACGTCTCGGAGAGACCGTTGCCAACTTTTTCTACAAGAACGTGGTTTGGGTGTTTGGTATCTTCTGGTACCAAATCTACTGCGATTTTGACATTACGTACATCTACGAGTATACCTACATTCTGCTGTTCAACCTGCTGTTCACCTCGGTCCCAGTCGTTGTCATGGGCGTTTTGGACCAGGACGTTTCGGACAAGGTCTCGCTCGCAGTACCTCAACTGTACCGCCGGGGTATTGAGCGAGCGGAGTGGACGCAGACCAAGTTTTGGTAAGTCTGGTCACAGCTGTGGCCTCTGATGAGATGCTAACCTCTCCGCAGGCTTTACATGCTTGACGGCGTCTACCAGTCTGTAATGGTTTTTTATATTCCGTACTTGACTGTGGTTAGCACAAGCTTCGTGACCAAGAACGGCTTGAACATTGAAGATAGGACACGACTCGGCGCTTACATCGCACACCCCGCAGTTTTCGTCATCAACGGGTACATCCTAATCAACACGTACCGTTGGGACTGGATCATGATCTTGATTGTGGTCTTGAGCGACCTGACGATCTTCATCGTTACCGGCATCTACACAGCTACCGAAGGATCCATGTTCTTTTACCAGGCCGCGCCGCAGGTCTACGCCCAGGCATCCTTCTGGGCCGTCTTCTTCATCGTACCCGTCATTAGCCTCTTCCCCCGGTTCGCAATCAAGGCGATTCAAAAGGTGTACTTCCCTTACGACGTCGACATCATCCGCGAGCAAGAGCGGCAGGGCAAATTCTCTCGTCTCACCCAGAGCGACGAGGCAACGGTCATTGGGGAGCAGGAGGCGAGCAAGACGCCGTCAAACTCGTCGGACAGCTCGCGCAAGGGTAAGCATATGCACTATGCCAGTGTGGATGAGGACAGAAGGCCAATCTATCCACCTTCAGTTGCGACACACACGACGCACAATCCGCGCAGCCAGAATGGCAGCGACGGCACCAACTACACGGGCCATCGTCAATCGATGGACATGGTGCACACGCAGTCCCTCGACATGACTCCTCCGATGCGATCCTCGTTCGAACGAACCCGTCCCTCCTACGACCGAGCCAGACCGTCCTACGACCGAATACGAGCATCAATGGACCGCACGCGGGCCAGTTTCGAGGCCAGCAATGACTTTACGTCGGCCGCTCGCCTCTCCCGAATAGAGTCTAGCCAGTCGTACAGCGACCGATTCCATCCGCGAAGACTACGAGGTCTATCATTGACCAAGAGCGCCAATATCTAGCAAGCGCTTCTTCACTCAACACCCTCAGATCATCCTTGTATTATATCCCGCCTCGCCCTCGAGACAGGGTCCTTGTTTCTTTTTGCTGTTTTGTTGATATCCCCCAATGCATCACGATCTGCATGAGCGATCTACGACATTCTCACCCTCGCGTATCAGCGACACCCCCAATGCTTTGTCACCCACACCCCCTGTCTGCTTTCGATCGTTGGTGTTTTGTTTTTCTTCTTTTTTTTTTCTTCCTATTCTTTTATCATTATCGTTCAAGGGGTTTCCTACTGCGACGGCGTTCAGGAAGCAAAGGAAAGGAAGACTTCGGACGGCATTTTCTGTGCAACTTTTTGTGTGCGTCCTAGAATTGAGAGAGGGTCGGTCGTCAGGAACCAGTCCATGCTAAAGGTGCTGGAATCTCTCCTTAAGGGCCCCCAGGGCGTTACGGCTTGACAGGCCAGACAATGTGATGGCACACAGCATTCGTGCTGATGAAGCCTTTTTTGTACATACGCTCAAACAAGAGGAGGAGAAAGAAGCGAAAACCAAAAACATAATAGGGGTGGGTAGCTTGGAGAAGAGCAGCAGATGAGACAGAAGCCAACCGTTATTCGAACTATTCACAGTACACCCATGCTGCTTATTGGTGATTGAAAGCGACACTTGCTATTTTGCATCATCCAAAACTTGATCAACGTCGTCGACTAGGTAGCATACGTAGAATGTTGTCAAGATAGCCATACAACCATCAGTGCTAGTTATTCTCTAGTGCTTTGAGTGTGCAAGGTGGCAGGCAATTCCCCACCCAGCACGCAGGTACCATCATCTGTTGTAGACCCCCCTGCATCCCACCTGTGGCGTACCCCTGTCAGCTGCTAATCCGCGTCAGGCAGGGGCTAATCGCGGGACTTGACCGGGGCAAGCTCCCCTGAGCTCTGCTGATTTCTGACGAAGAACATCTGATGCAGCACGACCTCATGGATCCGCTGGGGGAGGTTCTTACTTCATAAAAGCAAAGCACACTTCCGGCCTCGACGGACGCGTTCGCAACGAACCATCGCACTACAACCATATCTGGACGGCAGGAACTGGTTCAAGGTCGACTCCGAAATGGACACGCAGTTCTTGGACGAGGTTGCCAAGAGGCTCGGCTCGTACCTTGAAGCCATCCCGTACGCCACCGCGGACCGAATGGCGCCACGTCTGTCTGCACTTAAATACTGAAGCTAATACGACGCGTTGGTGACAGGCCCGGCATTCCCCAGTGCGTATTTGCTGCAGTCGCCATTGCTCTCGGTATCTGGTTCCTACAAATAGCGCAGTCATGGAACGAAGACAAAGCCGTCATCTACACCGTCCCGCCGCCAAAGACCCCGGACAAGCACTCGTTCGTCGAGGAGACTAATGTCAAGGTGCGTACAGCGTACTACAATCAATATAAGGCTACTGGGTCCTCTTGATGGCTAACCCGAACTCCTCGATGCAGATCTCCGGAACGACCGCAGTCCAGTGCTACGCCCCAGCCACGGGTCAATTCCTCGGTTTCATCAACCCTTCCACCCCGGCGTCCATTGATCGTGCCCTCGATGCATCCCACGCCGCGCAGTCGAAATGGAAGACGACAACCTTCCGTGAGCGTCGTCGTGTGCTGCGTACCATGCTCCAACACGTCTTAGACAACCAGGAAGCCATATGCCGCGCCGCATGCCTTGATTCCGGCAAGACCATGGTCGACGCCCAGCTGGGCGAGATCCTCGTCACCGTCGAGAAGCTTACCTGGACGCTAAACCACGGCGAGAAAGCCCTCCGACCAAGCTCGCGGCCCACGAACCTCCTGATGATATACAAGCGCAACGAGGTGCGGTATGAGCCGCTCGGTGTGGTCGGGGCGTTGGTGAGCTGGAACTACCCGTTTCACAACCTTATAGGGCCCATCATCTCGAGCATTTTTGCTGGGAACGGTGTGCTCGTCAAGGTCTCTGAACAAACAGCCTGGAGCTCTCAGTACTTTACCAGCATCGCGAGAGGCGCTCTTCTCGCCCATGGTCATGATCCTGCCTTGATTCAGACGGTGGTATGCTGGCCCCAGACGGCGAACCACATCACGTCCCACCCCAAGATCTCTCACCTGACCTTCATCGGATCCCGTGTTGTGTGTCTCAAGGTCGCGGCGTCGGCCGCCAAATCGCTTACCCCTCTCATCGCCGAGCTTGGCGGCAAGGACCCTTCCATTATACTCGACTCTGCCGCCAAGGACCTGAAGCGTATCGTTGAGATACTTATGCGTGGAACATTCCAGGCTTCCGGGCAAAACTGCATTGGCATCGAGCGGATCATTGCCACGCCGAAGCTTTACGACCAGCTAATCTCCACACTCGCACCAAAAGTGCAGGCTCTCCGCTTGGGTCCCACGGCAGATGTAGGCGCCATGATCTCTGATGCTGCCTTTGACCGGCTTGAAGCTCTTATCAACAAGGCCGTCAAACAAGGTGCTCGCCTTCTGGCTGGCGGTAACCGCCACACCCACCAGGAATATCCCAAAGGTCACTACTTCACCCCGACACTGCTCATCGATGTTACCCCCGACATGGAGATCGCCAAAGAGGAATGCTTCGGTCCCATTATGACCATCATGCGCGCCCCAGGCCCCGACGCCGAGTCTGTCCTGTCCGTGGCCAACGCGCCCGAGTTCGGTCTCGGCGCCTCCATCTTCGGTGGCGACAACGACCCCGTCCTCCAAGCCGTCGTGGACGGCCTCAATACTGGAATGGTCGCCGTCAACGACTTTGGCACAACCTACGCCGTGCAGCTGCCGTTCGGTGGCGTCGGCGGCTCCGGCTACGGGCGCTTCGCGGGCGAGGAAGGGCTCAGGGGTCTCTGCAATATCAAGAGCATCTGCGTTGACCGCTTCGGTTGGTTAAGCGTTCGTACTTCCATCCCCCCGCCCGTCAAGTATCCCGTTCCGGATCAGGAACGCAGCTGGCGGTTTGCGAGAGGGGTTGTGGGTGTGGGTTATGCGCAAGGTCTTGCAGGGAAGGTCAGGGGAGTTCTCGACATAATAAAGAATGCTTGATTAGGGAGCCGGCGAGCATGGCAGGGAACCAGGAGCCGAGTAATAAAATGCATGCAATACCTGATGAAGAGCCTATACCAGGCTTGATAAAACGGATTCTGACAGTTGATCATCTCGTGACTGCCTTCTTGCAGCCGACTCCGACTCTTGACCGTTTTTCTGCAGTATCTTTATATTCCGAAAGACTGGTCTTGAGACCGTGATGGGTGGTGGAATCCCGCTCGGCAGTGTGGAGATATGTTCAGTGACGGCAGCGCCCGTTTGTATGGTGGAGTGGTCACGGTGCGTCAGTGGAGGAGTGAATGTAAACCCCGAGGCTGGTCCTGACGAAACGAGACGTCTCCGTACTTCCAGGCCCTCCAACAGAGTTACCCCTAGATAACTCCAGAGGCAGTGAGCTACGACATTCTGGTGAAACCGCGATGTGCTTCAACACCAACTTGGATGTCGGTCGACATTCGCAACGATGTCAAGCACTCGGCGAGGAACGGGATGGGACATTAAAGGAGGAAAACACTTGATTCATTAGCTGCAGCCCTATTCCATTTTGGCAAATCCATCAAAGCATTCCGAATAGACCGCCCCAATTCTTCTCAACTTTTCTCTGTATAATCGACACGCCGCGAAGTAACCCAAGCCTCGCTGGAACATGCAGAAGGTATATCTAATTACCAAGCAGAGCCGCCAGCAGAAGACTCCCAGACGGAAGTGGCCTGGGGTTCCTCCTTCTTGATCTCGTTGCCGGTATTGTCACTAGCACCACCCCAAGCAGAATTGCCACCAGCAGAAGCATTGCCGCCGCCGCTTCCGCCGCCGCCCCAGGCAGCATCGCCACCAGGAGCAGCAGCAGAAGCAGCATCATCATCGCCACCATAGCCCTCGTTGGACCAGCCGCCATCGCCGCTAGAGATGCCAAGGTGGGCAACACCAGCCTCCTCGGGGTCAAAGTCGCTCTCAGTCTCGAACTTCAGGTTCTCCAACCCCTTTCCAGTAGGCTTAAACGGCTCGAGAAACTCAGGAACCTCCTGCTTGGTCTCCAAGAGGGTGCGAACGAGAACGCTAGCGATAGGCTCGTCTCGCTCGGTGTAGAATGAAGTGGCAATGCCCCGCTGACCCATGCGTCCGGTACGACCTATTTTGTAGATGTTAGTATGGTATAAGTCGATGAGAGAGTAGAAATAGAGGGAGGGCCTTACCAATACGGTGGGTGTACTCTTCTATACCACCGTGGTCCATGCTGGGGAGGTCGTAGTTGATGACGTGGTTCACGTTCTTCACGTCGATTCCGCGAGCGCTGATGCCCGTGGCGATGAGAATAGGGGTCTTACCGGCGCGGAAAGCGCGCATGGAAGCCTCCCGCTCCAGCTGGGTACGGTCACTGTGCATTGAAGTGCAGGGAAAACCCATGTTGTACAAGAAGTCGTCAAGGTCATCAGCAGTGCGCTTGCTGTTGACGAAGATGATGGTGCGACAGGCAGGAAGCGAGTTGATCTGATCCTTGAGAGCAGTCTTCTTGTCGAAGGGGGCCACCTCGAGGATTCTCTGCATGATGTTGGCATGGGTACTGCCAATGCGTCCAATATTGATGCGGACACTGGACGAAGAGAGATGCTCCTTGGCAAGATCGCGAAGGGGCTTGGGGAAGGTGGCCGAGAAGAGCATGTACTTGATACTGCCCTCTTGCTGCTCTGTACGAGGAGTAAGAATCAACCCGGGATACGACAAGGGGATTAAAAACAGCAAGACATACCACCACCGGTCATGATGACATCGAAGTCCTCACGCCAATCGTCATGAAGCATCTCATCAGCCTCATCGAAGACCATGTATCTCAGGCGGCGAAGCGAGAGAACATCGGGACGCTGAATGAAGTCACACAGACGGCCAGGGGAGGCAATGAGTACATCACAGCCCTTGCCAAGCTGCTGAATCTGGTCGCGGATCGGACCGCCACCATAGGCGACGCAGGGACGAAGCATGGTGCGGTAGCAAAATTTGCGGGCCTCGTTGAAGATTTGGATCGCGAGCTCACGGGTGGGGCAGACGATGACCACCAGGGGCTCGGCACGAACAAAGATCTGGCCAAGCGCAACCTCGGAGGGGTTGGGGCGAGAAGCAGCCAGCTTTTTGGCCTTGCCCATCAACTTGTTGAGAATGGGAATGAGATAGGCGGCGGTCTTGCCGGAGCCTGTATTGCAAGTTAGCTCCGACGATCAGGGCAAGCATGGTCGGCACAATGACTAACCAGTCTGGGCCACGGCGACCACGTCAAGGCCCTTGTGGATGGCCGGCAAGGTGTACTTCTGGATGGGAGTGGGAGCCTCATATCCGGCGAGCTCGACGTTCTCCAGCATGACAGGGTGCAAGCCAGCGTCCTTGTAGGAGTGAACGGGCTCGACGCGAGTGGGGCCGTCCTGGCTGACGTCGACAGAGGAGATGCTAACAAACGTGAGCTATGCGCGGACAAATGGAAGGGGGTGAGACACTTGCACTGAAAAGTCGAGACCAGAGTGGTCGTGGCGGGTGTCAGGATTGCCGAAGAGGGCCAGCTCGAGCTCTGGGAACTTGGGGCCAACATCGCCGAACTCGTCGTTCCACTCGTAGATGGCACCATTGCCCTCCCAGTCAGTAGTTTCGACTGGACCCTGCTTGGCAAGCTCGTCGTAGTTGTAGGGAAGAGGCTTGGCCCACGCCTTTCCCTCGTTGTCGATGACGACAGCAGGTGCCTTCTTCTCCGAGTTTTCGGACGGGAGAGCAGCCTGCATTTTGGCGGTGTCGAAGATGTCCATCTTGTTTGAGGGAAAGCCTGTTTGACGCAATGGTTAGATAATTTAGGGACCAGCGAATGTCGGCCTGCGATTAGTTACCAAGTCGTTTGCTCAATGACGGTTACAAGTATAACGTTTGAGAGAAACGATGACGCGGGGCGAGAACCTTTTGTTTTCTGCGTCTTCTCTAGTTAGTCGGCTAATTAGAAGGAGGGAAAAAATGTTAGAAAAGGAAAGAGTCGCGTATTTGTATTCCGAAGAATCCGAAGGGGAAGCCACACACGGTGCACACTTGCTACTAATGTGGCAGGAAGGGGAAAGTTTTGCTTGATGGAAAGAGAACTTCCACGTGAACCTTGATGCTAACACCGCGGTGCCAGACGGATCAATGCGGATCGGATCAGAGTAGAGAAAGCTCAGATGGAAGGAACGGGCGAGAAGGGGATCAGGGCTGAATTGAATGGTGTAACTGCAGCGAAGAGGTACCTTGGCTGACGCGATTTGCGAAGGATATTTTCCTCAGGTTTGAGGATGACGAGGCGAGTTTGCGAAGACGCGCCAACTGCCGTGACGAACCCCCAACCAAAAGTGATGAGGACGATGTTCAGAATGACAGGAGGGATGGGTGAGATGGTGGCAAAAAAGCAGAAAGTCACTTACCGCTCGAATCTGAAGAAGAACCTAGAAATGATGCTCTAGTGAGATCCTTCTTGACGGACCATGTATGGTTGGGCAGGGAAAATATGAGAAGAGAGTTAGAGTTGAGAAGGAGCAAAGGATAGAAATAGGAGGATAGGGTTTGGCAGCATCAATCGACTTAAGGATAGCGAGGGCAGTTCAGTGGTCCTTCCTGGATGGAAGAAAGAGGAAGAAAGGCACTATGTAATTTCTTTGAAGCAGGAGCCTCGACCATGATTTGACAGCCTTGTGATGTCCCAGATTATGGTAGGCACCAGACATAAGTAGCCTAGGCTGGCGCAATACCAGAGGCTCCTACCCAGCTTGAAGTCTGCGCACCTGCCCTCTCAACTACATAGAGCCTTGACATAGGCTTTGACGGGGGTTCAAGAACGCTTGTACTTGCTGTGAACAAACATGGTGGAGATTGCAAGAACCTTTCTGTATGGTGTTACTTTGAGATGAGAGAAGTCAGATGGCTGCCTGGCTACCCTTGATACAGGAGAGCCGACAGGCATATTGTCATGTCTACCTATGCTGAGGGTCCACGTCATCATTCACCAATATTGGGACATGAGCAAACTTGAAGGATTGAGGTCTCACCGTAGTGAGACGGGTATCAAAATTGTGGCTATCTAACGAATGCTGTTCCGAGTCGATGGGCTGGAATTGCCCTAGGTGCCTCTCATGGTGCTAATGCCCGAACTCCCCGCCAGCCCATTTTTTCATGTACCTTATGCATACGGAGTTTCCGTATAAAGCGGAGAAGCGCAACGGCTTCGAAGACCGTCCCGTTGAGCATTGCCGGCCATCAGGCTGCCCAGACGGACGACGTGTAGATGATTACGCTGCTGCCTATTGTGATATGTAGCTTCCACGGTGTATGAGACCCTGAATCACGTTCGATCTTGGAGGCAAAAGCCGCCTGGTTGATGGTGGTGATGGTCGCTTTTGACAGTGGCAGTGTCACGCAAAGTCTTGGCGGGGCAAGATTCTGGGGGTCACTGCAAGCAAGCGTAGTCCGAAGTTTCACCACAAGTCGAGCAGGTCTTGAGGCTCAACAGCAGACGTCGCCTCATATCCTCCCATACCCTCAGCCAGGGCCTGGTCCATCTGTATTGCCGATCGTCCGATGGTACCGCCCTCCTTCTTGGCCTGCTCCACACCACGGGCGAACGAGTCCAGGAACCTCCTGTGGAAGACACGCTGCCGGGATTCGCGGTCGTTGTACATCTCGGCCTCCTCGTCTCGGCGGGAGCCGAAAAGGTTGAGATACGCGAAGGGGTTCGGTGTCCGAGGCACGCGGTACATATTGTCAGAGCGAGCGTTGGGATTGCTTGGCGCAGCGACCTCAGGCTTGAGCCCAGCTTGGAGAAACTTGGCCAGGACGGCGATTTGCCTGGCATGAGACTGCGCGTCTTTCGTTCGCAGGCCCGTCTTCGGCGCGGTCGACCACCCCGTATTCGTCTTGACGGTCCAGCCCATCAGGGCACAGAAGCTGTTGAGCGTCTTCACCCAGCCGCCGGGGCAGCTGACGGTCTCATCCTCGGCGACGTCCAGGAGCCACTCGAGGACGGCTAGCGAGTCGTTGCTGATGTCGGCAGAAAGGTGGGTCATACCGGCACGAATGTACATGATGCACTTCTCGGCGTGGTGCTTGACTTCTGCCTCGGGCAGGGCCCGGAAAAGCTTCAGCAACTGGCCGCGTACCGGTCCCGAAGCGTCAGAGACAAGGGGCAGAAGCTTGCTCAACACTGTTGCGGTTCCGACAGGGTTATTGTCGGCCAACACTTGACTTGTAAGATGCGCCAGCGACTCTTTGCGCTGCTTGTCTGCCCGTGATGTTGAGGCCAGAGAGAGATTGTGCTTGAACTGGGTTGCGTTGTCAGGGGCTTCAGTCGAGAGCTTCTGGTGGCCCATAGCAATCGACTTTGCTTTGAAGCTGGTGTCTGTGAAGTTGGCAGGCTTGACCTTGGCCTTTCCGACCTTAAACTTTGGCTTCTGAAGAGGAATGTCAGTACACCGAGTTGTGAGTGAGAAGGGGGTCTTTGATGTGCCTCATCCACATCTCACTGAGAGCTTCATACCGCAAAGTCCTTGGCCTTTTCCTTCTTCTTTCTCGTGCTGGAGCCCATGGTTGCTGTCGTTCAGAGATAGTAAACTGAAACGATTCGTTTTGAAGTTTTGGCAAGAGAGCCGATAAATTTTGTCGCTTGGAATGGATTTCTCGCTATGTCTGTTGCAATAGCAATGAGTTTTCTCATGGAATGGCTTGCATATTGGAGGTTCAGACCCCTGCCCGACTGGAAGCCAGAAAATTCCAGCGGTCAGCAGCGGCAGAATCCTGTCAAGTCGGAGCTCCCCCCCCCCCCCCACCTCGGCCACTACGTTGTCACGGTTGTTACCCTGTCCTAGCTCCAATTAAGGTCCTTTGGGTACTTTGGCTGGCCGACCAGCCTTACAGACGCTGCGAGCCGACCCAGCTTTGAGGAACACACACACACACACACACACACACGTATTTGCCTCGGTGATTAACGAAACATTCCCCTAACTCAACCTTTCAATCCTCGACCGCTCGAAGACAAAACACACACAACTACTATTTCGCGTCCCTCATTCCCATAGACCGCGGGCAGCAACCATGGCCGACACCGTCCCCGTGAGAGCAACCTCGAGCCCCTCTATAACGATGGCGTCATAGCTAAACAAAAACGTGCTCCCTCTTTCGCAGAACAACGGACACGACGCGCTGGACGAGACCCTCACGCGACTCTCCAAGAAACCCGGCGTCAAGGCGACCGTCATCCTTGACCGAGTCACGGGCGCGATCCTGCGAACGAGCGGCCAGCTTTCCTCCTTTAACGCTGCGACGCTGGCGACGGGGCAGGGCTCCTTCTCTGGCGAGGGCGCCGCCGGGCAGCAGCAGCAGCAGCAGCAGCAGAATGGTGAAGAGCCGCCGCAGGGTCTGGAGGAGTTCGCAGCCAAGGTCTGGAACTGGGTTAATGCGTCGGGCACTCTTGTGCTGGATCTGGACACCGAGGTAAGATGACACGGTCACCTCTGCAACGACGTGTTAGCGGGGTGGAACGAAATGCTGACTAGGGAAACCAGGATGAGCTGAAGCTTCTGAGGCTACGGACGAAGAAACAGGAACTCGTCATTGTTCCGGACCCGAAGTACCTTCTCATCGTGGTACATGACACACCGCCGGCTTGAGAGAACCCAAAGCCCAACTATATATGGCGGATTCTGTCAGCTTCTCACGAACCCTACCTCACCGAGTAATGCGCTCCATAAGAACACGCATTACTGCTGGCCGGGTGGCATATATATTGGCTTTTTTGAAGTCATCAACTACACAAGATGCACTAGGTAAACTGGAGCTTGCCCAAGCCACACGCCTCTCTCGCTTTTGCGCGCGCGCATACACGCATCAATACGCGCGTATGTAAAGATCCAAGGGGGGCCAATTTGACATGGACGCCTGAGGTGACGCGAGCGAATGATACCCCGAAACTACCATGCACTACTTCTATCAAACACACAGGTCCAGAACGATACCGGATCGGCTGTTCGGCGGGCGCGCCGGGCAACTTGAGTCTAATATGAAATACAATTCTAAATTTCAAATTGAGAAAAGAAAGCTAAGACGCCGAAGTCATCTCGTTTCGCGGGATAGACAGACTGCCCGACAGCCATTCGAGTCGGTGAGCTCAGAGAACTTCTTGGGCCCCGTCCCGGCCTTGGCGGGACGCCTGAACCCACCTTGCTTGTAGAATATTCGATGGTATCTAAACTAGCAACCAGACCGTGCGGTTGGGATCAGTCAGCGACCTCGCAAACATCTTGGTCGCCGGCACCGAGAAGCGTGGCGCGACACGACGAAGGACGGGAAGTGGGCCGGGCCCAAGCCGGGATGGGTGCGTGTGGTTTGACGGGCGAAATGTTGCAACACACCCCTGCTCGACTGCACTCCTCCTAAGTTCTTAAGCCCGGGGGGGGGGGGTTAAATTAAAGGCTATTCACCCTGTGCCAAGAAGACGAAGAAGAAGAAGACGAAGAAGAGAACACGGCGATCTTGACCAGCCGGTAGTCCAGGCTTAGACGCAGCAATGTGCTCGGTCATACGAAGTGGATGCCAGCAGAGAAGCATGATGCCATCACCTTTTTTTTCCCGCTTAGGCGGCTTGATGTTTTGGGTCTCTCGACTCGTTTCAGCAAGTTGAAAGCCTCGAACTAATCAAACCCAGCATCCCAACAAGGGAGAAGAAAAGAAGAACAAGAACAAGAACAAAAAAAAAAGAAAGGGCATGGCGTCCTGGGTTCATTGGCCTCATGTGAAATTGTCGTAAAGGGAGATTGGGGCTCTTTTAGAGTTTTCTTTTTGAACCTTTCGTATTTTGGACGAGGCTGCGTCGACAAGACGTGTAGGGTAGGACTACGTGGTGTAACCTTCCGTTTTGAAATTTCTTGTATGGCCACCTGAGCACTACAGAAGCTGCACTTCTTCGTTTGAACCATCATTAGGTTTGCCAGGGTGGTTGTTGTTGAATGCGCAAGCTGGCGATCATAATCTGGATGGGTTCCTGAGCCTTTCAGGAACTCCAAAACGATCCCATTCCTTCCGACTTCTCCATGCGATCGATTTCACGATACCAATTGCAGGCCGACAGCAGTTGATGCCAGTTCGAGACGTGTGTGGAACTCAGCTGACCACATCCCCCTGTTCTTCCACTCTCCCCCTCCCCCCTGCCCCAACGACATGAGACGAAGACGTTCGAGAAGGATGGGCGAAGCAACTTACGGATTCCGCTCTTCGTCAAACCCCATAGCATATCGTCTCATGTCAAGGGACTCAGGGTAGATCGGGCCCTCGGCTGCCCAGAGCTCGTGCCCGGAGCGGAGACCTTGAGGCTAGCACCAAGCAACAGCCGAGGGGGGTTGTTCTATGTTGTGTGTCCATGTCGAAGCAAAGGCAGCTGGCGTCTGCGGCGTGCGACAAAAGATCCCGTTGTCACCGTTTCAAAACGTCTTAAACTAATAACGTCCACCATCCCCCCAAGCTGTGACGAGGTAGGTAGGGGCGTCGAGGGGCCGGTCGAAAAAGCTTCAGATTTCCGAAACTTGTCATCGGCTGAGAGCAACGAGACTTTGCCCTAGCATCCCGGTCAGAAACCGGGTCATGCGCGGCCACTCACGACCCTCCGTCTGGGTCGAAGTCCTAACGTTCGAGAACAACAACAAGTCCCAAGCCAGGGGGGGAATGGATGATCATGGTGATCTCTGAAGCCGGCGCCCAGGTGGGTGGGGGTGGGTAGATGGCTGGATTGTGCGAAGAATGCAAGCCACACACGGCGCCTCCTTCGGCCCTACCCTCTAGTGACACAACAGCAGCATGCCGTGGGCGCGTTTGCCAGGTATGTGATGGGCCGGCGAAGACACTGAAGATGATGGTGTGGCGCCCAGTTCTGCGGAAGTGCCAGATTACACATGTCGATGTTTTGCTAAACAACCCCCGGGCCGGTCCTTCGCAATTGAACCTTTTTCGGTAGCTTCTGGTAGTGGTGTAGTAGTACATACAGTATATGCATGGTGTTTTTTTCCCATTCCCCGGCAGATGGGGATGCGACCTGCCATGATATTGTTGCTTTTCCCCCATTCTGTGCATGGTTTGCACGGCCGTACTAAGAGGGTCTTGGGTATCCAAAAACCCAACGATTCCGGTGAGTCTAGGTCTGTTTTGATATTTTCCATGGGCCAGAGGGGAAACAGGCACTACCGAATTGAGCAGACGCCAATACCAAAGTCCACCGCAGCTGCAACACACACTACATCTCCGTTCAGTTCGATTACCGCAATGGACTGACTGCCTTTGGATGTGGAGGAGTAGGAGGAGGATGTGTGGGAAGCGGATCCCCCGAACCCTACCTGATCAGAGATCTGCCCAAACGCGACAGCATGTGAGAGATGTGTCCCTGGTCTGAAGGGTTGGCAAGGGTCGTATTGTATTTCACATGCGCGCGCGTGGGAACTGCTTTGAACCAACCCCCCCCCCCCTTCCTGATTCCGGCCTGTTGCAGATTCCTCGCTCCTTATTTCGTCCAGCTCTGCTCCATCATCTCCGTTGGCTCTTCGCTTCTTTTCTTCATTTCCCAGAAGCCCCAGCCAGGATCCACCGATGAGTTGCAACAAAAGATGCAGGGGATCCCAATGTGGTGGTTTGTTGCGGCCGTGATCATGGATCCCTTGCCTGCGAGGCTCCGCCGCCAGACTCTGTTGGAGTCGAATAGTCCACGCATCTCTGTCCGTCGTGTTGGCGATGGATCCAAGGGGTCACAGCAGGCAGTATATCTTCTGGTCAGGATTGTGAAGAAAAGTGTGGGATCTCGCCGATGAGTCGGACAATTCGTCAGTCGGTTTTCAAAAGGTGAAGCGTTGATGATGGATCATCGGTCTGCCGGCAATCATGCAGCCTTAGATGTGTTGTATAGAGAGGTAGGGTATTAGCTGGTATTTTGCCGGCAAAAGGAGCCGTGGTTGTCAAGTCAAAACTGACGCTTCCGTGGTGCGACGAACCGAAGCTGGCATGGACGTCATGGCCATGGAACACCGCCGTCGTCGTCGCCGCCGCTTGTTGATGTCCTTCACGCTTTGGGTGTGCGCTGTACGCTAGCTCCCACGAAGGGAAAGGAAACCAAAAAAAAACAAAACAAAAATGGCGGACGCGAGTTGGGAACAGGGGAGGAGGGTTAGGGAACCTGGAGTTACACGCGTAAGCTTTTAGGGTATGCGCAACCCTGCACGGTGAACATGATGAAATCACAACACGCAAAGGTTGCACGACGAGGGAGAAGAGGCGTGCCCATGACATTCATAGCTGCAAGATGCGGGACATGCCAAATCAACACACACGCACACGCCCCTCCCCCAAGTACACCCACATGGGCGCGCAGATGACGAACGAACAGTCTTAAGCTCCTTGATGATTTTCGTTTTGCATCCCCCCGGTGCTTTTCCTCCTCTCCCGTCTCCCCGACGCAACCAATTTCCCTATCATCGTACCTAGCACGCCTAACAATCGACGTGGACCGACCAGAGTTTTGAGACTGCCGTGCTGCCCACCCCCTTCCCCTCCAACTCAACTTGTATTTACAGTCTACACAGGCCATGCCTTTGGCTCCCTCTTTCATGCTTCCTGGTCCCCGCCCCCAGCTCCAGCTCCAGCCCAGCTCCTGGGATCTATTGCTATATTCAGATACGTGAAGTAGTGTAACAAACTCAAGGACTCAGTATTCCATGGCGTGGGCTAGACACATTCCCTCCTTCCACCCCCAGTGCTTGCTCGTTGCATGCGACCTGCGGCTGGGACGAGGGGCACACCAGCAAAGTGGACATGGTCATGGTCATGGCCCTCGTCTGTCCTATCCCGTCGTGTCTAGCACCATCAGCCACCCAGTCAGAGAGGGGGCCCTTTCGATGTGTTGGGCCGGGCCTCGGGGTCTTTTTGGGCTTGCTCTCCCTCGATGAAGTCCAGCGCAGACCGGGAGGAAGCAAGAAGAGTGGACGATAACAACATCGAACTGCCCCCCCTGCCTTGGCAGCCGTCGCGCATGTGTCTCTTTTGATGTTGATTCGCATTCATTTCTTGCTTTAACATCCCATCGCCTGGCTCCCATTTGCTGTAGACTATCTGCCTTTCTCTCTCCCTCTCTTTCTCACTCTCTCACTCACACACACTCTCTCTCCTCTTACCTACAAGTCATCTCCTTCCCCCCTTCCTTGACACTTACTCCTCCCACGCTTTCCTTTGCTTGTTTGGAGACTCCCAACCTATCGTCGTCCACTCGTATTTGTCCATTTGCATCTGCAGCTACGACTTGGCCAGAAATAACGCCCCGCGTTCCCGTTGCAACCTTAGAAAGGTTACTTCGCAGAAACTTGGACTCCCATCACCCACCGTCGTCGGCGATAAGACGTCAGCCCCTCTCCTTTGGCGAAGAACGCCACCGTCGATCAGCCACTCTGCCTCTCTGCTGGGGATTCGGAAGAGGGAATCAAAAGAAGAAGAAAAAAAAAGTTGGAAGATTGCCGCAAGGGGCCAAGATTTTTAGCCGGCGACAGTGAAAAGGAGAAGAGGAAGAATAAAAAAGACACAGGTCTGGGAGACCAAGGCAAAGGCTTGAGAAGGGGAAAACAAGGACGATCCAGACGAATGAGACGAGTACGGTGACAGCCCTTCATCCCATCCCAGAAACAACAACACCCAACACCACGGGAGACGAACTCAGCACCCAAGATGCCGTCGTTATCGCTACTGAGACGAGGCACCAAGCACGACCAGCAACGGCCGATATCACCGCAGAAGCAGCAGCAGCAACAACATCAGCTTTCGCAGCTGTCACCGCGACAGGAAGATGGGAGGGAAGCCGGGCCTCAAGAACAACAGCCGGGCTCGTCCGGGACCGGGGGAACCGGCGAGCGGGAGCGTAAATTCTCCAAACGGGACCTCTTTGGGGGGTTGCTGAATCGCAGCAAGGGCCGGGGCAGCAGCAGCAGCAGCGCGTCGACGCCAGCATCGTCGACGAAGTCAGGGCGGGGAACCGGCGCCGAGTCGCCAACGAAGTTTCCTGTAAGTCCAAAGTTTCCCCCCCAGCGTCCGTTGTCTATCTACAACACGTCCCGTTTCCACCCTCTTGTTTCCATGTTTCGATGTTTTCTGGCCCTCGTCGTTCTATTTCCCACCCTTTTTGTGTGGTCCTGATGGTTCTTTCCTTCCTTCGTTCCTCCGTTCACTCCCTCTTTCTCAGGCAAGGTCCCTGAAGTGGGCGCATCGGTCCAACGCCTGGGCTTTGGTCTCGCTCCAACTCCACCCGATGCCCCGATGTCCCAATGTTCACAGCTGAAGATGAGGGAGTCCTCAGAATAGCAGCAGACGTGCTGGGAAGATGCACGCAGAACCCATGCATCTCCAACATGCAGACGACATACCACATCTATTACCAATTTACCACCTCAGTATGCACATTCGGTACCACCCACACCCAGGTTCGCCGTCAATTAACCTCCCCCACCCCCCCTTCGTCTCTTTTCCTCAGACCAGGTCCGGTCCGGCCGGTGTGTCACAGTGGATTTGTCTTAGCTAAGGCTGGATCTTCCGTGCATCGCAAGACAGTAGACACAGACATCCCATCCCGTGGACGGTCCCCCGGACCCCCGACTTCGACACAGGGCAGCAGCTCCTCAGACGCATGGGGTAACCTACCTAGGTACCAGGCCGTGTCCCCTCTTTCTCTTGGCTCTGGCGTTCGCCTCTGGACTTCTTAGTCCTTGGAAGCCACTGCCGTCAGTCAGTCTGGCTGCAGCACTACCTCATCCCCCCCTCTCTCTCCACCATGTCACTCCCCGCCATCATCCTATCCGGCCCATCAATAGGAGCTGCATCAGGCCACTTTGATCTCCCCATGCCTCCCTCTCTGGCCCTTACCGTGCCACTTCCCCCAGCGCGTAATATGCTTGCAATCTGCTTAGCAGTGACGTCCTTTCGAGATGCTCAGACTCTGACGATCTACAACCATTGCTCCCTTGCATGTATCCTTTTCTAATGCCGCGTGACTACCACCACCGCCTCCTCTCGGAGCTCCAATTCCCACACTCAATCACACTTCCCCCTTCCTTCGTCTTCGTCTTGTTTTTGTCTTCCTTCTGCAAAGCGCAACATTTTCTCGTCATCTTTCTACTTTACCTTCCCGCAAGCCATTTCGTATTGTATTGGTTGCTCCGAGCTTCCTCAAGCCAATCAAGACAACGAACGTCTCTCGTTTACACAAACGTCTACACAAAGAAGGGAAGCAGATAGTCCTGCCCCCGTCCGACCAAACCACCTTTTGCCAATTCTTTACCTGACCTTTCCGCCCAATTGGTTCAAATTGTCCTCGTCCGACCGTTCCAAAAAGCCGTTGTGTCTTACCAACAAACCCCAGGTTTCCCCTCCGCAGAGCAGTGCCGAATCCCGTTCCTCTCGATCGCCGCCCCCTCTTAACCCCAACAAGCCACTGCCTTCCCCGCCTCCCGGCGACAGCGAGCAGCAAGCCAATGGCCCGACACCCAAGCCAGTCTTGAAGCTGACCAAGATCATGGCTACCCTCAGCGACGACGATGTCGAGAAGCTCTTCTCCGGAGCCCCCCAGTACTTTGCTCGCTCTGAGGGCCATTACACCGGTGCCCCGCATCCCTCCGTCGCCTTTCCCTGGGATGAATCTCTGGAGATCCGCGACTTAAACGATCATGTCCAGATCGAAGATGCAGCCTGGAGCTGCATCACTGCCTGGCCTCACATCACGAGGGACATGAACTCCAATCCCGCCGCCATCAGATGCGCCAAGGAGAGAAAGCGAGCCCACTTTAACCCGCGATGTCGAGAACGGCCTAACATGCTGAGTATGCAAGGGCTGGAGAAGGGCACCATGGGGTACCAGGCTGCTCTCGAGATGCCCGTTGGCGATGCGCTCCAAGAAGAGCAGTTCGGCTTCGACAGCCTCGGATCCAAGGCCAACGCCATCGTCGAGCAGCGCCAGAGGATGCTGGCCTCCAAAGATGGTCTACGCCGCCTTGAGGAGACGGCTATCTTGGATCAGCTCATCAAGAACGCCGACAGGTACAAGGAGAACAAGGTCCACAGGAACATCCACAACACCTTGTATAACGAATTGTTCCTGGGCATCCTGCATCCCCCGACCCGCGTCATTGACCACCACGACCCATATAGTCTCTCTGTCCAGATCCAGGCCCTTGTCAAGGTTCTTGCCGCGCCCAATGTCTGGGTCGACTTCTCCCATGTTGAATGGAGGATTCGCTTGGGCCAGATCCTGTGGGGCTCTTTCGAGGGCGACGAGCTCGAAACTGAGGTCGACATCGAGGATGCCGAGACCAACGATGAGCGTAAGGAGGAGAGGTACTGGCTGCTGCTCCAGATCCTCCTCGCATGCGAGCTTCTCATCAGACTCGATGCCATCACCGAGGGTGAAGAGCTTGGGATCGAGAGCATCAGACCAGCCGAGATCAAGCGATTTGAGAAAGACGCGAATGCGACGGTTAAGTGGTCGTTGCACCTTGCCCGTGCCTGGCTCGAAAACATTGAAATTATCGAGAGAAAAGTCGATCCAACGAACACCCACAAACGCAACTCGAGTGGATGGCTCGCGTCCTTGACAGGGAAGATGAGCCTGCATCCCAACAGCAGCCACGCCCACCCGCACGATGGTATCTCCGTGTACACCATCCAGGGACGGTATTGCGAACGTCAGGTCAACGGTCTTACCAACTTCGCGAGAAAATTGCGTTGGCCTGATATCGAATCGGACTCGTACGCCGAGCAGATCTCGGACACGGTCAACAAGGTGTCCGAAGCGACGCCGATTCACACGCCTGCGGAGACGCCAATGAGTATTGACACAAAGAGGTCGTCCTACTTCGGCGGCGGCAGGACCGAAGCGAAGGTCACTCGTCACCCGTCCGGAAAGCACAAGATTTCAGCAGCCCTGCACCCTTCGGGTTGGCTGTCAAAGTCTTACGTGTCAGGCTTGATGCTACCCGGCGAAGGGCTGTATCACTTGATCATGTCCACTCTCCTGGAGAACGACAGGGAAGCGATAGCTAAACTGGGCCCAATGGCCAACCTCTGCGGTGGTTTTGTATACCGCGGAAAGAGTTTCTGGAGCACAGCGTGCATTGTTGGCCGTGTTCTGGCCGCTGGTCAGGGTTCCGCGCAGTGCATGGGATGGATCTCGAGCGACATCACCCCCCTAGGCCATGGGGACGGCTGGCTCAACATCGACGTTGCCGATGTATCAGGTTTGTCTGACTATCACAAGGTCTTACTACACTATGCTGACAGCCCGCCAGAGGACATGAAGAAGACTGGCAAGCAGGCCAGGCTCTGGGGTAAGACGCACGTCGAGCGCGAGTCGTGTGTCTTAGGCGACGCGGACCCCAGCTCGGTGTTGCCCGCTGACTTTATCATCCCTTACGAAAACAACTATTCGGAGCCGCCTCCTAGCCTGAGCATCTCATTGCTGTCGCTCAACCTTTCCAAGCCCATAGATTCGGCCCAATCTACTCCGACGGAGGAGACAGTGATGACCCCGTTCTCTGACGCGACTAGAGCCCCTGAGCTCTACACATACCCGTCGTCCATCTCGTTTTCTGTTGGTCCCCTTGGAGGCGAGGCAAAGGAATACAGCTTCGCGCTGACCAAAGATATCCACTTCGTCACGGCTCATCCGTGCCATCCCTCGTCTCGTGTTAGGGTCTTGAGGTCGCCTTCCAGCCCTACCATTCAGCAAATTGATGTGGACGGTAGCGGCATCGGCGGTCAGAGCTCCAAGCCGGCCACCGTCACGGGTAAGGCAAAATCGCTCCATTTATTGCAGCTACGTAGACTGACCACCAATCTCAGGACACCCCCTGCACAAGCTGTTCACGTATACCGTCGTTCACCTTTCGGAGCTGCTCGAGAAGCCTGACGCCTCGCTGAACGATCTCCTCCTTAATACGTCCTCTGTCCGACGGCCCTCTCTCACCCCCGTCATGAACACCACACCCCGCGTTCTGGTGATTGACTGCATAACCGGCTTCAAACGTCAGCCGCCGACGCAGGAGACACCCACGTCTCCCGTTCTGGAGCGTACCGCCAACGGTGCCAATCTCGCCACGGCGAATATGCACCTCGAGTCTCGGCGTCGTCAGTTTGGCAGTGACATGGAGATTCTAGTCCGAGCCTTTTGTGCGGAGAAGGGCTGGAATGCCATCATCTCGAGGCGCAGGCGGGGGTGCCTTGCCTGCGCCATCAGGGAGGCCGGCGCTCTGGCTTGGAAAGTCATCATTCGCGTTGACTAAAGTCGCAACACTCCACTCCACTTGACTTTCCTTCGTGTTTTCTCCTTTTTTTTATTTGCGGTTTTGCTTGTGTACATTCTAAGGCAACGGAAGTCTGGGTGCCAAGGATCCGGGAAGAAACTTACGGGATATACACGTCCACGTACACAGAGAGGCATACATAGCGTTGATTTCTGCAGAATGACTAGGAGACGAAAGATGGACATGGGTGTCTGCATTTTTCCGTTCCGAGCTGTAGTGCGAGATACCCCCCCTGATGTAATACGCTGTAATGATCAATATTCCTCCTCGGACCGTCGTTCCCGTCCGTGCAACATGAAATACAAACTCCCACGTAGTAACTGACTGCAGAAGCCATTATGCTTTCAAATGGTCTAGCGGCTGTGCCTCAAGTGGTACCGCATACCTAAATTTGAATCAATCTCAAAAAGTGACAGGGTTCGTTCAGTTCGCAAAACCGGTTAGAAAATATGATCGTGCACCTCGCTCGGTGCAGCATTGAAGACGGCCCGGCACCAGTTCCAGACCGAGCCTCCACAGAAAAGAAAGATCTCTAGGCTCTTTCAGCCTTTAACGGAAATCGTATCAAAAGATGCCAACCTCTCGGTTCAAATCGTCGGCTCGTGGCAAGTCAGTCCGGTCAGCATGCCGCAGGCCAAAAACCAAGTTGCCTCCAAACGACAATCTCGCTCAGAGATCAGCATTGTCGAACCAGCTGTCGACACTCCATTCCCTCCAGCCGCGCTTCTCGCCGGGAAGCTGAATGGACTCGTACTCCTCGCGAGTGACATTCTGCCACTCCTCGACGGGGATCCAGCCGATGTAAGCGCGGTCGCCGAAGCCGCCGACCCAATAAATGGAGGTAACGACAAAGCGGACCCATTCAGACTCATGAACAGGGCTGCCAGGGAGCCAGTACTTAGAGTCTGGGTGCTTGTCAACGAAGCAGTGGGCGAGCTTGAGGGAGGTGACGGGGTCGACGGGAATCTTCTCAAGGTAGCCGAGCAGCGAGAAGCGCGGCAAGTTGGCAGCGGAGTAGGGCACGGTGTCCGGAGGAGCAGCAGCAGTCGCGCCGGCGTCCGAGCTACCGAAGATCCTGTTCTTGAGGGAGGACAGGAGGGAGATGCGCTTCGCGGGCGGGAAGGGCGGGGCCCAGTGCATAGAGAGGGAGATGTTGGAGCCAGCGCGGACGTTCTTGAAGGACGTGGCGATGGTAATGGCCAGGATCGTCGGGTTGCCCTCCTCTTCGCAGTCGGCGACGTAGTCCATCAGGCCGATGGGCATGCCAGAGACGTCGCCGCCCGAGGCGGAGTGCGCGCCGGCCGGGAAGACGGTCGAGAGCTCGGCCAGTTTGGTCATTGCAAGGATGCGACGGCCCATGACGGCTGACTCGTATGAGGTCGGGATGCGACTGGTATCGACCGAGGAGGAGGAGGGGTTCGACAAGAGGTGTCGAGGCATGCCAGGCTCGAGGATGGCGGTAGCCGCGGTGGCGCCGAGGCCAGAGAGAAGAGCGGAGGCCTTCATTATGGTTTCGGACGGGACGGGACGACTAGAAAAGTGCAGGGGAGAGACCAGAGGGCGCAGAAAATGGGGATGGCCGGGACAGTTGAGAGCGGGTGCATGCGAGGTTTTGTAGCAAGCGCTGGGTCGGTCTAGATGTGCGGTCGGATATGGGTGGGATCGATCGTACGAGCTTTTCGTGGTGCGAAAGCGGTCTCGGAAGGCTAAGAAGAGGGCCAAGATATGCGGATGAGCTATTGAGTGCGAGCACGGCGGAGACGTCTGCTTTAGGGAGACTTTGTCGGTCGTGGGTGGGATGGTTGAAGAAGACGGGCAAGGTCTCTCACTGGATCCGCCAGGGAATACGGGAGAGAGGACCAGCTCCGCCGGGTCAGAGTCACGACGAGTCGGGCTTCGTAGCGGCAAGGACGCTCGGTTTGCAACGGTGGACTGGCGTTGTCGGGCTTGGTCGGTCAGAAGGTTACCTCAAGTTGGGTTTAGCAGCACACTCCGCAGAGGAGAAGGGGCATGTGATGCCTGGGATGAGACGCTTGGAAAGTGGCACCGGGGTTAGATCTGATAAGCCAAAGGCCGTTTAGCGCCGAGACATGCTTTACCCACCCAGGTGGGCAGGGCTTTCAAACGCTGCGCCGTATGGGAGGGAGGCTTTGGTCTCCGGTGCCATGGCTGAAGAGACGCCTGCAGGGATTGAGCTGCATGGTCATTTCCGCCGGGTATGGGCGAAGTGGTTCGATGACCATGGCGTAAGATGAAAAGTCCAGAAAGGAAAAGCTATTCAGAACGGGATGAACGACCTTCTTAGTGGCCTTGTAATGAATGCCATGCCCATCGCCTATCGGGCTTATCGGGGTGAGGGGGCGGGAATGTACAGTGTTGAACACAGTGTAAGGGATAGTCTCAGCAGCCTGAGACCATGTTGTGGAAACTGTGAACTAGAATTTTCTAGTGGAGACAGACAGGTACTTGAGTACCTGATTAGATGGCAAAAGGTACCCAAAACTGCTGAAGCTTGTTTTGCCAAAAAGTACTGTCTACGTGAGAAAGGTCTTTGTCTCTTGACAACTCCTGGTTGGTGCGCGCGCGTAACCTATCTGTCAGCACCTAGGCAAAAGCCGCAACTCATCAACACAAAGACGGTTTTAAGCATAGCGCATTGGCAGGTGCAGGCCTTCTAACTGGAATTCTTATCAACAACAACCAAGGAAGCTTTGGTTCACAAAAAACAAGTACATCTAAGGCATCTCTTCTTGCCTTATCTCTGGTGTTCGATTCACTGACTACAGTACCCAGCTGGCACTCGACGTAAAGGGTCTGGTGTCTCACTCACTGCTCCACTGAAAATTCCCTCTCGGACCCTGAGGGACTTACTTTGATCGCGGGACCAACGCTTATCGGGAGCCGACCTGCACCAAGCCTGCCATGGGAGAAAAGACTGAGATGGCATCATGGAACGGTCTCCCCGTTGAGCTCAAGGGTCTAATCCTCGGGCATCTGGCCTCTGGTGCCGTCACAGAGAGGCGCTCAAAAATATGGAAGGCCAAGGGCAAACGTCATGACATGGGCAGCTACGCTGTGGTGTGTCGACAGTGGCAGGGGTTCATCGAGAAGGTCAACTTCAGCAATCTCGAGATCAGCACCAGCAAGGACCTCGCCAGCTTCGACGAGATTTTCCAGGACCCCAGTCGTCGCTCCTACCTGCGCCGCGTCTCACTCCGCGTTGAGCTGCCGCGTTACGCCAACAAGCTCGCCAAGATACCCGAGACCGACGTCGAACAGAACGACAACGAAGTCGCCTTCACTCAGGGCATCTGGAACTTCTTCGATATTCTAAGCAAATGGACGACTTCGGGCGCGGGCATCGAGCTGGAGCTGAGCGCTGCCTCGCCCAGTGACAAGAACAAGTACTTTGGTGAAATGGGCCTGGACCAGGATGGTAATTCACGCTTTTTCGATCACGATCTCGACTTTTGCTTCATCACCGCCGGATGCGACCAGGTCGGACGGCACGGCTTGCCCGAGGTTTCGGTCGTTAGCAGTTGTCAGGTCTTGCGTCGCAATCATCGGAACTTCTCCTCTCGGGCGCTCCTCACCATTTTTTCGAGTCTGCCCCAGCTTCACGAAGTCCGCTTTGAGCCTTGGCATCAAGTTGACATGGAGGCCCAGTTGGAAGTCGACTCAGGTATGTCTTCCCCGTCCCTTTCTGATCAGATGGGGGGCAACTCAGCTGCTAGCTGAAAGCTGACCTCGTCAGATCACGCCCGGACTCTCCCCTTCTGGCCGTCTCACATCAAGCGGATCAGCCTCTTTGAACACTTCGACGCATTTGCCGATGGCGGCGAGGGCGAGTGGGAGGATGCCGACTCTGGCGATGAAAGTGAAGCAGAAGAAAACGCCGATGCTGTTGCCGCTCCTGGTCCCACCATGGACGACGAAGAAGACGAAGGCGTCCCAAGGACCTCATGCCCCAGCTTGGGCCACAACCTGGGTTATCTCAGTCTCCAAGCCGAGGAAATGGCCGTCTCCAACGTGTCCGATGTAAGCGACTTCTTCGAGGGCTTTCTTTCGCGCAGAAGCGCGCCGCCCGTGTGGAAGCACCTCCGCCGGCTTGCGGTGACATCGAACATGATGATCGACGGTGTCGACGCTGAGCTCATTAACAACGTCCTTCGCATGGTGGCCAATGCCGCGAAACACATGCCGGCTTTGCAGGTCATGGAGATATACAAGACTGACCAGTTTGGAGGCGCCGTCTTCCGCTACAGTGTTGAGACACTCTCAACGAAGGCCAGCTGGGAGAGCACATGGGATTTCCGTGTGGACAAGGACGTGAAAGCTGCATGGACAGAAGTTGCCAAGAAGAACACTCCTCACAGCCTGGAGTTCCTTCCCGAGATACGCTTGGGCGACTATCAAGGACCGTATGTCTTCTTCGATCAGAACCTTGTTACGAAAGACCTTGTCCTCCATCCGAGTTCGCTGGAGGACATGCTGTCGAAGAAGTTAGACAAGTGCAAAGCATGCCATGGGTTCTGCGCGCATCCTAAGAACGCGGAACAGGTTTGGGGCTCGCTCGGAGTTGATGAATAAAGTATGCGAGCATGGCTGATGCATTCACACGAGATCATGTCTAGATACCCTGTACTTTGTAAAGTATACACATTGAACGCCTATTTCACATACAAACGGGGCGGTTGGGCAAAAGCAGCATGGATTGCACATCAGTTCAGGAAAATATCAATCCATTAATATCTTATCTTGTGGGCTGTCTTCCAACGAGTAGAACATCATCAAAGTGGTTCAAGTTTTCTTGGCCGATGATTCATCTCGCTCCCGCCATCGTCTGTCCACGGGGTTCAAGTTTAAGGTATTGGTTTTGATTGGCTGACTCGTTTGCACTAACCCCTAAATCCGATCGACCCTTTTCCGGCTAATTTCTTCCGGGCGGCAAATAAGAAAAAGGAAAAGAAAACTGCACGGCCATAAATGAAAGGAAACCCCCTCGCTCGCCCTGCTTATTCCCCACAGCCAACACGTGACGTGCACACAGAATCGAGTGAGCCAAAATTGCTGGTCCCGCAATCCTCTCTCGCACGCAACCCGACGCCCATCCGCCCGCGCAGAAGTCGACAAACCCGCCCTCGATTTCCATCGACAACCAACTCACCGAAACACCACAGCAGCAACTTGTCAAACCGCCACAATGGGAAAGGTTCACGGATCGTTGGCGCGTGCCGGAAAGGTCAAGTCTCAGACGTAAGTCTTGCCCATTCAGCCAGTCTACTGCTCAAGCCCCTTCTGCTCTTCCTGGAGGGGGAAGGTGGCAACCGCCCGGAAAGGATCGGTCATCGCGGACGACGACGAGGGAGAGAGACACCTATTGAAGGGAAGAGGAGGGGGCCACAACGCAACAACGCTCGATGTCGACGAATCGACGACGACCAAAATGACGACCACACAAGGACGCGATGATCGATCAGGCGATGCTGGGAACTGCCGTCTTGATGGAAATAAATCGAACCGATCGCTGACCATTACGATAGCCCTAAGGTTGAGCCCCAGGAGAAGAAGAAGACCCCTAAGGGCCGCGCGAAGAAGCGTCTCACATACACCCGCCGCTTCGTCAACGTCACCCTCACCGGTGGCAAGCGCAAGGTACGCTTTCTCTGATCAAGACCGTCGTCTTGAGATTCTGCTATGTTGTTGCTTGGTAACTAACGCCGCCCTTCAGATGAACCCCAACCCTACCGCTTAAGCGCTCTTTCTCTCCCTACGCATTCGATACGGCTCTAGGAACGTCTGGGCCACCGGCATGAGGGTGGAATCGACGGGACAATCAAGTTCAAGGGTGGTTGGCGAAATATGGTGAAATTTGGGAAATTGCCATCGTGGTTGAGGATTCTACCACTCCTCCCACCCCTCCCTCTCCGCCTGCTGATGGTGTGAGATCGGGTGCGGCTAGGGTGTAGATATTCTCCTCCGACCCGATGAAGCAACAAGAGACAAACGAATGCGTACAGCAGAAATACGTAAAACTACTTGGTTTTCTGGCATTCAAAATCGGAAATGGGGAACTCGCTTTTTTTACTCTGCCTCTGTCTCCAATTAGTCCGCCGGATGCCGTCAAAGGCCGCCGGTGGTTCGCCATCGCTCGGGGAGAAATACACGCTATTTCTTCGGTCATCTTATATGTCTTGCCCTGCCCGAGTGACGCAACATTGAACGATGGCCGAGGGGGTAGTCCTTGACTCCGGCCGGGCCACCGCTCATCAATACCCCGAAGCTGACGCCCAGACTTCCGACCAGGGACGGTGAGGACGTCACCAGGCGGGCATAGCATGACCTGCTTATCCCATAATGACCAAGTCCACCTGCACGGGACTGTTGACACAGAAACAAGTATATATAGAGTGCGGATGGAGAGATGCCGGCACGTTGATTTCAACATCAACGGCTACGCCCCTCTTCCCAAGCATTCAGCTACTAATCGATACAAATTACATGCAGAGCGTGGCCTCAAACGCCACCAAAGACTCTGGAACAGCCAGCAGGGAACCTGCTTTCTGCCATGTTCAACCTCTTGCGCCCTGTCCGAGGTTTTATCACTGGACCTGCCGACTTCATGATGGCCATCGCGAAGCTTCAAAACGGGGTTTGGCAGAAATGTAAATAACAGACATATGCGTCATCAGAACACCAAGGCTTACGGTCCTTGGCCGCGTTTCACCAAAAAGCCGAACGGATCACATCTAGCCAGCACGTCCGCGATTTCAGCCTAGTTACACCCATTCACTCTCCAGCTCTCGTACCACAGAGCCGAAACGAGGGGAGTTGGAAGTTGGCTGGGAAACTCGTCGAGATACGAGACCCTTGATTCATGGAAGAGCAGCGTCATAATTCTCGATACAGAGATTGCGTTCTGCCCTTTCCTGAGAAGCGTCGAGTCGGAAGTATCGTCGAAGGTCAGGTTAAGACACTCTACGCGTAGCGTCGTTCATGGGCTCAGGTGTTGTGGTACATATTGCATAGCGCCGACAAGTTCCCGATACAACACGACTCCAAATCTACGACCCAGCTCGCTTCCTCAGACAACCCCTCGTGTTATGGTCTTTATTCCTTGCCTGTCTGAAGAGTTCGAGCGCGTCACTGCGGTCACAATCAGTCCCATTTCCCACAGTAACTAGGCACTACGCTTTCAATAGGCAAACCCGGCTTTCTTCAAACCTTCTCACAGAGCACTTCCAAGGAGCCGGACGAGGGAAACCCTCCATGGCATCCACCGGGTCTACGGCCGAGAAAACCCCTTCCCCTGTGCAATCTGTCAAGTCGCATCAGAACCTGACCCCACGCAGTATTTGGTGTTGTCATCGTGTGGCCACATCGTGTAATGCTCTTTCAACCATCACTGCTTATCTTGAACTGGAACAACAACACACAGACAAACTCGAGATAGTGACCAAAAACCAAGGGCCGTCCCGGTCACTGTCTTCGGACCGCAGCGCCTCCAGCTGGCCGTCGCGCTTCCGGATAACGTTAGGATCGGCGGTCTGAGCATGTATCACATTTCCCGGAATCTGGGTCGCCTTCGTGTATTGGCTTTTTCTTACTTTCTCTGCACGCTTAGCAACAAATGTAGAAAGCACCCCGCGGCATGCATGATACGTTGGATCACAATCATCAAGTCAGCCAGAGCACCGGTTGCTAATCATCGATCAGCAAGGCCGAGTCCGGACACCAGAATCTTTACTTTCAGAGGTGTGTATGCTCCGGATTCCCATCCTGGTATAAGCCAGGGCCCCTTTACCGTATACAGCACACGCACCCTAGGCCATTGCCGCGGCGAGCCAGCGCGGACCACTAGCCCAGATCCCATGTTCCCCCCCGTCCCGGCAACCCCTCTTGATTGCTCTAAGAAGAGTCCCTCATTCATTGGAAGTGTTTATTTTCAGGAAACAAAACACAGGCGTCACCGGCGTGACATGTGACGACCAAGAAGAGAACGTCTGTCCAGGGCATCAACTTGGCGCTCGGTATGTCCCGATTTGACGACCCATCTCCGCCCTTAGCACTTCCATGCGTCCATCCGGACCCCAGAGTCGGCAACAGGGCTCAAAACACCTAGAAAGATAGCGCACAAGATCGGCGCATGCTGGTCTTCGACCAGTGCCAAGTCCGCCATCAGCACCCCCGCCGGTGCCGGCCCCACTGCAAAAAAACGGCGCCAATCCCGGCGATACCCCGGTCAACACTTACCTGGCAGACATCCTCCTTTCTCTACCTTCCTTCTCCCGCTGGCTAGCCAATCTCCTTCAATGCCCAAGTTTCTACATCCCTTTCGAAAAAAAGAAAAGAAAAAAAATAGACCCCAAACTTGTCCCGAAAGCTTTCAGCTGTGTCCCCCCGTGACGACTGCGGTGTGCGGGAGCTCATGCAGGGAAACAACCCGGATCGGCCCCTCGCACCCAATGTCTCGCCCTCCCGGAATCTCGGGATCTCCGAAGGTCCACCACGCCTTTGCTATCTGCTAACGGGCAATTGCCGTCGTTCATAAATGGTTGAGTCCGGAAGGGTGACGCGGTGTCAAAACCACGCTTTCACCCCGGCGGTGGTAATCGACTGAATACCCTGCCTCACTTGCTCTGCTCCAAGCCATGTTACTCAAGATCAGTCCCAGCACAATTCCAAGCTGTCCGCCAGTCAACATATAAGGGAGATTTGGGTGAAGTACGAAGAGGTATCTTTATATCATCCGGGCGGGTACATAGCTCTAGTTGTAAAAACATTCAAAAAAAGCTGCTCCCAGTAGTCTCTCCCTTCGGTCGTGGAAAGAGACAAAAGAGAAGGCCACGCACAACCAGTGCTCGTCGAGATCTCCGCTCTTAAACCATTTCAAAATAACAAGTTCGAACCGCCCCAAAAGTACAACGACGCCTCGGCAAAGTAACCATACGCTTCAATGTTGACCCAGCTGAAATCCCCCTCATGCTCCAGGAATATCGCCACTCTTTAACAACGTTCTGAATCTCCTCAGCATCCAATCGTCTTCATCAAGCCACTCATTACTCGGCGCATTACGTCGTATTTCGCTGCTGGCAAAGGCTGGTTGGTCTTGTGGTCAGATGGACACAGAGAAACTCACGCAGATCGCCAGCCACGATTGTAGGATATCGAGTAAACGCATCAGGTCGCCCTCCATTATCTTCCCAAACATAGACGGCCCAAAAGCAGAAGACCGCCGCGCAAAGACCAAATTCGGGGTCATGGTGGTATCAAGCAGAATTTCGTAAAATCAACCCGTGAAATAATCCGTTCGCCCTGGCCAACTCAATTCAGTCGTAAACGAGGCGCATCCCGGAATCGATTTATGGTCGAAAGGAAAACGGGAAGAAAAAAAAAACAACCCCCCCCCCCCCCCCAGTTGGTAGGATAGCTCCGCCAACAGCAAGCATACTGTGTCAAATCTTGCAAACGTGTCGGCGATCGACAAGAATATGGTTCACAGGTGCCTCATAGACTCATCGTGAGCCATTCCCATTCCTGTGGGCCCGAGGTTGGACCACCAGGATTCATCATCTGGCCATTCTGGCCGCCGGGCATCCCCATCATGCCTGTGCCCATCATGGGACGCTGAGTCATACCAAAGCCATTGGCTAAACCCAGTGAGCCAGCTGTCGGCATGCTAGCAAGACCGGTGGCGGATCCCAGCGATTTCGCAGCCTCGTTGGGAGAGCCCATAGACGTCTCGGGGCTGTCAACGTCCATGTTCGCAACGCCTTCGCTGCCGGCACTCTTGCTGTGACGACGCTGGCGCTTCGAGGAGCTAGAAGACGAGGATGTGCCGACATTACGAGCGAGAGCAGCAGCCCCAGGGCCGGGTGTGTTCTTAGGCGGGGCTGCAGCAATTGGCACAACCCCTTTCCCACCAGCAGCGGCGCCAGTAGACGAGCCGGTCCCGTAGCTTGTCGGCGTGCTGCCGGCGGTGTTGCCTCCCGACGCGGCACCGCTGGCAGGGCTCTCTCCCTCGTTGGCGCTGCTGGCCCGAGTGGCAGCAGGCGGGGTCGTGACGTGGTTGGCCGGAGTGGAGATGGCAAGCGTAGAGTTCTTGCGGGAGCCTGGTCCAGACGCATGTGATGTGGCGCTCTTCTTCGATCTCGTGCTCGTGCCGCCGACGGGTAAGCTCGCGCCCGAGCCACGGTTCCTCTTCTTGATGACATCCGTCTTCAAACTCAACGGCCGAACAACACCATGGAGTTTCAAAAACAGACCGCAAGCGTTGCAAAGGGGTTGACCCTCGGGGTTTCGTCGCCAAAGCGGCGTTGTCTGAGTAAAACAGTTTGTGCACGTCGTAGGTGCGTTTCCTTCCCCTTGGCTGCCCGCAGCCGCCTGCAGGTTGGTCGTGGAGCCCTGCTTCGAGCCAGGTGGGGATGAGGGCCGACTGGGGGCGACAGAGGAGTATCCAGACACGGTGCCGTTGTTCTCGGGTGGAGAGTTGGGCGTGGACTGTGCCATTCGATCAAATGGGTTTCCATTCCTTCCCAGATGTCCCGCAGGCGTCGAAGCCGTGCGTGGAACCTTGCCGCCTCTCCTGTCGGAGCCTTGCCTGAAGGACTGCGACCGCGGTAGGCTGCCGCCTTCCCAATCGTTGGTTTCGACGTAATCCGTCGTAGTACCACCAATGGTGACCTGCTTTCGGGGCGGACCACCAGGGTATCGTGCAGCCTGCGTACTGTACTGGCCTGGCAGGGTCGGATCCCAACCCAACGAGTTGCTGTCATCCATGGGACCAGGCGAAAAGTCCTGAGACATGACCAGGTTGCGGTCCGCAAAGGCACCACCATCCTCCTCGTCCGAGTCCGCGCCGAAGGTGAACATGCCTTCATTGGGCATAGACATGCCAGGGGAGCGGACGGGGTGATCGGGCTGGAAGACTTGGGTCGGGTCGATGTGTCCAAAGGGGCTGGGCGCAGCGCTGAAGGCAGATACAGATTCGGCGGCGGGTGCTGATGCCGGGAACATGGGGTTTCCATTCTGTGTGTTGTACATGAACTGCCCGTTCATTTGATTTCCGATGCTCTGAGGGCCTTGCCGGAAAGACTGCTGTCTTTGGCTGCGCACGTCCATAGATCCAAAGTAGAACCCGTCGTTATCGGGCATGGGGTGCGGCGTCGACACCGTGGAATGATAAGCCGATCCCGGCGGGGAATAGAAATCCGATGGGTTCAGAGAGGAAGACTGAACCGAAGATGCATTGTAGGCGGTGGAAAAAGGGCCGTGGGATATCATGGGAGAGGAGGAAGGCGAGAAGGAGAAGTTCTGCTGGAAGGGGCCAGCAGACGTGATGATAGGGTCGTTCTCGATGTTGTAGGTATCGAGAGGGAAGGGAACGCCCGCCTGATGCGAGTTTTGCGACATGTTGGATCCGTTGGCGTTATCGAGCGAGTATTCGTGCAGCTCCGAGTCGGCATCCAAGTCATTGGTGGTTGTCGTTGTGCTGTTCACGGCGGGCACATGAGGAGAAAAGTCGGCCGGACGCTTACGGGTCTAAGTGCGAGTGGGTGTCAGCACAGTGAAAGCAGAAAGGGCACTAACACGATGTCGGTGAAGCGCCCGGGGGTTTGCGCAAGATAGGAAGAAGGCCAAGAATAAGGCAGATGTCAAGTCAAGGTTGGGCGTGCCCAAAAATCAAAGAAGAAGAAAAAGTAAAACAGAACGATACAATAACTGGCATGTGTCTCGTTTGGCTGAGTTGCAGCAGGATGGGATACAAGGAAAAGGTCGGCTCACCCGTCGCTCGTCAATACTCGTTTTGCGGTGGTGCCGGGTAACGTAGTTGAATTCGTCATGGGTTCTCTGGTGATGGGGAGGGAAAGGGACGGATTGCGGGACAAATTGCTGCTGGAGGGCCGGATCTTTGCGCGATTTGATGGGAATGGCCGACGAAAAGGAAGAGTGCACCTGGTGCTGGCTCCTCTCCTCCAGCTTGTGCGGCAGAGGCGAAGGGTTCGTGACGGGCGTCGCAAGATTGTCGGAAAAGATAAAATCGTCGAGGTTCATGGGGTCTGAGTGGTTCACATTCTGTTCCGACGACTTGCGCAACTGAGCAATGCCGCTGGGTGGGTTGGCACTGAACGTCGCAGCGGGCGTAGCGGCTGGCGGTGGTGCAGGCGCCGGCGCAGATCGAGCGAGCCTACATCATCCCACAGAGGTTAGCCGGGTCTTTTCTTCCCCTTCCCGGCATGGCACAGAAAAGAAAGGCGCTGACAGCTGGTGCAAAAGGGGACAAAAATGAAGAGGAAAATGATTGTAGCGAAATAATGAACATGGACGAGTGAGATTCCTGACCTTGCTTTCTCCTCCTCTTGCTGTTTCCTACGCAGGTTGAAGGCCATCATTCTCCATGTCAGGTTCTCCATGCGCTGCTGGTTTGGCAGCATGTGCTTCGTCTTGCTGAAGAACTTCCACACCTGGGTCGCCAAAGGGTCCTCCCTCTGCAAGTCCTCAGGGCTCTTGTATGAGTCCATGGTCGCCTTCTGGAAGGGGGGGAAATCTGAGTTTTTCAGCAATTCGTCGTGCGCATCGGGGTACAGAGCCGCGGAGAGGTCGAGTCGTAGATCCCGGAGACCAGCGGGCAGGTCGCTGGGGCTGGCCTTGGAATGCGCCTGTGAATGAGATGTACCGCCGTAGTGGTCGTCAGGCCTTCGCGGGAAGCGAAAGTCGTGCTCTGTTGTCGTGGGATTCATCGATGTGAAGGGACTCCGAGTCGCAATGGGCGACACTGTGCTGGCAGCCATGTGAAAGCCGGCAAATGCTCTGGAAAAGAGGAATAGGTTTGTGCGTAGTGTATGTGTGTGTGAGAGGGAGAGTAAGAGAGAAGAAAGGAAGAAAAAAAGCTTCCTTGGGGAAAGTGAAGGTTTCGGATTCGGCGAGTCGAGGGTCACCAGAAGGGAATTTCCCCACGTTCGCCTGGCCTGCAGTTGTCTTGTCTACCGCACTTGCACTCGACCTCCTCTTCTCTCGTCTCTGACTGGGTGGCTGCTTGCCCGCCGACTCAGTCACCAAAATGTAAAGTACCTGGTACGAACGGATACGCCACGAAGAGAGGCAGGGCGCTCGTGTAGGTAAACCAAACCCCGTATTCCCTGTGCACACCGGGTATTGATTTTGGCCTGTGTTTTTGGGTATGTGTTGGATGTGCTGAGTGAAAAGAGGTTTATCAGGTAGTGTAGGTAGAAAGTTGAGATGAAGGACGAAGGTTTCGATGGCTGGGCTACCGACTCGATACAACTGGGGTTTTGATCAAGTAGGGGAGGTATGTACAGACGGCGTCGAGGGGAAAACGGGAAGAAGTCATCGCACAGGTTGCGGCGTCGGGAGGGATCTCTTGTCGCGGGCGGGAGAGTGTGGAGGGCATTGCGTAGGCTATACTCTGTAGGCTGTAGGTAGACAAAGAACGGCTCTTGCGCGTCCAATTGGTGTGTGTGTGTGTCTCTCTCCCTCTCCCTCTGCCTGGTACGTAGTTGTGCCGTGCCTCGGACAGGGGCAGAGGGGGAGGGGAGAGAGGGGAGGGGAGGAGAGGGGACGTCGAGGAGTGGTGGGTGTGTGGGAGTTGGAGTTGGAGTGGGATTCAGGGTGGACCGAGAGTGGGACATCCATGGGTCGGGCCCGACCTGGCGCTCTCTTCTCTGCTCTCTAGCATCTACTCTGTAGGTACCTAGCCTTTGGGAACCTGCTGTGAAAGAGCTCGCTCACTCACTGCTTGTCTGGCTCACAACTGCAAAATGCGGGAGGTGGATGTGGATTTCACCGAACAGTCAGTCTCCGCACCTTTCGACATGTGAGACTGCTTGCTGAAGAGCAGCCACTTGGCTGGCCATCTTGCCCGTCATCTCTGTCTCTATCGTCCCCCCTACTCCCAATCCTGTCTCTGCGATGCCATGCCTGTTAGTGCCTACCCAGAAGCCAGCGTTGAATGTACGATGTATAGCGAAGCTATGAAAGTGCTCCTGCTTCCTCTGTTGCTACTGCAGCACACGCACTGGAAGACAGTGGGGGCACAGCCTAGAAATAGATGAGAAGGGGGGGTCTCTGTAGTAACCTAACCCTTTCCAGATTCTGCTGCGAAAGCGCACGCTACCTAATTAGACTAGAGGCACCGCTGCCCATCTGGCCTCGGCCCCTCTCATCCTAAGTCCCTCGGGGGCAACTGGCCGATCCCAGCCTTCAGCGACTGCGGCCGACTGGTCGCCCCAGCCTCGAGGGCGAGCACATGGAAGACTTCGGGAAGAGTGCTTAGCATTCACGGATCGTTGGAGAAACCAGCGTCTGGACCCCCTTTGCTCTTGCCATGCTGGCTCCTTCAGAACTGGGAATATCCCTCTTTCCACACCATATACAATACCGCTTCTTTGCATCCTCGATGCCTGTCGGACGCTTCTTCCGAGACACGCTGAGTTGGCCCACAGCGGCATTGCAACGAGGGCTGACATCTGATCCGAATCCCAACTTCTTTGCTCTCGATCGGAGAGTGCACAGGAGGAACCTACTACCCCGCCCATTGCCTCGAGTCCCAAGCAACCTACTCCCATCCGGTTACGGGGACTGCATAACTTCGTCAGCAGCCCGGCGACGACCGACCCGAAGGCTTGTACCGGGCCAGACTGGTCAGCCCAGACGTCGGAGAAGGTGTGGAGGCCACTAAAACCGAACGGTGGCAGCCCAAGGCACGAATTGGGGGGGCATGGAGCTGTCGGACTGTGGCCGGCCGGCCGGCATTCCTCTTGTCAGGATGTCTTCCTCGTTGCCTTCTCTCCTAGTGGCTTGGAACCCATGGAGAGCAGGCGTGTTTCATTGATGGTGACCTGAAAAAGAGCTCAATCTACTTTTACATCTGCTCCTACAGACGCCGAGCCCCGGCACACGCTTGCGCGTGCCGGGAATGGCTTCGTAGAGGGTCGAGTGAAGCCTCTTGTGTTCCATTCGCGAGCCCATTTCCAAGAGTTCCAAGTCTCCTTCTCGGCCGGTCGTCCGAATGCCCGATCCCAAGAACTTGAGATGCCGACGGCGTCACTGGAGCCGAATGCCACTCATGGCTTATAACATGCCGCCGTCAGCCTCTAGAGGTTCCAGGTCAGAATTCAGGGTCCTGTCGAGGACATGGGGGGAAACTTGCAAGTTGCAACAAGCAAGGCACGGTCAGAAGCCCGCCCCCCACCAAATCCCCTCCCGGCAGAACTCCACTTGAAGACAACCTCAATCTCGCGCTAATAAGTAAAGGCACTGCTGCTGCCAGCCGCGGGTGGGCGGCGGTCCCTCACCATGATTAGACCGGTAGTGGCGGCGGCGGCAACAGCAACAGCGACAGTGACAGCGACAACTCGCGTGCCCGCATCGTCGTCGGTGGGACATTTACGCTGGATGGCCGGGCTGTCGATGACCGACGAGTGGAACACGGCCCCAAGAGCTGAATCCATCGTCGGTTCATCAGATCTTTCCCCATCCGCTTGCCAGGCCCCTCAAGTCGTGGCCCGCATTCCTCACCCGCATTGTTTTCGGGAATACGTGGTAATTGCTGTTTCTCACGCATGGTGAATGCTCATTTGGAACACGGAGCAATCTTGATCGAAAAGACGCCTGTCGCCCTCAATCGTCGCAGGAAGCGGTACCCACCACCTCCATGCTACTCGGAGCTCCACAGAGAGGCAGAGTGAGAACGGCGCATGTTGCTAGGGTGTGCATTGGTTCAGGGCCCCAATATTCTTCACTGGCTCGTGTCTTCGAGGAAGGCTTGGATTGTGTCGCCCGCAAAGTACATGTGTGCACTATATTTTGCGGTGAAAGAGGAGAGAGGTAGGCATTACAACGTTGCGCTTCGGGCTGCCATTGGGGTGAGGGGATGATGTTGTTGCTGTCAGGCCTCACAAATGGCAGGTTCCCCGAAGAGTAGGAGTTCGTGCCGGGTTGGGACAAGCTCATCCTGGTATGTTGGTGATTAGTGATGAATGTTGCGCCCGCCGAGACGTAGCGCCGAGGGTTGCTCTGTTGGTAGTAATAATGCTTGCATGATGAGTTTACAAGGAAGTGCAGATGAGGCTTCATCCCATCTTCATCCCGGATCAGTTACTGGATTAATCCACGGGCATCCACCTACAAGCGAGCGAGAATTCGGGCGTACTTCGACCGTAGGAATCGTGCGTGGCTTGCGACCCTCTAAAGACCCGCCCACCGCGCTCTCGACCTGCCGGTGTTCTTGGGTCGTTGCCGCCAATCAGAAGCGTTTGCATGCAATAACTCTCGAAGCGGTTGCATCTCGAAGTACTTGGTACCGCAGCAGTAGCAGTATATTCGTACATAGTAGATGGCCGGGCAGGTTGTCGAACGCCTAGAACAAGGCTTCCGGCCATCGAAAATGGGCTGGAATCGGCGGCAACGTCCGCCACCCCCCTGAGCTGTGATCCCACGCTGCAGGTATGTGGGAGTCAACCATCGCCTGGCGGTTCCTTTGTGGAAGCGTCTTGTTCATTTTAGATGCGCAGCGTTCCTAAAGCACATGAGGCAAAACCCAAGCAAGGGTCGTCCGTTCCATATATACACGATGAAGCTTGGGTGGAGTTCAGGCGTGTGGCGGGCAGACCAAGACGTCGGCGACAAGCCTCTTCCACCTCTTCCACCTTTTCTTCTTCTCCTCCTGCCCCTCTCAGCGGATGCACACTGTGGATAAGGATCCGTCGCCGGTCCATGATGGTGACGATGGGTCTCTCGTCAGCCTTAGGCCTGGAGAGGAGGAGAGGGGATATTATTTCGAAACTGCCGCTGGACTTGCGGACTCTGTGAGACTGTGACAGGGGATCGGGACAACGGTGGCACGGGCACGATGTTTCGACCTAGCTTAGCTGGCTGGCCCCCCACGCGGCAGGCAACGTCCGAGAGCAGCCGCTGGCAGTCATCCGATGACAGGCCGCTGCGGTATGTCAGACGCATCACTGTTAGTGTACCTGATGCAGGTAGCGAAGAGGCACGGACCGGAGCAGAAATTAACTTGGCCAAAGCAATGTGCGACTGGTCAAGGAGTGACTTTAGGCTAATAAGAGCCGCATGTGCTGTGAGATGTGTGTGGATGTTCACAAAAAAAAAAAAAAAAGGAAGAAGAAGAAACAAGAGACTCTTGCGACAGGGACTGCTTAAACGCGGGCTTGAGGCTGAGGTAAATCTGGACTGGGGGTTCGGAATGATACCGAGCTCTGGTTCAACGAGCGAAAGCGACGTCGGCGTCCTGGATCAACAGAAGAGGCCTAGGCACGACGAAAGTGGCTCACCAGCAGCAGGTGCATGGTGTTGTTTGGGATCTCGACTGCTCGCTGACGCAGGTCTGGTGCAGCGAGAAACGGAGGGGGGCTTTGGGATGCAGACGGGAACGAGGCGCGGTGGCTCGGCTGCGGAGTGCGATGCAGACTTGCCAGACAGTCTTTGCGTTTGTTAGTCGACACGGCTGGAAGTTTGAGCTGACAAGTATCGAAGGCGAAGGCGACGGTGAAGGCGCAACGATAATTGAGGGGTTAAGGGTTTCTGTTGCATGTACAGGATACTACCATTTGCATGGCCCTCGCATTTCCTGGGTAGGTATTCGGGACCAGTATAGACCGGGCGGTTGGTTAGCTACCTACCTACCTGAGGTAGGTAGTAAAATAATAGTTGCAGCCCAGTTGGAGGGAAGCCGCATTGGAGAACGATTCCCCCACACAAGGCCATATATGGCAGGAACCCACAGGTTTGTTCGTTCCTTCCTACCCTTTCCTGTGTCCTTTTTTTATCGATACCACCCATCTACTAGGTAGGTTGTTACCCCCGCTCAAGAACCTTGTTTGGTAATGAAAGGCGATGTCATAACGCTACGAGAAGGAAGAAGCGCGCCAGGGAAGGAACAATCGTAACGACACACAGCCGGCGTTTGGAGCAAGCTCGTCCTCTCTTATGTCATTCGACTGCCCAAGTACTTTTCGAATCTTTCTCGGTTGGTTTCTGGAACCGACGAGCGCGTGGCAATCCATAAGAGAGAGAGAAAAAAGAAAGTCGCGGGCGTTAGTACTGCCACTGATGATGTTAGATTGACGCTGCTCCTCTCGGTAGATACTTACTGTCTACCCTCTCTCTCCTTTCTATGTGTGGTCTTCTCTGCACGGGAGGGATATATCAGATCAATGGCACACCTCACTCCATCAAGCACTAGGTAATCAACGACGGTCCTACGTAGGTAGTAGTGTAGCGTAGACGCGGTTTCCGATCCACTCCATGCCCCTACTGTCCCGTCCCCGTACAGGTACACCACCTCCGACATCCATAGTTGCTCCTCACTGTCTCGCGCTCGGCCGCTCATCCAACATTTACGGGCCTATTGCTCCTGTCGAGCCTCCCTGTCCCTCTTACCGGAAACTTTCCCGTCATCCAACCTCGTCGAACTCCCATGGTCGCTGTCCTATCTCGATATCAACCCCTACCCGCGCATCGGATGCTTCACCCTCTGCCAAAGCCGCCGCAAAACGAGGCATTTCATGCCCAACACCCATCCATTCTACTCTAAACTGGGCTCTCGTCATCATCCGCCCAGAGTCCGCCCGGAGCAGCTCCGCGATTCCCTGCGCATGTTCCCCGTCCACTTTGAATCCCTTCGTGAGGCGTCACGAAACAACCCCGGCACCCGATTCTCCATCCTTGCAATTGGTGAGCCAACCGTCGAGATTCGGTAAGGCCTCAGCAAAACACACGGCTCTTCCGGCCTTTCTTGAATCTTACGAGTCATTACACCAGCACCCATGGCACCAAGCGCAGGCCAGACATGGGCAAACTCCCCAGAACTCACACACTGCCTCGTGGCAAAGGGTCCCAGTGCGGGCATCTCCCTGGCTTCAGCTCGAGCCTGGCGGGCGCTTGCGACAAGGATTGTCGTCGGAGAATTGTTACTACGATTCAAGTCGCTGGGCGGTTCCAACTCAAAATGTGCTACGATGTCCTCTCAGAAGCCGTCGCACGACCACCTCGCAGCATTTCCGTCGTCAAGATTGCATAGTATTCTATCTGTACCGTCTGCGGAGAATTGCGTATCAGCGCTCCTGCCAACACTAGGACGTCACTGCTTGCATATGTCAGTCGACATCGCCCTCGCCCGCCATGTCAAGACGTGGGGACATGGCGCCCGCAACGTCGTCGTCAATGGCTTCGCGAACTTCATTTCACTCCCTTAGCCTGTCTGTAGCCCCGGCATGCTCGCGCGCATACGATTGTTTGATACGCTAGACTCATACTCAACGGCGACACTCGGCCCCATACTCCGTCTGCTCGAAGGCAAGGCTCTACGATTGCGTGCGAATTCCTACCATGCCAAGGTGCACCGGGGAGGATGCCGCCAAATAAAACGTGGGGCTTGTCGCCGAAACGAAAACGACAGGTATCGAACTCTGTGGCAGGCTCGCATACTGTCCTCTAGAGCTCACGATGCGATATGCGCACTCCTCACTCCTCTGCCCTGTGAGCTGGTCTGTTTCATGCAAGACTGCATTTGGCAGCTTTCAACTTTGCGACACTGCAGGCACTCGAATTCATGACAAAATTTTGTTTGTCTGCTGTCGACCGCACGAGGTCGCATGCAGCCGCGAGCCATTCAGGGCTCTTGAATCTGTACAGGGTACGCTGTGCCGTGTCGCCCCCAATGAGCCGATTTCCATGGCAGCGACAACGGCACGCAGGGGCTCATGCATCCGACTACGCAGCTCTCTTCTCAACTCGGTCCAGCCCGCATCAACAGTGGAACTGCTACCGAGGGCCTGCAAAGGCATGCATCGTTCGCGTCAGCGAGTTGTTGCAGTGTTCGGGTTGAACCGATGAGGTGAATGTGCATCTTCTGCTTGTTCTTCCCGACTCCCGAGTCCCGCCCCGGTCTGTAAAGCGAATAGTCGATTTCCAGACCCTTTGGGCGGGTGAACATACATCGCAGCCGCCCCGACCGCTTCGTTACCACTTGTCGCACTAGAGTCCCGAGCCCAGGGTCCGACGAAAATGGAGCGGAACAGACTGTGGCTACCCAACCTCCATGATCGGAGCATGCAAGACATGGCCGGCGTCAGGCTCGAACCGCATCCCTGGTGGCTCAGGGGACTACGAGACCGTCCGGGCGAGATGGCTCGACATCTCAATAGCATCCCGCATCGGCGTTGTCACCGTCGGGGCTCTGGCATGCCTCAAAAGGGATCAACAAGCTTTGTCCACCGCTAATTTCGTTTCGCTGCGGCGTCGCATTTCACTTAAGCGGACGCCAGCCTGGCATGTGATGCGACGGGCGAGCAGTGGGTGACATTGAAACCCTCGACCTTACCACAGCAGACGTCAGGTTCTAGAATGCCCGCGTCAAAAGCGACGAGGCCGCACAGCGCTGACGCCCGTTGCGTTGTGAGAAAGGGGTTGGCTTCGATGATGTGCATGAATGACCTCAACAGGAGGACCCACGACTGCAATGCTTCACACACAACAACGCGCACACACGCACACATACATACGCAGAGGAAGGCGCACATGGCACGCTGGCAGTCAGCTTCTAGCCGGTATCGCAATACAGCGCATAGGTAGTCGCGTTCCTGTAGACCACTTGACCAGCCGCCATCTGCGATTTTCCAACTTCCAAGAATACCCAGTTCTCGTATGCGAGTACGACTCCGTTAGCTTTCTCGAACACCATGTCGGGGCAGGACAGATGTGCCTCCGCTAACACCGGCGCAATGTATTCGTACTTGTAGTGTTATTGTGGATGGCGGTGAGTCGGGGAGTGGGCTCCAGAGTCCCCGGCAACGCCACCCATGTTGGCCAGAGACGCATGGAGAGAACTGGCACGAGTCGACTGCGCTAAGATGATAACGACTTCCTTGACTTGCTTCCTTGGAATCCCTGCAGCTCCCAATCGAGAGAGAGAGAGAGAGCGGAGGTAAGTCAGCGTTTCGTTCGAGGACCAGTCAATTGCCGCCTATTGGCCTGGCTGGCGTCTCTTATCGAGTCCTTCCCCCCACATGGATATTTTAGAGCCCGGCAATCTCGGTCAAATTGCGTGCCCCCCACCACTGGCGTCAATCTGCGGGACTTGTTTCTGTATGCTCTTTGCAGCGATGTTGCTGATGACAGAAGCCAACCAAACGGCTCTCGATTGTCATCCAGACAAAGACAGGCTGGCGGTTCTCGGCCGAGGCCCGGTTGTTAACGAAATCGATGCGGGATAATCTTGTTGCGTCTCCTTCCGCCCGTGCATCGGATCTGTTCTTGTCTGTTCTCATTTGAGGAACCGTCGGGAAAAGTCGGCCGACGCCCCAGATGGTGCTGCTGATCCCTAGTGTCGGATATAATCTGCCATGGATTCGGAGGAACAAAGGGCGAAGAAGAGGATGTGGCCGATCACGTCTGAAAAGGGGTGCTTGCGCCGTGAAACCACCACACCCTCCTCGACTGCGCCGGTCAGGCATAAACGTGCCCCGCGTGGGGGTTCGGCTCAACCTTGGCTGAGCCAAACTGGGCAAGGAGCATGCCAGCTGCGGCCTGTGGTGTGGCGTTTGGCAAGTTGATTGTAGGGTGATCAACCCACGAGATCACCAGTTCGTTATGCTGACTGAAGCCACGGCCTCGGTGTCCCAGGAACCGGTTTCCTCCACCATGACGCTTGACGTGGGTTGCGCGACTACCTGGCAGCAAGGAGGGAGGGCCAGTCGTGGAGGCGTCCAGAGGGTTCAGTGGGCGGAGAGTGACATGTCATCTCCCTTTTTAGGAGCCGCGAGTCCTGCTGGGCTTTCGTGTATGTGTGTCGGTCATTTCGAGGTGACCAGATGGACGTCCGCTGGCAAGTTGCCCAAGGTTCGGGTGACTGTGTTGAAAGTGCTCGAAGGTCGCTCGAGTTGACCTTGTTCGATAGAGTGCGTGCATAGGTAGGTAGGAAAGGAAGGATTGGGGGGCGCTCCTTATAAGTCTGCTCTTATCTCGTGGTTTGGCGAACTCATCAAGGTATACTCCGTAGCAATGTAGGTTTGGCGCAAAGACTTGCTCGAATAAGGCAGCTGACTCCTTTTTTGCACCATTTGTCTAGCAAATTGCGATGCTATGCCGCCAGAGATCGGCTTGTGTGCGCAATCGTCTCCCTGTCGTGGTATCGCTGCTAGCCGCCTACGGATACTTGGTACCTACCAGTATCTCTCTTTATCCGGCCACTTATCTGGACTTGATCTGTGTTTCTCCTCGGACCTGCCCAATCCGCCAGGAAAACAGGAGAAAAGAGAGAGGTGTGTACCAGGAAATCGGCAAACACCAGCCCTACATAATTGGCCTGCCCGTCCAACCGTATCTTGATTGCAGAGTCTGAATCCCCCCTTATCTACCTCATACCTGTGTATCCGTACCGACTTTTGGGGTGCCCGCGTGCTCAACCCCGGTCGCCGTTCTCCCCGTCGTCACAGCCCCCAGGGCGGTTGGTTGGTTTCTTGTGCGCGCGTACCTCGAGATAACCTCGCGTCTCCCGCTCACACACTTACTCCGTGCATCGACGCGTATGTATGGTCCAACATGGTACTAGTGCACTATGGGAACATTGGCACTGGGCAGTTTGCTGCGGGTTTGTCAGTTTCTTTATCTTCTGTCGCCTGTATCCGTACACACATGCCTTACCTTCGTCGGGCGGGAGCGTGTTTCAAAGTGACCTTCTTATCTGGTCGATGATGGGCCTGACCCGTCTGGGGTTGAGGTAGACGAAATGATCGGTTAATCCTCCCTTATCTTTTCTCCAGATTTGTTTTATATTTTATCCTTATTCGCTTCCCCGGATATCGTCTTCCGGCAGGTTTGAGATACGTTTAGGAGATATAGAGGCCATCGGCTGCTGCTCACTCCCTTCACACTTTCCCGTCTACCGAGTTCGAGCTCTCATTCTACGCCGCCTGCCGATCCGAGGGCCTTCCAACCGCCCCGAAAGCGGATGCCCTCCCGACACTCACCACGAATCGATACACCGCTTGATGGGGAAGAAAAATGTCTCTTACGTCGTGGGATACGAAACCTGTCTTGTCCGGCATGACGAACTCGGGCTGGGATGCCTACGGGGGAACGAACCAGCGTGGACGCAGCTAGTCATAGGAGGGAGGCATAGCCGGCAGACATTTTCGACAACACGGGAACCGAGGTCCCCTCTATACTATTCTGGCCCCGGATACTGGCGACGACCATTGGCAATTGTTGATTCAGTCATCGCGAGTTATGCGAAGGCCTCTGATTCTACGAATGATGCACTGGGGATACGGCTGCGATTTGGACAGCCTAGCTTAGTCGGAGGCCAAGTCTGAGCGAGGAAGACGGATTTACATGATCAACAACTCCGGTTCTCGACTGGTCTTTTCGACGACCCGGGCGAGGTCCCAAATATTGTGTCGGTCATGGCACTGCTGCACTGGGCTCATGTGTCGCCCACGACATTCTCCGGGTGATATCGAGTCCTTGGTGCGGGCTGTGGTGAGACGCTGCACTTACTTGCTTTACACGCGGACTAAACACACGCGTAATATGCAGGACCGTCTTTCGACCACGCCATGGACCCAACAGGACGTAAATCCCATCGCCAGTTCCCATCCCGAAACGATGCAGACCCCAGGATCGATACGATGTTATGCGACACCAGACCTCGCCATCTTTACGATCATGTCCCCCTCCCTTGGAATCTCTTTGCAAGTTGGACAGTATCTATCGACGGAACGTCCCTTGCCGAGCCTGACCCTCTCTACCCTGATTGGTGGAATGTCGGCCCTTCGTCCGTGGCTTTTCGCATGATCCCTTTGGACTGTTGGCTGCCTGATCAAACTGCTATGCGGGAAAGATTCAGGAGTTCCGTCGATAGTCTCCAAGTATGCGATGATGGAACACCTCGCCGAAGGCAGGTTTTGGGGGCTAGCAATTGTTGCTCCTGCATAGCAAGAACACCATCACTTGGATACTTGGCATGCAGCAGCACGATACTTTCAAAGGCTGCTCAGTTCCGGGCGCCGATGTATATTGAACGAAGCCTCACGAACCGATTATGAGGCCAGGTTTGTGCTGTTTCATGTCTATTACAAACGAGTCCTCCCTGGCGACGGCTCCTCGGTCAGTAACTGACATGAACACGCAACACTCGAAATCGAATCAGCAACGTTCAAAGAGCGCTCAGGTCTTCAGAAGCGCTAAAGGGTAAAGAATAGCTTGACCTTCGTCATAGCCACAAAGAGCTGTTTTTCGGTCGAGCGGAAAGGGTAAAAAGGTAGGTGGCGTTGTGGGATTTCCAAAATAGGGGATGGATGGACTTCGTCGCTACTGAATGGACTTCATCGCTACTCGTATGCTGGGTGACAATGCATGGTCCCGGCATTCAAGAGAAGGTTATTAGTAGATCAGATAGATCAGCCAGTCCGTACATCTCAGGACAGCTAATCTGACGATGTTGATCAAGCCAGCCCCTTTCGAAACGTTCATTGAAGGCTGTCGTTGTATGGCGGGGGGGCCCAATGCTGCCCGCAACCCGGCACAGGGCCATCTTGGATCAGGAGGCGAAGGCGGGGGCATGAACACTTGCAGACGCTTTTCGTCCTCAAATGACTCTACATTCAGATACAAAGCTGCGTCGGGGCCGGATGTGGAGACGGCGCGACCAAGGTGACTCGTACTCTTGCAAGACAATGGTGAGTGACGCCCACGTCCGCCATGGCACAAGCAAAATGCCATCAACCAAGCCCTGACGCTTTCAGTAAATGTGGCTGCCAAAGCCTGCGAGCCGATTCTCGAGATATTGGGGGTCGGGTTGGGTGACGAACAATGCGGGCACACGCACCCAGGTTCTGTCTTCAGCTTCTTATCCTGTATATAGTCCAGCTGAGTTGAGTCAGGACTGGAACAGTCGACGCCTCCATGGGTTCTATAGAAACCTACTACAACGGGCATAGACTCCATTCCTCAGGACTCTGATACATAGTTGCGCAGTAAGTATCTGGACTGTGCAACATCCCCAGTCTATTCGCACTTTTCAGCGTCCACACCTCCCGTTACTTGGAAACGATACGATTCAACATAGTTTCGGCAGTCGCCGACAGCTATCAAACTTGCCCCTCGTGGATGAGGCTCTCGGCTAGAAGTCCCATGAGATGCTAGACAAATGTGACAGAGGAGGTGTTTTTCACAACAGCCATACGCAGTAGAGATGGTATAATATCACTTTTGGTGCAGCCGCGGCTATAAATAGTTTCGTTCTGGCAGCTTTCACAGTGACAAGGCTGTATTTGGGTCTCGTTGAGGTGAGCAAAGTCGGCAATGACGTTGAAACAACACTTAGAACGAACTATACAAGCCCCCACAGACGTAGCTGTACCATTGTTATAGCCCACACCAACCAAATGACCAGCTCAGATATGATGTTGTGTGGGCTATTCCCCCAGCTCTCCCCCAGCCCCGGAGTACAACAGAAACATAGACTACTAAATTGACAACTATGCGCTTGAGCTAGTGTTGGGAAACGTCAACACAGCCGAGTACTACCCCGTCCGGCAGAGCGGTAATGTGCCAGCTCCAGTACGAGACTTCAGCAACCGAGTGAAGTGGACGGCAGCAACGGAAAAGGTTCGTGATCGCGAAGCCGAGGGGTTTTTTTCTGTAGACTATATCATCGAAAGCGAAGGAAGGCAGGAAGAGGTTGGCTGAGAAACCGAGGAAAGACTGCCATGTTTTAAGAGCTTTCAACTTTCAACTGCTCCTGGTCAAGAACTTCTGGCAACTCGTGTCACGATGACTGTCAAGTGACTCAAACATGTGGAGAACCCCCCTTTGATATTCATATCCGAGACAATCATTTCGCGCATCAATGGACATTAAATAAGTTGTTCGACATTGTGTACAATTCTTATCCGCGTATAACGTAGATCGTCCTGATCATGTGGACGCTTGCAGACTTCGTCTTAGCATGTCTCTGTAGAAAGAGAGTTGATCAAATTGCAGGTTGTGTCGCCAGTGGCTCATGATGTCCCATCTAATCAGGCAATGAATTGTCCGAGCAACCAACCACATCTTCCCGTGCACTTGAAGAAGCCGATAAGCAATAATTGGAGTCCACTAGGGATAGACCTCTGCGGATGACATCCAACAAGATGTAATCGACGTAGGAAACACATACAAATCGTGAGACTTCCTAAGAGTGAGTGTCGTGTGCGAAGGTTGCACCGTTTGTGGTTGGAGTTGGGTTGGCTTCCGGTTCACGGCCGAACGTGCCCCGGGCCTCGGGCTAGACCATTGCGTCTCACCCCCTGCATCCGGTGCCCCCATCTCCTTAGGGTGGGGCCGAACATATGGGGCCACGTTCTCGAAGCTGTCAGCATGAATAATCCAATCCTAAGCAGCCCATTTGTGAAGAAACTGGCCAGTCATCGGCCGTGGCAACGCCCCCATTGGGTAACCGCTTAGACAACCTCACTGGGGGCATGTGTAAGACCCTTACACTAGTCTCCTGCGCCCAGCGATGACAACATATAAGCTCCCATGTGAGATTTGCAAATGCTTAACAACGATCTCCAACCAAATTCACGTTGATTCTCGATCATCCCAGTTTTTTTCCGTCGGTTTGAGAGAACCTCGAGCTTCCAAGTATATATGCCTCGCATCGCAACCCTTACTGCGATTTTCGCTGTCTTCGTTTCCATCATCATCTTCAACACACAGCTCAAGAGTTTCTTCACAGATATCACTTCTTCCCTCATCAACACCAACGCAACGAACACCACAACTCAAATCACAGCTCCAAACTCACTGGATTCGCCTGGCTCGCCCATGCTCAACTCGGTCAAGAACACAATGTCCAAGACTCTCCACCACGCCAAGATCACTCCGCACCGGAGCGCCACCCGGGGCCACGCGGACCACGGCTGGCTCAACACCTACCACAGCTTCTCGTTCGCCAACTGGTACGACCCGCGCTTCAACAGCTTTGGCGCGCTGCGCGTGCTCAACGAGGACCGTGTCAAGGCTAACTCGGGCTTCCCGACGCACCCGCACCGCGACTTTGAGATCTTCAGCTACATCCTGTCGGGCGAGCTGACGCACCGCGACTCGATGCTGCAAAAGGGCGCCGAGGGCGGCCAGAGCGACAAGTTCTACCGCATGCACCGCGGTGACGTCCAGTTTACCACGGGCGGCACGGGCATCGCGCACTCGGAGATGAACGAGCACAGCAGGGACACGGTACATTTCCTCCAGATCTGGGCGATCCCGTGGAAGCGCGGCCTGCCGCCAACCTACCACACGCAACACTTCCCCGAGGAGGACAAGCGCAAGGGCTTCGTCACGATCCTATCCCCGCTGAAAGCCGGGCCCGAGGCCACGGCGGCCGAGGAGAAGGCGGCGGAGCCGTCGATCCCGGGCACGATCCCGATCCACGCCGACTTCGTCATGGGCGCGGGCATCATCGAGCCGAACGCCGTCTTTGAGTGGAGTGTCGGCGCCAAGGTTACGGAGCAGACGAAGCGCAAGGTCTTTGTCCACCTACCGATGACCAAGAGCGGCAAGGCCAAGATCCGGATCGACGGTCGCGATGACGCCGTCCTGTCTGAGGGAGACGGCGCGTTCGTCGACGTCGTCAACGCCGGGGACAAGTTGAGCGTCGAGAGCGTCGGCGAGTCCGAGGCCGAAGTTGTTGTTCTGGACACAGCATAAGGAGAAAAAAAGAGTACCATGTACACAATGAAAAGGGTTTCAATTGGGAGCGACTCGGAATATCCATACATACCACTTGGCTTCAGAATTGATTTTGTTAGACTATGAACTCTGGTGTCCTTGTTCCCAACTTCATACGAGCGAATCATTGAGACAGAAGGACCAAGCAAATCCCAGAGACGGGCCTGGGCCAAATCTGGTAATGAACCTGATAACGTTTACACGTATCGTATGGTGGTATCCTCTTAACTGAGTCTTGAAATCAGTGTAATAAGTTGAAATTATGTTGTGTGAATTGGGTTGCTGCTAAAATCGTCTGCGATTTGCCTACTATGTGTATCAACAACAGGTCAGTGACATGGGGGTAATACAAGTGAGCTGAGCTTGGAACAAAAAAAAAGCCAGAAATAACAATTAGAAAGCGTTCAGGAATGAGCGAGCGTGTTTCATTGTCGTGGATGAATGTTGTTAGGAGTATCAAGTGAAGAATGCCAGTTCGAAGTTGGTGAGTGACATGCTGAATAATGATGGAGGGGACTGTGTGTAGATATCTTTGACACGGTAGAATCTGCCCATTTCAGTGTGCATTTTTCACAGTGCGCAGATCGGAAGGTACATGTGCGGGGGGCTGCTTGCTTAACAAATCGTGCAATTTTTCAGAGTTTGTCACTCATCAGACTACTTCACCACCACTTGGAAACCTCACCGCCACCGAAACGTTACCCCTTGCTGAGAAGATCACGGCACGGATTTCCAAGTACAACCACGCCAACTCTCATTATGCATCTCCAGCCCATCGACAATACCGAAATTGAGCCCTTCACCAGCGCCATGGACACCGATCCACGCATCACTATCATGCCGGACGAACAAGAGACTTTTGATGATGTCTGGGGCTCCGAGCCTGGTTCGCCGACTAACGTGGCCCAGGACGCGCCCTCAGGAACCCACCCTGGCGACATTCCAAGACTCCAGGCCGAGCACACCACCGCCGGTTACCGAGAGGGCGTTACCTTGGCCAAGGCCCAGAGCATCCAAACGGGTTTCGACGAGGGCTTCAGCTTGGGAGCCGAGATCGGGGCCCTCGCCGGTCAGGTCGTGGGCGTTCTCGAGGGAATCGCCGCCGCCCTGGACGGCCAAGATGAGGCCATCGCGAAGGCCGCGCGGAAGTCTTCGGACGACGCCAAGGCCGAGCTGAAGACGGACTCCATCTTCACCCCCGCGTTCTGGAACAACGACGGGACTTGGAAGTTCGACGTCGACGAGCACGCGGGTGACGAGATCCTCTTCTCCGACGTGGCCCGCGCCCATCCGCTCATCCAGAAATGGACAAAGATCGCAGATGCCGAGATTGAGCGGTGGCGCATCACTCTTGATGCCATTGGCGATGCGCCGGAGCACGAGAGACAGCCGAGCCCGGAACGGGCCCCGAGCTCCGCGATACCGCAGACGAAGAAACCTTTGGATTGGTGAAGTCTTCTCAGCTAGTTACTTCTCCAGAGGGCACACTGCAGCACGTGCACCCAGCACGACCAAGTTTTCATCGAGCCTTTACGCTACTCGAGACCATGAGCCGAGCTGGCCCCTTGGCAAGGGATGTCATTCGCAGTGCCGAAATTCTTACTTTAAAAATGAGCAGGAGCCATCATCGGTTTCCCAGTAAGTTGCCATATTAAACTGGCTCTGCCGGGTGGAGACTGGGTATGCTAACTCGACGTAGAACAAAGTGCATTAATATTACGAAGTGTTATTACTCGGACTATTTTGGGTTTCCCCGGGAGGGAGATCCACGGTCCTTGTTAGGGCAGAGCCAAAATAGGGCTTGTAGGCACTTTGCAGGATGTTGTCCCCCTTGTCGACGGGCTGTGGCGAGTGAGAGGGACTGAAGCCGAGCCGTAACTTCGTCGACGGTCATGTGGCTTTCCTTACGCTTCCACGAAGCGAGCCACTCACACCGGCCGGCTGCCTCAAGACACTTCCTATTTTTGACAGGATGACTTACGGGAAGCGGTCCGTGAGACGATTCGGCTGAGCCAAGAGGAACATGTTTAGACGAAGTGCGGTTATATCACCTGTCAACTCAGTCAGCTCAACACTGGTATGGAAGTGATGCATTTCCTAAGGTGTGGTCAACAAAATCATGAAGACTTTGCTTTATCCAGTCCCTCCAGCATAAAGGAGACATGGCATGAATATCATAACGTCATGAAATGGCCAGCCACCACCGTCACTGAGTATCTTGGGTGGACGTATCTTAAGCGCCGATTCCACAACGTCCCAACAGTTCCACCGCCACGCTTCAGCTCGGAGACATGAGGAATCCGCTGCGAAGAGAGACCACCAACTATTCCCCCATCTCCTCGTCCAAACCATCCCATCACCATCTAGTTGGCCCGAAGCCAAGCCTCATTTCTCCACACACACACACACACACACACACACACACGCGCGCGCGCGCGCTCACTCGGAGTTTGCGAAGCGCAAGATGACAACCAACCTGCCCCTGATGCTTTGACTTTGGAAATTGCACAAATTCATGGGCGAGGGGGTCATGGTGTTTCGAAAGTTCGGATGATGGGCTGTGCTGCCTCACCACTGGAGGGGTCAGCCCATCTCGTGGCCGAAGTCTCTTTAAGCTCAACACCATCAGTGCCGAATCCTCCAGGGACCCCCCGCCGTCGAAGCGTAGTAAAGAGCCGGAAGAGTGCCTCCCTCCTAGTCGTCAGATGAGGTGACATCGCTGGCCCCTCTTGTTGTGTCTTGGATGCCCCGGTAGATCTGGCGTGGCTGATGCTTACAGGGAATGGTGGAGTGATCCCATCTTTACCGAAGACCAAGCCCCGTTCCTGTATCAGATCCATGCGTGAAGTGAGGCTGCGCCCATCTCCATTCTCCATCTCTGCTCTGCCGGCCTTCTTCTCTTCTTCCATTATTCTTCTGAATAGAGATCCCTACCTGCCCATGGGAGACAGGGCATCCCCAATCTGTCTTTCCCGTATCCGTACCTGTCGTCCCGAATTGATCCAACGTAATTTCAAAAGAGAGTCGTCCGAACCAGGCCGTCCTTGTGATCACGCCCCCTGATCTACAGCCAGGCCCGAGACGGATTGCCCAATCACGGAGATCTTCGACAGGGTCGATGGAGGCCTGCGGGGTGTTATTCTTTCAGCCCCTCCCCCTTTGGCCTTGAACTGGAGGGCTTCTCTGTGGAGAGACGATGTCATGATTGTAATCAGAGCTGACCCAGCATGGCGATCCCCCTCCCCCCGAGGGAGAAACTCCATGAGCCTATTCGGGTGTCTGCACCGAGTGACGCAGTCACCCCTGGTCCCCCGTCTGTCTGACCCTTCTGTGAGCGACATCCTCGAAGGGGGAAAAGATTGAAAAGGGCGGTTCACCACCCAGTCTTGCACTCCTCCTGTCTCTCTTTCTCTCTTTAGTATCTCCGATACCAATACACTCGCTAATACCATCAATACTGTCCCGCGCTCTCTACTTTTCTCCTTGCCCCTCTATCGTTTACCCGTCGTCACACTCGCTCACTCACCCGAGCAAGGAGCACCACTCAGTATGCGCTACTCAACCGTCACACTCCTCGGCCTCGCGGCCGTCAGCTCCGCAACATGGGACGGTCAGTTCAGCTACCCTCCCGGCATTGACCCAATGGGTCTGAGCAACGGCAACGTCGAGTTCAACATCAAGACCTTCGGCCCCCTGACGGGCCCGCCGGCGGGCTGCATCTCCGTCTGGCACCCGCCGCACCCGGACGTCTACATCGACGACTGCAACAGCGACAAGGAGCACGGCTGGCACTGGGTCCACCCAGGCAAGCCCAAGTGGTGGAAGCACCCGGGGAAGGACAAGGACCACAAGAAGCCCAAGAAGCCCGGTCACGACAAGCCCAAGCACCCTGACCAGCCTGACCAGCCTTGCGACAAGTGCGATCAACCTCATCAACCCGATCAACCTGATCAGCCTGACAAACCTGATCAGCCCGATCAACCTGATCAACCCGATCAACCGTACCAGCCCGAGCAGCCTGAGCCCACCACCACCCCAAAATGGAAGTGGACAACCTCAACCATCACCCAGACCGCCATCTCCACCATCTACAGCTGCCCGCCCAGCGTCACCAACTGCCCCGGCAACGGCGGTGGCACCCAGTACGAGACCGTCACCGTCCCGGCCGTCGTCACAATCTGCCCCGTCCCCGTCGAGCCCATCCCGGGCCCGACATCCCCGCCCGCTGCTCCTCCCCCCGCGCCCACAGCACCACCAGCCGAGCCCGTCCCCAGCGCACCCTCCCCTCCCGAGACTCTCTCGTCGGTCGTCATCCCGCCCCCCGTCTCTTCTGGCCCGGCCGAGGTCCCCCCTGTGCCGTCGAGCCCGCCCGAGGCTCCTCCCGTCACGACCACCAGGCCGAGCGTCGGCACCATCACGAGGCCCAACCCGACTGCGACCTCGGGCCGGGCCGTCGTCACCGCCGGCGCCGCCCAGAACATCCAGCGCGCCGGCAGCGTCGTTGTCGCCGCCGTTGCTGCCGTTGCCGCCTTCATCTAAGAACCATTCCCTCATTTTCTCTGTCTTTTGCTCTTAGACATGTTGGGTTACGGACCGGATAGATGGGCGTACGCCATGGTTATCAGTGTGTATGTGCAGGAGACACAACGGCAGATTTGTGGTAATGACTGAGACGCAATGAACGATTTTGGGGGGTTCCTCCGGATGGAGGTGCCCAGTTGATTCTTCGCAAAACTTGGGCGGAGGAAGAATTCGACTCTGGGGCCTGGAAACCAAACTTAATTAGTTAAGGCTAATATAATGGGCTGTGTATCTTTCTATTTCAAAGTGCTTTGCCTCCCTTCAAACCAGGGTCTTGGGACCCAATGCTATGGTACCTCCTCCAAAGGCAAGAGCCCCTTCTTGCACGACAGTGACACACACCATGAATTTTATCCGCCCTCTCTGGTTCTTTCGGCTCCGTCGCTGGCATGAGCTCAACGTGTGCTTTGAGGCAGCAGCAGCAGCAGCAGCTGATCGACGGCGGATCTCCAAGTTCTAGGGAGCCCTAGGGCAGATCGGTCAATCTCCCGGCCCATGTTGAATTCTCCTCAACCGGCCTGCTCCAGTAGTGGGCAACTACGGTCGGGCGATCAAGGCGAATTCCCCGTTGCATGATGCTTTAGATTGAGTGCACTATGCTTATATTTGCGTACAGACCAGGTTGCGGATGACTCGGGTCTCCACATACGAGTCGTAGGACCTTTGGGGGCAGTGGTTTTTGGTGCCGGGAGCCGACAGCACAGACGCGTGTGACCCACGCAGAACGACGAATGGTGGAAGGGATTCTTAAATCTGGTGCCGGGGACCCGGCTCGTGAAATCATCGAAGAAGGCCGGAGGAGGGTGGATATGGTGGATAGAATCGATTGCCTGGATCAGGGGTTTCCCGCCACAAATCAGGGGTATCGAGTATGAAGTTGATGAGTTGTGGACGGAGAAAATTCCCTCCCGTTTTCGCTCATCGGCAGAGATTGGACAATACCGTACCACACTCGTGCGGACGAGAGGATTGTGAGCACAGTTCGTCGCTCTGCTCGCCGTGCGGACGGCAGATGTCAGGGTAATGTCGGTTCCTGCTTGCAATCTCACGTCAAGTGGTTGTCAGCTGCTTTGCGACGTCCTCCACGCGACGGCTGTCACCCAGAAGATCCCTGGTAACCTCTCGATCGCGTCCTGCTGTACCAAGTACAACCAGCTTCTGGATTTGTCCGTCCTCGCTCATGACCAGTCTGCCTGCCCTGCCGTCGGCCCATTCAATGCTGATCTGCCTGGCTTCGATGTCTGCCGCGGCAATGCTGGTGACCGCCTGCGCCGAGTCCTCATCGGCATCGCTACTGCCGCGAAGACCGGCAGCCTTCTGCAAGTCGCCAATGGCTGCGGTCCGGTTGTGAAACCTCACAATTTCTCTCCTCAGTGTCCGGACAAAGCGGGATAAGTCCTGGGTCTTTTGTCTTTCGTCGTCAACTGGCTTCGGTGCCGGGAGGTGACGCGCGGCAAGCGCTGCCAGCGGAATGCACGGAGGAACAGTGTGTCGATGGACTCGTAGGTGGCGGGACTCCTTGTATGGCCGATTGAGCATAACGTAGTATGGTCTGCGGAATGCGGCGCCGGACATGATTTCGATGCGGATGCCGAGGACGTGACCGCGGTCAACGGCATTGGGGTCGGGGTCTTGGACCCTAAAGGTCGTGACTGTCGCGCAGGTGCGGTAGAGACATTGTTGGTCGTGCGCTTCTTGGGCTTTGGATCGAAACAGGACCTGGTCGCGGACCGGATTCGACTCGAAGGGGAGCGCGAACGCACTGCGTGTCTGATTGTCTTCTTGGAGGGCTGTACGCGTTGACTCTGATGAGATGAGAGCCGTGGCCTGCACTTTCAACTCCTGCTTCAAAGAGGCGACTGGGCGCATCCACGGTAAGCAAGCATCCGCATAGGGTTGGACTGGCTGGCCGCCTACCTTTGGCTCTGAGATCGTTGATCTCCTGGCTGAGGGCCTCGGTGGCAGCATCTTGCGATTCGGCCGACATGACGCCAGGTGGTATGTAACAGAAAAAGGAGACCGCAGATCGATCTGGGGCGGAAGCAAGGGAACTGTTGTGGCCAGCGATGACGTGATCTGGGTGCTTCGACGCGGGTGACGCGTCTCGAGGTAGTTGACATTCGCTGCCAGCCAACTTAGCAACGCAGCGCAGCGCAAACACGGTCAGCCACTACTACCTTAGCCACTGGTCAGTCAACAGTCCAGCGCGGAATGCGACGCCTGCGGGGAAGCTTATCTAATCACTTATCTCGTCGACCATGGAGCATCCGAATCCAGTATGGCGCCAGGGGTCCCAGGCAGCCGGCGGCTTTGCTTGAGTGGGGGCATCTGTCTGTCTGGACCTGGATAAGCTTCTTTGCGTCTTCTCCCGTCTCTCCTTCGTCCGCCACAAGTTGGTGTCGTCGCAACCAAGAAACACCCTTTTTCGTTGTCTTGAGGTGCTTCGGTAAAAAAATCGCAACGTCTCAGTCCCCTTTGGACTCGATTCTTTTTCCCCTTGTAAAACCTCGTTCTTACTCCTTCTTCCCGTCATTTATTTTGGACCCCGCAACGGCCAATCGACCACATTTCGTTCCCTTTCTTTGCCACCCGTGTTTCCCAAAAAAGTGTCAAAGGCCACGGTTGCGCTTTCACTCGTCCTGCCAGCATCGCCCTTCGCCTCCCGTCCTTCCTTGAACCAACCCAACCGCGCAGGAAACAACCGAACTTTCGGTCATCTGGGTGCCTAGCGCCTCTTTACCTGTCATTGCGCGCCGGTCTTAGCTGTGTTGAAGACACTGTCGCCTTGACTCGCAGGGACGCTCGCTCCACCCCGCCCTCGATCTTATCGCGTCCTCTCTGGACAAAGAAACTTCTCTTTTCTCACAACACCCGACTTGTCGCATAAAGTCTCCCAGCATATACGTCTACTCTTTGAATATCACTGCACGCGCTCGATACTTTTGCCTCCTGCGACGACTAGACGCTGCGCCGCAAGTTCCAAACCCAACAACCTTTCATAGCAACCCAAGCCCAAATGAGCGTCCGAACACGCCGAAACAAATCCGTGAAGCGAAAAGCTTTGGCCGATCTAGCTGTAGACACAGGCAGCACAAACGGCCACGCCAACGGCGTGATGAACCAGAACAACGTTGAATATCGGCGGAAGGCGACAGCTCCCGGCTCCGACACGGTCACCGCGAACCTCATGTCGCGCGAATCTTTCACCCTTGACGACCCCGTGCCCAAGACCCCTATCGCCAACAACCATGGCTTCTTTGAGTTACCGGTGCAAGACCAGAGGAACTTCCTCCTGTTGGTGCTCCTATACTTCCTGCAAGGCGTGCCCATGGGTCTGGCGGGCGGCTCTGTGCCCTTCCTCATGAAGGACCACATGTCGTACAGCGAGATTGGAATCTTCAGCTTGGCTTCATATCCCTACTCCTTGAAGCTTCTCTGGAGTCCGATTGTAGATGCTGTCTGGAGCCCCAAGGTCGGCCGCAGAAAGAGCTGGATTCTTCCCATCCAGCTACTTTCCGGAATTGGTATGCTATGGCTTGGATCGACCGTGGAGAACATGATGGCCAACACCGGCAAGCCCGGCGGTCCTACCGTTTGGAACTTCACCGGCTGGTGGTTCTTCTTGGTGTTCATGTGCGCCACCCAGGATATTGCTGTAGACGGCTGGGCCTTGACCCTCCTGACTCCCGGAAACGTTTCCTACGCGTCCACCGCGCAGACGGTCGGTCTTACTGCCGGCCACTTCTTGTCTTACACTGTTTTCTTGGCATTCAACTCCAAGGATTTCGCGAACCGCTACTTCCGCAGCTCCCCGTTGGACCAAGGTCTGATGTCCCTCGGCGGGTATCTCACTTTCTGGGGCTGGGCCTACATTGCCATCACCATCGGACTGTCTCTCTTTAAGCGTGAGGAGAAGACTAAGAACGAGGATGGCATCTGGGACGTGTACAAGATCATGTGGGGTGTGCTCAAGTTGAAGAACATTCAGACCATCATCATCGTCCACCTCATTGCCAAGATCGGCTTCCAGGCCAACGACGCAGTCACGAACCTCAAGCTTATCGATAAGGGCTTCGGCCAGGAGAACATGGCTTTGACGGTTCTCATTGACTTCCCCTTCGAAATCGCGCTCGGCTACTATGCCGGCAAGTGGTCACAAGAGTACACCCCAATGCGCTTGTGGTGTTGGGGTTTCATGGGCCGTCTCGTCGCTGCCCTCATTGCCCAGTTCACGGTCACCATCTTTCCGGCAGGCGGCGTAACTTCTTGGTACATGCTGGTGGTAATTGGCGAGCACGTCTTCTCGACCTTCACCAACACCATCATGTTCGTCGCCGTCTCGGCTTTCCACGCTAGAATCGCAGACCCCGTCATCGGCGGCACCTACATGACTCTGTTGGCCACGTAAGTTGATCTTTGGCTTCATCCGAAGTACCCATGCTAACTGATCCTCAGCGTTTGCAACCTTGGTGGCACGTTCCCGCGCTTTTTCGTTCTGCGTCTCGTCGACTACTTCACCGTCGCAACCTGTCACCCCGGCAACCCCGCGGACCTGGGCGCTCTTAAGGGCTCAATTGTCACTGAGCCTTTCTCATGCTCCTTGCAGCCCGACAAGGAGAGGTGCGTTGCCGGCGGCGGCACGTGCGAGATGGTGCGCGACGGATACTACTTTGTCAACATCATCTGCGTCATCTTCGGCGTCGTCACATTCATGCTGTACATTCGACCCAGAGTTTTACATCTGCAGTCGCTGCCCATGCGAGCATGGCGTTTATCGCCGTCCAAGTAAAGTGCGTGCAGACTGTGCATTAGAAAAGAAGGACGTTCATACATTGTTATTATTTTCATCGCGTAGCGAATGGTTTGGAGACGTTCAGAGACACAAAAAAGGTGTATTTTGATACTTTTCATTACCATGTATGCGCGCTATGCCATTATGTATCTAGTGACGCTCGCCAGCCCACCAAAAAGCAAACAGAAGTTCTATCCGAGAACACACACAATCTCTCCCGTTCGGCCGAAACACTACTTCTGCAAGGACTGGATATGCTGCGAATGCAGGTCCTCCACGGCGGGGATGATCAAGCTTTCAATCTCCACCTCGGGGTCGCTCTCCGGCAGCCCGTTGGGGTCCAGCGGCTTGTCCTCCCATGACGTCTCGGACCCGTCGCCGCCAGCGGGTCTCTCGCGCTGGGCGCTCGGTACGCGGACCCACCGGTCGGCCTGGCCCGGCGCGACGAAAACGACCTCCCACTTGCGCGTGGACAACAGGTTGCCGATGACAAGGTGGTGCTGGTAGCGCTCGAGCGAGTATTTGGCCTTGTGCACGAGGATGGCCGGGTCTGTCTCGAGCTTGAAGCTGACGACCATGCCCTGAGGCGCCCAGCCGTCGACGAGGTTCTGGAGGAACTTGGGTACGGGGTCGAGGTCGACGATGAGGCGCTTAGAGCGGGGCACCTTGGGGGACGAGTCGAAGTTGTCAAACGTCTCCTCGTCCTCGGGGCTGGCACCGTTGCCGTTGCCGTCTCCGTTACTCCTAGCGGGGGTCCTGGCAGGGGTGGGCGCGGCGGCCGGGGCTCCGGAGCCAAACGAGTCTGTGGCGTTGGTGGACTGGATCTTGTGCTCGGCCATGCGGTCCTGGGGGAGGAAGAAGTCGGAGACGGCGGCGGCGAGGTAGAGCAGGGCCGAGGGGCCGAGGGGCCTCAGCAGGCCGGCGATGGCACGCAGCTCAAAGAGGTAGTCGGTGATTGTCGTGAAGGGGAGCATCAGCAGCATGTTGTTGCGCTTGGCAGCGGTGTACTTGCGCAGGACGGCGCGCATGCGCTCCTGGTGGCCTGGGTTCGCGACGACAGTGCCGTCGTGGCCCTCGGCGAGGAAGTCGAGGAAGCAGTCGGTGGCGTGGGAGTAGTGGCGCGAGTAGGGCTGCAGGGAGAACTGGCGGTGCAGGAAGATGACGGCGTAGCCGGCCTCGAGGAAGTACTCGGCCGAGGTGGCGCCGCGGGTTCCCGCGGAGAAGTTATCGATGAAGCGGACGGTTTGCTTCTCAAGGGGCACGGTCGTGCCGCCCGAGGTGACGAGGACGATGCGCCGGGAGGAGGCGGCGTGGTGGTCTATGAAGGAACGCGCGGCCGAGACGTGGGACTCAAGGTTCTTGGGTGGAGGCTGGGACGAGAAGTAGGCGTCCTCCTGGCGCTCGGCGGTTTCTGTTGGGACCGACATCTTGTGGCCGAGGTGGGAGAAGAACGACAAATCGGCAAAGGGATTTTTTTTATAATTTGGCGGCCAAAGAGCTCTGCTCACAATGTGCTAAAGTGAGCGGCGGTTCGAGAGAGAGAGGGCTGGTTGATATCAATTGCCAGGGAGGATGTACTGATAAGGGTCGTAATGAGTCAGATCTGAGGGGGCTCGTCAGCCAACTCATACGGGAAGGAAGAACAAAAGGGTCGGAAATATCTCCGAAAGGTTCCCTCGCAACCGCTTCGAATGTAAGGTGTAAAAGGCTTGTAAGCAGTGTGGTTACCGTCACCTCACTCAGCGCAACCCCTTCCGCCAGACCTCGGTTCTCTGGCAGAAACCTCCCTCATATGACGTGGCTTACATGTCACTCACCGTGTGGGTTTTAAGCGATCTTTGCGAGCTCTCCCAGTAAAGAATACTGCAAATCTGACGGCGCGCGTGGTAACGGGTGCTCATGCAGCGTCTCACGGCAAACCACAACTTGAACAAGCTGAACCGATTCGAGACGAGACGGATGCTCTGTAGACAAAGCAAGAGGGAAAAGGTGACGAGGGTTTTAAACCGTCGTTTCCAGCGGCCGGTTCGGTTCCTCCGCACGGGCCGAAGGAGGCCCGTGCACCACCGACCCGCACCTCCGGGATGGAATCTGCTGCGGATTTCTGGGAACGTATTTGCTTCGGCGCTTCGCGACGACGTCCCGTCGGTGGCCGCATCGCTTTATGCCGCAAGACATATTTCCGTATCTGTACACAAGACCCCCACACATCTGTGATGTCCTACATGACACCGATAGCCGCTGTTCAGGTACCAACCTTGGCAATTCAGGACTGGTACAACAACGACGACGACGACGACGACGGTCAAGACAAACAATAGTTTTGATAGTGAAGTATTGCAATTTATTTTCTTTTCTCTATCTGAGGTGTCTACGTAAGAACGTTATTCGTGTGCCCATGTTCAAATATTCCATTAAAACCTACGTGACGACGTCGTCCCATTTCCCCTACTCGGCCTTCCATTAGAAGATTCCCCAAATGTTCTTCCCCACGCAGACAACCTTGGCAGCCATCATGGCGGCGAGGGCCAGCATGTACACGAGACCGGTGAAGATGATGAGACCCCAATACCTCCCGCCCGTCGCCGTGACAATCTCGCCGCCGATAGGGATGCCGATGAGGCACGCGATCGACACGACGGTGTACGTCGTCGAGTAGTACCGTCCGTAGGACTGCGTCTTGCACAGCCGGCCGACGCAAACGGGGCTGATGCTGATGTTGTTCCCGCTCGCGAACCCGAACAGAACGGCAAACACGACGATGCCCGCCGTCGTCGAGCCCGCCGGCAGCCAGATGGCCAGACACGCAACGATGGAGAGCAGGGTGGCGACCATGTTGCTGTTGAAGGGCCCCGCCTTGTCGGCCCACCAGCCGGGCAGGGCTCTGCCGAAGACGCTTCCGGCGTTGAGGATGGGCAGGATGGAGAAGGCAAAGGACTCGCTGAAGCCCTCGCTGAGCATGTAGCTCGAGATGTACGTCAACGGGATGAAGAGGGCGAACTCCATGAGGAAGATGCCGGCCGTCGTGAGGCTGAAGGCGGGGCTGCGGAAGATGCGCGGGTCCGGGTGGGGGCTCGCGTTGCGCGCGGGCGGCAGGCGCGAGCGGATGAGGAAGTTGGAGGCGCCGCAGAGAAGCAGGCAGATGAAGCCAACGGCGCGGATGGTCCAGCCCCAGCCGATGCGCGGGAAGAGCGACTGCATCATGAGCGGGAACACGATGCCGCCGATGGAGCCGCCCGTCGAGGCCATGCCCGTCGCGAACCCGCGCCGGCGCTTGAACCAGTGGCCGACGGCGGCGATGGAGGGCGTGAAGACGAGGGAGCTGCCGAGGCCGCAGAGGATGCCGAAGGCGAGCATGAAATGCCAGTATACTGAAGCGGAGGCAGTTGTCAGTTATTGCGGCGGGGGGTGTCAAAAGGAAAGGAAGATAACTCACACGTGCAGATGCTCAGCAGCATGACGCCGAGGACGAGACAGACCGTCCCGGATAGCACGAGCCAGCGCGGGCCGTACTGGTCGAACACGGGACCGATGTAGATGCCCCCGAAGAAGCACAGGAAGGTGTAGACGGAAAAGATCCAGCCGATGGTCCCCTCGGTGTACCCCTCGAGCTGGTGCGTCGCGACGTACGTCTGGAAGATGGCCAAGCTGTTCATGATGCCCAGCGCCGAGAACAGCGCGAGCCACGAGCCGAGGACGACGGACCACGCGCGGAGCCCGCCCTCGGGGTACGTCTCGTCCTCGGCGGCCGTGTCGGCGCGGCCGAGGTGGTCGCCGTCACCGCCGTCGCCTTCCTTGTTGTAGGGTTCCTGCTGGTAGAGGCGGTCCTGGCCGTAGGCGTCGCCGCCGGCGCCGGCGACGGCGTTAGAGACGGAGGGAATCAGGTCGTTGCCCACGGCGGCGGCGGCGCCGTCGCGGGCCGCGCTCTCGGTCTTGCTCGGGAGCGGGAAGTCATAGTTGCTGTAGTCGGGTTCCGGCGCTAGGTAGCCGTCATGGCGCGGCGTGTTCTTTTCCGGATCCATCGGGGTAGGTGGAAGGGCGATGATGACTTGTGATAGCCGGCCTGTCTGGGGGAGGGGGGTCTTATCGTCGGAAGCCAGTCCGTTTTGCCTTCTCTTTGGATTTTTGCCGTGGTTTCTCCTCTTTTCTGTTCGTCGACACGCCTTCTTCTCGTGTCCTGGTCTCTCACCCAACTCGGTCTCTTGCTCACTCTCCTCTCACTCCCGGAGACGCTTTCTCAAGTTTGAGGGACGTAGCACAGTCGTTGAAACAAGGTTGTCGTAAGACCTGTCCCTTACAGAACAGAATCAAGGTTCGGAGTGGACATAGACTAATACATTCATCCAGGAATTCCTCCCCACGTAGCCCTGTGCGCAGAAGCGGCTGAGCGAACCTACTTGTAGTTTTCCGTTCCTCCTTTAGAATTTCTTAGTCTTTCTCGGCTAGAATAGCCTGGCTAAGAAGGAAGAGGAGGGATTGGGGGGGGTGGGCTGAACTGGAAGGCAAGGTGTGGTGGGTTGAGCAAGCCTAATGCAATTATCCGGTCATTCATTCAGTCTTCAGTCATAACTACGCAACCGTTACAAAGAGAGACGGGCGACATGCAACAGAAGCGGGAGAGCGACACTGAAAGTACTAGCTATTGGGGTACAGGCAAAGGAAAGGGAAAGGGGAAAGGAGACAAGACGGCTAAGGACAAGAAGGGGAGAAAACTTTTTTCCCCCCGTACCCCCCCCCGGGTTGTGTTGGATCGGGTGCCGACGCTCGGAAACGGGCAACCGACAACCGTTGTGTGAATAAGGTAGGTTCCAGCTCCTTCGTTAGCCGGGGTCGGGGCTGGTCTCAGCGGGCTGGGTCCGTCCGGCTTGGTTGGACTCTTCGGCTCGCGCTTCCTCAAGAAGTCAAGAGTCAAGAGTTTCGATATGTGGGTCAGCCAGGCACAAGTTGATTTGCTACATCTCCGCACCGCCTGTATGCTGAGATGCCTTTCAGGCATCTTCAGTGTGCCTCTCTCTCTCAACTTGCTTCACACAGTTAGGCCATCGACAGCCATCGCGGAAGTAGACAGGCCCGTCGCCACATGCGTTGTGGTATGGTCGATCAGCAGAGTGTGCCGGTCGAGAGAGCGCGAAAACGCGAACGGCTCAAGGCGAGAGAGAGCGAGAGTGAGAGCTCGTGATGGAACCGACCAATGGCGTATTTCAATTAGTCGTTAGCTTGCTTCAACCATGACCAACCTGGGGTCCAGGGCACACCCGGCACATGACATTATCCAGTGCTCAGTCGAGGCGCATACAGTACTGCAGGAATGCCCAACAGCAATTACAATCATACTCACGTAGCTATATGCAATTACCGCGACATTTCAACACCGCACCCCCCATGCCCCCATCCATCTGCTTACTTATGGAGGAGCACGCGGTGATACACACCACCACGCACGTCAAACACCATGATGACCACGTTGACTAATTGGTTTGCGCGCCTTTCTTGTACACTGGCCATTCCCTAGGATTTAAAATGCAGACGATCGAGATAGAATGACATCTTGACACCGCACATCCTACCGCTTCGGATTACTCTCACACATGACATGGCAGTGTTGATATATCAGCAAGTGGCGGCTGTAACGTCTAAGAGAAGGGAGGGATCTTGGCTGACGCATGAGTCGAGGGGTGGAAAAGATTCCTGACAAAAAAACGACACTGTCTGTCAGCGGCGTTCGGCCGGTAGCGGAATGTCAAGCTCGGCCTCCTCCAGTGGCCATTCCCCGCTCGCCGCAGAGCGCCGAAAGTCCCCCCTCCCCATTCAAAAAGAAAGCCGCCGGCTCCGGCCGCTCATCAGCCTTCGACACTCCTCCCCATAAACCTGATTGCCGCACTTTATCCGGTAGACAAGGGCTTTCTGCCATAGTTTACGTAATTCGAGGCATCAGCCTTCAGAAGTCCGTGCTTTGTCTTCTCCACAGGAAGCCGGGGAACACCCCTGCCCATCGCTCTATTGAGAAATGCGAAAAGCAACAGCAGAATCCATAATCCCCTCTGAGCGTCTCGACGCCTTCAATTCAAGGGAGAGATGCCTGCCTTGCCAGCCACGCCATCAAAGACGGAGTTTCCGCCGCCCATGTTCTTCCGTCGCCCACCTACCCTAAGGTCTCTAAGGCCTCCCCTCTTACTGCCCTTTTCGATCTAGACCTCATTGTGTTCGACGCCAACCAGCTCTAGCGCCAACGTCCCACGTCACCCATCTCACCGCACAACGGGAAACAGAGAAGGTAACAAAAAAGGGGGGGAGAGGCACCCCCGCCAGAGCAGCACACAGCGCCCTCGGCCGAACGTCGCTGCGCATGGCTTATGAACTCTCCCAAGGTCGCCCTCCCCTCCCCCCCCAATCTTTTCTCTGCTTTTGAAGTCGTCTTTGACACATCCCCGTGCTATCGGAACCGACTCGGCCGGACGGGGCAAAGAGACTCGTCCAAGGATGCCACAACCTGCCAAATGCCCATCCAAGACTGATCGATGCCCTATAAGCGGCCAGCTGACCAGTCTTGGCCTTTTCCCAGACTTTGCAAAAGCCGTAGTCAAGATCTCTCGCTGTGCAAACCTCGGCCACGTCTTGTTCTATGCTGAAGGAACGCTACCAAAACAATCCCCCCGAATAGTTCAAATGTGCCCTGTCCTTTGTCCTCGATCCCCTCCCCCTGGTGAACATGGCAATTGCACCTCTCGGCCCGAACCCGCGCCGACGTCTTACCGCTGTCCTACCGCGCCGTCCATCGGGCACGTCCCGTCATAGGGCTGGCTGGCTGCACATGCAATGTAGTATTCAAGTAGCTGACAACATCCACGATTGCACATTTTATTTTTGCTTGTGTTTGCCCATCATCTTGGATACTCCCCCCACCTATCCCCTCCCTGTGCCTGTCGACCGTTGGCGGAACCCATTCCGCACGGTCCCCTAACGGGCTCATGCGCACGCTTGGAGGGAGGGGAACCGCTGAAGTAGCAGCACGAAACGGTTCTGTGCGTCGCCTGTCAACCGTGTGTTGCTGAGACTGCCATCTCTTCCCTCACAACGCTCTGGCGACGTTTCGCCCTCACGGTGACAATGGCTGCGAAGGGCCTAACGACCTTCGGGGCTGTCTCCGATCGGTCATTTCTCGCTTCTTACTCAACCCCTCCCCCGGCCGTCCCTCCCAGCTGAGAGCCTGTGATGTGGGACGATGATTAGAACCCACTGTCGATGATGAAATTGAAGCTTTTAGGGTTTGACCGACGCCTCCATCGTGACCATGCTTGCGTAACAACGTTCAATCTTCTTTTGGGCGTGTCGCCAGTGCAAAGCCGTTTCGGTCTAATGATCGCATTTTGTTAGAGACCGAGACATCTCTCCGGACCCCCTTCTCCCGCCACAAGTTTGCAGCTGCTTGGTCAGGACAACATAATAATACCCCATGTTTTACGGCTGTACGCCACATATGGTTCCTTCTCGCCTTCACGCGCGGCGAGTCTGTTGCGAGGACATACACTGTCGCTCTTTTCATCAAACAACTCCATCGCCTCTTTTTGATGGCTCCAAGCCGAGGTCCGTCGGGCGATTTCGCCTTTGGCGCGAAGCTGTCCAGATCGGCATGGATCTGTTGGACCGAGTTTTAGTTGTAACGGTCACCGGACCGCTTGCGTAAAGAACATGGCCAAATATTGCTCGTTGGAAAAGTGAAAAACAAAATCTTGGCCCTCAGGAAGCCGACTCCGATTTCATAAGGAATCCCCACGCCCCGTCACGACCCAGTAGTTTCCCAAGCCCGCTGCCTGCTTCGCCGTCGTGATCTGTACGAGCAGAGTTCACGGATCAACTGGTCAGGCCCTCGTGCCATCTTGAGTCTGACCGACCGCTGCCCTTTGTGAACCTCATTCGCTCGTGGATGTCACACAAGAATGCGCCAACCTCCCAGGGCAGTCAGTACGCGCGCGTCAGTTCGGTCTCGTCATGTCATCATTAAGTAGCCGCTTGAGAAAAGCCCCCGGCTCCTGGGGCCGTCCGCCGTCCATCTCTGCCTGTGCCTCCCCGTCCGGCATGCCTTCAAGCTTCACTGTTTCCGCGGAGCCTGGTCGACCGCCTTCGTGTGAGGTGAAGACATCTATATGATGTCTAATTGTGTACAGTAAAACAGTCCGGGCCGAGGCGTCGAGTTTAGAAACGGCCGATTTTCTGGTGTCTTGCTGTCAGTCTAACAAGCCCTGAGGGGATTTTGGGGCTAGGTCAAATTACAAAAGCTCGAGAAGAGACGATATGTCGTCCAGGGGCATGGGTGGGAGGTGCGTGTCGACACTTGACTCGCCCGAGGCAGGAGGCGTCTGGTCCGACTGGGCGGAGGACAGTTGCATCAACAAGTCGGCGTTCTTGATGAACTTGACGAGGTCTTCGAGATCCGTTTCAATATTGGCGGTGCGCATGCGGCGGATGATTTCGACAGATTCGGCCTCGGAGCGCATCGACAGTAGGCGGAAGAGTTCTTCAAATAGGGTGAGGCGACGCTGCAGCTCCTCGTGCTTGGTTTTGAGGGCGGCAAATCGTGTAACGTCTGGGCCGGCATCGTACTCACACCTAGTACGACCCATGCCGGCGCACAAGGAGCACACGGGACGCTGGCCATCGCACTTTGATTTCCTCCGACGACACGAAGTGCAAGCAATCTTTGTCTGGGGACGGCGTCTAGGCGCACTTGAGGCGGTTCTGGTGGCGGATTGCGGGGTTGACTCCCGTTCTGATGAGGCGCTGCTGGCTGCTGTTGGGCCTGCGGGTAGAATCTCTTGCTGAGGTTTCATTGTGACCTTGAGCGCAGGAAGACCACGGGCAGGCCTGGTGGGCGACCAGGATCGCTAAGGACTGGTGATAGGAGGCGCAGACGTGTAGTAGCCGGGACGGCGTGATCAGCGCGCTCGCCGACAGTAATTGGAACGGGCGCGCGGGTGGACGAATCGAGAGAAAGGGAGGGCAGAACCAGAGCCGGAGTCAGAGCCAGAGCGGGCCGCAACCACAAGAGCAGCAGATCCGCCCGCTTCGCTTGGATTGTCTCGATTGTCTACGACGGAGCGCCTCATACTACCGACCTGTCGGCCATGACTTTTTTTCTCTCTCTTCTTCTTCTGCTTTTTGTTTTTTGGGGAGGGTTCCCGGGTTTCGATGGTTTTTGCTTTGAAAATTGTCCCGTCGTGTCGGTGTTGTCGATTCGGTCCTGAAGACGTTGAGATGCTGCCGCATGTGGTGGTCGCGGATGGAACTAGTTTGGGGGGCCTGTGAGGTAAGGGAATGACGAAATGGACCACAAGGCCGCCCAGCGATGGCTGCTGCGCTTTCTTAGGCCAAACTCCTGCGCTCAGGTGCAGCAGTCGCTGGGTGGTGCTGGAGCTGGTGCTGGCGCTGGCGCTGGGCTGAGAGGAGCTCGGATTGTTCCGGCGCCGTCGTAATGCTCACACAGCGGGCCCTCTGACGAGAATAAGAAAACCAGAACTAAGCAACAAACCCCGAGAAAGGGAGGGGGAATAAAAAAATAAAAAAAAAATAAGAGAAGGCCCTCACGATGCAAAAAGAAAAATAATAAAACAGAAAATACCGATCAAGGCTTAAAGTTAAGCCTTACAAAGTTGTCCAAACCCCATGGACTCATCTGGCCGTGGCCAGGCCAGCCCATCTGCTGGGAACATGTAGCTATGGCATCCGTTCAGCTACGGCAAGGCAAGGATGCCGCAGCAAGCCAGCTGGACGCCGCCATGCCTATCGAAACTTTGCTGGCACATCGGGGCACCCTCTGCCTGTTGATGTCAGAGGCCCCCCCCTCCCTAGCGATTGGTTGCTCGCGACCTTTTCTCATAATCACCTCTGGCTACAGAAACCTGACGAGGTACACGCGAGGGGAAGGGCGAGGGCCTGTGGTTTTCCGAAGAAGGGAGGGGGAGGGGGAGGACTGATGATAATGATGATGGAGATGATATAGTGAGGATGATACTACGACATGCTTTGAGTCGGCTGCCGAGTCACCGAAGATGAGATGCATGCATTGCATCCGTCCGTACCTTCACGCTGTAGCCTGTAATCTGCCGGATCCTGGTGGTGGAGGTGATGCGCTGCTTGCCGGGCTTAGCAAAAGGCTACAGCGCTCCGTCTCACTGGCTGTTGATTTGTTGGAGACTCTCCCGAGAAACAACAGGCCAATCACGGGCCTGTCTGTTTTCCGACGCCCCACTGCAGCGTCTTGTCCGCGGCCGACGGATACGACCTGCTTCCACGACGACAGTCAGCCAGACTGAACCAGCCGAAGGTCCGTCATCCAAGCGAAGTCTCTCGACGATGCTGGGGTGGAGAAGTTGTTTGTGAAATAGACGGATACGGCAGACAAGCGGGGCCGTGGAGGGAAAGAAGGAGGAGCGAGAACAAAACTCAGTCGACTGGGCACGTCGAGTCCAGACGAGGCGGCTTAATGCTGACTGACATCTTACAGTAGACGTCATCCGCATCCGCAAGTCTTTCGGTGAGGACATGTCTGCCTCTGAACAGACCGCTGGCCTCGGTTTGATGCTCTCCGATGTCCCGAACGCCCTCCTCTCAGCACCGCTCCAAAGCAATGTGGTATCGGACGTTGCTTCCGTGTCTAACTTCATGCCGACGGCGGCAGCATCGCGGGGACTCTATGCCCGGTGTGGCCGACGCTGCTGGCTGTTCTCGCAATGTAACCCTGGATCATCTCGCAATCGCAGCTGCCATGCTCGAGAATCTGATTCCTAAGCGTGAGCACCTCGTTCTTGAGCGCCGCCACGCATGCGTCTAGGTACACGCGTTCCTGCGTGACCTGTTTTTCCTTGTTGGATAGGTCCATCTCGTATTGCTTCGTCTTCTCGCGGCAGCGCTTGGCGGCCGCTCGATTCTTGACGCGATATGTCTTCTTCCTTTCCGGGCCACGCAGTGCTCGAGAGGCATCGCTGTCTTCGCCCTCGTTGTCGCCTTCGACCCACCCCGCGTCTTCGTCATACGAAATCGGAGTGACGGGAGAGGGTTCGCTGCCTGCCTCAACGCGTGGCCTCTTGGTGCGATGCTGTGACTTCGATGGACGATGCGACACCGGTAGTTCTTTTACCGACATCGTTACTTTCTTCTTCGTTGTGGTGGTCCTAAAGTCTGGCTCTGGTCTGCTTGGACCGCTGGTGGCAGGCTGCCAGGCTGCGTCCACGGCCAAGGGGGAGGCAGCCGGTGTTGGCCATTGCGGAGGCTGACTGAAGACGGCTGATCGCGGTTGCTGGAGGTTTTGCTGAAGCTCTTGGTACGAGGACCAGTCGTCGGACCGCGGCGCCCAGCCAACAGCCGAGTAAACCGGCGTCGTCGTTATGGTCGTGTCCGACGACTGAAGGCTCTGTCGTTCCCCCTCCCAATGAACCGAATCCATCGGTCCTGCAGGGTTACCGGGAGAGAACACTGGCTCGAAAATTTGATAATCGTGTCCTGGCCACTGCTGACAGAGATGGTAGTCGTTTGCGGGCGACAAGAAGGGTGTCTGCTCCGGCAGCGACATGTCATAAAGAGACAGGGACATGTGTCGTGCCTCGACCAGCGGGGCTGGGCCGGGATAGCCTGACTGAGCCATTTGATTCCTGACGGATGGATGTTAGCTGACTTGCGTTATTGGGCTGAACTGCGGCCGTAGGTGAGAGTCGTACAAATATGGGATGGCAGACTCCAGGAGCGGGCCGCCTACAATGTGATTTCTGGTTGGTGCTGCGGAAACAAACTCAAAATCGGGGTCCTCGCAGGAGCTATATTGGCTTCCTGACAGGCAGGTTTGAGTACCAAGAAGTGATGATGATGGGTCAGGATGGATGCGACGCGGTGGATGGGATGGAGAACGTGTTTGGCCAGAGAGCATGAGTCCGGTCCAATTGTTTTCGTACGGGCATAAGTCCGAAGTTAAACACTGTAGAAGTTTGCGGACAGCAAAGAAACCAGGGTTTAACAGGCGATAACGAAGGGCTGGGGGGCGGGCGAGGGCATATTTGTCCAGACCCTGGTGGTTGTTAGGAAAGGGTGTGGGCATGCGAGATGGGCATGATGGGTCGGCTGATCCGCATGGAGAGCAACAAAAGGTGACTGCCCACCCAAGGCGTGACGATAGCATTGGGGGCGACTTTGGTAGATGTTCCAGGCGGCAAATCCAGAATCAAACTTACCGTGCTCTAGATGTGTATGAGGCATGCGCGGCCGGCCAGCATATCGTTCAATAGGGCGGGGCGAGGCTCGGTGGTTGTCATGGCTGGCGCATCGTGGTCTGGACCAAGACGAAGAGGGGAATCGCACGCGGGCGGGAGCTGGGGAGGGGCGAATCCTGTGCAGACATGCAACCAGGTCTTTCGCTTTTGCTCCCAGGGGGCGGGTGGGCGCCCAAGGAGAACGGGTTCACCGATGAGGCCATGAGGAAACGGAAGACGGCGGGTGAAGAGATCAGACGGCTACAGAGTGAGCTGGCGTGGTTACGAGAGAGAAACGGTACGGCATGGGGTCCGAGGAGCCAGTCAATGAGAAAGAGTCCGCCGTGCATAAGACGCCATTCGGCTTGAGAGTCGCAAGGCTTAGGTACTGCGGCTGTACCTCATGCAGGTATTGTGGGCGGCAGAGAAGGACGAAGAAAATACAGACAAGACCAAGACCAGGTCGGATGTCGATTGTTGGCAGGACATGCTCTATCCGTCCGTTGACAGGGAAGATTGCCAATCAGCCAGTGGCTGATACGCTACATGTCGGAATATATTCCGAAAGGGATTGCCCTCGTGATTGGCTGCGGGGAAGAGTCCGATGGATTGACCTCCCCTTCCCCTCCCTCCCGGTGAATCTACTGTTTTTCTTTTCTTTTTCTTCATGCTCCTCCTCTTCTTCGGCCCTCATCCTTTATCCCCTCCTTCAGATAATTGCCGATGCAGATACTAGGGATGTTCCAGGGTGACCGTGCATGAAATGTCCACCGGACACCCCTACAAAAAATAATAATAATACATACAGGATACCTGCTTTCCGATGCTTCGTTGCGCTAGTTACCCTCTTTCACGTACATAGGTGATGTAGACTTAAACATATGCACGCTCACACCTCTGCCCCCTCACACTCTCACCCCATTCCCACCCACATTCTTCACGCCTTTGCCTGTCTGACCTCCGTCTCTCGCTCACCTTTCTTGGCTCCGGTCTGCCGGGTTTGAGCAAAGAGGGCCAGCAATCGGAGAGGCCTACATCGTTGACTTCTAATTCCAGCAGTCTCGGGAGTTTGTTATTCACACTCCCAGAGCCTGGCTGGCTCGCCCCTTGCCTCCTCGGCTTCAAGATGCATCCAACTTGCCGTCTCGTCTCAACCACTGCCATTCTTCCTACCGCCACACATGTCCCAGACATCGGATACTCTTTTCTGACGCCGCTCACTACTTCATACAACATGGGCGATTGATTAAACGCAGCCTTCTCGCCAAGAGACAACAGCCATGTCTGCCCAGGCTCACAGGACGAACTGTGGTGCTTATCACCACCCCATCCCATGCATGTTGGCATAGATACGCCATCAGGTCTCAACTGACTGTCATCTCGCACTGAACTTGTAATCTCAACTTCTAGGCACATCACTGGCGCTTTTACTGCAGCATGTGCGCTTTAGGCCTGTCCGGATGCCGGCTCCAACACACGCGGGTGCAACGTTGACCTAAAACAAGCGGTCCATGATTATGGTCTGCCCAACCACGCGCGCGTCAGAAGGATGGGTTACGGGAACTCGGCCACGAGGACAAGAGCCCACACTGAAGTGAGGGAGAGTAGCCCCCTGTAATCCAACAACACCTCTGTGGGTTACACGGCGCAAGCCATTGACGGGACTGCGACAGAGAAACTACACAACAGGCAGCCAGCCACACATGCTGAGTTCAAATGCGAAAGGTCGTAAAGTGCTAGCCGCGTCTCACCATTTTTGTTACAAACAACAGCTGTCAACCTATCGTCAGCGCGGGAGGTAGCTCCAGTGCTTCATGGCCAATGACACAGGAGAACAGACACCCCTGAACCTCGCAGCCGGAACTACCCAAGAAGAGGTGACACACCGACCTTGCTTCGCAACCAGGATTGCGACACAATTGTTTACCATTTGCCATGGACCACGCCATGGGGATCAGGTTGTGATCCAGTACCTTTCCCCTTGTCCCCGAGACGGTTATTGTTGCTTTTACCTGCAGAACAATCGGCCGATGTTGAATGACCAGAGACAGGTCTAGACAGGCCATCTGTCCAGCTGAAGCATCTACGTTGGTCTGGCCCTCGGGCCTAATATGTACTTCTTTCAACGAACTTTTTCTGTGGGAACTGTCGTGAGGCAGGTTTGTGGTTTGCCTCCTCAGCACAAAGTGGCAGAAGCCGTGATCGATTCCAGGCTAGGTTCGCACCTGCAAGCACGTAGACTTGCGAACTTCCTTTCCTCACCGGTCTTCACGAGCTGGGCTGTGATGAGGATTCCAGATACCTCTTTGCATCCCGGTTTGCGAAGCTGTCTCTGAGTGGTCCACGGACCGAGGCTGAGAGCTGTCGGACTGTGTGTGTCTCAAGGAATCCTTACCAAGGACTGACCAAAGACACAACAGCTCGGGGAACGGGGGTTTGCATCCTGCAGAAAGCAGGGCTTCGGACATCGATGAGCGCGGGGCCTACTATATAAGGCAAGTAGGTAAGGTATTCGTGGGTAGCATGCATGGAATTTCCCTTTGTTTCCCTCAGCACCTACTCTTCCTCTCCGCTAATTTCCATTAAGGATGAGCTGACTTGCATGGCACAGCTCCCGATGGCACCGGGGTCTCATCAGTAAACTGCTGCCGAGCTGCAACATCGCACTCTTAGCACTCCTAGCTAGAATGTGCCTCCAGGCAATCTCTCTCAACTGTTCCACGTGCTTGTTTCTGGTCTGTGCCATTTGGACTAGGCTGTATATGTCCCTGTGTTGGCATGCCACCTTGGCTTGGGGTCATTATATTTATCATACGTATTTCTACCGGTGTTGTGTATTTGTACCTTTGCGGCCGCAAGAAGGGACAGCCTTGGTTACATCTACCACCAGTGGGCACCTGGGCTGGTTACTTGGATTAATTAATATCTGGGGCTCGTGTCGGTTCCATCCTCCAACTTTTCCTTTTTTTCCCTGCTTCTGCCCTGGGTGAGCCGGAGGGGTATCCCTAGCCGCGCCTATAGAGATATAGATTTACGTCTGGTGCATCCGCGATCCCACACATGCTGTATCGAGGTCACAGCCAAGGGGGACGGACGCGTGCCCCCGGCAAACGCAGGTAGGGGAAACGTCTGGCCCCCTTTCCTCAGGCAGTGCAGCCCGGGGCTGCGCTTACTCATCCTAGTGACTAAATTCCAGCATCAAGGTTCCGTCATGTTTGGTCCGGTATCGTTTCTTGTTTGACCTTCGGCGCCTCCTCCGGACCGCAAGCACAGTTGTTTGGCTCGGCCGAAGGCCAGTATTCTCACACCCTTGTTTTTCGCTCTCTCACCTCTACAACGGCGGCGGGCTTCTCCGCTGCTGCACGTGGCGACATAGACCGACGGAGATTTATCCCATGACAATCACATCACAGAAACGCGACCTTGCATTTGCGGATAGAGAACGACGACCAAAGGTCAACAGGAAGGGCCCTCTTCGTTGTCCACATCAGTCTTGGTTCAATCACCCCGTATCTTCCCCTCACCTACTCGCCATTTCACGATCGAGACTTACCCCTCGCGTTGGTTATTAGACCTTGACAGGAGGCAATGGTTTTCTAAGAGCTGTTCTGAGTCGACCAATCCTCTTTTCTTGCCCCTGAAAAGACCGCTCTGTACCTATGTTGCCCAATACAGGATCGCATTCAACCACCCAATCAATCATCTCGCTTTCTCCCCAACTCCCGTTCTGTGCACTGCAGGCCATCTGGCACTGTTCAACACCAGCCCGGACGGAAGAGGTTGAATCATGTCAAACACAGTAAAGCTCAGGCCGCTGTTGCCGCTCGCCGCCGCCGCCAGCGGCCCCCCGCCGACGGCCCCCGTCATCACAAGACCACCAAAGAGGAAGGGGTCACAAGTCTCAGCCGCATGTAACGGTACACTAGCTCCCCACACCGAAATTAACAAGCTTAGTCTCTGATATAACAGCACATAGGCTGCCGGAAGAGAAAGGTCAAGGTCAGCAGCAATAGCTCTTTCCAAGTCTCGTTGCGTTACTGGTGTTGTTACAAACACGGTCGAGCAAAAACAAGGATCGGCTAAAACTTGCGATAGTGTGATGGCGTTCGGCCGAGCTGCTACACCTGCAAGACGTCGAATTCGCCATGTGTCTACCCCGTCCCAGAGGGCCTCTCGCAGAGGCAGGCACAGAAACAGAAACTCAACTACGTGTCGAGGGCCCATGAGAACAGCCAACGGGTGTTGGAACTGCTCCGGGCGAGTCGGGACGGCGCCTCGCAGGACATATTGAAGCAGCTACAACACTCGGAGCACCTCGACGAGGCGATACAATCGATAGCCGACGCTAGTCTCCTTCTCCCTAAGTTTCACCAACAGAGACGTGAGTTTCCTAGCGAGTTTCCAAGACGCGTTAAACAGGAAATCCACCAGACGAGCATTCGCTAACGTGATGGCTTGCCGCATGCAGGAGTTTCGACAGATCTCTCCTCACCCCCGGGTCTAGGGGATCCGCCCTCCGAGTCAACAACTCAACCACTGTCAAAGTATGTTCCAAGCGTAGAACTCGTGGCAACAACCCTTGAACTCTGCTTACTGATCGTCACTTTAGTCATGATAGCTTCAATAGAGACCCGTCAGCCGGCAACTCCGAGCCGGATCATGCCCTTCCAGTTTCGCGCTGGACAATGGTGTCTCGGGACAACAAACTGTTGACCCATCTTTTTGACATGTTTTGGATGTGGGACAGCACCCTATCCCACCTCGTCGACCGAGAGCTCTTCATTGCCGATCTAAGCGCCACCTTACCGGACCTTTCGACGGGTCAGCGCCGAAGCTTCTGTTCGCCCTTTCTCGTCAACGCAATTCTTGCCGTGGCTTCTGTTCGTGACCTGAAATCCAATCAGCGTGTTGAATCATACTGTCGGGGCCCCTTTCGCTAACATGTTTGCGTTTACACGACCACAGCTCCACGCGACACGGAAGAGTTTCAATCCATACTCGGTGGATTTCGTCGTGCTCAGCCACGAGTTTGCCCGCTGTGCTTTCGACTTGCTCGAATCAGAGAGATGTTCGGGTTCGAGCTCGTTGACGTTGCTGCAGGGCGCGGCCATTCTCTGGCTCTTCGCCAAGAATGAGGGCGCTCGAGCATCCCCCACGCAGGCCGCCAGCCTCGGGAGTTTGATCCAGCGCACCTGGTCAGAACTTGGTCTTGAGACCGGTGGCCCCATGGCTTTCAGGGTTTCCGGAACGAGTGAGCCTCACAAAGTCAAGATTTGGAAGGCGGTTTCTCACATGACATGGGGGTTCTATTGCTTCTTTGCGTACGTGCTCCCCATCACCCAAAGCCCCCTAGTGCGTGCACATTGCAACTAATCAGTCGCCCACCTCACACAGAAAAATGGCGGCATTGTTCTATCCAGACATGCTGGTTCCGAGACCTCGAATCATGAAGGCATTCGAAGACGTCGAAGCTCAGCAAGGGCTCTGCTCGCAAGCCTCTTTCCTGTCCACCTCCGATGACAGCCCGGGTAGCCAAGCGTCACATCAGTTGCAGGTGTTCAGTGCCAAATGCTCCCTCTGCGAGATTTCCAACCAGTTCACGTCCGGGTTCTCGATGAATGAACAGGCCTCGCTTCTGGATAGCAGACAGTGTACGGCATTGTACAACAATCTCCTTTGCTGGAAGCTGTCACTTCCCAGCCATCTCATGACGAGCAACAGCGTCTCGCCATCTGTTTTGCTGCTCCAGTAAGTCATGTTTCATTCTTTCTCTCCGATGCCGATAGCAAGAAAGAAAAAAAGGAAACACTCTCCGGAAGCCTCCAGCTGACAGCTTTCCCCATCAGAGCAACATACGATTTCGTCGCCCTGAGGCTTCTATACAGCTACACGAACCACGCCGGCACCGACCTGTTCGACGGCCGCAACGCCGCCTCCCTTCAGGTCCTCCATGCGAGCTCCATGATGACGAACCTGTGGATATACCGCAGCATCTACACCATCAAGCACGAGTTTTGGGCGGCCGAGTACTGCTCCTCTGTCGCGCATGCTCTCCTGCCGTCTCTCGAGACCAACACCTCGACGCCCGTGGTCCACGATATCGTCGGCAGGGCCTGCTGCATCCTCAACGAGATGGCGTGTGCGGGCGTCTCGGGCCGCGCTGGGGAATTACTCGAGGGCATCGAAGAGAGGGCAAGGGTGGCGAGGATCCGTGTCCCGGCGTATGGGAGGCAGGAGGCGGACGAGGAGGCACACGGAGGCGGGCCCATGATAATGTTGCGCGGTGTGCGGGTTTTCGACGGCGCTAAGGGCGCCGAGGGGGGGATGTTGGACGGCGCCGACGGCCGTCACAACGTAAGGTTTGGCAAGACTATTGCTGATATCTCCCGGGCTTCAGCCAATAAATGACCCGGAAATGGTACCAGGAGTAGGGGGAGAGGGGGAAGCGTTGTGTAAGAGATTGATGTCGCACTTTGGCACGTTGGAGTAGTGTTTTTTTGGCTGTTTTCTTTCTAGGAGGTTTCGCGACGGGTTTATTTTATTTTATGGCTTGGATGCTATGGAACTGACTGGGTTCACATCAGACACGATGGACGCCACGCGGGAGTGTGCACAACGGACGGGGACTTAATCGCGGTGACAAGTAAACCAAAGGGGGGAACACTTCAATTCGTTCCATAGTTTGAACAGAGATAGGGAGGGGTATAATTCCAAATACTGCCTTTTCCTGAAAGTTCTAACCACTTGCCACATCTTATTCGCCCATGCGCCTGGAAAAAAAGACAAACCTATCCGATCCAGCCCATCATATCTCGGCCGCCGCGACTTCGCAACTCCCAGAGCTAGGTGTGTTTCCCGCGCGCCGCGACAGACGGTTCGATCTCCTCCCCGCGGATCCATACCTTCCTGATTTTCCGCGTCGCGGTGATATCTTCGAGCGGGTTCCCCTCGACGAGCACCAGGTCGGCCCGGAGGCCGCCCCGGACGATGCCGCGGTCGCTGAGCCGGAAGGCCTTGGCTGCCACGCAGGTCGCCGAGCGGAGCACGTGGATCACGGGCATGCCAGCCTCGACCAGCAGGCGCAGCTCCTCGTGCAGGCTGTCACCAAAGGGGATTTGGGACCCCAGGACCGGGTTCGCCGTCGTGCCGGCGCAGATGGTGACGCCGGCCTCGTGGAGGGTGCGCACGCTCTGCGTCGCGTGGTCATAGCTGCCGCCGGGAACGACGTCGGTGCGGGGGCGCTCGAAAGGGCCGCGGTTGGCCGTGGTCTTGTCGAAGTTGTGGGAGGAATCGGTAGTGGTGTTGTCTGCGGTGGGGTCGTTGGTCGACGCACGCCGTCGCATCATGGTGAGCGTCGGCACGAATATTACGTTCTTGGCGGCCATCCTGCGCGCCAGAGCGGTGTCGATGGGCGCGTCCAGGGGCGCGTGGGCGAAGACGTCGAAGCCGGCGCGCAGGGCGCGCTCGTAGGACGCCTTGCCGGCGGTGCGGGCGATGATGAGTTTGCCGTGGGCGTGGGCGGCGTCGGCGAGGGTCTTGAGAATATCATCATCGAACGATTCAGGGTCGACCGGGACCTTGATGAAGTCGGAGCTGTCCGGGCCGCTGGATCTCAACGAGACATAGGCCACGGCGTCCTCGCGCGTGCGGATAATGTAGCTGTCCGGGCCGTCGTACAGCTGCGGCTGATAGCCTCGGGCGGGAGATGGTTCGGTGCCGCAGGCGAGAAAGCTCGAGATTCCCGTTCTGCCAGCGGCGTAGACGCGCATGGCCTGACATTGCTGGGTGGTGCTGCTCATGTCGAGGATGGTTGTAACGCCTAGGCTCGCATACATGCCAAGGGCTGCGTTGGCACCTTTGACATTGGCATAGACGTCGATGAGACCCGGTATGAGTGTGCAGCCTCGGCCATCAATGACAAAGTCGGAAGTCTTAGCGTCGGAGTCGTCGGCCATGTAGTTTTGAATGTTGCCGGCGGATCGCGTAAAGACAACATTGCCAGGTTCAAGAATGGTCTCGCTATCGAACACGCGGACATTTTGGATCAATACTTTAACCATTGCCCTCCCCCTTATACCTTTTGCGTAGCGTTCTTGTAGGTGAATTCAAGAATCAGGTATGGTCTCCCTTGAGCGGTATCTTCAGAATCCGAATGCAGGATAGTCGTGTGTGGTTGTTGAGCGGACAGACAATTTTGGTGATCCAACAGGGCAAACTCGGTATACTATGTGCTGTTGCAGATTGGAATGGCGACTGGCAGGTGCTTGGTGACATGTTCACAAAACAAACGCTCAAATCAGCGTACGTACGCAACTACATGCAGCACCTGCCCTACCAGTCACTGACACAAGACTATGGGCCGATGTGCTACACAGTGACAGGTCTTCAGGTCGTCATTAGAGGAGTCCGGTGCAGAAAAACAAAAAGAACGTGCTGGAAACAAGATTCCGTACAGCCAAAGTTCAGACCTGCTTACCTCTTAACAGGGTATTTTCTAGTATTGGCTGAACGTCAGAAGCTGGTCATGTCAATTCAGTGGAGGGGATGGGGCGATGTCGAGAAGTCCATGACAAGGAAGTCTGGTAAGCCAATGAGAGAGAGGGCGTGTCCGGAACCGTCTCCGTTTGGCCAATCAAGTTAAAGTATTGAGCGCGTACAGAGTAGTTGAAAACATACAGTTCTCAACGTTGGCGACAACTGCTGTTCTCGGCGGGGGCGGCGTTTCAATTGGGTGGATGCGTCGGGGCCAAGCCTAGCATGTCATCTGGCATGTCATATCTGGCAAGACGACAAACCGTCTCAAGTTCTACAAACAGTAAAATCAGGTCAGGGTTTTAAGCGGGCAACAGATACCTGACAAGTCTCGATAAGTACGGATACTTGTTGCTTCTTTGATCTTCAAAATCTGGAAGTTTATCTGTTCGCCAACATCCCTGCAAAAACGGTTAGCGCACTCGAGGAAAACAATTTGTTGTCGATTTCAGAGTTATGGCCGTCGCTATGGCCGGCTTACTTGTACTTCTGGCGCCAACAAAGAACTGGTGGCTGCGCCAATGTGTAGTTGTAGTAAAATCTTACATCCCAAACTCCAGGCCGAGAAAAGGCGTGCTCACCACGCCTTGCTCCATGCAAATTATTCAGCAACCATGGCCCGATAATTTCAATATGAAAGCACAAGATTCCTTTCGTACGTTATCCCAGACAGAGTCGAGTTCCGAGCAGGATACCGCTTGTTCGGTTGCAGATTCCACGTCGTTAGGTTACACCGTTGGTGGAAGACCGTTTCATCGTTTGGCCTGAAAATTGTCGGTGGGAGAGACTGCATCCGTAATGCAGGGGTTTGTATGTATGTTCAGGTCTGGTTGACTGTCACCGCTTTGGCTATTGGTGTACGTTCACTGTCTGAGCTCTCTTCATACTTCCGCAGCTTGTGATGCTAGAGGACAGTACTCTCGGCCTGCCATCCGTCTCCACTGACGAGAACTCTCGTAACACGTCGTCTGGCACGCGGCAGGTTTTGAACCGCGAAAGCGATCAATCAAAACAAGCCGGCCGGAAGCAATCCCCTGTTGGGTGCATGTTTGGTGCCAAGTCGCAGGGACGACCACCGTAAGGATTTCGATGATTTCGAGGCAAGGAGTCGGCATCGGGCTTCGTCGGTACGCACTCTCAGACCAATGCTTTGTTTCTGGATTTGACGAAGCAATCGGCGGTCCCAATCAGACATCATCATCTTCAACATCCTCCACCATAGCCTTCCTGGGCCCGGCAATTGCGGTCTCATCCACGGAGGTTGTTGACTTTAAATAACCTTCTTGCTCGAGCCTGTCCGCCTCCTCGGGCTCCATCAACCCTGCTTGGCCCTTGCCCTTGTCCATCTTGATCTTTACAGCAGTAGGCACGAAAGCAGAAACTGCCTCTTGTGCCAAATTTCGGACCATTGGCTTGGCTTCGTACACCGTCTTGGGCTCTGGCGCTGCAGGTTTGTCTTCCTTTTCCTCTGACTTTTGTTGTTCGGCCTGCTCAGCCTGTCGTCTCGCTCGTCTCTTAGCGTACCACTTATCCATCACTTCCTTTGGGATCGGTGGAGGGGTATCTCGCGGCATGGGGATTCGCTTGACTTCATCGGGGACATCCTCATCGCTGGTCAACTCATCGTTGTCCCGTCTCCGCTTTCCGAGCACGCCCCTCGAAGCATCGCCATCGCGATCATAACCGCCGCGGCCGAATGTGGGTGCTTTGTCGCCTAGTACTTCGCGTGCCTTCTTCACTGCATTGAGCTCCTTCTCGAGACCTTCAAGAACTTGCTCTTCATGCCGAGAAAGTTTCCCGCCCCCTGTCGTGATAGCTTTGAGATCGTCGATCTGCTTCTGGATTCGTTCGGGATTCCGGCGCGCAAGTTTCTCATTGCGACGGGACTGGACTTCGGCCTTGCCTAGATAGGTGACACGTCAGCTACGAGATCGCCGATGAGGGCCATACGCTTTTCCTGCGGTCGGGACGAACCTTTCTTTATCGCTTTCGCTTTGTCAGCCTTTCTCTGGGCTTGTACCGGATTAAAATTGCGTTCCTTCGGCATCTTGTGAAGTTCGAGCTGGTATGGTAAGATTCGAACAACAGGATGGGTGAGTTCGAGGTCGTTTTTAAAGATGGTGTTGGCGCAAAGACGCAAGCTTTGGATATCGTGAAGCCAAGATGAACTGTTCCGATAAGCTCTCTGATCAGTAGCACCTGTTTATCTTATCTAGTCACGTGAAAACTTCTTGTGACAGGGGCCTGATAGTTGCCCCTGCAACATTGTTGATTTATGCCCCGCATTGCCCAATAACACTTTCTCTTTGTTCCCTGTCCTCCCCCCCTAAAACGAGTGTGTCCACCCGGGCAGTGATCGACTGTGCATGGTTACCGTCAGCCTTTCTTGGTCAGGTTCAGGCCCATAGATCTTTGCCTGGGTCGTCGTCTCCATCCATCACCCTGGATTCCAGCCCAAATCAACCCCACGGCGGAGAAGATAACAACATAATAAGCCGCGCTGGTCATCCTCTATCAGAAGCACGCAACTTTATTCGTACCTTGCAGTGCTTTCGACCCTTTCGACCTTTTTTTCGACAGCCCTCCACCAGCTGATCGTTTGCCCGCTTTGGGTTTTTGCCTTTTTCTTCCTTGCCGCCGCTCCTCCCCCAACGCCCCGTTTCGATCTGTTTTCTTGGCACCATCGCAACCATGTCGGGCTTCATGGCCAATCTGTTCCCCGGAGGGACCAGAGACACCCACGCCGCGTCGCGACCGGAGACGCCCACGAGAAACAGCTTCGTCAATCCATCCAGCACGCCTCAGGGCAGCCCCAGCAAGAGAACACTCCCCCCTGGAGCTCACGAACTGCCTGACGCATTTGACAACGCCCTCAAGCTGAGCACGCCTGTTCTCGAACGGCCCAGACTCGATCGCCCGCTGAGTGTCATCACCACCCCCCAGTCCACCGGAAGGGGCAACGAAAACAGCCCGAATGTAGATGAGAGCGTGTTGCACAAGGGAGCCATCTCCACCGGCAGTCCCTTGAAAAAGTCCCACGGACAGGAAAACACTCCTCCCATTCCACGCCTTGGGGGCAACGACTCTCCTTACCAGCAAAGCCACGCCGCCATCTCTCGCCACGAGTTGTACCAACCCAAAGAGAAGGCTGTGACCCCCAGAAACAAGTTCAATACCCAGAGAGCACTGACCCCCGAAGAGCTGGAAATCCTTCAGCGCCCCAATGTCCGAAGACTGGTCAACGTGACTCAGCTCTGTATGTTCGACTTCCCCAGACCTGCCGCGCCTGAACTAACGAGTAGTAGACTTTCTTGACTACTACTTCGACCTCCTGACGTATGTCGGCTCCAGACAGAACCGCCTGACTGCGTTCCAGTCGGAAATTCCGCCTCCGCCCGAGACGGATGAAGCGACGTACAATCAGATGTGGCAGAAGTACAAGGGCCGAGAGCGCGCCAATCTAAGAAAGAGACGCGTTAGGCTTCGGCAGGGTGATTTCCAGATCCTGACGCAGGTCGGACAGGGAGGTTACGGCCAGGTCTTCCTTGCCCAGAAGAAGGACACACGCGAGGTTTGCGCCCTGAAGGTGATGAGCAAGAAACTGCTCTTCAAACTGGACGAGGTCCGCCACGTCCTGACAGAGCGTGACATCCTCACCACCGCCAAGAGTGATTGGTTGGTCCGTCTGCTTTACTCTTTCCAGGATGACAAGAGTATCTATCTTGCCATGGAGTATGTGCCGGGTGGAGATTTCCGCACCCTGTTGAATAACACTGGTGTCTTGAGCAACCGTCATGCGCGATTCTACATCGCCGAGATGTTCTGCTCCGTTGATGCCCTTCATCAGCTAGGCTACATCCACAGAGACTTAAAGCCGGAGAACTTCCTTGTTGACTCAACCGGACACGTCAAGCTCACTGACTTCGGTTTGGCTGCCGGCATGCTCGCTCCAGCCAAGATCGAGTCGATGCGAGTACGCCTCGAGAAGGCTTCCGAGACATCGGTGCCGTTCGGAAAGCCGATGGACAAGCGAACAGTAGCAGAGCGACGCGAGGGATACCAGACGATGCGAGCAAAGGACATGAACTACGCCAAGTCCATCGTCGGCTCACCTGACTACATGGCGCCCGAGGTTCTTCGAGGAGACGAGTACGACTACACGGTAGATTATTGGAGTTTGGGTTGCATGCTGTTCGAAGCACTAACGGGATTCCCTCCCTTTGCGGGCTCAACTCCTGACGAGACGTGGCGGAACTTGAAGCACTGGAGAGAGGTTCTGAAGCGACCCGTCTGGGAGGACCCTAACTACTTCCTAAGCAACCGCACATGGAACTTCATCACGACGTAAGTGGCCTTTTCGAGACTTGGTGTGCGACAAGTACTAACACCGAACCTTAGTTGCATCAACTCCCGGTCCAAGCGCTTCTCAAACATCAAGGAGATCTTCGACCACCACTACTTCGCTGAGGTTGACTGGGACACCTTGCGTAGCACCAAGGCTCCATTCGTGCCCGAGCTCGATTCGGAGACCGACGCAGGATACTTTGATGACTTCACCAACGAGGCCGACATGGCCAAGTACAAGGAGGTCCATGACAAGCAGCAGGCATTGGAGACCATGGCGGATCGCGATGACGAAATGGGCAAGAGTCTCTTTGTTGGCTTCACGTTCCGTCACCGCAAGACTACGGACGACGCCAGTCCGCGCAAGCCGATACCGTTCAAGGAGGAGGAGGACGCCTTTGGCACGATGCTGTAGGGCAAGCCCGTGTGGCAAAGAACCCAATGGCAGTGGTTTCCTCAGCGATGCTAGCGCTGAGCCTGGAGTCGAAAGATTCCGTTCATGATGATGATGAGTGAGACGTCATGGGAAGGGGGAAATAGGCTGTGTTGGGAACGATGGACTACTTGTATGAGTTTGGGGCTGGACTACCCTACTGCAACGGCATGTTTGAGATCAGATTTCGGGCTTTCTTTTTGCGTTGGAGTTTGTAACAGGACAGGACGGGATTGGGATGACAGGCCTGCTGCACAGCATCAAGCACGCAGGGTCCTTTCGGCAGGGATTAATATTAGTGATGGGGGCGTTGCAGACAGCCGGCCATCCGACACACGTGGGACAAGAAACAATAGACGTGCATTCAGTCAACCGGTTGACAATCAACTGTCCGCGTCATCCATCGAGGCTGGTGCGGCAGCCCGTGAGAATATCCCATCTTAGCTCACGCCGAAATGGCCAGCCTCTCCTCTCGGCACGACGGCAGCTAGCCCAAGACCTGCTACCATTGGTGATGGCAGCTTCCTTGAATGATGGAGGGCTGTGGGAGAGGCTTGATTAGCCCGGACCCAGCATCAGCATAAGCACATATTATGAAACAAATCGAATAAGGCTTCGGTCCAACTCGGTGATCAGGTCCTCGGCGTCCAGACAATAGTCCGAGTGATTGATGTTTCGCTTCCTTCCTTTTTACCGCGCCTCGAGGGACAGCATGATACCGACGGGCTGGATGCAAGCTACATCAGCAGAAGTAACAGACCCCTACATTACATCAACACCAACACACGCATTCCGACGAGCTCATACGTCACAAAAAACCATCCGACGACTACGCGACAATTGGGAGAAGAAGCAAAAGCCAAGAGGTGTTCCCCATTTTCTCTCATGGGTTACGTGGAGGACCGAGCCAGCGCGGTGGAAACGGAGGTTGGTGTTGATTGGCTTGGACCGCGATGGATCACCGACCGACACTAGGGCTCCCGCTACGGCCGGTGTTCCCCAAACCCCATCCCGGACTGCTACCATCACCTGTCGTAGCACACCAACCGATACTTGGTCTACGCGGCCCCGTTGAGCTAAGGTAAGCATACGGTGCCGACGAGCCACTAGACTTGCCCGACTGCTGCAGGATAAGCAAGGGCTGGCTCCGAGCAAGGCTTCCGAGATGGGCATCATCGAGGTATCTTCTCTCTCTATCTCTTCCCGTGACACTGGCCGGGGATCCTGTCATGCACAGCCGCGCAATGGCTTCTTGCAGGGGGACCTGTGTGGAAAGCGTAAGATGGCAGACTGCGGGAGGACATGACTTTGTGCGTCTTGTTGAACCAGCCGCGTGGGTATCCGAACAGGATCTGCGAAGGGCTCAAAGAGTCCACGAGGTGTCCGTGGCCCGCGGCGGTTCCCCTCCTCGACAAGGGAGGCGAAAGGGGCCGCTAAGACACCATGTCATTGCTTTTTTGCCGTTCGGCCATACGGCTTCTCGGGACCGAAGCTCTGTCGTCGCACTGCCAATCTGCAGTGGCAGGATCAGCGGCGACGTCGGTGAGCGTGAGGCGCGGAGGCGGTCATGTCGTTCTCTGGATATAAAGGGGAGTCGTTCGAACTCGTGACCGTCTGTTGTTTGGATTTTTGTTTCGAACCATCAGACCGGGACGCATATTCGTTTTCGTCACAACATTTTCCATCCCACCTACCAAGTCTTGTCTCATATTCCCCCCTCCCCTGGCGGTATATTTTACACACAGTAAAACACAGAAAGAAGACACAACAAGAAGTAAATCAAAATGAAGGCTACCGTCGTCGCTGCTGCCCTGGCTCAGGGCGCTGCTGCCGTCGCCGCCCCCAACGGGCCCGGCAACGGAAACTGGGGCCCCGGCAACGGCGCCGGCTTCGGAGGATTCGGATACGGCGGTGGGTGGGGCGGTTTCGGCCCCGGCGGTTTCGGCAAGGGTGCTGCTCAGTGCGCTGTAAGTCCCATGTTTCCCCTTCACCCTTCCGTCATCGCAAAATCCAGTCCCGCCTTTGTCGCTCCTCTTTCCTGTCTCCTCCCGTCTCCAAGTTTTCCCCGCGTCAATGTATACTGACACTGTCCCTCCCCCTAACTAGAGCTCCTGCTTCTCCTCCCACTTTGCGACTGCCACCCCTACCCCGCAAGCCTTTTGCACCGATGCCCCGCAGCTGAACGACTGCGTCCGCTCCGCCTGCACCACTGACTCAGCCGCGCTGGCGTCTTACACGTCCGTCTCCTCGTCCGTCTGCAACGCCTTCACCAACTGCGGCACCACTAGCACCTTCACTTACAGCGGTGGCTGGTGGGGCGGCGCCTCCCAGACGGATGCCGCCGTCACTATCACGGGGTGCGCCGTCGACGGGTGGTGGGCCCCCGGCGGCGCATGGGGAGGCATGGGCCCCGGCTGGGCCTACAAGACGGACACTGTCACCGTCACCCGCACCATCAACGGCGTCGCCATCACCGGACCTGCCACCGTCGCCCAGGCCGTCTCGGGCAGCAGCACGCTGCTCACGACCTTCACCGGCGCGTTCGCCGCTCAGGAGACGAGCGGTTCTTCCGGCGGTTCCGGCTCGCAGAACGCCGCTGCCGGTAGCGACCCCAACCGCGCCGTTAAGGTTGCCGGCGCAGCTTTGGGTGCCGTCGTCGCCGTCGTCGGTCTCATTTGAGAAAGGGCATTGGGGTTTCCCCATCTCTACACATCTTGAACCTGTATACCTTACCCCCAACCTTTCCTATGTTTGTGTGTTTTACAAACGGGATTTGTAAAAATGACTCGGAGACGAAAATAAGGGGTTTGATTTGGGTTTGATCGTTTGTGGCGGAGGTTCCACTTCTTCCTCACTGCTCTCATGCCTCCTGGTATGGAGTATGTGAAGTGGGCTGGGACGTTGTTAAGGCTGGATACCTTTTGCGTATACCTCATTTGATGATGAGATGTGTTCCATGGGAGATGACTACAGTCCTTACTTTTGTGTTATGATCTAGTAAAGTTACGGCCGCACATGATAATGGAAATGAGAGTTTTCAAACGTTGACGACTGCCTTATGTGACAATACAGCTGGCTTCTCTGGTTGAAGAGAAATAAGCCGTCATGTCTTCCCAATTTGAAAGGAATCATTCATACTGAGAAATGAATAGCAAGAGTAACAGAGCATCGAGAATCAATCAATTTCTGCCGAATGTCCCTCGTCCGAATTTGCGCATATCACTGGAGACGGAAAAAAGTGCACCCCTGACAGAACGATACCACCAGCTTTATGGTTGCTTTGTACGCATCCTAGTTTAATTTCACGACCCCCGGGAAGATCCATAGATCGGGATGCTCCCTATGTAACCCATCTCAGGATGTGCTTTCATCTTTACGTTCACTTCGATGCCCACTAATGCCACACCAATGCTTTGACAATCGGCGAATAGCAAGTTTGGAGGGTGAAATCGGAATTTGCCACAAGCGTCGAGTCGAGCCAAATACGGGCAAACATACAACAGTTCCGAGGTGGCATTACCCCAGCAAGCACTGCCACGAGAACGTCGACAGACATGACCGTTGCTGTGGAGACGAACATCAACAATCACGCCCCATTCCCGCGTCCAGCCTCAAGGGACCGGATGAAAGGCACAACAAGGCAGGCGCGCACCACCCGCGCGCGATCCTTCCATCCAAGCCCTCTGAACGACACCAAGTGCCCCGAAGATCCTCCCATAAACGCGCGAAGGGAATACTTGACCGAAAAATCTCCTGAATCTTTCGCCAACACAGAAGGCAGCCCCTGGGCGTAGGGGTTACAGGTCAAACTGTGGGTTGTGGCAAGTCGCCAGGGTCTAGAGTTCGAATCACACCAACAACGCCAATCCCGACTTTTCGAGACCGCACAAAGAACAGCCTCCGCCAGGCGTGCGATGACTGAAGCTGACAACCTGACTACGACAACACGACAACCCGACAACGACGACCGATATCCCAGCACGTGCACTAGAGATGTAGCCCTAACCGTAGGGTGAACTCTTTTGCTAGTAATATTAGGTTTTAATTAATAAATATTTAACTTAAGTAGGATACATCTATTGCGTAATTGTTTGTAAAAGACTTAGTCTATAAGAATGTAGTTACTATTGTAATAGTCTTAAGTATAAACTTCTCTATTACTTAAGGGACCTATCTTATATAAAGGGGCTGCCTATGCTACTACTACTACTTCTAGTGCAGTATATAAGACTCTTTTTTAGCTAGAGGCTATTATTTCTAATAAGTAAGATTACAGATTACTGCTCTCTATACAACAATAATAGCTGGAATATAGATAACTATTAGGTAGGTGTTAATTCTTACTATTACCTAGATATATAATGTTCTTAGCATTTTAGCTTTAGAGAAGGAAAAAACCCCTACGGTATCAGCTGATTTGCAGCTTCCGTCAAACTTTAGATTAATAATGAATTAATATTAAGCTGTCGAAAGGTGACTTGTGATACTTTCAGTTGCACCGCCCAACTTAGACATACACATGGACATACACAAAATCGCTCTCGATATCGGCGCCGTGCCGGGACAAGCTTGAACGCGAAAGGCCAAGCGACCGAACGACGGAAAACAAAAGCATGTGCTCAACTCATACCGCCCTCGCTACTGGGCACCCGTTCACAAAGTGGCCTCAGTCGAGGCGAGTGTCGCCAGACAGGCGCGAACTTTTAACAAACATGGCAATCGTTGCGCCACGGACGACAGGAGATTAGAGAGGGGACAAACTATGTCGTGCGTTTCTCCGCAGAAAGTGTAAAGATGCGCCGAACGTTCGTCCCCCAAGCTATGGCATGTGTTTTTGGAGATGTACTCGAGCAGTTCATGCCGTACTTGGACCTGGGACAAGGACCCGGCTTGGGCCCGTGGGAGCCCTCCTCTCCTGGTATGGTGAACCAGGGGGGGGATGATGATGCCCAAAATCTTTTTATCCTTTGCGAAATTCATCGTGACGAACCTTTTAAACCCTTTGAATCAGATCAGGCAACTGAAACGCAGGTCGGATAGAGTAAAAAAAGAAAAAGGTTTTGGAAACCGGCGCTCTCTCGGGCCGTTTTAGAGTTGTCCTATCCACCGGATGCAGCTATCGACTCGGAGCGTTAGCCAGTCATCGGTGGCATCCCGCAGTTTTGATGACCCGTAGTCCCAGGATCGGCTGGCGTTCCAGAAATAACCTTTCTTTAAGATTCTAAGCCCACTGGTGCGGGTAGTCTTTGAATCAGGCAAGTCTCAAAACCCGAATCAAAGGCTCATCCAATTCAACCAAGGATCGAACACGCATGTGCGAATCACCAGGCAGGGAGCTTTGCGACTAGCCATTCTCAGCAGAAGAATGGTGGCTTCTGGATGGGGCTGCCATAGGCGGTGTCCCGGAGCACACTGGACATGGATATCCACGCAGGGGGGACCGAGCTCGGTCTTGGTGGCAGGCGTATCTGCATTTTATTATGAGAAGCGTCAGGAAGCCAGAACGAAGAAGACGTTTCCTCATTGTGACATGAGTGGCCGTCCCGTGTCACAGGCGGGCTATGGAAGATACCCATCGTCCAGCTGCTACGGACCAGGGGACCCCGTTCTCGTCCTAGTTACTGGACCGAGTCTAATATCGACTCTGGCGCCAGACCACCGCCATGCCGCTACCAGATACCGGGAGAAGACCGGCGAAGTCAACCGCAGGATACAAAGTGGGAGCCCCGCTTCTCCGTGTCGGCGGATGACTGATCGGGGCTCTGTCATCGTACGACGCTTTCTGTGTGGGGACCAGGCCGCCTTTATCCATCACCACCGAAGGAATACCTCCACTTAAAAATATTTGCATCCCAGCGATGGTCAAATGATACCAACTTCAAAGCATCACTGGCGTCACCCCGGGCGTCGGTGGGGCGAAATTAGGCCGTCAGACGTTCGGGGAGCTGTCAGGTCGCGCGTCGCCCCGCGGAAGTGACTCGCATCGTGAGGAAGAATTTTCTTCGAGCCTGTTTCCCCCCTTCTCGTAAGCCATGAGGTAAGTGGTGGAGTATTCTTGTGCAAGTTGGAACTGCTCGTTAACACAGCTCCAGAAGTTGGCACGTCTTGAGGTCTTGAGAAGGGGAAGCGCTGTCTGGTGGAGTCGTGATGCACTTTGATACCAAATTCGGCTTGTTTGACTCGCGCAGCCGTCTTCCGCCTTGGCAGTGACCAACTACTGGGTGTTCCAAACTGTCCATCATCTGCAAATCATCTGCAAATCGTTGGATATGATCATCATAGCATTGATTGACACTTGCCAATCCCAGTGCGTTACGTGAACCAACTGGGCAAGCTGACTCTGCTGATCTCGGAACTGCTTACCACAAGACACGAGATAATGGCCTTGTCTCGCAGCCCAAGATCCATCTAGAACCGATCAGAGGTCCATGCGCCAATGACGAGATGATACGTAAAGTTGAGGTGATGAAGGGCCGCCAGTATCTACCAAGGTAGCTCGACGACACAGGCGGCACAGGGTCCGAAGAAGAAAGAACCGATCTGTGTTAGTCAGTACATGCAGCTTGTAGGTGTCCTGCCACCCGTCGCATCGTTGTTGCATGTTGGGAACAGTCCGCTAGGAAGAATAGAGGTTAGTCGTCGGCCACCGGCGACCTTTTGTGCTGCCGCCGAAAGCCCCCCTCAAGTGGTATTGCAGACGATCTCCATTGAAATCCCAGATCCAGCCCGGAGATAGTAACAGGAAAACACTCCACCCACTCCGTCGTTTTGCAGACAGGGGCCGGTGCCTTGACTCGAAGCGTTCCTCGTTTTCGTCGAGGCACATCTGTGCTCCGCTATCAATACTCCAGCCCCTTTCAATAACATGTTGAATGGATAAGGTGCCCCTTGGCGATCGAGATTCTAGATCACTCAAGGCAGAGATAACCAAGAAACAGAAATCGTAACCAAGGCAGCCGGCTCGATAGACCCATCGGCCCGCGTCACTTGTGCTCGCCATGTTCGAGTCGTCACCGTTTTCTCAAACCGTCAGCTGTTGTGAGGTGTCTTTGTACCTGACATGATTTTGCCCCGTTCGTGTGGGTTTAGCCCGGCATCTGTTTTGGGGCGCTTTGCCGCTTCGTTGTTGTGCAACTCCGGGATAATGGATACCACACGGCGATGCCCGGGACCCCCGCCGCCAGTGCCAAGATAACCCGGCGCCCGTTGTCTTCAATCCCGCAATCCCGCCCGCGGGTCTTCTTGGGCCCGGGCATCAACGAAAGTAGTTTGACGGCGAAAAACTCTGTTGCCAAAGGCCCACTCCAAGCCTCGGCTGGAGAGTAGACTTGTACTCCGATGAAATTTGAGTGTGGACAGCGCGATCATGCGCCCCAAATATCCACAAAGAGCGGGAAGACGTGCAACCCCGGCGCATATCAATCAACGGACGGCACTGAACACATCGTCTGGTGTCCACAAGCCTGGCGTGGGCGAAGCGAATCACCGGGGAGGGAGGTGGCGGGGGGTCGAACAGAAGCTAGAAAGTCTCCATCCAGGACGGTGACCCGTATGCCTCGGCGCTGCCGTCCATTAGGGTACTCTGGCATCACAAACTTGTCTGTGTGAAGGTCCCAGAATTGCGGGACGGCGAATACAGTTGGAGACCAAAACTCGCCCGGCAAGTATGTACGAGGCTCCAAACACGGATGACGTTTTCTGCACCTGAAGGTGTCGTTAAATGAAACGACGAGGGGCCTGTGCATGTTCTGATGGCCTGACAAGGCTGACATACAGATTCGACAAAGCCATTTCGGCCGGTGAGTAGAGAGTTCATGCCGAGGTACTGGATGGACTGTAAAGCGGTCCGACCTAAGCAGAGGACAAGACTATACCACCAGATCGAAGTAGATATCGCGTAGCGGGACAGCTCGAAGGCCGCGCCAACAGGCAATGAGGCTCAAATGCGGCTAGACGTCATGGAGAACGTGGTGGTGGAGTCGAACCTCGGCCGAAGTGGAAATTAAGTAGAAGCCGAAGTCCGTTTTGGGGTGGTGGTGCTGTTGGTGACAGAGCAGGCAACTGGTATCCTGAATGGCGGTAGCCTAGGTGCAAGCAAGACGAAAGTAGAGCAGTGTACTGTTCTGTCCTCTTGCACATGATGTTCATGTGCCTCAATGGCAGGATAGGGGGCAGATAGCCCAAGTGCGCCATCTAGATTCCGGCTTCTTCCCGAACCCCTGGAAGAAGACCCCTCGTGGATGATGAAAGGGGTCACGAGGGGGGATCCAGAACTCCGGGTCCGATCCTCGTGGTGGATGGAGGGAGAGTAAAGTTTCTGAATGCTGAGATTGTACAGAGGGCCGAGTGAAGGCGGCGAAGCAAACGCTATAGTCTAGTGACTCCCGGGTCACGAGAGAAAGAAAAAGAAGAAGAAAAAAAGGGAGAAGGGTTCAGGGATGGTTCGCCTGTTCGGTGGTTGAGATTGTGAGTCGGAGGCCGAAAGGCCGTCTTTGTTGCCGAGAGATGGCCGCTCTTGGGCACAGCCGTAGGCCCATGCTCGGCCAAGATCTACCAGGATAACTTTGTGCAAGACGCAGAACCGACGGGGAGCGGGAGGCATCCGCTGGGGTGGGCTGCGCTATCCTTGCGGATACTGATCCGAGCCAGCCCTAGTCCTGTCTGTAGCCCTGTACACACAGCAAGTCGGTCCTTAATGACAGTGAACGAAAGGCTTATGAATAGTGGTCAAGGGACCAGACGAAGGTGGGGACAGTGTAATCGCTGCCTCACCAGGGATCTGGACTAGCATCGTGTGGATGTAACGATGACGGGCGCGATCTAACGCGGCGAAGGGCAGTGTGCCGAGAAACGGGGACTTGGACAAACCCTCGGCCGGCGAGTGTTGATCGATAAAGACCGACGAAGTTCAGGGCATTCAGTTTGTACCGGGGGGAGAGCTGGTGATCAGACGACGTGTCATTGAGGGGAGACAAGGATGGATTCATGGGTTTTAGAATGTCGACTCTTGGAGGACGCAATCGACGAACATACCGACCGGACTGATATACGGTCCCTTGGTGTGAGACTACCTACGAGGTAGAACAGGCACGTTCCTGTCCCGATCCTGAAGCAGTGGCGACCAACATCTACTCGAGCCGGGGATGAAGGTACGAACTCTGGCAACGGCACGAAAGTGGAAACGGCATTTGACAGCAGCGCAGCCAATTGATTAATCATTTGCTCGATTCGGCCTCGGAGGAGACCGACCCCGCCGACACTGGAGCCCGACACTGGAGCAGGAAGAGCCCGCTTGCGAACGACCTTCTAGAAAGAAAAAAGAGAAAAATTCGATGATCCATCATGATTTCACTCCGTTATCAAATGACTTTTTTTGGGGGGGGGGGGGGGGGGGGGAGGGGGGGAGCCGGAGTCCGCTCGCCGGTTTAGTTCCGCACTTCGGTAGACCCCATGCTAGGTACCCATAGAAATGTTGCATTGGGTACCTAGCTTGCAACTACTGTTGTAGGGATGCAGAGGTAGACCTACCTAAGGAGATACGCTAGATTGAGACGGTGGGAATGCGGCTTCCGGCATGTAGTTGGCGGGCGGTGGTGATTGGCTGCCTCTCTACCTCAAACCTAACACCCATCCCACTCGGCCCCAGCGATTGACTAAGCTTTTTCTTTCTTTCTCTTCCTCCGCCGAAAGATTTCTAATCCATCCCATGTGAAGACTGATGATGGTCGGTCATTCACAAATCGATGTAGTAGCACGAGACGGCCAGGCCTGAGCTATGATATAGAAATATGCTCTATGGTAGGGTCGTCATGATGTCACATTGATGGCTTGTCGTTTACGAGGAAGTGTTCCGGCCTGGCCCTGATGACTACGATTGAATGTATCCGTAATGCGGTGTGTAAATTGCAAGGGGCGGTGGACGGATAGAGCAGTGAGGACACCACCCCTGGGCACGATTGGCGAGTTTGACCTGGGGGAATTCTAACATCGGTCAGAAAACGACCAAAACAACAACACAAGCGCATCACGGACTTGACATGATTTTATATCCGCGCCGTGGGTCCAGCCGCCCCCTCCCCCGTCACCCCAGGCTACGATGTAAGAATACCAGATGGCTTATCCATACATCAAGAGGCAGAGAATTGCCGTGTGAGTCACTCACTGTAGGGAGTCTAAGGTGCAGGTAGGCAAGAAGTAGTAGCGAGTACAGTACGAACCTGCCTTACCTAGGTTGTACGGTGTCGCTAGGTAGGCAGAGGTAAGTAGTATGTGTACAGGAGTGTGTGTGTGAGGAATGCGTCTCTGGGAGGACCCCCACAAGTTTATATCCGTCGGGAATAGGTAAGGAAGGTAGGTACCTAAGCATTGCTTCCGTCCCCTCCCTCCCTTTGAGAGCCCCCACCTACCTACTTTTTACGGAGGTGTAGCATCCATGGCAGGTACCTGAACGGTGAGGTGCAGGCAGTACTTGTCCATCCTGCCGTTGTTGTGGCCAGTGACAATCTCGATTTTCTTTTTTCCCTCTCTTTCTGTGTCGCAACTCCACGTCCAACACTCTAATTATGCACGGGGGAGATTCTGGCCTGGGCAAAGCCGATCTCCGTTGCTTGTTCCAGTGCCCTTTCTCCGCCCGAGCACCGTTTGGGTAACTCAACTAACGAGCGGGGAGCCGCAGTTCGGCTCGGATACTCGACTGGAAAGCATCTAGTCGTCGCACCGCAGCGAGCCCTAGACGCTCACTTCTGTGTTTTGTAACAGTACAGCAAGAAAGCCTCAATGTTTGGCGCGCGGGCTGAAATCGCAGACGACCCGGCCGTCAACTGAGGCTGCTTGGCCATGTTGGCCATGTTTGTTGCCTGTAAGGTCTGTAGGCAAAGCCAAGGCATTTCCCTCTTCGTCCTGGAGAGCATCTGGCCCAGTTACTGGTTCTTCTTACTCGGCATTTTACAGAATGGACTGTCGCCATCTCTTTCTTTGGCTTTGTCGCCTTGCAGCCCCTTACGCCAAAAGACCATCGCCTCTCACCATTGCAACGACTTCGCATCGCCGACCGCCGGCGCATGAAGCCAGCTCGCATGCTGACACCCTCCAGTTGGCCGCGAGCCTCTGCTCCGTGCGGCCCACTATCTTTCTCACGAGATCTGGACGACGATGCCTACCATCGCCGCCGCCGGGCGAGCGGGCCAGACGACGGCCTCGCGTCTTGAGTCTTGTCCGTGCTCCGCAGTTCCTCCGCGTGCCATCGGCGAAAACACTCTTGTACTCCGTTCCAACTCCCTCTTCCACCGAACTTTCACTACAAGCCCCCATCCCCGGCCATTCGTGATTGATTACGAACCATTGGCTTCGCGTGCCGCCCCTTGACAAAGCCGCCGACGTTGGCCAGGCAGGGAATAGAAGACGGCGGCTCTTAGGCGTTGACTCTAGATTAGGGTTTGCTCCTCGAAACTAATCGCCATGACGTCCTTTGCGCCCTCGGACGGTGTCACAGTATCATATGGGTTTGATGGTGTGGGCACGACCAGCCCGCATATGCTCCCGCCGCACAGAGTAATGTGTCGGCTGCGAGTTTAATGTGATCCTCATAGCCTTGTCGGTTACCGCCAATGCAACACCACGAGGACTGTCTTGGGCTACTGTCCCCGTTTTCCGGGCTTCAACAGAGTTTTCGGGGATGGCGCTACATAGTACATGCCTTCTATGCAGCCCGGCGAAGCATCACGGGCTTGACCGAATGGGTAGCAACTTCCCTTGGCGCATATCGAATCTTGTCACGCACCGACAGCATGGGATCTTCGCCCTGAAGCAAATTAAGATGACATGAAAGTCCGCCCGCGACGGCCATCCCTCACCAAGCGGTCGGCACCCGTTAACCTCAACGAGGAAGTCCCTGCATGGAGAGAAGCTCGGCCATCCCCTAAAGTCTGTTCCTCGAACCCGTTTTGCAGGCCACTGACCTTACACAGTACGCTCAAGCCTTGTCACCAAGAAAGGCCCTTTGGCGGTCATAAATCGGAGTCCTCTGCTCCCAACGACGCACCGCCATCAATCGGGCAGACAGGAGCCACGGGGGCCAATCTGGCAATGCAGCGCTTCCGGTTAGTAACAAAGGGTGAGCGAACCCGAAATGTTTGGGCTACAAGGCGCAAGGCGTGGTCCACCTGGCACTATGCTGATTTTGTCCCAACGCGGCAGTCGTGATCCATCATGATTCATCAACCCTAGCACCCTGTCATGTCTACCAGAACTCGGCATTCCACCCAGGGACCAACCACGCATTTTAAGCGGCACCTGGGAGAGTCTGGCCACTGGCGTCATCAATCCGATCATGCCTTACCAACATGTCGCATTCGAGTCCAGAAACTCGCCAACGCTGTTGTCCATCATCGCGGCGCGCTGATGTCGTCGACAACACACACGCTAGAAGCGCAACCAAAAAGTCAAGGCCCCGCCCTCGGCACCGGCCTCCTCAACAGGCCGGGGTTCTTGGCATGCGGGAACGCAGTTGGTCCTCATGGCGCCGTCAGCGGCCCCGTCAAATCCCGCCGAGTGCACCATGATGAAATTGCAGTTATGATCAAGCTGGGACAGGTTGAGGAAATCACGGTGCTTATCCCTGGATCGAGATGTTGGCCAGGTTTCTTGCTGTGAATTGGCGTTGGCGGCTCTCTTGGACACAGCGAGGCACACACATCTTCTCTACCACCAAAACGGACAGCGTCTCTTGGAAAGGCGTGCCGGCGTCGGGTCAGAGCGAGTGAGCCATACGGCATACGGTCGAGTACGGAGGAGTGGGGGGGCGGAGTGGGTTCGGAGCGATTTTGTCACTCTCGGTGCGAGGCACTTCTTTTTTCTTCCCTGCCATTTCGCTGGATTCCTTGGCTCTGTCATCCATGCAGAGAGAGCTTACTCACCTTAACGGTCCTCGGAGACTTAGCAACCTCCACACCCGAAGTATCGTCATGTACCGGTCAGTCATCAGGACAAATCCGCACAACCTAAACCCGAACCTGGCCTGTCCCTTGACAACACCATTACGAGCCTTGTCCTCGCACATCGCACAATCCACTTTCGCGACCAGCGGTACCGTTTCGTTCATTCTTGTCCAGCACTTCCCGAGGCAGATGGAGGACGGCCTGGACTAGGCCTATGGCTACCAGAGTCGCAGTGTTATGTCATCTTTCGATCAGGACCAAGCCCACACAACATGGAAAGTTCGCATTTCGGGATCCGGCCAGAGCTCTGGATAGCCCTGTTTCCTGGACACTACTGTATAAGACGCGGCAGGATGTCCCGTCCGATCGGGGTCAGTCTCCTAACAACGGAGTTACAGGCTGCTCATGTTTCGAATCGGGGACCTTGATTACCATCCAGCTCAACTCCGCCGACCTGACGTTGATCGCTTCCGTGGTCTGATGTAATGATTTAGGGGGTTAAAAAGGCCACCTCGATCCATCCAGACGTCGATTTCATGCCTGCGAAGACAGACTTGTTTTGGTGATAAACACTCCCATCATTCACATCATTATTAGCATCATCATCTCCCGCATCTGTCCACCCGCAGAAAGACCATAGGACTTTGGCCGTCAACAGACAGGTACCGGCGAACAGAGAAAAGGGGGCCCATCTGCTTGAGACACGTCCATTCTGCAGCCAGTAATACCCCGCCGCCATATCGACAGCACACCGACGGCTTGCAAATCAAACACCAATTCCTTCCCTCACACTTTTCTGAACTCCGCTGCGGACTTGATCTTCCAGGCGGCTAGTTCACCAAAAAGGCTGCTAGCGCGCTGCTACAACAGGCTACATCCAACAACTTGACTACGTACCGGTGACACGCACGCACACGCATACCGGTACTCGATCGAGCACAAAACGGAACCAGGGATCCCTATTCAGGCCTGTCCCTTTCCACAACAACCACAACTCACTCAGTCACTGGGCCCGCCCGCACACCTCGGACATAAAGACGTCGCCGACCGTTAATGCCAGACCTGGCCAGCGAATCCACACCAGAAGCAGCCAGAGCCCAGTAACAGCGCCAGTGTCAGCGCCAGTATCCGCACCGCACCCGCACCCGCACCCGCGCACGCAACTCCTCCTACCACCTACCTGCCTTCCTATACGTACCGTACACACCCTGCCCTGTCATACTTGGAGCATTGCGAGCGACCGAACTCTATCAACCCCCCAAAAAAGCTTCCCGAGGCCCTTTTGATTTGTGCATCACATAATCTCTCGCTCGCGCACAATAGACGCACCCCGTCTACTCCCCGTCGGGTCCCCGTTGCTGCTCGACATTAATAATTTGCCAACACCCTCCCACCCCCGGTACCTTGTCGTGCTGACTTTCCCGCCCTGTTGACCCCAGCGCCGCGGACTCTGGGCTGTGTCATCCCGACCCTTCTACCTTTGTGGTTATCTTTCCTTGACTGGGGCACTTTTCGTTCTCGCTATTATATACTTCACTTACACGGCACCCATCTACATTCTCTCGCACTTATACGCAGTTTGCCCCTCCGTCTACATCAGCTACAACGCTTTCCACATTGCCACAAATCCATCTACACTTCCCCCTTCTCCCTTGTCCGTATACCAATTCACAACTGTTAATCATCCACAATGGGAAGCGGCCTGCCCACCCCTCCGTTGGAGGACCAAAAGTCTAGGAAGAGCTCATCCAGCTCCAAGTCCATCAAGCCCAACCGCCACACCGCCAAGCGCGCCAGCCCTCACAACGCTACACAACATCACGATCATGCCTCGCAAGGCATGTCTGCCGATGGCCGCCACAAGAGAGTATGGAAGGCCTGTGAAAGATGTCGGATGAAGAAGACAAAGGTATGCGCCCCTCGCCCGCCGTCTACCCTTCTCACCCGCCGCCCATTATCTGACCCCATATCTAGTGCGATGGAGAGTTCCCCTGTAAGAGGTGTAAGGACGATGGCCTCGTCTGTACCGCCGGCGTCCGCAAGAAGACGGAATACAAGCAGCTCCCTAGGGGATACGCCGAAGTCGTGGAGCACACTCAGTTTGCCCTCATCGCCACCGTCCACAAGCTCTACTCCATGGTCAGGAATCAGCAACAATGGGACCTGGGCGAACCCGAGCTCAATGACAGAGGGCAACCCGTCATCCACAACATTGCTCAGAAGCTTGGATGCATCCGCCCCAACAGCGACATCGACCTGCCGGTGCACTCAGTCTTTCCCGAGGACGAGGCCGGCCTGACCGAGCTGGCGCGTCAACTGGAGGAGCAACAGAAGGAACGCGACGTCGAGAACGCGATGAAGATCGAGGCCGACTCGACCTCTAGCTGCGAACGATCAGACCGCGCCAGCTCTTCCGAGATCGACCACTCCGAGTTTGAGGCCGACTACCGCAAGGCTGTCTTTGGCGGCCATAACAACCCGATGACCATGTCGCCGCAGAGCTTCTCGACGGGCTACACCGAATTCGACGTCGACTCGGTCGCCTCGCCCGTCGACCCGGCCGCTGTCATGTTCCAGCAACAAAACCAGTCGCCGCCTATGAACGCTTACCAGCAATGGAACATGCCCAGGCAATCGGCGCCCCCCTCCATGGACCTCACGCAACAATTTTTCCAGCACCCTGGTCCTCTCACCAATATGGACATGCTCAACCAGGGCCTCATCGAGTCTGAATTTGGAACCATTAAGCCTCACGTCCTCAACTGCCCAAATCCGGAAGTCATGATGGGCATGGGCGACCCAATGATCTACGGAGGCTACGACGGAGAGCCATTGCGACTGTAACCCAGTCGATGTTTGGAGCCTTTGGGCGCTTTTTAATTATGGGATCATGAGAGATAGAAGCTGGGTTCGGGCCGGGCGATGACATTGGGCGCAAAAGAACCGGGGCAAAGGTTTACGTTTATCTGGCGTTGTTGCACGATACACCGCGAAGGCGTTGATTTTTGTTTTCTCTCTGTTTTATTGGGACCATGGGTTCTACTCGCGAGAGAGACGTTGCGGCGATACCGAGGCGCTAACGGATATGGCTTTTCGGTTGGGGTTTCTGCTCATCACTCGGAGTGTTTAATCATCGAGGGGGCCTGAATGAAAGGGGGGGGAGGGGGGGGACCGAACGGTCAACGACTCCACGTCACGAAACATGGATGCGCTCAACGCGCAAATCGAATTCCCACCATTGTACACAATTTTCTTTTTTCCTTTCTGTTTTCTTGCCTACGTTTCTCTTTTGTCTCATCGTGGCCAGGCTCGGACAACGTCAGTCGCTTCGCATAGCTTGACGATGTGGGGTTTCTCTGTTTAGGTTCACTCATCGCCGTCGCCCCTTGCCCGCCTCCCTATCTATCTCTGTCTGCCTTGGAGAGAGTTGGGACGGACACAGAAGCTTGCATAAAGCCTGTGCGCAAGAGCGAGGGGGAGGGGGGGTTGTCAAAGTACCTTGGCTTCTGGGTAAAAGAAAACGTAGAAAATACCAAACCACAACTCCTTCAACCAAGAATGCGACACAACAGACCGTGTCCTGGTGGAATAGATGAAGTGACAATGCAAAATGCTGCCCAGGCTTCCCAGTCCCCTCGGAAATTTTCTCACCATATCGTTCAGAATACAAAATTAAAAACTTGGACCGAGTGAGTCGAGCGAAGGTATCGTGTAACCTCTCCATCCCCAAAGGAGGGTTTTTTTTCTCTCCCTTCTCTTTTCTTCTCCAAACTCTTTACATTTAAACTTTCGGAATGCAGGTGTTCTGGCGTCTCACGCAAACCGTTGTCTCGCAAGAATCAATTGACGAACTATTCTTGCCACATGCGTTCCGGGGAAGATTTCCAAGCGCCACACACACACACACACACACACACACACACACACACACACACACACACACATTCACAGCCCACCTCCCCTCATCCTCCCCTCCCGCTTGCATGCACACCGGGAAGGGAAACAGAGCACCAGGAGCCAGCTCCGTTAAGTTTTGCTATTTGTGCGCCGCCTCCAACCAAGCCCCTCCCCCCCTTCCCCCCTTGTTCTCTCATCGAGGAGGGTTTGGAGCGAATGCGACGCTCAGAGTTGACAAGGAGGGAAGGGGGGAAGTGAGCCACGGGATCTCCACGTCACGGCTCTCTCTTTCTCCCTAGCATATTGTCGCAACCAGGCGCCGCCGAAGCGGACGACCGAACAATGGGGCCTGGCCTCACCGTACCCAGCTTGAAGAGCGACCGGCGCCGAACATGATGTTTACCCCCGTCCCCAAAACTTGATCTCGCACTTTCCTCAAGCTTCTGGCGGTCCCACTTGGGCGCTGGTTTGATCGACAGTACACTCCCAGCACCCGGAGTTACCTGTAAATATACACTACGGTAGCGTTGCCAGCAGTCTCGAATGGGGGTTGGGGGCTGGAAACAACAAAGCTGTCATGACTATGTAGTGTTGTCATGACCTCGCCCCCCCTACATCCGCTTCCACGTGAAATGAGCACGCCCCCTCGTTGGGGTGTACATCGGCAGGCGTAACGGTGTCGTACAGCTGCCGTCGGAGGCGGACGAAATGGATTCCCCAGGTCCGCCGAGACGGCGGCCGGCGGGTTGGTAAGTCGTCGTCACGCCCCTCACCTCTAAGCCACTCAGATAGTGTGTCTTGGGGACACTTGGTTCGGTCCTGGACAAAGGATACCCCTTGGTGTACCCGCCCGTAATCCCTGTCGGTCGATCAAGGGGCGGCCGGGGTTGTAGCGCAGGGACGGACGCAGCAGAGTGTTGACAGTGTTCTGCGTGGTTCATGACAGGGCGCAAATGCCACGAGACCACGGCATATAGACACAACCGAGACGGGGAAGACAATTCCAGAGGATAGGGTGTTCGTGTTGATGTGAATGGCGGACAGGCTGCAGGAGTCAGAACGGGGGAAGAAACCGTCTGAACCCGTCCGCCCTACGATCCCACAGAGCCCATAATACAGTTCTCTCCACAGCTCATGTTTCCACTTAACGCGGGAAGCTCAGGGCGCGGTTTGTGCGATGGTGATGGGAAAGGACATGTGGCGCTGGTAAGAGGGCAAGAGGGGAGGGGGGGGGGGGTGGTTGTGTAATTACTCCTTTTGGAGCGCTAACAAAGAGGAGGAAAAAAGAAAAGAGATGGGAAGGAGGGGCAAAGTCGGTGGTTGGAAATCGAAATATGATCTCGGCGTTTGTAACGGAGGGCGGGACGGGGACTTGTAAACCCCGCGGTCCGACAGGCGGGCGTGACCCATGATGAGTCGATTTTTTTTGTGGGAAGGAAAGGGGAAAAAAAACCACTACTCGTCGTCTTTGTTCGATTTTTGGAATTGAGTGGAATTACTTTTTAATTTTTAATTTTTCTCTGGCTTCCTGCTGCAGCTTCGGGTAAGAGCCGGCGGGCGCATTGTCGTCGTCCACGGACTCTCGATATCTGGCCGACCACTGTGTTTGAAGCGAGCTCAAACAAGTGCCGGTCAGTAGGAAATGGCGCCTTGTGAGTTCGCATTTCGACTTGGGCCGAATATCTAACGAGTCTGGCTTGACCACAAACCGGGGAACCCCTGGGTCAGGGCTTGATGGAAGAGAGTGATCGAGACGTTTTGTCAGCGGGGCATTTTGGGGTTCGGAGAAGTCCATCCTCCTCGCCAAGAAGGGAATGCGCTGTGTGTACGTAGGTTTCCGGCGGCTTTGAATGATAGACTTGGTCTATTTGTTGCTGTCCCTGTCGACGTGTGATTACCGTTCTAGTTTTTTCTTCCAAAAGCAAATCACTTTGGTCTGGGTCAAACTCAACGAAGAAACCTCTCGGTCGCAGCGCCTTCTCTCTCTCTTTCTCTCTCGCACTCGGCCTTTCGCCCTATGAGAAAGGCAGGGAGGTGGGTCAATTCCGCCGTCAGAAGGTGCGGGAGATTGACTGTTCCCTCTCTTCTCGACTTTTTCTTTCTATTGCTCCATTGTTGCAAGCAGCCAGTCGGGCTGCAACACAGTCCTGCGCCGTCCCACTCTGTCCACATGGTCGGGATCGGAGAGAAATGGGGTTTTCGTACGGGCTTGATGACCAACCGCCAACGTGGTAGGTGGTCCCACTTCTGACAGCTTGACAAGGGGGGGCCCATAATTTAGGCAGGCGATCGCAGAAGATGTGCCACTACAGATACTGATGGAAGAGTTGTGAAAGCAAAGGCGGGCCTTTTTTGTGCAAGTGCCATCGGTAGGTAGCTGGCGGTGCCGGACCGGGGGGTGTTGATCGGCCGCCGGAGCCCAAGAGCTGCGAATGACCGGCGAGGGCTTCCCAGCTTGGCGGTCGGGCCATTGGTCATGGATGATCAAGTTTTGGTTAGATAGAGGCATTTAAGGTTGAAGCCAAGGCGAATGAATAGGCGACGCAGCAAATGATACGATGTTGGGCAGGTTTGGGGGCAGAAACAAGGAGAGAAAGTTTCGGTTCCCTGCGTGACCGTGATGAAAGGACAAGGCGCGCCTGCGCTTGGTCGAGGATGCATATCGGTGTCCGTCCGTTGTCGTACAGTGCGAACAAACAGTATCAATACACATAGGGGCGCGTGTTTGATTGGCGCTTGTCTTGGCCCTGTTGGCATTTTTGGGGACATTGCGGTCCGCGGGTTCGGGGTGCCGGTACGTCAGAGTCCGCGGCATGTTGACGGCGGCCAGCAACCCACGCCGTCGGTCGGGAGGGATCGCGTCAACAAAAGTGCAAGTGTACACGCGGACCCCTCCGTTATCCGGGGGATACTCTTCACGCGTACAGGGTTCAAGAGCATTCTTTTCACATGCTGTTTGCGGGTTCCCAGTCGGTAGTAGTCTGTTGTCGAATCATGCATGGATGAAGCGAGGCATACATAGTCCATGGAGGCATCTCGGGTCCGAGGAGGAGTTGGAGAAACGACGGACGGCGTAGGGACCCGGTGGCATCATGGGCGCTGAAACTTGCCAGAAGGAACCCGTCTGTTGTTCCCTCTGTCGATCCGCCCGGGACTTAGCCGTAGTTTCGCCCGGCGGTGGTGCGGATACACCGTACTTGGTACGAAAAGCTGCACTAAATGGCAGCACTAAACGGCAGCGGCAGGCTCTCGCTGTCGACCCATGGCGACGAGCGTATTCCCAGTCTGCCACCTTGCATGATGCCACCAGTGACTGACCACTCCGACCTCCCTCGGAGTTCGCACTTTCCGTAATGGCCTAGTAACAACAGTATCCAGAGAAACTATCCGTATCCGTACTGTATGTAGTATTGGTGCGTTGGAATGAATACGCGGGATGCAGCAAGACTCGTCAGCCACAGCTCGCTCGCTTGTCGTGTAGCCAGGTACCTACCTACCTTTACCTTTACCTGGGTGCCTGGGCAGGGTGGGCGAGCAGAAGTGACCTTCCTTGCCTTACATACCTAGGTACATAGAAACCGCCTTCTCCAGGTTGCTCAGTCTCGGTCTTCCCCCACACGCGTATCGCCGTATTTTCCCCATGTCCTCTCGTGTTCCTCGCATAACTCGTCTCGCCTTGCTCGTTCTCGCTCTCGCGGTCGACTTCAACCTCAACCTCAACCTGAGCTCGCGTTTCTGCCACGAAGTAGGTACGGGTGCTGCAACCACCACTGCAGGCTAGTTACCTACGCAACCATGCCGCACACCCGGCTCTCGCCAACCACAACTCGATGCGAACTTTTCGAGTAGGTCTGTGGCACGGCCAGGCCCCCAAAGCAACGGTAGTGGTGGGTAGTAATACTACCGCCTCCGAATAGAGTATCTAGGCCATTAGCCGGGCAACCAGACCTGCACGTCTAAACGTAACCCCAACCTTGTTCATCTCTCATCGAACCCACTCACTGTCTTGGCCTATTCTTTGCTTCCAAAACGGGTCGCCGGTCTTCCTCTTGGCGCCCTGCAAAAGCCGTATTGGCATCTCGTCATCCATCTCACCGTGACAAGACATGGCCTATGCTTTCTGTCTTGTCAAACCATCATCAAGACCACCATGCCATGCCAAATTGTCCCCGCCCCGCCCTTTTCTTGCTGTATGCACGCCGTACGCTGTATCTGGACGATGCGCGAGATTGTCTATGGGATTTCGGGGCCGGTCTGGGCCCACCACGCGAGAGACGCTGGCGCAGCAGCATGTCCGTCGTAGTCGACCCAAAGTACCTGGCGAGACTTCGAGTGACATGGCTCGAGTCTCACGTCCCCAAGATTTGTCATGGTATGTATGCCTTTGAGTTCGAGGAACCTTCTGTTTGTATCCCACCGGGTCCTTGGCAATCATGGGCCGTGTCTGATACACAATGTACAGATATTTACCAGGAGCACCGCCTCGGGCGAACGTTCCGCAACTGAGATTAGACTCTATCCCCTGAACTGTGCCACCCTCGTGGACTGCTAATCAGCCTCGATCATAACCTTGCGTACAGTAGGTATATCTGTACTACAATACACCATCCGCAGTCAGCCAGCAGGTGACGACTATCGAAACTATCGCCCACACTGCCCTGTTTGCCGGCAAACTCTGGTGCCAGGCCATAACCTGTACTCAATCCGCGAAACTCCAAAACCTAGAGCGGTCCTTAGCGAGTATCGCAATCTTCTCTCCAACCGACCCGCGGCGTGTTGATAGAGGCGTCTCGTTCCTTTACCAGGCTACAGATATCCTGTGAGATATTATGTCGCGTTGGCAACCTAATTGCCAGTCGTTCGGGTCACGCCAACAAGCTGTTGTCACCACTATAAGCACCTTAATCGGACCAGGCCTCTGCCGAGTCGCATAACGGTATGCTTCAGTATGTCGAAGAATGCAAGGTGGAACACTGTCTCGTGATTAAAAAAAAAAGCCCGTCAGCTTACGGGCAGAGGCAAGCGAAGCAAGCAAATAGGACAAGGCCAGTGCCGATGTCTCGTCCAGAGCTCCAACCGCCTTTTGTGCTTACGGTCAACCAGCCACTGGCTATGAGTGACTCTGTCTCGGTTTCGACTTGACAAGTAGACCAAGCGGGGAAGCGGCTCTCGTTCAACCCAACGTTAGCAGCGAAGGTATCACCTGAAACCAAAGCCTCGAATCCGACGATACATTTACTTCGTCGGCAGCTTCAGTTCTATTCAGGGACACGCTGACAATGCAGCCAGACCTAGGGGCATACCGACAGACGAGTTTTTCGGGGGATATCGCTCGTCCGTGCCGGGACCTCATCGTGTCTGTCCTACATAGTGAAGTCTGGTTTCTGGTTTGCCCGCGAAGAAAACCTTGGACATGATGGCTTGAAGCTTACAGCGGAGATTGGAGGGAACCTCCAACAGCTACCTGATCGCAGTGGAGCCTGGGCCGGAGAGGTGACTCGGCTTTGCTGCTCAGGCTTGATTCTCCGTCGATGTCCGTTAAAGCTTCTTGACTCGCGCCAGCCGCGTCCAGGCAACAGCAATGAGTACCTGTAGGTCGATAACCTCACTCGTGCGAGGCAAATTTCAGACGAAGATGCTGCCGCAGATCCTGCTCGCTGCCCCTCACATTAAGGACCGGACCTACTTTCGCTACGGAAAGTGGGCAGGCGTAAGCGGTGAATGCCGATTGGATGACTGGGGATAACGAGAAAGGGTATAAGTCGATTGTCGACTGGTCAAATAACGAGCGGCGGTCTGCGCGAGTCGTGGTTCATCCTTTCTTGGCAAGGGGGGATCAGGGAAGGAGAAGGATAAAAGATGGTAAAAAGATGGTTACCCCCGGCCGCTGAACACGGTGGCAGTCGGCGCACTCTGGCACGACTCCAAGCCAGCAGGCACATGGGGGGAATGAGGAAGAAATTAAGGTTAAGCGGTACCGCGCTGGGTACGACACGCTGCCGGGATGGGTCCAGTTGCAAGCGCGAGGTTTGGCGAGATGTTCATCTGCGTTTTGGAAGCCACAGGGTTGCGACGCGATGGCGTGTGGCCTGTGGAAGGGCTGATACGGTTTCACAAGCTGTGGGTGTGCCACCACCGGAGGGAGGAAGCTGAGGTCTGGGATGCGGCCTCCGCAAGCTCCTCTCCCGCGCTCCGCTCTTTTATCTCCGTGCGGGCGCGGAGCCTCGGTTTCGAGTGAACGCCAGTCAAGGTCAACGCAGTGCAGTGACAGCCGGCGGGATGGTACAGGATGGCTGGCCCCGGGAGGTTCCCCAAAGCGGTTGTCAAGCGGTCCTAATTCTTGGGATGCATCCCGAGAAATAGCCCAAATTGCTGGCCCGGGGGATGCTTACGAGTGATCAGTAACAGCCAGCAGACAGTTGAGAGTTACTGCTTGTTAAGTTGTGTGAGAAAAAGGGGCGACTCTTTCGCCGATCAGTCAGCCCATTCGTTGGGGCCCATGAAGGTTAAGCACGATCAGTGAAACAGCAAAGGCCCTGTTTGCAAAAACGACTGATAAGCCGGATGCGGTATGGCTAGGCCGGAGTTGTCACCTCGGGGTCCGGCGTAGCTCTACTACTCTAGTATGCCAGGCACGTCTTCTCACCCTAGCTTCACGATATCAGCAGGGAGCATCACAGGGACGGAGAGCTCGCAACTTGAAAAGTTGTCTCTTTCGCATTCGGCGTTTCCATCCCCAAAGCCCAATTGTTAGGGGTTGGGACGGTTTAGGATTCATACCCGCGTCCTAACCACTCAAACTGCCCTCGCAAGTCCCATCTGCCGATCACAGGATCCCCGTCTCGGGAAGGAGCAAGGGCAATTCTTGGGCTACTCCCCCCCCCTTTTGGTTTTCGATTATTATACCGAATAGGCATGGTAGATAGTGTATGCCGCGACCCGAGTCGTGTAGGCGCCGCGCCGCCGTTCGCGGGAAACCGAGCCAATGGAACAGACATCTTCGGGGAAGGCAGAGTGGGATGCGATTCTCACTTTGCATACGAGAGAATCTGCCCGGCCCCGCTCGCCTGCTGCCACCACAAACCACCCGAGACCCTGACTTTGCGGTCGGCGTCTGTCCACTCGGTTCCGGTGCTGGACCCCCTTTTCGGACCTATACTTCGACGCCGCATGAGGCTTGCCGGCCGTCGTGACGGGTAAGGCGTCCACCACGCATGATCGGATACCGGGTGGCAGGAAGGATGCGTGCTCTCGGTCTCGGTAACGCAACCGTGATCGTTCGTCAGAGGCCACGCCGTCGTGCCTGTCGTCTACTGTATACCTTCCGGGGTTCGGACTTCTGAAACTACTTTACTCTAGAGCGAAGACGCTGCAGGTGATCACAGCCTGTTTCCATGACGTAATTTGGTGGGAGCGTCTAGGTACACCCCCCTACTGGGCAGTGTAGACTACGATTTCCTTGGTTAGCGACTGTCCGGTAGCCATGAACAAGCTAAGAGTTTATCGGGATCGCGAGTTACCGCTGCTGAGGATTCCCGCGGCAGCTTAAACCATGGTTGCCCGGTCAAGGGTGGGGTATCGCTCGGGTGCTTGATACCTTTGATACCAGAGTACTTGGAGTAGATCTGCCTTGTTGGCGGGGGCACCTGCCACGTCGTCCTGTTACCACGCTCTTGGCTTTCGGGTTGAGCCGGCTGTCGTGACCGCGGTTTCGGGACCCGGGGAACGGAACGGTCGGTAACGGTAACGGATGAGTCCATTGGGGGGACTCCGTTGAGCGTTTGCGGCCTTCTAGACGGATTTGGTGGAGTTCCCACGTTTGTGGTTGTACAAAGCACGTCCTCTACATACGATATCATTGTGTTGGACACCGCATCTAGGCTATTGGGAACATGAACCGAGAGGCAGCCATAGGGTAAAGCTGTGGACACCGAAGATACTTCCGCTTACAAGGCAGTCATTATAGGCAATTTACTCCTTTGACGCATACTGCGGGAGATGTTGTAGCCGATATTCCCTTGTGCCTCGTCGCCTCCCATGTCTCGCAGATGCCCTTTTTCCTGCCTTTGCGCTGGTTGACTACTTGCGCTGGCAACCCGAGCTTTCGAGTAACACGATGTGCTTTCCCCCGGCTTTCTTGGGCCAACGACATTATGAGACTCAAAATGTTGCTGTGTTCACAACGAACGCACCAGTGCAGCTCCCCGAGGACCTCGGTGCCCTTTCTCCAAACTCGGGAGACCTCGTCTGCCTCTCAAAAGCCACGGCAGCTTTCGTTAACAATTCCACAGGAGCCCCGTTGGAAAAGGTCCCGAAATCATAACTTGCAAGCAGACACAGAGCAGTTTGGGCCCGAGGCCCATTCTCCACCATATCGCAAAGTCCTTGGTATCGGTTTAGTGCCTCCCCCTACCTCAGTCATCGGCAGCAGGCCTGAACAAGATGACAGTTGAGTCATAGAGCAGGGATCTGTATGCGTTGAACACGGTGAAGCCTCTCGGATGAACGAGGGCTTTCCGTTCGGCTTATTTGCAGTCAGAACCCGCAACTGACCAGGCAGAAACCAAGTGCCAAAGAGGGGGACATACCAGCGAGGTTTTTTTTGGGAAAGTAGCGTCAAGAAGCAATCCAACCCGATGGCCTGAGTAATGCCCCTCTCCGGCAGCCTTTGTACGACTTTTCAGTGTAGTAAAGCAATATGGAAAGCCCCTCCTATTGCTTAGAAAGAGCTGTATGAACCAGCGTCCTGGGCCCCCTCGCCGTTGAAAGAGTAGCACAGACGATCTCTACATGGAAAACTGACTGGGCTGCGTGCCATCAGCGAATGTTAATGTGATTTGGCCCAGGTGCATTCCTATCGTCCAAAGATGCTATTAGTAGCGGGATGGCCCCGATAGGGCTGTACGGCGACTGTGAGAAGCTTGCCATCCGTTTCTTGGTGATCTGGGTGCCGGGGATTCTTGGGGCAACTAAAATCTGATGCCAACGACGACTCAGTTCGTCCATGGGAACGCACAACTTCGTGCTTGGTTGTTGGTGGGCCTTTTTTGAGGCAGCTTCTGGCACTCACGAAAGGGGACCGACCACCTTGCAACTATCACAGGCGGAAGTTGGAAGGTCCGCCCAATCTTCAAATCCCACACGGCAAGCTAAACCAGCGTATGGGGAATTGTTTACGGCCGTGGGTTGTCGACTCGAGAGCCACTTGGCCGGACTATTACGTGTACGTGTACAGGCTGTTTCATCGGTCAGGCACTACGCAAGCTCTTGAAAACAGGTCTTTGTACACTCTTTTTCTCCAGAGTACCAGATGTCATTTGCAAGGTGGAAGACGGAGGGGCATCTAAAACATTGGTCCAATTTATCAAATCGTTCTTTCTACAACCTGGGTTCTTAAAACTCCGCCGATACAGCAATGAAGCCAGTCGCCTTCCCTTCGGCGGCCTGCTTCATCAGCTCCTTGTAAACGGCGTCCTTGGTCTGGTAGTACTCCATATCTCTATGTCAAGCAGTTAGTCGTTTTGTCTGTGCCGCAGTTGAAGATGGGGGGCGCTGGATAGGAACCTACGCCTCGTTCGCAAAAGTAATCTCGTAAACCACGCTCCACGACTGCGAGCCTGGCACGTCGGTCAGGACCTTGCACTTGCTCGCTTTGGACGCGACAATGTACGTCTGGCCGTCTTCCTGGGGACAGAGGGACATCAGCACTCCGGAGCTGCTGTATAAAAGCCGGGAAGGGGGGGGGGGGTCCGTGAACATACCTTTTTGCACTCATTGGCAAAGTTGCTGAACCGTGCGACGGCCTCGTCTTGCTTGACGTCGTCGGCTAAGGCGATGAGCCCGATCCTGGTGATGGCCATATTTTGCGATTATCTGCTTCAACAGATCCGTGCCAGGGACGAGTAGGATCCAGTAGCTAACAGGGAAGACTTTGGAACGTGTTGTATGCTAGGCTACCAACAAACTCGACTGCGCGGCCCGTCGCGGTTCTTTTATAGGTCCTCTAAACTCGGCCCACCCCTCCTCCTGACCTAGGAACTCATCGCCGTCGGATCGCCGCAGGACCTACGTCTCACGATGACAGCGGAGAAGCAGGGGCACCACACTCCCCCGTCCGATAGCTCTCAATTCTTCACTCAGGCGGGAAAGCAAAGCCGGGCCGAGAGAAAATGGTCCATGATACCTCGGGACGTTGAAACGTCGATCGGCTGAGTTGGCACCACAGAGCAAGCCCTGATCTGTATTTACCGACGGAGGCCGGGAGGGGGGGATGTGGAGCCCGCCGATCGTCAATGGTAGGGCCGAAGGAGACTGTTGCATGAACACACCGCCGGCCGAGACTTACCGGGAACGGAGGCATCTGCCGAAAGCATGAACAACAAGACCCAATTCAGCCCATTTTCCGTCACAGGCCAAGAATAATAGACCGGTAGCGATGAGATCCCGCACCCGCCCGCTCAAACTTCGAAACGTTAGCAGACGGGGAGCACCTCAGACGTCGGTGGTAGTCAGGGCTCGGCGGCGGAGCATATGCCGATTCGGGTCGCTAGCCTGCGTCAGCCGAGGTGTGTGGGGGGAGGGTGTATTAGTACCGGGCAGATCCCAACTTCCCCGCGGCGGGGGAGGGGCACACAAGGAGTTGGAGACGCTGGGTGGAGCGCGGGGCCGGGGTCCGTGCAGTTACTCGGCTTCCGAGGCCGTAGGTAGACAACGGTTCCGGCCGACCGGTGGGCCCCATCAAAGGCGCGGCTTACTGCGGGCATCTCCTGAACCATGCGACAGATGTTGAATCAATGCTCATTCTCACCATCCCTCACTCACGGAATGTTGCCTTATATCTCACAAAACAGGGAATGGGTGTACTGGATGATTTGATCCTTGATCATTGATTGTAAAGACGAACATCGTAAAGACTTTTTTGTAGCCATCCCAATAACACCAAAAACACAGAGATTCATCTTCTCGTACAACTCCCCTCCCGCAAGTCTACCCCAGGCTCGTGCGTGTCTCGTGTACTCAATGTCCCATCACTTCATCGCCCCCCCCCCCCCGGGAATGTTCCAGACCCCCATAACACCAAAAAAAAAAAAAAAAAAAGAAGTCCAAGCAAGAGGCCTCGAAACATTGTGTATGTTTTAGGAGTTAGAAATTAAGGGCTGATAAGCGCGAGAGCTTAGCCTCCCACGCGAAGTCCAGCAGCCAGAGCGACATGGATGGAGAAAACAAAAAACAAAGCTGACACTTTGGAAACGCCTCGCCAGAAAGAATGCTGCAGGATATCAGATGCTCGCTAATTTTGAAGCCAAAATGAAAAACTTTTCATGGTGCACGGCGCAGCCGACGTGAGTGTAGGAATCATGTGCTCACAGGCACATACGAGAAGGGCATGGGCCATCACTGGCTTCCTCTGCGTCGTCTCTGATCTCTGTAGTTGAGAGAGTAAGGGGCAGGGCGTTCCTGACGAACCGTCCGTCGATCCGGAAGCGTGGACCTTACATCTTGGTAGTAACCGGCATGAGATGGGGCCGGTCCAGGCTGGAAAGACAACGGAGACCGCGGAGCGTACGCCGTCTGCGGCATCTCTGCTCCGCTCGCGGGGTAGATGTTGCCAGACGGGTTCGGCCGCAGGTAGAAAGAGTTCTCCTGCTGAGTTGTGTAGTGTTGCTGAGGGGGCAGGCTCGGGATGGGCTGCATTGGACGCATCATCTCGACCGAAGCCGGGGGCGGGTAGGCATGCATCGGCCGAGATTGCATCGGCGCGCCAAAATCCGGCATCTGCATCGTCTGCTGGAGAGGGGTCGGAAGAGGTTGTTGGAAGAAGCCGTGTCCGGCGGGATGCTGAGCCTCAACTGGTACCGAGTGGGCGGCCATCGGCGAGTGAACCCGAGATGAGGGCTGGCTGTAGCTGTTGGGGGGGTAAAACTCCAGGCCATTGTTGACTCGGTGCTCGGTACGACGACTGTGGGCGGTCGTCATGTCGCGGAACATGCGCGAGCGGTCTCGGTTCTGCGCCATTGTGGATGACCGGTCTGGCGGAGGAGTGGTCTGGCCGTCGACCCAGCGACAAGAGTCAGAGTCGTCTGCGGCTTGGGAGGACACCGAGGCAGGAGCCGAGGGCACTCGGCCTGCCGTAGCAGCTGGTGCGTTCATCTTCTTGTCGCTGGTAGCAGCAGTAGCGGGCTCCTGAGCCCGTTTGACTACTTCGGGATGGACACCCTCGACGTACTCAATAAAGTCCTTCAGGCTCTGAACTTTCTGGACCATGCTCTGGACACTCTGCTCAGACGAATTCGAAGCATTCGGAATCAAAGCTTTCATCGCGTCAACAATTTGATCAGCGAGGGATTGGAGCCTCTTCTCAGTGCCCTTCAGAGGAATGCCGGTGATAGGCTGGAGCAGACCAAGCTGCTGCAAAGAGTCATCCGCGGCTCGGCGAGCAGCCTGCAATGCCTCAATGGCCTGGCGAAACTCATCGTCACTAGTAGGGTTCCGCTGTAACTGGTCGTGTTGGTTCTGCAACGTAGCAATGTGCGCCTGCGTGCTCTGACGGAAGGATTCGACCAACGCATTCGGCGAAAACGTATGGACGGACTGTGTTGATGCTCGGCGAGCTGTGACTGGCGTGCTTCGCGTGCCAGCCGCCCGTGGCTCCTCTAACATCGGGCTGCGCCTAGAATGCTGGCTATGTGACGATGAAGGCAATGTCCCTTCTTGCACCGGGCTGTAGGAGCTGGAGGCCAGGGGGTGAGGCTGGCGTGGCTCGTGACGGTTGCTTTGAACGATGTGAACCTCCTGAGGCGTCGGGAAAGAGCTAATGGGGACACTTGGGACAGGTAATCTGCTGGAAGACTCCGGGTAGCGGGACTGCATCTGGAATCCTTGGATGGGTTGAGAGGCAGCTACCGGGGGTAGTTGAGATGGCGCATAACCCGCGCGGACATCATTGGACATGTGCGGGGCTTCCGGCTGCTGAGGGTGGTGCGCATCGGGCCCGGAGTGCATATGAGAGCTGGCTTGATCTTCTGCAAGCCGATATTGCTCATAGTATCCGGTCTGGGGGCCCTGTCTCATAGGTGGCTGCTGCTGGCGTTGAGGAATTGGGAGTTGTTGTGGCCGCATCTCCGGCGCGTGTAACGGCGGCATTTGCAGAGGATCCCAGGCAGTCTCTTGACCTGCCGGAATGCCGTGCGTGGGCCACAGGGGCTCTTGGCCGCCGCCATTTGGCCGTTGATGTTCGGCGTGCCCAGGCGCATAATCGCTGCCTCCATTTTGTGGCAGGAAAACAAAATTGACTTGCAAGTCGCTGTCTGCAATCATGTTGTCAAACTGAGGTTCGTTCAGGCACAAATCAAGACCATCAGAGAAGATGGGATCAAGATTAAACGTTGCGTCGACACCAAAACCGAAATCGTCATCAGATCCCAGGTCTGACCATTTGGGAGTGTTGCTTTCGTATTGTAGACGCTTGGGCGAAGGGGTTTCTACCGCGACGCGGGTGTTGAATTTTGTCGCAAAGGATGCAGTGCGTGTAAACAGGGGCTTAGGTGAGACGGACTGTTCGGGAGCTGTCAGCTTGGGTTTTCAATATCTTGGGGTTCTGTTCGAATAAGGAGCTCACCTTTCGCCCGTTAGTACAAGACTTGTAAACTGGTGATTCAGGGTCCCGAATTTCAATAGCAGAGTCCCTTCGTCCTTGGAGATGGTAGAACCGCGGAGGAGGGGCGTCATCCCCGGACTCGGAAGGGCTTCTTTCTGAAGCACAAGATGAGGCAGAGGGTGTCAATGCCGGTTGTTGCAATTCCGAGTGGACTGAAAGCGCATCCCACTGGGTTGTGAATAGAGAAATCCGATTCGCAGGGTCAAGGTTGACCCTGGATAGATTGCCCTCTAGCACGACCTCTCGCCCAACATAGACGCCGGAGCCGAAAAGAGTGGCGATGCCACGATACCCCATCTGAGGACGCTCAGAGTGAGAGTGACGAAAGTCCAAGTTTGGTCCGTACAAGGTGAGCAGGAAAGTGGTGCCGGACCGTTGCTCGGTGTGAGTAGGAACCCAGCACACAGCTTTGAGTAAGACGAGCATGTACTGGTTGTTCCGGAGGTTGAGAATTTGGATCGCATCTGTAAGAGTCTCTCTCGCACCATCGTCGACGATTGCAACGGGGTCTCCGCGTTGATGCTCCTGATCGTCTAAGGATTTTCCATCATGGAGGAGCGTGCCGTGGGCTGGTTGCATGTTGATATTCGTCGGGTGGCCACTCATGGGCGTGAAACTTGTTGACTGCATTGACTTTGTCTTTTCGACTGCCCTTCCCTTCCTGACAGGCGATGGACTTCGGTTTGGTGTAAGGAAGCGGCCAGGAATACGTGAACCGTAAGGTACGAGGATTAGCACCACCAAGAGTCAAGTTGGATGTTGATCTGGCACATTGCTTGACAACAGTGGAGAGAAATGGAGGCCGTGTTGAGGCAAGCCTATGCTATACGTGAACGGCTGGACGTCCAAGCAGCGTGTTATGAGTGAAGAAGTGTGTGAGGTTATAGCAAGCGGGATTGATGAGGAGGCGAGGAAGTTTTATAAGATGAACCGAAACCAGAGGGAGCTGTGGGCGCATACCACCCGGTTTACCTCATGGAGCCAGATGCGACTTGGCATAGATTCGGGTCCGATAGCCAGAGCATGGATCATAGAGTGTCGCTGCAGCGGAAGGCTCATTGCGCTTCCGTTGGTATGAATTTGTATGACATCCTTGTTAACACCCTCCCAGCTCTTGCGGACGTAGGAAACAGGGGGGGGGGATGGGTGTGGGTGGTCAAAAACCCAGAGTGCACTAGAGGGCGATCTGCTAAGTACCTAGGGCCGCAAGGTACAAAATCCTGGCCGACGAGATAGGTATCAGGGATGGTGACGGGGCAGGCCGGGACGACCGGGGGTGATTACAAGGCCATGGATTGTCTCGGACCCTTTCTCCACCCCCAAAGGCGAAGTCGTCGTTCTCTCCGAATCGAGTCTGTCGGTGCCTCAGTGGTGCGTACCCAGCCCATCGCCAATGAGGCGTGGCTTTCCAGGCAGCTCGTATCATCCACCTCTCTTGTCGGTGGCCTCCTAGATCATCAATCATGGTCGACATAAGAAAGAGCTCCGAGTCAAACATCTCGGGAACGGAAACAAGCGTCATCTGCGTCAACCGCTCAACCTATTTGACGCCATTGACGCCGTTCCGGATGGTGAGAAAGACTTCGTGACAGCTCACAAAGCACTACTTCATTGTACAGAGATGAAGAGAGAGAGAGAGGGAGGGAGAAAGAGAGAGACTCCTTCTAAAAGAAAAGTCATGAACGCGCAAAGAGAATTCTGAGAGGTGATAGGGCAATACATGCCATTGGCTGCTGACCATGCCGGACCACGATCCTGATGGCGCGGGCGTGGAGCAACCGAACGCCTGCAAGCCCTCCTCGACCACTAGCTTCTATTAAGCGGCGACCCCGCCAGAGTCATGAGGGGAACAGGCGCCTAACCAGAGCTGTTTGGTTTTTATGAAGTTATCGAGTATGCGCGGCTCACGGATCGGGCTATCGAGGTGGCTTTGAGACAGCATTACGGATCAGCATACTCCGTACGACGCTGGGAACGCCGCGATGCAGAACCCGAGGGCCCTGCCGAGGCACGACGGGAGGGCTCCAGTAGATGACCGCACCGCCGCCCTGTTCTGAAACCGATGTTGACATAGCCATTTTGGTGGCTTCATCAATCCCAAACTGGCTGCTCCGGTCTCGCTTTCTCGCCGAGGCAAATGGTCTTGCTGGATGGCAAACGTGACGAAATGCACGCCAGTCCATGCCAATTGTTGAGTCGATCATGGTGAGAGGTGTCTTAAAGAGCGATATGCGCCTTGTGGATTATGTACATTGTGTCGCGTCGTGGACGACCTGGCAGCGTCCGTAATGGGACGTGCCGTGCCCATGGGTCGTCTTTACTCGCAACAGACAGACATTTTGATCTAGATGATCGTTGCCACCTCACCGTCCCTCTTTGCCTGTCTTGGAGTCGGCCTCACTTTTGTCCTTATTCTCTTCTTCGCTCTCAGCGGGCATCTTGCCGAACTTTGTCAGAACTTTGGCGGCCCATTCTTCGAATTCACGCTCAGCGGCCTCATCCGTCTGGGCAGCCGACCCGCGAATGCTTCTTTGGGCCATATCTCTGAGGTCGTCAACGGAAGACACATCAAAGGCCCAGGCAGCGCCTCCGGTCATCATCATGGCAAAGCTGAATACGTTGAGCGTCGCCAGATTCAACGCCTCAAAGGCAATCATGCCTCCTTCGGGATTTCCTTGCTTGCCTGCCGCGTAGTGGCTGGGCTGGTAGAACTTGGGAAAGGCGGCGAGTTGTTTGCGAACCACGGAGCGACGCGTGATCATGGCCGAGAAGAGGAAGAAGCCGGCGCCGGCAAAGAAGAGGCCTAACTGTTTCGTAGCCCTGGATTGAAAAAGAGAGGATGTTGGCTGAGGCGACGATCTCGCAGGTCGAGAGTCGGACGATTCGTTGTCGGAAGCCATGGCCGTTGGCAAGCGTTGCGCGAGCATCGATTCCTACCCCTCCCAAGAAGAAGAAAAAGGTCAGACAGGGCATCCGCAGTGGCTTCCGCGGGAAAAAAAAACTTACTGGGTCAGAGCGGTAAGGACCGGACGGTCAATTGATCAAGACGGAAGGGAGTCGATGGAGTCGCGGTCCCTTGGGCAAGCTGAGGTTCGTGTGCCGGGGAGAGGTAAAGCGGAGCTATGGCGGGACAAGATAGGAAAGCTCCTCTGAATTGGATATCGGGGAAAGGAAGTTCCCGCCACTAAAATTTTCGGACCCTTGCAAAGAGTGGACCTGAATATGCATCTATACCGCTTCATCGCTTAGACTTGCAGATAACCAGTACCACTATCTTGACCAGTAGTACATTCTCCTGCTTGCGTCGAGCAAATCGAATCACCAGATTTCCCTGAGCTATCCCACCAATGAACCGTACTGGCCTGAATAGGAAAGCTCGGCATTTGGCCTGTTTCAGCGTCCTACCCTTTCGTTTACATTGTTTCCCAGACGTCACCAATCGCTCTTATCGATCAGAGGCGACGCGCTTTTCTCAACCACCTAGAGTCCAAATTTCTCTGCTTATCAAACGTCCGCATCAACCAATTCTCTTTGCAATGCGGCAATTTCGCACTATGCTGACAAGATGCTATCCCCGTTGACTACGGACGAAATGCATGCCGGCCCACTGTTGACACTACACAACTTGCAGAGGACACGCCTTCAGGCACCTTGAGACTGCAACTCGACGACTGCTGCTAATGCGCCCACACTAATCGTACAGCGGCAGAACAATAGGGCCGGGAGTGTCGACATTGCATCCGCGACAGCCACCCGTCGTCATGTCTGCAGATGACATGGAAATCACGATGGCGGTCAATTGTCATGCCACACTAAAGCCCTGGTCGAGCAATGGCGGCACGTCCTGACGTCGCTCTGCCCCTGGTTGCGAGGCCCAATCAGCATCGTCCACAACACAAATCCGGCCTGCCTGCTCGCTTTTTGGGGCGATAGCCGACCTTGCAACGGCTGCAACTACGTACCACCAGTCGAAATCACCTGCAGACGACAGACATGCCAGTAAGATGATCGGATGGCTTCCCCGGGGCCTGTCCGCCTACCCTCGACGACGGCTGCATCTGGCGGGTCACCACCGTCCCATGGGCCACACACCACTGTAATAAAAACATGTGCGAGACCATCAAAATGACACATCAGACGTCGTTTTTCACTTACATACACTCGTACGCCATCGACGCCTCGTGAGCCTGCCCCTTCCATGATTCATGGCCTGGCGCCAGCACTCCATCCGGCGACAGCACACGGAACAGAAGACATGCTTGTCTCGCCAACGATCGATTGTCCGAGATCTAGATTGCTGGATCGTCGATTGTATTCGACAACATCATTGCGCTCTGTCAGTTGTTAGTCGCACCATGTTGTCGGGTCCCCGCAAAGCATGCGCGGTGCTATGGATGAGGCGTGCCAGATTCAGGCGGGCAAGCGTTCAGACATCAACGTTTTGCTGGAAACAATCATCCGGTTGGCTGTTGTGCATTTCACGTTTTACCAGCTGTCATCAGGCGGCTTGTACATCGTTTGTCTGATACAACGCCAGCGCAGCAGGCTGTACGACCGTCTTCCGCTCAGGCAGAACGAAAAGTCTAGTTCCGCGGGCCTTGTTGGGGACAGCCAGGTCATGTTGATGCGCTAAACTCTGTGGGCAAAGACAAATTGCTGCTTTGCTTCCGCGAGCTCGATGATGATGGGACAAGACCGTAGAGCTTGGTAATAGTTGGAACAACTAGTAAGCGAATCAGCCCAGGGTTCTTTAGAAAATGATTGAAATACCGGGTCAGTTGTTGTGTGCCGCCACTTGGTTGGTCGGCTCCATGTGTGGTTTAAGGAGGTGGACGAGGCTTGTCGCAGTCGTCTTCGTGAGAAGTGATGCCGGGGCGAGTCGCAAACTGAGATGCACCACACCGCAAAAAAGCATCACGAGACGGGGTGCGCAGTCGGGCGCCAGCTGTGGAGACTGCGACGGGTTTGCCCATTCTCGACGACATACCCTGGGCTGAAGAGAGCGCCGTCCCGACAATCAGGCACCTGGTTCGAGGGTTGTCCCAAGACAAAAACAAGCCACAGTTTGGTTGGACGGGAGACATGTGTTGGCTCACGGCTATTGACGAGTTCCAAACTGACTTGGGTGTCTCACAGCACAAGCCCAAACTGGTCAGAATGGCATTGTCTTCATCATGGTCAGGAACCGATTGCGACAATCCCCCGTCATGAGGGGTTACTTGCAGCAGAAACTCTGCTGCGTGTTGAACAAGGATGAGTGCTGTTCCGCAATGTCAGAGCGGTTGGTGAGGTCTCATCGCAAAGATCTTTCCAGTAATCAGCTGGCTGGCAAGCAGCTGTTGGGACCTGCCGGGCTTGATTTCAGGTCCGGCAGTGTCACAAATCACATTCCCCAAGATCTAGTGCCTCAGCCAGGAAAGGCAATAGTCACGAATCAACACCCAGTAACAGTGTAGTATTAGCTGAGATGACGCCTCTGCGCGCACAAACACACACACACACACACACACGTACAAAAAAAAAAAGACTCTTGCTGGCTGAGGGATTTACCAATTGACCAAGTAGTTTAGACGTAGTGCAGTGCATGTGGGATGCTCCACGATCGCCGAGGCGCGAGCTTATCGTGTGCTCTCCCCCACCCCGGCTGCCACGATTGCTTTACCACAATACTGGGTCACCGATCAGATTGCATCGTGCTAGATCGATGGGATGGGACAATGCGACCTTTGTTCTGCCATCCAAAGATCGGTGCCCACCAAACACGGCAATCTGACAGCAAACGATCAAATCGCTCGCGGAGCTGGGTAGAGAAAACGCCTCTGTACGATCGACCCCCCTTGAGTTATTGTACTTTGGTCCTTGTGGCCCGAGGTTTCGATTAAGAGCGGGAGCAACCGCGTTGCCGAAAGTTTGCTGATGTGGCACCGTCACCCGCCGTCCAGAGGACGCCCTTACTCATCGGGCTTGTGCGACTCAACGTCGCGCACAGATCCAGCAGGCTTGAGAGGCCATGTTCGCCTGGCAGCCAACTCGACGGTCGGTACTCGGTGCACAGACTGGGTTCCGGCAGAGAGGGATGGGTGCGAAATCTGAGTCGTATTTGCTACGAGTACACCATGCTGTCGCCGACAACTCCATCGCGAGTACTGAAGAAAGTCGACAATGGTTTAGATACATCAGGAGGGGAAACAAAAACTTTGTCAACTGTCATTTTCTAGTTGGAAAGAAAAAAAATTGTGAGTGTGCAGGAGGTTGGCTGGCTGCTGAGATATGACGAAAGCGGAAGGGACAGACATGGCAGGGAGAAAGTCGAAGTTAGTACTGACAGAAGACCCCAAATGCTTAGAGCAAAGCGACCGACGCAATTCTTAGCGCCGCCGACCCCTGGCACCGGCGATGCGACCCCCGGGTCCCCGATGTCGTGGCTCCATGTATGGACAGCCCTGGGATCTCAAATCAGCGACTGCAGTACCTCTACGGATGGGGCGCTGCACGACACTGTGTGCACTGTACATGTGCACAGTAAGCGCGCACGAGCCCAAAGCATGCAGTATGTCATCTGAGCCCACTTCCTTCCATCAACAACAACCACCCACTCAGAGCGACATCGTTCCATTCTATTTCTGCCGCCCACAAACCTGAGATTGCTCTCACACACCAAGCCCAGGGCTCTAACGGCGTCCCCCAAGTTCGATTCGACCACGTTCAGCCGCCAAATCACCCGCTCATCACACAGCCCGTTTTTCTCATCCGTACCGTATAGACTCCTCTCGGGGACCAGCCCACCGGCTCCCACCCCCCCCTCTTGTGCCACGCCGCGTTGCAACACTAGCGGGAGCTCAGATTTGTGTCCCAGACAACCGCTCGGAACCGCAAGCCACCGATTACTATTTGGCTCGCTGCACATCATTCCGAACCACGTTCCAATCTGTACGGCACAGCGTTAAACCTAAATCATGGGTAAACCAAGAGGTAGCAACACTGCGAAGACGAAAGCCGGCGCCGGGGCCAACAACGGCAGCAACACAAAATCAACCACTATTTCCACCCCCAATGTACCACCCGCTTGGCCCCAGTTTAAGCCACCGTTGCCTGTTACCGACCTGGTTCCCGACAAGCTCGACTCTTGTCCCGACAAAATCGTTCTGATCCGCAACTTCTGGCCAAAATCCCTCTGCAGTTCATATGTCACCTTCCTTAGGGGCTTGCCGCTGATCACCACCCCTGGGCGGCCCAAGCGGGGAGAAGCGGTTAGGGTGAACGACCGTTTTCAAGTGCAGGATGCCGGATTTGCTCAACGCCTCTGGACCGAGACTGGGCTGCGCGAATCGCTGGGCCAAGAAGACATTCAGGGTTTGTGGTAAGTGTGCAGACTCTTCTCCCTTGCTATTCCCGCCCCCTCCAGACCCTTGTTCTGAGCGATGCGTCCGTCCCACGCGCTTCCGGCTAGATCCGCCCGTGTCTGCGCACAATCAGAAAACGTCCAAAACAGTTATAACAAACATGAAACCCACAGAGAAGAAGGAACTCTTCTGCGTCAAGACCTTCTCGTTCCGGGTATGTCATGAGACTTGCTAACAAGGATCGACTGTGCTAGGGGTGGTGAGGTCGTCGGCCTGAATCCCAACATTCGCATCTATCGCTACTCAAAGGGGCAGTATTTCGACGCACATTGTAAGTCTCAATAACCCGATCTTTGACCTGTCATACGCCACATGCGCCGAAGGGCGATGAATGGTCTGCGAGTCGCAGGGCAAGGTACCCATTTCTGCATACACTCAAGACCTGTGGCCGAGTAATTTCAATCATCACTTTGCCATGCACGCAACAAGCAGCAAGTCACAACTTTCACAGTTTCTTAGATGACTGAAGCTGAGATGCAATGGAAGGACAGAGCCCGTCAAACATTTCATCACAAAGTCTCAAAAGGAATTGCCAACTGCCACGTTGTCATGTTGTAGGCTAAACCTCCTGAGTCCGCAAGGCCGGGTTGTTTGAAGGTCGTCGCAAGACATTCATCTTTCGTTCAAGCGGGCGGCCCTGAATTGTCAAGTGCAGCGAACCTGCGCAAAGGATGAATGAGTTCGCTTGGTCCATATGTTTCTTCAGTTTCTCGTTACAGTATCCTTCATCGACCCAGTCATATGGGAACCGGACTCGGAATAGTTTCCAACACATGCATGTCTCAATCTCATCCAGCTCACAACGAAAGTCTCGAAAGGCGATCGTGACTTACAACGCCTCGTGGAGAGACCTGCTTAGAATCCAACTTCCTTTTACCCACTATTCTTCGAAGACGATGTTGGGCCCCACAGCAAGAGCCTGGGCCGTCGATCAGCCCAACGATGGTCATATTTGATATATGATATCTCATCCCCTCCGCTCAGTCCTCTTTGTCTACGCTCTTCCTGTTGCCGCAGACTTCCCATCCCAGCACCAAAAGAACTTGTCGATTCGTCGCGCAGGCCCAAACCCTGCGAATCGGTCCATATCGACCCACCCAATGGCGTTACCCCCTCGGGTCATGCGAGAGATTGAGCCCGGGAGCCTGCGAGTCCGATCCAGCCAAAGCCCTTCAACATCTCGCATCTCCCTATCCAAACAAGGAACTCAGCAGTGAATGGTACTGGGATCGTTTGACTACCTGCAGCAGCCAAGGATCTTTTGGTCTCTGAGCCTTTACTCTTTCATTCTGCATCATTCACCTGCCTTCCGTGCAGGCTTCCTCTTCATCGTCAAGATCGATCCAACTGACCTTTGTACTCCCCCCCCCCCCACATACAGACGACGACTCCAACAACGTCACGTTCAGTCCCGAACCCTCGACCGGGTCCGTCACGTGCAAGACAACTTGGACGCTGCTGTTGTATCTCACCTCGTCCGCTGAGGGCTGTGTGGGCGGCGAGACCGTCTTCTTTCCCAACGACCGCCGCTCCGCCAAGGAGGAGATCCCGGTCGCCCTCGAAACGGGCATGCTTCTCCTTCACAAGCATGGGGAAGATTGCATGCTGGTAAGTCTCGTCTTGCGAAGAATTTCCTCGTTTGTGTACATACTCTCAAGAACAACCCCCCCCCCCCCTTTCCCCATGCATCCTGATTCCTCCCCTGATCCCCGGCATGCTCAGGGCAAAACGCACCTGAGCGTGTTCGTATGTGGCCGCGACCGTTGCCACCACGGCCTCTGCCACGGTCTCCTCGCCGGTAGTCCTTTTCCTGTACCTTTTTGTTGCTTTTGGTGGCGCGAAACACGACCCAACCTCGGCCACCACGGCTGCGGCCTCACCTCTCCTCTCCTCCCCCAATCCCCAACCACTCACCGATAAGCCCAACCCACTCCGCATGTTCGGCAGTGTTCACCAAACCGACCACCCCCTACATCCCCCCCCTCCCGTCTGGCGCTGTTATTTTTACCTTCCTGGCCGCAGTGTATATGTTCCCTTAGACTGACACATGTTCCACTTGTCAACAGCACGAGGGGCGTGAGGTCACGTCAGGCGAGAAGTGGGTGTTGAGGACGGATCTATGCGTCAGAAAGTGAGAGGGTTCTCTGTTGATCTGCGCCAGGCATCGCGCAACATGGATAGCCCTCCCCGTCGGCTGTCCCACCCTCTGCCCGCTCGGGCGTGGAGACGGATCACAGCACATGGCCCATGGCCCTCGATTTCCCATCCATTGTTCTGGTACGGTAATCGCTTGCTGTGGCATATGCCAATTCGACGACCTACTGTGTTTTCATCCCCCCCCCCCCTCTTTTTTAATCACGGAGTGGACTCGCAGCGCGCGTTGACCTCTGGGCTTCGCGCCGCACGCATGCCGCACCCGATCAGGTTGCCCGTTCGGTCAACGATCTGGACGGGAACCACAAGGAGAAAGAGGGGTCCAGCAGATGAGATTCTGCAAGAGGGGGTTGACGAGTTTCAGGTCCACCCTCTCCTCCCCTCCTTCTTTTTCCATCGCAATTCAAATCATCAGAGTATCAAGGCCGTCGAGATCCCCATCGCGTGTGTGCCAAGTAGAGATGTACGTAAAGACACATGCTTGAGAGTGAAAGTGGTGACATGAACGATCCGGTGGTACACGCCGTGCCAGGCGATCCTCTTTTCCCTTCGCTCATCATTCCGGTCCTGCTGCTGCCTCTGTCAGTGTCGGTCGAGGAGGGGCGTACCTCTTAGGCCGATAGGCACGGCGTAGGATTGGACGGGAGCCCGGCAGGATGCGCCCCCCCCTTTCCTTTCTTTCTCGCTCTCTCTCTCTCTCCCTCACTTTCTCTTTCGATGCTGGTGCTACCTACAGTACTGTTGCTGAGGTTTTGCTGCTGCCGCGTACTCGTCCCATTCTCTCCCCTAATGATGTGTTTTGTGCTGGGTACGACACTTATACTGTGCTTTTTTTTTTTGTACCTGTGTTTTTTCTTCATATTGCATACCCGTGCGACCTCAGGAGGGGTTGCCTTAGCTACGTATCCCAGTCCTGTTCTCATCATGTCCGTGGGAAAAAAGGCCTCGAACGTGACCGCCGGCTGCTTCCCGTCCCTTCCCCGAGCGACAGGCCTGTCCCCTTCCCTACTTCCATTTCTATTCTTTCCCCCCTTTTGGGATCCTTCCCGCGGTAAACTTAATGTAACGTGGAAACGCTTCCACAAGTTCGAGGCTCTTGGGATCTCCCGGCGACGCTCCAAGCGATGTTCCCAGGGTTAGGTCACAATGACATGAGAAACGGGCCACGCACAAAACAAGGCCATTATTGGGCACCTGCTATCTCCCCATGTCTCGTAAGAAAGGACGCCTGGCCGTCTGCCGGAACCCAGGCTTGACCCGGAAAGCCTTCTCCGGTATCGCTCCGTCTCCCTCCCGTATTTCCCTGAATTGATGACTTGGGGCCCGCGATAATGACATGTCAAACGCCCCTGTCGCAGCGGGAAAAGCTACCGTTGTTTTCGCCTCACTAGGCCATGGCGCCGCTCATCAGTCGGTCTATGGCATCCATAGCACTCTCCTCCTCAACATGAATCTCATCTCCACCAGTAGTATCGACGCCCTCGGGTGGCTGTGAGACCTTGTTGTCGTCTTCCTTCGTGGGGCTCCCAAACACCTCCAAGAGCTCGCCCCGGTGAACCACTCTTCCATCTTCCAGCTGAGTCTCCTGTTGTGCTGTGTCTCCCTCAGCGCGGCGAATGGGGAAGGACTTCTTCGTCATGGGCTGAGCCTGAGGGTCGACGGTCGGGGTGATCTTGACGTGTCCGGTGGCAATACGGCCCATGATCCAGTGGAAGATCCACGGAAAACTGGTCAGGGGCATCGAATGTCTCTTGTCTTCCTCGTCTTCGTACTCCTTCGCAAGGGCGGCGTTGACCTGTTCCTCGGTGACTTTGTACATGGCAGCCACGAACGGGGCAAAGTCGTCGTAGTGCCTGCTGCCAGCCTCCTTGTAGCAAATCTCGCGGTATCGTTGTTTGAGCGCTGACGACTCCCGGCCAATATCCTCGTGCTGCTTGTAGTCGCTGCCAACACGTGGTCTGGAGAGCACAAAGCCGGTCCAGGCTTCGAACTCGGTCTGGACGTCGCGATGGCTCATGAGGCGACGCAAAGAGGTGTCGTATTGGTTTTTGACCTTGCGCGCCTTTCGGAGGATATCGTCTGAGAGAGGGAAACGGGTCAAGATTCTCGTGTCGAATCTATTTCCGTAAAGAGGGTTGAGAGACTGGTCTTGAATCATGTCATATATCTGTCCAAGTGCGCTTGATGACCTGTAGGTACATCTCCGGTTCATGAAGTGAGGCCATGCCTTGGGATGTAGGTCTGGCGGGAATTTGGCTGGGTCCGCTGTTTTGACATAGTCGACCGCCTTAGAATGAAGCTCTGCCAGCTTCAGGCCTGGCAACGTCTGTTAGCATCTGCTATGCTTTCAGCGGTTATATCGAGGTAAGGCAGGTACTCACATCTGTGATCTTTGGCCCCTACTCTGGAGTGGTCGGCCAGCGCCAGATGCGCAGTTGCAACCAAAGCCAGGCAGTCGTTCTGGATGTACCGAACGAAGAATGTTCTTAGATCAGACACTTTGACGAACCCGCGCCTCAGCACCTTGGCCCTCGGCGCGATGTAATTCATTGGCGGATGATGCCATTCTCGAGGAATGAGATCAGGGTTCCAGATCACAAAAAAGTCGTCGCCGTCCAGGTCTCCTCCTGAAAGCATGCTGGGCACATCTCTGTCGCCAACGCTAGGAAACACTACAACGTTCTTGAGGTGATGGAGAGTGGGGACGTCGACCGCTTCCACAACTCGGATATCACCGGGATGAAGTGACGGATTGCGCCCGACAATGCATACTCCAGTAACGCAGTAGTATTTTCCGTCTTCGGAGTTCGGAATCTGCAGGAATATCTGGGGAAGGTCATGAATGTTTCGCGTGGTCTTCCCCTCGGTTGCCTTCGAGTGACCTCGCAACATTCCCGTTTCATCAAGGCATCCGAGAAGGAAAGCGCTCTGTTCAATAACCACCCGAGCCTTCTCCTTTAGCAGCTTCATGGACCAGATTCTCCAGAGGTTCAAGATCGTAAGAACAAACGGCTCTTGCACCTCCTTGTCCATGAAACCCCAGCATACGAGATCCTTGATCGTCAAAGAAGTCATGTTCTCGTCAATGTACTTGCCCAGCAGACCTGTAGCCGCAACCTGATCGTCCATGGCCTTCTCGTAGTTCTGAATCTGCTGTTTGGCAAGCTTCAAGATGGGTTCGCTCTTAACGCCGAGAGTGGTAAGAATAGTAATCGTCTGTCGATTCAGGGTGGCAACCGAGTACTGTGCTGACTTGATGATTTCCAATCCGTTGAACTGCGCCTTGAACTTTTCTTGGGATGGTCGAATATGCACTTCGAGTCCCTTTGCATCGGGCCAGACGGCCAGCATGCCTTTGCAGCCACCCATGCGGAACTGGAAAGCAGACGGTATGCCGACTGCTTCCTGGCCCATCTCGTTAACTACCATCTCTGCTAGGAGTTTCGAAATCTTGCCCACGCCGTCGCTGAAACAGTATTCGCCCCTTTGGATGTCTTTGGCTTGTTCGATACGAGGAACAGTAATTCCACGTATCTCCCTTGTTGTCGAGAAGCATTGGCCAATGCGAGCGGCATATTTTGCGACGTTTTTGATGTGGTTGAATTCGCCCATCCATTTCCGAATATCGTCGCAAGTAACATAGTCCATTGGGCAGAAAAAGTAAACCGCGCACTCTCGGATCTGCGAATTTCCAAAGGCCAAGAATTCGTAGATGCGATTGCCAATCTTGATGCCTCGCTTCAAGGCGCGGTAGATCCTGTCGAAGACCTCATCACCGGCGTCATTGTATATTCTGCCTTTATACAGCTCATCCGTGAATTGGACCCTGATGAAGCGGTCTTGATGAGAGCTGTATTTTCGAAGTACTCTGTTCGATGCTTCTACACTTGGGGAGCAGAAATGCATTGTCGATGGTGTGACGATGACTTTCCGAATAGTCGTGCAGTAGTACGGCATGCTGGCATTTGGAAAGAAGAACCGGGCCTCTTCATTTTCAAACATTTCCATCGGATTCCATACTCTCGCTCCTTGGTCTGCAAAGTATTCAAGCATCCACTTTGCTCGGTCCTTGTCCATGCGATGTAGCTGATTGACGAACTCCTGAGTGATGGCATACTCGGAGAGAACGCCGCGAGAGATGCAGACTTCTAGCTGATAGAAGACCTCGAATTTCAGATCATCGGATGCCGGGGCGAGTGAAAGAGGTGCGAGAGACAACAGCGAATGATTTGTGGACGGCTTGCCGAACTTTGAAGTTGTAGGTTGGCAAAGTGTGCTGAGCAGCGCAGAGCGAGAAGGCACAGCTCCAAATCGGTCCAGGAATGTAGTGGCAACATTGTAGGCCTGTAGTGCCTCCAGTACATTGTCGAAGGTGTTTTCGGCCTTCTTGATAATGAATCGAAATGTGGTCCAACGGCCAATGTTGATGAAGTCCGGCTGGTCGAAGTCGTATTGCAGAGTCACGGGGAACTCTCGAGTCTGCTGTTCATCGTCGAGTATGATGGTTCGACGCTCCCACATATCCAGATTACCCCACGAAGACCTTCCTACGGACATCATCTCACGCTTTTTTCTGTTGGCCTTGGTCCAAAACATGGGGGGGAGCTCCAGCGGTATGACCAATGCCATGCCGTTTCCATCGTTGGCTCGAATGACTCCTTTGAGGCGAGAAAAATCTACGATGCATTTGTGGTGAGTAACGCAGTTGTCGTAGTCCTCCTCGTCTATTTCGCCCTGGTTCTGGACCGCATGTTTCTGTGCTCGATCCCGAGTGGAAGTATTGAAATAGATGGTGAGATTTTTTTTCCGGAGGTTGAAGTCGATGCGTACACTGTCCGTGACAGACCTCAGCACTATCATCTCTTCTTCTTGGAGTTGCGAGCCAAAGTCCAATCGATCAGCCTGTAAGGACATCTTGGACTTGAACCAGATGTCGGGGTTGGCTGGGCTCTTACTCAAACCCTCGTATCTCTGATGGGGCGTCTTGAAGGCATTGAGAGACACCTGTGCGCTTTTATCTTGGCCATACTTAACAGTGTGGACTCTGGAAGACCAGAAATCGAGCTGAGGCGGGGGCTCAAAACGGATCAAGGCGAATCCGTCTCGGTTTCCATTGCGGTCCTCGCCGATCTCGAGCAGTGAAATGTTGCCATGTTTTGTGAAAGAGTTGTAGAGCTCAGCCAGACTAACAGCAGAGGGAAGGCGATGGATCTTGATGGTGAAATCCGGCCAAGTCCTCCATGGCTCGGTCTCAGTAGCTTCCATGATGTGAGGGTCTGTTTTTGCTTTCCAATGGCGAAACAGGTGGCTGCTGAATAGTTAATTCGACTACCTCATCCAAGGAAGGTGTTATGGAATGGAAGAAAGAGGGATGGTTGTTTGGTTTTGGTAAATGGAGACAGGGAGACCAGAGGAGGACGAGGGAAGTGAAACGTTAAGCGGTGAGAATGGTGTGAGAAGGTTAGAAAGAGAGGGTAGGGCACAAGCTGAGTTCTATTGAGAAGGTGCGGATGAAACTAGAGTGATAAGTGACGTGGTGTGCCCGATAGAGGTTGCATCTTGACTTGTGTCAGAAAGGGCCGGCGACAGTATGGTTGATAGTATCGCCCTCCTCTGAATCAACAAAACTGGAAGAAATCGGGAAGTTGTGGTTCAAGAGAGGCTGCCTTGACAGCCTATGACATAGGTACATACCTCGAAGAGTGTCGATTGGACTCAATGTTTTGCTTGTCGTTGTCAAAACCAACTTGTTTCTTTGTTTGTTTCCGAATGCTTAATGTAGCCTATCATGGCCCCAAAGGCGAAAGAGTAGCAGAAAGGATCAGCGGGAGGGAGGGAGTCGAAGGATGGCTTGAGATGGGCAAGGGGAAATGAGCCGGACAAATTCGTAGAAGAAGCCACAAAATGACCGATAATGAAGGCCGAATCCATTTTGTGATACAAGAAATCCTGACTTGAGGTACCTAGATAGGTAGGCGCACCTCTCCTCCCTCTTCTTCCTCGCCAATTGGAGGAAGGAACGGGTGCCTGGCTGTTATTGCCAGTTTCCAGACAACAGTTTCCCACACCAGATGCAACTAGCCGTTGCCATTTGGATAATTTGCTTGCTCCCATTCACCACCTCAAAAGTCTGCATATCTCTAGGTAACTGCCACCACCGTATGACGATTTCAGCAGTCTAGAACCAACCCGCATTTGTTCAATGGGGCGTCATTGAATTGTCTATCCGTGTGCAAACCTGCCGGCATAAACCTGAGACGGTACCTGGTCAGTTTGAGCCATATGATTCTTGAGACTAAATCAAAGCATGTAGGCTCCATCCAGAATTTTGTTTTCCGTATCCCAATGCCTCTGCTATCACTAATCGCATCGCCCCTGAGTGCTATCCCGGTATGTATTGCGTACTCGTCCTTCTGTGAGCATATTTGACTGATATTCCAGTACCCTTCTTCCCATGGGTTAGGAATTCGAGTTGCCGTCTGATGCGCCTTCACCCGAATCATAGTTTCAACTACCATGAAAGACACAGTCACGTCGGCCATGTCGACCTGTAGACAAAGCAGTGGGAAGATCATCATCTAGACGCTCAAGTTCGTTCTCGAGCCTTCGGGGATGTCGATGATCTTGCCAGGGTTCATGATCCACTTTGGATCCAGCGCGCGCTTGATCGACCTCATCACGTCGAGAGTGTCGGGGCCAACTTCGAGGAGAAGTGACTCTTTCTTGCCCCAACCGATCGAATGCTCGCCGGTACACGTTCCCTCCATGTCGATTGCCCGCTTCACCATGTTGTGAACGCATTTTTCAACCTTCTCCCGCTCTTCGGGGTTCGTCCGGTTGTAGATGATGCTCTCATGGAAATTTCCGTCGCCAATGTGGCCCAGGATGCTCGCAAAAAGGCCCATGTCGTCCATCTCCTTCTTGCTGATCTCGATCAGATCAGCCAGGCGGCTGAAGGGGACCGCAACATCCGTACTCCCTATCCGGCGTTAGTTAACGTGGCTTATGAACTGGGACCCTTGCGGCAACTCACAAACTTCTTCTCCTTCCTTTCTCAGTGCCAACATGGACCACAGGGACTCTTTACGGGCAGACCACAGCAACTTTTGCTCCAGGGTGTCCTTGGCGAACTCGAAGTTCCCACCTTTGTGGCCCTTGGTAATCTTCTGGACGAGACCAATATTCTCTTTAACGCCGGCCTTGGTACCCGAGAACTTGAAGAACAACGTCGGAAGTTCTTGCCAAACACGGGGGGCCGTTGCACCGCCCATGTTGACAACCTTCATCTGGACCTCGTCCATGATTTCCATGGCCGCCACGGGGATGCCGTTCCGCATCACTTCTGCTGCTGCTGCCGCGGCATCTCTAATGCTCGGGAACGTCACCACTGCAACCGAGAAGTCCTCAGGAACGACCGCGAGCTTGAGTGTCGCTATACCTTTGTTAATACTTCGCCAAGGAACCAAGCCGGGATCCTACATCGGCAAATCAAGACAGCGCAGTGATAAAAGGCTACTTGACGTACCTTCAGTAACGAGTCCCAGTGTTCCTTCCGAACCAACAAACAGACTGTTGAGATTGTAGCCAGCAGACGACTTCCTCGGGCGTCGTCGCGTCTTGACTACGGTGCCGTCTGCCAACACAACAGTGAGGTTGATTACCCAGTCTTTCATGGTGCCGTATCTAACCGCATTGGTTCCCGAGCAGTTGGTACCGACCATTCCGCCAATCTTCGCACTTGGGCCTTTCCTATAGGTCAGCCATCGAGATCTCGGTACCAAAAACACGGCGTTGATCCTTTCTTACCTGGGTCGATGGGGAAGAAGAGACCGCTCTCCATCTTGGCGAGCTTCTCGTTCAAATCCTGCCATCCGATGCTAGGCTGTACGACAATGTCCATGTCATCCTTATTGAATGAGAGAATCTGATCCATGAAGGCGAAGTCGACACTGATTCCCCCGTAAGGCGCCGAAAAGTTCCCTTCCAGACTGGAGCCTCCCGAGTAAGGGATGATGGGAACGTTGTACTTGAAGCACACACGGGCAATTGCCGACACCTGCTCTGTTGAGCGGGGGTATGCGACGGCAACTGGCAGACCGTCAGGGTTGGTCGACGACCATTCGGAATACCCGTGTGCGTGCAAGTCTTCCGGATCTGTAGAGATGATGTCCTCGCCGCCCAGCTCCTGTCGAATTTCCTTCAGGGCCTGCCCCGGACGTTAATAATCCGAATACATCAAGAGTACAGACGACAACCGACCTGCTCCATCTCGGCCATGGTAGCGTAGTTTATCGGGCGAGATTGGCCATCCGTGGAGTGCAACCCGCCGCCCAGTGGAAGAAAGCCCGAACTGGCGGAATTGTCTTTGACCGAACTGGCGAGACCCCATCCGACAGTCCCCGTGGCTAATGCCACCGCCAACACCGACTTTCCGCTCCAGCCTCCTTGCGCGGTGTTGACTGAACCGTCGGTGTTGGTTCGGGTGCCGCTCCGTCGAGTGGTCGTTGCCGAGAACCTCCGACCAGCACGGGCGGCAGACGGCACGAGTTGGGTCCTCAAGCCTTGGCCCAAAAAGGGCCTCGCAGAATATCTGGCCGACATGCAGGCGACGGACATTTACACGAACGCAGATCCGGCTGCTGCTTGTTATTGGCCTACAGTATGACCGGGGGTACGGAATGGTTGAAAGTGGGCAGGGTTACGCTATGGGTTGCGTCGGCGTTGGGATTTGTGCTGATTCCCCCCTTGGTGGTGGCAATAGGACGTATGCTGCGAGCTTCAGCCGCGGGTCTTTTCGAATTCGCAACTTCACGGTACTTCCGACAATCTCGTAAGCTAGCAATGTGCCGAGGGGACCGTCGGGCGAAAGGAATTGCGGTTGCGTTCGTAAATCGTCTATGCGAGAGGTTGTGCGAAACGAGTCCGTGACAACCGAAGTCGGAACACGAGCCTGGCAGAAAGAGAAAGAGGACAACAGGAGGTTTATATTTAAGTAAGAGAAAGCGAACGAATCGTCTCCCCAAGAACCCAGTTGACGGCCAATGTCGCAATCGACCACGAAGGGAACTAAGCAACCAAATGTTGGGGCAAGTGGATATGGTGGATGACAACGGGGCCCTTCGTCTTTAATAACGATGCTTTTGACCTCTCTCCTGTGGCAGGAATCGAGAGCGTGACCCAACCGTCAAAGTATCTGAACGTACCGTTTCCCACTTTGTAGTGAGGTGCAGCCAGGGCAGAGGCAGTGTGTGGATAGACGACCGCTCTCCTCAACCAATCAGCGAACCCAACAGGCAAAATATTGGCCGAAAAAGTCAAGAAACAAAAATGGCGGAGGCCTGGGAGGAACGAGAATCATGGCCGGCGAGCGAGCATAGATGGAGGCGTCAGCGAAGGTGGGATGCTGGATTGGTGCTCGACTAGGTGTGTACTTGGGAGTACCCTGTTTGTTTGCCAGCTAGCACCAGTACAGCTAGTGTTAGCCCTCCAGGTGGAGCGGCGAACTGGGACTGTCTTGTTGCAACTTATCGTAGACACGACGAAGCGGACGACATCGGGCCTGGACCTTGGGGGCACAACCGAGAATAGGCGGGGACAGTTCCGAAGCCAGTCCTCCCCGGCGAAGCACACGTCAGCCCGGACTCGGCAGAACAGACGATAACAGAATTCATTGAACTCGACTTGACGCTCTCGATTCCCTTGCCACTGGGGCTGTCTCGTGACGCTGAGTGACGCCTTCAACCGACCAAGCCGCAGCAGGGGGTATCGGAGTCGACACGGAAAAGAAGGCCAAGTCTGGAGGACCAGAAGGGCACGAGGACAATACCGAGAATGGGAGACGACAAAGGCTTTCACGTCATCACCAGAAACCGATGTGGGCTGTGATGCAGACGTGACCCCCGTTCCGTGGGGTGGCTTGGAAGCCTGGGGGCACGATGGATGGGGGCAGCAACAAGCTTCCACGGTTGCTGGCCTGCTTGAGATCAGATTACCAACGACATCCCACCCTCTCTCTGTTGGCATTCACACCGACGTAATCAATCCCTTGGCAAGAGTTACCGGGAATCACCAGCAACGGCCAAATCGATCGACCAACTCAAGAGAGGCCGGGAGACCGCGTGGCCCGAGATAGCCATCAATGTCCTTGCTCTGGGCGCTCTCTCACTCTGGTGCAACGTGGACAGCTGGGGCAAGGCAAGGCCGCAACCCTTGGACCTCCAATCAGCATTCTGTCCTCAACGACGACGATGAACAGGGGGGGGGGGGGGGGGGGGGGGGGGGGGGGAGCGCAGGGGGCTGAGAAAATCTAAGCGCTTCCCATGACCACGGTTTCCCGCCTTTGCTGCAGTGGTGAGCAACAAAAGGGCCCGAGTTCTGATGAACCCCCGCGCACCGGGCTTTGTCGGTGTACAGCCCGCAGTGGGGCTCGCGAGGGGTAACGGTAGCCAACGGTGGACGCGGTGGACGCCGAAGACGCAGGTCCGTTGGCCTCCGGTCGAGCACGACAAGACACTCGGGACGGTTGCCGCTTCGCGGCTCTCTGCCCAGGTCTGGTGGAATGCTGACTCCAGTTTATGGGGTTCAGGCTCGTTACATACAGGGCCAGGTTTCTTCCGCGCAACGCTCTGAGGTCGCAGACACTCTGGTGGGTGGATCGCCGGACAACACCGGACACGGAAGGGGGCCACAATCGCCAGGACGAACAGAAGCAGTCCACCTTGAAACACCGACTGAAGTGCCCAGAAGCCCGCCTCCGATGGGTTGACCAGGACGGAGGCTGATGTGCACTCGACAACGTCCAGGGCTCTAGAGTCTCTTCACCGGCTCTCGATCGACAACTGTGTTTCCGTCATCTGACACTCGGGGCGCAGAAATGACATAAGCCCAATAGTGTTTCTGATGTTGCGGCAAAGAGGTGGTAAGCGGCAACGTTGGCTCTTACCACGAAGGCTCGCTGGGAGTCACTCATCGTGTCACCCTCACGAAGTCGGGGTAGGTCAGCGACGTGACCCCCAGTTGCATGCGTCGTGTGGAACTGTTTGCGCGATACCCCGGACTGGCCGCCGTACATACTGTGTACAGAACGCGGTGAAACGCGAGGTCAGGCCTCGCGAATGACTGCGCGACGGACAGACACGCCTTCTCGAGCAGCATCCTCACCGGTCTCGTAGAACTACTTCAAAGGAGAGGGAGAAGGGACTCGAGGAGCTGTGCGTCTTTACGCTCGCATGGACAATAACAGTGTGTAGGTAGGCTGGCATAACACCCACTCAGCCCTCTTGCCGACCTGCTCGAAGGATTTTCGGTGCATCGCTAGGCGCGTGCCCTCCATGCTGCAACGCAACCCCCCTTGCCGCTCGCCCTGCAAACCCCAACCATCGAGGGGGTACGATGATCGGCCTAGCTTGGGAGCTGAATCGGACCCCCAGGGGATCCTGCAAAAAGGAACTTGGATGGCCTAGGCAGGGAAGCCGACGATGGATGTCTTGAACCGCCCCGACAAGCATTCTGCGAGTCTCTTGGTTCGCGCGGCTTTGGCGCAAGAGCAGCAGTTCGTCCTTCCCAGCCGTTGTCCGTCAGGTTTCCTCAGCCATAGACTGAGAGAGAGACCGCCATTATTAGTCCTGTGACTCCTGTCCAGATACGGCGAACGGCGCATCATTGACGTGGGAGAACAATCCCCCCTCGTATCCGACGGCTTGACGGATAATGGCTTACACACCACTAGTCGTGCGTCGGCGAATCTTTCTCCACGGCCAGGGTCCTCCTGACGAGCTCGTGCAGCACACCACCACCAAACGAGGGTTGAAGCAACACAGAGCCTCTTGGCCCCCCCTGTTCCATTCGCCATTTCCCGGTGGCTTTTCGACTTTGGCCATGATCTCTCTTCGCGCGTTCCATTCCAGGCCGACATAACAGTAATAGAACCTCTAATCATTATCGCGAGCCACCACAATTGGAACAAAGTGGGTGAGAAAACCCCAGCTTGAAGCTCTTGCCCAGGCCGGGCTTGACGATTCCGAGTGTCCACGTGCCCCGACTGCCCCCTAGGTTCTGGAACGGGCGGGGGAGGGAGGAATGGGCAAGTTGGGGGGCCACTGGCATTGTCATCCCCAGTGCGCTGCCTCTCACTGGCTACCAATGTCTCATGCGCGGCGGTAAGAAGAATTGCCCGAAGGAGTGATGACCCATGGAAACATAGTTTTGTCGCTGCAGGACGTTCAGCAACCTGGGCAGTTTCCGCGACGGCATCCCATCCACGACAGAAAAAGGGGCCATTGGCAATCAGCTGTGAGTCGTGAACCTGTTATGTTGGGCATTCCTCAGTACCACAGTCTTTGAGCACATTCTGTATCCCTAAAACTCAAGAGACGGGGAGTATGACGACACTGTCAGCTTCCCAATGGCTTCATCAGAAGCGGGGTGAACACGAAAGAGAATGGTCGTTGTCGAAATAGCGCCCTGGCCGTGACACAAGTGTTTGGCCGCGCGGGTGGCCCGGCAGGGTAAAAGGGGTGGAGACGAAAGGGGCGGGGTGTTCCACAGTCACGACGCACAGGAACATTCCGAGAGGCTCTTCGAAGAGGGTGACTTCAAGCGGTTGCCCTATCACGTTGGTCTTTGCAAGCATTCTGACTGTCCTGTTGGGGTGTTTCTATGGGCGGGAACGAAACTTTTCGACCGCTTTGCTGCTGTCCTCAATCCCCAGTCTGGGGATACAACTTGCCGGCCTACGTTGGCCGCTGCATGTTACAAAAACGACACCGCGTGAGGTCGGCGGCTCAGGACATCATCAGCCCTTCCCAGGGAAACACGAAACCACGGCTGCCCATCGTCCCAGAGCCACGGGCGAGCCGTGGCCGCCGCAGATCCGAGAGGGTTTCCAAGCCCATGGGATGCTTTTTGATACATGACAACATCTGACCTCGCCGGGCGAGACGCGAGAATCACCAAGAAAAACCCCCCTTTGGAGAATCAACGTGGGTGGCCGCGTTTCCTGTCGTGCGTGGTGTGGAAGGCAGATTTCGTGGGGGCTTTTGAGCAGAGAACAACCCAAGGCCTCTAGAAAGGAAAGAGCCAAGGGGTTAGAGCTGTTGGCGCCCTCGGGCGCCATCTCTCTAGAGGCCTAGGCAGGCGGGCCTGGCTAGCTGGCTAGCTAGGCGAAGGATCCTTCCATGCAGGCTGGGAAAAGGTGAGTGGCTGGAGCAGGCTCGTTGATGCCGTAGTGACCTAGTAAGGCCCTTATGATGACACACGGGGCTCTAGGCGATTTGGGGGTCAAGGCCAGACGCGAAATACATGATCAATCCATGGACCAATCACATAGAGGGACGTCACTTTCAAACAGAAGCGAATGATATATGGGAACTCAAGATTGGGCGGAAGAGTGACCTTCAATGGCTTGGTATTGGCCGCAGTACAGCTATCTGCCGGGGGTAGTCAAAGCCGACAACTCTAAAATCAGCCCTAGACTCCGTAATTCTTTTGATCATGCTCAATCCCATTTTGCCCGACCCAAATAACCGTTTTCGTCCTGGATAGACATCACGAAAATGTGGTTCGGATGGCCCGTCAGTCAACCTCTTGACAAGAACGGCATCCTCACACACACGCAGCAGACTTCCGCTTACGACTCCTTTCTTTTCCGAGAGAGGCGAAAAGCTTAGTTGCCAGCGAGGGCGTTGGCGCGGCGGCGGTCACGCTCCTCAGCGATGGTGAGCTTGACACCCTTGCTCTTGGGCAGGGAGATCCAGGGCTTCTCAGAGCCAATAACGAAGACGTTGGACTCGCGGGTGGCGAAGGTGTTGTCAATGGCGTCCTTGATGTGGACGATGTTGAAACCTCCGTCGTGACGCTCACGGTGAGTGATGACACCGACACGACCCATGTTGCGACCACCGGTGACCATGGCAATGGAGCCAGTGTCGAACTTGATGAAGTCCTGGATCTTGCCAGTCTTCAGGTCGATCTTGACGGTGTCGTTGACCTTGATGAGGGGGTCAGGGTAGCGGATGCTGTACAGGGCAAATCGAGTCAGCAAAGGGGGTTCGGTGAGGGGGAATACATTACAGCCGTCGGATGTTCGCAGCTCCAATCTCTTGCTTCGTTATCGACCAAGTCTTCGTCTTTTTAACGTTGCTTCCGCTTCCTCCCTCAAAGGGGAGTGAAGACTATGTTTCAGGAAATAGATGCAACAAGAGTACTTTGGGGGTGATAGCGAATCGACCAAAGCTTGATCCAACGGCTGAATGATGGCTGACAGAACAGGTGATGAGACTCACGTTCTCGCATCGTGCGTGACCAAGAATGGGATTCCACCGCGGCCGAGCTGGACGCGCTTGACCTTGCCGAGCTTGTACTCGGCCTCCTCGGCCTGGATCCGGTGGACAGTGAAGCGGCCCTTGGTGTCGTAGATGAGACGGAAGTTCTCGCCCGTCTTCTCGATGGTGATGACGTCCATGAAGCCGGCGGGGTAGGTGATGTCGGTGCGGACCTTGCCGTCGACCTTGATGAGGCGCTGCATCAGGATGGACCTGGTCTCGCGGAAGTTGAGCGCGTACTTGAGACGGTTGCGCAGGAAGACGATGAGCGGCAGGCAGTCGCGGAGCTTGTGAGGACCGGCCGAGGGGCGGGGCGCGTAGGTTCCGGACAGCTTGTCCAGGAGCCAGTGCGAAGGCGCGCTAAGGCGCTTCTGGTGCTTCTTGCTGTGAGGACATTGTCAGACTCTTTTTTCCTTTCGATGTCGCTACGATCGTAGTTGTCGTTGTGCCCATCAATCTTTTCGCCGACGTCAAGTTGCTCCTCTCTTCTTCCAGCCTCTTCCCGTGCGGTAGATTGATTGACGGGACATCAACGTCGCGATTGATTCAGACGGGGTATGATCAATACTTACAGTCCCTTGCCCATCTTGTCTGACTGCCGGTTAGTCTATGGGGGTATCTGGTCGGTGGGTGTGAAGGTCGAAGTCGAAAATACACAAATTTCGGTCTCGGGACGTGGAGTACAGGAGAGAAAGGGCCAAAATCCTTCTTCCTGTGCTACGCTAGGTTTTTCGAACCCTACGGCTTTCTGTGGGTGGCAGGCGGGCCGTCAGCGAGAGGGGCGGGGCTTCGATAATCCGGTGCTGCCCAGTGGCCATCATAAGCGAGATGGTCCGTGTGCCTTCGTCCCAATCCATTGCCCACTGGGTAGCGACCGGGTTTTCGGCCGCGGTGGGGCCTTTTGATGTGCGGAGCAGGACAACGGAAAGGAATGGTAACCCCACGTAAACGAGTCCCGCCCAGGATGCATGCACCTCTACGGCATCAGCTTACCTAGGCTCACCATGAGATGGCCGATTGTTCAGAGTATTCTGATGCTTGAAAGGCCTAAAAAGCACAGACACAGGTCAAGGCGGTAACCATCATGCGATTGGTACGGACACTTCAATTCACAATGGCTTTCTTGACCTTCTACTCGAACAGCCGGTTCTTGGTTTCGGAGCAGTGGCGCCGCAGGGGGACTCACGATCTTGTGCAGAAGAAGCGACTGTAGTTCGCCGTCTAACCTCCCTAATTCCTTTACCCCATCTTTGATCTGAGGTATCCGATTACGCGCCTGGTCTCCGTGACGAAATTACGGAAAGACTAGTTTGGTTCAATGCCCAGAAACGAACTTCGAGGCAGCAAAGCGCCCCGTCCCCAACCCCATGTACGCCACGCAAGAAAACAACCAGCGACGCTTTTTGATTCTAAAAGTTCCATAAAAACCCCCAGCATTTTCAAGTTCCAGGCAAACACCTGGTGTATATGTGCAAAACATGCGTTAATATCGCGTCTGTGAGGAAATCTCTGGTCATCGGAAATATGTCGAGAGTCATCGCACAGCTGACTCCACAACAGCCTCTCTCGGCGCCCGATTCCCAACAACAAATCAATCAGGGCGACATCGAGTCAGATGCCTGATCAGGCGCATACCGCGCGGAGCTTCCAACCTGCGAGTCGTCCAACAACAGACGAGAGATGTCCATCTCACCCGCGCTGCCCATAAACGCGGCTGTTGTCGTTTCGCCAAAGTCAAAGGCCTGAGGGACAACGGCCAATTCCCCATTGTCAATGATAGATAGTGGCCATCTGGGTAAATCCTCCTTGGAATTGCTCCGGTTCAACGTCGCCTCCATTGGGGGCGGTCTGTTCGGCTGGAAATTGTTGGCGATGCTCATACTGACCGTGGGCTCGAGGGTATCACTTCCTCTTCCATCTTGGGGCTGAAACAAGCCTTTCTCAATCTTTGCGTACACACTAGGGTATTTGTTCCGCACCCTGTCCCTGAGATCTGTTGGTTGCCGTCCCGAGAGACTGAAGCGTGGGTCTCTCTGAATCTTGGTCCAGGCAGGCCCGTATTTGTCTAGTCCTTCGAGTATCTGTTTATCATCTTGGTCTGTGAAAGGCCGCCGTTCACGCCTGTGTGACTTTTTGAACGGTCCGTGGATGCCCAACTCGGCCAAGTCTTCCAGCTTCTTCCGATGGGCCCGACTCTTCTTCATCTTGGGGAACGCATCCAAGTCGGCTTGCGTCATTTGCTGTTGGTCCCCCAAGATGGGCTCTTCCTGGGCAATGAGTATGTTCTCGGACAAGAGCCCAGTCTTCGCCTTTGTCTTCGCCTCGGTCGAGGTCGTTGGCGGCACCGCGGAAGACGCAATCTTGGGGTCACTGTTGCTCCTGCGCAGCTCATTCGGACAGCAGGTACGGAATCGATCCTTGAGGTCGCCCGCAGTGCGATCGTTGAAGTTGAAGTCGGGATCCGCAAGGATGTCGGTCCATTTGCCGACGCCGTGGCGATTCACACCAAGAAGCAAGTGATTCGTCTCGGCCTCGGACCACTTCCTCCTCGGTTTCATGGCCTTCTTTCTGGTTTTGCCACCATTGCCTTTTGCATTCTTTGCCGACGTCGACTCGGTGTCAGCGAGTCTCTCTGTCTCTTTCTCTTCAGGCGCAGGAGCGAAGTCTCGTATCGGCTTCAGTTGATTACTCTCGGGTTCGTTAAAGTCATTGGAGGCGATTGGCGGGAAGAGAGCAGCATCGGGGGGAGGTTCGTGTAAGCCATTGATGATGGGCGGCATAGCCGGCATGACCTGTGGCTGAATTGGTTTTTGTTTCTTGACCGGCTGTGGAAGTTGTACGAAATCGTCCTTGGCAGTGATGGTGCGGTGTCTCTTCTTTGTGGCTGTGTCATCCTTGCTGTTGTCGGGCACCTCGTCTAGAATTTTACTAAGAGAGAAGGAGGAGTCTGTCGCGTCTCGGTCTTCGCCAAGGAGCAAGCGTAGCTGCAAGTGCGTCGTGGTAGAGCCGTTAACCGCTACCCTATCCAACGCGAAATCATCATCCTTTCTCGATTCCCGTACCGAGAAGCCGTCATCGACGGCTCCAGCATTGGGTGGTAGGGCCCCATGGCTGGTGGCGAGGGACGGCCCGTTGGACTGGTCTTCGCGATGGCTCGTGTCAGGCTCGAGGGGAAAAGGTCGCTCGGAGGGGCGGGAGAAGGCCAGGCGAAGAGGCGGGAGATCAGCGTGAGTGAGCTGCGGCGTGGTCGCATCGTTCAGCAGGTGGATGAGGCGTGGCTCGATGTAGGCCATCGTGGGCGAAAGGGGTCGGAGTGGGCATTTGGTTCGAAATTGGAGGTAGGAAACAATACTGATGAAGAGGAGAAAAGAAACGAAAAGAGGCGGGGGGGGGAAGGAGAGACACTGGCAGTGGCGTCGATAGTGGAAGTACGACGTGGGAAGACTGAGTGGTGAGGAGAAGGTGAAGGAGGAAGAGGAGTAGGGCTCAAGAAGAATCAAGTCTATACTTCAATCAGGTAGCAGAGGCATTCGCAGTGAGTGACGGAGGTGGAGGCCAAGGGTACAAGAGCTAGCAAATGACATGCAGCCATTTCAGGGCCCAGTCTGGCAGACATACGGGCTTCAACAAAAGACTACCACGCCGAATAGCAAGCTGCAGGGCTCCTCCCAGAGAGATTCGTCCACGACGGGAGTTCCACGTGAAGATGTCTCCACGTGAAGAGCGGCAAATGAGACTAGCGCGGTTGGAACGGTAGTACTTACTGCTATGGTCCAGCGGTAACGTTGAGTGCGCCAAGTAACTTAAATACATGGAGAGTTCTTGTTGGTCGATGTTTCAAGACCGGAGAGCAGCCGAGCAGCCTCACTTGAGAGCTCCAAGATAACTCGCTGACCGCAGCTTCAGCTGCCCTCGAAGGCAAAGAGCGAGCTCCTGAACCAGATGGCAGCTCCGCAAAGCCTCAACCAACAGACATTGAGGAAGGGGGGCGGTGGCTGCCTAATCAGCCCAAGGGGGGAAAAAGCAAGACAGGGAGGGAGGCACACAAGCCAAGTTGACTTTGGCAGACTGGATGGCTCACCGTGCACGTCTCTCGTCCCACCTTGGGTTCACCCCAATGATACTCCCCTCCTTTTCTCCTGAGCCTGAATTGGGGCACGCTGCACGCGTAATTAACCTCAATTCAACCATCTCAGGGCAAGCAAGGTTTGCCAAAGTGCCGAAGGCACGCGCCGCTTGAATTGACATGCGTTTGCAAGCTCGCGAGTCGTCCCCTCCCCTTCCTTTTCTCCGAGCGCTCAACGACCGCATTACAATACCTGTACACTGCACGCCACTAAGCATCCATTAGCTCACAGCGAGATAACCGGAGGTACTCGTTCACATCAATTGCGTTGCAACTCGTCCCTCCACCACCCGGTCGCCTCCTCTAGATCCTTGCTTGTCCACTCAATCCTTCTGGACCACTTGACGGCCGCGGCCGCGGGGACCCTCCACCCATTCATACCTTCTCCGTCTGTCCGCAACAGCCTGTGATACAGTATCACATTCGTCGGTCGTGCTTTTCTTGTTCTTTTCCCACACTTCTCCCGTTCTCGTCATGGCATCTGCTCTTCCGGCCTTCCCTCGGCTGGTCTTTACCGTCTTCGAGCCCATCTCGCTGTACGTGTATCCCGTCCTTCTTACTTGATTCCTCACCCGGCGTGACTGAACTAATAAACTAAACATCGTAAGTGTCGGCGGTTTTCTGGGCGCCGTGATCAACCCGGCTTGGTTCATATCCGAGCAGATCGTGGGGAGCGCCAGCTCCACCGTCCCGCCCTTGCCGGTGTCGGACAACGACCGTCTCGTGGCCCTCCAGCTCGGCAATATCTACCTGCTCATGGCCATGGTTGGGCTTGCGGTGCTGAATTTCACGAGCGAGATCAAGGTCGTACGCGGCTACCTAGTAGCTCTTTGGATAGCGGACATTGGCCACATTTACGTCTGCTACAACGTTCTGGGCCTCGGTCGCTTCCTCGACGTTGCACATTGGAATGCCCTGACCTGGGGCAATGTGGGAGTAACAGTGCGACCACCCACCCACCACCCATTCATCCCTTCATGAGCTGCCTTTCTAACCGTCCTAGGCTTTCCTCTGTCTGACAAGGACAGCCTACCTTCTAGGGCTTTTTGGCCCAGATGTTTCTGCCAAAAAGACGGCAAAGAAACAGTAGTGAACTCTTGACGAGCGGGTTGCGATAACAGTGTTCTCCGGATACAACATGCAGTGTTCCATTCACAGGTGTTTGTTTGGTCTTGTCTCCAGATAAGACAGCAGAGATGGTGGATATAGACATTTACAGTCGTCAACACACGCATTGGCTCCTGTCGGGGACAAACTCGGCTTGATTCCACAACTCTTTTGCAACCTGTCGTCGTACGGCCAAGATCCAGTGCCGTCGAGAAGTCGGCATATGTGCTTACACAATCGGCCACTGCCGTTGGGGCTGTTTGCCTAAAGAGGCAACATGACGGCCCATGCCGTTCTGTGCTGTCTCCTCAAAGCACAGTCGGTTGAAGTGAAGAACTTGATGCCGGTAGAAAGATCTTGGGCTGTGCGTTGACGGCGATGATAAACTCCGACAGTACCGCAACAAACGCTTCCTCTCTTCCTTGCCTTACACCCACGTGTAAAGAAGCGGATTGAACCTGCCCACCCGCCCGCCAAACCGACCGCAGTCCGTCAGTCCGGTAGGCTCACCCACCTAGCTACGGCAGGAATGGCAACCGAGGCTCAGGCAGCTTGCTCTCTTTGACTACAAACCATCGATTTCAATCGAACTGTATAGTTACCCTATCGCATCTCTTCCATTCGTCTCCACAGAGGGGTTTCCAGAGTTGAGAGTCAACCTTGATTGTCTGAACCTAAAACCCCTCTCATGTAGACGATGGTAATACAGTAAAGCGAAGTCTGCCTCAGGCATCCATCTCAATTCCCTCGACTTAGGTACCTAGGTACCTACCCTAACCTGCATGCTCACCAGGGTTAGGGTTACAATTTGTTTACCTTTACATCTCCTTACCACCTTGCGCCGGTGACGCGTCCTGCTGCGATTCTTGACCGACCAGGCTGTAAGCACAGACATGGTGCAAACGAGAGCGGGCCGAGGTGTCCCGGACCAGATTGTCGTCGACGACGCTCGTTCGGCGCGGTTGACGCGACGTCGCGTAGACCCTGACACAACGACCACGGAACGCGCCGCCCTGGCCACCATCGCAGGTGCAACATCCCGGCTGGTACGGAGCAGGGGCAAGGAGAAGGTCATACCTTCGAGCGTCACAGAAGAAGAGATGGACGCCGAGGAGGAAGATGAAGAAAATGATGATAGCGAAGAAGTGGTCAGGAACGAGCCGCCAGCACGCTTCAATGCACGACACGTGTTTAAGGGCAGCATGAGTCCGCCGCCGAGCGAAAGCGGTGGGTTACTCTCCATCGCGCTTCTCGATATTTGTGTCGTGAGACGAAGTAGTGGATGGTTGGTTCGCTGACAATGCGACAGAGATGGGATCGCAGAGCGCTGCGGGGACTCAGAGATTCATGACCCCTGGATACACGCGGCTTTCGAGTCTGTTTGCTCTTCCCCCTTTTCCGTTCTCACAACACAGAAACTCATGCTGTCATAGGCATAGCCCAGCCACCAGACCTGTCGCTATCGGCGCGAGCCACACGCGAAGGTGAGATGCAGCTTTATGACCTGGAGACTAACGGGCACAGCACTGACCGAGTCATAGGCCAGGTGCATTTACCGGGCATTGAGGACGATGGCGTCGACGACCCGTGCCAACAGGAAGTCGATGAGAGGGAGGACATAGAGGAGGCCGAGCTTAAGGAGAACGCCCTCGATTCCCTCTGGCACAACTCCGAGGGGCTCGCGAGGCTGCTCCGGAACCCCAAACCAAGCAAAATGTCCTGGCACAGGCTGCTCGATGTCCTCCGCCGCAATTGGTTTGGCACCAGGGTGTTCTTCGCGAAACAAGACGAGTTCTTCATCGACCTTCCCCAGACCGTCCAGCACATCAGCGAGCAGTGCGAGATCAAGGCCCGAGCCGTCACTGTGGGGGCGAACGCGACTGCCTTGCTGGAAGCATTGTCTGAGGCGGTCGCGGATCGCCAGGATGGCCATTTCTTCAGGTTATTTGAGCGTCTGGACGAGGATTTCCCGGCGCCATTCTGTCCCAGCGATGACTGGCATGAGGTTGTCGCCGAGGAGGACGTCGATCTCGCGCTGGATATCCGGACACACAGGTTGATTATTAACCTGAACAATCTGGAAGACGAGCGGCAGAGCCCGGTCGACGTGGCATCCAACATCTTCTGCGCCGCCGAAGCGTCAGCCAATGCGGTGGAAGCTCTGCAGAATGGACCCTTTAAGGGTATCAAGGGTCGCAAGGCGGAACATTTTGGCGAGAGGGCGCGGGCTATTCTCAGCCTCATCCGTGGAAAGAGCGTTGCCGAGGCCGTTCGGGCTCTGGATGGCAACTTCCCTCTCGAAAGACCGCTGGATGGGTCTCAAGGTGATCCTAAAGCTGTAGACGATTTCACCACCAAGATATCCGCCTGGTGCGGCAAGATCATTGACGAGATCGAAGAGGGCTTGAGGGATTCGCCGCCGTTACCAAGGGAGTCTTCACCGCCAGACTCTCTGGCCTCGTCCATGGCGGTACAGGACATAGTTCGGAAGGACGTGTGCGTCGTCTTCTCTCCCTCGTTGCCCTGGCACCTCGAAATGCTAATGCGCTCCCAGGCATGACGACATGCTCTCACGACCCAATGTGCACCTTTTAGCAATGCTTTCCCGGCACAAACAGCTCTCACAAGCGCCCCGCGCATCCCCAGCCTCGACTAACCCTCGACGGGGCACCACTCGCGAACCAACCGTCAACGGCGGCCTCGACGACTACGAGGAAGACCAAGAACAACGCCGCCGCGAGCCCTCTCTCGCGTCCACGGACATTGAGGGCATCCTCGCCGACCTTCCCAGTACCGCAATCACCCGCAACAGCATCCAGCCTTCTTCCGCCGAGGTCGGTTCCAGCAGCGATCATGTTCCCGCCGCCCCCGTCGTCCGCTCTGGCTTCACCCCCGTCAACGGCGCCAAACGCACGCAACCCCAGTCCCAATCCCAAGATACCGACGATGGTTTCGAGTACGACGACCGCAGACCCGACCCACGACGCAGGGCTCAACTCGACCGCGACCGCCGTGACATGCCGCCTCCCCCTTCTCGTCCCCGGAAGCGCGTTCGTCTATCGTCCACCGCAACGCCTCCACCGCCGCCACCCCCATCATCCTCGGCCCCTCGTCAGGCAGACTCCATCCCACCCAGCGGCTCCGCCCCCCTTCCCTCCTCCTCCTCTTCCTCGCGTAGCTCCCTGCCGAGCAGCACAAACAGCAGCGGCCCCTCCTTCCGCGAGCTCAGCGAAATGAACCGCCGCGCCGCCTCCCGCGGCCCGCAGCAACGCGTTCCCTGGTCCGACAGCGACACTCGCCGCCTTATTCGCCTCATTGAGTACCACAATTGCCTCTGGGCGCTCATCGCCAAACGCCAGTTCCACGAGCACCGCGGTTCCGACCCGGGGCCCGAAGTACTGGAAGATTGTGTCTTTGACCACCCGCGCGACCAGCAGGCCATCCGGGACAAGGCGCGAAATCTCAAGGTTGACTTGCTAAAGTACGTCGTGTGCCCTTTGTCTACTCCGCCGCCCGTCGCTCCCCGTTCCCCCATCCACCTTGACCTACCCTCCTCGTCCTTGAACCTTCTTTCAACGAGACCTGACTACAGTCGTCCTGACGTGTTTTGCAGAGCCGACCTACCTCTCTACCCCGGCTTTGACGGCATCGCTCTCGGTAAGAAGGAGCGGCAGGCCCTCATCAGTCGCGGTAAGAATCCGGATCGCACGGAGGCCGACGTCGACGCGGATGGCAACCCGATGCATACCGAGTACGTGCCCCTCGGCGAAGAGGAGCATGTCACCTAAAGGATGTTTCATCATTGATGGCCACCGATGCTTTTGCTTGCGTTATTTCTTGGCCTTTCCCGCAGGGAATATGGGACAGCTCGCGGTAGCAGCAGGTGATAACGCCAGAAGCGAAAAGAGGCCTCGAGCAAGATTGTTGTTATTGTATTGCTACATGGATAAGGGGGCAGGGAATATGCATTGTTTGCGCTTCGCTTCACTTGGCTCCGAGGCGTTTGTGGGGCGAAAGTTGCGTTCGTTTGCAATGGCAGCATTGTTAGTAGGTCGACCACTCAGAGGGGGCTTGGTCATCTGTTGCAATCACAAAAAAACATAATAGGCAAGTTACAGTCCTTTCTTTCCAGGTCCAACTGCGAGACCTTCCTCGACGAAGAAGACAAATCGAAATCGTGAATTGAAAATCCGGTCCCTATCAAGGCTGTCCTACAGATGTCGACCGGCGTCTCCTGGTTGGTCACCGTGACTGACCTCAACTCGTGTCTCTGTATCTCTCAAGCCCATCCTTCCAATCGAACGACAGGGCTTTCTCCACCAACCTGCTGCTCTCCAACCGATTGTTGACTGATTACTACCCCCTGCAAACCTCAGTCTGCTCCTTCGTCCCCGGGGGCCTTGAATGTCGTTATTGAAGCAGAATAGGAAAAAAATGGGCCTGGTAGAATGAATCGTCACCCCCGCCGGTGAGGGAGCGGGTTTGGCGCTTTTCCAGTGCGCAAATGTACCATAAAAAGACAGGTCTTGCATCCCTCTCTTGCAACAGGAGTCTTGGCAATCGTCATACTCCCCAGCTTTCTCGATGATGGGGAGTCGGACATGCTGGTATGCCATACCATGCCACCTTGCCAGACCGGGATTGCCATCGCAAGGTGGCGTCCGAGGATATCAAAAGGGTTTTCGTCATGCGAGTTCGGCCCGAAGATGCTGTCGTTTCGCCCTGTTTTTGGGATGCCTTCCAACCATAGAAGTTCGTAAGAATATGTGACATAGGAAAAACGGGACAATAGGGGTATGCTGCGTGGTGCTCTCAAATCTCAAAAACAAGAAGTGGAGAAAACATGTTTAAAAGCCGGTCTTGGGAATACCGGTGTGTTTAGAAGAGAAAGGGTATCAGTGGTCCATAAGAAGGGACCTTGCGGGTTGGTTTGGAAGCAGCCTATCGTCGACGGGCATTCGGGTTGTTCTTAAGTCGCGACGTGCGCCAACCCTCGTACCACTGCTCCCTACTGGCTTCACGGAGTTCAGCTCTCCACTCGCTGAAGACGGCGTCCTTGAGTCTGGTGAAGTCGCAGTGCTCCTTGTTGTAGGGGTCGGCAAAGCCCCAGGGAAATTGCCGTCCCAAGACCTCGGGTTCGTACAGATCCGGGCTGATGACGGAGAGAGGAAGGAACGGTATCTCCTCGGCCTTTGCCCCTTGGTTCGCCTTGTGTTGGCGGATGGACGAGCTGGAAAGTCGTTTTGAGCCAGGTGAAGAGGGTACGCGCTCACGGTCTTGAAAAGGGAAGTCGTCATCATGGTGGGACACGGCCTGTTCATCTTCCGATGCGATCTCATCTTCCTCCTCGATTTTGGTGGAGTCGTCATCCTCGTCGACGCCCAAAGCCTCGAGAGGGTCCAAGCCCGACTTCTTGATGGTTTCCCAAACAGTCTTCTTGAGGACGTTCATGTGCTTGGTCGTAATTGTATCGGACTTGGAGATGACAGGGATGACCGTCGTCTTGCCCTGCAGAGTACGGAGGACTTGGAGGTCCAGATCCTCGTCTAAACCACCCTGGATGCGAGCGGGAGGCGCGTACTTGCCGTTGTGACCATTCGACACACCGCTTCTCACCGACGCGAGGTTGCGGTCGAGGCGGGCAGGGTCGAGAACCATGAAGACGGCGTGGATGTGGGTATCCTGTACACCAGGCGATCGGATCACCTTCATCTCCTCGGTGAAAGTCTCCTCAAACTTGCTTTCCAGGAAGGCCGACATCTCCCTAAGCTGGAGATCGACAACGTTCTTCTCCAGGCCTTCCGAATCCCAGATTGTAAGGCCGACTCGCTCGCTATCAATCTCGGTCTCAAGATAGTGGGGGATGAAGTTGCCAGAAGGAGGCGGCCGGGGGCTGCTGTCTTCCTCTGCCTCGGTTCGGCGGGATCGCTTTTTCGGCGGGAGTGCCAGGGCGGTCTTGAGGAATTCGAGAAAGGAAGTCTTGCCAGCGCCACGGGTACCAATGACGAGGATGCTTAGTGAGGAGTTAGTAAGCTTCGGTGACGGGATACGCGGGGCATTGTCTCGGAAGAGGGACTCACTTGAATGGAGTGGGATCCTTTCTTCTCCGAACCCTTCTAGGGCTGTTCACCGTGCTGATGGCGCTGCTAGCGTAGCTGTACCGACCGCGGTGCGTCATGCTCTCTGTGCGAGCATAGGGATCATAGGCGTTGGCGGGGATGGGAGGAATGGGAGGGACGAAGCCCACACCACTGCGACCGGGCTCCATGGAAGGGCGAGTGGAATAGGCGGTGCCTATGGTGTGGTCGGACATGATGGAGGCTTCCTCGGCGCGAAGGTCGGAGGGGATGGAGTTGGAGAGCTGGTCATTGACCTTGTAGAACTCGGGGAGCTTGGGAGGGTTCTTGGAGACGGCAGCTTGGCGCTGACGTTCGACCTCGCGTTCCTGCTGTTCGCGTTGGGCCTGGGCCTTCTTACCACCCTTTCCCAAGTCGCCGGACTTGGAGCGTCTGAGAAGCATACCGAAGCTAGAGCGACGGGCCTGGCTCATTATCTGGGGTCCTAGGCATAAACTGAATGTTTCGGAGTCGGAAGCCGCAAACGGAGTGGGCGAATAGCATGTGCGACCACACTACGTCAGTTGCGCCTATTGTTTGGTTGCTGTTGGGGCTCCCCGCGTGCGTTGCGTGCAAACGGCGAGCGTGAAGCGCTTAGCGAAAGGGCGTCAAGTATCGAGTGGATCGCTGGTGAGGATCGCGAAGTCGAAAGAGTAGCGATTTGGCAATTGATATTGTCTGGATAGTAGTGGGCTTGTTCTTGCCTGGCTTTCTCGCTCGTGTTCGTGATTGCAAGTGGTAGGCAGAAGGGGGGTTGGTAGTTCCCCAGGAAAGAGTGAAAGGGGGGGGGGGGGGGGGGGGGGGGGGGGAGTGATGGGTTGCACGAGACGATGACGGAAAAAGAGTGTCTGATAGATTGAGGTCAGCTTCCAAGCAACGACCAAGGCGACCCAAGGCAGTTGCCAGCCGCCCAAATGCACTCTTAGCCAACAGCAGGGCGTTGTCGCGGCGGGTGCAGCGAGTTACAGCGGGTGATTCCCTGACTGGGCAGCGCCTGCAAAATGGGACAGGGTAAAGGCAGCGAGCGGGAGTTTGGGAGAGGGGAGAGGGAGCCAATTGTTAGGTCCTACACCTACGCAAGAGGGGAAACAGACGGAGCAGAGACCAGTGCGTAGCAGGGTGGCTCTGAAGTCGAAACCAATCCTGATGGACACGGCTGTCTCCCGAGCTCCTTCTGCTTGTCCCGGTTGACTGCGAAGGACGGCAGACGTCGTTGATGCAGGATATCTGCCGTCTGCAAAGGGTACAAAGGATGGGCAGATTGGCAGTAAAAAGGAGGCAGGAAGAAGGGGAGTGATGAGGCGGGCGCGATCTGGTCGCCGTTATATGCACTTACCAAGGCAGTACCAAGTGGATGATGGCTGTGGGCTCTTGTAGATGCACGATTGCTATTCTCGTGCAGCAGGCGCAGTCGAAAGAAAGCAGATGCTTCGGCCCAAGCAGCAACAGGAGAAACGTCGGATGGATGGTCGAACGCAACGATAGTTTACAGTCGGGGCGGTGGGTGATGAGACAGATCGGACGACGAGGCGTGGCCGCGTGGGGATGGTCGAGTGTCCGTGGCCCGCGCGTGCGTATGTGCGCGCAGGTGTAAGTAGGAGGGTTGGGTATCCGTACCTCAGTCGAGGTCGAGGAGGGATGGAAAGAGAGGCGTCGACGAGGGGGGAAGGTGCAATTAAGTGAAAGATAGGAAGAGGCCCGGGCCGGTCGGGTCGTTGTCGTCGGCTTTGGGGGAAAGAAGGGCAATGATGTGTTTGGTTGCAAAAGAGGGCGAGGGTGAGAGCAAAGCGGGAGTGGTTGTCCTTGGACGTGGTATCCGTAGGCTGGGATGGATGCAGCGACGAGTGAATGTAATTATGCCAGTGGAGGAGGGTGAGAGGTGAGAGGGGCCGGGGGCCAGAGTGAGATCAGTGCCGCACGCAGTGCAATGCAATTCGAGATTTGCCAATTGCGCCAACGGCCGTTTGTTGCTTTTCTCGTCAGGTTCGCTGGCGCATGGCATATGCAAGGTGGTGATGGCAACTGAGTATGTATTCGCGAGGAAGAATAGTGAGAGGAGGGAGGAGTAGAAAAGACGAGAGAGTGCGTTTGCAGCCGTAACGCAGGGCCCTTCAAACGTAAGGCCAGCCTACTTACCTATCTTGCCCAGTACCTGGTTATGTTTTATCCGCCTCTGTACTTCCTGACAAGAAAGAGAGAGCACAAGAGAGCGCGGATAGTAAGGCATAGATGAATACTCTCGTCCTTAGCGTCCCCCCTTAGGCTGCTAGATCCTGTCGAATTAAGCAGTGCAGTAATAGTAGGTTAATTGCGTGTATTGTGGTTATGTGTTGAATTGGAGGGCACAGAGCACACGGAGGGCACTGGAGATAGGAGATATCGGCCCGGCTCGGCCGGCCTGCTCGGCGTCAGCAGAGGGACTGTCACGTGCTTAGACTTAGGCAGTAGGCTCTATAGAGGCCTTAGGCACCTAGGAAAGGGATTCTTAAGGGCTAAGTTAGGTAGCTAGAAGTAGGGTAATTAGCATAATAGATAACAATATAAATAACATATATAACTATAATACATATAATTAACCTACTATTACTATACTGCTTAATTTAATAGATCTAATGTCCTATCTAATTTAGGAGCTAGAAGGAGGTTACGCTAATATATAGTAGTAGGTATTCTGCTAATACTATTTTAGTATTTTGCTGTTATCTAACCCTTTTTAGCATGCAGCCCTAGCTTTAGTTAGCTTATTACTACTACTGCTATCTACAACCTATGCAAAAATAGCCCTTTTTGCAGCAAACCTAACACCCTACCTTAATACCTACAATATCTAAGATCTATACGTTAACTTTTAAAGAGTATTAGCTGCATGTATAGCTTTATTATTATAATAAGGGTATTACCTTTTAGTAAAAAAGATAGGCTAATAATTGCATACAACTTAATATTATCTGCAATAGGGCTAGTACCTACCTTTTAACTGCAATAAGGTAAAAGGCTTTAATAAAGCAATATAACTACTTTTTTATAGGTAAGATCTAACGTATTAATAATATATAGATATAGTAGATCCTTAATAATAAAGACTTTTATAACTATTAGTTTACTACTAAAGAGTAACTTTCTGCTATTGCTACCTTTAAGAGACTTAGTAAAGATAAGGCTGCTTTTAATGCTGCCTATAATAGCCTTATATAAAAAATAATTATCTAATGTATTAAAAAGCTCTTAGCTAGCAATAATATAACCTTATATAAGATTGCTGCCTAGCTAGTAAGTATAGAAAACGTTATTATTAATAACTAATATATGCAAAATCTTTAATGTAAAATATATAAGAGTAAATTTAGCCTATTAACTTCTACTTAACTTTTCCTTTAATAACTACAACTATATAAGGATGTAGTTTTTTACTTTATATAGCGTAGTAATAATAGGAAGGTTAATAGTATTTTTTAGATATATTAACCTTACCTTAAGATACTAAAGAGGTACCTAAAGCTGCTATTAATAGATAATATATATAAGGTATATATTATACTCCCTATTTATTTTAATAATTATACTAATGTGTTAGCTAGGTTAACTGCTTCTAAATACCTCTCTTTTAAGTTATTAGCTTTACTACTATTAATACTACCTTTAACGCCTGCTTCTACCTTATCTCTATAGAGACTACTAAGTTTTATACCTAGGTGCTGCTTTAGTTTTATTAGATGCTTTTATTAAGTTATATCCCTAACCTAAGCATTATAATTACAGACTTTAATGCTAGGCTAAAGCATGCTGCTTAGGATATCTTTAAGAATATATATTAATAACTTTATATATAGTATATAATAAAGAACGTTAGGTTAAACTTAAAGAAGAAGTAGGAAGGCTAATAGGCCTCTATAGATAATAAGGCTGCAGCTGCTAACCTTAATGTACGTAAGGCTGCTACTTAAATTATTACTAAATAGTCTGCTAAAATACAACCTTTAAGGTCTAATAAAGAGAAGTACTTATATAACTTAGATAGTATTATTAAGGTATAGTAAGCCTATATTTATATATTATCTGTTAATATCTATAAGAAAGCATAAAGATCCTTAAAGCAATAGTTCTCTAATTAGCTAGGTAAGCTTGTATTTATAGATCCTAAATTTTTGCTAACATCTTTAGCTATTATTAAGTACTTACAGATAATATACATCCCTTAGCTTTATAAGTTTATTAACTATAAGATCTATTAACTATATAATTATAGCGTTAGGACTATATTGCCTACTAAAAGGGTATATTATAAGTTAAAGTTATACTTTACCTACTACCTTACTAACCTTTATACCTTTTATAAGAAAATATATAAAATAGTTAATTAAAAGATAGGTAGGTATACCTTAAAGTGTAGTATAGAGCGCTGCTGCTACCTACCTACTAGTAATATATAACTTCTTTAACTATTAATGTATAAGATCTCTTTTTATACCCTTTAACTCCTTTACTAGCAGTATGCAGCTGCTAATAAGGCCTTTATATAATAAAAAAGTCTGCCTTTATGTATAGGCTTCTTTATGTAGTAGTAGAGGATACTTTACTATTATAACCTTCTTTTGTAACTGCAATTAGCTAACAGCAGTTAAATACTATAAAAGGAGGATATTAATCCTTACTAGCGCCTTAATAAGTCTAATGTATATATTATACCTATAAAAAATTAATTACTAATGCGTTTTTTTATGTTACAGCCTGCCTTTATTTAACTTTACCTTTAGACCTTTAAGGCTAACCTAAATATTATTTATTACTAATAGGTGCATTAGTATATATTAATTAACTCCTCTAATAATAAGGCTTCCTTTAATATTACTAATACCTAATAAGACCTTTCTATATAGGAGAAATATAATGCCTTTAAGGCTAGTAGTACTTTAGCTTTAAGCTAGGCTAGCAGTACTTACTGTAAAGGTAGCTAAAGTAGAAGTATATATTTAAGTTAATAATAATAACTTTAGGTAATTAGTAAGCTTTGCAGCTCTATTAAAAGCCTTACTGCAGTAGTATAGGTAATATAGAGTACTTAAGTTTAATAATAATAATAGTAGGTTAAAATTAACTGCTAGCAGCAGGCTTATAAGGCTACCCTTTTTTATAGTTAGTAGCAGCAGGAGGCAGCTCTATTAGCATAGTAAAAAGAGGAACTTTAATAGTAGCAATTAGTAGCTTAGTAAAGTATGCTGCTGCTGCTACAGCTACTGCAGCTAAAGCTGCTGCTGCAGCATACGTTTTTTAATAGGCAATATAAGCAATATAAGTAATATAGGTAATATAGGTAGTTAAGGTAGTTAAGGCAGTTAGGGTACTATTAGCGCCTGTAAATATCTTTACTTTTAGAGGTTATATAATTATTAAGGGAGTTTTATTTATATAGCTAACTATATAATAAAGGGGCTCCTTACATAGTACTATAGACACTATACTAGATTCTCTATACATATAAGGGGTAACCCCCCTTTAAAGGGTTAAAGGAAAAACCCCCTTATATTCCTATACAGTATTGCAGCTTGATTTTGTCTAACTAAATACAGGATTTTCTATGCCTTTTAACTTAATACATGCACTGTTGTCAGAGCCCCATTGTGCATGTAGGGCCCAGGGCTCCGTTTTTGCAGTGTTAGATACCTGGCGACCAATCAGGCCACTGCAAAAACGGCTTTCCTGCAGTCGGAATCGAACCAACCGTCTGCGCGCAGTACACGCAGACGCTGCCAGACGCTTGCCATTGCGTCACGCAGGTAGAGGTTATATAATATAATTAACTTTTTAAAAAGCTAGCCTAGCTAGCCTTAGGCTAACTTATTAAAATCTAAGGAGTTTTTAAAAATAATTATTTTGTATAACTTTTGTAGGGCTGCCTCTTATTTGCAGGCTTTTATTAGCTAGTTCACTTAGATGTTGATAGCAGCAAAATTTCGCTAGAGTCAGCATGCTGAAAAGGGTTAGATAACGGCAAAACACCAAAACAGCACCAGCAGAATACCTGCTACCCTAATACATGCCTCAGTCAGGTGTGCTGTGAAGCAAGTTAGCAACTGCAGTTCGGGTCTCTGATTGGCCAACTTGAAACTACAGTCCGCACCGCACCCCTCAGCCTGCAGCCAGAAATCCCCCCGACGCAGGTACAGATGGGGCTACGCTTAAATAGGTCAAGGTCGATGTACCCGTCGTCCGGCCTTCAACTTGGTACCTACCTACCTAGGTACGCAGGTACCTATTTACCCACCTGAGCAGGTACCTAAGGTGGGTGCAGTACCAAGTCAGGAGTAAGGAGCTAAAAAGAGGAGCCAAAACCACCCTCAACCTCCGCAAGGCGTGTAACGCAGCCAGACTCTAACAGCTCGCTAACCCAGGCCCCCAAAGCAACTAATAAGAGCTAATTACGCCATGGGGACCACTTCAAGCCGGCCCAAGGGGGCGCGCCCCAAGCACCCAGGTCCCAAGGGCCAGATGGTCTCGCCCACCCACCGCCACCACCCACGAGGGAATGGGTCCTCCCTTTTGGAAACACCGTTTGAACTCTACAGTTGGGCTATTCGCCTCTCGGCCAGACGCTGCACCAGTACTGGTCTGCTAGCCGGAAATACAACTTATTTGGTTCAACCCATGGTTGGTGCCCGCCGAACGTCGTCCAGCAGATGCGAAATGCCGTCTTGCTCGAGCGGATGTTCCCCGGGCCACATGGCGGTGAGTGCTCAAGGTAGATAGGTAGGTAAATATGTGTAATCTGTGCAGAGGGCTCTATACAGAGGTGGGCGATTCCCAGTGGTCTTTACACCGTGTTCGTGCATAGGGGTCTCGCCACCACCACCACCACCACCACCACTGCCAACCCTCGTTACGAGAATCAACGGCCCGTTTGCTCTTATCCGCATCCAACTTATAGGACGATAAGAAAGATGATGTTGGGGCCAGGTATATAGGGAGATCATCCGTCTGAAGAAGAGCTTACTTATTTGCCATCAGCCAGCCTTTTCGCTCTCATCTCCGACACGGCGGAAGAGAGGCACTCGCTCGATGCGACAGAGGACGCAAGCAAAGCAGTCCCTGGGAAATAGGGTCCTTCCTTGAAACAGCCGCAAGACAATCTCAGCAGATGCTGCCTCAGGCGGCGGCACCCCTTGAAAACTGCATCCAGCTCGTTGCAAAGTCTTCCCACCGACCCAATCAGTATTATCAACCGCTATACTAGGTAGTCTGTCCACCTACCTACCTAGGTAGGTCGGCTACTGCACGGCTACTGGTCCCCTTTACTCGTTGCTTCCGCGCGTCTGTCACGCGTGGCTTTCGCGCTGCTTCTCTCCCAAGAGCCCGAGATGCGCCAGCTGTGAACGTCACGTCGACTGGTCGAATTAGAGACAGTGCCGGCGTCTTGGCGCCTTTTGTGCGCGCAAAACGCTCGCTGCCGGCCATGCTGCATCGTGCAATTGACGCTTGCGTACTCTGTGTTCGTAGCCCGCTCTTTTCGCTTTATTCCTTGTTTTTTTTCTCCTACAATGCACACGGCAGCAATCGCTTGGCTAGACTGGGGACTGCAGGGGCTTGTGGGCACGGATGGAAACGGCCTTGCCCTTGCGGCCTAGCCAGCTTGTCCACGCCAACCGGAAAATTGACGACGGACGTGCCACGCGACTGATGTTCCTACGCCTGGAATCGTAGAGATCTCTCGCAATGCAACACACACAACTGCCTGCCACTGGCTGGGTCGTCGAGTCTCTTCTCTTTGTGTCGGGCCTTGCATCTATCAGGAGGCTCACGTCCTCACCAACGCACTCGCCCTAAATACTCAAAACTTTCCATCATCATCTCTTGTTCGGGAGCTGAAGCCCCCGGACCCAAGAGATAATCTCTCGCTCCCCCAATCTACGGCCCCGCCCCCCCTGTCTTCATGAATTATGGGCCTCCGACGCCGAAATGACCCTTGTTTCATGTTAACCACGCGCTCTTTCATGCCATCTCAGCCAAAAGAGAGAAAGAAAAAAACCCTCCCAAATTGTCCGAGATCGATCGTCGCTCCAATTTCACAATGCCTTAGCATGTGGAACAATGCACAACCGCATTCCAGGGGCCCCAGGTCCCTTCTTTTTTTTTTTTTCCTTTCTCAATTCCCGCACACAGCATGCCATTATCCTACTAGTCTAACTTCTGACCCCCGCGGGACCTCTGGCTCGCTAACGCTACCCATTCCAAACCGTCACTTCACCTTATCCATCAAGCTCTGAGACTGAGACATGACGCCGGTGTCTCTCCTTGAGTGGCGCCGAATCCATTCCGAACCGAACCAGGCCCATTCACGCATGGTTTTCTGATCCCCTTATAACCCCCAAGCTTAACTCAACTTCATGCAGTTCAAGACATGAACGAAAAGTGAGAATTGATATCCGCTTGGCCTACTGTGCAGCTCGCCGAGTCGCGCAAAGAGGATGGTTTCGTCATTGTCTATTAATCCTGGCGTCTCATTCGACAAGATCCGGGAAGATCCCGTGAGCTACAATGCTGTGGAGACCGCTTCCGGCCCTAGGGGATTCAGAGCTCGGCCGCATCCATCTCGGCCCGCTGGCTCTTTGCCTCTCCCGCTCCCATGCAGTATCGGCCCGGGCTTTCACAGCCGGGAGACTGGATAAACTCATCTTCTTCAGACAGTGCTGCGCTTGCAGCACTAGCCAACGTAGCGGACGCGGATCTCATCTCCGGGCCTGTAAGAGCAGCTTGGAATGTAGACACCTGACGAGAGACAAATGGCCATATCAACGTGCCTGCCGAGAAACTATCGGCTGCTTATGGCTTGGATCTGGGATGCGTTGAGCTGCGAACCTGCTGGCCAACGAAATGGCTACACACGCCCGGGATCAACACTCTGCGGGTGCCTACCAACTGGCAAGTGGCTAGGGTGGTCCGCAGCAAGGTTTCCTGGGCAGCGGATGTTCATGTTTGCTCAGCCCTATACACCTGAACAAGCCTGCGATGCTTGCCCATGCGGCTCTGCTGGGTACCTTAGATAGGAGTTGCCGGCCTGCCGCTTGTCCCAAGTCGTATCCGCCAGTCGTCTGAGCCTTCTGCCTTGCACATGTAACTCCCCCAGGCTCTGGCAAGAGGTGCGGAAGCATTCCACGTCATGTTCACGCATTGCAAAGAAGAGAGAAAATAGTATTCGGGCAGCCCCCTCCTCTCCCTCTCCCTGCCTCGGGGCTTCTAGGGGAATTCAGCTGCCAGGCTGCAGGGCAACAGCGCCGGGCTAGATTCAGGCTCGTTTACCTGCCTACTCCTACACTGTGCGTTCGCACATATACGATTGCATGCCACGCTATTGCCTCTCTGCCTCTCTTGTCTCGTGACGGCCCGCCCGGTTGGTTCTTCTCTCGGGTTCAAGAATCACGACACGAAGCGTCGCATCGGTCCGTGATCTTGGCGGTCTTTGTGGTTTCGGAGAAGCCCTGGTCTGAGAATAGGAAACTAGGGCGGCGTCGTGAGGCTCACGACACATGCATTTTCCCTTTGGCACGGGAGTTATTTGGTATTACTATCGTGTGCTCCTTGACTGGCGGCTGGGGATGGGAGGCACAGCGTGTCTGCAACGTTCTCTAAAGAGTCGGGCAACCCGTACCTCGGACCGGTACTTGCCCGTCGCCGCTTGGGAATCACTGCGTCCGTTTTTGGTTACCCCATGTGAGAGGAGCTCGAGGCTTCAAGGAATACGGGGCTCTGAACCGATTCTCGAAGGTAGGTATACGGAGTCCAAGAGAGAGGGCTCGGGACACGGGCTGTGAGACCTTGTCAGCCCTCGAGAGGGGTGGGTTGCCTCGATACCGCGTGTAAGCGCAATCTCGACGGAGGGGTAGACGACAGAGCGGTTCAGACCGCAGGTTCCTTCGTTATGTGAAAGAATAGCCCGGCTGCTTGCCCCTAAAGAGCGAACCAAGGGCTGTGCCCCGGTGTTTTCGGGGCACGAGGATTTGGCTCGACCTCTTTGCTGCCCTACGAGCAGTTGCCATATTCCTTGAGCTCCGAATTGAGAGGATTATGCCCATCGAAAACACGATCGACGGGCGAGAACCAAGAACATGGGCGCCGAAACGCCCTCTTAGGTACCAAAGCAAGAGGCATAGCGGGCAAGTAGGTAAGGAATAGCGGCAGGCCGGTCGAAAATCATGACATTCCGGCCGGGCCACCACCTTGGGGAGGTTGCTGGTCTAGTCAAGACACGCCGTCAAGTGTCTCGCTACAGATAGACGGTGTGAAGTCTGGCGAGCCTTCAAACTTTTCTTGCAGGCAAAGGAAATTATCCAACTCTCAAGGCCGGGACACGACTTTGATCATGAAGGGTGTCTATCTCAGATGTGTACATCCGAGCCTCGAGTCGTGGCCGTTTTCTCGCCCGGAACACGACATATAGAAGAAACCGCGGCCACAACCGCAGCCAAACATGCACCATGACAGGTCACATCTTCCTGGGCCGGTCTCCCGAGAGCGTCGAACTTCTTTGACGGGGCTCGGTACGGTCAAGCACATAATGGGGACCACAGGGCAACCAAAAAAAAAAACGGCGAACGATATCTAACAGATGAGTGGTATCTTTCCTGTATCAATAAAAAGTAAGCGTCTAGAAGACTCGCACCGAGTCCCGAACCGCAAAATGCGCATCTAAACCGCCGGCTACCGTAATTCTATAAACGTACATCCATCCGGCTGTCCTCTCCCCACGCCTCTGGATCTACGCATGGTCTAACCTACCCTTCAAAAACCTCGTGCTGTAGCTCGACGCCGAAGTCCTGCGCAATGTCCTTCATCCTCTTCTCCATCTCGTCTTCCATACCGCCGCCGACGCCGAGCCACTGCTTAAGTTTGAAGAAGTAAAAGGCAATGTCCGTCAGCGCCAGCACGCCCTTGAACAGAAGATGCCGCCACGCGTTACCGGCGCGGCTCGCCCACGGCAGGTTCGGGTCCTCGAACAGGCTGCGGCTCGCCCACTCTCCCATCATCTTGACACGGTTGACAGGGCTGCCGAGGTACTGGTTGTTGCCCTGGACGATACGCATATTGCGGCCAATGAAGACGAGCTCCTTGGGCCACTTTTCCTCGTCGGCGAGCATCCCGCGGATGCCCTGCTTCATGCGCTGCTGCATCTCATAGTGCCGCTCGGCAGGCGTCTTGCCCTCGAGCTCCTTCATCAGCCCGTTGCGCGTTCGCTCGTCGCCGCCCTCGTACGGCCGCAGCAGCGTCGCGCTCGCAAAGAGGTCCGCCGCCTTGATGCCCCACTCCTCAGTGACGCGTTCGATCGTCTTATTGTCGAACGTCATAAGGGCCTTCCAAAAGACGCCGTACTGGTGCCGGAACCGGTCCGTCATGTACACGTACAGCCCGTGGTCGATGAGCACGAGCTCGGCGCGGCCGTTGGGCAGCCGCCTGATGAAGATATTACCCGGGTGCGGGTCGCAGTGGACGACGCCCCACTTGAAGATCTGGGCGGCGAAGAGGTCGATCATGGTCGTCATGACCTCCTTGCTCGACAGGCCCAGGCCGCCGCGGCCGCGTCGGCCTTTCCACTCGGCGCGCTCCGGCTTGATCTGCTCGGCGTAAGGCCGCTCGCGGAGCTCGCGGCGGACGGTGGCCATGTCCGGGGACTGCAAGCTCGCGCCCTGGACGCCGGGGGATCCGTTGCCGTAGCCGCCCATCCAGCGTCCGTTGATGCCCTGCTTATCCCACAGCCGGATGCCCTCGATCCACTCCGTCACCATGACGCGCCTCGTCGACAGCTCCGAGTAGACCTTGGGCACGTAGACCCTGCCGCGCAGGCTCTTCTCCGACTGGATGAGCTCGCGCATCGTCTCCGAGTTTTTGGCCTCGTTGAGAAAGTCCGTCTCGAGCTCCAGCCGCTCCGTGATGAAGGGCACGAGGCTGTACAGCGGCAGATCGAACCATTTGCTGTAGATCCAGGCGACCGTCTTGAACGCCCACAGATCCCAGCTGATCTGCTTGGCGATCTCGCGCTTCTGAATCTTGATGGCCACCTCGCGGCCGTCAGGGAGGCGGGCCCAGTGCACCTGCGCGACGCTGGCACTCGCCCGGGCGCGCCGCTCCATGACGCCCTTGCCCTCCTCGCCGCGGAAGCTGACGCCGAAGACCTCCTCGACGCTCTTGCCCCCAAAGTCCTCGCGAATGACGGCCTCAACGTCGCGCCAGTCGTCCTGCGGGGCGTCGTCAAACATGCGCGAGAACATCTTCTGGAACTCGGGCGGCAGCACAGCGCTCTGCATGGCGATGGCCTGGCCGATCTTGAGATACAGCCCGCCGTTGTGTCGCAGTAGCTCGAACAAGCGCTCGGCGTTGCGGTGGTGCAGGTCCTGGACGGAGCCGCCGGTCAGTGGTTCCGGGCGGAAGTTGACCTTGTAGTCGAGGGCGACCACGAGGCCCATGCTGAAGGTGCGGAGGGTACGGCCGAGCCCGGAGGCGTAGACTTGACGGTCAAAGAGGTAGATGGAGCCGCCGACGGCGGAGAGGACGAGGAGCCGGCGCAGCCATTTGCTCCCGCGGGGGTATGTGCGCGCCTTGCGCGGTGCGCCGAGGGAGGCGGGCGATGGGGGAACGAGGGCCTGACGGTGGCTGCTGGTACGTATGCGCGCCGTCCGCGTATACGAGAGGAGTCGCGATGTCGTCGTCGTCGTCGTTATCGTCGGTATCGTCTTCGAATTACGGAGGGATTGACGTCCTGCTACGGCAGCGGCGGAGGCGGAGAGAACGCATTTCTGTGCGGGTGCTCTCGCGGAGAGACCAGCTATGCTGTGACGTAACATAGCTGGCTATGGCTGCGTATGGAAGGGAAATAAGGTGGAAAGCGAACCATCACCTTGGGATTTGATTTGGAGGGAGAGAAAGTTGATCAGAATCAGAGGGGGAAAAAAGGTTGCAAGCCTTAGGTCATTCAATTAGGCTCGCACATGCCGGATAAGTTGATAGGCGCCACTGATCAATGACGATGACAGCAAGAGCCACACACACCCACACCGCACCGTCCATGGGGGAAATTTGGCCGTCGGGCGAACTGTGGAAAACCCCGATGAGTCCCTTCCACTTATCCCCGGCCCCCGCCCAACTTTCAATCGGTGCCGGTTGCAGGCGCCCCAGCCCACCTCGGTCGGCCCTTGGGTTGGACTACGACCCGTGATTCGGCGCGGAAGTCGTGCGAGCCACATGGTCTCCGAGGGTTCTCGGATCCTTTCAATGCTGTGAGGCAGGATCTGTAGGCCCTCTTGTAAGATTAAAAAAAATTCAAAAAAATTCAGAGAGGAAGACTGCTTGCAATCTCTGGAGCTGTCCTCCTGGTCTCTACACAACTCGAGCCTTGTTACCATGTTTGGCAGCCAATGCCAAGAAGCGGTCTTAATTCTCGTTTGCAACCTACGGAGCCACAGTACTGTTCACCTTTCTCAGTTGAAAACTTGCACCATGCTCGAAAGCAATGTGCCAGGAATGTAGAGAACGCGTTGCTTCCCCGTGCCATCTCACTGGGTATTCTGTGCTGTCAGATCGATACTGACAGCTTGCTTAGGTCCGAGACTGCTCGGACTTTGGCCAATTCCGGAATTTCCAGTCCTCAGATGGCATCCCAAAAAGTTCAACGCGATGATGGGTACAAGTCCAAACCCCAAATGCTAATCAATACTAAAGGCACCTGTCAGACCCGCGATGGCAGACGATGGAGGGGTTCTCTGGCCATTGCCAGCAAGTCAATCAGGAACCCCGAAGCAGACGCGTGACGTACAACCCTCCCTGCCTGCCCATTGTCCTCAATCATGTACGATGTAATGCCGACACTCTGCGCGCTCAAGCTCAACAACAGGGCTCTCCCGGGGCCATGACGCTCGCTGACAGGGTCAGTCGGGCTTCCGTCTGAAGTGCTGGTTCTGAAGCATTAGGGATCGACGACGTCCGGTGCCTGAGATCAAGTGAAACAAAACTGAGGTCGGTGGGCCGATTTCATGGAAAAGTCTGACCGCTTGCCGTTCTTAAGTCTCTGCCAGTTTGGGGGGGCGCATTGTGTTATGACGAAGGAACAGCAAAAGAGAAGGGGAAGCAGGGACAGCAGCAGAGAAGGGTTGAGTCGGCCGGTTGCTCATGCACTTATTAAGCATGACGAAGGAAAGTCGACGAGTGTGACGTCCTGGTTTGAGCCCCAAGGGCCTGGCGCAAGACGAGTGCATGAACCCGTTGTCCCTGCACACGTCGATCTGACTGTTGAGAGTTTGTGAGGTCCGGGTAATGAATGGAGGCATGGTAGATACCTACTGGTAGTCACAGGGAACTTTTGCCTCGGCGGGTTGGGCGGCTTTCACGACGGACCAGGCTTCTTTGGATCTACCAGCTTGAACAACGGTCTGTATGCCACTTCCGTGCAGGCGTGTTTTTGGTCGAGGGTCCAGAGTCAGGCTTCAGAGTTTGGTTTCGATGGACTGTCTGCCCACCTGCTGGTGCGACCATTCGAATAGGCTCGACTCGACTGCCGTGCAGGAGCCACGACGTACCCATGCAGTGAGACATGTCTCGACACTGTAAAGAAGGCAGAACCAAGTGCTGTTTACCGTGTGTGTGTAGTCAGCCAATTCCCTGACAGCCTCACCAAGAGCCGGGGGGGCCTTGGCGATGTAATCTGTGTTAGATCTTTCCGTGGCTCTTGCCCTCCCGTCACTGACTTTACTTGGCGCTGTTTGGTCAAGTCTCATACGGCAAAGCCAGAGTAATCGGGCATCATACCATGGACAAAAAGTGCAGAAATGTAGGGCTGTCGTCCATCGTCGGAGCGGCAGTCGCACTTGGCTCTTTTGATGTGAGTCGACCTGGGACAGGCCCCCGATCCTCGGTTGCGGAACGTCTTGAACGCCAAGGCGGCCTCACTTGTTGGACGACGGTCCCGGGCTACGTTCTGGAATGACCGGAGGGACTCAGAACAGAGAGCAGTTGGTTGGCCTGCCTTTTATCACCTCGGGCACGTTGCGGTGTATCACTGTAACCACGCTTCTTATTCGAAAGATGGTGAATAGCATGGACGGTTACGTCCCGCATCAACCGGAGCCGCTCGCCGAATGGACAGTGGGAAGGGGGTGGGAAGGGTTGGCATGGAAGCTTACAAGAGACGCAGGGGGGACAACCTTGATGTTTGCGTCAGAATCTGAGACGGCGAAGGGCGCCCGTGTCGCAAAGTCGCCTGTCCTGTCTGTAGTCAGCAAATCTAGATGTGAGCCTTTTGCCTCAGACCCGTGGTCGTCTGAACAAGGCCTACAGCCACAATGACGGGTACCGCGAGCTTGCCATCGATTGGTCTTCAAAGGACGGGAGAGGCTTTGGGCTTCGCTTCTGCCACCTTGTAGGCGAACCAATTCCCGCCCTAGTTCTCCGACGAGTTTCGGTCCTCTGACGTGCGCCTAAGGGACGTGGCTCGTCCGGCCTACGGACTAAGGGCTCAGCTCGGACCAGCAAAAGTCCTGAAATAGCTCAGGGTAGCGGTTATAGCGTCCGAGACACGCCTGGGTTTTCGAAGACGATAACGGGCAAGTGAAGGATGTCGGGGAACCACACATTGCAACCTGAGGTGTGGCGTTTGATGTTTCTTTCATTCAGTCTCTGTTCCCAATTCTGCTGATCGCCAATTCAACGTTTACTGCAATTAGCCAAAACTTGGAACATCGGGATAAACAACAAATGAATGGCTGATCGAAATCCTGGTGTACACTAGGTAATGATGATTGGCGTTTGCAAGCAACCACTCGCGGCGAGTCGGCGTGGAGAAGCGTGTTGGGCGCCTGTATCTGCAACGCAGTTGATCCATGGTTCTCTAGTCGCAACAATGGTTGCACGCAAATTGCAGAGTAGGGATACGGCCGACAACGGCGTTGTGTAAACCCTGGAACCCGGAACCCAGCAGAGTTTCCACATCTTCAGTACAGAAAGGGGGCGGTCAATTCACGATTTTATGCCTTTGCGTTTGTTGGTCGGCCGGGCTATCTAGAATTCCTGGCGAGTTTTTTCTCACGATGAGATAGATAGATACTTTACCGTACCTGTCTACGTGCAGGGTGTTCAGCGTTGAAAGTCGGCTGGTAGGATCCAATGGTGATTGGTGGACTGTGCCAGCCTACTGACGAGGGAGGGGATTGCAGAGGATGATAAGGATGATGGATGGGGCTTTGTCGGCGCTGTACATTCCTCCGCCATTCCAATCCTCCTCTTGCTAAGCTTTGTTGGACCCGGCCAACGGGTTCGTGAGTGTTGTATCAACCACCTGCTGAATCGGGTAGAGGTCGTTTTGTACGTGCCGTGAGGGCCCAGTCAGTATCCGTATTCCCTGAACTCAAGCCCCAGCCAGCGCCGTACGGAAGGAATGTCGAGTGTTAAGCGACAGACAGGATCCGCCGTGAAAGCACGCGATTGCGTGCATTCGATTCTAGTTGGGCCAGACTAAAAGTCGAATGAATGGATGGGACCTGACTAGGCGGGGATGAATCGAGTCTCCCCCCCCCCATCTTCTTACATACTCTCATCTGTTGGGGTGATATCGGCCGTAATCTGGGAAATTAAAGACGGCATGGTCGACATTGGCCCCTTTGTTGTTGTGATTGTCGGTTGTCAGTGTTGCTGCTGGAGGGAGCCTGACTGCACCGGGCTCTGCTAAAGTAGAACAGACCAATAGCTGTTTTGAATGTTTTCGTCCCGTCTACATCAGCATGCTTGCAGAGATATTAATACTTAGCGTTCCCTTAGGTGGTTGGTGTGCTGGATGACGGCAGGTTGACAACGTGTGAAGGATTTGAGTTCGCGACTTACCGTCGTAGGTAGGTGGCCAGTGCGGAAAGTGAAAGAGTGAAGACTCCGAAAAGAGACACCGTTGGAAACAAATGTACAGGTACATATCCATGGTGTCATTTAGCGTACCGTCCATGGTGACGGAAACGACTTCCCCAAGAACAAGGGCATTGTACTAGCTGGATGAGCGCGGAAGAAGATGTCCTTTTGGGAGTGCCACGCGGCCGAGGAATCCCAGCTGGTGCGGGAAATAGGTCATGTTGGACCGGTACGTATTCAAGTACTTGCCGCTTAAGATGACATACCAGCAGCAGGTGGAATGGCAGCCCTCGATAATGGGACTTTGGGACAGTGACACTTGTGCAGCACGTCGGCGGCAGGGACAAAACTGGAACTAGATTTCAACCAACTGGACGAGTGGGCGGGCATGACATACGCTGCTGCAGAGAGAGCCCGCTCGGGCAGTCGCCATTCCAGGCACATTTAGTTGTGTCTCCTTCCTAAGACCTGGCCCAGTCTCTGCCAATCCGTGTTGCTTCGTGCCTGCAACCTCCTACAGGACCTGCCAGGTGCTGGTGGGCTGTGCACCTACCTAGATATACGCTAGACAAAGTGTACGTACCTTTTTCCCTTACACCCACCGCACCAGGGCGTCTCGAATCCTACCCCAGGGTATCCGTATATGAAAACCCACCCAGGTAGAACCGATAGTCACCCAAGTGCCTAACTTGAACGGCATCTCACTCTCTCACTCTCAAGGCACAGCAAGATTGATTCCAAACCAAGGCTTCTTCTTCTAGTCACAACTCATCTTATTCACTCATTCACGCACGCAGCAACTTGCTTAAGTGAATTCCCAAGCCACGAAAGCAGAGCCATGCAGTGCTAAGCTAAGCTGGCTGGCTTGCAGTGCAGTAACTGCTAATCGCAGCACAGCGCTCCCCCCAGCCACAGCCAGCTATGCAACGCTTCCCGCTTCCCGTGGGCCGCCATGCTCCTTTTCCCGCCTTTCTCGACTCACACCACCGTTCCTAGACTTTCCCACACCCCACTGCCCCCCAAATACCTTTGGCTCCCCTGCTCTGTGGTCCCAAAACTGCCCATTTTCGCTGCATCCACGGTCGCGACCCACTTTTCTTCATCTCTCCCTCCACACATGGGAGTCGCCCACTCTCGCCCGCCCACATCGTCTTACTCCCCAGATCGTGCGTACCTTTGTCTCCTTCTCCCTCTTCCTTTCTCCAGGTCGAACCACGAGGGAACTCGATCCCGTTTGCCTCGCACAACCTCAACCTCAACCTCAAATTTCGACCCTCACCGTTGGATGCACCCTGCATTTAGGATACCGCTGAAACTTTCACGACTCCCATTACTTTGCCCGAATCGATTTGATTTTCAGCCTCGACCGAATCACCAGCTACTTGCGACATTGTTTCAGGTACACGACGAACACCTGCCAGGACATCGATTCAACCAGACTCGAACGCGAAGAAGCAGGATTGGAAAGAGAATCAGACTTGGGAACCACATCGCACCGATCGACACCATTCGGCAACCCTCATTCATGTCGCTATTTTCGACGACCTTGATTTCTTCCACCGCCGCCGAACAGACAATGCCGTGCAACGTTTCCATCTTACAGTAGCCAACTCCGATCCTTCTCGCGACGATATCCGACCACCTCGGGCGCAACTCACACCCCCTCTTTGCCGCGTCTTGACGACGCCGGCATTCCGTAAATCTCTTTGGAAGCAGGTTTCTTTCGACGACAAGCCGCCATCATGCTGCGACCGGCGACCCCCATGTCGTTGCTGCTCTTCGCAGCCTTCGCCCTGCTATTGCTTTCTACCTTGTCGACACCCGTCATTAAGCAAATCCCACTCGGCAGCTTCAAGGGTGCCAGCTTCGGGGTCTTTGGCGTTTGTAAGGCGGATGGCACTTGCGAAGGCCCTGAGATTGGCTATGACACTAGTAAGTCGGCTGCCGTCGTGTTCTGTTGAGAGCGTTGTAGATGACCGCCACTGACACCTTCTCCAGCCAAAGTTTTTGCAGCTGCAGACAACAAGGGTGCCTTTGACCTACCGGACTCGGCTCGAAACACTCTCTCTGCCATTCTGATCGTGCACCCGATCGCCGCTCTTACGACGCTCATCATGCTTATCATGGCTGCCGTTGCCCATCTTCACTCACCCTCGCATTCGGCTCGCTACCTCCTTGCTGTCTTCATCTTCTCCTTCATCGACTTTCTCATCTGTCTCTTGGCCTTCCTGGTCGATGTACTCTTGTTCGTCCCTCATATGGCCTGGGGCTCATACATCGTCCTCGCCGCCACGATTCTCGTTGGAATGAGTGGACTCGTGGCCTGCGCTATGCGCCGTATGCTGGTCAGCAGAAAGGCCAGGAAGAAGAGGATCGCCGAAAATGCCGAGATGAGCGGAGAGAACTACTACAACCGTGAGGCTCAAGTCAAGACCACCGGATCCATCGGCTCACAGCCGACCATGCCCGTTGTAAGCGGTGGAAACGGCGTCGATAAGCTGCCTACGTTTGCCTCATTCGAGTCCCAGAAGAATAACGACCAGATCAGCGATGAGCATATCCCCTTGACGGCCAGAAGCCCCACCAATGGCTCCCAAGGCATCGTGGCTGCAACAGATGTACCCCCCTCACGGTCTGGATCCGTTCCGCCGAACAGAGATCCGTACGGAAACCCAATGCCGCCACAAGATGGGTTCGGTCCCAGGAGAGGGCCCTCTCAAGAGCGCATGAGAGGTAGAGGCGGCATGCCCCCCGGTGGATTTAGAGGACGCGGCGGTGGTGGTTATGGCAGGGGTGGGTACAACAATTACGGCCCACCACCTCCGGGGAGAGGCGGCTATGGCCCTCCGGGACGAGGAGGAGGCTACAGTGGGCCCCCTCCTGGTGGCAGAGGCGGATATGGGCCGCCCCCTCGCGGCGGGTTTGGACCGAATGGCATGCGAGGCGGACGGCCGCCTCCGCCTGGCTACCAACCTGGGCCTGGCGGCCCAGGATCATATGACCGCAGACCAAGCCCAGGCAACGGCTACGGCGGGCCCCCTCCTCCCGTTGGACCGTACGGGCAACGCTCCATGGACATGGCCCCTGGATACAACAGTGCAAACAACAGCACCAACCCCTCTCTCCCCTCCATCCCGCAGCAGCAAGGCTATGAGGCCTACAATCCGGAGCGTGGGAGCTTGCCGCGAGCCGAATCACCCCCGCCTCTCCCTGGTAATACACCGCCGCCAATGGTTGGTCAAGCGGTTGAGATGGATGCGGCAACGGGAAGTCCCGCCCTCCCGCCTCAAGGGTTCGGCCAGTTCCGGGACAGTGATGCCGATATCGCTGGCATGGTTGGACTTCAGCAGCAGCAAAACGGTGGAAACAGGTCTCAACCCTTGAGACATGACACGTACATGAGCGAGGGAAGCAGGTACAGCTCGGACGAGTGAGTTCACTGTATTCCTGCGTACATCTATCTATATGCTAATGCGAAATTCCTAGGGCATACGTACCGCCTCGTCAAGCCTGGAACAACCAAGGCTCATCACGCACGGCGTCTCCGCTGCAACATAGTGAGCTACCCACCCGAAGCTCGCCTGCGCCGGCGGCCAGCGACTACTACGAGGATGTCGATCCGCGCTTCGCGGACGTGCCAGCACCGGCTCCAGCTCCCAGAGCAGGCCCCCCGCCTGCCCTTCAGGTACCTCTACCCGCGCCCAATATGTATGATGACGCTCATGCGGATGCCGGTGCACGTAGCCCTGGCGCCGAGTCTGATCGATCCAATTTCACCTCGATATCTCAGAGAGGGATAAACCCAAGGTGGAACCCCGCCCCTCCGATGCCTGGATATAGTCAGCAGATGCCGCCCCGTCGGCCGGTTCAACAGCAACGGCAAGACGTTCTGTTGAACAACAACCCCGACTTCGAGCTGCCCGGCAGTCGCCTTGGACCCCCATCTCGCACGGGGGGCAACGGTATGATACCCGGCAGTGCATACCCGCCAGGCTTTTAATCACCACAACTTTATCCCTTTTTCGCTCGACCATAATTGGTTCATTCTCGTCGGGTCTACTCGCCACGTCGTATATATATACTAGTCAAGGGATGCCTGGCATTTCCATTCTCGACCTTCATTCAACACTACGAGTCGCAATTACGAGTCTCAGCATGGGCTCATGACGTTTACACTCATGTCCTTCAGCCGATACCCCAAGCAACATTCAGTTCTCATCCGCCCAGTACATACACCGGACTCGTGTTTTCTTTCTAAAACGGGCATTTCTCTTCTAACATGAGCTTCTTTGTTATTGAAGCGGTTGATACAGCGGACTTTTATCCTTGGGTATCCCAAAATTTCCTTCCAAGTTGTTGACTTCTAAACTTGGTCCTTTCTTCACAAGGTAGTCAGGGATTGGTTGTGTAGGCGGGTTCTCCCGACATCATTGTCTACGAGGGCAGCCAAATCTCCCGGCCTACTTTGTTTCAAGCTAATCGATCCCCACACGACGCATGCGGGGGATATGATAGAATATTGTAGAGGCATGTGCAGGCCATTTGGTCACGACTGCCTCTGGCCTTTTTCTTTTGATGAGCGGTTACCTGGCTTGTAGGGGAGGAATACGATTACAGCATATGGTTTCAGGATCGTTGGCCGGACTCTTGAATCGGCTTTCGAGTTTTTCGCACGTGATGAGGAAAGCAGGGATGGGCCCTCTGGTGCAAGAAGAGGAATGATGGGCGTCGTTGTGACAGCTAACACATATACACCGCATTTCGTCTGCCTCGGGTGCGTGTGATGGCAGAGCAACATAGGTGGTAGCTGAACAATAAGACAGATTGCCCTGATCATCCAAACCATAACACTTGCATCGCGCCTAGCTTATGCTTACAACGTTTAAACTGTGCTGGGCTTTTGCCAATATGGTGTTAGATGTGAACGTTCCTTACGCCTCGTGCCTTTTGTGCCATGAATCGCGGTCGACTCGCAGCCACCTCATCAATCATGTCCTGCCACGGCGCGGGCCATCTGTTTGGAGCCGCCCCGCAGCAGACGTAGTATGACTGTTCTGCTGCAGTAGTCAGCCAACGAGTTGCAGAGGGACGCGAGAGAGGGAGAGGGATACTCTTGGCAGCCTGTTTCTTTGCTGATCGGGCCGGCGAGGCAATCACGGACCGACTCACTTAGCGTCCGGGTGTTCGCGTCACCCCCCACCCCCCGAGATCTTCGTATCAGTACATCTTACGGAAAGCAGCTGAGATAGAGTTTAAGAGACTACAAGCGCTCTGGCGGGGGTGAACTTTCTCGAGAATGACGTCTGAGTAGCTAAACCGGGGTTCACGCGTATGAGAGGACGCCTAGGGTACTAGTCTCGATGGATGGCATCCGCGGACTTCCCCTCTCTCTGCTTGTGGTCTTTCGTCTCTGGCGTTGATTAACCAATAAAGGACTTGGGCTGCTGCTGTCTGATTGCGGGCATCATTTGCTTCAATAGATTGTGGCCTGTAGCTTTGAGACCCTCAGGGCACAGTTAGGTGGCTTTCCCGATTCGATCTTTTGATAGGATGTCTACGTTCGAAACCGCTCTCAGCCCAAGACGACCGGAGGCAGGTAGGTACGTCGATCGCGTATTTCAACGACGACCCCTCAGAGGTTCTAGCACAAAGCAGAACCAGCGGTTTGCCTTGATGGCCTTAGTCCGTGTAACACAAGAGCTGCGAGGGGGGATGAACATGTCAATCCAGCCCGGAGGCAGGAGTCCCCTTATCCACACGGTTATCAAGGTCTGGAGCTAAACCCCTTGGGATGACGAGGCTCGTGTCGCCCTAAAGATAGAACCTTGAAGAGCCACCAACCTTAATCCCTTGACCATGGCGAACACTTTCTGAGGACGAGAGATTGAGGCAATGTTTGGCGTGTGAGGTAGGGTAAACAAACGGCTTGTAGGGTTCGGTTATTGTCAGGTGCACACGGTTAGTAGAGCGTTTTGGGCTGTTGGTCGGTAGGCGTGGCACCTGTTTGAGACGAATGACATGTGGTGCTGGATATCCGACATCCGACCGTGCTTGACATAGGAGCTGGAAATGTTCCCTCATTGGACTAGAATACGAGGAGAAGATAACAGGGGGCGCTCGGAGACGGTGTAATCCGGGCTTGGGAGCCTTCGATCGTTGGAATGGGCGGCGGTTGTGGCTGCTGCAGAGGACGTTTCGGTCAACGGAGCGTTTTGGGTTCAAGTTCTTGTAGGCTTGTAAGGCGCGGCAAGATCTGTGTAGTTGGAGATAGGGAGCGGTTGGCGGTGGTGCTATCGGATCTCTTTTTCACTCACGGAAACAGTTAAGTTGAAGGAGTTGTAAGTGTTTGTGGTGATTGACGTGTTTTGATGGATGTATTGGCGAACCAGACAGGACGGGCCTGATGAGTGGCCAAAGGGGTTGTCAGAATATTCTTTAGGACCGTTTGGTTATAAGAGAGAGGACCCTTCTTTGGTTGTCGTGAACGGAGAAGGGAGAGTGTTGGTTATCAGGTCCGTCTTCGCTGTGCCCTTATGCATCACCCACTTCATCCAAACAGTAATCTTGTGTTCGAGTCGCCGTCATCTATTCGTCGTCGTCCTAGTCCTCCAAGATGTACGCCACAGGTATTACACGAGACCCTTCGAGTCTGTTCAAGCGGCTCAATCTCCAGATGCAAGAACACTACGTCGTCTGCTTCACCTGTACCCCTTGCGACGAAGCCGAGAATGCTCCCACAACAGCCGGGACGACGAGCATACAGTGGTGCCGGTATTATCTGTGGGTGTTCGACTCCCCGCCGCTGACTCTCCCTATGCTTGAAGGGGACATCGACGTCACCAAAGCTGGCATTTACTCCGACACGTGTAGCATCAGGGGCTTTTCGAAGGGTGTCCACCCAGCGTGCTTGGAGGGGGCTGTGGAGATTCTCCGAGCTCGTCTTTGAGATTCATTTCGATAGTACGTCTGTTGCCTTTTCCCGCCTGCCTGGTCTGATTTCGGCCAGGAAGCGTGGTCTTTTCGGTCCCTTTTCCTTGGGAAAAGTATCGCGCCAACACAGTCAGTACTTTCTCCATCGGTCTGACGATCTTGCGTTTGTATTTTTCAGCTGCCAAACAAACCATTTGACAAATTAAGTAGAGGGGAGGGAAGAAGCCATGTCTTGATATTGGTTCGATTATTCACCTCTGCTTCATGTCTCAGCGGACCATCCACCTGCACACTGTCGAGCAAGATAGGTAACAGGAAGGTAGAGCCTGGAGCCGCCTTTGCTGGCGAGGGCACCTGAAAGCACCTGTCTGTCCGCCTTCCGTCGCTTCACTCCGCCTCGTCTACTAGGCTGCTCGCCTCATCCCTCCTGAATTATGCCTTCCTGTCTTGGAGACAACCCACGAGCGCACCTTCCATCTTGCCTCCAGCCTGCGGTCCTACCCTTCCTCCGTCAGCATTTCTGCCTTCCACATGCGCCGACCCCTCCTCTTGACTCTTCTTCATCCCCATCTTCTCCCCCTCTTCACACACTCTCCATTCTTTGAACCATCACATCCTCCACTCCCCGACTCGCAATTTCTGTCAACAGACACTTTGTTCTTGTCCCATCCTCACATCCATCTCGACTTCCAGGCGAGATGACATGAAGCTGTCCAAAGCAGCCGGCATCATCTTTTTCCAGGACACCACTTTCCGCCAACTCAACATCAGTCGTTCCTTCATCCACCACAGCACGCCTTTGGATGCTCTTGGTCCAATCCATATCTCTGACTGGATCAACAGAACAGCTCGTCTTTGGCCAACCACGTATCGGTATCAGGGGATCCCGATTTTCTGTTGGATGCTTCCAAGTATTGCGGATGCCTCCGACCTTCAACATGGACCATCTATCTTCTTCCTCATCGTCGACGGGCACGACCACCTATACCCAGCAATCTGTCAGCACCTTCCATCAGGATGTTCCTAAGCAAACCTACACAACGGCTGGTACCATCTACAACCCCAGCAACTCTCAGCCGCTCCAGCCTCCCGTTCGTCGCGGCCGCACCCTCAAGTGGCCGCCCGTCGGGGCTGCCGCCTCGGAGCTTTCCCTCTTTCCCAAGTCGGTTCTCGCAAGCTTGCCTCTGAAGTCTCACAATACCGTCACTACACCTCCCAGCCCGCTTCCCCATAAGATCCCCAAGTACTCGCCTCTTCAGCAAAACTACGATCGTGCTGTCAGCCCCGTCACCGACCACAGCCGCGAGTCGCTGTATGACTCTGACCTTTCAAGCCTTCCATCCTCTCGCGTGCCGTCATTCACCATGAATGGCGATCAAGCCTCGCCGGTGAGTGGTGCAATGCCCATGCCTACTGTAGACAGGCTTATCGATGCCGAGTCGAGCGACATTGAAGATGACGAGGACCCCGGCGACAATCCTCTCAAGAACTTCACTGTCAAGGGTCTTCAGAACTTGGCATCATACCCCAACCCGAACCAGAAGAGGGCCCAGAAGACGCTTCTTCGTGCTCGACCGGGTGCCACTCCCGCTCCCTCTACTGGCAACATCAGTCGCACGACAACTCCGTTCTACGGAGCCCATTCCTTCGAGGCATCCGACATGGGAGCCGATGGCTCGCGTTCCCCTGGTCTCTTCCGCTTGGCTAAGACTGATCCGAACACTATCCTCAAAATGCAGGCTGAGCAGAAAGTGATTCGAGACCTCAATCTGTCCTGGCGAGACAGCGGCGTGACGCCGCCCCCGGGCCTCCTCGCTGCTCAAAACGTTCAGAGAACCAACACGCATACGACTTACAAGTCCACTCTCGCGACTGGTCCAGGTGCCCCTCGCCCCCTGACTGCTGGCCCTCCTGGTCAGCGCCAGTATCGAACATCAACCTTCGACTTCGCCATGAAGGCGCTCAACGGCGGTCCGAAAACGGACACGTTCTACGATGAATCTGTGAAGGGTGACTCTCGCACTGCTTCACACTGCATGCACAATACCACATCGCTTGACGCGCTGAGACTCGCCGGCTCCGAAACGCCTGATCATCTCGTGGCCGGACTGCCTTCGCTTCTGTGCAACTCGACCCCCGATGCGGACTATTTCTATCAGGACCCCATCCATACCGGAAAGCTTTCTGATGTGAACATGAAGAAGGGCTTCCAGCACATCAATACCAGTCCGGTCCACTACGCCAAGATTAACAAGAACAAGTCTCGTCAGCCAGAAACCAACATTCCTATTATCTTCGGCGAGAACTGGGTAGCAGATTACCCCAAGACTGGTCGCAGTAGGTTGTCGAAGGGAACGTGGACGATCGCGGAGGACGAGCTCCGCCAACGCAACGAGAGAATCTACCAGTTGTTCTACGCGGGTACAGGCGAGCTTGGAAAGTCGTTGGATTCTGTGGTAAAGGATGCAGAACTCAATACTTTCAAGCGCCAAGTCGGTGTCATCGGAGACCGACGGCCCAAGACCAAGCCAGAGAAGGCTGATCATCGGCCAATTTCGATTCAACAGGCCAACGACATGACGAACAAGGAGGCGGCGGAGCCTTTGCTCGCCCTGGGCATCTCTTCCCTCTTGAATCATATCGAGGCAAAGTACGACAACCAGCGCTTTAATCAATGGAAGGATCCCGAGGCATGCAAGGTTGATGATTCTGTGGAGGGACGCAAGTCGGTCTTTGGACGTTGAAGTTCTGGGACCGTGAATTGGGATGAGGTTGCAATCACATTGGCTTCGTTAGCGTCGTTGCTTGGATGAGGACCTTGTTTGGCCCTCTGTGTGTGGATTACCTAGAGGGCAGTCTTGAGATTGGGGTGGATATTGAAGCAGCAGGAAGCAGCCGCCCAAGTACAGGTTAGAGGGGGCGTGAAGAAGCAAGTTGTTAGAGTGAGTTTTCTAGATTCAGGCCGCATCCCGGGGCTGAGATCCGGCCATCAGTCTTTTTCACTTTATTACTCTCAGATAGACACCCAAAAGTTTAGGTATCTTCAAACGTGTTCTTGTCGTGCGCGTTTTACAGATGATAGTGTTTGTGAGTAGCTGTGCAAGCATGATGTCTACGTCAGTGTTCATTTCAAACAAGAAACCACGACTCAATGCAGTTGGCCTTTTATGCTACGTTCCCGGCTCCGGAACCAGACAGAGACAGACGTTAGTTCTTTACAAATATAGAGCAAGGGGGACGGAAGGACACCGAGGATCTAAACGATGAGACGATGAACATTGGTCGAGCCTCGCAATGTAAATTAAGAAAATATGATAGAGAATAAACATCAGGTGAACTAAGCCAATTCAGCGATCAGATCGAGACATGAAAGCATAACGATAAACTCGCTTGCTGCACACTTGGTCGAGCCACCTTGCACGTTCATTGATGTGAGGTTGGGACTTGGCCAGATTGTTGCACGTGACTGGCCCCACCAACTTCAAGGGGTGTGGGACTTACTGGCGTTATCCCAAGGACACGGAGCCAACTTCACAATCCACCGACGCCGACCTCAAGCAGTCCGCCAAACACCGCTGCCCAACATGAGCTACGGCAAGAAAGACGAAGATGCCGATCTGGGCCTGGTGAAGGTGGACAGGACTCAGGTATTCCAAGAAGGTGAGTGTTTTTCCATGGAACTGCTCCGTCGCTTACTCTTCGAGATTCGTGCGGCGAGCAAGCTGGCTAATCCCAGGGTGAACAGCACGGCTATTTAACAGCTCCCCTATCCAGCCGCGAAGATGTCGAATCCTCCTCACCAAGATCGCCCTTCTCCTCTATACGGGCGAGAAGTTTCCGACGAACGAAGCGACGACCCTCTTCTTCGGCATCTCGAAGCTTTTCCAGAACAAAGATGCCAGCTTGCGACAGATGGTCCACCTTGTCATCAAGGAGCTGGCTCACTCGGCTGAAGACATTATCATGGTCACGAGCACCATCATGAAGGATACTGGAGGCAGCACCGATGCCATCTTCCGACCCAACGCCATTAGGGCCCTGTGCCGCATTATCGATGTACGCTGAAGCTGCTGTCTCAAGCTACAAGGGAGGGAAGGAGCACCATGCTAATTAAGCTTCCAGGCCACCACAGTCCAGTCTATCGAGCGTGTGATGAAAACTGCCATTGTCGACAAGAATCCCTCCGTATCGTCTGCGGCCCTCGTTTCCTCGTACCACCTCCTCCCGATCGCCAAGGATGTCGTCCGCCGCTGGCAGAGCGAGACCCAGGAAGCTGCGGCTTCCACGAAGTCCTCGAGCGGCTTCTCCCTAGGCTTCTCCTCCTCGAGCGGTCAATTGCCCGCCAACAACTCGACCATGCCACAGTACCACGCAATTGGTCTGCTCTACTCGATGCGCATGCACGATCGCATGGCGCTCGTCAAGATGGTTCAGCAGTTCGGTGCCGCTGGTGCAGTCAAGAGCTCGGCTGCCATTGTCATGCTTGTCCGCCTGGCCGCCCAGCTTGCCGAGGAAGACCCGTCGCTCAGGAAGCCAATGATGCAGCTGCTGGACGGCTGGTTGCGTCACAAGAGCGAAATGGTTAACTTTGAGGCCGCTAAGGCCATTTGCGACATGCGGGATGTCACTGACGCCGAGGTCTCCCAGGCCGTACATGTGCTCCAGCTCTTCCTTACCTCCCCTCGCGCCGTCACCAAGTTCGCCGCTCTCCGGATCCTCCACAACTTCGCCTCCTTCAAGCCCAACGCCGTCAACGTCTGCAACCCCGACATTGAGCTCTTGATCTCCAACAGCAATCGATCGATTGCCACCTTCGCCATCACCACTCTGCTCAAGACTGGTAACGAGGCTAGCGTCGACCGTTTGATGAAGCAGATCTCTGGCTTTATGTCGGAGATCACGGACGAATTCAAGATCACCATCGTCGAGGCTATCCGCACACTGTGTCTGAAGTTCCCCAGCAAGCAGGCCGGCATGCTTGCTTTCCTCAGCGGGATCCTCCGCGACGAGGGCGGCTACGAGTTCAAGCGCGCCGTGGTTGAGAGCATGTTCGACCTGATCAAGTTTGTCCCGGAGTCGAAGGAGGATGCCCTTGCTCACCTGTGCGAGTTCATCGAAGACTGCGAGTTCACCAAACTTGCGGTCAGAATCCTGCACTTGCTCGGTCTCGAAGGCCCCAAGACCTCTCAGCCTACCAAGTATATCCGCTACATCTATAACAGAGTGGTTCTAGAGAACGCCATCGTGCGCGCGGCCGCCGTCACCGCCCTTGCCAAATTCGGTGTCGGGCAGAAGGATCCCGAGGTCAAGCGCAGTGTCGAGGTTCTCCTCACCAGATGCTTGGACGATGTCGACGACGAAGTCAGAGATCGTGCCGCGCTTAACCTCCGACTTATGCACCAGGAAGATGAGATTTCGGAGAAGTTTGTCAAGAACGGTATGTCTTTCACCCGCACCTTGCGAAAGGCGGCCCGAATACTAACCTCTTCACAGACAGCATGTTCTCCTTGCCGTACTTCGAGCAACAGCTCGTTATGTACGTCACGTCAGAGGACAAGTCTGCGTTTAACAGCCCCTTCGATATCTCCCAGATCCCTGTCGTTACCCGCGAGCAGGCCGATGCCGAGGACCGGACGAAGAAGCTCACGGCGACTGCCCCGTCTCTCAAGCCCCCGAAGGTTGGACCTACGAAGGCTGCTGCAGGTGGCGCGGAGGCTGCTGCGTCAGCAACTGCCGCCACTCAGCGTTACGCCCAGGAGCTGATGCAGATCCCCGAGATGAAGGAGTTTGGCAGTGTGCTTAAGTCGTCGCCCGTTGTCGAGCTTACCGAGTCAGAGATGGAGTACGTCGTCACCGTGGTCAAGCACATCTTCAAGGAGCACGTCGTGTTCCAGTACGAGATCAAGAACACACTGGACGCGACAGTCCTCGAGAACGTATCCATCGTGGCGACGCCGTCCGAAGAGGAGGAGCTCGAGGAGGTTTTTATTATCCAGGCTGAGAAGCTCCCTACCAACGAGCCCGGTAAGGTTTACGTAGCCTTCAAGAAGGTCAACGGAGAGGGCTCCATGCCAATCAGCAGCTTCTCCAATGTGCTCAAGTTTACCAGCAAGGAGATCGACCCGACGACGAACGAGCCCGAGGATACTGGCTACGACGACGAGTACGAGGTGGCCGAGTTCGACCTTGCGGGCAGCGATTATGTCATTCCCACGTTTGCCAGCAACTTCAACCACATCTGGGAACAGGTGGGTGCGGCTGGCGAGGAGGCCGAGGAGACTCTGCAGCTCAGCAGCATGAAGAGCATAGCAGGTAAGTCTCCCTCCTGGACCCAAAACATGAATGGAGCTGACAAACTCGCAGAGGCAACGGAGCAACTTGCCAAGGTCTTGTCGTTGCAGCCTCTGGAGGGTACGGATGTGCCGGTCAACCAGACGACACATACCCTCAAGCTGCTCGGCAAGACTGTCGGTGGGGGCAGAGTGGTTGCCAACGTGCGGATGGCTTACTCGTCCAAGTCTGGCGTGACGACGAAGATCACGGTTCGCAGCGAGGAGGAGGGCGTGGCGTCGCTTGTTGTTGCATCGGTTGCTTAAAAAAGAAGATACTTATTCGGAGTTTGTGGGATCAATACAAATGGTCGGATGTTCCGAGTAAGCCAAGATGTACGTACGGCAGATGAAAAGAGACGAGGACCTTTTTTTCTATCACAGCCGACTCGATCAAAGCAGCCAACGACGCCGCCGCCACCATAGTAGTAAGGGGGTTTTAAGCTGGAGTTTTCGAGCGCACAAGCGTGCGCGTTGAAAAGGGCCAGCGACTCGCGTACATCTAGAATGAAGACACGAAAAGAAACGAAGACGAGCTGCCTGTGCTTTGCTTGGTATTGCGGTGTATTGAAATGTGTGTGATTGCTGCCAGTCTCGTCTCTGGGCCAGCCGTGACCGGGTCTGAATGCTGGATACCACCACGCCACTATCTACTGCTGACTGAGACCGGAACTGCCGCCCGAACCTGCACGGCTTTGAATAAGACGGTATAGCAGACGATCGAACCCTGTGCCAGAGCCGTCACGCGTCCGAGGGTGTTAAGCCTCGCGGCGCGCGCGTCGGTTTGATGGGCAAAAGAGCGGCTGGCGTTGGGCATGGCTGGTTCCGTCCTTTGGGTCATGAGCTTGGAGGGCACTGATCGAAGGCTTGACAAGTGTGGCACGGACCAGAAAGGATGTAGGCTACACCGGCTAGGCCCGATAAGGACTAGCGGGGAATTCCAGGATTCGTCGGGGACGTAGGAAGCTCGGGGCAGACGGGAGAGAAATGACGTTGTCGGTGACGGTGTGCGCTGTAAGTATCCGTGTAGGCCACTCACCCACTGCAGAGCTGTCCAAGAAAGAAAAAATTAGCTCGAGCTTGGGTCGCGAGCAGAAAGCGCCGGCCACGCGACCGACCCCCCGGCCGTTGCTTGTTGATACCACATGTCAAGTCCTCTCTCTGTCTGTTGCTCGGAGGTTGGTTACAACCTCTTGCTCTTGATTCCCTGTCGCCTGTCTCGGACCCTTCTGAAGCGTCTTTCTCTGTATCCGTACAATACCTACTTACTACCCACCCACTCCGCATCTTCTTCTTAAACCTTTTCCCTTTCTCCAACCAACAACAACCTATCTACTTACCTTGCCTCCTGCCTTGCACACTCCCACCACGCCGAAGTCCTTGGCCACTTACTTTACAATTGGATCCCCACCCCCCTTGGTTTGAAGCCGTCGTCACCGCTTTTGAAGGATAACGGATACGGATTTCTCTGGGACCCATCGACTGGTTCTACGGCGTTCGCTCTCTTCCCCGGGCCCCGCTTACCAGAGCTTCCGACAACCGAGAAAAAAGTTCCCGGCAAGCCAAAACCCAGTCGCCCTTCTCGGTGCCAACCGGATCGATCTGTCCAAGTACAACCACAACCTCAATAAAACACAACACAGCAAAAAACGACGCACGCAAAGAACAAGATCGCATCTCTTTCAGTATGGTCTACGTGCGCCAGGACCGCCTTCCGGCGCTCAAGGAGTACAAGTACTCGAGCGTCGACCGCTCGCTGACGTCAAAGTACATCCTCAAGCCCTTCTACACCAACGTCGTCATCAAGATCTTCCCAATGAGCATGGCGCCGAACCTCATCACCCTGTCCGGCTTCATGTTCGTCATCGCCAACGTCCTGACGCTGCTGTGGTACAACCCGACGCTCGACCAAGACTGCCCCCCATGGGTCTACTACTCATGGGCTATCGGCCTGTTCTTGTACCAGACGTTTGACGCGGTCGACGGTTCGCAGGCGTGAGTTTTCCCCCTTTCCACGACTTTGCTATCTGAGCAGAGATTTTAAGACGGTAGAACGTGAAGAAGCTAATGCTGGCTTGGTTTTGTGTCAACAGCCGAAGAACACACCAGTCCGGGCCCCTCGGCGAGCTTTTCGACCACGGCGTCGATGCGCTCAACACCTCGCTCGAGGTCCTCATCTTTGCTGCGTCGCAGAACATGGGACAGGGTTGGATGACTGTCGGCGTCCTCTTTTCTTGTATGTTCTTAATGCTCCTTTGAGTCTGCCCCCACCAGACTCTGGAGACACCTCCCCCAAAACATTTCTAGCAAAGCTAACAGGCACTCTCTCACTAGCACTCCTCACCTTCTACACCCAGACATGGGACGAGTACCACACTAAGACGCTCACACTCGGCATCATCAACGGACCGGTCGAGGGCGTCCTTATTCTCGTTGGCGTCTACGCGCTGACGGGCTACATGGGTGGCGCCTCCTTCTGGCAGCAGTCGCTCCTCCGGACATTTGGCGTCTCGGAGAAGCTGGGCATCCCCGAGTCCCTGTACGAGCTTTCCTTCACGCAGTGGTACATGGTCCAGGGCTCGTTCGTGCTTGTCCTCAACACAATTGAGTCGGCGCGTAACGTCATCAAGGCCCGTCGCGCGCGTGGTGACCGCTCCCGCGGCGCATTGCTAGGCCTCCTGCCCTTCTTCGGCATGTGGGTGCTCATCGCGGCATACCTGCTGCTGCATCCGACCATCCTGTACTCGCACCTCGTGCCGTTCGTCATGTTCGCCGGCGTCGTGAACGCGTACTCTGTCGGGCAGATGATCACGGCGCACCTGGTGAAGCTCGATTTCCCCTATTGGAACGTCCTGGGCCTGCCGCTCGCATTCGGGGTCGGTGATGCGCTGGGCCCGAAGCTGCAGGAATACTTTGGCTTCGGCTGGCCCAGCGCGCTGGGCGATGGCGTCTACCAGGTCGCCTTCATGTTCCTCATGCTCGGTCTGGCAGTTGGTGTTTATGGCAGCTTCGTCGTGGATGTCATCGTCACCATTTGCGACTACCTCGACATCTGGTGCTTGACGATCAAGCACCCATGGGTCGAGGGTCGGGACGGCGAGGGCAGCGCCCAGGTCAACGGCAAGAAGTCTCAGTAAAGGGACGGGAGGCAACTCTTCTCTTGCCTTTGCTATTGGCTGGGGAGATGCCAGTAGACCGGTTTAAACACCGCTAGAGACGGGGGGCGGGGGCCGGAAACCTCCTTTAAACCCCGCGGTGAGCTGAATCTATCTCCTGCTTGTCGCCAGACATTGCAGAGAAGGGAGCGGGAACGCCCGCCGTGAAGGGTTGAATGAGGGTCGAGTAAAAGGTTCGATTCAGCACGTCGCCGGCCCCTCCATGAACGACTTCCGCGTAATGAAACGAACGAGAGCCACGGGCCATCGGAGGAAATGAGAGTATGACCAAGCACATGACGGGATAAACGATGGTTCTGGGACGACGGCGATGGAGGAGGGGGTGGAATCAGGGAGCAAAAGTAATGATGTGATGGAGGTCTACGCGCGGTGTTTTTTCTGGTTTTTTCTTCTTTCCGCACCTCTCTCCAAGTTTCTTTCTTGCTGTTTCTTGTTCACCAATCTGTATCTCCTTCTCGGCACAGCATATGTCAGGAGTTCGGGCGCATGTACCGGATGCGAGAGGTGGGCTGTGATGTGACGGATACACAGCCGTCACCAGAGTATGCCTGCTTTTACATTTAACCTACCTACGTACCTACCGATCTGCTGTTTTTCCCTCTGTCTCACACACACTGGGGTGTTTCTTCCGTCACGAAGGGCGGTGTCTGTCCCTTCGAGCAAAACCGCTTGAAATGAGATACCACACTAATACCCCACGGTCCCGGCATGGTTTTCGGGTTTCATGCACCCCGTCCCCGTCCACACTCGTCCTGGCGCGTTGTACCTACTGTGGCCCCGGTGTACCTAGATAGCTGCTAAGAAGAAGTCTGGCACAGTTGTTGCGGTACAGCTCAACGGAGACGGAAGCGAGGATCCAGTTCGGACGGAGGATAGTTGGAGCGGAATCTGAACTTACGCCCGCCCGCCCGCCCGCCCGTCCGGGGCTGGCGGGGAGGGGTTTGATCCTGTCTAGGGTATGCAACGATCCGATCGGAGGAAGAGCCAGGCAAAGGAGGGAGAAAAGTGAAGCAAGGAACAGAGAACCGGGGGGGGCGTAACGACCATTTAAACCTTGGGCCCGCCCCGGGGCGCAACCCGCGACGCCGTTGTTTCAAGCACCACCCCCCGGTTGGCGAAACCCCGTCCGTCTCTCCCCTCCCTCCCTCGCTTCTCATTCGGGAATTCAGAACAATAACCACGGCAAGCCACCGCCGCTCGCGAGGAAAACACGAAACGAAACGACGCGAAGCGGGCACGGTTTCTTAGGTGGGGACACCGAGACATTGCTATTTCCAACACCCTTCAATGATGAGAAGAGCCTCATATCCTAAAGGACCTAAAGGACGTCGTTCCCAGGGAATGGAAGGTGCTAACCTGGGCCTGCGAGGTCAGAAATCCTTCCGACCAACGGACCCTCTTTGCTAGATAGGCTCTGTCCCCCAGAGGCAGAAAAAGAAGAAAAAAATTGGGATGGAGGAAAACGCAGACCAGAGTAACCCCCAGAAGCATCCAACGCGTATGTGCCCACCACAAACCTATCCGTGCGTGCCGAAGCGGCGGCCGCCCCGCCCAGGACGAGTGTTTCTCTCGTCCGGTTCTCCAACGATAGTAATCATGATGATGCTCTGGCTGCCCCAGCCCGCCGGCGGACGGCTTTCCTTGTTGCTTGGCTGGATGCCGTCGCTGGCCAGAGGCCTGTTTGTTGTGTTTCTCCATATACAAGAAGCCATATCGTCTAGTTGAAATCTCATTTTTGGTCAGATCGCAGGTGCTTGAATGCCCCCCCCCCCCCAAGCCAGAATTCCATGGCACCGGTCGAATAGCAAGCATCGCACATAACTGGCACCGATGCAAAATAAGAAACTCCAACGGCCAAATCGGGCACGATGTCGTCTGTCGTTGTAGCAGGCGTTTCCCCCAATTCCGTCCTCCGTTTGACTCCGTTTATCCATAACGCCGAACCTAGCGCCGTCGGTGCTGCACGTTGCTTACAAAGCCACCTACGCGACCTTGTTGAGGGGTCCCCGCTGTCGCGAATCACGGACTAGAGCAGCTCGTCACTTCCGCTGGCGACGCTGCCTTGGATGGCCTCCAGGATGCAACGCTCCGAAAAGACCGGGCCCTGGCCGTCGCACCGTGCCTGGTTCTTCAGCCGCTCGCTCACGTCGCCCACATCCACCATGCCTCTCTTGAAGAGTGGGTGGCTGATGATGAAATCCCACGTAGCGCCAGCAGCGAGCAAGCGTTCTCCGTCAGACGAAATGGCGACTCGGTGGCTGGGCGTCTTGTTGTTGTGCGGCGCGAGCAGGTCCGTGTAGAAGTCTTTGGGGTTGTAGTGCATAGGGCCTGTAGTCCGCGGCTCCGGGGACGCTGAGCTGTGGTGGCCGTTCATCGACGAGGTGGCACGTAGGATCTCGTTCTCGGTGCTGATCTTTTGCATTTCTCGCTTGAGCCGTTCGTTCTCCGTCGACTTTTGCTGCGCTTCGGCCTCGAGGTCCGCGAGCTTCGCTTCCAGGTCCTTGACATGCCTCTCCTTCCGTTCCCGGAATGCGCGTTGCCTGCATCGCAGTTGCGTGTCAGTACTGGCTTCCATCATCAAATGGGCACGGTTCGCGTCAACTGGCCAAGGGCCTCGTCGTCGATTCATGCGGGAGCGGGCGTGGCGGAGGTGCAACGTACGCGGCGCGGTTTTGGGCCTTCCTCCTCGACTGGGCGGGCGTCAGGTCTTCGTCGTCCGAGTTGGACTGGCCCCGACGAGAATGATCGTCTAGGGGCTCCTGCTTGTGGGCGACAGCATCGGGCTGGGGCTTGATCTGGTGAACGGGAGGAGCGCTCATTCCATTGTGCTGTGGCGGCTGAGGCTGCGACTGGACGGGCTGCTGGACGGGCAGGCCATGATTTGGCGGAGTAGGAGGGCCGGGAGGACCGGGGAAAGAAGTGTGCTGGTGGTTAAACTGGGCGGGAGGATAGTTATCAAAAGAGGCGAAGTGGTGGTCGTTTGGAAATTCGGCGGCGTAGACGTCCTGCTCATGTCATGATTGTGTAAGTGCAGGTCGCAGTACGCTAAGCGGCAGCCCACCAGTGGGCGGTGGGTATTCGGGGGCTCAGGGACGGGAAAGGAATTCGATGACTTACTGGTGGAGATGTCGTGTTGAAGTCGTCTGAACCTGCGGAATTGGAATGGGATGGCGTGAGGGGCGGGATGCCCATGAACTGGTAGGGCTGCGTTTGCGCGAAGTACTGATGGGAGAAGTCCATGGTTGCGATCTGGTCTGAACAGGCTGGCCAGCTCGTTGGGATGGGAAGAAGGGTAAAGGTGAGGAAAAAAGGGTAGAAGTTGGAATGGGAAGCGGATAGGCGTGTTCTGATGAGGGTCTAGGTCCAGTCCGGTCCAGTCCAGTTGTAGAGGCGGGGGGGGGGGGTGGTTAGGCCGTAAGTAGGAACAAGCGGAGGACGACGACGAAGACGAGAAGGGAGGGAAGGGGGGGATAGTATGTAGCGTCAACACACCTACCAACAGACAGTACTTACTCTAGAGTCTTAGGGCGAGATGGCACTCACTGGCCAAGTGACATTTGGGTTGATGGAGGGGTGGATTGGCTCACCAGCGACAAACGGGGCAGCAAACCGGACAACGAGTAAGGTATGAGATGCACAGGCCAAGACTGGCCAGGATAAGCCAGGAGTGTGTGCATGTACTGCACTGCGACTGCACTAGTACCCAGTACCTTGAAGACTGGGTGCGACGGAACGTCCGGCGCTTCGTTACACAACTCTCCTCGCGACTTGCAAATCACCAACCCATCTGCCAACGTTGACGGCTGGTGGGTCATTGGCAGCATCCAGCATCCTGCATCCAACGGCCATCATGAGTTTCGGCGATTCATCCCCGTCGAGATTGCAGCTTTCTGCAATCGCAATTTCACAAAGACACCCGTACCCAGCGCGGTCTTAAACCTCCGCCGGCCACCCACCCCGTTCCCTTCTCGCCTTGCTCTCCGCCCTCGGCCGTCTCTGTCGCCCCTCGTTCTCGCGAACTCTACTCGTCGACTGCGTCGTCGCATGTTCTGACTCAAAGACCACTGAGCCAACTTTCTTTCTATTCTTTTGGTTTTCTTCCTTTTCTAGAGAGGCAGGCCACACTTTCACGGCGATATTCACTGAGCAACCAACAAGAATATACTAATCAGAAACACATTTCGGTTTGCGGCTCCCCTTCCTGCTCGAGAGAGGAACCACCCATCAGTTGTGCTGAATCATAGACTCGGTACCCATCTCGGCGAGTGATCTACAGCACTCCATCACAGCCCCCCCTAGGATCCCTCCCGTCGACAGCCGCTCGCTGACGTTACCTTGACAAGCGCGACGTCAGGCTGGCAATCGTCGATGCACATTAAACGCGGGAGAACGTTTCTCGCATGATTTCTGCAGAGTTGGTGTCCTAGACAGGCGCGGGGAGGCACGGCACTGTTCTGGCGTCGACTGGCCTCTTTAGCAGCCACATGCGCCCCATGCCGCCAACATTGGTCAAAGACGTGAACACAGTGATTACTGTACTACGCTTGCTGGTTCACCAGTCGCCCTCTCCCCGGTTCCTGTCTTAAGACTGCCTGTCCACACCCTGATAGAAGACAGATGCTGTGACGTACAGTGTACGTACAGTACATGCCATGCAAATCGCCATCCTTTCCCCCAAGTTCCTGGTTCCCCCACAAGAGAACCAACTGTTTGTTCATCGTCCATCTTAGGTCTTGTCTCTTGTCTGAGACCCTGGCGCGCATGGTTCAAGACTGGCACTGCCAAAGCTTAACCGTTCGACGTGTCCCACCTCAATTCACGTGATCTCGAATGACTTTTCCATCGCTGCAGCAGTGGCTTTCGCCGATAGTTGTTGGTTATCGCCATTCAGCTGGCGCTGCCACCATCTATTCGGTCCTCCTACGACACTCGTACAAAATGACATTCCTATTCCTGGACACCGGATGGCTCTGAGCGGTGTAGTCCACGCAAGTACCGAAGGCAGTTGCCGAGGAAACTCTGATATCTGACACAGAGCTCGTCAGTCCTGGGCAACCTTGGTAAAGGCGACTTAGGAAACTCTATTCGACGTTTGGGTCATCTTTATGTATTTCTAACGAGTTTGGCCATGCACAATGCGGCATGTCACGGTTGGGCTCTCTTGGGCCCGGCCCATGGCATGCACTGGGGCACGGGACAAAGAACGGCTCACAATGTGCCGCTCGAGGGATGAACCTGCCAGGAGGTTTCTCTCGTAATCATATGATCAGCCACTCTCGCAGGCCAATCCTGCTGCTTCGCATCCCAGTACTTCTCTGAGACTAGGCTCGGTGGCATCACCGACGTCGTATGTCTCCCGAGACGGACATTTCGATCGGAGATCTAGACTATAGTGCTAGCCGAAGGACGAACGCACTGCAGGAAGTCCAGCTCACGCATGCTCGCGGATGCTACCTGACAACGCCTACATAACCGGCAAATCGAACCCCGGACAAGAAGGCAGGCATTTTGGCCCGGTGGCGAGGACAATCATTGCCTGGACTTACTGGCCCAACATGTCCGCTTGGGAGCGGGACAGGGAGCCGTTAAAGTTGTCGACTCCTTGCACGAAAATAGCCGCCGCTGACAAGGACGCCCGACGGTGTCCTTGGTTGCTGTGCATCGCTTTGGAATGTCTTGGGCCAGATGGGCGCCGCATCGCCGAGTCTCCAAGGTGTTCTGTCACTTCGGTGTATGGAATCTGCGATTTTCAACCGATCATGGGCGATTGGACAATCCGGCCATTGGACCTTGTGGCTATGATGGCGGCGAGTCTGTCGAAGGAAGAGGCACACTGCTCGCTTGAGCGGACACTGGGGCGGTGATCTCACCTCTTGGGATGTGAGACAAAGCCCCAGCAGAGAACAAGATCACCGTGTGGATACGCGCCTGCAGCAGAGACGTTTTTCCTAAGCGCCGTCGGGTCTCGGCCAACGGTGCTCCTCTGGATTCCTGCCCTTTGCGCGTGACCAGCAGCAGCCCTACCGTAGGGCTTATCGTGGGATCCAAGGGGAGCCGCCGCCCGGGGGTTGCAGCCCAGAGAGGGTAGGACAGAGAGAGGTTGGCCACAGCCACTCCCGCCGTCTGCTGACGCTTTTGCCGCACCCACACAGGCCACGCGCACACGGCCAAACCTATTGGGGTCTTCTTGGTGAAGCTCCGTCGACCATTCCCGAGGTGGTGAGCGGTGGGCGTACGATACAGGCCCCTGTCTGCACAAGCTGAGCAACCTTGGGGCGCTTGTTCCTGTTGAGTGGCATCAACGATGAAGCGAGCCTTAATATCACCGGCTGAAAGGTCGTGAAGGGTTCGCCTGGTGCTTGGCGGGCCGTCATCCACACTTAACCGGATATCGCCCCGGGATGGTGGGGGGGGGGGGGGGGGGGGGTGATGGGTGGGAGATCGACCGGTTCCGTAGTGTACTCCCCAGCTGGCATCTGTGTCGGCGGACGGCGGAAACCCGCCATCTTCACACCATAATCGGATGATTTGTTTAGTTTGAACTCCCGTTCTTTCTTCTCTGGGACGGTGTGGGGTTGTTTTGGTTGTTCACATAAGACAGGGCGTAGCATTCTGGATGGCGGGGCCTAAAGTTGACTCAACCAAACCCACCACGACACGACCATTGATTGTTGTCACCAAGAACTACGTTAGGACATTCGGCCTCTCGGCGTTTCCCTCGCAAAAGGCATTCCACGTCACAGACGTTCATCCGTTCAGGAAAGGAAAACTGGAACCTCTTTCGATTTACAAGATATTCAATGACAGCTCCACGCGCTGTTGTCCGTCTTGTCTGATCTGACGCAGGCCTGGGGCGCTGTTATCCTTTTACCATTGAGACCTGGTCCGTAGGTGATGGAATCAAGTCTTCACCTGAACCGAGCCACCTTCCATTTTGGTACCTCCTCGTATACGGACATTCCTCCTCCTTCATCGCCGACACCTTTCGCCAGTTTTTGAAGTCTTTCAAGCGCATCGCATACCCACTTCTCGTTGTGACCGAGGGGCGGGTTCTTCCCAGCAGCAACGGCATCGACATCGAGCTCCCGTTAAGTTGTATTGAAGGCTCCCCGTGTGTCATCGAAGTTGCCGTGACTGACAATCCAGGTCGTCACAGGAACCAGGACAGTGGAGTCGCAGCGGCGATTCTCCCTAATGGTCGATACCTACACACTCCCACCGGCTATCATGACAACTTTTTGAAGGCCAAGCAGTGATACCTTATGCTGCCAAAGCCGTGGAGGACCCGGAAGAGCCTGGAATCGGCGAAAACCTAGCGGTGAGCCTGGACCGAGTCGAGCGAAGTCGGGAGGCTATGCCTCGCGGTTAATCCCTCTTCTACAGCAGCTCTTTGACGGATGGCCGTTTTGGGCTGCGGCCAGTTTGCTCTGCTTCCATAGCTCGACAACCAAAGCCTCCCGGTCGTGCCTTCGAAACGACGAGCCCCCCCCCCCCCGTAAGGGTACACCACTCCAACGGGACAGCAATTCACGAACATCACGTCAGGTAACGCTTTCGGCAAACCGGGATTTCCGCGGGTGGATACTTCGGGCACTTCCCGCTCGGAAGCGGCGATGTCTGATATTGAAAAGACAACTACAGAGACTTCCGTTATGCTCGAGCAGCAACATTTTCCGAAAACAAGGCAAAAGCAAAACCAGACATAGAACCAAACGCAAAAGTCGTCACGTCGTAAAGGGGTTGTACACTTCACCACTCTCATCCGCCGCGGTCCGCAGCTTCTTGTTCTGCCTGCGCAGATATGTCTTGGACGTGAAGGCCATGCAGAATGTCAGGCCGGCGAAGACGATCTGGAGGATCATGGCCATCGTGTAGCGCGGCGAGTCGCTGTCGGGAAAGAAGTAGGGCGACATGACGTTGCCCAGGTGACCCATGATGTTGACGATGGCGCCGCCAGCCGCACGCTTCTCGGGCGTCTGGCCGAGCGACGAGACGGCCCAGGTGTAAACCTATGGCGAGAACATGTCAGCATGGAGTTGGAACGATCACGAGGGTCTGTGAAAAGACGTACCAGAGCGTTGGCGGAGAAGGAGCCCGACGTGTACAGGAAGGCCGCCGTGTAGCGCGCCGCCGTGTTGAGGGTCGCGACAGAGATGATGAAACCAACGATGGATATGCAGTTGTTGGCCATGATGTGGAAACCTCTCTCCTTCTTCCGGTCCGAAGACCACGCCACGCCGAAGGACACCGCGGTTCCCAGGATGTAGGGCGGCGCAGTGAGGACGAGGGCCATCGTGCTGCTGCCCATGCCGAAGCCGCGGACCATGGTGGGGAAGAAGTTGTTGAAGCCATAGGAGGATGTCATGAAGATGTTCATGAAGATCTGGCGGTTTGATATGTCAGTACAGGAGGTGGACGCGCCTCAAGGAGCCCTTGGGGGGGGGATACTCACGAAAATGTACGTTTTCAGATCGGTCAGCGCCAGACGCAGACCCTGCCAGACGGTCGAGTCGGTAGGCTGCTCCACACGGTCGGCTTCGATGCGGGCCACGGCGATCCTCCGCATATCTTCCGTCATGGACCACATAGCGCCCCCGGTCTTGGAGTGAGGATAGTTGGGCAAGATGAAGTATGCAGTCAACGCAAAGAAGGCACTGAGTATAGCTTCTATGAGGAACAGCCATTGCCACCCACGGAGTCCTGCGGCCCCAGACATGCCGGAGAAGACGCCGGCGGCGATGTGGCCGGAGAAGGCTTGCGCGAGGACGAGGCCCGAGTAGAGGAGCGCGGTGCGGAGGGCGAGCTCTCTCCGGGTGTACCAGCATGACATAAGGTAAACGGCCTTTTTTGATTGGTCAGTGCGGGGTCGGGTACGAGAGGGAGAAAAAAAAACAAAAACTTATGACCGACTTACACCAGGGAATAAAGGGGCTTCAATGATACCCAAGATGAACTGGACGCCAAAGAGCTGGCCCGGGCTGGTGACGGCAGCCGTCGTGGCGGAAACGCCGGACCACAGGATGGCGCAGGTCGGAAGGTAGAGGCCCGGGCGGACTCGGGTGATGAGCATGTTAGAAGGCAGCTGCGCCAACATGTAGCTACAGAAAAGTCAGTCGGGGTGGTTCACTCGGGACGGGGGGAGGGCCTCGACTGACCCGACGGTGAGCAGAGCGACTGCGGTGCTGTAGTCGGTGTTCCCGAGCTGGAGCGTCGCCTCAAAGTCCTCGTCGAGACGGGCTTGTCTGTCCCCCAGAGGTTAGCGGGTCGGGGGTTTTCTTTTTTCTTCTTTTTGCTTGCCCATGCGAGCATGTGCTTCCTTGTCTTACGCGATGTTTGTGCGGTTCAGGTAGTTGAACATGTACAAGATCCACAGCTGGGGCAGCAGCGTCATGTCCAGAGTCCGGACAATCTTCTTCTCCTTGGCCTGCCAGTCCGGGATGCCGAGGGCCTCGATGGCGTTCACCCTCCGGGCCTCCTTGAAGGCCTCCGAGTTGTTTGTCGCGGCGTGCTCGAGGAACGCGGGCTCGTCGTCCGTGTTGTTGGCCTTCTCCGAAGCCGCGTGCGGCGCCCCGGCTCCCATGGTGCTGCCGTGGATCGTGGGCTCCTGGCCCGAGGGCGCGTCGGGCACCTTGTCGTTCGCCATGTGTGGGAGTTGCAGAGTCGGGGAAGAGAAAGGAGGAAGGGAGGGAGAGGGGGAGGGAGGGATCGACGATGGGTGCTCGTCTGCTCCTCCCAAGAGCACATAGAGCATCGTCGCTCTTATACCCTTTGGATTGTGACCGCGTCCCCCACACTACTACCCCAGATTACATCCCACACTACTCCGCATTGTTGATGGACGGAGATGTTGGACTCGGCGGAGGCGAAACCACCCCCCTCCATCCCCTCTCTGTCTTTCCCTCTCTCTGAGGAGGCACTGATGGGGTTCCGTTTGCTCTCCCCCGGTATTGGCGCCGCGGCCGACGGTGCTTGGTAAAAGGTTGGTCGAATAAGCCCGCGTAGTCCCATCACGGGCCCTGATGAGAGAAAACCAAGAAACGCAACGTTGCCGGGAAGTGAGAGACCGGGCTGAAGTCCGTGATTGTGGAGGTGACATCACGGGTCCTTGTATAAAAGCCCTCCGTCGGATTCTCGCCGAGCGGAAGACCAAGCATTGGCAAAGGATCCGTATGGAGACGGGCTCGCCCGGGGTGCACGCGGTGTGGAGTGTATTCATTGGTGTTGGTTAGTCAGCCAAGGCCTTGGGGGGATCTTGTTCAAGGCGGCCAAGCCGGAGAACATGTCCAACTTCAACATACGCCGCCGCTGACGCACGATTTGTGGTAGATGGCCCATAGAAGATGAGAGGGGGGTGGGGAGGCTCAGGCCATCGGCTCGCGGGGGATGACGGGCTCGCGGCTGAGATTGTTTGGCGGAGGCCCTGAGGGAGAGAGGGAGAGGACTTGCGGTGTTGGGATGCTCCGGGCCCATGATGTTGTTTCCCCTCCTCCTTTTTCCGAAGGGGTCCTTGCAAGATGCTGTTTGAGGAGAAGCGGTGATGCGATTTGATTGAGCAACGAGTCGTGACGGGGACAACACCGCGCGTTGTCTGTCGATGCGGGAGGGGCGGGCGCTGTCGCTTGGCTCAGGTTGCTCCAAGACGAGGGGAGTGTCCGCCTTGATACGAAGCGTCTCCGCTGCTCCGCTTACCCTGATATATTTCATGAAAGTGCCCTGGGGTTTCCGCCGCCCCCATGGGCCAGACATCGGGGGTGGGACACCTTGCAATGGGAGAGGGAGGGATTCAGCTCCGCGGCGATGTGGTTGGTGCTCCCATGCTTGGCAATGTGTTGGGGAAAGGTTTTTTTCCCCCGTGGAGTCTGCACAATTATGAGCATGCTCATGGTTGATCTCTCGTCGGAAAGTCGTGGCGTGGCGTATAGCTCATCGGCAAGAAACAAGATCCCGAACGCATGTTTGCGAACTTGGGCGGTTTTCCGTGCTCCTTGTTGTACGAATACTACCTCGTGATGTTTGGGTGCGTAATATTGGTATCAACACCACCCCTCTCGTGCCCCCCCGGGTGGGATTCGCTTCGATTCTGGATCGAGGCGGACGGGTTTGGAGGCGGTCTAGAGGGCATCCCCATCCCCTTGGGTAGACGGGCAATTTCCGAGGTGCTCCAGAGAAGAACTGCTTTGCCGTCATAAGAGTGTGTGCATTTTTTATACCCCGTATGTACCTGCGTTTCCCCAAAACTGAAGGTTCATGATGAGTCGCTGCTTCACCCACGGCCGAGAACAGCTCTGAGAGATATGCTGCGCTCTGTCAAAGCTCGTCTGGCCTGTCATTGCGATCGGTATCCTTGACCCAGCGGAGTTGAGACTGGGCGAGGGCAGCTCGTCGAAGCAGGTACAACAGTGTGGCTTGTGTAGTTACTGATACCCTGAGATAGAATAGATTGCCTGGCTTGGGGGCTCACTTCTGTATGTAGCTGTCGCGTGTTCTTCCTGAGCTGATGGAACAAGCACACGGAGAGAAAACTGGGACTAGACGTCATTGAGGCGTATCTCTCCTGCGCTTCGTTACGAGGAGAAGATCCGTTATGACTACCACAGCCGACTCTTCGTTCTTCTGGTCCTAGGTCCTTGGCTATCTGGACGGCCGGTAGTCGCAGCTTCAGCGCGGTCCAGCGCAACCGTTTACCCCCCGTCATCCAAGAGGATGGTTGTCTCTTGGCGATGGCTCACGAAGCTCATTGCCCGGCCCAGCATTGTTACACCAGAGACGGAGTCATGGCACTGCGACAATTCAGGAGGGCGGAGATGGCTGCGGGAGAAGCCTTCCCTTGACAAACTCGTCGACGGTCAGACTGGAGTTCTGGTCCCCGCCGAACTGCCAAAGGATGGGTTGCATGGCGCTGCCTTTTCCAAGAGGCCGTGAGACGGCGATGTGTTCATTCCCATGCATAGATACAAGCGAGTAACGACCATAGAGATAGTGTCGTTGAGTGCAGTCTGCCGGTTACCAGCGGAAGGGGGAAGTCTGGTCGTACATCTGCCTCCTTCAGACAACCGCTAGTGGTCATCCTAGACGCAAATCTCTCGCCCCTCTTAGACAAGTCCGTCCAACCCTAACTTCGTAGCACAATCCAGTTCTGGTGTTATAGACGGTCTATGGCTCCTCGGACTCACTGATCCCTATCTGGGCAGTTGCTCCATGTGTTTGACAAAAGAGAGGCCCCGCCGCAACATGAATGCGGTTTGGAACGGTTGGCTTTGGGCTGACCTGTGTTTTGTTCGATGCTAATCGTGATGTTGGTGATTGTCATCAGAACGTTGTTCTCGTCCGATAACTCAGAGAATAATGAGGAGATGGCGTAGTTGTTGAGTCGAAGTCCAGGACCTAGGTTGGGATTCGCTGTCAAGGAGACACAGGCATGGTAAAAGAAAATGATGATACAGATAATCATGGGAAGGAGTCCGCAGGAGCACGCCAACCGGTCGCACCGAAGAAGCGAACAGCCGGGCGATGGCCTTAAAAACACCTCCAGAACGTACGGATGGACGTGAACGTTGTTGACTATGTTTCGAAAAGACTAAGTCTTACTATTCCTCTTATGCCATGGGTTCTGGGCACTACATAAGAAAGACGTGGGCGTAGGCGTCGGCCATGTTGTGGATGCCAAATTGCCGAAGCTTGTCCTTGACGCCGCCACCCATGATCTGCCATGGTATGGGTGATATATTGCTATGGACTGGTCCATTTATTCTTTCCAGCGTGGCCAATTCTATACGTTCATCGCCTGATGGACTCGCCGATTGACCGACGATGGATAACAGGGTGTTGGTGACCGGCGAGATCGGCGGCTAGTTAGTTGAAGTTCGAATGTTTTATCAAAGTCCGAAGCATTGTAGTATGCAACTGACAATCCGAACATACCCGTGCGGTTGGGTGCAAAGACAAGACTCGAATCTGTGAGGCTCTCTAGAGACTTGGCTCCCTTCTGTGAGTGCTCTGGACTCGGCGCCCGGGGCATGTTTCTGTCTCGATAGTCCTTCCCCATCCTGGTCTCGACTGGCCGCACCGGGGGCCCCAGGTTCCAAAGTCCGCCGGTATCGTAGTTAATTAAAGCAAAAGATTCGAATCGTGGTATACGTATACGTACGGAGTTCTGGGACTATTCAATACTCAAAAAACAAGGGCCCAGCAGGTTGACTGCTGATGCCGGCTCATCCGTAGCGAGGCCACAATTGACGGTGACCAACATGACCACCGGCCGGTCTTCGCCTGTATCAGCTGACGTGGGACGTTACGGTCTTTTGTACTATTCTTAATGTGTCTTTGCCACCGATACGGTTAGTATTTCTTTCTGGATCTTCGTAGCTGTCTTAGATAGTCAAGTGGTAGGCAGGTCGCGAAGGGTTGAGTGAGAGTGGGGAAACTGCATGAAGCTCTTGGAACTCGAACCGTACCTCAAGGACTTGCAGTTCATCCTGTGGGTTGAACCCAGCCGCAGGAATCGTTGAAATGCAGTTTGCACATACTGCCAACGAACTATATGGTCCATAGGTATCTCGTCATCTAACCAGTTTTGTTAGGCCTGCGACGTCTTGAGAGATCACTCAACTGAGCTACTTACGAAAGGACAATCCACAGTATTTGAGGCATTGCTCGCCAGCCCCTCCCCCGGTTCGGCGATTTCTTCGGCGTCTCTCCGCACCTCGCGGCCGCCAATTTCGAGGGCCGTACACTTGGTCTTCATACCCGGGGGGGGGGGGGGGGGGGGGGGGGGGGGCCCCCAGGCAAGACCTAGCGACGGCCAATGGGCCCCATTCTTGCTCGTCAGCCGACTAGCATCAGGCACGGGACATCACATAGCCTCCTGGGGGGCGTACTCATCTGCTCCGTTGACAATATTTGGGAAGATCTAAGGCTCTGATCAGATTTATTCCCAAACACAAGGAGCCTGGGACTTGGCTCATCACGGCGGAGGACAGACGGTGGATCAGACGAACAGGCGGCCCGTAACACTGGCGGCACGGCCTGGAAGACGCAGAACCTCGGATTTCTTGCTACAAACTGTAGCCACAGAAGAGCTGTGGGAGGATGGCATTGTATGGAATGAGAATGTGCTGCTGCGGTACAAGATCGAGACAAGGCGGCCACAATGACGTGGAAGGAAGTCGCTTGGATGAAGTGGCGAGAGGCTGATGAGCAACATGATCGGAGTTACTGAATATATGCTCAAAAGTAACCTGGAAAAGAAGGGTAGCAGTAAGAGAGAACGTACGGAACACCTTGAGAACGAAGGACGCCACTGCACCTTGCATTCTGCTCAGCTCATCACTGCAATGACAGCAAATGAGGACACACTACAGGAATAGTGCTAAGGACTTGCTCGCACTCCTGATGAACGAGCATCACTGATTGCGTCTCAGAGAGAAACATCAAGCAATGAGGGAATTTAACAGCTGGTCAAATAACAAAAGGCAGGTGACATAAATATGTCACGGCTCAATAAGGGACAACTGCAAGTTGAGGTACGCAATCATCTCGCATGTTGACAGTTATAGCAAACGCCGCTGTGACGGCCCTCCTAAGACTGACGATTACAGTACACCAAATAAACGCTATTGTCTTTGACCATCTGCGCCAAACCTCTGACGATGTTGTGCCTCCACTGAGAGGGACCAAGTTGACGATGGGACAAGACAGATTGCCCCTCAACGGCGGTCCAGGCAAGAGAAGGTTTCAGGTCGTTGCATAAAGCAAATAGATGTAAGTGAAATGAAATGTCGTTGCAGTTAGACAGACTGCCATCAGAAGTGACAAGCAATGTCTCTTGGTAGCGGTGAGGGTGGACCTCCCCATTCGGTGCCCAATCAAATTCTGGAATTATGCAGATGCCCCGCTTCTGCTGCAATAAAGCCACCTCTCCCTGCAAGATTGAAAAAAAACTTGCTAGTTAGTCCACTTTATTTCACTCGTCTGCAACAACAGCCATCTGCCTTGTTTATCAGCAATCGTAGTGTAGCGGTTATCATCCCAGCCTTCCATAAGGAAGATCAGCTGGGGACTCGGGTTCGACTCCCGGCGATTGCATTACCTTTTGTTTTTATGAGTGCTCAAACGCTTAATGTGAAGATTTGTCGTAAGCCCTTTTAGTCTTCTTTTTTGTTTCCTCTGTGTTACTGTCTGCTGCTGCACCTTTCGAAACTTGCTGATTAGGTGATGCAGACTTCCCCATTTGGAGGATTCGTATCCAATGTCCACAGTTGTGCGCCGTTTATACTTGGAAGCATGTCATACTAAGGTACAGACTATCCATAGTCACAACAAGCTTGGGACTGTATCCCCTCCACCAGAGCATCTTTGACGCCAGCTCGGGCTTTTGGCCTGGACTTCGGTGCAACAACATGGACCTCCTCATGAAAATCTCAACGCACAGCACGCAGCACACGGCCCGCTTTCCCCTCTCGCGTCTCTATCTCTGCAGCATGGGAGGGCACTGCCACAGACAAGTCATGACATGGAATGCTTCTCGACACAAGCACGGGAGAAGCACACGATGCGATGTGATGTCACAGCAGCAGCCGCCACAGACGATATACTCAGAGCGCATACGGGCGCGTCATTTATGCAGAATAAGTAGCTACCGCCGCCGTCTCCTTGACACAACATTGCCACTAGCTTCCATCACCATGCATACCGATACTCGCTTCGTCCTTGCGGATGCTGGCTGGGCTTGAAATGTTTCTTGACTCGCCATGGTATTGGTGAAAGCCACCGCAACACGACATCAAACCAAAACATTGCAACCCTTCTTCACGTCCACAGACGCGCGAGCACGGATAGAGGCACATCCTCTGCCCTGGCTGGCCCCAACCAAGCGGTTCCTGGCCAGGTGAGATGGACACATGCATCTGCCGCCCTGGCTGGTCCGCTCATGTGCGCTTCCTGTGCTTGGGAGTGAAGGTGCAGGCTCGAGTTGACCCGTTTGCTTTTGCAGACGTCAATCCGCGCGTACATACCCGCCCGCCTTGACCTGCCTTGCTTTCAATGAGGCTACTTGGCGAGGCTGGCAGGTACACAGGCAGGACATAGTGTCTGTCTTGAGTAGGCTGCATACTGTGAGTGAATCCGAATCAGGTCCTCAACTCCCTCAAACAACCCCGATGGCCAAGAGAAGCACTCTCTATTCAACTGGCATGCCCAGTCGAACGGCAATCCCATGGCTCTCAAATGTTGCAGAAGGGAGTCTGGCCTATGGATAGGTGGCTAGCCCTGTGTGGCCTGTTGGCCTTCAACTCGAACGCGAGGCCGCCGGTTCTTCCCCAACAACGTCCAATCTTTTTCGCAGTCACTTCATCCCGCATGACTCTCCTTCTCTCCCTCCCTCGCGCTCTCTCTCTCTCTTGGGTTGGACACCTTTATTAGAGTATACTGATCGTCTGCCGCGCGCGACCCTGCGGAGGCCGATGTACAGAGTTTGTTCCCAAAGTGGACGTAGGTATGGCCGAGGGTAGTTGGATTCTCATCTCATCTCCAAACCTTCCGGAAAACCAGGTTTCTCTCACACACCCCTCGTCTCAAAAACGCAATGTCATTCTCTTTCGGGTGTCCGGTCAGGATGTCTTCGCCGAAATGCCCATCGAGGTAAAGGCACCATCATAGCTCCGGACTTTTTAACACGCTCGTGGTGCCTGCCAAGAGTACACCAAGCGGCTACTGCGTAGGACGGCGTTTCTACCCTATCTGCGCCTCACCGACACACTGACGCTGCGGCCTTGGCCTTCGATCCTGCTGTCTGGGTCGGCAGGCGCAGAACATGCAGACAGACATCTGCGGCCTGGATTGTCACCATGTGCAGCTCATCAGCCTGCAGCCTGCAGGTTAACTTACATGTCGGCCGCGACATTTTCAACGTTGAAAACTCAATTGTCTGTTCCTCTTTTCATCCTCGTCATACAAGGCGTACCCATGTTTCAAGCCATAGTGTCCGAACCGACGCGGAACCAAAGTTCCAAGGCGCGATTTATTATCCGTTCACAGCTAATACGAACTAAGCACCCTAGGCAGCCTCAAGGCCCCTCTCCTCCCCCAACCTATAGAGGGGAGGCCCGTTCTCCCGCAATCCCAATTGACACCTCCGGGCCCCACCACCGGGCTGGGTGGGTCCTCTCTTCAGGTTGCCCGATATGGCAATTGCAGTCCGGCTGAGGCAGAGCTTGCCCGAATCAACGCACGATTTGACATGGGCGGTTCACTTCGACCTGACAGCCGACGACCACCCGGCCAAACCTACCTGAAGGCTGTGCTCGTTCGACACGGAACGCTTTCCACACGCAGCAAAGTGGTGCTAACCATGTGTTCCCGGACTGCCACACTCTCTACAGGGCCCATACCTTGATCCATCCACCATGGCATCGACCAAGTCTTGGGCCTACCGTCGTCCCTGCAGAGAACCTGTAGGTCGTGATGACCCAGCCACCTGCGCGATGACACAAGGTTTCAAGAGCGGCCCTAGGAGAGCCTCTTTGCGGAGACCTCAGCCAGACTGACACGCCGCTGGCTAAGTGGGCCGCAGCAGAGATATAACAACGACCCCTAAGCCCTCCCATCTCTCCCCAAAGATTCGGGTGACTTCAGCACAATCCCAACTCGCAGACGCTTCTCTAATCTTTATCCTTCGACCCCCGCCAACTGCAATAATGGCCCCCACCATGGCAACATCGACTTACACGACCAGCCACAGACCTCCCTTCCCCCTGCAGCTCTCCCCGCGGGCTCTGAGGTCATCCATGGCATTCGGCCAGTCCGAGATCTTGTCCCCGCGGGCTCTGGCCAAGCAGGAGAAGGACCTTTGCCTCCCGGCGCAAGAGTCGATATACATCCACAGACCCGATCAAGACTTTTGGACTGTTCGTTGTGCCGAAATCCTCGACGGTCTGATGCAAGCTGCCGGCTCTTACACTCCGGCCCAACGAGCCGCACACATCCGTCTTCTGACCGAGATCATCGTCCCCGCCATGGGCCCCCATCCCTCTGCTGCCCCGACAAAGCCCTTGTTGACCGCCGACGGCTCTCCCTTTGAGCCTTCTTGGAACATCACCGACTCGGGCTCCTCGTCCATCCGCTTCTCCTTCGAGCCGATGGGCCGCCATGGCGGTTCTGAATCGGACCCCTTCGCGCAAAAGATCGTTCCTGCCATCCTCCCGGCCCTGCGTATGATCGCTCACGGGGCCGACACACGGTGGTTTGAACAGTTCATGTCCGCCCTCTTCCTGACGGAATCCGAGACAAAGGCCGCGCTCGCCAAACTCCCTAAGGGAACCCGCGCGCCGACGTCGTTTCTGGCGTTCGATCTCGACGGAGACAAGGCTGTCTTCAAGGCATACTTCTTCCCTATCCTCAAACATATCGCCACGGGCGAATCGCCAGAAAACATCACCTTTAACGCCATCCGCTCCCTGTCCCCAGGCGGCGCCGACCTCGCCCGCTCCGCCAACGCCACGGAAGCGTATTTCAGAAATGCACCCTTCTCAATCCCCGTCGAGATGATTGCTCTAGACTGCATCGATCCGGCCGCGGGCGCCCGCGCCAAGCTCTACGCCCGCACACGCTCAAACGCATTCAACGTCGTGCGCGATGTCATGACGCTCGGCGGCCAGATCCACGACGAGACGACGCTGGAGGGCCTCGACATCCTCCGCAGCATCTGGCACCTGTTGCACAACGAGCCGGAGCCCTACGGCGACGACTTTGACAAGAAGCCGAAGCTGCTGCAAACCCTCCACAAGGGCATCTGCTACGGCTTCGAGCTCAAGCCCGGAGCCGAGTGGCCCGAGGTCAAGGCATACGTGCCGCTGTGGCAGTACGCTGGTAGCGACGCCGTCATCTCATCGAACCTGGCCAAGGCATTCCGCTCGAGAGGCTGGCCCGTGGCCGAGACGTACGAGGACGCGATGCCTGGCTGTTTGTAAGTAACGTACCTGTGTTGCCGTCTCTTTTTGTTTTTGTTTTGTTTTTGTTTAGGAACGATCCCGAAACTGACTGTCCAATTTGAACTAGCCCCCGTTCAAACCTGGGCAAGACCACGGGGACGCACTCATACATCTCCTTCGCCTTCTCCAAACAGAAGGGCGCCTACCTGACGATCTACTACTCCATCAGACCACAGGACTCGTTGATGGCTTTCTGAAGAGGAGACCGGGACGGAGGTCGTGTGTGGCGCGTTGGGGGGTTTTGGCATTTCCAGCATCCGATGCTTTCGATTCTCTGCATGCGGGGTATTTGCTCTCTCTGCCAAGAGAAATGATATCCTTTCGTGTCACTCCCTAATGTACATATTCATACATGTGTGTATGTGCTTTTCCTAAGTCGAATGAGCCGGACCGATGTGCAATCCACGGCGGGAGCAATTTGAAAAGTAAAAAACCAAAGATTGATACCCCCGACCTTTTCTCCATCTCACAATAGATGGACAAACGTTTTACGCCGAGCGCGGCCCGTCGTTGAACCTGCATCCTGTTAGCCAGACAGACATCAGACCGGCGCGAAGGATCGTGAGGGAGCTGAGCACGAATCCTACGGGCGAGGAGGCGCATCCCGTCCGCCCTCCCCTTACCTCCCCTCCGCTTCCGTTTCCCTCTTGTGAAGGTGGGGGGGGGAACCCTTCGTCCCATGTTGCCTAACGGCGTCATCACTTTAAAAATGACCGAGCCCGACGTTCCATAACGAGAGAGAACCTCTTTTTCATTTTTCCCTTTCCTTCCAGAGTCTGTTTCGCTTGCGGAGAGGGGCAATGAGATGAGAGTCGGCACGACCGGAAGAGGACGGGTCTGTGTCCTGGAGGGATGGCCCCCAGCATGGGTACCGCTCCAAGATAAAAATATATGACTTCCTTTTTAGTCTTCTAATAACTAGCCCTGAAGATGAAATAATCTTTTAGAAGTTGCCAGTTAAGAAGATTAGGTATATAGCCTCAGATGCATAACACTTGTAGCTCATCTATAATAACCATGGCAGTAAGTAGTTGTGGACCCACCTCCATTCGCTTCACCATCACGCGTTGGATACGATGAAGGGTCTTGACAGTCACTTGGCATCACGGCTTGTTTTTGCAATGCCAAATCGCTGGAAATCTCGATTCAAGGAATGTGAGCATTTGGTGCCTATGGATACAACTACCGAGTCCCAACTGCTGCCCTTCTTGCATCTTTGTGGTCCTCGCGTAGTCTCGATAGCAAAACTAGTCCCTCAGGTGGAAAGAGACAGTGTGTTACGTGTCGCTTGCGTTTGATCAGACATGACCCAGCCAGCACACGTTCCGTATAAGTCTTCAAACGTAGCGTGTCAAAACATCAAAACGTGATGCGTCGACGAGTGCTAAAGAAAAAGAAATAAATCCCTTCTGATTTGCCAATCCCACCCAATGAACATGAAAACGCCGCCTATTTATGAATTGTGTGGTTTCCATTCTTGTCCAATCTGTGTTTTGTGTTTTGTTGTAGGGTGTTTTGAATTTCTTGGTGTTGTCCAGGGCGTGACCAGAGGTGAATAGAAAAGCAGAAAAACAAGGTCAAAGGAAAAGTGGTATCATCAGGTCAGTATCGCGCTTGGGAGGTTGGGGGGTTTTTTTTTGTTCTCTCCATCTTCTTTTTCTTGCAATTTTCAATATTGGACTCGGTTCCCCTAGACCTGAGCGGTTTCGGTCTTGGGGATCTCCTCTTCGTCGTCCTTGTAAGGGGGCAGGGACTTTGTCTCGGCCATGAGCTCAGACTTCTCCTCGACGGCACCAGACTCGCGATGAGCAGACTTGCGTGCACGGCGACGGCAGTGACGGCGGGAGAAGGGGGGCTGGCGGCGGACGAATACGCGCCAGAGGCAGACGACAAAGGTGCCGACCATCATGCCAATGCTGATAAGCCATGTCAGTGGAGCTCGGAACGAGAAGGGGGGGGGGAAGGTGACCCAGGGGCGGATCAGGGGAGCGAAACACTTACATGCTAACACTGACGCCAGCAACGATGCCGATGAGAACGGGGAGCAGGATGTGGGATGCAATGTTTTTGGCCAGCTGACCCCAGGTGTGGTGGTGGTGTCTAATCTGGCCGTTGTGGTGGCCGTGACGATGTTGGCCGCGCATGCCCCCACGGTTCTTGCGGCCTCCGCAGTGCTTCATACGGTGCACCTTGTTCAGGATGGCGGCGCGCCATCTACAGTAGAAAGTGGTGCAGTCCTCAGCGGGCGCCTCAACGTGCTCCTCCTCACGGTGGGATGGGACCGAGGTCTCGGTCTGCTCGACGTTGGCGATCATAAGGTTACCGGTGGGGGACTTAATGAGCTTGACATTGACGTTGGGGACATCGCTGACGAAGCTGTTTCCGACCTCGATGATCTGGAGGTCAATCTCGACGAGCTCAAGCTGCTGCTCGGCGTCCTTGGCAACGGGGCGAACGCCTAGGCTGTAGCCCAGCTGGGGAGTATTGGGGTCGGCGATGCGAGGATGCTTCGTGGCGGCCTCGGTGAAGTCAGGGATCTGAGGGGCGCGGAGGGCCTTGTACCACGAGGCGGGCTTTGGGTAGAGCTCAAAGTCGTTGACGAGGAGATGGTCGACGCCGGAAGTGTCGGTGTCGATGGAGAAGGTCAGCTCGAGGTGGTTGTTGATGTTGACCATTGTGTGAGAGCGGCCGTCATGGTGCCGCATGGTCAAGGGACATCCGGGACAGTCAACCTTGACGCGGTGGCTCGCGAGGCCCATTTCAGAGGACGGCTGCTCAAAGGGAAGTGAGTTGACGATATCGGTATCGGCGTCGGAGATTTCGGGAACGATGACGAAGGCTTGCGTGGCCGTAATCGCCAGGCCGGCGGCGGCGAGTGATTTCAGCAACATCTTGTCGGCGTGTCTAAGAGTCAGTCTTGATAGGTGATTCGAATGGGGAAGAGTCTCGATTGTATCGATGTCGTGGTGGTCGACTCGCTGAAGATTGTGATTTGTGTGTAGGGACGGAAAGTAGGATCGAAGATGGTCGTTGGGAGAGAAGGGAAGGTTAAGTTTCAAGGCCGAATGGGAGGAGAACACATGAGTGCCATGTACGTGTGCGTGTGCGTTCAGAGGTACCTAGGTGGAGCATTAAGGGGACCAGCACTGGTACTACTAGCGTGCCCCAACGCAGGGCAGTTACGCAGTCAAGCAGCGCCTTACGGGCCTTTACCCAGCAAAAGGATGGATCCCAGGTGCTGCAAGTGGCGTCAGCCTGTGGGAGGCAATGGGGGGGCACCGGGACTTGGGGGGATTCTTGGGACACGCTAGGTAAGTAGGGACAGATGGAGGGGCGGCCGGGACACAGGGCAGGCAGGTGACTGGCTTGTTACCATCAGCTCAGCTTTGGCGGGCATTTGCTTGGCCCGGCTCGTTGTGAGTGACTTGCTCGGAACCTGCGGAGAGGGATGGGGAAGCCTTGAGCAAATAGCGGGGGCATGTTGCCTCAGGCACCAAAGGGCACCGCAGGCGCGTGTGTTCCAGCCCGATTATGTCACGATCGTCCCTCCCATCCCACCACTCACCGACGGTTCCTGCCTCGCCGAAGCACAGAAGCACCGAGAAGGAACGGCCAAGGGTGGAATCGACGAGTCTCCCGCATTCCCTAGCAGCAGCCAGCCTGCTGGTTCAGACTTGAATTCCCTCGCATCATGTCACCTCGTCGTCCACTCACCTTTTGGCCCCTAGGAGCATCTCTGCTGTCCAGTCTCCACCCTTCCCCCTGCTCTTCCACTTTCCGCCCTCTCCGTCGGGGCCACTCTTTCATGCCGTGACGGGCTGAACGGCAAACCTCCCAAGACTCCCTCTCTGCCTCCGCGCTCCCTCAACCTCTAAAATACTCGTATTATGGCATGGCATGGCGTGGTTTGGCAGGAGCCGCTGTGTCCGCGTAAACCCCCAATTGCCAAATGCCGCCCGCTCCTTTGCTTTGTGCCTACATCTTACTCCTCTGGTGGCCTTCCCTGCGATACAAACAAACTCAAGGCGAGTGTGAACTCAAAGCGTATGTCAACACATCAAAGCTCGATGCCCAACACTCTCCATCCCTCGAACAGCCCAGCACGAGCATTTTCAGCCCGGAGGCCATGACGTCTGCGGCTTGTGCTCGAGTCAACCCGCTCCAGTCACACTCGAGACCCGAAAGGCAGAGACCAGAAGAAAAAAGTCAAAGATTGGTGGTGACCATTGACCTAGATGAATAGGCGAATGGGTGTGGCTGGCTGGTTGGCTGCATGATTGAGACGAGAAAAGACTGATGAGGCGACCTGAGCCATTACTGGGCATGCTGAGCTTGTGATTCATCGCCTGCCGAGCCACGGCCCACGCAAGGGGTTCCGTCTGGTCTGAAACCTCGTCGCCGTATCATCGTGATGTGGAAACTACCAAAGCCCACCTCGACTCCCCCCTTCCTCCGGAGGCTGGCCAGACAGTCAGACTCATTGTCAAGCTGTGTCGTCCTGAAAGGTGGATTCTGTTGGAGATGGAGGATGCCCCTTGGATCCAAGAATCTGGGCCGTAGCATTCCCATCTTTCCGCGACGGCCCAGACGAGAAGGTCTGGACTTTGCGCCGTGGGGGCACCACCAAGGTCCGGGTCCCGTGCACACTCGGTGAAGGCCGGTAAAATCACGTGAGGCCAACGTCGCCCTCCGAAAGGTGTGTCAGTGCTGCAACCGTATAGTAAGTAACAACTCGAAGATCAGTCAGTAAGATGTATTTGTGTGAATAAATTAGTCGACCCGACAAGTCATGGACTGTGACTGGGAAACGACCCTTGAAGGCGGTCTCGCTCTTCGTCTCAGAGCTTCTAGATGCCTCTCGAATAGTCCAAATCGCTGAAACCTTCCGTTGGAGATGTCGTCTAAGCATCAGTTCTCTTGCCGGTGTGATCAGCCACCATTCACAAGCAACGCTTTGTGAGCTCCCGGCGTGCCCGAGTGAACCTGCCGTCTTGACGTTTAACCCCGTTGCGGTGGGTTCAGCGCCAGCCCACTTGTTTCTGCTAGTGATGTTCCAAGCTAGGATCGGGGATGACGATAGAGTTGTGTAAGACCTCATGCGCAGCGTCAGTTATGGTCTGTCTTATCTGGAACGCGAATGGAAAGCATTTGACACTTGCCTGCGGTTGAAAACTTCCGTGACGTGTCGAAGGCTGATGTAATGACGGCCGACCCGAGGTGGACTCAGTTCAACAGCTAAACATCACATCTGATGCAATACATGCTCCTGACGATGGAACTTCAAGCGGTCTGACCAAGAAATGTTTAACAACCCCTGCCCCAACGGACAAAACTCCCTTCATTTGACTACAGGATAGGAGCGCTGTTGTTCCGGCATCGTATTGCATCCGGAGCAAGTGTCGTCTTTGGACACTACCTCGACGAAGCCGAGACAGGCATTAAGATCAAGAGGGAAGCAATTCTGGAAGCCCTGTGAGAGCGACGATACCCAATGTCGAGAAACAAAATATTCCCATCAACGAGGCTGCCTTTATTTGCTCGTAGGTGCCTGGCTCGCCCTCGACTTGGTATGACTGACGCCGATCTTGCTAACGAAACTGGACCTCTGTCCATTAAAGGCCGCCTGGAGTGCTAATGGCGAAGCTGACAGGATGTGATCCGCATGAACAAGTTGTTCGATGATGATTGTAAGGTGTCCTTCCGTGCCAACTCGTGACTTGATGCCTGTGTTGTACGGGAACAAGAAGCAGTCGATACAGGAAGCAGCCGCCCAAAAGGAGAGAATCCTGGACTTATTGAACCTAACCTCCAAAACGTTCCAGGCGATGATATCGAGATGCGACGCTTCAGCTCTTGCAGGCTAGTCTTGGAGTTATAGCACTGCGGAAGCCATCACCATGATGGACGATGGTGATGGCCAGGACCGTTAACACCCCGACAGGTCCAAAAACAGGTCCAAAAAGAAGTCTAGCAAATAAGCAGACTGCCCAGAAGCTGTGATATGGCAATGCGCAGGCACGTTGCTTCTCTGGTTGTTCTCGCAGATCGTACAATACGTCGACGTCGGGACAACGATCCAGGTGGAGAGACACGACCAGAACAGCCGAATGACGGAGGGGTCCCGATGGTCCAGACATGCCAAAGGCCAACGTCGCCTTCGTTGAGAGACGAGCCGGGTCGCCGCGCGAGGTGCGCCGATCCGCCACCCGAGCTTGACAACCACGTTGGCATTGCTCACGCCCAGCGTGGACCCGGGACAGCAAGCATACGGTTCCTTGTCGCAAAATGATCAGGTCTGAAGACCCATGTGGAGAGCCATCCTGCATAGAAGTGAAATTTCCGAGCAATATCACTTTTGAGTTTTGTCCCCTGCCAAGAGATGACGTTTCCCAATTGCAGATTGTGTCAGGTTATTCGACCAGCATAAAATTGGGATGTACTATTAAAAACAAGTGATTGGTAACTAGATGTCGTTGTGTCCTCTCCCCTTTTTTATTTATTTAAAAAAAAAAAAGCCATCATGTGGCATGGCCATAAGCATGATCCCCAAGATGACTGGCCGCTTCGAAGCACTTGCTCTATGGTTTCACTCGACAGATTAGGTTCACGGCGCAGCATCCGGAAATGACGACTTTGGGTGATCGACACCTCGTTGGAATGCCCGCTGAGCTTGGAGACGACATTCAGGGACCGGCTAGTGGAGTGCTTGATATCCACACATTCGGGAACCGGGACAGATGTACGTCTCTAACTTGCTCGTTCAACAGTTCGGCCACATAAGAATACGGAAGCAGCAAACAAAGCAAGGATATGATACGTCTGCAATCACCGAAGGAAAGGAAGCGCACGATAGCTCCACCCCGGCAGCTAGTCGGCGCCCTGGGGCTGGAGAGTTTGACGTTGATAACCGCCGATCGAGGCTGGTGCGATGCCGATAACACCCTCGGAGACCCGCGAATGAACCATTAGAGGGTTGGTAGGACTTGATACCGAACAGTGACTTGGCGAGAGACTGCAGTTCGTCTCTGAATGCTTCCCCGAAGAATGACGACGTGCCTGCTGTGGGATAGACACAGCCGAGAATCAGATCCAAATCAGAGAACGGGTCGCTTGGGCTACGGGCTGCGGGTTGCTTCCATCGCAAGACGGCGGCTCCGTCGGCGCCTTGTTTCGTTTCGTCCCAACACCCCACGTGTGGAAAGGCACGGCAATTGAAATTCAAATCGTGCAGAGATACAGGCAGCGGTAGCGCTCACTCACTTTTTAGAAAAAGGTGCGCTTCTCCGAAGTGTGTAAACCATCTCCCGATGGCTGCATCTGCATCTGCATTTGCATCTGCCTCGATAGCTGATGTGAGGTCAGGCCGCAAAGGTAAGACTTGTCTAAACAACGCCGGGGATCGGATGGGCAGTAGCAGTGCCCTGCCGGCTGCTGTCCCGCGTCGATCATTCACCATGTGACTACATTTATTGTGGCAACCTGGCAGGTTCGAATACGGAAGCGCCGCTGCATACCTGTATGTTGAACAATAGGGATAATGACAACGTGTGTTGGATACTCATCGATGTACCCTGTTAGGAAGGAAGAAGGAGCTCCACGTGACAAAGTGTATTCTAGTACGACTGGTGCTTACCGATGCACCCAATTGTGTGACGGATAAAAAGATGAGGAAGGGGCTGACCCTGAGCCCTGTCCCATGTCTGCAGCATGCATGCGGCAGCTGAAACTCGTCTAGAACTTGAAAACGAACCGCGGCCTGTAGAGTACAATAGAAGACAGACTAGTTGGTGGACGGCGCTGCATGGCCTGCCGACTTGTTGCTGTCGCCGTCGCCGTGGCTGTTCTATCACTACCTCCTCGAAGCGCTGGTTGAATGAATCATTCCAAGAGTAGGGACCACCTCGATGGGTGCCGTGAGACATGCCACAGAGACCAGTGCAGAAGCCCGGGAGACAAAAGGAGACAAGTCATGATCACATATCGACGTGCCAAGACCACAAGGGCAGCCATCTCCGTATCCCGTCGAGATGTTCCTGCAGGAGATGCTATTACAGGAACTTTGGAGCTGCATGCCGCAGGCAGACCCCCGCTTGTGTGTCAGCAGTAATGCTGATCGGCGTTCTAGTGGTAAGGCCAAAGGCCGCAAGACAAGCATAAGGTGAGGGCAATCGTCACTCTTTTCTTCTGGTGTCGGCGCGGGGTGTTGAACGGTCATATTTACTTCGTCGTGATGACGCCCAGATGGACAGGATAGTATGGAGGAGGGTGGCTGATGTCCAGCATGTCGACAGCTTGGTCAAGGATGAGACGGTGATCTCCTACCGCCTGACCGCGTTCAGCGCTCTGTCGGAGACTTGCCGATAGGGGGGGCTATTCATCGAGGGCCGGATGCAGGCCGGACAATGAAGAAAAAGTTGGGATAGTTCCCTCTTTATCTCTCCTGCGGCAGACATCAGCTCAAGGAAGGCAGTGTTTCGATTCGTCCCGTCTTCCTGGAGAGCGTATGCACAGTGGGTAGCGGGTGACGATGCAAGCGTGTTGCGGGCGTATGAATGGATGAAGGTGCACCTCTGGCTTCCCGATGTCCCCTCGATGATTTGAGAAATGCTGGTTGGGGTTGGTTGTTCTTTGGCGATTGAATTCTTCGTGGCTGAGCAACGGGCGGGCGACAGTGTCTCGTTCCAGTTCCAGGATGGCTTGTCCTTGGTTTTTTTTTTTTGATTGACGTGCACGCCGACGGCAGCTCTGGCATATGCAAAAGAAAACGGTGAAGAAGGCTGGGCTTGCCGCAGGTTGCAGGAAGAGAATGTTCCGTTGAGGGGCTTGGTTCGTGGAGACTTGGCGCGTTGGCGGGTTGAACGACTCTGAGGTGGTAATAAAGCATGTATGCGATGCCGGGTCGGGACTCGGTGGTGTGCTACGCGACTGACTGTTCCTTGCTCACAAGACACTAGGTTCCATGCATCGAAATGCGACATCTCCCCAATATTGGAAAGGCAAAAAAAAGAAAGGAAAGCCGGGACCAGTTGGGTGAGGCTCCCCCAGATCGGGCCATCTGGACCGCCATTGCAGGGATCAAAAGGGTCTCGCGGTGCGTGCCTGCACTAGTGTTTCCGCTTGAGACTAATACGCCCATCGTTGGCCCACCAAACTCCGGAAAGATCCACTGGGTGAATCCAGAAGACAGGGGCTCGACAAGGGCTAGCCAGGGGGTAAGCAGGCATGACTCCTGGAGCAGGAGCGGTGGGTAGGTGATAGCTAAGGTAGGAACTTGACGAGACTCTCGAAGTCTAAACACATGCACACACACACACTCTCTCTCTCTCTCTTTCTCTCTCTTAAAACTTACAAACTGCGTGCAGTTACAGTTACAGTTACCCCTTGCCAGTTCCAAAGTCTACCCGAGCTCCCAGCCATCTTTCTACCACTTTGGATCATTGTCCTCTTCAAAATTGCCGCCAGGGGCAACCCTTGGCAGACGTCCGATATACCTTTTGCAAGTTGGGGCGACCGGCCGGGCTTGCGCGACCATCGATTTGGCCGGACGCCTCTTGCGCCATCGGGTTTCCCTTTCCAAACTGTTTCTGTGCTCTCATCCGACAGCCTAGGGACTCGGAGCAAGGAGTAAAGAGCAGAGAACAGTGCCGACCACGCTGTCAACGGCCCTCTCGCCTCTACCAGCTCAGACTGTCGCTGACGCTGACACTGACGCTGGGCTCGTTGGTGTCCCGTTGGTGTCACGGCTACCCCACCCTGTTGTCATTTCCTCTTGAGAGTCTTGTCCTATCCACATCACATCGTTTGCGCAATCCCGTCACAATCCCCACGCCCGTGCCTTGCAGCACGGGGCATCTCCCTCTTCAACTTGCCGCCGCCTGCGTGGCTTAGCCTTTAGATGGCAGCGACAGCGCTGCAGAAAGCTGCGGCAGCACATCACCTCCGGCGTATTGTCCGGACTTGATTGACTGGGTGGGACTGCAGAGAGCAGCACACTCACCAACCAACCATACGGAGGTACGGATGGTGAGAAACATATGCACACCCACCCACCCCCGACGGAGAACAGACAAGGGCCAGGCGATATGCCCCTGGTCTCTTCTCTCCTCTCTTCCTCTTCGAGTCCTTCCTGGTGGAGTGAACATGCTTCCTCAGCTTCTCCATGATTGATTGATTGATTGATTGATCAAATGGGCTGTCACTCATGCCAGACCTCCCCGATCCCACCCTCGTCTCTGCATTAGGACTCAGACCCAGCCCAACCCTCTCCTTCTGGCAGCCCGCTTGTCCCTTTTTTGACCTCAGGGGATCCCTCCTTGCCTTCTTCTCTATCCCCTCTTGTCCCGTCTCGATTCCTCTTCCAGACTTCTCTCCTCTTCTTCGCCTTCACCGTCTCGAACGCCTATTCAGCAGGTGTGGTAACGAGCAAGAGTCGTCGTCTCCGTCCAGTCACGTCGAGTCGCAAGTCTAATCCGGCCAACCTATTGTTGTAAGTCGGCATTGGGCACCGACAGCCGGTCAAAACCCCACGATACATCAGTGTCTGGTTACCGACCGAGACACGCCCACACAGACCTGCCAACAAGCTCACACAGGACGGACGTCTTTTCACTTCTGTACTTTCTTTTTTCCCTCCCAATTCCGTCGACACGATCGACCGTTATTGGAATTTCTTTACTTTTTCGTCTGGCCGCCAACCGGACAACAACTCAGTCTTGAAGACATCCAACTGCCGATAACCTTGTTCTACCCCCATTCGAAACAACTCGATTCGGAACCCGCGTCGTCGTCCTTGCTCAACTTTTCCTTCTCTTCTCTGTCTCTCTGTTCTGTTGCATTGTAACTTCCTCTCCTTTTTTCTTCTTCTAACCAAATCTCGTCAACGGACGCGCTCCGCCACGCGGATCTCGCCTGTCAGTTCGCACATCATTTTAGCCTCGACTACTACGCGGGTCTGCGTCTTCGCCTGATTGTCACTTGATCTTCGAATCTTCAGACGTCGACCGCAAGGTTCCTCCCAGAGAGGTGCTGCCTCCCCGACGCTGGATACACCCTGCCCGTTCCGCCCGTCTGAAACACTCTCAGTCCTTCCGCCAGCATCGCAAGGCCCAGTGTGTGTCGTGCAACCATCCGCGCTCCGTCTCACCACCGACGACTCTTCTTGTCCCGTCCGCCATCAGAGTTGCACTCTGTCGTTGCGTTGCGTTGCTTTGCTGCTGCGCCGACGACTGCGTTGGTCTGTCTGCTGATGGAAGCCATCTGCTCAGGCGCGCCTGTTCCCCATTTTGAGGCCGATGTCATCACCCCACAGTCAGCTTCTGTCATCACACTCGCTCACTCACTCACCCATCATATCGTATCTCCGACCCGTGGTCGTCTCTTCACTCACTCACACACTCCCCTTCTCCTCATCGACGGCAACGGCATATCTTCTTCATTGGGCGAATCACGCTGGCCAGAAGATCAAGTCTCGAAACACCAAATGTACGTGATCCCTTTGGGACTACCCCCTTACCCGTGGCTCTCCTGTTTAGGTGTTCCCTGCGTGCTACTTAGGAGGGTGCGGCCGGCTTGAAGCGACCCTCCCGAAGCACCGGGAACCTCCTGTGTCTGTTACTGGGCAGGTTCTCTCGGTGGCCGTGCTGCTTCATCCTTCCTACCACCCACCACCAACACCACCACCACCACCTCTCAACCCCCTCCTAAACACTTTTTCTCGTGCTGACCTGCCTGGACTTCTCCACGATAGATCGTCCGCCGTATTCGCCTCATTCTCTCCTACCCTAATTAATCTATCCGGCTTCTTTTCCAATCCTGCTGCCACTGCGTAGTACGCAGCTCGTTCCCTCGCCGTTTTCCCCGCCCCGTTTCATTCCTTTCCACTCGGTCGCCACCCGGCTGCGTGTTCAACAGCATCGCCCCAGACTTCGATTCTTCCTAATAGGCCTGGGTCCTGTTTTCAACTTCGCATAGTAACACCGCCTCACAATAGAGTTGAGCGACCTTCGTTTGAAATATCCACCGCCAGTCGTTTCTGTCGGCGAAGCTGCGACGAGTACCTGCAGTCGTAGCACTGCCCATTCGAGCCTGTACGAGTTTCCCCTCGGGCAATTTCGAAAGCACCGCCGCATCAACCAATTATCGGACAGCCGCAGAAACCACGGCCATAAGACCTGCAGCCAGCTGATACTGCAGAGCGAATGGTCTAATCATCGAACCTGGACACGCAGGCACCTCGCAGGAGGGGGAGACGAAGCACAAATTCGGAAACCCGAAACTCTGATGTCGCTGGACCGAATTTACGAGTACTAAATGAGTCACCCCCAATATGGAAAAGATATGGATCGACCATCGATTGCAGGATCCGTCAAGCGGGCAAGAGAACGGGCTCAGGCCGGGTTTCTCAGGGAACAAAACTCGCCGCCAGGCGCCACGAGGTTCCCAATAGTCGAAGAAGATCCAGACAGCCCCACGGATGTCTCAGAAAGACGCCAAATCGTTGAACCACCGCCCTCACGTATACCGAGACCCCAACCACCGGCAGCACTACAGAACAAGGATGGAGGAATTGGGGTCGCCATTTCCCGACCGACGCAGATCCCGCAATGGCCGCTGCCCGGACCGATTCTGTCTCCCGCAAACAACCCCGATGCCGAACCCTACCGACCGCCTCCGGGCCGTGGTCCACCACCCCAACGACCGCCTCGCCCGAGCAGAGTCCCCTCCATCCTGGACAGCTCACGAGTTCAGGATCACACTCCCGTGTTCCAATACACACCGCAAAGCGGGCGGGAATCAGTCTTGAGCCAGGATATATCATCCACTCCGCTTACCCCGTCGTCAAGACACACACAATCGTCGCTTTCGTCAGTCGGATCGATTCCAGACTTTCCCCTACCGGCAGCTATCCCGCCCGTTGCTGCACCACCCCCGGTAGCGCCGCCGAGACGAAGTGTAACTCTAGGCCCACCCCCATCGTCGCGCCGAGGCGACTCGTCCTTTTATTCGAATGCCTCGTTTGTTTCACCGATTCCCGAAGAGAGCCCGCGGTCTAGATCACACACGTCGTTTGCCTCGAGCGCTGCAATGCCTGAGAGCTGGGGCAGCCAATCACCGGGATTTAGCCCGGGATACCCAGACGACTACTACGGGGATGATGCGTATTCCACCGAAGACGAAAACAGCCAAATGAGCCGTGGCAGCGGGTCACCATATGGCGATGTGGGCGACGAGAGCAAGCTGGTGAGGAGCGCAAGTTTAGGCAAAATGTCAAAGCCGTCCATCGTCATGAATCGCGCACCGAGCAGCGGCGACCCGTTGCCTCAGGAAGCACAGTCTGTCTCGGAACTTCAAGAACCACCGCCACGGCCGTCGCCCAGTCCTATGCAACTTCCCGTCAGCCCGTTTGAGAGTGGAACGGCATACTACGAGGGGTCCAGCTCGTCTGGCACAGTCCCCACTGTGGCGGCGACAGCCAACACGCCATCACTCACGCCCGATGCGATGCTTGGCGCTTTTGCCGCTGCCAGCGCAACAGACCCGGCAGATATGAGGAAAGTCACACCATCGCCACGACCCTATGACCGCTTGTCAGCCATCCGACGCCCACCAAAACTTGGACTCGACATGGATTCGGTCAGGGCAATGGAGTCCAGGGGCAGCATGACTAGCTTGCCAGATCTCATCAAGCGCGCAACCCGCCTAGCTGCCCTGATCGACCGCGGACGAAGACCCGGGAGCCGATTCGAGATGGGCGACGGGACGTGGCCGGACGAGAAGGCATTTGGGCGCGAGGGGGATCAGCAAGTGTCTGGCATGTCATGTAAGTTGAGACCATTCAACCGCCTTCTTGGCAACGGCGACTAACGTCGCTCTAGCTGCCGAAAAGCACCAGTCAGGTCTATCCGACATGCTGGCTGCGTTCCCCCCACCTGCGGCGACAACTCCCAACCCCCCGAATCGGGGCAGCTGGTTCAGGCGAGCCTCCACAGCCTCTTGGCCCCTGGCACCGGGCAGTCGAGGCAGCACTACACAGCCCGTAACCCGAGCGATGGCGGCAAGAGGGTATCCTCTAGCCAGACTTGAGTCCAATGATGAGCAGTCGTCGATTAGGCCTCGCAGGAGATGCTGCGGTCTCCCCCTTTGGGCCTTTATTGTTATCGTCATCATCGTGCTGGGCATCGTTGCCGCCGCCATCGTCGTCCCCCTCGAATTCCTCGTCTTCCGGCGCAACCGGACTAGCACACCCACGGCGGAACCGGCTTTGAACCAATGCCAAAACCAACTCAGGTGCGAAAATGGTGGAACTAACGTCATATCCCAAGGCGTTTGCTCCTGCATCTGCATCAATGGGTTTACCGGGCAGACTTGCAGCGTGGCCGGAGCTACGGGGTGCACTACAACAAACCTCATGGGAAATTCCACTTCGACTAATTTTAGTAATGTCACTCTTGGCCAAGCTGTACCACGACTGCTTCAACAAGCTAGGACGAACTTTTCAGTGCCCTTGGACGGAACCGACATTCTGGCCAAGTTCAACACGGAAAACCTTTCATGTATCGCACAAAACTCGCTCGTCACGTTTGACGGCCGCTCGTCGCGCGTGGGCACTCCCACCTCCGCCGTCAATGTGGTTGCAAACGCCGCCATCCCAGTGGAGGTCATCGTCATTCCGCCTGGGGAGGCGGCCACTGTCACGATCGATATCAACGCGCCTGGGGCCGTGGTGCTGCCATCGCCGGACATTGTTGGCGGGTTCACCACCCTAACGGGCCCTTTCCGGGTCACAACCATCTACGCCACCAGTTCTACCAAGTGGGCCACCATCCCTGTGATATCTACCCCGACACCGCTGCCCGAGACGACGCCTTCCGTATCTCCGCCAGCGACCACCACGCCGCCGCCGCCGCCGCCGCCGCCAACGACGATGACGACAACGACGACAACTCCTCAGGGACCGTTGTTTCCTTCTATCCCAGTGCCTTCTGCGCCAGCACCCAACCCTAGATTCATGGTTACGGAAGAGACGCTTGATTTTGCCCGTGTCTCGGTTCTGCTGATCTTGGAACGGCAGAGTCTGATGGCGGCAACGACGGCGCAGACTGTCCTGCAGCGTTTCTTCACCACTGCGGACCAAGGAGGCCGGCAGCAAAACGGCGGCGTGACGCCCACTCAGGCATTGAACGTCACGCTCGGCGGAGGAAACTCGGTTGACCTGGTTAACTTTCTTATCACTATACCCGGAGGTATTCAGGCAGGCGGCACAAGCCGCTGAGGGTGACACAAGGCGAGCCTGGCTGGGACCGCGAGGCGGTAATTAAAATTATGGCTGATGCCGGCGTGCCGACATAGGGAGGGTTGTACATAGAAATGACGGTTAATGAGGCGACGGGACCGCCCTTTCTGGGCGAGGACCCGAGCATTGTGGGAGTCTATGTAGGCACGCCCGGCCAGCCATTTTGTATACAAGATGCAATTGTGTTTTATTTTATTATTGTAAGCGGGAGATATTTGGCAAGCGTAGCATCTCGTCGTGTACAAAGTTAGTCAGCAAGGGTGCTGAGACGATTGGTGGGACGTCGCCAGAGAGAGGTGTGCAGATACAGATACCAATTGTTATCAATCAAGACATAATGACGTCTACAAAAGGTACCCCATACTGTCTAACGTGACAGTCGCGAGGTGCATTCGAACTTTGTGGCTCCCAGTTTGGAGCAAGAGGATCTGATTCAAACAAGGAGGAATTTGGAATGGGAAGCAGAGAGGGTTTCCATAAATGAAGCTTTTGTCAGAAGGAATTGGGATTGGATGGTTGACGGGGCGGGTGGGTCGTGTATTTGTGGGTTATGTGCGGCTTCTCAGGTTAATTAATTGGGTTGGCGCTTTAGGTGACATTTGTAGAGCAGAAACTTGGTCCGATAAGTGCTCTGTCGTTTGCGGTCTCTCTTTTTTTTCTAATCTTTTTTTCTGATCTTTTTTTCCTTCCCCATGGGTCTTCTTGAGAGCATCATGGATGCAAGAGTTCGATGGTAGACACCGGCGCTGAGTCGAAGTGTTACTCGGATATTGTCATTTTTCTTCTTCTCTTTCTTCGACAGGGTTGACGGAGTGACACTGAGTGACAGCGTTGCGCTCATCATCGTAGCCAATGAACAGGATTTGTCAAACGAGGTTCATGGTGAGAGGTTACACGTAGGGGTAATTAGCAGAGGACGTTTACCAGGCCCTTTTTGCTTTTATTTTTCTCACACAAATTCTCTCTCTCTCTCTCTCACTCTTCACTCTTGAGATCATTGGTTTTCTGCTTCTGCTGCGGAAGAGAATCCCTCCCCCCCATCAGCTTGGCAGTTGGGGCGCGCAAGTTGCGATGTGCAGAGGGGGGGGGGGGGGGGGTGTCTGCGCTAGAGCGGATGCAGAACAGCCTGTTTATCTCTCTCAATGCCCCCCCTTTTCTCCAGAACGTTGGGTCTTTGGGAGTGCAAAGCCAAGACGAGAAAAGGGAGGCAGGTTGAAGAAACGGAGAGTTACAGGTGGACGAGGGGCTCTTGCTTGGCGAGAGCCGTCGGGTTCTTGGGACTTGCACGTCGTCGAACAAGTCTTGCTCCCGGCACAACACTTGCTGTGGTTTTCTTCTTCTTGCCCTTCTCCTTCTTTTCTCTACAATTCGTTGATCGATTGAATGACACCCCCCCACGTAAGTGTCAGTCTCCTCCCACAGCCCCACCGAACAGATCGTGAAACGGGGCCGCAGTGATTTTGGTCCTGGCTTTTCCTAGTTCGCTCTGCCGAACAGTGGCAGGGTCGAGAATCGCGGCCGGCCGGGCATGCCCCCCCTCCCGGGGACCCACTCCGGTTATCTTCGCGACCGACATTGTCGAACGTCTCGTGGGCGCGAACACAGCCCCATCGCGAGGGACCTGATCGGCTCGGCCTTTGTTAGCGTGTGGGATGCCAGTGCCGTACCAAAGTCCCCAGGTTCCAATCCTCGCCTCTTTTTCTCTCTCTCTTTTCCCGAAGCCCCCCCACCGAGCCCCTGCCTCTTCTCCGACCCCTTTCTAGGCGCAGGCGTGGTTTACCACCTAGCAAGTACGTGCGTGCTTGCGCCAGAGCAAGGGTTCCTGCATTTCCCTCCCCACCAATCTGTGTCCTGTGCCTGGCCCAGCTGCAGATGCCGTAGCCTCCCATTTAGAGTGGGTTTTCCTTGAGAACCGAAGGCAAGGTTGGACAAGTGGGTGACAATCAAATGGGGGCTGTAGCCTGTTGTTGTCCACAGAGGGGGGAGAGGGGAAAACGGAGAGGTGAGACGGAGGACCAAAACATGCCAGACTTGTCAGGCCGAATGGGCTTGTCTGTCAGTGTCATCACGTCGTCGGGTCTATTGAAAGTTTGAAACACATCAGGTTGTTCTGGCCCGCCGTTTGACCCCAGAGTTGTTCTCTCGTACTCTTACCGTCTGTCTGGCTTACTGATGGGGGTGCTGCCAATGGCTGTCATCCCGACTGTCATCGTGACTGCCATCCACGGCCGTCGTGCACCGCCCCGTCCACTCAAAGGGGCCACAGGGCTTGACGACGCAGAGGGGCGTGGTACTGTAATCATCATTGTAGCTGTAACTGTCACTGTTACTGTTGCCAGACGGGCGCGTTGCTACGTCTGGCTTCCCTACCGCCATGGCACGCACCTAGTCTCGAAGAACGAGAATTAAGGTATCCGTCGACTCTACCCGTCTGCCCCTCCCATCCGCCATCCATCCATCTATCCATCCACAACGAGAAACCCCCCCCCCCCTTGCCAAAAGGCTAGAGCGACGAGCGCCGCCTATTGAGGCTGTGAAAAAGACGAACCACTACCCCCGTTAGACGGGAGAGAAGCAGGTATTGGTGAGCAACAAATAGGTAGTAAGGTAGGTAGGTACCTCTCAGCGCAGCCATATGGTCTCCTGCATGTACTGTACCTAGTAATGAATAGCAACAAAACCCACTTGGCTGGTCCAGCGAGCTGCACCGTCACTTAATCCCGGCCGGCGGCTCGCCCTACTGTCCTTGACATTGCGACTCTGTGCTTCGCAAGTGGGCGGGCTCTGCGCATCCTGGGTGACCCCTTCCTCTGCATGTTCCTCACTCTCACTCTTGCTCCTACTCTTACTCTCATCCTCGCTCTCACTCTTTGCGCCCGCTCACTGTCGCAACTTCGCTCTTTCTTCTCACCTCTCTCTCACTCCCCCTTCTGCGCTACCCTTTCCCTCTCCCTCACCCTCACCCTCACCCTCATTCGTTCCTTACTGCCCATCGAGGGGACTTGCCATCCGCTTTTGCTGCCCATCCGCTCATTGCCTAGACCAATCCGTACACTTACGAATGGTCGTCCCATTCTTTTCACCCCTGCTCACTCACCCCCGTATCGCTCATCGCATCGGTTTCAAGGCGACCGTCTCGACAGCTTCTTCGACACGTGGTTATATCGCTTTCAGCAGCCAGCCTTCTGGCGCCAACCGGCTGAGTTGATCCTTTTGTTCTTCTTGGCCTTGTTCCTAGGGTCTCGGCTGCATTTGGATCGGACTCGCGGCCGCATATCGACTTCGACTCTAAGTCCAATTCCACCCTGTCTCGGTCCTCTCTCCAGATCACCTCCATCATCCCCGGACGACGAACCACTCCGTAATAACGTCCGTCCATCATGGCCTTCAACCAACAAAGCCATCACCCAATTGACAGCGCCGCATACCCCTCCGACTCAAATTACTCCCCAGCCGGCCATCCCTCGAGCTCCATCAACAATGCCGCCTACCCTTCAGACTCGTCCTACCGGCCTTCCGACCCGACGATGCCTACCGACGACAAGCTCGCCATGCCCAACGCCCGCTATTCCCAGTCGTACAACGCGGGCCCCGGTGCCAACAACGACAGTAACAACAACAACATTGGCAACAGCGGACAATCGCCCTATCCGTCATATCCTGCAAACGCGCAGACTCAGCAAGGCTGGGCTCGCTCGCCCACCCACGATCCACTGCTGGGCCCCTACTCGCCCGCGCGTGGGCCGATAACCCCGTGGAGCCCAGACGGCATGTCCGCCGCAAACCCCAACCTGCCGCCACCGCCGCCGTATGACCCCTCAAGGCCAAGGTCCGGCACGAACCCCTCGACCCCTCGAGACCCTGTGTCCCCCCACTCGTCGGAGCAAGCGCTACTCGGCGCACAGCAACCCCACCAGCATCAGAACGCGGCGCATCCCCCGCGGACACGGGGCGACTACACGAGAACCTCGCAACAGTCCCCCGCGCCGGCGGCCGCGTACGTCGCCAACGCGACGTCGGTGCAAGGAGAACGGGGCGGACCTCGCGCGCACCTGCAATCCATGACGGGCGGAATGCCGGCTTACGGCAACAGTCCCGGACAGCTCGGCCCCGTCGCACAGGCGAGGCGGCGGAGAAAGGTAAAGCTCGGTATCCTCGCCGGCGTTCTCTGCGCCGTCTTGCTGTTCCTGGTCGCTCTGGTGGTGGGCGTCTTGGTCGGCGTGGTCAAGGTGAACAACAAGAACGACAAGCCGCCGCAGCAAGGTCCGCCGAGGTTTTGAGGGGAACGAGGCGATCATGGCCCCCGATTGGGAGGGAGGCAACGTTCATGGTTGTGGCCCCGCCTGGACGACATAACTTCAACCGATACCCCATTATTTACTTATTCTCTCACCCTTCTTCTTTTTCTTTACACTTATGCCAACAATGACACTAGGTTGGTCCTGGTCGAGTACGGCTCGACGGGCATTGCTGGGGCGGGCGGGCTGAGGAGGAAACGAGAGAGCGACGCTTAATGTCTTTTGTGTCTTTCTTGGAAATACGATACGGAGTACAGCTGGGGGGGGCGAGGAAAGGAAGAGCACCGGGGCGCTTCTGTGATGCTTCCGGGTTTATAGGGACGAAAGACTTGGCCCCGATGAGGCAGCCAAGCCTATGAGATTTGAAAGTGGCATCACAGCGTCAAATGATCAAAAGTTCTATCCAGAACCCGTCCTGTCGTCTTTGGTTCGGGAGAGATGTGCCGCTTCGTTTACGTGTCTTTTTGCTGCGAAACGGGGAGGGGAGGGGAGGGGGGAGCAGGCCCAGGACGCCGTAGACATCTGGTGGGAGACCGTCGGGGTGCGCGAGGCTTGTCTCGTTCCTCCAAACGGCCTCATCGTCCGTCCACCTTTGCCTCCTGGAATCCGACGCGGGGACGGTGGTGCTTGTCACTCTTGTCATCTCCAGAAAGAACAAAACTCCCTGTCCCTCGCCTGCCGCCGCCACGATGGCCACATGAAGAAAGCATGCGATGCCAATGTGGCCCTGCCTCCGACCGTTCGTCTGCTCGTGTAGAAGACCGCTTGGGGCTTATATGAACACCTACGCGCGTTTAGCAAAACGATGCCGCATTCCCCTGTCGTGTCGTGTCGTGTCGTGGCCGATATGCTGCTCTCTGCTGCTGCTGGTCTAGCTAGCCAACCTTGGCGTCTGAATGCCGGATGGGACAGTCCGGAATAAGAAGGACGTCGGCAAGATACTCGGAGAAAAGCCAGGGGGGTTGGGCAATTCATCCACATGACCCTAGTACACGCCGCTGGAAGGTTACCAGACATGCGGCGTTCTGCGGCACTTGAGTGAGGCACCCTCCACAACCAGGCATTGGGGAGCGGCACGGGTCGGAACTGTGGTCAAAGGCAACGAGTAGAGGACCCGCGAGAAAGTCAGGCCTAGTCGTCCCATAGAGGCCTCGGTCCACATGGTTTGAACAGTCCGAGTTGACGCGCAGGCTTGAGCCAATTGCAAACCGGGATGTGGGATGTGATGCTGAAGCATTCGCATGCTTCAGCATCATAGTCTCATCACTTGTCACAAACGATAAGTAGGGAAGCTTGCAGTCTCATAATGAGGCTAAGAATACTGTCAATTCCCGCCTCATGGGGAGGAGAGAAGACCTCCCCCTCCTCCCAGCCAAGGCCACATCTATTGCTAGCCTCGCGGCCTTTACGGAACCATCATTGTTTGTTAACCAACGCCTGTGAGCCATGTCCAACCATATCTTGGTTTTGTACTTAAAACTCCAGTCCCCTTGTGTTTTTGTTTCGTCTCCGGCCCTATGATGAAAAGTTGGAAGTTGAAGAAAAAAAATATGTCGGCGGTAGGTCTTTGTCCAAAATCGTCCCTTCGTGAAAAAACAAGCATGAAAAATGAAGACAAAATCAAAGTGACATATGAAAGTCTGTGTCTGCAGTTCTTGAAATTCCTTCTCCTAGTGCATGCCCCCCCCCCCCCCCCCCCGGGGGGGGGGGGGGGGGGGGGGGGGGGGGGACGAAGCATGCTGTCGTCAACCGAAAATCGAAAGTCGTAAAGCGTACAAAAGGCCGTATCGACATGAAAAGTCGAAATGCTACTATGCCATGAGGCTAACAACAGAAATCGTGAGAGGGTATGTTTATGTTTTGCAGATAAAACAATGTCGTCTTGTTGTGAGGGGGGGGGGGGGGGGGGGGGGCATCAAGATGAGAGGGTTGGTTGGTTGGTTTACCGCTCTGCAAAGGCCATTTAGAAAACTGCGTGTCGTCTGTTGCCGAATGCACTGCTGTTGGGGCACCGGGGTGGCATCGAAGCGAATACGAGCAAACTCTTCGCGGCTGAGGGGTGACATTGGGCATGATAAAGAAGGGCCGTGGCGAGCGGTGAACATGGTCCCAAAGACCAAGTTGACTTAAACATGAGCGAGAGTAACGCTCACAAGATTACGCATCGGTGACCGTCGGGCCGTCTCCGTCTTCGGTTTTTCCGCTTGGCGAATCCCATGAGACCAGGGGTTTTCTCGTACTCATGCTCGTCATCGTCTTGAGCGACCTGGCTTTGAAACTTCTCATCCTTCATGAGCAGTTGGCGGCAGATATCTATGAACACGGCATCGACGTTGGCTGGGAATCGAGTCAGTTTCGAATCTTCCCTAGTCGACTCGTCATCAACTCACTCCGGGTCCTGGCGCTTGTCTCATAGTAGGGCGCATCCCACATTTGGGAACATGCAAAAGCCCTTTGTCTGGGTACAGACCGCTGCTCTTCCAAGTCGGCCTTGTTGCCAACGATGACGATGGGAACGTTGTCATCATCCTTGATGCGAGTTATTTCCTCACGCAGCATCTCAATCTCATTCATTGACGAGGATGAGGTGATGCTAAACACCAAAATAAAGCCCTGACCAGACTTCATGTATAGGTCACGCATGGCAACTGCATCCAATGTTAGACGAGATGAGAGACCGGGTCGGTGATTTCACTTACCAAATTGCTCTGTGCCTGCAGTGTCAAGGCTGTCTCCGTGTTAGATGCATTGTCTCACGGCCAAAAGAGCCTCTTCTTGTTACTCACATTTCCAAGACAACTTGGCGTCCCTGGATTGAACTGAGTCAGTGGTTCGTCGCAGAAAGCAGCACTGGGATAGAACAAGCTCACATCAACCTGGAGTTGTGTCCGGTAGGTGTCTTCGATAGTAGGATCGTAGCTCTCAATCCACTCATTGTGAACGAATTGAGCTGGAAGAATGATTAGCTCGCCGATCCGTTGGTATCGACGTGAGCCGGCTGGCCTAAGGAGTGCTCACCTGTCAAACAGCTCTTCCCAACACCTCCTGGAGGAATGTCAGTGGGATTCGTATGCGGCAACTTGATTTCACGACAAGTACTCACCAGCGCCAAGCACGACGACGTGGAGCTCACGGCTGAGGAAGAGAGAAGTCAGCTCGCTGTTCCTGGAATCATTGGGGTCAAACGGGAGCGTGCCATGACTGATGGTGTTTGTTGAGGCGTGACATGATGTCTCGTTGATGATGTTGCCCGTTCCACACGAGGGCAGTGTCTTTGCGAATGACGAGCGGGTGGCCTCGGTTCGAATAGAATGGGGGTGCCGAGGCCAGTCAGAGGCGCTTTTTACAGCTGGTTGTCTTCCGCTAAGGGAGGGCCGCCAGGCTGGTGGTGACTTCGCAGTCGGCGCGTCATGCGGCAAGGGACCACAGCGAGGTTGAATAGATTGTCGGCGAGGCGGAGGATCAAGGCGAGGTGGTGCTGAGGTTTGAAAGCCAGGGAGCGAACTCGAGGCTGCAACTCGCCGTGCAAATCTTCCTATGCGTGGATAGGCGCAGTTTCCAGAGACGGAACAAGGTACCTCGAATGGACGAAGACGAGTGGCGGGGGTCCGGATGCAATTGTAGTTGGAGCACAGGAGGGTCGAAGTTTGAAAGTCGGGGGCTTGGATTAGGGAGCGCTAGGTTTGGCTCGTCCGAATTGATTGTAAGAGTGGAGACGAAAGGAGGGAATGGGGGGGCTAAAGGGGAGGGGGGGAGGGGAGGGGAAAGGGAGTTGACGGGGAACGGGGGTGAGCAGAAAATGCAAGTGCAAATGCAAATGCAAATAGAAAACACAGCGGGAGTTGGCAGAAAATTAGAAGGAGAAAAATGGGGGTGAAGAAGAGGATGAGGATGAGGATGAGGATGAAGTAAAAGAGGAAGAGGATGGAGACGAGGAAGCAAAAGAAGAATGGAAAATAGACCGACCACCAGCCACGAAAAGAGTCAAAGTTCCTCCTCTCCTTCTCTTCCTCTCTCGCGCTCTCTCTGACTATCCAATTAAAGTCGCCGGTGCAGCAGTTTGTTCTTACTGCAAGGGCCTCTCGCGGCCAGGGTGCGCTAGGTTCGAAGTATTTTGTACCCTGAACAACGCCTCCAGCACCTGCAACTGGAGCCCCGTAGACAGCTCGGTAGCGGCATCGGTAGCGGTAGCGGTCGCGGCAACCCGGTGTGCATGTCCCGAGGACAGACAGAGGCGGCAGAGTGAGAACTCAGGAATGGTTGTTAAAGGGCGAGAGCGCCTTGAAGGGTACGTACTGGCCTTTTGGGCTTGGGCATTTGAAGCCGAAGGAGGTGAGGGAGGCGAATCACTCGAGTTCAAACGGGAGAACAGTACAATTGCTCACTAGAGATGGATGTATTCATGAAGGCATCAGGAAGCAGGTAGGAGGCAAGGGAGGTCAGTGACAGTCGATGGTGGTCAATCTTTTTTCACACACACACACACACACACACACACACACACACACGCACACGCACGCACGCACGCACGCACATACTCTCTCTGTCTCTCTCTATCGCTTTACTCTTTTTGTTATGAATTCCCGTACATGACCATTGGGAGCGCCATACACCAGAGATGTTCGGCTCTCGTTGGTGGCTGTGGAAGCGTGCGCACCCAGAGCAAGGCAGCCAGCCAATCAGCCGTTCAGGTCCGTTATCCTTTCGTCAGCTAAGGTTTGTTCTTGCTTGTCGACTACTGAGAGATCAGCTGCTGGGACTGGGCACTTGGGGAGAAAAGCAGTTAATAGGCAAGCATGAAGCGGGTTACGAAGCAGAGTAAGGACGATGCCAGTTCCACATGAGAGGGGGAAAGGGAAAAGGGAACCGATCGAGGTTGTGGTGCTTTAGGACGAAGGCAAGGCGAGGCAACGGCGAGATGTGGGCATTGGCCGTGGTTGCACGTTACTAGACACAGCCGCCGATTTCCATCTCGTTGTGGACAAGGATGCTTGTCTGTGCTGGAGAGGTGAAGAAACAAACGACGAATCGCAGCTGAAAGCCGAGCCGTGGCGGTTAGACAGACAGAAAGTGGTGTAGGCAATCCGTGTAGGTAAGGTACGTGATGGGACGCGATGCGATGCGATGTAGGTGATGTGACTGATGACTGGCAGACGGGTAGACGAGTGAGGAGAAGCATGTGAAGCTGGCCAACTGGCGGGACGGCGGGAAGGAATGTATGGAGGACGACAGGGCAAAGACGAAGGCGAACGGCCGCCGTGCAGAGGGAAGGATGCCCTGGGCCGCTTTCGTAGGCCTTCGCACGAGGAGCCAGAGACCGAGAATGGGGGGAGGAAGAGGAGGATCACATCATGTCTCGCAACTTAGGTGCCGGGTGGCTCGAAATAACAGAGAGGCTGACGCTACTATCGGACGCTTGTGCGGTAGCTTCAACGTCGTCGGCAGTCCCAAGCGTCTTAGGGCAGAGGGGGAAGCGATTCAGGTTTGGTCGCGTTTGAGGCCGCAGGCTGCGAAGGAAGACCCTTGCGACGAAATCGATGCTCGTGGGGGAGTCATTGCCGTCGTATTAAGTGGACGTGATATGGTTGGTGCTTGAGCGTCGTGCTGATCCGGGGGCCACCGGCCAACCTTTCCTTTGTGCAATGTGACTCGAGGAGGAATGGCCTCACGTCCTCCAAGCCTCTGTCATCGACCCCATTACACATATCCCCCTCTCATTGATCCTTCTTTTATTCCTCCTTCCCTAAAACGGAAGCGTGCCGTTGAGAGTGAAGTCGAGCGGGGTCTAATGGGTGTTGAAGTAGTCGACGTAGGATTTCGTTCGGACTCACCTCCCCCTGACAGGCAATATCTCGTCATCCCAGCGATTGGACAAAGCGGTAACCCTTCCCACCCAGATGGCGGCGGCGGTGGCGGATCATTGAGGAAGATCCAGAGGAGTGAGCCATGAGGTGATTGCTGTTGTTTGCCTCGCAGACGGCGGGAATAGCAAGAAGATGCCGTGCCGTCTCTTGGCTGCTTGAGGTTGAAGCTGACTGGATCGGGGGTAAGGTAATGTTTGACCCTACCTAAATAAGAGAGGTGGCCTCGGCGAGCAGTCCAGGGCGGCGTCGACGGCCCAGGGTGTTATCGCTCAAACCGAACTTAAGGAGCTCCGCGTTTGCCAGGTATGAGCAGCTGTGGTCGAGGAACCAAGCGGCTGTATCTGCACTTTGGCATGAGGCCCATCGTGCGGTGGTGAGGTGGAACCAAACACTGGCCCGTACGTACGTTGGGCTCTTCCACTATGGTCGTGCTCGCAGCCGGGCTGGATGTGATGGACGGGGCTCGAACCGAATCTAGCGAGTCAGGGCCAGGCTGTTTACCCAGAGTCGGACTCCAGTGCGATGCAGCGCGCACGCACACACGCACGCACGCACGCACGCAGCTCCTGCATGAGCGCAGGTGGGACCAGGGCTCTTGCTCAACCGTCCCATGTGGTGAGGTTCCTCTCTCCCAACTACCATGCTTCGTTTCCCAGGGCTAGGCGGAACCTTGAGCTGTCTGGGGGGCTGTGGTGGAGGCTCGCAATGGACGGTTTGTGGGCTCTCGAATGTTACTGAACCTCCCAAACGGCGGAGGGCAGGCGGTATCAGGGACCCCGGCGGCTCTCGGGCCCTTTTTAGAATCTTGACAGGAGATGCGGTGGATTTCAGGTCGCAGTGGATTGCCGAAAGGACATGTTTTAGCGCCCTCCGTGATGTTTCTGTTTTTGCTGCTATCCCCTGTAGCTCCGCGGGTGGGCACTGGACAGAGTGGACAGCTGCAGGCGCAAGAGTAAAACAATCATGATGAAAGCGAGCCAGATAGAGATTGGGGATGCGGTCGATGCGAATGTCGGTGGAATACCTCACCTTGTAGTGTCTGCCCTGGCCCTGGTGGGCATCTGGTTCTGGCTTTCGCTGGTGACCCCAGTCTGGAAATCTGGGAATGGGAAAGAGAGACAGCGACAGCGGTCCTTTCCCTCTTGCCCTCCTCCCCCTTTCCTCTGCATCTGCACCTGGTCCTGGTCCTGCTTCTGCTCCTGCCTACCCTGTCTCCTGCTTCCTGGTGCTTGCTTCCGCATGCATTTTTGTTCCCTTCCGTCCACCCCCTCTCTGTGAAGCCTAGGTAGGTAGGTGGGTGGGTGGTTATGGTTATGGGTGTTTTCTTCCATGTCTTCAATCACCGCTTGCCCACCTCAACTCATGCCATTATCACACATCGCCCCCTCACTTGGCTTGCTTCGACCACAGTTCCTTCTCCCATACTTTGCACAAGGTCTGACTTGATATGGGTAGTGGAACACTCACTTTATTCAGCTTCGGAGGGTTGATGGAGCTACCTGCATCCATTTCATGTGAGGAAACCCGGTTAGGCCCTCCCACAACGGGTTTCTCGTGTCCTTGACTCCTTCACACCTTCCCAGCATCAAACTTTGACTTCGCATACATCATCACACGGCCTAAACCACCTTAGCTCTCACTTTTCAAGTTCCTGCTCCTTCTTCATCAACGCTGCGATCCTTGTCTTTCCGAGATACCAAGCCAAGCACAAGAAGCACCGCCGCCGCAGTCGAAGCAATGGAATGCATGCAGGGGCAATGTCATTGAGGAATCGGTGCTAGATGCGCTTGGCTGTACCTTGCTCGGAGGAGCTCTTTTGTTTTTTTATCTCTCAGTCTCTCGCAGAGTGGTCTGCACAGTGGCTATCGTCTCCTGCATAGCAGCCTGTCCATGCCAATTCAAGTCCAAGCCATGATGCACTTCATCGAGAAAAGCCGCATTTGACGTCTAGGACCGCGCACCCCTTGAGGGGTCCTTCCGACGACCAGTCCCTCCTCGAAAAGTCCTCAACCCGTCGCTCATCCAAGAACAGCCCACTAGACACGGAGCGCTTGAGAATTCGCTCAACCAACGCTGCTTTGCCAGGCATTTAAACATCCTTAATAGGTAGCCTACCGATCCGACCTGGCACCTCGTTCTGTACACTTGGGTGCACCGTTCGACCGACTACAAGCGAACTTATCTGTGCAATGCGTTGGAAAATACGACACTCGATATTTCCGTCGTCATTCGACTACCTATACCACTTGCCGTTTGCCATCATCTCGCTTTTCGGGGCCGGACCAAAATTCTTTTCAGCCCAAATAGCCTGATATCGACTCCTCAACGAACATGAATCCCTGCATCCTGGACCTGCGAACCGACTGGTGGGATCTGGGGTCCCCAGAATACTAGCCGCACTTGCAAATGCAGACGACGTCTCGTTTCTCGGCGCGCCGCCCCCTTTCCACGTCAAGCCATGGACTTCGTCACTGACAGCATCGTTACGGCCCGGTAACGAGTTCCAGTGATGACGGCAACGGGCTCAAACTCCGGCTGATTCCTTTATCCATGCCTTGGCTGGTCTTGCAAGTCTCCATTGCAATCACTATGACGTTACGACCGGCATTTCGTTCCTGCTTGAGTTGATGGCGGCCTGATTACGGCATGCACTACCTCAGTGCAGCGGCCGATCGCACACCGTAACCCCGGGCCGCTTCGTCGTGGCCACTTTATGCTGGTCTTCGAGAACACCTGGATCCCCCTATCCCCGAGACGATGGCACTTTGCTCAAAAGAACAGGAAAAGGCTTTGTTCGAATCGGGGAACCGGTCTGCGGAGCTGCAGGCTTGGCAAATGGTCTGCGCCAGCACCATGGCCGAAATCCGCATCTCCCACATGAGCTGTCAATTTCACTTCGTAGAGAAGGCCTATCTACCTACCTTGGACATTGTAGTAGCGAATATTTCCCAACAACATGAATGCGGTTGTGACCAGCAACCACTTGTTCAAGTTGCGTTCCCTTACAACAGCTAGGTGTGGATAACCTCGAATCCCACCCAAACCCCTCTCGACTGACTTCGGCCGCTCAAGGGCCCAATCCCCATTTCCGCCATCTCACCTTTCCACGTGGCTGAGATGAGACGGACTGAATCATTAGTCCTGTCCTGTCCATGTCCACCTTCAGAGTTTCAGGCAGGGACTCTTGAACCCTCTGACCACCCCAACCAAATCAATGCGACTACAAGTCGTCGATCCGCTAGATGCCCGGCCCCAACCAGCCCTCTATAGATCCCAGGGTTTCATTGGGATATTGATGCTCCAGTACTCGTTTTGATGGCTTATCGCTAATGTTACAGTCGTGAATGCGGTTCAACTTCCTCACTCTTCTTGCCAGTCGTCGCCTCTATGGCAGAGCCTGGTCACAAATTGCAGACCTAATTTTTCCGTCAGTCGCGTATTGGAGCATTGTCATTGCCGAGGTGTCTCGCATTCGCCCTGGGTCTTGGGCGATGCACGCTCTTCACGAGCCTGTGAGAAGTACCAATATATAGGCCCAGGCCAGCAGTACCATGGGGTTCCCAGCGATGACCACGCGGAGGATCTGCAATCACACGAAAGCTAATATTTGAGTTCAACACGAGATCCCCGCCAAATATACCACTTCATGCTAACGCGAAAAGCCAGAACTTCCCGTCCGGCAACTCTATCATATGTCTTTATCGCACCCGACTTACGGCATGTAAGAGCAAGTCCCTCTACTGGATACACCGCACTGACTAGCGTCGCCATGCTAGGCAGTTCGGGGCCGGGAAACAACAACTCTCCGCCATGTGGCTCGAGAATCCGATGAACATAGATCGTGGGTTCGCAATTGAAGAGCAAGCGCCAGATGGGTGATCTAACCCAGCCGATAGCGCACACCAAAGTACTTGTGAAGCGCAGGCGAACGCCCCCAAAGTCCGTCACCCCACCCCCCGAGCACCAAGGTGTCCTTCGCTCAGCTCCCGGAGCCGCAACGGCCCGGCGATGGCTCATTTTCGATCATCAACAGCCCTGGCAGCGTCCTTCAATATATCAGTGCTGCTCAAGGACGATATCTTCGCCGCCACTCGTTTCCGCGCGTTGGTTGTGACACCAAACCGTCTCGGAGAAATCCTCGTCGCCTAGCATCCTACACTCATTGGAGAACGATTCCGTCGCAGCAGTTGGCCGGTTGTTTGTGCGACCGACAACGGACACTACGTGCCTCAGCTTTGCGCACCATCGTCAACGTGTTGCTGCCGCGACTTCAGGGGAACTCGAATGATACGACCTGTCGGCCCCGTGAAATGAGGCTCACCAGAGTCCCTCGGGTTGGGCATGCCTATCTGCAGCGCCGATCTTGCGCAGTAGATCCATGCAATTCGCGTGGCATTCCCTCGTCGGGTCCATAGACCTGGTTGAGCCTAAGTCCATGTCCAAACCCGATGGTTGCCACGTGATGTTGGTCGCATATATGGATACGAGACCGTCGGGTGCCAGTATCCGTACCGGTTTGAGATGCCAGATCGTCTGTCTGCGTGAATGACTGAGGCAGGTTACCTGGGCCCTGACATCGTCTCCCCCCACGCGTCTCCCCTTTTCGGCAAGATAAGGGCCACGACGAGCTTTGATATCGCGCGGTGATGGCAAGCCACAGGCGGATACGCGATTGGGGACACAGCAGCCCTTGATCCCAGAGGCAGGTGGAGAGTTTCTTTGAAGAGACATCGGGCCGGAATTGATTGGCCTTCACCTCGATGATCCACCGCATCCGGCATGCAATGTGGATTCCACCCAGAATTGGTCCAGCTCCGCAAACGACCCGCCCGCCGCAATTCTCGCTTCAAGACAGTAGTGTCCATCCATTATGGATGGACTTTTTGTTAGGGTTTTCATCAAAAAATGGTCTGGTGGTGTAGTTGGTTATCACGTCAGTCTAACATCTAGACGACTCGCTTCGTCTGGTTGGGAACACTGAAGGTCTCCGGTTCAAGTCGGGCTAGATCATCCACAACTGGGCGATTGGTTTAGTGGTATAATGACCGCTTAGCATGCGGTAGGTCCAGGGTTCGATTCCCTGATCGTCCAACTTTTTTTCCTTGTTGCCGATGTCGTCGACAGACGACGCTTTCTCAAAAACCTTTACTAATAGGTATTCGGTTGAGGTTTGTTTCCTTTGGACGGCAATGATGACTTGACCGGCTGGGTGACACCGGTACAGGAAACCGCTCTCGAGAACTGTGTGGTTTTGACACGATGGTTGTCCGAGACACTATCTATAGGATAGTCCTTGTATGTTTAGGGGCGGACAGCGTGATAAAACTTACGATTGCGGGTACGAGAATCTTCCAATCTTTATCCATCGATGGAATCCGAGAATAACTGGGCTTCCCGGGTGTCTGCTTCATCGGGACCACAGCAACTTGACTCTAACCCTTATCTCCAGCCGCCAGGTTCTGCGTCAGCCTTTCTTCGTTGCCCGGCGTCCGTCTGTCGTCCAAGATGCTCGCCGAGGGTTTCAGGCAAACCTCCGGGGCTTGAGCCCAAAGGCAAGTCCAATGGAAGCACTTGGATTTCTCGCGTGTTTACTTCTGCACGACGAAAAGTGCCGTCGGTCAGCCAAGTCCTGAAAGTGAGAGAGTCGTCTAATGGGTCAATTTGAAGGGGCGCTTTCGTTGGTTTTGTGCCTGTTTCCCTGTTCTTTGAGCCTAGTTACGAGTAACAATTACCCCAGTGCGCTTCCATCGCGAGATTCTCTGAGGGCACCGGCTCACGTGATGAGGCTTTCACGGCGTTGCTCTCGGCCATTATCATCCGTCTTGAGTCAAGCTTGCTGGACGGGAAACGCTAGATGGTCTCTTTCCACGATTTTCTGGCGTAATGCGCGCTGAACTCGCCGGAGGCAGCGGGGCACTCCCGGGAGTAAACGACGCCGGCCCCCGGATCGAAGGGATGACGCCTGGGGATGCAAGATTTGTGAATACCGATTATCCTTGCGGCAAGAAGCTCTACATGGACAATTTCCTCATGGCGTTTGACTTTGCGAGGAAGGAGGTGTCTTCCAAGCACACTGATCTTAATACGCTGGTTGGGAAAATGGGATACCCTTTACGAACTGTCAAGAGTTTTGCCGGGGGGTCATGAGGAGAAGCACAATCTGAGTTTACAGCTGTACTATATAAGGACATGGCCGGAGTCTGTTATAGTGTTCGGGGGTACGATGTGACTTATTGCTCGACATAGTATCGTATAGACAGAAGGAAGCGGTTGACTTATGTTACGGACCAACTGTTAGGCACGTCACGCTTGCGAAATTGTATACTTGAATCAGGTCTTCTGACAAACATATCAAGGTCTTATAGACTTAAACACACAGTCACTTCGGTTCGGCAATTCTGCGGCTTAAAGCTCATGAATAGAGTCTACATCATTACCCGCAGCATACAACATTTGATCGGAATTTAAACGCGACAAACCACGGACTAAGGCTATACTTGTCGTTTTGTATTTATAGTCTATTAGGATAAGTATCTTGTTGAGAGGAGGGGCTTCGTGGTTACTTCACCATCCTCCTATGTCCATTTATTTCTATAAATTGGAGACCGCATGAGCGCTTAGCAATGCGTTGCTCTTCCTTTACAAGAAGGTTTTATATCCCATGCAATTCAAGCTTCATATATATAATAAGTAGGCTTTTGTGTACATTTTCGGAGACTATGACATCTGTCTGTATTCATTTACACCCGCAGCTATCCTGTAGCTGTATCCCAGAACCTGATCAGTTTGTCTGTAGATTCTGTAAGCTTGGTTGGAAGCTGGTCACCTCTTCGGTAGCTACATGATTCAAGGGGGCAATCTGACCCAGATAAGCCTATATGAGTGACATTACGGAGTAACGAGAGGCTTGCTGACCATCTCTGTGGACTCGACGATTGCACTAGCTTGTTTATAGTAATGCCTGGCTATCTTTCTCCGCCCCGTACCCTTTCCCAGCATAGCAGGGAACCACGCTCCACAGCTACTATCATCGACGGATTACCAATGCAGTCAAGCACCCTTGACTATGGCTCTGTTCAAGATCCTTCAACCCAAGGTCACACCCGATGAAACCCGCTCTGCTTCTCCTTCAAGGGGAACACGTACATCCCCTCCCAAAATTAGGATCTGCCGTACAACCACTTGTTCACCAGCAGGGTTGGACTGGTCATTTAAGCCTTCAGCCCCGACACAACCCAAGACACCCGAAAAACGTCCATCCCGTGTCAATCAAGCACTCCCAAAGTCTCATTTTTGAGGTGTGACGACCCAATCCGCGTCGCAGTCACGCCCGGCGGCCACACGGCGAAGGAATTAAAGCCCGCAAACACCCTCGTCTCATGCACATCTGCGACGCAGACAAGGAAGAGAGTGTTACACGGCCGGAGTCGGAGCCTGCACCGGTGGGTGTTTCGCCCACACCGGCCCCACTCTTCGGTCCCGGGCCCGGATCGCCGACATGGGCGCCTCTCTTCCAATCAATCATCCGGCAGGACGGGCAAGATGAGACGAGGGGACGAAGAGGGAAGGGAGTCCAGACCGGACTATCGCCACCCCCCACCCCCATCCATGCTCCCCAGCTACATACGCTGGGTGTTCTTCACTGGGTGTTCTTCACTGGGTGTACTCACCCACCTCAACACCCTCTGCGGCTAAGCGAACCAAGTATTGGAACGTCCGTCAGATGTAATCGGGTCCACCCAACAGCGTCTTCGTTTTGCTCCCGCGGCCACTCAAACAGTCCGGTCCGAGCTGCGTACATGACGCATACCCTGCTTATTTCGCATTTCATTCAACAGCCGAAACGAACAACTGATGGATTTTGCCCTACGAGACAATCACAACGTGACAGTTTTCTCCCTCCATCCCGCTGTGCCCCTCGTCTCGTTCTCCGTCTCTGCCAAACCCCGCCCCCCACTTCAACCAGCCCCCGGCGGCTTGCCTGGGTTCCAGGTAATCCATCCGCCTTTCTACAAATAGGTAGATGCTTCAACGCTGTCCCTCTACACACCACCACCACCACCACCATCAAGGCACGGGCTGATCTCCGGACCCTCCTCACCTGTTCTCACCGGTCCCGTCCCGTCCCTAACGGCGCCCCTCACCGGTGAAGCCAATCCCGCCAGCCACGTCCGTCCTCGCCAAAACCATCGACCTCCACCACCACCACCCTGCTCACGCGCACTCGCCAGCGATCGCCCGACCAACCAGCCTTCGTCTCCTCCCTTGCCCTTCCAGAATCACGCACACGTCGAGACGCCCGTCTCGGGAGGCTTAGGGAAGGAGAGGTGCCGTCCCATGCCGTCGCGCCGTCGCGGGCGCTGAGTCTTGATCCCTAACCCCCCCCTCCACTCCCCTCCGGTGCCCCAAAATTCACCCTTCCCACCCGCTGTCAGTTGTGATTGGAGGTGCTACCATATGCCGCACGACACAGATTCGACGACGTCGCTGGCACGCCTTGATTCGTCCACCGCCGTTTCCTGCCACACCGAGGACAAGTCGGCCTAGAACACGTCAGAAGGAGGAGGGGGGGGGACGGCTAACCCAGCTGCGAAAGGCTCCCACGCCCACGCACCCGGCGTCTGCACCGCAGGGCAATGTACTCTGCATAATTTCTCCCGGTCAAGTCATCCGCAGCCTGCCATGCTTCTTCTCGCACTTTTGTTCCAAGGTACATGTTGTATCGATCGCGGCACGTTGAAAATGCTAGCCCAGCACCTCACTGTAGTGGTTGTCGCGTTGTCTGGGGCAAGGCTTCCATGACGACTTGGGATGTCATTTTTTTCACATGATGCCTCGCGCGCTGCATTTCTCGACATGTCCCATCTCCCCATTTGTCACCGGCTGTCTCTGTTCGCAGTTAAAGCATCGAGGTCCTCCTATCGAATGCTGCCGCCGGTATCCCACACGTTCCCATCACCCTGAGGCCGCCGAGGATTCTCACGCGCGCGCACCGAGGCACCCTCGGCAGAGCACATCCCTGATGCGCGGCAGTGGCCTTCTTTTGCAGAACCGACCACCAACATCGGCACCACACCATCTGACCCCAGCAGGTCAAACTTGCACATCCCCACGCGTCAGGTTAGTGGGATTCTTCACACCACCAGCCAGGCCGCCCATGGCGAGGGCCAAGAGTACGACTCGATTTGATGATCCACCGCCGCTCCTCACACCACGTACGTACTCCCAAAGTGTCTCGTCATCCCCTCCTGGATGCTGGGTAACCACCGCCTAATCTGCTCGGTGTGGGTGCGTCTTGGTAACGCCACGATGTCGCAACATGCCGCTTGTCTGGAATGGGTGTCCTGGCCGTTTAGCCATGTTTTACGGCGTGCTTCTTTCGCAACCCTCGCAAGGCCGGTAGTTTGATCGCACGCTGCCTCAGCAAGACGAAGAATCCCTCCCTCTGTGTATATCGGCGAGTGCACCTTGGCGCGTCACCGCCCTCATGCCGTGCCCTGTGGTGTCATTGATGGCCGACCCCTCCCGAGTCTGCCATTCCGGGGACAGCTCCGGTTACTGCGTCGACGAAACCGTCTTCCCCGGGTTGAATCTTACTGCCTTTCATCGCCGGGCATCTATTCGTCCACTACACCGTTTTCTCTCTCTTTTTTTTTTGTCCTGATTGTAGTTTACTCCCGTGTCTTTCTCGTTCTTGACCAGCGTTCCTTGGTCTGAGTAGGGAGCCCTACCAACATGCCCGGAAACCTTGCCGTAACAAGCATACTGCACCCGCAAACGGGCCGGAGGGGGGGCGACCCCCCAACTTCCACTTTCATTCGGCGCGCTCTCTCTCTCTCTCTCTCTTTCTCTCAACTTATTCCTTCCTTCCCCGCTTCTCGTTCCGGAACCCGGCGAGATGCTCGCTGTGGACTTCTTTTCCCCCCCTCAAGTTCACACGCTTCCCCAGCTCACTGAGGTGAGTTGCGAGGTATACTGTCTCACAACACAGTGACATTGTTATGGTTCACGGTGGCCCACCCCTCCTGGACTAGGATGGCCCTGAGAAGCGGCGACAAGTAGAAGCGCAGGGTCGCCCCGTCAGGGTTGGCTAAGGCGGCCAAGAGGTTAACCAAACATAGGGCTCTTCCATGCCTGTCTGTACATTGTCTGGACTCAACTCTCTGGTTCGTGCCTGTCTATCAGCGGGGTGTCGGCCGTCCGCATGCCCACCGTATGCGTGGGTCCGACATCGTCATTTGGCATTTCGACGCGAAGAAAGACATCATCGGCAAATCACAAACTCCTTTCTTGGCCTACGAGAATCCCATAAGGGGGTATGTTCGCTCTCGCAATGTGGAAACAAAACGAACTAGCGCGAGGGACAGGGGGTAAACGACAGTTGGGAAGAAAGAAAGAAAAGCCAATGGCCGAAATGAAACGCGACGATGCCAGCGAGGACGAGGAGACACGCCTACAGTTGGACGCCATATCCCTCAATCCTAGCCCTTTGTGTACCACGACCTGAACCCACGGGTGGTGACGACGACGATGTCGATGATGAGATCCCTTCCATCTTTGATGTCAAAACAGTAACCCCGATAAATGCGAATCCGTAAAGCTTGGTGAAGCTTGTGCGAGCGTGGTGTGTTAGCGTGCCAGATAGCCCTCCATAGCCATCCATCCAGAAACAGCTTTGGCCTTGCCTGGCGCCCCCACGGCACGCCCCGCCCTGCCATGAGGCGTCGTCATCAAACAGCTTGCCGTTGTTTTGTATCGTTTCTTCTCCCTCCACACGCCCGTCTTCTTTTGACCCGTGCCTTTTATGACCCATACATGTGTTGCGTGTCAAAAAAAACCAACAAAAAAAACCAGCAATTCTTTGAGTTCCATGCCTTTTTTGGTAGGGGAGTTTGCTGTTGGATCAACTTGAATCCATTCGCTTCTTCTGTGCTTTTAGGCAATTTTTTCTCTTTTTCTTTTGTGGGTAAAATCATGCATGCCATGGTCCCAGGGTCAACACAATGCTTCCTATCCACAACCGAATCGCCAATCGCTGTGCTCATAAATATCCCAGTCTCTAGTGAGAATCTTGACCCCGATGCCCCAGATCCTCACAATGCCTTGCAAACGCGTCGAAGAACATGCCAAACCCAGAAACTCCATCTTTGAGTCATTGGCGCGGGGTATTTGTAGTCCAAGGGCACGAGACCAGATCCCCCAATTTCGTCTACCATAGTAAAATGTCCAACCCACGCGCCATGCTGAATGAAAGCAAGGAACCCCCAGACCGGCGCCTAATGTCAAAAGAAAGAGAGAGAGAGAGAGAGAGAGAGAGATAGAGAGAGAGAGAGATAGAGAGAGAGAGTGTGTGTGTGTATGTGTGTGTGAGAGAGAGAGAGAGAGAAAGAGAGAGAGAGAGACAAGACGAAAAAGGGAAACAACTGCTGCTGCTGTTAATGAAAAGGAAGAGACAAACTCCACCCTGCCGCATCTTTGGACCGAAGTCGTCATGAGATGAACGCCCGTTGATGCTTATCTCCCAAACCCCTGAGCGTGGACGAAGTAAGTCGTATGACTCCGGTGCAAAGTGCTACAAACGAGTGGAATAAGAGGACCGCCGCTCTGGGTCAAAGGGGGAATCGCGTGGTTGAATCGAGAAACGAGGTAATCAAAATAAAATGTTTCGTGCCGCAAAAGATCAGATGCCGATGTAAATGCGTATGCGCCGAGCATATCGAAGAGCGCCGCCCTTCAAATTGTTCAACTTCCGTGCGACTTGCTCTGTTGCCGCCGTGTATCCTTGCTTGAAACAACGTAACGCCAGCAAGTGTCGCCATGTTGCGTTTGAGCACCGTAAATCAAGCAGTTCCGGCTCGTCCATGGTAGCATCTACCTCCCCAGCATGTGGGGTGGCAGGTAATTCGAATTGTTGCCGTTCATCAGGGAGCCCGGTCCGCCGGCTGTCATGGCATTGCTGTTGTATCCGTTCCAAACGTTGTTATTACCGCTCGCTGGAAAACCGGCAACAGTATAAGACTGGGCGCCCGGGTTGCTGTTGAACCGTCCAGTACCGAGACCGGGAGGGGCAGCGAGACCCGGGGGAGGGCCGTTGGTAGTCTTGAACCCATTCGCAGACCCCGCCATCATGCCGCTCATGGGAGAAGTGGCCGGGCCCGGGGTTTGACCCGACCTGACGCCCAGCGGATTCTTCGAAAAGCTCAAGCGGATGCCGCCTTTTACGCTGTTGTGCAGAGGGTGCCCGTAGAGTTCATGTAGAGCCTTCGTGGCGAAGGAGACATCCTCAAACTCCACAAAACACATTGGCCCGTTCTGCTTAGTCCGGAAGCAAAGTCGCTTGTATCCCCGTTGCTTGGAGAACATGGCTTTCAGCTCCTCCTCGGACGTGTCAATGGGTAGGTTGCCGACGTAGAGTGTGTTGCAAGGCGGGTTCTGATCCGCAGGGTTCACTGGCGGAAAGTTGTGGCGACCGTACGGATGATTGCCTCCCATGGGAAATGGCACGCTGTGTGGCCCCCCGCCCATGGCAGTTGGGGACATGACCGGATGGGCCGAAATAGCACTCATCCCTTGCTGGCCATACTGCGGAAGCGAAGACGGGCTTGGTGTCGCGCTGGTGTTGAGGGATAGGCTGGCCAAACGCGAGATGGGCAGCTGTGGGGCGGTGGCCCTTCTCTGGGCCGTGGCGCCGTTTTCCGCGTAGGCGACTGGGTCCTTCAGCAACTCGCCAGTCTCGTCATCATCGGCGGCGTCGTCGTTGATCAACGATTTCCCAGAGATGCGCGTTCGCTCCGTTAGATGGTTCCCGATCGGAGATTGGGGTGAGAACAGATTCTGGTAGTGTGCGCTCGAGTCCGGGTTGGGCAGCTCGCTGGAGCCGTAGATACCGTTCATGGGCGGCGAGATCTTCTCGAGGGACTGGAATGCGCCGTTGAAGCGCGAAGGTTGTCGCGAAGACGGAGCCGAAGACGCGGCGGAGGAGGTAGTACTCGACGACCCGTTCCCTGCGGGTTCAGCGTATCTCCTTGGTGCGGTCGGGCTACCTCCCAAAACCTCAACAATCATGCTGGCATCGTTGGAAATGTTGGATTTCCCATCAAGCATGTTTTTCGCTTCGATTGCACCGTTGGTAGATCTAAATTTCAAAACGGCCGACCGAAATCCGATGTCCTCTGACTGGTCCACGGGAAGCACCTCAACGTCGACCAGTTCCTTGGACCAGACCACCATCAGGCGAAGAGATTCCTCCGAGGTATTCAGCGGGAGACGACGGATCAGAACCGAGGATGCGACGGGGACCGAGTTGGCGAAAGGGGTGCCGACGGGTTTCGTCGCATCGCGGTCAAAGGGGTTGACGGACGAAAGGAATGGGGCTTGGGTGTTGGACGACCTAAAAGGTTGCGATTGTTGTAGAAAAGCCGGCGCAGCCATGGCGATCTTCGTTGTGGTTGTTGTCGGTAGAAAAGGGCTGGCGCGACTCGATGTCATGTCAGAAAGTCGGATTCGATCGATGAGGGTGCAAATGCGCCTGGTTCACCTTTACTCGCCGGTCATCCGCCGGTGGTGCGGTGCATGCGCTGGCGCGTGGTGGTGCCTTGGGGATTGCGTTGGAATTGTAATGGGAAAAGGGAGAGATGTGACGATCGCGCTGATCAGGGACGAGCTGCTCAGGTACGCGTGGACAAGAATGCAGTTTGATGGACCAGGACGCGATGGGAATTATCGGGCGCTGAGGTCGATTCTCAATGCGCGACGAGACACAGGGCGGCGAAAGAATGCAGCCTGCTACGAAGGGCGAAGTAGAAAAGTTGGGGGGCTAGAACCGGGTTTTGGGGAGAGGAGTGGGAGATGGAGCGTGCGAGGGAAATGCGAGATGAGTCGTCGCAAAGGTTATGTATGTGTCGTGCCTTAGAGTTCGGGGAAGAGGGGGGGGGCCAGAATGCCAAGGTGTGCCGCGCGAGTTGTTGGTAGTATTGATGGTAGAGGGATGGATGGCGAGATGTGTTGATGAAAAGTGTGTGAAGTGAGGGAAGACCGGGAGGAATGGTGTGCGCCTTGATGGGTTGAGTTGGGTTGGGGTGCGGTATGGTGCGTCAGGACAAGAGAGGACGGACGGCTGGCTTGCTTCACTCTACGAGCATGGGGGGAGTGCATGTGCTACTGTGGTTGTTGCTGCTGCTGCTGCTGCTGCTGCGCCTGATGGGCTGCTGGTTGCGTTCAAGAGTCGGGTCGGTGACTTGGGTACCGGCGAGCGGTTGGTATGCAGCAGATGACAGGGTAGAGCAAGTCGACTTGCTGGGGCCCCTCGAAGCTTGAGGTGACAGGTACCCAATGGGACTACACCCACGGGTGGGTTGACTCGAGGACTAGAGCCGAAAGACAACTAAGGTCAGGCCGACAGCACGACTACCGTGACGGGGGGGAGGGGGGGGGCGCTCTGATCTGGGTTGCTTGGATCCAGGTTGGAAAGCAGAGGAAGCTGGGGGCGCAATCTGATTGTGAGCTTGGGCAAGCTTGTGTGGTCAAGAGAGGAGGTTAAAGCGGGCGGAGGAGCGGAAGGATGTTGCAAGACGGACTGCGTCGTCGTCGTCGTCGTCGTCGGCGTATTTGTCGACTTATCGTGGGTTTTTTTTGCAGCTCAAAGTATCGAGGAAAAGCAGCATGCGGCTAAGGGATTTCAGTTTGGTACTTGAAGGGACCCCAAGAGACTTCGGGGGACGATGCGAATTGAGAGCTGTCGAGGGCGACACAATGTACCGGACCGGTAAACGACGGACTTGTTGCACGTCGGCTTCTGAGTGGGCTTAGAAGCGAAGTTGGCCGTGGTGGTGGCTACTGGGCCCGGGGGCGTCGACGGGGTTTCCCTTGGGGGGTAGTGGCCCTTGTTCGAGCCTTTGGATTCGGGTCCAGTCCAGTCCAGTCGCGTTTGGACACTGAGAGTGAACAGAGGGAGGGGGGGAGGGGGAGGGGGGAGGGGGGAGGGGGGAGGGGGGAGTGGAGGGACAAGGGCCGCTCGTGCTGTGGAGATCCAGTTGCGCTGCAGGAGCACTGAGAAGGGACGTATCGTACCAATCAGAGTCCGATCGCGTAAAGTTGGAAAGAGTTCGGTATGGGTAGAGGCAACGCTGCTGAGGTACCCGTATGCTTTTCGAGTACCTTGCCTGGGTGGGTGGAGAACTGCGACGCGACGACCTTGACGAAGGTTCTTTCTGTGTAAGTGACTAGCTTGCCGCAGGCCTCGAGAATGCGGCGACAGTGCAGGCAGCGATTGCGCTATCTCTGTCTTTGCCCGAAGAACACTGTGGGCCTTTCGTCACTAGTAGCTCGTCGGTGTTTCCTTGCTTGTGTCCGATATCGAAAGATGACGAGCTGTGTTGATGTCTCTTGTCTGTGTTTGTGCTATGGCGGGGTGTGAAGATGTTCTGTCTGTATCGTTTGAGGGAGGACAGTAGCCGTGGTGACAGCAGAAGCAGGTTGATAGGAGAAGTACCGTGCTTGGTGAGGATAAGGATGAATCACTGTTGTTGTAGGAAGTGGTGGTGGTGGTAGTGGTGGTAGTAGTAGTGATGGTAGCGGGCAGTCGGGGAGGGGGTGGGTGGGTGGATAGGTGAATGGAACCCTGGTGGGAGGCGGATTTAACCTGGAGGGAGAGCGGGACGGAGGCTAGTGAGCGGGCTTGCGAGGACGAGAGACAAGAGAACTGGGGGCGCTGCCGGTGCGTCTTCTCGCTGGACGACGACCGGATTCCTTGGTGGCACAGCCTCTAAAGGGGAAAACGGCGTCAGGAGGGAGTGCGGATTGGCTGCAGATGGTGGTAGCAGTGCGACCGGGCTCAGGGGTCTTGTAGACTTTCGGCGATCGTTGGCACCGTTTGAGGGCTGGTGCTTGCCAGGAGGCGCGTGTGGTAGTGATGTCTCTCGCTGGCCGCTTGTCTTTCTTGTCTCTGGCTGTCGTCCGTATGGGCGGTAAGATGCTGCGTGTGGTATATGTATGTATGTATTGCATATGCGTGTGTCCAAGGTACTGCTTACTCCAAGTACTTACCTGGGTAGGAACTTGCGATGGGGGAAAAGTTTCTTCTCCCTCTCCCTCTTCGTCTTTGTCTTCCCCGATGCAAGCGAGCGCAGAAAGTGTGTGCCGGAGACGCAGAAATCTTTCCGAGACTGTATGCTTCGCTGGAACATTTGTTGTTGAATGCCTCAAATGAAAGAAACCGATCCGGGAGACGTTGCGAAATCCAACTCGTCTGTCGGGATTTGAGTAAAACCCTACCTAGGTAAATCAGGTATCAAACAGACAGATATCTGTTTCCTAGGCGATTTGTCCCCTAAACTGGCTGGCAGGACATGGATGGACGCGAGGGAGTGGGAGGAATAGGTGACAGCGGGACCCGTTCGGCGTCGCGCTTTCCCTTCCTGCCAACCTCGTTGCTGCCATGCTGACGCTGCACCACCCCCCACCTTCTCGCCAATCTGGGTTCAGTGAGATGACTAACCGGGTAGAGTGGAAGTTTTCGAAATAGGGAAAATAGGAACATTTTGTATGTATAATACAGTTGCAGAAAGCTCCTTCCTCTTGCACAAAGAAAGAAAGAGATGTCCACACGTGACACTACCAACACAAGGCGGAAGGTAGCAGGGCACAGGAATATGGACAGTGCCGTAGATATAGCTTCAACACTGTGTACAAACATCCTTATTTTTCTTCTTGGGCCATCTCTCCTTGCCCTTTGCTTTTCTGCGAGCCACCGCGCGCACAAGTACTGGCAGAAGAAACCAAGGACGCACGTGGGAGGCAGAAAGGTTTGACACAACGACAGAAAGGCACCGTCAGGTGGGGCACGTGCGTACGTATCTTTTTACACATTCCTTTTCTCTCTCTTTTGCCTGCCTGCCTCCTTGCACCGCGACTCGGGTCCCGAGGTGGCCGTCAAGCTCTCTCCCCAACCCTCCCACCCCCATGCGCTCTGCATGCGATGCGATGTATATGCCGATACATACATGAAATGTGTTGTTGCTAAGGAAACAGAAAAATCTCCAATCTGCCTACCTGGAGGTTGGCCAGCTGCATTGTAAGCTGCTGCTGAAACCTAGAAGGTTTTGGGACGGGGTCATTGCATGCGGCTAGCAACGCAGACGGCCTCGAACAAAGGGTGGGATATTGCCATCAGTAAACAATGTACCCGGTGCTTTGCGCGCGGGAGCGCCTCTCGTAGTATCTTTTGCGGAAAACAATAATTCTTCGTCCTTCCTACCATAACGTGAGGCGCATGAAACGTTGGACAAAGAGACCTGCCTCGAACAGATCTTGTCGGCCCTGCTCTACCACGTGAGACCACGAACCAGATGAGCCCATGTGCCCCGTCACGCCAGCCCTGAGAAGCAGCCTGCACCAGCACAACCACGGCCAGTACGAGCAAGGTTCGTACAGCATGTATCCGGTGACATTGTCGTGGATCCACCAACACCTAGGCGCCTAGGCACCTGGGGCAAGGAACACGGCATCCGCATCCGCGAAGCAAGGGACCCGACCCGACGAGACCCTCGCGACCGTGCGGAGCATTTGATGGCGTGAACCTGATCTGTGGACATGGGGAAGGGACCTTTGTTTCCGCAGGGCAGCGCAGCGTAGCGCAGCATAGCGCAGGGCTGTCTCTGTCTCCGTTTCTCGACTATAACTGTGAAGATGGGCGACGGTTCGCAGACACCCGAGCGATGGTGCCAACGAAATGGTAGGCCATTTCGGACCAGCCCAGCCCTGTCATGTTCGTTGCTCCCAATTAAACCCCTTGCCCCTTTTCGACTGCAATGCCGCATCATAGATCGTCATCGTGCAGTCCGTTGGTGGTGAAGTGCACAACGCCGTCTGCACATGCATAGTAGATGGTGGTCCATCAGAGTGCGCGTACGAAGAATGCGGCTCGGGTCTTGTCGGTGTCGTGGTTCTCGGGCTCGAGGACGCCGGAGCCGTCGGCGTTGATTGGGGTCTCCTGTCTGTTCCGACCTTTGTTTTGTTTTTCGCACCCATTTTTCTTGGACTCTCAGCCGGCACTCGGACAAATCTTCTTTGATCCGTTCCCCCTTCGCCTCGTACAGGTTCACATGAGCTGCGCAGCTAAGGCGGTCCCCCTCGAGGTGCAGTAAAGCCTGCTGGACCTAAGAAACGGCGGGGTTCAAGCAAGCCTCTACGATGGGACGTTGAAACCTATAACAGGCTACAATATAGGTGAGGTAGTGTACACGGACCGGCGGGGCAGTGGTTGCGCGTGAAAGCTAGCGAGACCTGTAGCTGGGAAGTGCAGACTCTGCGGACGAGTGAGACCACGTCAAGACAAGCACAACGCTCTCAACGCCGGATACCTAACGTTAAGTGCGAATCTATGAGAGAGACGTCGTACGTGAGGGGCCCATAAAGGTCAAGCATCTAATGGAAGGAGTCGGTGCGGCACATGCCTGCCATGGTGGGAAAGCATGAAAGAAGTAGAGGCCGAGACCTGGGCGTGCCCTTTCCGTGGACGCGGCACCCGGGAGTTTCTGTTCGGAAGGGAGGGAGGTGCGACCGGTACCTGCTCCACGTTTCTGTCTGCAGACAAACAGGCATATTCCGTCTATGCGCAATATTGCAGTCCTTGCGTCTGTTATCTCCTCCTCCTTCCCCGGGCGAGTATTGGCAATGCCAGGCTTCGTCCCCAGCCAGTCATCAAGTCCAAGTGGCTTGTTTGCGCTGACGGGCCTCCTCCCGGTGACCCTGCGCGTTTCCCATTCGCTACCGCCTATGTACCTTTAACGAAAGACGTGGGTTTGTGGATCGTGTTAACCGAATCAAGAAACAACTCGACTCATTCACGGCGTCAACTAGCCTGCTGTAATTGTAACAAGTTGTCTGCCTCTTAAGGCATGCCCTCTAGAATGGGCACGACAACATCAGAGCACGATCCGCCAAACTTACCTGCTCAACCTGTTCCCGTACAAGGAGCCAAGCAGGGTAAGGCGGGTACACAAAAAGCTTGCGAATTAAGTCTATAAGCAGCATTCGACAAGACGCAGTCGACAAACCACATCGAAGCGGAGAATAGATGATGCTAAACAACTCAAAACAGTAGACTCCCTCGGCTCACTCAAGCACCCGACGGGGCAGAACTCACAATTATCCGCGTGTAAGGGTCTGTGGAGGAACTCTAGCCATGAATGAGTTCGCCTGTGCTGTTTCCTCTCAACTTTGAGTTCAAGGGCTGCGAGTTTTTAGCCTATGCGTCTCCCGGGATAGCCTTCATCGCTTCCGTCGCAGGCTTTTGGCAATCGCATTGACGACGACTTGTCGACATGTGGTTTTGCTCCTTAACTTATGGTATTGGGTTTGAACTGCCGACGCAATTGTTGACATTCGGCGGACACGAGGAGGTCGATCGACGGTGAGATCTGATGGGTGACGACGGTTGGAAAACACAGGAAGCATCCGTCGGTGCTGTTCCGCAGCCAGCAACTGAGATGGAAAAGAACCAACACGGCGACGCTTCCCCTACGCCCGCTCGCCGTGCATGGAGCTACTGAACAGAGGCCGCGGCCAGTCGGAGCCCTGAAACCAGCAAAGGATGCGCGCCCCTCGAGACGATTCCAAGCACCCAACGTTTGCAGAAATGAGGGTGTGCAGGTTCGTCAACCAGATGTGTCAATACCCGATACCACCGGTAACGTCCGTCATTAGGGGTACGTTGACCGTTTTCTCCCATCACACCGACCTACCCACGTTGACCTCGTCGATCGATGCTCCATACCTAGGGGGTGGTTGTTAAGACTCGGCCTTTGAGGCTGATTCTGACATCTGTCAGCTTGTGAGCGATCAGCAATGGTGCATCAATGGACAAAATGGCATTTACCCCGATTAATATCAAGCCTTCGCAGTCCATGGCAGTGGACTGTCCCTCTTAGAAAAACACAGCTTCCCCCAGTACTATGGTCATCTAAACACTGAACGCAGTGCACCAGTGTGTGGTTTCAATCGCAGGCAGAAACGAGGTACTTTGAGATTGTTCAACTTTGGTATCATCCAGCCATCAAGATGAGATGGACAGTTCCAGTCAGTGATACGAACTCACCCAAGACAGATATCCCTTGTACGCGTACGACAGTATTAAATGAGTTTCCCGGGCAAGGATGGCAAAGGAAGAACATCATGTCTCATCGAATAGAAAAAGAAAAATCCAAAGAAAAAGAAAAAAAAGGAAGAAAAAAAGAATGGGCGCTAATACCAAAAGACAGCGGAGTTGATTGCTGAAAACGGCCCAAACCCCCCTCCCCGGGGAGGAAGGGGGGAGGAGGGGGGCCCACCCTAACGGGAGGGTTAGGTTGTCTACGAATGCCAGGAAGACTTCCGATACGACAGGCAGCGACAGCGACAGGCCCACCGTTCACTGAAATGTGGTTTGCGGGGGTTTTGCAACGCTCCCTGCGTGGTTCTCAAGAAAGCTTGGCGCTTGGGGATAGATACACTTGGGGGGGCTGCGCGCTGCAATTTACAGGTGTGTTTGCTGCTGCTGATAGACGATGACGAGACAGCCGCAGGCCGGCAGATTTGCAGCCCATCAGCTCTCGCAGAAGGCAGCGATGGGCTGTCATTCATTTCGTCATTTCACGATGTCACGACCCAGCTCTTGTTCAATCAACGTCCTGAAGCTCATTCGGCGAGGGTCAAGCAGCAGCAAGTGCGGCTGCTCGCTGACGGCGGGGGGTGTTCAAGCACATTCGCACACACATGTACCCACCCCTTGGACGGGATTGGAGCGAAGTCCAGGTATGTTTCAACGCCGATATGATGGAGAGAGGTGGGAGGGGGGAAAGGGGGTGAGAAAGGTCCAAGCGAAAAGCCTCTGAAGAAGCGATCAACCAGGTGGGCTGATTCCAATGGGCCGACCGACTTGGGGTTCCACGCACTGGCGGGGAAAGATGCCGCATATCTATGAGCCACTGCACCGATCTGACCGATCCAAAATATTACTATCTACGGGGCGCGCACCTCTTCCGCGATTCTGGACCCTCTTGCACCCCTCCCCCCTCCGAGTCACAAGGCCAATGATCCATGGTCCCAACAATGGTATTCGGCCATGGAATCAGACCCAAAAGGGCACCGCGATATCCTCCTAGAGTCGCAGTCATCTGCCTTGTTAGCCAACCACTCGGCGTCTTCCGCGGCGTTCAAGCAGGCAAGGTTTCCCGGCTACTGGTATCGTAGCGCTCGCTCACCCACTCCCCCTCCAGCATTCGGCATATAGGTACATTGTAGAAAGGAAAGGTTCGGCCTCTTCAGGCATGTCAGGACAAGTCAAAGCCAAAGGGTCCTTTTCCGGTCTCTCCCCTTTTCTGTCATCATCAAGCGTGCGAGCTGCAGCACACAAAACATCGCTTCATCCGAAAACCTCCGTAACGCCCGGAACTTTAAAATGGAATATCACACACAGACACACCTCGACTGTGTCCAACCAGCCGGCCAGCCAGTCAGCCAGCCAGCCAGCCCTGCGACGCCGACACTCACACAACCGAAACAGAAGCGGGGGAGGGGAGGGGAGGGAGGCTCGACCCCCCTTCCCCTGTTCAGACTTTGTGATGGGGGCAGTGGGTTGCATCGCAGTAACAGGCCTTGCACGGAGCCCAGGAAGCTCCATGCTCTGCGTCCGCGCTCTTCTCCAGATTACTAACTATGCTTCCCGCCTGCGTCGTTCTACAGAGGCTACCTGCTATCTGTGGAGCACATTCACACCAAACAAAATGTGGAAGGCCACTCGCTCACTCGTCTGGTTCGTCCGTCCGTCCGGTTGCAGGTTGCAGCTGCGTCCAGGAGTTAGTTGGACGCCCGTCAGAAGTGCCCCGGCGAGGTGTGACTGTCTGGGGACGTCACTCGCTCGCCGTGTCTCCCTCTCCCTCCACTGACTCGATGATTGCGGGCGCGTTCTGCTGGACGTGTCCACGGTCCTCGTGTCAACCTCGTTCTCCCCAATCCCCCGGGGGGCCTCGACCGAGACCGAGGGCCCCCGTGCTCCGCCCCGTGTCTCCATCCCGAATGGGATCTCGCGTCCCGGCTTTCGGGGCGGCATAGCCTGACAGACGTCCTGGTCGACGACGACAAGCGTCGAGGTTGACCACGCTGCTCTGATTTGTGTTCACGACCCCCGGTCAAACGCTGCGTACTCCCAGCCGCGGCGACGTATGTCGAGTGCGTCAGCCGCAACGCACCATGATACACATGGTAGTGCTTATGGGGCGTCGCCAACTCCCACCCAATTACCGTGACCGCCTTGGGGTCAAGGTTCCTCCCTCACATCGCAGTACTCGGGAGGGATGGCATCTGACATTGGGCAGGTATTTGCACATTCGCTCGTTTGCAAAGCCTTCGTCCGTTTGTGGCTTTGTCTTTTGCTGAACATGTTCAATGAACGTGGCCTAGGAGAACCCTCTTCCCTTTCCCTCCCCCGAGACCTCCAGAAGCGCTTCCTCAGTCTCTTCTGCCTGAACACCGACTGTCTTATCGGCCACTGAACCAACAATCATACTGTAGCTCGAGTCCTGCATGCTCCCGCCCCCCAACAAACCCGGCGTCTTACTATCCCGTCATCCTCTCACCGCTGGCCCGTCATGACAGTCGCACAGGGCCATCACAACCTCGTGTCCGTGACGAGACTCTCGCCACCGGTCGACACGACGCAACCCTACGACCCCTCTACCCTCTCAGGCAAGACGGTCCTCATCACCGGCGGCGCTCTCGGCCTGGGCGCCGCCTTTGCCCGCGAGTGGGCCTCCCACGGGGCCAACATCATCGTCGGGGACGTCAACCCGTCCGCCGGCGAAGCCCTCGTCGCCACGCTGCGCGCCGAAAACCCGAAGGGCTCCCACCACTTCGTCGCTTGCGACGTGACCTCCTGGGACTCGCAGGTCGCCTTCTTCAAGGAGGGCGCCCGCCTCTCACCCGACGGCGCCGTCGACGTCGTCGTGGCCAACGCAGGCATCAATGACCCGGCCGCCAACCACCGGTTCGAGAGCCCGGTCCCCTCGGCGACGGACCCGGACGCGCCCACTGAGCCCTCCAACAGGATCATCGACGTCAACGTCACGGGCCTGTCGTACACGGCCCACCTCGCCCTCTTCTGGCTGCCGCGCAACGGCCCCTCCCGCGACAGGTGCCTCGTCCTCGTGGGCTCCGTCGCCGGCGTCCACCATTTCCCAGGCCAGTCGCCCTACACTTTGTCCAAGCACGCCGTGACGGGCCTGTTTCGGTCCATGCGCGCGACGGCCCACCTGCGCCACGGGATCCGGCTCAACATGGTCTGCCCCTACTTCGTCAGCGGGAGCAGCATGTTCCCGGCGGCCGCGGAGGCGGCGCTGCTGGGCGGCGGCGCCGGTGGAGCGCGGTTCGGCGACGTCGTTGACGCGACGACGAGGCTCGTGGCGGACGAGGCCATCGTCGGGCGGGCGCTGCTCGTGGGCCCTCCCGTCGCGAGCGATGACGGCGGGGACAAGACGGCGGCATGGGACGTGTACGCGGAGGACTACAAGGACTGCGAGATGTTTGTGTGGCGCTGGGTGCGGATGTTGAACACGGTCGAGTACCTTAGAGGGTGGACCGGGTGGGTTGGGGATGCGTTTTCGATTCTGACGAGAACGGTGAGGGGCGGGAGGTGATAGGTAACGAGGCGACGTGATTGGCAATAAGACTACCAAGTGGAAACAAGCATCTTACTGCTGCGGGAGAACGGGATTGCTGACGGGGATTGGGGGAGGGGGGGGCGGCGATCGGATCCATGGCCAAGGATCAGTCTGACTGATCTGGGTAGCTTTAGAGACGGGTTGACAGAACCGAGCATGACGACCTGATGTACTTGCAATCAATGAGTATCGACTGCTTGCTGCTCAGCAACCGGCATCCGTTGATGGCCGGTTCGCGCAAAGGATTTCATAGGCTTGACAGCTCGCGATAGCCGGCGCGCCGCCAGAGAGACTGAAAATCCAAAACAAACGACGCGTGATATGGATGGTGTCTATATGGTTGGCTGTGATGTGAATATCTACTACATACATGATTGGTGCAGAATCTCCTGTAGATGATCATGACATGGGTCGTTCTTACAGCCTCGGAATCACTGAGTGAATCACGCACGACGCGCGCCTCCGTAGCAGGCTTGTCAAACCCTGTGCCCACGACCGCCGGCCCCATTCCATATAGCTGGATCGGGGAAAAGGCATGCCCGGTCTGTATCTCCCATTGCCGAAGTATGATACCCCATCCCTGAGTCTTTGAGGCATCTCGTCTGAATTCGAAGCTCGTCTTTTCCGGCGCTTCCTGCCCTTTCATCAGACTTGGTGCTATACCGTGAGCGTCAGCACGTGTCCATTCACGTCCAAGGCAGGGCTCCCACAAACATCTCAAAGGGGAAACAAACAGGAGAAGATAATATTTTGATGACTTACTAACTTGGGCAGGCGTACATCCTCCATCTTGAGCGGACAAGGGCTGCGGCTACGGTTGCGGTCGAAAGGCACGACGGCTGGCGAAAGCGGGTCTCGAGCAAGGGGTTCGAGGAGCAGATGTTTACCGCCTCTGTGCATCATGTTAATGTCGAAGGGATACTTGTGGTTTTTCATGCCGGCTGTGCTGGAAGTCTCGAGCGGTGTCGGTGGGGCCTACCATGAGGTAAAGATTTCATGAGCTGGAGACATGGACCGTCTTCACCCATTGAGAGGCTGTGGTCAAGACGAGGGATGGAATGTCATGAAACCCGGGCCACTCATCTAGTACCGGTGGGGGACGGGTCTAAATGCATGGTTTCTTGGAACGAGGGATCCAAGTGCAACATCGGATGTTGCCCCTGGGTCAGATCGAGTCCTTGATTCGGATCGTCGCTGACCCCGTCCGACCAGCCCATGGTCATCGTAGCCCACAGTTCGGCGTATACAGGTTGGCCGTTGGCCATCGTCAGAGTCCCGTCAGGCATAGGCGGGACCAACCCATGCGTGCCGTTCTGGTGGGCGACCTGGTCCCATATGGGGAAGTACGCGTCCAGACTCCCGTCGAACATGGGACAGCCGCGCATACTTCTCGGCAGCTTGTTCACCGGCGTATCAATGTTAGCCACGCGACCCTCGTACTTGCGCTTGATGACCGCGAACACGACCTTGCTCGCCGACAGCACGTCCATGCTCTTGGTCGACGGCGTCAGCTCCTCGTGGTGCGTGGAGAGCTTGGCGAGGTACGAGTCGAACTGCAGCTGCTCTCGGGCCCGCGCGTGGTCCCACTCGGGGCATAGCGGCAGCGGGAAAGACAGACGGATGGCGACGATGGTGGCCTGGATGAACCGGCCCCAGTCGATGGAGCTCATCTCGATGAGGGCGGCCTTGTCGAGGTTGACGATGAAGTCGAAGAAGCTGCGGAGGAGCGTCAGGCACCGCTCAAGGCGCGGAGCGGGGATAGGCGGGCCGAGGGAGGGATCTCCCACTTTCGACACCGAGGTGAGTCGGTAGACGGGACCGGCGAGGAGAAAAATTTCGGTGAACAGAATGGCAATTTTGATGGAGTCTTGAGTTGAGTTTGTTAACACAGGGCACGCCTACCTTCATACGAGCAGGAAAGGGAAAACGTACTGACGTCACCTAGACTGCTAGGTATCTGGCTCTGCCAATCCCTCAACTGGCTCTCAAGCCCGAGCAACATGAAGTGGGTCTGTTGCTTCGCCTGCTCCGTTCTCGGGACGTTCTTCGTTGTCTCGGACGCCTCCTCGGTGATGTGCAGAAGCCTCGCAAGCCACGCGAGTGTGTGATCCCCCTTGAGGGCGGAGCCACGCTCGAGGAGATCGCAGCACGTGGCGGTCCAGGAAGTGTACGAGAGAGCCACCTGTGACATTCTGGCCCATGCCATGGCGAACCTGGAATCGGTCAGAGTCGTCTTGCGGAGGTACTGCAGGAAGGGCAGCACGTGCGCTGTAACCAGGTAATAGCACGAAAGATAGGCGCGGATCCCTTCCATCTGGCCCGGTGACAGTGGGGCGGACATACCCACACCTTGGTAAGGCGGGTGGTCCAATTCGAGATCGTGGAGGATCTCGGCTGCCATACGGACGTAGTGGAATGCTTGTCTGCTCTTGGGGCGGAGGTGGAAGGGGTACCTGCGATCGTTAGGCGGTTGAAGGAGGAAAAGGAGAAGGAAAATCGATCTGCCTACCACGCAGTGTAGATGAGCAGGCCTTGAAGAAGCTCCAGGGTCCGCTCGCCACCAGCCACAAACTTGAGGCCCAGGACCTTGCGAAACTCTTCGTCGTAGAGTGTATGTCCCTGTAACGCACTAGATCCGGAAGCCGTTGATAGAATGGCAAGTAGCAGAAACGGCTTCGTCTTAGATAAAGACATGACAGTGGCGTCGGGCGGGAGCGCCACGCAGGGGAAGTGCTTCAGCATGGTGCGGAAAGTCTGCAGCAGCTTCTCGGCGGAGTCGAGGTTGAACTGGGGCTTGAGGCCGAGGTTCGATATGGAGATGGACGGGCCTGAGCCCGAGCCAGAGCCCGAGCCCGAGCCGGATGACGGTGGGGATGATAGGGAGGAGTAGGGCCCGCTGCCGGGGTCATCAAGGCCAAGCATCACTTCGATAGACTCCATGTCGGAAGAGGGCAAGACGTCCTCAAAGTACTTGTCATGTCGTGCGGCGAGGCTCTCGATATCATCGGAATCGTCCGCTGGAGGCATCTCAAAGTCAATGCTGAAGGTCTTGGACGGCCCCGGGGGCGGAGGGGGTCTGGGGGCGTCTTGGTTCCTGTAATCCCGTGAGTAAGGCTGCGAGGCATTGGAAAGGTTTGTGGAGGAAGGAAAGCCATCAAGAATAAACAAGGACAACACGACGAGCTTACAATCTAGACTGCCGCGGGCGGCGGGTTCTGGGACCGGTACGGAAGATGCATTCTCTCTTGAACTCGAGACACCTGATTCGTTCGGCAGACTGGTGAGCACGCAACTCGATTTATACGCCGAACCACACCGGGGGATACTTGTCCTTGGACCGAGGGTGGGTACAATTAACAACGCACCTTCGACATATTCCGGGCTGCACGCTGGTCTGGCACTTGACCTTGGCCGCCCTGCATGCTTCGCAGGCGTTGGTCACTCTCTGTCGCGGGGTCGCGCCGGCGCTAAGTGCATCGGCATCAACAGCACTCTCCATTCTGAGATAACGGGGATCGACGAGAATGAGTCAATGGTGAGCGGCGGGAAGCCAGTAGGAAGGGCAGAAATGAAGTAAAGGGTGGGGAAGTTGAGTATCTGGTACAAAGGTGTGATCTCGAGGATTGCGCCTGTGACGGCCAGGTAGTCGGAGAGAAGAGAGATGGAGGGAGAGCGGCTGAATCGGTTCCCCGGATACGGATGCGTTGGGAGATAACGTTGCGAATTTGATGATCGCAGAAGACGGACAAAGCCGGAGGAGTTGACCGCAAAGATTGAGATAACTTGTCTACCGGATCTTGGCGCCCATGAAGCGATGAGTCGAATAGAGAGAATGAAAGGGTGAGTGGGAATGGAACGGAACTCCGCCTTGCCTGTGGCACTCTTCGCGGGGGGACAATACGACGAATAATATTGAGTGACCAATGAGTTGGTTGATGAATACTCCGACGACCCTCGGATGTTTGGTGATTGGATGATGCCTGCTTCAAGCTTGAAAAGGACTCCGCTCATAGGGCGGATTTCAAGAAAGGGTCTCGAACGATTTGGGCGGGTTAGTGCGCTAGATAGAGCCTAGTTAGTTGTCTTTGCATGGGCCATCCATCCTTCCCACCTTACTGGTCGTAAGCCCCGAGCCGCATCGGAGCGTAAAAGAATTGAAGAAAGTGGCCTCTTGAAATATTGCATTCAGACTGACAGGGTGGAATCCCTGTTGACAGCAATTGGGTGAAACTTGTGCCTTTTGTGCTCATCGAAGAACTAATAGGATGATATTCGGTCTCCAAGCTGTCATTTGACTGGCGGCCCGTTCGCGATCGAAGTTCTGTCTTACGCCAGCCGAGGAGGGGATTTCAACGCGGGTCGCTCACATCTTGATCCAATTTCTCAAGTCAAAGACGACCTGCTATTGCACTATTTCGAGTATGAAGTTCTGATGTCCCGCTTACGATATCCTTGGCCGAGCACCTGAAACGGACGGCGATACGACTGGTACTCGAGGAAACGTTAGCAGCAGCAGCCATCGTGCACCTTCAATGCTTGACATCTTTAATGTCGGGGTTGTTGCCCTTAAAGACGCGCTCAAAGGCATCGCTGAGCCGCCACACGAATTTGGATATGTCGGTCACGTGGTACTTGGTCTTCTCGTCGTTGTCGTAGACAAGATGCTCCCCCTGGGTGCCGAGGTCGATGCCGAGTCCCTGCCAGTTCGGAATGTGAACACCTTCCCGGTGCTCCTGGAAATCTGCACTGGCGCAGCGCGATGAGCAATATACTATGCTTTGGCCTAGCTGTTCCGCACACTCCTCGCAGATGACTGGCCCCTCGCCGTTACCGCCCATTTCCTCATCCTCGTCCTTAAGTTGAACGCATCCCTCGCCGGCGGCGCAACTGTGTGCGGTTTGAACATGTTCATCCTTGAGCAGTTGTCAGCATGCGGTTCTTCGCCTTCAATCATGGTGGACGACCTACGTATGCCTCGTCGTAGCACTTCTCTGAGTCGAAGACCGTCCTCTTAGTCAGGCTCAGCTCGGCAAAGATCAAGCACAACGGGCACGCAATGACCTCGTCCGGCGACACCTTGCCCGAACATGCAAGGCATGGCGGGAGATCGTACAGTTCCTTGTTGACTTGAGGCGCCTGCGGAGGAGGTTGCTGTCGCTTCTGAGCTTTCAGGAGCTTATCCTGCTCATGTGCCGCCTGCGCCCTCCTAAGCTCGTTGAGCGTCCGTCTGTGCTTGTCCATGTTCGCCGAAGCCTGCGACCTAGCTGGTCTGTCGGCCGCCATGGCCAACATGACGTCCTCGATGGGTACACCGGATCGCAGCTTTTCCACGTACTTTTTGCATGACGCTGGAATCTCGCCTGTACGGGGGTCTCGGAAGAAGACGTCAACGACAACACCTGCCTCTTGCTCGAAAACCACGTCATCAAACTTGGACGCCAGCTCCTCGAGGCCTGGTGCGTCGTCAACGCCCTTATAAAGAGCTCTCCTGACATCTTCGATGATTGCAGTCGTGGGCTTCTCTTCGTCCTCCAGAGCGGCCTGTAACTCGGCCCTGCCTATCGAGGCCTCGGCGACGCGCCCCGCTGCTGATTTGGGGAGGGACTCGCGGTGATATTTCTGCTTCTCCTTGTCGATCCGGGTCTCAATGGCTTTGAGGTCTTCACTGAAGTTCTTGACCTTTGCAAACAAGCTGTCGAGATCGCTCAAAAAAGCCTTGTCGTCGGAGAACCACTCATCCTTGGAGTCGATGTATCTGCTCCTCATCGTCTCCACAACCTCTCCATAACACTCCTTGCAGTGCGCCACGTGAGCCTTGCCATGCTCCTGCGCACATCTTGTCTTGAGCTTTTCGATGGACTCGGCCTCCCCACGCTGCTTCCTCCGTTTGGCCTGCAATGCCCCTTGCTTGCTTCTGCTCATCTTTGCCATGTCGTAGTGAGAGGCGTAAACATCAAGTGTGAGCGATGGTGCTCGGTCCGGAAATCAGTATTATAACGCTGTATTCTGTTCAAGGAAGATATCGACACAGTCGAGACGCAGTGTTGTTGTTGTATCCAAGGGTCTTTGTTGTTGATGTTTCTTGAGTGAATCGTGAGAAGCTCGATGGTCGAGGTGAACAAAAGTGGACCGGGGAGAGCCGGCGCACGGCCCTCCCCTGCCACCTCGGTGAAGCCCTGCCGAACTTCAGCCGGCGCATCCATGATAGAGGCTTTAGAGCCGGCGAAGCTTCAGATCCCAGCAGCAACCATCGACATCCACGACAAGCAATCCAAGACAAGATGGTGGGCTACCTATACACTTGATGGGGGGAAACAACTAACTGAATTTCATCATCATAGGCCGACAAACTCCGCAACCAGCAAGAACTTGAGCGCCTCCAGGCCAAGTACGTCGGCACAGGACATCCCGACACAACCAGTTGGGAGTGGAAGACAAACATCTACCGCGACACGTACTCTTCCATCGCCGGCCACCCCCCGATGCTCTCATACATGGCACTGGCCGAGAATGAGCCTACACAGCTGCTCCGGGCGAGGTTGATCAGGGTATTTCTCAGTTATCCTCGCTCTACCTGGACGCTTCGTAGACATGATGGCTAACTAACTTCCGATAGAAAATGATGCAGCCTGCCGGCCCACCACCAGCACGCGAGGATTAACGACCGAGGTTACACGCGACGAGCACACGGAATTGAGTATCTGTAAAAAGTAATGGGCGGATACGATGGCGTTGCGGGACGTATTTGCTTTAGGATCAAGAATGGAGAGCATAGAATGCCCCCGAAAATCCATTTGCCAGTACCTAGGTATTGGTTATTCATGCATTCATGCGCTAAAAACGACTTGCTATTTTCTGGGTATACCGTTCCGCCGAACCTGACTGGCCTTCCTCCGCGATCTTCTCACGCCTCTCTGCCTCTTCTCATTACGATGGACCCGCCTCCGGAGCCTGCGACATATCCACGTCACCCTCTCCATCAGTAGCCAATGGAATCCCGAAAGTCGCCGTTATCTTCTTCTCAAGATCTGCATCCGCCTGCTCGCCGTAGACGGCACGCACCAGGCCGGCGGCCCCACCGATGCCGACCTCCTCGAGCCCGCGTGGGCCGACAAGCCAAGTGATGTCCTCGCTTCCGTCCTGCGCCTGCGTCGCCGCGTTTTTCTGCACTTTTCGCACGACGTATCCCTGTGCCTGCATCCGCTTCAGCACGTCTTCCGTCTTCTCCGATGCGACGTTGGCTTCAGCGTTGAGGCGGTTAAGATGTCGCCGCAGCTTCTGTTCCGACAGCTCCCCCCCGCTGGCGAGGATGATCGTTATAATCATGGTGTAAAAACCTATGTACGAGGCCTCCGTTTCAATGGAAGGCGCTTTCGAGGGGGCGATGATGGCGGGAGTGCGGTAGGTGGCAGGGAGGGTCGTAGAGAGGACGAAGACGCCGGAACTGGTCTTGGCTTGAGAGCCGGACTTTAATGCTATGTGGTGTTAGGTCGCTCATGTGCAAATGCTTCAAAGCCCCCCCCCGGACTTGCCTTGGCGCTTCTCTGCCATTGTGAACTTTTCCCTAACGGCGAGTTCCTGCAGCTCCATGCCCCAAACTGTGCGAAGCTGCAATTGGGCCAGATCGAAGACTTTCCTGAAGGCTCTACCTTGGTCTCCAAGAACTAGCGGCATGTCAGCTGCGGCCGAAAACGCGCAAGCTTCCCCCCGAATGGCTTCTCACCCCGCTCCTTGATTCCATCTCGACGGATTGGTGTCCGTGAGAACTCGCAAGCCAGGGCATAGCGCACAAGCTTCTTTGCGAGCTGATCTTCTGCACTAACAGCCGCGTCTACAGCGTCGTTTTCTGATTCGTTATCTTCGTGAGACTCTTCGCGGCTTCGGCGTTGTCTGGGGTATCTGGATTCCTCCTCCGAGTCTTCATCATCAACCTGATCGACGTCAGTCATTGTGCGCAACTATGTCTTCAATCGGTATGGATCATACCTGTCGTCGTCTTCTCTGCGAGGGAGGCATCTGAGATCCTCTGAATAGTATTTATTAATGTAGTCTCTTAAAGTTGAGAGTATTGTGAAGCTGTGACTAGAAATCAAAGCTGGACTATTGACTTGATTTCCCCAAAGCCCAAGTGACGTTGCGGTTCAGACTGGCGCGACGCGATTTTAGACGGGGCACTTTATTTCGCGTTCTTATCTTATCTCTTATCTAATCAGACACTTGTCCCCGTCGCAAAATTTAGGGAGCTATGCATCGTGTGAGTCGCAAACCGTCTCGGAATGACACTCAAGCAAGCATTGTCCAGCGGTTTCTTTTCCTACCAATGATTTCCCGAGCTGCGTACGCTCGAAGTGTGTGCTTGCGATGTCAATTGCGACTCCTTGACCGACCGAGAGCTTCTAGCTCGCTCCAAATACCCCCTTTCCGAGCTGGGCCCCTTCAGCAACGGTTATCCAGCACATCGCCTTGGGATCGGCTTTCGGCAGCATCAGATGGCAAGACAGATGTTTTGAATAGCGAAAATAGTGCCAACCCTCCCCCGACCGAATCTTCAATTCCGAAAGAAGAGTCCACCCAGGCACAGCCAAGCCCTCCTTCGCAGTCCGCGGCATCAGAAGATGGCGCCCCAAGCAGAACCGAGCCTGCTGCTGCTGCTGCTGCTGCTGGCCAACCGATAAAGCGAGACGGGCCCCTCGTCAGTAGATACTATGTCGGCATGGACCCTGCGGGTCGCCGCGAGCGACGTCGCGTAGGACACGGCAGCGTCTACCTGCAGTCTGAGAGCCTCAATGCTAGCATGCTGGGAAAGAAGGCCCGGACGATCGTCATGCGCGAGATGGGAGGGAAGATCAAGCCGGTCAAGGGACTGCCGGTCGAAGACCTTGCAGTTCCCAAGTTTGATATTCAAGAATCCATTGAGGCGGACGAGAAGGACTTCACAATGGAGATAGCTCTGGCCAACGTTGACGATATCCGTCCCACCGACCCCATCGTCTTGCGGAGCGAGTTCGATGGGCTGCTGGAGGTGCTCGTGAACGGGTTCACAGTTGCTCAGCTCAGGACATATGTTGCACGCGAGACCGCGAAGGCTCGGACAGCGGTTGCAGAGGAGAAGGCGCCGCAGTACGATTGGGCCCGCGACGAGACCCCCTGGACCCCCTTCCAGAGGCCGGAAGTTATTGGATCTCCCAAGGAAAGGCTTGCCCTGACCATCATGATCGAGGCTTGGCGCCTAAACATCAGGGAGATGCTAGACAGCATGGGCTCCTTTAGCGCCAAGGTCGAGGACAAGTTCTTTGTACTCTTAGCGAGTGAGTGATTCGTGTCGGTTTGAGTGATGGTGTTTAACATGTCACAGGGGACCACGCGAGACTCGATGCGATCAGGGACGCCTACCTCGATGAGGGAGAAAGTATTGAGCTAGCCGACTCGCGAGTCAGTATCACGGCCACCAAGGCGAAGACGGAGACCATCCTAAAGAAATTGGACGAAGCTGCTCAAGCTGTAGTCACCAGCCACGTCGAAGCCGCTTGGCTTTCCAACTGCGACTCTCGCTCTGCCTTACTGCGTCGCTTAGGCCACCTCACAACCACCTTCATCACGTATAGTACCAAGACTCGCATTGTAAGTCAAGCCTCCTTCCCGTAGCAAGAAAAAAGGCCTTTTCTGATCGCGAACCAGCTTCATATTTCATGGTTCAAAGACGGAACTGCGGGTGAAAACGACGCCGCCGAACAACTAGAACACGTCGTCACACGTCTCCTGTACACCGCGTTCCATCCCAGAGATGCCTCTGTCTCTCTAACGTACGACCCCAAGGACGACGCCGGCACACTTGTCCCTGAGCTGCGCGGAGAGGAAAAGCTCCCATGGAAGCACAGACTCACCCAGTGGTCTCGCTATGTGACGCCCGCCGGCCGTGTTTCTCCCCCGGAATCAACATCCCGTTTCAAAGTCAGGGATGTTCTGCCCTATTCTCTGCAACGACCCACCCAAGATCCCGACACTCCTTGGAGCAAGCTATACACTTCGACTCTGGCCTCTTTCGGCCAGATTCTTCATGAGAACAAGAATCGATTCAGCCTGGCTGCAGCGGCGGAGGCCAAAAACCACGTCTTTTCACCGACTTCTCCTCATCCCACATGTCTTGCCGCCTTGTCTAAGGCGCTTCCTACTACTCCGGTGCAACCTATCCAGACGACCATCGTCCTTGGCTTCCACCTACATCCTTCTTTGCGTGAGATGGAGGATCTGCCTCGTCATCTCGAACTCCGCCTCACCCTCCCTGAGGAACTTCCTGAAGGCCCGCTGGCATGGGGCGCCTGCAAAAAGGACCTCGTCGCGGTCCTCGGCCAGAGTTCGACCGACGTCGCCTACCCCTCCGAACCCGTTGACTTGCGGCTGTCCCAATCGCTGCTCTCCGCAATGTCGCCTGCTGCCCTTGATACCTCTCCTTTCCGCGAGTATACCGAGACTGCCAAGCTGGACCTTGTAGCCGGTCGTCTCCGTCCGCCGCCTGAGATTGAACTCACCGACCTTCCCTCTATAAGGGGCGGTGGCGTCGTCGCTGGCACGGCCAAGTACGTCTTCTCTGGCCTCGAGATGCGTCGGACTCTGAATGTAGAGTACGAGGGCCATAAGCTTCATTACACAGGCGTCGAGGCGGGTCTGCACGGCGGTCGGCGTTCGGAGCTGGTTCTTGAGGCGCAGCTGAATGATGAGGACGCGACAGACGGGTCAGAGGAGGCTTTCGCCGAGAGATATTTATCTGTGGCAGCCGATCTAGTGAAGGGGAGGGCCTTTAAGTGGTTTGGGGAGAGGGACGTTGCGCGGGAATTTGATGATGTTGTTGTTGTCGCTGAAGACGTAGAGGCGCAGCATGTTCCGAAAACGAGTGAGCCTCAAGTTGCCGAAGAGCAGTCGAGCGCCGCAGAGGAGACGGCAGTCAATCCCACCGCTGCTGGGGAGCAAGAAAAAGACACTATTTCCTGGGAGGAAGGTGAGGCTGATGCTCAAAAGAAGGATGGCATGTAAGAGTATGTAACAAAAACAAATGCTGTATACCAAGTGTAATATATCTCATGTACAAGAGATGATTTGAACTATTGCCCGTAGCATTTGCTGGTGGGACTCTTGAGAGGCAGTCGACGTGAGCATGAAGCAGCACCGAAAACCTAACGAATGAGAATAGCGATCCAATGACGGGTTCAACCCTCAACGTGACGTGCTTCTTGTCTATGAGACAGCTTTGAGTTGAACATGTGCTTGGCTGCTAGCAGCATCCGGCCACGCACAGTCAGACCTAGCGGTAAAGGGCCCTGTGATCTGTGGATTTGACAAATCACAAGTAACGCAGAGTATTTCCTACCAAAACCTCACATCGACGAGAAATTAAAAAGGCCAAGACTCGGCTACGACACATTTCGGGCACAATTGGGGTAGATATCGAAGCCAACCCAAACACACAATCATCACGCGTCACAGAACAAGAGGCACCAGTATGTAACTTGGGAATCACTTCTAGGACTCTATTTTTTGTGCTACCGAGCACGTATCATCAGAAGTTTTTTTGACGTAGAATCATCCTGTCCAACCTTCCTCTCGATATTCGTGCTACCAGCCAGCCATAGTCATATGTCCTCATGCCACGCAAAGGGAATTCGTTAAGCCGTAGAAGCGAGAGCCCATAACCGCGAAGTCATGGGCGAACTCAGAACCCAACCCTGGAGAGTCAAGCCGCTTATTTCTTGGCAGCCTTGGCAGCAGACTTGGTGACCTGTGAAAGAGGTTAGATAATGTGTAAAGAGAACTGAGGGGAGCAGAGTGAAAACATACCTTGCCGGCAGCGGCGGAAGCCTTCTCAACGGACTTGATGACACCGACAGCGACGGTCTGACGCATGTCACGGACGGCGAAACGTCCCAGAGGGGGGTAGTCGGTGAAAGCCTCAACACACATGGGCTTGGAGGGAACCATCTTGACGATGGCGGCGTCACCAGACTTGATGAACTTGGGGTTGTTCTCAACGGACTTTCCGGTACGGCGGTCAATCTTCTCGAGGATCTCGGAGAACTTGCAGGCGATGTGGGCAGTGTGGCAGTCGAGGACGGGGGCGTAGCCAGCACCGACCTGGCCGGGGTGGTTGAGGACGATAACCTGGGCGTTGAAGGAGGCAGCGCCGGCAGGGGGGTCGTTCTTGGAGTCACCGGCGACGTTGCCACGGCGAATGTCCTTGACGGAAACGTTCTTCACGTTGAAACCAACGTTGTCACCGGGAAGACCCTCGGTGAGCTGCTCGTGGTGCATCTCGACGGACTTGACTTCAGTGGTGACGTTGGCAGGGGCGAAGGTGACGACCATGCCGGGCTTGAGGACACCAGTCTCGATACGGCCGACGGGCACAGTGCCGATACCACCGATCTTGTAGACATCCTGGAGGGGAAGACGGAGGGGCTTGTCTGTCGGGCGCTTGGGCTGGTCGATGGAGTCGATGGCCTCAAGGAGAGTCTTGCCGGAGCTCTTGCCGGCCTTGGTCTCCTTCTCCCAACCCTTGTACCAAGGAGCGTTGGTGGTAGGGGCAAGCATGTTGTCGCCGTGGAAACCGGAGATGGGGACGAAGGCAACAGTCTTGGGGTTGTAGCCGACCTTCTTGATGAAAGAGGAGGTCTCCTTGATGATCTCCTCGTAACGGGCCTCAGACCACTTGGTGGTGTCCATCTTGTTGATGGCAACGATGAGCTGCTTGACACCGAGGGTGTAGGCGAGCAGAGCGTGCTCACGAGTCTGGCCATCCTTGGAGATACCAGCCTCGAACTCACCAGTGCCGGCGGCAATGATGAGAATGGCGCAGTCGGCCTGGGAAGTACCAGTGATCATGTTCTTGATGAAGTCACGGTGACCGGGAGCGTCTGAGATGAGTTAGCATGACATCGGATGACTAAGACTCATGAATTTGGCAGGCGCCAGCTTCAAAGAGAATGAGACGGGGGAGTGAGCTTACCAATGACGGTGACAAAGTACTTGGGAGTCTCGAACTTCCAGAGGGCAATGTCGATGGTGATACCACGCTCACGCTCGGCCTTAAGCTTGTCAAGAACCCACGCGTACTTGAAGGAACCCTTGCCTGTTATGGAGTCAGTCGAAGACCTCGATGTGAGAGAATTTTGGGTTTTGCTAACCGAGCTCAGCAGCCTCCTTCTCGAACTTCTCGATGGTACGCTTGTCGATACCACCGCACTGGTAGATCAAGTGACCCTGAAGAGAAAGATGGTCAGTTGACGTCGCGATGGAAAATGAACGATAGATTGATGCTTACAGTGGTGGTCGACTTGCCGGAATCGACGTGGCCGATAACGACGACGTTGATGTGAGGCTTCTCTTCCTTACCCATTTTGGCGGTTCTGGATCGAGTTGTGTGGTTTGAGAGGTAAAAGCTGAGATGGTTAGGACACTGTCGCTATCGCGGTGAAGCTGGTGAGGGATGATAGGGGATACTCACTGCACAGATGATTCGCAGAAAGAATCGGTATGTAGCAGACAAAGATCGAAAGAGGAGAGCGAGCAGACGGATGGGCGATGGAGAGGGTTTTATTTGCGTGGGTGGTTGTGCGGAAGAGTGAGCTGGTGGGATGGGTGGGTGGATGGAGGGGTCGAGGTAAGAAGAAGAGGGGCTTGAAAAGTTTTTGGCAGGGGCTAGCGTGGGGCCGGCCGCTCTTTCCAGGAGAATGCCCTAGATTTTGTGCGCCAGATTTTTTTATTATTGCTTCCCTGGTCGCTGATTGGCTGGCTCGCTAGCAGAAGGGGTGGTCTCAAGAAGTACCTCGCGGGTTGCGTTCGGTCCCCGCTTGGGTGTGGCAACCACCTCACCATGCGCCTGCCCACCAGAGGCAGCCCCTCCTCGCACCGAAATTCACAGAAAGAGCGGTATGAGCCGTCGGAGGCGATTCTGTAGTTTTCAAAGCAGGCTCTCCTAGGCTTTTGCTTCACACGGAACCTATGGATCAAAATTTTCTTCGGCAAACCCAACGGACGCCAAAAGTCACCGACGTGATGAGAATTCAAACGTAACATATCATGTCGCAGAATGGCCCCCTCTGGAGGGGCAAAAATGGAGGGGTAGGCAGGCACTTGGCGGCTTGCGTTCGCGGGGCAACACTAAGTATGTCTGCATGGTCGCAAACGGGCCAGACATGCCATCCCCCCCCTCCGTGGCCTCACCTCCCCACCAGAACAGCTCTGGGCCTGCCATTGCAGATCCGTGATGTCAGCTCTCGACTCGAGGAAATTGTCCAGCGCTCGCATCACGATCATATTTTCCATGGACCCTAGCTAGCCGCCCGTCTGCTTGTGGGAAGGGGCGGGCGCTGGAAACCGCCTGCTTTGTTGGCCACCTTAGATGCGTCTCGTCCCAATGCCGCGCATCCATCCACTACCTATATAGGCACTAACCACTATGTACGTGCCGGACTGACTGCCTGTCTACCTAGCCGTTTGGTCCAGCGCAGCCCAGACACGAAAATCTCTTTCTTTTTTCTTACCCCTCAAGAGGTACTTAAGGACTACTTGTCCAGCGATAAGCCTCCCACAGCTCTTTGCTCTGCCCCTCCACCCCTCCTTCAGACATATCCCTGTCAGTCAACAAGGTCGCCGCACAGCCCAACCTGGAACCCATTGCTTTCTGGTTTGAGCCCAACCCTCGTTCGGCATGAGTCACGGAGGAATCTGGCTTTCTGGCACCGCTACAGCCTGAGATGCTGCATACCAGTTCATACTACAATGAAGCCGTGGTTCAGCCCACCTAAACCCAAGGTTCCCCCGTTGGGCCTGTCCTTGTCTCTGCTCGAATATCTGGTGTATCCTAGTAGCCGTCCCCTAACGAGTCAAAAGTGCCCAGGAGAAAATGAAGCCAGACGCTTGTGACAGGTCGGCGAGAGAGTCGAATGGAGAAAAGGTCAATGCGCTCAGCAGCCCCTTTGCGTACGCATTAACTCCGATGAGTGTGGCTGAAGGGAGGCCTGGGCGGTGCGGGGTTGGAAAAAAAAATCTGATCTTGCGAAGACCAGGGTGGCAAACCAAGCCGAGATCCATGGTGACGTGCAGTCTAAGCGCCAGCGCCGCTGACAAGGGCAACTTTCGTCCTGGAGATGTTGCATCGCGGCTGCGTGCAGATTATCGTGGTATCTGGCGTCTCGAAATAACATTCTAAGGGTTGATCAAAGGCATGCTCAACATTTATCAATAGGACCAATACAACATCGTCTGTTCACCTGGCCACCTGGGCCAAGCCTACAAGTCCATGGATTATGGCTGAACTGATCGGCAGAATGAGGGGTGGTGTGCCCTTCAGTCTGAAAAGATGCGATAAGGCTAAATGCAACAACCTGAGACATAACCGTCTCATCACGTGATGTGTCTCTCTCAGCCTTCTAATATGATCAGCCCTCTTCGATACAGCCGTCAAAATGCAGCCATCCCAAACTCCAAGTTCCTTCATGTTGTCGTATTATTTGAAGAATTATCTGTTTTGTCGTCTCACAAATGCCCAGCTATGACGTCGAACGACTCTGCCCCGCCAAACTTTTCCAGAGCAGACTTCACGTGACCTGTACCTGTTTTTTATTAATATCCGGCATGTATCCACTTTCTGCTGGCGGGACACATTCCCGCCGACAACCTTAAACTCGGTACGTACCGTTTCCGGACCGGAGAACCAGCCGGCGCACTACCGCAAACGTTCGCGGACGTCTTCTGCAACCCAACTAGAGCACTACGAGTGGCTGCTATTGGATCCCTACCTTTACAGAAGACCCTTGAACAAATTTCTCTCCTGCCGTTGATCGGATTGGGTCAATCATACGTCGGTACCTACCTAGGAGAGTACCAAGTTACAACACCCACGGCTTACCCTTGCTATCCAACGTCAACAACGTCTTCGAAAAGGGTGCTCGATACTCAAACCAGCGGCGACTCTTGCAGTTTACTGGAGACTATTGATCTGCCAGACTCAGGCCCCGCCCCCACCGTCTGTGCGTTCCGCCGAGTTGAGGACCGGTCTACAAAGGACCAGTCAGACAAGCGAAAGCTGTCTCCCGACCAAGAGTGTCGTCAAGGACAGACTTGGAAGAAGTGAAGAAGGGCAACCTTCCGGGTCCACCTTCTGCAAGAAACTCCGCATGCTTGAGGACTCCGTTCGTGTCGGCTTGTAGGGGAAGGTTGCGTTCCTTGGCGCTTTTGAGGGCATGGTGTCAGGACTGTGACAGTCTCAGCCAAGTTAAACGCACCCCTCCCTTCTTTCTGCTAGTGGTTTATATTTCCAAGCTGTTGATAGATAGGTGATCCAATAGTTGTGTTCTGCGACTTGCTGTGATGGCTGACAAAACTACCAGTGACCGCTCAAAAGATAGTGTGAAAGCGTTTCTTGTCTCTTGAATCCAGGCTTTTCTTGACTCCTCCTATCAGGCAACAATAATAATCTCAAACAATTTTACAGTGACAACAACGACGCATTTCTCTTGGGAGCGGAATATTAACTCATTTTTATTTGTCATGATCTTCCAGCCATACTTACACATACTAAATTAGCAGCGAATTTGGAGTTCGACACCCAGGTACTTGCACAATGCTTCAACCTCAAAAGTTTTGGGGGGCATGCAGACGATGGCATTGGCTTTTTTGGGGCCCACATAGAGCATTTTTGGTCGTTCTTTCATCGTATTTCGGATCGCCGCGGATGAAGGACTTGCTGTTAATGACATTGACACAGAGATGTCAACGTGTGACTACAGCCGGATGCTGAAGGCTGGCGATTGCAGACTGGACCAGGTAAGGAAGACATCCGTGTTCTATGCCTGCCCCATCTTCCGCTGATTAAGAGACAAGCAACGTTCTACTCACCAGCAAGCACCTTCCATACCAGCTGTTCCGTTGGATCGCCCCTGCAGCATGTTGCGAATCAGTTCCAGTCCAAATCGAGCAACTGCCCCTATCCCATCACTGCCTCGAAAGTAAGGTATTCCCCTCCAAAGACTCCAAAGCCACGGTGATGGCGTCCTTCCAATTAACCATCAAGCCAATTCTGATTTTTCCCACATTCGAATTAGTCGTCAGCTCAAGAAGACAATTCTTGGAGACATCCATCGGTTCTAGTTTCCCGTACATCGATTTCAATTCGCTTCAGTTGACGCAAAACGAACCACAGCGATGGTCATCGAGATGGAAAATTGGAACGCCGTCCAAGCAATATTAAAAAAACCGTGGATACATCTCCACCCCCAAGCCGGCGGTTGTCTTCTTCCTTTGGGTACCCATGCGTTGCTACACCTAAGTCAAGCACCATTCCGAAAGCTTGGGGATAGTAGGGAATGGGCAACCATCACTCCCCTCGTCATCCAATCGTACTATGAAGAAGGCGCCTGGCATGTTCGGCGTGTCCCCATGTTCACGGACGGCTACTCTAGGGTCATAATCCCAGCCGCCTACATCCGCATCGACATCCGCGTCCTCAGAGACTTTGTGCCAGGCGTTCCCGAGTACGACGAAATTGCCGCAAGAGGAGCCGTCATAAACCGCGGTGTCAGTATTTTCAGGAAAGGAGACATCGCCACATTGGATGACTTCACTATGTATCCACCTTGTTTCATCGAAGTCCGCTGTCCGAGACGTACTCTCGAAGGAGTCGAGGCATTCCAAGGAGTCTACCCTATTCATCGCTCTTTTGTCCAGCTTGGTCTACCACCAGATCCGGAACGAAACTCTCAACATAAACTCTGACCAGGTAACTTGAACATTCAAATGAGTATTTCTCCAAGAAACAAGTCGCTCGATGACTGGCGCCATTACGGCCGATGCAGCTACCTCTTCTGGCAAGACAGCCGTCCCTTTCGATTCCAGTCACGAATTGACAGAAAAAAAGGCACCAGAATGTGCGATGGAAGACCTACGGGCTTTACGGAACATGGCCGACAGCGCGAGCTTGTTCGAAGTTCGAAAGAATTATCACCATACCTCTCTTCCGACACTGTTTTGCGCTGCCAGTTTTAGTCAGGCCACCACCATGAACGAATACCTTTTTTGTAAGAGACTTTGCTGTCTTTCTCCAGGATTACCTCTACAGTAACACAGGAATTGAAGCCGTTAGCTCGAGATCTCAATACCTGTATGTGACATTGTGATGATGGGGAATCGTTGTCTTGCGAGAAGGTTGTCATCACGACGGCAGATCTTACACCCAGCAGCAGTGTATACTCCATATCCGAATGTTATTCAACGGTTTTCGATAGTGTGGACACAAGATGAAGGTTAGGAGGGGTTACTTTCTTTGACAAAAAGGGGCAGAGCCTGACGTTGTGCAAGAAGCGAGATGAGAAGAGAGGGGAGCAAGGTCTGCGAGGAAAAACCCACAATATGTTCTTGAGCGGCTGTGATGATTGGGAGTTGTCTCTATAACAGGTAACTGCTATCCTTTGAAGCAATCCCGGTACACTTTCACGAAGCATATCGGTCTTCGTTCAGTTCATTCTGTCGCCCGTAGTTCTGCTGAGAAAAGATGAAAGGTCACTGCTGTGTCCCGGAAGCTTCAGACTGTGTATGGCGGAGACCGTGCTGCCTTCAAGACCAGATTGCAACCAAGATACATGCGGAGAAGCCACACGAGACCCTAGTGAAACGTCCAGGTCTAGAGAGTAGGGCCACGATGTCCAGAGAGGAACTGAAACAGAGACTTGTTGGCTTCAGACAACACGGCGTTTGCCAGGCCTAGGCAGAGCTTCCCCAACCTTTGCGTTGTCTCGGCGGGAGCCTTGCATCTTCAACCAAGATTTCCCGGATAAAGGTTAAAGGATAGCCACCAAAAACAGCATGCTCTACACTGAGACCAACTGCTCTTTCTTGGAACCGCCATTCTTACCGGTCAATCTGAGTCCTTCTAGTCCATGCTAGTTTATTTCAAGTAGCATCTGCCTAGTCTGTTGTTCTCCCAGCGAGATGGCCCTCATTCGTACTCATGGCCAAGTATCAAAAAGCCTCACGTTGATGAATAAATGCCATGGGGTAGCTCGTCGTGGCTGACAAGTCCTCAACCTGTCTTCTTCATGGCCATCGCCTCAACTCCAACTCTATGCCAAGGACCGCACTCAAACTGCCAACAAGCCGATTTCTGGGACAGCATCCGGAATGGCGCTTCGAAACCTCGTGGCTGTTGAGCTGAAGGATGATTGGAATGTATACATGTCAACCTAAGTCTTCCTGGTCCACCCTACGATGAGACCCATGCGAGGGTTTTGCAGTGGTACGAAAGCCACGCTCGATCTCGGTCAGCAACGCAGGGGACCGCCCGGGAACCAATGGGTTTCCATCACGCCCTTGGAAATGACCAAGACCGGATTTGTCAACATGTTCAGGGGCTGCGAGTCCATCCAAGTCGAAATTCCGTGCTTTTTACTTCGAATCGGAGTCGTCATCACCAGGGACTTTGGTGCAGGGGTTCACGAGTACGACACGCTTTCTGTCAAACATGGACGCGCTGTGAGGGGTTGCTTTAAGGCTGGCGAACTGGCCGTCTGCGACAACTTTACCCTGAGAATTCCCGAGATCGTCGTTATCAAAAGGCTCGGATTAAACGCACGATCGGGTTTCATTGCAGACTTCGATGAATACTCCATCCATAGAGATTCCATCCAGTACGGCATTGGGATGAAGGATTCCGCCTGATGTAGTCTTCGATTTGGCGCATGCTCAGGGGTTATAATCATACCTCTCGATACTCGAATACCATACCACTTCTACAACCGTAGGCCACGCCGAGATTTCGGTCCATATACTAAGCTAATGTTCAGTCTCAGGGCTTGGGTACCAGCTACAGCTCGTTTCGGTACCGGAGAGGCAACGCTTGACGGCGAGACGGCATGGCAGGGGCGCATGGTTTTGTGGAGGCGTAGTTGAAAACAAACTCGACTGTTGGTGACAAGCTTAGGACAAGTTCACCCTCCGAAGATATCTAGAGCAGTAGGAGGCTGGGGTTCTCTCGCTCGTTGGACTTCAGACACTCAACAAGTTTGCGCTGACACTGCCCAACCGCTTCTTCTTCATAGAAGCATAGCTAGCTGCGCCACTTAAAGACTACCCCCCCCCCCCCCCCCCAACCTCGGAAATGCTCGTGAACTTAACGTTAAATCAGTGCTCGTCACTTTGTCAAACTCGCAAAACCACCCAGCGGCTCTATGAAGTCCTTGGTTGATTGTTGAAACCAGCAGCCAAGATCAGTCCATCTGTGTACACAGATCGTATTCAAAGGCACACACACACCAAAGTCGATGCGGATAAGCAAAACCCTAACGAGGAAAAGCAGGAAATACGACCATGCGGCCAGTGTATGACTAGACCAGGGATTGCCGGGAGTATCAATGCGGAAAACACAACATGCCGCCCAACCCTGAACGCCAAATCATCAAATCCAATCCTACACACAAATGATCATTCCGATCCCTCCTTCTCTTCCGACTCTTTGTCTCCCTTTGACCCGCTAATCTTATCCCACACCTTGCCAAACTTGTCCGTGAGCCAGTCCCAAATACCAATCATGGTTGCCTTGCCCTTCTGTATTGCGTCCTCTTCGGCGCCCTGGCTTTCTTCACCATCATCTCCACCCTGCTTGTCCTCTGTTGGCGCCTCTGTCGATGAAGGTTGTGGGACGGGGTCCACCTGTATGGGCTTCTCAGGAGTTGATGAATGAGCCGCCGTTGATTGCGCCAAAGCAGTTGTCTGAGAGGCAGTGGCTGTATACGGAGGAACAGGATCCTCGGGTTCTGCTGGAGTATCTTCAGACTTGTGAGTGCCCACGGGCCGAAGTGGTAGACGTAGAGTTCCGTTGTTTGGCTCGGGGATAAGACCGACAGAGTCGCAGAGAATGTTGTACACGTTGATATTTTCTACTCATATCAGTATGACTCCCTCAAGTGAAGAAGTGGAGGTGTACTCACGGAAGACATCGATCTGGCTGTTCGGCGGATGGGGGAAGGCCGGTCCGCGGGCGATAAAGATGGCACGCATGAGAGGGTGTTCGTGGTCATATCCGTGCAGTCCACGGGGTTGGTAGACCGAACCGTCCTTCAGCGCCTTCGCCACGTCCATCTCGTCCTTCGTGACGATGGCCCAGCCAGCCTTGGGTACGATCCAGAGCGGCGCAATGCGCTTGTTGTTGGAGAAGTGGTAGCGCTCAGGCATGTTGACATCACGCAGGTAGACGTCGAAGTTGGGGTTCGTCTTGGCCTTCTCAGCCAGACCGTCATACAGTCCCTGGAGATCGTCGGGGTTCTTCGGCCGGAGACCGTACAGAGGCCAGCCGTCGGTGTGTTCGATCTTGGAGGTATCGACAAGGTCCTCGAGCTGCAACAGACGAGTGGTATCTGTCGTGGCCATGCCGTGGTCAGAGACAACAATGACGTTAACGATATCAGTGAGATTGCGTTTCTCGAGACCGAGGAAGAGCTGGTCCATCATGGCATCGGTGACCTCGATAGTCACGCGAATTTCCGTGCTGTTAGGCCCGTACCTATGGCCATCCGCATCAACATTGGGCACGTACGCCGCAATAAGCTGGGGCCGCATGTCCTCGACCTTGGCAGTCTTGTCCTCCATGCCGGGCTTGTCCAGGAACTCCAGGACCCTGCTGACCTTGTTGTCAAGGGCCTCTTTACCATTGAACCTGTCCAAGAAGGTTGGCTCAACGCCCAGAATGTGCGCCTCACTGCCAGGCCACATGTGAATCGCGGATCGAATGCCCTGCCTCTCGGCTGTCACCCAAAAGGGCTCGCCCTTCCACCACTTCGCATCGAGACTCCGTCCAGGATCGGTGTAGTAGAACTCGGCCTGCATGTCAGGATCCCAGAAGGTATTCCCCACGATACCGTGGCTCTCGGGGTGCAGGCCGGTCGCCAGGGTGTAATGGTTCGGGAACGTGACGGACGGGAAGGCAGGGAGCATGTACTTTGGCGACACACCCTCTTTCACGAGGGCGTTCAGTCTAGGTGTGATGCCGCGCTGCAAGAAGTCGGCACGGAAACCGTCGAGGCTAATGATGATGGTCGTCGGTGCAAAGAGCGCCGTGCCGTTGCTGAGAAGCTCCACCTTGTGCGCCGACTTCCTCTCGAGAGACAGCTTCCACGCCACCAAAACCAGGATCGCGAAGCCAACGGCAATCATGCTGTGTATGACGAGCCACCGGCGCCAGCTCCGCCGCTTGTCCGTCTTCGCGTTGGTAACCATTTTCAGCCGCTGCCGGTCGATCTCGTCGCTATCGTCTCGTTCGCTGCTCTCGCCGGTCGAGCTACCCTCCTTCATGCCGCCCTCTTCCATCTCGTACATCAGCTCGCCGTCCTCGCCGTGGGTTGCCTTCTCCAACAGGCGATCTTTTCTCTGTTTCCTCCTCGTCCGGCGCTGCTGACGCTTTTCCTTCTCACTGAAGAGGTTTTCGGACGAGCCGTTACTGGATCCGGGAAGCTGGCCATCCACTCCGCGCCCGAACAGCTTCAGAGGGTTCGGCACGGCGAGACCAGACCCGCGGCGCTGGAGTTCCTGCTTCTTGCGCGTCTCCGCGACAAGCGTCTCGACCTCCTCTTCCTCCATGAACACTAGGCTATCGGCGGCGCGCAGCTCGCGGCTGTTGCGGGCACGCAGTTGCAATTGGTCATCGTCGCTGTCGCTGTCCTGGTCGCTTCGGCTATGCAGGGATGAGGCGTCGTCGTCGTATGTGTCGGGGGCCAGGAGGCTTGTGTTGTCACGATCCGTTCCGGACCTCGAGTTGAGGCGGCGCATCGGCATGGTGGGCAGTTGCCGGATGCAAGGAGGGTTTTTCCTAGGTCATGGACCGTGATGCTCGTGAGACGTAGCCTTTTTGGAGAGGATTAAAACCGAGCCGAAATTATTCCCCTAATTTACGGATTCGAAGTCGCCGCAAGTGGAATTCGCCGCTCCCCCTGTTGTGGATCACCTTGATGGCGTCGTATCGGGGGCGATATGATCACGTGGCGATCCACAGCATGCCCACTCCATGTTCAGGGTCCAAGTCTCGGCCTGTCACTGGCCCATCAGTTGTAAACGGGGCCGAGCACGGAGTGGCCCCGTTCCGCATGTTCTCCATGATCCACTTGGCGTACGGCTAAAATGAGCTCTAGTATTCAGCTAGCACCCTTTTCCAGTCAACTTGCTGCCAGGACAAACCTGGCATCACCTTGCCATCTTATATTTCGCCGTGCAATACATTTTATCAACCGGTTTGTTTCTAGTCCTGATTTAGCTTGAGCTATGATCTCCGACACATTGGAGTTCGCGTCTCCTGCAGCTCTTTTGTTGCCAAAGAAGGGCCCGGCGTAACTATCGCGTTGAACATCGTCTGGACTGCTCAGTACCATTACCTAGGTATTGGAAGCAACCGCAGCCTTGCAGTACTCGTTATTCCCGTCCTCGCAGTTCTGGATTGGGAAACATACGCTAGCCTGAACCGAATAGTACATGCATTCAATAGTTGACCTGCCATCTCCAATTATGTTGAAGCAGTGTGGGATGAGAGCTGAACCGAACCCTGCTCGGCAGGAACGGCATCCTTGCGTGCTATGGTGATAGTGGCGCTCCGCGTCGCATGGCTCGGAACGTGATGCCTCAAACCGCACAAGGCGCCTCTCCGTAGACAAAGGCGCGACCCCTGAGGAGTGATCGCCGGGGAAATGCTCGACAGACGACTGATGCTGATTCTCAAGGTAACAACATGTGATTTGAATGCGCGCTTTCTCGAGGTCTTCCATGCAGCTATGGGGACTCAGGCATCCCAAAGGACAGAAAAGGGTACTTGTTTTGTCCCGCGACTAGGATCAACGCCAACGCGAAAATGCTTGTTTCCTGATTGTGCCACAAGCTGACAGCGCCGTAGACACATCGCCGGGGTTGTTGCCACTGCTGATTGGCAGCCTGGGCGAAGAAGCAACCTTCACTATGTCCACCCTTCTACCTTCACACCCCGTCCTGTGACTCTGTAGAACCTATGAGATGCATATGCGCAGTAGGGTGAGACCGAACTGGCCGTGTCAGGGTTTCGGGGGACATTCTATACCGAGGGACGGCCATTTTCTGAACAGTCCCCTTTCAACTCTTGAGTCCAAGGTGCTGCTGCCTGTTCTGTGTCTTCCGTCGCAATCATCGACCCGCTGGCGGCATTTCCAGGATGCCCATGAGTAGTCACGCCAGAACCATCCGTTGTACTTGTCATTATTCGGTGAATAACACAACCTTTGGCCATTTCAGGACAACTCTGCATTCATCGTTACAGGACCTGCTACCCCACGCCAAACCTCGCCGGCATGCCTCGGCACCATGCATGGAATCCACCCTTTGAAAACCAACGTCGTGTTTCGGACGCCTTCTTGGAATCGCGGCGATGGGAGCCCGACGAGTGCATCTAGTCCGATCGTTCGCTGGAATTCGCGCAACGAGGTCTTCAGACGCTTTTCAGACGATGCGACGGAGGACGATGTCCAAGTGACCGGGACAACATTCACGTAGGTCAAACACCAATTCCACTGTCGTCGCCTGCCTGGCGATCTTGACCCCTCCTGCGGGACTCGTAGCAGACTTTACAGTCCCACGAGAAGCGCATGCTGAAAAGTGCAACAGGAAAGCCGAGACGGCTTACAAGAAGGCTGTGAAATCCTTAGAATCCTATCTCAACAAGGAAGATGTGGCTGCCGTCATATCCAAGGGCAAGAACGGCAAGGAAATCGATGCCAAGGAAGAGCTACATCAGGTCGTTCGGACGATCCAGAAGACCAAGGAAACAGAGCTAGACGAGGGAAAGACGAAGAAGCTCATCAAGTGTTTAGACCATTACCAGGGCGTTTTCGATATTTTATCGCAGGCAGAGTTCTCGGGTTTGCCGCTGATTTGGGGTGGTCTGAAATTCATACTCTTAGTAATGCTCTTTGGTCTCGATGAGAAAGAAAGAAAACGGGCTAATGGTTTGTAGGTGACGAAGAACAGCAACGAAGTCCTCCCCAAGGTGGTCGATGTGATGATTGATATTGGCCGGAATCTTGAGAGGATACGAGGATATGCGGCCTTATACCCAACTCCACGGATGCTAGAGTTCACGAGCGAACTCTACGCTGCCATTGTGGAGTTCCTCGAGAAGGTTATCAAGGATGCGAAGAACGCAGAGAAGAATATTCTCAGTGAGGGATTCCAGGCCAGGCATGGTTGTCAGACCACTAACGAGTGTGCAGAGCGCACGATGGCGGCTTTTCTCCAACCTTTCGAGGTTCGGTACGGCGACCTACTGTCCAAGATGAAGAACACCCTCATGCACATCCGCGAGGACGCAGAGCTGTGCCTACACGTTCGACAGGCCTTGACGAGCCATGCGATAGACAGATACCGGACGGTGTTGCCGCTGCAACGACATCAGATGCATCAAGCCTTCAAGTGTACGCAAGCCAGCCCTAGACAAGCAGATAAGTGCTGACTTTCCTTTGTAGCAATCTCCGAGAACCCGACGGCAGACCTGTTCCAGGCGATACGGAAGAACCTGTTTAAAAAGTTCGAGGTCGAAGCTGGATTTCACCAGGAACTACAAGCCACGTACGAGGTCACAACTTCAAAGGAATGGATCGAGTGGTTCCGGATGGAGCAGAAATATGTGCCGTCGGGATACTCCCACCAGACGAGAGTCATACAGGCGGAGTGCGATGCCCCGGATCCCCAGCACGCGCTGGTCTGGAAGAAACAGCAGCGCAACTTCGCATCCCACGTGCCATCGGCGTATCTGATCTGGACGCGCGGGATGACGGCGCAGTCGGCCATCGCCTCGCTCGTAGACCAGATACTGGTCCAAAAGACGGAAGTCATGGCCGACGCGGGCATCGAGATGGGCCAGTTCAAGGAGGCCAACAACAGCGTCAAGTCGCTGTGGAACTTCTTCCTCTATCTGACGACGGTTCTCGGCGGCTGCATGGTGTACATTACCATCGGTTCCGTGGGCGACCACGAGTTCGGCATCGTGAGGAAGTTTGTCAGCATGGCCAAGACGTGGAAGGGCCCGCCCATCAACGTGACGCTGATCCATCCGTTCAACGACAACTTTGCGCGGACGGACGATGTCGTCAACCTCGATGACAAGTACGACGTCCACCCTTCGCTCACGACGACGGATGCAATGCATCACGTGCTGCTGTTGGAGATCAACACAACAAGAAAGGTCTCGGACACGATACAGAACCTCCTATGGGAGACGGCGTGGCGAGAGGTGCGATACGCCGTCATCGGCATCGCGCTGACGCAGGTATTTGAGCAGATACGGTCCGCCGCGACGAGGGCTGCCCAAGGGGCGCCCCGGAGGGAGAAGTCCTTCGGCGAGACAGATTTCGAGCACTGGGAAGCCGCAGTGGCCAAATGGATTTCCAACGAGTCGTGGATCAACATCTTGCGGGAGCAGATTCAACGACACATCGATATAGTCGACATTCATCTGCCCCCTGAGAGGAAGGAGCATCTGGAAAGCAGGTTGGGGCTGTTGGTGCTCGCCGAAGACGGCGAGTTCGGCTCGAGGCTATCGGAAGCGCAACGGGCGTACATATGGGCGAACCTGCAAGAAGCGATCCGGCCCGGCACAGGCGAGATGTTCTGTAGCAAAGTAGACGAGCTCCTACGAGCGTTGCTGGAAGACTACCGCGACGCCAACTCAGGAAAGGAGGGAGAGGCGGAGGGGCTGTCTTACCCTCTCGTCAACGCGTATTTCGGGAAGAGCGGGCGGTGGAGGGACACATTCTCCGAGGAGCAGAATTTGGTGGCGGACGGGATCACGACTGCAATCGAGGTTGGTTTTCGGGATTTGATCCAGGCGCTGGCATCGCAGGGAGATTCGGCATAAATAGCATGATACATTTTTTTGGGCCGTAAACAGCGTATATGAGTATACACAAAACGCAACTTATCATGCAATCATCATCATCATTCATCCGTCCATCCACATATTGTCTATGAGCAATCTAGCACCATGCGTAGTACTCATTGTCCTCCCACACAGCCTCGCCCTCGCCCTTCCACCGCAAGCTCGGGATGCTCCCATCGAGCCTCTCGTCAAAAATCACCCTGACGGCGCCCTCGGTCCGATCGCTGACCCTCTTGGCCGAGGCCGAGATGCCCTCGTCGGGGTTCCATACCAGGACCTTGGCGAGCCCCCAGTCCGCAGCCTCGAGCACAGCGGCGTGGAGTAGGGCCGTGACGTCGGCCTCGGGGTCGCCGCCGACCCGCAGGACCTTGAGTTTCTTCTCGCGGAAGTCGTGGTCCCAGTACACCCACGCCTTGCCATCGGCAGTAGCCGCCCCGCGGCGCACGACCTCCCGGTCGGCGAGCTCCTTGGCCATGAAGCCATCGCGGGTGAAGTGCCACAGCATCTGGTCGCCCGACGGTGCGAAGGCGACGTGCGTCTTGCCGTCGTCGGGGAGGCTCGCGAGCTTCTTCCTCAGCAGCTCGACGTCCTTGCCACAGAATTCGGGCACCTCCTCGGCCGTGAGGTATCTCAAACCCTGAAGTGGACTCAAAACGGAAGTGTCATCCAGGATGAGCGAAACTTGAAGGGACGGGTAGACGGCCCAGCCCATACGAGCGTAGTAGATGGTGCCGATATCGCTGTAGAGCACGCTTGCCCTGGAGTCGGCGTCCATGGCCTCCTTGACGCCGTTGAGGAGGCGAGTCGCCATGCCGTGGTTGCGATGGGTCGGGTTCGTGTAGACGGAGGCTATGGCGTAGGCCTTCTCTTCGCGAACGGCCGGGGAAGAGGGATCGCGGACGAAGAGGGTCTTGGCGGTCGCTTCGCAGGACGAGATGATGTGCTCTGGGTCGGCCGGGTCGAAGAGGACGTAGTAGCTGCAGTTGGACGAGAGGGCCGTCTTGGAGAGGGCGAGTTCACGGGCAACGTAGGCCTCGAGGGACATGGGAGGGGCCCATGAGACGCCGTTAAGGCGCCATGCGGCCTCACGCTGGGCTGGGGTAGCCGAGGCGAACTTGACGTTCTTTTCTGAGGCGTGCTGGGTCACGATAAGGTCGGCCATCTTGAAGGGGCGAGACTGAAGGTGAAGAAGGTGAGTCAGTGAGCGGGAGTAAGAGGTGAAAGTGAATGACTGAGAGAGGAGTGAGTGAGGATGTGGGTGGGGGATGAGAGGCTCGAAGTTGATTTTAGGTTGAACATGTGGTGCTGCAGAAGTGGCTCGAATGGTCTGGCTTTTCAGTTAGGAAAACCCAGCAATCAGACGGTTCGAAGTCGTCCGAGAACTCGGCTTTTGAATCTCTTTGCAGTATGAGGCAATTGACTCCAAAGTGGATGCGAATCCAGCTGAGCTCGAGTCAATACTGATTTCATGGCAGAGTCCGGGGGGGGGGGGGCACTTGAGAGCTTCAGGCTTCCACAGCGGGGTTGGGGGGAAGTCGGCGGTAACCCCACTGACAGAGCTCTGGGGGGCCGTCCACCCCCCTGGAGGCCTCATTAGAGCCACGCCCTGTCCCCTACTTACCTGTAAGTGATACGCCCCCCCATCACCTCCCTACCTCCCTGTTACAACAGTCACGGCGGTGACAAACCACAACGACTGCTCACTTCCCATCCACACGTCCGTTGACGTGGCTTGTCTGGTCCCCGAAGTCTTTTGCTTTTGGCAATGTTCATTGGTGGCCGCATAAGTCCTTGAACCCCATGTGGGAATCGATAGGCAGTCTGCCGCCTCTTCTTACGCGGAAAAGGACGTTTTGTGTGGCTAAGAGGCTGCCAGTTCTGCAAAGCGTTATCAAAACACCCTCTCTACAGCTTCTCTGCATCCCGGTGCTCATCCTATTTGAGGCTGCTTCATGGAAACGATGCATTTTACTCGGTCAAGATGCATCTCTTCTCCATACATCAAGACCTACGCCATTTCTTATGTCGGATTCAAGGCCAAATGACCTTGCGCTTTGTAAAACACTGCAACTGCAGGTGTTGAATATTTCATTGTTAGAGCTTCAGTATGATGCGCTGCGCAACGAGTCCCACTCTGCCACCAGCATGATCTGCGGCGAAAGTCGTGTTCATGGAATTAACCCGATAGCCAAGCTTCTCAGTATTGGCAGATCCATCCATGTCTCATTTTCACCCAAATGTTCGCCTCGATCCCCGTAGCCTCAAAGTTCGGCTCACCTATCACCATCGTTGTCTTGTTCCACCCAATGTCCTGTGTCATCAGAGTAAGCAAAGGTATTACGTCTATCCAGCTGGTGATCGGTATAATACTTATGCGACGTATGGCGTGTAACTCAAAGCAAAGGCAGCAACTCATCGGGAGCGGAACATTGCCAGAACAGGATTCGTAAACCTTCATTCCTCTTCAGGTCCGGGGCGCGCGTGCACCGGCTTCCTGACATTGGCGACGTTGACGACGTGGGGTCGCCCGGTGCGAGGTCCGATATCGCGACGCTTGAGTGTCTTCTTCTTGGGCGTGCTGGGGGCACCGTAGTACGCCGGCGGCTTGATAGGGATCTGCGCGGCCACGAGGCCCAGAACGCTGAGCGCAGCGAGGAGGAGGGTGAGGTACTTCATCTTGAGTGATGTGTCGGGCGATGGTGTCAGACGGATAGGAAGCGAGAGACCGAAAGTGCGATCAGTCCGCGGATTCCGGGTTTTTATGTAGGTTTCCACTGCTCATCCGGGTGGAAGCGCAAAAGGGTACGGTAAGCCACGAATCGGTTGTAACACGATTTTTTCTTTTCTAAAGTTCTGCCCTCATAACTTTCTCTATGTGAGCTCCTGTGCTGGTAGAAGAGCCTATATTCCGCTTTCAGGAATCCTCGAACTGTCCCATCAGGCGGCGGCGCGTATAAACGGAAGCCTCTTATCCCAGGAAGCCGTGAAAGGCCAGCAAAACCAAGAAGCCCATCGCGTACGAACCCGGAGTACCAAAGCGCACGGCCCTGCCTGTGGCCACAACGGCGGGAGAGGTTCTCGTGGGGTCTCTGGTCGAGGACGCCAGGGTGCTGGCCTGTAGCGGGGCTGTCGACTTGGATTCGCCGCCGGCACCGGCGCCAGCAGGCCGGGTTGGTGTCGGAGTGGGTCTTGGTGCGGATCCATGACCCGAGCCGACCGCCGATGACGCCGGACCAAAGCCGGGAGGAGTGGAGGGCTCTTCGACTCCAGGCGGACAATGCCCTAGTCACGAAACTTTTAGTAGTTGTCGTAGTCTTGTTCAACGATCTCCAAAACTCACAATGATCATCATGAGGCACACATCTGGACTCGTCGGTGTTGTCTGCAGAGGTGGGTGAGGGAGCTGATGCGCCTCCCGGCGGAGTCGTCGGATTGGTGACTCCTGGAGGACAATGCCCTATGGATTGATTTCAGATCAGCTTTTCCCGAGTAAAAGGTCAGTATTATACTAACAGTGGTCATCATGCGGGACACAAAGGCCGTCATCAGCGTCGCCGGCATGAGTCGGCGAAGGTGCTCCGACGCCTGCTGGTGGTGTCGTTGGCTCAGCAACTCCAGGCGGGCAGTGCCCTTTTGTTCAAATTAGCCACTGGAAGGTACAAAAACCCTGGAAATGAGATACACACAGTGATCATTGTGTGGAGTGCAAGCCCCTCCGTCTACCGGATAAGTAGGAGAGCCAGGAGAGCGGGATGTTGTAGGAATGGACCCAGGGGGAGTTGACGGCTCTTCAACACCAGGAGGACAGTGCCCTTTTTCCAAGTTAGCTAGTGAAACATGAAAGAAATATGATGTGATGCACCAGATACTTACAGTGGTCATCGTGTGGAGTACAAGCCCCTCCCTCAGCAGGATGAGTGGGAGAACCCGTAGAACTAGATGCTGTAGGAATGGACCCGGGAGGATTTGAGGGCTCTTCAACACCAGGAGGACAGTGCCCTATGTATTCGATTTAGTTACAAGAGCTCGCAAACAGTGAATTATATGATACATACAGTGGTCATCGTGTGGAATACACTCTGCCGTTGGCGCAGAACCGGATGGAGTAGTTGGCCGTCCGCCAGCACTATCAGTTGGAGTTGGCGCTGTTCCGGGAGGGGTGGAAGGCTCTTCAACCCCGGGAGGACAGTGCCCTTTGAATATCGTTAGCTTACGTCTTTCCCTTGGATCCTCTGGGGCCGCCTAGATATCCTCACAGTGATCGTGGTGCGCTTCGCATGTCTCCACGGGGGCGGGCCCCGTGGTCCTGCTCGGCTCTTGGTTCGCCGAAGTGGGCAAGAGGCTACCTCCAGGAGGTGTCGTTGGCTGAGGCACTCCGGGAGGGCAGTGCCAGTGATCATCATGTGGCGTACATCCACCTTTATCAGCACTGGTTGTGGTGACATGTGTCGACGATGCTGCAACAGAGGGGGTTGCCGTCGGTTCGCAGTGCCCTATAAGCCGATTAGAGCCACACAGCACGGGAAACGAGCACTTTATATGACTTACAATGATCACCATGAGGACTACACAGGCTGCCGGTAGGAGAAGGAGGCAGAGTGGCCGTCGACGTCGGACACGTGGTGAAGACCGAAAGGGATGTGAGAATGCTGTACCCGGCGCTACGGAGGGCGTTGGAGTCGTAGATACCATAACCAGTGAAACTGCCGCCGGGAAAGGTGTACAGAGAGGTGTGGACAAAGACAGTAGTCCCAGAGAAAGACACGCCAGAGGTGGAGAATTTGGCGTTCATCGAGTCCATGAACTCGGGCAGGTTGGTGATCGTGGCCGCGATCTGGAGTTGGGTGCTTGTGCGAGTCGTGCATGGCGCGGCGCAGTCCCAGTGATCCTGGTGGAATCTAGTTAGAGCAGATTAGTAAAGCCTTGAAGTCATATGCGAAGAAATTTTCGCGTAATAGGACCGACTAAGCGTGACTTGGACGATGTCGTTGTGAAGAGGGATCCCACGGGGTCGATGTATGACATGAGAAATGGGCAGAGACTCACGAGCAGTCGGCGCCGGTGGGAGATGGTGGAATTGCTCCGCCTTGAGGGATGGCGACGGCCATACCGGCAAGAAAAAGGGCTCTAACTAGTGTCATGATGACCATCGTATACTTGAAGTCTACGTTTGCTGCAGAGTGAAAAGAAAGACGGGATGAAAATGTGATTGGTGCGAGTGGTTTTATACTTGGATCTTTTTTCTCGCTCGACAATAATTCTCAAGAATTCGACACAATGCTATAACACAACATCCTGCCAGCCTTGCCGTTATCACATCCTTCGGTTACTGGGAAGACTTCTCAAAACGCCTTCTTCTTTGCGTCTAGCACAACGCCACCTCGGTTGGCATCACTCCAAACAGCGGCCGACAAACAAAGTGTTCACCCGTCGGGCCTCACATCACCAGGTCTTCGCTTCCGTACAAGGGTTCGGAGTGTGAAAGAGCCTGCAGGTGGCGGTTCCATTGTTGGAGTGATTCGAGTTGTAAGTTGCGTGAGGACCCGGATGGGTCTCAGGGGTTCTTTCGGTTGCCAAGACCAGATGGCTTGCCTACCTATCTGGTGGTTTTGCGCGGTTTTAGAGACATCAGTCCAACAGTTCGAAGCCTATACATCTAATGGTTGTCCAAGGTGATGCGACCCGGCCTGCGCCAAGGTGGCGGGAGCTCAAGAGTTGAGGTTATCACAAGGTCGAGAGTCCAGATGTGGACACATGGACCGAGCTCATCAAGGTCTCCATCAATATTACGGGTTGCTTTTGGCAACCAAGGGGGGCCAGTGGTCTTTTTGATCCTGCTCGGAAACATCTGGAAGGGATTGAAGCCGTTTTGTAAGGGAGCAATTGCCTGGTCTTAGTGGTGCGAGAACCTTTATGGCCTTCAGATGTAAGCTCACCCTAGAAATGCATCGAGACGATGGTGCAGGCGAACTCTTTCAGGAAGGTAGACACAGCTTGAATGCGGGGGGTCAGCAAGGCCGTTCAGAGGCCCTGGGCATGTTTGTCTGGAAGCAAATAAGCTTATGCTAGAAAAGCGGATTGGCTTATGTTGCATCGAGTCTCTCCCGCGGCTCATCGCCATCGAGACTTGTGGTAATGTCAGGCTACCGAGTCTCGAAGAAGAAGAATGAAGAGCGTTGTATTGCTTAGAGATCATCGAGGGATAAAGGAGCGCGAGATGGCTTCGTAGACCAAAGCTTGCATTTGAGCTAAGCCTCTTGAGAGAAGCGGTCCTCCATCACAGCTTTGTCCTGGTTCTGCGTACTGGTTATATATATATATATATATAGCGGCTACGATTTCCTCTCGTCCGACGCCCGATCACAACACAATCAACCAAAATCGCAACATCTGCCTACAAACAAGCCTCAGATATCATGGTTTCCTTCAAGATTCTCATCGCCGTCCTACCTTTGGCCACAGCCATGCCCTCCCTCCTCACGTCATCTCTGGAGGAGCGAGCCTGCGTGCCTCCTTCCAACTGCGGCGCTCCCATCGACGTCTGCGAGTTCTGCTGCGCCTCTACCGTCATCCCCAACAGCGCTCTTTGTCACTCCCACGGGGAATCTTGCCCGGGCGGCACCGCCTACCACTGTGATTCCGAGCACTAAGAGCTGACGACACCGCCGTTCCCATTACCGGCGCCTCCCTCGACTTTGACCACTCATTGGAGTAATCCGTGAGCCAAGACAACATGGATCAGAAGAATACGGCTCGAGGAGAAAGCACAGAAAAGCCAAGTAAAAGACATGCGAGCATGGGTTGGGTTGGGAGCTCCATCGGCAAGGTTTCGACACCGGCTTCACTTTGATAGGCAACATACCTTGAATAAGACTTCAAATTCCTTTTCAATGTATTTGATTCTGTGTTTATCCACGGGAGCAATGAACTTCATCCAGCCAGCCACTTTGCCGAAGAACTTGATGGGGGCAGAAGATGTGGAACAATTCTAGTGCTTTGTTAACCACTGACAGCTCGTGATCAAGCCCCGACCTGAAGCAGGTAGGAAATGGAAGCCAAACCTTTGGACTGTCATTATTATTATTATTAAATCTCTAACTGTAATTCCAAGCCATAACTCCCTTACCTGGTAACGCAAAGGCGGTGGAGTGTCAGCGGAGCATCATCGTCGCAAACAAAGCATCGAATGTCTATCCAGTGCTGTTTGCCGATGCTCCTACAGTTTCAGGACCGACATATTCTTCGAAATCAATGAGAGTGGTGTTGAAAGCCTCAGGCTCGGCCCCTGTCTGCAGACCGCGAAGAGTCCAGTTCGTGAGAGGAGGAAGCCGTCTGGTGCTGGGGTTTCGGAACTGATCCCAAGCCTGCCGCATCTTCGAGCTGATAGTCAAGGGTCAACAAGACGTTTCTTGCTAAGAAGCGAGAGAAAAATAATTTCTAGTAAGGAAGATTCGGAAGCACACAACTTACACTTGGCCAGGGGTAAAGGACAGTTTCTCGGTGCTGGCGGTCTTTGTTAGTCTCGCTGATGATCCCGTATCAAACTATGCAGGGAACCGCCTACCAAGTGGAGTACGTCATGTAATTACGGACCAGATCGTAACCGGGAAGAGCAGGGCACGAGTCCTTGCCATCGGTGCACGACAGATCGCCCTTGACTTCCGCCTGCGGGGTATCCGGCACGTGGTCTCCGTCCGGGACGGCGCAACCTCCCGCGAACGGGTGGAAGAGGCCGAGCCAGTGGCCCACCTCGTGGATGATGGCCTTCTTCGATAGGTAACTGACCATGGCGCCGTGGCCGAGGAAGACGCCGTCGATGGTCAAGAGGTCTGCTACGTTCCTCTGCAGCAGTTGGGGAAAGTAGGCGAATCCCAGGAGACCGGGTGTCATGTTGGCCACAAGGTATATGTTCAGCGTCTCGGCGCCACCGGCGCGGACCTGACGCTGCAAACTGAGCGAGGTTTCCGTAACGCGGGTAGAGTATACATACTCCCCATGCACTTTGCCCGGGAGAATGTAAGACTTCAGGGGGCTGAAAGAGATTCCTAGACCCGAGTATCCCTCCTCGAGAGTCTCTTTCAGTCTGAGGATTGGAGAAGTCTGGATGAGATCACACGTCAGTGAAGCTCTGTGGACCTGGAGTTCAAGGTCCACGAATGCGGAATGGTTCGATACTTTAGTCAGTTTCGCCACTGCCTCGGGGTTCCCAACGATGAAGACATTGACGGGGATGTTTATGGCGTTCTTATTATCAGCTGCCTGGTTGAGGTCAGCTTCCCGGAGGGCTCCGAGGTCGTCCGAGTCATCGAGGTGAGCGCCATCCGCATAGGAGCACCAGTGTTGTGCTGTCTGACCAAGGGTTTCTCCGTCGAGATAAGAGTCCTGGAAAGGCAGAGCAAGCACGACACTCGTTATCGACGCAACACCTATCAAACAGAGTATCCAAGACGGACAGAGCATTTTGTCGATTTGATAGGATTCGTTCGGTGGTTGGTGGTATGTAGGGAATGCAGACTCAAACTTTTGAAGGCGCGGGTTTGGTTAAATAGCTGCGCAAGAGAGAAGAAGAAGAAAAAGGCTTGCTGCAACGGACCAAAGGGTAGCAAGTTTTGAGCTGGCAGATTACTCTTGGAGATTCATAGTTATGCAGTAGTCTAAATTGTGGGAGGTAACACGTAGGACCTAGAGGCCATTCACCATTTCCGTCAAACCATGACTCCCAAAAGTCAAAAAGCAATCCACCCTTACGGGTTGTTGACACACCCAACCGCCTTGGGTCCCAGAAACCCTACTGCTGAACCAGAGGGGAAAACCGTGCTCGTGTTGAGTTCGTGAATGTCCAGGTTGCTACCAAGAAGATCATGGGGGGATGTACTTTCTGTAAGATGCAGCAGAGAAAATTTGGGTTGAAAGTGACTGAAACCAAAGGACTACGACAGCTTGGTCGTGGAATTGGGTGGAAACAAGGTGTGGGTGATCCAGTATAAGGGTAGAGTGTGTTTTTGGCAAGGGCAGTGAGTATCTGGCCATCCATAAAACCGGGTTCGCAAACTTCCAGGTCGTTATGGAAGCGCCAAAGGTAGTAAATTCGGGTGTGTGTGTGGGTATACGTGGTAAAAAGTATGAAAAAGAAAGGCGTCGCAAGAGTCGTCGTAATATGGTCGCAGAGAATCAACGTGATGCCGACGAAGAGCGATCCATGCTCTAATGGTCGACACCCACCGCGTAGAAAGTCGTACGTCGTAGTCATCGACGAATATGTTCTAAGCCTTCTTCAAGAGTCGTTTGAGGAGACTCTTGCTCGGGGGTGACGATCCTATAGCGGGTTCTGTCAGCAACTTTGTTCTTCTAGTGATGTGATTGGCAGCTGACTGCGCGTTCACCGAGGAACGTCTCGGAGGAACATCTCGCAGAATTCAAATGTACGAGGATAAGGCGACAGCATTGGCAGCTTGGAACAGGGGAGACAAATTTACCATTGAGGGTCCCGGCGGCCTCGTTCTTCTCTTTTGACATCACGGGGGCGCCGTCCTTGTCAACAAGAGTTGCTTCCGACGCCATCGCACCGACGCTGGGCCGCGATGTCGGAGCAGGCTGACGGGGCCGGCGAGGCATGGCTGCAGTCTGCATATGGGGGATGACAAATGCGGATTCGTAGAAAGAGCCCGACATCTTCTCGTCTACTCTATCTCTGAGGATAGCTTTGAGGTGCTGCTGAGACTCGATGGAGCTCATGGGGAGCAGTGAGAAGGGAGAGTCTGATTGATGACTTGGAGGTTTCTTGTCAATGATGGCAAAAGGCTTGCAATGGATGTTTAGATGCTTGATTACGATGGTGTCTGGATCCGGGGTTACGTGGGAGAAAGAGAGGTCTTGGACAGTCTTTATACATTAGGAGGGCGGGATGTGATTTCCAATACAAACGCGGCTTCGGCAGGTGAGACATATTTTTTGACTCACAGATGCAAGTATTTCCTGTACATGGCATCATGTCGAAGGGCGCGTTGTGAATTGAGTCAACGGAGCGGTAACGCGTGGACGGTACAATCATGTTAGTGCTGTTTCCGCGAGGGTCAGACGGGGGGATCGTGGCCGAAGTGGAGGCCCGGTCGGTTCCCGAATGTGATTCTTGAGCCAATCACGTCTTTTGCCAGATGTTCGGGTTGCGTAGACGACCGCTGGCCGGTAGGCTCTTAGGAAAAGGCCTGTCCGGTCAGTCGGATTGGGTTAGGCTCACGCAACGGGGTGATGCAAGGTTGATTTGTTCGGCCAGTCGCTTTGGGAAGAGTCAATATAAAGGATTGGTAACACGCCGACGAAGAGGGTGGAGTCGCACTCAAGGTACGTACCTGATATCGAGACAGAGGTTAGGTGTGTGTTCCCCCTTCCGAAGCCGATGCCCCGTTTCCGAGCCCGATGCCGAAGCCGAGCACTCCTTCACGAACGAACTTCACACCGTCAACAGGCGAGCCGAGATTGTTTGGTTCGAGTTTCGCGATTCACTTCCAGGGTTTTTTCTCATGAGACGACGCGGTATGCTTGTGCAAGTTCGGGAACGGAGACATTGGCCCATCCATCTCGACTATTTGGAAAACATTCCGTGTCAAAGGTAATGGAGCCGACACAAACACCGCCCCGGCTCCTGTTCCGAAAGAACGGACGACCGCAGGCGTGCGAGCCGTGCCGGAAGCGCAAAGTCGCCTGCGATCATGCGCAACCCGTCTGCAGCAGGTGCAGAAAGTCGAAACGCCCCGGTGAGACGTGCGAATACATTCTGGGTGACGGCCCGAGACCAAGAGATACCACCCCGAGAACGACTCGGCCGAGGGAAAGCCGGCGCAGCTCGAGGGCCCCTTCTCTGCCGTTGACGGCACCGACCTTCCCACCACCTCCCGCAACGGCAACACGACTCGTACCGGAACCGACGTTGACGGGAACAACGACAACAACGTCATCGGCATCCGTGAGAACCGCCGCAAGCCGTCCCCGTGCATCCGTCCCCGCCAGCCTCCCCACCAGCCCGGACTCGGTCGGCACGGGGACCACCCCTGCCGTCCTCGGCATCGGCTACCTTGGCTTCACCTCCTTCTGCGGCATCTACGAGGAGACCCGGTCCAGCCTGAACCGGCTCCAGCCCTCCGGCGCGACCCCGATCGGCGAGATCGGGGCTACGGCTAACTGCGGGCTCGAGTGCTCCCCGCCCCTGACGAACCAGGCCCTGGAGACGTGCCTGACCATCCTCCGCCACGTCCCGGACCGGGACATGGGTCTGAAGCTGTTTGAAAGTCACGTCAACCCGAGCGACGGCTGGATCCGCCTGGCCGCGAAGCGCATGGTGACGTCGCTGTACGAGACATTCCCGCAGTACTTTTGCGCAGCCGGAAAGGCCGACGATGCGCAGCTGACGGCCCTCGCCCGCACCATCTGCCAAAACACCGCAAAGTGCGTGTCCGACGAGGAGTCCGACCCCGAGAAATGGATCGCCCAGTTCACCGGCACGAACCTGCGCTGGGAGTCCCTGGGCGTCATGTTTGTGTACTGGGAGCTGGCGGCCCGGTACCTCGGCCCTTACCGGCCTGACGTTGGCTCACAGTTCCAAAGCGTCGACGAGGGGACCAGGGTCGTGTTGCAATACCGTTACTGCGTCGGTGCGAGCATGGAGCTGACCAAGGCTGCCGGCAGCGGGGGCAACACCCTGCTGCTCTTCATGTCTGCGAAGCGGACCATTATCGAGTCCATCTTCTCGGGCGATGCGAGTAAGTGAAACATCCGGCTTGGAGGCGCCGGCGCAAATCAAACCACGCAGCCGGCGGCAACGCCTGACGGATCAAAAAAGAACTGAAGCCCATACCCCTCTTAGGTTTCGCCTGTTGGCAAATGCACGCCGAAACGGTGGCCCTGTCGACCTTTCTCGGCTTCCACGACGAGGTCGCCGCAGAGCCTTACAAGCCGACCATCTGCTCCGAGATCAAGCGTAAGCTCTTCTGCTACGTCTTCTACATGGACAAGGTGCTGGCCTCGTTCGCCGGCCGGCCACCGCTCATCAGCCGCCGCTACGCCCGCACGCCGCCGCCTCTGGATCTCAAGGACGAGTACCTGCTCTCGGACGAGGCCACGCTGGCCCGCCACGTGGCCGCCCTCGACGAGAACGGATGGAACACGGAGGGCGACCTGAACTCCGCCACCATCGTCCGGGCTCGTGTCATGCTGGCACATATCCGGGATGAGCTGTTCGAGATTGCTCTCGGCCACGGGCCGGTGACGCCGGTCGAAACACTTCTGTAGGTTGCCGTGGAAGATGACACCGAGAACTAGCCGGTATCAAAGGCGGGGGCAAGGACTCTGCTGACTTTGGCTGCTCCAGAGATATCAAAGAAAGACAGCTTCGGACAGTCGCCGGTCTGCCTAAGATCTTCGTCTTCAAAGAAGAGGACGTCCAGGACAGGAAACTCGACGTTTCGCTGCTGTACGTCCGGCTCATCGTCCACCTCGAACACCTCCAGAACATGTTCTTCATCGAACGCCTGCTCGCTAAGCGGGGCCACGATGACGGCGCCCTGCTTTCCGTCAGCTTTGAGATGGTGTCGAAAACGCTCATGTTCTGGACGAACATGGACCGTCTTTCCTGCATGAACGGCGATTTTGAGTGGCTCGTACGTGTCACCTGACCCCTCCTCCCCCTTCCCCGATCTTTCAGTGGGAGGAACACCAGCTGCTGACACGACCTAGGTCATGGCCTACGCCGCCCCCGGCGGCGGCATTCTTTGCCTCGAACTCCTCAAGCCCACCCTCCACGGCGGCAACCACCCGCAGAACCCGAAACTGACGCGGTCAAGCATCATCCAGAAGCTGAGCCTGCTCGTGGGCTTCCTCGACTGGGTCAGCCCGACGGCGCCCAACGGCGACCTCTGCGCCGACTGCAAGTGCATCATCCAGCACGTCCTCGACCAAGCCCTCAACGGCCCCGCCGCCTCGGCCTCGTCCGCCGTGGACGGCGGCTTCCCCGCGGCCCTGGACGCCATGGACTGGGACTTCTCCACCCAGCTCGACTTCAACTTTGACCTGCTCGACACGTTCGACTGGCTGCGCCCCGAGGTTCCATCTGGCCAGCAGTCTTGAGAGCCTGCGAAAGGGGGCGGTACTTCTCCACGTCTGATCGGCATCTCAATCAACCCCGAGCTCCACGGAGCACCTATTTTCTTCAGTTTTTGAACCGCATTGCATGGCGAAACTAAACGATGCGTGACGAGACATGATTCGGAAATAAATGTATATGTATTTAGGACGTAGGGGAGGGGATTGAAATGTTGTCCGCAATCTAGGACCCCATTTTGATCAAAGAACGTGTTGGCCGAGATGAGAATCATAGAAACGCCATGATCCTAAACAGTGGCCGATAGTGTGAGATCATCTACGCCCTGCCCAAGTTGTCCAGCATCCTGGTCCAATCTGAGCGTGCAATGAAATAGCCGTTTACCAAGGAGACGGGTCACAGGTCATATCAGAGCTATATCGGGCCGGGATCAGACGCTCCGCACCCCCCTTTCACCCTCGTTACAGAGCACGACTTCGTTCAATATCGACAACATCTCAACGGGAAGTCGGCCGGTCGACGTATAGTAGTCTGGAGGGGAAAACCCCGGTTTAGGAAAGGTCACACGCGGTGTCTGTAACGTTCCATCAGTCCCGCCATTGACATGGGGGGAAAAAAAGCCTTGCTGTACACAAAGTGATTTCGAGACACTGGCTTCAGTTCGCGCCCGTGATAGAAAGAGGTTGTCAGGGAGCGCGCTGGACAAACCTGTCGCTGCGTATTTCTATCGAACAGCAGGCCAGCGATGTGGCGTACCGATTTCGTGTAAAGAAAGTTGTATCCAAAAGGTGCGTTTGGTGGAACGGCGCACAGTGAATGGAACCATGCGCCTGGCGAGATGATACTAGACCACCGGGCTTCACATACAGACTACAGACGTACTCGGCGTTGTCTGCTACTGTTGTTGCCCTTTGTTGGTTATACCACACGGCTCTTGTCCAGTCCACATTCGGCACTGAAAGACCAGAGCCAGTAGGGCAAGGGGTGCTTCCCAGCATCGTCAAGAGAAGACCCCTCACATCTCACTCGCATCATCATCACCATCATCGTCATTCAGCGAAGACATACGGTTGGAATATTGGGCTCAAGTAATTCACACTCAGCTAAGACACGCAAGCACCTCGCGCTTGTGCATTTCTGCGGTTTCTTCAACGGAGAGAAACCTGTGTCTTTGACAGACGTCATCTACCCAGGGGAATGTTTATGACTGCATCTGCTGCTCTCCAAGCTCGACTCAACGATCGACCGTAAGATCTGATGTCATTTTCGGTGTCTCGTAGTGCGATGGCAAGCCAATCGGTTCTGGCCAGAAAGGCACGAAGAAAGATCACTCGGAACCGGTCCGACACGGCCACCCAGGGTTATGTGACGAGTTTAAGTGTGGCTGACTCAACTCGGGGTGCCTAAGTGTGATCGAGATCGCCCAGCTCCGCGGCGAATAGCCTACCCACGAATATGGCGATGTTGAAAAGTCGATGTGATGTAATGCATCCTTTCGACACCCAAGATTGAGCCGGATTAGTACGCGAAAATGGCTTGTCTTGTCTCAGAGGTTCGGTTCTATTTCGTGGTCGAGACCGATGATGACATTGCGTAGTAGGGTAGTGATCGTCAGAGGTGATCCTTTCCTTTGCATGCGTTGACATCCAAAGGTCTGGACCGCCGTTCGCTGTCGAATGACGCCAAACACAGCAGTATCAGAGAATAATAAGAGTGTAAACAAGAGTTGGCCGTCCGGCTCTCAAGCCAAGAGGGCTACAGACTTTCTCACTCATTTCGGGTTCACTGCCAGCGACTCAGCGTTGCTTACGCTGAACACCTGCTATGGAGGGTCGAAGCGTTTTGGAAAATGATACAGGGGAACCTTTGAGCAATACCTCGCGAATGCCGGATCAGAGATAAGCTGGAAAGCACAATGACCACGGTAATCAAACCAATCGCGGGCGGTTGAAGACAAGGGCCCATACTCTTGAAGTGGGGAAAAAGGCAGCCGTGGCCGATGCTTGTCGGGCTGGCTCCGTTCGCATGCCAGGCACTCATGCGTGCTCGCAGCAGCGTCTAATCTAAGACCTGCAGACAGTGTGTTTGAGGGTGCAGATGGATGTGCAGACACAGAGGGCCGAGGAATAGTCAAAGAGGTAGGAAACCGGTGCTCCATGACGTGTGAGGTATGGGAGAATATGAGAGACGTAAGCAATTGCCTATTTGGAAGATTTGCCGTTCCATAATGAGACAGTGTCGTCTGCCTGGCTGGGGCGTGAAACTCGATCCGGACGTTGCCCCAAAGTGAGACGGAGGTCGGATCCGGTGAGCTGGACAGGCGTTGCCGATTTTGGGCGGGTCTAGAATACACGGGGCGGATTAAGAGGCGGAATAATGAGAGGCTGCGGCCCGGTGGGGTAACACACACGCCGGCCGGAGCAAGAGTCGATGGTGAAGGATACTCAAGCGACCACAGATCGTCCTTGAGCCGCTGCCTGTCGTGGCCTGCGAAGGCTGTGGGCTTCTTTCTCAGTGGCTGTGCCAGATCTAGGCGAGTACACGACCGCCGGCGCCGATACGAATCCCACACACATTGATCCTGTATCGCGACCGTGCTTTGCCGAGCTCATCGTCGCATTCAAAAATTTGGCATGAGGACGCGAGACCCACGTTGTCGATGGTGAAACCTATGAACGTAGTGCAACAACGGCTGGTGGTAGGTTTGACGGCACGTTTGCCATTGGCCAAGGGCCAGACTTCGTGGTAGTAAGCCAACGCACGTCGCATGGTGGTGGGTCTCCAACACGATTGTCGGCTCATGATCTAGGACTCGTAAGGGGAGCACAACATGATTGCGGACAAAAAAGTTGCGGGAATGCGCAGGCGAAGCAGCCGCCTGGCGCGACCATCGATGTGGCTGTATGGGCATCGAGCATTGCACACACGCAGATCGAGCTTTGACGCGGGCGCCATCGGAAGCTTAGTGGTTCCTTCTTTGGGACAGCCTACATAAGCACTGACTACACAACATACCCGGGCAGCCGAGCTAATATGGAAAGTGGGCGGCTCGTTATGGGCAGATGATGGATATGATAGAACGCCGGGCTTCGCCGCACTGTTCGTAGGCGAGCGGCTTCTGAAGCGCCGAGGAAGCGATGCTAGGACGTCGAGCAATGCGCTGCGTGCGTATCGAAATCGAGAATGTGACTACTTCAGCCAGAGAGGGGTTGAGATGCAGCACCAAAAGCATGCACTTGTTCGAGGCCGTGCTGTCGTGAGTGATCCAGAGACAGGAGTACATCGTAGTGTGCATATCTTCTGGGTAAGGTAGTGTACGATGTAGTTCTGCCCGGAGGGTAGCAAGGACTCGTTGAGGTGTGCGCCCATTGGTTCTGACAGCATATTGACATCCAACCATGACAGCTGGCGTCTGATCCACGCTGCAATCATTTCGTTGTGGGAGTGCGCGTACAGACGCAACTGCAGACGCTTCGGCTAATGCCCCCTCTCCGAGATACACTAGGTAATGCGCTGATGCTGGGTATCGAGGCGGACCGATCCCTAACTCATCTGGACTGGCTTTGGCGTCTTTTACAGAGTGCCAGCACGCCTAGCGAGGAGTGGCTGACTCGGACGGTCAGAGGGCGGCAGCTGAGCTGAGCCAAAAGAATGACTGGAGAACAAAGCAAGAAATGGAGTATCATGGTCTCGATGATTCATCATGTCTGGAACAAGCGGCAACGTGGCCCGAGCTTCAGCTACATTGCGACCTGCATTGACAGACAGGGAATGTGTGGTGGGATTTGGCTTTGGGGCCGTCACGATGCTCGGTTGGTGGAATGCTTAACAGGAATGCTATACAAATCGAGAAACTGTGGTGGATGAGATGAGGGGTGATGGGATGTTTGATGAATGCCTACCCTAGGTACCTACCTACCTACCTGCCTTACAGTACAGATACAGAGTGTTAGTAGTTAGGTAGGCGATGCTCATCTCGGTGATCATAAGGAAACTCCCCACGAGTTGAATCTGGTTGCACTTCCCCCATGCTCGACAACACGAGGAAGCAGCGGGCAGAAAGAATGGGAGCAAGGAAGAGTCTGCGGCAAGGGGCGGGAAAGGAGGTACGCATCCATCACTTGGCACACACGCACAAGCGCACACTCTCTCTGGTTCCTCTCAGGTGATGATGATACGTACCCTCGTAGCTTACTTACATAGTCGGCTCTCCGAAGTACCCTACATCCCTACCTACCTACCTAAGGTAGGAACAGTAGGTAGGTAGGTAGGTAGGTAGGTAGCAATCCGACCGGGGACGTCTCCACTATTTTAGCCCCAAGAATCCGTCCGGGTGGACTCGATCTTGACAACCCCGGACTTCATCTCTGCATCAGAGAGAAGTTGAGCAAGTAGCTCTCGATCTCGGTGCACAGTTATCCATCTTTCCCATGCCGTCGCCATCGCGGTAAATCGCAAAAAGCGCCTCCTTGCCCTTGCCTGAAGGCTAACCATCCCCCTTTGGCATTTTTCTTCTTCTCCTTCTCGCCATTGGCCAGTGCGACACCCCCTCCCCCCATTATTCCTTCCGCCAGGCATGCTCCCGTAGCCCGCCATCCCCTTGCCTTCTTTGAGAAGCTGTCGACAAACAGGAGAATCTTTTTTGAAATAACACTTTAAATCGGGCGGGAGAACCCGACATAGTTATTTAGTACAGATACCTACCCTGTTCTCTCAGTGCACTCACAGTATTCTCTGCCATAGACACAGGGGGAGGGTGGTATTGGGAAGGGGGTTCTAGACCCAGAAAGGTTCTTGAGAAAATCTCAGGGTCCAATGCGCGCCATGGATCAACCAGGCGGAAGTCGGGAGGAGGCGTCATGATTGTTATTGAGCCATCGGTCGAAACGCTCTCTTCTCGCTCCCTCCTGGCCCGCGTCCATATTGTCCCATCCTCATCCATCCTTACTGCCGTGCTGCGCTGTCTTACACTGACTGTACTGCATGTCATCCTCATCCCGCCCCGTCTCTTTCTTGGGCCAACTCCAAGTCGCTTCGTATCCGTCAGTCTGAACTTGCTACGACTCCACACCCAAGCGAGCCTGTGCCGTGAACCTACCGGGTTGACCACAGTCAGGAGGGCCGCTTGACCCTGCATCGCGTCCCAGTCTACGTTAAAGACTGCGCAAACCACTCTGCCGTGCTCCATCCGACGGCTTCTCCTCCTCTCGAGACCTCTACCTCATCTGCTTCCCTCGGCATCTTCTGTCCTTCTGGCCCGGCATTTTATCTACATAGAGACGGGTCTTCCTCCTTCTCCTCCACCGCTTCGCTTCGGCACTTTCTCCTTCTGTCCCGATCATCTCATCTAACGTCAATGCCGTCGGTGCTTGCAACCTCACCATTCGACCCCTCAACCATTGCGGCAAGGTTCATGGAACTAGCGGCCACTGCGTCATCACCTTCAGCCCGAATCTAACATCCCCCCCCCCCCTCCTGCTCGAACATCGCCCAGCGTAAGGCCTATCCTTCCCAGATTACACCCTGCCCTACGCAGAAACTTTTGCCTACAGCTTCTCACCTACCTTAACGCAGTCCTCCGCCGCCTCGATCGACTGGGAACCTACGTTGCAGCCACTTAACTTTCACCTCGCAAACCACCTTACATCTTCTGTGGCGATTCCGAGACTAGTCTCCTCTCCCGGAAGGTTGGGAACTGAAGCAGATCTAACGGCTTCTTTTACGCCATGACTTTGGTCTAGACCCGTAACAACACAATTTGGACCTGACCCCATTTCTCTCGCTGCCCACGACCTTTCCACACTCACCGATTCTCCTCTACGGTGTCTCGTATCGTACTACCACCATTCTGTCGACTTCTCCGACGTTTGCGATCTCGCCATTATCAAAAACCCTTTAGTACCCATCCTATATCCAGAACAACCCCTACACTGTTTACACTCGGCGAATTGTAGCCAATCACATATAGCGCAGACTCTGCCCACGATGGCGGTAACTAACATTCTCATCTACCTGCTTCGACACGACCTACGCATTGCAGACAATCCAGTGCTCCATCACCTCGCCACTACTGCTGAACACGGCTTTACTCATGTTCTCCCAGTCTACGTGTTCCCGGCACACCAAATCGAGATATCAGGCTTCCTTCGCGAGAACGCCAAGTCCCCTTGCCCCGAAGCACGCAGCCAAATCGGCAAGTTCTGGCGATGTGGTCATCACCGTACCAAGTTCGTTGCAGAGTCTGTTTGGAATCTGAAGGAATCCCTTGAAAAGGTGGGGAGCGGCTTGGCTCTCAGAGCAGGCAGGTTTGGCGACGTTGCCGACGACCTCCTTCAAGGCTTTGCAGACAAACAACAGAAAGTTGGTGCCATATGGATGACCTCCGAGGAAGCTACCGAAGAGAAGAAGGACGAAGAAGACGTTTCTACAGCCTGCAAGAAGCACGGCGTTGCCTTCAAGACTTGGCTGGATGAGAAGTACTTCATTGATGAGTATGTCCGCCGCTTCAGATGCATAATGCCAGGCGCTAACAAGCTTTCTCCGTCAGCCGCGACCTCCACTTCAAGTCTCCTGATGAGCTAGCCGACGTGTTTACGGCCTTCAGGAAGACTCAAGAACCACTTCGCGAAAAACCAAGGCCCACGCTGCCACCACCCAGCAAGGGATCTCTTCCACCTTATCCGGATCAAGACACCGTTCCTCCACAGCGAAGTCCCTTTGATATCCCTTCAACCTTTGACGCTCTGGAGTCGGCCCTTCTCAAGCCTTTGACAAGCCCGTTTTCTGACGAACCCGAGTTTCCCGAAAATGCCCAGTCGGTACACCCATTCCAGGGAGGTGAAGGGGTCGCCCTTCAGCGGCTTGATCATCTTGTCAAGACGGGAGCCATGACTAGTTACAAAGATACCCGTAACGGGCTTCTTGGGGTCGACTTTAGCACCAAACTATCGGCCTACTTGTCGTTCGGCTGTTTGACATCTCGGCAAATCCACGAGGCTATGGTTAGGTTTGAGGATGGCCAAGACGATAAGTTCAAAGGAACCCCCGGATACGGAAAAGGGGAAAATGACGGGACTAAGGCAGTCCGGTTTGAATTGCTATGGCGCGACTACATGAGACTGTGTACGAGAAAGTTTCAAGAAAAGCTTTTTCGTGTTACTGGATTCAAGGGGGACACAACGCCAAAGTGGAAGTCGGCGGACCCGGAACACGTCGTCTCCGAAGACAACATGGGCACGTCGGTCAAGAAGATACAGCAAATATTGCAACGGTTCCTCAACGGCACCACTGGTATGGGGTTGATTGACGCTTCGCAACGAGAGCTTTGGCACACAGGCTACACATCTAACCGAGCGCGTCAAAATGTGGCGTCTTTCCTGACCAAGCACCTTGGCATCGACTGGCGTTACGGAGCGGAATGGTACGAGTACCTCCTCGTTGACTATGATGTCAGCTCCAATTGGTCCAATTGGCAGTATGTCGCTGGAGTGGGTAACGACCCTCGCGGGGACAACAGAATCTTCAACCCGGTCAAGCAAGCTTTCGATTACGACAAGTCCGGAGAGTACGTCAAGGCTTGGGTGGTCGAAACACGCGAGATCGAAAAGCTCGAGAACGTTTTCCAGTTATGGACCACACCTCAAGAAGAGTTGGAGCGTCTAGGCCTAAGCAACAGCATTCTGGTCACCGACCCTATCAAAAAGATTGAGTTTTCCGTGGAAGGCAAGCCTAAGACCGGCCGTCGGCAGTACAACAATCGGAAGAGAGGGAGGGGTAACCCCAACCACAACGGGTCCGGCGGGGGAGGGCCCCGAGGACCGCCATCCGCTACAGGAGGTCCATTTGGAGGTCTATCCGGAGGTTCATCCGGAGGTTCATCTGGAGGCTTTGGGCCTCAGAATGGAGTTGCCTCTGATCAAGGGTCCACCGGCCATTCATCCTCCAGGTCACCGCCGAACGGACCGCAGGGATATCGGACAAACAGTGGCTATCGTGGTGATTTCCGGGGCGGATATCGTGGCGGGCGCGGTGGGCGAGGCGGTGGCTACCGCGGAGGACGTGGAAGCTTCAGCGGCAGAGGAGGGGGCTTCAACAACTCGCACTACGCCCCGAATATCCCTCCCAATGGGCACCCCAATGGCCAGCCTCGCCCGCAATGGACCACCACAGCATCCGGTCCGATCATGTAGGTTATTGGTCAATTTGGAATCATGACCAGGGACAACCATGGCGAATATCGATAGCATCCTGTTCCACCCCCGTCTCCCAACCAAACTGCTAGATGGGTTGCTCAGATGAGAGCGGATTCATATGATGGGTATTTGGACAACACCGGACTACGGTCGATAACCCAATACTACGATATTCCTCCACTCCCATCCTGCGACAAAGATGCCTTTAGACCTCGGTTGCGGTCATGGCTTGGAGTAGTACGGGACTTGACTCGCTCTGGCGAGATGAACAACGATCAGCTGACAATGGCAATTCAAGACCATGTCCCTATCCATCGATCGGCAATGGATTTGATGGAACATTGGATCAGGGTTACGACGTCACGTTCATCTGTTGATAAAGGTGCTCAAGAAGCATATCCGACAAACTCCCGTCCTAGTGATGAAAACCGTTCCAAGGTGTCGGCCGAAAACCAGACTCAAAGAAACCCTGGTTTCAGTTCAAAGGTACGAGACCTCGCTCTAATCAGCCATACGGTGATATGATGATGGGTACCTCGTCTCTTTCTCGGGACCAATGCCTGTCATCACAACAAAATCCCGAAACTGTTCCTCATGAGCTCCACAAGAGAGCGCAGCGGTTCACCTCTATCTTTGGGTCAATCAGGGCTCAAAGTCGAGCGTAAACTTCTAAACTCGATATATGGAGACGCCTCGTTGACAGCCGTGGCAGCCTTCGAAGTGCACTTAGCAGGCTGTGTTATTGTCAGAGATCAGAACGATGTGGAACGGTGTGTACGGGGAGTAGACATTCCATCAGAGGAAGTGTAAGCGTTTTGCTATTTCGGGTGCACACTAGCAGCTTGTGTTTGCACCTACAGCGTTCATAATTGACGTGTACTTTCTATTTGTGATGTTTTGCGAAACGTCGTACACGAAAGCGTCGCCCGTCGAGTTGATCTGTATACGGCATTCAGCCAAATGAATACATGAAACCAGCTTTACTTCAAGCGCGGAGTCACCGTTGTCAACTTTGGCACTCATGAATGGTATGAACGTTTCCGCCGGATTCTAACTTCAAAAAAAGAGCTTCCACCAGCCACTTGTTCTACAAACCCGCTTGTCGACACATTGTGGACCGCTCTTTCGTTTTGCTCCTACAAACACATTCCAAGTAATTTCAACCGCCTGTAATCGCCTCTGTAACGCCGTGGTATGCGACAAGCCCTTCCTCTTCTTGCTTCTACTTTTCTTCTTCGTCTTCTTCTCCTTGTCCTCCTCCTTCTGTTCATTTAAACCTCGAAGGGCAGCTTGCCCCACCCTTCAAAAGTGCTTCCCTAAAGGCTGCATGTGACCCCCCTTGGGTACGACGAACAGCCCCTTGGCCTCGAGGACGGTGGCGCCATCCGGGTCCTCCATGCGGCCGACGACCCACATCTTGCGGTCCGTCTTGTCCTCGTCCGAGCCCTGCTTCTGATACTCGGGCAAGACCTTGTTGACGCGGACGATGTACAGCATGCGGGGCGAGACGGGGATCTTGAAGTCCATGGACAGGCGCGCGGTGACGGCCGTGTTGGCGGAAAAGTTGAGGGCGGCGAGGCGGGCCATGGCCTCGTCCATGATGGTCGAGAGCATGCCGCCATGCACGATGGACGGCCAGCCCGAGGTGCCGTCGCCGAACATGATGGCGAGGATGATCTCGCCGGTCAGGCGGTTGCGAAAGACGAGGTGGACGAGGCCCAGGGCGTTGGGGTTGTTGAGGGTGCCGCCGCAGAGGTGCTTGGACAGCGTCTCGGCCGAGAAGTCCTGGTAGGGCTGCCATTGCTCCCAGTCGGTGCGGGTGGCGCGGGTGCCGGCCTCGTTGACCTGGGGCACCATGGACTGCAGGATCGGGTAGTCTTCGAGCGCGTCGTAGGTGGCGTGCTCGCGGTACATGGCGATCTCGTCCGGGTTCTTGATCTCGACGGGCGGGTGCATGAAGGGGTAGGCGAAGCGCCAGGACGCGATCTCGTCGGCGGTGAGCTTGTAGCCAAGGACGAAGAAGGCGAGTGCCCAGAGGGCGCGGGAGAGGCGGGAGCGCGGAGGTTGTTGGCCGTCGGGCTGGGGGACGCCGCCCGGTGGCGGCGGCGGCGGCGGTTTTGGTGGTGTCGAGAGGAGAGCCGTGATTTGGGCGGGGGTGAGGTGGGAGAGGTTCGCGAGGGCCGCGTCTGCCGCGTTCGTCACGGGGGGGAACTGCGAGGTGTAGGGTGCGGGCGAGGGTGGGGGGTTCTTCAGGGCCTTGAGGCGGGACTGGGCCGTCGATGAGAAGGGGCGGACGGTCGCCGAGGAGAAGAAGGCGGGAGGTCGCGATGCGCGGCGGGCAGAGAGGTCCCGCAGGACGCGGCTGGCCGCCATCGGTCGGGGTATCATTTCAGGGGCCGGGGGGAGGGAGAGTTGTTGTCGAGCTACTATGATGGCATTCGTATCGATGGACGGGTGAGCTGCGCGCAACGGCTCAATGGGTTTCGTCGTGGGTACGATGTTGGTGCGGAAAACTGCGCGCGCGACGTGGGTTGTAAAGTCGTTCAAATTTAGGTGGAGACACCGTCTCTCTCCGTCTCTCTCTCTCTCTCTCTCTCTCGGTGTCGGTCTGGGATTCGGTGAGAGTTTGCACCGGTGGAGACAGGTGAGTTCACCTGGAGCTTTGGCCATCCAAGCCTATCTTTGTACCCCCACCCCCCTTGTGCCGAGCACGCACTGCCCCCCTTGCTTACATAGCTCGGCGGTCTGGATTGTGATGTCACAGCTACGACGACTGATCGGACGCATCGATCTCTGCAGGGCATGCAACACCAACAAATCGGTTCGTCACATCGTTATCAAAGGGTCGGGAGATTCAATTGGTGAAATCATTGCGCGCCTTCGCTTGTAATACCACACCCACCACCATCGCTACTACTACTACCGCGTTGGACGCCATGCTGTCTATCGTGATACCTCTAGAAAACCAGGTAAGGAGAAGAACACTGTATGTAGGTAAGGTAAGGAAAGCAACCTGAACGAGACTCCTGCCCAGACCTAGATCTGAGTCGAGCATTGTATGCCTAAGAAGCCATCAACGTGCTCCAGGCGACCCAGATGCGTCTCGACTTGGGCACCGTGGCCCGACCGCTACCATCCGCCGCGGCGCCGCCGTTGCGCATCAGAACCCGGCCAATCTCCATGTAGCTCTCGACGGCGACGACCATGGGGCCGCGCGCCTCGGAAGGAATCCACTTCATCGAGTCCCTGGCCTCGGCGTAGTGGTCGAACGCCTTGGCGAGAATCCTGCGACGCACCTTTTCGACGCCCTCGCCGGTGGGGTTCCTGAGGACATCCTCCGAGGTCAGGCCCTCCTCCTTAAGCCACAATGTCGGGAGGTAGACGCGGCCGATCTTTGCGTCGACGGCGACGTCGCGCGCAATGTTGACGAATTGCAGCGCGAGTCCCATCTGGCGCGCCGTGTTGCGGAGGTACGCCTGCATGTAGTCGGGCAAGCCGTGGTGGCAGTGGCGGAAAACGAGCTCGAGGCAGGCCTGGCCGACGGTGCTGGCGACACGGGCTGCATAGAGCTCAAGGTCCTCCGGGTCGGTGATGGGGAAGGTGGAGCTGTCGAAGGAGAGATCCATCTCGAAACCCTTGAGGAGCTCGGCGAGGGGCTCGCGCGGGAGCAGGGAGGCCGGTAGCATGTCGAGGGCCGACAGAGCGGACGCCGGGAAGTTCTCGGCGGCGTATTTGGCGGCGAGGGGCGCCGAGACGGCGTCGGGGTCTTTGTAAAGGAGGCTGAGGTGGCGGTCGAGCTTGGAGATCCATGCGGCGGCCTCTTCTGAGCTCTCGGCGTCGTCGACGAGGTCATCGGCCAGACGACAGTAGGAGTAGCTAACGAATGATCTGATGAGCAAGAGTCACACGCACACGTGTGCACAGGCGCACATGGACAGACACGCACAAATCCAGGGTTGGGGACTTACAGCAGAGTCAGATCAATGCGTAGGCGACCGGGAAAGACGGAGCTGGCAAGGTGGAAGCTGCGGCTCTTCTTGGCCAACCTGGCCACGGCTTGACGGATGCCCAAGATACGCTGCATGTCGTACTTCGAGGAGGGAAAGACGCGAGCGCGCAGCAGCGACATGGACAATGCGTCGGCCGGCTTGTCGAACTTGTCGGGGAAAGCGTCGCAGACGGCAACGGCCTTGTCAAAGGCGGCGAGGCCAAAGACAATGAGCATGTTGGTGACGAGGAAGAAAGAGGCCTCTTCGATCTCGAGACTGCCGAAGAGCCTCAGTTCGAGCTTGGTACCGCTCTCAATGGCCCAGGTGCCACGGCCCAACGCCATCTCGTCAACAATCCAGAGGTAGATGGTGGGCAGGAGGATGGGCAGGGCGATGCATGCCAATGGCAGGGCCAAGATGAAATGCGCGGTGATGGTCCAGGTGAAGAGGGCAAAGGAGCACGCCCACACCAGGATCAGACCCAGGTAGGTGCCCTCGCCCTCTTTGGCAATGAGCCAGGCGCCCAAGATGACGCTGCTGAAGAGCGCGAGCTGGCCGACGACCTTTCCACCCTTGATCCATTGCGGCAAGGTGGCAGGCGAGTTGAGGTGTTGGGCGTGGAGGACGGGCTTGTTGAGAATGATATAGAGCTGGGCGGTGATGTAGGTCTGGATGACGAAGAAGAACAGCTCCTCTATAGGGATGTCGGCGAGAGTCGGCCCCAGTACGGCATCAGGAGGATAGGTCCAGATATTGGTTCTGATGAGGTAGGAGTCCCAGGGAATGGTAGCCACAAAAGCGATTGTGACGATGAAGAGGGTTCTCACAACATCGAGGCGCGTGAAGACGGGGTATGAGAGGATGGTGAGCAGGGCCGCCAAAGGGATGGTGTACTTGACATGCCTTGTGAGTGAGGGTGAGTTAGTAAATCAGTCGGGTTTGAGAGACAGCAAGAAGAAGGGGAGGGGAGGGGAAACCATACACCAGCGCGTAGTCGTAGCCCATCGTGAGAGGTTTGTTTCGTGGAGAGCCGGGAGAATTCGCAGCGATGAGCAAAATCTCACAAAGGGCAAAAGAGGAGGGCTGAGGGGGGAATGGATGTGAGAGATGTCTTTTTTTTCCCCTTCTTTTTTTGTTGTTGCGGTTCCTGCTGTGTGTTGCTCTTCACTAGCTGACTGTCCAACTTGAGTTAGAAGGCTCACTCCAGACGGCAGGTTGGTCGGTGTCTTGCTGCCAGGGCGCTGAGGTCGCACCAAAGCAAGCACTTCAGGGCGCGTGTGAGGTGAGAATGTAAGGTAGGGTGTGCCTGGCACTGGATTCCAGGTAACAAGGTGTGTCAACGCAATTATGACGAATAAGTTAGAGAGTGAGCGCGCAAGTGAAGTGACCCAGTTAAACAACCCCACGCTGCAGCAGTGCTGTGTAGGTGTGTATATGTGTGTGTGCGTGTCTGGGTTTGCTGTCGGTTTCACTGAACTCTTTTTAATTATCTGGCTGGAGACGCAATCAATGGACGGTCATTCACCGTTTGGCTGTGAAGTGAGGCACCTGCGAATCACGCAAGAACAGTTGGGACGACCAGCCCAGGGCGGTTTGAATTGCGCCGAGTCAAGGGGAAGGGCAGTTCAGACTAGTAATGTCTCGCGGAGGGATGCTCCGCCTGGTTTTTGGCAGTCAAGCAATGTCTTGAGGATTCCTCGGAGCTCGGACTTTTGGGAGTTGAAAAACTCCAGAAGTTCCATTGGCAAAGTACAACAAGTCCAGGGAGGGGACGCTTACACAGATAGCAGTAGAGCTTCTTTCCCAATTCGGCCAGGGAGCAGGGATGGTGGGTGATGCGGTACCTTGAGAAACCTAGGTACCTAGCTGTGAGTGGCCCTGAATGGCCTGGGATGGGATTGTCGAGGATAGAGAGAGGTGCAGCAGCTTTGCAGCAGCGACATGCGACTTTGGGCGAGCCCCAGGTGGCTGGGCTTGCGACCAGCCGGCGTAAACGGCATCTTGGTTGGCCGATGGCCGAGGGTGATTGAAAGTCTATGACGACCACAATGCGTGTTCCAACATGTGATTCTGCATGTACATACGGATACGCCAGTCCAGATCCACAATCCGATCGGATCAGGGATTCGAGGGACGGGCAGCCTCCGGTGCCAGTAGGATGGACGCTGCGCTACTTACTTACACGTGCACTGCGAAAAAGATCACCACAGGTACTTGTGTTTCTCTGGGAAGAAGAGAGAAAAAGACTTCCCGGGCCATGTGCCAAACGTGGTGAGAAAGGGGCAGTGTGAGACAGGGTGGGATGCCGTTTTGCATTCTGGCCTTGGGATGGAATGTCTCTCTGTGAACTGTTCGCTTTGTATCCATCCGTAACAAGAGCTAGGTTGTCTGTCCGATCCCACTGATGGTGATTCATCGTATCAACTCTGATGGGCCCCTCGACGACGACGACGCTCAACGGTCAAATGAACATTGGCGAAAAGCAAGCAAGGGCTGCAAATGTCCGAGTCCGTGAATCTTTACCTCTCGCGACGAAGCAAAACCGATGGCACAAGTAAACAAACGATCGACGATTTGCGAATACGGCGGTCGATGTTGGGCTACCGAGACAGAAAACCAGCGCTCTCTGTGCGCTGAGTGCCAATGCACGCCAAGCTTGGGACGCTCTGGCCCCTCCCCCCGAGAGCTTGGGTCGCTTCTGCCCTCCTCAGCCCGCGCAAGCTTCCCAAACTCTCCTCCCCTCCAATGTTCGGCCGCCTTGAGCCTCCTCCGAGTCGAGGTGTCATCACTCTCCCGAACCGGCCGATGCGGAGCTCTTCCTCGTGCGATTCCCACGCCAACTCACTCCCCTTGCACCCGCCCGCCGCTCCGTTTGCTTTTGTGGACCGGGTGGCATGCGAGGGGGGGATGAGGCAGGGGACGAGGGGAACTTGGAAGGCCATCCCGCCCCCGTCCCAGTTCCCTCTTCACATGCCTGTTGGGAATGACGGGACGATTATCCAAGTATGAATGTCAATCGAAGCTCTCCTACAATCTGCGCCTTTCCTTCCTCATTCTCCTTCGCTCCAAGGCCTGTCTCACATGTTGAGTTTTCTCTAGTGTAAATCTCATTGGGCTATCTATCTCATCTGTAGGGTGTAGTCTTCACGGCCACCATCTTCTAGCCATCGCATCCCACAACACTGGGCTTCACCATCCTAATAGAATAAAGATTCTCGCCCCGACGCTTCACACAACACCATGTCGCAGCTCGGCGATAAACCCAAGACGGCCATCGTTGTCGGCGCCGGCGCCGGCGGCGTGGCCCTCGCCGCCCGCCTGGCAAAGGCCGGCTTCTCCGTCACCGTCCTCGAGAAGAACGATTTCACGGGCGGCCGCTGCTCCCTCATGTATCAGGACGGCCACCGCTTCGACCAGGGGCCGTCGCTCTTCCTCCTGCCGCAGCTCTTCCACGAGACCTTCCGCGACCTCGACACCACCCTCGCCGACGCCGGCGTCGATCTGCTGCGCTGCGAGACCAATTACAACATCTGGTTCCACGACGGCGAGCTCTTCAAGCACTCGTCCGACCTCGCCGCCATGAAGACCCAGATCGAGCGCTGGGAGGGCAAGGACGGCTTCGAGCGCTACCTCAAGTGGCTGAGGGAGGCCCACACCCACTACGAGATCTCCGTCAAGGACGTCCTGCACCGGAACTTTGGCAAGTTCCTTGACCTGGCGCGGCCCGGCTTCGTGAGGCACGTCGTGAACCTGCACCCCTTGGAGAGCATCTGGAGCCGCGCGAGCAGATATTTCTGGACCGAGAGGCTGCGGAGGGTCTTCACCTTCGCCGTCATGTACATGGGCATGTCGCCCTTCGACGCGCCCGCGACGTACTCGCTCCTCCAGTACACCGAGTTCGCCGAGGGCATCTGGTACCCCAAGGGCGGCTTCCACCAGGTCGTCGCGGCCCTGGTGCGCATCGGCGAGAAGATGGGCGTCAAGTATCGCCTGAGCACGCCCGTGTCCCGCGTCCTCACGGACGGCCGCCGCGCGACGGGCGTCGAGCTGGAGTCGGGCGAATCCCTCTCGGCCGACGTCGTCGTCGTCAACGCCGACCTGGTCTACGCCTACGGCAACCTCCTGCCCAAGACGCCCACCATCACCGACTACACAAAGTCCCTCCGCAAGCGCGAGGCCAGCTGCAGTTCCATCTCCTTCTACTGGTGCATGGACCGCAAGATCCCCGAGCTCTCGGTCCACAACATCTTCCTCGCCGAGGAGTACCGCGAATCCTTTGACGCCATCTTCAAGCGCCACTCCCTCCCCGACCAGCCCAGCTTCTACCTCAACGTGCCCAGCAGGATCGACCCCTCGGCCGCCCCCGAAGGCAAGGACACCGTCATCGTCCTCGTCCCCGTCGGCCACCTCGCCGAGTCCAAGGGCGAGTCCGGCCTGACGACCGACCCGAAGCACTGGGAAGACATCGTCGCCCGCGCCCGCGCCGCCGTCATCGAGATCGTCAGCGCCCGCACGGGCTGCGCGCCGCTCAGCGACTTCATCACCCACGAGACCGTCAACACACCCCTGACGTGGGAGGACAAGTTCAACCTCGACAAGGGCGCCATCCTGGGCCTGACGCACGGCATCTTCAACGTCCTCGCTTTCCGCCCGCGGACCCGCGCCGAGGGCCTCGAGGACGCCTACTTCGTCGGCGCCAGTACCCACCCGGGCACCGGCGTCCCTATCGTCATGGCGGGCGCCAAGATCACGGCCGAGCAGATCCTCGACGACCGCGGCTTGAGCGTGCCGTGGGCTAGGGGTTTCGACGGCATGCTCAAGCCGCAGAGCCAGTCGCCGGGCAACAAGAAGCTCGACGAGGTGCGGTACGGGTACCACTTCGGCTCCGAGGAGGTTGCCGTCCTCTCGGTCGGGCTCTTGCTGGCCTTGATTTACTTTTACATGTGGCCCAGTCTGCAGCCGTTGTTTTGCTGAATGTGTGTGATATGTTTTTGGATGGAAATGAGATAGTCAGGTTTACGATAGCGTTTTCTTGGTCAATATAGACTTACTAATTCAACGCTGTCCCTCAGATGAGAGAGACTCCCCTTTACCTACTGCCACGAGGGGAGACATTGCCTGCTTGTATATTCGATGAGGTGATCCTGCTCGTCTTGCTTTCCCCAGCTCACACGACCAGACGCTTTTCTTGCCGCATGCGATTCTGCTCCTTATACGAATGCCGGAGCAAGACGATTGCCGTGGGCTTCCAGAGCAAACCTGTTTTTGCGTCATGGTCTTGGGCGAGACCTCATATCAACGAAGGGAAGTGGCGCGACGTCGGTCGTGAGTCGTGAGGCGGCCGATATGGGCTTGCAAGGAACTTGGTGTTGCCGACACCATTCCCGACACCCGATACGGTGTTCAAAGTTTGTTAGCATGACGGCGGCAGGAACAAACATATATATGTGTGTGTGTGTGTGAACAATGCGAACGATGGGAACTGCGCTTATAGTTACTCGGCCAGGCTGCGCAAGCCAAGCCTGGGGAGAGTTCAGCGCATCGTTGAGTTCGAATACAGAGATAGACAGCGTCCATGTCAATATAACCTGGAATCCATTCGTCAGGCGTGCCGACCTTGAGGCCATTGGCACCATGGTCCGTCGTCCAAACGGACCGCGCCGAGACTCCTCACAACACATCCGGGCCGGCGTCCATCCCCCGTCTTCACGGCCACCCCGTAGCCACCCCAAGCCATACTCTTTCCGTTTCTCGTCATCGTCATCGACATCCTCTTTTTTCCCGGCGCAAATCATTCGGTCTCCCAAGGCGGCAGTGAGGCGCCAAACCCCGCGTATACTCGGATATGTTCTGAAGAACTGCGGCTACCCCCCTCCCCCTCTCACCACCGACCGCCTCTCATCACTGACCGCCTCTCGCCTGCGCTGCTGCATCGCGATTGATAGCCTCCTCCCCGAGGACCTTGCTCGCAGCCATGAACCTGCACGTCAACGGACGTTATCAGCAAAAACAACACCCTCGGCCAGGAGCAGAACTGAGAGAACACTCACATGCCGCCGTGCCACGCCCCTAGACCACGCATGCTTTCGGCCTGCACGCTCGTCATACGAACCAGGTTTTCGGTGTCGGCGAGGTTGGCTGACAGCTGGGCAAGCTGCGAATGGAGGTGCGTCTGCCACACGTGTCAGCAAAGCGGTTCACACCCGCGCACGTCGTCGTCTTCTGCGTCGTCCCCCGTCCTATGGGATTTCAGTCTCATGACCGCTAGCCACAGAGATGTGCCCGTTGACGAGCATATCGCTTTTCGCCTTTCCGGGGCTCTGGGAATACTCACTAGCTGACGCGTCTTCATCGCGTTGCCCGAGCTGGACGACATGGACGGCCTCGTCGCGTGCGTCATGTTAACGTTTCGCGTCGCCATCTTCGTCCCCCTTTTTCCTCGTCTTCTCGCCAAGGAATGCTGTCTGTGTCCGCCTGACTCTGGCCGATGTCGTCGTTGGTGGGCTTGGTCGTATCTCGCTCTCCCTGCTCCGCCCAGGAGGCCCCGTATCTCAAACCAATGGAGCGGAGTCTTGCTTCCGGGAGTCAGAAAAACAGGAGCCTGCGAGCCTCTCGCTTTCCTCAGAGGTGGATGTCGGTCTATGGCAAGCTGAGTCAGTCTTCCTGAGGCCCTGCGAGATTTTGCTCACATGCTTGAGCGTTGATCGAGCATGAACAGGCCAGCACATGTGAGGGAGGGGTAGGGGGTGAGAGTCTCACTGAACAGCGTCGCGTGCCTGTCGAGCGAAGCAGTACCGGTCGGAAGAAGAACAAGATAGCGGAGCCTCGACTATACTCAAAGGTCCAAGATCAAAGTCTCTCTCTCTCTATCTCTCTCACTCCGTTACACAAAACTAGACTTATGCGATGAGCTGCTCATGTAAGTTTCTCCTGGGTAACAGCCAACCTAACTTTGTTCGGCTAACGTTCGCAACACCCAACTGCTACCAAATTCATGCAGGTGGGGGGATGATGTGGTGTGGTGCTGTGGGCTGTACTGTGCCCCCTGTTTGTTTGTACTCGTTCATAAAGAGCGGGCAACCGTCAAAGTAAACAACAACACCGAGCCCTGATTCGCCCGGTCAGGTGCCTCAAAGCCATGAAGGTGGGGGCTGCTGGCAGCTGCCAGTCGGGATACCAATGGTCTGTGCGATCGCTCTCTCCGAAATTCTACCCCACCACTAGGCGATTACTGATAAGATTAAGTAGGTACCACCCCTGGTTATCTATCTACCTACCTAGGAAACGGACGTCAGCCGATGTTGATGTCGTTGGATAGCCTGGGAGGCCGGATCAGGACACCATACAACAAAAATCTCTGAGCTATCGCCTCGGTTATGTAAACCTCCTTCTCCGGGGCTTGGCCAAGCCACAAAAAAGCGGCTTGGATTCTGGGTTGTCCGGGTCAACACCGTACCAATGTCTCATTCATCACTTACTCCCGATCAAGCCCGCGACAAGCCCAACGCAGACCTCGGCCGGACCGGAGGTCCACGATACTGCTCTGAAATCACATTGAACCCATGTCATATCAAGCCACCCACTCACCCAACGCTGCCCATCCCAAGCCACACAGTCTCGCGGTTGACCAGGGGCAACACTTACGTATCTTAACAGGGGAACAAGACATCACGGCGACTCTCAATGCCAGGTTTTGCATGTGTCTGACTTCCATTGCGTTCTACTTCAACCGAACGCCCTAAAGAGGCTGCCTACTTGCCTGCCCCCTCAAACTTCTACATCCCTGTCCCTCTCCTCACCCATTGACCTGCTGCCCTTCATGGTCCTTCGCTCGTCATCAGGATACTATAATTATCGAAAGCCAAAATCTCCTGCGTGATAAAAGGCTTCGGCCTGAGCATAAGCCCGTTATCGTCGTGCCACGATCATGCTATAAACTTGCCCATCTTTGTATTGCCGGATCAAAGTCTCCGCCGGCCCTTGTCTATGATCGTTACTTGTAGTCCCCTCAATATAGCCGTGCTGCTGCCTCGGCCTTGAAAAAAAAAATGTCGTAAAGGACAGACACAAAAGAAAAGGAGAGAGGCATTCCTCAGCGAATCCATTTTGTACAAATCCAACTTCCCTGCGTCGCCCAAAACGGCCCAAGGAACGTCGGAAACCACACGCCCTGGACCCCGACATGTAGTCCTGTGCCACTGACGAACCCGAGCCACCTCATGGCGCGGTCGTCTAGTTTCCAACCCCAACAGTGGGTTCTCTTGCTGAGCGAGAAAATCGAGTTTGTCCACGCTGATGCTGCTATTACCAGAGGTCGACGAGAATCTGTTCCTCATCGCCACGATGCCGTATTTATGTACTGAACAGACGTCCACCCGAAAATAGAAAAAAGTCGTTTAATTAACTATGTGTTTTGTCGCAAAGGATAGACCGAACCTTGTGTAGCGTTTCGTGTCGTTATCGGGGAAGGAGGGGGGGAGGAACAGGATCCGCCACGACACCCCCCTGACCCGTTGGGGCGGGTAGAAACGGACGGTATTCGTTGTTTTGTGTCTTCGTTTCGCTCTGCAACTGAGCCAGGGCGAGTCGATGCCGTTCCGTGTTACCGGCTACGCGGTCGTCGATGTGATTTAGCAGTTGAAGCATCCTCGCGGACAACCTTTCACCGCACCCCAATGGGCGGTCTCTGTCCAAGGCTGCTCTGGCTGCTGTGGGCCGAAGGCTCGGTGTCATTCTGTGATTCACCACTACCCGCGCTGGCGCTCGCACTACCAGTCAGACTTCTCATGTTTTTCTGCTTTGGTGGAGGAACAAGACCGCTCACCCCGATGTGTTGCTCAACCTGCTGCGGCGCGACTGCGTTACCATGACCGGGAGGGTATCGGGGTACGGGCTGACGCATGCCGTCAGGAGGCGATGGACGGCCATTCATCGGAGGGCCATGGTAGCCGTTGGGCGGCGAAGGTCGGCCGCTACCACCTCGGATCGAAGGGCTGTACGGGTTTCCGGGAGACTGGCTAGCTCGCCGCGGGAAGGCTCCGTTTGCGCCCGCGGCCATGGGGCCACCGCCCAACTGCATATCGTCCATCCGCGAAGCAGTCAGTGAGTTCGCCCTCGAGCCCGCCTGCATGGTGCTGCGGTCGACAGCACCATAGCGGTTCGATGAATATGAGAAGAGAGGATCGTCCAGAATGTTTTCGTTCGCCCCAGGGACACTAGCAATCTGGCTTGATCGGTTACGCCCAAAATTGGGCCGGAATCGAGAGGATCTGGCGGGGGGCGCTCCCCCAGCGTCGTATACTTCGTTCTTGTGGTACTGAGCACGCGTCGGCGGAGGTGCCGCTTTCCGGTTTTTTCTCGACGTGACACTCATCATGTCGAAGTTGTCGGGGTCGATCATCGGAGGCGGAGGGCCGGTTTGCGGGTCGAAGTAATCATCGTCGTCGTCCTCCTCGTCAAATACTTGGGCACTGTTGCGCATCGGGTGCGGGCCTCTCCTGGGCCCCGGAGGCGGGCCTCTCGATCGCATCCGCATCTCTCGCTCTCTCATCGCTAGCTCCCGCTGACGCAGCTCCAACTCACGCTCGCGTACCGCCAGATCGGAACCGTCAGGGCCGTGGCCATAGCCAGGCTCCCCACCCTCAGGGATGTCGTCGTAGTGCATGAGGTGGGAGAATTCCTCCAAGTCGTTTCCTTCCAAAGAGCCACGTCTCGAAGCCGCCCGAGATCCAGGAGGAGGCGGGCCACGAGGGAACCCGTTGGGAGGGCCTCCGTTCATTGGGGGTCTCCGCATGCCAGGCCCGGGTCCTGGGCCCAGGTTTGACGAGTTTCGCGGGCGCGGTCCGCGGTTGGGCGGCATACCGTTACCGTTCATGCCGGGTCGGATGCCGTTTGACGATGCTATCCTCGGTAGAGGTGATTGTGATGTTGGTGAGCCGGGAGGTGCCATTGTCACGTCGACAGGTTTGGGCGGTCTCTGACGGTTGACGATATTGAGGTTGTGCAGAATGGCGTACAGCGTTTCGATGCGAGGGACAGGAACGCGGGCCTCTTTGGCCAACTTTATCGGGGAGCCCAAATATGTCTCGACCTCCATCGGACGTTTTGCAATGTAGTCTTGCCACATGATGCTCTCGGGGTTTGTGGGCTTCGTCATGTCGTCGATCGTCTTCTGCTTAAAGTCGGGAGGCAACTTGCATCCATGGGCCTCGGCCAGGGCGAGCAGCTCGTCAATCACGCCAGTCACCAAGTCTCGTACGCCAACCTTTTCGAGCAATTGCGCGTGGATGGCAGTCTCGAATATGACACTAGCGGGGTGGAAGGCAATGGGCCTGGTGCAGGTTAGCAAGGCATCCAAGAGGGAAAGGGCAAGTGTCTGACTTACCCAACAACCCGCTCGTACTGCTGTTGGCGGATGTTGTGGGATACTTTGCAATCAACCTGGGCTGTGTTGAGTGTCATGGCCAACGCCTCGGCCATGTCCCCTTGGATCGTGCCCGGAATGTTTTCATTCTTGCTTGAGGGACCAACCCAAATCTCGGTCGAACCCTTGTGTTCGAATTCGCTCTGACCAAGCTGAGAGAGTTCCGCGTTGGAGACAAGAGATAGGACAACGTTGGTGGGAAATCGCTCTTCGATGGCAGCCTCGACGCCAAGGGTGTGGGTAGTGTTCACGAGGATACATGTATGCTGAGGGGTGACAACGGCATCGATGACGGCGGCAAGGTCGTAGACGTCGGGAAGGGCCTTGATACAGAGGATCACGTAGTCGAAAGGGCCGCCGCCGTGTGCGGCTTCTTCGGGAACGCGTACGACTAGAGACGTACAAGTCAGCATAGTGATTCCCACTTGTTCTCATAAGAGGGCCAAGAAACCTACCATGTCGCGGCTTGAACCGTTCGTTACCGAAGACGGGAGACCTGTGTTGATTAGACGCGCGCAGACGAGTTGCTGGGGTAGGGAATGGCAACGTACTTGAAAGAAATTCCATATTGCGCGACGTGATCGAATCCAGACTTCCACACCAGTGTAACGTCGCAAGCATTCGTCGCTTGTAATCTCCATGACAGGAAGGCCGAAACTGGGTTTCCTCCCACTACACACGTCTTCATTAGCTCGCTGTCGTCTGCCATGCCGCTTGTTGCACTCGACACGATGCTAGAGCACCGGTCCCTGTATGAAAAAAGAGACGAAGGATAGCAAGGAAAAATTAAAAGAGAGAGGGGGGGGAGGAAAACGAGTGTGGTCTGTGATGGGAAAGGTGTGATGGGGGGGAGAAAAGCCGGGCTGACGGGTAGAGATAAAGGGACACAAAAATGCGATCCACACCGTCGCACTGATGCAAGAAGAAGCAATTATTGGAGCGGGCGGGAAGACTGGAAGCCAGGAAGAAAAAGAGACGCACCTGAGAGGATCTTGAGCCGGGGGGTCATGGGTGCCATGATGGGCCCAATTGTGGATTAGTGGTGAGCTGGCCGAGTGGTCGCTCGCTGTACCCTCTGTACGCCTCTCGCTCTCACGACAACACACACGGCTCTTGGCCTTGTCCAACGACGCGTTTGGAACAGCGGCCGTCTGGTGGCTTCGTTCAATCGTGTGGTCGTAGCGGCCGACGTATGTGTATCGCGCGGATTTTCTTTGCTGGCGTTGCTTCTTCTCTACCTTATTTTTTCTTCTTCGTCCTTTCCGTCCCAGGCCCAATTCACCTACTGGGCGATAGCTGGTCTGCAGGTGATGGGCGCGTCTGTGGGTGCGTTCGGCGTCAGACCCATTCGACGCCGGCAAGAGTATTGGGGGCGGGTTTTGGGATGACGGAGGGGGGGAGATGAGGCGATTCGGCGACGGGTGGGCTCTTTCTTTTCCTTCTCGTAGTTTGGTGGCGCGAGGTCGGAAACCAAGACTTCTCTCGCCGCGGCAGATTTAAAGAACGTGACGCCCGGAATGGCTAGTCGGGTCGCAGCGGGCGGTCGAGCTGAAGTGGGCTAACCGGGAGGCTTTGGAGAGACGGCAAGACGATGCGATGCAGTGGCAGCAGTGCAGTGACACCAATTCCATGCAAAAGGGGTGGCGATGGGAGGCCGTTGTATCTGTCCAATGCTTGTCGAAAGGGTATCTGCAAGCAAGTTCTGTCTATGTAACGAATGGATTGGTTTGGTTGGCTGAGGTGGTGTTCGTGTTTCGTAAGCTGGTCGGCCTCAAAGGACAGCGAACGCGGGACGTGATCGTCCAAGGCGATGACGAGGTTTAGGATTACAGGGGGAATAGGAGACGGGGTTGGGATGTGTTGTCTGGCGTTCCGTTGGACAAACACAGTCTCGCTCGTGCAAAAACAACAACGAGGAATTTGGAGGGAAGAGGTTAGAGGGGGAAAGGGACGTGGATGACAGAAGGAGGGTGAGCCAAAAGTGGTGGAGAGCGGCAATGGCTGGAGGAGGCGTCTAAAGTTAGGCAAGGTCAAGGTAGGTAGGTACCACTTAACAGGTCAAGTACGAGAGGCAGAGCAGTAAGTAGTGAGTGAATGGGAGAGGTAAGGTGAGATGAGGAAACGTGTGTGGTGTGTTTCGGGAAAAGACACCTCTATGGTTGGCAGCTGGTACAACGCCTAGTAAAGCAAGGCAAGGCAAGGAAAGGTAGGGGAAGGTAGGGGAAGGTACGAGATGATACGGATGGATAGTTGGGATGGGATGGGACGGACGGGGTGGGGAGGCGAGAGAGCGTGTGTTTGAGTGAGAGAGAGAGGGAGGGGGAGAGGGATGAGAGGTGCGCGGTGTCAGCAGGAGCATGTACCGTATCCAAAGCCCGTACTGTGATGAGTCTGGAGAATGAGGGTGGGCGGCGTATGCGGAAGGCAGGGGACCTTGGGAAGGAAAGGGACCGGGGGGGTGGGGGTGGAAGTTACTGTGTAAACGTGGAGAGTTTGAATGTAACTCATGAGTTCGATGCTTAGGCGCCGGCAACGAGTGGGGGACAACACATTGTACAAGATTCACAGAGACATTCGACAGACAGGTAGAGAACGCGCAAAGGTGAGTAAGAGGGGACGGCAAGCGGGGTGCCTGAGTGTCCCGGGAGAGGAGAGTTGGGATACGACCATTTGGATGGGACGGGCAGTTGGGTAGGCCTGCTATGGGCGGCATGGCAGAGTTTGGAGATGGGAGGGATGGGATGGCATGGCATGGCAATCAGATTCATTATGGGTGGGTTTGCACGGCATTAGCTCAGGCATCAGACCGTGTTGAATTGGATTGGATTGGACTACGTCGCATTTGGTAGGGATGGACCGAGTTGAGCTGTGTACATGAGAGCAAGGCATACTGCGGCGGATACTTTCGGTTTCTTCCTAATGCACTGTTTATTCGTCTGTCCGTCGTTCGGGATGGGCGGTGCAGGCTGCGTCTCGTCTGTAGACTGTGCCTCTTTTTTAGGCTGCCCTGCCGATTGTGTTGCTCGACTGACAAGGGATAGAGGGAGGGAGGAAGAATGAGAGAAAGAAAGAACTTGCTTTGGGTCCGTCTTGTCTGTCCCCATTTTCCCTTAGGAGAAAGGGCTCAGGGGGGACCCGGTCTGTAGCACTAAGAAAAAAAACCGCCAGGTACTTTTTCGCATGCCCGGCCTTCCGCAGGAGGCCGAAGTACAGTTGAGAGCAGTACGTACCTCGGCAGGTTTTCGTTGGTTTCGTGTTGTTCTCCCCGTTTCGGGAGGCCCTCTGTGTATCCATAACTCGGGCAAACATGCGGGACTCATATGTATCTCTCCCAGAGTCCCTATTCTTTCATAGGCATCTAATTCTCTACTGAAAATTGCACGGCGAGCAAGCACCTGGAATACCATAGCCCTAGTACTTGCACATGTTGCACGAGGCAGTACGACTACGTCGATGATTCCTGCGCCGCAACAACCTTCTGTGTGGGGCATCATAGTGCGCCCTGTCCGTCCTCTCTAGCGGTTCGCTGGTTCCTTGGACAAGCGTTGCAAGCCATAACGATATCGGCGTAGCACTTGTACGCGCGGGATCTTCCTCCACTTAGCCCGGAGGTTGAGATGGCGACTGGATCGGCCTTGTCCTTGTCTAGCTACCACCACCCGGGCGGGCTAGAGCCTACCTAGCCTAGGCTGCGGTTGAATCAGAAAAGGAAAGAAAAAAGCCGATGAGAGGCACTTTTTTTTTCTTCCATCCAGCGATAAGGAATGTCATAAACCACATCTTTGACGGACCGAATGTTGGGCATGCTGATTGGACAGGGCGAGAAGGAAGGTTGAGGATGAGAGAACAGCTGTCAAGACTTAAAACATGGACACCGACGGGGCACAACCAGTTGATCGAAACAAGTGAAACTGCGGCATCCTGTTGGTTACCGGCAGCAAAGACATGAAATGATTGCAATTGCAGGTTCGGGCTGGTTGTGAGGGATCAGCCTGGCAAGCCAAGGGAAACGACAGTGCAGGTTCAGGTGCAGGGCCTGTGTGTTTGTTGTTGCGATGATCCATTCGATGTCATGCAATGCAGCAACAGCGCCGTGCAGCGCAAGAGCCGGGCAAACACAGGACAGACGGCCGGGTTGAACACGGTAATAATTGTATCTCCTATTCCTTGGAGACAGGAGGAGAAGAAGCAAGGTCGAGGCTCGATCGCCGTGTGCTCTTTGCCTCAAGCCAGTTTGGAAGGAGGTTACAGTTGGCAAAAGCGGCATACAATGGCAACCGTCAGGACATTGCTTCAACCAACAAGTCAAATCATGGTTGGCGTAGGGAGGCATCCCACGCCATGCCATCCCGCCACCAGGAAAAGCGGAAACGGACGCAAAGATTTGCCAGCGAGCACGGCAGGATGGATTTGCAGCGAGCGTCTGTCCACGCTATCGTCTCTGCATCGCATATTGTTAGCTCTGTTTCCGAGCGTACGTAGGGCCTGCCTGGCAGATCACTATGCCGATGTTGTCGTGCATGTCGGCGGGTGGCGTCGACAACTCCCATTTCTGACTTGCTGTGATTGACTTCTATTAACCTGCCACGGAGGTCCGAGCGAGCCAGCATGCAAAGGTAACGGCATTGGCCGAGTGTCTGTTCTCATGACCTTGTGTCTTGGTGAACCGTAGAATGGCTGGATGTAGAAAAGTATGTAGGGGCCCCCGATGCTTCCCATACGTATGAAACCTGCTGATTTATCATATCCCGCCGGCCGGACAATAATTGCCCGCGGGACACCACCACCTTCGGCCCTTATTGTTCGTGTCGCAGGCCGCTGGACTACTCAGGGGTTGGACAGACACGTCAACGTCGCTCATTTACTGTGGCTGAGTCTTGTCTAGCGTGGAGCCATGAACCTGTAAAGCTCTGCCAGCTTCCTCATAGTGGGGTAGAGAGATCGAGACAGAGGGGACCGCCAAACTGTGCAGAGCGGTACGGACATGTCAGACGGAACGAAAAAAGAAAGGCGGTACCTTCTGTAGGCGGACGAGATCGTGGAGAAGACTACCGGACCGGCCGGGCTCCGACTCACCGTGGGCAACCCAACCAGTCGGAAACGAAGGACCAGGGGTGGGTAGTTGGGGACTGAGGCAGTAATCAACGGTCGACATCAGTCTGTAACTTTGTCAATTTGCAAGGCCTGCACGATTGTGATAAGGTGTCCTTTCCCTTGGAATTGAGTTTGCTTGGCGACAGAAAAATTTGTCCATCACAGGCTGAACGGTCAACAGGGCGACGGCAGCGTGTTGTTAACAGACTTATTCTTCAGAAGTCGGGATGAGAAGACGGAGTCGAACAGGGAGGGGTGGGTGATGTCCTCGTCACGTACTTGAGGCACCCTAGGGAAGGTACACCGGAGACATACGCAGCTACCCAGGACCTGGATGGATTTTGGGTTCATGAATCTGAAGTGCCTCGAAACCGATGACACGGGAAGACAAGCTCTTGGCTGGTTTGGAGGGGCACGAGAAGCTCAACGAACACTGAGGAGGGTTCTTTCCGTCCGAACCTCGTGTCTCCTCCCCTCCGACGAAACCATCACAGGTGTTGCAGCTTGCCTCAGCATTGATTGGTCAGGCAGGCGGGCAGCAGGTACCTTACTCGAGGACATTTTTAATGGATCGGGGAACGCCCGTGGGTCATAACGACTGTTAACGACGTGCTCCATCTCGTCCGTTTCTCCGTCATCCATCTCATCATCTCCCTGCGACCAAACGGTGCCAACCAACGTCCGTTCCAAGAACTTGTCATTCCGTTCAGGACCATCCCCTAAATGCCCCCCGGATGCTATCCCTCCCAGCTCGCCCTAAGGACGACCGACCTTCAACTGTCAACAAATCAGCGGGCCACAGCACGGGAGAGAATATCCCGGCCTCATTCAATTACATTCATCCCATCCCATGTTACTCTGTCCATCCGGGCCGAACGTCATGGAAACAATCCGCTCGCTCATCCTCTCTGTATTCTTTGCTCCTTCTCTGCATCGGCCGAACGCTTTCCTCTCGGTTTTCTTTCCTACAAAGGTGTATGCTTCGTCCCACTCCCATCAGTTCTGCATGGTCGTTCCCCTCATGAAAACTGATGCAGTGGCCGGCGCCAGCCAAGAGAACCGCAAACGCCCGCCTTGTTTGTGTCATGAACATAGACACTGGCAGGGCAGACTGGTGGAGTGGGACCCCCATCTTCAGGCTCCAATTACCCATCATGCCTGTCCCAGGCTGTGCCTGGTGCTGGTGTCCCGGTCCTTGCAGAAATTCAATTAACAACCAAGCCCACCAGCGGGATGCACAACAAAATGCGGATGGTCCGAGATTTCGACGGCTTCTATCCTCATCTGGCTGGACACAAGACTATGGACGCCGATAAGACGTCAACATGCTCCGATATTGTCTCTGAACCAAGCGCTATTGCAACCACATCACGGCGCATTGTCAACTATGGTTACCATCTGATATCAGCTGCCGAGCGTTGACATTCCAGTTGCTTTCTTGTCTGAGCTGTCTTTTGTTGGCGTTTCCGAAGAATGTTTCGTTGCTCGGATACCAGGCGACATCATGGCCACGAAGAATCGCGTCCTCGAACTCCACGTGACACCATCGCTGGGAAGTCCTATCGGCTTAGCTACATCTTTGAACCGTCAGCGGCCACGGCTTGATCACTTTTCAAGGCCAAGTATCAGATTTGCATCCCACTGAAGCCCAAAGCCAGAATGCGGCTGCATCTGTAGCGTATGGTTGGATCTAGGATTGGTCATCCCCAAACCAATACACACGAACTAGGGCCCACCCTCGCCAGTCAAAAGTGGCGCTCATCGACAGCCAGGCGAAAACCCCATCCGCCATCCACCTCTTCCATATCCCACAGCAGCTTTTCATGCCTAACATAGCATGTACTACTACTACACACCAGGAAGCACCACCAGCCTCAGCCTTCAAGCAAAGTCGCCATGGCGTGGGATCCTACTGTGACTTAACACTTGTACCCACCCACAAGGTTGCGCAGGCCTGCTGCAGTGATCGCTGCCTTGATACGGACCCTGTTGTTGTTCTTGTTGTCAGAGTCGAAAGACACACCAACTGCTATCCTTTTCCGAGGTGTCAATCACATAAATAACAGGACAATCAATGTACCAGGCTCACAGCATAGAGGCACAGCGGAAGTCGGGCGCACTTAGACACAAAGGTCTGTCCGCAGAATATTACGATACGCGTGGCCAGTGGCAGCTTGTCGGACATGCGCCCAAGTCGTTGGCGAGATAATAATAAAAAAGGCCCAAGAAATCACCATCCGGGGCCGAAGCAGAAGACGAATGGGAGTGTTCCATCTGTCACTCCGGCCCCTGATCATCGAATGCCTGGCGTGCCCAGCTGCAGGATTGCGAATCGAAAGACTTACCGAGTTCCCAACTTCCTAGGCAACTAAACCCGCCTCCCCTGCCATGCGTGGGTTGTCGCCGGACCCTCGCCTCGGATGGGAGAGGAAGCTGACATGCAGACATCGAGTCCATGAACGGCCCAAAGCAGGAACAGCAGGATTCGAATGTTATGTCGCCATGTGCTGCTGCTGCATCTCGACCTTGGAAGGGAAATTAGCAAAAGACCATCCAAGATGCCAAGTTGTGGTGCGGTGCTTGAAAAGGTGTGCCGTGCATCCCTGCAGCCGAGAGCTGCCTTGGCACCAAACTTAGACACAACTCGACATGCCCCTGGATGCGTCTTCACCTGTCGCCTTGGGGGCCCCGCTGCTGCGTTCCACTGGCACCTGGCCGGCCCAAGCAAGCGGTCTCCGGTTACAGGAGTTGTCGTTCAGCTGTTTGTCCGGACAAGGTGGACTGGCCTCATCATCAGAGAATCGTCATACCGCCATTGACCAAATCATTGCCTGTGCCGCCTCCCTCCTTCTCGACTCGGGCGGCTCGACTTTTTCGAGACAGACAAGACGCTAGCAATGGATAAGCACCGCAAAGGGAAGATTCAGGGGCTAAAACCCACCAACTGCACTCTCTCTCTCTCTCTCTCTCTCTCTCTCTCTCTCTCTCTCTCTCTCTCTTTCGCTGTTGGCTGAACAAGGCGACCTTTCAGCTGCTTTGGTTTCTCATTTCTGGAATTCGAAATCCTTCCGAGCCCGATACCGGTTTTCTCAGGCTCCAGCTTTACTAATAGCCTGACAGGCAGGTTGACTGATGCGCATGCGCGAGTTCGAGAAGCCCAGCACAACGTCCCCCCACCCCTCCCGGAGGGAAGAAAACAAACCCGCTTCCAACGGGACGCCAGCTTGTTCGTTTTCGTGAGAGCCGGCCCCCTGGTTCATCTCTATTTAAAAGCTGGTCAGGGTTCTGCTGATGGATGACGCAGTGGATGTTACTCTCGGGTGTTGAGCGTATCCTCTTCGGGCGGCATGCCGCGCCACAATCATGAACCCTGGTCTATTAGCTACCCTCCTAAAGCTTTTCCCAGGGGTCAAGAACAGACGGCTTCTTCGGGGACAACGCCACGAGCTGCCTAGCCAAGACAAAACCTTTCGCGCCTCGAATGCAACCGAAAAGCCGTTATCAAAAACCCAGATGTTAGATTGCCTTGGTACAAGGGGGCGACTAATTCTCAGGTTGCAGGAACAGCAATCGCGAGAAACCGCGGGGGGGTCGTGGGGATCAGCATCGCCACAGCACCTAGCCGTCAATATGTATCCCGTATCCGCGATTGAGGGAATACGAGTACAGTTATGTGCGCGTATCACTCGGCGGCTACGTCGCCGCGGTCGCTCACACAATCAAATACCCCAACCCGGTACCTAACAGGTCAGTCGCCTGGACGCCAACTTGATGACCGTTGTACTATCGGAGGGGTGAGTGTCGACCCAATGTTGGCTCCGGTATCACTTCTATCGTCAACCCATGTCACAATCTGGGCGGGACTGTTCTGTCACCAAGCGGAACACCGGGCAACCGACCGTTGACACCTAGCCAACCCCTGAATCCTGCGTCGCGGCTCGGCGATGTCACTCAGTTCGACATACTGCCCGTCAATCAGAAAGAGAATAGCCAATGTCTCGGTTGGTATTGTTCTACGGCTGGCCTCACAAGCATTCGCCGTGGCCCATGGTCCAGGGCACTTCCATCCTCCTATCGAGACCCAATATATCCCATCCCATCTGCTAGTTGATGGCGAATCAACCAACTGCGGGAAGCCTACTCAAAACGAAACAGAAAGGAATGCAGTAAGTAAGCTTATCGAATCCAGGTGTCACACAAGTCTCCAATTCGGTTGGATGCAACGAAGGAGATCCTCATTGAGGATCGGCAAATTGCACGAAAGCCTCACCTGTCCGTCCTGCACTGAACCGCCCAGTAGGCCGCCCCCATCATCCCTACCTCTGGTGTGGATGGAGTGTTTGTCTGTATGTTGTAAAGTCTGGCTTACAGCTCATCACAGCTACCAAATGTCGGACACCCAACGTTGTATGTTGCGTGGCTGTGCTCTGTTTGTATGTAGGGCCCGTCGAATTCCAAAGTATCGGCTCATACACGTATCGACTCTGATCTGAATTCTTGCCCGGAAAGCTAATGGGGAGACGAGCTCGTCTAAACCTGTGCGGTTCCTGAGGTAGGTTCGAATGCGTTCCAAGAGACCATCGAGCTCGGGATGAAGAAGTGACATGGTCAATATGCAGTTCCAACGAGGTGGTCTGGGTTAAGACCCCCAAGAGCAGCCCAGATTCCCCGGACCAGCGGGTACCTTACCTCCTTTCCTCCGAACGGGCGTTGGTTCTTGACGTCTTGGTACCGGCGGGAGCAATGATAGGCCGCTAACGCGACAGACCAACTCTGGAACCAGGCTCGAACAACAAGAGTCATCGACCCTGTTCTATCCTATTGAATCCACACTCCTTAAACTCTTAAGATGGATCAAATGAGAGCATGTTCCCCAGATGCGGTCCGGGGATGTCGCGTCTCTTCACACTCCCGGATCGTCGGGGTCTCGACCATTGTGATCCTTACTGGGTGCTGCAGCGGTTGCTTATGGTTTTCTGACAATGAAGACCGTCCCCTAAAAGGCCAATGGCAAGTGGCCAGGGACCTTCGATGCCCTAGAGGTGCTACCTCGACTGAGATCAGCCAGCTTGATTTTCCATGGACACATCCAGAACATGCTGACATTGCCTGGAACCCGTCGTCCACGTACCACGGAACGCTAGACGATGCCAGGGGGACGGCAACCCTTTGCTACCCGCATTTCTGTCACGTCACTTGGCTCGTCAACTCTACCGCACGCCCAATGGCCCTGGTCAGCTCATCACGATCGGACTATTTCAGAGTGCTTGGTTTACCCGGACCCTTCACACAAGGGTCCCTTTTCACTGTGCTGTTGTGGATTCCGTGAGGGCTTCCGGTCTCCGACTCAGCCGCCTGTTGGATATTCTCCTTGGCTGGATGCGAGTAGCCGGCGGCAAATGGTTCCACATCTGTGCGTATTGCTTCGGAACCACCGCTGCGGAGGAAAGGGACGGACTCTGCCAGGCACGTGTCCAACATTCGAAAAGGCTGTAGAGTTGGAGGCCTGGGCCCCGACTGGTCCCAGGTGTGTTCTGGCTTTCATTGAGCCTGGGTCACGGGTGCCTGCCTCTGGGCTGGAACCGAGGTCTTGCAATGTCGCCGCTGGGGAGAACCCCCCTTAGACTCACTGCTGCGTGAGGAGGGGTAAACGTTTCCTTGTCCTTCTTCAACGATATGTAGGTGTGGTTGTGCAACCAAGAGGGAGAGTTGAGACCCTTCCAGGGCTCTCTTGTCTTCCATACTGAATCAACACGGTTTCCGTTTTTTCCAGTTGAGAGTTCCAAGAAATACCCTGAGTCAAAGTTGTGATGCCATTGTGCAGGACATAGATACGAGCACTCCTCTTGGGGTTTGCTCCTTCGCGAGAATGTACTGCATTTCCCAGGTCGTGTCCCTGAGATCTTGCTGTTCTCGCAATTGCCTGCTCAAACGTTACAGCGACGGTCTCTCCTGGGCTGTTCCTACTAGAGTCTTCCTGGACTTACAAAGCTTCCAGTCTGCCTTGGAGACAGCTGCCCGCGCGCCTCGGGCGAGGACAGGCCCTGTGGGCATATTTCTGTAGCTGGCGTTGAAAGAAAGACTGAATGATATACCGGCTCTCTTCGGGTCACATCTCGGACGCTAAAGGTACTTCGGACACATGTGCAGCTGTCTTGTGTCTCTTTGTTCGGGGCGGTGATGTTGAAAGGACAGACACCGTCCGTCGCAGGTAGAGGTTCCGGCACCACGCTTCGGAAGCCTGCTGGGACGGGGAAGATGGTCCTTGCAAGTATCATTGTGTCTTCCGAGACCGAGCTGATGAAACAAATGGGAGACGGATATTGAAGCCACCTTGGGAGCTGAAATCGCCCGATCCCATACATTTCCCTTCCTTCCGATGTGCGTCTTCGGCACTGTAATCGACGGACTCCGACGGACGGGTCGGGTGGGATGCTGGGGCGGAAGGAGCCTGGAAGTTTGCACCGGTAACCCAGCGTTTAATCTACCGAGACCCCGAGGCATTGGGGACATGCGACTGACGTATATACGGCTGTCGAAGATGACTTGACTGAAGATTGAAACACTGCGATGGCGAGCCAACGTCAACGTCACGTGGATCCTAGGCTCCAGAGGATTCGGAGGATCGTGTATGACAGCGCTGACGAGACCTTGAACCATGGGAGTTGCATGATATTGGAAGTCGGGTCTTCTTCGGCTACAACTCATTTCATGTCAGATCTGACGGTACGTGGGAGAAGCGAGCTGGAAAAGACTTGTGCTCACGGTGATGATCAGTTCATGTACGTGAAAATCATGTCAGAATCAAACTGCGAATGGAAGCGAACTAGATTCAGAAGATTTTGCGACCACGCCCTTCAATGCGGGGGACCAAACGATTATTGACAATGAATCAGGAGTCTGTGGTGTCAAGCACTTGAATAAGAGGCGTAGTGGTGGGTTGCTCAGAACGCCATTATCGCGACAGGGGGCTGTCACGATGTCTTGATATACTGATTTTTGTCACAGGACCATCACATACGACCATACCCACTGGAAAACTCGGGATCCCGTCCGCTCTCCCATAGATAAGCCAGTGAGGGCCGGATTAGTAGTTGGGTCGGTGACGACCAGCGAATACCTGGTGTTGTATGTTTTTGTTTTTAGTTTGGTTGTGTGAGTGTGCGGGTTTGTCCTTTAGCATGCTTTGGCTGGCGACGACGGCACGGCCTCGAGCCCGTGCCCTTTCAAGCCAGACATGTGGTCACATCTCCTATAATCCGTTGGGGGTAAAGGTGCTGCTCCTGTCTAGAAAGGATATCGCCTGTCTTCTCCAGGAGAACGAACGGGGACCTCTGTTTCATCCTAGCCCCGAGAAGACTTTATCCAGCCCGTGGCAGGCGATATTCAGTCACCAGAAGCTCGTCGGGTCGGCGATCGCCAGCTTTTGCGCCAAAAGTAGGCTATCCTTGGTCCCTACTGTGCTGGTGTGTTGTTGAATGACTTGAACTTGGCAACAACATCGTCGGCCAAGGAGAATGTAAGCCCGCCACTAAACGGTATCGGCTTAGGGTCACCATGCGGTGCGGTGCTAGATCGATAAACGTTCTAATCCCCCAAGGTGCCGCTCATGAACTCCGTAAAACCTTCCGACGGAAGAGCATTATTGCCACCGCCAACCGACGTTGGCTCACCCGGCCGTACGGGTTCCCTGAACGGCAGTTCTCTAGTAGATCGAGAGTAGAACTGCCACGGTTGGGGGGGAACGAAATCTGGATGAAAGTAGTAGGGATGAGTCGTCACCCAGGGCTCACGCCGACCAGAAAAGCCACGGTGATAATGCTCAGGCGCTGAGTCTTCATTGGGAGTTCGTGGCTTTGACCTTGAACGGGCGGGACCTTGCGAGTCGGTCTTTGGGCCCATGGAAGACCGAGGTCTCGCTGGTCTGCTCGACCACTCCATAGGAAATGGATTTTGAGAGACAAGCCGAGGCTTCGAGGCACGAGTTGAAGTGGCATCGTGAAAATGGCCTTGAACAAGTGGCTTCGAATAACTTGGTTCGCCGGATTCCACCACCAGAGACTGCTGGTCCAAGTTATCCGGCATCCGGACGCAATGGGCCCGGTGTTGCCTCAGGAAAGCCTGAAGTCTCCCCATAAATGCTTTTGTCAAATTCAGTAAACCGTCCTCCCCAAAAAGAAGACGGGGAATCGCTCGACAAGTTTCCTCCGTAAGAGACCAGAACACTTTTTTGCGTGCTGTTTCAGGAAGCCGTTCTTCGCACATTTCGAAAATTGTGAAGAACTCGTCGCGCAACGTATCAGCAGTATCGAACTCGCTGAATATGCCGTAAATCTCCAACCTTGACGCGTAGTATGTTCTACCGTCGAGAACTGCGAAATGAAGACCGTCCAAAAGCTCTGCAAGTAGATTCATGGATTCGAGTATGGGCAGGTTTTCTTCCCTGAAGGACTCGGCCCAATGCATAAGCGAAGCACTCATGAGCGAGGGATCCAAGATCATCCCCAGGAATTTGGGCACCCGCTCATGCTTTGCCCTGATAATGGGGACCCCTGTAGGATATAGATCCTTTTCGCGCCCCTGGGTGCGAAGGAAGCGCCAAATCTCACCGCCCCGTAACGTAAGATGATAACAGTCATCTTTGGAATGGCGGTGCCACACTGATGAGGGGTCTTCCTCTGGTTCAGTTTGTGCCGATGAGTATATAGCGAGCTCTTCTTCGAGCTCTTCTTCAGAAGATTCTGCCTTACTAGTGGCGTTTGCCAAAGTAGAGCTGTTCTGACGTATCCGAACACCGCTGCTACGGCGATGAGGTCTAGGATGGAATGCTGCTTCGCCTCGAGGCTGGTCCTCAGAAGAAGGACTTAGCTCATTTACTTGCCGCCGCAAAACGCGTCGAGTTCTTTTTGTTTTTTGGGGGCCATTTGAATTTGTGGGCGAGGCTTGTCGTGTTATCTTCAGAGACTTGATCATGTCAGCCGGCAAAGTAGCGGACTCTCTGTCTCTAGCCTTTGATGGACTGCAGCGAGATATCAGTTTCATTCTTGAAATGAATAGGAAACCCCGCAGGGAAAGATGGATGGGAATCTGTAACTGACGGCAGGTTGGCGAAACGAGCAGTTCCTCGTGTATCGACGAGGAAGCGAGCCGTGGTGGGAGGAGATTCAGGTTGGTCGCTAATTTTTCCTCTTTCTTCATCGGTCGTGTCCCGAGAGTTCTCCTCTTTTGCCTCGTTTGAGGGTTTGGCAGCACAAGAAGTCAAACCTTTCGAAATTTCTTCCGGGCTTCCTTCCAACGGGCCTTTGAGGGTGGTGAGTTGTGCTGTCTGGTCAACTTTTTGGGGTTGCATGCCTGCCTGTGCCGGTTCGACGCCGGTACTCCAGGCCGCGGAAGGAATGTCGCCGTCAGAAGTACAGCATTCAGAGTCCGCCTCGCCAGAACTTGTGTCGTCCTCGTGCTGACTATCTTCGTCATGATCCCGAAGACTCACGGAGATGTCTTTCAGCCAAGCGTCTTCCAAGATTTCGGACGCCGACGGTCGGTCCCTCGGCGACGGTGCCAACAACCGTCGCAGAAGCTCTCGAAGGGACACAGTCACCTTCAAGGCCTCCAGCCTATGATCCGGGAAAGGATGTTCTTTGGCAGCATACTTCTGTAGCTGTGTCAAGTCTGGAAGAAAAACCTCCTTTGTCAACATTCGAAAAACGACGGCTCCGAGAGACCAAATGTCGACGGCGTGGGGATAGTCCCTCTCGAGAACGAATCCCAGCATTTCGGGGGCGATGAACCCCATTTTCCCTCTCCGCATCGTTCCAAGGGTCTGTTGAGCCATGTCAGGTCGCAATCGCTTGCTGATGCCGAAGTCGGATATCTGAACTAGCCATTGCGGGCCTTCCAATACGACAAGTATGTTCTACTCTCCGGATTAGAATAGACCCCAAATAGGAGCCATGTGAGAGCATACCCCTGGCTTGAGATCTCTGTGCGTGAAGCCGTTGCGGTGCATGTGACGGAGTCCTTCCGCAAGTTGACAGGCAATGACCTTCACCTCGTCTTCGGGTATAGGGTTTGCCAGGTACTTTTGCAGGTCTCCGTTGGGGACGTATTCCATGGTGATGAATATTGCTTCCGAAGTATCAAACCATCCAAAAGACTGGACGAAGGACGGGAGGTACTGACACCTAAAGTCAGTATAAACCTGTCTCGATTTGTCTCCTGCGGGAAGAGAAGTAAGAAGGGTAGCTCTTACGCGTTGCTGAGAGAACTTCATGACGGCCTCTAGCTCCAGGTGGTAGTCGATATCGTCAGCCGTCGTGGAATCGAACGGGATCTCCTTGACCGCCCTGACCGCCGGACCGTTCGGCCGCGCAGGTCGGTCGCATTTCTCCAGCCAAACGGTCCCGTAAGCGCCTTGTCCGAGTCTCTTCTGCCGCTTCCATCGTTCTTTCAACCGTACCCTTCTGTCGCGGCCCGAAGTGCCCCGTTCATAGAATATGTGTCGCGTGGAGTTCAGAGAGAACGAGGTCTCAAGCCTAGACTCCTGTACGAGATCGGAATGGGGAGGCATATTGGATCGTGTATGGTAGTTCAGTTGTCATCCCGGTCTGTCGCCAACCTCTGCTAGCAAGATTACTAAAGGTGGTGATGGCTAACAGGACACATAGTAGAAGGTATCCAAGCTCATCCCATATCTTCCAAGGCCCCAAGGCGAATGGCAAAGTCGGTTTCCTCAATGAGATTAACTGATGTACTTAGGAGGAAGTTGTTCGGAGAGAGCGCGCGCTACTACTGATGATCCCCCTCTTTCAGCTCAGCCTGATCACGGGACAGATGCATGCGTGTCAGGGCCAAGGCCCATACACGCCGATGATGATGGATTAGGAAGGCGCAGTCCCGCGTAGGCTTTCTTTCGCATCATCCCGGGTTGTCCCCGCCTATCACGTCTGCAATTCCCTCAATCCTCGGAGTCCACCTTTGGAACCTCGATTTTCGAAGTACTGAAGATGCAACGGGACTTATGACCTTCAAAAAGAAAAAAACAAAAAGAAAACAAGAAGATGCGATTGGAGCTACTAGGAAACTCGGCCTCCCCTCGTGGGTTAGCGCAGCAACAGCCTCAACATCTATCTCATCGGTCCGAACGGGCGAGACGGAAATCCATGCGCCTATTCCTGTTCGTGTAGTTAAGGCAGATTTGGAAATAATACAACATCTCTACACCTTTCCCTCACCTTTACCTCAACCCCTGCCTCCTCACAACTTGGACTTGGGTTCCTTCTCGTCGTCCTCCTCCTGCTTTAACCGGATGAGGCCCTGTATCACGCAAGTCAGCAAAACGAAACTCGCCCCCGCCTCTCCAAACAAAACACCGCTCGGGAAACGGCGCGGAACTCACCTCCTGGACGCAGGTCGCCAACAGCGTCCCGTCGCTCGCGAAAATCTTCTGCAGCACGACACCCCTGCCGTCGCCGCTCCAGGGGCTCTCCATCTCGGTGAACATCCACTCGTCGGCCCTCACGCGCCTCGGCTCGTGGAAGTAGATGGAGTGGTCGAGGCTGACCATCATGCCCAGGTGCGGGCGCGTCTTCCAGTACTTCATGCCGCCGGGCTCGTTGTTGCCCTCAAACTCGTTCAGCCTCTCGACCTGCTCCTTCATCTCGGGCGGCAGGTCGTCGAACTCCTCGGGCTTGAAAGGGAACCTCCACAGCTTGTGGATGCGGCCGACGGTGCCAATGAAGTAGCTGTCCGACATGTAGGCCAGGGCGTTGAGGTGGGCCTGGTGGCCGCCGCTGACCGAGATACGGCCGCGCGCGCGCACCCAGTTGTGGCTCTTGATCTCGTCGAGCCTTTTGCCCTCGCCGGCGCCGACCATGGAGATGCGGTGCGTCTGGAAGGGCGAGTGCGTGTTCCACTCAGGCTCGCCGTTCCACTCGGCGGGAGGCGGCCTCACGCCCTCGGGCAGCGGCGCGGCGTGGCGGACCTGCTTCTCGCCGCCGCTGCCCTCCTTGACAAACGAGACGGTCGTCGTGAAGATGCACCGCCCGCGCTGGCGGGCCTGCACGGTGCGCGTCGCGAAGGAGCGGCCGTCGCGCACGCGTTCCACGTGGAACAGGATGGGGATCTCGGAGGAACCCGCGAGGAGGAAGTAGCAGTGGCATGAATGGATGAAGAAGTCGTTGGGGACCGTCTTCTGCGCGGATGCGAGGCACTGGGCGATAACGGCGCCGCCGAAGATGCCCCTGGCGCCGGGCGGGTGCCACGGTTGGCGCGTGTTGGTGAAGATGTCCTTGCGGCATACGTCAGTTTGGGTGTCCCGACGATGAGTGTCCGGTTCTCGGCCATGCCGAGGGAGACAGATGCCGGATGTCACTCACCGGACCAAGCACACCGAGCTCCGTCACCTCCAAGACGTTCTCAATCAGTGCCTTGTTGGGGTCATCGGGCGGCGGCCTGATGATTGTCGATCTTCCGCTGGCCATCTTGCCTGTTGCAACTCCTTTCCAATAACAATTTCTAAAGTCGTCGTAGATTGATTGAAGCCGGTCCTCAGGCTCGATGTATATGCTCTTCACAAATTCGCGCCCTTGGGATTTTTGACAGGCTCGGCAAGTCTACTAAAAGCTACATGCGCTAGACAACGAATGGGGTGGAATGCAAGGGTCAACAATAGAAATGAGATGGACGAAGACGTTGCAACGATGTTTGGATGTATTGATGAATGGCTGTATAAGCATGTTCGCTTGTGAACCCGAAAATCCGGTCGGGACGCGCGACCAGGCCCCCTAAATGTGTTACCTATATGGGCCATTGGTCAGTGTGTTCAGGCGGGAAAAGTGCCGAGGTCCAGAAGTGGGGACCTAATTGTCATCTTCAACCTAGGTACCTAGGCAGTGCTGAACATCCTTCCCCCAATGCCCCCACTGCTTTCACCGAGGTGCGTAATCCGGGAACGGGAATGGGTGCGTACATACATATCTAATCCCGGACGTTGCAAAATCCCAACGGCATCACAAGCTTCTTGGCGGGGTGGTCCCGATCCCTAAGCCCGCCCGCCTCTTTTCTTCTTTTTCTCGATGATGATGACGATGATGATGAAGACACACTACGGTTCTTGAAGTCTTGGGGCTAACGTTCGTCCGCCGCGGACTTTTGGGATGACAAGACTCACCACGCCGCCCGAACTGTGAGGGAGGAGGGGGGAAAGGCAGACGGAACACTGTTTTCATCGACGGTCTCTGCTTCGGCTTGCTTCATTGGCATAAACGGCCCGGTTATATGGCAATGACCTCCCCGACGCAAGCGCCTGGTGGCTGGCACCAGACATCCCGCCCCACGAACACCACACGAAGCTGAGCGTCTGTCACTCTGGCGGAAGGATGGGCAAACCGCCTTGTATATGTGCACTTGCGATGATGGCTCGGCTTCTCCTTCGAACCCGCGCACGATTACCAGCATTGCCTATGCCTATAACCCAGAACCCTTAGTTCCCCTGGATCAGTAATCCGGATCCTACGATACTCTCCATAAGCACAGCACAGAAGAACACCCAAAGGGCAGTCGTGAAAAGCGGTCATCGTATTCACAACGAGCTCATACGACGGGGCCAGAATCTACCAAGAGCGAGCGATTGTTTATTTCACTACCGTCATCTGTGCTACCCTGTCGATCCAGGCTTTCGGGGTCCTCGGAGGAACTACCTTTTCCCAGCAACAGCCCACCGGATACCCTTTGGTCCCTCCATCAGCCGCATCTGCATCCCCTCGGGCACTGACGTCTTCTTCTTCGAAACACTCTCGGGAGTTTTCTCCCGAATCCTCTCCTGCACCACCCCCGCAAAATCCACATCAACGACGCGAGCCTCCTATTTCGCGTCCTCGTAGATGGGCTCTAGACCGTCCCAGGCCTGCTGCGGATCTCCCTCGGGACCGGCCTTCTCTCTCTGCTGCCAGTACTTGCCGTTGAACTTCCAGTACGACTCGCCAGTGACCTCGCACTTCGCCTTTTCGAACCACGCCGGGCGGAACTCGAGGCCATTCTCCTCGCGTTGCCGTCTCCGCGTGCGCTGCGCCTCCTCCAGTCGGTTCTTTTCCTCGGCCGCGAAGTCGTACTCACCGTCCTCCATGGCGCGCTGGTCCGGACGGAGACGCGAGTCTGTCGGCGGCAGCCAGGGCCTGAGCTTGTCGTCGATGTGGTTGAAGGTGAGGACGAAAGGCGTGAGGTTGAAAGGAATATTGGGCGGGCGGGGGTTCGCCTGCCAGATGAGGAACGCCCTGTTGGGGTCCGTGATGCTACCGCCCTTCTCGACTGAGGCTGAGTCGCCGGGGTCGTCGACTGTGGCCTCGTATCCGGGCGTCAGGCGAACGTACAGCTTCGAGTTCCAGCGGCCTCCCATGCTGTAGCGCACCCTGCCGTCGGCGTCGAGCACCTTGCCCGAAATCTTGTATGCGCTGGACGCCTTCCAACCACGCGGCTGGAACTCAACGTGGCACACCTCGCCTGTCGTCCAGTTCTTGACCTCCATGGGACCGTAGTTGTCCACGGTGGGGTTGCCGGTGATGATGCCAATGACGGAGGACGTGACCTTCTTCCACGTGTAGAGATCCTCCTTGCCTCCAGCTGTAGGGCGAAGTTTCAAGAACCAGGTGCCAAGAGGGTTGATGTCGAAGGACTTGCCATAAAACTTGGATTTGACGGCTGATTCGCCCCAGTAGGTCCACTTGGGAGACTCGGCCCAGGCAGCACCGACGGGCGGGTGATGGCTGACCTGCTCAATGAAGAAGCGGTAGTTCTTGTCAGGGCGGACATATTCAAAGGTCTCTCCAAGCAGAGGGTTGAAAGGCTTTGCAACACGGCCAATGGTAGACGCGTACTCACTGGCAGCAAAGGCAGCCACATAGATGAGACGTTCAATCGAGTCGGATCGTTCAGCAGCTTGGTCCAGAAGGTCGACATATTCCATGTCTTCGCCAGCGCGGTAAAGAAGGGAAGTCGGTTCGTTAAATGAAACCGGCAACGTCATCTTTGTCATGTCTTTGCCGATCATGGACTTGAGAATACTCTGTGCGTGCACGGGTTAGTGAGTTGAAGATGACAATGATCATGTGTTGCAGAGACTTACCCAGAGTGAAATCTTGGGCCGATCATCCGCATCCATCTTGAGGCGTGTTCTGATACCATTCTCATAACCCTTGAAAGAGCTGCTGAGATCTATACCACCAGAGACAACCAGCTGCTGCTCCTTCTTCTCTTCATGGGGCGTGGCTGCAGCATCGGATGGCGGCAACTGGCTGACCTCGACCTCTCCGGCATCAACGGCGTCGAAGAACTCGTCCTCATCCTCTGACTCGGAATCCGACAGCTCAAGTTGGTCCAGAACTGTCTGCTTTCTCGACAGAGGTCTGCTGGGCGACTTGGGCTGGGTCGCGAGGTCGTCCGTTCCTACGGAAGCCTCCACGGTCTCGGTGCCATCGACCTTGTTGTCGCCGGCTTCGGGCTTCTGGCTGGCGGCCGCCGGCGATTCGTTCATGACTTCGCGCAGTGCACGCTTGGCAGCCCTACGCTTGGCCTCGGCCTGGTCAACACGCTCCTCCAGAATCTCCTGCTCCTTGGCAACCTTGGCCATGCTCTCCTCCCACATGCGGCGCATGTCAATCTCACGATCCAGGCGATACTGCCAGTAGGCATCGCGATCCTTGGAAATCCGCATGAGGTCTCCGACAAGCCCCGTCAAGCTTCGAACGGCCGCGTCATATGTCGTGAGAGCCTGGGTGACCTTGGCGTCGGAAACGATGGTGTTGGGGTTCTTGGAGGCCTCGGCCAGCATCGCAGCGTTGACGGCGGAAATGGTGTCGAGCTGCAGCTTGGCCGACTGGGCGGTGATGTTGAATGCGTCCTTGGAGACAGAAGGTTCTTCACGGCTGCTGACATCCTCGAAGTCGTCGTCGTCATCGTCGTCGTCGGGCGCCAGGTGACCGTTTCTCGTAGCCCTGGATTGGCCAGCGTCCGTCGCAGCGTCGGCAAAGTCATCGTCGTTGCTGGCGACGGTACTCGCGCCGGCGAAGTCGCTTCTGGGAACAGACATCTTGCTGTGCGACATGGTTCTGGGGATCTGCACACTGCTCCTCCTCGTGTCGGCCACGCTGGCACTCTCGCTGTGGGCGTCGTTAATAGAAAGCTCGGGCGACTTTCCGGCCTGCTCAGCCTTAGCCTGTCTGAGAAGCTCGGCGCCACGAGCCTTTTGGCGCTCTTCCTCTTTGGCCTGGTCCTTCGTCCATTGGATCGAGTTGTTCAAGGCCCAGAACCAGCGCTTCGCTTCGACTTCGTGGTTGGCCTTGAGGGTGTACTTGACAGAAGACTTTCCAATGATTTCGAACTTTGTCTTCTCGTCGGCGCTCATGTGCAGCTTGGCAATGCGGGTGTTGATGGCGCCGCGGCAGGCGGAGCCGGCGTCGTCTTGGTGCTTGTAGTAGCTCAGGACGCCGTCCTCGAGAACGAACCATCGGAGCTGGTATCCCTTGCGGTAGTTCGTCCACTTCTTCAGGTAGCCCTTCATCTCCCGCGCCTCTCGCCCAGCCACGGGGTCTCCTGAGGCGGAGGCCCCAGCGCCCTGTGAAGCCGCCTGGCCGAGAACGGCTTTCTCCTGGATGCCTCTCTGAGCCGCGACGGCAGCGGGGGATCGCTTCAGCATGGCGCGTGTAACATCGTCCTTGGTGACGTCCTGGGGGAGCTTGCCCTTGCGATCTCGGCGGAATGGATCGGCTCCGTGAAGGAGAAGGACCTGGATCAGCTGGGTGTTCTTCTTGCGGGCAGCCTCGTGGAGGAGAGTTCCCCCGGCCTGGACAGTGGTCGGCTCAGTCGCAAACTCGGTGCTGTTGATGTCGAGGATTTGCTTGAGGCGGGGTTCCTCCAGCACAGTCTCAAGAGCCTTGTAGTCATTCTGCGCAATCAAGCCCTGGATCTGCCTGACCTTGTTTTCGGCGAAGAGCGACCGCGAGAGCTGCAGCAGCTGGAAAATATCGGGATTTCGAGCGACGTCGATGGGCAGGCGGCCTTGGTGGTTGGCGACGGCGTCGTTGATCTCCTTCTGATCGAGCAAGAGCTTGACGACCTGGGTCCGACCCTGGATCGCGGCCACGTGCAGCGGGGTATTACCGTCCTTGTCCCTCGCGTTGATGTCAATTGTGCCGGCGCCGTCGGACAGGACGTACTCGACGACCTGATACTCGGCGCATTGTATGGCGAGGTGCAGGACAGTGGTGTCGTCAAGACCGCTACCGCTCAGGGTGTTGATGGACGAGATGCTCGTGCGCGGGCCGCCCTCGGCGGTGTCGCGTATCGCTTTGGAAATGGAGGCAGTGTCGCCGCTTCGCAGGGCCTCGACTATGCGGAACTTACGAACAGACTGCTCGAGTGAGACGCCCTTCTCGCTCGGTGAGGCAGCAGCAGCGGCGGCGGCGGCAGCGGTGGTGCTCATCTTGGAGATAGTCGCAGACGGTGGGCTATTGTGGGAGGGGGCTCGGCCCATGGAAGGAGAGATGGAGAGCCTGTTGGCCCCGTTGCTGCGGGGGGCGTTTTGGGCCATGGGTATGTTTATGTTTGTATGGGATGTCGCTGCAGATGGTGGCGACGTCAGCGGCGCTCCGTCATCCGAGTTGGAAGGATCTTCGTCGCCGCGGGAGTGATTTCGTCGCAGGAGGGAGAGGGCGGCAGCCGACTTTGACCGCTTGTGGGTGCTGGAATCAGGAGAGGGTTAGCCTGTATGTCGCCAAGGTCGGGCTGCAGTCGCAGTTGCTGTCGCAGTCGCTGCAGGACGCGTGTAGTGTGTGTGTGTGTGTGTGTGTGTGTGTGTGCAGCAGTGTCTCTCGGCAAGGGAAACGGTGCCGTACCGTGGAAGGCAATGGTGTTTGGAAGCGAAGGGGACTTGTGAGGTGGTGATGGAAGCCGAGGACAGGTAGAATGCATAAAGACGGAGAAATCGTTCACGTACCTATCGCCAGCGTCCGACATATTGCAGAGCAGCAAAGAAGCCAAGCTTCCGACGGAGCAACAACCTTACGACGCGGGCCAGTGAAGTGGGATCTCCACTTTCTCGTAAGGATAGATGTGGCGGTGGTGGTGGTGGTGTCGTGGTGTCGTGGTTGGTGTTATTGCTGCCAAGTTTCTACCAGTCGTGTGAGAACGAAACCGAGGATGAAGAGGGAAGATAAATGCTGGATTGGAGACACACGGCGATGGGATGGGTATGGATGGATAAGGTACTCGACCGTAGCATTCAGCTACTTTCTTTGTCCCTCATGGTTGTTCCCCACTATCTGTCTTAATGACAAAAACAACCGGCCCCCCAAACCCGCCTTAGGTTGGAATAAAGGAAAGACTCAAACGTAAGGTATCGACGCTATTTTACATAGCCCCGTCAATTGACCTGAGAAACTTCCCTGGCCTGGTCTCGACGATGACGATCTTAGAAAGCGGCCTCACCCCTCTCAGTCCATCATCACTCAATCAAAACTCCTAACTAAACCTGATCAGTATCAGTTGCCAACTTGCTTACCCCCCTTCCCTTCTCCCTCTCTCCCTCTCTCATCCCCTCCCCTCCGTCCTTGCAGCAAATCCGACGTAATGACGTTCCCGTCCTGGATGTGTGGCCCGTGGCCCGTGGTGACGAAACCACACGGCACCGGTTCGTTTGCCCAATGAGACGTCTCCAGTTCCGTGTGCCATGGAACCTATGGAAACGGGTTAAAGCGAACCTGTCGTCTTTCCGGTATGTATCTTACTTTGCTCTCTGAGAAGGTGAAAGCGCAACACCCCCACCCCACCCCTGTGGCGGTCGTTGGCCCAGAACTACTGCACTGTACCCGTATCGCACGCGCAGCTGAAGAGTGACTGTCCTGTCATCCATCCATCCCTTTGCCTTGGCGCCCTCGTCCGGTCGCCGCGCATTTGCCCGCCGTGAACGTGGGAGAGCGGGGAAGCTTATCTTGGTATCTACTACCGCATAATCGATTTCAATGCGCCTGTCACAAAACTCGCCCATGTTTCCGGAAGACTTCGGATTCACGACCACCTATCTATGCGGGTATCCTATGCAACAAAACCCTCAACCCGCGGTGCAAGACGATGTATCATGTGTCCTTTCTCAACCGGAATCTTCTTGATTAGGGCGCCCATTTATGTGGTGGGCCGACGAATACATCATTAAAGCATTTACATCCTGGGAACCGCGTCCCTCGTTCCCACGTGACCGAAGCGCAGCACATGTACGGAAAAGTAATCGTGTTTATACATCTCATGAATCGAACCAAGCAAATGCTGAGCCTCCCCCTCCGACGCACACATCATCGTTCATCCGTATTACAAAAGAAGAGCAGCGGCGACAACGGCGAAGCCCGCAACGCCCAAACCACCAATCTTGGCGGCTCCGGCCTGGACCGGCTTGCTGGGCACGGGAGCAGCCGTAGTGTAGCTGGGGAACCCGCCCGTCGGGGTGGGTTTGTAGCTGGAGCCCGTACCCAGGATTGTGGAGTTGTGCTTGACGACCGTGACAGGGACCGTCAGCGTCGTGTAGATGAATGTTGTCTTGTCCTCATCGCCGCCCGGGCAGTGCTTTCCACCGGGGCACTTCTCTCCACCAGGTCCGGCCGGGGCTGTGGTCGGCTTGGGAGCGTCGCCCGAGGGATTGTTGCCGCCCTGGCTGCCGGTCGGTTTGGGAACGTCGCCCGAGGGCTTGTCACCTCCTTGGCTCACAGGGGGCCTAGGGGCCTCGCCGGTAGACTTGGGGGGGTGAGGCACATTGCCAGACGGCTCGGAAGGGACTTGTGCGTCACCCGAAGGCTTGCTGCTGCCGCCGCCGGCGGGCGTTGTGCTGGTGTACGGGCAGACCGTGGTGTAGGCAGGGACAACCTCGGTGGTGACCTGGCCAACGGGACAGTAGGGGATATCGGGAGCGCATGAGGTGATGGTGTAGGTGTTGGTCGCGTAGACGGTGCTCGTGACCCATTGGGGAGGGGGAAGGGGAGCAGTCGTCGTGGGCACGGCAACAACAGACGACGTAGACGTAGCGGGACAGACAGTGGTGTACCATGGGACGGTCTCCGTGACGACCTGGCCTGTAGTGCAAGGCACCTCGGGCTTGCAGGATGTGACGGTGGTAATCTTGGTGGTGTAAACGGTGCTGGTCACCAGCTCCTCGGAGGAAGTGAGGGTGTTCTTGGCAGACTCGGTGACGGAAGCAGTTCCGGTGGGCTTGTCCGAGACAGAGCCGGTGGCAGAGCCGGTGGCAGGTCCGGTGGCAGAGTCGGTGGCAGAGTCGGAAGCCGTCTTGGTGACATCAGCAGAGATCGTGGAGCCGGTAACGGTACCAGTGACGGTGGGAGTAGCAGAGTGAGAGTTGCTCAATGTCGTGGTCGGGAAGTCCTCGTCATCCTCATCGCATGTGTCGGAGGTGGTAGCGGACTTGGTTGCAGAAGAGCTGGCGGAAACGCTGGCGCTGCTGCTCAGTGAAGTGATGCTACTAGAGTGAGTAACCGAGTCGGAGACGGAGGCGCTGGCAGAAGCAGAGGCGCTGGTGGAAACGCTGGCGCTGCTGCTAAGTGAAGTGATGGTACTGGTGTGAGTAGCCGAGTCGGTGACGGAGGCGCTGGCAGAAGTGGAAGTAGACACGGATTCAGTACCGGTTTGGGAGGCCGAAGCGGAAGCTGAGACGGAGGCAGAAACGGAGGCAGAGCCAGACGGCGAAGCCGAAGCAGACGTCGAAACAGACGCCGAGTGGCTGGAGCTGACAGACTCAGAGCTAACGCTGGAGCTGGCCGAAGAAGTCGTGGAGACGGCGGTAGACGAGGTGGCGGTCGAAGAGACCAAGGACGAGGTTAGGGTCGAGGTCGAGACGCTGGTGGTTGACGTCTTGGGAGGAATGGGGTCGCAGCCGTACTTGAGAGCATCGGCGACGGCCTCATGGAAGGCCTGGCCGTCGATCTGGTTCATGGCGCCACGGGTCGCGTCCCAGATGGAAACGCCTCCAAAGTGCGGCCTGTTCTTGAACTTGCAGATCAGCTCCTTGACCCTGGAGGGAGGGACATAGCCGTTCCACCCCGCGCCGGGGCTGGCGAGGACGCCGATGTAGAGCTTGGCGTCCTTGCTCTTGGAGGTTTGCGAGATAACGTTCTCCCAATCGTCGTAGTTGGGGGTATCGGAGGCCTGGCAGCCGGGGTTGTTGTAGAACTGGATGAAGAGGGAGTCGAACTGGGCGTTGTAGATGAGCTCCTTGAGCTGGAAGTATGTGTCCGAAGTCGGGCACTGGGGGGCGGCAGAAATGTAGTAGATGCCGACGCTGCGGAGCTTCTCAACCATCCTGATCCAGGGCTTCTGGTTGGCTGTGGGCCGTGTTAGTCACTCGCATCCCGAATAAGGGGCAGACTGCTTGGAGTCGGGTCTGGAACCTACGGTACTTGAATTCGAGGTCGAAATCAAACCCGTCGACAGAGACGTGTTCGGTGGCACTGATATCGAAGGGACGGGGGCCGGACCAGGTCGGGTCGTAAGGACCGAAAGTCTTGTGCAGAAGCTCGGCGAACTGATGACCCTCGTCTTCGCTGGAGATGTCGTAGCTGCAGGGGCCGTCAGTCGGGCAATAGCCGCCGATAGCTAGAAGGACCTTGATGCCCTTGGACTGGCAGTGCCTGATGTCCTGCTTGATGTAGTCGCAGTTCATGATCAACTTGGTGTCCTCTCCAGTCTTCGGGTTTTTGTAAAAGACCTCGCCGCCGCAGTGGCCGGCGAAGTTGGTGCCGGGATATCCACCGCTGTTCTTGGGAGAGTATGTAACGAAAGACACGGCAACGGAGGTGACGCCGGGGGCATCACAGTAGCTGGACAGCCGATCGGAAGGATCCCCGTACTGTCCCCAGTAAAGGCTGAGTCCCCCAAAGGACGAAGGAGCCTTGCTCTGGGGTTGCGATGAGGAATGTGCCAGGGCCGGGCTGATGGCCGCGGCGGCGGCAAGGAAAGACTTCTTGAAGAGCATTTTTACGGTTGTTGGTGATTAGGGAATTAGGGATTTTCCGTGTATAGGTATTCTGCAATGATTGTAAGGTGGCCGAGGCCGTGGAAAGAGTGTGATGGTGATCTGGGATCAACGAAAGGACGCAGACAAAGATGTCTGCACGACTGAGAACGCACGCCGTCGTCTCTGGCTTCTTGACAGTTACAGAGATGGGGGTAAAGAAGAAGCAAGAAAAGAGAGAAGGGTTCCAGGCAAACGGCGGGAGAAGGGCTCCCATTCATAACGGAACCATTGCCTCTCCCCCAGAGAAAATCTGACGATGTAGCGACTAACTACATCGGGCGTCGAAATATCGCCTAGAGTCGACACATCGCGGGTGTAAACCGTGGTGGTGGTGGAGGCGCAGGAGACCAATCTCCCCTTCCCTCCCCTGATGCAGACTACCTCGTGCTTGAAAGGTAGGCATGGATGACAAGGTAGGTAGGTAGGTAGGTTAGCAAGGCATCGAGACCGACGAGCGGCACAGTTGTAGCGGTGATTGTGGATGGAGGATGCGTGTGATGACGAGTGGGTGTGCAGATGGCGCGGACGACGGCGTGGTGAGCGTAGGTGAAGTGGCGCTGGAGCAACGTTAGGTACCTACCTATCGTACTGCAGTAGAGACGACGTGGGCGGCTGTGGGCCCACCGAGAAGCGCCGCTTCCCGAACGGGCAAGCGCCTATTCAGTGCAGTGATACTATTAGCCCGTTTGTGCTGGTTCTGCACGGCAAAATGAACCACAATGTTGGGTGGTCAGGAACAGGAATAGCGTCTTCAGACGGATTCGAACGAGGGGCACATTAGGGGTCATCCTTCTCCTCTGATTGGCCAGGTCCCCTGAATTGGCCGGGGGCCAGCTGCTGTAAGCGGCGCCAACGCACCACAGCGCGCTGTCCCTCCTTGTCCCTTGGACGACAGAAGCTGGCCGTCGTTCCGGCCGCTTTCTTCAGCCCAGTTGATGGATGGATAGATCGGAAGAAGGGAAGGGGGGCAACCTGAAGACGGGCCATTTCGGCTAAGGTGTGATGGCAATCTTGAAATTTGCCCAGTGTGCCAGTGAGGTGGTTGTTGGTCACTTTCTGTCCTATCACGTCTGTCTGGGGATGCCAAGGCGAGGGTCTCTTCAGGGCCAGTTCGTGCAAGTTGCGATTGCGGATGCGCGTGAGCCCCTCGGTAAAATAAATAAATAAAAAAGGGCAGGTGTAAGAGCTTTGCGCTGGGTCAAGGTTGTGTCGATGCCTGCGCTGCGCGCATGTCCCGGATCGAGGCCATCATCGCAGGTGACATCGACATGTCACGGCTACCTGGCTGAGGATTAAGGCTCTTCGGTCCCCAAACCTACTACATTGGACTCGTCCCACTTCAGCTTCTCTCGACGTCCAAATCGAAGCCCGACTTTCACAGCTTAACGGCATTCTATGCGACGGGAGTCACGGACTGGCTCTGCTCACATCTTCGTTGATACGGGACCCCGTAGGAAGGCAAGGTCAACCAAACTCGGATATCATCCGCCCCAGAACGTCGGTTACCCGTCCTGCCCTGCTGCCCATCGCCATCCGAACGGTGAGAGACTGGAAATGAGTGGCTGCAGGCGGGCGGCACAACATCCGAGTCACATGAGGACTTCGGAGGACCATGGCCGCCCAAGAGATTCCCCTTCCCCCAGTCGTACTTGAGAAACAACTGAGTACGTACCAAGCAATCGCTCGCCCGGCTACTATGAAGAACCGTTTCGTTCACTCGCCAAGAGGCTTCAAAGTCTTGGTGACAGCGGCCATCGTCGGGTGGTGTCATCCACATTGCATGGTATTGGCTCTGCCCAGACCGTCTTTCTCAAAACGGCCTGTGTAACTGGCGCGAAAATCGAAGCATCTGGGCCAGGTTCAAATGCTCGGCCCTCCATTTCGTTATTGTTTACTACCTAACCCAGTTATGCAAGGTACCTAGGCAGCTAGCCAGGTTTGCTCCTCCGACGCCGTCAAGCAGGCGTTCCCAAGTGTTCGTCTGTGCCCTCCAGCCTTGCTGTCTGAATTAACCGGTCAATATATCATGTCTTGCCTGCTTTGTCGCCTACTGTAAATGCCACGATGACTGTCCTCAATCTGTTCCACGGTACTCTGGTAGAAAAAGTCGAGTGAGTAGAGAGCAACAGACAAATACCTACCTGGGTACCTAAGGTACCTTCATAACAACCACGGTGCTGTCCCAAAACGGCAAGAGCAAGGAACGAACGACCCACACATCGCTATGTACCCCGCCGATTTTCCCACCCCCTGAAGAACGAAAGCCTTCCTATTCCTCCTCCAACTCCACCGGTATTACGCAAACCCCAAGGTCGACGACATCTCATTGAATACGTCGTCCATGGAGATACATCAACACTTATCTCATCCGAAAAGGCCTTTGTGCATCTTCACTGTGTGCCTTGACAACATCGTGTGCTTCCGTGTCGGTTACGGCTTACCTATAGATATTTCCCCGTAGAAAGTAAGCAACCCTCGTGATGCCATCATTTACCTCACAATGTCCCGTTGGATTGTGAATGACTTATTCGACTAACCGAATTTTTTGATCTCGTCATCATCCTTGCAGAGTTGTCGGGGATTTCTTGTTTGGTATTTCTCCTCAAAGGGGTTCACTATGTTCCACCCCGAGTCTCAAGTGCTTTCTGTTCAAGCCTCTCTGTTTCTGGTTTCTTGTTCAGCCCGGATGCAACGTTCCACGCGTATCCAAACGACATTCAATCCCATTCACAACCCCAACCCCAAGTCCAAGCCCAAACACCACGCTTTCCCAGAACAAAAACATACCATGATAGATTGAAAAAAAAATTACCCTCCCGTCGCTTCAGATACATTAGCTCCTTATCCCCACAACATCCCGTCCTCTTCAACCTCATCATCAAGATCAGCCTGCCTCTCCTGTTCTGCCCCAACCGGTCCGATGTCTCTCCACCTCCACGGGCTCTGCTGCCAGCCCCATTCGATGTGGAAGTCCACCCCGCGAGCATCGAGGAACCACCCGATCAAACATTCTATCGAGCACGGCGCCGGCTTTTTGCAGTCGCTTGCCAACGGACCCGAGGGCATCACCTCACACCCCGAGAAGTCGCGTAGTGCCGGTCTGGAGGCATCCGCCGCGAGGTCCACCATCTGTTTGAACCGGTCGTACATGTACAGCCAATGGCCCATAGCAGCCGCGCTGCCGTAGGCGATTTGATCGCTTGGTCCTGTTCAGGTGCAGCAGTCAGCCTCGGCACTTGTACAAGGCGAAAGAAGCCTCTTCAGGTAGCCATATCGCATTTCACTTACCAACACTCACTCGCCCGCTCATCCGGGCGCAGTAAAAGTAGTGCTCGCCACGCGGATGCGGCAGGACGAGCGTGTTCTGCCCCAGCTCTTCCAGGCTCTTGAATTCTGGCCTCTCCCAGAACGACGTATCGGTCCGGATTCGCAGGATCGTGTCGTGGATATATCCGTTCGCGATGCTCCAAGCCCACCACTGCTGCGCCGCCAATGAAACCATCTTCAACTTGTTGTTCAGCCGCCGCAACTTGCCCTTGCACGGCGTCGCTGCTGTCGCGTTTTTGCCACCGGGAAAGTCTATTTCCACTCGGTCCACAGGCAAAACATCGACAGACCGAAGGTGCGAGCCGTAGCATTCCCGCAGCTCCGCCTCGATAGACTCCTTGGTACGTTTGAACAAGTCGACGTCGGCGGGCTCGAAGAGCGCATACACAAAGACATCGATCCTCGAAAAGGTAGGGTGGTTGGCCACGAGCTTATCCATGTGCGTCTTGCAGGTGACGTGGTTGGTCCTATACAGCCCCGCGACGATGACGGCCAGGCTGCGCTCCTTCTCACGCTCCCTCGGCGCGACATAGAGGTCGCACATTCCGGCGATCGAGAGTCTTCCATCATCTGAGAGCTCGAGTTGCCCGGGTTCCCTCTCCAGCATGCCTGTCGACTGCGGCTGGTTGCTCTCGCCGTCGCGCTTCACGATGCCACTGTTGGCTTTTCTACACGCCGGCTCCAGGTCACTGTGCCATATCTTCGTCCAGGTGTTCTTCAACATGGCGTTCAAAACAATACGGATATGACCTTTCTGCTTGTCGACGTAAAGGATACGCCCGCCCTTATGTTTATCGCCGGTGCCTGTCCACCACAGGGGGTGGGAGCTTCCGTCGGCGTCCACGCGGTTGAGGACGAGATCGCCATCATCTTGTAGGACGAGAGCATGCCGTCCGCTTGGAGAACTAAAGAAGGGCGTTCCAGCGGACAGCAAAATACCATCCACGTCGGGTGATAAGACGGCGGTTCGTGGATTGTGCCCAATGCCAGCGCTGCCTTTCTGAGGCGGAGAATTGTCCTCGTTTGGAAGATTGTCCTCGTTTGGAAGATTGTTGTCGTTTGGAAGATTGTTGTCGCTTGGAGGATTGTTGTCGCTTGGAGGACTGTTCTCGTTTGGAGGACTGTTCTCGTTTGGAGGACCTGTCGAAGGACTTGTCGGATGTTGTGACGAAGGGTTTGGAAGAGGATTCGTCGGAGGATTCGTCGGAGGATTCGTCGATGGCCCAGATATAGGTTGGTGGTGTGAGCTGGGCACGCGCAGCCTGGAGCTGGCGACATGCCAGTCTGGTTGTAGGACCAAAACCGCCGATGCGATGAAGAGGATCAAGACACCGATGACGACTTTGAATCGGCGGGAGGCGCTACCACCCAGTAGCGCCCACCCTGGCGTGTTTGTGATCATTCTTTGATTGTGTGCAGGACCCATAGCCCTTTGATGGTGAGTTGCCTCGAATCTTTGTGTCTTTTTCTTTCCTTGTCTGTCTTCGCTGACAATGTCGCAACGAGGACAAGTCGACAAATCCGTGAACAGCCCTACGTCCGAGGACCCCGACTGATACTGTCGAATTAAGGAGTGCAGTAATGGTAGGTCAATTGCGTGTATTGTGGTTATGTGTGTTATTCGTATTGTTGTCTATTGTGCCAATTGCCCTGCTCCCAGCCACCCAACTTAGCCCTTAAGAATCCCTTTCCTAGGTGCCTAAGGCCTCCACAGAGCCCACTACCCAAGTCTAAGCACGTAACAGTCCCTCTGCTGACGCCAAGCAGGCCGGCTAAGCCAGGCCAATATTGTTGAATTGGAGGGCACAGAGCACACGGAGGGCACCGGAGATAGGAGATATCGGCCCGGCTCGGCCGGCCCGCTCGGCGTCAGCAGAGGGACTGTCACGTGCTTAGACTTAGGCAGTGGGCTCTGTGGAGGCCTTAGGCACCTAGGAAAGGGATTCTTAAGGGCTAAGTCAGGTGGCTGGGAGCAGGGCAATTAGCACAATAGACTGTTGAATTAAGCAGTGCAGTAATAGTAGGTTAATTGCGTGTATTGTGGTTATGTATGTTATTTATGTTGTTGTCTATTGTGCTAATTGCCCTGCTTCTAGCCACCTAACTTAGCCCTTAAGAATCCCTTTCCTAGGTGCCTAAGGCCTCTATAGAGCCTACTGCCTAAGTCTAAGCATGTAATAGTCCCTCTGCTAATGCTAAGCAGGCTAGCTAAGCTAGGCTAATATCTCCTATCTCTAGTGCCTTCTGTATGCTTTATACCCTTTAATTTAATATACCCCCTTAGGGAAGGGCTTACTATTAGCCTTTTTAGGCTTATAAAGGTAGTACCTTTTGCTGCGCTATTAGCAGGGACTTTTCTATATTCTTATAGAGCTTGTAGAGGCTTATAGTGCTGTAGAAGATTATAGGCCTCCTCTACAGCCTATACGTTATTAAGTCTTATTTACACTTCTAAGCAGCTTTTATCTACCTTAAGATCTCTTATGCAGTTAGCCTTAAGGATATCCTTTTTATTAGTTATATTTAGCTAAAGGAGGAAGGCATTATATTTTATTATATTAAGAGCCTTTATAAGGCTGTCTGCTATTAGCTCTACTAATAAGGTATAGGTAACTGCAACCTATCCTTTAGCAACTTCTTATTATAACTAGTAGTTATATATATTAACATAATAGAGCTTTATATAAAGCTTTAAAAGCTTACTTATTATAAGGTTAATAGTTTACTAATTGTTGCATTAGATTTAGATTCTTATAGGCGTTAATAGTATAGTATATATTGCCTACCTCTTAAGCTTAGTAGGAAGCTAAACCTAAAGGTGTAAAATTAAACAGCTTGCAAAAATAGCTTCCTTAGTAGCCTGCATAAGTGCTAGAAGCTCTACTTTAGTTGTTAACATTATAATAGTATCTTACTTATTAGCCTACTATATAATAAAGCCTTTAAAAAACTTTATAGCAAAAGCCTATAAGCTCTTTCTATAAAGCATATTATTACTAAAGCTTACGTTAGATGCTACCTTAAAGGTGTTATTTTTGCTACTTAGGTTAGCGCTAAAATAGAGATAAAGGTATTATGTTTTATATAAATATAAAAGGACTCTATTAGCAGCCTTTTAGTAGGCTTTACTTAAATTTTAGTTAAATCTTATAAGCCTGCTAGCTGCAAAAGCAACATTTAGCTGCATTATTATAGTAGTATATAGGATTATACTAACTTTATATTAGTATTAATTAATCTTACTAGGCTGCATATTGTCTTTATATAGCAGCAGCTCCTCTTTTGCTATAAAAGTATGCTTATAAGAATTATCTTCTAATATATTAGCATATATAAGAAGCAGTTTTTTTATACTTTTTAGTGTAGACTGCTTATAAGAGCTAGAGTCTTTATTGTATGTAGTTATAAAAAACCTTAAGGCTTAGAAACTATTAAAGGTTTTTGCTGCCTTTAAGGTAGTATTTACTTTAAAGAGCATATATCTTAGCTATTGCTGCAGGCTTATAAGCCTTTAGAAACGCTAGTATGCAGTTATTAATGTAGAAGAAGAATGTAACTTAGCCTTTCTGCTAGCAGCAGTCTTTACTAGCAATATATTAAAAGCCTTATGCTAGAAGCCTACTCTTTAGGTGCCTTTACTATAGTAAAGGTAACTAGTGTAGACTGTAGAGGGCTTTCTATAAGCATAAGACTATACCTTGTTTGCAGTATTCTAAAGGCATCTCTATATATACCTCCTTATTAATATCTATATACATAAATGTATTTATAGCATTATATTATAGTAGCTTAAGGTTAAAGTAGGTAGCTAAGGCTATTAGTATTTAGAATAATATACCTATAAGTATTGCAGCATATATATTTTATATATCTTTTGCCTATTAGTTACTATATATTATAAGCCTTACTTTTACCTTTATAAGGTAGCTATACTTATTAAGTTTATATATATATACCTAATAGCAACTAAAAATCTAATTGCTGTATGTAGATGCTTTAGAGTCCTCTTACTATAAGTATAAGAGCTTATATTCTTATAGGTAACTTCTTTTTATATCTTAAAAAGCGCTTTTAAGTAGGTATCTTACTAGCTAAAAGTGTAATATAGGAAGAGGGGGTAAGTTTTTCTAGTAGGTGCTATATAGAGTAGCTGCTTTAGTAATAGTCCTTACGTTATTACTATACCTACAAGCATACTTAGTAAAGTATATAGAAAGCCTCTTACTATCTACCTTTAACTACTTCTAACCTAAAGGCTATACAACTACAGGCTGTTAGAGCCCTATCTTATATGCTTTTAGATTATCTACTATACTATTAAAGTATTTAATTATAAGTTAATCTATACTTACTGCTAGGTTTAAGTAGCTAGCCTGCTTTAGTAGTATATAAGTGCTATTTATTAATTATTATATAGTCTTATATATATATTCTACTAAAAATGCAGCCTTAAGAGGCTTATATAACAGCTTTAGCTACATCTTATATTTTTAGTATATATATCCTACTAGAAATGCTACCTTAAAGGACTTATATAACAGCTTTAGCTACATCTTATATATAGGAATAGTATTATTACTATTTATAGGTAGATAAGATCTTCCTTCTTACCTCCTTATGCTTAGTGCAGTTATAAGTATAGTAAAGAAAGATGCTCTTAGAGGCGTAGTTAGAGAAGTTATAAGTTAGAATCTTACTTTAGTATGTAGTGCTAGCTTAGAAGGCTTATTAAGGCAGCCTTCTTATAGGCCTTTATTAAGGTTAAGGCTGCCTTAAGTTACCCCCTTAGCTTGCTTAACGTATTCTATAATCTTATCTACTTCTTTATTAACTATATATATAAAGCTTATCTTACGTACTCCTTTACGTATAAAGTAGTTAATAGTCTATTGTATTTTATTAAGATTTAACTCTTACATGCTTTTAGTAAGGCCTTTAAGATTGCTATTAAAAATAGCGCCTTTATTAAAGATAATATTATATATTATAAATACTTTACTATAAAGGGGGTTCTATATGCAAAAGAAGTTACTAAAGCTGTAGCTAATAAGATAACTAATTTAAGCATATAGGGTAAGCCTTTGCCTACGCTATTTATATAGCTAGGTATCTGCAGTAAGTATATATGCTTTGCAGCTGTATACCTAAAGGTGTAAAAGGTTAGGCCTTACGTAGGGAGCCTTTTCTTTAATCTAAAAGTGCTTATACTACAGTTAGTATAAGGTCTTCTAGCTGCAGGCTGCCTATAGTATGTAGTTATAGAGGTAAGTTGCTATAGTATACACCTTAGGCTAAAGGATGTCTAAAAGGCTTACATTAATTGCTATACTATATACCTTTTGCTTTATAGCAGTAGTAATGCATTCTGCAGCTCTATTTTACGCTTAGGTATTTAAAGCGCTTACCTTAAGGTGTATACTATATGCTTTAAGGTTTATAATAATTTTATAGTAGTAAAGAAGCTTATTATCTATCTTAATAACCTTTATGCAGCAGTTATATTAAGTATAAAGAAGCATAAGGAAGTCTTTAATTATTGTAAGTAGTACATCTGTAGTCCTTTAGTAAAAGTAAAAGTCCTATATAAGACTACTACCTTAGTTAGAAAATAGTATAAAGGATTAATATCTTATGTAGCCTATTTTAAAGTTGTAAAAATTAATAGCTAAATAATTACTAGGCTACGCTTAAGCAGCTAACTCTTGTAGGCTTTAATAGACTATTTAATAGGCTTTTTCTTAAGTGCAGGCATTATAGTCTACTATAGTAATCTATTAACCTTTAACGCCTTAAAGGTGTATTCTATAGGCTGCATTAATAATCCTTTTAAGCGCTTTTAGGCTTAAGTACCTAAGGCGTTTATACTAAGTAATAAGGTTGCCTAGAATAGGCTTTTAGTATATAGCTGTTATATATATATGTCTTCTATGCGTAGGGGGTACTTTATCTAACTAAACAGCTAGTAATAGTATAGCTGCTGTAAGTATAGCCTTTAAGCTAAAAGGCTAATAGTTAAGTACTTATTAATTATAGATTTTATTAATATATATAATAAAGAACTTATTTGCCTATTGTAGGCAGTTATTTCCTAGGCTATTATCCTACTAAAGTCCTTATTACCTAAGTTTCCTAAAGGATATAAGGTTTGCAGCTAACCTAAGGTAAAGGGTAACTTTAAATAAAGTAAGCTTTATAACGTACACGCATAGCGAGTCGCGGATCATAGCGAGTCGCATATCTCTTATCGCTAGCAAAAGCCCTATTTTCACCTATTTATTAAAAACCGAATTCTTCACTACAAAAGGCCTAGTTTTGAGATTTAAACTACGATAAGACTTAGAATATAGTAAATAATAGTATAGAAATTATTATTCCTCTCTAATCCTAGGTTTATAGTAATCCTCTTATCTAGAGACCTAGATAAGAGGTAGGGTTACTTAATAAGGCTAGGGTAGGACTATAATTTCTACACTATTATTTACTATAATCTAACTCTTATCATAGCTTGAATCTTTAAACTAGGCCTTTTTTAGTTAAGAATTCGGTTTTTAATAAATAGGTGAAAATAGGGCTTTTGCTAGCGATAAGAGATATGCGACTCGCTATGATCCGCGACTCGCTATGCGTGTACGTTAATACTATTACTATATACCCTTAGGTTAATTTCTATAGTTCTATATACTTTAATAGGTAGTTATTATATACCTACTTATAGGAAGTCTCTATAGGGTATAGCTCTTAGCATCTTAAACTATAAAGGATTATTAAAAATATATACTATAAAGCCTAAGTTTAGTATAGCTAATCCTATAAGGTAATATTAACTATAGGTAGTATAAAAAGATATTAAAAATAGCTTCTCTTAGCAGCTACTATATAGTCAATTTAGTAGGTTAGCTGCTTATCTAACCTATTTTAAGCGCTTTATAAGTTTTAGGTTAATTTAGATATGCTTATTAATAAAAGCTTAAGTTACTTAGTTAAGTAGCTTATTATCTCTTTATAAATAAGGGAGTATATAGAAATATTTATTTATTTAGTACTATAAGCTAAGGTATAGTTAGCAACTATTAGTATGCTTTATAAAGAGTATCTTAGTAGCACTTATACTAGACCTTTCTTACTTAGTATATATACTTACCTCTTATAAGGTTATAAGTAATAATAATAAGGTTAAGGTTTCTATTAGCATACTAAAATCCCTTTGTAGTTAGCTTTACTAACAGCCTCTATAGCTATAGCCTTAGCCTCTATAGGCCTGTTTGTTATTATTACTATATTCTTCTTAGGAGGTATTATTGCTAAGGTTAGTTAGGCTAAAGGCACCTTATAAAGCCTTTTGTATAGGCTCTACATTATCTGCAGTCTAAAGGAAGCATTTAATGTTAGCTAAAACGCTCCCTAGTGTAATAATATCCTTTTTAGCTTTACAGATGTAGGTTTTATAGTATATATATATCTAGCTTAAGATATATAATCTTATAAATGCTATTATAAAGGGTAAGAACTATAGGCTTAACGTTTAGGCCTGCAGCAGGCTGCTTGCAGAGGCTTTATAAAGCGCCTTTTACTACTTTATAATCTATTTTTTAACGTCTTATTAGTTATTAAGGTGTTTTCTTATAGGTGCTATTAATGCAGCATTATATGCAACTTATACATTATTTCTATATTTAAAAGGGTGTATGCTAATATATTCCTTAAAGGCTTTTATTTATTAGTTAACCTCCTTATCTAAGGCATAGCAGTAAAGCTTTAAGTTATTAGATACTATCTAGTAAATTTAGTCTTAAAGGTTACTATATTATTAAAGGTGCTTTTCTTATACTTTTATCTCTTTATTATACTCTACTTATTAGGTATAGTATAAGGTAAGGTTAGAAGGTAAGAGATTCTTTATTCTATATGCATGCAGCATATTATTATTAGTAGGTAGTAGTAGAATGCCTACCTCTAAAGCTATTAAGGTAACTATTACTAAGCATATTAGTCCTACTAGGCGTATTATAACCTATAGGTAGTTACTTAAAGAAGGCTTTTTAGGCTCTTTAAGGTATTTCTTAAGCATTTTATACATTAGGTATATAGTAATTAATAGGTTAATTGCAGTCTACAGCTTATAAATCTTTACCTTTATCTTTAGCTAATTAAACTAAAGGACCTAATTAGTAGTTAAGTTAAGGGTAGTTTTTATAGTATCTATTATTGCAAAAGGATAGTAGGAAAAGTATTCTCTAAAGCTTAACTTATTATTATTAGCCTTAAGGCATATAAAACTCTTAATTATTAAATTAAGGAGTATAGTAATAGTAAGTTAATTGCATGTATTGTAGTTATATATATTATTTATATTATTATCTATTATGCTAATTACCCTACTCCTAGCTACCTAACTTAGCCCTTAAGAATCCCTTTCCTAGGTGCCTAAGGCCTCTACGGAGCCTACTGCCTGAGTCTAAGCACGTGACAGTCCCTCTGCTGACGCCGAGCGGGCCGGCCAAGCCGGGCCAATATCTCCTATCTCCGGTGCCCTCCGTGTGCTCTGTGCCCTCCAATTCAACGGATACAGAGGGCACAGAAACAAGCAGGTGCAAAAATCCGTTTACGTCTTTCCAAGGAATTGAGCGAGCAGCCTGCGCTATACCAGATGGCGCTCGAGCCGGTCATTGAGCTCAGACCGCGTCCCCGAGAGCAGGGCGAGTTAATAGCCCCGCCGTCGAATCGGTGAGTTTGTGCCAGTACGTGAATAGACTTTGCGTCTTGTCGCAATGATTAGTAGTCTTCTGTTACCGTCGGAAGAGAACAGTCGAGTTGGTCGGGATGGCAATATGAGGACTCTCTCTCTCTCTCTCTCTCTCTCTCTCTCTGTCCAACGGTCGATTCTAGATAGAAACCGGGGCTGTTGTGGGTAGAAGAATAGCCACAAGTTTGTGGAGATGAGGATTGGGAGATGGAATGAGATAAAACGAATGCCGCGAGGGGAGGAATTTACCTCGAGCCTGAGACGAAAGCAGGAGGAGGTTCCGGTATTATCAAGTGTACGGGTATATCTTGGCAAGCGGGCTGCTCGGTGGCTGCGCCTGAGACTTTGGGCAGAAGCAGAAAACTAACTTTGACCTCCTGAGATTCGATCCTCGAGGGCCCCAACATCCCAGCGTCGGGATGGCAAAACCGTGAGCGGCCGAACCCACCGGCTTATATGACGAACCCGAGAAAGGTTGTTTGATTAAGGAGGGGGACAAGCCGGGCGATGAATGAGACCCGACCAAGCAGTGTAATCTTGAGCAACACCATCTCGCGCAAATCACGGAACGGATGAAGCAGATGAGTCTGTATACGACAGTTTGGGATGTCACAGGGAGACCCAGCTTACCGAAGTGACGAGGGCGTCGTGTCGTGTACATCGTCTAAGGCGAAAACGGGGGGAGCCTGAGTCCAGGGGACTCGGGGTTGTACGCCGATCAGCGCGGCGAGGATCACACGCAGGACAGGCCACAGGAGCCGAGAGAGAAGACGAAAAGCCTAGGATACACGAAGCCCCCCCGGGAAGTCTTCCGGTTATACGGTTCGCCCGAGACGCATCGAACCGGACGGCTGCCGGTGGTTGAACTACGAGGGCCCATTGTCGTTTCCTGTTCGAAAGGGAGGGAGAAATAGCGAAGATCTCCTTGCTTCCCAACACACATCGTCGTCTTCCGTCGTGTATCAGATTGGGGGGGGGGGGGGGGGGGGGGGGGGGGGGGGGGGGAGGAAAGAAAAGGTGGACGGGAGGTTATTAAAGTTGGAATTTCTCTCACACACTCTCTCACTCCCTTGTGGCCAACCTGAGCGAGAACAAGTGAACGTGGTGACCGATGAGGGTTCACTGAGATGATGTACTTGCCTTATCAGGTACATTACAACATGAGAGGCTACTAAGGGCCCCTAACGGCGGCCCGCGAGTGGGTCCATTGAAATGTCAATCGGGAAGGGCGCCGAGCGGCGCGGAACTTTCATCCATCTACAAATTCCAATGCGGTGGCAGGGTTTCGACGAACCGGCGAACAGCTACCGCGTGCAACTGCGTACCCACATACTCTGCGTTGCGTTGGCAGCGTTCGTAATTAAATAATGCGTCTGTGCGTAGTCAGCAAGATCGCCAGATTTCACACACCACCCCTGGCCAGGGCCAGCCAGGGGGGGGTAACCTCGCGAAAAGGCCGCACTTTGCGTATATTCGAATGTCTGAATAGCTTCAATTGAATAGTGACAACGACGGGATGCCGCCGAAACGACGGCCTAATACCTCTGCGGCCGCGGCTGGCGACGCGGAGGGACCATCTCCAGCGCCGCCGGCCAACAGCACCCGGGCACGCAAGGCTGCGCGTACTGCAGTTATTATCGCAACACCATCAAGAAATCCATCCGCCAGCGAGCCATCAAGCAGTCGAACAAGGATCGTTATTAAGCGGCCGTTGCCGCAGGTGAAGCCGAAGTCGATTATATTAACGACGAAGGGGCCAATTGCGGCAAGTAAGGTGACGAAGAAGGTTGTAGAAAGGGGCGCAAAGCAGCGAAAGTATCGAGGCCGCAAAGTTGACGCAGATGACGAAAGCCGCAAAGTTGACGCAATTGACGAAGGCCGCGAAAACGACGCAATTGACGAAAGCCGCAAAGTTGACGCAATTGACGAAGGCCGCGAAAACGACGCAATTGACGAAGGCCGCGAAAAGGGCGCAAAGCAGCGAAAGCAGCGAAAGTCTCAAGGCCGCGAAAACGACGCAATTGACGAAGGCCGCGCCCGCAGCCGCCTCGAGCCGCAATTTGAAGTTATCGAAGACCCTGCCGATCGCGAAATAACCGTACGATTCGATACCCTCAACGACCCATTCGAAACTCCATTCGAGACTCCATCGCGGGCTCCGCGGTCGCGTACCTCATTACCCTCGCAGCGACGACAAAACACAACTGCGCCCTTGCCCCTCAAGCCTCACGAGGCAAATATACACTTCTCGATTGAGCCTCGGTTTCTTGGCGTAGCGTCAGTGCCGATCGTCCGCCCTTTTCAAGTCGTATGGCGGCTGAAGACGTCGTTAGCTGGCAATATCATAGCCATGCGGTGGGATAAGCAATTGTTGAAGGAGACAAGGGATCGTATTCGAAGCCAACTTCAAGGGCAATACCACTTGACGAAGAGATGGATATCGATTGAGTTTGGCGAAAGGAAGGCAACTGCAAAGACGTCAGTTACGTACTTTCGCAACGACTTTAGCGCTGTGGATGGCAAATGGCCAGTCTTACCATGGGCCGCTATTGCTGAGCAACTTGAGTCGATTGATCGACGCCTTTCAGACGTATTTTTCACTGTCGAAATCGTATATACGGCTGGGATAATTGCGTCAGTCTTGAGTACTCCAGTACAGTCAAAAACAGTGGCAGCTGTGAATGAGCCAACTGGAGCAGCTGAAATACCGTCGCAAAAGCCTCGCGGCCGACCGGTCGGTCGCCCTCCGCGCTTTGAGCCGAAGAAGGCCGCGTCGAATGAGATGATCGATGAGGTTGTTGAACAGGCGAAGTTGAAAGAGAGGTTATTTCAGCAGCTGACGAAGCATCATCAATGTGCTGATCAGGCAAGCTGTCGCAACAGCAGCGGGCAAAGCCCCGATACCAATTGGTGCTTTGTTATCGAAAGGGAGCACTTTCAGCTTACGCCACGCGACTTTGAGTTGTGGCAAGAGGCAATACTGAAGCGGCAGCCGAATACCTCTATTGACAACCCTCCGCCGAGTGTAGTGGTGGCCTTCACTCAACGGCACGCTGCAAAGGGTATGGCGAAAGGCAGAGTGAAGAGTATGGCGAAGCAGAGTGTAGATGACGAGACTGCCGCGGGCTGGCCAATTGGGTCAACTGCAACGTATCCAACAGGTAACAATACCGCAGGAAACGCAGTAGTTAACCTATCCTTCGGCAGCGGCGGAGAGCTGGGCCAATCGAGATGGCCTCAATACCTCCAGTCCCCTCCTCCTTGGCAGTATCAACCAATTGACCCAACGCTGCTTGGGCCGCCGCCGCAGACGCCGTCGAGAGGGGCCGATCCGATACCGTCGTCGTCGCCGCCGCGATACGAAGAGAAGTCGCCGTCGAGTAGGCAGATCGAAGTGAGCGAATTTATCGAGTGGTTTGTCGATCGAGAAGGTGATCGATGGGCGAGCAAAGGCGGCACGAATGAGGCCCTCAAGCAATTCGGATCGGTCACGTCCAGCCTTGCGATCGTCTGGCAATTGCCGATCGTATACTTTTCGGAGTTGGGTATACCTATTGGCCTCATTAGACTGCTGAAGCGGTCGATCAAGGATTTTCTCACCATACAGGGCTTTCGCAAGCGGTCGCGACAATCGTCAATTGCAGCCGACGCGCCCAGGCGACCGAGTAAATTGTCGCGCGTCGGCAGCCCAATTGTTGAAGAGGACGAAGTTGCTGAAGGAGTCGAAGTTGATGAAGGGACTATTCAAAGTCACCTAGTTGAAAATGGGAGATTCGGTAAGTACGTATACCCTCAATTGACAACCTACTAATTGACCACCTTCACAGACGCACTATTCGTATCCTCACCTCCAGGGCCAAGCCCGATCTCGTCGCCGAGCCTCCGACCGAGTCAATTACTCCCTGATACCCTTCAAGGTCAATACTTCGACGTTGATGACGATAACGACCGCGAAAACAATACTGTTGACCTGCCGGGCGCAAAGGCCGCCGATCCGATCCAAGTTGAAGACGGCACTTCGTCGACGGAGTCGTATTCGGGCGGCGAATAGGTGAAGAGGTGGGCAAATAACGGGAGCAATGGAGAGGTTGGCAAGTGGCAGATGTGCTGCAATGGAGATTTTACTTCAACACAAAGGGCCTATGAGGCCATTTTCGATGCGTTATTTTCGTCATTTATCTCAACTGTGGCCTATTTCAACAATGGCAATTGCGTTGCCTCAGAGGCACTCTCAACACTGCCCTGGCCAAAATACACCTCTATGTCCTGCGCAACAATAAGGTCATCAAATATCCTTTCTGTGCCCTCGAAGTTGATGAAGGAGTGCCGAAAGTGGCCTTCTATTTGCCTCGTCCCTCGTCCAACCTCTGCCACGCAGTCTGCCAATAGGTCTTTGAAATCTCGCTCGTCGGCCTCGTCTCGATTCCATATAGGATATTGCTGTCGGAATAGCCTCTTTAGATCGCCGAAAAACGCCTCGATCGGGTTAAAGTCTGGTGAGTACGGAGGAAGAAACTCAAGGATGACTCCAGCAGCATCACAGGCTTCTTTGATATCTCGTCGGCGATGGAAGCTTGCGTTGTCCATAACGATAACTGACTTTGGCGCAGGAAACGCGGCACACTTTGGCAATAGGCCCTGCGAGATCCACGCGAAGAAGCCATCACCATTCGTCGTCCCTGGGTATATTACGACGTCGACGATACCGTCAAGGGCAAGGGCCGGCAAGATCTGATACCGTTGCCCTCGCTCAAGTACGGTCGATCGATGGGCCTTGAGACCTTTCGGCGCCCATCCCGTCCTTCGCGCGCCGGTACGCTTATCGACGCCAGACTCATCGACGAATATAAGCTGCTGCGGGCTATACCTTCGTATACGATATAACCAGGCGCGCCGAAGATCTTCGTCTCGTTGGGCAGCAATTGGATGGGTCTTTTTTGACGTCCAACCAACAGCTTTAAGTTGCCTGCTGAGATTTGACTTGTGAAGGGTTATACTAAACTGTTCGAATAGGAAATCATTCATCTCGTCGAAAGTGAGGTCGTTGCGATACGCTAGAAGCTCCAATAGCTCGTGGAGTTGCCAGATCTCCAGCTTCGTCCGGCTATACCTTATAACAGGGTATCTCTTCGCCTGCCCAGTCACTTGGTATCGACGTCGCCACCGTCTTACGGTCTGAATAGAGCATCCCATCCAAGCGGCCACCTCCTCATTCGTCTTCTCCATTGACGTCAATACCCAGGCCATCTTCCTCTGCCCATCCTTATCCAGCGTCGGCGCCATTATCTGTATTGTATTCGATCGATCCGATATTTGGTCTGATCAGCTAGCAGCAGCGACAGAGACGACGGAGACGACGAGGACGAGGGTATCGCGAGTATCGCAGGCTTCGTAGGCTTCGCAGGCTTCGCAGGCCGATCGTCCCTCTCCTCTGTGAGAGGGCGTCGAGTCGTACACAGTGACGATGGGGGAGAAACCCCTGCGGCAATCGAATTGGCAATCGGCACTGGAGGGTGGTTTATATAGGGTCTGAATAGCTTCACTTTGAGCAGCGGGCGACGGCGACGTCGACGGCGACGTGAGGGTATTTCGATGTTGACGGTTCCGTAATTCGTAATTCTGCCAGCGAAAAAGTGGCTAATTCGTAACAGCACGCATTTTACCCTTACGCACAGACGCGTTATTTAATTACGAACGCTGCCAACGCAACGCAGAGTACATACGCATGCACATCGTGTGGTACGGGTCGAGTCACACAACCCTTTTCTCAGGGTCAAGCGACTCCTCGAGCGGCACAACTGTCGCGGGCGACGGAGGGGTACGGGCGCTGCATGTCTTGGCGCGGGCACACGGCGGAGAAGACTCTGGAACATTTGACCGAGGGCTTGCAGCAGTGTGTGCAAGGCGTGGCATGGCGTGGTATAACGCCCGGGCTCTCGAAGAGAGAGAGAGAGAGAGAGAGAGAGAGCGAGAGAGGTAGACTTCTTTAGGGCGACCTCCCTGCCTGCCCTTCAAAAGCAGCTCCATGGGCCAGGTTCGGAGTCCAGTTGCGAGTCAAGTAGAAATAGAGATGGATAAAAAGTATCTGAACTCTGATGTTCCAATCGCCCGATCCCGGACGCCGGAGCCACTGGTCGGTCAATGATCCTCCTCCCACCCGGCCGGCGAAGGTTGATTACAAAATGCACCCCGGTGGGGAAACCGTGCGGCTCTCCACCTCGAAATGCACAATCACGCGGGTGCGCTTCCGACAGAAGGTTCTGATCGACCATAAGAGCTGTAGAGCGCTGGCTCAGAATCATGACGCGGCACAAAGAAGCACGACAGCTTATGTTAAGATAAGTAAGTGGTGAAGTCTTGCATACCCAATAGTGTAGTAACGTTATTATTCCCCTTGCATAACGGGGATACATGATGCATGTACGTGCGGGGGGCTCCAACACGGGAATATCAAGACATGGGATCTCACCACGCCGGTCCCGGCTAGCGTTGTGAGTCGTCCACGGCCATCACCGCAGCAAGCTCAGAATCGCCATGAAGAGAAAACCAAGACATATAACCGTGCCCCCCCTCGAATCAAGCTCCTCCTCAAACAACTGATTCAGCAGATGGTCGTCTCTCGCGGGTGCCGGACACCCCAGGAGGGCCCATCTGCCGCTTCCGCGCGGCGTTAATGGCCTTGAGCTTGGCGGTGCCCAGGCCGGCGACGCCGTTCTCCTGGTTGTCGCCCAGCCAAGGCTTCTTGGAGTCGCCCAGCATACTGCCGGCGAGGAAGTAGGCGACCTGGCCAAGGATAATGAGCACGAAGGCGATGGGATACATCCAGTGGACGGCGTAGCCAAAGACGTTGACGCCGATGATGATGCCCCAGAAGTTGCCCGTCAGCAGCGAGATGTTGTAGAAGGCGGCGCTAGCCATGCGCAGCAGCAGCGGCACAAGGCTGTAGAACAGGCAGAGGGCGAAGGTGTAGCCCAGCAGGTAGCCGATGGCCGGGCCGTTCCAGGTGGCTTGGCGGAACGAGTCGCGGTCGAAGATGGCGGCCTGCACGCCGTTGATGCACATGCCCCACATGCCCATGAAAGAGAGCACCTCGTACACGGGTCGGCGGCTGACGAACCACTCCTCGGCGACGTTGGTGACGCCGTAGAGGGTGGCGCCGAGCAGGGCGAAGAGGTCGCCCTTGACCAGATCGACGCCGGGCCCGCCGTTGGAGCCGGTGAGGTGGTCGCTGGCGAGCAGGACGCCGCAGCCGCCGATGGCGACAAGGATGCCGACGATCTGGAAGATCTTGTAGCGCACGCGCAGTAGGAAGAAGGACAGCACGATGACGACGACAATGGCCCAGAAGTTGAGCAGCTGGGCCGAGAGGATGTTGGTGTAGCGGTAGGCGAGCACGGTGAAGTAGTTGCCCTCGACGTCGAGGAAGGAGAGGATGAAGTACTTCCAGCCGTCGCGCACCACGATCCCCGCCCACTTCTTGAAGCCGTACTTCCAGATGGTGACGGGGAAGTAGATGAGGAAGAGGAGGATGTAATTGAAGACGGTCTGGAAGGCCGGGATGGAGACGCCGTTGTTGGCGAGGAACGACGTGAAGGTGTTGGTCGACGTGATGCACAGGGCGAGGATCTGGCCGATGAGGAGGACGATCCAGAAGTCGAGCGTCGTGAAGTAGCTCCACCAGTGCACCTTGCGCGCCTCGATGTCGTGCAGGCCCTGGTTGACGAGCTCCGACTCGTCGGGTCCGGCCGTAATCTGCGTCGTCGTCACCGGCGCCGCGTATAAGTTCTTGGCCGTGTCGTCCATGGTGGGTAGCGGCTCGTAGGCGTGTCTTTGTCGGCGGGGGTCGGTGTCGGTATGGGTGCCGGTTTCTGCGATCCGCCTGGGGAAGGCAAGGCGCAGGAGCGGTAGCGACAGGATGGTCTCGAGGCGGGATGAGATACCGGGCATGCGGCGGCGATCTGATGATGGGGTTAGCCTTCGTCGCCGCCGTACGAGAAGGGAGGGGGGGGCAAAGCATCTTCATTGTAGTTTGGGGCTTAGTGAACGGACATACCTTGCGTGCGAGGTCAATCAGTCGTATGTCGTTGTCGACGTATTCTCGGGTTTAATGTATCGTATCAAAAGTGAAGGATGCCTTCTGGTCTTTCTCGTCCCCTGTCAGCAAGCGCAAAGACTCAAAGTCGCCTGCTGTTATGTCTATCTCGCGATAGGACGGCACATGGACTGATGTGCCGGGAAGTGGTATGCGAAGTAGAGGGCCGAGACGGCGCGCAACATATGATTGTCGTCGGAAGTTGTGTGGAGGCGGGGTCACTGGTAGTGATATGTCTATCCCTTTCGTTTGCCGCGCGTGACGATGGGAGGGAAAAAAGAACAGTCGAGACCGGCGCAAAACTTTGGTCGACACACCCTTTTTTCTATCGGTCGCGAAAGAGTAGAGTAGTGGGAGGTAGTAGGGGCAGGGAGGCTGAGGGTTTATTCTTTTGATCTTATCACGGTGAGGTGAGATCCCGGTCACTGGACCAAGGAAAAGAAAGAGGAAGGGAAAGAAAAAAAAACCTTTCAGCTGCTAATCGCTATCGCCAAGGGTTGATGACCACTCACTGGTGGACGGTAGTGGGGAGCTATCGCAGTCGCCACGAGGGATACATGCTGGGTATGGATTGGGTTGAGGGGTTCCGGGTGTGGTCCTGGTGGTTCTTGTGGTTCTTCATGTGACGCCTCCGCTCGCCTGACTGGTCCGGAATGCCAGCCCACCGCTTCCACCGCTGCACCGCAACCGGCCCAGCATGGCGGGACCGGCCGATTTCCAATGTTTCGCCCTCTCCCAGTGCTTGGCACGCCGGCCAGCACGTCGTTTTAGGGGACGCGATCCCCGTCGACTAGCCCGGGTTCTTGCTCACCTGGCCGTGTTGGCGTGCTTCTTCAGGCTAATAGTGGGGTAGTAGAGGGGGGCCGGCAGTAGGCGCCAACCACTGGTTTTTGGCGGGCCCTTTGAATCCTTTCCCTTCGTATGCACTCCACCGAATAATTTGCCATTTCTGTTGCAACCTCGAGTTTTTCAGCTGGAATCCGCCAGCAGTAGCGTCATGGGACCGTGAGTTTGGGCAACGCCTCTTAGGTGTTCAAGCTCAGAAGATACACCTTCTCGTGCTGTAGGTCGGGGATGGTGGTGACTAGCTGGAACGGCTGCATTGCAAACCCCGAAGACGAAAGAGCTGCCCATCCAGATTGTCATCGCGAAGCTGACGCCACCCATTAAGGTGTACCGTGCTACTGTTTGATAGCAGTTAAGTAGATACCATCAAGCAATGATTTCAAAGTAAACTCATGCGAAGTAGGCGAGAAGATCAGTAATATTTTCTGTGCAGACTTCCAGCAGTCTTGGTTCTAGGTCTCTGACTCCATATCGTCTCACTCACGGAGTTCTACATGACATAATATCATCAAGACACATCTAATAGAGATACCAATCAAAGATGGGCTAAACCCAACGTACCTACCCATTTGAAACTGTCATTGATGAGCTTAAACGTTGGGGTTCGAGGAAGTGAAAACCACAGACGACCTGTGGGCCACGAGGTGACAGCATGGAGTTGCAAGGGAGCCAGACGCAGAACCCAACTGAAACCTCATCATCTTTTAGAGATTCGAACTGAATCCAGCAGCATGTTTTGAAAAGACTCTGAGTTTGAACTTAAGAATGACAGACAGACTCATAAAACGAAGTGCTCGTGAGAACAGATGCAACGAAGTCTGAAACTCTGGCTCATCATGTGTTCTTGCAAAGCACCAGCAAACCGATGGTGAAGAATTACCTAGGCCCGCCCCCCCTGCCTGCTTGTCATCCTTGACCTAGAAGTCAAGGCGTGAAACATCACCTGAAGAGAGCCCAAGGTCAACTTACCGGTATTCGGTTACAGATTGGTCCTGGACTTGACCCGAGAAACTGCGAAACCGGCTCGCCGGCGTTGATCACGGACGTCGCCGGGCGCCGGTCCCGGGGTTGGCCCCACTCCGCCGGCCCAGGCTCCTGTTACTGTCACCGGCACTTGTTGATGCGCCCCTAGCACAGGTTGCGATGTTAGTAGTGCACAGATCGACATGTAGATAAACGATACTTGGCTACATAACATCCCCCCTCGAAGATGTATGTGCAGCAGGCACAGTCATCGCCTGCCCCTCGCGTCCGGCTGCTCCTTGGCCGTTGTAGTTTGACCTATTTCTTGGCGGCCAGCCTGAAACGAATGGACACCGAGAAAACAGATCAGTTAGATTTGTCGCTTTTATCGTCCTCCTTTTTACGTCAAAGTTGAGCTTTCATTCGACTCCGTGAGGGTGTTCGGTCAAGGCTGGCTCTACAATACGTCTCCCCATTCCATAAGCTTGCAACATTATCGCCCCCTCTTCAACGCAACCTCAACGAAGGGCAACATGATTGTACAACGGTTGGCCTTGGAAGTTCATAGAACCGTTTCCCACGGGTGACGCGTCTTTTGGCTTCCCCAGTACCAACCTGCGTGCTAAGCATGGTTAACGGCGAGATGGTGTCAGGGTAAGAGCGTGGCACAGCCATCCCGTGCTCATGAATTAATCCAATTGCAAGCGTAAATAGAACGAAAGCACACGCAGCCGAAGTACCCATTGCCGTAATGCAAGCGTGGTTGTCTAACATTGTTTGGTATATTCAATTAAAGTATGTTACCCTGTGTCTCGCGGAAAGACGTTGCACCACCAGCAACCCACAGGCCATGATCATGAAAACTTTTTACTTGTCTCTCAGTTCCACCGTCCATCCTCATAACATTCTAGACGTCCGGCCAGAGTTCATCCCACACATACAGTCCTCTCTCGTCCGCTGAAGGGGAAAATTAAGAAGAAGAAAAGAGACTGCACCACATCTTCTGCCCAAGGCCCGCTTACAGGGCGGCAACGATGCCGCCAATGGCGGCGAGGGCCAGACCGCCGACGGCAACAGAGCCCTGAGCAGCGGCGTTGGCGGAGGCAGCAGTGGTGGTGCTGGCACTGGCGCCGGTGCCGGAGGGGTTGGCGGTGGAGGCGGTGCGCGAGGCGGTCAGGGTGGCGCTGCTGACGGCGGCGGTGCCGTTGAGGGCTGAGGTGACGGCGGCGGACGCGGAGGACAGGGCGGCGCTGGCGGACGCGCTGACGGAAGCGACAGCGGAGGAAACGGCAGCCGAGACGGAGGCTGAGACAGAGGCCGAGGGCGAGGCGGCGGCAGAGGAAACAGCACCGGAAGCAGAGGCTGTGGGCTGGGCAGAACCGGCGGTGGCCTGGAAGGCGGAGCAGGCGGCGGCGGCGGCGGCCTGGGCCCTGCCGAGGTCGGCCGAGTTGCAGGCGGCAAGCAGGCAGGAGGCGGCGACGGGGACGAGGGCCTGCTGGTTCGCCGGGGTGCACTGGCAAGCGGTGTCGGTCAGGGCGCAGCCGACCTGGGGGATGGCATCGCGCAGACACGGGATCTAAGGGAACGAGTTGCGTTAGTCAACTTGTATGGGTGATCACACAGTCGTGAGTGAGTGAGGAGTTGTTGTGGTGAACATACGGCACACTCGGGCTGGCCAGAGAAGTCCTGAGCGGCGACGAGGCCGGCGGCAACGAGAGCGAGGGTGAACTTCATTGTGAAGTGTGGTTGGTGGTTGATTGTTGAAGAACGAGAGCGAAGAATTAGGACTGGATTCGGTTCGTGGTATGGCGGGAAACTATAGAGCGAAGGACAGCCGACGTTGGGATTAAGATACAGGAGCGTTCAAGAGGGACATCAACGGTGTGGACCCAAGGGGACGGGAAGGGGGAGGGGGGAGCATAAATATGCGTCCTGGATATGCGCAAGCCACCATGAACAGATACGATACCCCTGTCCAGAGGCTTTCCCTCTTCTGCATTTCATTGCAAAAGCTTATTCCACATACCTGCGCCGCGCAGGTCGTGCGCGTTGTGCCGTTGTCGCTGGGAGAGGGGGGTTTACACTAGGGCAGTTGACTCGCATCTTGCCTTTTTCTGTTGGCACGGGACCAGCCTTGCCCTGGACTGGACTGGAACGGACAGAGAGAAGAGGAGAGGAGGCAAGGGATACGGCAGCCATCGAAGGCCTTCGAGGCGCCGCCCTCTTTGCCGAGCTACGTGGACGGTGGATCTGACCCCCCGGACCTGGACGGTTCCATTCGCAAGGAACATGCAATCTTGGACTGGGGAATTTTGCTCTGGGAGGAGAACTAGTAAAGACAAACACTTGGGGACCGGAGGAGAATCATGACAGGATACTCGATCAAGGTGTGTGCGAGCTTGTGGCGCTGCATTTGGCCCAATTGAGCTCACGGGAGCGGTTCCGGTTGAGCTTCATCGATTGTTTATCCCTTTCTCGTTCGAAATACAGGAACAGAGAGTGAGTGAGTGAGAGAGAGAGAGAGAGCTGGATTCTTCCAAGAAGTCAGCTTGCACGTCCCACCGTCCGTCAATCTACGGGACCTATCTAATATGCAGTAGCTCGCCTCAGCTGCAATGTAGCTTCGAGGTCCCCGTCCGTGAACTCTCTGCAGCTTGCCCGCATTAGCCCCCAGCCCTGAAATGTGGCAGAGACTCGAGACGGCGGAAAGGGGGGGGGGGGGACAGGACGGGAGGGAATACGGGCACCCGTGCGTTTTGATTGGATGGCAGGTGGCTTGAGCCCGTTGACTCGACGCGTTGACGCCGCCGGCTGTGCTGTGCTGAGACATCGGATTGATCGACCCAGAGGGCATGCCCGCGTCGGACTCTCCTCACTTCGTATGTCCATCTTAACCCCCTTTATCCCGCTGAGCGAATTCTTCGAGGCCACCATTTCCAAAGCCTTCTTCACCTCACCGTTAGTTGGCCTGTGGACGCGTCGCCGTCATGTCGAGGTAGCAACGGATTCCAACCCAAATAGCGGCATGCGAGCCTGTCGGTCGACGACTGTAGTCTTCGTGAGCAGAGTGCCGGCTGGGTTGGCATGACATCGTGTAAGGTGACATGCAGACCAGGGGGGTTAATGGCCGCCGCCCCGGAAGCCGGGACCAGGGTACAATAATAGATGAAAATAGACTCCACAGCCTGCAAGACTACTGGCTGCCACGGACATCTGATTTAACCCAATTTCAACAAAGTTTCGCTGAAGGTGTGTTCCTTGCAGGGACCAGAGACGTGGGATACGGATGCTCTTTACAGGTATGTATTTTCGCTGAGTTGCCTGGGCGCTTCCCAGCGACACCCAAGGCCCGGGAAACCCGGTTTTATATACTGTAGAGATAGAGTTTTCTCGCTTCATTTCATTTTGACAGGCGGGTCGAAGGCTATTTGAAAAGATTGAACCCTTCCTGGCTTTTGCCTAATCAGACGCGCGGTTTTCATACCATTTCCTCATCACAACAAGTTTGAAGACATGGGCTTCTTCCCTTCCTTCCCTGTCTTTCAGTAAACTCGATGTTGGCCAAGAAGTAGAAGAAGAAGAAGGAAGAGGAGGAGGAGGAGGAGGAGGTGGAGGAGGCCAACCGACTGGTGTCATACCGCAACCCGTCAGTCACCCCGTGGACCTGGCAGCTTGGTGTGGAGACAACACGATGTACGATGGAATACAGGTAGTACTCTGTAATACCAACGAATAGGGCTTCGACAACTTGGAGCCTTCCCCGGGCCTCTGGAACCTTCCTGTCTCTCGAGTTGGAAATGTCGACCACCGCCGTGCAATAAACCCACCCGACACGAGCTTTGATCCCCGTCTCCGCCTGAGCCCGAGGAGGGGGAGGAGTTGGCACTTTGCCATGACAGCGCATAGCAGCAAGGCAGAGCGGAGTCCCCCCCGCAACAAATGCTCCGTGGGACGATCGTGGATGTCAACAATTTGCAGCAGCAACAACAACAGGCAACAAGCAGCAAGCAGCAAGACACCCAAGCCGTCTTGTTCCGGATGCCGTAAATTCGAGCAGAAACGAAACCCGGCGCCCCACTAACCGAACTATGTGCGACCGCGGTCCTGTCGTGACGGCGTGGCAGGCGCTGTTGGCCGTCTGTCCACTTCCTGTTGTGACTCGACATACCCAAGGGAGGATTTGAATTCCTGCCCTTTCCTCTCCATATGCCCCCCCCCCCCCCCCCCCCCCTTCTCCCTCTCCACTGATGGCCACATGCTTCTTTCGGGGGTGCCCAAACTTGCAGACACCTCCTACCTTCTTGTTCTGCACCGCCATATGATTTGAATAAACGATGTCTGTGGCTGTGTCGACATTTGCCTTTAATCCATCAACGTACCAAGGCTTGTATCTCATGCTGTTGAAACGGGCTTGGCGGCCACTGCAAACTTTCTAACGGTAGACCTGATTTCGTTGGCCAAGGGCGAAAGGGGGAGTATGTCAACAATGTCTGTCTCCGTCTCCAACAATTCCAGAGCTCGGGGCAAACGTTACCCCATCAAATGAAACCAAATACACAATCATCCTCTCCAAAATGCTCAGAGACTCTCTCGTGGGCGTGCAGGGGTGATCGAAAACCCATTGTTCGATGCGGTCATCGACTAACGACACTTAAAGATACGCCACCATGGATCGGGATAAACCCAAAGATCGAGTGTTGCCTCGACATTGTACACGCGTGCACTGAAGAAGAAGAAGTTGGAAGGGATGTCTGTGTTCCTATAAGCATACTTACGAGCCTGCATAGGTGGGTTAAATACGCTCTAGAGGAAAGTATCAGACAGGGCTTACCTGGTCCATTTGCTTTTGGCTGAGACGCAAAGGTTCGTCGCAGCCGAACATGGTCCCTTTCACCTCGAAGTGGTACGTGATGGTCTGGCGGCACCATACGCCGGGGAGAGTTCCCAACTTCTGAAGCACTGGTGACATGTGCTCTCCTCTGTCGGTATATGTGAAGTCAGCCATCGTTGACTCATCACTATACAACGCCGGGTAACCATGAGTTTCTCGGAGATGGCTTGTCCAATGCGTCTTGGAGTCTCAGTCTGGTATACTCTTCTCGAAGAAGTCGTTGACCTTTGAGAGCCGTCAGGTAAACCAGGCAGTGTCTCTGGCGGATGAATTAGCTCACGTATGCTTCTGCTTTGAGGCCAATCTCTTCGGGGCGCTTCTGCTGCTGGCTTGCGACAATTTCGCTTGCACAAGGGGTTATGAAAGATTGAATAGGTTACGCTGCAACAGTCGTCTTTTCGAAAGCGAGTGCTCTTGTTGTATCTCCGGCGTGACTGCCGCGAGTGCATTGTCGGACATGTCGTGGTTACCGGTAAGGGGGCGACGAACATCGACTTCCTCCAGAAGTTCGCGGATTTCTGACAAATCAATCTTAAAGATCTGGGAGACGAGCGGGATGTGGTCGAAATCATTTATAGAAAAGAGGCAGCTGGAGAATTTTACCAGGGCCCGCTCAACGCGAGGATCGACGTCTTCAAACAGGTTCCTGCGGACGATGATTCGAACAGGGTCACGTTCTTTCTCATAGAGATACGCCCGACGCCAGCCTCTCCTTGAACACCGTCAAGAATCCTTTCGATTCTCAGGACGGAGACTCGAAAGGCTTCGAAAGTCGGTACCGTTTGCTCGGGAGGGTTCTCACCTAGGCTTGTCTAAGAGTTGGCATTCGCACCTGTGGCTCCGTGTCGATCGACTTACAGCGCGATGAAGCTGGCCTTTTTCTGTACGGTATCGGGCCAGTCCCACTTGGTTTGTGTCATACCATCTTACGACTTGCGCTCAGTTACTACTTTGCTCAAAAGACGGTGTTCGATGCCGAGCCAGTTGACCAACGGCATAATCCGATCCATGTCTTGGACGTCAAAATCCAGTATATCCACCCTTTTGAAGAACGATTTAGCCAAGATGCTTCGGTCGTTCACATACCACGTGTCCTCGAGGGACTTGAAACTCTCGTGGATGCATTCGGTGCTTCGCCCTGGCATCATCGGGAAGACCCTGAAGTGGCGCTGCTGGTTTTGTAGGCTGGTCATAGAATCTTCGTCTCTGGGCCGATGCTCCTTCAAATATTGGCTCAGTAGAAACAAAATCCCTTTCAAAGCTTCTGGATTCTTGACATCGTCCGGGACCTTTGCAAGACGACCTAACTCTAGAACAGCCTCAGGCACTCCAGCGTTGCACATCCTCAGCTTACTCTTGAAACATTCACCACATTCAGGGTATAGCTGGGAAAGTGCCACTGTGCTCTCAAAGCATCTGGGAGTTTCCCACACGCAGCCCTTCATCGTGATCCAACCACGCTGCGGGTGATAGATCAAGCCGATCTTGTCATGTTGGAAAAAGGTGCTATCATTTTTAGCATAGATACTCAAGAACCATGAAGCCAGAAACAGGTCTGTGAGAGATATCACCACGTATCTATGAGCATCTTGGCCCTGTTCCTAGACAAGAACTGGTATATCCGACGCACATCTTCAAGGCAAACTTTGGCTGAAGGATGCTGGTATATCGCTTGAAGCTCTCGTATGTAAGACACGCAACTGGGTTCGACAATCACCGAGAACGCGGAAAGTATCTCACAGTTCTTGTTCTCAGGTTCGGGTAGTTTCAAAAAATCCAAACCGGGACACGCTTCTAGTAGGGCTTCTGTTGGTACTGTTGTCTCCACCAGTTCTCATGTACAGCCATCTCGACACTCAATCCTTAGCTGTTTGGCCGCTGGGATCAGAACTTTCAGTAAAGATTTGTCTCTTGTCAAGTGATCTCTCAAGAGAAACAGAAGGCCATGCGTATCGTTGGTGCGCAACCACTTCCACTCATTGCTAGTCCTCAACCCGTCACTGTCCATTAATGCCAGCCTTAGAAGTGTTGATACTTTGCATGAATTCTTGAGCCATTCGAAGAATCTGTTCTTTGGTTTCGAGGGTCCCACTTTGCGTGTAGACACAGAATGCGGTTGCATATGTCGAAAGCTCTGAACTGTGGGATACCGAACCATCGGAACAGCGTTGCCCTGTTTGGGTCGCCTCTAACTGCTGGGTCGACGAATTTCGGCCCGAGGCTGCCAGGTACACCCTAAGCGTCTTTGTTAGAGACTCTGCGGAGGTCCTTCGTTGGTGCGGGAACAAACTCGCCGTAATTAATGGGAAGATGGGTAATTTGCGGAGCATGTTTTCGGAATTCCAATTTGTCGCCAGAATGGCCACCACTTTGCTGTGCCACTCCAGCGTCCTGAGACCAAAGTCAGGCTTCTCTGATTTAAACCAACCCAACAAATGGGACGAGAAGATAGTTAGGTCTATAACTTTCACGCCGAGGTCTACGAGGCCGGAAGGCAGTCTTCCTTTTGGTGCGTAGTCGAAGGCTAGATGTTTTTGGCACTGCAGAGAGGGCTCGATCACTGGCTAGCCGTCTAGATGGTATTCCGATTGGACGAACACCAGATATCCGGGAATGAAGAAGAGATCATGACGGTGGCGTCTTCGAAGGATCCGGCAATAGCGAAGGTGCTTGAAGATTTTCGGTCCGAGGTCTTTGCCAAATGCTATGCCAGTCGTTGAATGTTCTAGATACTGCGGCCAAGAGTAGCGTATGCCGCTTTTTGTATCATTGGACCTGTGAATCGCCGCCTCGAAAGCTCCAGGGATGGTCTCTTGAGGTTTTTCATTCCATGCCGTAGGGGCGAGGCTTTCACGGCTTGCTGTTAGGATGAAGTCACCCTGGATGAGAAACTAGACTCTGTTTAGACTTCCTATAGACAATCTCTTCGGCGACTAAAATCATTCGGAAGCTATAGTAGTTGGTTGGAAAGAAGGCAAAAATATGCTGCAGCACGACTCTGGGGCTGCCATCGCCCTTCAGTGGGAAAGCGAGTGTGACCTTTAAGGTCACAACACATTCTCGTCGGGGCTCTGTTGGCATATTGTCAACTATTTTCCGGACTATGATGTACTTTGTGGTTCTTGTATCTCGTGTGCTGTGGTGCACCATCACTGCCCTAGTTTCACCATGGAACTCGTCGTCATTGTGCGTTGCGGTATAAATGGTCTTGAACGTACTTGTGGTCACGCAGATTCCTCTCAAACGTCGTAGAAAGAGAAGAATTTCAGGCTGGGTGTTGATCAAATCTCTCTCGATCACTTCATGTTCCCTTTGGCCCTTCAGCTAAACGATCATCCGCGTGGAGTCGGAGGTGAACTTTGATGCCGGGAAGGGGCATGGAAGTGGACGTAGGGCTCCAATCATACCATGGTGGTTGTCGAGTTTGAAATTGGAATGGCCGCTTGCAACATGAACGACGTCGGCAATGCGGAAGACAGCCTTGACGCCAACGCCCTTCTCGCCGGTGCACTCTCAGTGAACATTCTTGCATTTTGTCTTCGTGCTTGCTCCAATGTCGGTCAAGGCAGTGATCTGCGACATAGAAAACCCATCTTCATTGCAATCGGTCTCTAAGATGTATCCTTTGCCGGGGTTGGCGTTGTCTGTGTTAATGTTGCCTGTACGGCCAACCTCCAGAGACAGTGAGAAGGTCGGGGGCATTCCGTTGGTGGCACTCTTGCCGTATGCATTGTCGTCGGCGTTTTGAATGGTCTGGTGGATGAAGCAAGTCTCTGTGCTGTACAGCTGTTGCAATAGAATCTCTAGGGATCGGTGAATAATCCCCTGCTTGAAACCCTCTGCAGTGTCTTCATCTAAGTAGAGGCCAGACTCCTGGAGCAGTTCGTCCAGCTGGGCATTCACCTCGTTGCGATCGCGAGGCGGTGCTGACGTTGACCAGCGACCGTGGCTCTCGCCGTTCGTGGTCATGGCGACTTTTCCCTCGCGGCTTCCACGGTAAAAGGTCCATCTATACACGATGATAGGAGGAAGGTTAGGGCGGGTGTGGCCAGGTACAGAAACGGAAACAACAGTGATGGTGTTGAAGAATATGTTGCCCTCGGACGAGGAAAGACGAAGGCTGCATAGAGGTATCCAAGCTTGAGAGAGAGAGAACTTCTGTGGAGAATGGGAGTGCTGGGAAAAAGAAGAGAGAGAACAACTAAAGTGGAAGTGAGGAAGATATGGTGAAGGCGCGGAAGGAGCCAGCTGCTTCTTGACTGTTCTGCCCCTTCCTCGCCGAATCCTCCTGGACCTCCCTAGTAGATATCAACAATGGCACCAGCTTGTATAATGATTCAATTTTGGTTCCGTCTGAATCCAATCGACGTCCCCGACACCGAGTATACTATGACGACGTGTCAGAGTAAATCTAACTCGGCTACCCTCTTCAAAAACCATCAGTGTTGATTAGCGGCATCAGCGAGAACCCTTATGCGCAGCACTCCGGCTTGGGAACCAGACAAGACCAAGGGCGTCACAACAGAAACCCTCGTCCACGAACCAGCCGACATTTTTCCTTCACTACTGCGAGAGAGGAACGGTCGAGAAGCCCATCATCTTGTTTCATATATTCGTCTTGATACACTGCCCGGATGCATATTTCGTTCTCTGTCGAGCGCCGCTAGCCTTTCCATATGACCCGCCTTGTCACTATACTTTAGCTGATGCCTGTTCTTCCAGAGTGCCACCCAAAACACCGAGCGTGAATTTTAGGTGGCGGGTGTGGCTAGAGTACAGCTGAGATTTATCTATTAGAGGGAACGAAGAGTAATGCGGAGACGAAGGAGTCAATGAAGACATACCTGGACACACTAGCTTTTGTTAAGACTTGGCTCACCAGCCAAACCATCTCTCAATGTGAGTCAAGATTTTCAAGTTTCGTGTGTTGAGTTTAACATAAATCGGCACTGGAAAGCATTCAACGGTACCATGGCGGGACTAAACCTCGAATGCTTGGACCGTGAGACTTGCCAGCCATCTCCAATGCTGATATGAGAACATACATCTTCGAACAAGCACCCGGCTCATGTCCACTGGGCAAGACCTCTTGCTAAGACTAGGAAAAATCCGGAGGAAGAAGAAGAATCATTCACAATGTTCCAAAACTTGCTTCAGAGAGGCCAAAGAGCCCTCCCCCTTGACCTGGCATCCACTCCACGCCAAACATCTCTCCCGCAAACCACACAAAACAGTACTTGGACACTCTCATCGACGATTCTCCCGCCCACCAGACGTCTACCCGCCAAACCGCCAGCCTTAAAGCTCATCCAGAACCGCGGCCTGTCCTACTCCGCTCCCTCCCTCGCCCGTGCTATCCACCCTGACACGGACTCCTTCATCAAGTACAGCCTCCTCCAGGGCCCGCCCCAAACGGCCAAGGTCAAGATCTACAAAGCAAAACTGGCGGTCAGGCCGCCGGCGATGGGCAGGGAAGCGGTCGAGCACAAGATGCTGGGAGAGGTCGCGAGGCACATAAGCGCCCACTCCGGCGGCTCCCGCCGCCCCTGGATAGCGAGACACGCTGACTGGACAGCGAAGCTTGCGGGTGGCATGGCAACCGAACCCATAGCCGGCAACCCGCGCACCGGTACAGATCAAAGGCTGAAGAGGAAATCGCCCGGTCCAGCGGGGGATCCCGAGACGCCCGAGCCCGTGAGGAAGACGGCGGCGCATTGCTGCGCTCTGCTTGCCGTCGTCTCCGCGGGCGCCTTGATGGGATACCTGATCCGCTGCTGGGAGATGGGAACGAACCCTAGTGAGGGGCGATGGCCAACAGAGACAGAGGAAGCTGGCATGGACGACGAGGGCATGTCGTCGGAAGAGATGCAAAAGGCGCATTACCTCGCGGCAGCATAGATACGCAGTTGCTGCCCACAAAACAACACCGAGCCGTCAGAACACAAGACTTGTAAATTTATTTCCATACTTAGGTATTCATTCCATTCCATCAACAGAGAGGAAAGAATTGGCATTTTCCTTTCCTGCACCTGCACGTCATTCTTCGTCCCAGGCCCGTCGGCTCATGATGATCGGCCTCGCTGGGTCCCACGGGCCGTAAATCTCGTTCTTGTACTTTTGCAACCCAATCAGCCACCAGCTGCAGCCGCCCATCGCGATGGCCGCAATCAGCACGCTCACAACCATACCCGCGACGACGCTCTTCCACGGCCAGCAGCAGGCGCTCCCGTCGTCGCCCACGATCATGCCTACCCCCGCGCCAGCGCCGAGGACAAGGAAGACCGTCATGGCGTGGTGGTAGGCCCGGCTCTGATGCCGCGCGTAACGACGGAACACGGGGAACAGGCCAAAGACCTCGATGCTGAAGAGCGTGAGGCTGAAGACCTGGCCGGTCGACGGCAGCTGGCTTGCGAGCACCGTCGAGGCCATAAGTGCGGCGTTGGTCGACAGCGAGGCGGGGATGCTGACGCGCACGCCGCCCGAGTAATCGAAGAAAAAGATGTTAATGGTCAGGAGCCAGAAGGACATGGCCCAGATGCTGTCTGGGGAGGTAGATTTCGTCAGGGACTTGAGGATGGGCGACAGGCCGAGGAGGGTCGAGTAGATGAGGATGGCGCTCTTGACGGTGCTGAGGCGTTGGTTGAGACGGCTGTTGTCGTCGCCCGGGAGGGGAAATGAGGACCGGCGCGGTGGGGGGTGACCCGTGACCTCCTGGCTGTGACGGCGGTGGGCGGGCTGCGAGGTCGTTGACGTCGTGGAGACGAGGGAGCTCGCCGAGGCGGAGTGGGAGTGTCGCGCCGGACGGTCGGCGCCGGCGGAAAGGTTCGTCACGGAACTCGTGGCCGTCGTGACGGCTGAGGCGTCGTCGACGTGCGGCGGCGGGCGTCGCACGCCACCCGTCCTCCGACTCGGTTCCCGCCGTCCGGCCGCCGTCGCGCTGCCGGCCGAGCCACCCAGGTCCTTGCGCTCCTCATCGGCCTCCCAGCGCTCCCAGAGCAGCCAGCCGAGAAAAGTGACCAGGCTGCCGAAGGACACGAAGGACACAGGCGACACGCGCTTCTGCTGTATGAGGACGAAGAAGACGATGAAAACGATGACCGAGCAGGCGTGCTGGACGATGACAGTGGAATCGGCGACGAGGGGCCAGAAGTCGTAGGGCTGCAGGCGCGGGTTGCGCTGCAGGCTCTCGAGGAAGGTGTCTTGGTCGGTGTAGTTGTCAGGGTAGCTCTGCTTCACCCACATCAACTTCTTCCAGGTCCGCTTGCGACTGCGGCGGGAACGGGAGCGGTCGCCGGCGACGGCGCCGTGTCGGAGGTGGGCGCGTGCGACGCGGTGATCTAGTCCGGTCGAGGCATCGGAGAATGAAGGGACGGTTCGGCGCGGCGGCGAGGTTGCCAGGAAGGCATCTTCGGGGGCGAGGCGTGATCGGTCGTGGCGCGCGATGTGAGTGTTGCTGTTGTTGGCGCTGTTCGTGCCACCACTGCTGGAGCCGACGGGGAGTGTGGAGGAGCGGGTAAGGGGCGGGGGAAAGGTGCCAAAGTCCGTCGGCGTCGTCGGCGACATCAGGCCGGGGCTGCCGGGGCACGGCTCTCGGGACGATAAAGAAGACGGGTGTCGAAAATCGAACCGAGACCCAATGGCTTGGAAGTGCGCGTCGATGATCGCTGGGCGTTGAGACCGAGACGCTTCTCAGCCTCGCAGGCGCCGATGGACAGAGGAAGAGTGCAAGGCTGGTTGCATTGACCAGGGCCGCAGCCAAGGAGACAAGGGGGGGGGACCAAAGAAAAAAAGAAAAGGGTACGTGCACGGACGGAGAGAGAAGATTGGTGGGTGAACTAGCCGAGAGACTGTGGAGCTCCCTTCACGAGGTTGTCGCTTACTCGGCAATGAGCCAATGACAGAGGGGTTCCGCCCGGACCCGTCGCCGGATTGGGCAATTTTTCTTTTTCCAGCTGGCATCAGTGTAGTGGCCACACCTCCACGGACCATGCAGAGTTCACCGGGATCGCGATGCACTGCTGCTCACCCCGCAATTCCCAACACCTCTTGTTCGATGAGTATGGCAATTTGTTGGTCGTCCTCCAGGTAAAGTTGGTCCTTTTTTTGTGTCGCAGGTCGAAGCAACAATGGGGGGCCGAGCAAACCGACACGACCGAGTGTCCAAAACACGAATAGGGACCACAAGGCCCGCCAGCCCTTGCAGGAAACATAGATCGCCGAGGCCAGTAGATGAGATCGGCTACTCGGCAGCCTGTTCTCATTCTCGTTACAGATGTCTAGAGTCGATACTCTACTAAGTCAGCTAAGTGAGTAGGTGTTGCAGTCGCCGTCGGACAGCTATACTAAGGTATACAGCACTTGTACCTTTGCGCCTACCTAGGTGGCTAGTCGCTGCCGGTTCGCAGCCAGCCTCGAAGCTTAATGGCTCGCGTTATTTGGGCGCATGTTGATGGTGCCTTGGGGCACTGGCGCCATACTCTTTGTAGCGTAGATACGATGTAGTACACCATACACCGGGGGCGAACGTGAAGTCTCGCCTGGTGGTAGAGGCCCAGCAGAGAAGCATGCGGGCGACGGGCGGCCATGTTCGAATAGGAAAAGCTTCGGGCGGAATTACACAGGGCGCACAGGGCGCACACCGCAGCCCGCAGGGTCCAGACCACCCCTGCATCCCTGGCCGACCGAGCCTGGATCCTGGCCTGGCCCTGATCCATCGCCCGAAGCCAGACAGAACAAGGACAGCGCCGGTTCCCCCAGCGCCCGCTTTTTGAGGGAAAGCAGAGAGGGCCAAGCCAGGAGGTGGGATAGGCCGAGAGACTGAAGGAGAGGAAAAGACCCTGGAGAGTGCGTGCCAACAGACAGGAGCAAAAAAGACTACCACCGCTTCCGTCTTGGGACAAGCTAAATGGCATGTCAATCCCCAATGCATTAAGCTGGCTTCGCCTTTTTGCCATTCTTCGTCTCAGCTCTGATCATACATACATAACGCGCGATACTACCCACCCTGGCGCTTCCCTCTCTCCTCTGCTCCAGCCTCCGTACTTACACGGCACATAAACGGACACTCACTCACTTTCACTCACTCTCATCACTCCGGACGACTCGAGTTGTAGCCAGCCGTCCTTCCTCCTAGATTACTTTCAGACCACTCGCCTTGGCACGTCAGTCCTCGAACACCACCCTCTCGCCCTCTCGTCTGGCCCTCCGCTCTTGCGTCCTCTTCGGCCTCATTCCTCCTATTAGCCGCTCCGTCCCATCTTCTCCATTCCTCGCAACTCGGCAACGCACCAGAACCGTTACTTGTTTTGTTTCACTCGCCTTTCGAGGCTTCCCGCCCTCCATCACGCTGACTGTGTTTGACTCTGTTCGCCCTGCCGCTCCTGCTACCGCTACCGCTACCATCTTTCCCCCCTTCCACATCAATAAATCTGGTGCCCAGACTTCTACCACACTTCTGCACACCCCGCATCGCCACCAGCATCGCAACAACACCATCCTACCAACGATTGGAACCTTTACAGCCGCCATCGGTGGTTCATATCTTTGACGGGCTTGCTAAATAGGCGCCTTGGCTCAACAATATCGGTGGAACTGGTGAAGACGGAACGGCACTCGATTCACTTGGATTCACCTCCTCGGGAACCTGCCATCCGAGCATCTCACGTGGCCCTGTCGCGACATCAAAAAGCTGGATGCCAGTGGCGTGCACTTTCTAAAAGCCGACCAGACAGATCCTGTTGATCATTCAAGACGTCGTGAAGTAAACGACGAGCCTTGCGTCTCATTCGAATCATCGAAAGACCCGATCGGCAAAGACACATCGTCGTCGACAGCATCCCAACACACTACACAGTCTCGCTACATCAACTGTCGTATACACCACAGACACGCTTGTTGAAACCTAAACCACCGACAGATATGAAGCCTTCAACTTTGATCTGCGCCTTGGGCTTTATGCAGTTAGGCATGGCCGTTCCCGTCCCCGCAACCTTTTCAGATCTCGTCACCCATGTCAAAAGCGAGGCGCGTCGTCTGACCAAGATCACCCGCGTGTCTATGCATCACACACCACCAATCTCTACCGTCAAGGAACCCGAGGAACAGAAGATCGAATTCAGATTCGACAACAGCCCCGTATCACCATCGGAAGACATGCCTCCGTCACTTGTCCTGGCTGCGCCTCGCCCACTGAAGACCACCTACCTTCAATCACTATCTAAGCACCCGGGATCAGGGAAGGACAGAGTGGTGGATGTGGTGGGCGACGGGACTCCTGAGACGATCAAGCCCATGACGCTGGAGGAGGGGCTGGCGAAGTTGCTGCCATCAAAGCCTCGTCTAGGCTGCTGGAAACACGTCCAGCGCCCCACGTCATCCATGTCAGTCGTGGATCAGCACCCCGATTTGATTGTCCTCGGGGCCGTTCTTGCTCTGGTCCTCGTTTTACTGGTGCTGGAGACCGTTGGCACAACATTCCAAGGGTGAGTTTTCCGTTGCCATCGATAACGAAATGCATTTGACTGACGACATAGCAGGGTCCGCCAGCACTATGACCCCAGAGGGGAGATTCGTTTGGAGGGAGACGAGAAGCCTTGCAAGTCGCCATCATTCCGCTGCGACTCTTGCGACTCGGCGCCTTACGAAGATGACGTTGGCGTCCAGGGACCGAGATCATGACCATAACGGGTGACGGAAAGATGAAGGATAAAAACCAACTTAAAAACTCCAGAATCAAACAGTCGTAGGACACAGACCTTTAATAATGTGGAGACTGGCCATTGCGATACCATCTTACTTTCAGAGCGCGGCGCTTGACTTGGGCATAAATGAAAATATTACCATTCCACTTGTCCTAATTGTTCACTATGCAGCGTGCGCCCCTGTGGGCAGAAGACATGGTCGTTGATAATTTGAGAGACTGGACAGCAAGTTTTGTGCTACACGCAGCGAGGAGCCGATACTGTAGAAACCAAACAACAACTGAGCTGGCAAAAGGAGGTAGGTAAGAGGCTGCCCTCTAGGCTCTGGAATAGTAATACTGCAATGCATTACACAAGACGCCAAGAGCCATCTCATAACTCCAGTTAGAAGAAGGCCAATAATGTTTCTCAGCTGGTGCGTTTGTTACGCCAGGTTATACATAGAACCACACCAAACATGGGTCTTTGTTTTCCAAAGTACATAGTTGTTGCAACTCTGATTAAGCTACCACCGGGTCAGCCCATGTAGTTCGTCGAATCTGAAGTAAGGACGTGCCTCCTGGGCAGTCTTTATTGCTGCATCGTCCAAATGGCTCTTGAATGACAACTTATGGGGTGGTCTTACCACTAGAGCATGTTTGACGGTACAGCAGGAGTAAAAACAAATCGGGTGGCCAGTCGTATGTAAATATCGGTTGGGGTCGACGGAATGCTCAGCCTGCTCCGAGAAAGCTTCTAGGCTATGTATGGGTTGGAATTGAAGCCTTGCGTCTAGCTGGACTGGCGTCTGGGTGAGTGCAGCTTCTGAGGGTCCCTACAGTTGCCCAGACGGATGGTAAGCGTGAAGAACACGGCGGGCTACGGGAGCTACGGACAAATCGGAATGGACGGGCGGCAGTCAGCAGTCAAGACAGTTGTGGACAATGCCGCAACGGAACAACTGGACTGCTGTGGTTATTGTAGCATTGACGCATCGTCTTCAAGGTGTCAGAGATCTTGGCCTTCTGGGCCAACTTGACCACAATAATGGCATTGTGACTGTTTCTAAAGGTAAAACCAGACCCTGCTGTGCCTCGAAGTTGATCCCCTCTCCGTTTGAACTCTCCACTCTCGAATGAACCGAGTAGGCCTTTCCACGCCGGTTGCCGTAGTTAGTAGGTCCGATGTTGACAAAGAATCCTCATCATGGATCAGCCTCGGCCAAGGAAGCGCTTTCGTGGTTCGGGCATGCTTTTTGGATTGTCTCCAGGTCCCGGACGGCCATCCATTCATGTTGACATCTCCCGGGTTCTGAGTCGTTGAGTCTTTCTTTACAGGATCCGTCAGCTGGCATATCTTCGATAGCCTGTGGCACACTCCAGCGCGACACCAGAGTGGCTTCCGAATACGTACACTTCAAAAATCTCTCCAGGCGTCATATACACCCTTTGCGTTTGAGCCTTTGACCATGGAAGCACCGATCCTCTCGCAACCGTACATCCGATGCTGTATGAATCTACCGGAACTGATCGAAATCGACATGGAGACGCCGCTCTGCGATGATAAGGAGAGAACACAGAACTATCTATATCCCCAGATGGAACTTAGAACAGAGTGAAACTGGGAGGCATGGGCACGCGGGATGCGGCAGAGGCTTTCTCCCGCTTCAAACTTTAATCCAGGCCGATTCACTCTGCCGTCACTGTCAGAATGGAGAGCGGAGCTGCCCTGGTCTCAAAAACCGGCATCGCCATCGGCGTAGAAACTTCCTAAGTGTGATTTATCGATTTGACGTCGTTCATGGCGACGTGAGGTTGAAGAGTGCCCTTGCAACCTCAACAACGACTGGAAAAGGCTCTCTGGTCTCACCGATGACTTTTGGTTCCAGCTCTGCGAGGCTGGCTCGTCAGTTCTTCTTGTCAGACTACTACACGAAGCTAGGCGATGTGAAGTTGCCTGGTCAAACGCCACCGTGGAATGCCTGATAAGCAAGATGTGAGATACCCTGAGAGGAGCTGGAAACGGCCATTTCGACGAGAGACTCCCTACGTGTGTATTTGGCGATCAGTGATCTCACGACCCGTCTCCCATCCAAATGTTGAAGAACGAGGACGGGGTTGCGACCTAAGTAATGAAGAGACTGCAATAGGAGATTGGCCTCCTGGTCCATTCCGGTGTCGTCCAACACGAAGACATGGATCACTAGCGCGGCGGACCTCGCCGCGTCGTCGCTTGAGCTGGCCTGAGCAGCCGTCTCGAGAATTCGCGGTGTGACGATGTCCTCACCGGTTTCCTCTAGGGAAAGCGCAGGCAATATGGATTGGATGTCTTTCACTTCCCGCTACATGAAAAAGAAAAAGAGCATCGTATCCGACAGCTCGTCGTTCCACTCCCGGCGTTGTCTCAGAGCTTCTTCCAGTTTCTTGTTGTTCGGAGGTTTCCAGGGCTTCGCGACTGCAGCAGCCATTTTTCGAGATTTCAGGTCTTGTAGCAAAAATTTGACATACGGCCGCACCTTCGTAGCTTCGAGAAGGCCGTGTTCGGCTCGCGTGCCCAAGACGACCTGTCTTGAAGACACTCTGATCTATTTGACAGTTGGTCTCCAAGTTCTGCAGGGGAAAACGTGACTGTGTCGTTTCTACCTCTCGCAACGCGTGTTGTGGTCACTTGTAGTGCATTGTTACTGGTGTATGGTAGCCTGGAGCGTCCAGAGACGTATCTCGGTGCTGGACTCCAGCTTTGCACATCAGTCCCGTGACGTCGGAGTGAAAAAACTTGACGTTATGGCAGAGGCGGCCGAGTGCGAGATCCTAGTCAAAGACAGCGATAAGACTGGAGGCTCCAATCACAAATAAGGCAACATCCATTCCACAACGTTCCTGCAGTGAAGCGGAAGCTCAGGCGCTGGGAACGACTGACTGTGTGCAGTGTGAAGAGCGACTTGGTCGTAAAGATTGCTCACTTGAGCTTAGGTCTACACAGATAATGTACGTCTCTTAACTGAAGCGCCGGGGGGTAGCTCGGGGGGTTCGAATTCCGACACTGGCAAGTAAGGTAAATGCTGAACACATCCTCACGGGCGACACAATGTCATTGAAGGAGCAAAAGTTTCGGTGTCTCAACTCGTACGGTGTATGGTAGTACGAAAAGCACGTCCACTTCGTTCCCAGCTAGACCCTTATTCGCCAGATCCCAAGACACAGTAGTGGCCTTGGCACGCAGCCCGATTCTCTGCTTGTCACAATCCTCTGCCAAAGCCATACGACGAAGAGTCAGGATCCATGCCAGAGCCTCTTCCGATCCGTGGACGTGCACCCTCGTCTCATCACAAAAAGGATGCATGACAGGAGCTGTCCCAAACTTGAGATGATGGGCTCAAGTACCCGTGCCGTGCGTGGAGCTCGCCAGGTGAGGCGTCCGAGAGACGGCGCCAACATGTGATGGTGCGGGGTTATACCGTTTTCACATCACATGCGAGAAGGACGGGGTAGCTAGCTCATCGCGTCGACTCCGGACTCACGGGCTTCTCGTGGATGGGATGCTTCATATTTTACGAGTTTCAAATTCTACAAAACGGATCGCTCAAGGACCGCAATGTTTCCTTTTCACAGGTAACAGGATATCGTTACGTAGTTTTACACAAGGCGTTGTAAAGAGGACTTTGGCTCTCTACTAGGGGCTTTAAACAAGATAAGGAGAAGGATGAGGGTCACAAAACATGGCGGCTAACAGCTGCCTGTTTACGACTTGTAGGCGCTGGGGCCAATCATGAGCTCTGGGCGGACGAGCTTGTCGAAATCCTCCTCGGAGAGAGCGTTGAGCTCGAGAGCGGACTCCTTGAGGGTGAGGCCCTTCTTGTGGGCGTTCTTGGCGACCTTGGAGGCCATGTCGTAGCCGATCTTGGGGTTGAGGGTGGTGACGAGCATGAGGCTGTCGAGTGTCAGTGAACCAGACACACGAATGCGCAAGCGAGGTAGAACGGTAGGAAAGGGGGGCGTTGGGGGGACTTACGACTCCTTCATGATGCTGGCAATCTTCTCCTCGTTAGCCTGGAGGCCGGCGACGAGGTTCTTCTCAAAGGAACGCATGCCGTCGGAGAGGATGCGGACGCTGTGGAGAAGGTTGCGGATGATCAGGGGCTTGTAGACGTTGAGCTCGAACTGTCCGTTCATGCCGCCGATGGTGGTCGCGACGTGGTTGCCCATGACCTGGGCGCAGACCATGGTGAGGGCCTCGCACTGGGTGGGGTTGACCTTGCCGGGCATGATGCTGCTGCCGGGCTCGTTCTCGGGGAGGATGAGCTCGCCGAGACCGCAGCGGGGGCCGCTGCCGAGGTAGCGGATGTCCTGGGCGATCTTGGAGAGGGAGCCGGCGAGGGTGTTGAGGGAGCCGTGGGCCTGGACGATGGCGTCGTGGGCGGCGAGGGCCTCGAACTTGTTAGGGGCGGTCTTGAACTCGGTGCCGGTCATCTTGGAGACCTCCTCGGCGATGGCCTCGGCGAAGCCCTGGAAAGTGTTGATGCCGGTGCCGACGGCGGTGCCGCCCTGGGCCAGAAGGCGGAGGTCCGGCAGGGAGCTCTCGACTCTCTTGATGCCGGCGTCGAGCTGGGCGACGTAGCCAGAGAACTCCTGGCCGAGGGTCAGGGGGGTGGCATCCTGCAAGTGGGTGCGGCCGATCTTGATGATGTTCTTGGCGTCGAACTCGTCGACCTTCTTCTGGAGGGCGTCGCGCAGGCTCTTGAGGGAGGGGATGAGCTCATTCTCGATCTCGAGGACGGCGGCGATGTGCATGACGGTGGGGAAGGTGTCGTTGGAGGAGGCGGAGCGGTTGACGTGGTCGTTGGGGTGGACGGGCTTCTTGCTGCCCTTGACGCCGCCGAGGATCTCGATGGCGCGGTTGGAGATGACCTCGTTGGCGTTCATGTTGGACTGGGTGCCGGAGCCGGTCTGCCAGACGACGAGGGGGAAGTGGTCGAGCAGCTTGCCATCGGCGACCTCGGCGGCGGCCTGCTGGATGGCCTTTGCGATCTTCTCGTCGAGGCCGTAGCGCACGTTGACGGCAGCGGCGGCGCCCTTGAGGATGCCGAAGGCCTTGATGATCGGGGGAGGCATGCGGTCCTGGGGCTGGTTGATCTTGAAGTTCTCGAGGGAACGCTCAGTCTGGGCGCCCCAGTACTTGTCGGCGGGGACCTGGATCTCGCCAAAGGCGTCGCTCTCGGTGCGTGTCTCGGCCATTCTGGGGGCGGTGGTGTGAATGCTTCGCTGGAGGGAGAAGGGGCTGGTGAAGTTTGCTGATCTGCTGGAGGAGTTCGCCGCGGGGTAAATAGCTGCGGGGGAGGAGGTGAATCGGGTCGAGCATGTGGAGAGGCTCTTCGCGCATGTCCTCGGCCCAAGGGTAAGCCGTGAGTTCGCCAGGCCGGAAGCGGCGCGACGAGCGGGCGCCGAACGAAGCATGACGGACCGTGTTGTTTTCTTGGAGAAATGGGGGAATTGGAGAGACGACCGAAAAAGCGGCGCTTGGAACTGGAAACTAGCCAATTGGTGCGTTCTGACCACGAGTGCAGACAAGAAAAGACGCGCAACAGTTTTGACAGATTTACAGAAGAATCCAGGACGAGAGAAAAAGCGACGGAAAAAAAGGACGAAAAAAAAAAAAAAGCTTCGATTTTTCCGATTCAATCAACAGAAGTTCGATCTCCTTCCGAAATGGTTCCGCTCCATGGGAGTTCGAATGCGTGTGGAGCTTTCAACGGCCCGTGCATCCGGCTTATCCCGATGTATGTGCCGACAACGGCGACACCACGCGGGGAGTGTGCCGCGAGTCTCCGGCTCCCCATAATTTGCCTAACCCATGCCACTTACCTAAGCATGCAAGGCAGCTAGCTAGCTTTCCCCACGATGACCTCTTCGCTGTTCGGCTCCCACCGCTATCCCATTCCCCGAAGCCGAAGTTGTCGTCACTATTAGCCAAGCATATAAAACACAGTCCAAGAGGCAAGATGCAAGCAGCATGCATGCATCCAGCATCCAGCCTCCAAGTCCCTTGCAGCGTCCGCAGCGGGGACAAAGGGATAGAGCAGGTACCTAGGCAGTGTATGTAGCACAGCGGGCATCCCGGCCCCGTTCCGCTGCAGCATGTCATCACTCACAACAGGGCTCTTCTTTGGCCGTCGCCGCCGCCGCCGCCGCCTCCCACGGGGACGGAGTGCTTGTCGTTCTTGGAGCACCGTGGACCCGTTGCTATTACGGACTTGCCGGCGCTCACAGCCCCTCCTCCCTCACCATGGTCCACTCTGACTCCTACTTGCCCCCCCCTCTCTCCGGGCCCCGAAGGACTCATTTCAGTCCTCAGTGTTTTTTGATGCATGCACAAAATGGCGGTGTTGACAAGCTTGACACTGTCGGGGGTCCCAAGATCTGAGGCCATCGCGACCATTGGCTCCTCAACGCAACCACACACCCTTAGCGTCTGACAGTCTTGAACGGAGAGGACGGAGGACGGCGATCAGCAGATCCAAGAGGCATACCTACCTCATCATACTGGGACGAGTGATGCAGGTAATGCTGCGGTGCCTTATTCGCCAGCACCCAGCAGCCAGCAGCCTATACGACAGGCCCGTTGCCAAGCTACCTCAACGGCACGCCACCATCCAAGACAGGGGACGACGCGAGCCTCATTAGCTTCCTGCATGGGACTGTAGCTGCTGTGGCTTGCGCTGGCCAGAAAGGGGTTGACGAAGCTATGTGGGTTTCACTTCCTTCAGCCCAACACGCCGCCTCTTTTGGCTGGTTGCTCCTGGCCATGCTTACCCCCGTTTTCCCTTGTCCAGGAGTCCAGAGTCGCATCTGCTGCAATCCCCCTTTCCTTCTTCTCTCTTGCATACCTAACCTAACACCTCCACTGTGACTGCCGCACTGCCTCCTCGAGCTTCAGATACGAGTACTTGAATCCCGCCTTGCGCTGCTCCTTTCAAGTAAGAGAGAGGAAGCACGCGACATCCCATCTTCTCCCACGCCCATCTGATGGAGTAGAAAATAAAAAAGAGGAGCCCCGAATCGCCGCCCTACGCCCTGTGGACTGTCCACAGCCCGCCCACCTTTCAAGACGAACAAAGCCCACCCTCACTTGCCGTCCCGCACGTTTTGTCTCAACTCGAGCTCCAAACCCCCACCCCACCTCTCTGTCTGCTCCAAGCGTCAGGTCGCACTCTCACTCTCACCACCAAACTAAAACTACAGCGACAAACCCGGTTCGAAATCCCCAGGAACCTCCCAGCAGATCGCAATGTCTCTCCAGGTCGACGACCATAGTCGTCGTACCCGCTCGCGCTCCCCGGGCCGTCGCGAGCGCAGTCGCAGTCGCGGCCCCGCGCCCCCTGCCATGGTCGACCCCCCGCGGGAGCCCAGCTACGCTTACCCGGAGGACGGCCTTGACGACAGGTATTCCCGGGACCGGGGGGACCGGGACAGAGCCGCGCGCGTCGTCACCGCCGAACCAGGTTCCGGCACCACCATGTCGGGGGCCATCCCCTATCCGGAAGACACCAGCGACGCAATGTTCCCCGGCACCAAGTCTCTCTACGACTACGACGACCGCCGCGCTGCTCCGTCCTACCGCCCACCTCCGTCTCCTCAGGACAGCTACTACCGCAACTCGCGCGAAACCTATGAGGACCAGCACGCGCGCACTCCCGAACCACGCGATGACGACAAGTTGAAGTACCTCCCGGCCAAATACAGCAGTCATAGTCGCAGCAGCAGCAAGTACGGCAATGAGGCCGAGTACCCGCCCTCTAGACCCCCTCGTTCAGATACGGCCGACCTGTACCCCCCTCCGAAGCCTCCTCGCCCTGTCTCACCCGGCGGCTACGCCTACGCCCAGCCCCAGCCTTATGAGTATGCAAAGCCCGACGAGAAGGCCAAAAAGAAGGAGGAGAAGAAGAAGGCACTGGAGGAGAACCTCGCGTACGGCTTCGATCCCCACGCGTCCAGGCCGGGCTTGGCCCCCGAGCCCCGGTACTCTGGCCGCGCGCCGAGCCCAGGGCCACAGATCTCAGCCGGCGCCCAGGCCTACTACGGCAACGATCCCCGCGTCTCATCCAACATCTTGACCGTGGAGCCCGGCAGCCGCATGCGCGACAAGTCGCCTCAGCCGCCGACTCATCGCATGTCCAACTTGTCTGTAAACACGGGCCATCACGCACTGAACATGAGCATGTCGTTGGCGAACGCGCCGGGATCGCCGTTGCTGGAGTCGTATCACGGCACATACCAGGACATGTCGCCGATGCCATCACCGATGCTGCTGGCCTCCTCGTCGCAGGATTTGCAGGTCATGGAGCCACTCTCCCCAATCGGCTCCGACGACGAGGGCAGGCGACGTCGGCGGGCTCGGTTCCACGACATCGAAGACGATGCCGCGAGAATCGCAAAGGCGCTCCGCAGCGACAGGAAACACCCGGATCCCGAGCCCCTGATTGAGATTCTTCCGGGCCTTACCCACGACCAGGTGATGGATCTTCGCAGGGAGTACAAGGCGCTCGTCAAGACCGGCTCGGACCGCAAAGGTGTCAACGTGGCCAAGCACATCCGCTCCCGCCTCAAGGACGCCGAGCCGAACCTCATGAAGGCCTGCTACTCCACCGCGCTGGGACAATGGGAGAGCGAGGCATACTGGGCCAACTTCTGGTACCAAGGCGACAAGACGCGGCGGGAGCTCCTCATCGAATCCCTCATGGGCCGCACGAACCACGAGATCCGTCTCATCAAGGACGGCTTCAGCGACAAGAAGTACGACAACAGCCTGACCAAGTGCATGAAGACGGAGTTGAAGGAGGACAAGTTCAAGAAGGCCGTGCTCCTGGTGCTCGAGGAGCGCAGGATGGAGGAGTATGATCCCTACGGTCGCCGCCTGGCCACTGACTACCACCTTGTCGAAGACGACGTCGCGGATCTGCGCAAGGCCGTCAAGTCGGAAAAGGGCGGCGAGTCGCTCATGATCAGCATCGTCGTGCAGAGAAGTGACTCGCATCTCCGCGAGGTGCTCAAGCTGTACGAGCGGACGTACAGATCCAACTTTGCGCGTGACGCGCTCAAAAAGAGTGGCAACCTTGTGGTGAGTGAACAACAAAACATCCAACGGCCCGGGAGTGCACTTCGTTTTTCTGACAATTTCCGAACCAGGGAGAACTACTGGCCCACGTCCTCAACGGCGTCATCAATAAGCCCGTCCGCGACGCCCTTCTCGTCCACCACGCCCTCACGGCGAGTCGTAAGGACGCTCTGCGCCGCGAGCTGCTCATCTCACGCCTCGTCCGCTTCCACTGGGACCGCCACCACCTCGAGGCCATCAAGCGCGCCTACCGCGAGCGCTACGGCCGCGACATGCAGGAGGCTGTCCGGGAGGGCACGAGCGGCGAGTGGGGTCTCTTCTGCCGGGAGCTGTGCATCTACCGCATGCCGAACGACGTCAAGAGCTACGAGAAGGTATCGGTGCAAGTCCGGTAGAGTGACGGTTGATTAAACGAGATATGCGTTGCATGAAAAAGAGACGGATGAAAGATGGATGAGATATATAATGAGACTATGAGCCATGGGAATCTGTCCGAACGGCCTATCTATGCTTTGTCTGATGCGCCGTTGAGAATATGGAATGCCACCATCTGGAGCCAATATGACCCCCCCCCCCCCTTTTTTTATTTTTATTTTTATTATTCTTAATGTTCACTCTGCTCCGACTTACACAGAGTTGATACACCACCGTCGGGTCAAGCCCTTTCAAACCGCACAATCCTCCTTCCACCTTCCTCCCTCCTCGAAACGATCAATCTGTCCCTTTCCCCAACCGCGTATGAGCTCCCCTCGGACCAGTCGTCAATCTCCCCGACCCTTTCATCCAGATCCGATCTCCTCTCCCAGCTTCTCGCCCGCCCCCTATTCCCTCCGCGCCCGCCACCGTCCCTGAGGTCTCTATAACGGTCACCGTCCCCCAACGCACCATGCATCATGAAGAATTCCTCGTCGACGCTCCGGTCCCTTCTTGTCCTCGTTCTCGTCGTCATCCTTGTCCTCGGTTCCCACCTCGATTCCCCGAGTCCATCTCGCTCATGGTATTGATATCCCTCCTCGGGGCGGTCGCCGCCTGATACACCAGCGGGGAACGCTTCAAACTCGTCGAACAATAGTGTGCGCCTCCGGCCGGGCTGCGGTTGCAACTCGTTCTCGCGACCCAGAATATCGTCCAGGCGTCCCCGCGCTGTCCCATGTCGAGCCGCTTGTTGTCGTCGTCGTCGTTCGCAGTAGCAGGTTCCGCCGCAGACATGCGTAGCCGATCCGCTCCCTGGATTGGCGAGATAGGAATGGCCGTCGACTTTGAGGCCCCATTTCTGCGGGTCTTGCTGTTTTGTTTGTCGTCTATCAGTCCCATGTTCCTTGTCTCCCCCATCCCCAAGTTCAAACAGGACAGAGAAGATTGGATCCTCGGCGGGCCTTACGTACCTCACCAGGACGCCTCGAAAACCCGACGACGTCGCCACCCCAGTCGACCCTCCCCTTGGAGCGATTCTCAAGCGAAGATCTCTTCTTCCTACACTTCTTACAAATTTGCATCTTCTCGCACTCTTTACACTTCTTCGTCTTGTTTGCCTTCGCACCGCCCTTCTTGCGGCCCGACGCACAACAGTCTTTCGCACCGCCACCGCAGCACTCTGCGATATCGTAGCAGCACTCGCTCCCCTTGAGGTCCGAACAACAACAGCACTCCTCGCAAGCAGATGTATCAGAGTCCGAGCTCCAGTCAGGTTCCCAAACGCCGTCAGTGTCGTAATCTATGTAGTGATACCCCCCGCCACCGTTACCGCCGCCAACGACTACCTCGTCCAAGACCACAACGTCGTCGTCGAGGGAAATCACCTCGCGGAGCTGCTTACGTCGGAACGGCTGATGCTGCTGCTGCTGCGGCGGCGGCTGTCCGGACCGCAGAGCAACGACGGCCTCGTCCACCATCTGGCGAACATCGTGACCTCTTGATGTGCCCATGTTGGATGCCCATATAGAGACGCGCTTGCTTGTTTGTTGCAAGGACGACAGCCAGTGAGAAGAAGAAGAAGAAGAAGAAGAAGAAGAAGAAGAAGAAGAAGAAGAAGAAGAAGAAGAAGAAGAAGAAGAAGAAGAAGAAGAAGAAGAAGAAGAAGAAGAAGAAGAAGAAGAAGAAGAAGAAGAAGAAGAAGACAGAGAAGACAACGGTCACAACGTGATGAGGCCTCGATCGAAGATTCAGAGTAAGACGAAGAGAAAAGAGAGTAGACACGGATGGCAGCAGAGGCAGAACTCGAATACCTCGCCTCGACTCCTTCCCCCCCTCTCTCTGGGCGTGCCGCGGCTGCCCGCATGTAGGCAACCATCCATCGTCATTTGAGTCACACCCGTTGAACACGCGGCATCAGCTTGGGCGTACGAAGCTTGGGATCGGCACCCACTTATCATACGATTCTCATTTACTATGAGCGAGAAGTATACAGCGACAGATTTCAGCATCACAACCAACTCAGATACTAGGAGGGTGGGGTGACAGGGGTATGGAAGGCGGACGACCACTGTACGCTTAGTTCACAATTGACATGCCATTTCACACGGAGGCCATCTTACCTTCTCCAACATCGCTATCTCGCGCCTCAAAACAATCACGAATTCCCGCCTCTCGTATTCACACATACATCCTTCGGTGCGCCGTCCAACATGTCCAGATTCTTCCGACCCGACGGTGAATCGTCCGACGACGACGACGATGAAAACTCAGTCACCCTCTCAGAACCATCCGGTTCACCTGATCCGGCGTCAACCCGCCCCCAACCCAGTCGCAAATCCAGCTCGAGCAGCCTCTCCTTCTCGGCCTCGGAGTCCCAATCCCCTCTCCTTGATTATCCAAGCCTACCTGTCCCTGCCAGTCTAATTCCCACTATCAGGGGTCGGCAGAGTGGCCGCTCTGCCGGTCCGCCTGATCCCCTCCCTGCGCCACTTGTCCAGGACATTCTCCGGTCGGTTCCAAGTCTGGACATGGAAAATGAAGAGGATCTACACCTTAAGTTCACCTACAAGCGGTACAACTGTGATGGCATTGATATTTGGCTCCAGGCCATTGACCCTGAGACGGGCGACTCGCTCGTCCACGCCATTGTCCGTTCGGGGCGCATCAGAGCTTTCGGGGCGTGCCAACTCCATCCAACCTGCGGAAACGGGACGGCACGGTTTCAAGGCCAACGCGAGAGGCACATCTTGTTCATGCATCAGAACAGGGAGGGTGATAACGGGCTGCATGTCGCCGCGCGGACAAGGGGGCTGCCGCTGGTGAGGGCAGTGCTGCGTGCCTTCGTGGGCAGGGACACGGACGACGGGGCGAACACCCCGGGGGAGTTTGACCGACATGAGCTGCCCGGGGACAAGGGGCGGATGTTCTCCTGGCAGGCGAAGAGGATCCTGTTCATGGAAGCGAGAAACCGGGCGGGAAGAACTGCTGCAGAGGAGGCTCGGCATCATGGACACAAGGAGGTGGCTGGCTTCCTGGAGCACGTTCTCGACGGTTCATACCCTTCCGATTGCGGCGATAGGGAGAGCATGAGACAGCTAGCCAGGTCGATATGGGGATTATAAGCTTTCTCTTCACTTTGTATAGTTAGTCCTAATTACTAGAGGTCACTGGTAGGTACGGTTCTTGCGTCCCATGCTCACGACAAAGATGGAAACACACACCCCACGGACTTAAGCTGATATTTCTCTGAGGAATATCCGTTTGTTTTGCTTATAATATGTGGTTGAGTTAGGGGCTCACGGCTGAGGGAGAGTTTATTGAGGATGGCAAAACGGTGTCGGCTGGTACACCGTCTGCTGGACATGGCGACAGAGGATGTGAGTTGGGTGGTGAGATATGGACGATTGGTGATCCGGATGGTGTACTTGACACCTCGAGTGGCCGATCTGTGGAGGTTGAGGTTGTCTGGTCTTCACTCATCCCTCCTCCCATCGCCGATTCGGTGCCATCCGCGCTTGTTGGTGGTAACAGTCTGTCAGATCGCTCCGAGGCTGCTTCACACTCCGTCACTTTCACGAATGGCCGTAGGAACCGCGTTTGAGAAATAGAAGAGAGGGCAATGTTGGCCACAGTATCCTGAAGGATCTGAAGAACATGAAGGGGCTGGAGTCGCTCTTCGTACTGTTCGGCGAGAAGCTCTTCCAGATGCTGATGGATCCTGGGCCTAGTTTATAGCACCTAATGCAGAGGCGAAGAATTCTTCAGGGCTTAGGATTAAGACGCTTATGGTATTGTACTTCGGCCGTGCTTCCTCCTAGAGACATTTAGGATTGCAAAACCTAAGCTTAGCTCGTATTATCCAGTCTTAATCCGTCGTAGAGGTCATTTCCAGCGGCTGGAAAGCCGGCATCATGCGGCTGTTCATCTGGGATATCGATCGCGGACAAGTCGTTGGTCTGGCTTCCTTCAAGTCGGACGTGCAGGCAGTCGGACGGGTATGAGGATAGATATTGTAGATGATATCTGCAATATTGACGCAGGCATACGTTGTATTGAGTAAATGTGGTTTGCAGACAGAACAGGTGGTGATAGCATTGGGGGTTGGATGGGTGGCTTGCTCAAGTCTTCAATGAAGTCTTCGTTGATAAAATGTTCGTTGCGGATATGTGAAGATTAAGTGTGTGTCTACTAAATTGGCCCCTTTTCGAGGTCTGGCGGCACAAGCATTTTGGCCGTGATGATGAGATCGACTTCACAACATATGAAGGCCCTTTCTTCGTTCCTCTGGTCTATCTTTCCATGAGATAATTCGGCAATATGTGATTTTGGCAATACAGACCAACCGCAAACCAATGCTTTACCCTACGCCGTACGTTTACGGAAGAAATACCATGCACTCCCGCCCTGACAGAAACAAATACACACACACGCCTGTTCCTCAGACGGCCCTCGCAGGCCGTTGTTCAACGCCAAAACAACCCACGCCAGTCAGTTCATTTAAACATTACAACGTCTCACCCGCATGCTTTTTTACAACCCCCCGCCCCCTCCCCGGGACGTCTCACACTTCTTACAAGAAACCCTTGGTGAGACTCGGCGCCCGACTAAGGCTGCTCTTCCGCTTGGGCACAGAAATCATCGAGGCGGTTTCGTCGTCAACGCTGAACCCCGCTCGCCACGCACCGCGAACGCTCCCCATGGCAGACGCCGCTCCCTTTTCGAATCTCAACGCCTTGATGCCTTCAAGCTCACGCTCGAGTCGCATGGCCCTCTCCTTCTCCTCGCGAAGTTCCCGCTCGGCCCGGCGTGCTTGGAGCTGGTTTTCAGACTCCGACGACTGAAGTTCCTCAATCGTTTGCAGAAGCTTCTCGGCCTTGTCACGCATGCGGGCCACGTCGTCCTGCAGCTGCGTGTTCTGCTTGTCCTTGCGGTCGATCTGGCCCTGAAGGTCCTTGACAATCCGGTCAACGTTGCGGACCGATCGCTGAGACTTGTTTCTTTCGTTCTCGTGCTCTTCAAGCTGAGACTCGAGCTGAGAGTCACAATGTCAATAAACGATCTAAATGATAGTGGAATGACGTCCTGGCTTACCTCTTGGATGCGTTTGTGCAAAAACTTGATGTCGTGGCTGGCGCTGGAATAGCCCTTGGTTTCGAGATCAACGCACCTGATCTGAATCTCGTTTAGAGCCTTCTCCAGAGCGGCCTTGTCCTTCTGAAGCTGAGAGCTGGCCTCTCGCTCGACCATGGCCTCCTTTTGCATTTCCGATGCCAATGCTTCGGCACGTCTCATCTTCTCCACCGCGGCTGCGGCAATGTCCTCCTTCTGGGCCAGACTAGATTTCAGCTCCAGCATCTGTTTGTCGATGTTTGCGGCATCGCGCAGAGAAGCGCTGTCGCCGTTTGTGAGGTCCTCGAGACCGGCCTTGGCCTCCTCTAGGCGAGCCTCGATGCTGCGCTTCTCCCGAACAAGGGAATCTCGCTCGGAAGTAACCTCATCTACCGACGAGCGGAGGGATCTGACTTGCGACAATAAGGTCACAATCTTGCCCTGGGCCTCGCTGTGGGCATTCACGGCCTCGTCGCGCGAGGACACAACGTCGGCCAAGGTCGACTCTAGGCGGGCCTTCTCCTTGGACCACGTCGAGCTGTTGAGAACCTCGTCGTCCCATTTGGAGCGGAGCTCGTCAAGTTCCTCACGCAAGCGGGCAATCTCGGCCTGCTTGAAGAGCTTCTCCTCACGGGCCAGATCCAGCTCCTTGGTCAGCGTGGCGAACTCGGCCTGGTACTTCTTGCGAGTCTGCTCCATGCTTGTTTCCTTGTCCTCAATGTCGTTGGCTCTCTGGTTCCGGTAGTCCTCGAGCTCGTGCTGCAAGCGCTTCTTAGCTTGAGTGGCGGCATCAAGGTCGGTCGATAGGTCCTCGAGCTTCTCTTCCAGTCTCTGGTTCTGCCGCTGCAGGTCCTCGATCGTGGAGTCCATCTTTTCTCTTTCAGACATGATCTCGGCGTATGTCTCCTCGGCTTCTTTGGCTTGCGTCCTCGCAAACTGTTCCGCTCGACTGGCCTTGAGAACCGCAATCTCCGCTTGTTCCAACTTACTGAAGTATTCATCAGCACGACTCTTGTATAGGTTCAAGCTGGACCCAACGTCGGCAAGTTTGGAAGTTTCGTTGTCGAGCCGGATTTGTAGATCGGAAAACTCCTGTAGAAGCTGGCTCCGACTGGCGGCTTCCTGCTCGTGAGCCATCGTCATTTCCTCGAGGTCGGCCCTGGTGTCGCGGAGTTCGACTTCGAGGGCAGCCCGGTCGTGGCGCATCCTTTCGAAATGGTTCTTGACGTCCGACAGTTCTGAGATGGCATCCCTATGGCTATGCAGAAGTGAGCGCCGCGCCTCTTCTTGGCTGTTAAGCGCGTCAAGGATCTCCTCGTGCGAACGAGTCTGAATATCCCGCAGGGACAACTCGCCAGTCCTAACGCTTCTCTCCAGAGCCGACACCTTCTTGGCTGAATCGTCCAGCATGTCGTGCAAGCGGCTGTTGACCTTCTCGAGCTTCTGTACACGGAGGACCGAAGAGTTCTCGTCGAAATCCTCCAGGGGCGACGAGCCACGCTCGAGTTGGCTCTGGAGATGCCGGTTCTGCATTTCGGCAATCTGAAGCTGGTTCTGCAACTCCTCGACTTCGGCCTTGAGATCCATGCGGTTATTGAAGCTCAGGATGTCCGCAGTCTTATCGGAGCGAGCAGAGTCGAGAGGTTCCGGTTCGAATCGTCGAGTCGGAGTCGAGTTGTTGGAGTACTGGCGCGTCTGCAACTTGGATCGTCGGAATGTGGGCGAACCATTGAAAGGGGCCTCGTTAGGACTGATCTCTTCGAGCTTGCCTCTCATAGGAGAGTCGACCCGAGCAGAGCGGAGCTCGGCCAACTGGGTCTCGGCATTTGTCCGCGCGGCGGTTTGGACGCGGAGGTTTTGCTGGAGATCCTCGACTTTTCTGACTAGATCGAAGTTCTTGCTGAGTGCGCCCTCGTTTGTGCCGTCCGCTTGAGGCGGGATAACAACTTCGGGATCGACCGTCTTGAGAACCTTGAGCATCTGAGCCCTCAACTCTTGCAACTCCTTCTCCCTAGCTTCCATGGTTGATTGCAGAGTGCGAGCATTGGCCTGAGCCTGCGTGCGAAGCTGGCGTTCAGACTCGATGGTCCTGTTGGCTTCAGCCAACTGCGCCGCGGCTGTCGAAGCCGTCTTTTCGGCGTTCCTCGAGGTCTTAGCTTCCCGGGCTACCTCATGGTTCAGGTCCTCCAGGTTGAGTTGCAGCTTCTCTACCTTCTTCTCGAGGCCGGCGATGGTGAACTGGGCCTCACCGAGCTGTTTGTTCAGCTGGGCGTTCTGCTCGTCTGCTCGGGCTTTCTCGCGTTGCAGGCCCAGCACTTGACTCCTGGAGGCTTCGCTCGCTCTGGAACTAGAACGGGCAATTTCGAGCCCCTTTTGCTGGATCTTGTTGAGAAGAGCACGGTTGTCGTTTTCTGAGGCTGTGAGACGACCCTTGACAGTAACCAACTCTCGCTCGAGTCTCTCCTTTTCCTGATCATTCTTGAGCCCGAACTCGCCAGAAGAAAGAATGAGCTTGTTGAGATCCTCGACTTGGCGATTGAGGTTGACACACTCGTCTTCAAACCATTTCAGTCGCTCTTGGGCGGCATCCAGGTCCTTCCGCAGGCTTTCCTCTCTCTCGCGAGCGGCCCGAGAAGCTGCCCGTTCGCCTTCGACCTCGGCCTGCACGCGGGCTTCTTCAGCTTGAGACTTGGCGACACGAAGGCGTCTGATCTCCTGTCGTGCTTCATCGCGTTCCCGTTCCGCTGTATCGCGGGCTTCTTTGGTTCGACGCAGGTTGTCTTGCTGAACGTAAAGCTCCTTTTCTATAATGATCTTTGACTCGTTCAGGTGGTCGTACTCTTCCTGTAATGCGTTGAATTTGTGCTCGCTCAGAAGCAGGACATCATCACGAGATTGGCGTTCCTTGCTAAGCTCCTTTTGAATGTTGAAGAGCTCATCCTTGAGGTCCTTGATCTGGGCCTCCAAAACCTGACGGTTTTCGTCTGCTTGGGCATCCTCGGAGAGGCGGGTTTCGAGAAGCTTCTTGGCGTCCTCGGCTTCCCTCTCGAGCTGTGACTGTTGCGACTTGATGGCAGTAATCTCAGCCTGAACTTCGCGAAGCTTGGCTGCTGCGTTTTCCTTCTCGGACACCAGTGACTTCTTTTGTTCCTCAAAGGTTTGACGCTCCATCTCATACTTCTTGTTGTCGCCCCGCAGAACAGAAAGCTCGCTCTCCTTCTTCTGCACAAGATCTTCATAGTCCGTCGAGGTCTTGGACAGTTCGGAGAGTTGTTGTTGGACCTGGCGGTTCTCGAGCGCAAGCTGGGACTCCCTCGACTTTGAGGACTGAAGCTCCTTTTGTGCTGTTCGCAGTTTCACTTCGAGATCTTGATCTACCTTGAGAAGCTTACTCTCCAAGTCTCGCGCTTTACGATCCTTGAGATTGAGCTGGCTCTGTAACATCTTGATCTCGTCCTCGAGCAGTCGTTCCTGCTCGCTGCGCTCGGACTGCTTTTTGGAAATCTCGTCGATGGAGCGCTCCAGCTCCTCAGTTCGTGCGGAGAGTTCCGACTTTTCTTGCTCCAGTCTTGCAATGAGCAAGGCCGCCTGCTCCAATTGAGCCCGGTACTTCTCGACATCGTTCTCGGCCCTTTTCTTGGCCTCCAGCAGGTCGTCGAGTTGGTCCTCTAGTCTCTCCTGGTCTTCTATGGCACCAGAGAGCTTCTCCTCGAGTTCCGCTTCTCGCACCTGCAGGCGCTTGAAGATCTCTTCCTTGTCCAGGGCAAGTGCGCGCTCGCTCTCCAAGGTCTGTTGGATACGCACCATCTCGTTGTGGACGTTGCGTCTGTCCTCCTCTAGCCTGTGGCGGTCGTCCGACTCTTGCCTCATCTTATCCTGAAGCTGGCGAATCATCGCATCCCTCTTCTTGACCTCTGTAGCACTGCGAGTGGCTCCCAAGAGGGGTTTCATCTTGCTGACTAGTTGCCACCACGGGTTTTCCATAAGTTCGAGGTAGGTGCTGAAGTTTTTCTGGATAATACGTGTAGCCTCAGTCCGGAATAGTCTTTTGTAGGCAACACGTCGCTGGATGTAACCTCGTGCAACAGACTGGAATCGAGACATGATCTCGGTGATAAGGGCGTCGCGCTGTTCTTCCAGCTCGGCTAGGACACCGGCCCGGAAGAAGACCTTCGTAAGACCTACGCGGTACAAGCTCCTGTCCAAACCGAGCTTCTCGAGCATCATTGCTGCCACAGCCTGACCCTCCTGGTAGCCCTTTGGAACATTTTTGCAAAGCACTTCGTACCGCTGACGGAATTCAGCAAAGGGAAGGCGATTAGGGAACCCGGTTCGGGCAATACGGATGCCTTCGAGGACACCATTGCATCGCAGCTGGTCGAGAACGAGCAGTTTGTTGAACTGCTTGGGCTTCTTCTTGTGGTTCGGCAGGATACAGCGGACAAAATGTGGATGAGTCGAGTGAAGTTGAGCCATCAGGCTGTGAAGCTGCTCCTTGTGGCGCTGAGCGACGGTTCGGAACAATCCCTTCTTGACCCTGTTGCGGCTGGCTCCAAGGTCATCATCCACGTCGGCACAGTCGGCGAAAAGGTCGGCAATGTGTTTATCTGTAGAGGAAGCAAGGAGGCGAGTGATGTTATCATTCAACGGATCTTTGTTCTTCTCCAGCCATCCGTCGGTGGAATACTCGACCTCGGCCGCGTAGTGTGTGAGGATGAAGCCTTGGCCTAGCCGAGAGGGTCGATACTTGTTCGACTTCTTGTCCCACAGAGAGTTCAGCTTTTCGGTGAAGGACTTGTCGGTTGCCTTGGGCATCACGCAGTCCTCGTCCAAGCAAGAGAAGATACCAATCGGATTGGACAGCTCAATCAGGTCGATCGTGGGTTGGAGGTCGCGACCGAAGTCGATGAACTGCCACTCGATCTGTTCCCGCGCATACTCTTCTTGCTCGAGCACAAACATATGATGGTTGAAGAATTGCTGAAGCTTCTCGTTGGTATAGTTGATGCAAAGTTGCTCGAAACTGTTCTCCTCGAAGATTTCGAAACCGGCAATATCGAGGACACCGATGAAGCGTGAGTCGTCTAGCCCCATACCCGTACGATCCAGCTGGCGATTGATGCGCGTGACGAGGTTGCCAAACCCCCTTTCGTAGATACCCTTGGACAAGGCGTCCAGCCCTAGACGGACTTGTTCGGGGGTCTGGACCTTTTCAACCCATTCGCGGCCCGCCTTGACTCTGGGATGAAGCAGGCCTTGTAGGAATGGCTCAAGAGGTACGCCGAGCAGCTTGCACACCTTGGCAGCTTGTTCCTTGGCGTCGGGGGCCAACCGGGCTTGGTCTGCAGCACGGCTTTCTTTGACAACGGAGATGTTTCCGAGGTGCAAAACCGCAGCGATAGTTCGGATGATCGAGTTCTGGTCCTTGTCTGAAAATCCCATCACACGGAAGGCTTCCATCAACGAGTCCCATTCCTCGCGGTCGGAAACCCCAACAATGGTGTCGTGGCCAGCACGTGTGTAGGCAAAGTCTTCGACATCAAGCCCATCCAGGAGGAATTCTTGCTTCAGTTTCCCATCCGCGCCCTTGAGGAGCTGGTAGAAGATGTGGTAATTTCTCTCGTGCCCATTGATCCTTACGACGCGAGACTTCTCCAACAAGTACCAGTCGATGAATGCGCCGGAGATTGCACCAGCCCGATTGAACTCGATACGGATAAATTTTCCGAATCGCGACGAGTTATTGTTGCGCACCGTTTGGGCGTTGCCGAAGGCTTCGAGGATAGGGTTGGCACGGAGGATTTGTTGAGACAGGTTCGATTGCTGAGACTTGTTTTTGACTGGGGACTCTGAATGGGCAACGGCCGCAAGGTACTGGATGACCTTCTTGGTGTTTTCAGTTTTGCCAGCACCAGACTCGCCAGTGACAAGAATGCTCTGGTTTTCACCCTCGTCCACCAGGTTGCGAAAAGCGTGGTCGGCCATGGCGTAGATGTGAGGTTTCGTGTCCTCCCTGTTTCTGCCCTTATACATATTGATATATTCGTTCGTGTATATGGGCAGCGGACAGTAGGGGTTGACGGTAACCAAGAAGAGGCCGGAGTAAGTGTAGATTAGGTCCGCTTGGTATCTCATATGGAGGTTGTGGACCACAGATGCCTCGTTCAGATGGGTCAACTCGGCCATATCGGTTGCCTTGTCGAACTTGGCGGGGTTGACTTTGTCAACACTTTCAGCATCTACCTCTCGTTGCTGTTTGGCGTGGATTAGCTATCCGCTCTGCCGACATAGATGTGCAAAGAACAATACTCACCGTACCATCGTCACACTGGACGAGTATCTTGCTGCCCTCCATTTCTTCAACCACCCAACCCCTCACGAAGGCGACTTGGGGGTCTTTGAGCCACACATAACGCTTTCCTGAGAAGTCGTTTTCTCCCTCGATGCCTCTGACCGCGTCAGAGCCTCGGCGCATCTCCTCGGTCTTGATGAATGAGGGCGCAAATGTTCCGGAGCCACTATTCCTCGAATCCGAGCGGTTGTGGCGGAAGTGGCCGGTGCCCGAGAACATAACAGGTGCTGCGGGCGCTGCGGGAGCTGTTGAGGCAGTCGAGTGGTTTCTGGTGTGCGACGTGGGCGTAGACACCGCCGACAGCGGGGATGGGGAGGAGAAGACTGCGGATTTCGGCCGGCTGCTGCTAGGACCGGGCGAAGTCCTAGCGAAAGGGTTATTTCGCGGTTGCGCCATTGTGTTAGGAATCGTGGAGGATGAGTTATTTTCAGGAGAATGCGGTTCTCAGAGCCGCGGGGTCGTGTCGCTTTCGTGTCGTTCGTCGCAAACGTCTCTCATCGATGGTCCCGCTCATGGAGTAAACATTAAGACCGAAGCAAAGCTGACGAAGGGCAACCCAGCGAAATCGTGAAAGAAAACAATACGAAAGAATTCGCCGAGTCGCAACCTCTTGGGCGAGTGATGCCTTTGCGAAAAAAAAGACAAGATCAATTCAAGCTTGGGGAGGCTGGGGAGTGGAGGATTGTCAAGTCGACGTAAGGATGGAGATTGTTGTCTTTCGACCACATGAACAGGGATACAGGTTGACGGTTGCTCAGGGTACGCCTGAGCAAAGTAAACAATGGGGGTGCCCCACGTGACAGACGCCAACTCCAATGGTGACGCGAGACCGTCTCGAGTCAGGCTAGCCGGAATAGGGCTGGCTTTAGTTCGAAGAGTCTCACTCCCCCCTGGTGCCAACCAGTCACCCCCTGCACGGCCTTGAGTTTTTGTTCGACTCTGGACTTTCCCCAAGGATCCTCGACTCGGCCCTCCGTGCGCGCCCGCCCAACCTCCGTCACCAGCCGTCAGCCGGTCGCAACTGAAATTCGCACTTTCTTTGTCACCTACACACGCACACACGCCACGCCCACCGACATCAATCAAAAGACATCAACATTCCACACGTCTCGAAAATCTGTCTTTGTGACGGAACGGAGAGACACGCAAAGAATTATTGCATCGCTTACTTTAGCAGAAGCTTTTTGCTCTGTCCGAAATTGGATAGCCAGCTGCTGCGTCTGCTGCGTTTGCTGCTGATACGCGCCCACATCTGAGAGGTGCATGACGATTATTTTTCCGACGAGAGCTTTTTCGCGCCGTGAAATCTTCTCTGGCCATCTGGGCCGAGCAAAGCACAGCAAGCAAACAGCCAACGAACGGCTTTAGCCACATCAACCCCCGGATCTCTCGTATTTTGCAAATTGCCATGCTCCTTTTGCTCCCCCAGACCACAGACTCGACTTACCTTACTCAGATCTCTATTGCCTTCTTTTGTTACTCTAGCAGCCAACCATAGACGGACGCATTTTTGGAGACCTAGCATCCAGCAAAACCACACACAGCGTGTTCAATCCCTTGCCCCCGGCCGCGCTTCCTCCTTCCTGAAGCGCCGCCCTCCTTAGCCTTCCCGTTGGCAGTTACCTTCCATCGCGCAGTCACGGTGGCAGTTGCCCTCAATGAACAATTACTACCCATACGGGTACTCGCCCTACCCGGGTCAGGCGCCTGCGCAACAACAGCAAGAGCCCTACTTCCCAATCATGCCGCCTTTTCCTCCCCAAGTGGCGTCCTACCCTCCGCACACAAACACCTTTGAAGCTCGTCCCCAGCCACCGGATTCATACGACCAAAACCAGACGATGATCCCTGGCCTCGGATACAATCATCTTCAAGGCTTTGGTTGGTCCCAGCCGCAGCCGCAGCCGCAACAGCAACAGCCAGCGGCAGCTCAGGTCCCCTTCCAGCAATCGTGGCAGCCTCCGCGCGAGGGACCTAATCTCATTTCAGCAGCGCAATACTATCAGCCGAATAATGCGCCCAACTCTCAGGCACCCATGGGCTCGGAAACACTCCCTCCTACTGTGCCTAGGGGCCCCGCTAAGCCGACGACCGACGACGCCGAGGAGGGCGAGCTGAGTGACGGCGAACTTGAAGATGTCTACGAACCGCAAGAGACCGTTCGCTCCGGTATAGACACCCGGGCGACTACGAATGCGACCGCGCAGAATGGCAACAACTCTGTCGGACTCGCAGCCGCCAGCTGGTACGGCGATCTTAGGGACGGTGGGATGAAGGTCCCCGCGGCTGCGGATATTGATGGTATGCACCTCGTAGGACGAATCCATGCTGGGTCGAAACTGACATGCAAGCAGAACGAGAGCGGACCCGATCCTACTCCCCCCACCTGTCTCCTAACGAAGTCCATTCGCGCACGGCTGCAAACGACCAACACAACGACTCCCCTCGAACACAGGCGTTCGGTAGCAAGGCTACCCAGTCTTCCACGGCCCTGGCCAGTCAGCAGTCGGGCAAGAAAGCTTTGGAGGATGCTCGGCAGAGAGCCCAGTCGGCAGTTCTCAGCCTATGGCCCCTTGGTGTCCGCCACCAAGATTATGTTGACGAGGGTATCGACAAAAATGTTGTCAAAGAACTCTTCAACGAGCTGAAACTGGATTCCGGCACTTCCAGCCAGTTCGCCATTCCAGGTCTTTCGGTCACCGCGCAGTTACCAGGACTTTCCCAGCCCTACAGCCAGTCCAACTCTCAGCCCAACAGTACATCTGCCTCGACGGCAACATCAAAACCTACGAACAAAGCGTCACCTACAGTCGCCAAGTCAGCGGGAGAGGAGAGAAAGGATCGGATCGCTCGTTTGTTGGCAGCAAAGAACGCGAAGCCCGCACCTTCAGCTCTCAACAACGGGGCACCGGCTGCGGGCGCGAGCGACAAGGTGCTTATTCAACAACAGAAGCAGGATGCCCTCCAGAAATCTCGCGAAGCCAGGGCCCAGAAGGCTGCCGAGCGCAAGGGATCTTTGCAGGCTTCTCAGTCAAAGGAAACGTCCCCAGCATCGTCGATTCGAAGACCACCCTCGACAACCAATACCACATCGGCCGCCCCGTCCACAGCCCAACAAGCTCAAGTTGCTTCCTCTCAGCAATCGGCTTCCCAAGTTGCTCCCGTATCAACTATCCCTGGTCTTTTCATGTCTACTCCCCAATCTGCTCCTATCAACAACCAACGGAAACGACCAGTTGCCGCTGACTTTGTATCCAACTCAAACGTCAGCAAGCGGCCCTTCGGCCCCACACGACAAGACGAGCCCTTTGTCATTGATGTCAGCGATGTTTCTGACGATGAAGATGTTGAAATGGAGATAGGATCTCCGACCGACGAGCCAGCGAGCATTCAGCGTACCGACACACCGTCTCGGAAGACGGCGTCTTTTCGTGACTTCCCTCCGCTAAGAGAGGGTATTCCCCAGCGCCAACTCTCTAGCCCAGCCCCTAGCAATGTCGCTACGCCTCAGTCTGGTATCCTGGGCGCTCAACCGAAGCAGGCGCATCTTGAAGTCATGGACAAACAGATCGAGGCGATGAAGCGAAAGATTGCTTTGGCCGAAGCTCGCGCCAAACTGAAGGCTGTTATGAACAACCAGGCGGGTGGTCAGAAGTCTAATGGACAGACGCCAGATGTCGCTGTTGATTCAGACAGTGGCAAGCCGGCTATTCGACGGGTTCAGTCCATGGATGCGTCCAGTGCATCTGATCAGCTTAATGGCCAGGCGTTCCCTGTAATCGCCGAGCCCAGCAGTTCCATGCGTCTGCCCAAGCTGTCAGACAAGCGCGTCGAGGGTGACTCGACCCGCGCTCAAAAGCTCCGCGTGGTCAGCACCAACCTGCCTCTCATCGAGAATCGACTGCAGGCAAAGAAGAGCAAGCTTCGTCTCCTCCAGTCACAGATGTCCCGTCTGGAGAAGGAGATTGAAGAGGAGATCGCGGAGAAACAGAAACTGTCAGAGGAGATGGAACAGCTCAACCAGGACTCGGACGAGTCAGAGGAGCCTCAAAACCAGCTCAAGAGCAATTCTGGTCAGTCTTCAGCTCAAACACGTCTTAATTTTTCGGAAGACAACAACTAAACGACGTGTAGTTGATCCAGTTGTCACTCAGACGTCGACAGGGTCCCAGTCCAACGTGCAAAGCCCCTCGGTTGTTGCCACCGCCCCTAAGGATCAGAGTGCCGACATGGTAACTTCAGCCTCTGCTGACGCCGCCGCCGCCGCCGCTCGCCCCTTCCGGTCCCCGTCGACAGATCATGGCGAGAAAGTCCCCACTCCTACACGAGAAGTCGCGGTCACTGGTAAAGCCGCAACAAGCCCCCTTGAAGCCCCCACTTCCACAGACAACCAAGTAACTACTGCTGCTGTTGCTGAAGTTCCTGTCGGCCACGTCATCGCGTGTGACGACGAAGAGTCGCAGCCTGCTACGAGTGACGATGCCTCTGATGTTGTCATGGGCGAGTCCGATAGTTCGAGCTCTCTCGAGCAAGACCGAGAATCGTCCTCGGACGCCTACGAACCCCCTGAGAACGTAGCCCCCTCAGTCGCGACAAAGTCCCCATCCATCGGGCTGGCAGTGGCGGACAGCACCGTCTCGCTGGCCAACAGTGACACTGACTTGCAGCAACCAAGTTCTAGAGCCTCGCCGGTTCCCCAGCAGATCTCTGTGGGGGTCAATGAGTCGACTCCCGAACAGGGAGTTGATGCTGTGAGAGAAGTACACTTCGTTTCGCGCCGTATGTGCGCCTCAACAACTGACTTATTTGACAGGCCCCTCCCGTTGCACAAAGCACGATTGAGCCCTCGTCTGGCGACGGCTTCACCCCTTACGAAAGTCCGCTCCAGCATTTCCGTGCTTACCGATATCATCCCAAATTTGCTGAAACCGTCCCTGGCGGGCTGCGGTCCCTCACCTATAGCAACAGGATCGATCCGAACCTCCCCATCTGCCCGGATGAACTGGCCGGGCGCGACTGTCCTAGGGGTGCTGACTGCATTTACCAGCATTTCGAGTCGATGAAGCTGCCGGGTAGGTCGCCTTCGCCCCGTACGGACTAATGACCACGTCGCATGTTCTCAAAGCATGTTGAGCGCTGACGGTCGCAAACCCCCCACGCTCTAGACGACCAAATCCTCCTCCAGCTGGGCGGCACGACACTCGAAGTGCCCGAAAGGGCACAATTTAATGATGGATTGCGGAAGCTGCTTCAAGAAATGAGGTCGCAGAACATCAAGGACTTTTCCAGCATTGCACAAGGCATTGTCGACTACCGCAATCGCTTCACTAGCGATCCGTCAAAGATGCTGCCTCTTGGCAACGCTTCGAACTAGGTGACGGAAGAGATTACTGGCCTGGCATGGCTCGTATCTCTCATGATCCGTAATGCCCCCCCGAAAAGCACCTGTCTGAGTACTGAGCTCGTTTCTCTTTCCTTTGGCGTCAGGCAATCGTGTTCATTTCCTTGGTCTTTACATACCATGCACGCCCTCCAGCAAAGGCTTCGGAGCCAGCTAAGGGCCTCCTTGGGTGGCGTTCGCACGATACCCCCTCCTTGTGTTACTTCTATAAGTGATCCAGCCTGACAAGATCAGGAATGAGGCACAGGTATAATGGGAAACGGCAAGTAGGCAAAAGAATAATGAAGTGGAGTGGAGAAGAGGTCACTCTTCACCTGTTGAGATTACTGAGGAATGGCAAAGCTTTGAGTGCTTGCTGTTACCTCGAAAGAGTAGCCCATTCGGCCCCGTCTGGGTCGTCCGTAAACAAATCAAAGCATGTCTTCAAAACTGCGTATCTCACAACCCCGGTGACGTGATGTTCATCTTGTGGATCTCGGTGCAGTATGACATTACTACCAGCTTGTTTAACACAGCCCACGTGATTCGTAAACACATGAGGAAAGGCGCTTCTTTTCTCTCCCAGATTCACCTTGTACGTATGTGTGGTTGCTATCAGTCAAGTGATGGACCAAATGTCCACACCCCCCCTTGAGGGTATAGTTGTGGGAGGGACAGAGACGACGCCCGCCTTTGATCACCCGACGAAACCTAGTCATCATTCGTTGTGCACACACACGCAACTAGATTCCAGCTTTTGGAGATGTAAAAAAGAGTCCACAAGAGTCTCCCAACAAAAACGAAGCGGCCAGCATTTCCTTCGAGGTCGACCGTCTCTATCGGTGGGGCGGTTGGACCCCGTCGTCGTCAACGATGAAGTTCACCAACTTGGGGCCCGGCTCCGCCCTGGGTGGTCTCTCGACAGGCGCCTTGCGCGCCGGCGGCTCGAGTAGCTCCTTACTGCAGAGCGCCGGATGGAAGGAGTTGAGCGACAGCACGGCGGCGGCGACCATGACGCCCTCAAAGGCGACGAAGAGGTCCTGGCGCGCCATCAGGGGCCCCGTCCAGCCGCCGCTCAGCTCAATGACGCGGAGGACGCAGCGGAAGAAGATGCAGCCGGTGGCGATGGCGAGGGCGGCGAGAAAGGCCTTGAAGCGGCGAGACGCGCGCAGGCGCACCATGGCTGGGTGGTTGTCGAGGGCGACGGAGAGGTTGGGCAGGTGGGCGTGGCGGGCGCGGAGATAGGTGCGCAGAGCGAAGTCGGCGGCGACGATCATGAAGAGGAGCATGGTGATTACCTGGAAGGCAAGGCCGGCGATCATGACGTTTTCGCCGGTGCGCGTCGGTTCGCGGCGGTGGTTGGCGACGGAGGCGAGAGCACCGCCGACGGCCTGGAGAACCAGGGAGACCAGGTCGCAGGGGATGAACTGGGGAGAAACTTTGTCAGTTGCCTTTCCCGCTCTCAATCAGTGAAAGTCCGACAGCGGACGGTTCGCGTGGGAAAAGAAAGGGGAGGGGCCTTACGATTCTGGTATACCACTCTGGTGGGATCCTCGAGTTATCTGGTCCAAACGCCGTCACGATCCGGCGTAGGCAGAGGTAGATACCGGCCGCCAGGAACGCCGGGGCGATGGTGAGAGCGCAGACCTGGATCATGAAGCCGGCCTCCTCCCACTGGTTGTTATAGCTCATGATCCTCCCGACGTACCCGACGATCTCGGTGGTGACGCCCAGGCCCATGGCGATGTTGAACGCCAGGCCGCGGCGGGTGACGGTGTAGGTGGCCACGAAGGCGGTGAGCGAGAGGGCAAAGAGGGTGACAAAGAGGACGTTTGGGACAAGAGCGATGCGGTACATGTAGAACGACTGCGCCCCCTCGCAGTACACGCTACGCGGTTCCTCGTAGCAGAAGACAGGCATCCATTCGGCGTACTGTGCTGTGATGATGCTTATGATTTCCTTTGGCGGCGGGTTCGCGAAGGTGTAGCCGTACTCCTCGAGAATGATCTCGAGGTAGTACCTTGCGCTCAGCCCGGTCGTCGCCATCTTGGCTCTCGGTGACGTTTTGGCCGGTTCTAACGGGTCTTTTCTGGAGTCTGTCCGTGGCTGCAAGTGAGCTGCTGGTGTAAGACTTTGAAAGTAGAGCCAAGGGGGACGAAGTACTAGAAGGAAGTACGTCCAGATATATATCGGTTCTTCCGGAAAAGATTGCTCGCGATGTGGCGGTCGTATCGAAGGGACCGTCGAGTTTATTAAGAGGATCCAGGGGGACATGACCAACAGGGTGCTTGGCTTGCCGGACATGTTACCAACGGCGGCAGTCCTTTGGTTTGCATTGGGGACACAGGCTGCGCGATAGGCACTTACACCAAGGGCGGGCCAACCTTGCAGACCGATCCGATACCTTGGGAGACCATTTGGATTTTGGAGTCAGTCCACGAGAACCCTATCGGCCTTGGTTGCCGTATGTCAAACGGTCGTGGTGCCATCGAGGTTATTCGGCTGTGTCATGGCAGCAGGAAATGCTACACTCAACTCGATGGTTTTGGGCATTGAAGACCCTACAATGGGCAGTTTTCTCATGAAATTCTACGACGCACTTTGACATTGCTTTCTAGGTAAGTCAGCATGCGATGTTCGAAAAGTGGGAGCATTAGACATAAATATCCCAACGAGTGGGACTCTACAAGCCCCGAGCTCTACCAACATATTGGAAAGGTTGGATTGGATGGCGGCAAGGTAGCTTTCAGACTCGTTCAATCCTGGTTCTTGGATTAGACTAGCACCTCTATGGATGGTTCTTCGTCTTCGTTGGTTGATCTTCGATGGGGGAGTGACATTGCATGGCCACCACGTGATATGGGTACAACACTTAGTGGTTGATTGATAGGACGACAAAGATGTGAGCCTACTTATATACATATATACAACTGGGTAAACTGCGGCATTGGTCCTCCTGCGATGTGGTGCTTAAGGTAGCCTCTATGTCGTCGAAGAGACCGCAACCCCCGTCAGTAATGATGTTAAACCCCAGACAATTCATATTCAGCCTTTCTTGTGTTAGCCTAGGAGCATAGAGAGGAGATATCAGAAGCAGGATGGGCTCAACTGCATTACAAGTCTGACCCTTTAGTAGAATAAAAAGAAAGCAAGCGCTTGGTACATGTCACACACAAAAAGCTCAAAGTACAAAAGCTCAGGCGTCCCGCGTTGATCCATCGGATCGAAACCGCGCCCTACGAAAAGCCACATCGTGGTTTTTTTGCACCGTGTTAGCCACTCGGCCATGTGACTGGGGATCCCCCAGTGACAAACCTTTCAGAGAAGTTGTTGATAAAGGTATGTGTACATGTCACCAGGGGTCGTTCCTTCCATTTTTAGAACGTAAGTGGTAGCTCCGGAACCTAAGCGAGGGGGGATTAGAGGTGCTTCTTGGCTCGAGGTCTTCGGACACATCGGTCAAGATTGGAGGCTCATAAAATCCCCGTACGCATCCTGTAGTCAACGGTGATGATACCTATCGAGTACCGGTGACAGATTAAAGTCCCTCGATGAGCTGTATCTCAATACCGTGGACCATCCAACAGGGTTATGTATGTCCTTATGTTTTCCACGCATGGCCTTGCTCAGGCAGTCGCTCATTTGTTTCCCACATCTTCTGTCGTGCCTTTCGCCATCATCACTTCCTGTCTATGGGTAAAGTTTGGAAACCCCTGCAAAAAGATTATTGCACCGTGAACGATAATGACGATAGGACATCTGAGAAAACCCCCCCTCCAAATAAAGCAGCACAGTCGTCATAGAACAGTATATGGCCTACCGTCCATTATGTACAGGAAACCGGGTTCTGCCTCGGACTAATGGCCTTCGTTGGTTTCCTTGAAACACAAAACACAGAAATTAACACCAACGTGCCAACGAGGCTGCCAGACAATTCCTTAGGCAGTTAACAACGCTCTGGTAATGGGCTCTTGCCGAGTATAGTGAGTGTATTAAGAATTTCAAGACGTGCTGTTCAGGCATTTAGTTTCACATAATATCTTACACCTTCGAGCCGACTTCTATGGCGCGACCGTCACTCGCTTCTTCTTCTTCGCACTCTTGTTCTCATCCACGCCTGTGTTCCCCAGCCCCTTGGCATCGATCGCACTCTTGGTTACCACGCCTCCCAGAGCCTTGCTCGTGCCAAGACTTATTCCTCGGCCCTCGCGCATGCTATCCAGGCTCAGGTGGCTTCCTCCACTTCCACGGCGGACGCCGATGCCCTTGAGCTTGGCTGTGGGTGACTCGCGAGTATCCAGCGAGCTATCGGGCCTCTCTTCCCCCTCGTTCGCACGGCTCTCAGGCCGATCCGGAGACGGCGACGGCGATTCGTCGTCCTGTACCACTTGGGAGTATGGGGTCCGCATCCTGGTGGTGCCAAACGGCGAGGGAATTGCGGAGGGGCGGTCTCGAGTCTTGTTTTGGGAGACAGGAGTCTCGAGACCGTTCCCGTTGCCGTTCCCGTTGCCGTTGCCGTTGCCGTTGCCATTGTGTCCCTCGTCCACCGTGTTTGAGGACTCACTGACAGAAACATCGCTGCCCTTGTACCCGTGCTTCTTATAAGCGTTACCGGAGCCTAGCAGACTCTCTTGTCTCGCGAGCTGGTACCGGTCGTATTCCTCTTTCGTATGCAAAGCATCCGTGAAGCTGTCGAGGGCATCAAACACGTGGGGGAAGACCTGGGCGTCAACATCGCGTCCCCACAAAAAGTCAAGATGTTCGTAGTGGGGGATCTCGGTGGCCACGGTCTGGGACGGGAGTTCCTTGAGCATGACCTTGATGTCAACCAGCGAGTCGCTACCGCCGTACACGAGAACTATGGGCGTCTTAATGTTGCGCGTGGGGTACTTCGCTACCTTGGTGTACTTGCTCGAGGAACTAATCGAGACAGGCGGGTGGACGTCGTCGTCGTACATCTGGAAAGACTTATTCCGAATGATTTGGAACCAGTGGACCACACTCTTCGTGCTAGTAAAAGAGTAGAGGTGAGGATACGCGGCGAGCTTTTGGCTGAGGGAGATGTTCTTCGTCTGCCAGTTGAACAGAAAGGAAAGGCCCATATCAATGACTCTAACAAAGATGGGCGGGTAAAGAATGGACTGCCACATGGTGGCTGAACTGAGAATGGATCGGCGGCCGAATAGGAGGAATAAGACCTGGGGCGAAGCCTTGATCAAGGCGTCGACGATTCCATTAGAAAGGCCGGCGGGAGACATGGCCGGTGCCAAGGCGATGAAGACGTTGACTTGCTGGTTGAGCTTTGGGTGAATGGCAAGGGTAGCGAAGGCCTGCGCAGTCCCCTGAGAGAACCCAATGTACGACAAGCTCTCCTGCTCCGTCGTCTCCAGGATATAGGCAATGCTGTCTGGGATGTCGTGGAAAGCAAACTCGTCGATGGAGAAATTCCAGAACCCGGGCGACTTGGGCGAGTGGTGTACCGACTTCTTCGAATACTTGTTGCCACGGTTGTTGCCAAGCTTGAATACTGGTCAGCGCTGCGCTTAAACGGATGCGAGATGGACGACTACCGACCCAAACGTCATAGCCCTGCTCGGCAAGGACAAATGGAAGACACCGCCGCTCGTCGGTCAAGCAGACCCAGACTTCCGAGTTCATAAGAAGACCATGGTGAAGATATAAGACCTTCTTCTTTAAACTTCCCGGCCCGCTGGTGACCTTCTGTCCTTCCTCTCCCTTTTTCCAAGCCAGCCGGTGGAGGCCAAGAAGGTACCCATCTTTGGTTTGCAGCACATGCTCTTCGGCTTCATATCCGTACAGCCGGCAGAGGTCCACAAAGTCGGATGCGTCTCTCACGGACGTTGAGATGGCTGTGCAGCACGCCCGAAGTCAGCTCGATCGCACCGCAGGGGTCTAACGGCCTCGAGGGCACCAACAATTCTTACGCTGCTCCGCACGTTTATGCGCCGGCGTCGAGAATCGGTTAAACAGACGACGAGAAGCTCTATAGAAGAGCGAGATGAGCGGTGAAGCTGCGGGAGGCCGGGGTTAGCTAGCTGGGACGCCACCGTCAGGAAGAAGCGAAGGATTCGTACGTAAAGCCAAGGTCAGGACGCGGATAATGGCCTCGAGTCCAACCAGGAGGAACGACCCCACCAAGGCGACATATTCTACACTGCACAATGCCATCAGTGCCAGGCCAAGTCTTGTCGGCGAGTTGCGCCGCATCAGGGGTGAAAGCATTTGAGGGGGAGACGAAGAGGGAGGGAAACGGGAGAAGGGCGAGCAGAGCGGGCATTCAGCATCTCTTACATGTTGAGTCGACCGATGAAAGGGATGGCCATCGTGGTACTCGGTTCAGTTGGAACGAGTTAATCTAAAGAAGAAAAGCGGTGGCGCAACAGGAACGGGGTATGTCTAAGAACGTAGAAGGGGGGAAAACGTCAAGCCATCATCACGACAGCTCAAGTGTACGGGTTCCGGATTGGCAATGGCGTCGGCGTCGGCGTCGGCACAAAATAAATATGTCAGCGAAGTTACATGTATCTGGAAGTAGATAAGTAGATGTGGTGGATCGTGGAAGAGAAATAAATGGGAGAGAGCGATGTGGGTGGAAGGAAAGTAGGAGGGAGTGATGTCACATGTGAAGATGCCGCAGTGATCTGTGAGCAAGAAGCTCCCAAAAAGGTCCAGGTCCAAGGTCACAGCACACACTGGGGGGAGCTGGGGGAGTGTCTCGGTGTCACACCCACCCACGCCTCCTTCAAGTTCCGACCTTCCCCCCCCGAATCACGCCAATCACCGATCTGACAGTGTGTCAGTGGCAGGGACGCTCATCGCGTGCGAGCACGCGGTTGGACGATGAGTCTGGATTCTTGGAAGAATGGGGCTCCTTTCTTGAAGGACTGCAGGGGTGGGGCATCAAATCAACCCTTTGGCCGGGCCTCTCTGCCTCTGCGACTCTTGCCTTGCAGAAACAGCTGCAAGAGAGTGGGGTCTCTGGGACTCGGCCCCAGCCAATCATAACGGACTCGATTTTTCCTCGGTGCTCATCGCAAACTCGAAGCTCCGACAGCTCCAGAAGTCGCACCACCCACCATCCGCATCTGTGTCCATCCACCGAGGGAATGCCACAGCACCGTCGTCAGCATGCCTAGCTCTTGCAAAGAACTGCGTACGTCTCCTATCCCCCCAGCCAGTTACTTCGACCACCACGGCTCGGCCCATCGGCATACTAACTTACCCAGGCGAGGCCCTCGCGCAGTGCCTCCAGGAATCCGAGTGCGTAATGGTCCAACGCAACAGCGCCTCCGACTGCCTCCGCTCGCCCCTCGTCGAGACCCTCCCCACGAAGTGTCAGCAGCTCAAGAAGGGCTTCGGCGAGTGCAAGCGCGGCATGGTCGACATGCGCAAGCGCTTCCGCGGCAATATGCCCGTGAACTACAAGACCATGAACGACGCCGAGGCCGGCAAGGGCTACCAGCTGTACGCCGGACGCCCGGCCTTCGCCGGCGGCAGGGGCGAGACCGACGGCAACGAACCCGCGCCCAGGGATTGGCGCGAGGTTGAGAACGAGCAGTACCGGAAAGAGCAGGAGGCGGCTCAGAAGAAGTAAGGGGTGGAAATGAGGGCGAGGATGAGGATGAGGACACACAACACTTGCACAGACTATGTATGTGTATGATCTGGAGAGCAGGGCATCGGGAGGCGTCATGGAGTTTTACAAAAATCGTTGCTGTCAACCAGATGCATGGGCCAAGCCCGCGGTGCATCTTCTGGGTTCTTGCGACGGACATCCCGACTCAGTCATGGGACAAAACACACAATTGCATAAGGGGCTAATTCTTAGATCTACCTTGGGAGTAGGGCCTTTCCTAGCCAGTCGGGTTCTGTCAACTTTGTCTTTCGTCCCTTCAACGCTGATACCAGGGAACAACTCAACATTGCCAATTTCGTATCTTTAACATGACGGTTTCCAGCCAGTATAACGTACGAGTCATACATTGCCCCCTCCCCTGCACCTGATGAGTGGGGTTGAATAACGCCGAAAGCTGCCGCTGCCTGTGCTCTTAATTATAGGTGTGCTTTCGGATGCCATCGAAACGCTACTCTGGAAACATACTACTATACCGATTTTACTTGGTCAGGTGCAAGGTTCTCATGAAGTGTTATGTTCTAACCACAGTGTATTGACTGCGTTCACGGAAATCCAATGCGAAGCAGTAGCCAGCCGTGTTAACCTCTTCTGGAAGATAGCACAGGCAGCCAAACATTGCTTGCTCGATGGATGTTCGTATGTCGCAAAAGATCGAGGAGAGACCGACACATCTTTCAATACAACGGGAACATGCAGCCAGAATCGGAACGAAATTTGGCTTGGGCTTATATTCAGCATCTTAGCCCTTACACAGTTGCACGTTATCGACATGCCAGTAGCATCCGTAACAATTCCCCAGTCTCTAATGAAGAGAACCAGTACTCCCTAGCTACGCAATTTATTCCGCTTTGCTCGTCATATTAGTGTCTGGTTGGTCGATGTTCCCATATGGCACAGGAACATGTGAATCCCCCGCACCAACGAAAAGGTCCAGACTCAGCAAGGGACCCTCCACGCAGTTTCGGACCACATCAAATTCTCTTTGCACAAGACTGAAGAATGGTGACGTGGGCCATCCCAAGCGCTTCACAGGGCGTGCCCAACTCTCGGCGTTATGATGGGCTGACATGGAAGAAGAAGAAGAAGAAGAAGAAGAAGAAGAAGAAGAAGAAGAAGAAGAAGAAGAAGAAGAAGAAAAACAAATTAGAAAGAAGGAAAAAGATGCCCCCCTCCCGTTCCATCAACTCTCCTTCTTTAACCGACCATTATCTCGCGAAGAGATAAGGCACAGTGAGTCGGAATAAAGTACGCCTTCTCAAACCTGTGTCCTTATTTCGACGAAGAGACTAGGCCCCCGGCGAGCGGGACTTGAGAGGATGGAACAAGAGAAAAGAAAAGGTTATGGCGCCGTTTGCTTCAGGCTCACGCAGCTCTTTCAAGCGGTTTCGAATCATCCGCGACCAGCCGCGCCGGGGCGTCGAAGATTGTGCCGCACGTTTGTTTGCGCTCCCCGATGCATCAACTCTTCGGACGAGTCATCAACACTTCAAAGCTCAGCGGAGCCTTCCAGCGGTTGTTGAAAAATTGGGTTGGATAAAAAGGTGTTGACTCTCGACTAGTCTTGGCTGGCATCACTGCCGTGACATAGGTAATCCGGAGGGGGGAAGTGGCTTGCTCAACGCTTCAGATCAAGTCCCCCTGAGAGAAACACAAATCCTGGCGAGGAAAACGATGGAAAGAAGGTGGCACTCCTGGCCCTACTCGAGCATCGCAGCATGATTGTTGGGCTCTCAGCTGACTTGGTTCAGCTCGTGGCTCGGTTGTCGACAGTCATGGCGACGAGACAGGGGAGGCCGAGTTGAGAATGGTAAGAAAAACGGAAAACGCAGGAATCTTTGGATAAGGTTTGGCTGAGAGGACTCGACTACGTGGCGAATTCTATAAGCGAGAGTAGAATTGCGCTGAAGAGAAAAGAAGCAGAATGAAGGATGAGATGGATGACGGACGACGATGCTTTATACCAAGGAAGACGGCCGGGTAGGGAGAAGAGAGAAGTGTTGAAGTCGAGAAAAGGTTTGGGGCGGGGGAGAGGTGGAGGGGGGCCAAGCTGCCATTCGGTATGGTGTGATCTGCAGCCGTGATACCCCCCACCACCACCAACCACCAACCACGCAAGGCGCTAGCAGGCGTTGGTCCGCCTTGTTTCGGGCTCCGTAGGGGAAGAGCTGGGCAGGCTGGGAGAGAAGTTTGGGCCCTCAGTGGCTTTGCTAGCTGTGGCTGGCGCTGCTTTCTGCCCCTCCAACCAACCCCCGGGCAGTTTCCAGCTTAGAAACGTCTCAACCCCCCTTCTCAGCCTCTCGCCCCTCCTCCAAGCTCCACAACCATCCCCAATGAAACCACGAACGACTCACAAATCCTCCTGAGAACCTGATGGCCTGATGTCTGAAACTTGAAATTGCAAATCATCAATCGACCAGACTCTGTCGCCCTGGCCGTTTGTCCAGGAACGACTTCGGCTTCACCTCTATTATCCACACGCGCGTGCGCGCCTGTTGCGGGCCCTCGTCGTCGTCCAATAACTTACCCACGGCGCCTACAGTGTTTTCAACGTCCGCCTCGGCGCTCTCATCGTCTCGTCGTGTCGTCACGTCCGTCTCGGCGCCAGCGGGGCGAAAGAGGTGTCAGTGAAGCCGCTTCGACTTATCGCCAACCCCTTGGCCTTGGCAGGCACATCTTCTCTCCTCTGTCGACGACAAGACGGGTTCGTCAGCAAGACAAATTGCTGCTTGTGTTGCATGCTGGAAGGCTCACCTTGATAAGAGCGTCGTCTCCGGAGTTCCGCATCAACGCTGCATGCGGACTGCCTTACTTGGAAGAGTAAGCGGGCATTTTGCAAATTCGGTGTTTCTGGATCCTACGAGCATCTTTCCTTCGAAACACTCATAACCCATATCGCTCAGAAATGGCACCGATTATCATACAGTGGATCCTAGATACACGGCATTTATGGCCGGAGGCCACTGAAACGAAGCAACTCGAGCAAGTCGTACGTAGTGGCCCTTTCTCCGTCGAACCCATGTTTGACCCATGCCCGTTTCGCTGCTCCTTGTCCTAAACCCATCCCAACCGCCAACACTTCGAACCCCCCCACCCTCCTTTCTTTCTTTGGGTTCTCACCCTCGAGAATCAAGGGCTAAGAGACAAACTGACACGACACCACTACAAGGCTTCTCGAGCCCTCGACCTCCTCAAACCCGAGGAACGGAAGGCTGTGCTAAAGTACTACCACGTCCGCGACGCGAAGCTGTCTCTGGGCTCGCATCTCCTGAAACGTTACGCTATCAGCCGCTTCTGCGGCATCCCCTGGCCCGAGGCCACCGCCGTCCGCGACGAGCGCACCAAACCCATCTTCCGCGCCGCTGATGGCACCACCCCGCTGAGCTTCAATGTAAGCCACCAGGCAGGCCTCGTTGCGCTCTTCGCAGTCCACGGCTATGACGCCGCTAGCGGTCCGGTGGATGTTGGCGTTGATGTGGTCTGCACTTCGGAGCGCCGTTCAAGGGACCATGCCATGCTGAGAAACGAGGGTTGGCCCAAGTTCGTTGACATCCACGCCGATGTGCTATCCCCTCTGGAGACGAACTTCCTCAAATGGCAGGTGCTTGCGGACATCCCGCCGGGGTTGAAGCCCGGCGCTTCGATCGAGGATGCTGCTGACTTCAAACTGCGGTGCTTCTATGCGCTGTGGTGTTTGAGGGAGGCGTATGTCAAGATGACGGGTGATGCGCTTCTTGCGCCGTGGCTGGGGGAACTGCAATTCAAGAAGTTCAGGCCGCCGGCTCCGGCGGAGAGTTTCGAGGCCGACGGTGAGGCGGTCACGGAACATGAGGTTATGTTTAAGGGTACCAAAGTTGAGGATGTTAAGGTGTCTCTCAGAGCCTTGGGTCCCGATTACATGACATGCTCCGCTGTCCGGACGCCGCAGCGCAAAGAGGACGGGTTGGCTTTTGAGCTGGGCCCATACAAGATGCTGGATATAGACGAAGTGCTGGCGTTTGGCGAGAGCCATTTAAGCCGTTGACTTTTACTTCCATCTCGTTCATCTAGGCAGATGTAATCCATCGTTACACATCGTCGATTGCTGTGTGGTAACTAAACTATAGCTTATTGAAGCATACTGTTGACTGATAAACTGCCTAGTCAAAGGTATGACCGTTCAATTCCGATGGTGTTCGGGGGCTTTTCCCTTTCAAGCAAGGTCGGAACACTGAGCTCCTTGTAACCTTCGTTTCCCGCAGTTGAACGATTCTGGTCCTGTGACGTGGAACGACGTCTGATTACAACGACGGCGCAATTTTGCTTTCGGTTCCATATCAACCGTTCGTTCAACAAGAATAGCCAAGAGATACACGATCACCTATGATGGGCCACAGAACGAGCGCTCGTTAGTTCATAACACATCTACCAGCGCCAGGTCGGGCCAATGCGAACTCAAGTCGAAAACACCCTTTGACCTGATCCACGAACCGGGATCCCTTTCGTCGGAAATTTCACCAAACGCCTCGACGGGGAACAACCAAAACCCAAGCGCCGGCAGTGGCGCCGCCGCCAGGATCTTGGGACCGTCGAGCTCGGGTAGACCCGGCCGCAGCCCGGACGCCGTCGCGAAGCACCCGGCCGGCCGATCCCCACCGCCGCCGCCCCCAGGCTGCGGGCGGTCCCACCCGCGGAACCACCATTGCAGCTGCAGCCATTCAAGGTCCTCCTCGTGCAGGACCCGCGCGGCGTCTTCGCGGGTGCGGACCTCGTCTTGCCGGTCCGAGGCGATCATCATGCGGATGTCGACACCTGCGTTCTCCTCGACGTCCTCGGGGCGAATACCGAGTCTGCGCAGAAGAGTTCTCCATCCAAGGGGCCACTCACGCCAGTCAGACGTACTGCCGCTGACTTTCCGCAGATCGCGGGAGATGTTTCGCGGGTCCTTGACCGGGGAGTCGAAGAAGGTGAAGGTCGGAAACACGGGGAAGCCGTAGTTGAAGGCGTTAACATGCATCCAGGTCAGCACATCGAGAGTGCGGCCGCCGCGGGGTGTGTTCTTGAACCAGACGGTTTTGAGGTTCGTGAGTGTTTCTTTAAAAGCCACGAGAGCGCGGGCATCGAGCGAGGCAGGCGAAAAGGACGTCACCCCGGGCGCGCGGAAGCAGTTGTCTTCCACGACCAGATGCTGGAGGCCGCGGCCTCGGGGGTCGTGGGCGCGGAGGTCGTGGAGGAAGTCGAAAAAATAGGGAAATGCACGCGCGGCCGTGATTCTGAGGTAGTCCCAGTCGAAGTTCAAGCGGAGAACCGAGTCTTTATATTGGGTCTTGGATTCGACGTCCAAGCCGAGCCTGCGTTGGCAGGGCACTTGTACCGGGTAGAATGACAGGACGGCGTCTCGCGCCTCCTTGTTAACCAGCATGATATTCTCAGGGAGGAGAGCGTATCTAGCTAGGATCACCACGTCGTAGTGGTTCCCGCTGATGGACCGGCCCTGACCGTTACAGAGGGAGTATCGTTCGGCACCCTTGGCTTCATTGCCATGTCCTCTTTCCACTCGCGTCCCGAGAATGACATGGATCATGCGATGACGCCGGAGAGCGTGCTTCCATACGAGGTGGCGTATTTCCGCTGGCAGCTGGGGGAACCAGTTGAAGCTTATGTGGTCAGCAGTGGGAAGGACGGGGTTGAACAGTTCGAGATGCGGTCGCCTGGGCATCATTTTCGCCTGGAGGTTGCATCTGGTTTGGCCGTGATATCTGTCCGTGAAGCAACCGACTTGTGCGAAAACCCCGCTCAAGGGATTTCAGGGCAGTCGCGGCCACTATAAAGGGTTTCCCTTCCTGGCGTTAGGCAGGCATGCGGAAGGCGCTGGTGTGGCGTCCAACGATGTCTCATTTGACCGAGGTGCAGCTGTAGTCGCTTATGTAGTAACATCGTGGGCGTTCAACAAGGGCCACTCATTTCAGTCCGACGGTTGAGGGGTGTCACAGGTTCCATTTCCCTGCTGGAATCTTTTGTATTTTACGATTGTCTTCTCTTTAGGGACCATGGGGGTGGAAGTAGATGTTTCGTTTCCATTAATATTGTCGGGCTCCGTATGTCACAGGTCATCATCTCAATGAATGAACACATTCAACTACTAGTGTGGAGGGTCACATGAAGGCGCAGCGGTCCTAATTTCATCAACCAAGCTAGATTGAAAAGCCCTGGTCCGTCATGTTTTAAATATGCTGACGGAGAACGTGAATAAGTACGGCATCAAAGCTCGAGATTATTGACCACACAGTGTTGTGCTATTTTCGGAGACTTTGCTCTGAATAATTCGGGAATTGACTTGGTAGACGGGAATTCTACGTTTTGTTACATGTCCCTCACCATCAAGTTCATGGGAAGCTCCGTTCCCAACCTGCCCACGAGGGCTTAACAGATGGAGGACCTGGGCTGTTCCAGATGCGAGGCAATATCGCGTCGAGAGTTTTTGGGCTCTTCATCACATCAAAGCAAGAAAATAAGCTGAACAATCGTTGTGGCTCAAAGACTGGCCGGTTCGCAGACGGGGGTTGGGGTTTAAACCCGTCGACTACACCTTCAATCCTAAGCTCTCGAGCTCGCCCCAGATCTTCTCGGCCTCGTCAACAAGCCGCGGTATCACCGCCCCCGTTCCACCCGGAGGCTCAGCGTGATACAGGGGCACAACCCTTGTGGCGCCCTTCGTGACCTCCAGGATTGTCCCACCGCCGTGCTCGGGATTCTCGCAAAGCTCCAGCATGCCCCTAGCAACCTCTTCGGGGTCGATAAACAGATCCGAGCCCTCTCCCTGCGCCATGTGCTGTTTCTCCGGGTCTTCCAACCACATCGGCGTCTACTCATTATATATCAACGTTTGCGACCCCTAAAAGAATAATGAAAACGAGCAAAGTGTACGTGAAACTCACCATGACCGCCCCCGGCGCGACGGCACCGCAACGGATCCCCAATCGGTCTCTCATACCTCCCATGGACCTCACAAACCCGTGCAGACCATGCTTGCTCGCCATGTACAGCGGCGATCCAATCCCCGCCGCGTAGCCTGCGATGCTACCCACATGCACCAGACACCCCTCTTGCTTCTGCTGGGTCCAGTGTCCGATCGCAAGCTGACTCAACCGGATCGGGTGCGCCAGGTTCACGTCAAGCACGGCGTACGTACCGGGCTCCGCATCCGCCGCATCCCGAGACTTCGTCTGCGGATTTGTCTCCGTTTTCGGGGGCCTCCAGAACGAACTCCAAGAGGGCTCGAAGATCCCGGCTCCTGGGACGACAATGTCGATCTGGGGAAAGGATTCCAGAGTTTTGGTCCAGAGCCGCGTGAGCTGTGGCCAGGAGGCGACGTTGGTGGGCTGGAACAAGGCCGAGGGCCGGTTGGGCTGCTGCGGATGCGGATATTGGGCCAAGAGTGAGGATGCGCCTGGGCGGAGAGCGAGGTCGCCTATCATGACGGAGCAGCCGCGTTCGAGGAGCAATTTGGCGAAGGCGAAGTTGATGCCTGTGAGGTGTCAGTGAGGTATGCTCGCTGAAGGGGGCAAAGGGTGAATGTACCTGATCCCGCGCCGGTGATGATGGCATACTTGCCAACTACAGACAGCGACATGATTTCTGGTTTCTACAGTTCCGGCCGTGTATTGAACAAGATGGTACAAATGGTAGAACAACTTTTCCGTGATGGTTGGGCGCAGGTGCCCTAAAAGTAGGTAGTTCGGCCAGATGGACTTATGTCTCAGACAGACATTAGTGTATCACTCACCCGCTTGCGGGTCTCTTAATCCGAAGCCACTTCGGAAACCGAGCCCAGAAGGGTTGTCGTTGAGGAGAAATATAACCCGGGGTAGACTTGGGGATGAGCATCTAACAACCTGATGCCGAATCCTGCCTTCACTGGACGATCTTTCACAGTGGGATGTCTCTTGATACTTTATTGATGACTTTTTGTGATAACAAGCGACATAAATGAATGGAGACAGATGATGGAGGCTATTGCCGTGTTGTGTTATTAAAGTTCGAAAAAAGAAACGCAACGCCTACGCTATCTTGTTGCCCTTTTCTTCGTCGGCATCGGCTGCCTGTCTAGCTGCAGCCCCCGAAGTCACGACGCCTCCCCGGCGGCGATCGTTGTTATCGTCTTCCGGCTTGCCTTCCCTGGTGGCCCAACCGTCAACGTACCGCAGCGTTTGGCGGCTCCAGATCCTGTTCATGAAGAACAACCGCACCGGGACCAAAATGATGATGATGATGGGAAACCCGGGGGCGGCGACGGTCAGCGTAACGCCGAAGACGATGCCAGTTAGGACCAGTTGAGTGATGGTGTAGAAGTGGATCCCCATCCAGCTCGCGCCATGCGGCAGATCAGGCAGCTCTGAGATGGGCGTGAGGAGCTGCCAAATCCTGGTGAGGATCGGGTTCACGGACAGTGACTGATAGCCCATGAACATGAACAAACCCGCAAGGACCGACGTCGGCGTCAGCCCCAACACGTGCTGGAACGGCGGCGAGATGAACAGCAGGATGCCCGCCGCCTGGATGAAGTGCGAATACCGCTGCTCGTACACTCGCAGGACGGGTTTCGCGGGGGGGTCGTCGCCGGGCCCTGAGTCGCTGGTTGGCGGATCCTCATAGACCGTGTACATCAGGGACTCGGAGTGGAGTGGTGCTTGCGGCAGCAACCCGTTGGCCGGCGGAATGCCGAGGATCCCGCACATGATGGTCGTCGTACCAAGGAGCATGACATCCCACGCATAGCCCCCCGGCTTCTGGACCCCGTACCTCTTGGCCGTGCATATGATGCTGCTGATCTCGTGGTCAAAATAGAAGAGGACGGTGATGATGATGCCCGGTATGATGGCGATGAAGATCCACCCGATAGAGAGCTTCCAGAACTCCACAAAGAAATAGTCTCTGCTCGGCGACGAGGGCCTGAACGTCTTGGAGACCTCGAGCCGGTTGTGGTCGAGCTGGGCCAGGTCGCCGACGTAGGGCATGCCGATGAAGAAAACGATGGAGATTGCCGCGGCATACTCGGTCAGGCCCATGCGGACGTACCTGTGGAACAGCGGCTTCCACGAGACGGCCGTGGACAGGAAGATGGCGAGCATGCAGGTTCCCGCAGCACCGATGATGGAGTACAGGAAGGCGGCGAGCGAGACAACGGCCTTCGTGCGCTGAAGCTCCCGGACGGCTTTGTAGAAGTAGATGACGCTGTTGAGAAGAGAAAAAATGTCGGCGCTGAAGTCAGTGACGTATTGCATGGTGTAGTCGTGGGCGTTAAATATGGCCAGGAGGTAGTGCATCCAGCCGGAGTGGATGAGCGACCATGCCATAAACGGCAGGAAGGGAATCTTTGCAAGAAAGAGAGTCAGCGTGATGCAAAATCGAGAAACTTGAGTACTATATACCTTGAATGAGTTCTCGCACAGAGTGTAGATGTTCTCCGCCAGTACCGAGAATGGCCCGGTCACACCGAGGATCGTCAACGGCTGAGCCGAAAACCTAAGGAACGACTTAGTCCCATCGCTCACAGAGAGAATAGAGGCTTCGTAGTATTGACTCACAGGGAAAAGATGACGCCGCAAAGCCCAGTACTAAACACAACCTCGATGGTGCCCCACGACTCCCCCGTCAGGACATACAGGTCGCTGGCAAACGTGATACCGGGCAAGATGTTGGTGAAGAAGACATACACCGCGCTCGCCAGGACGAGCTGGTTGAACACAGTCCAGTCGGAGTAGTACCGAAGCCTGAAGTTCCCAAAGTCCTCCTTCAGTAGCCGGAACGGCCTCAACTTGCCGCCTCTGCGGAAGTAACCCCGCCACCGGCCGCTGCGCCGCTCTGGGCCCGCATCGCCAACTGATACGCCGTCGTGGTCCTCCCGCTTTTCGGAAGACCTCCGCTCGACACGGTCACTAATGAGACCGTGCGACTCGCGTATCGGCGTGATGACATCGGACTGAGAGCGAGGTGATGTTGCTGAAGGGAACTCTCGGTCGTCGTATGGCCCCGCGGCCGTGGAGTTTGGTGTCATTCGGACGAGGCTCCACAACGCACAAGGAGCCGCGGCTGTCTCAACACCGAAAAGATACGAGAAAATGCTAGGTGGTCAACAACCGAGCTGGGTGTTTCGTATTCCCTAAAGGCAAACACACATAGCACGGCCGACTCTAGTATTAGTACGTCGAGTTGTTTTGTAGAGAAGACCAGCGAGCAGGCCGAATCTTTCAAAACTCAACTCACTCGGTGACTCAACTTGGCCCGTTACGCGGCCCCAGACACCGAACCATTTAAGCCTTTCGTCCCAACCATCCTAGATGGCCCCAGCACTGGTTTTTTTTAATACGGTTTTTTCCCCTGGCACCTTTAACTCGATGGAAGCGTGGAATCTGCAGCAAATCGTTTTTGCGTTGGACCCCACGTGCTTCTCATTAATTGTCTTGGCACAGGGATCTCTTTTTACATTGAGCTTAGCCTAGACTCGAGACCGATTGAACGATGGGCTCGGCATGTGACGTCATCTGCCGACGTCGGGACCAGCCATCAGCGAGCCCCCCAAATGGAAAACCAATCACACTGTGCGCTTTAGCAAGGCTGTAAGATCATAGCGTCAGGCTGAAGAAATTTTGACGCAACTCCCATTTTGTCATTCCTCCAGAAGCAAGCTGAGTCTTCAGCGCCCCGGCCCCAGGTGTCTATACATCGCTTGCACAACGATGAATACTCAACCAATATAGAACCAACCTATCACAGGGCACTCGAGAAGGAAAAAAAGAGAAGGTCCCCTCCGCCGAATCTACTCCGAACTGAAACGATGCTTCCGACGGCCGCGCGCTGGGCCTTCGCGCCCCGCCTCCACTTTGCCGTTTCCGAATCCATTCCCCGCTCCTACTACCTCGGCCACCACCACGCTGCGCTGCGCGAAATCTCATCGCGCCTCTCGGACGTCGGCCTGGTCCTCGAGTGTCGCGACTACCGCGTCCCCATCACGAGCTGGAACCCAGTCCTCGACCGCGCCATCGCAGGCCGCGAGCGCATCGTCGTCTATACCCACCGCGACCTCGGCGCCGACAGCCCCGCCGCTGTCGAGCACGCGCTGCGCCGCTTCCACCGGGGTCACTCCATCGTCGGAGGCACGCCGCAACGCGTCATATTCTGGCGGAAGGACGACCCGGCGAGCACGAAGCAGCTCCTCTCCGAGATCAGGAGCGTGGCGCACTCCGTCGACAGCCTGACGGGCATGCGCGCGCTGGTCGTCGGCATGCCCAACGTGGGCAAGAGTACGCTGCTGAACAAGCTTCGCGTGCACGGCATGCACAAGAAGCCAAACGTCGCTAGAGTCGGCGCGCAGCCCGGCGTCACGCGTAAGCTGGGGTCGCCGGTACGCATCCTCGACTCCGAGGGGGACGGCGGCATGGGCCTCGGCGAGGGCGTCTTCGTGCTCGACACGCCCGGCGTTTTCATGCCCTACGTTTCTGAGGCCGAGAACATGGTGAAGCTCGCACTCGTGGGCTCCGTCAAGGATGACCGCATCCCGATGGAGATCCTCGCCGACTATCTTCTGTACCGCCTCAACCTTACCGACCCGAGCGCCTATGCCAAATACTCCGAACCAACGAACGAAGTCAACGACCTGCTCCTCGGCGTCGCGCGCAAGACAGGGAAACTGAAGGCCGGCGGAGAGGCGAATGCGGACAGTGCAGCCGACTGGATCATCAAGCAGTGGAGAGCCGGGAACCTCGGCAAGTTTGTGCTCGATGACATCAGCGACGAAGCATTTAAGGAGAAGGAGCTTGCGAGGGAAGGACAAGGCCCGCTGAGCATGAACCAGGCACGAAGGAAAGAGAAGGAAGCAAGAAAAGAGAGAGCCCTCAACAAGGCCAAGGCGATATAGGACACAAAGGGAATACATGTTGCTCGTTGTTGGCCTCGACAGAACTATAGAAGAGATACCCCACACTCTGTATCATACATTGTGAGAAATAGAATACTGTAAGAAGACAAATACTGTACAATACATCGGACAATGCAATGCAGACAAATCAAGGTCCAACTCTAATGGACACAGTTACCCGCAACACTGAGAGACTCGCAATCGTCCGGGTATCCGACATTGCTCCTCGAACTCGACTATATCAACTGACAGTGGAACCGCAAACCGATGCACACAGGGGAGGGGGGGGCTTCCGTCAACCCGCGATAGCCTTTTCGACAACCTTATGCTCCGGTACATTTTTAACACCTCAAACAAACCGATGAACGCCATTACTTCAATCCAGATTACCGTCGGATGCCACCGTCGGCAGGCCTTTGATATCATACTCCGGAGCGAACTGGCTCCTTCCGTCTCAAAGAGAGCGATGGGTCGCTTATACAAAAGCCAAGAGAATAGCCCTTCGTCAGGGCGCATACTGATTTTGCCATCGCAAGAGATCTCGAGTGAGAACGTCCATCATCTCCACACAATTAAGCGCCTTGAACTCCTTCGTCCCGGCCTCTGCTGCCGCGCTTGTAACAGGTGAATCCTTCGCGTCCATATTTGTCTCGCCGTTCATGCCGGTATTTGGTGCATCGGACGCAGTGGTTGCACGCGGGCTTTGTTGTTGAGAACTGTTTTGGCTACTTCTTGATCCTGGAAGTGCCTCACCCGCCAGTTCAATTTGTGTCTTCGATATAAAGTCAAGGAACGCAGCGACTCTGCGCTTCATGTCGTTCATCGACACTTTGCTGTGAGCATTGTTCGCCTTATTCCTCACACCATGTTTGGAGTGGTGATCCTGGGTTTGTTTTGTGGTGCCGGTGCCGGTGCCGGTGTGATCATCCTGATTTCTTCCAATGTCTCGGGACATCGACCGCGCTGGGGTGTCTTCGTTGTCCTCGCGGTCCTTGGTATATTGGTTCCTGCCTTTCCCTCTTTTCTGGTTGATGCGGCTCGTTTTCTTGTGCGAGCTCCCGACTAGTGCATGATTTGCTGGCGGGGTGTCTGGGGTTGGCGCAGACGATGGAGGTGCTTCGATCGGTACTGCCGACAGCGGCTCCGTGCTGGGCTTGACGGCAGGACGAGGTGGTGCGGGAGGTGCTTCTTCCGACGGATCTGACTCTGCGCCCACGTGAGCTTCAGGTTCCTTACCCGAATTTGCAGGGGTCGTACCCTCAGCCCTTCTCCGGTCTGCACGACCCTTTCGTCGATTCGCTGCCTCGGCTCGTTGCCTGTCACGCTCTTCGCGCTCCGACTTCTCGCGTTGAGTCCGGGCACCGCGAGGCTTCTTTGGTTGGCCATTTCGTGCATTGTTTTCTTCGTCCGTATCGTCTTCGACGGCTTCGGTCTTCTCGGGAGGCGGCGACATTGACGGTGAGCTTGTACGTTGCCTCTTCAAGCTGACCAAGTTCCTACAGCTGTCAGTGGGTGTCGCTCGAGAGCCTAGTTGAGCACTTACTCCTCGCTGCCGCTGCGACCTCGCTTCGCTCGCCTTGATCCAAGCTCCGTTGGCTCTGGAACCGTTTCTTCTTTGCTGGCCTCGATGGCCCGCCGCAGCTGCTCATCCTCATCGTATGCGGCGTCACGACTATTCATGGTCGATCTTCTCTTCGAGGCCTGGGTCGCAGACGAAGCACGACCACTCTTGCTCGATTCTTTGGGTGAACGGGTACCGTCCTTAACCAGCGACGCAGCCCGAGACGATGCGCGCGACGGTCGATTAAGTGGCAGGTAGTTGGAGTATCGTTGCCTGCAAATACAGACATTAGCAACCGGGACATGTTTGGTGCTGTGGTTGTTCCTAAGACGTGGTGGATCCATGCTTGCAATACACGGGAATCAATGGCAGCGGACGACTGCTTTTGACGGGAACGTGATGGAAGGTTGCTTACCCATTGCTTGCCGCATGGATCTTGTGCAAATCCTTGCGACATTTCTCACAGAAGTATTCGTCGGGCGAACTCTCTTCGGTGAAGATACCGACGCAAGCACCGTGCTGCCAGACTTTGCAGACATCGCACTGGACGAAAAGTCCAGAGACTTCGTCCGACAACTCAATGCTAGCAAAGAAGTCGGCCTCTGGATTGTGCTTTCCCTGCTTAGAGTCCTCCTCGAAAGGTGGAGGGCCCGGGTATTCGTCGAAGCCACAGACACATCGTACAGACTCGTCGTCCTCTTGAACGTCGTCACTCCCAGTAGCCATGTCGTAAGGATCGACACGAGGCTTGTCGCGGGCGTCCTCTTGGGCGCGAGTTCGGCGGCGTGAGGGAAGGGTGTCGTCCAGGTCTTCGGGTGGCTCGGAGGAGAGCGAGGCGCTCGGAGTGGATTTGGCAGAAGAGGTCTTATTGAGGGATCTTGTAGTCCTTTCGCCTCGACTCGACAGGCTGGACGTTGTCGAAGATTGCTGTGATTGAGAGACGGTATTGCCTCGGGCTCGTGAAGAACGTCGAGGAGAGGGGGGTGCCATTGAGGCAGCGAAACTGGAGGGCGAAGAGAAGAAGGCGGCAAGGAGGGATTCGGAAGAGGGAGGGGAGAGGGTCGGTCGGCGGGGATGCGTGACTGACGCAGTCGGAAAGCCACTTGTCGCAACGATAGAGCCGGAAGGCTGATGGAGAGATTGACGTGTCGAAGTGAGGCGAGGAGAGGTAAGGTAACGAGAGTGGGCAGAGACAAGAAGACGGAGAGAGAGAGAGAGCGGGTGGATTGTTGTGGTTGTAGTGGGAGGGCAGGCGGGCGGGCGAGCGAGAAATGGGCGCGACTCGCACGTCAGGTTAGTGAGAGGAGAGGACTCGGGTACTCCAACAAGGCTTTTGAGGGGATCGAATGGTTCGCATGTCTGACAATCGAGGACAAGGTAGAATCATGTCGTGACAGGTCGAGAGAGAGGGAGAGAAGAGAGAGGAGCCGGAGTGCGGAGGTGGGAAAAAGGTCATAGAGAGTGAATGCGCCCCGAAAGACTGGCTTTGGGCGAAGGAGACTGGCACCACACGCTTCGGGTCTGCAGGGTGCGGTGCGCCGCCCTTCTTTTGCTCTGTGCAGTGCTCAGAGATCTGCCACTGCCACTGCCACTGCCACTGAGGTGCCCTCGGAGCAACGCACCCCCCCCCAGGGAAAATAGCAAGCTCTGGCTACGCACTCGTACGAATTGTGCTGCATAACCCCCATTTGTGCAGGGGTAAGGTGGGATTTGTGTCTGGCAGCACCCGGAAAAACCTGGCGATGACAGTCTGGGTATCGGCGACTTTGGACGGCACTGTGAGTTGCCCACAGATTGCCCTCCCAATGGCAGAAAAATGGAGTACTGGAGACGAATGAGCAGGGATTTTCTTCCGAGCCGTCGTCGTTCAGCATAGCAACGACCCCTCGCCTGGAGGGCCAAAGTGCCTGACCAGTTAGATCTGTACAGTCCACGAGTGTCCCGCGCCAAACCGTGCTCGTCTCATCTCGAAGCCAATTTCATCACCCATCCCTCTATTTCTAACAACCCACCGACACAGCAGCACACAGTGTGCGTCGTCCACCACTTTATTCTCCACTACTCGACCTTGTCCCCAACCAGCCTCCCCTCCCCTCCTCTCCCCTCCCTCCCCCCGGCGGTCCATCCGCAGCGGAGCCCTGGCTTGCTGACCTAATGCGTCTCGAGCGGCCCTTGTTGACCTACGTCTCCTAATCACACACCAGACATTATCAAATGCTGTCATTAGCAATCAAAGCTGGGGAATTCGATCTGTACTTTGACTTTTCCGCAGTCCACGATACTCACAGAGTTTGGGGTTGTCATTGCTGTCGCCCTTGCATCTCGACCTCGTCTTTTGTCCCACTGCACTTCTTGCCCTTTCGGGCTCTTGTGCGCCCAAAGTCGAACGCGGAGCAGACGCAGCCGAATTCTGGTGGACCGAGTTCGTTAGTATGCCCGCTCCCCTCTTCTGTCTGTCAGAGAAGTGAGGTTTACCCATACCTTACATGAGCCTCGTTGCGCAGAACCCTCTTGGCTATTTCAAGTGAATGGAGAAGGCACTGGGACGGGCTTTGCTGATTTTGCAGCATGTGTTTGTCGGTCTGGGTGTTGGTCGGGTTTCTGTTGCGGACACATGCTGATTGTTGGGCAAACTCAGGAATCAAGGGTTACGAGCTTCCCCCCTCCCATTTAAATACGGATCCTCCACCTCGAACCTCCCAGCCCACCAACCGCCATCCCCGAGAGCCTTTTACTGTAATCGAGGAGGAATTCAGTCCTGCACCGCTTGCAGTTTCGAGCTTCATTACGTGAATCGTCTTACCGGTGGTGGCTTGCCTTGAATGGCTTGTAGCGTGAGGTGTTATGGGTATGCCTCGCTCTTCTCCAACTCCAACATCCGCCACACCCTTGCAACATCCACCTTCTCGACCACTGCTTTCGCGAAGCGCTGTCACTGTTGTCCTCCGCCGCATGTCAGGCGCATCCTCGCCTGCGCTTGAGACGTCGGAGCTGGCTGTGGCAGCTGACTGCATAGGTCATGCGCCTCTGAAGCTCACCGGCCTCAGGCTCTATCACTCGACCAAGAAGCTTGCTAACCTCGATCGCTCTTACTCGGAAGCAGGTCATAATCGAACAATGTCTCCCGAGAGCGTTTCGTCCTTGTTTCCGCAGAGACCCATTCGTCCTTTGCCCAAGCGTCGTCTGCGGGAACGCCTTTCCCCCGAAGTCGCGGACTCCATTGAGTACCCCCCGGCGAACCAGAACTCCAGCCCCCTGTTTTACTACCCAAACATTGCACGAGATGAACGTCCGGCGAGGACAGGAGGGCCGAACTATACCAGTCGAGGTGATGTTGGATATGATGACAGCCCGCGAGGCATCGGGGGAGCCGGGGAGAGTGATGAGGAGGAGCTCGCCCTCAGCAGCAGCAAGGTTGTTCGTCGCTCGCATCCAGAGATCTTGAACCGCATGCCGACGATGCCTCCGAAGCCCGAACACTCCAAACACCCGAATCCGCAACCCCCACCCTCGACAGCATCTTCTGTAGACGGGTACGAGTCCTTTGAGAATACCAACAACAAGAAGAAGCGGAAAATACCAACGGCCGGAGATTCGGCACTCTCTGCTGTGCACTCGCTAGGAGACATAAACTCTCTGGGCGTGTCAGCGACAGCCTCTCCGTCAAACGACCATGGTGACCTTGTTGGATCAGTATCGCCGTCATACTATGGGGCCGGAAGTGTTGTTGCGAACAGCCAGGGCATCTCGGGACCAGGGAGAGGCAGATTCGGCAGGTCGCGGAACGGTAGAAGCCCTCTCAGAGCTCTGTCCGACGCAACGAACAACTGGGTTGGTAGGGGAGCCAAGATCCGGCCGCCTCAATGGGCAACGCCAGGTGAGTCAAACCCCCTATTGTAAATGACACGTCTTCTGTTCTTGATCAGAATGGGAGAGATGAGAAGCACCGTAAAAAGTTGGCAGAGCTACGTCAGTCCACTGCAGGAAATGTAGATTTGGCAGCCGCGCCTGGTTGCAGGTCACCTCGTGCCTACCCTCCTGAGGCTTCAAGTGGAAGCGGACGCACCCACTGCAAACAAAAACTGCCGACCTCACCTCATTTTCCTTTCTCTTGCTACACCTCCACTGCATTTATTTCTTTCTCCTTTTCACTTTCTGCCAGGCATCAAAACAAAATAGAAACCTCAAGGACGAGCCACTGACTTCTGCCACCTCAGGCGAAAATCACGGCATTATATCTAGTGCCATCGCTAATGCCGAAAAACTCCCATCGACTCCGGGGCAGGAAAATGTAAGCCTGTTACATCAGCATTCCTCCAGTGTCAAGTCTAGCCCGACTGCTACACAATTCACCTTCACCTGCGACTCGCCTGTCCCCAAGCCTCAGTGGCCAGGGACTGATCCTGCTGGTTCTCAGTCTGGATACGGCCCTGTTGGCAAAGCCAAGCACAGTTCAATGGCGACACAGACCCCGTTGGACCTGGCCAGCACGCATGCTGGCCAACCTACAGCGCCAACCGGCAAGCCAAATGCCCAGCCTGGCGCGTCGAAGAAGAAAAGTCGTTGTCGAGCCGAGAAGGAACTTCGAATGGCGGCCAAGCAGCGCCGCCAGGAAGCCGAGTACAAGTATTACAACAATCCGCCCAAGCCTGAGGATATGTGGATTTGCGAATTCTGCGAATACGAGCGCATCTTTGGCGAGCCCCCCTTCGCCTTGATTAGACAATACGAGATCAAGGACCAGAAAGCCCGACGCAAGGAAGAGGAACGCAAGCGACTCCTGGAGAAGGCCAAGGCTAAGAGCCGGAAAGGAAAGAAACCAGCCAAGTTGCCCGGCAAGGCGCCTTCACCCCAGAACCTGTCCCAGGACCAAGGTGGCAATGTGCCCATGACCTCGGCTGTGAGCAACTCTACTCATGACGATGATTATGTCGACGATTATCCGCATGACGATGAGGACTTTGAGGTCTCGTACTCTCAGGAGGATCCACCGATGCTTCTTAGCGATGATCCAGACGGTGATCAGGAACACGATTGCACCTGCCCAACGTGTGGAGACTGTGGCGGACGCGAGAAACAAGTAGACGACCCCGGCGATACCATTCAGTGAAACGTTGTCTGGCAAGGATTTCGCGGACACAAGAAACACAGTCCGGATGTTGGACTTTCGTGCCTTTTCGCCTACTTTAACACCACTTATTCTTTCGAGACGCCTTCAACACGAACTCGACGAAGACGACGTGCTCGGGAGGACGCAAAGGGAATGATGGTTATTGGATAGATGGCTGCTAGAGGGAACAAACCGTTGATCTTCTCAAAGGATCAGTCAATCATCGTCATTGCGTCCCTTTGATACAGTCAACAATTACGCTTGCGACAGCTTCAGTTTCGACTTTATAATCGGCGCCATCGCCATCACAACGAGGAGCATTGCTCTCGAACAAGCCCCCCAGTTACGAAGGAAGTTAAACGAGTCAACAATTTTAGGGCACGAGCCAGCGCATCGATGAATGGGCACAGCTAGACTCGTCCCTTACCCGGGATGTTGAGCTGTTTGAATCTTGGACATGCAGTTGCAGGACGAGAACACAGTTTAGGATGCGAAGCATCAGTACGGGAGGAAGGGGGGCGAAATCCCCGAGATACGTCTAACTACATGAGGCCCAGTTTAGTTTTTCTTGTAAGGACTGATTCGGGGAGCTTTCGACAAGCTTAGACCTCGGTAGCTACTCGTTTAGCGGAACAACCACACTTATATGGATTACCTTGGCATCCGTGATGATTGTCAATTTGTGTGATGAGAGTGATGACTCTGATAAGTGACTAGCTGTGCGCAGTTGCTGTAGATGACGTCACAGAAAGGAGCTGCACTGACTAGCGGCTGGTCTGTGCTTCTCCGTTGGGATATCATGCTAATAACTCGACACAGCACCTTACTTTATTAAGCGGTTGCCTGGATAGATCATTTCCCCGTCACTAGGTTGGTTTTCGGAGTCCCCAGCTTGGACTTTGCCGTGACATCCAGTCGACTTTCAGAAGATGTCCGGATCGCGTGGTAGAGGATCGGTGATCATAGCGCTAGGCTCTGCCATCTCATCGAACATGCACCACGCCATGGTGGCCTTCGTTAGGCGGGATGCACAGATTCGTATATCCGAGAATAGCTTGTAGGACCGGAGGCAGCACTATTACTAAGGTAAACTAAAGTCCCGACTACTCCCTACATGCCGAATGACGGTCCTCCGGAGGCTAGAGAACCGGTACGTAGCGGGCTCAGCAAAAGTACCAGAATCGGCCTGCTCCAGTTCTCTGTTGGTCGATCGGTGCGGTAAGCAGAGTCGCGGTGGTTTTTGAGGGGCGCCGGATGGGTTGTAGTCATCATTCCGGAGGGTCCGATCCGGAAGACAGCGGCACTCTTGAAAACCAAAAAGATCGGCTCATCTGTGTACCTGTCTCTTGAACCCGCCCACCTGAAGTAAGATGACAAGAAAAAGCCCTTGTGCACAGTAAAGTCAAGCTTTCGCCTAAGCAGCCGCCGGTGCCGTCCTGCATAGTCTACTTATCTGCGTGTTGCGCCCGCGGGAGATCTGTTCAAATCATGTTGCATGGAAATTGATTAGCGGCGGGGAGCAGAGTTCCAGAGGAGGGGAGGACGGGGACAGGAAAGCTTCGGCGCCAGGCCTGAAACAACCTTGTCCTGTCCACCACCGCCCCAAGGTTCTGCGAAACGTCGATCAACTTCTCCACATGAGGTTCGGCACTGGCAACTCTGATGCGCACCAGCGGGCGGCATTTGACAATCTCAGCGCTGGTCTGTTGGTGTCGAGCGTGGCCTTACTGTCAGGACGGTTGGGGACTTGCTGGTTGGCTGATCGGTTGGTTGCCTCGCTAAATCGACGAGCCATTGAGTTCCTTTTGAGTGCCTCTCAGGACCTAAGACAGACTCAACCACGACCGTAGGACAATAGATTACAACGAATTGATTTGTGTTCCTCCATTGTCCCCGTTCCCATGACCTTTTGTTTTGGTGGTGTCGATGATGACATTGGTAACTCACTTTTACTTCGTACACGTAGTAAGTATCATCGCACGTATAAAAATCTAGAACCGATCGGTGTCTTGATCAAACCAGCCAATGCCTGCTAAATGTAGGGTGCCATGTCATCGACCATGTCACGAATCCGCAGCGGGCCAGCCAGCAACGAGTTGCCACGGCCTGAGCCAGCAGCGCCTGCACTGCAGCAGAAACATGATCAGCAGCAGGGCCCGTCGGATTGGCACGTTCCCTCCTCAAGTCCTTTTGAGGCACTGGGCCCAATTTGGCTTGGTGTCGTCCCAAAAGGGAATGGCGGCAGAGCCGAAACAAGGGTGACTCCAGTTCAATTCTTGGACAACAGCGAAAGAAGCATCGAGCCTACAGCGGCAAGGTGCATTGGGCAGGTGCAGGCTGCTGCTGGACTGCTCCTGCAGGTAGGGAAGATGCAATTGCCAGCTGGAGTAGCCAAGTGTGCCATTCCGCTAGCGACGCAAGAAAAAGAAGGAAAAAAGGGCCTGGGAAATGAAAGCAGTGCACGGAGCAGGGCCCCCCATTGTGGCTGAACCCATGGAACTCACCTCTTCCGTCATCATCCCATCCCCATCCCATCGCATCCCACGTCCCTCTAATCCACCAACTTTCCTCTCACCCCAGTTTACCTTTTCCCCCCCCCGGACATCACCAACCCACCATTACCACGCCGTCTCCGTCTCCGTCTTCCATAACTCAAAATCCTCCTCTCAAACGCCCCCCGCCCTTCGAGGCCTTTATTCTACCTTTTCTTTCTTATTCGTTTTCTCTTCCCGCACTTCTCTTTGTACTCTCACACGTTTTTGGTCTCATGCAACCTGCCACGATACCGTCTCAGGCCTTGCGCCGTTGATCGACATTTCCGAGACCAGCAAACATGTTTGGGGGTTCGAGGCGCCATCGGCAGCCCAATCAGGTATGCTCTCTTGCTGCAGACTGATGATGTCGTTATAGCCTATAGTCTGTCTGCGACCACTCATTAGGTATCCATGGGATGCATGGAAGCACACTTGATCTTCGGCTTGCACTGTTTGCCTCCAGGACATTTCGTTGTTGTATACCACTGACCCTTTTACAATTCCAGCCGCTGACCGCCGCAACCGCGAATCCAAACGCCGCCACTGCCGCTGCCTCAGCATTCGCGCGACGCGCATCCAGCTCTTCACTCTCTTCCGCCGCCGCCGCTGCAGCATTGCGATCGCGACCCACGACACCCATCAATGTGGCTGAAGTACAAACGAAGCGCACACAGAGACGCAGCGCTTCGGTGTCGTCGCACGGGAGCCAGGATACTAGAAGAGGCATGCATAGATCGCCTAGCCAGAGCTCCATGACAGAACGAACGTTCCGCTCGCCGTCGCCACACCGGACCCCGATGACCGCCGAGGATGCGCCGCCCATTCCGACCATCCCGGACGACATGCGATCCGTCACAAACCAGAGCTCCTCCCACAAGAGGGCAACGAGCCTGCAGATGCAACCGTTCCGTGTTGCAAGTCAGAAGAAACAGGATGGTGCAGGGTCCTGGTTTGGGGCCGCAGCTGAGGGTAATATGGCCAACGTCAGGACGTCAGATGCCCTTATGCGTGTGGCCTCTCCAGAGTCTCGCCCGGGAGCTGTAAGCCCAACTTCTTCCATAAACTTTTCATACCCGAGGATGCCCGGCGCATCGCCCGCGGCATCGGCAACCGTCGAGAGCATGACAATGACAGTTAGCCAGCGACTTGCCTCGCCCCGCCGACCGGAGTCGGCGAATTCGCGAATGACGACAACCTCAGACCAATCCCTTGTCTATGATCCAAATTCCAGAAGAATGGTTCCCAAGGTAGATTTGCTGGCAAGGGAGCAGAGTGTCCGAGAAGCCGCCGAGAGACCCGTCCAGAAGAAGAAGAAGAAGCAGCAGCAGCAGCAGCAGCAAGGCCTGGCAAGGAGCGGCTCTCATCTGGCCAAGGGTACAGTGGGCAGAGTTCAGGGTTCTGCGGTTGTGAATGAAGAGTCTGCGCCTTTGCCGGCACCAAGGCAACAACAACCACAGGTTCGAGCTCTTACTGGAGCACCTGTACAAAAGACTCTGCAGAATCAGCCCCAGACCGAAGAAAGCGCGCTACAGATTTCGGCACCCCGAGAGGCACCCGAGCCTGCGCCGGCACCTGTGCAGGCTTCAGCTCATGCTCCCGTTGTACCTGATCGGTCTTCCACGACGGTTGATGTGGGACCAGCTCATCAACATTCTGCTAGCAGCCCTGAAGTCGAGCAGCCGGTCCTCCAGGATGTGCGGAAAAGCGATGGAGCTACGATTCTGCCACCTTCCGAGCCCCGCCAAGGTGCCCCTATCCTGGGAAGGAAACCATCCACAGTACAAGAAGAGTCCGAGGATGAATTGGCGAGCTCGGAAGACGATGCTGAATTCAGTCAGGAGCCGCCTTCGCACCGTGAAGTTGCTGATATTCTCAGAGCAGTGCCCGTAAGGTCGCCAGCACCTCCCAAGCAGCCATCATTATCGTCCGAGAGCACGGCTGTTGAGTCTCCAGTAAATGTGTCATCTCAAAGGCAATCAAGCCCATCGCAACAAAAGCAGCGAGGCAGCGTCAAAAATGCACGTGCGCAATCGGCTAGTCCTGCACGATCAGCACGCTTTGCCTTGGGCCCAGATCAACTGGTGATCAGGCACGAGCCGCCTCCAAGATCAGTCTCGCCCCGAAAATCAGCCATGAAACATTCGACCAGCCCATCTCGTGGCGCCTCGCCTTCGGATGAGAGCTCTGAAGCCTCGGGGCCCAGTCGTTTTGGTAGCGAGGTTACCGCAGCGGAGGTCCCAATGCCACGTAAAAAGAGTGTCCGGGTCAGTTTTGATGACGAGAACACCAAAGTTGTGGGACAATCCACCGCGAAACCGGAGATCGATTCACCAGCTCCTCCCTGTCCCCAGCAAAACAAACGACATTGGTACAATCATCTGGGTAGAAACAGGAAGAAGGACGCCGTTGCTCTAGATGACGACGAAATTATGAAGCCCCGACCGGCTCTGCCCTCGTTTGGCAGCGTTCGCGAGAAGAAATCAAGAGATGCCGAGGAGGAACGACCTCTTGTTCGACCTCTCGAGTCTCCTCCCCCATCTGACCCCAATACCCCTGAACGCAACCAAGAACGGGCAGTACCGAATGGCCAATCCAGTGACTATAAGATTGGTACGATTCTCAGTCAGGAGCAGACGGCCAGAAACGCCGCCAATATATCGAGATTCAGAGAGCCATTGCCGCCTGTAGTTACATCCTTGGAGGGCAGCGGGTACTATTCAACCACTGGCACAGATACGGACGACGAGGGAGACGAGGTTTTCCAAGATCCAGAGACTGTACAGGAGCCGGGATGTACCCTGCCCTCTGAGCAAGTCAAGGAGGAGATCATCGCCGCCCATCCCAAACTGGCCGATGACACCCTCCTTCCACCGATGCAGGCTGTACCGACCATGGACAAAAGTATCGACCGCGATTATAGGGAAGAAGATGTTCCTTCGATATCCGTCATACAACCAACTCCCACGCCTAGGGAAACGGCGGGTAATGGCTCGGCCGACTTGTCAGAGCAAGGCTACTTCGATGTCCCTGGAGGCTTTCCAGAAGACGAGAGCGAGGATAGCGTGTCTTATCCTCGTACCCAACCTGAATTGACCGCTGTGACGAAGGATCGTCACCAGGAGCAAACGACAGTATTTAATGGGGCAGCAACACCTCCTGCCGAACTCGCTCCTCAACCAGTTCCCGCGGAAGAGACCGAATCAGAGGGAGCAAGTATCTACAGCGACGCCTATGAGGACCTTTCAGACGTCGATGGGGACGGATTCATGTCTCTTGACGCCGTTGTCGCATCCCCCGTTCCTAACAAGGTCTCTCACAAGCTCTACCAGAAGGCAATGGCAAACTCATCTCAGCAGACGCCTATAGACTCTCATGCCAACAACATTCCTGAGGATGTGCCTGACTTTTCTCAGCTCTCGGGCAGCTCGCAGCAGCCTGAAGATGAGTGGGAGAGGGCCAAAGTTTACTGGAGGGGATTGACAGGCGACAAGCGGAAGCAACTGGAACAGGAAGCGCTAGAGGAGGCCGGGGCTGAAGGGGACCTTGAAGAGGTTGTCCAGCCTGTGAAGGCCAAGAGAAAGAAGTCCGTTCGAAAAAGCGACTCAGCTACCCAGCAGCAAGCGTCCGTCAACCCGGAGCGGGTCTATCAGATCCAACCCGGAACGGTAGTCATCGACGAGGGAGATGAAGAAGAAACCCCCGCAACCATGTTGAAGACTCTCCGAGGCCGACAGAGCCAAGAAACTGGGCCTGTAAATGGAAGGCTTCAGAAAACAATGCGTGGTGGACAAACACCGATATCAGCAGCGCCTGGAACAGGCTTGCGTAAGACTTTGCGGTCAGACCCCCCGAGCGCTCGGAGTTCTCAGCCGCCAGAGCCTCCTGTCATGGGTGGCATGAGAAAGTCCATGAGGCAGAGTGGTCCATCCCAAGGAGGGCTCGCATCTGCAGCTGGTAACCGTCCAGTCTCTCTCCAAGGCCCTCCGTCAAGCCAAGACCAAGATACTCGACCCAAACACCTTTCTATAGACAACCCAATGTCTAGCGTCGAGATGGCGAGGGCGATGCAAGCGACTCTCCGTCGCCGTGCATCCGATTCCAGCGAAAGCAGCTTCCGAAGGGCCCGTCCCAAACAGGAGGGCCTCGGCTTCCGCAAATCCATGAGAGCAACCACGGAGACAGACCCGTCGGCAGCTGGTAGAAATTCGCGCTTCAGCCTCCGGTCGATGTCTCCCCCAGCCTCGCCCGCCTCGCCGCCTGTCAGCATGAGTAACCGAACAACTATGCGCAGTACATTGCGCAGCGACTCCAGCGATGGAAGCACGCGGCGCATGCGCCTACCCACTTTTGGAAAATCTTCATCAAAGAAGGCGGCCGGTAAGCCCAGCAAGAGCCGGTTTGGGGATTCAAGCGATGAGGAAGATGCTGGACCATCCGGATTCCGCAGCCGGTTTGTCGATTCCAGCGATGAAGATAAAAATACAGCTCCTGCAACGGCATCTCGCGGCATGCTCAAGAGCACGCGAGCATCTAGTTCCGCTGCAGCTGCAGCGATGAAGGGCTCTCCTCCTCACTACGAGGCGAAAGCAGAAGAATCGCCGGAGCTACCTGACAGCAGTGACGAAGAGGCGGTGCCACCACCATCAGTACAGCAAAAGCCTCTCTCCCCAAGGAAGGTCTCGGGTGCTAGCGGTCGTCTTGTGAAGTCCCAATCGGATGGACCCGGGTTACAACGCTCCGGTTCTGGTCGCGGTGCACTCGTCGAGTCTTCAACAACGCCATCTGTGGGTACTCAGGTGATGTCTAGGCCGGGCAGCCATCAACGCCGTGGCAGCTTCCTCTCAGTCCTCCGACGCAAGAAGGAGAATGACATAGGCAAGATTTCGCGGCCTATCGTCGGCGAAAGTGGCGCCAGAACGGACACCAAACTTGAGCGCAGCCCTTCCGAGATCTCCGCCCTCCGTGGGACGAATACGTCGCCGAAGCTGCAGAAGCAGTCGATGCATGCTAACTGGCCGCTCTTTGAGGAGACCATTGACGACGAGAAGCGTCCCATGACGGCGGACAACAGTAAGCCCACTGATGCGTCGAGGCCGGTGTTCATGAAGCGCCGGAGCACCAACCAGGTGCTCACTTCGGGCCTACCCGAGGACCGAGAAGATATCGACGGCTCCGGCAAGAAGAAGAAGAAGAAGAAGTTTGGAACGCTCCGGCGGATGTTCAAGCTGGATGACTAGGCGTCGAGCATGCTCTGTTAAGCATTTTGCTGCGTGCCTTGGTCGCCATCATCCTTGTTTCCACCAAGTCTTTTTTCGGGTTATTTTTTTTAATTTTTCTTGCATCACCCATCCACTCACTCACACCCACACCTAACACTAGCCCGTTGCGTTCCATCAGTTTCGATAACCACATCTAGCCCATATGAGCTGACGTTTATCTTGGGATGCTCGACATTATTCTCATCATTCTTTTTTTCTTTTAATTCATTCTTATACCACTAATAGCGTGAGCGGGCGTTCTTTGGGTTTCTCACGGGGATCGATAGGAAGAAACGCTTCCCCTCCACAAACTCACTTTCCTATTGACGTACACCACGCACGCTTCAAAAGGGTCTTTTCCTCGCCCCTCTCTTTCTTTTTTGCGTTTGTTACAATACGTGCCTTCTTCACAGAGGCCGAGTCCGGTTAAGGGAAGGCAAATTACATGGGGAGTACAGAAGGGAAAATCTGAAAAGGGATTGGATGGATGGATGACTTCTCCTTGGGATACAGCAGAAACCCGTGCTAAAGGCAAGGGACACAAGGGATAAAAAACGACGGACACTGCGTGGTAATGGCAAACGTGTACAATTCTCTTTCACTGTGTTACAATGATACCAATCAACAACGGCAGGGTATTCTCTGTACCCAAATCAGACAAAATTCATCACGGATACTATTTTGACGATTTTGTTCCGCCACCGTCTTCTTCGGTAGTGGCTTGATGTGGATTCCCCACTTGATTCTGTTTCCCCAAAGATTATCTAGCACCCCTGTTTAGAGAGGCACCTGGTCAGATTAGTCTTGCTGACTTGTGTAAGTACATCTCTCTGAAGGGCTAAGCCGAAGAGCCGGGCCTATCCGCCACGTCGTAGTCGATAGCGAAGAATTTCTGCTACGGCAGGCTGAGTGAAGAGCAACAGGCCTCGTCCATGACAATTGCCCGGGATGAACCACCCGGCCATCGAGCCCACGATCCCCTGTTGTTCATTACGAAGCTTCATGTCAGCCATGCATCATGTTGCGCGAGTGGTTGCTCCAAAAGCGTCTGTTTGGTTCTCGGCGACCAGATGGGCAAAACGACGTCTAAGCCAACCGAGCGGCGGCCGCGGCCTCATATAACCTGTTGGTAGATGGAGACTGGTCTACCACGGATGCAATGATGGGTAGTAGCATGAAAACACAGCGCCGCAGACCTGGAGGCCCATCAAGGCCGCCCTTGACGATCGTAACGAGGGCCATTGCTTCGAGAAAGAACCAACAACGTCGTCATGGTGGAGATGATACCCCAGAGGCCAGGCGGACTAAGACGACTCGTGGTCTCCACCGAGTGTGGGTTGATGTGCAGTCGGTGAGCAGCATACCACAGAGCCATTGGCGTGTTTGGCCATTCCCCGACGTCTCATACAAATCATCCGTCGTCGATGGAGGAGGTGGCTGGCGCCCTCGCTTTGGCTATGGTCTCTCATATGCCACTATGAACTCGTTCGGTCGGGGAAGAAGGCAGAGAGCCGAACGGCCATGCCTTCGGAGCGAGCGGGCGTGTTGAAATTCGACTTCGTTAGTGTTACGTAGCGCGATGCCACTATTTGCCAATGGCGCCAAGGAGCGTCGACTGCCGCTGCCATGGTCCCTCATCCATGGTTCCAGCAGCTTCGAGTCGATCGGCCATGGCAGCCTTTTACGCGTGAGTCGATCGAGCAACATGGGATGGCCTGGTCGGTCGAGGAAATGAGGCAGGAAGAGAGGCGGTCTTCACCGTTCACTCCGTGTTGCTTATGAGACGGCACAACGTTCCCAGACTCTCCGAGAGTAGCAGCGGAGTTGCGGCTGTGTTCAGGCTTTCATCAAGTGATTAGCCAATTGCTCCATGCATTGCTGTTCTGGGGAAGAGTTGTGGTGCCGCAAGGACGCGGCAACTGGTCACCCGACATCGTCCTCGGATGCTCCCCCGCATTGGACGAGATCAGAAGACCAGGGCGGCCAGGGCGACCAGGGGAAGTTGGGGGAGCGAAAGAGGGCCGCAAGGTTGGAAAAAGAAAGCATCGGCTGCCCAGTCCGACCCTGATCCCCGGATTTGTCTTACGAGCTCAGGCAGTGAGGCGCAATATGCTCTGCAGAGATGTTCCTTTGGTTAGGGCAAAGGTCCAGTTCGACAGTCTCGTGATTGTCTGGAGGAGGGGGGAGCCTGACGTGTGGCACGATGCAACTGGACTTTTGGATACCGTTTGAACTTCCTTCGCACCTCCCTCCCTCCACACTTTTCGTCTTTCTAGGCTTGATTCTTGCGCTAGGAGCCGCTGCCAGACATACTGGTTCATGGTTAACAGATATCAAGCTGTTTCGGAGATAGGAGAGCGGTGAGAGAGTCGCCCGTATTGTCGGTGAGCAAGCAATTTCGCGGTAGACGGGTGGAGAGCAACGGTTGCTAGCAACGTTGGGCCAGTAAGATGTGCACCGAGCCATACCATAGGCGATGGCGATGATGAATGGCGATGCTACGGTACGGCGTGTCTCGCAACACGTGCATCCTCAGCTTTGCTGGGTACTTGTGGAATCCTCCTTGTCACTTGTCCGGCGGATGGGGATGCATGGGTATATGTCGCCCAATTAGGCTGCTACCTGCTACACAGTGATAGGGAGAGGGTGGTACAGTGTATTGAGGCGGCGGCCGAGAATCGTCCCAACAAAGTTGACTAGGCTTGCCTCGGAATGGGCGTTTGTCGACGACGTTTGGACGGAAGAAGCGGTCGAGACAGCAAACACGTCTTGGGCAGGACGGGAGCTGCTCATGGGATATCTGCGCGAATGGCTATTGGGCTCGGCCGGTTTCCATCTGTCAACGTGTCAAGTGAACGAGTAGGCAATTCTATGGAACGCAAATGGCATTCATCAAGCTGGGCCGGGGCTGGATAGTTGGTTGCAGAAGGATAGGCGACGGCGGATGGCTCCCAAGTGCCAGGGGCAAATGTCAGGCTGTAGCACCACCAGAGGCGTTGGGTCACACACCAAATTGTTCTAGAACGCCATTTTCTGGGGACGTGGGGGGCGAGATCCCTGTTGGGGTTATTTTCGCAGTTTAACCCTTGCGCCTCGCCTGCGGTGTGACTGCGTGTTGCTTTTTACTGTTTACTGCAGCTGTAGCCTGTACGCAGAAGCTCAGTGGTGAAGGGAAAAGTCCCATCCGGAGGGTCTGTTGTTCAGTGATATGTTGCGACCGTAAAGGAGACGAAGAAGGTGCCGGTATATCACAAACGGATGGCGTAGAGGGATTGATGCATGGATGGATGGATGGAAATGGCTGAGACTGAAGGTCGATGAGGTAGGTGTAACGGATTTCGGTCTAGATTTCGATGGACCTCGGTGCAGGTCCGATCTCAGTTGGTGATGATGGATTTGCCAATCTTGGAGGAAGCATATCCGTAGCATGAGGAGAAGAGCGAGAAAAGCACATGCAGAAACAGGTGAGGGAGAAAGGTACTTGCCCAGTTGCCTTTGGAGGTGGAGTTGGAGGATGAGATGCGTGCAGTGTGAGATAAGCTCAGCCATCCGACGGAGATAAGCTACCTCCTACCTACCTACCTTAGACTAACGTCAGGTAACTTTGATGCTCTGGATAGTGAGGCCGTGTTGACGTCCAAGTCACACCTAAAATGTGCACAACCAAGGAGGAGAAGGAGTCAAGAGTCAGGAATCAGCAGTCAGAAGCCGCCTGAGCTGGCTGGCTGGTTTCCTTATCTCTGAGCGCCACACCCGTCACTGTCACCGTGAACATCCCCGTTTGTTTGCCGTCTTGTCCACCTCCCGTTTTCTGTTTCTCCCGGGCCTGTAGCCTGGCCAAGCTTCAGGACCTCTTCCTGTCGGTCCACTAAAGCTTAGACTCTGAGAGATTTCGCCTGCTGGGTCCGTCTCCACGAGGGTTCAATAGGAGGATAAGAACACACACCGTGTATATAAATGGCCTCGCCTGCCTGCCTGCCCTGGGCCGGGCTTGCTTGACTGGCCGAGTGTCGATGCACTGGATTGCATTGCATTGTATTTCGTACCTGTCACCGGATCAAGAACTTGTATGCCCTGCACCTATGGGCGACTCCCCCAGGCAGGTAAGTACCCGACCTTGCCTAGGTAGGTAGATACCAAGATACATCAGGTACCGAATCTGGCCGCCGCCGCAAGCTCTGGAAATGGTCCGGACTCAAGACTCCAGACCAGGCCTGAGTGCCTTCCAGGCCCCGGGGGTCACAGTTCACAACCCTCCAACCCCAGTGCTTCTTGTGCTCGCGACGCTCGCTGTGATTGCGGCCCACGTTACCTCAGTACCTACCTTAGGGCAGGCCAGGCCAGGTACCATGTTTGGGCTCATAATGCCTAGTCTGAAAGCCCCCTTTCCTCGATACCTCCCTACCCCATTTCGTCCCCTTCTCCACCCCCCGTCCCCGGCGCTTTGCCTGTCTCTTCTGAGTCTTCTCTGCCTTCCTCAGGGCAATCGGGGTGCGGCGCGGGGCGGCATTTCAAGTCATCAAAGGTGAAATACCCTCCTCCCTGCCTTTCTTACCCTGTCATGTTCTACCTTCACACCCGGCTGGCTGGCTGCCCCTTCGGCTGTCCCCCAATTCCAATCTGAGTCTGCCGTTTTTTGTTTTTTTCTCTCTCTCCTCGTGCGTGCTCCATCCACGCCATCTCCCCCTCATCATCCTCCTCCACTTGCCATCCGCCTTCCGGTCTTCCACATATGCTTCTTCTACATTCAACAACAACAACAATAACATACACCTCCATGGGCTCCGGACCTGCCTCTCTTTTGCCACTCTCGCCTGTCAATCGGTTCGATTCCGCCTCGGACACGAACCTGGTAGCCCTGACCACTTTTGTTCGCCAGGTCAAGCCTGCCGCCCAAGCTACCATTCAATAGGTGCTGCCCGCCACTGCGGCTTGCTTGCATTCTGTCCCCGGGTCTTTGACCTCATCTCACCTCACCTCACCTCACCTTACCTTACCTCGCCTCTCATCACCCACTCACTTCAGACTTCGACACAAGTCACCACCTGTACCTCGGCTTTCGTCTCTCACCATCTGTAACTTTTCAACGTCGACATCCAGCTTCATCTTTGAATTCGGCCCTCGTTCAGCGACATTCCTCCCGTAGCCACACGTCTTATTACTTTGTGTCACCACCGCTACGCCGTTCCGCCTCGCTACCGTCCACATGTCGACAACCCGATCCCCCTGACCAACATCGCCAATTCATAGACACGGCTATCCGGGCCCGGGCAATCTGCAAGAGCCGAGTCCCGCCGCTTCGCTTCAGCTTTATCGTTCCGTCTCACACCTCGACCACGGACGGTTTCCATCACCGCCTAACTCAACCGAACGCACGCCTGCCATATGCCCGCAGTCGGCCGTAGACCGAGTGACCAACCCAAATTGCAACTTGTTTCTCACTTGCAGCAGCCATCCGTGCCTTGTTCTGTCTAATGAGCCGATCCGTCCATCACGCAAACTTCCCACGGCGTCCAATTCACTTGTAGCGCGACCATGAACACATTTGTTCGGCTCAGGTAATTTTTCATCACAACTTGCAAGATTGCCCACGACGGCGGGGCCATCTATGTCTTCCAGCCTTCTGTCTGGGAGCTCTCGACCTTTCTACCTTTCCACCTTTCCGTATTTCGCCGTCTCTGCCGCTGGACATCCGTCTGGTCCCGGTAGACAATACATTCACTTCCGATGGATTTACCCAAGGGCTTTGTCAAGGATGACAGGCGCATCTATGAGGACGTGGCGTCACTCACGCAACCTCTTCCCTCAGAGTTCATCATAAGAATGTGGCGCCGTAAGTCGTACCCAGACCAGTACTCGGTCATTCTAGGCCTCGTCCCAGCCCCCAAGTCTAATGTCGCACTGCAGTATATACCACAACAAACCTCAAGCTGGTTGATCCCACCGCACGTCGTCTAGAGAACCTTTGGTGGCATGTAATGGGCAGCGACAGGTGTAAGCTGAAAGCAGCTACAGTGGCCAAAATCTGGGAACACATTTCCTACGGCCCGACCTTCGTGCCTCTCAGAGGCTCACCAAACCGCTGGGAGGGTCCCTCGGTACTTTTTCACACCTTGCCTGACACCAGCTCTGCTTATGCTGACTCCAATGCACAGACGCCCCGATTCAACAGTCAGCACGAGTCTGATCCGCTTCTCAGTGCTCAGCAGATGAACCAGGATATAAAGATGATATCGGAACAGTCAGCTCTCAAGGAGCTCTCTGCTTCATCATCTCGGCCCCCGCCGCCGCATCCGATTCTTAAAAAAAACAGAGGGGATTCGAAGTCCGGGCCCCGTCCGACGGCTCGTTTCGTATCGCCACATGAGTCTACCGATGAGGACTACAAAACCAGTGAGGGGACGTCGTCGGGTAGCACGGCTGCCAGTGGCTTGGAAATGCGCATCTCATCAGTAGCATCTCCAACGAAATCGAACAAAAAAAAGGCCTCAGTCCCAACCAAACGCTTTGTCGCCTCGGCCGCGAACAAAAGGAGACCGATTCTCCCAAGAAGAATGAGTTCGCAGTCCTCGACAGGTTCTGACGTCATGGTCAAGGAGACTGGTTCTGCAAACGGAACCACACACGTTGGAACGTACAACGTGACGCCGGTTCATGCCGAACAGAGCGCCGCTCAGAGTGTTCTTGGTTCCCCAGGAATCGAAGCGCCCCCCAGCGCCAAAGCGTTAGGGAAAAGGCCGGTTAATCGATCCTTGTCAGAAACGCCAAACTTGTTGAAGTCGCCTCCTGCCGTTGAAGCACAGCAGAGACCGGCTGTTGTTCAGGCAGGTCGGCGAGCGCCCGCGCCCGCGCCGCTGAGCAAACCTGTCGCCGAACGGCCTGGACACGAGGGAAGCAGGGCGAGAAGTGAAGGCCCCAGGACACCCACAAGCATCTCAGCTGCATCGCCCTCGTTTTCATCACCACGGATCGGGTCTTTCTCATCTTCGCGCTCTGCGTTCTCGGCCCCACGCATGGAGCGAACAAGCTCCAATTCGGAAACGTATCGGCCGCGAGAGGTCAGTATAGGTCGCGGTTCTGCAAAAGGGCTGCTCTCGAGCGCTACGGCAAGCACGTCGAATATCGCGGCCATGGGTCACATCTCGATATCTGACGAACCAGACCGGCGTGCTTTGGAAGCCTTGGGAACCTTTCACGAGGAGCCAGGGGTTACCCCTCGGCGAACTTCATCGTCGTCACATTTCGCGCCTACCATGCCGAGCTCTACACCCGACGTGCCGCTGGCCCGTACGAGAAGCCAGCTGACTCTGCTCCTGGAGCGAGAGAAAGAGCGCATTGGCGACAGGCAGAAACAGAGGCCGTAAGACGCATTGTCAACAGTGCCACTTTTTCAGTTATCATATAATCAATCCATGTACTAATTCGCGGAGAACGAACTGCATTGCAAGGGGGCTTATGGAGTTCAGGGAACCACAAAAAAATCGGGCTTATCCGACCACTTTTCTTCTCAAAGACTTGGCCTTAACCAGCTGCCATGGTTGTTGTTTTCTATTTATTCTTCTTCGGCTCAACGTAGGCGATGCCTGAGTAGGGGTAGACGGGCGTATGCATTGCATGAGGCGTTCTCGTTATAGGCGATTGAAGGGCGCGTTGGGTGGGTGGCCCTGCAAGCATTGCACGGGAAATAGCGAGTTGCCAAACGTAAAAGATCGGCTCCGCATTCACATGCGTGCAAGAGGCGTGGCGAGGCCGTTGGAAGCGCCAGCTGACGTTGAACAGGCGATCCGCTCCTGGGTCAACAGTGCATGGCTGGCGGCCCAACCGATTCGATAGACACCTTGAACAAGAAACGCTATTGGTATTCGATAAGCCCATCGCCAGAATACATGCAACGTGCCACATTGTATTGCCAATGTGGTTGCAAAGACGAGTGCGTGTTGTCTCGGCTGAGACACGACAGGGGAAGAGCCTAGGTCCAGCAGAGATCTGAGCTGGTTTCTGAACTTGAGTGACTGACTCGGAGTGTCCAAGAAATAAGGTCACGAAATACGGCCGCTACTACACGACAAGTATTGCTGGGAAGCTTGCAGATTGTCCCTCCCCCCTTCCCCGGTCTGACTCGTAGTAAGGAGGTAGGCGGCCCGGTCAAGCCTCTCAGACCGAGATAAGTGTAAGAGGAGAGAGGGGTGGCATAATTTCGAGCGAGGGAGGGGCGGAGAGGGAGCGGGGAGAGGCAAAAAAAAAAAAAAAAAAGCAATGCGCAACTGGTCACGAGGTCCAATTTCTGCGACAAGGGAGTAGGGAAGGCGATGCGCAAAGTCGAAGGCGATGCCCTCAGGACTGCAAGTCATTACGCAATCGAAAGAGGAACTCGGGGACCAAAAAAGCCCATATCGAAACGGAGACCCGTGGATTCCTTTCTCCAGACCGGCCGGCCTCGACGCTCGCCCGTCCCGCGAGGCGAGGGTGTTCAAAGCCACCACATGCCCCCACGCTTTGGCCCCCTCCCCGACCTGCCATGTCGAGCGCGAGGGGCAACCAGTGGGATGGATGGGAAGGGAAGCTGTTTGAAGCTACCCTGGAGCTTGACCAGGGCCGTCCACTGCGGGGTAGGTACCAAAACGACACATCAAAAGCTTGCTGTGTATCCGTAAAGGGGGGGTAGCTCACAGCTTCAAATCGTACTTTGGCTGGGTGATTACAGCCGTTGGAAACCGTCCGGCTGCTGACATGCTATTTACAGCCCCCCCCCCATGTCCAGCTAGAGATTGTATCCCCTTTCTCTCGTCCGAGAAAATGACTAGGTTCAGCTTCTCGTGCAACTCGTCGTGATTGCAAATCGGCTTCGCAGCCTTGTTGCTGGGTTGTTGACTATCCACGCTTTCACGGTTTTGGATAGAAGATAGTTAACAACCCCACCACGCATCACACACACACTAGTGGGATGGCGGCAACCACAATCATGATCCTGTTCTAACGAGTAGGGTTATATGGGCAACTCAGTCTTCTCTTATCTTTTGGACAGTTCAGACAGTGGTAGGCAAGGCAGGGTATTCAATGTGCCGACAACACCCGTGTTGCAACGTCTCCATACGCGGCTGGTGCTGACTTGCACTGGCGGCGACGAGGTTGATCTACAAGTTCCATAGTAGTACAGCTCCTTCCGCTGAGCTGGTTTTCTCCAGTTTGACAACTCAGTCTCGTCATACTTGAGCCTCTGTATTCCTATACGCACTATGGATCAACCGGAGATGCAGCACGTACAAGGCATCGGAGCCGCCATGCTGCCGCCGTCGCTTCGTGATATATCGTGATACCTGGTACGGTAGGATAAGGCTGTATCCAGCTGCCATGCACACCCTCTCCTCGCGCACCACCAAGCCCCAAGACCATGGCTAGCACTCAGCCTGGGACGAGACAGCACTCGATAGATCATGTATGCGGCGAGGTGGGCTTCGGTACATGCTTGCTTTACCCTGCTGTTCGGCTCCTGTTCCCTCCCCAGCAAGTTTGCAATGAACCCGCCGCCGAGCAGCGCCCAGCACCCTCCTTCCCACCGGTGCCGTCGCACAGCATGGTGCAGCACGCATGCACCTCCCTCCATCCACATTTCACGCCTACTTCTCCCTCCTACCCGCCGACCGAAACATTCAGGACGATCCGTGGGGCTTTACATGAGATAGTGAGGGGTCGGGCGGGTGCCGGTGAGGTCGGGGCGCGCAACCAAAGGCGGGGGGGTAGAAAAGGGGGGGGCGCGGTGATTGGCAGGATAAAGTACGTCATCGGGCAATCGATATTGGCCTCGTACGGCCTTCGCGATGCTGCGGGATCCGTCGCACTACATGTTGGGGGGACAGGCTCGATCGGTCCCGACCGGCGAGACTCGTCAGACCGGACGGCCGGAGTAGAAGCCACTTACAGAGCTAACCTCCCTTTCACGCATCGATTCGGACCGGTCAATCGATTTTCGAGTAACTTGTGTTATTAGTGTTTTGTCATTGATTTGACTGCTACGCAGATGCCGACGTCTATTTGTCTCCGAAGCAAAACGCCCATCATTCTACCGATATGTAGCTTTTGTCGCCTTTTTCCCGACCGCTGGCCCCCTTCCCTCTTCCCAATATCAGTATGTAATCGGGCTGGTTTATGTAACGGTATATCCGCCGTCGACACGGAGATCCGCGCCCGTCACGTACTGAGAGGCGTCGGACAGGAGGAAGGTCACGGGGCCCATGAGGTCCTTGGGCTGTCCCATCTTGCCCTGAGGGATCAGGGAAGTCCACTTCTGCTTAAGGTCCGGGTTGTCGTCAAGGATCTTCTCGGTCCTGCAGACACGGGGGGTGGTCAGCAACCAGCATTGGCAACCCACTTGGCAGCGACGCTGGGCACTTACAAAGCTGTGAGCATGTAGCCGGGGGAGATGCAGTTGACACGGATGCCGGCGTGGGCCCATTCGACGGCCAGGGAGGCGGCCAAGTGGCGGACGCCTGCCTTGGCGGCATTGTAAGGCCTGTGTTCAACAAACGTCAGCTAACCGTCACTCCCAAGAATCGTGGACAAAGGTCGGCGTACGCCTGCGGCTGGGGGATGTTGACGATGGAGCCAGACATGCTGCCGATGAAGACCATGCTGCCGGGCGACTTGCGCTCCATGAGATGCTTCGCGACGCCGATAGCGAAGAGGTAGGTGCCGTCGACGTTGACGCCCCAGAGCTTGCGCATGCGGTCAATGGGGTAGTTAACGGCGTCAAAATTCTCGGTGAAGCCAGCCGATGTAACAAGGTTATCGATCTTGCCGTGGGCGGCAAGGACCTCGGCGATGCAGGCCTCGACGGACGCGGGGTCCGAGACGTCCGCGTGGTGAGCAGTCACCTTGGGGGCTCTGTGATGCGTGGTCAGTATTCGAAAAAATGCGTCGTCTCGGTAGGGGTTCCGCTAAGTCGTTCACCGAGCGTACCTCTTTGCTTCGGGGTTCTCTCTCTTGAACGCCTCGATCAGGTTTTTGGCCTGGAGCTCCGCCTCTTCCTCTGTCTGGGCGTCAGCGCGGCGCACTTGGTGGAATGCGCAACGATAACTAGGGGTGAAGAAGAAGACTCACTGTTCAGATCGACAATGGCAAGATCACTGCCCGAGTAGACCATGCCCTGGCCCATGACCAAGCCCAGACCGCGAGCACCGCCAGTCACGACGCCGACATTGCCCTCGAGGGAGAAGGAAGCAAGCGTGGGCTTGCCAATGCCACCGCCGTGGCCGCGTACGGGCTGGCTAGAGGGGAGCTCGTGGTCCTCGGGGTACTCGACCGTGACGTCGGGATCGGTTCTCGAGTATTGGCCGGGATGGGGCTTTTCTCTGACGTTGGCGCTGCCGCTGATTGACCTAGACTGCTGTTGATGTTGGATCCTGGTGGCCGCGATGCCTGCCTGGGAGGAAGTTTGGGAGTGTTTGGCGCGGGCATGGGCATGCTGGGTGATGGGACGGACTGTCCGCGCGAGACGGGAGCTGAAGGGGCGGAACATTGCGACTGGCTGTTGCGTGCGTTGCCTACCTAAGCAGAGTGCGCTGTAAGTGTATGCGGTCGTTGTCGTCCGTGAGGAGTAGACGACCAAATGCCGATTGATCTAAGGTTCCCAGCCGAAAATGATAACCGGCAACCTGCTCCCTTTGGCCTTTGGGGACCGCTTAGTTTTTGAAATGGGAGGCGGGCGGGATGATGTCACTAGGTAGCTAGAGCTAGGCCAGGCCGTTTGCCTGGGCAGCAACTTGGGCAGGCCCAGATGAAGCTAGCTGTCTCTGGCAGCGCAGGACTGACGATCAGTCCTGGCAGATTCGCGGCACAGCACACAGGTCGAGTAAAGCAACGATGTGATGAGGTCCAGCGGGGTTGATGACGTGAGATGAGCAGAGGAGAGGCAAGTGATAGCTTCTGATCGTCTCGATGTGAGTCTGTATCGGGAAATGCGTCGAATCCGGTGGGTTTGTTTTTGGGGGGAGAGGGGTGGTTCGTTGGTTCTAGGGGAGGGGAATGTGTACCGAGAGGGGAAGAGAGAGACAGAGAAAGATAGACCTGGAAGAGAGACCGATGGAAGCTTGGAGAAAGAGGGGGGAGGAGAGCAATAAGAGCTTCGTTTATGGACAGCTCAGTGAGGTTTAGGTAAGACGGCCCGGCCGTATCGGAGGATCGATGGGTGGTGGGAACCGGTCAATTGGCAAGGAAGAACGTGGAAAAAGGATCACGATACCCGGGCACGAGGCATTCGGGCAATGGGCATGCGGACGCGTCTCCTCACCTTTCAGGTGGAAGATCACCGTCTCGACCGTCGAGTCGCAGAGTCTCGACCGTCACGTTGCAGGTCGCACTGCTCCCCCCTCCCCTTCCGCTGTCGGTGGCAGTCGCACTGCCTCGCGGGGAGCTGCCCCGGAGCTGGGCTGGAGCCCGAGCGGACTTGCTGCCGCCCACTGCCCACACTAGAACCACAACCCCGGCGCGGGGGTGGGCATGGGCGTGAGTTGGAGTACCTAGGTAGGTACGGTGGGTAACCTACCGAGACGCTTAGGGGTAGCATCCGCCGGGAATATTGCCGGGATGCCCGGCTCGAAGAGAGAGACACGTCGGACGCCTGATGCTCTTTTCTTCTCCAAGGTAGATGCCCAATTTGATAACATGCTCGAAAAGTCGACCAAGTCACCAAGTTTGCAGACTTACCTGGGTCTTTTTGGTTGCGCGGCACAACCGCAGAAACCCCCTTAAACCCCTGGTCAAGGGCTCCCTTGCCGGTGCTTGGAGGAGGCAAAACATTGGGCACCTTTCCCTTCTATCCCCACATCTACCCCAATTTTTTCTTGCACGGGATGGGATGGAGGTTCTAGAATGCCATGAGATATGAGAGGGGTGGAGGGAGCCGGGGTCTGGCCTTTCTGTCTCGACTCTCTTGGCGAGGACCAGCAAGTTACCTCCGGCTCGGAGGGCGGCCGGATGGCTATGACTGTGCCCAACATTTCTGTTGCTCTCTCCTAGGTATCCGTACCTAGGCATGCATGTCCGGAGACGCATCCTGCCATCTCCCATCCCATCTCGCGTCCACACCATCACATCGCGCTATATGTCACGTTGATTGGGATGGTCATCCTGTTGGCTCGCCCGTCATTTTGTTTACCCACTTCTTTGTCTATCCTATTCACGAACACGAGGCACGAGGCTTGGGAAGGAGGGCGGCTAACTGAACGGCCAACCAGTGCTGTGGCTCCCATGCCACTCACCGTCCACCTTGCCCTGTGTGCCTGTCCTCCTCGTTGAGGCACCCCGGGGTCCCGGGACACGCGAGACACACGTCGGGCCACTTGAACGGTGCCGGCTCGGGATTGCCGAATTCGCCCATCCGCTTGCACCTGCCGTTGTCGTCGCGACCTGCGGTTCTGGAAGCGCATCCCCAACAGAGCCTTCTACTCGCATCCTCGTCACTCCGCCATCTCGTTCCCTTTCACATAGGGAACGTAGCGGTTTTGGCTTTACCCGCCACGTGCGTCCTCCTTCAACAACCATGTCTCTCCTCTGCTATCTGCTTCGGCATTGACCTTCATGCTGCAGAACGCCGGCTCGGTCAAGGGCTACACGCCCTCTTCGCCATCCGAAAACCGTAAATGTCCTGGAATCGCTAGAAGCCGGCGTAGTGTTTTGTGAATCCTTCTGGACCGAGCTGCGGAGCCCGCTTTGCCCCCGAATGATGGCTCGATCAACCGGCCTGACAAGAGTCAAATTTGATCTCTCTGCCAGGAAGGCGAACAGGGCTCAATCAATCCCACTTGTGAGCTAGACTCTTATATTAGTAAAGGCGAACGAACTTGGGAGCAGAAAAGAATATTGTAAGATCAGCTCGTATTCTTGGATGACCCTATCGCGGTTGAATTCGAGCATGCCGATGATGGTGACAATGATCAGTCAGACAGCATGTGTGCAGTACGAGCATTCTATCTATACTTCCGACTGAAGTTGTCAGAAGAGTTGTCTCAACATACACGTGGAAGCATAGTGGTCAAGGTTAGAATGCAGAGGGTTGCCGAAAGAGCTCCCTGAATAGTGTCACTAACATGTGATGGCCTCTGGCGACGAGGTTTCACCCAAGGCTTCCCATCACTCAGAATTTATAACCTTTATATTCTAGGGGAAAATACCGCAGATTTTTCTTTGCCTATTCAATAGTCTACCTCGGGTTCGCCGGAATACCTATTCTCCTCGGCCTGTTGTTTTCATCATCATGCAAGATGCGCATATTCCTTGTTGAACGCCCTCCCAATAACCATTCTCCGGATTTCCGACGTGCCGGCCCCAATTTCGTAAAGCTTTGCGCTGAGAGCTTGTCAGTACAAAGTCCTCGCGAAGCGATGTGGCCGGATCTCACTTACTCTCTCAAAAGTCTGGAAGCGGGCATCTCTTCCACGTATCCCATGCCGCCGAGAAGCTGAATGCTGTCTAGGGTGCACTCTGTCGCCCTCTCGGCAGCATACAGGATGGCACCGGCGCAGTCCTGTGTCCGGATCGACCCCTCCTCATCGACAGCCTTGGCTGTAGCGTAGGTGTAGGCACGAGACGCCTGGAGCTTCGTATACATGTCTGCCAGCTTGCCCTGGATAAATTGGTTCTGGGCGATGGGGATGCCAAATTGCTTCCGCTGGTGGGTGAATGGCAAAGCCACGTCCAGCGCAGCTTGCATGATGCCCAGCGGCCCAGCGCTGAGGACGAGACGTTCAAGGTCGAGCCCCTCCATCAACACCCGCACACCACCGTTGATCTTGCCAAGGACGTTCTCCTTGGGCACAAATACGGAATCAAAGTTGAGCTCGCCGGTATTGCTGCCTCGCATGCCCATCTTGTCCAGCTTTCTCGCGCAGCTGAAGCCCTTGGTCTTCGTTTCGACGATGAATGCCGTGACGCCCTTGGAGCCTTTGTCGGGCTCCGTCTTGGCGTAGACGACGATGAGGTCGGCATCCGGGCCGTTGGTGATCCACATCTTGGAGCCGTTCAGGACGTAGCCGCCGTCGACGGCTGTGGCCGTCGTCCTCATGCTCACGACATCGCTGCCGGCCCCGGACTCGGACATTGCCAGCGCACCGACGCTCGTGCCGGAAATCAGCCCGGGGAGGTACTTCTGCTTCTGTTCCGGAGAACCGTTGAGCTGGAGCTGGTTGACACACAGTTGGGAATGCGCGGCATAGCTGAGACCTATTGAGCCAGAGGCGCGCGAGATCTCCTCCATGACGACGCAGTGCGCCTGGTAGCCCATGGCCAGACCACCGACGTCTTCGTCAGCCGTCATACCTAGGAACCCAGCCTCGCCGAGCTTTTGCCACATCTCATTGGGGAACGCATTGCTCTTGTCCGTGTTCGCAGCGACCTCCTCCGTGATCTCGCGCCTTGTAAAGTCCTGCACGCGCTCGCGCAGCTCGGTAAGGTCGGCTTGTGACGGCGCCTCAAATCCCTTGGGATGCTTGGAAGAGTGGTGTCGGGTCTGGAGGGCGGGGGCCGCGAGGGGTCGCAATTGACGCGCCGGTCGCGCCAACGATCTGAATGCCCGAACGCTTGACATGACTGTGGTATTGAATAGACTGGAATGAAGAGTTAAACAGAGGAGAAAATAGAAAGTGTCCTTTCAAAACTCTCTCCGTTGTTGATGATCCAAGTTACCCTGGCTTGATGCCGAGCTGAGGTCCAACCGGCACAAGAGGACATTCGGCTAGGGGCGGCTTGCTGCGGGCCGAGGCGAGCCATTGGAACGTCACTAGAACGGTATCCCGTCAGCAAGCGAGCGGCCCTTGAAGCTTCTCCTTCCCGACTTCAAGGGCTTCGTCGGCAAATGTAGTCCAGTCTTCTTCATTGCCCCCAGCTGCTGCACCCGTTGGCAACATCTTCGCATACGTCCAACAATGTCTTTTTCACGGTCGTCGAAGGATGTCTTGCTCCTGTCGCGTCAATTGACACGGCCGGGATTCAGAGCACCCCGCCTCCCGCGTTCCGCCCGCACCGTTGCAACCTTTACGCCGCCGCACCAGGCCATCGCCATCTCCCGAATCCAGACCAATATTGACCCCACGTCCGAGGAGTTTAAGGAGAACGAGCGGCACATGAGCGAGGTCATGAAAAAGATGCAGGACCTGACACGAAAGGTACAGCTCGGGGGCTCGGCCAAGGCGAGGGAAAAGCATCTTGCAAGGAAGAAGATGCTGCCGCGCGATCGAGTCACGGCGTTGATCGACCCCGGCACGACCTTTTTGGAGCTTTCACCTCTGGCCGCTCATGAGTTATACCCGGAGGCTGACGTTCCCGCGGGAGGCATCATCACCGGCGTCGGTGTTGTCGAGGGCGTAACGTGTGTGATCGTTGCCAACGACAGCACAGTGAAGGGCGGAACCTACTATCCCATTACGGTCAAGAAGCATTTGAGGGCACAAGCTGTGGCCCAGGAGAACAAGCTGCCGTAAGGAATCTCGAGTTGCTCTCGATGGAAAGTCACTGACGCACAGATAGCTGCATCTACATGGTTGACAGCGGTGGTGCCAACCTTCCCCATCAAGCCGACGTGTTCCCGGATCGTGATCATTTCGGACGCATCTTCTACAACCAGGCAAGGATGAGCTCCATGGGGATTCCCCAGATTTCGGTGGTTATGGGTCCGTGCACTGCGGGTGGTGCCTACGTCCCCGCAATGAGTGACGAGAGCATCATTGTTGAGAACCAGGGCCATATTTTCCTTGCCGGCCCGCCATTGGTGAAGGCTGCTACCGGCGAGGTGATTAGTGCTGAAGAGTTGGGCGGCGGCAAGATGCACTCTTCCGTTTCGGGCGTGACGGACTACTTGGCAGTCGACGACGCTCATGCTATTACTCTTGCCAGGCGGAGCATCAGCAACCTGAACTGGCCTACGAAGTCACCTTCAACAGCAGCGCCTGTGCAGAACTACGCGGAGCCTCTGTACTCGCCGGACGAGCTCCTCGGCATTGCCAGCACGAATCTGCGGAAGCCACTCCCCATCAAGGAGGTCATTGCTCGCATCGTTGACGGGTCCGAGTTCTCCGAGTTCAAGCGTGACTTCGGTACAACCCTGGTCACTGGATTTGCCCACATTCATGGCTACAAGGTCGGCATCGTCGCCAATGATGGAATTTTGTTTGCCGAATCCTCCGTGAAGGGCGCTCATTTCATTGAGCTTTGCGCCCAGCGGGGTATCCCATTGGTGTTCCTCCAGAACATCTCAGGCTTCATGGTTGGTTCCGCCGCTGAGCGTGGTGGCATCGCCAAGCACGGCGCGAAGCTTGTCACTGCTGTTGCTTGTGCCGATGTTCCCAAGTTTACTGTTGTTGTCGGCGGTAGCTATGGCGCTGGCAACTATGGCATGTGCGGTCGAGCCTATAGCCCCCGTTTCTTGTGGATGTGGCCAAACTCGCGCATAGGTGTCATGGGCGGCGAACAGCTGGCTGCAGTGATGGAAACTGTCGGCAAGGCCGACCCTGAGCTGAAGGAGAGGATAGAGCGGGAAAGCGACGCAACTTATTCGTCGGCTAGATTATGGGTCAGTCACTGGGTTGTTAACCTCATGCGATGCTTGCTAATACTGCTTGTAGGACGACGGCATAATCCCCCCTCAGCATACCCGACAATACTTGGGCTTGGGACTGAGAGCGGCAATGTCAGGTCGGAATGAGGTCAAGGCTGGCGATACCAAGTTTGGTGTTTTCAGAATGTAAAGTACTTAAATTCGTGTCGTTTGAAATGAAAAAGGCGCAAAACAAACCACGTCCTCAAGAATTTGTTTTGCCTCTCGCGACTGCAAGCAATCAAGCATCGGTCTGGGTGGAGGTGAATACATATATGGTATGTGGAAGTCGGACAGATATCAAACGACCACGCCCGGCCCATGAGCCCACTAGCCACAAAAGCTGGTATTTCATCAATACTTGTTGACTGGTTCTCGGTTTCATTCGGGCCTCCTTACATGCATTCTCGCCGCTGCTACCTGGTGCCGCAATAGAAGACCTTGTTCGCGCTATGGCATTACAAAACAGTAATATTGTTGACTCACGCTATAGAATTCCTATCCTTTCCAAAAACAGGTACACTCCTGGAGAGGACTTCCGCATAGAGAAGTCACTGCACAGAATAGGTGCGTGGACGTATTCTGTAGCAGGTCAAGTACAGAGTACGTGTAGAGCCAATCGCACGGAACCACCTCCGGAGACCCACCGGCCAAACCCCTGCCGAACGCCGGCGGTGAAAGCCCCGGACCTCCCTCCCAGCCCTCTTCTTCCCTTTCCCTCTTCTGCCAGCCTATCACTTAGGACTCAATCTATTTTCGAAAGAATTCCACGCCGCCTCCCCACGCAAACATGCGCATGAAACATCAGCGGGACCAACGTGGCCACAGTTGTGACTGTCCACGTGCTGTTCTCTGTGCGATGTGGATGTCAAACCTCGCGTTGGCACACTGAGCCTCCGAACCGACGATCCCAGAGATCCATGTTATCACACGCACTTCACCGGCTGCCTCGCCAAACATCAGCAATCTCCGTCTTTCTGGTCAGTCCAGCCGACGTCGTGAGGGATGAGACAGGGTGGTGTCCGGTGTGACAAGCGAACAGAACCTTCTCCGGTCATGGCAGCAACGGGCCCATCTCATTCGCCTATGGCTTACAAGCCGAACGTCTCACCACTTGCTGGAGGTGACTGATCACATTTTCCCTTCCAGTTTATTCTCACGCATGTGGCTTGATGGTGCTTTCACTCGACTCGCAAACGAGCGGCCTTGTCTTTGATCCCGCTTCTTGCCCTCGAGCAGACCGCGATTTTGCGGCCGGCCCATGCGGTACGCTCACACCCCGGTCTCACCGATCGCCAACCCTTGCTTCACCGGTATGCGCTCACCGTGCTAACCCTGCAGTCCTGGCTTTCTCTCTCTAGTTCATTTGGGACTGCGTTTTCGGAAAGGCGTTCACACAGGATGGTAGGGTGAGCAGCCTCGGCGGCATATGACAGGCGCATCACGATTTTGCTTCGTATCTTCTCATGGCGAGGGGGTTTCTTTCTGGGCCTGGGATGACGATGTGCGACTGCAGGGAACAGGACCGGTCAGCGGGCGATGCTGGGTGTTCGCCCAGATGCTGGCTGAGAGACGAAGGACAACAACGCAGATGAAGCCGGATGGGGGATGGTCGTCGTCTGGAGGGAGCATCTAGTGGGCAGGCTCTCGAGATGCTGTTCACCGCCATACCGTCAAGGACAGGTATAAGAGGAGGTGCTCCCTTAGTCGGTGAGGGGGTCTGAATCTCGATGTCGACCCAAACTAAGCCAGCAGCTACCGAGGGAAACGTTTCTTGTTCCTAGAACTAGCCCATGCGGAACTGGCAGACATATGTCATCGAGAAGCCCAACAAGAGACGGAAAACAGCGACTTAACCGGTCAACTGAGAGAAACTGCAATAAGATGGCACCCTCTGCGTTACCGGAAGAGCCCCAAATGTACGCATCCACCATCACCGAAATGGCCCGCGGCCGAAAATTCTTCCCCTCCCACAAGTTCATCATCAGCTGCGGCACCGTCACGGTCGACATGCGCGCACGGCGCGTATTACTGATCTTCAACAAGCGGCACCGCATCTACCAGCTCCCCAAGGGCCGCAAGGACATCGGTGAGGACCTTCTCGCGGCAGCTCTGCGCGAGACGCGAGAAGAGACGGGCGTGGTGGCAAGGGCGGTCACCTTGCGGCTCAGAACGAGGGCCACGCCCACAGGCGGGCCGCCAGGGGCGCCGGAGGTGTCGGAGGAGGTTGCCGACACGGAGCCCGTGGCTGTGTGTCACTACCCAGACCCGGCTTCCGGCGCTATGAAGATGGTGTTCTACTTCGTGGCGGAGGGGAGCTGTGAGCTTGCACAGGGGGGTTGGACCGGGGAGGACCGGGTCAAGTTCGATGTTGTCTGGGTCGACGTCGCGGCGGCGGCGGATAAGTTGGCGTTCAAGGAAGATGGCATGGTTGTCGATAAGGCGTTGGAGGATCTCAGGGCGTCTGGATATGATGTCTGAGCTTGGAAGGGACGGTGTTGTGATCCGCAAACGGGTGCCTCAGTCATCGGAAAAGGATGGAAAGCCTGGTTCATCATTGCGCGGGGGGCTCGATTTCCGTGCGAATATGGACGGCGTTTTTCAGTTTTCTTGGGAATACTTTCTGGCAATCGAACATTGAAGTAGGAGGTACTGTACGGCAAACGAATTTGCCAGCAATTTGATGGTTCAACACAGCTCGTGGCGGACGCGTTCTATTGGATTTGGCGTCTTCATATTCATGAGGCCCATTGATCGTTGTTCAATCCGGCTGTCGAAGATGCCGCTCTTTGACCGGATTCTCGCATTTGACGGAACACTGTATCTTGCGGGAACAGGCTTTAGTTCCCTGGAATGCCAGCTAGGAAATTCTGCATCCATGGGAGGCACATTTAAGACGACTAAGACGGCCCGCTGGAGGCTTTCTCTAACATCTGACCAGACCGCCATGCAGACTAGAACAAGAATACATGAGAAAGCACGCATCGCATGCACGGCACGAGTTTAGCAGGTAAGCAGTCACAAGGAATCCCTGATGGCATTGGGCCCTTCCTAGGTTCCCCGGCAACTCAGTCGCGCGTGTCGCAAATAGCATACCTTTTTTTCAATATGGAATGCCGCAATGCGGGCGAACCATGGTGTCGGGTCGGTCTCGAGACGGTTAGAAGGCGATGCTGATGCGTGTATGCGGCCAAGCATCTCGCTTCTGCGGCCGCTTACATGCCGCTCGCTGTGGCCTGATCATCCAAGGGCCGGCATGGTTTGAAATATATCTTGCCGCTTTTGCCTGGTCATGTCCGTTTGCCAAAAGCAGACACATCCCAGCACCGAGACCGGATGGTCGAGCTCGGGACCGGCACCGGCAATAGTTCGAATAATGGGGCCGGTCGTCGAGACCCACATCTAGGAGGGGTCCGAGACCATCTCTCGAGTACAGATACAGATACAGTAGTGGTGACATCACCCGAACCACCCTCCCCCTCCCTACCTATCCAAGCTCGACCCTCTGTGTCTTGCCCCTCCATAAAGCACCTTCCAGTCGCAGAGGACGATAGCTGTCTGTTAGCTCAGTCCGTATCCGTAAACGTCAGCGAAAGAAAGATCCCCCGCCGGTAGCTAGATACCCACCACAATTGAGCCCACACCACTAAAATAAATTGGATGCCCTCCCACGCTGCCAAAGCCGCCCGCTCTGGTTCCCAGGCTCTGTCAAGACTGTCCCCCACCCCTGCAGTAGCATCTCGAGCAACGCCAACAGCAACAGCAACAGCAACACCCGCAACCTCTGCCGCACCCAGGAGCTTTGCAACCAGCTGTAGCTCCTCTAGACATTTGTCGCCATTCGCACAACAGAAACACAAGTCATTTTCGACACAACCCGCCAATATGTCGACCATGCCCGCCCAGCACGGCCACTCCGTGGGCTGCTGCAACATCCCGCCTGTCGTGTCCAAGGGATACGAGGTCAAGGGCACGTACGAGGAGATCGGCGGCAAGAAGACTTGTAGGTTGTTCCCTGGCCTTGGTTCAATTGAGCTCAACTCCTTTTTCTCCATCACGTCATCCCGTCACCGCCCTTGACGACGCCTTCCATCCGTAGAACCGATGTCGCTGACCGAACACCACACCAGATGTCACCGGTCCCTCCGACGCGAAGAAGGCCATCGTAGTTGTCTACGACATTTTCGGATACTTCCCCCAGACTCTCCAGGGAGCAGACATCCTGGCCACCAGCGGCTCCGAGAAGTACCGCGTCTTCATCCCTGACTGGTTCGTCGGCGAGCCCTGCCCCATTGAGTGGTTTCCTCCCAACACGGAGGAGAAGCAGAAGAACCTGGGCGGCTTCTTCCAGAAATTCCCGCCCCCCAAGATCGCCAGCCTGGTTCCCGACTACGTCAAGGCCGTGCAGTCCAAGTACTCTTCTCTCGAGTCATTTGGTGTCCTTGGTGTAAGCCCCCCCCCCCATATCCCAACGACGTTGGCACGTAACCTGACGACTTTTTCTTATTATCAGTACTGCTGGGGAGGCAAGGTCGTCTCTCTTGTCACCTCTGGCGAGAGCAACCCTTTCAAGGTCGGCGCCGAGATTCACCCCGCCATGGTCGAGCCTGAGGACGCCAAGGGTATCAAGATCCCTCTCATCCTGCTCGCGTCCAAAGACGAGCCCGAGGAGGACGTCAAGAAGTTCGAGGGCAACCTGAGCGTCGCCAAGCATGTCGAGACGTTCAAGGACCAGATCCACGGATGGATGGCTGCCCGCTCCGACTTGGAGGACCCCAGGGTTAAGGAGGAGTACACCCGTGGCTACAAGACCGTTCTCGAGTTCTTTGCGAAGAATTTCTGAGCGATAACTGAGGCGACGTGCTCCATGCGAAAGGAAAATGAATAATGAAACCAGAATCTGACCTATGCCCTTGTTTTGATGGTGTTTTTATCTACTTAAATTGCTCCAACATTCTACATTGGTTCTTGTAACGTTGGAAATGCGGCACGTCAACTTCAAGCTCGGTTGCAAGTGACGAGCAATTGATTACTTGACAACAATGGGACGGATGATTTACAAAAATGACAAAAACCATAAGTGTAGTATAGCCATATCCGGTACCGAACCAGCCAACGCGTACCTCAACAAATCTCATGATAGGTTACCCTATAGACAGCATAGACAGTGTCCCCCATGAGTGTTGACGGAGTGCCAGACAGAAAACGATTCAGCTGATGGCGGGAACGTCGCAGAAGCACTTAACGCGTACCTACCTCGGCCATGTGTCTGTAGGGTGACGGGGTCTTTCAGTCATCGATAATCTCAAACTGCTTGAAGGAAAAAAGGAGCCCTCGTCGTCGAAGCTTGTTGATGGGGCGGTTCGAGACGGCCGAATCTTATGCCCAGGGAGCTCTTGGGGGGGGCGATGACGTGGAGCTTGGTGATGTGCAGCTCAAATTCGCCGGCCAACCTTGCAGCGCTCGACGAACTCGAGGGGGCGTCCACACCGTCGCCTGGACAAGGACGCCCGAAATGGCCCAGCGGCGTTCCTCGTAGACGCTCAACGAATCCGTAGGTCAGTTCGACGACTCTTAGCGTTCCGGTGTAACTGCCCGGGTAGCAACATGAACCTGGGTATTTTGATGCCGGGCCAGAGACGACGATGAAGACAAAAGATGAGCCTCACTTGTATCAACCACCCCGTGATCGTCATGTGTGGCTATTCTTTGGGTACAATTTCGGTTTTCATACATCAGTTGGCTCAGCGATTGATTTGCCAACTGCTACCATTAAGTATCTCATGCAAATCTCCCTCCCCTAGCCATGGCGCATAAAGCGACCGAATCAAACGCCGTGTCTTGCCAGTCCTGGTATGCTGCCGCTTTGAAAAGAAGAATAAGTGTGGTTTACACAGCAGCAACAAAACCTCCCCAGAAGACGATCAAAATACAACGAAGAGAGTCGTCTACATTTTCTCAGACGTCAACTAAGCAACCAAGGATTGTGACTCGGACTTTTCGCAGGTGAACAAGTTGACGTGGTAGTCTCCTCGAGCAGCGCAGGCCAAAATGGGCTTGTGTGGATGGAATGCAGTAGCTGCGATAGGAGACCCCCTGTTCTGCTGCAGGAAGCTTGAGTATGGCTCGACGCGGGACAGCTCTTGGCCATCAAAATTGAAGACCTTGACAGCATGTGCGGATGTGCCACTGCAGGGGAAGTAATTAGTGCCAAATGTTTCTCGGAAGGGCGTTGCTTTGACTTACACAGCAAATACCGGCAGGTGCTCATGGGTGCTGGCTGTTCGGAGCGTGTCTCGGGTTGTCTGATATACGTGCAGAGGTCGATCCATCCGGATATCCCATAGCTTCACCTTGCCATTCCTGCTAGCGCTAAGGAGTTCTCGTTGACCGCCGCGCTGAAGATGGACGCTCTTGATCCATTGTCTGTCCGTCTCGTCCTTCCACTTCTTGATCATGGAATCCTGTGGTCTGATACGGGTGTCGAAAACGCGAACGGCGCCGTCGCCGAACCCTGCCACAACCGTATGGCCCGTCATCTGGTCAGAGGTCAAGGAGGTAACGCAGGAGCCAGACCGGGCGGGGATGTCGATGATACAAGTTTCGGAACCCGCAGACCACACCCTGATAACACGCACATCACCAGCCACGAGCACACGACCCAGCGACTGCTGCCAGTCAAATACCATACCGGAGTTGACGTTGCTAGGCACCATGTGCGTAAGGGCCCGCCAAGAGGAGGCCAGGCTAATGGACTTATCGGAATCATAGTTCTGGTAGATGCGAATAACTCCGTCCGACGAACCCGTCATTAGGAACGCCTGGTCGTCCTCGTTGATGAACTTCATATCACTGATCCTCGATCCCTCCGGGTTACCGTTGGAGAACTTGCTCAGTCGAGCATGTTTCTTACAGTCCCAGACACACACCGTGTTGCCGTCGTCTGCAACGGCAAGCTGGTCTTCAAACTGATGGAACGTCAGCTTGGCAGGCTGTGACCCGTTGTTGATGATGCCCAGTTGGTTGTTCCATTTGTGACTGCCAGCGTACTGTTTGAGTGGCTGCGTTTCTGTCAGGATGTAGTCATTTCGGGACCTTCTCCAGAGTCGTTCGTTGTACTCGGTGCTGCCTGGCTCGTCCGACTCGCTCGGCTTCATCTGGGGCTCGCAGAAATACTCGATGGACCATTCCAGGAAAGTGCTCTGAAGGGGGAGAGAGGGGGCTTCGCCTGGTTTGCGATCTTCAAACCCAGCGGATACGGGCTCTCTGGCAACATGGTAGTTGGCATGGATGGCTGTTGGGTCACTCTGTTCTGGCGGTGCCTCAGCTAGTTCCGGAGCCTTGATCTTCTGAGACCCAACCCTGTGCAGGCCAGGCGATGGTGCCGGCGAGGCGTAGTTGGGTTTCTCATTAGCATCGGCTCTGGTATCGTTGCCGAATAGGGGTAATTGGAAGAGCAAGCTTGCTGTGCGACGCAACAAGCCAGGAGAAGGCAGTGGTGGAGTTGCCAAAGAGTTGGAAACACCAATGGCGTTGCTCCGTTGACTAAGGTTTAGGTGGCTTTTTGTTGAAGCCCGCTTTGCCCTCCTCCGTATGTCGTCGATAAGTATCTGCGCATGCTCACCCACAGGCGAAGCTATCACAGCCTGATGAACGTAGTCCACAATCATCGTCGCATCACGCTGAACCTCGGGGTGAGGATCAACGTTTAGCATCAATGCATGCTTCCAGCAGGCGGAGAAGACGGTGTTGTGTGCGAAGCCATGAACCGTAGGCTTGATAGTCCCGTCCGCGTTTCTGTTCTCTCTCCTTGCGTAGTGCAACCCCATCTTGTGGTCCATGCCGTCCTGTCCAGGTGGAAACAGGAGATATTCTCTTTCTTCTTGAAGCTGTTCGTAGGCGGCGACAATAAACTTGCTCTCGAAGCGGAGGATGAATCTTGAAAGGAAGACAAGGAACTCGCGACGAACCATCGGGCTACCGTCGTTGGCCATGTCCAGTAGTGTCCACGCAATGGACTCTTCAATCCGGGCAACCTCATCTGTGAGATCGATGATGCCTAAAAATGTGGTCATGGCATAAATCATGGCAGCTCGGACTTCAGGGACGGGATCTTTGGTCATGAACGACAACTTCGCAGGTGCGTTCTCTCGAATACCGCGCCATTTAGCCTCTGGCAATTCTTGCCAGAGCTGACTAATGCAGAGACAAGACCACTGTCGGAGCAGCGGGTTCTCGTGGTTTTGTAGGTGCAACAAGCAATTAGTCATAATGTCTGTTTGGTTGCAGACATGCTGACCCGGCTTGTAGTCCTTGCAGAGCATAGACAGGATAAACGCACACATCGCTTTATGCTCGGCTTCGTTAACAACCGGCAAGCTTTCAGATAGTTTGAGTATCTGGGCGAAATAGTTGTATCCGCTGTCCTTGATTAGGTCCTGCTGGCACGATATGTCAACCGCCAGGATCCTAGTCCATATGAAAATCATGACGGGTTTCAGTTCCGCTGCAGCAGACTGCAACAGCTTGAGGACGTAAGGGAAAATGCCTATGCTCAGAGCAAGCTGAACGGCCCAAGGACCCAAGTCGAGGAATCTTCCAAGCAAGATCAGTGCTCTGACTCTGTGTTGTTGGCTCAGCAGAACTTGAAGCACCACTGGCAGCTGCTCCGGCGGTCTCTGAGACATGGCGTCTCCGCGAGTGAGGTAGACGTCGAATGCCGTCAGTTGCTCGGTGAAAAAAGTAGAGTTTTGGTACTCGTAGTCGATGCCTTCGTTCTCCTTCCGCTCCAGCATGGGAAGCTGGGCGAGTGCCATGTCCACGGCTAAGTCCCAGCTTGCCCATAGCGGGTGCTGTCGGGTCTGGGGCAGCTCCGGGAAGGATTGCGGGTGGCAACCATAGACAGACATGATTCTCTGAGCCAAAAGGAAGTTGCGAAACAAGGCGGCCACCATAAGGTCTTGTCTGAAGAACTTCCGGAACAAGTGTCGGGGTAGTGTTGTCCAAGCAATCGTATCCGTGATGGCCGTGAAGATCCAATTCAGTTCACCAAGGGGTGTTCTCCTCTCCTGCAACCTGCCGGGAAGTTTCTTGGCGCGCTCTGGTGTGAGATTGGTCTTAAGAGGGTTTTGAAGAACGAAGAACCAAAGAGCCATCTCGATGGGAGTGGTGAGACAGGCGGTAAATAGGTCCGCTGGGAGGAGAGGATTGGTCGGAAGATTTTCCTTAACGCCGCAGGCGGCCAGGTGGATATAAGGTTGAAACACCGTCTTTTCGTAGTTCGGATCTCTTGCAGCGGCCTCGTCCTCTTCTTGTTCGTGCTTCTCTACAAATCGGTGATAGTTATTGAGGATGTTGCCGGCCTCGGAGCAATCCCAAACATAGATCGTAGGGGCGTGTAGCCACTGCTGAAGATCATACAGCGAGACTGGAATGTACTGGGTATAGTTCTTGTTGAAAACCCAGATCTCACCACTAGCGGTAGGCTTTGGCACCCCGTGACCATTGTAGTGAAGCAGGACTCGCTCGTCCTTGGCATTCCTACGCAAAGACTGGCAAAACTTCTTTGTTTCCTCCACCGACGGATCCAAGTATTGTTTGTATCTTGTCCGAATAGCAAGCGTCTCGTATTGCGCCTGCAGCGCTTTGCCAATGTTTTCCAGGGCTTTCTGAGGGGGCGGGGTGGTGGGATCAGTCCACGCTTCGAGTTTCGCACCAGGGTTCGTCTTGAGCTGATCAGGAGGCTCGACTGAGATATTAAGGCAGACGGCCAGGGCAGCAGATACAGTCTTGAGTCTGTCACGCATGCGCCAGTCCTGCAGCTGATGAAATGTCGTCTTTGGCTTGCCGGTTGTCTCGTGTCGCTTGTCGGTCCAGTACATGTACCAATTCTGAAGGCAGAAGTCAGCGCGATTCGGCATACAAAAGGATATCAGCAATTCCCAATGTTCCAAAGCAGCGCCATCACCGTACTTGAATTCACGCAGAATCAAGTTTGACGGCGTGGCCATGGGTGCCATACAGCCGGCTGACTGCATGACCCAAGGTGCTTAGATAGGATGGAATGTAGAGGTCGAACGTGAATGGAATTATGCCCCGCGTCGCCCCGCGGGACTGGGAACTGAACGATGGCCCTCAGTCATGGTGTGCAAGCCGAGAAGTCAACGCACAAGACTACTTCCTTGCGCGACGCACGCAGACAGCGACTATGGTCAGACCAGTATAGCTGGACGGTGCCGCCACAGGGCCGCCAAGTGGGGAGGCGCGAAGCTTAGAATGGGAAGAAGGAAGAGAGAAAAAAGGTGTCGATGGAACATGGGAGAAGCCACCACTTACATTCGCTATCTGGGCCAGGATTTCCGGCGACTCGTGATATTCATCGAAACCGTGTCTGGCACCCCAATGCGGAATATCCTCCTCGGAGTGGTCGACATCTTCGGAGCGGTTGACTCCATACTCGCTCTTTGATCGCATGAGCAGCGGCTTCATGGACGGCCGCTTCGGTCCGTCCGAGTCTGATTGTTCACCGGTGGAGAACCCAGCAGAGATATTGTGCTTGTTTCCAGGGGCACTCGATGGCCGTCTGGAAGCGCCGTCATCGTGGCTCGTTGATCGTTGAAGGGCCAGAGGCGGAGGACCGCCGAACGGGGATGGCTGGGCTGTCGCATCGGCAAATGCTGAGGATCCGTCCGGGCCCTGCATCAGCGGCATGTTTGAAGGGCTTCCATTAACACCGAGCAGCGCAGTGCTGTTTGTCCTCCGCGAGATGCTTGCGTAATGTCGAGGTTGAGAGGTGGATGGGGAGGGCTTCGAAGCGCTCGGCTGTCGGAGATGGTTGGCGGGCGAGGGGCGAGGATGGGGGTGATCTTGCACAGGGGCAGCAGTCATGTTGTCGATGACTCTGTCGAGATTTGGAGTTGGCGCAAAAACCACCTATAAATATTCACCGCGGCGACATTTCGGTCCTCTGGGTGTCGCGCGAATGAGGTGGATGGATATATAGCAGGCGATTGCGTCGGTGACGCGAATTTGGAGTTTTTGGAGCGGGAAGGTGACGGGAGTGACAGGCCCAGGTCGGGTCAGGTTGACAGCGCAGCAGCGGCTAACACAGCCCAACTTCAGCTCGGGGGCAAGTCGTTGCTACAGTAGGTAGGTTCTAGTGGTACAACACCCACCAAAAATTAGGACTGGTCGTCCCTTTGAGCTGAGGTCAGCACGGTCACCAGCCTATCAGCATCGCAGAAGAGCCAATTGCCTCTGCATCACTTGCCCCGAAAGCTTCTTTGAAACTTCCAGCCGGCGTTCCTAATTGTCCATATCTGCCTGTTGTGGATATGCTCGACGCCAATTAGTTAGGAACTTCGAAGAAGTCCAGTTAAAAGTTCATCCTATATGTGCCCCGGCACAATCAATCGGTTCCTAGACAAATTTACAGACCTGGGCCGGACCTAATACGCATGGCGGGGACACTGGACTGAGATGATGGATGACCTGACCCTGACCGCCTTTGAGCTCCACATCTCCGCATTATTCGTCCAGTCTGCCGTCCTCTGTGTCTCCCAGCCGCTGGTCGCTGGCCGGTCGCAGGGTGCCGTGCAGCAGCAACAGATTTGGATCCAAGGGGGAGGGGGGATGAGGTAAGAGGTCGGCCAGGTGGGTGCACGGTCCATGCGATGGAAGCAGCGCTAGTCCCAAAAGACCATCTCTAATTCCAACGTCTTCACATGACTTGCCTTATGCATCCAGAATAGTAGGTAGGAACAAGCCTGGTCAGCTCTCTGTCGCGAATGCCATTCCCCTGTTTGGTGGTTGGTCAATTGGAGTACCCGGCCAATGTGTTGTTCTCTAAGGTGCAATATCTGGGAACCTCGAAACAACCCTGGTTGGACGTCGAGGCCTATGCCGTGCGATATTGGAGCTCATCGGGAAAACATCTCTCGCAACATCATCGCGAACGGTGGGGAATGGGCTGGCGGGAAGGCGGGCGCGTTGGAAACAGTGTCTCGCCCAAACGGCTGGCTCCCTCTCTTTCCTTCCCCTCCCCTGCTCTTCCTCCCTTCTTGTTTTCTTTTCCCTCCGTTTATTTTGCGGGGATGGGTTTTCCTTTTTCTCCTTTCTATTGCTTCATGGATCTTCTTGTATCACTCGCGTCAGATCGCGAATCAACTCGGTCTTTGCCAAAAGTCGCTAACCACACAAGGGTAAGTAAAGATTGTCACCCAGGCTGAATAGATTGTGAGTTGCAGTTGCTCCCCATCATTGTCGATTCATCTGAGCCGAGATTCTGCATTTACCATGTCTCTACACAGTACTGACGACGACGACGACGACGGGGAGGAGGCATCCTTGTGCTCTTTGTTCACTGCACACTTCATGGCAGGGTCCCTCGCTGTTGGAATGATTCATGCTTGGAACCCCCAGTTCCGATTGCGGCTGTGTTTTTCTAATAACAATGCACATAGATCACATAGATCCTATCCGATGGGCGACTCGGTTCGTAGTCGATGCGCCCATGCGCCATTTGATGCGGTTGGGTGCGATGATACCTGTTGTTTGCTTTCTCGGCTTGGGCCGCACCCTGTCTCCAACGCGAGCCTCAACTCACCTCGCCGTCTCTTCGCTCGCGCCGCCGACGATGGGAGGAGCTGTATGCTACCGCGTGGCCCGCGCTCCGTTTTCCGTCGGCTTCAAGCCAACGCTAATGCCCACCAGAATGCTCGCATCTTGCTCTCGGACGCGCCATCTCCAAAACAGCATTCTTGCGGCAGCTAAGCACCCTAGCTAAGCGCATAGCCTAATTTGCCAGAATTCCATGCCCGTTCCATCGAAGCCTACGAATCTGCGCCACCGCTGCTCATCCTAAAGAGTCTTCAGGCAGGCAAGGCAGAGCGAGCGTGCGCTAAGGGACGGTAGGGTAGGATACCTTACCTACTACATCTGTGGTGTGGAACACACTCCCTGCCTCAGCCAGTCGTCTGCATGGTAGAGATGTCACGATCTGTGCGTTTCCTACTCTGCAGGAGTTGAAGAGTTAGACCTTGTCTTTCGGGAGCATTCCCGTATTATTGCTCTTCCGTCATCCAATTGTTGCGGCCGCTGCCGGGCCTCAAAGCCTCAAGAGTCCGTGTGCAAGAAAGCTGTCGAATGATGTCAAGGCTTTGGAAAACTTGAAACACACCACCTCATGGCAGATGGACCCCCTTGATGGGAAATTATGCTCGATGGATCAATGGAACCGCCGCCCTCTTTCAATGCGACGTAGGAGCACCACACCCCTGGAGCCACGAGTCCATGGTTGTTGACTGCAAACGGGCGCCAAAATGTTTGTCGTGCGCCAGCGTCATCTGGGAATAATCTGTTATTTTGCACTAAGCACCATCAATCTTTACCTCTTCTGCCTTTCTCTTTACTGAAGGATGGTCCAGGGGTTGGAGCATGTGCGGTATCAAGATTGTGATTTTCGTGGATTCCTGTGCCATGAGTGTCTCGGAGACTGTTTGCTAGACAAGTACGTACAGGTGTATATGTACACCAGAGGAGCCAAGAAAAACTGATCGAGTAAGCCGGCTTACGCTGGGAGCCTCTGTGTTACATTTGTTTGCCCTGGCGGCGACGGTAGGGTCTCGGGGGGCGGAAATGCCAGCTACTGGACATCATGTGCTTCCATGTCTCAAAAAATTGCGAGACCCGGTGTTTATCCAAGAAGAAATGCTCTCCCGTTCGTGGGCAGCAGATGGAATCTCTGGAGCCTGTCTACTTGGCCCTTTAGGGGCAACCTGGAATACGATTATACGGGTGCCCGGACGTCAGAGTGGTCGGCAACGCAAGGACAATGGTCGCCCGGCTCAGACTTCTAGACCGGCGACCGGCTATGGTATTGGGCTGGGTAAATCTGCTGGAGCATTTAATGAAGACGATGTCACGAAGACAATATGGTTGCGGCTTCGGGAGGATGCCACACACGCTGACGGAAACGAGTGGGCGGCTGGGGACAGCCACCGTTGGCAAGGATTTGCTCGTTCGAATTCCGACATCTTCTGGATGTCCGGATAGATTAGCGCCGGAAGGGTTGGTCTGGCTCAGAAGAAAAGTTGCACATTGCGCTTCAGTTCCCAAAAGGCACAGCGAGAACATGTGGCTTGATAAATCGGAGGCTTTCAGCAAAAGGTACAGAGTACCAAGGATGTCGTATACATAGGAGAGAGGGTCAAGAGCAGAGAGCCAGGGTCTCCCGACTCAGTCAACAGGACGCATCAGGTCGTGCCCAACAGGCGGCCCTTTAATAAGACCCAACGCCGGACAGCACCCAGTCTCAATCGAGATCTTTAAATACCTACAGCACCAAGTCAAAGCCAGCTACGTAGACAATTTTAGTCGCACCCTACATGGTCTAGCAACTTGAGGAGATGGCTTTTTTCGTCCCAGCGGTAGCGCTGAGTAGGCTGTCAGGCAAAGTGAAAACGGTCCATTCAAGTGATGCGTCGCAATGTGATCTTCACGAATCACCCATGGGCGTAGCAGTACCCCCTTTTGGAGGAAACGGGATGCAGGCCACCGTGCATGGCGCAGTACAGTAGATTGACATGCCGAAGACGGCCTGAAACCACAGGTCCCTGAAGTACTCCTGATGTCCCGCCTGATGTCCGAGGATCCTTTCCTCGTCCTCGTCCTCCCCACCGTCACGAAAGCGCCTGCAGACCTGCAGGCTCCCCGTGCTTCTCTAAAAAAGTTTACCTTTTCTGCTTGGATGCTGGCCCCCTCCCCTACACACACCCCATTCGCAAGTGAGCGAAAACCCGGGCTGCACAGCATCTTATTGGCCAGGGCCCAGCTCAGAACTAGCCCCTGGGCGCAAGCGTGCAGGCGGGCTGCTGCTAGTAGAGCAGTCAGTCGGGATTGGGAAGGGCGGAGAACAGGCCAGCGCAGCGACCCGACGGAGCCAGTCACTGAGGTGCAGTCAGTGCAGGAACAGGCTCTCCGAAACAGACGCGAAGTGAGGTGCCCTGGACCCGGGGAGGGGTGCCCAATTGCTAATTGCAGTTCAGTGTTGCTAGCACCGGGGATGCAACTTTGAGTGCATTTGCTTGGTCCCGCTGTCACTCCTGGCCCTGAGATGGATTGAATTTCTATCGGGTGTCCTCCTCCTAGGTACCACCTATCTCGCTCTGGTTTCCCCCAATCCCCCCATTACGGACGGTTCTTTTTTGCCCAATCTCCTTTCGAGGCCTCACTACATCACAGTCCGGCATTCTTTTCTGGTGCTGCTTCCAACCATCCAACTTCAACGACGTTCCTTCTTGCTGCCAGCTCAGCAGCAGTGACCACATTATACCCCCCAAGGCCCAAGAGCCGAACTAATTATTGACGACCACGGACAGAAGAGAAAGAAGAGATAAAATAAAGAAAGAAAAGAAAAACAGACAGAACGCAATTCAAGAAGGGTCCGCCCGGAAGAGGAAAGAAAACCCAGCAACCCATCCCCTAACCCCCGACGAGCCAACCCCCGTCAGCAAAGCTGCTCTCTGGACGCCCAGAGTCGAACATCGTCCCGTCTCTCGCCCAACACCCAGCCTCCTTTCGTTCCCTCACCCCTCGTTCCCTTACCACCTTACTCGCTTCACTGCGCCGACAAGGAGGACCGCAAAAAACCAAAAAAAAAGACGAGGTTGAACAGCATCGCAGGAAGCTCCTTGCCTCAGCAACGCGCGCTACCCCGGACACTCCACCGATGCGAACCCAGCCATCCGCAAACTTGAGCCTCGACTCCCTTTCTTGTTCCTGCGTTCCTGCGTTCCTGCATCCGCTGCATCATCCCCAACGCGCCTCACCCGACTCGGCTCCAGCCAACAGGCGACACCATCTCGGCCCCTGCATCGCCCTCACGACCAAAAAATCGCCTTTTTCATTATTGTGACGAAAACGACCCTATCCTCGACGAACGAAACGATTCAATTGATACCCCCTAGAGACCAAGGCGCACTGGAAACGAGTTACGAGCGAGTCTTTTCCATCTGCCGCTCAGCGTGCAGGCCGTGATTTGATCCGTCATGGCTTTCCTCTTCAAATCTAAGAAGAACCAGGATCGAGCTCTTGCAAGCCGCGATGGAAACTCTGGTGGTGGCTCCCAAGGGTCCATCCAGAGCCAGCGCGAGAGGATAGCCAGAGAAGAGAAGAGCGGAACCCAGCGCTCGACACCGACAGGCAGCTTGAATTCAATCGACCGTGATGGAAGTGCTGGGGCTGGAAGCCCAGACCAAGGGTATGGCCGCCAGCGAGGTGCCAGCCTAGATCAGGTGCCGTCGCAACCACAGACAAGCGATTTACCTGTAAGTCTGGTCGATGCAGTGACAAAACGCTCTTGCTGAACAGAGCTGACCATCTCGCAGCTTCGTAACGGTCCTCCGGTCTCCTCGCAAAACCAAATGCCCCAACAACAAATGATGAACCCCAATGCGTCGCTATACCCCTGGTCACAACGGCGATTGACCTATACGTCCTCGCACCCGAGCCCGTTCCCCCGATATGGAGCCGCTGTCAACTCAGTGTCTTCCAAGGAGGGTGACATCTACGTAATGGGAGGCTTAATCAACAGCTCAACGGTCAAAGGCGACTTGTGGATGATTGAGGCAGGGCAGAACATGGCCTGCTACCCTCTGGCAACGACCGCCGAGGGACCGGGCCCAAGGGTTGGACACGCAAGCCTACTTGTCGGCAACGCCTTCATAGTCTACGGCGGCGATACCAAAGTCGACGAAATGGATGTTCTCGACGAGACGCTGTACCTTCTCAACACCTGTAAGCTTTCCCCGTTCACTGCAGCAGCATCGAGTCCTTTGGTTTTGATCAGTGACTAATTCGATTGTAGCTACGAGACAATGGTCGCGAGCCTTGCCCGCCGGCACTCGGCCGTCTGGTCGCTACGGCCACTCCCTGAACATCCTCGGATCCAAGATCTACATTTTTGGTGGTCAGATTGAGGGCTACTTTATGAACGATCTCGCCGCCTTCGACCTGAACCAGCTGCAGATGCCCAACAACCGGTGGGAGATGCTTATTCAAAACACCGACAGTGGTGGACCCGCCGTCGGCAAAATCCCCGCTGCTCGAACGAACCATTCCGTTGTGACATTTAATGACAAAATGTACCTGTAAGTAATACTGAGAGCCCTCACAGTCGTAAATGCTGACCCTGTCCCAGTTTCGGTGGCACCGACGGATACCAATGGTTCAATGACGTCTGGAGCTACGATCCCGCCACAAACGAGTGGTCACAGCTGGACTGTATCGGTTATATCCCAGTCCCTCGCGAAGGACATGCTGCATCCATAGTCGACGATGTGATGTACATCTTCGGTGGTCGTACGGAAGAGGGCGTTGACTTGGGAGACTTGGCTGCTTTCAGAATCACCTCGCGCCGCTGGTACACTTTCCAGAATATGGGACCGTCGCCGTCTCCTCGATCTGGACACAGCATGACGACTGTTGGCAAGGCCGTGGTGGTTGTTGGCGGCGAGCCAAGCTCATCCCCCGCCAGTGTTGGTGATCTCGGCATAGTCTATATGCTCGACACCACGAAGATTCGGTATCCGAATGACGCCCAAGCCGCGCAACAACCCGGAGGGCAACAGCGGATACAGCAAGCGAGACGACCCAGCACCGCTGCTGAAACGAGGAACTTGCTGTCCCGAGATGGTTCTGCCGGCCCGCCTGACCAGAGAAGGCTTATTGGGGCGCCTCGCGACGGCTCGGCTGTAAACAGCCCTACCAATGGAGTGCGAGGGTCGCCTAACGGCAGCGATACGAACCCCGTAGCCGTCAACGCTTCGAAGCTTCCGAGATCAGCAGCGGCTTCGCCTCCCGCCGGACCACCTCCTCAAGGCCCAACACCAGCAAAGCCCTCGGTACAGACTGGGAACCTCGCTAGAGTTCGCGGTCAGTCATCAGAAAGAGATGGTTCCGTGGGCGGCTCGCCGCAAATTGCGGCAAGCCAATCGCCAGTGATTCGAGAGGCACAGGAGCCAGCTTCCAAGGACGCAGAGAGCCCGGTCACCAACGGCCGATCCCCTCAGCAAGTTACGAGGTCTGGCTCTGGCTCTGGCTCAAGGTCTGACTCTGTGCCTTCCGAATCTTCTAAACCCAGGTCTAGGCAGGGCAGTAGGTCTCAGACCTCTGTGGATAGTACGACTGAGCCGGCTCTGAAAGCAATGCAAGCCCAGCAAGCCGCAGTACAACCGCCGCCGCCTCAGGTGCAAGCGCCGCCGCCGCAACAACCGATGCCGCAACAGCAGCTGCCACAACCTCCAGTGCAACAACAGCAAGCCATCCGCCCCGCTTCACCACCTCCTCCCACGCGTCAAGCCAGCAACCCATTGTCTAGAAGATCCTCGGGCCGCAACTCGCAGACTGTGGCTTTGCTGAAGGAGCTGGATACAGCTAGAAACCGCAATGCTTGGTATGCTTCAGAGCTTGAGTTGGCTCGCAAGGCTGGATATGTTCCCAATGCGAGCCTCAGCCCCGTTCTTGACAGCAGGGCAGCTGAGACCTTCGACGACGAAGACAAGCCCCTGATTGAGGCACTTCTGGCGATGCGAACAGAGCTTGCTAACGTTCAAGCCTCCGTCGACAAGCAAGCTGTGCTCGCTGCCAAGCAGATCGCAGAAGCGGAGAAGCAGCGAGACGCTGCTATTCAAGAAGCAGTGTATGCGAAGGCAAGGCTCGCGGCCCAGATGGGCGGTAGTGTTGCAAGCACTCCTCAGCTGGATGGCGAACGCGATGTCGACGACCGCTCCACGGAGATCAGCAGGAAATTGGCTTCTGCCCTCAAACACCAGAAAGAACTACAGGCGCAGCTTGAGATGATGAAATCGGAACTTGATGCTGAGAAGCGCGCACGCCAATTGGCTGACGACACCACCAATGCCTCCCAGAAGCGAATGAGCGAGCTTGAATCGTACAAGACAATGACTTCTACGAAACTCGAACAACTCAAGGCCGAATTGCACATGATCCAGAAAGAGGCAAGGGAGCAAGCGGTTCAGTACACGGAAGCCATGGCTGCTATCCAGCTCATGACGGTTGAGAAAGAGGACTTCGAGGCCAAGTACAACAAATCCATTGGGAATTCAAAGGAGCAGAACGAGACTTTCGACTCCCTGCGCGAGGCCATGGCGGCTTCCGCCGAGATGAAAGCACTTCTGGAGAGCAAGCTCGAGGAGGAGCGTTCGCAGAGGGAGAAACTCGAGTCGAAGCTCAGTAAGCTGAAGACGGAGCATGAAACCCGCACAGCAGAGCTTGTGGCGGCGACTCAGCGACTGCGTGATGCCGAAGAGATTGCCGAGAAGCACGCAAAAGAGGCCAAACTTCACCAACTGGCGGTACTTGCTGGTTTCGACAAGGTCACCGCAAGAAACATTGGATCCGACAGCAAGGCCGACACTGAGAGGCTCAAGGCGATGCAGGACCAACTCAACGCAGCCAACATTCTGGTCAAAAAATACCAACAAGAGGCCGATGCCGCAGCGGACAAGCTTCGCACTGCCGAGGAGCGGATCGCCGGCTTGGAGGTGTACCAGGAGCAGTCCAGCCGTGAAGGCGTAGCAATCAGGAGGCAGCTCCAGGCGGCTTTGAGGGATACTCAGTCTTTGCAAGCCAAGAACTCGGATTTGAAGCACCAGCTCCAGAACCAGCAGCTAGAAACCAACGCGATGACTGTGCAGCACAACACCTTGAAGGACATTCTGGTCGAGCGTGGCATCAGCCCCACCGGTATGTCGCGGACCCGCAGTATCGGCAGCCCTCGCGTCAACACGCCCGACCAAGTACGCATCCGAGATCTCGAGGATCAGCTCAACGCTGCTCTTTCCGCCCACGAAGAGAATGCGCAGCGCAGCGCGGCTCAACAAGAGGCCAGCGAAGCCGCTTATCGTGAAAAGCTCACCCAGCTCGAGAACGACTATCAGTCTGCTGTGCACTACGTTAAGGGCACCGAAAAGATGCTGAAGCAGCTGAAGGAACAGCTCGCCAGGTACAAGACGGAGAACACCAGACTCAAGTCCGAGATCGAAACACTTGAGGAACGTGTTGAGACGTCCACTATGAACACTGGAGCCACCCCCGCCAACTGGGAGAGCGAACGCCACATCTTGCAAGAGAAGATCGAAGCACTCGAGGAAGAATTGCAAGCTTCGACCGAAAAGCTTGAGGGCCAACTGAATACGGTTAGAAAAGAGTTGGCGGAGAGCAAAAAGCAACGCGAAGGCGCCCTCAAGGACGCCGAGGAGGCTTCTCGCAAGCTTGCCGCCAACCGTCGTGATTTGGAGGAGCTCCAACAAGAGAACACCCTCCTTGAGCGTCGAGCTCAGGATGCCGAGGAAAAGGTATCGCTCCTTCTGGACCAAGTCGAGACATCGGTCGACAGTTACCGTCGACAGAGCAGACAGGCACCGAGCATGACGTCCGAGTTGACGGAGAGAGGCACTAACGGAACGAGCATGGGTCATCAGCGCCAGGACAGCTCGGATGCAGACAGCGCCTACGGGGCTGTCTCGGGCGGAGTCGATGGACGCAATAGTACCGCGTTGGACAACCTGGCAAACGAGCTCGAGACTCTGCGAACCCATTGGGAAGCCACCAACAAGAACTACCGCCTGAGCAACACTTTCGATTTCGAGGGCGCTGCTACCCCAACGCGCAAGGAGGAGGAAGTCGGGCTGGGTCTGAGCGAGAGCCTGGCTGACTGGCGCAAGCGACTTGACGTGGACGAGCAAGCAGAGAACGATCGAGCGAAGATGAAGAGCCGACCTGATCGGCCTTAGTCTGGCGTTCTGCGACGCATGAACTCTCGCTTCTCCACATGACAACCGCCAGGCGTTTGCTACTTATTGTACATTCTGTGATTGCCATCTGACAGCAGTTTGCGTAGGTGGAAGGAGTTTGGGATTTTGGGATTTTGGTTCTTATGCGTCGGCTCTGTTCTTCGTTTCGCAATGATTCCACGTATTCATGACGAAACAACCTTCGCTTAATCCCTCCGCCCCTGACATTGTTTTCTGCGTATTTTTCCCCCTTTCCTTTTTTTTTTTTTTTTTTTTTTTGCTGTCCGAGTTCATGGGTTATTCTTTTAAACTGATGATACACTACACAAAACGGCCGCCCCCTGCTTGTTCTTGGCCGTGGACGCAAATGTCATTTCTATTCTTCAGAGTGGGTGGATAAACATGGTCGAGCCTGAGCATACGTGCCTAGCTCTTCTCCTCCCCTTCTTTTTTCCCTTTTAAGATAATGTACAATAACTGTTGTCCCCCCCCCCCCCCCCCCCCCCACTTTCTCAAGGAAGCTTGGTGTCGACGCGGAGGACTTTGGTGTCCCCGTCAGGATATAAGGCCCAACAAGTAGAAGCGTACGCAGCGCACGGGACGTGTTGATGATGGAATCAGCGAGAGGAGCAGGGGCTGGCTTGAAATGGGAAAAGACATGACAGTAAGGGATCGACAAGAGAAACTCTTGCGTTTCTCCTTACGGCTTTCACAACATGCTTGTTATTTCACTTCACCGGATTTGCTAGCGGCTTGAAGAGGAGAGCTGACGATGAGGAACTGGTCAATGATGAGACGATTGCTACCCGATATGCGTGTCTACCCTGTGATGCTGCAGCGTGACGTTGCATACAATGTGTGACCCTTTGCTCCGATATACATGGGTGTGGTCAAGTCGAGTTGTGACGCACCTTGTGGATGGAATCATGGGCCATTTGGTCAAAGCTACCCCCCCCCCCCCCCTTTCACATTGTTCTATGTACCAGGCAGAGGAAAGAGAAACTCGAAGCCCCAAGGGCATTAAAGTCCGCAACTGGTCAATACGTGTGTGTCTTGTGTATGGCGTCGAGACATGGCAAAAAACTCAAACAGTTCTCGGCAGCAAGGCCCTGTTCAGGAACGTGCCAACTGTATCGAGGTTTTATCGGCGTTACTCATCACGCGACACGCACGTATACATTCATCGTTCGGCGCCCGCTGATTGTGAAGTCTTCGGCGTGATTCCTGGCACGCCTATAGCTTCCGAAAGGATCCCATGCGGTCTGGGAGTGTCCAAACTGATGACGCGCCAGTCTCCATCCCACCTGCACGTTCTAGCGTTCCCGAGCGAGCCCAAGCCCCCTACACAAATGCCTACAACAGGGGAGGGCTTGGCCGTCGGATTTGCTCCAACATCCATTAGTTAGACATGTGAATATGACCTAGCTCTTGCGGCCCAGGTGGGTTTCTTTTGTAATGTACAAGTCTTGAATATACCTATCGACACAGTCCCGTGGAATGCTTCTCCTCACGCACGCTCAGTCATCTCTTCACTTGCGGTTCGTGCCCGAAACAAGCAACACGACACTCCCCAGCTGCCTCCTCAAATCTTCCTTTTCGACATCATGAGTGTCCTCCACCTCGCCCCACGACCCCGTCTGCCACGAAACCTCCAAGCTCGCCGCGGTGGCCGCCTCCTCGATGCCAAACTTCCTCGGGCTCTTCGCTTCGCGGTGGTCTCCGACGGGGCCCTCGCTCCACTCCACCAACAACCGCACCGCGGTGATCAAGCTCTTGCCCGCCAAAACCGCCCTCTCGAGCCCGGCCAGCTCCCACGCGTCGAGCCCCATGATCCACCCTTGCACCACCTCCCGCACGCCCTCCGCCTGCGCTATCGGCATGATGCTGTTTTCGTCCAGAACGGGACGGATCTCGATGCCCGGCCACACCCGCGCCATGAGGAACCCGACGACCTCTTCGGTCGTGCGCTTCTGCACGTCTCTCAAAGACTCGCCCGCGTCGTTGGGAACGTCCATCGGCCCCGCAGGAGGCGCCCAGCACAGCAGGGAGTCTGTGTCGAGGTAGCGCATCAGCGTCGTGGCGATGGTCTCGCGGATCGCGCCGGCGGCGGCGTCATCCTCGGCGATGTCAAGCGCGCGGCAGGTGAGGGAAGTGAGGGGAATCATGTGCTGTTTGGTTGCCTGCTGGGCCGAAGTAATCATGTCCCACTCGATCGCCAGGGCAGAGGCGAGGTACTGCTTCGAGGGAGGGAGGCGCATGATTGCCTTGGTATTGGGGTGGCGAAGGGGGCGGGAGTCGAGGTGAACTTGAAGGGCGCCTGGGGAGAGCAATGCGTTAGCACACTTTCACCCCTCAGAAACAAAGACACCAACATGGATGCAGAAAGACCTACCATCAACCTCTTGCACACTAACGTCGTTCCAAAACCTCCTTTTCAAAGCGCCTGGCTTGCTCGCCTTCGCCTCGGCCGACGTGCGGATCGACTTGGCGTGCTTGAGCATTTCAGCCTGTCTTTGCCTTCTCTCAAGGCGCGCGCGCGCGACGGCAGCCCGCTCCTCCGAAGCGACGTCCGGAACGGGGGCCTCTGGCGGCGGTCCGGTTCCGACAACGGGCGCAACCTCGGCCGGTTTAAGCGTTGTACTCGAGATGGCTCTCGCGGCGGCGGCGAAACGCGGCCGGCTGGCTGTTGTCGTCAACGGCGACGAAGCCGTGAAGAGACGAAGAGGTATACGTGTTGAAGTGTTCATTTCTGTGTCGGCTCCTGCGCGTGAATTGTAGAAGGGAGGTGGAAAGTGGATTCGGAAGAGCCGATGGAGTTGTAGAGCACAAGTGGAAGTCGATTAATTTTTGGGAGCTTCGCGGCAAGCTCCGCCGAAAACGAAAAAGATCCTAATCCCTGATTGGTCAGTGGTTCAAGGGTGACATTCGCTGTAGCTATACGGATCGGCGAGCTCGGTGAAGCATCGGCGTACGAGATTGAATGCAGGGGTCCGGATATTGGAGGCAATCTGCTAGATCTTTTAATAAAAAAACATGGCTTCCTCAAACTGCAAAATCTCGGCTTTGAGCCTCGCTATACGTCTACGCCTGGTTGTACTCTGTACTGTAGTAATACAAATTTTGGAACTCCACGCCCGCCTAGGTCCGTTATATTAGTAAGGCGGCTTTGTCACGTTCCCTAAACTGAGCTCTCCCGCCCTGCTGTCGATTCCGTTTAGAAGCTCGTGCAAGTCCATTCCCCCGCCCGAGACCATTGAGAAGCTTCCATCCCCTTTGGTTGACCCATGATACAAACTGTCGCCGCCGCGGCTGCTCAGGTTTCGTTTCGCTGGCTTGACCGCATAATCCTGGATAGAAATCGAAGATGTCAGCCCTCCAAGATGGTTAGGCAGCGGTGGCACGGGCGGCACTTCCTCGTTCTCGTTGTGATCGTACAAGGGATTCGAGTTCAGCGATCCACCCTTACGTGACTGAGAAGATGACCGTTGCCGCCCAAGGGAAGCTCCATCGCCGTTTTCTGTCTGTGACGCTGCCGGATTGAAACTGAGCTCGGATGGCGTGAACTCGTAGCTGACCATACTGTCGCTATCACTGTCATGGTGTAACCCAGCCGAGGTGCCAATAGGTGTTGCCGGCACTTGACCTGTCAAGACCATCTTGAGCTGGTCGACGGATGCGACCACGCCTCGACTAGAGTCCGACGGCGAAGGCGAAACACCACTCCGAACGCTGGACTTGCGCAACTGCCTCATGGGAGACAAGCCCCCGGGTACTTGGGATGAGTTCGGCCGGAGATTGCGCTGGCTACCGAGCGGAGACGACTCGCCCGTTTGCCCATGTCCATTAGCGCCGTTAACTGTGAGGTGCTGTCGGTTGGTTCCCATCGTGCCAGTCTTTGAGCCAGCCAGTGACTCCGATTTGCTTCCCGTTTGCAACGCCAACATAGCCGCATCCCTCGACCAGTCCGTCAGCATATGCTCGCGAAACGCGGTGGGCAAACCCGTCCCAGTCACTGCAGGTGCTGTTGTAATCGAGGAGCTGAGAATGGGATGCGAGAAGTTGCGTCCGGGGGACTGGGGGGGGCTGGTTGGCGGCGAGACGCTTGTGTCCGCATAACTCACAGCGATGCTCTCGACAAAGGATGCCCGGTCGTCGAACGGCAAGAGCGCTTCACTTTCAACCTCGGTGGAAGGCAATTTTGTCTGCAATTTGGGAACGCCAGGGGTACCAACGAAGTCTAACCCGGGGGGAGGGATGGCCACGCCCTCGGTCCAGAAATGCTTACTGCGCCTTCGGATGACTTCGTTGGTGATTGCGCGCCCGACGGCCGAGTTCTCGATGTCAAACTTCTCCGTCACTGCCCAGAAGTATCCGTGGCAGAGACTGCCAAGACGAACCTTTTGCACTGGAAGATCCGCATCTGGAATATCCTCCTGAAGACGGAACACCATTGGCAATCCGTACTGGACCGCGTTAACGCCTAGCTGGGCCACCAGCTTGGTGAGAAGAACGTGGAGGAGAACAATGTCCGGATCATAGTCGACATATTGCAATGCGTTATCGTAGATGGCGATATGCAAAAGCTGGAGGAAATGCGTGCGCTGCCGCGACGGCTTCTCCCGGTTCGATGCGTTCGAGGCAGCACGTTGGGCAACACTCGCCGGCTGAAGCTCGCGGCTGTTCTTAAGCGAAGATCGGTAATGTTGTGCGCTTTCGTCTCGCGCTGTGGAGTCGGCCGCTGTCGTTTCGCGGTCGAGCCATGTCAAAAGTGCATCGACATATGCTTTCCTGACCTCGCCTTCGGGATCCCGCAGGAGCCAGTGCGTGTTTTCCCATACCTGAATTGGGACCCTGTTTCTTGACAGGTTCAGGTTGCCGGACATCTGCGCCCGCGGGTTCGCGACAAGGAGAATGTTTTTGATGGCCTTCAAGGCGGCCGTCTTGCCCACGTTACGGGAAAGAATTGTTTCCAGCTGAGGCTGGCTAGAGCTCAGTTCATCCGAGGATGGCTGTTCGGCATTTTCCACCTGGGGCGAGGAGCTGGTGCTCGATGATTTTGAAGGCTTGAGGCGGAGGAGGATTGTCGAGATCATGTCCGAGATCTGGTCTGCGTAGTAGACGTGTGTTGCGAGGTCTCCAATGCAGATCTGGATTCGCTCGAGCAGTTCTCTGCGTTGTGCAAACACATCCCCAGCGCCCGGTAGAGCAGAAGGGGCTTCTTCGACCTCGCCTTCCGCTCTACCAAAGCCACCAGGTAGCTGGATGAGTTTCTTCATTTGCTGAACTAGCCCCAGCAGAACGTCCATGGCGCTCAGCCCAATTAAGTTGACATCGGAACGCAGCAGGGATCCAATCATGGCCGTCAATGCGAGATGCAGGCTGAGATTATCGTCCTTGACAGGCGCCTTCAAGAGATGATCCATAGCGGTCACCAGGATAACGTAGCGGTCTTGCACGGGAGCCCATCGAGCGATGGCGCTGTAGATGCTAATCGCCCATCCGTGGTCCTTGCCAGACTTTTCGTCCGTCTTGACGACCGTATTGCCGTTTGTGACGCGGCCCTCGATGAACTGGAAGAGGGACCCGGTGGCGGAGTGGATCTGCGGCCGGTTGGGCACGACGAAGATCTGCTTCAGACACTGCATGGCGAGAACCCCAATGTCCTCTTCCGCCAGCTTGTCCACATCGAATGCGGTACCTGTCAGAGCAATGGGGTTGGCTTCACCGCCCGTGCCGCCAGTCTCTACAGTTGCGGTGCTCGTCCTACGGCGAAGCTTCTCGGTCTGGACCTTTTCTTCCATCTGTATGCGCGACAGCAATGTGTCAAGCAGCTCGTCATCGTCCCACCAAAGATTATCCAAGATGACAGGAACAATTACATCAAACTGACGGCCAGTAACGGTGGACAGAGCTTCTGAAGAGGAGACGCTCCTGATGGCCTCGAGGCCGGCATTTCTCCATCGCATCAGCACAGGCTTGCTCGAAGCCCCTTTTCCAGGGTTCTGGCGCGTCGACGCGAGCGAGGCGTAGGTGCGGACAATAGATTCGTACTGGGCAAGGTAGGCCTGGTCTGCAAAGGAAGAGGAGGCATCGTGGTTTTCGCAAAAGGCCTCGAAAGTAGGAATGGAGGACTCGACCATAGTTATGTCCTTCGAGCCAAGGATAAGGTCCAAGATTTTGAGCACATTGGGGGCCACGAGCGGCAGGTCCTTGGGTGCTTTCTCGATCAGTGCCGTGAGAATTCGGAGGGTAACTTGGACATTTCTAAAGGGTATCGGGTCAGAAACAACATTGCCTCAAGGGCCTTGGGAGGAGTGGACAAACCCGATGCGCAGACGCCAGACATCGCTGGCCGTCTTCTTTTCCAGAAAAGAACCAATTTTTTGGATTTTGGAGCGGCGGGAAGTTGCGTAGAACAACAGGTAACTCAACTCGCTCGAGTTAGGCTTGACGTCAACGGCGCCTTTGTTTGTTCGCGGGTAGCACTTGAGCACCAGGACTTGATGCTTCGGGCGACATTTTTGTTGGATCGCGTTCATGGCGCCGGTGGGATCGGGGCCCGATGAGCGAGGGTGGGAAGCCGGGCGACTGACTACCTCGTGGACGGTGGTGTTAACAGGTGGGAAGGTAAAAGCATCGAGGTCTTGAGAGAAGAGGCAACAGGAGGCGTTCGCGCGTCAGTCAGGTCAGGTGTGAAGAAGCGGTCGTCGTCCGCGGCGGCATGGATCGTGAAAAGCAAGGAAGGAGCGAGGCATTGGACAAAATCGAGAGTAGGAAGCAGGCGTACCGAAGAAGCCAGCGGGCGATAATTTGGGGGTGTGGCAGACAACCTGGAAGAGACAGGCAGGCCAACGGAGACACATTCCAGTCCAAGCCCGGCCAGGCCAAGCCAGCACGGGGGGGTGGGCGTGGACGTGCTCCGTAATGTAACAGGCCTGTGGGAATCCAGTCCAGTACCTACTTAACTCGCACACTCGGTAGCCACAGGCAGAGAGTTAGGGAGGTGAGTACGCAAAAGACAGTACCTTTCCAGGTTCCCACCCGCCCATGCACGTGTGCTGCTCTGCACTGGACAGTTGTCGGTCAGCCATGGGAGACGTTTCTCGTTGGGTGACGGCTCGATACACCCTCAACATGAAAGGGCCCAGATTCTGTAGCTGTGTTCGTCGTGCCGCGCCACCTTCCCGTCTTGCTGCGGGCTGCATCGTCGCCATCATTCGGGTCCAAACCGTACAACCTTGGGGCAATGGTCTGATGGCCTGTATTGAGTGCGACTCATAGCAAGGCATCCCAGAGGCATTTCTAAAGACGACATGGAGTCAGTGGCAAGTCTGCTGGGATGCCAGGCATGTGCGAGAGGGAAACGCGATGTGGATATGAGATTACGGGCCGAAGAAGGACAAGCGCCTGTGTGAATTAGACATTTAGGGGGCAATCTCGGGGAACTTCTCCAGGCTACCCTTCAGCGCGCAGTACCATCCATGCCTGAGCTTCCGAGTCCCCTGCAGCCCTGTGCTCGTGAGGGGCATATGTACCTGTATGTGGTGATGAACCTACACATGGCGTCTGTATGGGCTTGGTGGGTGATGAGGGAATGGCAATTTGCTCTTAAGGAGATGTCCAAGTCTTTCATCGTGAACCTACTTACTTATGCATCCACCATAAATCATCGTTGGGAGCAGGCGAGGGCGTTCCTCGGCGAGCAATTTGCATTGCTACTCCGCCGTCATACCTGTTAACTCCTACCTTACCTTGAGTCGTCGCGTACCGCCCAAAGTGCCACCAACGATGGAGACAAACGCTGTGTGAAAGCCACCGGAACCGAAGAACCGTTCCTTTCGAATTGTGGTGCAAGGCGCACTTGTCATTGGACGCATATTTCACTTGTCCCATCCCTCTCTCCCTCCCTCTGCTCTGCCCTGGCATGACACACTGAGACCTTTAACGATGCCGAGGGTCCTCGCAAGCGTTTGGATCCAAACAAACATTGTCTCCCCTTCTATTTTGGTCCATCCGGTCACCCTGTCGCAGTCGTTTGGGAATTGAGAAATGGGGCCCACGGCGGCATGCTTGGATCGGAAAGGTGCCTGGGATGATCCCGCCCGCTCGGGGAGTTCCCAACAGGTGCTCAGACAGCATGCACACAGGCCTTTGCCCGGGCATGTCTATATCGACCACGCTCCGTACAAATTTCTGAGAGATGTCTGCATCTCATCAACCTTGTTTAGCTGACTTCAGGTAGGGCGAAATGACTGCAGGCCGATCCCAGCTGCTCGACTTGCGGGATCTCTCATGTGTCTTGGTGCTGATAAAATGCTCGGGAAGCTCTCGGACCCCCAGAGGCGTTCGTTGGCGGATTCCATACGTGGATAAGTACGGGACGGGACGTGTACGGAAACAGTTCTGCTGTGCCTCTTGCTGTTGTTCCATTCCCCATCCTCCCCAAAACAAATTCCTCCCTCGCCTTGACCTACCGAAACTTCATCCAATTACCCATCGCGGCGGCCGTCACCGCCATCCCGTCCAATGTCGTCAGCATCGCTTCCCATCTGACTCTGCTGCACGCACAGATTCTCAACTGTTTAAGCCTTTAGTATACCCATTCACCTTCTTCCCAACAATCGTCCGCCGTTCGTTCTACCCGCCCAGCCTCATGACTGAAACCTAACCTTATCCGCCTCGCTGTTCTGCTCTGTTCCTCGGTCACTCTTTGCTCCCTTGTTAGATCCGAACCTCATCCGACCTTTTTCTTGGCATGTGAAGCCTTTTCCCCTCCTCAACCCCTCCACCCTGTGCCACTGCCAACTCACCAAATGGCATCCACCTCTGACCCGGATTCTAGATTTGCGAATCCCCGGGACGAACTTCTCCAACGGATAGCCACAGGGAACCGCCGGCCGGGGCCTGTTCTTCACACGGGACGCGCTTCCGTGTCTTTGACCAGCGACACCCACCCAGCCACCCACACCACTTCGAGCTGCCACTTGCATGTGTGGTTGCCATCACCGCCATCGCCGGTTGGTCGTCAGCCAGAACGAATGGTTCATCAGCTTGGGAGAGGCATTTTGTACCGTACTTGGGACCAATCACATCATGACCCGGCTACCTTACGTGCCTCTCCTCCGCATCCCCCGCAATGTCCGGAGTCTTTGGACTCCGACAACCCCGTTGGGGTCTATGCCGCCGCCGGCGCTACCACCAAGAATGGACAGTGTAGGGAGTTATCCTAGTTTTGTCGCCTGCCGAGATTTACCGCATCCCATTCCGCCAGGTCGTGGCTCTAACCATCGCCATTTGCCCGTCAATCCCAACGCCCCTGTCCGAGGACTCTACTCCTGCGTTGAGCGCTGTCAGTCCTGACGCCTCGTTTCGTTATCCAGACCTTCTGGGGAGCTCCTACTCGGCCGTTGGGTGTAAGCGAAGTCAGAGGCACGATCTGCCGAGTTTCCAACCCTATGTGAACTTCTGTCCGGGGAAGGTCTCGTCAACTATGCAACCAATCATCGACGTACTCCTCTAGCCCTGCTGAGTTCAAACGTGGCGACACCAGCAATCATCCATCATAGCAAAGCATCAACCGGACCGCGTCAGTCGAGATAGTGACTGCGTATACTATCGACCGCAAGTGAATCCTTGGCGGACTCTAGGCTCAAGATCCATAAACCCCTGCTTCAGCGTTCATTCTCGTAATATTCGCAACCAAGGGGACTGCAAGAACCTGAAGAACTGTATGTCACACAGCAAACCAGTGTTTGGTTGCGACGGGACAATCCAGAGATGCCCTGCACAAGGGAGTAGGGTGGTTGGGTTGACACCAGTTGATTGGCCTCTGAGCAGCACGACGCACCCCGGCTCCCGGGTGGGGCCTGTTCGCCGATCATGGCCTCGAGTTTCGAGGATGAAGGCACCACTCACCGAGCTTCACCGAGTTACTGAAGTGAAGGTGGAAGGAGGTGAGAAGGGGTTTCGACCTACTAAGATGGTGTTTGCTGCAACTTCCTCTTTTCATATCACCCTATGTCCATTTGAGTTTCCCAAGATATCGTAACGAAGCAATGCTCATATGGGGGTTTTGTAAGCCCGCTGAAAACTGGGCGGGAGCTCCGATCCGAAGTGTGCGAGACGAAGCCTTCTTTTATAGTCAGTGGAAGAGGCGGCTTTGGGTTGAGCCCGGAGCGATCGCCAAGAAGAGAGGCTTCGTATCTGCTTTTATTTCCCTCGGGAATACAGCTATTCGAATCTCTAGCTTCCTGGGCGTTAGCATCACCGGCCCCATGGCTGTTCTTCGAAAGGGGTTGACGTTCAGGCTCGGAAGTTTCCATGGAACTGTCGGCATATGGCTAGTGTAACTAACACTTCTAGGTCCAATGAAGCAGAAGAGCCATGTGCAATCTCGCCGTTAATCGCCGTCTTCAGGCTCATGTCTCACACTCATGGAACGAATTCAGAGCCCCTCCACTGGGTCGTCGCAGCTGGAGCGAGGGAAAATGCCTTCTCGGTTGATATTATCAATTGCTGCAACAGCCGCCACTAGGCTATTTGACTCCAGACTTGGCTAGTATCATGGGTCGTTGGCCCAAACCTCACGTGGACGAACACATGGGATGGAAACATCATACTCAGGGGGGAGGTTGCATGCGGAAACCGGTTGCCTTTGTGTGACGCTGCCAGCCCGGGAAGTCGGCCAAAGGGATGCAAAGTCAAGAACATCCAGAACCTTGGCCACGCAGTCAAGGCAGTCTGAGGGGGGTGCCAACTCGAGCATCTGGATGTCGGGACCACATATTGGGCTTTGGGACATGCCGCAAACAGACTTTGAAGTAAGGAACGGCAGATGGAGGAGAGACACGCTGCCCTTTATTTTCTTTCAGCTTCAACCAGCGCCAACAACAGGTTAGCGCGAGTGCATGCAGCAGACCTCTTGCAGCCTTGTCTTCTCTTTACCAAAAGGTCCAGCTTTCACAATATCCTTCCACTAAACACACGCAGACCCGGCCAGCCTGTCTAATTCCAGACTTGGTCGCTCTAGAAGCTGAATAGGCAGGGTGGCGTTCCTTCTCACTTTCACTTTCACTCTCACTTCCAGCTTTTACCTTTACCTCTTACTTTGTCTTCTGTGTATCCCCAGCCTGAAGAGCCTCATCTCCTCTCCAGGGTTCGCATCGGCTTCAATCTTTTTACTTCTTCTTGGGACCTTCCTTCCCTTCCCCTTCTTTGCCCCCGTTTCTTCCCCCCTTTCTCTTTTCCGGCCCTTTCGTCCTTGGATTTGTTGAAGCCAGAACGACAACAAACCTGCAATCGCCCAAGATGAAGTCTGGAGTCTTTGTTGCCGCCATGGGGGGCGTAGTGAGCTCTGTCGCTGCCCTGTCCCTCCCTCGTGCTACCGAGGGCAAAGTATTCATCGCCATGCCAGTCAGACAGGTCCGGCCCGACCTGGGACATCTCACGAAGCGAGAGGCCATCGAAGTTGTGCTCAGAAACAGAGAGTTTTACTACTCCACTGACAGTAAGCATTCTTCGGCTCCTTCTTCAAAGTGGCTTAATTGACGATGGGGGGATAGTCATGATCGGTACGCCTGCCCAGCAGGTGACCGTTCTTCTCGACACGGGTTCTTCTGAGCTCTGGGTCAACCCTGACTGCAGCACCGCGCCTTCAGCCGCCCAAGCCAAGCAGTGCAGCGCTGCTGGTCAGTACAACCCGCGCAACAGTCGTACTCCGCCCACCGGCCCAATTGGCACCCGCAGACTCAACTACGGAGACCCCTCGGACCCTAACACTCAGACAAGCGCCGAGATCGCCTACTATACCGATTCCATCACCATGGGTGTCAGTGTCTTGGTCAACCAGACCTTTGGTGTCGTCACTAAGAGCGACGGCATCGCCACTGGCATAATGGGTCTGGCTCCCGACCTCAAGGCCGGCTTCGAGCCAGGCAAGCCCTACAGCCTGGTCCTCAACAGCCTGGCTGACCAGGGACTCATCGAGAGCCGCATCTTCTCGCTGGACCTGCGTCATCAGTCGGCGGACTCGGGCATGCTCATCTACGGCGGTGTCGACAAGGGCAAGTTCATTGGCGAGCTCCAGCGAGTGCCCATGGTGAACGGCGCCAAGGGCGAGCCTCGGTAAGTCGAATCGAATCATCCGAGGGCTCATCTCCTCATCCCTTGCCAACTGAGTGATGTTTGAGCTGACATGACCAAAGCCTCGCTGTTGAGCTTACCGGCATTGGCATGACCCTCGCCAACTCCGCCGAGACCTACGCTCTCGCCCCGGCGGACAAGAACGTCATGCTCGACTCCGGCACGACCCTCACCCGCCTTCACCCGACCCTCGCTCGCCCCATTCTGGCGGACCTCAAGGCCACCATCGACACCGACGGTTACTGGACCGCCGCCTGCTCCCTGCGCGACAGTGGCACCGACTCCTACGTCACATTCACCTTTGGCAAGAAGACCATCCGCGTGCCCCTCAGCGATTTCATCCTTGATCTGGGCCCCCGGGACGGTCAGTGCTACGTCGGCCTCGTAACCACTACCGACCAGCAGATCCTCGGCGACAGTATGATGCGGGCTGGCTATTTCGTCTTCGACTGGGACAATCTGGCCGTCCACATGGCGCAGGCGAACGACTGCGGCAAGGAGGAGATTGTGGCCGTCGGCAAGGGTAGCGACGCGGTGCCCAGCGGTGTCATTGGACTCTGCGATGGCCCCGCGACGCCGGACGGTGACGGGCAGCCCGTGACGTCTGCAGTGAGTTCATCTGCTCCTTCAGCTTCTGACACCCCGATCGTCTCGCCCACCGGCCTCCCGGTCACCATCACCCAGACCGTGGACAGCGGCCCGGCCCCGATCCCGACCCCGATATACACCACTCTCTCTGAATGTGACGCATTGACACTCTGCCCCCAGTCGTCCACGAACGGTGCCTCGCCTCCATCCTCGTCGTCCTCCCCGATCAGAGGATCGCCCAACAGCGGCAGCTCTTCCTCGGACCCCTCGAAGAGCACGGGCGTCGGCGCCCCGAGTGCGTCGACCACGGGCGGCCCTTCATCCTCAACGTCCTCCGATTCCCACTCCGCGGCGGTTTCCCTCGCCGACGACCGATTCCTGGGTCTGTTTTTGGGAGGCCTGATGACGTTGGCGGCGGTGTTTTGGAATGCTTGATTGGTGGTGGGGTATGCATGGACTGGATACCGCCAACCAAAAGGAACTTGGAAGAACAAAAGGGGATACCCGAAAAAGGATATGCCAAGGGTTTTGGCCGGGGGAGGGGAAAAGTCTCATTATTGATTGCATAGCGAAACGTGCTCTCCGGACAGGCAAGGAGAGAACGCTACCGAGGATTTCTGCGGACGCAGAGACATAGATTCATGATTACTAGCTGGCTGGCTGCCGCTCCCGGGGCAATGGGTGATTGATGCCTCGGGGCTGGCGAGGGCCTAGGGGTCTTCTAGCTAGAGACGCCTGCTTACGACCCGTTATGATACCAATGAAGAACAACATTTCGAAGCCTTCCTTTCTCTCTCTCACTTCTGTTATTTCAATTGAGAGAAGGAAGGGGGAAACACTAAACGTTCTGAACAAATCCAAAACATGGCCTGACTTACACGTTAAGGATGTTCCATCGCTTGTGCTCGCTTCGTGCCATCACACAGCTGTGTTCGTCTGACGTGACGAAGTCCGTCGATCCCACCCCCCCCTCCCCCAACAAGAGGACAGGCCGCGTCGGGTATAACTCTCCGCGAGCCACCCGTTCCTCCGTTCTCTTCCTACGTTTACCTGCCAATGACATCAGAGCAGATTCTGCAATTGAACGGGTTGACGGGTCTGGACTCAAGTCCGAGACATGTCCCAACCCCCATCCGGCTGCCAAACCCCCGCCCCCTTCCCGCCCCATCCCATTGTGCTTTAACCCGCCGACCCCGACGGGCTGGGAGAGACAAAACACTGGCGACGGTCCACCCACGGATCCAGGTCTTCCGTCCGCGAAAGATGTCTTATTCCCAGCTCATCCGCTTGCCGAATTGGAACCGCCGTATCTCTACGACGGTCTGGCTCTAGAGAGGCGTCACAAGGCGCCGTTTTGGCCCCGAACCGCCTCGAGGGCTCCTAGTAACCCGTGTCTCTCACAAATGAAGGACGAGAAATGTCCTGCTCGCAACGCTGTCTCATTTCTCAGCTTACACTTTGGTAACCTCCTCTAAGTATCCCCCGTGCCTGTAATCGAGATTCGTGTCGTATGGCTTGCTTGCGTGCGGCAGCCAGCCTCAACTGGGCGTTGTGACACTCACATTCATTTCACATCGAAGACAGCTCAAGAAGTGTTCTCTACAGGAAATTGGGTTTTCGCACAATGTGTGAGTATCTGAGCTATAGACGAAGACATACGACCGAGGCCAATTAAAAAAAGCTGCGAAAGCAGCAGCAGATCTGAGCCAAGCTATTGTGAAGCACTTCGTTAGAATGTATGGTTTCCTCGTCAGGATACCGAGCAATGAAATCAGAAATCATAAAACGAAAACCCCCCCAGAATCAATAAGACAGACGTAGCCCCGGAAGTCAAGAGGAAAAAACGTGCAGAAAGAAAAACTCCTCAATGTAAACCCCCTCTGCTCCCATACCTTGTGTGTAGATTAAAGACGCGAGTGTCAGTCAAGATTTTAAACTCCGTCTTGATGTTAAAATCAAACAAATTCAGGCCTCCGTCTTGCGTCGCTTCGTCGTTCGACCTATGGTGCTCTGAGGCTCGTCAGCGACACGCTTCGAAGCGCCGGCATTCTCATTCTGGGATTCGACATCTTCATCCTTCGGGTAGTCCCAGAGCTCGGAAACCTCTGGAAGGATGCTGTTCTGAGCAGCCTCGGCTCGAGCATCATCGTCTTCGATTGTCTCAAGCACGATGTTTCGGCACGTCAAGGCAAAGCGACGTTTGCCCTTGGGCACAACCCTGTGCTGTTCATTGTTAGAGAAGAAGGTAGTGTTGATTAGAGAGTAGCATACCAGGTACGCCTGATGGATGCGGGTGCCGTGCATAACCACCAGATCTCCGTGGAAAATTGGTAACTGAAGAACTTTGGTGCCTTTTCCAGCGTAGGACGGCTTCATTTTAAAGCACATTTGGGCGGGACTTCCTAAAGATAGAGTAGCCACGGTAGGTCCCAAGGTGTCTTCGCCGTCGTCGTGGTACTTCAAATAAAGGAGTCAGTATTGAGGCAAAAAGCATAATGATACCATAACTCACACTGATCTTGTCTTCCTCCATGTACCCGATTGAAAGGAGCTCGTTGAAGTCAACGAAGTTCGAGGTGAGCGTGTCGCAAGGGACTATCTCGCTGAAGCCGGGCTGCTGAGCATAGGCATCTATGGTCTTGTTGGTCGTCGCAATGGATTGCTTGCCAGCCCATTGCATTCTTTTGAGTGCTCCGATTATGGATTCTGGTGCCTCTGAGAATGGTCTCGAATGCACATTGACTGCGAACTTATAAGGGGCGCCCCAGTTCTGAAGGAAGTTCCGGGTCAACTTCTCGCTAGGCACTAGTGTTGTAGGTTAGTTGGATTGTTTCGTTAGGAGGCATGACGAGTGAACTTACAGCCAACATGAATCGCGGGCTTCCTTTGGAAGCCGAAGTCTCGGACGGTATCATGTTGGAGGAGATCCCATATTTGGTCGGGGGCGCCAGCACGAGCATTGATGGCTGGAGTTGCTCGGAAAACAGTAACTGAGCCGATGATGGTGTCAGTGTTGAGGGGATCTGGGAGAAGGTACTGTTCCATCGCGTAACCATTGGCCTGGCTGGCACTTTGGAGAATGTGTTTGTTGAAGGCCTTGGATTGGAATCCACTCCTGAGTCTCTGTTGTTGTTTGCTCTCGGCGAGAACATTGGCCAGAGGAAACGGCAGTGGCGGGGCAAGCAAGGTGAAGTTACAACGAGGGTCCTCGTAAGACCACTTTGTCCAATCCACCCGTCTTGCGCAGCGATGACACTCGGGACAGACAATTCCATCACGCATAGCCTTCTCTGTGCCCAGTAGACCTGGGGCGGTTGTGTCTGGGAGGGGCGGCTGCAGAGGCTGTTGTGGAACCTGGTAAGATGTTCGCTCTAAGAGAAAGTCCTCTGAGTATGTGAGGTGGTTGACATCGGTACCGGCTGGGAAATTGAAGAAGCTGCTGCACTTCTGGTTGAGACAAGACCAGCCGCAGGAGAAGATTGCCTTGCTTCCCTGGTGACAGGTGACGCACCAGGCAAGAGAGGAGGCGTGGTAGGAAGCAACAGTCAACTCAGAGATGTCGATAGCTGGAGTGAAGGCAAAACTTCCCTCACACTCTGCATTCAAGCAAGTCCATCCCTGGATGTACATCTGCTTGGAAGATTGTCTGCACTTGGTACAGTCCGCTCGGAATGTTGGAAACTCCCGCAGCTCCCGTAGCTGAGTACTGCTCTGCATTTCAGCTGACAGTTGCCACCAGGACGGCATAGCACGGTCGGTCTTCTCGAGGCGAATCTTGTGGATGTCAAAGCCTCTGTCGTCCTTCTCAGACCAGATGTCTGTAATGATGAAGAAGGCAAGGACATTGAACGAATGCTTGATTTCAACAGGTAAACCTGGGTATTGTTTTCCTGTGTGATAGTGAGTGCCGGTACCAGATAAAGAGGACAGTTATGTACTTACCAAGGATTATGCCGATGGGGGCATTGGTCTCTGAGGCTCCATGGCAGGACGGCAGTATGAAGGGTCGGGCTTCTCTGACCCGGACCAGGTCTCCCTGGCTGTTTCTCTCTCTGCCACCACCACTAACAGGTTTATCAGGAGTCAGCCTTCATAAGCCTGAGACATGTGAAGAGAGCAGAACAACTTACAGAGTGGTGATGATAACTTCTGAGCCCAAGAAGTCTCTCACGGTGGTGAACGCATTGAGAAGCATGCCTTTGATGACCTTGTCCTTGGTGTACATACTTCCCTCGTGTGCCTTGAAGTAAGGAAGGGCATCACAGAGAGCCTGACGATTTTCGGCCCAGACAGGAGGACTTCCAAGGGGAGCAGGCAGGGTCGAGTTGGAAGCAGCCATGACTGTGACCGGAGATTCTTGAAAAGCGCTTTGGACCGTTGAGTAGAATACGGCAGTTGGACTGTAGACTTAAACGTATGTAAAAGTATCAATGCCGATCGATGTCTGCCCTTAGATGGTAGGCAGTTGAAAGTGAGGCGCACACAACCGGAAAGTTGCTGGGAATACGTGGGTTAGATGTGAACTGTGTTAGGCGAAATATGCTAAGCAGTAAAGAGGGGGAGGTAGAAGAGTGAACGACTGTTGCACTAAAAAAGGCAAAGAAGAGAGGGTTGGGAGAAATGTGTTTGTTGAAAGCGCAAGGCAAAGGTGTGCTGAGAAATGGCGAAAGTTCTGTTCTAGGACAGGATGGCAGAGAAAGAGAAGTGCGATGAGGGAGGCAAGCCAGGTGTGATTCTGGGAGGAGAAGGAGGTAAGGATCGAAGGTTCCAGTGCTTGTCCGGGAAGAAGGTGTAGAAGGTGCGCCCAGCTGCCTGGTGCGCCTACCTAGTCATTTCGGGAAAGTTGGGAAAGACCGAAGGAGAGCAAAGGGTCGGCAAGAAAATGGATGGAAGCAGGCAACTTAATGCCGGTTTCAGGACAGGAGCGAATCGGTAAAACAATGTGGATGAGAATGAACATACCTATAAAGAGATGTGCTACTGCCTGTGTTTCTGATACTCCCTGCCGTGCTGTCGGAAACCGTTAGACACCTTTTAGGGTGTTTGGTATTAGAAGATCGGTTAAAGATTATCGTTAGGAGAAGATGTGTAAGTAAGGTAAGTAGATATGAGTAGATGGTGATGAGTGTGAAAGATAGAAGCTGGTAGGTGGCTAAGAGAAGAATTCCTAAATATTAGCAAAGGTCCTCGTTGCCTGCGCATAAACAAGGAAGGAATAGAGAACAAATTATGCTGGCTGCTGCAAAAGGTCCTTAAGCTTTGCGCAGAAGAGGAAGGAGGCAGAACAAAAGCGGTAGTAAATCCAGAGAGAAGAGATAAGCACTAATGCAGGATCTTATTAAATAAGAAGGGAACAAGGCAGTCGGAATGTCAGTATCCTTAGGAGTCGAGAGGGGTGTTATTATGCTGTGTAGAAGGGAGAGGACTAGGTTGATAGAAGAGTAAGGGAAGGAGATACTTTAAAGAGAGAGAAAAGATGAAGCTCTAATGAAAGTAGAGAGGCAGGAATGAACTGATAAAGAAAGAAAGTAGATGATTTGTGTTCTAGAGAGACAGTGGTGTCAACATACCCGTAAGAGAGCCTGCTGTATGTGAGCGTGTGTGAAGGTCTCTACCAGCTGATTGAATTAGTAGTCAAGGTCAGTGCTCCGGTTGCCTACCTAGTGAGAGAGCACCGGTGTTGCGCAGGCTAGGTTCCTCCTGCTTGACGACTTTTTGTGTGTGAAGGACAATTGGAGATGGTGGGTTGGAGTCTGAGTTGTCTTTTGCAGAGCGTGATTGTTGGGGTTTGGTTTATAGTTCTCCGACGGGTAAAGCACTGATGTCTTGATTGTTGATCCTGTTGTTGATGTGTGGAAGAGAGGACTGGCAGAGGTTTGAGGGAAAGGTAGTCTTATATAGAGTTGGAAGTGGCAGGTTTAGTTTAGAGGAAAGAGTGAGAAGAAAACAACAGAAGGAGTGAATCACTCAGCCGCTAGAGTTGAGTGGAGTAGGAGTTTGAGAAGCAACTATCGGATGGAGGCAACGTGATGTAAACATAGCACCGGGTGGCTCAAACCATATGAAATAATTATTTTCCATAGAGTGGACAGAAGACAAGGCATCTCCCCTGGTCTGGCCAGATGCCATAAGAAAAGTAGCGACTGTGGCAAGAGAGGAGAAGAGGACAACACCCGTTTTGTTGCATCCTCTGATAGCATTGATCACGATTGTCTTGAAACGGGACTTGAGTATTTGAAAATCTACATTTCAGTGCAGTCATATTGTTTTCAATACTCTGAAAAAAAGATGACTGTCCCTATACTGACCAGTGGAGGGTCACTTCTTTTTTATGATGGGTTGTGGAAAGTGTCGTTTGCGTGTGCCAGAAACCTGGGTGCAAGTGAGACAGCATAGGCAAAGCCGTCACATTGCTGGACCTGCAAGGTATTATCATCAAGCATTCCCAAGCAGATCACTTGCTCCTTATCCCAATATCAAACCAAATGTCTTTCCATGGAACTCATGCTTAAGAAAAATTGCCAAGCTAGACGGACAAGGAACGTTCGTCTAATAAATACCTCACCTCTCTGAAGTTACATGGTGCGCTGACATTTGGTATACAGCAGAATCCGTGACCCACCGCATCACACCCGGTGGAGGTAGATATTCCCGGAGCGGGAGCGACGTTCCGCGCCGACATCCCAAACGATTGACTTCCGGGGGCGGGTGCAATTGGGGAATGTGGAACCTAGATTGCAATACATCCTGGACGCTTTGTCATCGGGTCAAGCTCGGCTAATGGCTGCCCTTTTTACCTTGGTAGTTGGGGAAGCCCTCGGCACCCGTTTATATGGAACGTACAACCTAGGATGGATAGTGGGCGATGATCTGGCAAACTCTTTTGGGAGTGGTCAAGTTTTTACCAAGGTCCAGGAGCCGGTTAAGGGTCGGTGAACTGTGGCTGCTCGGTAAAAATGCGGCCCTGACGCGCCTGAAAACCGACGGGGATCATGAGTAGTGAAAGTTCAAGTTTGGGAACCCTCAGAGCAGCAGGTGGATGGCAACTTGGCAAGCCAATCTCAAGATGGGGCACGGGGGGTAGCAGCAGCAGCGGACGCTAAGCTTCGGCTGCTGACATCGGATACCATCGACACCCAACCCGCAGTTAAGGCCATAACAGACTGGTTTCGCGGAAAGATGTGCGGAATACCGGCCGCTGGTAGTAGCAAATGACTCAAGAGCGCTGCAGAGCACCGCAAAGCACAGCGAGATGCCGCGCTATCTGGACCCTCTACCGAGGTGCGACCATTGCGTGGGGAGAAATGCGGAGAAGTGGGGGAAGCTATCCTTCTCCAAGTCTTGGAATTGTTGCTTCTGGCTGTGAGGGGACCGGGGTCCGTCACCGAGTGAGGAGGGGACACAGAGGCACAACGCAGGTAAAGGATCGGAACTCTGCGCAGCCCCCCCCGGGTGGCTCTGAGCTGGCGGTTGTTTGACAACTTGACCTCATTCAAAAGTCCGAACCACCCCCCTCCGTTCCCTCGTCGCAAACGTTCCAACATCTATCTCAACGATCTCAGCGGCCTCGGACACACGCGTCAACGCGACGACTGACTACCCAATCATACTCATCCACTCCTTCTGCCTCAATCACATCGCACAAGATGGTCTTTGTATCGCCGAAATGGGTCCCTCAGTTGCCCATGGGTAAGACGCGCCATTGAGCCTCGGGCAACCCTCTGGCGAACTACGCTCACCGAGATGTCGCAGACCCCCCGGACTCGATCACCATTGCCGAGTTCATGAGCAATGAAAAGTACGGCCGCTATCCTCTCACGGAGGCCAGAAGCCCATACACTTGCGGTCTGTCGGGCAAGTCGTACACGGCGTCCGAGGTGAAGCAGCGAACAGACTCTTTGGCCAAAGCAATTTCAAAGAGGCTCGACTTCGCGCCGAACGAGGGCACAGAATGGGACAAAGTCGTTGCGCTCTTCTCGCTCAACACGGTATGTGATGGCCACGTGCGTTCCAAGGTCGATTGTCCCCTGGAGATTGACGTGTGCCTAGATCGACTACATCCCCTTCACGCATGCCATCCACCGGCTATCGGGCATCGTCACCCCCGCCAGTGCCGCGTACTCGGCCCAAGAACTCGAGCATCAGCTTCGCTCCTCCAACGCGAAGGCTCTCTTCACCTGCATTCCCCTGCTAGAAACCGCTCTTAAGGCCGCCAAGGCTGTCGGCCTTCCCGATGACCGCATCTTTTTGTTGCCGGTCCCAGGCGTCAGTCAAAAAACACCCTACGTTTCCCTCGATGGCCTGATTCAAGAAGGCAATTCTCTACCAGAATTGGAACCCTTGAAGTGGGTCAAGGGCCAGGGTGCGCGCCAGGTCGCCTATTTGTGCTATTCGAGTGGTACTTCCGGACTGCCAGTGAGTGAAACTCGACCATGGTAACTGGGAAAGTCGAAATACTGACAACCGACTACAGAAAGCCGTCATGATTTCGCACAGAAACGTCATTGCCAACGTTCTTCAGTTCACGACATACGAGTCCGTTGCCAGGAAAGAACTGGGCATCAAGACACAAGCAGCCCTGGGTCTGTTGCCCTTTAGCCATATCTACGGGCTGGTTGTCATTGCACACTGCGGCACCTGGCGCGGGGATGGCATCATTGTGCTGCCCAAGTTTGAGCTGAAGCAATTCCTCGAGTCCGTCCAGAAGTTCAAGATCAACTGCCTCCCAGTGGTAAAGCTCCCTTTCGCTGCAACCATGAGCAAGGAGCATCTTCTGATTATGCGTGCAGGTTCCCCCAATTGTCATTCAAGTTATCCGCAATCAGGAGCTTTGCAACAAGTACGACCTCACGAGCGTGCGCTTCGTCTACACCGGCGCAGCACCCCTTGGGGCGGAGACTGTGGAGGACCTGAAGAAGCAGTACCCCAAGTGGCACGTGGGCCAAGGCTACGGTGAGTTCTCTTGTCTTGGACGTTTGGGGTTTGCTGTGACTAAGACACCCACCAGGAATGACTGAGACCAGCACCGTTGTGTGCACAACCTCCGAGATCGATATCGACGTCGGATCGTCGGGCTCTCTCGTCCCGGGTGCCCGCGGCAAGATCGTCGACCCGACGACCGGCGAGGAGATCACCGAGTACAACAAACCCGGCGAGCTCCTCGTACAGTCCCCCTCGGTCGTCCTGGGCTACCTCCACAATGAGCGGGCCAACGCCGAGACATTCGTGTGGCACGAAGACGGCCGTTGGATCCGCACGGGCGACGAGGTCCTCGTACGCAAGTCGGCGGCGGGCAACGAGCATCTTGTCATCGTCGACCGCATCAAGGAGCTCATCAAGGTCAAGGGCCACCAGGTGGCGCCGGCCGAGCTCGAGGCGCATCTTCTCACCCACCCGGCCGTGTCGGACACAGCTGTCATTCAAGTGCCGGACGATCGCGCCGGCGAGGTGCCCAAGGCCTACGTCGTCCGCGCCGCCGGCTACGAGAGCAAACCCGAGGCCGAGGTCGCTGCCGACATCAGCAAGTATGTCGAGGAGCACAAGGCGCGGCACAAGTGGCTCAAGGGTGGCGTGGAGTTCGTCGACATCATCCCCAAGAGCCCCAGCGGCAAGATCCTTCGTCGTCTCCTCCGCGACCGCGAGAAGGAGGCCAGGAGGGCCAAGGGGGCGAAGCTCTGAGCACAAAACTTACCCGCGGGTTTGTTGGCCAATTTGTGTGTGTGTGTGTGTGTGTGTGTGTGTGTATACAACTTCGGCTGGCGTGTTTAGATGGGCGGGATGGATACGAGAGGCTGCTGGCATTAGACGGTCGAGTTCGGGCGCATGTACGACGTATGCCACGCAACGCTCATATTTAGCGATTTCTATTCTGTGGATTGTGATACTTCTCTTATTCAGACGGACGATTACGAAACCAGTGACGTCTGAGCCCCTGTGCCCTCATCCTCGAGTCGACCAACGCCGACAAAGCTAATGCCGAGTAGCAAGGTGTCTCAATGTTCCTGGCCTTTGCTACAAAGAAACAACGAAAAAAAAACCCGAGTGTACAACCATTTTTGTTCTATCCAGAGCCCAAGACTTAAGCTTCAAGCTGGACTGCACCAAGATTGGAAAAAAGAACCAATCACAACAACCTCGTGCCTGCATACCAGGATCCTCGCTTGCCGAATCTCAATGCTTAGTCGCTCTTAGCATTTCCTGAGCCCGTGAAGATCCAAAACACCAAGCCCGCCCGATGATGCCACGGAGAAATCCATCGACCAAGGGACCTTGCTCGTCTCTTATTGGAACAAGGGCAGTTTTTGGGGATCTGGGTTTTTTTTGGGATGGCTATTTTGGAATTCCTCGAAGGAAGCAGCGACTGTCGTCACAAATCAAAGCGCTGCCATTCGCAGGCCTGGCCAGTGGCGGAGAGGGACTGTGGATGGACAGAGCCCGAGTGGGGATGGCTGGCGGCGGGTGTCGGCGGTGCATGACAGGGGGACTAGGGCACCCCGGGCGCGTCCAGGGGTCGGTTTCGACAAACCTCAAACGTCTGCGACACCTTCTTTCGCGTGGATCCTGGTGCTCCCGAATCCCGGGCTGGGAGAGACGCGCCAAGCGAAACACTCGTCGAGCCTTACTTACACACAACTTCTTCGCCCAAGGGTCAAGGAGGATGTTGTTTGCACCCTCACAATGGCCCAGTCCATGCATGCTCGCTGCTGCCAATTCGAACCAGTTAAGCGTCTCCGTAGAGAGCATATTGTTCACTCCCCTTGCTGGACTTGACTTGTTCATCGGGAGCCTTCTGACGATTGCGTTCGGCGTCGTCAACCCAGCCAGAGGCCGATCAGACCCAGACTGACTTGTCCCAAGTCTCATACACAACCGAGTCCAGGCGAAACGGAGACAAGACAAGCTTATCCCCCATCTTCCTCCCCTGTTCTCTCTCGTCCCTTGGTTCGAGATGGTTCGCTTCCCAGGTGGCCCGTATGACTGGCCGTTTTCTCCCCTGGCCATACCCCTCTTCGCTCTCAGCCTGAAGACAGCAGCAGCTGGCCATGTGCCGTGAAGCAAGACCGGTTCATTGCAGAACTATCCGTTGTTCCATATCGGATGGGGGGGGGGGGAGGGAGTGGACACAAGCGAGCCCATGACTACAAGATGGCCGATGCCCATGCAGTCGTTTACTCGTCTTTTAAGATAAACATAACCTGCCATTCTCCCCTCCCTTCGATCCCTTTCCGGTTTCTCTTTCCTTTTCGATTCTTGACTTCCCCGGGGTTTTTGGGATATTCCAGTTTGTTCTTATTTTGGCATTACCAAGAAATACCAAGGATCTGATCTTCGTGCGCCGCAAGCTTGGCTGCCAATCACTTCCTGGCTTCCCCTTTTTCTTTCCTCTTTATTATTCTGGTTTTAATACAGTCTTATTTCTCCCCCTTCGACAGGATGTTGACCGTCCGCTCTCCCTTGACCACCCTCGCAGTCGTCCTCAGCCTGCTGAGCGTCGTCCACGGCGCGCCGCAGAATAGGAAAGGAAACGGGAACAGAGGCGGCGGCGGCGGCGGCGGCGGCGGCGGCGGGAATGGAAACGGCCGCGTCAACAGGCAGACCGCGCAGCAGCAGGCCGCGCAGGTGCCCCAAGGGATCTCGCAAGCGGCCGACGGGTCCATGATTCTCGACATGACGGCGAACGTCAAGTAAGACTCACTTGCTCGAAGCGAAACCCACCCCTTCCTCCTGTTGATTTCAAGAGAGACAACGCCGGCTGACACGAAACCCCAGTGGTCTCGACCTCCGGTTCAAGATCAGCGGCCCAGCCGAGCAGTTCACCGCGGCAAGCGGCGTCCCCGGCGCCGCCGCCCAGCCCGGGGCCCAGGGCACCCTCGGCCTCAATGTCCTCCTCCACGGCGATGGCGGCCAGTCCTTCTTCGACATGCCCAACCAGGGCGTGCAGCAGAACCTCGCCGGCGTTGCCGTTCTCGCGCCGGACCCGAATCTCTTCTGGGGAGGCGGCCAAGGACTCCGGCGCACCGACGGCGTCGCCCACTCCCAGGCTGTCAACGACCTCGTCCAGAAGACCCTCCCGCAGATGATGGCTTTCAACCAGTCCAACGTCTTCTTCACCGGCGTCTCGGGTGGCTCGCTGATGCTCTCGGGCTTCTTCATGCCCGCCCACATGCAGAACTTTGCCGGCAATGGTGTGCTTCTCAACTGCGGCGGCCTCGAGCCCCAGGTCCCCGTCCAGGACCCCCAGGCCATCGCTGGCACCCGCATCCACTTCCAGAGCACCCTAAAGGAGCTTTCTGACCTGCAGGAGGCTATTCCGGCCTCCATTAAGGCCTACGAGAAGATCGCCACGGACGCCGGCCTGAGCACCGACCAGGTCAACGCCAAGCAGACGGTCAACAACTCGCCCAACGGCGGCCACTGCGCTTTTGACGAGCAGGGTTTCGTGTCGGGCATCCAGCTGGTCGCCAACAACTACGCTACTATCATGCAAGGCGGCAACGGCGAGGTCCAGGGCATCGGGAACGTCTTGACGGGCGTCTCTGGCAACGAGAACTTGCAGTTTACGGGCTCGAACCGGGCGAGGCGCGGCATAATTGGCTGAGGTACTGAGGTGTTGGATGGTACTCTTTGGGAGGAACGTGATGTGATACCAACGCCGAGAAGGCATTTAAAAAAAAGAATGAGATTTAATGATACGTGCTATCTCGGCGCTACTATGATCTGCCTTGCAAGTAAATGAATGGGAACCAAAATCGCCGTGAAAAAGACAACACGAAAGAGGACGACGTCAGCCTCTTTATCGGCCTCTCCCCGTCACCCCTTCCACATGCCCGCCTTCCGAGACGGGCATCTCTTGAGCGGCAATCTCGTTGGTCATCATCTCGGGCGTGGTTTTCGGATACGAACCCTCGAGCTCCGTCGCGGGCTGCCGCGGGACACAGTCTGAATGGAGCTGCGCCTTGAGGAACTCCTCCTTCCCATCGTCGTTTTCGCCGGCCACGGAGCGATCTAGCACTCGTCTTCTACGACGTCGGAGGAACCACAGCCCGGCGAGCACGAGCAGGATTGCCGTCAAGATGCCGATTACGGGCCCGGCTATCCACGCATTGCTCGTCTCCGGGGAGAGCTCTCGTGCGCTGGTCACTGACGTGGCCCTGGGCTCACTCTCGTTCGGTTTGGTCTCGCTCGGTTTCGGAGTCTGCCACGAAAACGTCTGTCGAGAGAATGTGTGCAGTTCAGTGGTGGCTTCTGCCTTCAGCTCCGTCACCGTCCTCGTCTGCAGCACACCCGAAAGAACCTCCCCGTCAATGGCAGTTATGTCGGCAAACTGGACCACCGTCCTGATCGTCAGGAGGGTAGAGGGATAGCTGGGCTGTGTCGTCTGCAGTGCACAGTAATCCAGGAACTGCCGGAACTTCGGTTCAAGATAGACGTTGGTGGCATCGTTTGTACGATCCGAGTTTGCCTCGAAGCAGGAAACGCACTCTCGGTAGCCCCGCGAAAAGTCCGAATCTCTATTGCATATCGAAGGAGTCTTGCCTACGTGTTGGACTTCTATGTATGCATTGTCTATACGATAACCCTAGTCAGATTTATCTTGGTAGCAGAAGGGGTGTTCTCAGGCCATAGAAGTACGCACTGCAGACGTCGAAGCAGGCAGCTGGTACGCCATTCTCGGTCGATTGCGACTGGGTTGCCGGTATCGACGCAGTCATCGTAGTTGTATCCGCCATGGTCGACCTGCTTATAGGATCGACGGCCTCGGCGGCGCCTTTTTCGCGACGGAGTGGTCAAAAGTTCCACCTCCGGGTCCAGAGAAGAATATTTGAAGCAATGCTTCACCGGAGGGTTGGCATCCATGGGGAAGAGGGCGGGCGTGTCCAGTTTACATGAGGATGGCCCGCTTGCAAGAGGGGGATGCCCAGCAATTTTTTATCGTCTTGGCGCGGGTATTCGCTAACGCCACTGGTAGAAGCAACTGCTAGATTATAGATTTCTACTGACAAGCTGCATATGTGGTGGCACACGACATCACCGTCTGACTGGCTGACATTTTTGAGTGACTGTCAGCACGGCCAATCCAAACTGAACTCGATATGGCCGTGATGAAGCCCGATATTTGGACTTGAGGTCTGAGAAGGGATCCCTGGAAAGGCTGAATGAGTATTGAGAAGCTGGGTTGCGAACTAGAATCCCATATATGATGAGATGGGCTGAGCAGGGTGCAGCTTGACTTACAAAGGAACTTCACGGCATGCAGATGTTATAGCAAGATATCACGAATTCGCGGCCTCCGTCATCTGAATTTGTGTCAAGATACCGATATCGATGACCCGGGCTCAGTTGATCAAGAGCATGAGAACTTCATCTCATTTTTCGATGCTGGGCCCAAGTTCTGTTTTGGACTTGATGGACTCTTTCCCTATCAATTTCTTGTCACTGACCCTCAAGAGCATTGTGATTGGGCGAAGGAAGAAAACAAGGAAACAGAAAGATGAGATGGAAGCAGGTCTCTGTTTTCTTCTGGACTGACATGGCGAGAAATCTTCAACAGAACCCTTCATTCTCCTACACCTTCATCATGTTCTCCAACCAATGTTTCTCATATGGTCAGAAACCATCAAGTTACAAACAAGCCCCTGCCGGACCCAGTCTAGCAGATTTAGTTCTACCGCATTTCCTCCCTCATAATGCACGGAATGCTGACAGTGATCACTAATTGGTCATTAGCATTACATGTTGGGGAAAAAACAGTGTAGCCTTGAGACAACAGAGAGAGCCCGAGTAAGGAATTTGAAGGGCTTCTGGGAGCACAGAGAGGAACAAAAAACACAGCTGGGGGGTAAGCACACCAAAATAAACCTACCATGCCTCTGAACATGCTTTCTCTCAATTCCATAATCTATTCTACTCCTTTCTTTTGGCCCATATCTCAGTGTCCCGCCCTTCTAGACAAAGTGGCAGTGTACTTTCCACTGTCAAAGTTTGTCCAATCCAACAACGTAATCCCTCATTCCTTGCCATATGCTTCAGCCAATGTAGTGCAGTTGACCATTCTGACGGCAGTGATCATACACCTTTGTCGTCCATTCGGCGTCCAGCAGGCTTCTGCCAATGCTAGGTTTCTTCGTCATCCCTTCATGCATCAGCACCATCTCCCCAACTCTGGCGCGTGTCAGCATGACACAAAGTCTCTTCGGGTCGTTCAGAAACCCAGCACTCTTTGTTCGAACCGTATCGACAAACACGAAATCGGCCTCGTGGCCTTGGGCGGAGTCGACTGTACGAACTTCCATGGCTTTGAATCTCAATTCGATATCGAGTCGGGCTTGGAACTCGGATGGAAGGACTTTGATGAATCGCTCGTACCGCAGTAGAGCTGCCTTGTAAGGCGTTATGATTAGAATCCGACCAGGTTTGTCGGGCTGGTCGACCCGCTGGAATTTCGAATCCTGGAGTAACTCGTAACATCGCCTTTGGATGAAGGCTTCATGAACTGGATTATAGAAACTGGACTTTTCCCTGACCTCCATTGAGCCTCGGTGACTTAACAGAACCCTTGGTATAGTGCATTCCTTGCCACCCGTGACCTTTGCAAGCCATCGCTGCAGGTGGCAGAGTGTGTCAGGGAATCTCTCAGTCTCGGGTATACCGGACATCAACAACCCGTCGTAAAACAGCTCCGATGCTAGCTCTTGGAGGTTGCCGTACATTCCTGGATATAGTAAGCAACTGTGAGATAAACAAGGCGACCTGGATGCCTGCACTCACGATGACTGATGAGAAGTTTGCTGCGTAGAGCGCCAGCGAGGTCTGCTCTCTCCATCGTGCTTATCATCAGCTGCTTGGCGTATACGTTCTCTTGGACTCCTTTGGCTGAACCTTTGGCGCATTCAACGAAGGGTCGAGTCTGTCGAGTGTCGCCAGTGAGAATGAACGCATGTGGCGAATAGAGAGCAATGGGTATCATGGCCGTAAGTTCTCGGGCGTGTGCAGCTTCGTCTAGAAAGACGATATCGGGGCGAAACATTTTGCTGAGGTAACCGGCCGCACCGACCGGAGTGGTAGCGATGAAGTCCGCTTCTCTAATCACAGAGAAGTAAAGTTTCGCGACACAGGTTCTTAACTCTCTCGCCGTCCGTTTTGTCTTGGTTGCGCCCTGTCCCAACTTGTCCAGCATCGTTGTCAGAGCCTTGTGTTTGGTCTTGTCGGCCTCGTATCTGTCCCAAGCCACCTCGTCTAGTGTCGGCGCTCGCTTTTCATCACGAAGAACTCTCTGTAAGCCACTGAACAGGCGAGCTTGCTTGAGAAATCCTGCAGTGAAATCCGGGGTGGCATCTTCTTCCGTAGCTTGGGGTTGTGGGTGGAGTTTTGCGCTGTTCTTCATCTCGCGAGCGCAACCACGAACCCGAATGACCGACTTGTTAATGCCGGCATCTTTCAACAAGTGGTGTACCCTGCTGGCGGCATCGTCACACGGATAGTTCACGTCCAGCAGGTAGAGAATCTTGACTGGCTGGCGCTTTTGTTTTCCATCTCCTCGAGGCCTCATGACAGACTGGGACAGCGCCATTGCAGCGATGAATGTATTCAACGCCGTCTTTCCAGCCCCCGGGCAGCCGAGGATCAGGGCAATACCAGCCGGGATCTGTCGAAGCTGTTCGTAAACGTTTTTGTGATCGTGATCCAGTCGATTGTATACTGCCTGTAAGAAGGCGTTTGGGTGCTTGTTTGGCTGGTCCATGTGAGGCAGCTTTTCGAAAAGGTCGACTCTGAAAGTGGGTTCTTTTCGGAAGTCCAGCAGGTACTCAAAGGTTCCAATAGTTGCTTCCGGCAACACGTTCGACTCCTTCTTTGGTTCCGTCAAGACAGACAACGCCAGCAATTCAGCTTCGTATGTCACTGTGTTTGATTGGACTTGGAGTTTGCAGACGACTGCATTGCGCAAGGTCAACGGGGTGGGCGGGTGACTGACGTCGATAGGCTGGGCAATCTCGATCGAAGCCAGCGGGTGGAATCGTTCTTTGGTGACAGGATGGGCGAAGTACTCCGTAGTCACAGTGAAGACCGCATGAGAGGAGTATGGGTGTCTGTTAGGCATGTCGTCGTATGGATTCGGGACTCGCTCAGCCGCGAGCATGCCTTGGTTGTAGGGAATGCCGTCAAACTCGAAGTCCTGTAGGAAGGCAATTTTGCATGTGTCTCCCTCGGCAGGGAAAAATCTCTCTGGTGTGCTTGGCAGTTCGACCAGAACGATCCATTGCTTTTGGAGATCAGAAGAGATGAGCGAATATGGACCCGGGATAGGTGCGACAACCCAGGCGTATCTTGTGCGGGTCGTATTGTTGAATTGGTCCATCGCGAAAGCTTCGTTGATCATCTCGACTTTGGTGCCATCGCCATGGACGCGCGCAAATTCTTGCTTGCTCTGAAACGAATGGACCATTCGAAAACCGCACCCCCGATCAGACAATTGCTGTATAGGTATGTCAAATTGAATGTATCAGCAACAGACGAAAGGAAAGAATCTTACAGGCTGCTTTAGACCAGGCAATCCACGCTTGTCATCGTCAATCCTCGTGTTCTCCTCTGCCATGCTGTTGAATATCAGAACGCATGAGACAGGCTGGCTAGTTTCCATCGTCGGGCTTTCGTCGATAGGCCCGTAGCCCACATTCCAGCTGGAAAGAAGCATCTATCTGTGTACTGTCAGCACTGGATATAGTGACAACGACAAAAAAAGAAGTATTACGTTGCTAAAATGGCTGCCTACGGGAGTTACAGCTGTTCCTGCTGCTAGAACCGTTGATGTGGAGTTGGTAGAACGGAGCGGGTAACTTGTAAAGTGGAAAGACAGCCTCGACAGAGAATATGGTAGCCGATCCGAGTTCGTTGTGATTTGAGTGGATGAAGAGAGGCCAATGGACAGAAGATTGTGTGCAAAAGAAGTTTCGTTCGGGCAAGAGGGGGAAAACTAGGATCAGAGCAGGGCCTGAGACGGGAGGAAGGTGCAAAAAGGCGACGCGCCTGCCTCTTTGACCGGGAGATTGCGGCTCAGTGCCTACCTAGGCAGGTAGGTAATCAGCGATTCACCCTCTTCCCAGGAAAAAAGACGGTCAGGTTGTAAATCCAATGTTGCAAGAGTAAAGAGTTAGTCTGGTGTTTCGTGGCAAAAAGGGGGAGGGGAAAGGAAGAGAATGGGAAAGCCTTCGTCCTAGTCCTTCTGACAGGCAATTATCTGAGTGAGGATAGTCAAGCAACTGGCGGAAGATAGAAAGAGAGAAGTGAAATGGGCAATGGGGCACAGAAAGAAGAAGTCGTCAGGTAGAGGCCTAATGCCTCTGAATGTGGTTTTTGGTTTTGTTTTCTGCAATTTTGCTTTCCAGGTATCCACGAAGTAGCCGAATTGCTGCGGCGTGTTTTGATGAAGATTCGAAGCAGTTGATTGCCTGTTGTTTATGTCAACAAGCTACACCTAGGCAGATTTTGCCGGAATAGTTGAGGCAGGTGTATTTCTCAAATCAACAAAAGAAGGCAGGGGCAGAAAGAGGAAAGAGTAACTCATCAATACACCTGATGGAGAAGTCATTGAACCTGAGGAAGAAACTGTCTCTTTTCTTCTTCAGTGGAGGTATCACGAAAATGCAAAACCATACAGGTAGTAGAGACCGCATAAGAAAAAGCTCTAGACACCTAAGTTGATAGATAGCATGGGTATCCATCAATCTCAGGACGACACGCCCAAACGTCCAATACGCTAATTTGTTACAGAACTGATATATTCCTTCAAAACGATCACATCTTCGCCAGACGACCTTCTACTTACATAGAGTTCCAGGCGGTAAACTCGACGGTCAATGTAATGACTATTAGAGCAGACGGTGATGGAAACGATGGCAAAAAGAACAGAGGCCGCAGACGGTACAAGACATGACAATACTTCATGTTCTACAGTAAACCCGCATCCGTTATAAACGTCATCCCAATATTCTCGGGATAGTATTGTGCGCCAAACAGTGTCAGCCTCGTCGCTGTCTCGAGCCATCACGCCTTTGTCGTTTGTCATTGTTTGGACTTTCGAAAACGTCGACAAGGTGGAGTGGTGTGGGGTTTTCCCGAGGTTGCCAATTTCGACATCGGTTCCTTGCCTCGGCGAAGCACAGTCTGCTTGAATCATTGGGATCGACTTTGGAATCCAGAGCAAGGGGAAAATAGGGATAGAAGGACTCGAGATGCACAGTAGCCGAATGCCAAGCATCACTACCAGATGTCGACCACCCTTGCTATACAAGATGTCATTGGTTATGTTCACGTGTTGATGCGTCGTCCATTCCATCGTCGGCCAAAGCCTACCGCTGGGCCGGGTCTTGTGGCTATTTTAGCGAGACCTTGTCGCAGACTAAGAACTAATTCGAACAGGCAGGGTCCGCTAAGACAGGGGGTAGGACAGCCACCTCACTGCATCAGTTCACGAGCAAGTCCCTGGAAGCCTTGCAGTATTTCCCCGCCAGGTGTGCAAGTTCCAGTTTCGAACCAGGATGACGCTGTCACTGTCATAAACTGTGCGTCCGGACGCGGCATGTCAGCTCGGGTTTGGAGCAAGCCTGGAAGCAGTGCAGTTGATAATATGCATATAGTGCCGCCCGATGCCGCTGCGGACACAACTTGTGCTAGCCTCTGGTTCTGAAAGGTGCAGAGCATAAAATAGAGAGATGGAAATGGAGACGGGGCGAGAGAGCGAGATAAGGTGAAACCTGGCAGTGCTAGGAGCCGATGTTTAACGTGAGCGATTTGTGTGTGGACTGCGGACTGCGGATTGTCGTGTCGGCATGTCGGTTTGACGGATTGAGATCATCTCCGCTGGCGTCCCTTGCTGACCTGAAGGTTCCTAACGGCGATGGAGATCTACCCCACCGACCAAGGATTTCTCGAATTTTCCCATTCAACAGCGGCGTCTGGGACCCAGCAAAAGGATGTGTTTCCCCGCCGGCCGCGGGAATAGGGAATCAGGGCAGTGGGCGGGCGGCACCAATACGGACCACTCAAACAGGAAATGCAGCGGGCCCAACCCTTCTTCACTTTCCAGGGGTCGTGGAGAGACCATGTGGCGGGGCAGTGAGGCAGTCCGAGAACGCGATTGGCCGAGACTCGCCTTTCCGGCGTAATTATGGAGCGTCAGGTCGATAGCGAGATACCTTGCACGTGGCCAATCTTTGCCCTCCTTTGCCGGCATTTTTATAGCCTTAACTGGCGGCCCCCCTGCGTTCCAGTCGTATGAGCCACAGGGACGCCGATGTACTCCCCTAATTTGCAGGTGAACGTGGAGGCGGGAGGCAACCCAGTCCAACCTTTGATCCACTCCAACTTCCCCCGTACAACGCTCGCCCGCCTGCTGAGCGCACCGGTCTGGTGAGGCTGAATCACCTGCCTGCGCTGGCCTAATAATCCAACTGCCCCCGTAACTGTGCTAACTTCCAACTGCACTTCACCCGCTGCTTCCTCTCTCGTGGGCTCATCGCCATCACGGCGACCGCTCATCCACTCACACCCAACATCTGAACTGAATAGGTCCCTCCCCGATATATCGCAGTCTGCAAACGAGGGAGCGCCCTTTGCTCGTCTTCCCGTTTCGCACCGCCAGCGTCGTCGTCATCTGAGAGTGTCTTAGGTCTTTGGGCGGTTCATGTGGTGCAGCGAGTGCTGACGCGCGGTGCCGAGAATGGCCCCTCCCGCAGCCTCGTCTGAGGGTATTACTACCCAATCAGACCTTGGCGACACTGACGACAGTCCATCATCTTTCTTAGACCCTTCGACTGACATGGGCCGACTGGAGCCAAGACAGGAGATGGTGTTTCTCTCCAACCGCGCGACACTAGAGCCCCGTTCGGCGGCATTATCTGGAGGGGGGATCGCTGGCGTCGTTGTTGGGGTCATTGTTGCCGTCTTTCTCGCTGTAGTTTGCGCCTATCCCTTCATCATCCGGCGTAGACGAGCCAGGAAACATGGATTGTCCCAACGTCTCGACACGGAGACGGCCTTCGTCTCCGGACCGATTGGTCCTCCGGGACAGGCGTCGGCGCCCGGACCCGAGGCCCATAGCCGTCTGTCATCGAAAGATTCGTTAGGCCATAAGACCGACACCTTACGAGGCACGGAAAGACAATCTACCAGGGACACGACTTTATCGTCTCATAACGGCGTCGATCACCCTCCGAGCGATGAGTTGGCCAACCATCACCAGCGCGGCTTCACCGGCGACAGCACCCAACCGAGTGTGATGACAAGACGCGGCACCACCGAGTATTCCTTCGGACGCGCCCCTACTTGGAAGAGCGAGGCATCTTATCCATGGACGCCTGCTAATCTTGAGCTGGTTGCCACTCGGGCTGACGGAATGGACTATGCTGATGCCAATCATGGCCACAGCGCAACCTACTACAGCCCGACTATTCCTTCCGAGGCCTTTGGCATGGTCACACCTCCTCCCACCGATGAACCTCTGACCAGAGCGCCGCCTCCAGCACGGTCCAGTTCGCAGGGAAGCTCACTGAAGCTGAACCTGACGAATCTGATGCGCCGCATGAGCAGCAAGGATTCCCCTCCTACCCGCTCGAAGGGTCAGTCAATACAGCCCTCGCAGCCCTCGCAGCCCGTTGTGAGCGAAACACTGTCAGAGTCTCCTATCGAAGTCACTGGCGCGTCATTTCGTGGGCCAGTTTCCGCGGCCGTGTCAGCTCGTCAGCTAGCCTCGCCTATCCACCTGCCTGTTAGTCCCATGTCGGAGCCGGATGAAGTTGATCACGCCCAAGAGCTTGAGGCGAAAAGAAGCGCCAAACACACTGAATCGCCTCCCATACTGCCCCCCATTGTAGCCGCACCGGGAACCGTGAACCCTATGGATATAATGGCACCGTCAAACCCGACAGAGCACCACTGGCATACCAATCAGCAACTATATCAGATGGCAAATTCGCCACCCAGACCAACCGCTATTACTACCAAGCCGGCCTCAGAACCACCGCAGCCGTCGCAAGCTCCTACGCCCCAATCTCCTACAGAGCAATTCTCCGAGCAGCAGCAGCAGCCATTCCCGTCAGAGAAGCAACAGGAGTCGATTGAATTACTAGGATCATACGAGAATCCACACGCCCAAACGAACGGGTGGAACAGCGCGAATACTATTGCCTATGATCATCGGATGGACGACGCTGCTCGCCCCGTTGACACTACCCACCTTATGCCTGGTCACAACCAACACAACCAACACTATCTCGATGGGGAGATGACGGATCCGTCCGAACACTCGCCGCCGATGCTGGGTCACGCCAGCTCTGGACCATCAAATCAGAGCACTCCAAACACACAAATCGACAGCAGCCCGTCTCCAAGATCAGAAGGCAGCTCAGACATTCGTAACAGCACATCGCCTTACCCTGGACTGCAGCCTTCCCCTCGAACGTTCATATGTGACGAATGCGGCAGATTCTTTGACCAAGTTCATAAACTCAAGTAGGTTATCTCCAACGCTAGGTTAGTTTCAAGTCTAACAGCCATAGTCACCATAAGAGATACCATGAGAGACCTCATGAGTGTAGTCATCCAAACTGCGGCAAGAGGTTTGGTACAAAAACGCACCTGGATCGCCATATAAACGACAAACACAGGAAGACGAAGAAGTTCCACTGCACTGTCAGCACCTGCCCCTATTCCAAAGCCGGGGGCAAGTCCTTCCCGCGAAAGGACAACTGGCGACGTCACATGATGAACATACATCAGGTTACGCCAGTGTGTGACCCGGAACCCGACATTGTAGATGAAGCGATGGGAGGAACGTGAGATGTGGACAGCTTGGCTGTACGCAATAACCGCGTAACCAGCTCAATGGGAAATACGACGAGATACTTTTTCAATGAAGCAGCGGAGCCAACGAGCCAGGAAACCGGAAGGCGCTTGGGAAGTAGTCTGTTAAGAATGACAGACTAATGACTTGCAAGCCACCTCCGCCAGAGCTCGTCAGCGAACGGGAAGCAGGACAACGACGCGAGATTCAGGAGAGGTGGGGGGGAAGGACATTCGACAGCGATGCTCAGGGGCATCACTCTCTTTTGCCATCCAGCAATTGTGTTATATACAGCATGTTTGCCTCCAGGGACGGGAAAATTGGAGGCAAAACGGGTACATTCGTTCTTTTTATATTTTAGGAAGCAGCCATGGCAGCAAATGGGCGTTCGGAGGTCAGAGGACTGGCCAGGGTCAACACTGTAGAACAAGGCAAAAAAGCATCACGAGGGGGCGTAGGCATGGAATTTAACTCAGGTCTTGAATTAAGGACCGTACGAGCTTCTTCTGTTGTTCGGCTGTGAGACCATGCTCGTCGGTCTCCTGGATGGCCCTTCCCACCGCAATGATGATCTTGACGCTCTCGCTGTTGACCCAGATCTTGCCGTTCCGGCCCACGGCTGTCTCGAAGGCCGCACCCGTGGCACCCAGCTCCTCTAACACGACAAGATCTGTCGTCTTGGGCTTGAGCAAGCGGCGCGCCATGCCGAGAGAGATGTCAAAGAGCATGCCGCCAACCAGAGGACCCAGGCCGTCGGCCTTTCCGGTGGACTGATAGACGCACTCGAGCTCGGGGTCCATGTGCTTGTTCGCGAGCGTTACACGGGCGTAGACGAGGGCGCCGGAGGCAAGCTGAGGGCGGGACTTCTTCGTTGCCATTTCGAAGGCGAGTTGGGGCAGTGTCGCAGGTGTCGAGTAATCAGCCAGAAGGACGTAGTAGAGTTCGGCGGCGGTGCGCTGGATGGTACCGATGACGAGGTCGCCAGCGGCGGGGATGTACTGTTTTCCTCATTAGCAAATGCGAAGCAAGGTTGGACCATCCGATGGATTTTCTGGCTTACCCGTCCACTTGTTTGCTCAACCCATATCGAGTTCTTCTTGCGGTCGGAGACCAGCTTGCCGGCGATGGTGGGCACTATTTGTCTGGGAGGAACATGTCGAAGGCCAGGACCGAGTCGCAGCGGAAGTTTCTGATGTGACGGAATCAGGGACGCGTCGATCTCGTCACCGGGGAGCACGAAAGGACCGGCGGTAGACATGGTGGGAGTTTGATGCGTGAACGATGTGATGTTGAACTGAAATCGTCCGGATCAGGCCGAATCTATTACTGTTTTCTCGCCTTCTGCGCGCCCGCTTGCTAATAATCAAGTTATTTCAGTCAGCCTTGCAGCAAGAAGTAGCAAGCTTTGGCGGGGCACCCACATTGTTCTGGCGAATTGGATTTGATTAGGACACGGCCCGGGGTGCGTGAAGAGAGAGTGGGAAAATGGGAGCGTCCCACTGGGCGATAGAGCGACTAGGAATTTTTTTCCCTTGCCCAAAATTTTGGCACGGTTTGAAACCCCACCATCAACCACCACCATTGAAAACACACCTCCCTCCCGAGATCTTGACAGGAGCCCCCCAAAGTCAAGCATAAAGCCAAACGCTTGTAGTTGCTCTTGCCCCTCCTTCCGAAAAGACATTCGGACGCACTTTTCTCCAAAATATTTCTTTGCGACCTTTAGACATGGCTGCGAACGGTGACTCGCGGCCCACGCCGGGCGACCGCACCGTCATTGGTATCACCTTTGGCAACTCCAACAGCTCTATCGCCTACACCGTGGACGAGAAGGCCGAGGTTATCGCCAACGAGGACGGAGGTGAGCCTTTCTAATGAATCTTATACAGGGTGGCGTAGTAGGATGCAGCGCTGACGATATACGGATTCTTGCCAGACCGTCAAATTCCCACCATCCTCTCCTACGTTGATGGAGACGAGTACTATGGCGCCCAGGCCAAGAGCTTCCTCATCCGGAATCCCAGCAACACGATCGCATACTTCAAGGAATTCCTTGGTCAGGAGTACGAGTCCTCCCCTTCCCAAAATTGTCTTTTTTATACCTAGCAGCATTTGACTGATACGCCCGCAATAGCTTCAAGTCCATCGACCCCACCTACAACCACGCCTCCGCTCACCCCCAGGATGTCAATGGCACCGTCTCCTTCGCCGTGAAGGACAAGGAGGGCGCTGAGGAGCCCTCAAACGTCTCCGTCACTGAGGCCGCCACGCGCTACATCCGCCGCCTCGTCGGCTCCGCCTCCGACTACCTCGGCAAGAAGGTCACATCAGCCGTCATCACCGTTCCTACCAACTTCTCCGAGAAGCAGAAGGAAGCCCTCACCAAAGCCGCCAACGACGCCGGTCTCGAGGTGCTCCAGATCATCTCGGACCCCATCGCCGCCATCCTTGCCTACGACGCCCGCCCCGAGGCCAAGGTCGAGGACAAGATCGTTGTCGTCGCCGACCTGGGCGGCACCCGCTCAGACGTCGCCGTTATCGCCTCACGCGGCGGCATGTACACCGTCCTCGCCACCGCCCACGACTACGAGTTCTCCGGAAGCCACCTCGATCAGGTCGTCATGGACCACTTCGCCAAAGAGTTCATCAAGAAGCACACCACCGACCCTCGCGAAAACGCCCGCTCCGTGGCCAAGCTCAGGGCCGAGTCCGAGTCCACCAAGAAGGCCCTTTCCCTTGGCACCAATGCCAGCTTCAGCGTTGAGAGCTTGGCTGAGGGCATCGACTTCACCTCCACCATCAACCGGTTGCGCTACGAGATGATCGCCCGCAAGGTCTTTGACGGCTTCAACCGTCTCGTCGAGGGTGTCGTCAAGAAGGCCGAGCTGGACGTTCTCGACATCGACGAGGTCATCCTTGCCGGCGGCACCGCCCACACCCCGCGCATCGCCGCCAACTTCGCCAACCTCTTCCCCGAGTCTACCAACGTCATCGCCCCGGCCACCCAGGCTTCCGCCATCAACCCCTCGGAGCTCCTCGCCCGTGGCGCCGCCCTCCAGGCCTCGCTGATCCAGGAATACGAGGCCGAGGATATCGACCAGAGCACGCACGCCGCCGTCACCGTCGTCAAGCACATCGCCAACGCCATCGGTGTCGTTGGCGCCAACGACGAGTTCGTCCCTGTCGTCCCTGCCGAGACGGCCGTCCCCGCCCGCCGCACTATCCACGTCGCCGGCCCCAAGGAGGGCGGTGACGTCCTCATCCGCATTGTCGAGGGCGGTGCCCACATCAAGGTTACTAAGCCCGAGCCCAAGGCCAAGCCCGAGGCCAACGGTGACGACTCCGACTCCGACTTCGACTCCGACGAGGAGGAGGAGACGCGCGAGAAGATCTGGAAGGTCGGCCCCACCCTTGCCGAGGCCGCTGTCCGCGGTGTCAGCAAGGGCGCCAAGGTCGAGGTGACCATCAACGTCGCCGCCGACTTGGGCGTTACGATAACGGCGAGAGAGGTCGGCGGCAAGGGCGGTGTTCGCGGCAACATCAAGGCCCCTTGAAGTGTTTCCGTCAGTTGGGGATAAGCTGTTTTCGCGACTTGTCAAAAAGAGCGCACGTCAAGCGATGGTCGGCCAGGCGCAGGAGTGGTAACTTGAAATGGGAGGAGGGGGAATTGAAGGTTCTCTCCCCTTTTTTCTGACATAGACATGGATTTCAGGGAAGGGGAAAGGGAACGGTTCACAAGACATGGGAATGAACGGAACTGGAACATAGAGCAAGAGTGAGGACGTAAAAAGCATTGAAGAAGTCGTATAGACATTGTGAGCTTCCTATAAGTCTTTTGATTTTATTTTAGGAATGGGGTTTCCTGGATGCTTTCCAAGACTTATGGGGTGTTTTCCCGAACCCCTGGGTACGATGAATGCGCAAATAAACCCGTAAATCGCTGCAACTGGCAAGGCAAACCAAGAAGAGAGACGAAAAAACAGTATAAAAAAGGACAAGTTTCCACTAGCTGTGCGTACCGGCTGTGCATAAAGAAACAAAACACCCCAGCAATGCATTATTCATGGAAGAAGACAAGGAAAGGGAGCATCATCGCCAATGAAAAAACGAACGTCTGCCCACCAACACCTCGCTATAACCTGGGCAATGAAACAAAACCTAGGTGATGGGAACCTTTGGTCCCCTCTACGTGTCTGTCATGTACCGTCTCCCCTGCATTTATGTGACAGCGCCCGGCAACCTCCACGCGACGAGATCGTCCCGCACGTCAAACTCTTCGAGCTCCCTATTCCGCCTTGACGCCCCACGTCCGCGATCGCTGCTACCCATCGTCGGCGCCAGGCTCACAATGCTGCCGCTGCGGCTCCTCGAGCGTCCGTAGCTGCGGCCGTTAGCGCCGCCTTCCCCCTCTCGGCCCCGAGGGCGGCTGTGGGATCCCCGACGGGCGACGTTGCTCGCTCCGGCGGTGCTGCTGGCGGTGTCGCCGCGGCCCGTGACAATGGTCGTCATGCTCCTCATGCTCCTATTACTGGAGCCGCTGTTGTTGCGCGAGTGGTGGCGGTGACCGTTGTGGAGGCGGTGGAGGTGGAGATGGTCTTGTTGAGGCAGATCCTGTTGCTGCTGTTGCTGCTGTTGCTGCTGTGCCTGCTGCTGTCTCCGCTCCATCTTGCGGAAATCCGAAGGTCGGAGGGTGCCGCTCATGCCACCCTCGTCGGAACTCAGGGAACCGCCGTTGTCGAGGTCAAAAGTTGCCGTCTTTTTGCCGGTACGTCCCTGACGTCCTGTCCGCCAGCCATCGCCACCGGAGAAGATGTCTTCGATGCATTGGTCGGCGGGGAGCTCGCCGGGTTGGCAGGACCAGGAAGCTGCAAGGGCCCGGCGGTACATGTCCTGCACCTCGGAGGCGTCGCGGGATTTGGCCATTGTCGGGAGTTCTGGAAGAGTTGTCAGCATGCTCAGGAAACACAAGATATTTGAAGCATTCCAGGGGTCGCAAACGTACGCCCAGCGTCGTCTTGTTCAACCGATTCGCCTGCAACGATACCGGCAATCCCTCCAAAGACAGGCGCGGTCCTCAGCGGGGGCGCAGAATAATTCTTGTCGCCGTCAAGCTGGAGCATCAGGATACCAATTTTCAGGGTGCTGTTAATTTTGCTCTCCTGCATGAGGTAGCGCCTTACGATACCGTCAACGACATCCGGCTCGTCCATGATCGGGGCCCTGGGCGATATGGGGCTCTGACTGGTGCCGCTGCTGCGCTTGCGCGAGTGACCGCGATCAAAGCTCACGCTCTCGCGGGCGAGACCATCGCTCTCCTCGACATACTCGCTTAGGTTGAGCTTGACAATGCCGAGCGAGATCTTCTCCTCGCGCCCGCTGCCAGGAAATTCTTGCAGGACCTCGAATTCGATGGGACACTCGGTCAGGTTGTTGTTCTTGTCGATGCTGATCCGGATGTGGCTGACCATCTTGGAGTAGTTGTACTCAACCTTGTGGTTGGAGATGGGGCATTTCGGCGTCCGCCCCCGGTGCTCAGCGTGGATGGAGTGCGAGAGATGCCATTTCACGATTGATGTTCCGGATACCAGCGGGACGTTGTTCAGGTCGTAGATCTGGAGGCGGGGTTAGCAAACCCAAGTTCGAGTCTTAAAAACGAATGGACGGCTTTGTTGGGACGGGTTCGCACCTTTAGGTGTAGCTCAAACTTTGGCTGTGTTACAAGTGTCAGCCCAAAAACCCGCTCGCTGAGTGGCCGCCTTCTCGACGCTGCATATCCTCCACTCCATGGAATTGAGTTTTCCACGACAGGACGATGGACGTTTTGGGTTTACCTTTCTGTTTTTATTGACTGTGGGCAGGAACCCCCCGTTAGCCATGCTCTTGAGGGGACTCATGATGGGCGAGCGATTCGCTGGTGACAAAGAAAAGTGACGAGAACAGGAACCGACGCAGAACAAGGCGGGGATTTGAAAGCCCCGGGCCTCAGCAAGACGCGATTTAAGGGAGAGACATAGGAATGATGAGGATGGTTCTTTGAGAGCGATAGGTGAATGAGGTTGCGAAGGGGTAGCCACTGGATTGTCTCAGTGAGACCTCAGCCTCACGTAAGGTCGAGGTGAGCCGACAGCAGCCCCAGTGGTGGCACAGGTTGTCGACCCGGGTGAAGAAGGGTACAAAAAGGCCAGCAACGCCGTTAAGATCCAGCTCAACAACGACATAGGACGAACGACAAGCGCGGACGAATCGGGGAGGGGAGCAAGTAGAGGCTTACTTAAGGAGGCCATGTCTCAAGGAAGGGGCATGGCTGGCTGGGGCTCGTCGCGGGGAACAGGTCAATAATACCTGCCGCCTCAGGTGAGGTCCGCGCGCCGTCGGAGCAAAGATTGCGCGCTGGTTAGGTGCAAGGACAGGCAAGGCAGATGCAGGCGTGGGCGCAGGCACGCACAATGGCCAACGACACGTCCGAGGAGCTGCGTGTTTGTCCCGTCTGTCAGCCAGCGACGCTCGGTTTCGGAATGGTCGGATAATACGGTAACGAGAGGGGGCTAATGAGGGGGTGCAAGCTGCAGCAGAACCGACTTCCTACGCGGCTTTCAGATAACAGAATGCCGGCACCGCTATCCTGAGTTTCCTCTAACGTGCGCGTTGAAGAAAAGGCTTGAGGTTGCATGCGATGTCAGCGACCAATTTTCGTCTATCGACTAGTCCAGTGCGTAGGTACGTCCGCACGTTCGTCCCATTCGTTCGTCCGTGGGCGAAGGCAGAGAGGCCGAGGCCGAGAGAGTGGCAGAGGGCGAGCTTGGATGGGAGGACAGGGGTTGGTCAGGAATTCGGGGTTCCAGTCCATCCACTGGCGGAATTACTCAGCAGACAAGGGGGTCGATATATGTACAGTATCGCAGAAATGTTCAAAGGCGCGGACAGTCTGCTTGGCGACGATGGTGGGGAGTCAAAACGTATATATGGCTTCTACTGTGTAGAGAATGTCGTGTTCGCTTCTCGTTGAACCCTTTTTTTCGGATGATGAAGGAAGAGAGTTTGATCGAAGTCAGGGGAATACGTAACTCATCCGTTATGCTGGAAGCGTGCCGAGCCAGCGCCAATGGCCCCCAGCGTCTTGGGCGACAGCGGCAGCGGCATGTGCCTTAGCTAAAGTTAAACGAGCCACATTCGTATACTGCGCCACATCAAGAGGTCCAACCTGTCAGCATGTAATTAATTCGTCGATTACTCGGGGACGAGAAGCGTTCAACGTGCTTTAACGTTCCTTGCTTCTTCCACCATGTCTTATTTTCTCATTCATTGCATAATCATCAATCATGGGAAACGGACAGTCGTTTGGATACACGCTTGCAGCGCGTGAGATCCGCTGGATATACTTGCGTACGTAAGCAGCTTACCTGCCTTGACATCTCTGACTTCGTCAAGACAGTGTCACCCCCTCCGCAGACTTTTTTTTGATTGTCCAGTTCTACCCCCAACTCCAAAACAAGACGGCCGTTCTCGTCCTTTGATTACATAACTCTCATGAGAATTCGTCGCGTCCACTGTTCGTTGTTCTGTTCGGTGGTATCAGAGCGAGGAGCATAACACGCATTAAACACCCGCCGTCGCCGGTCTGGCTGTCAACCCTATGGTCCTGCCAAATACACTTGTCAGGTAACAAACTCTAGCTCTTGCAGGTTGCCCCGCCTGAAAACGAGGAGCGAGACCACTCCCGGAGGTGACTACAAAGCATGGCTCGGCGATATGGCTCTGGCGCTGGTGCATGTAGCTAGCTCCAGGCTTGTAAGCTTCGCACCATTTTTGTCGTAGGCGTTGAAGCCACATCCTCATGGTGCTTGGGTCCTGCCCAGACTCTCTCGCAAAAGAATACGGCTAGTGGAGGTGGGCGCGATGCTTCTCGCAAGACACGGCTCGACAGGCTCCTATGCAAACCCATCCGCAAGAGGTCTGGCCCACAAATGATGTCTCGAGAAGGAGATCTGGACAGGCAGGGTCAGGTGAGATACGAGAGACCGCACGCTCGATGCGATGCGATACATGGCGGTCCAGGACAGACCACTTTCGCGACTACTGCGCGCGCGCGCCGGTGCCGGCCAGACAAACCAGACGAAAAGGACCATTCCAGACCTTTCGTTGAGACTCCCGAAAGCTCGATAGGGACCGAAAGCCAAGAAAGGTGTCGTCGACATCCGGATGGGGACCGTTCGATGAGGGTAACGCCCAGTGATCCCGGGGCGCGCACCATCCGTGCTGCCGCCCCTTTCGAGTGGTGGTCCCTCGCGTGTGTGACGCAGTGCCGACTCCACAGCTCAGCGATGCCCAGGCCCGAGATTGCTAAGAAATTCCCCGAGCCGCGTACTTACGTCATACCCTCCAGCCGCAAGCGAGCTATGTCATGCTCTTTTCCTCGTCGGAACCTGTTTGGGAGGAAGGAGGAAGGAGGAAATGAGACAGCCACGCACAAACCACAGCAGCCACCACGTTTTCCAAGCTCCAGTCGGAGGGGCTAGCTGGTGCGGTACGTACAGCCCGAGAAGCACCATGACATGCCCTTTACGGGCTTGAATCCAACAGGGCCGCCAGAGATGTGCAATCACAACGTCGAGACACAGAAAATCTCCTGCGCTCCAACGTAAGGGGGGCCACCTAAAACGGGCCTCCTTCACACCTTATTCCATCGCTCCTTTGGGGATGGTCCGGCTCCATCGAGCTTCTCAGAAAACGTCTGGTGATGGAAAATAGAGACACTCGACTCCGCCCAATAACGCGCGTGGTGCCGAGGGGTTGGTGGTACTGAGATACGTAGCCAAGTCACACCCTTATCTCTCAATTTCCCCCCGTCTTTTATCTCTTAATGTCGGTATGTATCCTTGGCGTTGGTGTCCTGGCGTAATGGACACGGCAGGAATCGAGTCGAGGGATGAAGGGAAGGGAAAAGGTGATACATCATGGGAGATTATCAGCTTGACGTCACTATGCGGTGTACCGGTAGCAGATCGCGCCTCACACCCTTCACCTCCCCCTCCAATGTAGCAGCCTGACAACATTTCTAAGGTGTGTGGTTACAGGTGGCCTGCAGAAAGAAAGAAAATCGTCAATGTGGGCTAGGGGAGAGTGAGCATTGTGTCACCACTCCCGGTGCTGTGTATGATGTAAGGCCGTGTGGAAGGTCACAAGGACCACGGGGGGGCGTGTCCAGCTGCTTCTGGTGTTTTGAACAATGTATATAAGACTCTATTCCTTTTCTCTCAGTACCAGTTTCGAGAAGCAACTTATCACATCACAATCCCAACAAGCAATCAAACACCAAACAACAACTTTCGAGGCCACACATCCTTCCATCACAACTACAATCACCCAACGAAACCAACAAAACACCACAACCGCAAATATGGGCGCCGTCGTATCTTGCGTATGTCCTGCCCCTTGTCAAGAAGTCATCCCTAGTAGGGAAAAAATAAAACCCAGTATTGACAAAATTTCCCTTTCCAGATCCAGTCCGTTTTCCGAACCATCGGCAACTGCCTGACTTCGGTCATCTCGGGCATTGGAGGTATCCTCCACGCCATCATTGGCGGCATCGTCTCCTTCTGCAACATCATCATCAGTTTCCTCACCTGCGGCTACTGCGGACGCCGCGGCGGCGGCGGTCGCAAGACGCGTACGCGCCATACGACCTCGACTAGAAGTCGAGTCTGAGTCTAAGCCGAGCGAGGGACCCTCCTTTACCCGAGAAAATCGACACGTCAATGAGCGAAGCTTGATGAGTTAGATGAGGGATATGGAAGGAGTCATCGACATCAAGGCACTGTACGACTAGCGAATTCTTCGCGACGATAACAGGAGGCAGAGGAGAGATGAGATGCGAATACTTGCGGCTGCTTTATTCGAGCGAGCGCAACCAGCTTTGACAGCATACCCTAGTGTTTTCCTTTACGATACCCAGATCAAGTTAGCTTAGCTTTTAATGGCATAACCTGATATCCACGACTTTGGGTTTCCACAACTGGTGATTATGTTAATTTTTCGAGTAAACAGCCATAGTTAGATAAATTGTCGGATAATGTTGCTATATCCATCATATTAGATTTGGGGGTGGTTGATTATATTAGGCTCGCAAAAGAGTGCTTGTGGCAGATTAGGATGCAATATTCAGCTGTCCCTTTCTTGGCGTGTACAGATACTGCTGTATCTTGATTAAAACATTGTTGTCCGGGTGATATAACTAGTCTTCCAGCACGTTTCGACTAAAGAACCTATAGATTTGCCGTCCGGCCTCCCTACCAACCATTGGTTCCAACTCCGGTTCGCTCAGGTTCGCAATCTCTCGCAAATTCTCCGTCGCCAGAACCAGCCGCATGATATTCTTTGGGTTGACACCCGGAACGGAACCTAACATTTCCTGCGGCTCAAGATTGAACGCCTGATCTTCAGCCTTCATATCCTTGTCCAAGCCGGCGCGGACCGCGGCGATGGGGTCCGGCTCGTCCTCCTGTGACTTGAGCGACTCAAAGATCTCGGCCGTCTGGTACGGCGAAGATGACCAGATTATGCGCAGCTTCGGGAACGCCAGCGTGAGAAGGACGAGCTTAGATTGCAGGTCGGACGAGACATTGGTCGGCGCGATGCTGTTGAGGCTGCCCGAGAGGTCGGCAAAGGGCTCCAGGGTGAAGGACTTGTTCTGGTCGAATTCTATGAGGAGCATGGGGCTCTTGTAGTGCTGGAACATGGACTCGCACTGGGCATACAGGCGTCCATCTTTGAATGACGAGATCAGATCGCTGATGGACTTCCGCTCGATGCAGATGTTGGGGGACAAGATGTAGTCTCCCACCGTCAGCATGCAGGGGACTACGACCATGGACCGACCGTGCAGAAGCGATGGCAAAGACGAGCGAAACTCCCGCACGTCGACGACCACACGAGGCGGCTGCGCCGTCGCGGCTAGACGTCCGCCGCCGGCGATTCTCGTGTTGATGGTCCGCAGGAACGCCTCCTGCGGGTCTTCGGCGCCGTGCGGGTCCACTGTCATCACCAACGACATAGACGCTCGCTCCTTGATGAGTTTCGTAAAGGCGTCCTTCTCGCGTCGCACAGTCGACAGGTAACGTTGCTCCTCCACCGACTCGCCGTAGTACATGAAGTACACACGCACGTTTCTGTCGTTGTGAGACGACCGGTAGACCTCGACCCGACGGATAAAGGCAGCATCGGGCTCGTACATGACGATGTAACGCGGCTTGACCTCTTCCAACACATGCTCGTCCTGATCTCCATCATACGCGTGTATGGCGACCAAATCCTGCATCTCGTACAGCTGGTAGTAGTCCTCCATGTTCTCCAAAGGATCGGTGATGATTTCCGGCTTCTGTTCCGCTTCCTCCTCCGTGATCTGCACCTCGGCCATGAGGTCTTCGACTTCCGCTGGTCGCTCGAAGAACTGGATGATGCTCCCGTTATCGGCTCGGCCGAGCGATGTTCCCGCAGCACCGCCGCCTCTCATGCGCCTCCGCTTGTTCGATGGCGCCTTGCCTCGAAGCCGTTGACCTGATCGATCAGTAGCACCGTTCAAAGCTTTCTGATTCTCGGAGAATAGAGTCGCATTTACTTGGGCAAACTCCTTCTTCCACCTCAGGTAATTGCGCAGTTTCCGCCGCATCATGAAGGCGGCGGTTGGCTGATCTTCATCTTCCTCGTCTTCTTCCGCCGGACTCTTCTCGACTTTTGGCTTGAAGTGCATCGTTTGCAAGTAGTCGCGAAGTTGCCGGCAAGTGTTGGTATCGCCGCACATGATGAGTATCGTGCCGTTGGAGTCGTCGCGAACCGGGGGGTCGAAATGCATGCTGTTATCGATTTCCGTCAAGACGTCCGCCAACCACGCCCACTTCGGTTGCTCCTCGAGAACAGGTCGCAGCGAATCAATGTTGGCATCCGCTGTGGCAGCTCTAGAACTGGCGGAGTAAACCCTTCGCCGTGCTGTCTCGAAGATCGTTTGGGCCGCGTCTAGAAACAGCCAGGGAGATTGGTTCTGCCTGGTTGATCCGGGAGGCGGGGAATGTGCTGCGTGAATGGTATCCAGATGTTGCAAGAACGAGACGGCATCCAGAGTAAGGACAGACTGAAGCATGCTACGGAGAACGCTCAAGTCGTTGACAATTTGCCGGGTCTTCCAGCTTACTCGGTGCCAGTTAGGGTCGAGCTGCCTTCTGATGATTACGTCAAAGTTCTTGTGCAAGGCGCTGTCGAGATTCCAATCCTCCATTTCCAGGCCGGTGTTGCCCTTCTTCAACTCATGGATGCTTACTTCCACACACTCCAAAATGGCGTTTTGAATATCCCTCATGGCCTGACTCATTGAGATGTTTAGTTCGATGACTTCTGCGGTCTTCTTCCCCTCCAGCGACTGGGCGACCGTCACATGGAAGCGCGGCCATAACGAAGCCTTCCTCAGGAAGAGATTCCTCATCATAGTTGTCAGCGGAGAGAAGCCTGTTGAAAATGGATCGGGGTTATCGGCGAATGCTTTCAGGAAGCCAGCTTTGTTCTTCTGCCGATAGATTCGCAGAATGAAGGCCTCCAAAGACGTCGCCACGACGCGATCGGCGTGCAGAACAATGAGACCCGTGACTTTCTCGGTATCGAGGAGATTGGTCAGAAGGTCGACAACCAGAATGCGCGACGTGACGCTGAAAATGCCACCGCGGGTGTACATCTTTTCTCGAGCGCCAACACTGGTGAAGTCAGTGTTGACAACCGTGAGGCCCCTGGCGTTGGGGGACATGCTGATCGCGGCGTGCTCAGCCAACGCCTCTCCAATCCAGTTGTTTTCGCGATCATCGGCCCCGACAAGAATAATGAGGTTGTTGCCTGCAGCATCGTAGGAATGAAGCAGATTCGTCACGAGCCTCATCAGACCCAGACCGCGGGCGAGGACCACCAGCTCATCTTCATTCCGCAGCTCCTGGAAGAGGCTCTGCTGGTATTCCTGGGCGATAACAATTCAACAAATATCATCTTAAATGGGTTCAGAGACTACTTACAAGGGGTAGTGAGAGCTTGACCGGCTGAGCGTTGGTTGACATGGTGCATCGTGCCTAGATGCGAGTAGACGTAGCGGTACAGAGTGAGGTTAATGGTTAGTGCAAGGCATCATGCCTGGGGTCTTCGGGTTGCACAGTGTGTATAGTGTGATGAATTGTGTTTCGGGGTTCCCCTGTGCACTGTGTTGCCGTGTCTCCAAAGTTGGGGTACCAAGGCCATATCCAGCTTCAAAGGGTGATCTTTTTGAGAGACCTGGACTTAAGTAAAACCCAAATACCTTAATTATGAACAGTTGGAGGTCTTGAGTGTCTTTTCTTGTAAGCCAGATTGTACTGAAGATCTAGGTTTAGGACTGGTGCATGAACTAACAATGACTGCCACGGCAAATGTTGCAAAAGGTCAGTGTTGACAATTGATTTCTTTCACTCTCAAATACGTCTCTTTCGGATAGCTTCAACATGGAAAATTAATCACTTCGTCGGCGGCAGATAGTCCTTACCGGATATCCAATCGATCGCATATACAGTACAGCATACCACCTTACAGGCCAACCCCGTGTCATGTTGAGATCTGCAAGAACGATCACGATTAGCGCCAATGCCGCAATCGAATCAACGACACCCTCCAACGGCGGTTGATAGATGCCTTTATGGGGGCTTTGGAGACTGGCGTGCTGTCACTACAAAACCCCGTCTTCTGTCAGGTTTTTGGACCATCCTCTAACACAGTAGCGGCCTCGTGACATGCACGTAACTCGCCGGTGACGCGCAGGAAGCATCTCTCCCTTCAGCTTAATGGCCGGATGAAGGACCCGGTCGAGAGAGGCAACCAATAGCAGGGCCAGCGACATTGCCTTTGCCTGGGAGGTCCTTCCAGGTAAGCGGGGAGGTGTTGCTTGGGGTTGTCACTGCCATCCCACCCCCTCTATTGGAGACGACGTCATCAGCCGTCGCAATCCTCCACGCACCGCACGACACGCCTCGACTCACATGTAAGTAAGCCACCGGCAAAGATACTTTATAAAACAGCTCATCGTCCTGCCTGTTTTCAACTCTCCCTTCTTGCCCAAGACATCTCACTTGAACCAACTGAAAAACCAAGTACTTGCAAACCACCTACACAAATAATCAAGTCCCACATACACAATGGCCGACAAGGTTAAGGAACTCGTCAACAACATCACCAAGGGCGACGTAAGTAGACCTAGAGTCGCCAAGTACGGACAACCATTAAACTGACTGATTGGACAGAACTCCGACAAGGAGAAGCAGTTCAGCACCCAGCCCATCAAGGAGGGTGGCGCATCGGACCCCAAGTTCGCCGCGCACCAAGCGCACCCCGGTCCTGCCATTCCCAAGGACTTTAACGCCCAAGAAGAGGGTACCAAGGAGGAGCGCCGAGCCAAGGCCGAGGCTTTGAACAAATAAATAAAATGCCCGTGAGGCTGCATCTTCAGGATGCTTGATGATGATGACCAGTCATGAAATTGTAGAATAGGAAAGGGAATGGGTCGGATACCGGAGACTTCGGAACTGGTTGGCGGATAGCGTCGTAATACTGCCAAAGAATCCATGATTCCCACACAACCTCTGACTCTTAATATGCCCTGGAACCCCAGTGCCGGAACAAACGAAATCTTGTACAGAATAATTTGTGATGGATTTAGAACATCGCCTGCAAGACCACAGTAGTGCACAGTGCTGAGAAACAAATCCACCTCCCAATTTGGGCTTGAATAATCAGTTGACAGGCGTCTATTCCCATCGGTAAGTACATACCCATGCATCTTGGCTCTTTTGGGAAGGAGCAATGGGATGTTGATGTTACCTCGGCGCCCTGGAGCAGTTGCGCGTCCCACAATGACGACAGACTTCCTCTTCATTCCATGTGGCGGTGCAAGCTCAGGATTATGTGGCTGGTGCGAGTATTCTGTCAGCGGGAAGGAAAGCAGTGGAGAGGCCTGGGGCCTAAGCTGACGCCCGAGCAGCGCGGTCACTGAAACGACCGACTCAGCCACCTGTCGTGGCCCAAAGGGGGTGGTGGGTGGTTACGAGTCCCGCCCACTCGCCAGCCTCCGCTGGGCGTACGCAGCGTTGAGGTGAGTCTAGTGAGTCCGTCAATCAGTCGTTGGCCATTCCTTCTCCCGCTCAATCAGGTCCCGAGGAACAGTATCCCATTCGCATACTCAGTACGCACAACACACTCTTACCGCAACCACTACTACCACCACCACCACCACCTCCTCCTCCTCCTCCTCCTCCTCACTTAGCCTTCCCGGGAGCCTGCCTTTCTGCCATATTCCTAGGTTCCCCGTTGGGTGATGCGAGTCCACATCACTTGAAACGCCCCCGGACCCGGAAGCTCTGGCATCTTTGACCACAAGCTTATCACTCCCCTAGGTACGCAGTCCGCTTTTTGTTGGACGCAGAGCGGCTGCATAATACGGACACCTGTTGCACTGGTGCCCCCGTGTCGACTTGTCCCCCGAACCTTGTCCACCTCGCTGCTGAAAGCAACCAGCTGCGAACCACCATCCCAAAAGAGGAGGTGTCTTGCCTGCCCAGACTACCTACCTAGTACCATCTACGGGCCAAGCGCCACTCGCCATTGCCTACACACGCGTGCGTCCGACGCAAACCACTGCGACTCCCGGTGCCTGTTGCCTTCGCTGTCGCGGCTTCTACAAGCACACGAGTATACCCAGCGACTCCACATCATCTCAATTCCCAATTCCACCCTGAATCGACTACATACGAGCCACGACACCTCACCCTACCGACCGTCCCGACTCTCCTCTCTTCCCCTGACGCCAAACCCTCTCCTCCGCCATAATGCCATCGGTATTGAGCGACGATGACAAGGAGACTGTCAAGCGCTTCGTCCCCAAACAGACAAACAAGATCCAGGCCGTAGCTGTTGCCAGGCTATACGTTGCGTATCCCAACCCCGGAAGATGGACCAACACCGGGATCCAGGGCGCCATCGTCCTGTCGAATGACCTCGTGGGCAACACATATTGGCTCAAGATGGTGGACATCTCGGTAAGTTGCACATCCCGTGCCTAACCATTCTCGGCTGACGTCTATCTAGTCTGGAAACCGTGGTGTCATCTGGGATCAGGAGATATACGACACGTGGAGCTACAACCAAGACCGCACTTACTTCCACAGCTTCGAAATCGAAGAGTGCCTCGCTGGTCTATCCTTTGTCGACGAAAAGGAAGCAAAGCAATTCAAGAAGAAGATGGACGAAAGAGAAAAGAACGCAAGCAGAGCCACCCGATCGACCCCCTTCGGAGGTGTCGCCCAGCCTTCCGGGCACAAACACGGTCTGCTTGGGGGTCTTTTCGGTAGCCGACATGCCTCAGCCCCTACCCCTCCAGACTCTCCGCGATCAAACTTGCCTCACGGTCGAATGCCATCGCTAGGGAGTATCAATGGCCACAAACCCTCGGAGTTTGCTGTCCTTGATGCCTTCGACCCTCAATGGCGGGAAAATTTTGGAGAAGATCTACGAGATAAGGGGTTGACCGACGACTTCATTAAGGAGAACCAGGAATTCATTGTCGAATTTCTGAAGGAAGAGCAGGAGAAGCTGATGGCTGGTGCCCGAAGCCACCCCCCACCACCCCCTCCTCCTCCTCCAGGACCCCATTCGAACGGCATCGAACCTCGAAATGCGCGTGCCCCTCCTCCTCCTCCGCCGCCCACAGGAGGAGCGCATTCAGACAGCTCGCGAGTGCCACCCCCTCCGCCTGCCCCAAGGCGCGGCGCAGCGCCTGCTCCTCCACCCGCTAGAAGATCTGGGAAAACAGAGCCGCCCGCTGTCAACAGAGAACCGACACCCCCGAGCGAGCCTGCTGCGCCAGAGCCCCAGAGAAGCCGCTTCGCCGTACCGCCGCCATTGCCAGATGCCGGCAAACTTGCCCATGCTTTGGGAGGGTCGGTCAACTCCATCCGCGGGCCAGCAAATCCTGGACCGCCTCCCCCGCCGCGACCACCGAAGACGCCGATGCAAGAGGAGGAAAGACCTGCCGGCCACAGATTCGGAGTACCGCCCGCCTTCCCCGGTTCACGGCAGGCCCCACCCACCCCGAGCCGAGGGCCCGTTCCGCCGCCGCCGCCCCCTCCTCCCCGTGCAGATGCCGGCCCACCACTTCCCCCGAAAGCTCCAGCACCAGAGGCGCCTCCATTGCCGCCCCCATCTTCACGGCCTGTACCGCCGCCTCCCGCAGTTGGCAACCCTCCTCCTCCTCCCCCGTTGCCAGCGTCGCAAGCGCCCCCTCCTCCACCATTACCATCCTCGAGCGCGCCTCCACCTCCGTCTTTACCCACCTCTCCGCCGCCTTTGCCAACATCCAACGCCCCTCCGGCACCTCCTTTACCGCCGTCAAACAACGCGCCCCCTGCGCCCCCTCCGCCGCCTCCCGGGGCGGGAGCCCCTCCCCCGCCCCCCCCTCCCCCCCCGGGTGCTTTGGGTGGTCCTCCCCCGCCCCCTCCCATGCCTAACCGGGACTCTGGCTACTCATCGGGCGCCCCAATTCCTGCTCCAGACTCTTCGCGCTCAGCTGTGCTAGGTGATATCCAGAAGGCCGGCGGTATCAAGGCCTTGAAGAAGGTCGACAGAACCCAGATTCGCGACAGAAGCGCTGCGACGGTTGGTGGAAGCAGCGACACGGGGCCGCATGGTAGTGGCTTGCCCCCCACTGGCGTCGCGCCCGGAGGCGGCGGTGACATGGCGAACGCACTGGCTGCTGCACTGCAGAAGAGAAAGGAGAAGGTCAGCAGAAGTGGTAAGTCAAAGCTCAGGTCACGACCCGTTGATTATATATGCAAGCTTACACCTGGATAGATGACGAAAGAAGTGATAATGACGACTGGTAAGCACGTGCCAATGACCCCATGGGGTTATCGACAAGGACAAATGAGCTTTCAAGCCTGGCGATATGGCGTTTTTTGCCGTGCCGAAAAAATAGAAAGCAAACTTTATTTTTACATTCAACTGGCTATCCCACGCCACAGTTACATACCTATGCACTGTGTAGATGGACGAGTATGGTGGCTATCTGCCTTGACGGACTGTTCTCGCATCCACTAGGCTGTGGGCGATGATGACGCCGGCCGGTTGCCAGCATGAAAAAAGGTTCAGTGATCTGGAACGGTTCGGCCAGACGTGCTGATGAACAAGCCCGTTGTGGGAGTTGTAAAGAGATTGGAATAAACAATATTCAAAAGCGATGATTCAGGCTGCATGGTCACGGTGATTGATTCCACCATAGCACAACGTATGTGAGGTCTAGAATGAAGATGTTGAAGAGCTTTTGGAAGGCGGTCGCAATGACGACTTGCCAACGAGATTCGATTAATCAAGCACAACCACAACTAAATCTATCGTCCAGATGATCCGACGAGCCATGACGTCTCTCCCACCATGGCCGTCCAACGCACCACCCTTGACACCTTGACTGTCGCGGAATCCAGCAGCTGACAATGATGACAGCGGCCGGATTTGAGAGAGAAGACAGCGTTCCCACCCCTCGGTCTTGCAACAGAAGACGGTGTGATGAGGAATGGGAAGGTTTCGGGGCTTTCTCGACACAGACGCGAGAGATGGAGGAAAGGACGAGTGACAATGAAGACGACACGGTTTAAATGTCGTCGATGTCAACGTCCTTCTTGCCACCGGCACCACCAGCGGCCTCGTCTCCAGACTCCTCCGAATCGCGGTCGTCGTCAAACTCAAAGTTGCAGTCGCCGTCACCGTCGGCGCCGTACGTGTCCGTCTCGTTGATCTTTGCGGACTCAGGCAGCTCGCCGTAAGCCTTGAGAGAGCGAGCCTCGTCGGCGGTGTACTTGAGGATGACGTCGCCCTTGTCGTCCTGATACTCGCGCAGGGACAGCAAGATGATGTCGCCCTGGTTGATCCAGACTTTCTTGCGAAGCTTGCCACGGATGTTGGCGAGGCGCTTGACGCCGTCAAAGCACTGGGCCTCGAGGCGGCCGTTGCCAAGCATCTTTACGACCTGAGCGTATTCTGTTTCGAAGAAGAAGTAGCTAGTCAGCTTTGATGTTTGGAGGGGACGGCAAGGATGGAGTGGCGGTGGGAAATCGCCTAGAGTTTTCTTTCTTTCGCTTCGTGATCTAGGAATGGGTGCTGGGACTGACCTTGGCCATCTTCCTTGAAGGTGAGTTCACGCTTCTCGTGGTCGGACTCGTTCTTGCCACGTCTGCGGTTCTTTCCTCCCTGCGTGGTTGTTAGTCCTCGGGATCAACACCATCACGTCTCCAGATATCATCGACGGCATCATCATCAATCACCACAAATGTGCGCCATGTTTCCAAGCAATAGCAAGGAGGGGGCGGGGTTCTTTGCGGGTCCCCCGACTAAGCAGGGGGAGGGGTGGTTTTTCGCACCACACGCTCGGAGGGGGGGAAAGTTTGGAGGATCATAGGAAATGGCTTCTGGACTGACCTTTCCCTTGTTCTTGGGCATCTTGGCTACTCGTGAGAATTCCGGTTCTCAGCGGTATTTGATGGAGGAGGGGGTGATGGAAGACGAAGTGTCGGAGTGGGAAGGGGAGAAGAGAAGGAGAGTGGGCGGTGATGTTGACGGGGCTTTATTGTGCGCGAGCGCAAAATGGGCGTTGGGCTTCTGCTGTGCAGGGCAGTGATCTAATGGATGGAACAGGGGGACCCGTTTTGCTGCGCTTATGTGGGTTGGTACGAGGGGCGAATGAGGCTGGCTTTTTTTGCGCAGAATGTGGTACCGGTATGAGTCAAGTGGGGGGGGCCTGTTCCTGTCGGAGGTAGCAGCAACAGGATTATGTGACATGCGGTGTCGTGAACGGAGATGATGTACTAAGGGTACTAAGGTGTGGCTTAGCTGGCGTCATCCAGTGAACAAAATGGGACACGAGCCACAGAACTTATGCAAAGCATTTGGGCCTCGAGGAATCCTTACCTAAGCCAGTACGGGAGAGCTTCCTCCCCTATCACTCCAGCAACTAGGATGCAACATCTTTGATACTGGCCACTGCTGTCAGTCCCTTGCCGACGAGGTATGACTGCTCGCCAGCCACCACCAACAATAACATCGCCATGATCCCGGCGCGACTTCAACATGTGACTCGCATCCTCCGCCAGCTGCCGCTGCGCAGCATTTTCCTACCATCCCTGGCCCAGTACTTCAGCTCAAAGCGCAAAGTCGTAGAGCAGACCGCAGCTCCGATCTCCAAATCGCTCCAAATGCCCGACCTCGATCAGCCCAGGAGCATTGCCGACCTCGAGAAGGCGCAACTGTCACAGCAGTGGAAGGAGATCTTCGACGTGCTCGATATCGGGATACCCGCCAACGACCTCAAGATGGTACGCCTTGTACCCGCCATAGATGCTGCGCGCCCCCTGATCGGGTTCAAGGTGTCGAAGCGACACGTCATGAGGGTGTACGATACTGCCTATTTTATGGAGACCAAGTACCAGCATCCAAAGTCGGTTTTGATGAGACACTATTATGAGGAGCATAAGAAGAACAAACCGCTGTGGCTGTGGTTCTACGGTATCACTGCCATCGACACGCCGGCCGTCGTGAGCATGGCCAAGTACCACATAAAGCTCGCGCTCCACGCCGCCCTGAAGGACCGGGGCTATGACGCCCAGGGACGGCTAATCGATCCCAAGAGCGAGACGGGAATGGGCACTACCCTCCGCGGCGATCTGCTAGGGACGATAACCTGCGTTGCCAGGACTCCCAGAGATGTTGTCAAGAGGCTGCCGAGAAAGGACTTGCGGGCTGCGGCTGACGCCGCCGTGGACGAGTTCATCCTCATGCTCGAAAAGGTGCAGATGGAGAAGGAAAAGAAAAAGCAAAACAGGGGTGAGATGGGGCCCAAGAGGCTGGAGGAGAGGAAACGCAAGTCAGAGAAAAATGGACGCAGTCGTTGAGGGTCGAGATGGCTCTGAAAATGAGCCATTGTTGACGGGCGGGCAGTTGCGCGGCTCATGGAGGCGCCGGCAGCCTTGAAACCACGGACGGAACGCTTTACTGCCGTGTAACATTACAAATGATACCCCCAATCCATTCAGTACAAAATATAACACTCTCTTTTAACTTCACGCCAGATGGCAGAGATGTGTGTATGGTTGATCGCAGCCGCCCATCTGGGCAGCGGATCACCAAATGTTAATCGATCGACGAGGCTTCTCTAAAAGCTCGTCCTTATAAGTTTTCCAAAAAGTTGTTTGGCAGACCTGACAGGAGACAATGCCGATCAACAATATTGTCAATAAGGTACCTAGAGCCTAGAGGTAGGTGATAAAGCACGGGTCGAGGTACGTACCCCACCACACTCTTCGATTACCTCTGGGAGGGGAAGGTAGTTTCCTGGGCTTAGGTATTCCGGAGCTGCTGGCGACAAATCACATCGCTAGCGCAGAGCTGCCAGCCGAGACGTTTGGAGCTGCTAACCTGGTAATTAAGTGTAACTGGCGTTGCACCTCTGCTATACCAGCATATGTGTCTCGCATAACCACACACAAACATTCACCATCGCCCTTCAGCCATTTGAAACCCATTGCGAGCCGGACCTACGATCTCTGGTGTACGGACGACGACATCGGCGATTGAGTTACCAGTGCAATTGACCGCCTGGCACACACAAGACGGAGAGACGTGCACTACATACTACGCTTCGAAGGCGACAGACGCAATCAATACCAGTCAGCACAGCTCACGATGCTCGTCTCTCTGACCGTCGGCAAGGTCGACGCCGGCGTCACAGTCCTCCTGACGCCGGACAAACGCCTAGTACGTTGTCCGCGATGCGCATCCGATGCTGGTGATGGATAGGAGCCTCTTGAGGGAGCCGTGACGTCTCCGGACTTGACATCTCCCTGGCCCCCAATATCCATCCACCAATGCCGTATTCACCCATCCTTGACGCCCCATGCTGACGACGCTCTCCAGATCGAATTCCCCTCCATCCTCCTTCCTCCCAATATCTCGTCCGGTAGCATCGTCGACATCACCGTCGCCCGCAACCTAGGCTCAGAGGCCAAGACCGAACATGCCTTCCGCGAGCTCCAGGACCGTATCTACTCGTCCTTCGGCGCCAGCGCGCCGACGACGCCCATTCTCCGCTGCCGTAACGCGACGCAGACCTCGGTAGTGCTCGAATGGGACCCCATTGAGCTCGCGACCGCCGACCTCATCTCCCTCTCCCTATACCGCAACGGCCAAAAGGCCGGCAACATCCCCCGCCCGCTGCAGATGCACAGCACGAAGATCAGCGGCCTTGCCGTCGACACGGACTACACTTTCCATCTCGTCTTGCGCACCACGGCCGGCACCTTCAGCTCCGACAAGGTCGTCGTGCGCACGCACAAGATGACGGACCTCAGCGGCATCACCATCACCACGGGTATCATGCCCGCTTCTACGAGGGAGGCTCTGACCGCCGCCGTTGAACGCATCGGCGCCAAGATCGTCGACAGCGTCCGTATCGACACGACGCACTTTGTCACCACCGAGGGTCGCGGCCTGGCGTGGGAGAAGGCCGTCGAGACGAATATACCTGTCGTCCGGCCCGAGTGGGTCGAGGCGTGTGAGAAGAATGGCCGCATTCTCGGCGTGACCAAGTTTTACCTCGACGCCCTCAGGCCGGGCCCCTCGAGCGACGAGCTGCAGCAGGCGCCGACTCCACCCCAGCCGCAACAGACGCCGCAGACGCACAAGGAGCTGCCGACGCCTCCGGCCACCAACACGCCGGAGAACAACTACGAAGCGGCCGCCACGTCCGCCGCGTCAGCCAAATCGTCCGAAGATGAAAAGCCCCCGTCCAAGGCGGAGGACGACGAATCTTCCGGCGACGAGGATAAGGAGGCGGAGCAGAAGAGGATTGCGGACCAGGAGGAGCAGAAGGTGAGGCTGGAGGACAAGGACGAGCAGAACCTCGCCCACCGGCCAAAGGAGGGCTCGGATTCGGGCAGCGAGGACGGCAGAGGAGAAGAGGACAACCCGAGCAAGGAGGAGAAGGCGGGTACTTCCCCCGACGGAGCGTCCTTTCAGGATGTAGCCTTGTAAAGGCGGGGCAAAACACGGGAGTGGAACGCGTTTGCGGTTCCTTTCACAGCACGGGGTTGCGTAGATGTCTCGTGTGTCTCGTGTACGATTACCCATTTCTTCACGACACTTGTAGAGCCAGCTATCATGGAAATATGATACTGGGACCTTTATTTACTTTTACGACCGCTCGCTCTAGGAAAGCTCGCATCGGTCCGGTTCACGGTTCACGGGGTATCCATCTTGGTCCTTCTCTGCCTGGCCTCTTCCCTCCATCAGTCCCCTTCCGTTCGCGGGGCTCACGGCAATATCTCCTTACCCTGCCAGTCCCAGAACCGACCCCTTCCCTCAACCCCGACCTCCTCCGTTAACACCCTGCACATCCTCTCCACGGCGAACTCGGGTTCGAACAACTTCCCCTTCGGCACCGTGCCCCAGAACCCCTCAGACAGGCCCGTCTTGACGGTGCCCGGGTGATAGGCCACGGCGATGGCCTTGTCGCCGCTGCGCGCGCTGAGCCACAGGTCGAGCGACTTGGCAAGGGAGGTGACGCCGGCCTTGGAGGCGCGGTAGGTGTACCACCCGCCCTTGTGGTTGTCTGAAGTCGACCCGACGCGCGCCGACATGGCGGCCCAGACGGCGTGGCCCGGCGGCAAGCCCCGGTTGTCTTCAGTAGAGGAGGAGAAGGACGTGAGAGCAACGGACTTGCGGGGGAGGAAGGGGGAGAAGTGCTTCATCAGCATCATCTGCCCTAGCGTGTTGACCCTGAACATGTCGAGCGCCTTGTCGTATTCGACCTGCGCCGGGCTCTTCTCCGGGTGCAGGATGCCGGGGATGGCGAGGGCGAGCCTGAGGTGGTGGGTGGTGTCGGGGAACAGGGCGCGGGCCTCGTCGGCGGCGGCGGCGACGGTGGCCTCGTCGGTGACGTCGACGCGCACGATCTTGAGGCGTGAGGCGGCGTCCTCGGTCTCGAGTGGAGGCAGGCCGAGGGACTCGAGGAGGCGGCCCTTGGCGGCGGTGGTATCGGCCGAGCGGGAGGTCGCGAGGACCGGGGCGGAAGTGGTGCGGAGGAGGTGCCGGGTCAGGTGGGCGCCGATGCCGCGGGAGGAGGGGGAGACAAGGATCCAGGGGCGGGACATGATCGGGAGGGGGGGTTCGTCCCGGTGCGGCGCGAGAGACTACGAGCTGTTTTGAGAGGGGGGGGGGGGTGGCCGCTGGCAATTTGAAGCACCTGGGGGGGAAGGGACTGAAGGGCTCTGTAATGTCTGTTCGTAAGTAAAGCAAGACCCGAGGAGCTGAGGGGGTGGTTTCGGGGGTGTCCAATATCAATGTCAACGGGATACATACACTAATATAAAGCAAGGTTGGAAGCTCAATATCAGACCAGATACATGTCAGCCATTTACTTTCTCACCGGCTCGGTCACTGCATCAAAGGGTTTTCTCCACAAGCTTCAGTCAAAGACATCATGACTTTGGAATGATGGAGAATTGCCCGCAGCGGCGCACCCCATGTAACTACCCACGCAGGTACGTAGGTACATGAGCCCGTCCTTGTAAGAGAGTTTCTGGTACGTCATTGGCTGGATTAACATCCGATCTGGGCCGCCAACCTAGCCCCGACCCCCGGGACCCCCAGATCGACGACATCTCACTCTACGTTTCACCTGCGAGCTTCGGGTTCTCATGATCAATACGACATTCCTCCTATTCGCCGCAGCTGCTTGAGCAGCGCAAGATGCTTTCAAAGCTTCCTCATGACATGAGAATGAAACAATACACATACGAACTCGCACGCGTACATGCACACGGACACACCCATGAGTGAGCCCGGGGGTATTGCTCACTCTCTTCCCAAAGACCGACCTCGCCCGTAGAGCGCCTGCCTGCGCATCTCGATCCTGACAAAGGAAAAAACATCATCGTCAAATTACACATTTCGTAAGGGCTATGCCTGTCCAATACAGACCCGCGCGACTGATCCCGGCGATCGGCGGTCTCGCGCCGCCGCGATTCCCGAGCAAAGAAGGAAATGGAAAACGAAGAAGGGTAAGAGAGAAGGAAAGCAGAAGAAAGTAGAAAGAAAGAGCAGCCCAGCGGCCCGTCACCCATTATATGATGTCGTAAAGATAATCATCCGAATGCCGGCCCCGCGAAGCCTCCGTCCTCTCCGCCTGCGCCGCCTCAAGACTGACCCTCGATGCCAGCTGCAGCTCACGGATCAGCGGATTCATGGCGTCTAGCTCGCCTAGTATCGTCAACGGCGCCGTCATAACGGCCTGATGCCGGCTGGCCCGGACCCTGCGTGGCATGCTGTGCGACGTCGACGGCCGTCTCGACCTCTGCTCGGCGAAGGCGCCATCTACATCGTCGAAACCCCCTGCGACGTCGTCTACGGTCTGACGGGAGGAGCGCCGCGACCCGGGTTGCTGTTGATGGTGGTGCTGCTGCAGCGACCGGCTGTGACCGAGTGGCCGGCCCGTTCTGCAAACGCGCACGTCGTGTCTCGCATCGCGGCTGATGCGCTGTGACTCGTAGATGTAGTCCTCCTCCTCGTCGTGGAGCGGCCACTCGACTGGGCGGGGGCCCAGGAAGGGGTGGTCAGGGAGGCCGCGGAGCTCACTCATGCACCTCTCGAGCCGTTCGATGAAGAGCATCTGGTTGCGCTCCTGCTGGCGCATGCGCATCTCGAGACGTTCTTGGTTCAAGAGCATCTCGTGTGCAAGGTCGTTGACGCGTGCGCTTCGAAGGTTGGCGTAGTGGTTGCGGAGCTCGCGGGCCGACGTGTTCAGGAACCCGACAGAGTCTTCTTCCCCAGAACGGTTTTTGGGGCGCAGAGCCCCCGTCTCGTCCGCGTCGCCGACTTGAGGCGCGGGCTCGCGCCTGCTGCTCCCGCTGGCGTGCCCTTGGTCCCTGGAAACGCTGAGGCGGGCCGGGTTCGTGTTGCCAACCGTGTACGGGCGAGCGACGTGCGTCGGGCCCTGCCGCGGTGTCTGGTTGCCGGCGAAGGGCGGGTGTGAAACTTCGATTACGGTCATGGGCGAGTTGAGAGTCGAAGCCGACCATCTCTCGTCAACGGAAAGCGAGGGGATCACCTCGGCGACGGGCATGATGGCGCTCAAGCGAGGGCCGGCGCCGGAGCCGGGTTTGGGGAACGCTGCGATGCTGCCAGCGATGGACTGGTCATCCTCGGCGGGATCCACGCGGACCTGATCGTCAGAGTCGAAGAAGCTGAAGCGGTTCAAGTACAATCGATGCGCGTCCGTCAACGAGAGCGTGGCAGAGTCGGCACGCGACATCCGAGTCCCGCGTGGATACGGGCGGCTACCGTCCATCTCCGCGAAGTGTGCGTCACTCGCATCGGATGGCGCGAAACTGCCGATGCGATCCAAGAGCGGCACCGAGCTCGCCCAGCTGGTACGGTGAAGACTCCCCCACCGACGGGGAGGTTCGGAGCTCATCGTGCTGTCCCTGACGTCGCCATTGCCCACGGCGATCGAGATCCTTTGATGATCTTCCGTCATATCGGCCAGAAGCGGCGTCTTTTCCCAGTTTATCGTCGGGGTCTCCTGGGCAGTCTCCCAGCCAGGCGTCAACTCTTCTCGTGCAGTCTCCCATCCCGGTGTCTCGGCTTCTTGAGTGGCCTGCCAGTCCGAGATGTTGACCGAGGTGCCGTTCGCAAGACCAGCTGGCGACTTGTTGTGCGACTTGGACATGCTGGCAAGGTTCGTGGCAGACAGCTTCGTCTGGATGCAATGGACAGGGAGATGGCCTTTGAAGCCGAAAGTCCCGTCGCGAGAAGGAAGCCGTAGAGAACTAATGGCCGTGTCGCAGGTCCTCGGCCTCGGAGTCACCTCACCGTCCTCATCATGTTGCGCCTGTTTCGCCAGAGCCTTGATTGCCTCCATGTCCCGCTGCTTGAGAGACCTCACACGCTCTTTTCGGCTCTGTCTCGATTCCGCGGTCCTCGTTGACGGGTTCCGAGAGGCCACGGACTCGGCGACCAAGGTGGTCTGCGCCGTGTCGCTGCTTCCCGGCCGGGCAACATACGACTGTCTAGGTGTTGCGGACGGCACGTCTGGGCGCACGATGGACGCCATGGAGTAAGCCTTTGCGGACCGCGCGCTTGAGACCACGGGCTCCGATAGCTCTGTTGTCGCGATACTCGGACTAATGGAGTACGACTCTGAGAGGGCAGCAGGACTTAGCTGGGGTGCGTCGCATGCTGCATTCTGGCCCCGCGAGTCGCCGCCGATTAATCCGGCAATCGAACGTTGGCTATTTAGTAGAGGATCCTCTCGAGGCCTCACTATCTTGATACTCGATCTGCGTGGCGGCAAGGTAATGTTCTCGGGACGCTTAGGGGCTGACTTGGTCCTGGGCTTCCGTGGGCTTCGACTTGTCGCCTGTGACAGAGAGCTTTCGTCCCTGGCGAAGACGAAACCCTTGTCGAGACTGCCGTTGGGCCTTCTGCCTGCAGGAACAGGATCTGCGGGCAGTTCGGCATACTGTGGTGGGGGTGGGGGCATGCGATCGCGATGCGTCTTGGTCGAAGGATGCCCGCGCATACTTCCTGGTGGCGTGGTGTACGGCGTCCTCGGTGGGCTCATGGGAGTCGAGTTGATCTTGGGCCAGATGGACACGGAGCCCTTGGCTCGCCTCCGGGTGCTCGTCGTGTTGACGGTGCTGAGGGTCGAAATGGACCCCTTCTCGCTGACAGTCTTGAGAACAGTGACCGAGCGCTCACTGGCATAAGGCCTGGCAAAGCCATTTCCGTTTTCTTCGTCGCTGCTCCGCACTGGGGGGGTTGGCGGGAGCGGCGGTGTGGCGTTGAAGATTGCGAGGGCCCAATCGGAATCCGGTCCTACGTGGCAGTACTCCAATGGAATGGAAATTGCGATATGCGAGTTGCCGCTGGCCGTCTTGGACGCGACGGCAGAGTTGGGAAGGCCTGCGGTGAGAGGCCGACGGGCAGGCGACTCGGACCTCGCCCGCGTACGCGGGCGGCGCAGCTTCTTGAGGAGCCCCCATTTCTCGGACTGTTCTTGCGGCTCGGCAGTATCCTCGTCGAACACGGACTGTGGAGGGAATTCCGGCGGCGGCGACGTGGTCCTGAGGAAATTGATGAGGTCTGCCATGCCCTCTCTGTCGCTATTGCCTCTGGCTCTCGCGCGGACTGCGCCCCAGTCGGAGTCGCCATCTGCCGTGTCCACCCTGCCGAGGGCCTGTGTGAAGAGATCATTGGACGAGCGTGCCGTGCGAGGGTAGAAACTCCGTTCCAAGTCGCTGTCGAAACTGTCAAAGGTGCCCCGGCGACCCCTGGTGAGTGCCAGGTCGAGACGCGGCGGACCCGACTCTGAAGAGACGACCATGACCTCGCTGCGTCCGTTGAGGTTGTTCTCTGGGAAGCCCATTGCGTCGAGCCGAGTGGTGATCGAGATACTTTAGAGGTGTAAACTGATGATGATTTGGGACGTCATGCCCGAGAAATTTACCGTAGACCAGGCAAGGTGTTGATGGGTGCAAGACGTTTGGAGCAAGTCGCACAATGATGGTGGATCTCTTCTTGGACGAGCGAGCGAGCGAGCGACTTGCCTGCGGCGCAGCAGGCGAATCTGGACGGACAACGAGGGTCTCGCTTGGTGACACCCCGTCGACGAAATGGAATGACGGATGATCACGCAACCAGGACGAGAGGTGGATCGGAGGTTGATGTGCTCCTGGGGCTTAAAAGCGACGTCTATTCATCGCCTCCCAAGAGATGAAGAGGGGGAGGGTGGAGGGGAGAGGAGAAGAGAGGGAGGAAAAGGGCCGTAGGAGACAAACGGACGGAGAGAGAGAGAAAGGGAAGAGAGGTGCCGCAATATTAAGTCAAGGGTCGTGCAGCGGCACTTGGATCATCTCTCGCTCTTTTCCTGAGCGCAGGGACGCGGATGGGCAGGATCGATATTTGTTCTTATCCCTCCGGGCGACCGTTGGAACGAACGAGCGAACATGCGGGAGGGGAGGCAGACGGTGGCAGATGGCGACCAGTGGAAGCGTCAAACCATCGCGGGGAGGCGTCCGTGCAAAATGGTGGGAACGAGTGTTAGTGGCCTGGAGGCTGACGTCACGGCCAGACCTCTTACTGTCTCTCTGCCTCTCTCTCTCTCTCTCTCTCTTTCTAGCCAAGCTAGTTTTGGGCGGCCAGGTTGTCACCAAGGGAAGGGAAGAAGAAGCGACGGCGGCGCGCAACGGGAAGAGAGGGGTGTCTACTACGCCTCAGGGCAGGTCAAGGGAGGAACAAGGCGTCACTAAGAGCTTTAGTCGGTTGTCTAGGGGTCGCTTGGTGAGCTCGTGGCGCTGAGACCCGGGGGTTCAAGATGCCTCGTCTACGAAGTTTTTCTTTCTTTTTCTTGTTGTTCCCTTTGGTCTGGGCAGCTCGGGGCGCGGCGTCCACGAAGGTTCTCCAGAGATACCTGAGGAGTGGGAACCCGGGGGCGCGAACTAGACGGGACCAAGTAACGAAGGATGAGTAGGCAGATGGAAGAAGGACCAGTTGACAGCGCCACACTGGAGCCGTGATGTTTCTTTTGTCGGCGCCTTGCAGACTGCAGCCAGACGACGCCCCACCAGTTGGAGGTGTGCTACTCTACTCAGTTTGAGAAGAGGCTTGGGCGGAGACAGAAACAGAGAGAGAGAAAGAGAGAGAGAGGCTTAAGCCCAGTCCCGAAGTGAGATAGATGACACCCCCCCCCCCCCCCCGTTGGCTTCTGATATGTGACGTGACGAAACCCGGCAACGGCGGCGGAAAGTGAGGACGACATAGGGAGGGAGGGAGGGAATTTGGGTGCGGGCATCCTGATGCAGCGACGAAGCTTGGATCAATAGCTGCAAGGAAATATTGCTTTTTCTTCTTCTCCTTCTCTTTGTCCATGGACTGTCTGCCATGGCTCGGAGGAAAAAAAGATATGCAGGTAGACAGCAGACAACAGACAACAGACCAGTAGGATGAGAAAGAGGGAGGCGGCTGCAGAGATGGCAGGGGGAACAGGGGGGGGGGGGGGGATGAGGAGAAACGACGATCATCAGGTTTGACGCGCGTGGCATAAGGGATCTGGCCTGTCACCCATTCTCTCGGTTAAAGGGGGGAGGACGATGTCGAGGTGTCTACGAATACAAATGGGGACCCAGAAAGCAGCAGGGGGGAGGGATGGGGGCGGCCGGCAAGGAGAGGTGACGCCGGACGGCCCCAGGACGTTGGGTGACCCCGGCAAGGGATAGATGCGGTAGGGGTAGGGCTCTGATGCATGCGCTCGCGCGCAGTGCTGCGTAGCAGCTGCAGTAGCATCTGCATCATGATGCGGCGAAGCGATGCGAAGCGAAGCGATTGCGACGGGAGAGATCGCTGCGGCGGCCAATGTGTAGTGACGGTTGGATGGAATGATTGAGTGGGAGAGCCTGTGAGTGGGTGATAGAGTGAGTGGTAGAGTGAGTGAGATCCCGAGAGAGAGATATGTTTCTCTCATTCGGCTCCCCCGTGTAACAAGTCGGGCAGCAGCCTGAGTGTCAGACGATGGATGAAGGGGGGGGATAGCCATCCTGGGATACGTCCAGGCCTTGTTTGTGCTTGCCTCGACCAACCAGATACTTGGTCAGCGTCTCCTTATGTGTTTGTCCTTGTTGTCCGGCCGCGTGGTTGGGTCGTCGATCGACAAGAGTAGTAATAGTAGTAGTTTATGACTAGAGCAATTCGACCTCCGAAGGGCAGCGATGTGACGCGGTTCGGTTTTCATATGGCGGACAGGAATGGAGCTAACGGCAAAGCTGGCGCCTCGCTAACCCGACTACGTGTTTGGCCGCGAGAGTGGCAGGACGTTTGTGGCTTGCTCGCAGGGCCATACGTGTGTTTCCATTGTGTCTGGTGGAGGGGAAATAAGGGTACGACCATGACGGAATACACACACGTTGGAGTCGGTTGTTCTCCTCGACTGTAGATGCCCTCGCGAAGGGATGTTGTGTGCCGCCGTACCGGTGTACACAGAGCGCCTCCAGACTTACTCCTTGGACTTTGATCTCAAGAATGGAAAAGAGATTCAAATAACTTTCGCCCGTATAATCGACGCCAATCCCCAGTGACCAAGAAACAGGAGCGAGACGGGACACTTGGAGGCTGGAAAGCCAAGGTCGGCCGGCTGTCCCAACGCCGGCAGCGGGCTCGAGCGCTAGCTCGCTCTTAGCGCTACAGACTGCAGGCGGCAGTCCCACAAGAAGACAGAGTCCAAGTGGTAAGTACCTAGGTAGGTGGGTAGGTATCTAGGCACCTGGGATATCAGTGAACGTCAACAGAGTACAGAACAGAGTAGGTACACGGCTTATCATAGAAGCAACGAACGGGCACTCGTTAATGCTCCAGCTCCGATATGCTTATCTGCTTCTGCAGCGCACACGCGATGCAACGATCCTTCCGCTCGGGGGTCAATTGCATCAAGCCATAGCCTGTGTGCCTGTGTACCTACCTACCTAGTAGCCGTGAACCTCACACACGATCCAACCTACCAACGTAGGTAGGTGTACAAGCAATGTCAAGAATGCTATCCAAACCCTCCACTCGAGAGTCAATTCAAAGCTTCGGGTGCTGGAAGCCCCGCCCTTGCTCCGATGCAACGCTGCCTACAGCGGCAACCCATCCCAGTATCCCAGCAACTCAGCTCTGTCAGCTCTGCACTGCACCTCTGACGATCCATGCACAACCAGCCCAGCATGCAAGCGCACATGCCCATCCCGCTTGCTAAACTTATCCCAAGATCTCCGAGGTGCGTCGGATGCGTCTCCATCCATCCCCCCCCCCCCCTGCCGTCCGTCGTCCCGGGTGCTGCGTACGTCCCCCCGAGAGGGATCCTCCCTGCCTTCTGCCCTCTGCGCTCCTCTCTCCTCCCGTTTCCACACCACACTCTTCAACTACTCCATTCCTCTACGCATACTCTGCGCTCTGCTCTCCCTCTCTCTCCTCTTCGGCTCTCCCACATTCTCCCCCCCCCCTGACGTGACATGCCACCACCGCCCCCGTCGACCGACGACAACCGCATCGCTCAAGGAAAGCCGGCCGGATCGCCATGCGGCCGGCCACTCACTAAGGTACTTACTGTCTGCAAAGTGCTGCTCGTATCCTTTGCGCCGCTCCCAGACCCCCACCTATCATCGTCGTCGTCTTCGGTCCATCGAATCCCATTAAACACATCGTCGTATTCAACGCAGCCGGTCCTGTTTGTAACCCCCTCCTCGTCCTCCTCCTCCTCCTCCTCCGCCAGACCCCGGTCCTCCCAACACTCCGCCCTCTGTCTCTCGTCCCCTCTCAGTCGCCCACTGCCAGTGACAAGCCAAAACAAGGTTCCCGGAACCGAGAAGAAAGAAACCCTAGGCAAGCCCCGCGTGCGCCGTGCCGAGCGCTGCCCGACACGAGCGAGACCCAGGCACCGAAAGATCCCCAGACTCGACTGGCCCCGAGCATTTCTAACCCCCCCCCCCCCCCCCCCCCCCATGGGAGATACGATAGGGTCAGGGACCATGGGTCTTCCAAGACCATGGTTTACTGGGGGCTTGCCAGCGGAACAGGGGAACAGGGGACACCCTATCCTCTCTCTGCGCCGTCTGCCCGGTTGCCATCCATCGTCCATCCCATCAGTCTAAAGCCGTCAAAACCTTCAGACGAACGAATGACAGGTGTCTTGGCCATTCGTCGTCGCCTTGCTCGCTATCTTCGTGCCATCCCAGTCGCACATCCTCCTCATCCTCCACCTTCTCTCCGCCGGCGTTCCACTTAATGTTTCTCTCCCTCCCCTCTTTCTGCATCGTGAATCAAACCCATGATTCACCCGTCTCGAGTCACTCAGAGACAAGTCTTCTCATCCTAAAACCCTCGCTCCGCCCAAAGAAAAGAAATGAAGAGGTACACATAAAAAATGATTTGAAAGAAAAAGAAGAAAGAAAGGCCAGACCTACCGAGACCTAAGCTTGGGGGGGGGCGAAAGAGCAACCCGACTTTCCAGGGCGGCCCTGGAGGCGAGGAGGCTAGGAGGCTAAGGCCCCTGATGTTTATCTACAGTCCCTTGAGGCCGATCCTCGTATCGTCAAAGACGCGCCCGCCAGAATTGCCATGTGGTTTCCCGTTCCCGAACACGTTTTTCCCCCTTTGTTTTTTTTGGTTCCGTTCGGTCGAAACGTTTGCTTCCTTCTTTCACACAAACACCCCCTCTCGCCACGCCCAACAAAGATATAGCTGAGCAATTTGAAAGAGAGAAAGAGAGAAAAGCCCCGTCTAGTGCATCATCTCGGCCGGCACTCGGACACACACACACACACACACACACACCTGTGACGACCCAAACCCCTAAGCGTCCGGTACCGCCAGCCAAGATCTCCCCAGCCAACCATATATCTGGCTTTTCCATCCATGGAGTCCAAGTCCGACTGGGGTACAAGTGATGGGCACTTTCTACTTCTCCTTCTCTCTCTCTCTCTCTCTCTCTCTCTCTCTCTCTCTCACACACACACACACACACACACACACACACTCGCGGTCCGCCAAACCAAAGTTTAGCATCGTGACCAGCCAGTCCCGCCGCGAGGGCGGAAACCAACTGCGGCGCCGGCCATAATCCGAGACTTACTTACGAAACGGCGTCCGTATAAGCCTCGTCTCACCAGCCCGTCCTTTCTGTGCGGGAAACACGGGTAGCTCGTCTGTGTCCCGGGTCCGACCTGCCGAGTCCCTCCAAGAGCAAAAGGCGCAGAGGCAGCTAGCTGCTACTAGTAGTCGAACGGCCGACGCCTCCTTTTCCCCCAAAACCCCTCGCCGCCGCATGTAACACACACACGACGGCTGGCCATCGTCTTTTCTCGAACAGAAGCCCCAAACGGGCGAGGCGAAGGGCTTGGTGCACACACGCAGATCTCTTAAGCTTTTCGCACTAATTCTTGCTGGCTGCCTTGTTTTTGTTCTTTCCCACCCGCTCACTAAATCAGACTACATGTGTAACCATCACTGGCGCGGACTCGCACTTTAACCCTCTCGTCATATCTTGTTTTCCCTTGTCCCCTCTCCCGACAAGCAAGCCACGCGACGCGACTCATGATTTGACCTGAACAACCCCCCCGAGGCGTGCCTCGCTCCCTGCATGTCTTAGTCCCCCCCCCCCCAACTGGAACCCGTTCCGTCTCAATAGTCTACGAATGAGACGGACAGAAGAAGACAGAAGAAAAGAAAAGTGTAGAGAAATGGGGGCAGCAAAGGTTCCTCCAACGCCCGGTCTCTTTGCCCGGGAAATTCCCAGATCCCATGAGAGCGGTGCCTGGACTCGACAGGGCTCCTTGGTCAAGGGTCGCTCCTTCTGCACTTCATCGTGAGCCTTACGGCATCTTTTCTATCGTCCCATGAGTCCCGCGCTTGGGGGGGGGGGCTTTGGCCGCACGTCCTCGCTCACGATCTACGATTGCGCATCACGCTGTCCGGTACCACGGGAGGGCGAGATACTGTTCCCGGGCCCCTGCACAAGCTGTGCGCTTCATCCACGCTGTCTGTCTACTTACGACATTATTCTTCTGTTGGCCTCTCTCACTCCCTTCCCACACACGCGCGCAGAGAATCCTAGTTTCATGTACACTCGAGGCGATCTACCTCTGCTGCTGCATCCTCCGACTAAATTCCTGCAGGGTACCAGGTTCTCTCGCCCTTTTCACTATCCCCAAAGTCTCCTAAATTCAGATGCATCCTGTCCGTTGCCCGTGCCCCTGCTATCCATGACTAGGCCAAATGTTGAGAGGCAACAGCTTTCCGCCCTTCGCAAAAAATGCTAGATGCCCCTGGTGCCCCCTTGTGTAGACCTGTAACGCCAGGGGTTCAAATGTGTCCCCCTTTCAGTGATGCAAACCCTTTTACCCCCCAAGCCAGGCCATGTATCAAGTCTAATCTACAGAGTCAGAAAATCGTCGTGTTTTGAGTTCGCTCCCCTAACGTCTGGGCGGCTTCCTCTGAATGAACGGATCAGCCTTCGGCTTCTTCCTGTGGATGACAGGGCCATTCTGTCCATTCTGTCCCGGAGGCTGGCAACCACGTTAGTCGTGTGGAAAATGAAAGAACATAAATTGTAAAATATTGCGAATACAAACATGGCCAAAAAAATTGCTTTGAAAATGGTGCGCACTTACTCTTGGGGGCAGATTACGGTTATGTGGCAGAGAGGCGATCCCAGACGGCATCCTGGCATCGACTGTCGGCTCCATCGCCGGCGGTCGTGCGGCTGGTGTCAGACCGAGGGCTACCATTGCAGATGGATCCTTCGCCTTCTTCGGCTCCTTCGGCGTGTGGTGGCTCATCGACTTGGGCCCTGTCGGGGGCGGTCTGTTCGACGGTCGATTCGGTTCCGTCGCCATCTGTACATGTCGTGTTAGGAGCTAGGGGGAAAACTTGTCTAATTGCATCATTGCTTGCGCCGTATTCACATACCCGCTTCGAGCCGCGCTGCCCTTCGGCGGTGGCATCGGACGCTCTCTTCTTGGACTCCAACTTCGGGGTCGATGACTGGATGATGGGGGGCCGGTCAGAGCTGCGGGCGACGGCAGGCTGCACCTCGCCTTTCTCATTGATCCGCTCAATGCGGTTGTTGCCTTCCCAGGAACCCGGGCGCCGATCTGTGACTGTGTGGTTCGTCGGTGGTTGTTGAGGAGGCTGCGTTACCTTTCGGGATTGCGCTGCTGTGTACGAGACATCTTTCGTCTCAATCACATTGACACCATGTTGTTGCTCCACCATCTCGACGTCGGAGGCATCCTGCAGCACCTGTCTCGACAGCGGAGACGATGGCCTCATGACACTGGGCTTCCGCAGCATCGATATGACGTCTCCCTTCGTGTAGAGAGACCGTTGCTTCGCGTTAGTGATGAGCTTGTTCCAAAACTCACCCTGCACCAACGCTCTTGAATCGCCCAGAATCCACAGTGATGATTTGGCACGGGTCAGACCGACGTTCATACGCCTGATGTCCTTGACGAAACCAATGCCGCCGGTAGGATCGGCTCGAACGCAAGAGAAGATGATGATCTCGCACTCTCGACCCTGGAAGGCATCCGTAGTATTGAACTCGATGTCATCTGTGATGGTCTCTCCGAACTGACGAGAGAACTGCCACTTGAGCTCCTGCAGCTGGGCTTTGTATGGAGTAATGATGCCGATCTTGCCACGAATGTCGTAGTTCCGTCCAAAGTCTGCTTTGAACCGTTCGTAGAGCTGCATAGCAACTCTCAACTCTGCATGGTTCACCAACGAGCGGCCCTTGCTACCCTTCGACTGGGTACCCTCGACATCGAAGAATCGGTAAGGGCCGAGGAGTGCACTTGCGTGCCAGGGTTGGCGGCGCAGCGCGCTCATGTCCTCGCCGTCAACGAGCTTGCCCTCGTAGAATTCTGTGCTGGGGAACAAGCTGATCTCGGGGTGCATCCGGTATTGGCGATCGAGAAGATGGACGTAGTCGGGATGGTTCTGTTGCATTCGGACGAACAAACTTTGGTCGTAGCCAAATCTAGCGGCGGACTGAGAAAGCACTGTCGGGGGCAACTGCTTCGGATCACCGACGAGAATGCACTTGGTGCAACCGTACTTCAGGGGGATCAGGGCGCTGAGTTCCACACACTGCGCAGCCTCGTCGATGATGACCGTCTCAAACTCGACATTGAGGTTCTTGAACATCTCGTGACCGCTTCCACTGAGAGTGGCGCAGAGAACTTGCGCACCGTCAAGAATCTCCTGTTGTATCTGCCGGCGGCGGATCTCGGCCTCACGACTGACAGTGTTGCCGCTCGCCTTGTCCTCGTCGATTTTGGCACCAATGTTGATCTGGGAACGCTTCAGTTGATCGAAGTCCCGCTGCAGAGCCTGCGACAGGGTTCGGTCGCCGGCTGCACGGGCTGCATCCAGCCGGGGTCGAAGCTCGGCCAGGTCGTCTCTGATCTTGGCTGCTTGATTATGCATCTTATCTCGTTCCTCCTTCGCCTTGCTTTGCGTGGTGTCGCCTTCGAGTCTCTTCTTGACGAGTTCGTCGAGTGTGACATCGCGGACGGCAGCATTGATGGCGTCGCTCCTACCTAGGCGAAGAACGTTGATCTTGTGGAACGAACCATTCATCGTCTTTACACCCTGTTTCAGACGCAACACGAGTTCGTCTACAGCGGCGTTACTGGGAGCGCAGACCAGAAGCTTCTTCGGCATGGCGTTCTGGCCTGCCTGGCCCACAAGCTTGGGTTTTATGGCTGTTCCGGGGGCTTGAATGTTGCCCGTGAGCAGCGAGCCGACCATGGCAACAATGGTCTTCGTCTTGCCCGTACCAGGAGGACTGTGAAGTGTTAACACGGAAACCAGGAAGAGAGAGCGTCTTTTGGCCTTCTTACCCCTGAATCAAAGTGAAGCCGTCGTTGTCCCTAGCACCCAGAATGGCTTTTGCTTGACCAGGATTCAACTGGTAGTTTTGCATGACGCCCTTGACAGCCTCGTCACCGTATTTCAGGATTGGCGAGGGTTCGGCTTTCAGGACTTCCAGCATGAGGTCGTAGTACTGTAAGCTCTCCAGAGCCGCGTACTCTCGCTCAATGGTCGTCATGTTGGTGATCTTAACGGCTTGGAGTTCAGAGCCGACGCCGAGAGCGTTGGCAGCAAGCAATGGATTATTCTTGCTGTTCAGGCGGTATGTCACTTCCAGCCTTTCCTTCTTGTATGTTGTCTTCCAGATCCGCGCCAACGCATGGGCCTCAGAGTCGTCCGTCAGGGGGCTGTTTCCTTTCGAAACCAGGACAATGTCGCCCTCTGACAGCATTCTTTCCTTACTTTCTGCGCTGGGGATGCTTGCAGTCACTTCAAGAAACTTGTCAACGTTCATGCGAGATGCAATCTTGAGGCCATAGGGCTTGGATGTCGTCTCATCTTTAGCAGTCACAAAAGATCTCCAGGCTTCCGAGATCAATAGGCCCAGGAAAGTCTGCTTGTACTCCTGGGGCTGGGCGTATGTGCTTGCAACCCGGGTAATGGCCACGGAGCCCGAGGTCGATGGTGGGTCATTACCCCCATGGAAGATGTCCCACTCCAAGATGGCTTGGTGAAGCTGGTCCATGGGCGGGATCAAGCGAGCACGCATATCCTTTGCTGAGCGCTGTACCTTTACCTTCTTGACCGGGCCACGCGTCTTCTCGAGCAGCGCCCGTTCGCGGCGTCTCGTAGCTTCGTCAACGGCCTTCTGGCCCTGCTGCCCCTTATTGATGAGATTGTTGAGATCCTCATCGCCAGAGTCGTCTTCTTCTTCATCATCGCTGTCAACCAGAATCTGGCTCTTCTGCGGTGCAAGGTCCTTTCCAACAACACCGCTAAGACCCTTCAGCCCCGAGCCCTCACCGACGTTGGCAGCATCTCGGAGAGCCTGCGCCTTCTTGACCATGTCGGCATCTCTCTTAGCCTTTTCCAACTTGGCTTTCTTGCGCGACTCGATGAGTGCATTTTTGGAGGCTTGTGAGACTACTGGCTCAAGCCTAGGCTTCGGGGGCGGCAATTTGGACACGCTTGACAGGGGAGAAGCCTTCTGGCGAGCCGCCATCTGGTCCAAGATAGAGCGTTTCTTCTCGACAGAACTGCTTAGCTCGAGAACATCCTCCTTGTTCGATCGGCCAATCTGGGAAGTGGAGGTCGATGATCCGGATTTGGACCATGCGTCGATGAGGCTTTGCTTCTTTGGTTTCTCGGGTTTGGAGACCGGCTGGATCTGGATAATCTCCACATCGTCGTCTTCGCCAAGAGCTTTGAGGAGTTCCGCTCGCTGCTGATCGTTGAGGTTGGTAGAGATGGGATACTTGCCGGTGGTCGACAGCTTGGTGCAGGAGTCTTGAACAAAGGCCTTCGGCTCATGCGGGATCTCAAGTTGGTTCTCACGGAGTCTCGTGAGTAGTTTGGCGACGACCTTGACAGTGACTTCCACCAAATAGAGATCCCTTAACCGAAGCATTCTCACGATGCCAAGGAGGTGACGCTGAGGGTCCTTCAGAAGTTGCTGCATCTTAGACAGGTCTTGTGCCTGCGCCTGCGCCTGCACGCTGGTAGCCTGCAGTGCCGAGGCGAAAAGGCCGTCCTGAGCAAGCATGCCGTCGGCAAGCTCAATAACATCTCGGCAGAAGTCCTGCATCACGTTGATCTCTGCTTGGTGGGACCAGCTGGCTGTGCACTGAAACGCAACCTCGATGTACCTCCAGTGAGCAACCCACCAGCCCGTTACAGCAATCTGCTCGCCATTTTCCAGGGTCCTGAACCTAAGGATTCCCGACGACAAATCGCTGAGAGCTTTGAGCACGTCCTTGGCGGTGTTGATGATGTACCGCGCCGGGCCCCACGCCACGTTGGATGGCTCCATGATTCTCCGTGTTGCGAAAATCATGGAGGACAACGTGGTGCTGAGTTGCCGCTCGAGCAACACTGTGATTGCTTCTGACTTGGAAGGCTGTTCGGTGATGGACTTTATGAGCTCAGCACTTGCGCTGCTGATGTCGTCTTCGCCGTGAACAGTGAAAGCTATGATGGGACGAATGCTTTGGCCCATGAGACACAACTCATTGAGCTGCGGCGACGTGAATTCACACATACGCTGCAAAACTCGCCCTAGTGCTTCTGCAACCTTGACAAACTGACCGTTGAAACTCTTCCTTGCCGGGGTCACGTTGGTGGGGTCTTTGCGTGAGCCACGAAATCTCTCTACGTTGATTAGAGGGGCCATGGCCATAAGCATCGTCTTTGCCAACAGGAGCTTGCCGGCGAAGAGGTTCTCCAGAAACCCGTCCCATAACTCTGCTGATTTGCGGGTGACCGCCGTCTGGATAGCCGCGTTTTCGTTTTTGCGGAGTTCGAGGTGCTCTTCGGAAGTGACTCTAGAGTCCAGACTGAGCGCTGCACCGATGACGCTCATAGCTGCTTTAGGCACGCCGAGGGTGTGTTGCTCTTGGCTCTTGGTGTCCGCAGCATCGTTGATAATATCCTTGTACTTGTAGGTGACATTAAGGATCGAGTTGATGTAAACGGACGCGGTACTCGAGACGGCATTGACCGATGGGTCCAGGAATGACCGTAGAACATGGTCTAGAGCGTCTAGACCGGCTCGAACACATGCGGCTCTGCCTTGCTCGCCAATGCTTGCATCGTGGACAACTTGCTCGAAAAGTAAATGAAGCAGCTGCTCGCAGGCGTCACTCTTTTGCTGACGTTTGAGGGACTGGATCCACGTGTTGATCCATGAAGTCGTGATGGACTCGACATCGTTGCCGCCATGGCCGTCGTCGTACGTAATGGCGAATGTCAAGGACTGGGCGAGCAGTTGCTTGAAAAGGCGCTGGGAAAGCAGTTGCTCGACGACGACGAATGGTCGCGCGTCGCCTATCGTGTCCCAGAAAGCCTGAGGAGACGTTTCCAGTAATACAGTCAATGCCTGGATGATGAGCAACAGGATTGCCTCCGACTCGCATTGCAGGTGGACGAAAAGGAGGTCGTAAACGCTTGGCTTGACTTCCATGCTCCGTAGGCCATGCAACAAGAGCTTCTCGTCCAGGGTCTTGATGATCCAGTTGACTGCTTTCCAGAAGCGCTCGATCTCTGGTAGGTCTGCGGGATTCCTGGGATTGCGCTGAGCCACCGACTGGATCGCCTCCATCAGGTTGTCATGAACAGCCCAGGCGAATTGCGCCTCGGTCAGCGACTTCGGTCGCAGGCGTTCCCAGGACTTCTCGGCAAACTGAAGTCGCGTCTTGTCCTCTCCGAAAAGGAATTGGGTCATGGCGGGAAGTAAGACATTCTCACCCAGCTTCAATGGCTTCTTACCCGAAAGACGGACGAAGACGAACTGAAAGAGGGTACGTTTGTCCGGCAAGCTGAGGTAGGCCATACAGCACAAGGCCTCATAGACGGTGAGAAGCACTGCGCCCTGGTCTTCGCCCAGATCGGATCTTTGAAAGAGGCGACCTTCACTTTCGGCCTGCTCGATAATGTCCTTGGCCCACCGGAGACCCTTGTCAATTCGGTCAAAGTCGAATCGGTGAAGGCAGTTTTCGATTCCGGCAACGGCGTCTTCGGGCCATTTTCTACAACCCAGTCAGCACCAATCGTCCCTGTTGGCCGTAACGCTCGAGCGGGTTGGCACTTACTCGGAAAACACCTGGATGTACTTCTTCCGGTACATGTGCCAGTTCAGAACGCATTTGTCGCAGTTATGGAGGTTAATAGCCACCCGCGTGCCCCAATCGTCGAGCCAGATACCAGCCTTGTCCTTGCCATAGGCGAGTAGCAGACTGGTCCAGTAGACGGTGTCCAGCCGCTCCTTCCATTGTTGTACCCGCTCCTGCTTTTCAAGAGCTGTGACTGTTTCGCCGGCGGTGTTCAGATCTTCGTAGTCTTCAAAGTCATCCTCGTCGACCTTGGGGCAGAGAAGGTGATGTTGCGGAGGAATATGGGCGAACTTGCGGTAGCTCTCCTCGAGGATATCCTCGACCGGTTTTGATGATGACATTTTACTGCAGTGGAAGAACCCGTCAAGGCATGTCGTGTGAGTTTTGAAGGTTGCAGAGATGCAGGATCAGATCGGCGGAGTTGCGTCACGAAGGAAGACGAGTTGAGAAGAGGAGCTTCGTCGATGTGGAGCCGTAGGAAAGATTCGTCGAGCCTGGTGGGAAGGAATACGATCGATGGGGATCGCCGACCGCAAGCTGTTCGCAATCAAGGAGGCGAAGAGAAAGAGTGTGGTTCACAAGAAGCAGCGTCGAGAAGACACGCACTATCTGTGGGGAGAGATCTGGGAAGGTGGAAGCTTCGTCGTCGAGTCGAGGAAATGGATTCTTGATTTCGCGGTGCTCGGTCGCCGTCAATCGATACTGTAGGTGCGAGCAACAGAAAATTCAAATACTGGCCTCGCCAGCCAACGAAGAAGTTAGTAGCCTCCGCTTGGAGAAACGGCGATGCTGAGGTGGAGGAAGGAAGGAAATGCCCACGATCGTTGGGTGTGGGTGTTTGATTGCTGGGGAAAGAGGCTGACGCCAATCGAAAGTGAAGGCAAGAAAGGGCGCTGCAAAAAGGGCACCAGTGACACGCGCCAGTCCGGCTGGGACGCGGCTAGGCGTAAAAATCCATTAAAGCGCATCAAGCGCCTTGCATGCTAGGGGAGCACTTTTGCTTGTGCTTCATTGACCACTTTTGGCACAGGCAGGTATTACATTAGGTACTTGGAGGGACTTGGGCTGTTGGCGCACAGACCACATCTTAAATCACACTGCAGCTGTCATCTTTTTTGACATCCTTTGATCCAAATCCAATCTTCATCTCGCATCTATTTTGATAACCACTTTCCCTTTCTACCTACTCTGGAAATCAAGCAACAGAGGCTTCGACCAATGCCTTTCTACTTCTTTTCTACTTGAAGCACAACAACAGGCATCTTAGCTTGTGGACCAGAAAAGAGCATGTCTGGACAACTCAGCAAAGTCAACCCAGATGTCACAATCAAGCGTTAGTCAATGCCTGCGAGAAAGCTGCCGCTCTTCTCCATTGTGCCACAAGGAAGATCTGGTCATGTAATGCCGTTTCTGTGTAGAAATTCTGCCACCATACCCTATCCCCATCGCTGAGTCTCAGGATATCCCTGGTTCATGGCTGCTCGGTTCTTCCTTCTCAACTACTTCTACAGCGCTTGTTCAACCATCTGCTCAAGCGTCAGAAAATGTAAAGAACGTACGCCGTTCTCCGAAATCATGATGACCGTCCTAAATACAAATGCCAAGTATGACACGCAGAAAAGCAAAGGTAGACCATCCATCTTTGGGTAGATCTGTGTTCCCAGGTCCAGCGGGCCGATCTCTTCTTAGGTAGAGAAGAGGTTGTGCGCAGTAGTTTTACACTTCTGCGCTGTTATCTCTGTTTTCTCACAGTTGCTTGATAGTTATGTTTGAGACTTCGGCCAATTTGTCCATGCATGTCGGGCCTTCGCTCACCTCGCTTACAGACGTCTCTTCGCCTGCCTCTCCTGACTCCACGTCACTGGACTGCATCTCTGATTCAGGGTCGTCGTTCTCTTCTTCCTTATCAATCGTCGCTGGAGATGCCTCCTCCTGGACAGTTTCACCAGAATCGACTGATACCTCTTGCGCTACGCTTCTCTGCTTCCTGATGGAGACAGTTCTTGCTGCCTTTGTCTTTCTCTCCTTCTTGGTGTATCGGTCCAGCAGATGCTCCAGTGGACAAACTGTCTTGTCCCACTCCGCAGTTCCCTTCGAGGTGTTGCCTTTGCAACGATGGCATCCACTCCCATGCTCAATGAAAAGCTGGTGCAAACCATACTTGAGATGATCCGGTACTCGAACATCGCAATGCATGTGGACGTAGGTCTCATTTTCCGTGCCCGGGACCCAGTACAGCCACTTGCACAAGCGGTGAACGTGCGTGTCCACGGCGAAGCTGGGCATCTGCAAGCAGAAAAGAAGGAGACAGGCAGCAGTCTTCACTCCGATCTGGGGATGTTTGGTGATTGCCAACATGGCTTCGTTCGCTGGCATGGCGCGAATATGGTCCAACGTGAGAACTCCAGCTTCGATCTTGCTCAGCTGGTGTTCTTTTTGGCCTGTCGTCATTTCTGCTGCGCCTGGCATTTCCGAAACCTCTCCAGTCTCTCTCTCCCTTAGGTACGCAGCTCTTCTGGCCTGGTTCTCCTCGTAAATCATGTCGAGACATCCTTTGATGGCTTCGTATTTCTTGTTCTGCAGTCCGCCCTTCTGAAGGGTCTTTATAACATCATCAGGGGATGCCAAGCGTACTGCGCTCCAATCGATGCTGCCAGTCCTGATCTCTTGGCAGTTGCCTTGGCCGAATCGAGCGATGATGTTTTCCACGACCTTGTTGGCACTCTCCCGCGTCACCGATTGACTGATGAGAGTTCTCATCATAGCATCAACCAGATCAGGCACTTCTCCACACCCAGCGACGGTAGTAGAAGGTGGCTGGATCTTGGCCGGAGGTTTGAAGCTGAGCGGCGTGTACTTCTTGCGTTGTACGGTTGTTTTTTCCTCTGCGCTTTCTCCTCCGCTTTGCTTGTCTTCCTCCTGTCGAGCTTTCTGCTTTTCTTCGTACTCCTCGACCAGAATGTCGTAAACTGTTTGACATTCCTCCGCGGTGGGTCCGGACCAGTCAGGGAACGGAGTAGCTCCAGGCATCAGTCGGTACTTATTTTCGGGCGTCATTTTGGGCATGCCCCGAGGTCTTGCCGCCTTCTTAAGCTCCTCCGGTGTCATTTTCTTTTTAGGTGTTGTGACGACACTCAGGCTGCTTGGTAACTCTTTCTGGTTATCATCTTCGAGTGTTGCCGGCAGCTGAACGGTACCGAGGCCGTGAGGGAGAACCACCATGTTGTCTTGTACCGTCGAAACGGGGTCTCGGGCTCTTTTCTTTGCGCGCTTGATCTGGCGTATCTCGTCATGGGCTTGGATGCTGTCTGCAGGTCTCTTGAGCCCTGTATTTTCTGGGCCCTTAGGCGGGAGAACCGCTTCAGCAGCACGTCTTACGGCGCTACGGGTTCGGGGCATCGTTGCGAAGGGTATACGCAGGTGGTCGCTTCGATTAGATGGTACAAAGTCGGCTTGCTGACGTGTGTTGCTCGCTAGACCGTATGGCTTTTGTCACTGATCTAGGTCCGATATTCGTCGACAAAGGAGCCTGCTTATGTATTAGAGTCCTAACTCTATATGCGTGCTTGTATTTCCCGCTGTAGTCACTTACACGAACGTCCAGGGCGATGGTCCCAAGCTCTGAAGAAGGGAGAGAAAGTGGGCAGAACACTTCAAAGTTTTGTTGAAACTGCCAGTGTAGTGTCTGTGGCAATGTTAGAAGGGCTAGAAGCCGCAAGAGGTAGGAGACAATGTTGGTTGGGAAGGAGGTTGTGGGGCAACACTCCTCGTGCCAGCATTCTGACACCGGCTGCCATGCAAAGAACGCCTGCGCAACCTCAGGTAGCATACAACTCAATGACTCCCTAGTGACAGCCTGAGGAATATCAGAGGCAGCGTTTCTGAGGAGTTCAAATGGCTCCTAAATGAGACATACCAGGCAGGATGGAAGTGCTGGGGGGTTTTTTTTTTTGGGAGGGGGGGGTCTCGTTGCAAAGTAGTCGGAAAGAGGGACACTTACCTCGGCGAGGAGTATTGGTTTCGGGAACCTAAGGAGTGCCAAGTGACATCGGTTGAGGAGTGAGAAATGCCCCTGAGAATCTGGAATCAGTGAAGTAAAGGTGTCTGATGGTAGCTGGCTGGCTTTAGTGCGAATACGGTGAGAGTAGACCGAAGGGAAATGCATGAGCTTTATACCAGTTTCATTTTATGACCTGGATCTGCAGTGACTCGATACTAAATTGTTCCAGCTGTGATGCAAGGTGGAGAAGAGGTTGGATGGAAACAGGACCTAGCATGAGATGAAAGGCAAACTGTGTTCTTGAAAGCCTTAAGACAAAATGGTGGACTGACGGGTTAGAGATGGATGAGAGAATTTCAAGAAAGGCAATTGAGAAGCAGAGGCCTGAGGTGTTTCTCTATATTTTTTGGAGGGGCTGGAGGATACATGCAACAAATTCAATGAAAGCCTAGGCTCACTGTTGAGGAACTAGTAAAGAGATGATGGGTTGGTCATCCTGAAAGAAATGAAATCGCTACAGAAGGTTGTTTGTTCAGGCAGTATCCATTGCTTGAATCGGACAGGAAATGCAGTTCATGTTATCATAGACAAAATGGACCCCCGTCTGGCTCCCGCTTAGATTATGCTACTTATCATCAATAGCTAGGAACTCAACTGGCGAATAACGCTCCCCTGTAGTCTGTTGCTAAGTCTGGTCCTTATGTTGAATATACCTATCAATGGCTTCTTTAATACTTGTGCACCTAGCCGCTTTTTCTTGTTAGATCTATGCGTCTTATCCGTATTTGCTTCTAGACATTGTGGTGTACTGCACTCTATGTCAAGGCTTTCTATTTCCCAAAATGCGAGGTTGAAGGAGTATATGTGCTCTAAGTCGTAACAATAATAAGCAATCATGATCAGTCTGGGCTGTTAAAGCTGCAGACAAGGTCTAACTGATAACTTTGCCTGTTCTCATTTGTCTTTTTGTAGGTTTAAGGGACTTCACATTCTTTAGAGTTGCTTAGATGTAAGTGGAACTAGAGCTTTGAAAAGTAGGCCAAAAGCCCTGACAGACCTAGAGTTTTTACTAAGCCCAAGTGGCAATAGGGAGACATAAAGTTGCTTGCTTGGCTATGTTAGGTGTTCAGGTAGGGCTTTGGCAGGTGAGTTACTACCCTACCTTGCAACTTCCGTTCCGGCATAGAAAATTGAGGGCAATAGAGTGAAATTTAAGAGAAACAAATGTTGCTTGTTGGTTTTTTTGGGGGGGGAGGGGTTGATGGAACTTTGTCAAATAAAACTTGCCAACTTACATTGGTTGACAGGCCCGCCAAGTAACTAAAAGGAGAAGTAAAAGTGTGGCCCTCCTTCCCTCCTTAACTCACCTTGCCCATTTTACCCAGGTACTTAACACCCATTTTTTGCCTCTAGTCTAGGGATTCTTCAAGGTTTCTTCATCCTCCACATCCAACAACTCCTCCCCCTTCTTTACGGGTCGCCAACTCGTCACTCTTTCCTACTTTAGGCAAACATTGCCCACCTCCTCCTTCAACCAGACTGTGTCTTACCTTCCCCGTCCACTGCAGGCGGAAGTTGTTTTCGTTTCCTTTTCAGTGTTAATTGGTCTTCGGCTTGCAGGCTTAAGGTAGACAAGCGCTTGTCTCTAATATCGACTCCTCGAACCTTGAATCAAGAAGCAAGGCTTGCGCAGGGAACACGCCAATCTCTTGCCTATCACTGAACTATCACTGAAGACAAACAGCAAGAGATCTACTTTAAGTTGTGGTTACCTGTATTTCTCGACAATTGTAGCGTTCGGTCTTTGCACCCTTGCTTGGTCAAGACGCACTGTTCCTTCCTAGAGTCAGTCCTGAGGGACTCTTTAGACCAGGCAACCAAGTAAGTAAATCCACGAGCTGACAATACTCTTTCTTTCACGTTAACTTGGCCTAGGTCGAAAACTGGCTAGGCGTCCAAAATGCCAGCCTTCCAGCGTTCTGGGGGCAGTCCCCAAGACGCTATCGACCTTGAATGTGACGAGCCCGCGTTTTCAGAGAGAGATCGATGCGCTGCCGACTTTGAACGTCGGGTTCACGAGTACCAACCTCAAAGCAGAAACAACTCGTTCCATACCGAGGCCAGTAGCATCGACGAGTTGAAGGATGAAGACATTGCCAGCGAAGAACTTGCAGACTTTATCGACCTCACCATTGACGACGATCCTGTTTTCGTTCGTTCGCGAAAGCGCCGCCCGAACACTGCGCCACTAGCCCCCGTACTCCAACATGAAAAGATCACGATTGACGGAAGCTTCGCGATTAAGCGGAACAAGCTATTCGAACTAGATCCGGAACGCATCCCAAAATCAACTATCGAGAGTCACTTCATGCTGGTCACTGCGATTACCGAGAACCTCTGGACGCACGAGGTTACGATTCGAGGACTGCCTTTTACACGCTCTCGTACGCTGATGGCGAAGTTGCCTCGCAAACTGAACGAAATCTTTGCAGTCTACGAGCTTGAGGAGGACGACGGCCGCGCCCCGGAGGATCAAGCATGCATCGAGGTCCCCATTTCCGCGCTTCTGAGGCCTCGAACTCTTCACCTTACCAACGCGCCCTACCCCCATCATCGATACGAAGCAAAAGCTTTCCACAGTCGCGAGGCAGTTGAGAACGAGGGCACACTGGTCTGCCGCTGGAAGTTTTACGTTCATTATCGCAACTCCAACAACAAGAGGGATCGCAAGGGACACCACTGGTCCCTTGAGCGAATCAGGGATCACGAGGTCATTCGAGACGAGTACAGAGTTCCGGAGGAGGACCTCAGAGAGAATTGGAGAGGGCAGACAATTCGGGGTGGCTCCCGCATTCCCGAGGCCCAAGGATCGGTCGCTGGATTCGCTGCGTACAAGCAGCAATACACAGTCTTCGACTCGTTCTGCGGTGCCGGTGGGTTCTCTCGTGGAGCAGAGCGCGCCGGACTCTACGTTGAGCATGCCATTGATCACTGGGAGAAGGCTTGCGAAACGTACCGTCTCAACTTTCCGAACACCAATCTCTTCGAGATGTCCATTGATGAGCTCATGCTGGCGTCAAAGGATACTCAGATGCGTACCGACATCCTGCACCTGTCTCCTCCCTGTCAGACATGGTCGCCTGCGCACACCGTCGCGGGTGCTAACGACGAGGCGAACATTGCCTCTTTGTTTGCTTGCAGAAGCCTTGTCGAAAAGGTACGGCCTCGCATTTTCACACTGGAACAGACTTTCGGCATTATGCAGGCCTGTCACGATCCGTTCTTCTGCTCTCTCGTGGGGGGATTCACGGAGCTCGGCTATTCGGTCACCTGGAAGATTGTCCATCTTCAGACTTGGGGTCTACCCCAAACCCGGAAAAGATTGATCATGATTGGGGCATGCCCGGGAGAGAAGCTCCCCCCTTTTCCATCCGCGACTCACTCGGAGACTGGCGCCGGTGGCTTGTCGAAGTATGTCACAATCCGCCAGGCACTGTCAAAGATCAATGCCACGTCGACCTATCATAATCCTGAGGAGGAAGTCAAAGACACACTGCCTGCCGGATCAGTCGTGAGCGACCCGGACCAGATCCTTCGCAGATGCGTGACCTGCTCGGGCGGTCAGAACATGCACTGGTCAAATAAGAGAGCCTACACAGTTCGCGAATTTGCCAGTCTTCAGGGGTTCCCGGTCTGGCACCAATTCGCCGACGCGCCCAAGTCAGCCTTGAAGAAACAGATCGGAAACGCCTTCCCGGCTTGCGTGGTGAGACTACTATGCGAACATCTGAAGAAACACCTCCTCGTTGAGGACGGCCTCGCCCCTGCGCAGGAGATGCGAAGGAGCATCGGCGGCCGGGAGTTGGTCTTCGTATCGGAAGGCCCGCGTCGCGAAGATCCGTCTGCTGCTCTCTCGCCGGGCGTCCCGGACCTGGGACGTTCACGGAATGACGCTATTATGTTGGACGACGATGTTGTGTTGGACGATGATCTTCAAATCAGTATTAAGTATGACCATGATTACGATGTCGAGATGAGTGACGTGTCTAGCGCACCAGCCACTCCCAGCACACCTAAGACACCAGCCACTCCCGAAACGCCATACACATGGCGGTCGCGCTCGAGAACCATGTCACTCAGAGGCACACCCGAGCCTAGGTCAACTGGCGACAGCAAGGATATGCCTATCGTCTTTGATGATTAGAGGAGTGTGCACACACAGAAACGCTTTTTGGGGAGGATGTCGACAATACCACAAGTCGTTCAAGGACACCCGGTCAATTTGGACCTTTTGGTATGACTACATGATGATATTGGAGGACTACATCGAAGAGGGACGACGGTATGATGAATGGATCAGCGGATGATCATGTTCTACTACGGAACATGGAGAGATTGGAGGCATGTTGTCTCCTTCAAATTATGAATGGCTAACGATGGTCCAGACGGAAGAAGGATTAGGTTATTACTTTTCCTGCCTGTCTAGACTCACACTACCTGTACTTTACTATGGTTCTTGATGCTGCTCCTTGGTCCGGCGGCAGAGGTCTCTCGTACCCTGCAGACATCACGCCGTCTTCAATACACTCTGATCGATCCACGAGACGAAGCCAAACATGCCCTCGGCGGTCTGGAAGACGTCGACGGGGTTCCTGTAGGGATTGACAGCGGCGGCGTCGAGGACCTTTGTGATGTTGCTGGCGGCCATCTGGGCGGGGGTCCATCCCGGGCCGCGGTCGTCGTAGACGGCCATGAAGGTGTAGTTATTGATGCGGTTGTCGGTGGCGCCCCATTGGATGTAGCCCTGGGGCTTGATGCTCGCGTCGAAGTAGGACTCCATGAAGATGGAGCGGTGCTGGGCGTTCCAGGGCCGGCCGAGGGGGCAGGCGCCGCGGATGGTCTGGGCGATGGAGGCGTTGGCGGCGATGGCCTGGGAGTCTGAGATGTAGACGCCGTACTTGTTGTCAAAGGTCGTGTTTGTGCCTGGGTCAGTGTCAGTGTCAGTGTCTGCTGTCGTTTCGGGGCTGGGTCGGCTGGCCCCACGAGGAGGGAAAGGGAACGGAGAGGAGATGGGAGAGCATACCCTTCCAGGCGGTGATGCCTCCACCGCAGTTGCGCAGAGAGAGTGTGGAATTCTGAATGTAGGCGGTGCCGAAGCCGTAGAGGAAGTCGGTCTGGCCGGCGATGACGTTGTCGTAGAAGTAGGCGTTTCCCAGTTTGCCGACGTAGAGGGTGTCCTGGTAGCTGTAGAGGCCGCACGAGTAGAAGCCGGCGTTGGCCCTGCTGACGCCGACGGCGTGGGCGGGCCCGTTGGAGAAGGGGTACTCGTCATTGCGGAAGTCGATGTTGTAGGCGCGGAAGTCTGTGCAGCCGAAGGGGGTGTCCTCGGGCACGGGGAAACCGGTGGGGCCGGAACCGGTCAGGGTGGCGTTGAGGTTGGGACCGACGGTCAACACGCTCGTGTAGGCGTTATCCGGGAAGGCGACGTTATGGTTGGCGGCGTTCCACCACACCTGGACCTCGTTGGCGTTGGAGGCGGTGGTGTCGGGGTTCACGTCCGAGTACAGGATTCCCGAGGCTGGGTCGTCGGTCATGCCCAGCAGGGTCAAGGGCCCCGAGCGGGTGACATTGAGCTGCTCGGTATAGTTTCCGGGGGCGATGAGGATGAAGTAGGGGGTGGTGTTGTTGGGAAGGGAGGCGATGGCGGCCTGGATGGTGGTGAAGTTTGCGTGGCGCGAAGACTTGCTGACGAAGAGGGTGTTTGGGGGGCACCCGTCGAAGGGGTTGTTGCACGTCTTCTTCTGGCATGCCGCGTATGTCGTGGCCGGGCCCGAAGGGATCGCGGCGGCGGCGAGAGATGGCCAGGAGGCGAGGGCCCCGAAGAGGAGGGTAAGGGGCGTCGATATCTTCATAGTGACACAGCTTCACTCGGGGGGAGGGGGAGCTATTCGGCCGAGTTGAAGAAGGCTAGAGCGATGCAGTTGGGGCTACATCGTGCTTGGTCTCCATGTATGTTTATATATATATGTTAGGTGTGCGGGTGTGAGGGTGTCTGTCTGCCTGTCTTCCTACCGTTTATTGCTACCTGTTGTCGTCGTCCAGCTTTCCCTGACGGAGGCTGCGGGAAAAGACTCATTTCCTGGGAAGGCTTTTCCGGCATTCCCTGCCCGGGTATACGCTGTCGGCATCAGCACGAGTAATAAGACGGTGTGGGTCAATGTGAGGGTGGTGAGTGAAGCCCTGAGTATTGAAGCCAGAATTGGGAGACTCGCAGCAGATTCAAACCCGTCAAATGCGGGGTAAGGGGACGGAGATATTACCCCAGAATGACCCTCATCCTCGGTACAGATACAGACAGGATACAGCCAGACTACAGGATGACGACGGCACATGGGGAAGTGGATGTATATGCAGTACGGTCCACGGACGGCACGTTGAGAGGTCGGATTGGAACTTGGAAAGGGGCGGGAGGTGGGAATGTGCAGGAACACATGGAGGATGGTGGATGATGATGATGATGATGGCTGATGGTTGATAGGCAAGCTGGGGGAGAAATGAGGGGGAAATGAGGAGCTTCGACCCCAACTTTGCGGCTTCTGGGGCTCTGCAGATGGAAGAACTCGCGATGGCCAATTCCACGAACCACAGCACGAGCTGGAAGCGGCCATCCGCTGGACGAGCAGGCGTTCGGGTGGTGCGCTAACCACAAATGATACTGGTCGGTCGTGAACGTGGTACATCATTGAACGGTACTGATGGTCCTGATCACAGAGACGGCCAAGCGAACCAACAAGCCTTCGGAGACACGGCATTGGGGCAGCCAACCGGCTTGGCCTGGGGTCGGTCCCCCCCCCCCCCCCCACAATGGGCCGGCTACGCTACAGAGTAGTTGTTTGTGGAGGGGCCCAATCGGCCAATGGCCCTTAATTAGCGCTAGCCCACACTGTAATTGATGACCTGTAACTGACACTAATTGTCCACTCGTTGTCTTCACCCCATGTCATGTCTCTCTGGCCAGATCCTCCTCTTTCTCTCTGAGAGAAACATTTCCCCCTGAATATCCGCCCAGGACTCCATGTCCAACTCGCCACGAACGCGTCCCCCTCATGCCCGAATGTCCACTATTTCCCTCTTGCTAAGCTTTTCTCAGAAACGGTGGAGGTACCCGCGCGAATTGTCGCAGGCATGGCCCCGGCACCCTCCATATATTCCGCAAAAGCTTGTCTTGTCTGTTTGTTCCGCATCCGTACCATTGAGGGCACCAAGGGATGAATCGCGACTCGCTCTGTTTCCCCCCTCATGTTAATGAAGTCTTGCCGTCTTGCCTGTCTGGTGCCTCTCCACTTCCCCCCCTATCGTCGTCCCCTTCATATGGACGGAAAAACTGCAGCACATGCCATGTGCCCTCCCCTTGCTAGACTCCCCTCCCCCTCTTGGTGTCATGCTTCTCAGTGTCGGTGTCCAACTGTCGGTGCCATTGACGGTGGATACAACACGCACGTCTCAACGCGCCGAGGGCCCTCTTGAGACCAGCCAGCGCATCTGCTATAAATCCTCCTCCTCGCAGGGTAGCAGATATCCAGTCTCAAAGCGGCATTGTACAGCTCGGCATCGCTTGGCAGTCACTTGGCGCAGAAAAACCCCCTACCGCAGCCAGCCACCTATACGGCGGAATAACACCACATTTACCCTCTTTCGATCCTCGTCATGGTTGCTCCGACCCTCCTCGGTGGCCTCCTCGCCGCCGCCGCCGCCGCCGCCCTTATTCCCCTTACCCACGCCGCAGGGACCTCGAGCGCCGCCCCCAAGCGCCCAGACATCAAGCCCGCGCCCTTTCACCCGGGCCGCCCCTTCCCGGCCTCGGCACCGAGGACCAAGACGTGCGCCGTTAAGGCCGGCGCCAACGGCAGCGATGACGCCACCGCCATCTTCCAGGCCTTCAAGGACTGCAACAACGGCGGCACCGTCGTTCTCGACTCCGTCTACAACGTCTGCTCGCCCCTCGACCTGACCTTTCTAAACGCCGTCGACGTCGCCATCACCGGCACCGTCAACTTTTGCGATGACATTGACCACTGGCTGCCTCGCACCTTTAAGTACACCTTCCAGCTGTCGTCGTCCATGTGGAAGTTTGGCGGCAAAGACGTCAACATCTATGGCAACGGTGTCGGCACGCTCAACGGAAACGGCCAGAAATGGTACGACCGATTCGCCTCCAACGCCACCCTCGAGAGGCCCATCTTGCTTGTCACCGATGGCCTGCACGGAGGCTCCATCACCGGCCTGAACATGGTCAACTCGCCTCAGGTAAAGAAGTCCTCACTTACAGCCCTTGGAAACCCTGGGGTTCCATCCCGACGCTAGTTTCTAATGTTTTCCATGCAGTGGTTCAATCTCATCGCCAACAGCACCAACGTGCTCATCTCGGACATCACCATCAAGGTCGGCTCGACCTCCGAGAACCCGGCCAAGAACACGGACGGCTGGGACACGTACCGCTCCGACTCGGTCGTCATTCAAAATTCCCACATCGACAACGGCGACGACTGCGTCTCTTTCAAGCCCAACTCGACAAACATCGTCGTCCAGAACCTCGTCTGCAACGGCTCCCACGGCATCTCCGTCGGCTCCCTCGGCCAGTACGTCGGCACCTTTGACATCGTCGAGAACCTCTACGTCTACAACACTACCATGTCCAACGCCTCCGACGCTGCCCGCATCAAGGTCTGGCCCGGCATCGACACCCCCTTCCAGCCCTCGCTCTCGGGCGGCGGCGGCTCGGGCTACGTCAAGAACGTCACCTACGACGGTTTCCACCAGTCCAACAACGACAACGCCATCACCATCGACCAGTGCTACGGCCAGAAGAACCAGACCCTTTGCAACGAGTACCCGGTAAGCACAACTGAAACCACATCCCCCCGTTTGCAATCCATCGAACCCGCAAACTGAGTCCTCCTCTCCACCTTCCTAGTCCAACATGACCATTAGCGATATCTACTTCAAGAACTTTGACGGCACCGCTTCCTCCAAGAACGATCCTCGCGTCGGAACCCTCGTATGCAGCAGCCCCTCGGTAAGTCACTTTTTGCTTCCTCTCCCAACCTCCAGACTCCGTAAACACACAAGCCACTAACACTGCGGCAGAAATGCGTCAACATCAACGCCTCCAAGATCAACATCAAGGCCCCGAGCGGCAAGAACCCTCAGTGGTTGTGCGTCAACCTGGACACCGGCCTTCTCGACATCAACTGCGTGACCAAGGTGACCAAGAGCTAGAGCGGGGTCAAGTAAACTGGAATGTAAATGTAGAATATAATAGCATTCTGTATATTAATTCTCATATTGTACAACATGATACTACCGCGCAAGTAACTGGTTGGACACTGTTCCCTTCTGTCTCCCTCTCTGTTGCTGTTTATCTCTCACTATTGGATGATCCTGCGAGGCACCGACTCTAGGACGAACCAAGCCGTACGGTGAAAAATTTGGTCCGTCCGGAGGCCGGTACAGGTGGGAGACCCTCTTAGACTTTGTCGGAGTGGGGAAGACGGATCGTAACTCAGCGATGTGCTATTAAACGATTATCGACTGCGTTGTCCCGTCCGATTTGATGATTAGATGCGTTGCCCGACTTCGAGCCAGTTTCTGACGTCGGCATTCTTCATGACACCGTTTATCCACTCCCCGGACGGCCTGTACCCCACAACCGATGCCCTCGTTCGGCATAGGAAAGGGTTATTTCAGCGTCAATCAGAGGTCGTCACTGTCCTGCGGAGTCGGGCGATTTTGTGTGTTGTCCGCTCCATCGTTGACAGACATCAAACCTTGACATATTGTTCCGAGCCCTGAATGTCCAGTCACTCAACTATATATGTTGCCGAGAGAGAGTATATGAGCCATCCTGCTATATAACTTGTTGTTGTACTACCCAGCTGTTCAAGCTTTCATCCGAGGAAAAAAATCACCACCTAACTGATACGCTTGTCCCAAGCACCTATTCCCAAAACACAGCCAACATGGTGGAGCCAGTCTTCATCGCTGCAGTCGCTGCGGTAGTCGCCGTTCTTCTTCGTATCGCATATCTCCAGCTCCTGCCGAAACCGATCCCCGGAGTTCCGCACAACAAGGACTCTGCCGGGCGCCTTCTGGGGGACGCTCCGTATTTCAAGCAGTACGAAAAGGCAGCGCGTTTCCGAACCAGGTTCTTCTACGACCTCGTCTCGAAGCACAAATCCCCCCTCGCCCAGTTCTTCCCCGGGCCTTTTGCTCGTCCGTTCCTCGTCCTCGCGGACTATCGTGAGGCTCAGCGTCTGATGTCCAAGCAGAGCAAGGATCTGAGTCGGGGGTTCCTCAACAACGTCGTCTGGAGTTTCTTCCTGCCAAACCACTTCATCGCCATGGAGGACTCTCATCCGTCGTTCAAGAAGTCGAAGTTCTTCACAAAGGATTTGATGACCAACAACTTCCTGCATACGGTGAGATGTAACCCTTGATTCCCTTTACGTAACCTCCTGTCTGTGACCGTGTTTCTGACCTCCGGGTTACTTCAGGTATCGGCCCCGGCCTCACACCAGGCCGTTTCGAACTTTGTCAAACTCTGGAAGCAAAAGACCGCGATCGCCCAAGGGTTGCCTTTTGAAACCACGAGGGACCTTGAAGGCCTCACCTACGACATCATGATGACGGCCATCTTTGGGAAGGGAGAGGGGGAGGGCATGACGATACAGCAGTCCCAGGCGTTGCTGAACGACACAATCAAAACAGACGGTACCGCAAAGGTCGCGTTGTTTCCGCCGGCCGCCGACCCCGAGATCCTCCAAGCCCACCACGACTTGAACGTCTCGATCACGGGGGCCTTCGGATCCCTTTTTCCCAGGGTCTTTTTCTTTTTCGAGAAATTCCGCCCACGTACGCGTCGGGCGCTTGCCACGAAACGAGACCTTCTCCAGGCCAAGATCAGCCGCTCTGTCGCGCAGTTGACGGCGAATAGCCTGGGGGAGAAGCCGGGCAACCAACTCGCGTCGGCGGCAGACTATGTCATTTCCCGCGAGAGATCGGCAGCCGAGACCGAGGGACGACAGCCCGTGTACGACAGCATGGAGTTAAACGATATGCTTTGGGGTTACTTTGCCGGCGGGCAGGATTCTACCCACAGCACGTTGTGCTTCACGGTGAAGAACCTCGGGATGCATCAAAGCGCCCAGTCTGAATTGCGACGCGCTCTCCGTCGAGTCCACCACGAAGCACACACTCGGGAGCCCACCGTCCAAGAAATCATCAGGACGCAGGTGCCCTACCTGGATGCCTTCATCGAGGAAACTCTTCGCCTATGCAGTCCCGCTGGAGCCATCACGAAGGAAACGGCTTGCGATACGATAGTTTCCGGCCACGCCATCCCGAAGGGCACCCCGGTAATGATCCTGCTCACGGGCCCGACGCTCACTCAGGCCGGGGTCCGGCCCCCGGAGAAGCTCTCGGAGGGCGGCGTCAGCGACTGGTCCTGCAGCGAGTACCCGGCCGAGGGCTTCCACCCGGAACCCTGGCTGCGGAGCGACGAGAACGGGGATGTGAAATACGACAACAACGCCGGGCCCTTTTTGAGCTTCAGCACCGGCCCGAGGGGATGCTGGGGGAAGCGGCTGGCGTACCTGGAGCTCAAGCTCATCGTGACATTGTTGGTGTGGAACTTTGAGTTCCTAAGATTGCCTGCCGAGCTCGAGGACGATGGCTTGACGGAGGGGCTCTTTACGAAGCCCAAGTCGAGCCTGGTGAGTCTGAAGGCGATAACGGAATGACGAGAACCGAGCGAGCAAGAAAGCCCGGGAATGGACTGGTTGGTGGCCGAACACAATGTGCGACATACGATTCCATCAGTCGAGTAGATACCGAGACATAGTTGGCTTTATGTAAAGTTTTCTATACTCCTTCCTTCGTACTTTGTTGTCTCTGGACGTAAGCGCACTTCCATTCTCGACACAGTGCATTGTGACTTGAAAGAGATAGTGATGCTGGAAGAAACAGAAAATTAACGAAGGCGATCTCTGTTTTACTGAGGGGCGTGTACGCTAGTAACTGAAAAATGGAGGTCGCGGGTGATAAAACCAAAGACTTTGTATCGGTCTCGTCGGTGAGAGCACTAAGTGCGCATAAGAGACACCTTCTTGGGGCTAGGCTTTTAGAAATGCTGTAATGAGTATTTTCGTTTAGTGAAACAGAGATGCTCCTTCAAGACAATTGAGAAAACTACGACTACCCAAGTACCTGAATGAAGCCGGCATACAATACCTGCCCAACACATAGTTGGTTGGCTTTGGTGCTTCGGGGTGCAGGGATCTTGCCCCCCCCTTCCCCACGCCGTCCCTCGTTTTCCCAATTGCGCCCCCGCCAAGGGGTGCTGGTACGGCACGACCACCGATAAGATAACGCTTTTTTTCGTCCTTCGCTTCGACTTCAAGGGTCAGTCACCACCACGCGACGACGCCAGCCAGATACACACCTTCCTCGCTATTGCACTCGCACCATGACCCGCGATGTCGGCAGCAGGTCCTAATCAGAAACCCTTGAAGTCCGCCTTCGCCAACAAACGAAAACAAGGCCCCTCCGGCGACAATGGCTCACGACCCAGCAATGGCCGCGACGTAGGGAACGGCGGAGGAGGAGGAGGAGGCTGGGCGCAGAAGCGCGTCAAGATCCGTAACGACAGAGAGATAGCTACGCAGGCCTCCGATGCCGCCCTCAAAGATGGCGAGCTCGACCTCCAGGCGTTTCTGAACGCGCGCGAGTTCGAGATCCGCGCCCTCGAGGAGAGCATGCGTCACACCAAGTCTGAGGCCACAAGCCGCGCCTTCCAGCAGGTGCCCCGCGGCATGCGCAGGCGAACCGCGAGCCACAACGCAAAGAGGGTGCCCAAACGGCTGCGCCGGCGGGCGCTCAAGGAGATGGCCGAGGACAACACACCCGTCGTGGTCTCGAAACGCCGGAAGCCCAAGACGACGAGGGCGCGCATCCGGGCCGAGACGGCCAAGAGGTTGGGCATTCTCGCCGAGAAGAAGCGGAGGAATCAGCTGAAGGCCGCCAAGGCGAATGCAAAGGGCGGCGGCGAGCAGCAGGAGGTTCCGGAAAAGAGCAAAATCACCATCTCGACCCGCCCCCCGAGGCCAAAGATTCGGCGGAACCAGCTCAACGACCCTCCACAGCGCAAGTCCAAGTTCAGGAAGCGCCAGATCAACAAGATGTGGCTGCCCACACATCTGTGGCACGCTAAGAGGGCGCGCATGACCGAGCCGAATAGCCCTCTGTGGAGGTTCGCCATACCCCTGACGCCCAACGAGAAGACTTACCGGGCGACGCATCGATCGCAGGGGGAGAAGGGTGTCGTTGTCTGGGATACGAGCTATGTTAGCACGATCGGACTCTATGGCGAGACCAAGGGCGTGGAGCAAGTCCTGCGCAGGCTCGGCGTCACGCAGGATAGCTGCTGGAATGATAAGGGGGCGAAGTGGAGGGCAGGCACGCGACACTGGACCGGCTTCTTGAGCAGAGAAGTCAAGGGCACAAGACGTGATGTCTGTCCGGCGACGATTGTCTGGAACCCGAAAGCGGCTACGGAGCATGTTGAGTCCGAAGGGGGAGTGCAGACAGTCAAGATCCAAAGACAGGTCTATGTCAGATTGCACCCCTCAGCATTTCTCGAAGTCTTCAACGAGCTTCTCCGGCTGGTGAAGATGCAAAACCCTAGGTTATATATCGAAGATCTACGGTTCGAAATTGGCAGCATCGAGCTCACCGGCCCTGCATCAACAGAGACCCTCATGGGAATACTCCACCCTTACCACACAAAGGAAGGATCCAAGGAGCAGCATGCGGAGATCTTTGGGGGCCTGGCCGGTGTCATGAACCCGGCATCACTTCCCATGAACGCTACACTGGGATTCTCTGTCATGGACCCGCGACTTCGATACCCCCCGAGAAAAGTCAGCCAGCCCAACCCAGACGATGAAACAGAGCAAATCAAGTCGACCGAGCTGCTGGCGAGCTGGCCAGCCGACGTTAACCTACAGCCATCCGGCCTCTTCCATAGAGACGTGCGGGCCTCGGCTACGCGACTGCCATCGCAAAAGTCGATAGACAAGCGGAAAGGAGCGAAAACCCCAGGGATGCTTCTCGACGTATCCGACGCGGACCCGCCCATTCCCGTCATTTTACTTGCATCACGCTCAAACGGCCCCCAGGCCCAGGGAAACTGGACGGTCCTCGCACCCTGGCGGTGCATCCAACCGTTATGGCACAGCCTCGTCCACTTCCCCCTGAGCTCGGGCGGCAACCCGCGCTTCTCGGGCCTCAACGAGATGAGGCAGGTCGCGTTCGAACGCAACCTACCGTGTTTCCCCTTCGACTTCCTCGGCACCGACGCCGGTGCCGAGTGGGAGCTGGAGCAGCGGGCCAAGAGGAAGCAGGAGTGGGAGCGCCGGCCGAAGAGCAAGCGGGTCGCTTGGGAGTCGCTGGATCTGGGCGCCGGTCGCAAGGGTGAGGTCGGCAGCGGGTGGGCCTGCGATATAGAGATTCTGTTCCGGCAGAAGACGACTGAAAGCCAGAATGTACGATCGCCGGATGACATGAACATGGACGCGCCCTCGTCCCCTGAACAGGAGTCCACTTCGGGCCCTGCGCCGACTACAGGAGACTTCCTCAAGACGCTCCATCAACTCCGAAAAGACGCTTTTCGCGCGCACACGTCCTCGCCAGCATCTAATCCGTTACCGCCTCGGTCCGTAATCAATGTCAAAATAGCAGTCCTCAACCGAGGCGTCGCCACATCCTGCGCGAGGATATATCGCCTGCCGTCACGACCCGCCCCCATTCACCCGACCTCCTCGGCGGAAGTCCCCGCAACGGTCCCACCGCCGCCAACATCAGTCCACGGACTGCCTGCTGACCTCCGCAACCAGTGGCTCGCGACGCTACCCGACCAGGCTCAATCGCCCAAAAACAGCGGTAGGCCAAAGCAGCAGAAGCAGACGCGCCTGCCCGCGAACGCGGACATGCGAACCCGCAAGCAGATGCTGGCCAAGACGCTCATCACGGCGCCCGCAGCCGAGTACCCGCCCCCGAAGCCGAACCAGACGGATATGAACGGCCACCCGTTGGTGCCGGATGAGGCAGACCTGATCGGGTTCGTCACAACGGGGGCGTATTCGCTCAGCGAAGGGAGAGCGACGGCCGTGGGGTGTCTCTCTGCGGAGAAGGCTGCGGAGGCGCTGAGAGACGGCGGGAAGGGGAGGGAGGGAACACTGTGTGTCGTGCGCAACGCCGGGGAGAGCATCGGGTGGATTGCGCGGTGGGAAGTCGTTTGAAAGCCTTCCGTTGCCGTCATACCGGCACACCCGTATTTGCAGATGTCTACGATGTGAAGGGACCGAGGTTGTTGGTGGGTGGCGTACCGGGACCTCGCATGCGGAGACGCACGATCTACCACCCTACTTATCAAGCTGCAGCGACGATCAATCTCTGCCGCTGCAGCTTAGGGAGGCAGGTGAAGGCTTGCATTCTCCTGCTCGCTCCACAAACCTGGGATCACCATCAGCCATGACGGGGAGGCAAGAGAAGTCGTCGAAAGGGCGCCGGTTGAGGGGACTGCAAGCACCAAGGCGGCATTGGTGCCCGAGGGGGCATTGGAGAGATATATACCCAAATAGAAGGCCAGCGGAAACCTATGTTCCTACCTCTCTTGTTGCCCGTCTCCACTCCGTCTAACAATCCCATGAGATGTCCAACGTGATTAGACTGTCTTCGATTCACATCTAGACCGTTACGGCTACCCTAATGTCAAGAAGCTCATCCAGACGCCAACCTCAATCACGCGCGACTGCCTCTGCGGCGCCATCTGACACTGCGTCGATTTCCCGCCATCCCGCGACTTCATAGCAGCCGTAAGCTCACTTTAGGGAGGGCGTTGGCCGGTGCGCAGACGCATCTATGGTGCGCCAACGAGGTCGCGGACGTAACGAATAGGATGCTGCGCGGTAGGAAAATGGAGAGGTGACACGCGATATGGCGTCCTCCTGTACGAGGACTGAAGGGTGAGGGCGTCCCAGTGTTCCTTTTTTTTTTCCTTCTCTTTTTTTAATTGCAACGTTTCTTTTCCTTTTTCTTTCCCTTTCTAGATCAATAATGCATCATGCACTTGAGGTCCCAGCCACCATCCCCTTTCCAAACACACTTTCACAACGTAGGCACTTCATTGGCAGTTTTCGAGTTGCTCATCCACTGTTACATCATTGTGAACCAGCATAGAACGGAACTCGGAGCGGTTCTTTAATCTCCTCAAACCAAGGCTGGAAGGAGTATGCCAGTGTGGGCCACTTCGTGAAGACGAGAGCGTTCTTCGGGCCTCTGAAGCCGCGCCAACTTTCACCGTCATGGGTGTATTGGTCCTTATCTCTTCTGGCCATGGAACATGTCTCGGCAATCGTCACGGGGGGGGGGGGGGGGGGGGGCACTTCACTTGCCTCTGGTGAACGGCCTGAAGGCTCTGTCGACGAGCCCAGATGCAGTCTGCAGCTTCTTCTGCTGGGTCTAATGGTAATGGAATGGAGAAGAAGATATACTTGATTGACGAGCCCGAGACTCGGGATCTTGTATGTGGTAACTTTCAACGTTCCACACCATATTGGATGGCATTGTGTGTATTGGAGATGTGGGTGGTGTGGCTGAGCTGATTTTCTATTTTCACACACAATTCTAGGTTGAGCGGATCGTCCTTATTACTGACCCCGAATACATGCATCGTTCGGGCACCAACAATGCTTCCAAAACTGTCTGATGGAGGGTTGCTCATTTGGAGATCGTACGAAGGCTGTGTGCAAGTTGAAGAAAAACAAGCTTTTTCAGATCCGCCACCAGCTTGCTTCTTATGTACCTATCTAGTCTTCCGCTTCTTGCGAAGGGGGATGGCTATTGCCATCATTCAACAGGTTTTGCCAGCCTGTGGCAGTTTGCAGTTTGGATCCTTTCGGAGCCCCAATCATCAAGGAGGTCCGGCCGGTCTCGGGATGTTAGCATCAGCTCTCTGAGAGTTTGTTGATTCTAAGTCGGGTTGCTAAGGCGTACTACTTGTTGACTTCGTTGACTGTCCTAACGATGTCGCGTGGGCGACTTTGATTGAATGGACGCAGATTGCTGGAACACATCTGGGCAGCCCTCACCGAGTTTTAGCATATGGGCCGGGAGGCAAGTGCCAGTGTTGCTGAGTTTGCTCTTTTCTTCTATCTCTTTCTTCTTTCCTGTGTGAAGAGTATGGCCTGTTGATGTTGTACTGTATGATAAATTGCATCGGAGCTATACGATGCCGAGCCTGGCATACACCGCTATGCGTACCGGGGTGAGGGCTCATGAGAAGTAAGCCGCCCTGGAATATGTGGAACCTAGGTAACAAAACATTTAACCAAACTCCTTTTTGGTCCTGGTGGTAACGCCGTCATTATGTCCCCATGGGGGGATATGTCACTTCAAGGGGATCCTGCCGAGCCTTCGACCCCAAAGTTGTGACACGCATACACAAACACACACACACACTCTGTCTCTCTCTGTCTCTCGATGGTATCCAGCGCAGAGGCAACGTGCCCTTAGTCTTCCTCGCTCACCTCACTCTCCTCGGCATCGCCGCTATTCGCAGCCTCCAACTCCTTCTCGAGCTCCGCCTCAAGGTCGTCTTCCAAGGCATCCTCGAAATCGGGCTCGGAATCGACCTCCATCTGCTCCGCTTCGCCGTCATGATCTTGGTACTGGTCATGCTGCTGCTGCTGCTGCTGCTGCTGTTGTTGAGCCTGTCCGTTCATCGGGCTCGGCAGGTTGAAGTTTGCGAAGTCGCGCTCCTCCAGGTCTGACTCGCCGTCGGCGTCGTCGACCTCGGAGTCGCGCAGGAAATCGGAGAAGCTGCGGACCTGGATGTTGGGCGCGAACGCTGGCGAGAAGTCGGGCTTTTTGTTTTTGTTCTCGTCGGGATACTCTATCGTCAGGCCGAAATCGTCGTCGTCGTCGTCGTCGTCGTCGTCTTCCTCGTCGTCGGAACCAGCGGCCTTTCGTGTGCTTTCCTTCTTCTTCATCGGGGCCGGCGTAGTGGGTTTCTGGGGCGCGGGCGGCGCGTCGTTGGTCGGAAGGGCGAGGTGGATGGGGTCGCTCTTCTTCGTCGCCGCGGGCTTGCGCGGCTTGGCGGCGGCCTTGTTGCTGCTGGCCGATGGCCTCTTAGGCCCGGACGCCTTTGCGGCGGGCTTTGCAGCGGGCTTGTCTTTTTCGGTGGGGTTATGGGCTTCGGATGTGACGGTTATGGAGGTGTCGAGCTGCTCAAACTGCTGGCGCAGAGACTCGGGGTTGTCGCTGGACGGGGTGCGGGTGACGTTCATGTGGAAAGTCGAGTCGACCTTGTCGAGGATAAAGGCCTTGCGGGCGGGGTCGAAATAGAGAACGTACTGGTTGTCGTCCATGGTGCGGGTGCCCGCGTAGCCGTACATGCCATTGTTGCCGTCGGGGAATGAGAGATCGAAGTCGGACTTGCTGCCGGGGGTTTCGGGTTTTAACCTCGCCGTCGCGGGCTCTGAGGAGAGTTCTGGCTTGTGGTTGTCTATGATGTTGCGCGAAAGGTCAGTATACTGTGCCGCGGCGATCCATGAGCAATGCGATCGGGAGGAATGCCTACATCGTACGGCTGTGAAAACCTCCTTTTGGGTGCGCCCGAGAAGCGTGTCGCTTAAGATGACGGGATATTTCCCCGTCTTGGTCGGGTCAATGAGGCCATTCGCGGCCCCTGTCTTGGGAGCGGCCTTCTCCCTGTGATTTGGGCGAAGAGCCGACATGGCGGCGGCTGTCGCAACCGCGAGAGAGAGTACGGATGAGGGCGATGTGAGGGAAAGCTGATGGGACAGGCGAGTGGAGGGAGGGAGACTGGAGGCCGGCCGATGATCGTTGATCGTTGATGGGAAGTGGGGAGAGATGGCCACACAGGGTGTTGCAGGGTGATGAATTAGTGTAGGTACTGTACCAGTGTACTGTTGTGGTACAGCGTTGGATGGCGGATTGGACTGAGGACCGGCCACCTTGAGGCTTCTCGCTTGAGGCGCTCCCGCTGCGGTTCCGCTAAAAGTCGCCTGCAACTATAAATTGGTCGCTGTATCAGGCGGAGCGGCCGAGACCGCAGGTGGGTTACACTGCTTGGATGAACATCGACCAGGGTCCAGCCAGCAGGTCGGTCGGAGGAGGTCAGATGATGGGGAAGGGGATGTGATTGGAGGTGCGGGCTTTGACTTTGAAGAACTGACAATTTCACCGTTGTTGGTGTTGGACAATCGATAATGGATATTGAAGTGGGAACCCAACCGAGCGATCTCTAGCTGAGGGGAGGGGAAGGAAAGAAGAAAGAAGGCGTTGTTTTCCACGCAGATTGTTGTCGATTAATCCACTTGTTTTCCATTCACTGCACATTCATCTCATACTTGATAAAAATCCGCAGCCACGTTCTGTGACTGGGAGAAGTGTGGCACAGGCTGACTGACGCTTGGCGCCTTACTCAGCAGCGACGAATCGCGATGAATGTGAGGCACCTCTCTCACACATAACAAGTAGAAATAAAAAGGTAAAAGTCCTCATACATAAACTCGATGATACTTACTACTGATTGACCTATCTAGATTAACTTGCTGCACGACATAATGAAACGGAAACAATCATCTACCTCTACTGACTGAAGTTTCTAAGAAAAAAATGGGCACACTTGAATAGTAGCTTTCAGACCAAAGCCACAGCTGGTATTCTCGCCTCCAAGCAGAAACCTGCGACATCATCGTGTTATTCTCCAAGTTTGTTCACAATCACAATACAATAACCTAAGCCCGAACACCTCCATCGATCAACCGAAAAGATTGACTCAAGGAGCAGCCTTTCTTTCCTAATTCCAATGGTTTTCGGTTAATCATCATCGACTTCTTGCCCAAAGCATTGCAATGCCATCGAGCATTTCTCACTTGTCGCCGGTGTTGTGCCGAGATACCATTTGTCTCGTGCAAGTTCAAGTACCATAAGAGGGAAGACATCCATCCACAAGTCCATCTCGTTCATTAACCGGAGCAACAGTGTAATATGACAGAGTTTGGGCCTTTTCTGACCCCCCTTGCCCCAGATTCTGCGATAAGAGAAAATGTCTCCTTATCTGATGACCGTTGCTAGCCGAGGGACCGCACGGGTTTGGCTCTGCGGAACGGACTGGCGCTGTGCGGCAACAGGTGCATTGGTGGTTCTGGACCTAATTCGCCAAGGATGCTGGTGACATATTTTTTCAATCATTGCGCGAACCTTTACTCGAGCAAATTCGCCTATGCATCTTCCGTACGCTCCTAAGTTCAATTTGACGGTTAGCAACGGCGAGGGGATTCACAATGGAGAGCGCTCGCTGGGCAAGGGGGGTCGTTGGTAGTATATGGCTCTCCACATTCCTCCCTTACTTCCCCCAGCCTCGCCCCTAATCATGTCAAAGCTCCCCCCGCCTGCTGCCCCAGACCAGACGACGTGCCAAGGACTCCAGGGAGGAGCAAAAGCCCGCAATGAAGCAGCTGCTTCTCCTCCTCGTCCCCTCTCAGTGCCCGCCCCCCCCCCGCCAGTTGTCATCATGGCCCGCCAGGGGTAAGCGCAGACAACCTCGGATCAAACAGCCACACAAGCTTCGGCAGCTCGCGGCAAACCCAGTCTCTCTCCTCCTCCCTCCCCTTTCCGCCTGAGCGAGACAAGCTCCGACTTTGCTACGGGTTTAAAAAATAAATAAAAAAACAGCGAAGGAAAAAAATACAAGACTTTTTTTGTGTACTTCTCTTCCTCTTCCCAATTCCTTTCCCTTCTCCTGATTTGAGTGGCCTGAAGACCGAGATACTGAGATTGAAAGAGACCGAGTGAGAGAAAGTCACCATTGATACCCTTAGGGTCATCTCTCCCTCTCCCTTTTGTTGTCATCTGCTCTTCGTCTCCTCTTCCCCATCTCTCCTCCCAATTAATTAACTTGCATACTCCTCGCGGTCATGTCTGCGGCCATCAACCGAGGTCTCAGGACAGCCTCCCGTTCGCTGCGTCTCCAGTCGCGAAGCGTCCGGCTGGCCACTCCTCTCCGCGCTGGCGTCGCCTCCACTAACTTTGCCGCTTCTTCCACGTCTCGCTCCGCACTTCAAAACTCCCACAACTTTTCCACCGCATCTGCGAGACAGAGTGCAGCACCAGCCATGGCGTCCGAGGCGAGAGAATACGATCCCGAGATCAAGGACATTGCAAACTACGTCCAGAACTACAAGGTCGACTCCGACCTTGCTGTAAGTTATCCTTTCCCCTCCCTCTTTATCTCCTTCCCCTTCTTCCCTTCACCTTACTCCCAAACCGACCCGCCCAATTCCTTACCCCGCGTTACAGCCAGAGAGATCGCCGCTGCTAACCGCCACTCTCGTGAGAACAGTTCGACACTGCACGATGGGTTTTCCTCGACACTCTGGGCTGCGGTCTTGAGGGTCTTCGCTTCAAGGAGTGCAGCAAGCTGCTGGGTCCTATTGTCCCTGGCACCGTCGTTCCCAATGGCCCCAAGGTCCCTGGTACCGACTTCCAGCTGGACCCCGTCAACGCCGCCTTCAACATCGGCGCCATGATCCGCTGGCTCGACTACAACGACTGCTGGCTCGCTGCCGAATGGGGCCATCCTTCCGACAACCTGGGTGCCATCCTCGCTGTCGCCGACTGGGTCACTCGTACCAACAAAGCCGGCGGTAACATCGCTGGCGGCAAGCAGTTTACTGTCCACGATGTTCTCGAGGCCATGATTAAGGCTCACGAGATCCAGGGCTGCCTGGCCCTCTTGAACTCGTACAACAGGGTCGGCCTGGACCACGTCGTCCTGGTCAAGGTTGCCAGCACTGCCGTCGTTTCTAAGATGCTCGGCCTCAACGAGAAGCAGATCGCCGATGCCGTCACCCAGGCTTGGGTCGACGGCCAGAGCTTGAGAACCTACCGCCACTCGCCCAACACTATGTCTCGCAAGTCGTGGGCTGCCGGCGACGCCTGCCAGCGCGCTGTCAACCTCGCTCTCAAGGTTATGAAGGGCGAGCAGGGCATCCCCACCGTCCTCTCCGCCCCTGTCTGGGGCTTCTACGACGTCCTGTTCAAGGGCAACAAGTTCGAGTTCCAGCGCCCTTACGGCAGCTACGTCATGGAGAACGTCCTCTTCAAGGTCTCCTACCCTGGTAAGTAGAGCTCGTGGCCATATGTGGAATCCCAGTAGCTGACGGACGATAGCCGAGTTCCACTCCCAGACTGCCGTCGAGGCCTCCTCCAAGATCCATCAGAAGCTCAAGGAGCTGGGCAAGTCGGCGGCTGATATCAAGGGTGTCACCTGCCGCACCCACGAGGCCTGCATCCGCATCATCGACAAGCAGTTCAAGCCCATGGATAACTTTGCCGACCGTGACCACTGCATCCAGTACATGGCCGCGACCATGCTTGTCTTCGGCCGCCTCGAGGCGACCGACTACGTCGACGGCAGCGAGGCCGCAACCTCGCCTCTCGTCGAATCCCTGCGCCAGAAGATCAAGTGTGTCGAGGACCCGCAGTACACCAAGGACTACCACGACCCCGCCCTGCGAACCATCTCCAACGCGTTGACGGTCGAGCTGAACGACGGCACTGTCCTCGAGGAGGTCGTCGTTGAGGCGCCCCTCGGACACCGCCTTAGAAGAGAGGAGGCCAAGCCCGAGATTCTGAAGAAGTACAAGAGACACTTGGAGCCTCACTTCGACGCCGACAGGGTCAAGCATCTTGTCGATCTCGGCTTGAACCCCAAGCAGCTCGAGGCCACTCCTGTTGATGAGTATGTCGATTTGTATGTTGCTAAGGACAGCAAGTTTGTTTAGGCGCATGAGGAACGAAACGAAAAAGATTGAACGCAATAGATATTATGTTTCAATCATCATTAGATGTGGAAATCTGACAAATAGTGTTTGTTTTACGCTCCAACAATATATCTTGTCGGTGTGTTGGGAGTTTTCTCTACGGTCGTTGTGCCATGTCGTATGCGATACGGTCCCTTCGTGCACCTGGACGATCGCGCCGAAGAGGATGAGCAAGAAGAGGGTTGGCAATACGAGCATTGTCGGTCACAGCGGCACGCCAATGGCTTGTCGCTGACGAGGCCCTGCACAGCAGCTCCCACCCGACTCGGACAAGTGCAACTGGAGGGACTGTGGCAGCACCGCCTCCCGGGGTTACTCAGGGGATGATTGGCTTCCTCGTAAGCCTGATGATCGCCAAGCCCCGTTCCCTGAACTGGAGCCCTGAGCGGGTTCGTCCAGTGGGGTTTCGGCGGGTGTTCTCCTGGAACGGGTAGGCCGGAGGGGCGGCGAACGGCTAGCTCGGTCCGCTGAGCGCTGTTTGGAGTTTCATGGGCCAGACACTCACTCACCCTTCCTGTTTTTCAGACTGTCATCGGCCAGAAAATATGGAGCGCGGTTTACCTAAGCCGCACCGCCACTCACCTGGGCCCTCCACTTTACTCCGTCTCGATCTCCTGTTCGGGCATTAACTGCACTCCGTTTCGTCTTTGATTGTTCTGGAAACAACATCGCCTCTTCCTCCATTCTTCAAAGTCAATAGACACCCTCTTCGCCTGACGACGGACAGGGACGCCCAAACTTGCTTCCCTAAATATTTACGACCGCCGTCATCATCCAAAGACCCGAACGAGCGTTTCCCGAGTCCCGGCCTAGATCTTAGTGGGGTAAACTCTCAGCATACAAAGGCAACATGGACAGACAAACCATCATCGAGACCAACCGGTCGCTGCGCACCATCAAGAATGTATGTTCTTTGTCACCGGCTCGTCGATGCTATTAGGGATAGGACGAAGGACGGCAGATCAACTCCGATCAAGTTCAACTAAACGCCTTCGCCCAACACCTAACTGCCGGGCCTCGCGGGGCCGCGAAGCCGCAGAAACATATGTCTAACGTTAGTCCACCAGGAACTCGAGAACCTCCTAGAGAAGGGGGTCATTTCCGAGGATGCCTACGACAACATTCACGCCACCCTCCCCGCCGAGACCCCCCTCCACGGCGCCGTATCTCGCGCCGCTCCCAACGCCGCAACCCCCGTCCAGAACAACCCCACGTCGCCTCCCCCGACCAACGCAATGGCGGCCTTGAACGTCAACCCGTCACCGTCCCCAGCGCCGCCGTCCTACAACCAGACCGGCCCCCCATCGCTGCCGGCTCGCACCAACGAGAAGCCCGTCCTCGCCCACGCCCGCGCCCTGTACCGCTACGCTGGTGCCGACGCCCGCGACGTGGCCCTCGAGCGCGACGACCGCATCGCCATCCATGAGTACATGAACGCTGACTGGTGGATGGGCCGCAACCTCCGCACCGGCCAGGAGGGCATTTTCCCCAAGACGTACGTCCTGGTCGAGCAGGACTCGGCCAAGGGCGCCTTCGCCCCGCCTCCCGCCCAACCTCAGTACGCGCCCCAGCCGCAGGCCCAGTGGGCTCCTCAGCCGCAGTACGGCACGCCTCAGCCGCAGTACGCCCAGCCGCAGGGCCCGCCCCCTCAGCAGAACCCCTACAACGCCGACGCGCCGCCCCAGGCCGTCGCCGACCAGAGCACCGGCGGCAAGGACGGCAAGGGTGCTGAGATGGGCAAGAAGTTTGGTAAGAAGCTCGGAAATGCTGCCATCTTCGGTGCCGGTGCCACCATCGGTTCCAACATTGTCAACAGTATCTTTTAAATGTTTCACGTGGAGACGGTGGCGGCGGCGAGGAGGCGCTGTTGAAAATTCGTTGTTGCTCCGCGACGTTTATGGCTCATTTGCCTTGCGTTGAACCGCCTTTTTCTTTACACAGGATATTTTTTCGGTCGGAAGAGTACTGGAGAAGGCTATCGGAGAACGTAGACTTGCTCTTGTCTTGTTTGTTTGCTTTTCCTTGGGATCTTAATTTTTCTAGAAGGGGTGTTTCATTGCCTCGGCAAGTCGGAGCTGGGCCACGACCGGCTCGGTTTTTCGCTATCGCTGGATTTGTTTTTTCTTTTTGCACCGACGAGGTTGCTTGCGCAGGAAGAGGGACCACTGCACACATGGGCACGCTCAGTCTCTTTTTTTCTCTTTATTTTTCCATACCGGAAGTGTTTCCGTTTAATGGTCATGGGTAAGGCGTCTAATGAACACTTGCTATTTCGCACCGCCTCAATCATTGGTCAAAGGTGACGTGACGTCGGTCCCAGCGGCCGAGACCTGGTCCCCGGGCTCGATTCTCCCCCAGAACTTACCGGCTTGTCCATCGTACTTTCACGTTGAACACCAAGTCCAATATGTGATTAACGTAAGCCGCCGTCGAGGGTTTTGAACCGATTGGTTCGACACGGGGGGGCTATGTATAGATATCACGAAGCAAACGGGGAGGGGAAAATGCCCGGATGCGTCACAGCCCAGCTCCTCGTCGAGGTCGAAACAGCGATGCGGAGCCAATCAACATGGACACCTCAGGTCCGAGTCTCGAGCTGGCCCGGGGTGCCACGGGCATCCGCGTCTTGATCACGTTTGAATGTAGGTGGCAGGGATAGATATGTTCAAATTCACCACTGGGTGGGGGCTGAGAAAGATAACTTCCCAACCAAGAATGCCTCTCGACGGTCAGAAAGCTCTCAGGGGCCATGCAGATCGTGGAGTACTGGCACTGCTGCTGAGATGGGCTGGGGCAGATAGAGAGCTCTTCGATACCTGGTGTAGTTGTTTTGCTCGTGCCTCACACCAGGGTAGATGGGCAGCATACGGGAGAGGGCGGAGGGCAAAGAGTACGTCGGCCCAGCGCCGCCCGCCTCAATCACACAAGCAAGTCATATACCCCAGACACTCCTCAATTCTAACGCACCACTTGCCACAGAAATATACACACACAGACACACAATCAATGTGTGTATGCCAGGTTCTTTCCGTGGTCCCGACTCTTCGAAGCGGGTGCCGAAAACGAGCAGGGGGCACAAGATATACTCAAAGTGGACAAGGTGACGGCAACTTTCGAAGCCCGGGAGGAAAGCGTATCGAAGGAGATGGGTAGCGCTTCTCTCTCTCTCTCTCTTTCTGTTTCTCTCCCCATCGCCCCCAGCTCTTTTAGCTCTGTTCTGTTGTCTTGGCAAGTCTCGGGGAACTACGTAGCCTCGAATACCGACTTGATTCCACTTGCCTCATTGAAGTGGCTCATACACCGATGTGTGAGAGAGTGAAAGGGAGGTCAGCCGCCCCCGCACCCGCCCCCATCCTTCACGCCTCAGATGAGTCCACAATGCTCGGCACCCGGGAAAGATAACACTACCTGGGGGGGGATGCCCTCTCGGCTTCGATACCCATGCCGGGTTCAACCCTTCCCGGGGGTTATGATTCGTGTGTGTGTGTGTGTGTGTGTGTGTGTTGGGGTTTATTCCGAGGAAACTTCCCACTTCAGGCCATCATGCTTTATACCGAGGTCGCGGTACAAACACGTGCCCCGATGCGGATGACCGGCTCGACGACTCATCCGCAGAGTGTGGCATGCGGCATCGGTGATCCGCTGGGGGAATTCTTCTGTACGGGCCGTCGGCGTTGGCCGCGGTGTTTCTGGCCCGTGTATGGCTGACGTTGAGCATCGCTGTCTCTCTGCCCATTTGCCTGGTCTTTCAGTTGGCATAGCCGGTGGTCTCAGCCAGTAGTTGGGCTCTCCCATGACAGTAAATCATCTATTTGGTGCAGCCGGCCTTTCATATATTGATTGGATGCATTGTTAACCACATTGGATGAAGTGATTCGGGCAAAGGTGATGATATGGTGAGAACGGTGCGCTGAGGTGGAGTGGATTTTGGTTCACGCAAACACTGCCGCTCTCGATACAAGATACAGATATCAGGGGGTTTGAAAAACTAAATGAAGGTTGATATTGATTTCACGACCCCTAAATCTTCATTCACCCCCCGCAAGACGAGAGACATGCCTGCAATATCTTAGAGAACATGTAACCCGTCTCACGACGGCTGTGAGAAGCTATGAACAGTCCTAACCAGCCCGGATCTGCCAACACAAACGCGCTCATGCCGAGGCGCCTTCGACGACGTCTTCCCTGGCGAGAGAGGTCGAATATGAAAAGAGAAAGGAGTGCAAAATGTGCAAAATGGAAAACCCGAGTCAAGCAGTAATCCTCCAGTCAACCAGGTCTTGCTATCCTTTCCCAGTTATCCTGCAGAGAAGAAGAGCCTAGATCGGGTTCCGGACGGTTCTCTGGTGAAAAAGTTGTACATAAGCTCTGACGCTCACGCTCTCGAGAAACACAACCGCATCGGCCAGTCCCGCAAACTTGACTCTCTCTAGCACTCAATGGCGAGGCACCCATCACTCTTCTCAGCATTGAACATTCTGTCGCTTCTTCCCGATCCGACGTATGTTTGTGTGCCGTGTACGTACTACGCTTCCCGGTTCACCGCGTAGTCACATCCCCCACTGGAGGGTTACGAACATGGCTCTTACATCGGCCGAGCGACACCGATGGGAGTTCCCATCTTCTCGTCCTGCCACTGACCCGATTGCTCGTTGCTCTTCCAGTACTGGTCGTCTTCTTCCAGAACCTTGGCGGGCTTGACGGTGGGCTCGAGACGGCCGCCTGTCCAGGCGCGCATCGGTTTGCCGTACTTATACATGACGGGCAAGAGCATGGAAACCCCGGCCAGGGCGGCGCTGTAGATGCCAAAATTTTTGAAGAAGCCGAGCTGCTCGATCCACGTGGTGATGTTGAAGGACATGATGAAGCCAATGATGAGACGGGACGAGGAGACGTTGACAAGCACAGGACTAATAGCAACATTAGCAATGAAATCTTGGCGTGGAATAGTGAATGTCCCCTGGGTATGCGTGGAATACGTACCCGGCATATCGGGGATAACTCTCAACCAAATAGACGGCAAAGATGGTGTTGGCCGTCAACAAGCCGAAGCCGATGAAGAAAATGGACACCAACACGACAATAGACGGGAGCTCTCGGATGTGCTCTCCGGCATAGCCGAACAGAATTGGCCCAACGATGGAAGCCAGAAGCGGGAACACCAGGCTAATGAGATGGGCCTCGGGCTCGCGTCGACCACCGTTGCGCTTGGCAATCCAATTGGAGATCTTATCCGCGATATAACCGCCAAAGAGCCAGACAAATGGACTGGCGATGACGATGGGAATGACAGCGAAACCGAGCGTTTCGAACTTCCAGCCAGCAGCGATGAGGAGCGAAGAAGCGACCTGGCCCGCGGCACCCTGCATGGAGACCAGGATCGAGTTGATGATGATGACCCAGATGATGTTGGGGAATAAAGTTGTTTTGAGCATGTCGATGGTGGATTGTTTCGCCTCCTTCCATTCATAGCCGTAGTTGAAGAGGCCGAACTCATCCCAGTTGGAGCGAGGGCGGAAGGCCACCTCATCGATGCGAGGGCGGGTTTCACCAGGGCGGAGAGGGTAGACCTCCTTACCGGCTATTCGTATCGTCAGTAGATGTCATAACCACATGTTGGGTTTGTGGGACAAAAGTACCAAGCTCGTCGTCGCTGCGAATCCAACGGGTCTCAGGTACGAGAAAGATGAGGCCAAACCAGGCGAGAACGCCAACACCTGAGGTGATCCAATAGATGAATCGCCAAGACAGACGAGAAACAATGATGGGGCTGTTTCAAAGGGTTAGCTTGATGTTTGTGTTGGGGTCCGGAGGACGAGTTTCGGACAACGCACCTCATGATACCCAAGCTCACGACGAGGAGACCCTGAGATGCACCAACGGAAGAGATGGCCTTGTTTCGCTGGTGAATGAACATCATGTCCTGGATAATCAAGGGAATCAAGGCCTCGACAGCACCCGCACCAAACCCTTGGAAGCAGCGGGCAGCCAGATGGCTTCCGAGGCCCTGGGAGAAACCAGCCCAGAGACCACCGGTCCATGCAAGCAAACCGGACAGCAGAAGCACGGGTCGACGGCCGATACCGATCGAGAGCGGCACGAGGATGTAGGAACTGAGGCCGTTGACAAGCAGCGGCACGGAAGCCAGCAGTGCGACCTGGTAGAGAGGCGGACCCCCCAGACCAGCAAGAATCTTGACGGGGTCCAAGGTGACTTCGCCGGGCTTGTTCAATGCCGAAATGTCGATCTGGCTGAGAATGTGAGGGTCAATGCCGGAGTACTCCAGCACGAAAACAGGCACCAACGCGCCCACAATGAACTCGGCGGCGAGAGCCAGAGAACCAACTTTCAACAAGGTCAGCATCTATCAGTTATCAAGCAAGCATACATCCCCTTCCTTCTTCGACTTACAGAAACAGAGTGCTGCGATGGCGACCCATTTTCTCCATGTTGGCAAGTTCAACGGATCTGTCCACCGACACAAGTCAGCATCGTCGTGTTGTTCATAACATAAACCCCCTAATGCCCGGATAGCGCTGCAGACTGACCCTTGGGATCCGGCGTGGGCATTGGCACAAGTCGAATAACGTTTCCATCGAACAACTGCGATGACCCTACCACCAAGGCTTCTGGGGTTTCGACCCTCGGCACGTTGGCAAGGTTGTCTGTAGACTCGGTCCAGCCGCTCTTTGACGCCATCTTGAAAACCCTGCTCGAGGAACTTGTTTAGATATCGAGAGTTGTCGTCGTTGCCGTAGGTTGTGTCGTCGTCCCCAAAGTGAGAGTGAGGGTTTTATCGTGATATATATCGACCAGTTCCAATCTCTGAGATATGTTTGTGATCACGGAGGCGCTTTCGTATTCCTCCCCGCGGAATGCAATCGTCTATCCAGGAAAGGAAATAAGGCTTTCAATGGAAAGGGTAGTGGCGAGGGTTTGGAGTTATAATGCTGCACGTCGCCGTGCGTGACAGGTTGGCACCCGAGGGGAGCGAGCGCTCTGTCATGGGCCGGCCGCGGTTAGACGAGCAGCCCAATCTGAGACGAAGGCCGATGTGTGCAACTGCGCAACTGTTTGAGCGCACGGAGCACTCATGTGAAGGCAAGGAGGGATAGACTCAGAGCATTGCCGAATTGGTTAACTCATGCGGATGTTGGGAGGGTGATATGGTTTGGGTGGGATGAGCCGCTTCGGATCGACCTGATCCTGGCCTCACCTCTGTGTTCGAGAGCATGTACGGGCAACACCCTGGTCCTTAGTTATCAAGTCTCGATCGAACAACTCTGAGCGTAAGTGGGAAAGGGTTCGTACAAACAAATGAGTATGGGGTTCGAGTCGATCAGTCACGCGCTGAGCCAAACAAACAAACAAACAAACGTCTTAGTCAAGGTCGTCATGGTTAGTTGGGTAGATATCAGGATTGCGAAAGGGACATAATCAAGAGGGAGAGTTATTGCCAGCTCGTCCAATCACATAGCTTCGTGACACCACTCGACACACGAATTTCGGGGAGCATGGCAGTCAAAAGTGGTGAAGAAGTTACCGTACGTCGGGGACGCGCTCGTGGAGGCGTCACTGGAAGAGGTCGGACCTTGCGAGAGTGTCAAGATGGGATGGTTGCAGAGTGACGGCACCGCCAACACCACTTGGCCAGTCCAGTACCGCCACGATCCCACTCTTGTAAAACTCTCGGGTACGGCAAAAGGTTTTGAGTTGTTGCGATGGAGGGGTGCGTTGGCCTCGAATTGGTTCGAGCTGAAACATCATCGACATAGCCTATGCAAGGTCAGCCCTTGTCTCTCCGCCTTGAGCCTCAAAGCCTCCACCTAGGCAGAGCGGCAATTGACTGGAGATCAACGGGAGAGCAGCGCTCGGAGATTTCCTCTAAGAGTACAGACTTACATCTGGAAGTTAATCTTAATGAACCAGCGGCCGCCTTACTCACTTGCGATCCATCCCACTCTTCCTTTCCCCCGTAGTCCGTGGCAAAGAAAGGGGATGATCTCCTGTCGAGGCGTCGGCCGGCGCTCTCTCTCATGGCATACGCATCCGATTTAGTTGAGGGTCGTCATACCTTCTGATGTGACGCCAAGCCTCCTTTCCATCCATCAGTTTTCCAAATGTGCTTCGACATGGGAATACATTTACACCCTCCAAGGGGGACGTGGGCCGCCATGTTCCACCACTTCTCGGCCCGCTTTCACAAACTGCCGTTCATGGGACGAGCCTCGGGTCACAATCTTGCAGACGGCGCCGCCCTCGTGCTGTTTCTACCCTTGGCCAGGGTTAACATGATTCGGTCTTTGGTGGCAAGGAAATGTCAGACTAAATCGTCCATTCGTATCTGGTCTCCGTCGCGTTCGCTGCTAGCCAGCACTATATGATCCGCTCGCGTTTTGTTATGAAATGCTACCATCTGTCCGTTCTCCGTTCGTAATCGTGAAAACGAGCCCGGGACAGGTCAGAAGCTCTTCAGCTTGACGGTTTGAGCAAACCTCTGTACCAATAAACAAAAAAAATGCTGCTAGTGCAGGTGTAAAATCCCAATGAGTGGTATCCATGCCCGGTATGTCCCTCCAAACTCCTTATAAACACCGTCATCCTAGGTATCTGTGCGCGAAACGCGTGAAGCCAAAGGCAATATGATTGCAAGTGATGCCGTGAGAATTGGAGGCAAGCGTCGACCTGGGTCGGCGGCAGCTAAATTAGTCCTCGCTTGCAGGAGAGTTGGGCAGTGATGCCAGGATCTCGTCCTGCGTCTCGTTGTCGTCAGGCCACGCTGGCAGTGCGGGAGACGCATATTTATCTCCGGTTTGGTCCTCGAGCTCCTTCCGTAGGATTTCGATCGCCATCAGCCAACGTCGTTGCAGCCTCTGTTTGCGGTCATTGATAATCTTGACCAGGGTATCTTCTTCCTGTGCAAAATCCGTTGCCAGGTTCTCTATGTCCTGTTCCTTCCTATCGGTCAGTCTCTCGAGCTCGTGCTCCTGCCGTTCCAAAAGTTCTTCCATGCGTTTGGTCTGCCGGTCTCGCAAGACGTTGATTTTCGCCTGGTGTAAACGCTCCATGCCATCTCGCACGTTGTACTGTTGCCCCAGCAGGCGAAGGTCCCTCTCCGTCACGACTCTGGGCGGCAGGTCGGAATTCGAGGTGCGACCGAGCCCATCACAGTAGGCCTCCATATGCTTCAGTCGAATCTTGACGCTCTTCTCGCTTTGGTCAAGGGTTGACCTCAGATCCATCTCGGCTTCGATCTGACGCTCCTCCAGGTGGGCGGCTGTCTTCGCGTGGCGTTCCTTCATCTTGTCGATTTGGTCCGAATATCTATCGGCAAGTGCCTGCTTTCTCTCGGCTTGCCGTGTCCACATGACCCATTTCATCTTCCTCGTATACGTGCGGAATCGGTCCAGCTCTTCGCACATTTCTCCCTGCAACCTGGCAAACTGCGGGCTAGCTCGGGTACGACCTTCGGCCTCGGTCTTTTCGGCGGCTTCGGCAGCAGCGGCAGCTTCTTGAGCAGCCTTTTCTGCCTCAAGTTCGGCGTTCCTAGCCTCTTCTTCCACCCTCCTTCTTTCCAATTCTTCGTCGCCGTTGCAGAAGTTGGGACAGCCCACGGATGGGTCCCAGATGGCTCCGCAGATGTAGCAAAATTGGGCCTTGCATCTGCAGGTCATGTGTGTGCAGCCTTGGCTCAACTCAACCAATGTCCGGCACTTGTAGCACCTTCGCCAGCCCGATTTCTCGCCCATCTTTAGCACGGCTTCCAATTCCCAATCGGACGGACAATCCTTGCCAACGGGATGGGCATTGCGTTTGCACATCACGCAGACTCGTGCCCGGCATTTGCGACACACCACGTCGAAAGGGTGCTTGGGGTCGATTCGGTTGCGAGGGGGGATAAATTCACCGCAGGCTGTGTTTGGGCAAAAGATCCTAGCTTCCCAAGGCGTGCTGAATTGCAAAACTGCCTTCAGAAAAACGTGCTGCTCCTCCCGATCGAGGATCTTCTGAATGATGGAGCCCGGGATCGGCTGCGTGCAACATCGCGGCGGCATCTTGGATTCGTCAGTCGTCGACTGCTGAATCACTATGCCGAGACATTCGGCGCAGTACGTGTGGCCGCAAGGCAGGCTATGCAGGACGCTCGTCCTGTTGAAATCGTCACGGCAGCATATGCAAGAACTACAGGTTCGGTTAGCGCCCAGGAGACCAACGTATACAGGCCGTCATGCTCACATGGTTGACTCCTGTATTCCGGACTTCCTCCTGCGTCGTATCTTCCGGATGCCCTCTTTGATGCTGAAATAGCTCCTCCGGGATGTCACACTGAACAAGCTGTGTGTCGACGTGTCATGGACGAGGGACGGGGATGCCTTTTGGATTTTGGGCTGGTGTATGTTGGGATCTATCTGTGACAGATATTTGTCGTATTGCGAGAAACCAAGGCTCTTGGAACGTTTCCTGGCGAGAGAATGCGGAGGTGCATCGGCGGCGATGGGTATTGCGTGCAGAGACGGGTGAGAGGTGAGTGTGGTACTGGCGGAGTCGCGCGAGGCGGTCGAGAAGGAACGGACATGCTGTGTCGCGATGGTGGAAGTCTGGGATTCGGCGCTCGAGGTGTTGCGCTTCTCGGGTGACAATCTCGACATGGAGATACCCAGTGCATTTGCTCTTGCGACCAACTCCTCCTCGATAGCGGCTTCTGACCTTTGCGACGACGGAGTGCACAGGACCTGGGCGAGGTATTCTGCCTCGTCGTCTTCGGGTGATGGCAGTGCACTCGTTGAAGGGGCCATTTCAGGCGTCGAGCTCGTCTGGCCGGCGAGCGAAGCCATGGCGGGCAGAGAGGTCGGAAGAGAGAGAGAAAGAAAGAACAGGAAAAAGAATGATCAAGTCAGGGCGGCGCGAGAAGAGGCATCGTGGTTCGACCCAGTACGTTGGAAAGCTCACCAAACCTCGCCGGCCAGTCAGGCAGGTGAAGGTCGTACGATTAGTTGTCGATTAATGCGCAGAGGGGTTGAAACGGAGGTCGCAGGTACTGGCTTGACATCGAACGGATCGAGTGAAGCCGGAGAAAGGATGAACCCACGAGGTAGGGCGGCCGCAAGGTTGGTCGAGCGGTTGAAGTGGACAGCGGCAATGATAGGACCGGGGGGGGGGGGGGAGGTCCAAGGTTTCTGAACGGTGGTTCGAGGGTAAGGAGGAGGGCCCGACGGAAAGCAGTAGTAGGCGTAGTGAGAAAGTACGGGGGGGGGGGGGGGGGGGAGCTCTGCAACCACTTAGGTTAGGCAGTGTGTAGAGCGCGCAGCGGTAGTCGCTATGTTTCCTTTCCTTTCCCTTTCTTTTTGGTTTTAGGCGTGGAAGTAGAGAAGCGAATAGGTAGCGTGCCCGGGCCACGGATTGGTTGTGCCTCGACGGATTGGGAGAATGATGGAAAGTTTTTGAGAGGGAGGGATGGCTAGCTGAGCGTCGCACAGTCGGAGGGGCGGTCGAGTCAAAAGGTGGTTGACAGTAAGGCGAAAGCGTCGTTCTTAGAGATTCCTGGAGACCTCTCGAGAATGACGAGGGGGCTACAGGCTAGGACGGGGTGGGGAGGGGAGAGGAAGGACGGAGGAGGAAGAGGAGGCAATGAAGTGTTGGGTGTCCGTAGTGTGCGTGCGGTGTATCGGTATGTAGGTAGGAACAGTAGGGTGTATGGAGAGTTGCGGGTTCGGCTCTTTGGCTACAAGGCGGTGGAATGACAACGTCCCGGTCCTAACGTCTTGGAGACAAGGGCCGAACGGGTCGAGGCTGGTTCCAGCTAAGGAATTGGTGGACGAGAGGCGGGAAGGGACGGAGGCAGATGACAACGTCAAATACGGAGAGAGGGAGAGAGAGAATGTGTGTGTGGCAAAGAGAAACAGTTGGAATGCTGAAAGATGGATGGAGCGGGTGGTGCCTTTTCCCTTTTCCCTTGTCCCTCGTCCTTCTCTTTCTTGTTATTCTTTCTTGTTATTGCACTCTTGATTCCTGAAATTCCAAGGAAGAGTCGGGTGAGAGCGGGACCTGACCTGGAGTTGGTTCGGCGCTGACTTGGGCTGGACGGGACTGGACTTGGACCGGACTAGACTGGCTGGACTGCCTCCGGGGATGGATCTCCAATATCAAACAGAATCTCACTCGCAGCGGACGGCGGTCTGCATCCACAACAAGCAAAGCAAGTCAATGCAGCCAGCTACCGGGCACGGGGTATCCCTTTGCAGTCTTCGCGGCAAAAGAGAAATAAAAGAGCCAAGGAAAAAGCGACATCGCAGGCGTCAGCCGTCAACGTGTGATCTGCCTCCCCTCTGAACCGCCAGTAAGAGATGACAAAGATGACCAGATGAGCATCGGAGGCCAAGGCAGCAAGCGGGTGGAGACTCTCGCAGAGACTGGGTAATCCATCCGTCAGCGCCACAGTAGACATGACCAGGTGACTTCGCATGGCTCGAGTGGCTAGGAAGGACGGGCCCCGATGCAACAAACGGAGCGCCAAGGTTCCCTCGGGGTGTGGGCTTCCCGTAGGTAGTAACGGTACAAGCCCCGCCACAGAATACCTGGATACGGACCGAGTCCCGTTCTTCCCTGGCAGTACCTTCCTTGGCTTGGCATGCCTCACTCTCTAGTTATGTAGGCGCTGTATCCGTACGCTGTATCTGTGTCCGTTGGGTACAGTCTCGACCCTCCCCCCACCAACCGCCAGCGCCTTCCTTGCTTCGTTGAGTTGGCAGCCGCCGTCCAGAAATGAACCTGTCGCAGGCCATGATGAAATGTAGATTTGCACATGCCGCATCAGCGACTTCTTGTCGTTCCTAGGCCATCTCCCAGACGTTGTCAGGGGAATGCCCTGAGTAACCACATAGCATTCATTCCTGTTGCACGCGAAGCAGGCGCTACGTACCCACGTAATTCTGCTTCCATAATGTCGCCAACCGCAAACTCGACCACCACCGACGGGAAGCTGCCGAAAACGCCATTTCCCTCGTCTTGGTCGTCCCCGTCTTCGGTCCTGTCCTCTTCGCCCCACTCAGTCCCGGGGCCCTGGATCCCTCCCCTTTCCCTTGCCGGCACACCGTCGACCGTCGACGGTCGACGGTCGACGGGCAATGAACCAGCCAACAACACGGACGTCTCCTCCCTCAGATGCACGCTCTGCCTGTGAATGAGTCTAGTTCGGTTCGTTTGCAGCTCGGCTCCTTCGTCTGTGCTGCACACCCTCCCTCTTGTTCTTATCAGTGCATGCCCCCCCTCATTCCTCGCCATTGTCACTGTTTGTTGCTTGTCTTGCATGTTCCCTTCCGCGATCAGCCTATCATCTTTACACCAGCCCTTTTGCCGCATCATCTCCCCTTCTTCCAAATTGCCAAACACTCTCCTGGGTTGTTAGGTGCCGGTGTCCCTAGGATGGACGCGCAACTTTACCGAACCCGGCGGTCAATGCTGCGTTAACCTTCAATCCTTCATGCAGTCTGCAGAACATCCGCATCGTCGATTCGACATGTTTAGCTAGCAAGGGGCATGTAGGATGTCGGACGGTGCGCCAGTATCAGCCCACTTCTCCCGCAGAACCTCCCATCCCAGTCCCACCAGACCGGGATGCAGCTCGGTCGTCCGGCATGCAGCGACAAACCGGTCGTTGCCCAGCTGCCTCTCCGTCATACTCTCCCAACTCCGCCCACGGATGTCCGCATGCGCTTTTGATGAACAATCGTAACTGGGATCAATCCGGGATAGGTGGAGCGAACAAACAGTGGCCAATGTTTTTTCCCTTGTTGACACCACCCGTCAACCATCGGTGGCTGACGATTTGGCGAATACTTCTTGACGCCCTCTCCCCTACTCTAGCCATCAGGTTTAAAGACCCCCCCAAAAGACACATCGCCGCTACCTGGAGAACCTTGCAGACACCGATTGCCCACTCGCCACTTTAGCTTTTACAACGTCTGTGAGACTCATGAGATTGATAATAAGGCCAGCCCGATGGCCTAAGCTTCCCCAGCTTCTAGCAGGGATCACCGTCTCCTTGAGTCCTTCATGACTTTGGCATGCTCGTTTCCCCGCGGACACTGACCAGCGCCTTGACTCGTGTGCAGATTCTAAAGTCCAATAAATCCTCCAACTTTATCTGGGCATCAGCGGCGACATGCACCTCCGCACAATCACTTCCCAAGACAAAATGTTGCTTGGTGGTGGGGCACACACGCCCCTCTCCGGACCCATACTAGACGGCCCGCCTCCGGGGGCAATCTTCGGCATCCATGTGTGGGGCACCGCAATCTTTAATGTGAATTCGGTATGTTGGCGAATCCATGGCTTCGCGCTCGAGCTCACAGTGTTTTGCGCTTTTCTCAATTGCGTCTCGCAGTCTCGCTGCATGACAGCGGTGTTTTGTCGGTTGGGAAACGTGTGTTCTCACTGCTTGCCACATTCCTCAGCTTCTTAGTGTCTTCATTGCCCCCTTATCGACCGCATCGAAAAATGGGAGATGATGGTCTCTGACTCCCAACTTTCATAGGCTGTTTCCCCGGCGCAGCTCACACGTGGTCTCTGGGTTTGCTACCAGCCCCTAGGTAGAGAATCCGGCCGATTGAGAGCGACAATACCCAAGTCGCGGGGCCATCGTCAAAAGTTGGAGGGAAAAAAGCAAATTTCCGGTCAGATAAGCCATCTCGACCACTACTCATCTTCACCGACGACTGATATCTCGGTGGTGCTCGTACTCGACCACGGAGGGGTTTGAACTCTATCATTGGAATCAATGGAAGGCAAATGCCATCACGGTATCGAGCACACTCGGCCTCCTGGCCTAGGGTCCAGCGGGCTGCCGGCTTCTTCGTGACTGCAGACAAGTACCTCGCCCACGGTCGTCACCCCGAGGGCCTGAGTCATTCGTGCGTGTTGCCCATGACGCCGGTGTAAGTAAGAACAGCTCTGGCCCCAGCCATTTCCCCCCTTCTCGCCCAAACTCCTCTCGAAGACGGTGCAAACTTCGCAAGCGAGTTGCGAAAAGCGAGTACCCGAAGCCTGTCCGCTCATGCAGGGAGCTCTGGCCCTCCTCCGATCTGTTCTTCTTCAGTTTCCTCGTTCTCGTTTAGCCGCCCTAGTGGCTTACGCCTTTTTGATCTGTCAGCCGATGATCAGCGAGAGCTGCTCTTTCGCCTGGCCTTCGAAACTAGAGCTTGTCATCAATGATTGACTGGCTAACTAACCTGGACCTTCCTGAAGCGGAACCGGGGGGGGGGGGGGGGGGGGAGGGTATTATGGCACACGACGTTGTGGCTGTTGCATTCACTTGCAGCCTCTTCCACATGTTTTTATTGTCATTAAAACGATTACTGGACGTTTCCGGTCACTTTTCACCTGCCTGGCCCTCTTCCTTCCCCCGCGTCAAACAGCCAAACCAAAAGAACGAAGAAAAAAGCTCTTTTAGTGTTCGCGGGACACCGTTGCCGGTTGTTTGCTTTTCCCTCTCTCATCGATGGATCGGGGAAAGGGCGCAAGCTAGTGCCTCCACGATGCGCCGCCGCCAGGCGCCGCATCCGGTTCGATAGCTTGCGGGCGTCATGGTCCTATGTCCGACGATCGGGCGAGCATCGCCCCTTCCTGCAACAGCCTCGGAAAAAGATTTTCAATGACTTTGCGAGGTTGAGGGAGCACATACGTAATCGTCTTGTAAGACCCTTTTGACACCCCTTGGGGATACACACATACACCCGATATACCGTGCGTGGAGAAGAACCATCCTCCAAAGGAAGGGGCGTAAGATCTCCGTGCTAAAGAACAGTATTCTACGAAGCGGCCGCCTTGTCTATCTTTCTATTCTGTGGGGTATAGGTAGGTACTGCTACATCGTGTAGTTGCCGCAGGCAGGCAAACAAGTTTTGTGGAGAACTCTCCACGCAATGAGCTGAGAATATAGGTAGGGAGTAGGATCTCCCCATGTAATATACGGTACAATATACAGACATGTGTGTGGTACAGAGGAACGGGGAAAGATAGATGCGAGGTCGCGAAGATGAGGGCAAAGGATTTGCGCATGCCGCACAATTTCTTCAACGACGTCTCCTCTTTGATCCGCGCTCTCCATCTCCACTCTTCCGCCTCCTTCCGTCTCCTTCCGGAACGCCGCGTACGTCTGCTCAAAGGGCAAGGTTCCACGCTCGCGCAGATCGCTCATCATCCCAGGATCTCCATCGGTCGAGGCCCTGTCAAGGAGGGCGCACCAGGACGCTTACGGTCTACGCGCAAGCAAACGAGGGGGGAGGGGGGCTTATCATGCTTTGGCTTCGTCCCCATATGCATCTCCTTTCGATTCTACACGTTTCAGTGAAACCACTTCTTGGTGGTGATCTTGGCGTTGGCGGCCGCGGCGGCCTTCTGGCTCGTAACGCGGCGGAACTTTTCGCGGTTCCGGGCGTCGAGCAGGCCCACGGGGCCGTCGTCCTGGAGCCAGTGCGGGGCTGCCACGGCGCCAGGCTGCGTCGCTGCCGACGACAACTGTCGGCTGGTCCGGGTCAGGGGCCCACGCTCGTCAAACATCATCTTGACGCGCTGGACCTTGCGCAGCTTGACGAGGCCGTACCAGCAGACGATGAGAGAGCAGATGGTCGAGGTAATTGTAACGCCGGCGAAGCCCCAGTGGCTGTCCTCGATGAAGTTTTCGAGGTTCATGCCGTAAAGGCCCGCGAGAAATGTGCCCATGGCCAGGCCGAGGGTGCCGACGCTGAATCTGAGGTCGAGGAGCATGAGAGCGTTGCGGTTCGCGTCGAGGATGGCGCGTATACTGGGGGGTGGGCTTCAGTCAGCTTTCTGAAGGGTATAGAGAGAGAGCATTGGTAAGACGACCAGGCACGAGTGAACTTACATCTCCTCGGTGTTGCGGATGCCAGACACCAAGTTCTGAGCCTCTTGGACGATCTCGTCGCATAGCTTGTTATACGACTCGAGCAGCAGCTCAACCTCGGTATGGTCGTCGACGCCGCGGTAGAGGTCGTGCGCCTTCTCGGTCAGATACATGGCAGTGAGATCATCGTCAGCCTCGAGCAGCTCCTCGATGGCATCGCGCACAAGCTTGGCCTTCTGCTCGAAGGTGCTCACCCTTTTGGACAGGATGAGAAGGACGCGCAGCTTGTGCCGGTCAATGTCGTCCTCAAGCTCGCTGAGAACACGGATGACGGGGTCTCGCACGGACTCGAAGTCAGCCTCGAGCTCCGAAGTGACGGAGGTCAGGACCGCCTCGAGAGCGCGGAACTCGTACGGCAGGCCGTTGACGCCGCCTTGCACATTCTTCTGCTTGAGCTTGCCCTGCAGATCGTACATAAATGCCGACTGAGGGTACGACGTCTTGGAGCCGTACACGTCAAAGAGCAACACGCGATCCTTCTTGATCAGGACCTTTAAGTGAAGCAGGTTGAGGAGGATGGCGGACTGGCGGACGAAGATGTGAGGCAGATTAGAGGAGTCAATCTTTCGCAAGTCGCGTGGCAGCAGGCCGTACTGTATTCAAGCCGTCGTCAGCATCTGCAGGGAAAAAACCGCCTTGCTTGTGTGTTTGTTGTTGGAGTATAACCTTTGCGATGAGCTCCGTCTTCTTGAACTCGCCATCCACCAGAATCACCTCGCCGTTCTCGTCGACCTCGGTGCATCGCAATCTCGGTTCTAGCGCAGCCTTCGCCGTCAGTATGCGGCGGCTGTTGAACATGGAGCCGGCCTCGCCCTCGTCGTGAAAGGGCAGGTCATTCGGCTTCAGCGGCTTGGCGCCGCCCCGTCCCCGTATGCCCCAGAGTCTCTCCTTCCAAGTCCGGCGCGGCGACGATGAGTCGTCATCACAGGCATCTCGTCTCGCACAGGTGGTGCTGAAGAATGCAACGGGCGAGGAGTGTGGTTCGATGGCCCTACGCTTGCGACCTATCCGGGTGGTGACGAGGTCGGGGCTAAAAGGCGAAGCCGGGACGAGCGCGGGTCTCCTGCAGCTCGTCGAAATCGACCTCGTCCCCGTCCTGGACAGCCTTCTCGCACGACACTGGGGATTCTGGGCCGGCCGGGCTGAGCTGGATCGGATGGCAGCACCCGCTTCAGCACACTGAGTCCGGCTAAAAATCGACGAGGCCTCCGTTTGCGACCGCAGAAATCGTAGCAGGCTCGTCGAAGGCACCGGTGTCCGAATCGCTGGAGGCATTGTGACGGGCCGACACTACACAATCTCCTTGTTCGGATATGTGTATACGTGTGTGGAAGCTGGGGAGGTCGTCGTCGGTTTGCTTTGTGCAAACCCAGGTGAAGAGGGGGTTCGCAACGCGGTCTCTCTCTCTCTCTCTCTCTCGGTCTCTCGGCGCGCTTTCTGCTGCTGTCACTTTTTTCATCTATTTTACCGCGCAACCAGTTTAAAGTTGGGTCCACGTGCACGGTTCAAGCTGTCTTGGACTGTTTTTGACATCATCGCACACTGTATTTACACAGTACTTTGGAACCCCACTGACTGAAATCTTGAGATTCTCTTTCATTTCTCACCAATGGTTTGCAGAAGAGGGTGATGAATGGATTTTACAGACGACAGCATTGAGGCCCCTGTTGTGCATCTCATCTTATGTCTTTTGAACATAATCTCAACTCACCAGAATATTTCCTTTTTTTCGGTCTGTAAGGGATCAATGTAGGAGAGTATAAGGCTTACTTCTCTTCACTTACACCATTCTTACTTTAGGCCAGGCCTTCTCTTGAACCACTATTCTCATACCGATCTTCCCCTCGCCAGCCTGTCCAGTTCGTCGTTAACTCCTAGTCTGGTCCGGAGATGACATAGTCGATATAGCATCATCTGGGGACACGGGAGCAAACGGGAAAGAGGCGCTCTTCGGCGGACCATGCAACTGACCCCGATCAAAGTCAGAGGCAAGCGTGGCAAAGCCCCTTCGTCCAAAAACTCGACCAAACCACCGCCACAGGAACGGAAGTCACGGCTCTCGAATCGCCTGGGAATCAAGCGAAAGTCTCTCCTCGAGCGCCAGCTACCCCTCGAAATTATCGAGCGCATCTTTGTCTTCAGTGAGAACCTCAACTTTCCCCGTTGCAGCCCCCTTGTCGGCCGCCTACTCTCCGGGCGATCCACGCTCGTCAACCTTCTCATTTCGTCGTTTCATCCTACTTGGGACTGTTGGTTCGGTGTCGATAGGCGGACGGTAGAGTTGGTTCCGAAACACGGCGCCACACAAGACCAGAGAACTGTTTGGCGGCATGAGAACTTCCCCGAATTCTTTCCCGGAGACCCAGATTTACAGGTATGACAAGCTTATACCCAGCAACATCATATCACTAACTGGCTTCCAGTCCTCTGTGCTAGCAACCCCCTGGGTGGATGTCGACATCATTCTTGATGCCCTGCAGGTCTGGGCCTGGCGCTTCGCGCGCGACAGATGGTACTCACACTCCCATGTTGGCCCGAAAGACGAGGAGGCGGACCAGAATCATGGCCCATTACACTTGCCTCACGATCGACTCGGTGGGTTTGGCCATTTTGATTCGAGGGGCTGCTTTGACTATGACTGGCTCGCGTACGGTCTCGGCGGTTCGAAACCCGCGCTCGACTTTTACGTCGATGTACACCCCAAAACAAGCATCCCCGATAGCCTTATTGCTGGGCCTTGGACACCCGAGCAGCAGAAGCTTCTCTTTTGGCTTCGTAGAGGCGGAGCAAGGATACAGGCTGAGCACCAAACCTGGGAGGTAAGTTGACTCGACTGTCGAAATCCTTTGAAAAGGTTCGCTTAGAGCTGACAGATGAGCAGACTCTTCTGGTTGGCCTCCAGAACGCCGTCACGCATCGAAACCCTGGGAACCTGGACGGGCGTCTGATCCACATGCTCCTCCTGCTGGACGACTTCTTCCCTTCGCAACGGCTCGAGGAGAACCACTCTCTTTGGCCGCTGGAGGTTTTGGAGAAGGAGCATGCCAAAGTGGTCAGGCTGCTTGAAGCTCGAAGACGCAGCAAGGCCGGCCCCCTGCCCGAGCTCGTTCAACTTGAGAAGCGCATGATTGACTATCACCGTCGCGAGGTCGACCTTCTCACGTCGAGATGAGTCGGGATGAACGTTTGACGCCGCACTCGACGATGGCTGTTAGTTTCATGCCTCGTACGAGGAATCACTGAGCGCCGAGGAGGCACGCCATCGTCTTTCTTGTCGTAGTGGGCAGCCTCAGTGGCGAGGGGCTCGGCGCGGAGGTCATGGGTCTCGTCGTCGGCGTCGCCGCCCTGGCCGGACTGCCGGGATTTGAGCTGGGGTGTGCGCCGGCAGCAGACATTGGTGACAGGCCGGGGAGGATAGCGCCGCGCATTCTCTTGGTATATATCTTGATGTGTCTTCGGTGCTCGATATCTACTCCCTAATGCCATTTGTATGGTGAGCGGAAGGCTGAGAGTGGCCGCGAGTATTCAATCGATGCAAACATTCCAAAGAGAAGGTGTTGAGAGCAGTCCAAAGACTGTTGTAACTGCTGAAAGATGCCGCGATTACTGATGTAATGGACCTCAAGGTGCCTTCTCTATTTCTCTGAGATAGCTGTAACAAGCCGTATAGTAGCTCCTTCTCTTGGTATATATGTTATCAGTAGTAGTAGTCACCATCGTCAGAGAACAGAGTGACAGAGGTACCGAGGCCCCGGCATTGTTCTTTCCGTGATCTTCAAACACTCGACCTGCAATGGGTCTTGCATGTTATTCCATTCATCGCCTTTCCTCAGCACGCAAGGGTGAGCCGCTCACGACAGTGTCAAAGTCGTGAACAGCCGTCGCCCACCTTGCTCGGAGTCATACAATCCACAATTTGGCCCCGTCGACCAACAGTCAGCCAACCATTCATACGATGTAATCGTACAACCTCCGAATGGTGTAGTTGGTTCATCACGTTCGACTGTAATGGGTTACCAAGATGATCGAAAGGTCCCTAGTTCGATTCTGGGTTCGGAGATGCTCTTTTTGGTGTTTTGCGACTCTGAACTTGACGCTCCCACCTACTATCTCAATTCAGCTTGAGACAACACACAACAGATGAAGTTTGGTTTAGACCAGTCTGTTGTTTAGACGGAAACAGCAGACGGAATAACACCTCAGGGCTCTGGAACCCTTTGGGTGCCAGGTTTGGATACCACATCAGAAACAAAACGGTAACAGGCCGGCAAGAAGAGTTATCATCAAGCCACTTGGTAGATAACATGATTTCAGTTCGCGACTGTGAGGACGTAATGACAAATCCGCTGCAGCGTACGGTGCCCGAGGACAATAGAAACACTGCCTTAGCGACTTTGGAGTTGGAGAGCCTACAATGCCCAAGGCTTGCTCAATCAAGTTGTGAACATGGGAATACTTGATCTGGGTTGAGTTTGGAAATGTGTGCATATGATTTAGTTGACTGCACCTTTGGGCCTTTTCCCGAGGCGCTTGCGCGTGTTCCAGTCGAGCAACCAAGGGGCCATTTAGAACGACAGAGCGCCCTATTTCGTCCCAGAACCTAAGTTGCAGCCTTGTGTAGAAGGACAAAGGTAACTGCTAATCGAAGACAAGCAATGCCTGGATAGAGATTCCTTGGTCCGAAACACTCGACCCGATATCTTACTATCGTACTGGTTGCCCCCCCTTCCCCTGAGTTCTCATCTGGGAGACACAGAAACTGGTATAAACGAAGGCTAGAGGCAAAGCGACTTCGAGTATAGGTCGGGTCAGTCGAAACAGCGCTGTCCCGATGCGTGCTTCTATGAAATACCCAAGACAGAATAGTCATGAGCGAGCATGGTAGGATATAGCGAGAGGGGTTCATGGCCATCTCTCGGCCAAGAATAGGTTCTTCCTTCAGCTTTGACAATAAGAATCGCGGACACGAAGACCGGCTGAAGCTTCCCACGCATAGATGGAGACGAATAACAACGCCCTGAACGACATGGGAACACTTCGTCGAGCATCACAGCCATAGCAGTCGGCCCTCTATGACCTCCCCCCCCCCCTTGCCGAGGAATAGACAGGCTTATAATGATCGGTGGGATAACGTTGTACTTAGACCACACATATCTCTATACAACTTACCGTTCCTTGTCGCTCGCCCACGCACCCTGCCTCGACAAGCTTTCGCCAAAAAGTGGACCTATCGGGAAGAACGCGCAAGAGTGAGCGGCGAAGAACGCAACGGACCTTGGCCTCCTCCGGGCTTTCCGTCACCGAAATCCCCGGATCGGACGGAACAACAATTAGAGCCCTCGGGGAGGGGGGGCACCCAAGACATGCCCAGCTCTCGCTCCATACACGTCCCTAGTGCCGCGCGCGCGGATGCTTAACCCGAGGGGCGTCTCCATGACACGCCTTCGAGACGTGTTCTCATGCTGGCAGAGCTCGCTCAAATAACCTCTCTCCCAACCCCGTCGTCGTTGTCGTCCAGAAGGCCCGACTCCTGGCCAGCCAGCGTCGACACGCCGCCGACCGTGGCACCGCACCTACTTACGTACATCGATCACATTCGTGTCGCCAACGCGCTGGCTGATCCTCCACCGCCAGACATCGGCGAGCCGTATCAGGCAGGCCGGCATGACATGGACACTGTAAGCGACTTTCGCCTCCGCCGAGTGAGCAATCCGGCCAGACCCTGGTCTCTAGAGGCAGGGAAAGAGGGGGGAGGGGGGGGGGGGGGGGGGGGGGGGGGGGGGGGGGACAAAAGACCTCACGCGAGAGCACTATTCCTGTAAGTCGGCTCGGACACAGTTTGCGACAAGCGTCGCGCAAGAGGCCATCGCCACCACAGTCACACCCCCCAATGTGTCCAATATGACCTCCACCATCTCGACCTCTCCTCAACCGCCTCGAGGGACCTCCAAAGCAGAATCCCCCCCCAAAGCCCCACCGGTAAGCCCCGTTCAAGCTGGCGTGCCAGGCATGAAGCAGTGCCCGACGATGGGAGCGCATGAACTCACTCGTGGCAATCGTCACCACTATGACACAACGCTGCCTGGCGAGCGGGCCGTCTCTCTTCTGGTGTGCTCGCAATCCAGGCTCCCGGGCCCATCATGACATACCGCTAACCTCTCATCTTCCCCGTCACATCATCATCCCGGGGCCGGCTGGCGTGGCATCGGCTTCCCTGTTTTTGCTGGACCGTCAGGCCTCAAAACGCTCGTGTGAAGCCCCTCCCCCTTATCAAACCGCCAACAGGCATCCTGAGCATCATTCGGCGACATTCCTACCGGGATTGTGGGTGTGGATGGTACACCCACGCCTGTGCTGCGGAGCAAGCAACCATGGCTCCCTCTCTTTCACCTGTTCTGTAAACACGTACCTGACGGCCGTGTGAGGTCCTCACGCATCAGAATGCATCACCTCCCCTCACCCGGCCTCAAACGGGAACGGCGCCAGGCGGCCACCAGACGGTCTAACCCGAGCGGGCCCTCTCCCAACACCGTAGTCCTAACGCTAGGTACTTCTTCTATACAGCAGAAAGCGCCCGGTATCGAGGTACTATCCGTCGTGCAATCGTGAAGCCAGTTTCCAGGACTCCTCTTTTGGGGGGGCACACCGCTGCCGCTCGCCCCCCTTCGTGTGTTGGCCAGTCCAGCCCATTCGGACCAGTCAGCGTAAGTAACAACGGAAAAAAAAAAAAAGACGGAAAAAGGTCATATGATGGACAGCCTAGTTCTGCCGCATAGTGTGCGAGTTGGCTCCCTTACCTACCCTTTCTGGAAACCCTTCCAGGGGACGGGGTGGTTGAACCCACCATGCGGAAGCGAGGAAATCTGCTGGTGTGTGCTGTGTGTTTGTGTTGTGGCGGGTGATATGACTCACAAATCAACCACTTACACGCGCCGTAATCGCCGACGAGGCATCGGCGTTGCTACGTCGGGTCGTGGCGCCACAGTGACTAAAAATCATCAAATCACATCTCTCGTCTTCCTCATTCTGGTCCAACAAAGCCGGGCCTGAAATGTGTTGACTCTGCTTGTCTCCGTCATCGGACTGTTCACTGTGAGCCCAAACATTCAGGCCCTCATCGTTGTCACCGTTTCGCACAAGAATCCTGGCAGCCCTTCACAGCAGGCCGCCACCGACTTTGCTGAGCGCATGTATCTAGGTTCTCCATTATATCAAGTAAGCACTGAGCAGACTGGGTCGCTGACTGTCCCCTTTTACAGCATACAGTTCAACGAGGCTGTTTCCAGCGCAAGAGGGACAAATACAAAAGAAAGCTCGGTCCCAGATCTGGTGGATTTGGATTGATAGGCCGGACAAAGCAACAACTTGTTTCGTGGTCAAAAAGCTAGCTATGAATCTCTCGAATCTAGCCTCATCGCTTTCCTTGAAGTTGTAATAACACGTGCTGTGTCCTTCTTGTGAAAATGTTCGATGACCGCGGCGGGTGACTTTGTCTCCGCGCGCAGCGGATGAGATGTGTCTCGTCCGACTCGTTCTGGTCGCCCCTTTCGGATCTCCCGTCGAGCACCCAATCGCACATTGCCATACTCTGATCGCGGGCGGTTCAACTCGCAAGACCCGTCATCTCCGTCAAAGAGGGTTGACCGCACACCGGGTTTCGTCGGGCTGACAAAGGTAAAGAAATTCAACAACAAAAAAACGTAAAATCAACTCTCTTCTTCAGCAGGTGATCGTACAAACACAAGCGCGCGGCAAACGACCGCCAAAAGACCCACTTCGCCATCCACCTCCCAAATGCCTGTGTCCTCTGATGATGCATGCAAGATTACCACGCTTTTCGTGCCGTGCCCTGACGCCATCTAAGCTGTTCTAAAGACTCGATGAACCGCTAGGTGGTATCAAAAGCTCTTTCCATTCCCCGCCGCCCCGTGATGGTTTCGTTTTGACAAAGGAAAAAGGATATTGCACAAGAAGGTCAAGTTGTGTTTGACGGTTGACCGTTGGGGTATCTCGGGAAAATCGCACAAGGTGTGCTTAGTTGAGGATCCCATCCCACATGCCCGGTCCGCGGTATCCATCGATGGAGTGAAGGGCAGTTTCGTAACCAGGCGTCGCTTCGTTGTCGCAACATACGCGCTTGCGAGGGGAGCCTCGCTCGTTCATAGCTAAATGGGTAGTCCCGGGGCGAACCAGAGACTGAGCCCACTGCTTGCCAGAGTAGTTGCCTGACAACATGTCGCGAACGTTCTCTTGGAGGGAGGCATCGATGATAGAGACACCGCGAGCGCGCTTGCGTGAAGTCATACCAACTGGGGTGGTATCGTCAGAGCGGTAATTCTGTAGTTCTTGAAGCGCTCGTGCAGCATCATTCGCGGGGTCGTGAACCATGTCCTCCAGTTCGCTTTCTCTTGGAGCCAAAGGAGTGTCCAACGACATATCGCCCAGTCTTCCCACCGGGCCGGTGTAAGACTCAGGCGATGACGTAATGCAATTCTCTTCGTAATCTTCAGGAACCGAGGCGATCGTCGGTCTCAAGCTCGACCTCTCACTGCACAACTTCGCAGACCGGAATCGCGCCTGGACACCCAAGTTGGGAGCCGGCGCGCTAGCCAGTGACGAGGAGGATGAGATGGAGGATGAGCGCGAGGTTCGCGACGAGTCGGAAACCATCGATTCGGGAGAAGAAGCAGTCGAGATTGAGGTGGCGAGAGAAGATCGGCGAACGGGACAATACCCTTGTGGCGACGAGTTATTCAGAACGGAAGACCAGCGATCCAGACACTGGGTGGCAGTGACGCAGGAGGCCTGAGCCATGGCGAGACCAATCGCGCTGCCTTTGCCAACGAGGTGTGATGCACCACTCACAGCAGGAGTGTTGTATCCACTCGACTGAGGCGTAAGGCGGGGAGTGGGAAGAAGACCGAGAGCGGGAGCCAGCCGACCCGGAGTGTGAACAGAAGCCGGAGTAGGCTCCATGATAGTCGGGGTTTGATAGGATCTCAGTGTAGGGGTGAGCTCTGCCGAGTCGTAGGCCAAGTCACAGGCGCCGGTGGCAGGGAGGGCATCCCGAGCCGCCGACAGCATAGTGCGTTGCCGGGGAAAGCTGTGGGGGGTGTGGTTGACATGCGCCATAGGAATCAAGCCTTCGATGTTATCCAGCTCGGGGTTCAACTTGAGAATGACCATCTTCCAGTTCGAGCTCTGCTGCGCGTACCACTGGGCCGAAGTACCTGGTGCAGGGGGGGACGGGGGTGTGTACTTGAGGACAATTTCGGTCCATCGCTGGAAGACTTCGTCGGTGATGTGCAGTTTCCAGTTGACGGCCAGCAGAAAAGCAATCTCGTTCTGGTTGATTTCTGCCGTGTTGAGGCCCGAAATCTTGCTCCATGCTCGGGCGGAATAGTTACGGTCTTGAAGATACTTGGAAGCGAGGATAAGCGCGGCAAGGAACATGCGACGGCCACACTGAAGCGCGCGGCATTCATGTTTGTCGTCGGGTTGTTCCATGGTGAAATCGTGCTTGGGGACATGGGGCTTGATCAGAATCAGGTAGTACAGAGCAACTTGCAGGGTAGAGTAGCTAGTGCGCGAGCGACGCAGGGTTTCCTGGATAAAGGTGCGCAGCGGCAGCACCGCCTTGCTTCCGAGCTCATTGCGGCAAACGACAGAGGAGAGGGGCCAGATTGCCTCAACAATCTGGGTCGAAGAATCTAGAAGGAGTACTGTGTCAGGAACCATTTCGGTTGTGCACGCGCTTATTTTCCTGTTATGGCTTACCGACGAGGTTGTCGACAAAGTTGACCTTGCGCTCGGCCTGTCGGACCAAAGTCGGGGGGCCACCAGAGCGGGTGTTGCTTGCGCTGGTCCGTCTGGGATTCTGTCGCAAGTCTTGTGGAAGAGCAACAGGGGCTTGCTGTGCAGGCTGTTTGGCCCAGAGGCTCGTGAATCTAACGGCAGCGTCGCACGCAGCCGAAGATCGCGACAAAGAGTACGAGTCGGCCGAGCCGGAGTCGGATGTGTTGGTGGGGGAGGTCGAAGTGGAGGATTGGGAGGAAGCTACAGACCAAACCGAACCGGACGAAACGGAGGTCAAGGATTCGAGGGAGGAGCTGTAGGTGTCGTTTCGGTAGGTGCTGACGAAAGCCGACGAATCATCTTCGACGTACTTCATCTTGGATATAAGGCGTGTGGGGTGGATTGTTTGGGGCGTTTGGAGATTCTAAGGATGTACCTCCAGTCGCCGTCAAGTTAAGTCAACCGGGTAAACCGTTTAGGGAAAAAGGGTTTGTATGAGCAGATCGTGATGCCGTATCGAAAACGCGAACCTCACTGCAGTAAATGATAACTGCGGTAAAGTCCTTGAGAGTTGTAGATAGGAAGGCGGGTTCTAGACGCAAGTGTCCAAAACCGACTTTACACGAACGATCAAACCGGAAGACGAAACAAGACGGGCGACTGGAGTAGATTTTGTAATTCGAAGAGGCATCGTTGGTTTAATGCATCTAACCGGAGTGGAAGATGGGCGGTTCCTGGTGATATGGTGAGCTACTGCAGAGCCACCATCGATGCGATGCGATCAAGAGTGTTTGAGTATGAAGACTTGGGTTTGTTGATGATGATGGGTCGGGGAGGGGAGATAGAGTAGATAGAGAAAGGGTGGTTGAGGGAAGAGTGAAGTGAGGGAAGAGTGAAGTGAGGTAAGGTGAGGTAAGGTGAGGTAAGGTATGCAAGGTACGGATCAAGTGTGGCTGCAAGGAGAGGTTATATCCAAGCAGGATGGGATGATGTGTGACTCTTTTCGCCTTGCGCCGTGCTATCTTGAACGTGTTCAGAGGGGCGACTTGGGCTGGCGTGACGAAGTCGGAGGGCCCCTTGGGTGGCTCAAAGTCTGGCTCGAGACCCGGTTGGGTGTGGATGACTCTTTCGGGTTCCGAGTGGCGAAGGGGGGTGTACCTGGTTTGTTGCCGCCCAGGCAGGTGGCTCCAAGTGGCAGGCAGAGATGGGAAATGGGGGCGGAGAGGTAGGGAAGTGCGTGCGTGTGTGGCGGCAGGGAAGGAAACAGAGAGAGGGCGGGAGTGAGTGGTGGCAGCCTAGGCGAGACCGAGAAGGGGACCTGGGGAGGTTGACAGGGGAGAGGGTGCGAGTGATCCGGCCGAGTGCGTGATTGCTCTCTCCAGGGGGGGGGGGGCAAAGAGAAGGACAGGCTAGCAAAACGAGACTGTAGCTGCTGCTGCCGACGAAGCTGCTAGCTGCGCTCTGGTTGCTTGCCTGATCTTCCTCTCTGGTTCGAGATGTGGATGCTGTTGCTGTGCTGTGCTGCGCAGAGTGTCTTGGGACTCACCTGTGTAGGCAGTGCTGAGAGTCCCCCGGATGGAGATGGCTCTTGGCAACTACAGAGGAGGGTGGCAAAGGGAATGCTGGACCAGCTGAGTCGACAGAGGTACCAGGTTGGAAAGATGAGTCGTATCGTCGTCTGAGTTGTTGTCGTGGCCTTGCCGAAGCAAATGATTAAAAGAGTGAGTATAAGGTAAGAGCTGCAATGTGACTACAGAGTATTGGGGGGGATTTGAAGGCAAGAAATAATGAGTAACTTTGAGAGATGGGGTGCGTGGAAAGGCTGGTAGCTAGGTGGTTGAAAACGGGATGTATCCGCAGGTTGATCCTTTGTTAGTCGCAAGGAACAAGTGAATGCCGCTGCGATACAATCAAGGAAACCTAGGGATGGGCGAGGGTTGGAAGTGTCGTCGTCGTGTGTCGCGTGTCTGGTGTTGAGGATTTGTGGCGATGTTGGCGGGATGAGTAACGTGACCCAAAGGGAAGGGGGTGGTGGTAGACCGAGATGACTCTTTGGAAGTGAGTCTGAGGGATCCGGCAGATTAGAACACGAGGAGTGACTGATGAATGCCGAGGCGAGAGGAGAGGAGAGCGGGAGTTGCAACACAACGATTAAATCCAGGTGACAAAAGAATAAGCGGAGAGTTGGTCTTGAATCTCGTCCCAGGTGTTCCTGAGAGGAGGCACGTCGAGCAGACTTCGGAGAGTCGCTGTCGTACAAATTTAGACCTTGGAATCGAACATTGCGGCGGCGATAGTTCGATAGAGCAAGAGGAAAGGGAAGGGGGGAGGACACAAGTGCACGGCGATGTGGGCGCGCCGATAGTTTTGAATGCCTTGGGGGGAAACGCTGACAGCACCTCAGGACGGTCGGTACGTACGGGATGCTGGCAAGGAGGGAGCAAGTAGGCACATGCGACAGGACGCAAAAAAGATACATGGATCGAAGTACCTGCCAACCTTTGGGAGTCAAGACCGGCTACCTTTGCATCGCTTACTACCTACTGCTACCTTGCTTTGCTTACCTGCAACTGCTTACCACCTCTCACTCGACAGCTTCTCGCTGTCGCTGTCTACCTACCTAGATAGTAGGGAGAGAGAAACGAGGAGAGGAAGGGGGGAGGGAGGGGATGGACGCAGCCGGACACTCAGCGAGTCTCAGCATCCGTCCACTGTCTTTTTTTCGTCTGCAGGTTGATTGGCCTGCATCATGCTGTATTGCGGGTCTCCGACACCCTCCTTCCGGGGGGGGCACATCGGAAAGAAGAAAAAAGATGCTGGATCTCCACATTTCTCTGTCTCTCTCCCTCTCTTTCTCTCTCTCAGACTCTCAGTGTCTGCCGAGTGCCGTCTCTTGCTATTACGTCTTTCTTGTGGTCCTCCTCCCCTTCTTTACTGCTGTTACTCAAACGTACCGTGGGCCAGCTACTGTTCATGCACACCTCTCACAGACTCACAAGCTCACGCAGCTTGCACCTTGCCTCTTCCCACACTCTCTCACACACGCATGTCTCGACCCCACCTTTCTGCTGTCGTCGTTGGGTTTATTCTCATCTGCTGGTGCTTCACGGCCTGCCCATTCAGTGTCCTTAGGGCCTACAGACGGTGCGTGTATATCTACCTTATTCGTGTCTGTCCTTCCGTCAGGTACTGCTGCTTCTACTCCAATTTAGCCCAATAATAGCCTGAGATCGCGCCCAAACTCCCCCGTCCACTCCAACCAAAGGCTCGTCCATTCCGATCCATACATTTGTCTATCTATCTGGGTGCCTGATGAGTCTTTTTTGCATCCGCATCATCGTCTGCGTTGCGTTGTTACGCTCCTGCCCAACCCTGGCTCGCACCTCCCAGCAGGATGTTTCTTGCCTTTTGGCTCTGGCTTCTTCCGTGGCCACTTGGCCGCTCTCGTCGAAACCTTCTCTCTGATTGGTCAGATGCGTTCGGCGCCATGTCGTCTGGGGCTAGCGCCGCCAAGCCTAAATGGCTGCTCAACCACTCGTGCGCGGCAGCAACACACCTTCGCAGCCCCCACCCTTTGTGATTTCTGGCAAACCTGCACAGCTGAATGGCTGTTTGCTGCCCAGCCCCAAAGCCGGCAAGGCAGGAAGGTTGCTGCGGAGGAGGAATGAAAAGGAGGTGGGTAAATATGGCAGGGTCAAACTAAAAAAGAAGAGTCATCCTTCACCTGGATGTCCTCCCACCCCCTGGTCTCCGCCACCATAATTGTTCTTCCTTCTGTGCCATGGCCGAAGAGGGAACACACATGGCCGAAGAGGGAACACACAATGGTCTTTTCCATTCCATTCCATCCCATCTCATCCTTTTGTGCACGCCTCCGACGTCTTACTGCTCCAGCTATAGCACCACCTGCTATGCTAGTAAACCCACTTCTGGGCATGGACAGTGAGTGATTCATGAGTGAAGTAAAGCATAAGGCAGGACGATGTTGCCCGCCTCTTGGGCTCCCCGCTTGTCCAAAACCCGCCGTGTCTCCCGTGCCAAGCCGGTGAAGGTATCACGAGCCCGGCTGTCATCATCCATTCACATCTATCCCACGGATTGCATATCGTCTCTCCCTGGTGCCGGCGTGCGAGGGAAATCAGCAAGAATCGACTGACAACAGCTGTTGTCTCGTCCATGGTCTCGCCACTGGTTGGCCGAGCTTCACTTTCGAAACAAACAGTTCAAAGGAAAATCGACCAAAAAAAAAATCTGCACGTCCTTCTGTTCCATCATGCCACCACACCCTCAGAGTTTGGCGTTGTGAAGCCAGTCAACCGCGACGCTCCCAATTACCTAGGCCGCAGCAGCAAACCGCCTGTACGAGAGACAGTGACACACGACTTGCCTACCATTCTATCTCTTCTGCGCCAATCAAAGTTGCGGCCGAATCTCGATGGCTAGCTGTGCTACCTTTCCTCGGTCGTCTGCACCGAACCCCAGTACGTATGTTGTTGTTGTTGTACGGGATACTGTTGCACGATATTACAACTCTTTGGGTTTCCGCTTCAGGATCGACCACAGCCCATAGGTGATGGAACCGCCCTCGCCCTCTCCGCCTCCGGTCTTATTCAACACGTCGGCGATGATATCATTCTCATTTCGGTGTCGGACTGTTGTTCGCGACCCTGCGTCGCTCTCTGCCGAGATTGAACCTGTCTTACCACATTCGGTATCCGCAGTTTGCAGATACTATGGGTCACTGGACGGGCATCTTAACATCCGTCCAAGGTCACTGCTCCAATGAATGTCGAATGGCCCAGAGCCTCTTTACACGCCTGTGAAATGTCGCACTCGGAAGGACTTTTGGATCCGAAAGGTTTGCATTAATTCCTGCTGCGCGTCTCCGCGCTTCCCTGGGCAGACAGGCGATTTCTCAGCCGCCCATCTTCTTTGGTCAGCCTGGCCTGAAGAAATGCTTGCTTACACATGGCGCTCGCCAAACCTCGGAAACAACGGAATCGTTACATGTGGCGACAGATTCAGCCACACTGTCACCAATGTCCAGGTCATCTTACGTCTCGCCGGTCTCTCGAGGGCTCCACAGCGCAAGCCTCACTGCTCAGTAATGCTCATCTCAATGTTGCCGCTGTCTTGTCCACCGCCTAGAGTTCACGACCCGAGCGTCCCGTCGTCGTAGCGCATGTGCAATCATGTCTGGATCAAGGCGGGTCATGACATCTGGTTTCCCTTGTGTTCATGGCAACACAGTTATTATCTAGGGGGCGCATTTGGATGTGGCGGAACCATCTCGATGATCCTGGCCTTCCAAGCATGTCTGCTTGACGCCTAGAAACACTCCAAACATCACCGGTGGCAGCTCTGATACACCTTTGCGAGGTCAATCATGTTGGAACACGCCAGGGCAATACTCTACGCGTTAACTCCCACTCGTTGCATATCCTCATCTCGTGGCAGCGCACAACGTGCACAAGTAGAAGAGGTACCCTGGCGAGCCCGCATGGGCGACATTTCGGGGGGAAGGACAGAGTCGATACAAAACCAAACCAGCGCTAAACTTGCCTTTTGGCCTTTCTCGGTAGGTGTCTTGGGTGTGTCCCATTCGCCTGATGCTCTTAGCCTGGTCGACCGTCGAGCTGGATACTCGGACTGCGCGTACCGGTCCGTTTCGCCCGCCGGACTGTGCTGGGTGCGCCCACTGCGTCGGTCGGCACTGGCAAGGCCACTGAATCAGTGGAGACTGGACACGCGGGAGGCCGACCGCCAGTTTGGACCCCCCCCCCCCCAGCTAGCATATGAGGATTCATTCCGATTAGTACCGAGCCTGTGAAGTTTGGCATCATCTATTAACGTACACGCATAGCGAGTCGCGGATCATAGCGAGTCGCATATCTCTTATCGCTAGCAAAAGCCCTATTTTCACCTATTTATTAAAAACCGAATTCTTAACTAAAAAAGGCCTAGTTTAAAGATTCAAGCTATGATAAGAGTTAGATTATAGTAAATAATAGTGTAGAAATTATAGTCCTACCCTAGCCTTATTAAGTAACCCTACCTCTTATCTAGGTCTCTAGATAAGAGGATTACTATAAACCTAGGATTAGAGAGGAATAATAATTTCTATACTATTATTTACTATATTCTAAGTCTTATCGTAGTTTAAATCTCAAAACTAGGCCTTTTTTAGTTAAGAATTCGGTTTTTAATAAATAGGTGAAAATAGGGCTTTTGCTAGCGATAAGAGATATGCGACTCGCTATGATCCGCGACTCGCTATGCGTGTACGTTAAGCAAATGTCGAGGGAATTCCTCATTGCAAAATGGCCAGCTTGTCGAGAACTGCACGGGGGCGACCAGTCTTCTCCCAGTCGACCGTCTCTCCACTACGGATTCGTCATGGGGCAAGAAATCACTAGAAACCAGGAGATGAGAATGGCATCAAGTTTGCCGACGGGATAGAAGGGAAACGGCGTCTTGCGCCTGCTTTCCTTCTGCTTTCCTTCTCCAGAAATCAAGTCATGCCGTCATCTGGCCACTGCCCCCCTATGCAGTTCGCTCAGGCATCACTCGGCCTCTGCTGCACGCTGCACGCTCCCTGCAGCCTCACTGGTGTTGCCATGTCACACCTCTCCGACGCAGCCTTCCCCGCTCCGCCCCGCGGCAGGACATGATTGGGTGCCGTCTTTCGTGCAGCAGGCCAACGGTTTCCAGATTGTCATTCGATAGCGGGCAGTGATAATCAAGGCGAGATCCAACAATGATCATGATCTTGGATGGAGAGGAGGGGCGGCGCCAGTTAGCTGCCATTGGCCATCTTCTCATCGGTGCCCTTCCGAAGTCTCATTCGCCCGAGGACCTTAATCCGAGGATCAGGTTGACGACAGCGGAGTCGTTCGAACACTGATGAGGGTGTGTTGCCGTGGAAGATCCTCGTCAGGCGGAGAGCGTCGGTGCCTGGCAAAGAAATGTCCAGCTCATGACCAGTGGACTCTTCAACGTCCTTACCCTCTAACGTGCGATCGCCTGCGACCAATAAACGTCGCTGCGTAGGTGACTGGAGGCCACGATGACTCAACTCTGGTAGCCAGGAGATTTATCTCCGGCGCCGGCGGGTGCTTCATTAACCACACACGGGATTGGGGATTTAGAGTGTCCAAGAGGTCGATGAGGAAATCCTAAAACTGATGGTCGGTGGTATCCGGGCCGCGTTTCTTCTCCCAGTCATACCATCATCGAGGCCGGCTTCTGAGGAGAACCATGACCTACAAGAGAATAGAAACTTTGCGAATGTGCGGAAAGCTGCAAGAAGCCGCTACCGTGATTTGCCGCGCGGCTGCTTTACACGACTCAAGCAGAAAAGGACCACGAAAGAAACTCGGAACCAGCAACGATTGTAGGTATTCTCTCATTATCGCGCTCGTCAAGGGTATGATTCGCTTCGATATTTTACGGCAGATTAAAGAAATTTCTAGTGCAAGTTGAACCTTCTCCAATTGTTTGGCCATGAGTGCGACACACCAAAGGCGTCGCCGAGACAAACCATGGGTGCCTACTGGAAGCATCGGCAGGCCCAGACCAACCAAAGGCCTCGAGCGGTCCAAAGAGGTATACTTCGAGAAGATGGCGGGCTTTTCTAGCTCGAACGGGACTCCGTAGCAAGTACGGACATGGTAACATGAATGACGGTCCTCGCCGCCGTGCGGGGACCACATTGGGTTTCAGCACCGCCCGAGAGCTCAACCGAGCGGAACATAGGCGGCACACGCACGCCAAAGGTTGGACCAATCTCGCCTTCTTCAGCAATGACTATGGGTGATGCGACTCCGACAACCCCTCCAATATCCTTTTGCGACGCCCAACGAGCGAAGGACCCCCCTTCCGAGAGACATTAACGCCGCCGCCCGGGTTACCCCGTGTCTCTGTGAATGAACAGCCGTGGCTTGATATCGACTAAGGACAACAATAAAAATGTTCGGCCATGATGGAGAGACTGTCTGGTGATTTTCCATCAGTGTGAAACCATGGAAAAATTGCCTGTCAAATCGAACGACTTTCATTCGTCGAAGCTCCCGTCAACCGCAACCATGACCAGATTGCGGGGTGGAGGGCGAGCTGGCTCCTCGCCTGTCCTCTCTTTTGTAATCTTTGCCGAAAGAACGAATTTAGCGGATAAGGTTCAGCAGCCGTGACGTTGACCGAACTTGTTTGGTGGCGGGCGGGCGGGAAACCCCTCACTTTGCCTCCCTCTCGCAGTCAACCCGTTGAGCAAGGCGGCCTTCTCTGCGCTTGGCAGGAGGCAAATGCCCAAGGAACTGAAGGGTGTGTGGGAGGAGACCTGTCCGTCCTGCTCCAGTGCTCCCCCGGAAGTGTCGGTGATGGGAGTGGCCATAGCTTGACTGGCAGCGCAAACCATCGTGTACAGATTACCGGCTAGCGTCCTTGGCTCGGTTGGTTGACGTCGTCTACTCACAGGCTTGAGTCGCTTGACTACACCATGTATGGGAGACATTGGCCCTGGCGCCGCAGCTGTTGGACCCGGTTCTGAAGCTGAAATGTTCAGACGCGACGGCGACGCTGCGCGTGACCTTTCAGCTCTTCTGGTGTTACTCACTTCCTCGTTGTCCGTCATTCTTCAGGCAGCGAGGCTTATGGTCAGAAGAGAGAAAACCAGGGGGGAGGGGGGGTTGCTTCGGAGGCCTTTCCGGACGACGAGTCCTCCAACTTCACTCAAGCCACTTCACTATGCCACTGCCCACTGGTATTCGGGCGGCGGTGTCGATGAGACATGCAGGCAGCAAATCCTCCATTATTCCTGGTGACCGCTCTCGCCCACTTTCCATGGCGCCGAGGGAACGCCAGAGCCCCGCGAGACCCTCTTCAAATTTGAATCCTGGTCCAGGCAGCAGCATGGATTGGATGGCATCCTCGGCTGGCCCACCGGCGACCCCAGCATCGCCAGCATCACAACTTCCACAAGGCAAATCACCAAGGGAACAAGAGGAGCGGGCCTATTGGTCTTTTGGTCCAACTGGTCATCACAAGTTCGCAATCAGGCTACCAGGCGGCTGCTAGCTAGCCAGTCCAGCCATCGCCCCCGCAGTGTGCAGTTCTTCACGCGTAGGCAGCTGAAGTATAGCCTTGCATGAGCTTACGCCGTGAATCTCATCTCAGATCTCGTTGGAAATCCTTCCCCCCTCCTCCCCCCCCCAGCTTACACACCACGGAGACGCTTGTCATTAAATCCTAGATGTCGGGGGGGGTGCAAGGGTATCAACTGTCTAGTTGCGCGAAGACGAAAGTCCCAACCCCGACGAATGTGGTCAGAGTGGACTAACATAGTGCCGCGAACATCGATCGGGTGTTGTGTAAGGATACGCGTACGCGCTGTGTCTTCACGATAACACGCCCTTGTTTGGCAGGTAGCAGCGCGCGCACGCGGCCTCGGGGTAGAGATGCGTGCGCTTGCGACAACGTGACCAACAAGACCGGTGTCGGCGGCGATAGCGACGGGGTTGTTGTCGCTGGCGTTTAGTCACCAGCTCAACCACGATTATCGGCGGCTTTATCTGACCATCACCAGAGAATGACTCTTACCGTCCCTCCATCGCTTTCGGGTGCGGGGAGGGAAGCCAAAAGGGTAAGCAACTCACGGGACTCTGGAACCATGCTCCATGATACCCTTTGAACTCTCTGCCCCCTCCTTTCCTTCTCTTACTCAGGCAAATCCGAGCATGTGGAACAAGGGGGACAGGGTGTCGATCACAGTTGAGTCGATGAGCTGCAACGGTTCCCGCTTTGCGCAATCCAACCCACTGACGAACGACCTGTGGGCCCCTATGTGGCATCCCCCGTGACAGCTTGCCCCTCAGAATGTCGGATCCCCCTTTTGTCCTGCACGACTCGTGCCAAAAATAAAAACAAACTCCCACGACGAGGGAAGTTTCCCAGGGTCTTGCTCCATTTGTTAGAGTATATTGGCACGACTCATAGCGTGGACCGTCTCCATGGGAAGGGCACCGCCGCAAGCGTCAAAGTCGGTGTTCGCAAAGGCCGGCCAGCCGGCCGAGGAGTGGGAGGGGCGGGGGGTGGGTGCTGGGCGCAGTGCGCAGGGCGACACATATTTCGTTCGTCAGCCTCTCTCTCTATCTCCCCTTTTGGAAGCGCGCGTCTGGGGTACCTATGTGTGTGGCTGTGTCGGGGCCACGGACGATTAGACAGGGTCATGTCTTGATGCTAAGTTATTCCGAATGATAGGAGACTCGATCGCAGTTGCAGGACGGAATGGGCTTTGGAAGAGAGTGGATTTCTCAGACTAGACCCGGCGTAGTTGGCGGCGAGATGCCAAGACGAGAGGCTGCCCGGCGGACTGGCATGCGGTATCGTCAGAGTCCAGAGCCCGGCGGACTGGCGGACTGGCGGGTTGGGCTGACTGGACGGCGCAGGCTTCTCCCAGCTTGGTGACGATTTTTTACCGAGGGCGGGGAGATATTTTTTCCCCCTTTCTTTTTTACTTTTCTTCTCTTTTCCCCCCATTTCCGTTCGTGATGCGTCATTGAGGAGGCTGCTGAGTAATGTGACATGCGGGTTGGGTGGCTGGCAGGTAGGCAGTAGGCAGCGAGGCGGAGCTATCACAAGGCTGCGATGGTCGAGCACCTGGAGGAGTGGGCCGATGGTTGCTGTGGGTGGTGGAAGAATCATCGTGATGACGGATGAAGTGGTGTTGTCTGCCTAGACTTGGCCGAGTTGCCACGGCTTTGACGCGAGTAACTCCCGCTCGTTCCAGGGGTTGTAAGCCAGACCGAGTGAGTAGACCCTCCCGGCTGGAGGCGAGGGTGGTTGGTGATGATGACGAGGGAAACGTGAGCCAGGCACATTCATGCTTCGTTTGATAGCGGCACATGGGGGTTGAGGATGAGTAGGATGTGAATCATCATGATGGGTTACTTGTTAAGTCTTGGTGCCAGGAACAGCCTCTTGGTGAGATGGCTGCAAGGTCTGGATCTTGGGGCTCGCTCGTGTCCGGCTGACAAGGAGGTTCGATACCGTGTGGGAGTAACCAAGGAAACGAGTCTCTGAGGCCGAACTTGAGCTGATGCCAAGGACGGCCAGGTTCGCGAGACGGCTGACGGTGAAACAACACCCGCATGTTGATTCGCCTTTATGTACTGGTCTTCTGAGGTGTTCCTATTTTAGTAAAAGTTCCGGAGTGTCTTTTTAGTCATATGGCCATGATGCAGAATGGAAAACATAAGCCCGAGACGAGAACCGTCCTGTTGTCGTCCTGGTTCCCCAGGAATTGTTACACGAGACGAGTACAATGGTCGAGGCCCAGGTTTGAGCTCTCCGTCGGGCGCCCTCCCCTCGAGTGCGGAAGTTGGACCACCACTAGGAGCCGAGACTGGGTCATGCCAGAACTCGGAGACAACAACACATGAATCCGTACGAGAAGTCCACGTGTCCGGAATGGAAGCCTTGCCGAGGGGCCGACGGGGCGAGCAGGAGCGGCCAAGATATCGAGTGAAGAGGCCTTCATCGGTGCCTGTCCATGTGTGACTCAGTCGGCTGTGCAAGATGTCATTTTCCGGTATCTGCTTTTGATTGGTTTTGGTACCATTGAGCGTGTTTTTCGATAGCACCACGTCCATGATCGTGCCTAGTTGGAACTCGGCACATTGTCGATGTTAAAGATCGAGTGTCTATGCTTGTGTGTGTACGTGGTAAGCGAAAACAGTTGGACGTCGTTGTATGTCCAGTCTTGTGGCCCTCGACTGCGTGTACACACAGAGATCTTCACAGAGAGAGTTTCCAACAGCAAGAGACCAGCTCTCTCGTCTTGACCGATCACAGACGCCCTTTTCCTCAATGTCCGTATTTGCTTGGGATAGACTTGTCATACCAGGAAGACAGGACATCGGTGCTGAGGGATGACAATGATGAAACAAAGCTGGCAGATATCTTGGTGCTCGCGTCCCAGACAGGGAGGTATGAACTTGATAATGTGACAAGTATTGCTTCTTTCCAGTGATAAAAAGGGAGGGGGGGGTGCACATTTGACGATGGTCCCGGCCCTGATGCCTTTCCGGGTTATCAACAAGTCGAGTGCTTCCGACTCGCAGCCGTTGGGTAACTATTCAATCTTCATCGTGGGCTAGGTTGACGGGACTGACTATTCTAGGCCTCATCAAGAATGTCACTGCTCCTGGTAGCCACTCACTATTGCATCAAGCCTAGAATCTCGTCATCAAGACATCGGAACCGGTGAGAGAGTTCTTCCACCGCTTCGCCGACTAAAGTTACACCGTCGGTTGATTTCGCGCGCTCAGAGGTCTATCTATGGCCAAGATTTCGAAGACCCCTCGTCGTTGAACTCCTATGGCACTGGTAGGGAGGCAGGAAACCCCTTGGAAAAGGGCCTCAACAGCTTGGTTTCCGCATATAAGGCCAGCTAACAGCATGGGTATGGATAGGATATATTGTTCCAAGCCGTTTCGCAAACGGGCTTTCAGCTTTTCATAATAGTACTCGACACGCCGCCTCCGGGATAGTTTCCACAGGCGAAAACAATCATGTCACTTTTTCTTCTCACTCCTTCACGAAATATCAGGTAGCGGAACAAGACGTGGCTTTCACTGTTTACCACTTGCGGCAGGAAGCAGAATACATCGAGTGAGTATGCGACTTGCGGATCTTCGCAATAGCAAGGCTTCCAGCGATAAAAGTGATCCAAAAAGCTAGGGCGTTTTCAAATCGTCCACAGACAGCAAAAGGAAGCGTTTTCGGAAACGTCGCCAGGTTCAGAGAACGAACCATCAAATATGTTGGAGGGGGCCGAGGCGACTCGGCGTAGACGTATTTAAAGGGAACTTGACTGACATCATTGACACGAAGGCGAGACAGAAAAGGCTATGGCAAGGAGATGATGTGCGGGTTTGCTGAAAAGGAGATTGCAACGCCGTCCCCGACGAAGAACCCAGACCCAGTGCAGAGGGCGCGTGCGCTGAATCGGACGTTGCTCGGAGCAAAAAGCCAGACCAGCACTGTGTTCAGTGCCAGCAGCGTCTCTCGGATGTAATACCAGAAGAGAGAAAGGAAGAGAGGGCGGCAAGGTTAGATGAATCAATGAGCATAGATGAGAAGGGCACCACTACTGATCCCTCCCGTAAGCAGTCTCATAGTTCACCACACCCATGACCGTTCGTGGTGATAGAAAGCGCGATGGAGACAAGAAGAAGAACCCGCGTCTTCAGGCTGGTAAACCCACGGCCCACAATCACCGATGTCTAGAACTTGAAACGAGAAAAGGCTCTGCGGCACTCTCCCTCCCTGCTGGTGGCCTTATGGAGATGGCGGTTCTGGCAGCCGTCCGCCGATTCCATTAAAACAAGGGGAAAGCCCGAAGACCAACATCAAGTGTGGTCGGATCAATCCCTCAACGATGGATCGCTCGGTTCATGTCTGGCTTCGGCACTAGTCGTCGAAGAGAAACCACAGCGTTCCTTTGGTAATGGAGTGGTAGCCCTACCGCAAAAAGCATCACTAGAACGATCAAAACATCAGTTTCGGCAGTAGCACGCCAAGCAAGCAAACCGGTAGGGCTGAGCGTGGTGATCCAGTCTTGATTTCCCTGTGACAAACTACTCTGTACAAATAACAAGAGGCCTCTTCCGAGGCTGATAGACTTTCTCTCATTTGCCCGGAGCAGTCCCCATTTCTCTTTTCCGGGCGACCGCATTCCTTGCGCGTCACCCACGTCCAAAATTTTGCAAATTCCCGAAACCAGAACCAGTGGAAGAAAAGACACCGGCAGAGAACGTTCTGCCGAACAGCCGCATGATCTGCTTAAGAGGCCATGTAGGTGCTGGCGTCGATACCCTCCTTGGGGAACTCACTGTCACAACATGTTAGCGATGGCCTGTCACAAAAGTGATGGAGGGCGACTTACGGAAGAGCAACCTCAAAGCGCTTCTCGATGGCCTTGAGAACCTCCTGGTCCTGGTCGGTGCTCACAAAGGAGATGGCAAGACCCTTGGTACCGAAACGGCCAGCACGACCGACTCTGTGCAGGTAAGAGTCGGCATCGGCGGGCAGGTCGTAGTTGATGGCCAAGTTGATGCGCTCAATGTCGATACCTCTGCCAAAGACGTCGGTGGCAACGCAGATGCGCTTGTTGAACTCCTTGAACTCCTTATAACGGCGGATACGCTCCTCCTGGCTGACACCGGAGTGGACGGCGATGGAGGGGAAGTTGCACTCTCTCAGCAACTTGTCCAGCTCGGTCGCGCGCAGCGTGCTCTTGACAAAGATGATGACTTGGTTGAACTGGAGGTCGTCCAGAAGCTCGTTGAGCTTGCGGTTCTTCTCGCGCTCCTCGAGCTTGATGTAGTATTGCTGCAGACCATGCAGGGTGAGCTTGGTGTCCTCGTCAACGTAGTGCTCAGTAGGGTTCTGCATGAACTTTCGGCAGATAGGCTTGATCTCGTCAGACAGAGTGGCCGAGAACATCATGACCTGCTTCTGGGTGGGGGTGGCGCGGAAGATCTCCTGGACGTCACGGCGCATGTCTGATCTCGTGTTAGGAGCGATTGCCAGCGAATGTGAGGCCACAACTCACCGATCTGGTCGAGCATCTTGTCGCACTCGTCAAGAACGAAGATGCGGACGCTGCCGAGGCGGAGAACCTTGTCGCGAACCAACGCGTTAAGTCGGCCAGGGGTGCCCACGATGATGTGAGGGCAGGTCTCCTTGTTCTTGATCGTCTCAACGTCCTTCTGAATGGGAGTGCCACCGTAGAATACGCCGGTCTTGATGTCGGGCATGTACTTGCTGAAGCGGTTGTACTCGTTGCGAATCTGGAAAGCGAGCTCACGAGTGTGGCACATAACCAACACGGAGACCTCGCCCTGGACAGGCTCAACTTGCTGGAGGGTCGTCAAGACAAAGACGGCCGTCTTTCCGAGACCGGACTTGGCCTGGCAGATAATATCTCCACCGAGGAGAGCCTGGGGAATGCAGGTTTGTTGGACTGTTGGATAGCGCCGATGTTAGATATTTGTTCCAAGAGCAGAAGAACGACGTAGAGGGCGTGCAAGGGGCCCGTCCATCTGCGCAAAGAAGCCATTTGTCGTCAAGATTTCCCCCCTCCACACGATAGACACGCCGACCGATCAAAAGTGACGATGGCAGGGGCAGAGCACGAGTCGCGAGCATGGGCGGCGCAACGCGCCCATTTGCAGCTCGCGACCGTGACACAAGAGCCGCCGGACCGCTGGAAGGCGAAGCTCTCGTAGCGCGGGTCCGGCCTAAGAGTACTCGGAAACACCGCAGTGTTCGCGCGGCCGAGGGGCGCTATCACGCTTCCCCCCCGAGAACCGCGATGTAATCCACCTGTCACTGGTGGATTTGCGAGCAGTGCCCGTACAAAAAAGCTTGTAGACGTCCGACTTGACTCCCGCTTTCTCGGTACTTCCTCGATGGCGACGTTGATGGCTTTGTGTTTTTTGCGTGGCTTGCGAGATGGACGGACGCTTGCTGATGGGGGAGGGGATGATGTATGGGTTAGGGTATTATAAACTCAGGACTGACCCTCCGAAGGATGCTCGAAACCGCAATCGCCAATAGCGCGGAGAAGCTCGGGCTTCAAGAGGAAGTCGCGGAAACCGGTCGAGTGGATGCCGACATAGCTGCCCTTCTTGTCGACATTGTTGCCAGCGGCGGCGTCAGCTTTCTTTCCGTTGGAGGCGGCGGCCGTCTCGTTGGTCTGAAGCTCCTCGTCGGAGTAGTCGATGAGATCCTCCTCAGCAGACATGTTGTTGATAGTTGGGGGTGTCGTTTCTTAGATGTCGAGGGAAAAGCCAATGGTGAGGCTGATGCGCAAGGGAAAACAGAGAACCCCAAGGCTGTCTGTCGAATGAGAAGCTTGGATGATCAGGAGAGGCTCGACAATCAGCGAGATAGCTGGTCGCGTATGGGGGAAAGGTCGAAGGACTATAGTTCAATCCTTGAGGGGAAAAAACGCGGTGTCGTTGTCCGGAAAAAGTGCACGTCAGGCGAGAACCTAAAGCGGATGGCAATTGAAGGTTGCAGGGTGGGAAGGCGGGATGGGAGGAGGCGCCGTGGGTTTGATGTGGAAGTGGAAGATCCAAGGACGACGTGGAACTGGAGGCGAAGGAAGGTAAGGCGGGCAGCGCAAGGTCAAAAGCTTTCGCAGTGGTAGGCGGCTGAGTCCCCCCCAGGCAACATCATGTGACCGGGACCCGCTTATACCAGACAGTGTTACAATCGAGAATACACACCGTGAGCATTGTGCACGTTAACCTTCAGGTAATCTGCACCGGAGAAAACACTCGACACTGGGAAGCTGCAGCCTGGGCTTGTACACTACCCCGACCTACCTAGGGAGGTAATTGCCTTATCCACCACCCCTACAGAGCTTTTTGTCAAACGGAAAAAAAAAAAGGGACTGAGTCTCATTGCAACTGCAATACGGGCTGGATTCAATGCCTCTCGGTCGATGAAACGTTTGACAAACCACAGGGAGGTCGAAAATGGCAAAGCCTAAAAGTGAGAGTCTGCCAAACCGGCACGCGTACACGCGCGTCTCCTACCTGCACCAGGCCGCCTCGTACCTGGCGACTGTGCAGTCGCGGCCTGGCACTGACTCAACCTCCAACTCATCGCAGCCTCACGATGCTCCTCGTGTCACCAGTCTCGGGAAGCACTCGACGACGAGAACAACCGAGACAGTTGCCCGGCGTTTCGTTTCCGACATCCGAGCCGTCTCCCTCAAGGCCCAGATCCGCCCGAGCCCGTTGCTCAAGCAGATGATGTGCAAATACTGTGACTCTCTGCTCGTGGAGGGGAAGACGTGCTCCACGAGGGTTGAGAACATGAGCAAGGGCGGCAAGAAGCCCTGGGCCGATGTCATGGTCACCAAGTGCCAGACTTGCGGCAATGTCAAGCGGTTCCCGGTTAGCGCGCCCAGACAAAAGCGGCGGCCGTTTCGAGAGCCAAAGGTCGTAGGAGAGCAAGAAGCGACGCCTGCAGTTTCTGACATGTCGACTGGGAATGATTGAGGCAGTCGCATTGTGGTCTTTCACAACTACTGCTACCATTCGGGACACTTGACCGCCAACCGCCGGAGCGTGTTGCCATGGGACACAGAGCCAAACCTACCCAACATTGTCAGATCAGGTGCGTCTTTGCCGAATGGAAGCATAGCACACGGGCCCTAACATTACTAGATAGAGATCGTCTGGCAACATGCGGTTCGGGTTGGAAGCAACAGCTCGCCCGACGGACTGCAGGCGAAGCAGGCCGTGAAGGTTTTCCATCCTCCCGGGTAGCCGCTCAAACACCACGGCAAGGCCGTCGTCGATGCACATGAAAATATTCATGCAATGACTTTAGGAAGCTATATGCCACATATTGGTAGACATAGGTGGTTTGAGAATTATGATCTCCGGGACGGCAGTAGAATTGCTGCATGCAGAATGCACTCGGACAGCTCACGTAGCAATATGACCTCGTGCAATCACATGCTGAATTGGCCCCAGATCGGTTTCAAGTGAGAAAATCTTGACATCTCTCGCTATTTCTGGCATGAACAATACAATACAAGTCCGCACTCATCCGAAATCATGGGCACCAGATCTCAACACACGGCACGATGAATACCGTCCTTCATCGACTTGACCTCGTTTCCGGACTCCGTAACCGCGCCCTTCGCGCCGTCCTTCTTGTTCTTCGTCTCATCGTCCTTGACGTGTACCCGTCTGCGGCTGTGGTGCTTCTTCAACACCTGCAGATCAATCTCATCGTTTTCGATGAGCGCCTCGGTGACCTCGGCGATGTCCGTGATCAGACGCTCGAGCAGGTCAAAGGTCATGGTCTCGCGGATGACGACCCGAAGGATCTCAATCTTCTCCTCGTTGGGCGGGAGCGGGTAGTTGGGGATGATCCAGCCGCGGGCGCGGAGCATGAGGGAGATGGTCTCCTGCTTAATGTGCTCGTACTTCTTCTTGAACTCGTCCGTCAGGCGGAAAGAGACGACGGGAAGGCCGGCTACGTAATCGGCAGACGTCTCCCCTGGCGCCGCATCTTCGCCTCCGACAGTGCTGGCGGCCTGGCCGACGATCGACTTCACGGCGCCGCTGGCCGCCTTGTGGGGGGCACGACGGTGGATGTCGGACACGACGGTGTACCATCCCGTGGCCTCTAGGCTCTGGGCAAGAAGTCGAGCGTTGGAGAGACAGTTTTCCATGATGGAGCGGTAACCGTCGAAACCTAGGTGGATGAGGTTGTAGTACTGGACGATGACCTGAGCGCCAGGGCGAGAGAAATTCAGGGTAAAGGACTTTTCGGTGCCGCCGAGGTAGTGCAGCTCGAAGATGAGGTCCTCTGGCAGGAAGGACTGATCGCGCCAGATGATCCAGCCCAGGCCGGCGTAGACGAGGCCATACTTGTGCCCGGATACGTTGATCGACTTGACACGAGGGAGCTCGAAGTTCCTGGAAACGTCAGTGTGATGAGAGAGAGAAATCATCGGGTCAGTCGGGCATGAATTTACCACTTGGACCCGCCGACACCTGCGTGGGTGAAAGGGGCAATGAAACCACCAGACGCAGCGTCGACGTGGATGGGAATATCGATGCCGGTCTCGTCCTGGTAATTGTCAAGGATTTGGGAAATCTCCTCAACGGGCTCATAGTGGCCCGTGTACGTGCTGCCAAGGATGACGAAGACGCCGATGGTGTTTTCGTCTACATTCTCCCTCACAAGGGCCGGATCCAGGCGGTAGTGGCTCTTCTTGCTGACCGGCAGGATGCGGGCCTCGACGTCAAAGTAGCGCGCGAATTTCTCGAGAGCAACCTGGGCGTTGGAGCCCATGAGGATGTTGGGTTTTGAGGCGTCCTTGCCCTGCTCCTTGCGCTTGATCTGCCATCTCCGCTTCATGGCGAGACCGCCGAGGTGGATGGCCTCTGACGAGCCGGTGGTCGCAGAACCAATGGCCTTCTCGCCAGGCTGGACGCCCCAGAGGTGCGAGATGATGCTAATGCAGCGCTGGTGCATGTCCATCATGGCGGGGTACTCGTCTGCATCAGACAGGTTTTTGGACAGGTTCTCCTGCATGAGCTGGGTGGCATTAGGCTCCATCCAAGTACCGACGAAACTTGAAGGCTGGTGTGTGAGTACATGACGAATAAGATCCGGGGGGTTGTGGTCGATGCTCACCTCGCCAGGTTGAGGTTGGGCTTCCCGTCGAGATCCAGTTCATCCCTGATCATTTGGAAAACAGTATCTCCCGGGGCACCTTCATCGGGGATTTTGTACTTGGGGATGTTTGTTTGGCTGGTGTAGCGACTATCATAGGGCTGGATGTGTGCAGAGGTGGCATGGCTGAGAATGTTGGCGTGTCCGGCGGGCGTGATGTGGGTTGCCTGCAATCGTTGGACGATATCCTCAGGGTTGACCTAAGGTGAATCGCATGTGAGTACTAGGCCCTTGGTGTGTCTGGAATAGTAAAGGAGATACGTACGTGACTTGCAAGAGGCATGGTGAAAGCCTGGTCTACAGAAAGTATATAGATGGCGTGGGGAGCGGATTTCGTATCAGAAATGCCTGGTTCGGGAATGGGACAATTTTGTGTTATGGATGTCAGGGTTGCCAAGACCAGTGAGTCGCCAGTTGAGTGAGGTTTATATACGGCAGAACATCATGAAAACAGCTGTAACATGTGGTGCGGCTGTTGAGCCGATGATGAGGAGTGAATGACGACATATGACAGACCGAGCGGAGCGCGAGGATTTCCCTAGGACATAATTGTTCGGAGACGGTCCCTCCAACCGTTGTACAGGTGGATGAACTACGCTTGCTTGCTTCAGCCTCAAAATGACGGGCACCGCGGGCCGAGAAAGGGATCGCGATGGCGGATGATGCTTCGGGGCTTCTAGTGCGACGTCTTTCAGGGTGTCTGCCAAGGCCATACCGATTTGTGATGAAGCTGTTTTGTGGGTTCGTGGAGAGGGACACAGACAGAGGGACGACTGGACCCGATCGGGCGGCCGGAGCGATGCCGACTTTGCCGTCCAGAGCAGCTGAGTGATGAGTCCCGAGGGCAATGGGCTGTGGCTTGGTGTCGATTACGAAATATGCCCATCTGGAACGTGAAGAAGCTGCGAGGAGATGCCGACGCTCAGACGGCGATCTGGTCTGGCTACACCTAGGTAGGCAAGCAAGCACAGAGCGGGTTATGTGACGGCATGGCACCGGATTCGGGACCAGCAACTGTAGCCCGGAGGAGAGCTCCAGGCCCAGACTCCTGTAACGGGGGGTGGGTCCCGATGCCGTCTTGGCGCTGCACTCGCGCAGTAGGCACACGCCGGCAGAGAGCGACAAGTCGCCGTTGCCTACGATGATTAGATTGATAGGGAACGAATGCCTTTGCTTTATCCTGGGTGGTATTTTAACCCAGGGTCGCAGGGGGCCATCACCTCGTCGCACGCCGGACTTTCTGGGTTATCCTGTGGCCGAGTGGGAGCCAGGTAATAGTCGAAGGAATCCAAGAACCGCTAAAGGGCTTCTCTAGAGCCTTTCTCGGTCTTTGTCAAAGCTGGTGTCGGGTAGTATAACCCGTACAAATCTGCGATAAACATACCAGCCGGTCACCTTTTCCAATTGTGAGCTCAACCAACTGACATGGCGCGCACCAGGACATGTCAAACTCCAGAGTATTGAATCCGAGGAACAGAAACAGCGCCATCGGCAATAAGGAATATCAGATTCGACGAGGACTGCCCCGGCAGCCATTCACACCAGTCCATTCACCTGCAAAAGATAAGCCGGGGCAATCCAGGAAGGCGCCTTCTTCCCGGCCGAAGAGAACGCATCGTGATTGGCGGTTGAGACGCAATCCGACCAAAGTCCCATAATGCAGTGACTCGCCAAGTCTCGCGCAATAGCGGCATTGGCATTGGTTCTGCTAGCTTTCAGCTCCGAGCCTCCAGGGCTTTCCTCCCGGCCCGTTGCGAAAATTTCACCAGCAGAGCTACGACAACTGACAGCTCACATCGGACGACAAGCAGTCATGCTGTTTGCAGTCCATCTATCTCACCAACGCAAAGGTTACAGCCTACCCGTCCCCTCTTCTGTTGTCGGCTTCCATCCAGGCCTTGGGCGATCAGCAAGCAATTCCCGGATCGGTGACAAGGGACAAAGGGTCAAGCATTAGGCGGTGCACCGCCGAGACGTCGAGTTTGAACCAACAGCGATAAAGAGAGAGAGAGAGGAGTCGGCTTCACTGCCTCAGTCATTCCCCGGTGTGCTACTGCTAGCCTAGAGGTGTGGACCAGGTCGCCATTGCCCTCTCAATGTCACCCCCCTCTCCCCGACGAACCATTCTTCTTTCTTCCCTCGCCCTCGCCTCCTCCACAGGACCACAGCCCCATCGGATGTCGCTACCCTGGTTTAGGAAGGTCGACAAACGGCCGCTGGGCCGCGGGCTGTCGCGTCGCTTCTATGCTTGTGTCGTGATAGCACGCTAGTGAGCCGAATTCTTCTGATCCCCTCGGGCCCTCTACCCATGGCCCAAATCACTCGGGGATGCGCCCACCCACACGGTACACTGCGATATGGGGGCGTAGATACGGATAGCGAGGGTCCAGCATCGCCTCATGCGTTGGATGTGCCTGTCTCTGTCGCTCTGTGGACTATGCAAACTTCCGACTCAACTGACCCGGAGCCACCTCGAGCAGACGCAAATACCCACCGCTACAGATTTTCCGGGGGCCACAACAGAGATGAGAGATCGCCCAGAAGCCATCCTTCCCGTCACTCGTTGGTGATCTACGGGAAGTGGGATTTGGGTTTTATTATTTTTTATCATTGTTTTTGACTGGCCTGGAGCTGGCTGGCTGGCTTACTCTACACGGGTACGAATGCACTACTTTGTCTGTCACCTTGTCCTGTTAGCCTGCAGGCCGCCGACCGGCACCACCCTCGCCGCCGCCATCTCCTTTGGTTGATTTGATTGAAAAGCCCTTGGCGCCCGCCGTCCCCAGTCGTCGTCCCCCCGTTTGTGGCCTTGGGGCCTACTTTCGTCCTTTTTTTGCTTATCTTGTCGGTCGCTCTTCAGCCCATCCGCAATCGGCGCGCTCCAACCTCTCCCCTTTCAATCTACTCGGTCGACAGTAGAGCGAAGGTGAGAGAAAGAGGCATACACAGAGTCCTCGACAGCCCTCACCATGCCGTCCTTCTTTCGCAAACGTGGCGAGCCTGAGGAGATCACGCCCTACCCCGCCCTCGACGACGATGCCGAGGCCACGGGCATCGAGCCGCTCAAGGCTCTGGCTCGGTTCGAGAAGGCGCATAAGCTCGATCCCAACATGCCAATTGACGAGCTCAACGATGTCGACACCGCTCTCGCCACCGGTAACGCTGAGAAAGGCCTCGAAATCGAGCAGGCCCTTATGGAGGATAACTCGCCTTATCCAGAGGTATGTTGCGAAGCACTCCTCGTCCAAGCATGCTGGACACGCGGAAGGGGGGAAGCCGGAAACTGTCCAAGTCGCTGACATGAATGCGACGCCGCGACAAAGGTCCGCGCTGTAGTACGGAACTACGATGTCGATTTGCCCGCAAACACGATTCGCGCCTGGGTCATCGGCATGCTGCTCTGCACCGTCGGCTCCGGCGTCAACATGCTCTTCTCTCTGCGCAACCCCAGTGTCACCATCACCACCTACGTCGTCCAGCTCATCGCCTACCCCATCGGCCTGGGTTGGGATTTAGTCATGCCGGACAAGGAACAGAATGTCTTCGGCATTAAGTTCAACCTCAAGCCCGGTCGCTTCAACTACAAGGAGCACGTCATCATCGTTGCCATGTCCAACGTAAGTTTGAACAAGTGAGATCCGGACGCGGTGGGGTTTTCAGAGCCTGCCTAGATCGGAGCCTTCGCGGCAGCCAAGATATCAACGTCGCGGCGCCAAGGACGGCCCGGTGACCGTGACTCTTTTCAACAATGGCGACTAACATGATGCTCTAGGCCGCGTACGGAGGTGGCGTCTTGTATGCGACAGACGTTCTACTTGCCCAGCAGCTCTTCTACAAGCAGCACTTTGGTTGGGCCTTCCAGTTGCTTTTCGGCATCACGACCTTGTGCACGGGGTACGGCCTGGCTGGGTTGGCACGGCGCTTCCTCGTCTGGCCCTCGGCCATGATCTGGCCCTCGAACCTGGTCAACTGCGCCCTGTTCTACACCCTCCACGACCACTCTGGCTCGGACCCGACGAAGACTAACGGCTGGAAGATTGGCCGCTACCGCTGGTTCCTTATCGTCGGCAGCGGCGCCTTCATCTGGTACTGGTTCCCCGGTTGGATTTTTCAGGGGCTGTCGTACTTTACGTGGATCTGCTGGGTCGCTCCTAAGAACGAGATCGTCAACAAGCTCTTCGGAGGTCTCTCGGGCTATGGACTCATGCCCATCTCATTCGACTGGACCGTTATCTCGGGCTATCTCACCTCCCCGCTGATCCCGCCTTTCCATGCCATCGCCAACGTGATTGCTGGCATCATCATCTTCTTCATCATCGTTTCTTCCGGCATCCACTTCTCTGGCACCTGGTATTCCGACTACTTCCCTGTGCAGAGCTCCGAGTCGTTCGACAATACCGGCGCCGTCTACAACGTCACTCGCATCCTCGATGCTAACCTGCAGTTCAACGAGACCGCTTACAACGATTACTCGCCGCTTTACCTGCCTACGCAGTTTGCTCTCGCCTACGCTCTGTCTTTTGCCGCCGTGGCCGCCGTCGTCGTCCACGTTGTTTTGTACCATGGCACGGAGATCTGGGGCCAGTTCAAGCTTGCCCGCCACCAGGAGGATGACGTGCATATGCGTTTGATGAAGAAGTACCGCGATGCCGAGGACTGGTGGTATCTTGGTAGGCCGCTCGCGCGAACATTTTCACCTTTCTCTAACTAACATCGACATAGCGCTGTTCGTCGTCATGGTAGGCATTTCCTTCGGCGTTGTTGCCGGCTGGCCCACTGGCTTCCCTGCTTGGGCCTACGTCGTCTGCATCCTGATTCCGGTTGTCTGGCTCATCCCCATTGGCATCGTCCAGGCCATAACCAACATCCAACTCGGCCTCAACGTCCTGACCGAGTTTATCATTGGCTACATGGTACCCGGCCGGCCCCTTGCCATGATGATGTTCAAGAACTACGGCTACATTTGCATGTCGCAGGCGCTCTACTTCGCCCAGGATCTCAAGCTCGGTCACTACATGAAGGTGCCGCCACGTACCATGTTTGCGTCCCAGCTTGTCGCCTCGCTCTGGTCGGCAGTCGTCCAGATCGCCGTCATGAACTGGGCTCTCGGCCACATTCCGGACGTCTGCCAGCCCGACCAACCGAACAGCTACACCTGCCCTGGCGGTCGCGTCTTCTTCACGGCATCCATCATCTGGGGTGCGATCGGTCCCGCCCGCATCTTTTCGGGCCAGGCCCTGTACTCATCCCTCCAATGGTTTTGGCTCGTTGGCGCCATCACTCCGGTCATCACCTGGTTCCTCGCCCGCAAGTGGCCCAAGAGCATCTGGCGCTATGTCAACACGCCGCTCCTGTACGGCGGCTCCGGCTGGTTGCCTCCTGCCAGTGTCTACATCTACCTTTGCTGGGCACTCGTTGGCACCATCTTCAATTTCTTCATCAAGCGCCGTTACACCGGCTGGTGGTTGCAGTACAACTACATCACTTCGGCAGCCCTCGATTGCGGACTTATCGTGGCCACGCTGATCATCTTCTTCACGCTGTACCTTACGTCGGCCAGGCCACCTCAGTGGTGGGGCAATGTCGACGTTTTCCAGACGATGGACTGGAAGGGCACAGCTATCAGAACGCAAGTGGCACCCGGCGACATCATTGGGCCCAACCGCTGGCCTTGAATATCAACGACGAGAATGAGACGGGACAGAGAAGCGTGTTAATGAAGTTCGAATTTGACAAAGGATATAGGAGTTGGTGGCTGCTTCAATGTGTACGTATTCTGGTCTCACGGCCCATTGGTTGGGGGAGTCCTTGGGTATTTGGCTCTGATGCGAGGGTTATCTTTACGGCTGATGATACCTCGACGCGAATCTTGATACAAAGCTTAATCTCAACGATGAATTAACGACACTACACGAGCTGTCTGGGGGTACCTGCTGCCTGTCTCCGATCAAGATGTTTTCTGGTGGTCGATGCCGCCTATTGCCAGATGGCCGATGCTTACTTCCGCCGAGTCTCCCGGACGCTAACAGATAGTTCCAGTATCGAATGGGAGCTTCCCCAAAGAAGTGTGCCTGCATCATGCCATCGGCAGTAGCTCCTGGTTCTCCTGCCTTGTCTGTTTGATGGACACGTTCGCGATCTACCATTCACTCAAGGACATCCCATCGCTCGGCCTTCCTTCTACTGCTGTCGATTCTCTCCCAACGTAGAAAACCTCAGCCTTACACCTCTTTGTGGTATTACTCGTTTTAACGTCCTGCATTCCTTGATTAAAAGCCATAAAACTCGCCACCTACTCCATTCTATCCGCGATATACCTACTGACCACGCCTGCTTTGCATTGACGGACTTGCCTTGCAGAGAACGGCGTGCCGCCGCCCTTAAGTACCACAAGAAGGGCACGAAAACAGACGGGAGAAGAATAACGACACGACTGACAAAACCGAAAGACCCGACAGGAAAGAGACGCAAAGAGAGCAGCCGCGTCGGCCGCCGAAACGAGAACATCGTGAAGAAAGTCCACAAAAAAAAGAAGAAGAAAAAAAAGACGAGACCATGTTTGGCACAGCCATGATTCCAGCGCCGGGGCCTATTTACGACGAGCAGGACTTGGCCGACCTAGCCGAGGACTTCCGCCGCAGCAAAGAATCCCTGAAAGCTGCCGGCAGGAGGTTGACATCCCGTCAGACTTCGCGCGCAACACGCGCTTCGCGAGCATCAATCGAGTCCCGAGGACCCCTCTCGTCCAACGAAGACCTGGACTTGCATGTCGATCTCCCTCCAGGCATACTGGCAGATGAATCGTCTGTCTCGTCGCCTCCGTCTCGACCTCCCGGACATCCGCCTGGGAGCACGACTCGGAAGACGAAGCGCAGCTCAGCGAATCGATCCGAACGGAAGGCAGAACGAGTTGCTGGAGTTCAACCGTCCAAACGGAGACGAGGGTTCCGTGCCAGGCTTCGACGAATCTTAGGCCGCAAAGACAAGCTCGAGGTCGATCCCGATGCGCCGCATAGCCAATTTCAGGCCCAAGAACCGAAGAAACAAGACCATCAGGACAAGGACTCTCAGCAATCTCCTGAGCAGAAAACCACGCCAAAGAGTGGTCCCGAGCCCGCCGAAGACGAGCCTTCTTTGTTGAAGGAGACTACACCTCGCACCAGCATCAGCCATTCAAAGAACGACAAGTCCATCTGATGTCGTAACCAAGCTTAGTGGGGACATTGGCAGTGAGGTAAGTATACTCAAAGCTCACCTCCCCGTGATATCTCAGCTAACACCATTCAACAACAGTGATCAATACGGTCGGGGTGAGAAGGCCAAGTGCGAAACAGTCAAGGATCAAAGGAACCAAGATGGCTTGACAACCCTTTGAAGAATAAGGCCGCGCGTTGAGCCTGCTCGACTTGTTTGCCACTAATGCCAGGCAATGAAGCATGATTGCAAATGAGTTTAAAGGTCTTTTTCGGTGTGTCGGTCGTAGGAAGGAAACAGCATCGGTGGTAATACTTCTCATGGTGTACTTCATCGAATCCTAATACATAACCTCTTTTCATTCCTACATCTTCTTTCTCATGGACGCTCCGCAATGGGTCTTTGCGTTTTCAAAGCATGCTTTTCTTTTCGCCCAGTTCAATGAATAACTTTTACCTCGCCACGGTGTTGGAAGACAATCCAGCCTGCCGCCAAGGAAAGGATCTCGCTTCGCGGGACACCGGACGCCGACGTTCCTAGAATTGAGATCAATACGAAAGAGATTGCCTCTCGGATTTTACGGCGTAGACTGTGGAGGGACTTGGTCACTGATTGCAATTTCAATATTTCATGGAGGAATATGCTGGCGACTCCCTTCCATGACTGGTCAAGACACCAACTTAGCCGCGGCTGTTCCAGGCCAGCGTAGCCCATTGTTACAATGGCGTTGCCCCTTCAATCCATCGCCAGTCATCTTACTGACTCGTTGAGAGCCTCCCTCATTAACCAAGGAACGAAGACGTCTGACTTGAGCCGCCGAACGTCATCCCGGAACGACATCCAGTCCAGTCCGGTCCCGGGCATCTGGCTGGCAGGGTTCATCTCCGCAGTCTCCCCAAGATTTGGAAGAAACAGTACCCATGAGGCCTCATTGTCTGGACTGATACAAATTTCCGAAAAACAATGACAAGATTTGAGACCTGCAATCGAGACCTGTCAGCTCCCTTGCTCAACAAATACCAGTGATGGCATAGCACTTGTCTCAGTATTTTTAAGATACGGTCGTACAAGAGACGAACATAGCAGTCGTCAAAAAGATTGTCATAGCGGGAAGGGGGGAAGGGAAAGAAAAAGAAAAAGAAAAAACAATCACCCGTCCATTGAAGGGGAAAATTTGACCCCCCTCCATTTCCTCCGTCGCATCCCTTTTTGCACGCCCTTGGGCGCCTTTTGTGAAGAAGTGACACACAAAAGGCACCCTGAGACAAATTTGAGTCAGTTGTGAGCAAACAAAAGTCTGGGACAATCTCGCAATCTTTGACTCTTTTGGGGGACAGGAGTGCGACAAGGCCTGGGTGCTAGTCTTTTGGTATATAAGGCCGAGGGCAGAGAACCAGGGAACGGATGACTTCCGTCTAGACACGGACATACACACACGTTTGCCTGCGTTATATTTGGGGGGGAAGAAAGCGAACAATCAACACTTTTGCTTACTCCAATAGCAGTCATCAGAACGAAAGCTTTTCTCCCCTCTGATCACAAGGCCGTCTTTCAGCTCACTCAGATGATGTTATTCGGAAGAGAAATCGTCAAAAACACTAAGCTTTTCGACACGGTTTCCAGTCATACCAGGCCTGCTTTCTTGTTACCACGACCACGTTGACAAGAGAGTAATAACCAGTCTTACTCAAAATTTTAAAGAGAGGGAAAACCGACGACATCCCCCCCTCGACACGACACACAGTCTGTGTAATACGAGCAGTACGACCAGGTACTGAAACTATTCAGATACCGAAGAAGAACAACAAGGGGGAGGGAGCGTGACGAGCATCTAGCCAAGGGCCCGAGCCCGAGGAAAGGATGGGCCGAAGTGGATACGACACCACGGACTTGGGGAGTTTCGTCCGGTCCAACCCGCGTTGGGCCGGCGGGAACAGGGCCGGTGCCGGAGCGGGACAGAAGAGCGCGGGGAAAGCGTTCGGGCCGCCGGTGACGGCGGGGCCGATGCAGCAGGCGGGATCGGCGGCGGGATCGGCCTCGGCTTCTAGTAAGAACCGGGGTGGGGGTGCGGTCCCGCCGAAGAAGTGACGGCTGAGCTTGGTGCCTTTCCCCCTCTCTTTTGCGGACCAGCACGTGAGGTCGCTGTTGGCCATTGAGGTATGTTCATCACTTGTGGGATTTGAGGGGAGGGAGGGAAACACGGCGCGGGCAATAACAACAGGCTGACTTTTCTTTCGCAGCGATGGACGTTACTGATGGGCGGAACTCATCCGACCGGAGCGGGAACATGTTGGACGCGGCAACCTTGGCGTAAGTTTTGGCGCCGGGGAGGAAGTGGAAGATCACTTACTGACGATTTTAAATGCAGCCAGCGTGGCCGAAGCGAGATTGCAGGCCGTGGCGCAACGGAGAGGAGGCAGCGTGTCCCCCCTCCCTTCGACTCGGCGACTGAGAGGTGACCGATCGATCACCAGCCTACTCGAGGACACGAAACAAGTGGCATGGCTGGCCTCTGTATCCACGATCGTGTACACCGTGAGAGGAGCAGTCTTGGGGATTCACAGCATTGCGTTTAGGAAGCACCGATTGGTCGGATATCTCCATGGCGACGAGTGCCAATATGCATACAGACGCTCACTCTTTGACGAAATATCACAAAAGCAGAGGGCAGCGAGCAGGCGATCATCTGAAACGATGCTCTCCGCGAGAGGAACTTTCACACATGAATGCCATTTTCGGCCGAGGGTTAAAAAAAAAAGTGTCTTTTTGGATCGTGACATTGCGGCCATTGCTTCGAAAACATGGAAAAATAAAGCTGAAGAAGTAACGCCAACTCAGAACAATCGGGTATCGTACCGAGCAAAAAACAATTCAAAACGTTAACATGTCATAACATCGTACAAAGGCGTCCGTCTTTAGCTGTATTGGGGCGGGTGCTGCGTGGGCGCAGTTTGTGAAGGCGGCTGGGGCAAGTAGTACTCCGCGGCCGCCCCCGTCGCTGCGGGGGCCGGGCTGGGAGCGTACGGCGGGACGGGCGTCTGCGAGCGGTACGGCGCGTAGCCCATGGGCTCGTATTTGCTTTCCGCGGTGTTGCCGTTACCTTGGTTGCCCGATGCAGCGCCGGCGAACCAGGAGTCCCGGTTATGGCCTTCGTCGGACCTGCCTTCTTCGATCTTGGCGTAGACTCCGCCGCGAACGCCGGATTCACCGCCGCTGGTGACAGACTTGTTCTTCCTGTGGGCGGCGAGTTTCTTGTAGAGGAAGACGGGGACCCAGAGGCCCGTCGACACGAGGAGGGCGCGGCCGAGGACGTGGCCCAGGCGGAACTTGTGACCTTCCTTCTTGCGTTTGAGTTCTGGGGTGTTATTGTAAGTCGCGGGTTCACGGTCATTTCGGCAGTCGGGCCGCTGTGCGGACGTCGGAAAACGGGATAAACTCACCCTGGACCAGAAAATATGTTAAGGATACAAGGAACAGGACGAACCAGACGATCAAGACAATGATGAGGATCCGGGCCCAGAGGGGGAGGGCGCCGAAGCCACCTCCACCTCCTCCGCCGCCGCCTCCACCACCACCGCCGGCGACGATGTGACCGCCCTTGGACTTGGACTTGGACTTGCTCGTCTTGGATTTTGATTTGGAGGATTTGCCGGAGCTGCTTCGGCCGCCGCCGCCCCTGCCGCCGCCGCCTTTGGGAACCCGGGATTCGAGGATGAAGTCCATTACTGGGTGTATGTGTGTGTGTGTGTGTGTGTGTGTATGTGTGTGTGTGTGTCCAAAAAAAAAGGATAGATGTTTAGGAAGCTGAGGTTGATTCAAGGTGTTCTTGAGGTATACAACGGTATCAGTTTGGTGAATGTGTGTATAAGGTAAGTGATCGAGTACACTATCGAGGGCTGAGGTGAGGGGACGAGGCGGGCGGCTGCCAAGTCCTTAAGTATCAGGAAGGACGATACGTCGGCATGCAAGAGGCGTTTTCCGGCATCGTGCTGTGGCCTGTCGGCGACAAATTTCTTTAGCCCCCCTCCCCCATGCAGGTCTGACGAGAGACGGCACAGACAAGCCCAGCCAGTCAGTCCCGGTCGGTCGGCTTAGACCCGTTGGCTTCTTTAGTTGGTGCTGTGCCGCTCACAGGCTGCATCTTGACTTCATTTGCGCTCATCTGAGCTCCAGATGGCGGCTTGGCAGAGGACATTATTCAGAGGGTGCAGGCTGCCTGGTGGCAGCAGATCATTCGTCCGTTTGCGCTGTGTGTCGAGGTGGGATGGTGTGCTATCCCTGGTCCGAAAGATGATCGATCATCTTGAGGAACGGCGGGGGAGAGGAGTCGAGTGCAGTGCCATGTTGCAACTCACCAATCACTACCGCCTATCTCTTGTACCCCCTCATCCCTGTCTGGGATCCGCTGTCAGCGTGTCGGGGAGAAAGAATCGACGAAGATTGTTGAAAGATGCCTGCTGCAGTACCTGCAAGCTCCCTATGGAGGATGGCGGGTGGATGTGGGCAGTGCTTGTTAGCGCATCTTGGAGGGATGACCCCTTCTGGCGGCAGAGGTCAAGGCCCAATAGAGAGGCACCTCAATCAGCCTTACCGCTTTCCCCGTGTGCCCCTCCCTGCCGCTTCTTCGGAGGGAACCAGAGGGCTGTGCGTGGGGAGCTGGGCAACAACTGCCTTATCTCACAGCGGACATGATCCCGGCAGACAGGCACCTAGGGTCCCAGATAACAGGTCAGTTCCCTGGAAACCCCTTGAAGCTTGTTTTTTCCCCCTTTCTTTCCGGCGGCCATGTGCTTTCGAGCTCCGCACCGCCCAATAGTTTTCTACCTAGCCAGCATCCTGTGGTTCTCGACCATGATGTTAGATTCCACTATCGCTAGGCAGCTACAATTCCATCCTTGGCGTTGAACTATGGATTACCCCCGACCCCCCCCCCCCCCCATCTTTCTACTTCTTCTCTTTCTGATGCCAACTCCGCATCTCCTCGTTTGTTCCTATGTAGGACGTCGCCGATCGTTCGCCCGGTGGACGTTTTTGTTTCGACCGGCGATGATCCAAGGAACTCGCCGTCATGCCTTCCAGAGCTTCGAGGGTTAAGATGAGGTGATCGTCGCGATCGGCCCTGCAGCCCCAAAAGCCCTGCTGCACAACGCCATCACTCCATGCCTCAAACCCAGAGGGCGTCTTCTCATTGATGCCTCTTTCGGCCAGATGCAGCACGGCGATTCCGGCTTGACATCAAGAAGCGAGAACAGGAACAGGGACGACTACTGGTCCCTGCATTACGTCGGCGGCCCACCGCCCGCCGTTCATGCGGCCCATCTCCTTGCGAAACTGGGTCCCCCGTCATGAATTCCCGTTGAGATGGATGGAAGCATGTTTCGCTTGTCTCCCAGGCGGACTACTGGTTGCCTAGAAGTCAATTTCGACTTCATCCCCCCTCCGCCGCTGGCGATGCTTACATAGCTGTGGCTGTGGCGGTGCTGCTGCTGCTGCTGCTGCTACTGTTCGGCGAGGCATTCACCTCCAACGTCGGCCTTGTTCGAGGCTGTCCAGGTGCTCCGTGTCGGCCGGCGCCGGAGTTTATTCTTTATCACACTGGAATTAGCCCACATTCGTCTCGACCTGTCCAGTCTGGTGTTGGAGGCCACTGTCGGATTCTCATCATGCTGTGTGTGCCGACGTCGACTGGGTTGTTTACCAACGGAGTGTAGCCATGGTTCGAGCTCGCCCAAAAGAGGACGGAAACGGCGTGATCGTCGACAAGATAATGCCGGGCCATTGTGTAAATAGATCGCGACGGGTCATCGGGGATGGGGCATGTTCTTACGACGAAAGCCACCAACCCCAATGGTACTGGCCCCATTGACAACATCAGGGCCTCTGAATGACACGGGAATAGCGGCATGCAGCTTCGGCCGCAACCCCACGCCCACATCGCCGCCGACGTGCCATCGTCGATGCCATACGAAACTCTCGCCTCGACAGACCGACATGGCCGTCGACTGTCCACGGTTCAGTCGACAGTTGAGGTGAGGAAGAACTGGGAGAGGCTAGCTCTGTCGTCTGTGCTAACGCAGTATTCGGGGACGCTAGACCATCCCAAATGGCTTGGCTGCCCTAGTCGATGGCCAGCCGTCGCGCCACCTGACATTAAGCACGTATCGTGGAGAACCGTGTTTACGGGACACGGCCGGTCGACCTGGTATCTCTCGAGACTCCGTCGCTCATAGGCAGACGTAGCGGTTTTTTATTTTTAAAAAGCGGGCGGCTGCTCTATCACCTGCGTCAGTTCCCACCATCTCCTTCCAGCGGAAGTAAACCATTCCAACATGGCAATGCATGATTTCATGTCGAGCTTCACCTTGCCTCAGCTTGCAGGGCTGCTTTTCGGTCTCTGGCTGCTTTATGCCGCCCAGCTCGGAGTCCGGCGACTCTACTTCAGCCCCATCTCGCACATTCCGGGCCCCAGGCTGGCGGCTCTGACGCAATACTACGAATTCTACTATGACATCGTCCTGCGAGGGCAGTACACGTTCAAGATTATCGAGATGCATCGGGAATATGGACCCGTCGTGCGCATCAGCCCGTGGGAGGTCCACGTAGGCGACCCAGAGTTCTTTCCAGAGCTGTACACCGGGTCTGGCCGGCCTCGGGAGAAGTGGGCATTTTACACCCAGCAGGTCCGTTCTGAACTCTCGCACAAACATAACAATGGCTAATCGAGTTAACAGTTTGGGTCTCCTGGTAAGCCATCATGGGTCTGGTGTCTGTCTACTGAGCTGAACGCGACAAAAGAAAGCGCACTAGCTACCATCGACCATGAGCATCATAGACTGCGACGTTCAGCCTTGAACCCGTTCTTTTCAACGCAGTCGGTACGGAAGCTACAGCCCGTCATAGAGGAGCGAGTGGACGCGCTGCTGGGACGTCTGCTTGATCACGGCCAGCGTGCCAAGGAGCCCCTGGATGTGATGTATCCGTTCTCAGCTTTCACCAACGGTAAGAGACTGAGAAGAGTCTCTTGAATCTTCAAACTGACGTTACCAGATGTCATCAACCAGTACAGCTTTGCTCGGAGCGACCATCTCAGTAAGTCGAGATCGGGCAGTACGCCCAGGCTGGCGAGCTAACAAGACTCAAAGTCGAGGACCGGAACTTCGGAAAAGAGGTCACTGACAACCTGCTCATGGGCACCCACCTGGGCCCGATGATCAAGCATATGAACTGGGCCCTCACGCTGGTCAACGCACTGCCCGAGTCGTTTTCGGGGCGTTTCGTTCCTGGTAAGATCTTCATTTCCCGAATAATCACTCGCGTCACTGGGCTCACGACACAGGGTGGGGTGGGTTCCTCAAGATGAAGAATGACATCAAGGATCAGATCGCCGAGATCAAAAGGACGGAGAACACGGACAAGTGGCAGCTTGACGTCAGTCACCCGACCATCTTTCACGAGATGTTGTCGTCCAGACTCATGCCGCCACGTGAGAAGATGGTGTCGCGGCTCGCGCAGGACGGGCAGATCCTGGTGCAGGGCGGCACGCTCACGACGTCGTGGACGCTGTCGCTCGCCGTGTTCCACCTCCTCAACCGGCCGTCGACGCTGCGCAGGCTCCGGGACGAGCTTTTCGCCGCGATCCCGGACCGTGATGCCGTCGTGCTGCTGGCGGAGCTGGAGAACCTGCCGTACCTCCGGGGCGTCGTGAAGGAGGCGCTCAGGCTCGGGTTCGGTACGAGTTCCCGGCTGGCGCGTGTATGCCCGGACGAGACGCTGTCCTACCACGACAAAGAGCGAGGCCGCACGCTGCGACTCCCGCCGGGGACGGTCATCGGCATGAGCACGTACAAGACGCAGACGGACCCGAAAATCTATTACGACCCGTTCGGGTTCCACCCGGAGCGCTGGGTCGAAGACGGCGAGCGGCTCGAGAAGTACCTGACAGTGTTCTGCGGCGGTACGCGCGTCTGTCTCGGCATGGCGCTTGCGCAGGCCGAATTGTACCTAATGCTCGCGAAACTGTTCCGGCGATGGGGCGGTGGCGGCTTTGTGGGCGGCAGCGCCAAGGGCGACGGGCGGCCTGGTGATGTTGGAGTTCTCCGCATTTTCGACACGACGGTCAGAGACTGTGAGATGGCGGCGGACTATTTCATTCCCATACCGTACGAGGTATGTTCTGTTCCAGAAGACGGCCTGTGTTTTGCGGATCGACTCTCGTGTGGCTAACGACATCCAGAGCTCCGAAGGGATCCGCATCGTTTTTGACTCTCTCGACAGCGCTGCGGTTTAGAAGCGGGTATTCAATTCCATACGAGAGGTGTGTTATATTGGTGGCAGGCCAGGCCGAGTTGGGCCGTGCCGTCTTTGTCCAAGGTCCATAGAAGGCTTTTAGAGTTGCGATAGTCTGAGCCCTTGGCGCCAATTGGGAAAAGACAAAGGCTTGGCCGGCAATCCATCATTTCCGGGGACCGGACGACGAGATGATAGGAACATCTGACGGAGGGAGGGGGTATCCATGCATACACAGCCGCCGCTTAAAGTATGTGAGATGGGGAGGAAAGCAGCGAATCAGTCGAATGCCATCAAGTTGTGAGTTGATTGATTCGTGCTGTCAAAAGTACAAAAGAGTACCCAAGCGCATAGTCACTTCTTACACCGTAGTCGTCACCCTATTCACCCTAGCACTTTCAAAATTGCTGTGTCCCGGCCGTCAGACACATCATCCAAAAGGCTGGACCCGGCGCCTTAGCACGATCAAGCATGCTGTTATGTGGTCGACGTCTTTCAGCTCAATTTAACTACTAGATGCGTCTCAATTTAGCCACTAAGTGACGACTTTTGTCAAACGCCAACCTTTCCTATTGAAGTTCGCTAAATTCCTCCGTCGTTGATAGGTACTTTTGGAAAGAGACCTCCATTGGCGCTGCCCCTAGCCTGTACAGACACCTTCGTATTACACGCGAAGGCTATGCAATACGAATGTCGCGACCTGACCGGCTCCGCGGTGGTGCCCCTCCCTCTCTCAGGCTCGATGCCCCCTCGGCCTCCATGGAACGATTTCGGCTCGTTTCGATCGCTCTTGAGCATAGTTGTAACACCTGTGGCCTACCACTCAAGCTCCTTCTTATTACCACCGCTACAGCCCCCGTTTTCGCCAACAGTCTGTGGTTTCCGCCACTCATAAACGCCTCCTCTCTTGTCAAAGGCTCCCTTGTCCCACGCAACTTGCTGCATAGCCTTTTTCACCCCAACATCGAGCAGGGAATCGCTCTTCTTCATCGGCCCGTCACCCTTGTCGAGGAAGCGCAAACGCTCGTCCAAGAGTAGATAGCTGCCGGCCATGGTCTGGTTGTCTTCTGGCACATAGCACGGCAGATGTTTATGCCTGTCGCAGAACGTCTTCCACTGCTCCTGGGAGATAAGGAACTTCCTAGCGTCCCGCACGCGGGTCTCGTCCTCATTCTCACCCTCAACGATCAAGCACTGGAAAACCTTCCAGCGGAACGGGGCCAGCTCCGCAATCTGCTCCGTCATGTCCTCATCCCAGTTGTGAATGTTGACGACGGTGTTGAGCTTGAACATGATGCCGTATTCCCTGCACCACTCGGCGATGCGAAACACCTGAGCTACGTGGTCCCCGTCAGCCTGGCCGTTCTCCCCGCGCCCGATCGCCCGGTTCGTCTCCCGGACAAATGAGTCGCACGAGATGGCCAGGATGTCCAGGTGCCGGCCGTGCTCGCGGAGGAACTTCTCCTGGATCTTGCTCCCGTTGCTGACGATGCTGACGCTCTCCAGGTCCAGGACTTCTTTGCAATACCGCAGCAGCTCGCCAAGGAACTTGGGGTGCAGGAACGGCTCTCCGCCGGCGATGTTGAGCTTGCGCATGCCGGCCTCCTTGAGGAGGCGCAGGCCGCGCTTGGCGTCGTCCAAGGGGAGGATGTAGCCCGAGGTGTTGGTGTGGAAGCAGAACCCGCAGGCGTAGTTGCATTCGCGAGAAGGGAAGTAGTTCACGGAGACGGGCGCGTCTGGGTCGTCGGCCACCTGCGGCTTCGACTTCTCGGTGGTCCCCGCGTCCGGGGAGCGGATATGGTGTGTTTCGGCGCCGCGGCGGAAGAGAAAAGCTGCGGCGACCCCCAGAACCGTTATGATCCATATAAAATACGGGATGGTTGAGAATAGCGCCAGGGCCACTTGGACGAAGGAAGTTAGGATTCCCATCCTGGTTAGGCAGCCTCTCACAGGAGGGTGCCAGACTAGTGATTCGATGCTGTTTGCTGGTTGCGAATCGTTTGAGGTAGGTTCATTTATATGTTTCTGTAAACTTGTTATCGATCGAGGGGCAAACCTAGAAGAACGACATCTGCACCATTGTCGAAAAGTCAGCTGACCCTTAATGCTGGGGGCAGAAGTCTATCAAAATTACAGGTACCACCAAGTGGCAGGAGAGGGGTAGCGGGTTTATATAATTACCCCACACTGCGTGCAAACATCACAACAGACACTCTTCCTCACAACGTTCCCTGCGGGTTGTGCTAACCGGACATAATAGTCGTGCCAACATCAGACCGGGCACAGGAGTAGTTGCTATGAACACCCATTCTTTTCCAAAAAGGCAAAAATTTGCCGTGATCTTCGTCCTCGGTTCGTCCTTACGGTCCGGGAAATTAGAAGCCTGCTCATCATCTTGATAGGAGCCCCTGGTTCAGGCAAGGGGACGATATGCACCTTTCTTGCGCGCAATCACAATCTCTTGCATTTCTCTGTAGGAGACAGCCTGCGTACGTGGATGCAAGCAAACCGTGAAACGCCTCTTGCGGCTCGGATCCAGGAGAAGCTCGACCACCAAGGGTTTCTCACGTCTGCAGAACTGAACCCCCTCCTGGGCCATGCGATCGAGAATGCAATGCGGCAGGACAACCTAAAGGGAATATTGATCGACGGCTTTCCAAGGTGTGAGGAGCAGCTCAATTCGTGGGCAAAGTGGCCCTTCCAGGAAAAGCTTCCTTTGGTATGTTGATGCGGGGTATAGGAACCTGTAGACTCCATCCGGTTGACTCTAGTAGGAGGGCGATCCGAAGCCTGATGTCGTCCTGTTGCTCAACGTGACGAGAGATAATGCAGAGGCGAGGTATCTCGCGCGAGGTCGCGATCGCAACGACAGTGCAGAGAAGTTCACGAGGCGATTTGCTGAATACCTAGAGGAGGGACTGCCTGTGGAACGACACTACCGGCAAGTAGGTCTACTACTTGACGTAAGTCCTACTGCTTGCCCTCTGTGCTTGTGGTTGCAACCCTTGTAAGTGAGACTTACAAACTTCCAGGTCGACAATAACGGTACCAAGGAAGAGAATATTGCGGGGCTTCAGAAGACGCTGAGAGACAGCGCTCTTTGGAGTAGTGCAGTTGGGGATCAGCATACGAAGTCTTCTTTCATTGTATGAGCACTCTGGGGCTGTTTGCCTAGAGGGGGCCGAATCCGATCAGGTTACAGTGTCGAGAGACGGATATGGGAGTCGACTCAGTAACGTCGCAAAACCACATGGGGCAGGAACAAGCTGATGCCGGATATAGCTCTCGCGGCTGTCCAGATGTCTGTTTGTGCACTGCGGATCATAAGCTTCAGCAGACGGATTGAAGCCTGGTCTTGGTAGAGAGTTATTGAGATGACAATGCGAGAGCGTGGTGTATAGCAGACTCATGCGACTCATCCTCCTGCCCCGCACAATCATTCTGCCATAAACCACAGTGATGAAAGCCTAGTGTGCCTAAAAGCGCATGTTTTATTACATGCCTAGAAAGAAGGACATAGACATATCATATACACCAGCAGGATGACGATAAGGAGTCAAATTCAGAGAAACAAGCCCGAGGTTTCCAACGGCAATTTCGAGCGCGACAAAGCTGGTGCCATGTACCTAGGGTAGGTATCTGAATAGCCGCCTGACTGTTAGATGCTTATATTGGGCTGTGCTGGGCAAGAAGACCAGCAAAGGCGAGGCTAAGCACTTGCAGTAGTAAAGGCGCCAGGTGATTGCGTTTGTTGAATCGTAGAACCCAGCCTTGGCTGTTTCCGAGTCAACATCTCGCATTACACAGCAACACACAACAACATAGAGGTTTGTATTGTATTTCCAAAGGCAACCAACGCACGTAATCAGATGCCATCAAGTTATGAGGTCATGCCTGCAATAGCAAGAAGGGGGGGAAGGTAGACGCAAAGTTCGGGACTTACGATGGAATATTGAAGCACGGCTCGGCTTGCTGAAAGTGTCTCGTCCAATAAAAAAGCAGCCGAAAGGCAGCTGCTGACAACTCGCCGGGGAGGGGGGCAAGGTAACAGGCCCCCCCGGGCCCCAGAGGCCCAGTCCCGCGTACATGTATTTGAGGCGCTCTACCGGCGTTGGGTGCCGTCCGATGCTAGTGTCACCTCTCTTTCCCAGTAGTTCAGTCGTCGCCTAAATTGGCTTCCAAGTGACACCAACAGCGGGCTTGCGCGCGGTGCAGTGGCCCCCCCCCCCCCATCCTCGGCGCAAAGCCCCTGACCCTGAAACATCGGACTGGACCAACTGGATTACGATTCAGGGGACAAGGGGGCGGCGGCAGCAGCAGGAGAGAGCATGTTTCTGCAAGAGGCGACGGCGATGACGGGGAGGAGCTTGGACAGTTCCACGTTGCTCGTTTTCGTTTTGTTCTCCCCCGCCAGTGTCTTACCTTCCTTTCTTTCGTCTTTTGTCTCTTTTCGTCACTTGTCAAGGCACTTCACCTCTTCTTGTTTAAGCCCTTTTCTCCCCCTCGCGTTTGGGTTACCGCTTACATTTTCTCTTTTTTTCGATGCTGTCGTGGTCGTCTGCTTTGTAGACCTCCCCTATTCTTATTCTCCACGTCTCTTTCCCTTTCCCTTTCCCTTTCCCACGCTCATTCTCGCACCCTCTTGTACACATTGAAACCCATCTGCGCTTCCTCACTCCGGGATCTCGACCTCGACTTTCCTCACGAAACACACCTTTCTTCTCTTGTCAAACATATCCGATACCCCAGTGCAGGCCCCCAACCATGGCAGCAGTGACAGCAGCGACGGCCTCGTCGCCCTCGGCCGCAGTCGACCCCTCCACGCGCAAACGCGTTCTCAGAGTCGTCACTATCTCTCTCCTTCTCGACTTGGTAATTCAATCCCCTCCGATACCCTCCCGCTCCGGGCCTCGCGGTCATAATACTGACACTTGCGCCCTCACCAGATATCTTTCACCTTCATCCTCCCTCTCTTTCCGAAGCTCCTCGAGTTCTACCGCGATCGTGAAGTCGGCCCCGCTATCGCCGACGCCAACGCCCCTGCGACCCTCCTGCAATCCGTTCTCTCGGGCCTGAACCGCTACAAGGCTGCCTTCGCTCGACCCATTGACTCGCGCTACGACATCGTCCTCCTCGGCGGCGCCCTCGGGTCCCTCTTCAGCCTGCTGCAGGCCGTCGCCTCCCCGCTCATCGGTCGCCTCTCTGACCGTCACGGCCGCCGCACCGCCCTGCTAGCCTCCATGTGCGGCAACATCCTCTCTGTGCTCCTGTGGGTCGTCGCCGTCGACTTCCGCACCTTTGTGGCCTCACGCGTCGTCGGTGGCCTGTCCGAAGGCAACGTCCAGCTCGCGACTGCCATGGCGACCGATATCTCGGACGAGCAGAGCAGAGGCTCGACAATGGCCCTCATCGGCGCCTGCTTCTCCATCGCCTTCACCTTCGGCCCCGGCCTGGGCGCCTGGCTGAGCACCATCACCACCGTCAAGGAGAACCCCTTCGCCACTGCTGCCGGCTTCAGCCTGTTTCTCATCCTGACCGAGACGATCTACCTGTACTTTTGCCTCCCCGAGACCCTCCCCGCCCTGACGGGCAAGGGCCGCGCCGTTGCGACTAAGGGCGAGAAGGATACCAAAACGACGAAGACAACTACTGCTCCGAGCCCGCTGCTGCGCACAAACTCTCACTTCCTCCTCAATGCCGTCCACTTCGTCTTTCTGCTCTTCTTCTCCGGTATGGAGTCCTCGCTGTCCTTCATGACCTACGAGCTCTTCGCCTTCGGCTCCTCCAAAAACGGCCGTCTCCTTGGCTTTGTCGGCCTCGTCGCCTCGATCCTGCAGGGCGGCGTCACACGCCGCCTGCCGCCCCTGCTCTCCGTGCGCGTGGGCGTCGTGGCGTGTCTCGTGTCCTTCGTCCTGCTGGGCCGCATCACGACCACCTCGGGGCTGTACGTCGCGGCTACATGCCTGGCCATCACCTCGGCGACGGTCGTTACCGGCCTGAACGCTCTTAGTAGCTTCGAGGCCGCCGAGGGCGAGCGCGGCGGCAAGCTTGGTATCCTCCGCGGCTGGGGCCAGCTTGGTCGCGGGCTGGGACCCATCCTCTTCACGAGCGTCTACTGGTGGGCCGGTCGCGAGGTCGCGTACACCATGGGCGCCACAGGGATAGCGGTCGTGGCCGCGGCTGTGTTTGCAGGTCTGAAGACACCACCCGGCTCGTTGAAGAAGAAGGTACCCGCCGAGAAGAAGGCCGCATAAGGCTCGTGGTCTTGATACAAAAGTAAAGTTGGTTGCGAAGCATCGTGTCGTGGTTTTTCTCGTGTTGATATGTCGTATTTTGTAGATGTACATGATGGGAGACAATGCATCATTCAGGAGTCCGGTACAGGTTAGATGTATTATACTTCGGGAATTGTACATGTCGTTTGTTGTTCAAGGGCCGAAACAATGCTATGAGTGATTACCTATGTTGTGACGACCCGGTCATGTCCAAATACGTGTCTCGTCACGTAGTCGAGATCTTGCTCTCGTACTTTTCAGCGGCGCCTTCAGCCAAACATGGATAGGAGGCCCTCGGGTTGGGGAGCGTATCGCGAGTACAGCGTCTGGATCGCTCTCATCGGCGTGCTATCGTTGTACTCGCCGCCGCCATCTTGCGTTCCAGAGGCTTGTCGAACTGGATCATGGAGCCACTGTCATCTTCTACTCTGATGTTGGCCCCAAGCTGTCTCCTGTCCAGGCACGGGACAGCCGAGGACCAAGTCGTTTTCGGGCTCGCTCTAAGAAGTCAGTGCCGGATGATCGTTCTGATTGGTAGCTGCATTATAGGCGAGTCTCTGTATGCTTTCAACCGGGCATGTCAAGGGCGAGGTACAGGAGACAGAATCAGTTTGGGGGGGGCTGCTGCTCCTCCAAGTAGGCATGAGGAGAAAAACATCATGTCATCTAGGGAAGTTGTTTGTCTACCTTGACCTTTTGATCCAGTCCTGCCTAGATAAGTAAGTACCTAGGGGAAGGTCAACATGGCATTATCACTAGGTAAAGACAAAGCCCCTCCCCCTTGAAAGCCTGACCCCTCTCGCCTGGTTGAGTACCATGAATACAAACGGAATCTTTGCGTGCCTGCCTTGACACGCCACCTGCCGGACTCAGACTCACTTCACACCTTCCCTTTCCTTCCTGTCATAACGCAGTCAACCGTCTCCCTTCCCCAACAACAAAGAGTCCAAGATCAGATGGTCTAGCGGTACAGCAGCCGGCGTGGAGCAATAGTAGCTTATTGGCCTCCTATCCGGAGCTCAGCCAAAGGTTGCGGGTGCAAGTCCCGTCGTCGGTACACTTTTTTTTCCATCTTTCTTTTCATCTCTCGTTGCCCTCCTTGTTTATTTCTTTCTTTCTATTGTTAACTTACCATCTTCTCTCTTCTTTGCTCCTTGTCGACCTCTTACTGCATATGGTGACGGTCCATGTTCGTGGCATTTGATGTGTGATCTGCTCTCCTGCTGTCACGTGCGTATGGAAACGTAAGGTCAGGTGAAGGACTCCCTGGACAAACGGTAAGCGAGAAGCAGGTACCCGATGATGTATTTGCCGATGTGACATGGCGGACACGTTTCCCTACGATGAGGGGTCTTCCTGGCCTCTGTTCCTACTTGTTTGTTTGGTCATCGAAACTCGGCCATTCAAAGCGACGACGGTACAGCCTACCTGATGATCTCTCAGGGGCCACATCTTCCACCTTCCACCTTCCACCTTCCGTCATGAGACGACGGCCGGGTTGTTTTCCGAAGCGAGTCTACCTGATTGGGAACGGGTGGTCATCACACTACCACGGAGACCGCTGCAACTTTTCCTGGCACCATGGCGTCAAGCTCGCTGAGGGCCAATCGGGTGGGAGGTTGGGGGTTGTCCCTACAGTCAACATTCTAAACCCAGAGAAAGCATTATCAGAACGACTGAAGACCAGCACCCGGCGGTGACTGAGACACGTTGAGGTTTGCCGCCGCCTGTCCCCTGAAGCCCACCCGTAAATGATCCCCGACTACCTAGCGGCGTCTTGTAAACAGCAAAGATGTTACAAGGAGAAGGAGTCCAGAGACGTCTAACAGGAGCGTCTACTAGGAGCGTGTCTAGCCAGGTAATAAACCACTTCAATCCATAGCGTCGACTGCCACAGGGAAGGGTACGCAGTCCTCCCCGGATACTCCTCAGTCGCCGTATAGCTCCGTGGCTTGGCAAACCCCTTGATGGAAAGGAGTAATCCCTCCATCTGCGCCCTGCCCCTTGATATGATCAAGGTGACTCTGGTTCTTCCTTACGATATCTGCCAACTATTATCGCGCCTACCAGAACCAATTCAAGATCTCCCAAGTTGTGATCCATCCCGACGGGTACTTCCTCGAGACTGGCCCAAGAGAAGAAAGAGCCGACAAGTCTACTGCAAAGGAAAAGGGGGCCCCAGTAGTCTCGGCGGGAGGCCGAACCATCGGAGCAAAGGTCCTCGGGTATTTAGTACGCAATCTTGCTCTAGAAATGCTGTGAAAGGGCATGAGAGCCTCCGGTCCAGGGTACGTGTCTACACGAAGACCGTGAAGGCCGGGGTCGAGAACGCGGTCGACACTGAATTACAGGGAGCCTGACAAGGTCATCCTGAGCCTGTCATTTTGTCGAACGACGGAAATGAAAAGGCGACGGCTCCCACGGGCCCGTACAACGTCACTGGACGCTTCTGTGGCGCCAAACAGTTGAGGCTCTCGGTATGGTTTGCCACTCGCGGGGCGGTGATGTTTTTGATATCCCGCCAACACGCAATGCTGAGTGAGAGCCCTCGGTTCACGTAAAATAGGCACAGGTGCACACAAGGTGCCTCAGCCCAAATTGGTTCGGCAGACAGATTCGTGACTGGAGGCAGGAGTCCAGATTCCAGACCGAAAGTTCAAGACGGTTCGTTTTGTTCGCCAACAACGTCCAGCCCGTCCATCTGCCTGGCTTCGTGAGGGTCGTAAGCAGTCGCTTGCATGCATCATGCATGCGGCACACACACGCGCACACTTACAAAAATCAACAGAGGTAAAGTTGGCATGTGGCTAGTGCTCGCGAGAGTTGACGCGGGGAACTGCCCAGTCATACCTAAACCATCTCGATCAGGGAGCATGTCATCAACCGGGTTCATCCGATGTCGAGACACAGAGGGAAGGTAAAGTGGGTGCATCTACCGGGAGATGGATGCGATGCGATGCGCTGGCCGCACCCCCCGCCTTTTGACTTTCCGCAGACAGCATTCATTCTTGGAAGGCCTTGAACGCTGGGCCGAGGTGGTGGGCAGAATGCCTCCCCCATCGGATCCTGATGCCAAAGTGCGTTCTTGCCAGCTTGACCGGGCCCGCAGGCTCTCTGCAAGCGCTGGAAGGGACGCCATGTGCCATCTTCGGTCCGTTCTGAGTGGCCATCCGAATGTAACGCCCTAGTACTATGGTGAGAGAGCCTGCATGTGGGCGCGCGTGTGTGGTCTGCAACCTTGGGAGCTGCTTCTTGCTGCGGGGGCAGTGCTGTGGTGAGGCAGCGCTGGCCAGCCCGACACCAACCGCAGACCGGCTACATCTTTGACAATGAAGCCTGGAATCTTGACGATCATTAGTCTCGAGGTGGATTCGGGCCAAGAACGCTCGTTGAGCACGAGGGCAGATCTTACTTATGCTCTGGTCTTGGGTGCGACGTCGTAGACGAAGCCCGAGCCATTCATCCGACGTGCTCAAGTCGTTCTAAGGCAATATCTCGCTGCCAGGCGGGTGCTGGAGGGCCTCAATCCGAACCAGTGGCCAACTGACACCCGACACGATGGTGAGTTCCTTCCGTACATCAAGGCCGAAGAAACATCGTCGTCAAAGACCTGACCGGGGAAGGCGCTTTCCCGACAGACGAAATCCAGACTCCCAAGAGCTCGAGCCGAAAGCTGACGATCGCACCCTGTCATTTCGATCAACGTGTCGTACGAGTCGCGTCCTACAACGCCGAACCACAGCGCTTTCAGAAGATTAGCCCCGATGCGCAATTGGTGACATGCAGCATTAGTGCTTTGTTGGAGTTGTCTCTGGGCGGCGAGTCCAAGAGCAGCCAAGCGGGATATGACCCATGTTCCGGCCGCCTGTCACCAGGATTTCGTCAGCGACAGTGGGATGTGATGGGCCGTTGGAACATTGCGCCGGATATCATCCCGGATTCGGCTTGGTGTTTGTCATCCCTTCCTTGTCAGGCCGTTGCCCTTGGCTCTAAGGATCTTTGGGTTCAAGGCTCAGGCACTGTCGTTCTGTTTGCTGGTTTCTTTGCCGATGTCCGGTGGCAGCGGACGCCGTGTGCTCAGTGATCGTGATTGACCATCGGGAAAGTCAGTCGGATTGCAATCCGCCCTGCAACTAATCACGGCAGAAAAACGTAGGGCGTGGCCATGGCGAACAACTGACAAAATGTCAACGGCGCGAACTCGGGGTTATACGCGCTCTCCTGCGGCACCCGACGTGCCACCACCCTTGCGGGCCTGATAGATGTGAGCACTGGCTCAGGTTACCAGATGTGGAAGCTGAGAGGAACAGTTACGTTTTGTGTGAAGGACACAGCTCAAGTCGGCCCCGGAACCCTGGTTGGGCCGCTTCTGTGCCCGTGAGAATGCTTGGACGGCGTTGCAACATGTTGTGAAGGGCACGGCTGGGCGTCAACAGCTTCGCTCGGCATTGTCGGAACAATGGTGCCCTCGCCCGCCAACTCACCGAGTAGACCAGCTGAGTTAGGGGTTGGCGTGGTAGGCTTGGAACGGTCCCATCCCTTCCTTCCTGACCAACTGCACATGGTCGAGAAAGGCGCCTGTGGCGCTGGTTCCCCCCCCCCCCCCCCCCCCCCCCCCCCCCCCCCCCCCCCGAGAAAGTAGGGTCTCTTGTGTGAGAGGTCAGGGCCGACACGGTACGAGGACTCCCCCGGTCGAGTCTGCCCCCACTCCCCACGTCGGCCATCTTGCCGCAGCGGTACCGGCCAAAAACCACCTCCTAACTTGTACACACCAAGCAAGGACTAGCATGCAGCATGGCGAGTCTCTCTTCGTTTCCCGCGAGGAAGAATCAAAGGTTCGGCGAGAGTTGCGAGACGGGAAAAGTACACGGCTCCCCCTCGGGCAAGGAACTGCAATCGGGGTTTCTACCGAGCCATGACGATCACCGAGGTGAGCTGCTTTGTTCGAGGTGCGATGTGGAAAGGAAATGCATCGTTGATTGCTGCAACGATGGGCGTCGTCTACCCTGATGGACACGATGCCGTTGCATGCCTCCCTAATGCCCCTTCTCCTTGCCGGCGAATTCTCTCAGCTTTGGAAAAGTCGTACCAGACAGAGGTGCAGGTGCAGGAGGCAACTTGGCAACTTGCGAGGGAGCAGGTTCAGGGATGTTTCCAGGTGCCCACTCCCCGACTCGAAGCGATGGAGGAAGAGAGTTAGAAACTGTTCCATTGAAGTTTCAAGAACTACCAACGCCTCGTTCCGCCCACCAAGAAGGGCCACAGTAGCCGACGGGTCGGTCGGTCGCTAAGAGACATCGGCAAGCTTCCATCATCCAGTCATGTCGCCCCTGGATACCGGCATTTTGCCGAGCACAATGTGGCTTCTTACATAGCTTCACGGTTCAGCGAGCTGAACAAGCAGCAGACATCCTCGCGGTTTGCGACCTGATGTCGACGTGGGATGACCTGCTGCGAGCTGCAGAGGCTGCAGATATGACGGCACGGTGGGAATTGGCTGCGTCTCTGGGCATACAATTAAATGGCGTCGGCAACTTCACAAGAGTCATTCTATGCAGCTGGACTGCCTGACTTGTTCGACACTGGGGCTCCAGATCGCACTTGGTACCCAATCACCTGTACGGATACCTATCACGTCCCTCCCCTCCCTCTCTGTCTTTCTTTATTTCAGTCATCAGCCACTGGCTCTCGGAACGTTGGTCCGAATCAAGATCAGCCATGGTCAAGGTCGGGTTGGTGCTGGGCTCTGGAGCAACCGAGCGAGGCCAAAGACGGACAGACTCCGCGGATATGGGCCACCTCGTGTCGGCGATAGTGGTCTGATCGCATCGCACGGATTTAGTGATTCATGACAGTCTGGCGGCGCAGGTGCCAGTGCCAGTGACTTGAATCGTAAAAGCTTGAGGGACCCAGGATCAGGGGAGGGCGAGTTGTGGATCATGTCGAGATTGGGGGAGGGAGCCACGAAGCAACCCCCCCAGAGGTCGGGACGCCGACTGCCTGAGGGCCGGGGGGCTGCAGCGCGAACCTGAAGAGGGGAGTGAGTCCGAACGACGTGAGATACGGCGGCCGCCGCCAGGGCTTTGGGGCGACAACTGTCCGCACTTCCAGAACACTGGCGATTGGCCGTGTGGAGCGCGTGGCCGAGCGGCCATGGCAATGATCAAACTCGTTCCCATCAATATCAAAGATCAGCCGCTGAATGTTGGCTATTTCTGTCCTTCTTTTCTCGACTTAAAGGCACAGAGATTCCGGGAAGGAAGTTTTGTAGGTGGGATCGTTCCCGTGTCCCGTTGCTGACGAAACCCCGCCGTCCGCGAGTTCCTGTACTTACACGACCTGTGCGGGAACGCGGCGCGAGTTTGGTCCGGTGATCATCCGTACAACGAGTACTGTGCAGGGACAGTGATTTCGGGTTCTTCTACTATGGTAGTCCAAACTATCCTCAACATCAGGAGAGCATCGCAGGATGACTGGAGTGGCAGTCGCAGTTGGTGTAGGTGAATGAAACGGGCGTCTCAACCTACTTAGATACACCACGGCAGAATCGCAACGTGTACAGTGTGTATGTGGCGATGGCCGTAAAGGTTGTCGGTCAGTGAGGGGAAGACATCCTTGTCGAGAGCTGATGCTGGTTAGTTGTTAGTTGTTACTCAAGGCCTGATGGTGAGATAAAGTGGCTGAACACTTGTCTAAGGTCTGTACCTGTTTAGCGAGTGGGACTAAGGCAGCACTCAGGAATAGAAAAGCGTAACTGAATTGATGAAGTGATGCGAGAGCAAGATCATATGAGACGTTAACCGACCAAATGGCATCCTCAGAAGCGGGTTGCAGCTTCAGCTGACGTAACTTCTGGCCCCAACGCTGCGAGTAGCCGCTGGGGCTAGATGCGTCCAAGGAGACGGCGACACAGAGGCTAATTACCGACGCGCCTCTTTCGTTGGGGCCTTGTAGACGGTGTCATCGTGTGCGTGTATACGTATCTGTACACACATACATATAGATACCTACATAGCTGATGAGCCCTAATAGGAAATAGGGGGGTTTCTGCAGGCTCGCGGAAGATGAACGGCGCAATATTGCCTGCAATCCGGCTAGAACGTGCAAAGAGCAGATCTGCGATCCACTCTTGACGCCAGGGTTTAATTGATGAGAGTTGTCTCGGCCCCGACTTCGAGGAAAATGTTTGCCCTTTGAAATGGGAAGGGAGGCAGATGCAGATATACACGAAAGATGCGGCATTGGCGAAGGTGGCTTGCTGTATGTTGGCTGCATGTTTGTTATTCTAGCCAAAGTAGCGAAACGGACAATAAGTAGGCACGAAACGAAACGTACGAGACACTTGCACGGGTATGAAGCGGGCCGCATCTCAAAACAAGGTAAACAACTCGTCTTGCTCGGTGTGGTAGAGTCACAGCATGTGCGAGTGAGTGAAGGGGATTGATGGAATGAGCTGGCCAAGCCGGAAGCATTTGGCGGTTTCTGATGGTGTGTGAACGATGAACATAGTGAAAGATTGTGTGTTGTCTGCTACTGGCTGATGTGCGAGTTTTGGAAACCAGAAGTGTTTCCCACCAAGGCGAGAGGACAAGTTGTCGAAAAGCAGAATGGACGATGCTGCGATGCCTAAATAGGTACGTATCCCACACGAGAAGGCGATGGCAATGGCAATCGCGGAAAGAGCATGGCACATGGGTACTTCTACCTGCTTAGCGCAGGTGGGTCACAGGATGTTTAAGTGGTTAGCAGGGGTGCTCCCCACGCATGGTCCACGAACGGCCCAGTCGTTATTTCGGGCTGTCGAGATTATCTCTTGGTTGCGGGCACAGGTGCAGTAACGACGAGTGTCGTATCCGTACACCCGCCGACGACCTAGCGGAGCGAGACCGATATCGTCTCCCTCAGTCTGCTGGCCTGTGTTCCGATGACGTGGACGCTGCTACAGGAAAGGGAGGGAATGAAAAGAGAGATAACAAGAAAGAGGTAAAATAAAAACGAAAGGAGAAGGAAAGGGACAACGTGTATGAAATGCTCAAGAAGAAGAGCGGCGCGGACAGGAACCCAAGCAGAGAGGTACCGGCACAGTGAAGTCGAAACGGCGCTAACGCATGGATGGAGATTTATTGGGGGGGGGGGGGGGGGGACCGTGGGGTACGTAGCTCGCAATCTTTTTTGTCCTGTGTACGGTGTTTTTATTCTGATGATGTCGGGGCGTGTTTGCCTCTGTCGTGGCAGTGGTTTGCCCACACGAACCTCATCCAATGACGACAACCTACAGCGATGGAATCACTGCTCTCTTGTTTTAATACTTGATAGAATAAGGCTGGCGCTGGTGCACAGAACAAGGCATGACGTAGGGCCGAAAAGAACAGAAAAGGAGAGGGGAAGAAAAAAAGAAAAAAGGAGGATGCATGCAGGTTTGTTTCTCTTTTCATCGTCTTCCAGTTGCCAATTTCATCCTCGGGCTTCTCAACATTGAGTGGACCGTTTGTCGACATTTAACGCGACGCCCAGTCCAATGTGCAGAAGCAGTACATCCGCTCAAGAAGTTTGCTGATGGATCGCGGAGCACGCAGAGATTGTCTTCGACTGAAGGCATCTTTGCCCACGCGATGTCACATCCAGATTATTCCCGAGACAGCTTATTTTTCCATCATCCCCCACCATCTCTTTTAAACTGCACGTATATGCAAATGCTCGAACATTTTAAAGTATTCCGCGCGGAAGTATATGTGCCAGAGAGAAGGACACGCGAAAGAAATCGCATCCACAAGCTCACTCGGCTCGCCCTCCGCGTCTCGAGTTCGTCCCTCTCCTCCACTCCACCGAGATAATGTAGTACAGTTGTCAGGGTGTCCCTAGTCCCTACCTTGCCTTCATATGGCCTCCAAGTTCCGCCTACGCCTTGTCTGCAGTTTGGTTACTTGGTTGTAATCTGCTGCTGCTGCTGCTGCTGCTGCTGCTGTTGCGGCTGTAGTCTATATATTGATGAAGACGCGGAGAGAGGGGGGGAGTGCTTATTACACAGGCAAGATGGCAGGTATGTGCCCGTAGCATCTGCAACGTGCTGACTGTCAGAGGGCCGGTGCGTGCCAGGTCTGCAGCGTCTCGTCTCATGTCGTCTCGCCTTGCTCGTGCTGCGGACTCCCTCCCTCGTGCGGCGTTGGGTGTTGGCGAGTACCCAATCGCCAGATACTTGGGGAATTCCAGGACGTGGAGGGAAAGGGAGGACACATAAAGGGGTGCGACTGTATGCCACGGCGGCTTCCACAACAGGCTGCCTCTCCGCAGATCGAGGTATGAAATGGAGCCTTGCAGTATCTACTCACATGTTGCGTGGATTGTCGAAGATGAGATGATTCTTGCTTGTATCCGTATCTGTGTCTCCTCTTCGCCACGACTCGACTTCACCTGCCTCGATTTCGGGCACCCCCACCCCGTGCTCCTGCTGCCCGGCGCTGGAGTTTACGTCCTTGCCTCGTTAGCGTCCCGTTTGTTGAAGTCCAGTGTCGTCCCTGCCCCCCAGGCGGTCCCAGATTCCGAGTCGCAGTCGCAGTTGCAGCTGCAGTTTTTGGTTCAACCCAGGTCGCTCCCCGGCCGCTTTTTGCCGTCCAGTACAGAGTAATGGACCTGGCTACTTTCTCTTTAACACCCCGAAATGGGTAAGTTGTAATGAAGTAACATGGTATGCTGTGATGGTACTTGACTTTGCCTTGCCCAAGTGATGTGTATCGAAACGTGGACGTAGGTATGGGTGCTGATGCTCTTTGACTTCCCAGTTGACACCTTCAACACTCCCCTTCCCCTGCTGGTCCTAGGTGCCTAGGCAGGTACGTACTCACTACCCAGGTGGGAAGAACGGATACCTTTACCTCACATTGGCATTCTCCTTCTTCCCCCTCCTCCACTTCATTCTCCTTGGCTGGGAACTTCCATTGCTGCCGGACCATCCTCCCCCACCCGGTCTCAGCAGACACCTCAGTACGTACAGCACAAGCCGGCCCTCCCATTAACAGCGATTGCCTTTACCTACCTAGGTACCTCACGTAGGTACAGAGTACAGTACCTGTTCTGTACCTCACTCTCACTGACTGATTGGCTTCGCTGCGTTGGCTGCCCGCTGCCACCCCTCGTCCATTTCTCCTCCCACCCATTTTTCAGACCCTCCACCTCTCTTCCGGGGCTCTCCCACCTTCTTCGCCTCTTTCAATTCCTGCCACCCGGGACCGGTTGTACTAGCAAACCAAACACACAACAAAAGTCATCATCATCATTCTCTTTGTGGCTTCCTCCCTGCCCTGCCCTGATCGCTGCTTCTCCGCCGCCTTGCCACGGGTTCCGACTCGACTCGAGTGACAACCATCGCAATAAACCATTCGCCGAAGCTCTACATCCGACGTTAGACATTGCTCACTCAACCCGGCCGCAGCGTCTTAATACCCATAGGTAGCCTAGGTATCCGCATAGACGTCCGACTCGGCCCGCTAGTTCGCCGTCGTCTCGTTTCCGCCATCGCATGCTCTTGCGACCCGGCTGGATTCCCACCACCCAAACAAAACGCACACGTCGACCACCGCCACCTTTGACCAAGTTGCCTTTCGAGTATCACTGCAAAGAGGCCCTTCTTCGCCTCTCTGACCCGGAGGTCTTTTTTTTCTTTCTCCCCTTTCTTTCGTTTCCGTCTGCAAACTGCAAACCGCACCGACCGAAGAAGAAAAGGGTGCCGCCCATTGCCTGCCTCGAGGCTGCGCGACGACTTGGAGAAAGAGAACACCCCCGTCCCTCTTTTCCCTTTTGGTGAGTGGTTTCCCTGTCAAGCCCGCTGCAACCCCTGCGCAAAAAAAGGCCGCGAGACATTTAACCGCGCCGCCGCCCATTACCCAAAATTTTATTTTCCCTGTCTCTCCCGTTGGCCTCTCTCCCCTGACACCACGGCGCCCGTCTCTCAACCCATCCCTTTGCGACATCGTCCCTCTCCCCCAACCCCCAAGGCTTACTGAACCGCGCCTTTGGTCCCGAAAACGCCGCCGTGAGAAGAGTAAACGTCGACTAATCTCTCGACTCTTTTTTTGTCCCCGCAAAGACACAGACACAGACGTCTTCTCTACGACCTAGTCGCGGCTTACCCGTCTCGATTCCTCGGACAGCACCCGTAGCCTCCCACCTCGACAACGTCAAACACAGCTCTCCATCACCATGTCTTACTACGAGAACAACCCGCAGTGGTCCAATCCCGGCCAGAACAACTGGGAACACCAAGCGCCTCCTGCCCGTGCTGGTGAGTCGGCCCAGTTGTCGCAGCAGCACCAAATCGCAAAGCCGGACGCCGGAATTGACTCGAGGTTCTCGCCAACAGGTGCCAGCGGCCCCACGCCTCAGGACGACTTCGCATTCTTCTACCAGTTTGAGGGTAGGTTATTTTGATCCTTCGCCGCGTGGCAGACGGGAACCTGGCTCCGTTCTCTCCCTCGGGGACACGCGTCTGGCATGCGTCACGCGCAGCAGGGCCTAGCTGACGATTTGGATTCTTTAGATGTGGTACGGACACTGACTGCTAGGCCTACAGAGGTTGATCGTGCATACGATAATCTTGCCAAGGGCGGGAAGTCGTACGGAATGGGCGGTCGACGTGAGTACCCAACCCCCGGTGGTCCTAAGATGGGTCCCGCCGGTCATGGTCCCGCCAGAAAATCCCTCGACTTCAGTAAGTCTGCTCGCAACTGGCGGGCATCACCGCAGCCTTCCCGGCACTAACTCGTTTTGCGCAGCTGGACGCATGGGAGCCGGAGCCGGTCCTGGTCCCCGACCGCACTCGATCAACCAGTTCGATGATGCCCGAGGCCACCCCAATTCGAACCTCCAGAACTTTTACGCCTCCCAACGCCACCAGCCCTCCCGCGGCTCCAACGACGCGGAACAGATGATGCAGGCCAAGAGAAGGATGGCCGCTCAACGGGAGCGGGAGCTGCGAAACCTGCACACTGAGCAGCAATACCAACGAAGTAGGCCGCCCTCTTCTGTATAGCACACACAAACTCCATATGCCAAGGGGGGGAACCAGCAATGCAGAAAAAATAGATAATTCAGGCCGAGGGGTTTCACCATCATGCGCATCCTGCTGCCCCGTCATGTTACTGTCGAAAGATGTTATCCTGATCAGATCATCGCCCACCCCCCTTCCCCGTAGTACCTCGAGGTTCCGAAGGAAGCCATGCTAACCAACCGTGTGCGTAGCCCTCGTTTCTGAGGTTCCCTACGGCGCCAAAGCCATGTCCGAGGAGGAGACTCGTGAGTTGATCGCTCGTCAGCGGAGCGCCTTGTACGGCGAGGGTCAGTTTGCTGAGAAGGGAGGCTACGTTGATGAGAACGGAGTCGTGCGCCCCGGCGTCCCCACCCACAGCGGTCCGTCCAGTCTGCGTGGACAGTCGCCCTTGACCTACGACGCGACTCGTGGCCCGCCTCCTCATAGTGACGCCCACACGCCCGTCTCTGCGACCGATGTCGGCCCCGGTCCCATCGCCGGTCCCCCGGGTGACCAGGGCTCTCGTGGTGGCAGCACCGCGAGCCCCCAGCCCAACGCGTCCAACAGCAACAAGAGCGCGTTCGAGTCGGCCGTGAGCCAGGCTGCGGCCCGCACTAATAACTCGTCGCCCGGCGGCTCTCCGCCACGACAGGAGCTACCGGCCGGGTCCAAGCCAGCCCAAGCAGTTGCTCCCATCGGCACGCGACCTACAGGAACCCCGAGCGGAGCTTCGACTTCGTCTTCGAAGAGATCGACCACCCCGTTGGCCTCCCCCGGCGGTTGGGGTCGCGGAAACGGTGTGTGGGGTCCTCAGTCTTCGGGCCTGAGCCAGCCTCCTGCTAGCGTCTGGGGCTAGACGGTTACAATATCTGATTCCACGTCATCCCTTTCGAATTTGTAAGCGGCGCAATTACGGAATGAACAAGGGATTTGATGAACCGGCGGTTGTGCGTGGGTAGTTTCTCGCTTTCATTTCGGTCTCGATTGGTTTTCCCTCGGTCACGAAAAACTTGATATATACCTAGGGCTCGACGCGTTATTCGGGAGTCACGGTGTCTTTCGGCATCTTTAAGGAGTTGTCTTTTCCACCATCAGCAGGTGCCGCATGCTGCAGCCCCGGAGTCCGACAGTATTCCTATGGAGGAAAAGAAAGAGTTGCGTGTCAGGGAAAAAAGGGCGCGGAGGGGGAAACAGTGGCTTTGGAGGCTTGACCACGGGATGTGAGGAGATGCCGCAGCGTCTTGGACTGGCTTCGGATGATTCGAGACATTCTGGCGACGGTGAACAAGGAGCAGGGCGAATCTCTTTTTCTCTTTCTGTTCTTTGGGGTCAGTTGTTCCTTCAGGGATGGGCATGATATGTTTCAGGTGCCAAAAGCGTTGGAGGGCAACCTATGATTCGAATTGCGAGCATACAATTGGCGTGGGCGTGGATTCCAACATCCGGTTTGACTCTCGCATTGGTTGGGGTTGGGAAACGCACATCCGGGGAGTCGGCACAAGCACAAACGACTCGATTCCTCTTTTCTTTTCATACGGCGACAAAATCACAAAAAACAGGGGCTTGGGTTACGGGGTGTTTATGGTCTCGAATGTTTTGGAGGGGGACTCTTCCTTTCTTGCTAAGAGGGGGGGGCACTGAACTGGGAGGTCGCGTCGAAGGAGTTTTGCCTTTTAACATCTCTCGATGTCTGGGAAACACGCCGGAAGACGTTAGGCTATAATGGGTTCTCGATCTGGGAATGAAAGGGAGCTTGACAACATCAAGGAAGGGGTTTTGCTTGCTGGGAAGATTCGGAATAGATCATCGCATGGGATTGCGTGGGTAGTGGAACGGGATGGGGGTTTGCTTTCTCCTCTCTTTTCATTTCTCTCTCTTGTTATTTTTTGCGCACTTGCTCGGGAAGGAGCAACCACCTAATGAAAAACACGATTTTTGGTCCCCCCAAGTTCGTCTTGTTGCAACTCCCCACCTCGTGTTTTCCGATGGTGACCATGGGCGGATAAAACCACACGTGGTTGAGTGGGAGGGTTGGCTGGCTGCGTGCTCATAGGCTGGGGTGGGCCGAACCTTGAGTCTGTCTCGAACCTTTGGCGTCGCGTTGAACGCCATCAGCGTAGGCGTGCAAGGACAGAGTCGGGTTGAAATTCGAAGCGATGGCTGTCACCATAGCCTGGACGGACGGAACGGACCAACGGGACGGTTCTCTAGCGTGGGAGGGGAAAAGGAGAAAAGAGAGCCAAACCAAAGAAGGGAGAAATGAACCGAAATAGAAGAAGAAAACAAAAAGGGCAACGAAAACCATCATCAGCAAAGTGGTTGCAGCGCCAGGTGGGTTTTCCGTCGTGGGTTGCTCACCCGCTCGGACTGGACTAGGACGGTGGTAGCACACGGACCGTGGGCGGCGAATGTGCCTTTTCCTTGGTGGGGCGAGCGGGCGGGCGGGCGGGCGGCAAGAGAGAGATCCAAAAGGACGCATACATGCACACACTGGCCCCGGCGCGATCAGGGCACACGGGGATCTCGGGCGGCGCGGCGGCGGCGGCGGCGGCAACGGCCTGTGGCTTGCTTGCAGAGCGGGAGGTTCCGCGGTCTCCCCCTCCCAGTCGTTTGGCCACCCCTTACACCCCCCCCCCCCCCCCCCTCTCCAAATCCCCTCTCTTCACCCAAAACCACGCCCCCTACCCGCCCGTTTTGGTGGGTTTCTCGCTGGTTTGGGGGCCGTAACGATGCAGTTTGCTTTGGGATACTGTGTCGATGGGCTGCTGGCGTTGGTCAATTCCGACGTTCAAATCCAAACAAAAACGGGCGGACCTCTTTTGTGTTAGTTCGGAAGAGCCGCCCCCTCCCCCCCCTTCTCCCTTCCGCCGCGGCGAAATCCAAGTCTACACACCTCTGGATCCGTTGGTGTTTCGATGATGCAGCGATCCAACATATCGCGTTTGCAGCGTCTTCTGTGAGGTACACCTTGACTTGCGTAGGGTGGGCAAACCTGTCACACATTCACATTTCTCGCTCGTCGCCATGGTTGCCTTCCCTGCTTTGTTAGATTCCAACATGTCCCTGGCTCACCCTCCAGACCACGGTAACCGGCCGTTGGGTCTAGGAGATGAGCAACGTCAGGTAGTAACCCCAGTCCCCGAGCCTGACGGTATCACTAGGTATCATGGAGACGCCATACCCCGGGAGAGGGTTCCAACATCCCAACAGGGGCCCAAAGTCGAAAACAGGGGGTAGGAGAAAAAGGAAAAATGAAGAAGGAAGAAGGAAAAACAAAAAGGAAAAAAAGCCACCGGCCGTCCAACTCCCGGCTCCGCATTGCCTTGTTCCTTTTCGTGGACATGCGCAGCAGAAGAACCCTACAAGTAGGAGGGCGCGTGGCACCCGGACAAGTGGAACCGGGCCGCGCCGGAGGATGCAAGATGGATGATGGGTGGTTGGTTGGGTCCCCGGGTCAGCAGGCCGCTCCAACGGTGCGGTACCAACGGCCGGCCGCCGACCGGTGAACAGACCCAACAACTGCCCCGCCCGGCACCGCCAAGCCAGTGCATCCCGACGCGTCCCCCTCCCACGTTGGTGTCGACTAGAAACGCACGACGCGGGCATCCACTTCCTTTATTCCACTTACACCTTCGTCAACCTCTCTTCGGGCGGGTGGGAGAGAAAGACAAGTAAGTGCCTGGAGCTCGGCACGTGGCCACATACGGAAATATGGCTCTCAGGCCCGTCGATGTTGGCAGCTTGGCAGGGCCTTTACAATTCGACCGCGGGTGGCTCATCTGCTGTCCCCTCCTAGTGACATATTCAGCAGGAACGACGCCCAAGACTCAACCCTTGGAGGCCAATATGCCGGTCACGCCTGGCCCGAGGTTTCATTCTAGATATGCCATTCATCAGACCCGCTGCCAACCAACCCAAACATCGCCGACGCCAGCCCATCCAAACTACTCCCCGCCATGTACGGTTGTACCCCAGTGTGGCCTCTCCTCTCCCTTAGACGCCAGTCGAGAGTCTACATGCCCAGGATCTTGGCCCCAGTTTCCAAGTCCATCAGATCATCAGCTCTCAACGCCTTCCCGCCCCAAACGATCGTTCCCCTCCCGTCAACGGCGAACGCACCCGCTGTCTGCCATTTGTTCCCCATGACCGTACTAGGCCCCTCGACCTCATCTCCTACCGCAGCGCCACCCGCCGGTGACGCACCGCCCTTCTGGCCACCGGTCCCGGTCCCTCGCCTCTGAACGGGCGCAGGACTCGACGACGAACCGCCTTCGCCGACCCCCGTCCCGGTCCGCTGGATCGCCCCCGCAACCTTTTCCCCGAGCCACCCCTTTTCCTTCCACCCCTGCACCTGGCTCGTCGGGTTGAAGACGTACCAGACGGACCCCAGGCCCAGGCCCCAGGCGGCGTAGACGGCGCGGTCCTCGTCGATGACGACCTGGACGTTCCACGCGCCGCCCAAAATGTCGATCCACTTCTGCGTGGCTGCGGACGACGAGTGCGACACAGCCACACAAGTGAGCGTGCCGGCGTGCTTGTTCGCCAAGGCTCGTAGTGCGAGGAAGGTCTTCTGAGCGACTGTTGTTTGGAAGGATTCCGTTAGTCGTGCAAGTTGCGAGGCGTGGTCTAGCGATGCACTTGGAGGCTGGGGGGCGGGGGGTAGGAGATTTGATAGGACTGAAAACGTACAAGCACAGCCGACGCAGCGGAGGAAGACGATGAGAACGGGCCGGCCACGTCCGAACTCGAGCTTCCTATCACGGTCCAGCGGGGCCAGATCGCCGATCTTCGGGACCTCGGCCACGGGCACCGGAGGCGGCGGCGGAGAGAACCACGGCGCTACGGTGATGGGCAGGGCCTTCATCGACATCCACGCCGGCCAGCCGCCGCCGTTCGGGTTCTCATCTGCGGAATCGTCGTTGCTCGAGCCGCTGCTCTTTTTCCTCGTGTCCGACGAGCCCCCGCCGCTAAAGTCGAAGCTCTTGCTACTCAGCCCGACCTTCTTCAGTGCGATCTTGGTTGTCAGGCTTGACAGCATGACGACGATGGCGGTGATCCGCAGTCGCAAAGAGGCAAGTGAGTGCGGTGACCGATAATGCGGCAGGTAGTATTTAGTCCGTTCCCAAGACCAGAGGCGTCTTGAGCAGAATCGAACAGTTCACAGCAAGAAGCAAGGAGCGGGCAAGGATAGAGTGGTCTTGAGCGGTGTGCCCAATGCAATAGAAATTTGATATTAACTGTACCGCAGGCGGCAACGACAGAAAGAGAAAGGGGGTGTAGTAGTAACAGAAGGAAAAGAATACGTGGCTGGCATGCTCACAGCGGCGGCATCCTGGGGACTCTAGGGGGTGGTGAACCGTGAGGGGGAACGGGGAGAAGCTCTGGCGAGCTCCGGAAACTTTGACACAGGGGACGTCGCATGTTTTCCTAGCGAGTGCACTGAGTTCCTGTCCGAACCCCAGGAGAGTCGATTTCGCGAGACTGAACGTCGATAGACACCGCTTTCAATCGCCTGCCTCCTTGCTTGTCCCTAAACTCAAGTGGACCGACCGTCCCTGATTGGGTGACATGTCATGCGGAGGTTTGAGCGGCCGGCCGTCAGCCTGGTGTTCTCGTTGCGTTGCAGGTTGCCTTCTTCCCTTTTTCCCGGATGCCGATACAAAGTATGCTCAGCACCTCTGGCTTGTACAGCGGCTTAGTAGAGAATGAGACACATGTCTGTCAACAATGATGGGGAAAGGAGACAAGAGAATGATTTTAGCATGCCCTGTCCTCTACAGCCTGCATCATCCGAGGTTCGAACCACGGGATTCAAGCATTATTGTCCGGAACGCCGTCTTGCATTCTTCGGATGACCATTCTCCGCCTAAAAGCCCAATTGTTTATCGAGGCACGACTCACTTGATCCTCTCCATACCTCAGTCAACTCTAAAAGCATAAAGAAAACACGTCGTTCGGACTTCCCATCGCGCTTGGCCGCCTCTCGGGTCAAAGGTGTCGCAAGCGAGCAGACTGTGCGCTGGTGATCATTGCGGAACCCAGGTGAAGGCTGCCCACTGACTGAACACCTTCAATCCCCCGCGCCATCGAAGTTGTCATAGAGCTCTCACTTGATAGAGGTGTTGGCCTTGGCCAAGTCCAGGGGGTTTGGTTCAGACACAGAAGCCGCGGATTGAAACATTGCATCGTCCAGTCGTAACGGTCCACTCGTACGACAAGGAACATGCATGGGACCGGGTCGGAGCGTATCGTGCATTTGCCGCGACCAAAGTAGCGACGCTCCTCAGCTCCGTCGTGGCATGCCCCCAGTGTTTGCTTCATTTCGAGCAGATGGTTCGGCGGTCGACCGCCGGCGAGCTGATGCCGGGAACAATGTGCCAAGATTCGGGAGTGTGATTTGTTTGGGATGGATCGGAGCGTTGTTGGACCTGGGCCCCCAACCAAAAAGGAGAGATTTTGCTCTGCCTGCCTCGGTCCAAGCAGCAGATTGGTGGAACGGGCGCCGATTCGAGCGCCCTAGAATTGAGGGAGGCGGACGGCGGGAATGTGGAGAGCGGGAAGCGTTCACGGATCATCTTCCGCCGTACATCCGATTGCGGACGAACGTCGTACAGTTCGTTGGCGAGAAAGCCATTTGTCTCAATTGACGAACCCAATAACGAGCGGCATGGCGGTACTGGTGGCTGATGCCTGGACTGCTGGTTGATTGTGTTTGGTGAGTGGCGGTCGACTCGTGTAAAATGGCCCAGATACAGCAGCTCTCGCCCCATCAACTCGCATCAGCCACGCCCCCTCCATCAAATAACGTGGCCGTTCCTGCTGTCCGAATAGTTGCCTCAAGAAAGAGCTGAAAAATATCGCTAGAAACATGGTTTTTGGTTAGTGCCCCTGGGAGAAACAAACGGGGAAACGCAAATCGGAGCTGAGCTGACAAACCACGATCTCCCATCCAGTCCTATTCCGAATAAGGGGGGGCGCGGAACAAGTTGCACACACTTGCAGATCCACTCAATGGCTCGCTGTCTGGACTTGGGCGCCTCCCGCGCCCCGCGGTGTGAGCAATCTGATGGAGAGGGTTGCATTGCATTGCATTCTGGGACCAGTTGCCGTAAGCGCACCTAACCTATCCACCCATCACACAGATCCGTCATCGTTGGTTGGGCTTCAGAAGGGTATATCTAACATACGTTCAAGTTGAATGACATGGCCATGTGCCATCAATGATGGACCCTTGTCTAGCTTGTTCGGCCTCCTTTCGCGACCCTAGTGACGTGTTGGAGAAACCGAACCGATGCGACCAGTGGTGGCCGTCCAGGATAGTGCCATGACGTCGGCGATAGCATCTAGGACCAGCAACATTGGAGTGCGCCTGCGAGACTCCAGCAGAGCCACATCTGGTTCGCTCTGCGCTGTTGATACCTTGGGGGGACCGACCTTCTCCTTGAAAGCAAACATCACCGTCTAGCAAGAATCCGGCATCACCATAGCGGTCTCGAACGGAAAACTACTGGTATAATCAGAAGCATCATTAATCTGCTCGCCGAAACGTCGGCCCTGCTGACAGCCTCGAGAGACCGACTGTCTTGCCCGGAGTGCCTTATTCGACTGGTTGCGGTTACAGTTGCAGTAAGACAACCACTGGGTCGTGTCACGTCAGCAGTGGCGGTGACATACAAACTCTGATGGCCGCCTTGGTTGGCGATGTTGTGTGTTAGTTGGACGTAAAAGTAAGCTGCCACGGGCTGTGCCTTCTTGTACGTAAGAAGTGTGACCCAATATCCGAACAAAAGATCGGGCGAGAATATTTGTTGTGCGATGAATGGGGTGGATGTCTGAGTTCAGGTTGGAGAACGGGATGAGAAAAGCAAACCAGCTGCCAAGCCTTGGGAGCTTCTCGACTGCCTTTCTAGACATCTTGCCCTTTTTCGCTTGTCTGTTCCCGGAGGATTGCATTTCATCAGCCCTACTCTAGCCCCATACACCGTACCACATGGCTGCGGTCGTATGGGAATGGCTTGTCAGCCAGCCGAAAGGCTAAAGAAAGGGTCGTTCAGAGCAGACTCTGGGAGCTCATGAGTCAAGGAATCTTGGTCAATGTGTCGATGACAGGTTAGATCTATAGGCACCGTGATACGCCTTGGCGGTCAGCAGTATCCTTTTTTCCTACCCTGTTCCTTTTTGGCTGCTACCAAGCGTTGTGATTGGCAAGTGGTGCTGGTGCTCGGCTTTCTACGACAGTTCCGAGTAGAGTTGTCTCGGTTTGGGCGGCCCAGGCCAAAAGGAGCAGTACTGTGGAGCTGTCTGGGCAGCTGGGCGCATGTAATGTGGCACATCTCGCAGTTCCGACCCGTGGTCCGTAGATTGGCAATCTATTCTGAGGAAGTGGCAGTTTTTGCCAGACGCCGCGACGGAGCAATGTGACGACCTCCCCGAGGCGCTTAAGCCACTGTGCCAGACCCCTGAAGAGGTGAGGGGCAAGTATCCGTGGAGACGAGCGAATAGGGTGATTGACGGCTCGGTTGCATGGGGAAAAATGGTTGTAGTTCCGAGCCCTGGCCACTCACTGGACAATGAGTGAGAAAGGATGTTCCTCCTCCTCCTCGGCTGGGCATCTTGGACTGTCAACACCTGAGCGCTTGCTGCTGATGCTGTGCCGCAGCTACGACCATTCGTCGTTGTTGCTGCTGCTGCTGCTACTGCTGGTGTTGGCAGTGCTGCAGCGGCGGCGTCGGCACAACAAGACGGCTTTGGGCTGGCCAACCCCACACACGGACATGAGAACGGGAAATGTTGGAGAAGCAGGGTGGGATGATGGGCTTATGGCATGGTCCTTCGGGGGCTTCGGCGTATGACTGGACCGGTGAACGGGTATCGGGAAAGGATGAGCCTCACTCACCTTGGGTCGTGTGGCTTATTATAGCGATGGTAAGCCATCGGCTCGACGCACGGAGAAGGGGGCGACCAGGGTGGGCGAGCGTCCACCGTCCATGTGCCCGAAGAGGAGTTGAATCGGAGACGACGAGAAAGCGGTCGAGAAAGATGGGGCGATTGCGGAGAGTGGTAACGCGAGAATGTGACTAGGCTTTGGGCACTTTCTGGTCCATTGTTGGCTTGAGTTATGGGAGTTTTGGGCCACAGCCATTGGGGGCTCGTCGCAGTGCCTTGCCAGACAGGGCCTCTCGAGCCCATGAGGTATCCGTACGCGGTCTCGGTAGACATTGTGTGTCGTTTCTGGCCGGGATGTTGTATGGCCATTCTCCACCTCCTGCTGGGTTTCTGGAAAGACATTCAGGTGGCCATAGTATCGGGACCCTGATAATTTTAAGGTGGTGGAAATAGATGACGGTGGCAGGGGATGCGGGAGCCGTGGGAAATGGAAATATCCGTATGGAAAAAAAACAGGAGGGAGACAAGGTGACAGACTACAGACCATGGGCCAAGTCGCGACAAGACGAAAAAAAGGAGGCCAACGGCGCAGGAATTAGAAGTGAGTCGGCGACAGGAAGGCGGATGCTCCGTGTTGACCAGTTTGTCGTCATTCTTCATCGCGTTCCAGCCCAGCAAGTCCCTCTCGCGCCGTTGAGGCAAGCCGTGGCCGTGGCCGTGACCACGGTCGCGGTCGCGGTCGCGGCCACGGTACGTGCATAGCATGGGGTGGTAAGGTGCAGGCGCAGGCAGGTGCAGTTGCATGTGCGAAAGACATGCAAGACAGGTACGAAGTACATGACAAGGACCTTACTTGAACACATGTTCCGGTCCCAGTTCTTCCTTCCTCCTTCCATAGGCAGGGAAGGCAGGGGGGAAGCGACAACGCTGGACATAAAGGGCAGGACCTGTTCCATGTCCTAACTGCCCATGACAAATGCCTCACATTGGGACCTTGGCTCAATTGCTGGTAAGCGGGCGTCTTATGCTTATTAAGGAACCAACACGTAGGTAGTCCTAGGTACTGTGGCGAGCGATAAGTCCATCGGCGCAACGCTGAGCAGTCCAATGTAAGAGTAACTCCCCCACTGCAGTGGGCGAGGCCCGCCGAGCCACAGCCGGAGTGCAAATAAGAGAAAGAGAGAGAAGAAACACATGCATAAAGCCTGCTTTCTTTTCAACTCCCCCCCAAGCAAAATGCCTCGGTTTGGAGGACCACAAATAATTACATTGGCAAAGGGAATCCATTTCAACAACAAAACACGACTTCACTTCAGATCCAAGACAAACCACATGTCGCCGGCTCTCCGACGTCATATCCCGACGTGGAAAGGAACCGGCTGGGCCCAGCTGAAGCCCGAGCGCTCACGGCGAGTGACAAGCAGTGGCCAGAGGGGTATGTGGCGTCTGTCTGCCCTCTCCCCCAACCCCTGTACGCTGCCCGATGTAGGTAGAGTGCACTGCTCTCTCATGTCCTTTTCCGCTACGAAAATACGTCCAGCCTCTGCGAGTATGTATTCTTTCCGATCCCCCAGACACTGCCCTGGAGGTCTGAGCAGGACACACTCAGCACACTTGGCGAAGGGCCGCGCGGGCGAGCAGCGACAAGACGTTGCGGGAATGACTGTCGACCGGCCAGACCCGGCCAGGACGGCGATGGAGCGTGGGCGGTCTTCATTAAAATCATAAGTAATGTGTTTAAAACGCTTTTTGAGAAGTAGCACCCTCTCTTCCTACCCTCTTTTGACCCCAAATTGCTTCCAGTGCGTGTCGGGTTCTCCACTTTGACTGCTGCCTCTGCCCGCGCGCTCCGTGCATGTACTGTGTACTGTGCCGACAAAGAGGTACATCAGAGAGCTGCATCTGTAGTTTCCACTTGTTCGCAGCAGAGGGATGCAGGGTAAGTAAGTATCAGCAATGTACCATTACTCGGGTCGGTAATGCAATTCCCATATTTATCAAGATTGCCTATCGATGCGAAGGGGAGGGAAGACGCGTCGATACGGAGAGCCTCTCAAGGTGCCTGTCACGAGCCAGGGCAGAGCAAAAGAGAGAAAGAGAGAGACTGGGGGTTGTAGCCAGACATGAATGAGAAGCAATAATGGGAAGGAGGGAACCAGAGACCGAACCCAAAAACCAACTACCTTCCCTGCCTCCCGTTGCTGCATCATGTCACCTTCCTCAAGTAGGTACCTTACCAACAGACACAAGCCTTACTTACACTCCGGTGAGGAGGGAGGGTGTGAGGGTGTAAACGGGTGCGTTCCCTTTCTTGGCTTCTTCACTGCGGCATTGCTAAAGATGACATGACACCTCTGCCACTTACTTACTCCCCTCAATCCAAGGCTCTTCCCCGGGCTTACTGAGATTGAGGTCCAGCTTGCATCCAGGGACTGTTGTAATATGATAGATGGTTGTTGGGTCGGTATGGCCTGGCATTGTCTAGTCAGTCAGTTGGCCCAACGTTGCTGCTCCTGGCGGTGCTTGCTAGCTTTCTCCCATTTCCCTTCCTATCGGGGTTCCGACTATAGGCGGACATCTTGCCGGGGGGTACGGATACATAGAATCATCATGCCTGCCTTCATTCCATGTTCGAGATGCTTTGCCTTTCTCCTTAAAGTACGTCAAGTCCGCACCATAGGGGACTAGCAGAGCAGCAGAAAGCAATCAACCAGATAGGTCATCCCTCCCGCCAACGATAGTGCCGCCAAACACGCACTGCATCGCGCCCAACCGCACTGTGTTTGATTCTTCGGAGCACTTTGTTTTTACATTGCCCATCTCATCTGTTAGGTAAAACACATCTCTAGGTAGGTCGATACTTTTTCGCTGAGCCTGCGGGGCCTGGGATTTGACTCGCTGTCTGTCATCTTCCGCTCCCTCGGGTCTATTGCCGCTACATCTCTCTCCTGCTCTCGCTCACTTTTCAATAATTGTTAGCGAGCAAAAGGCGCTACCGTCATTCCGGTCTGCCCAATTCTCACCGTGTGCGACCCGTAGCTACCGCCTTTTGGGCGAACGAGTCCCTGACGCCTGTCCGTACGCCAGCACGTCGACACGACTGGCCAATAACCCATACCACTCCCTACAGGCTGATGCTGTACCTTTCTTTACTCTACCCCTCAAGATACGGCCTCGCCTCGCCTTGCTTTCCCACCCTGGGCCGCTTTGCTCTTCAGGTACCGCCTCTAACCCAGTGCCGCCGCCGCCGCCGCCGAACTCTTCTTTCGCGTAAAGGAGTACATGCACCACACCAAAACCACACTACCTTAAGATACTTATTTCCATCCTCCACACCCTCGCTTTCCCTGGACTGAGCGAGGTACCTACCTACCTACCTTGTACCCCCAAACGAAACGATCCCCTTCACTTTGCCTTCATTCTCTCCCTCTCACCCTCTTCCTCTCTGTCTCTCGCTCTCTCTCTCTTTCTCTCTCTCTCTCTCTCTCTGCTGATGGGACGTCATTCAATTTTCTCACTTTCCTAAGGAACATCTGCCCAACTAGACTCTTGCTCATCTGGCTTATTTTGTTTTTACTCTGCTCTTTGTTGAAGTTGGACAGAACACAAAATCATATTACCCAGCATCACATTTCCTCTTATCGAAGTAACCCTGTGCCAGTAACTACGTGTGGGTGCACTTTACCCCCTTGGACTCTTTCCACATTCTCTCTCCCTCCCTCCCTCTCTCCTCTCAGACAGAGACACACACCACACACACACTTGCTCTCTGTGGCCCCCCCCCCCCCCCCCCCCCCCATCGTTATTTCACGGTCCACCGCCCGAGGACACCCCCGTTCGCTCCTGTCGCTTCTGGGTCAATGTCCCCGATCTAAACTCCACACCCTTTCTTTCGCCTCCTGCCGTCGACGACATTCTCTCTTCTCTTCCCCAGAGCACAACGACGCAGACAGCAACGAGGAAGGAGAGTGCTCTCTGCCACAACTATCTTGCTACGCCAACCAATTCAGACTGCGCCTGGACCCAGATGAATATTCCTGATTCATTTGTACGTCTCTAGCAGCACTTTACCTGTGCCAGCCACGGCTCAACGGCTCAACGACCACACCCCTCCCAAATTTCCCGACTCCCTCTTCCATCCAAAAACCCCCTCGTCTCTACACGCGCTTCTGCCAATACACACAACAGACTTGGAGCCAGAGCGAAAGAGATTCAACCCACCTCGAACAGTGTCTACCTCTACCGACCGTGTTCTCGCAACCAACTCTTTTGTTTTATTGTTTCTATTCTCTCGATACCCTCGGATTCTGTCCTAGTAGCCAGCCAGCTCTACTCCACTTTCCACGATCCGGTCGGTCGCTGCCAGATTCTTGTTCTCAATCTCATTCACACACCCTCTCTCTCTCTCTCTCCCCGCCACCGCTGCCGCTCTGCGCCTGCACGCGCGCCTGCTTCTACCCGTCCGCCCTCGTTACGGAAGCTGAGCCAGGCCTCGCTCCATGGAAAGTCGGGCGACCACAACAGAATCGAAGCATACATATCCAACTTCTCCTTGGATCCAAACACCCACGATAGCATCGTCCGCTTCGGCCACCTACTTCGACGCTCCCTCCCGCGCCCCGGCCCAGCTAGACTTCTGGCCGCTTCTCTTCCCCCAGCAAGCTTCCGTCTACCAGGCACAGCTGCTGCACTATACAAATCTCGTCTCCCCTGGACGAGGAGGCGGCTTGCAACAACCCCAAGCGCTTCCTCAGACGACGGTGGCCACCCCTCAGATCCAGGCGGCGCCTAGGTCCCGATCCTCCTCCAAGGTGTCGAACAAGGACAGCTCCGCGATCAAGGGCACCCAAGGAGGCCATGGGCATAGAGCTGTGCAGAACAAAGACAAAGGCGATCGCGCTGTCATAACAGGCAAGGACGCTCCGCCCAAGATGCAGCAGCAGTCATCCCAACAACCGGAGCTATCACACCCCCTCCCCGCTCGCCCTGCAGCCCGGACCGGTAATGGACAGTCTCACTCCAACTCGATGCCTTCCACTCCCCAGCAGCATGCTAGAAACTTCTCTTTCGAGTCGCGAGAGCCATCACCCACAGCAACAAACAACCACTCCCCCCGCTCTGCTTACTCCGAGACGAACAGCAACCTTCCCTCCTTGCGACCTCTGCCCCCGCGACTAATGGGCGGATGCCAGTATGAGACGTCACAGATGAACTCGAAAAGGAGAATGCCCTATAGCATAGGAAGCGACAAGCTGGAGCGAACCAGCCCTGATAAGATCAAGAGCAAGCTGTCGGAAGATGAGGAGCGGAAGTTGACCACAGACATGCGCGAACTGTACGACCGGTTAACGCCGACCGAAAAGGTTGAGGAGAACCGCCAAAAGCTTGTCGTCAAGCTTGAGAGGATCTTCAACGAGGAATGGCCCGGAAACGACATCCGCGTTCACCTCTTCGGCTCCTCTGGCAACTTGTTATGCTCGGACGACTCGGACGGTTCGTGATCCCCTCGCCTGGCTGATGACGTTCTGTGGGACCCCACGCTGACGCACTAAAACAGTCGACATATGCATCACGACGCCGTGGAAAGAGCTGGAAGGGGTCTGCGTGATTGCAGACTTGCTAGCACGAAGTACGTCGTGTGCCTCTCTCGCTTTTTCCAGCATTCGCTAATCACTCAAACTCGAACAGAGGGCATGAAGAAGGTCGTCTGTATATCCGCCGCGAAAGTACCCATCGTCAAGATTTGGGATCCCGAGCTCGGCCTCGCATGCGACATGAACGTGAACAACACCTTGGCGTTGGAGAACACAAGGATGGTCCGAACATATGTGGAAATCGACCCTCGTGTCCGGCCGTTGGCCATGATTGTCAAGTACTGGACACGACAGAGGATCGTGAACGACGCCGGTATGGTTTTCCACGTGCTGCCTTGATGCTTGACGACAGAATTTGCTGACCGGACCAGCCTTTGGTGGCACCCTCAGTTCGTACACCTGGATCTGCCTGATCATTGGGTTTTTGCAACTTCGCGACCCTCCGGTTCTACCCTCGCTCCACCAGCGACAACACCAACGACTCCCTAAGAGAGGCGGGCAAGAGAGCGCGTTTGCGGACGACCTAGACAAGCTACGTGGATTCGGCGATAAGAACAAGGCCTCGCTTGGCGAGCTTCTCTTCCAGTTTTTTCGCTTTTACGCCCACGAGTTCGACTACGACAAGAATGCCATCTCGGTCCGTCTCGGACGAAAGGTGACGAAGCAGGAAAAGGGATGGCACATCGGCATTAATAACCATTTGTGCGTGGAGGAGCCATTTAATACCATTCGCAACTTGGGCAACACTGCGGATGAGTATTCGTTCCGCGGTCTTCACTTGGAGCTGCGACGAGCTTTCAACCTGATTTCGGAAGGGAAGTTGGACGAATGCTGCGAAAAGTATGTCTACCCCAAGGAAGAAACACCGACGTTCCAGCGACCGCCGACACAAGCACGGCCTGTCATGATTCGGAGTTCTTCGCAGCAACATTCCGGGAGAGGGGGACGGGGGAACTACCGAGGACGGCACTCGAACAACTTCCACCGGAATACGAACTCAAACCGCAGAGCCTCTTCAAGCGTGGCTTACGATACCAACACCATGTATATGCCTTCGGTCGCCATGACGCCCCAGGAGCTCGCATGGTACGCGCAGCAGGCCCAGTCACATCAGCAATACCCCGCGCTTGTAGGTGCAGCCATGGCCGCCCAGTTACAACAGGAAAATAACATTCGGTTCCAGCTCTATACTCAATCCCAGGTTTATCAGCAAGTCCAGGCTCAGATGGCTGCCCAGATGCATGCCGCCCAAAGAATGCAGGGCCCATCTTCGACTTCCCAGCAGGGCTCGGAACGTCCCCGGACCAACTCGTTTGACAACCCGCCACTCAGTGCTCCCATCGCTGGCCCCCAGGACTGGTACAGCGTGTATGGCGTTCCGATGGCTGCCTACTATGGTCAGGCTGGGTTCGCCTATCCGTCGTCGCCGGCTACTGCGGCCGCCAATTCTCCCGAGTATCGCAGGGGGCTCCAGAGGTCGTCGGCGACGCCAGAGTCGGGTGCTTCAACTTCTGGAAGCTCATTGAGGTCCCAGTCGCAACCCGCCTCACGTTCTGCTACGGGACAGCAGGTCCAAGGTTATCCCGGGAACAGCACACCGACGAATGGAAGCGCAAACACCGCACGACAGGTGAACGGGGCTCCGATCCCAAGCTTCATTCCTGATGATGCTGATTTCGATGAGTCCACGCAGCGTCCCGCGAGCAACTCGCCGGCTTCTGACGAGGGTGCTTACCTGGGATACTACGTTTCAGACGCGTCCAGTCCGGCACGTTCGCAAGGGACACCCAATGCCATCGCATTTGGCGACACGACTCAGCCGGCCCAAGGACGTCGGAGACTGTCAACCGAAGTTCCGCAGACGATCCTCGATCGCAGAATGCGAAGGACATCGCGCTCACCGTCCCCCATGGGCCATACTCGAGCCTATTCCACTGGCGGCAATGCAGCCGCGCCAGCCCAAGTAGGCGCTTCGTCAAGTCCCAACGGACATCGAGTGGCTTCTCGGCCTTTGATAGTCAACGGCACCGGGTCATCCTTGCGAACGAGCTCGACGCCATCCCAACGCCACGACCCAGCGGGAACTGTAGCCGATTCCAACACCACCGAAGAGCTAAGCCTGCTACCCCCGGATAAGCCACTGCAAATCCAGGGTCTCGGGATTAGTGGCTATGCCGCAGACCAGGGAGATGACCTGCCTGAACCGGTTCAGACTCCGGTGATTGTCAACGGCACCACTACTCCATCGTCCGCTCCCAACACAACGGCTGCTGCCTTGCCTACCACTGCCTCGTCCCGGCCTATGGACGACCCCTCGTTCCGTGACAGAATCGCACTCATGTCAATGAACCAGTACGCGTGGGCCTCGCAAGCGCAGGCGCAACCGGAAGTTGTCAACGGCACCCTGATGTCTCTCCGCCAGAGAGCCATGTCGAGGCAGCAAAGCGGAGTCATAGCGCCACTCGATCTGGCTACCCGGGACAATAGGATAAACGGCCACCAGTTGAGCATCGACGCTCAGCATCTCTCGCCGATCAACGAGACTCGGTCTCCCTCGCCGACCGTTGTGAGGAAAGGTGAATACCCATTGAGAGCCGATCAGTCGTCATTTGTCCCACAGAACTCTTTACCTAAGGTTCAGGGTGAGCCCCCCGTTCCCACCCACACGAAGGGATCGGCGGCAAACCACTCCAAGCAAGCCCAGTCATCGGCTCATTCGCCGAAGCGGCTATCGACATCCACGCAACGCTCAGTTCAGGCAGCACCACAGTCGCAGGCGCAGACCTCTAGCCAGGCTCCGACTCAATCACCAAAGGTTAATGGCATTCGAGAGAACGGTCATACCCGAGGCGTCAAGAGCGAAAGCCATGGTCCTGAAGGCACGTGGCAAAAGGCTACCAAGAGTCGCAGGAAGGGCGCGGATGCCAAGAACCAGCAGGGCGGCGGGTTCGTCCCGAGCGAACAGCCGCCCAAGCACGAGGCTGACCGAAAGGGCGGCTAAAGCCGAGGAGACAGGGCAAAAAAACGCGTCCCGCCGTGGGGTTGGTGGCATGACAGAAAGCCAGCATTGCTTTCTTTGGATATGACGTAGAGTGACGAAGAATCGCACGGGCGCAAAACAAAACAAGTTGCCGGCATTCCAACATCGGCTTCGTCATGGACAAATGTTGGACACTCGCATTCTGGATCGAGCATGAGTACTGTGGCAGGCGAAGGCGCTAGGTGTGGCCATGTGTACCTGGTACCGGGATTGACGCGCATGAACGATTGTGAGGATAGACGCTGCAAACGCTAGCGGCGATGGACCGGATGCGAGGATGGATTTGGTGCTGTAACAGGCACTTTTCCGCAGCTTCGACTATCAGCACTCAACCTTGCTCAAAGGTGGCCGAATCAGTCGATTGCCATACGGAAAACGACATGAGCAAAAGTGTGCGAAATCTCATCGTGCAACAATATTTCGACGAATTGCATAAGTGGGAGGAAGAGAGTTGGGCTTTTGGCAGTCCGACATGTTGGCCCAAGCATCAAGACCGGAAAGGTCATTGCTATGCCTCAGTTGTCTTTTTCACCGATCAAGATCGTATGGGGGGTCTCTTGCATTTTGCCCTCCCTCCGGGGCGGCAGGGTCTATTGTTTGTCTCATTGCATCTGCGGCAACGGTCTTCGGAATGGGTTACGGTTCAGGCATGCGTCAGCAAGTTTTCTTTTGTCGGCAAAGTCATACCATGGAGCGAAAAGAGGCATATGGAGATGAAGGGAAAAGCAAGACAGCGTGTGGATGACGATGGCCCAAAGCTGCATGTGGGATAGCTGCGACTGTCGCGAAATACCCAGGCGGGAAATGGGTGGGCATGTGTTCCCGGAGAGAAACGGCAGAAGTCAGCATGACCGCATTATAGGAGCGGAAAAGAACGTCAATGACTAGTGTCAGTGTAAGCAGATAGACGGGAAGCGTTAAAAAGAAATGATTTGAAAAAACCAACAGGTATGTGTCTCGAGGTCGTAAATGGGAGAGGAGCCGAACCGCAGTGAGAAGATGCTGTCTACTTGTTCCCTAGACGCTTAACAAGGGTTGCGGTCTTTCTTGTCGGGGCAGATATAAAATGATCTTGATAGGTTTGCACCTTGTGTGGGCTTGGTTTTATCATGTCTCAAAAGGAGGTTTGTTCAGCTGAGGCCATCGTCAAATGCTTAGTTAGATGCATCCCTACCTACCTAGGTAGGTAAGGTAGGTAGGTACCTTAGCACGGGGGGTTACAAGGTCCAAGGGTCGTCTCATGCAAAAGCATGATTACATCATCACCACGTTTTTTCCAACCCCGCAATCAGCCTTATCCGAGTGGTCAGCCTCCAATGACACCGCGGTCCTTGCTTGGCAAAAAGGCAATTCCCATCTGTCCCCCCCCCCTTAACCTAAGGCGTTCTCGTAACTATCCTCCCATCCTGGATGCAGCTATTCCAGGCAGAAGCAATCCATCGTCTACAAGTATGAAACGCGGCCTGACATTCATTCGTTTCGTCGTCACTATTCGCGTACGCTGCTCTTCGTCTTTACTGACGGGCGCCACCCTCGTTTTGCACCACGCACTCACCCATCCGTATCGACACCGGCGAATCGCTGTATTGTAGCTAGCCTTCCCTTGTTCGTGCTGTTCCCCTTCGTTCGATGATTGGTGGAGATGATCCGCCCTGGTGCTCGACTGCTCGGTTCGGACGCTGCGCCTACGTCTCATTTGGCTTAGAGCTCGCATGATGGGACGCCAACGCAGCCGTAGTGACGATGTTGCCTCGATGTCGCCCAAGGTCAGACGGTTCAGCAACGCGCTGCGCAAGATCTCGACGACCATGTTAAAGACGAAAAGCCTTTGGTAGGAGTTTCCATATCCTATGTTATGTATATCACCACTGCAGTCTCCTTCATTCCCCCCCCGTTCCTCTCGACAACATGTTAATGGGGATGGTGACGGGACCACTTGGACTGGCCAGCAATGCTTACAATCCAAGGACAGAAGCCCGGCGGCGATGTCGAATTTGGATTTGGCGGGTCATCCGATGCGGTTTCGTCCCGCGACTCCAGCTCCGCAATCGCCTTCAACGACTCGGATATCAACCTTCGGCAGCTTCAACAGCTGACGCAACGAGTGCGATCAACTCTCGCTAGCAAGGACGCCGACGCCGCATTTAAGAATTATGCCAAGGCCAGAGACCATGCGACACTTTGCCAGTCCTTGTTCGACATCTCAACACTTGCACCGGCAGTCAATGGACAAGCGAATAAGGCCAGCCCAGAAGGCAGAGAGGCGTGTCGCATGAGTCCTCTCTCGAAGTACCCCACAGCCCGACGACAATCGATAGTCGATCATCGTTAAGTGGGAGGAGCCTCTCAGAAGTCACGACAGGGCAGGGTTGTGGTCAAAATTTCTGTCCAAGCCACGAGACGTGCCTATCGGCAGTCCGTGACTGGAAGTAATGCATCGAGTTGCTGCTAGAGGCCCTCAAGCTCACTTTCTCAGAGACGTACAAGAGTTATGAACCCTACGATACTCCACGTATGGTAAAGTCCCTGCTTTCAGAACAAAGAGTTCCGTGCGGCTGCGATTCAACAAATGAGGAGGACCAGCATCGACAAGACTTTCTCGGCAAGCCCCGATTTCTTCCCGCGATACATCATACGGCTCAGGAACTACGATCGCGTCAGGCAAGACCTCGTAGACACGACTCGCATCTTGCAGCTGGTGGAGTCCGGTGTCTCTGACGAAAGACTTGTAAAAGATAACCATGTCTCACCCCGAGGCGATGCCATTCTCGAGTTTGCGAACATTGGAGCCGAGCCCCTACTGGTTCTCAGATTCCGCGTCTCTTCATTCTTGCTTGCGGAAACTTCACCCATCTTTGAGAGAATGTTTGCCAAGCACATCCACATAGAGATGCATGACGATGAGGATGTGACTGATCAGTTGGCACCCCCACCATCACCATACATATGTGACGACGGGACCGAGGCAAAACTGTACCGCATGCCGCAGCTGGAGAGTGACTCGAGACATGCTCTCACGATTCTCCTTCACGCGGCACACATGCACAATGACAAGGTTCCACGGGAAGTATCCTTCGAACAGCTCGTTGCCATCGCCGACGTCTGCCTGAGATACCGGTGCACTTCGCCGCTTGAGCTGTTTATCGAGCACAGATGACTGCCACAATGGATTCACAAAAGCAGCGAAGACATGCCTGACGGAATGCTTCTGATCAGCTACGCCTTTGGGCTTGGACAATTGTTCACACACATGTCGAAAACCATCATTCTCAACCTTGTCGACGAGGAAGAACTGAAGAGCAAGCCGTGGCCGCAGAAGATGAAAGATAGAATCTTGGCTGTGAGAGGGGCAAAGATGGCCCAGGTACACGCTTGCTGTGTAAACACGATACAGGAATATCTGTGCCCGTCGTTGGCAGCTGCCGAACAGGATGGTGCACCAAATCTACCGAGCGGGCTCAGTCCGCCGCCGCAAGCCAGGAGCCGCCCACGCAGCCCGAGCCCTTCTCCTTCCGGGGTATCGCCCCCCATACAGCCGTCGATGTTCAGCAGCAGACCAAGGTATCTCCAGAGGGAGCCATTGGTGCGATGCGACGAATCTCGGCTGGCTCATGCTCATATATGGGGAACTGCAACTGCTCCCTACAATCATGAAACCGATGGCGATCAAAGACCGGACCAATCCCCAGCAAACGCCTCGCAGGAGTCTGGCCCAGCTTGTTGATCTACTACGGACCATCGCCAGCCCACCGCAGGCTCTGCACAGGGGTGGAGTCTGCGACCCGACGCCGCAGTTTCGCACTGCGATTAGCGACATATACAACAGCGTCTCTGGCTTGACGCTGTACGACATCAGCAAGCGTTCGCACGGTTGGGTTCTGTTTAGACACTGGTCTGGCCAGCTGCAGGCCGTTCTGCAAAAGGGACTCAAGAATCCCGGCAATGAGGAGCGGGGTGCGAAGGGTGATTTGACAGACACAATTCGTCTGAGAATCCTGCAGAGTGCTGATAGCGTAGACGATTTGCATACCACGGCGATGATCAACCGAGGCTTTTATCAGACGTTTCAAAAGAGCCAGCTGTCGCTCATACGGGAGTTTGTGAAGGCCAACCGACGGATGACGTTGATGCGGCTGACTTCGACGGGTGCCTTTGCGTTTGACGAGGACAAGGTGCCCAAGGAGCAGGCGGATGCGTTGAAGGCGGATGTGAGAGCCGCACGGGAGGCCGATGTAGGACTAGACGGTCCCAGGGAGGACGAGAGGCCCGAGGGCTCAGAGACGCAAGGGGCACAAGGCACCGCCGCGACAGGTGAACTGCAATCGACGTGCCTTCCTGAAGGCGCTCCCGCTTCTGATGCTCCGTCGCTGCCGGTGTTGAGCGACGAGGAGGCGCAGCAGATACTCTGGCCGGTGAAACCTTTGCCCCCGCCACGTGATACATCTTTCCAGTCCTCGGAGGCCGAGACCGCGGCAAAGGCGGTGAGGAATAGGGAAAAGCCTCGGGTCAGCGACCCAGCCTTTGTGGAGGAAAAGATGCTGTTGGAGGGCGAAGACAAGCATCTAAGGGAGGAGAGAGACAGGAGGGTCGGGCTCGTGAGAGATGGCGAACACTAAAGTAGTCGGCATTTATCTAGGTTTTTGTAGCATTCAATCAGCGTGGCGTTGAGAGATATTGTGACAATAGGATAGATAGTACGTAGGCAGATGAAAGAAGAAAGCATTCCTAAGGATGTTGGGTTTGACGCCTAGAACCTCTTTTTTGAACCTCTTTTTTTTTTTTTTTTTTTTTTTTTGAACCTGGCACACTAACGTTGGCGCCATTGCAGCAAAACAACAGAAGATCTAACTGGTCAACGATTCGGTTTCTTTTCAAGGTTCACGTCATATCGAAAAACATGAAAACTACCTACCTATCGAGGGAAACGGAATGCAACGAACGATCTGTCTAGTGTGGGGTCACTCCGATGTGGGCCATAGATCTTAGGCTCCAAAATCGCCAAAACAAATCGAAGATCACAGCGGACATAGCTCAGTTGGGAGAGCGTCAGACTGAAGTCAAACTTCAATCACTTAAAATCTGAAGGTCGTGTGTTCAATCCACACTGGCCGCAATACATCTTCATTTTTGTCGTTTTTCTCTCACTTCACTCACCTACCTACCTACCTACCTACCTACCTACCTCAATCAGTCGATCTGTATTGATCAGTCAGTCATGCATGCATGCTCTTTCAACTGGCTTGGTCCCTTGTCTCTTTAGACTTGTTTGATTAATACTTCTTTAAAATCCAGCTTAGTTGATTAAATAAGTGGGTTTCTCACTTGTTTCGTCATTGGCGAGCAAGCCACGAAGGAGGCCTTGGAAACACCAAGATGACTGACTGTCTGTCTACCTCTCTCCCTAGCCGGGTATAATAAGGATCATGCTGGAGATAGATAGACATCTTAGGAGATCACAACTTGCTTAATGTGTTTGTTGTGTGTACCTTGACTTCCATCCAGCCAATATGTATGTATGTATGTATACTACACACAAGCATCCTGTCATGATACTCAGTCAGCACAATGAATTCGAATTGATCCCCCCCCCAGTCTCATTGGGACTGGAGATACGATAATAGGCTCTCTTCTATATGCCCGCACCCAAGCAAGCACTGCATCTGACTCAATCTGCCGACTTACTTACTTACCTACCTGTCCGATCCGTCCATCCCATCATCCCCGAGGGACCAACCAACACCAAGCCGACAGACAGGCCGGCCCCTGTTTGCTGCACCGCTCGGCAACGTCCTTTTCAACCATGTAAACCCGAGTGAGTCCCTGTGCCTTTGCAATTGCAAGGAATTTGCAGCCGGTGGGTGGGGTGGTCGAGCTGGTCAGTGGTCGTCCCCAGGACTTTGAACGCCCATACCGAATACGACCCATTAAACAAAGCACTTGCTCTATTTGCGGAGGGATACATGGAGGGTGAAAGAAACACGGCCGACCCTCTCTAGCGGCGAGAGCTCCACGGACAACGTCAACGGCGCACCGAGGAAGCGTCCAATCGACACAGTGCATTCCCCGCAGAATCAGCCCCGCAACCGCCCCTCCTTGACGACGACGATGCAGCAGGGTCAGAGCTCTCGCTATATAAACTTGTTTGAGGAGACTCGTTAACAACTATTGATCACCACCTCGGTATCAGAATCATTGCCCCCCCTTCTCTCTTTCTCACTGGATGCAAACTTTACTCACTCGCCAACACTTACACACTGTGAGACTCCCAGCTTGCCCGAAATTGCATTCGCTTTATTAAGCTTATATTGAGAGGCTAGGCCAAACTTTAACAGTGTCATCCCGCGCCCTCTCCATTTATTCTATTCAACCTATTTTCTTGTTCCGTTGCCAGGCCCGACGCAGTTCACGATGCCCACTACGCTCCCCGGCACAACCGTCATCGTGACCGGCTCCGGCGGCGGCCTCGGCAAGGCCATCGCCGAGGCCTACCTCGCCACGGGCGCCAACGTCGTCATCGCCGACATCGATAAGGCCCGCGTCAACGCCGTCGCCTCGGAGCACCGCGACACCTACGCCGGCCGCCTGCACACTGCTGTCGTCGACGTCACCTCCGAGGCCTCGGTCGAGGCCCTCGTCAGCAGCGCCGTCGAGCGCTTCGGCCGCCTCGACGTCGTCGTCAACAACGCCGGCGTCATGGACCGCTTCGACCCGGCCGGCGACTGCGCCAAGGACACCTGGGACCGCGTCCTCGCTGTCAACCTCACGGGGCCATTCCTCACCACCAAGTTCGCCGTCAACCAGTTCCTGAACCAGGGCCCTGCCGGCGCCGGTGGCGGGCCCCGCGGCCTCATCATCAACGTCGGCTCCAACGCGAGTTACCGCGGCATGACCTCGGGCGTCGCCTACACGGCCTCCAAGCACGGCGTCGTCGCCCTCACCAAGAACTCGGCGGGCTTCTACGGCGATAAGGGCATCTACTCGGTCGCCCTGCTGGTTGGGCCCATGGACACGACCAACATCATGGACGCCTTCGCCGGGGGCGTCAACCAGCCCGCCATGGAAAAGGTCACGGCCGCCATGCCCGAGTACAAGCGCGGCGAGACGGGGCTGGACCCGGCCGCCGTCGCCAAGTACTGCGTGTTCCTGACGGACAAGGATATTGCGTCGTCAGCCAACGGGAGCTGCGTCGTGCTGAACCGGAACTGGCCGTTCGCTTAGTCTGGTTGTGGGAGATGCCCCCCCCTCCCCTCTTTTTGTTATGTTTATGGGCAGCCGATTTAAAAGTGAGACAGAGGACGAGACGAGGAGTTCATGGGGCAGTGGAAGAACAAGAGACGCGAGATAGGATGTCATGTCATGATCAATGTTACGATTGTTTGTATACCAGCCCTTGCGGCGGTTGTCTGTTTTCCTGACTGTCAACTTCGAGAGAGTGAAGAAGGAAAAGTGACGCAGGGCCAATTAACAACAGCTTTTGGCCAGACCCAGCGGAATGTAACAGGCCGTGCTTGGCACTCATGATGAGCCTATTGATTGCGTCGACAGAGAATATCAATGTCATTCTTTCATTTTCGCTGCAGAATTCCGTGGCATCCTCATTCACCCCCTTTCTCGTGACATGTCATCATCGAGAACGACTGCGAGATGGGCCATCGGGGCGGATAGGACCACGTCCCAAGAACGACGGCGCGTAGTCTCCCAGAAAGCCGCTTACGTACCTAACAACAGTCCTCAGCACCCCCGGCGTCTCGCCTCCAGGTTCGCTGTCATCGCCGGTTCTCGGCGGCTCTTCGTACTGATCTTGGCTTTGGCTCCGACTTTGGCGCTGCGGCTGCTGCTGCCGCCGCTGCTGCCGACGGTTGTTTTGATGGCGACGCGTGTCGACCTCTCGCGCGGTCCTGGGGGGGCCAAAGTGGCAACCCACGCATCGTACGACGTTGTAGTCGAGTTCCACCAACTTGAGGCCGTCGGGGCAGTACGGCACGGCGTGCTCGAAGGGGTTCGGGCGGACCCAGGTGCGTTTGTCGCACCAGACGTCCTTGTCCTTGGAGGACATGATGACGCTGCAGTCACAGCAGACGTGACGGTGTCGGTAAACGTAGCACATGCTCCTAGTGGATTTGGGGAAAAGGGGTTGCTGTTCGGGTCAATAGAGCGGCTCCCAGGTCGAAGAAGACAAGATACAAAAAGACGCCGATGGAAACTAGTCGGTTGTTTGAGTTGCTATGGCATGACGAAAACCTGATATTTTGGACCCGGCATTTGATTCTATAAGTAAGAGACGTTCAACAATACAACATCATCATCGAAGAAAAGGGATTCTCTCTTCTGCTGAAGTGAATGTCATCTTTGATCTCTTTTGACTTAGTTGTTCGAGAACGGAGACCTCCGCAACAACAATGGCTGGGGGCGTGGAGTGTATGTATTGCGCCGAATCACTCTGCGTACGTGCCGCATTTGAGGTGTGTTTTAGTTTTCTGTTTTGTTTGTTTTGTTCATAGCTAATGTACCCTACACCAAAGAAAAGACCCGGAGCGCTCCGAAAAGAGGACCGGCCCCGACCCCGGCCTTCCATTAGACTCGACCACTCGGCCGGGCGACTGACACACACCCAATTACTGGCCGCATTGGCCCTCGACAACTTTGACGTCGCCATTGACATCACACTGGCCGTCCGCCTGGCAAGATCCGGCGCCAGTTCCGTCGGTGCAGGCCAAGCCCACGAACTCAGCCGCCGCGTCTGCGTCCCCCTCCTGGTTCCCGTTGTCGTTGTTGTTATTGTTCTCATTGTTGTTGTTGTTCTCGTTGTTGTTGTTGTTCTCGTTGTTGTTATTGTTGTCGTTGTTGTTCTGATTGTCCTGGTTGTCCTGATTCTGGTTGTCCTGGTTCTGGTTGTCTTGATTGTCTTGATTGCCCTGGTTGTCTTGGTTGTCCTGGTTCTGGTTGTCCTGATTCTGGTTGTCCTGATTCTGGTTGTCTTGATTGTCTTGATTGTCCTGGTTGTCTTGGTTGTCCTGGTTCTGGTTGTCCTGATTCTGGTTGTCCTGGTTCTGGTTGTCTTGATTGTCCTGGTTCTGGTTGTCTTGGTTGTCCTGATTATCTTGGTTGTCCCGGCTCTGATTGTCATTGGCGTTGTTGCCTCCGCCTCCGCTGGCACCGAAGCCGCCGGCACCTCCCTTTCCGCTGCCGAAACCACCAGCACGTCTGACAACGCCGCCGCCGTCTCCACGACCAGCGCCGCCGAACTGGGGACTTGGGGCTGCAGACAACGAAATAAAGTCAACATCCAAGTCTGTCTGACGACGCCTTAGGGGCTAGTGGGGAGAGCTAACCTGTCAGAGCATTTCCTGTGAGAAGAGCGACGACAAGGAGCGTGATGGTTGTGTAACGCATCTTGGTAGATGGATGATGAACAATGTCCTGCAAGTTGGGGGGATAGGGAGGCGTGCGGGACAGAGGTCGACTGAAGAGTATCGTATAAAACAAACAAGAATTGACCGAACCGAAGAGTGCGCAGCACTTGGAAAGCAGGTTAAAAAAGAAAGTACAGGCCAGATGCAGAGGAATAAGTGATTGACGATGAGCCAGAAGCGATCCGGCTCCTTCGAGAACACCACCATCCTTATTATACTCGCCCACATCTCCTTCGTCTACCTCGCTGACTTACCCACAGGCCCCCCTCCATCACCTTGGGGGAGAGGGGGGGGGCAGAGTCGCAACCTGGTGATGCGCCCATCGACACATCAGACGGCTGGGCGTTCGGCATCCGATCTTGGCTCACATCACCGCATTCATCTTGCAACATCGGAAGTTTAGATGGCATGCTGTCGTCCGGATACCTCAAACGAGGAATGCGCGTCGCGTCGCCCAATGAGATGGATGATCGGGACCCGACCAAAACCGCATGATTGAGGACCGTTGTTCGTACCCGCCGCCCCGGGAGGGCAAAGGAACCAGACAAGCTACGTCCCGAGCCCGAGGCGATCGGCGTCTGGCGGAAGCAGACCTGTCATGTTCCTCCTGTCTTCCCCAACCCCCTGGCGAGGTCGTTTTCACCTACCTAAGCTTCCATTCATGGCGAAATTTCTTTTCTGGGGCCGTTAACTGGGGGCCAGAAGAAGTGCGGCGGGAAATGGTTTGGGAATCCAGTTTGATGTCTCTTGGCTTCGTTGCCCAGCCCTTTCTCGGCGAGTTGGAGACCGGTGCGTGGCCGACCGACAGACCGGGAGAACAGAACAAGACCGACAAAAGAAGCGTCTGTCGGTTGAATCACGACACTCCCTAACCCCCCCCCCGCATTTTCTTTTGCCCACTGTTTCGACCGATTCTGTGACAGCTGAGCCGCGGTCGATCTGTATGTACACTTACGTGATGTGGGTGCCGCCAGGGAGGGGTAATAATGGGCGGGGGGGGGATGGGGGTTGTTAGAGGTTTTGTAGATCGTGGTATTCGTCTCGCGTTCTCCTACGAGCCAAGATGTCGCAAGAAGGGGGTTCTGTTTGACGAGGAGCGAGGGTCTCTCTTTCATCACGGCTGGGCTTTCTGTGACTGATAAAATATCTCACCAGAGCTGGGGGGTCGGTCAACCAGTCAAATAGATAACGACCAATCGGACACAGAAAATATTCATAAGTAAGTAAGTAGCCAGCCAGCAAGCAGCCTATGAGCACCAAGCAAGATATTTGAAAAGACAAGGACGATGATAGATAGAGCAAACAACATGCATGGCAGGCACCCCCATCCACCCACCCACCCAGCCTGAATGAAGTCAGAACTAGAAAAAGGGGATCGAAGCAAAAAGACAAAAAACGAAGATTTATTGCGGCCAGTGTGGATTGAACACACGACCTTCAGATTTTTAGTGATTGAAGTTTGACTTCAGTCTGACGCTCTCCCAACTGAGCTATGTCCGCCGCTATCTTCGAAGAGATCGAAGAAAAGTCAGCTCATAATCCTGGTGAATGGGTGGGTAGGTAGAAGGAGGGCGAGAACCCTGAACCCTGGATCCTGGGTCCGAGACGCGGATGTGGGGCCGATCGGCCGCCCGTCCGTCTGGGGGGGAGGGGAGGGGGCATATTAAAGACGGTAAGCAACATCCGGCGGTCGCCGCAACCTGGAGGCCGGGGCTTACAGCTCTTGGATTTTGTATTTCCACTCCTCTACTACTTCTTTCTCTATGTCGCTTCCCAAAATAAAATGCATCTTTTTTTTCATTCAATCTTTTGCATGCTTTTGCGTATTTTGTTGGGCGACCGAAACCCGTTAATTCAGCTGCCTGATATTGTGCAAAACTGCCGTCCCCGATACAAGGCCGTCATACCCTTTTAGCCAAACCCTTCCTTCAGCCAAAGAATTGCACTTGAAAGAGTCGGGATCTAATGTCTCAATTTGTCAGGAGACTTGCTCAACGTCTCCCCCGAGAGGAAACGGTCGCCAGGTAGGTTGACCAGAAACTGGGTGATTACATTATCATTGGATAATTACGACTCGGACTCCAATGTGCATCCATCCACGCCTGCCCTACCTACTCGTCACCCCTCTTCGCCTCCGACGTCAAAAGAGCTACTCCAAAGTCAAATATGGCGTGGTATGTTCGCGCGCCCCCTTTCCAAAACTGACCAGCCAGGGTATTCCACAAAAAGCACACCCCCTATATGTCCGTATCTAGTACAGACACATCTATCTGCCCGAAGTCTAAAGGCGCCTCTCCCTTTTTTTTTTTGTGGTGTTTTTTGTTCCTTCTTTCGAACCACCTAGATAAACCCCACGCGGAACTCGTCCGCGATTCCCGTCGGCACCCTCAGCCCAAAGTCCGGCCGCCGTCCCTCCCGACCGTCTCGCCCGGGAGTCAGGGGCATCACCAGCCCGGGGCTCATCTGGCCTTCGGACCTCTCGCTCGGCGTGTGCGGCCGTTGGCCAGTTCCGAAAGTCGGGCTTGCTAGTGGACTCGGGAGCGGCCAGTTCGCGTCGCTCGAAGGCTCGGGGATCAGGCTGCTTGGGGTCGGCGGCTGGGGCGGCTGCATGCGAGGGGAGATCATGGCGAAGTTCCCGTGCTGGACGTCGCGGTCGTCCCAGCCCGGTGGTCGGAACTGCGGGTTCGACGCCTTACGCTGGAGCTCGACCGGCGGCGGGGGCGGACGGCGGTTTGCTGGTGTGATGCCGTAGTTGCGTTCGCCTTCACCCGGCGCCACTCTCCTCGACGTGGGCGGGGGGCCGAGATATCCCTGCGGCGGCGAAGGTCGGTCGTCGCGAGCGCGGCCGTCAGGGTCCTTCCTCTCCCCGCCATCCGGGCCTAACCTTTCCTTGGAGTCGAAGTAGGAGCGTTCGCGGGCATCCGAGTTCATCCTCTCCCTCGGCTCCAAATTCGTTCTCTCCCGCGTGTCCGAGCCCATTCGCTGCCTGGCATTGATCCAATCCTCGGGAGGCCGCGCAGGACTTCGCAACGGCCCGTCGTACGGTACCTGCTGCGGCCTCGGGGGCGGGAGACCGGCGATACGTGGCGGTTGGGGCAGGCTCCTCAATTCCGGAGGACACGGGCGTCGAGTGCTCCTCGGTGGCGGACTCGCGGGGATCGTGGGGCTCTGCTGTTCTGGCTTTGTGAAATCGAGCGCAGCCAGGTCTTGGTGGATATCCATCGAAAAACTCTGTCTCCGAGGGGTGACGATGGTGAGGGTGTCTCGTTTTGCTGCAACGTTCTGGATGATAGGCCGGGGATAGAAGTGCTGCTCCTCGTCACTGCAGCGACCTGTCGACGCGGTCGGAGAGGGGAGTGCTGCGGGCCCAGGTCGGTGTGCCTCACGGACGGTAGTGACGGCCGTCTTTGGTCTGAAGTCGGTCCTCAATGGCGGAAGAGAACCGTTGATAGACTGAGGAGGAGACGGGCAGGACTTGGTCGGTGACAACGGGGCAGGGGTCAGCTTGGCATCTTTGGGTACGTCTGACGGGGTCAGATTGAACTCGAACTGGCCGAGCGGGCTGCGGGGTGCGTTGGCGATGGTGGGAGTGGGAAGGGGGGACAGGCTGTTGGAGGAGTGATAGCCGCTCGGCGCCGGGCTGAGGGAACCGTCGTTTCTCGGGCCGGCGTTGTCGCGAGCGAAGTGGACGTCGAGGGGGTTGACCCAGACCTTTCGGCTGGCCGAGTTAGGGGTACCCGGTCTACTTCCGGGCCTGCTGCCACCGGTGATGATGGGCGGGCTCGCAATGTTCTGCAGACTGGCGACGGAGCTGTTGTTCCACCGCATGCCCAAATTAGCCTCGGACCCAACAGGGCGGACACCCTTGCCGGCGCCGGGTGCACCAAGGTCGACCAGGGACGACGAGCCGCCATTCAGATAGGGAGCGTTGGGCTGACGAAACCCGGCGGCGAAGCTCTTGTTGGACATGGCAGTGCCGGGACGGGAGCCGTTGATGAGGATGGGACGATCCAGTTCCTTTCCGAAGAACTGGCCTTCGCCGAGGAGGTTCTGATCAGTCCGTTTCCATTGAGGCTTTTGCTCCACCGCCTTCTCGGCTTTCCTACGGATGGCCAGTCAGTTGTGTGGCTCGATGCCCGGGGCAGAATTGATAGCGCACTTCTTCTTATCAGCGCCGAGCTTCAGGCCGAAAAAGGACACCATGGTTCCGGGGGGTTTAAAAGGGTATCAAGAACTGCGCTGGTTAGCTTCGCGATACCGCGAAAAGCGAGGTGGGGGGGGGGTTGGATTGTGTGTTATGTTGGGTAGGGGCTGCTTACAAGACAAATGAATGGCATAAAAATGAAAGTAAAGCTGGGGCTATGAGCTATGCACAGAGAACGTGGGAAGGTCCAGTCCCTGGAAATGGACAACCGCCGGGTAAACAACAATCGAATGAGTTTTGGGCTGGGGGGAAATGAAAGGAAGAAGCAGACGAAACCAGCGGGGGGGTTTCCTGAAGAAGGGAATGAATGGAGCGGCCAACGGCTCCGGTGTCTAGCTGGCGGAAGCGTGAAATTGCGACCGAGCAAGAGCAAGAGCAAGAGCAAAAACAGATCAGGACAGAGGGAGTCGAGGGACGAGGAAGAAGGGCGGCGGTGGTTATTGGCAACGAACCATGTCGCGACTTTTTCCGGGCGACGGTGACGGAGGTTGAAGTGAGAGGGACAAGGGCGACGATCCTTATTCGCGGGCCCAAAGACAGTTTGATCCGTTACAGGCTCAGGGGGGCGGGGGGTACACAGCAATATGAGCAGCAGCAGCAGCAGCAGCAGCAGCAGCAGTTCGTCGTCCCAATGAGGGAGCTCAGAAAAAGGGAACAGGTTGACAAGCTAGTCGCCCAGATCGGCAGACAGGGCAGAAGCTTTGGTGGAGTTCGATGCTGGGTCGAGACAAGGTTGTTGGATGTTCGGGTGGAAAAGCAACGAGTGGTGATAGCGTGCGCGCTCTCTCTTTCTCTCTGTGCCGAGGGTGAGTGAGGCGAGGTCTTGAGATGGGGCGGCGGATTGTTTGTGATAAAGAGCGATGAGACTTGTTGATATCGAACACCCCCCCTTTGTAGACAGAACCACAAGGAGAGACAGCTGGCCAGCAAGGAGTTGGAGAGAATGAGAGACAACGATTGGGAAGATGGCGGATAAGGTGGTCGGGGATGGACGGGAACAAAAGTCAACCGAGAATCGCCATCGACGGGGCAGGGGGGGAGGGAGGGGAGGAGACTTGATACTGGAGAGGGGACCTCGTCCGGAGCAGGCCGAGCTATTGCGACGTCGCCGTTGTCGACAAGAAAGACGAAAAGAGGGGTGGACCGTGGGACTGAGAAGAAGCGTGGGCAAAGTGTGGAGATGAAGAACAGGCCTTCCCTTCTTCTCCCAGGCATTATGTCCCCCCCGTCCCCTCTCTTGGGGCAGGTGTTTAATGAAACGGCAGACCACCACCACCACCAGCAGTCCCACCAACGCGTGTGCAAATCTCAGCCTTTACCCCCTTTGACGTAGACTCGCTCTCGGTCGGACAGGGTCTCCACGCGCGCGCACGTCAACGGGTCGAGTGAGGGAGAGAGAGAGAGATGATCGAGTCGAGGGGATGGGGAAGGGGGGGCAAAGGCCAAAAATCTTTCTGTGCTGCCCTTGCACTGCAAAGGGAGGGGATTCAGGGGAGACTCACGGGAGGAAGACATCCTAGCCTTGAATAACCCCCCTGAACTGGGCCACATGTAAGTACTACTACCTACCTTGTGCATGCGAGCCTCGTGACGACTGCTGTGCCGCTGTCAAGGCTGTATCAGTCATGCAGCCGCCATGTCATGTCCCCCATTGTAGCCGGTCGATAAGGGACGGGCAAACAAAACGTGATAAGAGCATCCCCGGAAAATACCACCTGAACGGGATTCCCGGGATCAAGGGTGTTTGTAAGATCACACGCTACCCTACCTTGTGTACATACCCGCCCAGTTCATCTCTTTTGACATGTTATTTTTTTTTTCCATACTTCTTCAGAGTTCTGCAGTGGTTCTTCACATCCCATGCGAAGGGCTTACGAGACTCATTTAAGCATCCTGCATCCTCGGCGTCTGTTATGCAGCATGTGAAGGGTACATTACTCGGTGCTCACCGTTTCCTGATCGCTTGACACTCACGCATTTGATTTGGGTGCCAAATCGGGCAAGGCAGGCAACGGGGGTGGTTGGTTGGTTGGTTGGTTTTGCCCGTTTGCCTGGTGGGGGGTGAGGAGGAGGAGGAGGAGGGGGAGGAGAGTGAGAGAGTGAGAGAGGGAGAATGAGAATCAGAATAAGAGGAAGGAGGGCTGATCAGAAGAAACACAAAAGGGAGGACTAAAACGCCAACCAACGGTACGTACACACACATACTGCACAAAAAGGGGTTTACATTAATCGGGTACTCTTCACATCCAACACCCCTGGCTACTGCTAGCCAATGCTGGCTAATGGGCTGCTGACGGCTGCACTTGCCGAATTCTTTTTTAGCCCGCGGAGCTTCCTCCGCCGGCTGCTTCCTTCCATTAGACCCCTTATGCTTATTTATTTTTATATCTTTTTTAAACATCTTTTATTCACTCTGTACATGAAGCCTTTTCTTCCCCCTCCGGATCCAGACCGACCCGCAATCCATCGTCGATAATCAACATATACCAAAAACGTTATGCCCCCCTTCGATGCACACGACTCAAAACCAACCCAGTCGAGCAGCAGCAGCAAAAGCCAAATTGGATGTCCTTGTGGAATGGAGTGGAGGGGCAGAGGACGTGGTATCTACATGGATTGCCCGGCACCCGTCGAGAAAATCCTCCGTCGCAGGTGGAGCGGGCTTGACGTCAAAACATGTCCGACCTTCGATTGAGATCTACGCTTAGTTTTTTTCTCTCCTTGTTTTGATTTTTCCTTCCCTTCTGCTATTCGTGTTGTTTCCTGCAGAAGTCCGTGTGCCCACTCCGGCTGGGAGAAGGGAGGAGAAGAACTACAAGAAAAACAGATCTTCAACTGTCCTTACGCGGCTGAGCAACCAGCCGCTGTCGACCGCCCTCCCTCCCACGCACGCATGCACGCATAGCATACAGTAGTCGTCTTTCCCCCCCCCATTTCCAGCCCCGATCCGAATCTCCCTTCCAGCCCAATTAACGACAAGTCAAGATACCTGCCAAGGGAGAAGGCGCATGAATAAAGGGCCTCTCTCCCTTGGACCTTCCCTCACCCCTCTCCCTTCCCCACCTATAATACCGACAGCCTAGTCGCCGACCTCGAGTCCCGTAGCCTCCTCAGCTGATAACGCTTTCCGTCAATAGCGCCGTCCGCCGCCGGTGCCACGCCTAAAATCAACCCGGGCTACGGACCACTGGAGAGCCGCTGGCGCCCGCTCGGGCGTCCGTTCGCTTTTTTCTTCTTCTTTTCTCTTCACTTTTGAGAAGGGCTCTCGCAAGCAAGTCCCCTACACAAGCCAGCCAGCCGCCTTAACCCCCCCCCCTTCTTTTTCTAGTTACCCACTACAATCTGCGCTTCTGATCCGTCATCGGGCGTGGCTGGCTCATCTCGCGGCCTCTGCCGTGCGCCACGGCGACCCAGGAGATGCCGCCCAGAGGATGAAAAAGGAGAGATGGAAAGGGGAGGGGAGGGGTTTCGCCGCCATGAACCATACTCTGCAGACTGCCGTCGAGAGCATGTGGCGGGAATGGCGTCTGTCCGCGGCGAGCAGAGCCGATACGAGGTCGACTCGGACTTCAGGTGAGCGAGTGACACTGACAGGTCCGTCGACAAAGGTGAACCGAGCCAGTGCCGCGCAGCCGAGAATCAGGAGGAGTGGAGATCCGCTCCTGACGGCAGATCCGGGCTTGGCACCGTTCCGAACCGCTGCCTGAAAAATCAAAGAGGATGAAGCAGGTGGTGCGTATTGCGTGGCGCGGTATTTGCAGTCTATTGAGTTCGGTTCCTATTTCGCCCATGACATGATGTACCGAATCCGTACCTTCATGCCCATAATCTCCTTGACTTGACATAAATGTGTGTCTGGTCTAGTATGCCTAGAGTAGGTGGTATTGCGTAACCCGAAAGAGGAAAAGAAAAGGAGAGGAGGAAGGCGGATCGTCCACATCAATGCAAAACTCCCGCCCCAAAGAAATTCCCCATGTGCCCGAGGCTCAAAATGAATCTACTAAGAAAATCGATCGAACGAACCCCCCCCCTTGGATCCAAGGGGACAAAAACATTTGCTTTTGCCGGGCCCCGCTCAGCACTCTCCCTTCCAGTTCTCCTTGATCCACTCGCCCATCTTGTACGTCAGCGTATCGTCCGACCACGCCAGCACGTCCTTCTCGCTGTAGTCGCCGCCGCTGAATTTGAGCGCGACGAGGACCCACTGCAGGATGAAATCTATGAAGACGACGTCCACCTTGTCCGGCTCGCCCTCCTCGGGGAAGCCGATCTCCGTCTGCACGCAGTTGGGCACCTCGTAGAACTTGATGGGCGTGTGCTCCGTGTCGTCGCCGTCAGTGCCGATGTCGTCTTTGGTGGTGTATCCGCCGATGAGATCCGGTTTCTTAGACTTGTCGTCGTCGCCGTCCTCAGCCAAGCGGTGTTGGCTAACCTCTTGGCGGAGCTCGAGGCGGCGCGGCTCGTCCTCCCGTGCCGCCGTCGACATCATCACGACGTCGTCCTTGGGGAACATCATTTCGGGTATGTTCATGAAGCGGGTGTCGTGCGCCGCCTCAAAGATCTTGCCGGCCTGGTTGAGCAGCTCAATGACGCGCTTGGCCACGCCGTACGGCACGTCGGGAATGTACTTGAAGGTGCTGGTAAAGGGCGACACGATGTAGGTGCTGTCCTTTGTGAAGGCACCCTTGAAGATGTCGAACCGCAGGCCGCCCGTGTTGACTATGGCCAGGCGCGGCACGTCCTCCCTTTCCTTCTTGTGGACGACGTCCGGGAGGACCTCGGTCTCGAGCCATGTGAAGATGCTGTCGTCGCTGGGGTATGGGGCGCGGTTCACCCACAGGTCCTTCGGCGCGCAGCCGTACCGGTAGTCGAGATCGAGCGCCTTGCGGGCCTTCTCGATCATCTTGGTGACGTTCTTGCCGTGCTCCGTCGGGAAGGTCGTCTCGTTGAGGCCGGTGTGATGGTAGAGACCGAGGAGGTTGTTGTCAATGTACTTTCGCGTGAAAGAGGCCGGCGGGGCAGCCTCGGCGGAGGCCTCATCGGCGGCGGACTTGGCCTTCTTGACGTTGTCGATCGACATCCACCCGATGGTCTCGCCGTACCTCCCGCTGGCAAGCGCAAAGGCGCCCTTGTCGAATGTGAGGGCGTCGCGGACGTGAGCGTGGCCACCGAAGAAGGCAATGGGCGCGAACCATTTCTCCTTGCGGATGGCGGTGAAGATGGCCTTGAACTCGGGCATGCGCAGGCCGACGTGGCCGATGACGACGAAGAGGTCGGGCTTCTCCTCCTGCAGCATCTTCTTGAACCAGTCTTCCTTGATGGTGTCCTCGACCGGCTGCACAACCGTGTTGTTCGCATTACCCGTGAAGTCGAAGAGGAAGCCGAGGGCGATGATCTCGAGACCTTGGTTCTTCGTCTTGAACTTGCGGTACCGCTGCGCTTGAGGCACGCGGTCGCCTGTCTTGGGATCGACGTAGTCGAGGTTGCTGGCGATGTAGTTCTCGCGGTAGTTGGGCACCGTGATATCGTGCTCGCGCTGGGCGGCATCGGCCTGGTAGAGCTCGTGGTTGCCGGTGCAGAGGACATCGACGGCCTGCTCGCGGAAAATGTCGTAGGTGAAGAGACCTTTGGGGCTGGAGGAGTCGTAGAGGCCGTTGCCCTCAACGCGGTCACCCGTGTCGATGACTAGAAGGTCGGCGCCGCGCTCGTCGGCCTTGCGGCGCATATGCTCGGCGAAGGAGACATAGTCGCCCCAATCGGCCGAGTACTGCGGCTCGAGGAGGTGACCGCCGAGCCAGCCGTGGGTGTCGGTGGTGTGGAGGAAGTTGAGCTGGCCCCAGGTTAGATCACGCATCGGGGCCGGGATCGGAGAGGCGGCGCCGGGCTGTGAACCGGATGCGAGGGGCAGGCAGAGCGCTGCTGCTGCGAGGAGGGAGGATGGCCGCAGCATCGTTGATGATAATTGGTGTTTCGCCATGATGGTGGCTTTGCGTCTGTGATGTTTGATGATGAGAGGAGCACTTCGCCTCTGGGGGAAGGTTCGGAGTGCACCTGCCGCCGGGCTGTGGGTGGGCGAGTCACGGGTGCGTGAGATAGAGCTTCAGGGAGCTCTGTCCGATGGATGCCCCGGACAACGGACAACCTGCTACGTCAGCGATGGTCCCTCAAGGTACTTGTTATCTGAGTACCGTCTCGGTGCCGAGATGCGGAGAAAAAGAGGGGTATCCAACTAACAAATAGCAGATAGCAGCTCCGAGAGAGGTGAAACTGAGATGGCGCAAGCTGGGGTGCGGGTCCCTGGACCTGCATTGAGCGAGCTCGGGCCACACAGCAGGAACCCGTCGGCTAAAGTTGGGACCATGGCCGCCGGATCGGACTCCAATCAGTATCGTGAAGACATGCATAGTACTCTGCATGGCGGGCAACGACAACAAACACTTTTAAAATTCCCATTACACAGAATCTGATAGCTTGCCTGGATTAAAAAGGAGATTTTGAAGAAGAAACTCATTCCGGCGTGATTCTTTAGGCGGAAAAGCACTCAAGTCGAGCTTTCTGCTCACTGGTTGGAACCCTACAACGGCGGTCTTCACAGTTGCCTCGGTGATAACCGAAGGTTGTTCGTGCTGATTGTCGTCTCGTCTCCACCACATGAGGCGACTTGGATAGTTCATGGTTGCAGATTGAAACTGAGTGTGATTTTGATATACAAGTCGTATGCAAAGTGAACATATCCCCATGATTCGAGGCCACCGAAATATCGTCCTCGACACGATTTCATGGCAGGCATCTCAGGGGTGAGGAACCCTCTGATTTTTCAATGGAATCCCCACTCACAAAATCAGTGTCACGTTGCATCAGACAAGGAAGAATCAACATCGCCAGTAAATCTTCACAAGCCCAGAAGGATACCATCAGTCCCCCAGAAGTTAAAGGTCTTCGGAGCTATGGAAAGGGAGGTTCAAGGGATTCGAAAGACCTCGGACCTCCTTAAAGCCATAGAGCAGGGCCCGAGGGCACCTGTGGCCCCCTGGAGCTCCGCTAGGAGGCCTCGAAGGAGGGCCGAGATGGATTTGGTCACCATATCACACATATCTTTCACTTGACCTCCCTGACACCGAGAGACGATGGGGTATCTTGTTCATTTGCAGCCCTCTCAACATAACAAACCAGACTACACATCGACACCAAGACATACAACCAGTCTGTGCTGTTCTGATTGCACTTCGGCAATCAATGGCCATGAGCTACTCCTTTCCCACGTCAGCCAACACAGGGGACGAGTCGAGCGGCATCGAATATGAAGACTGGAAGAACACGCTCTTGCAGTGCTTGAAAGGCATCGGATCCTTCTGCGAGATCGCATCCACCTCACGATACACTACGTTTCCTAATCCGGGACTGAAAATCGAAGGGCATCCTGCCTTCCCGCTCCCGTTGACTTATGCCCATGCGCAACTGATTAAGAATGCATGCAGGCCGGCCTCATCCGGTAGGGAGGCCAACACTCCCGTCGACACCCCAGTGCAGAACATCTGGGAGCTCAATCGCAGACAGTTCAAGTTGCCGAATCCTGAATGGACCGCGTTTCTCAAGAAAGTGGCCACCGAGGCCGCACACAGCCTTGGATTGACGGATGCTAGTCTAAAACTTCACAAGTTGCTCCTCCACGAGAAAGGTTTCTCATCCCAGAAATACGGAGACACCGAAGAGTCCTCTGGAAAGATCGGCACACTGTTTATCTGTCTGCCATCGGATCACTCGGGTGGAGACGTTCATATCAGTTTCGGCCCCGACAAGCACCGTTTTATCACGGCTCCGACCTCCAAGTACGACTTGACCGCGTCGGCGTGGTACTCGGATGTCTCGCATAAGACCAAGGAGATAAAATCGGGCTATCGCTTGGGTCTTGCATACAGTATACTCCAGCACGGGCCTGATAAGAAGTCTGCCTCGCTAGTGGGACAGCAAACCCATCTGATCAGGAAATATCTGCTTGAGTGGCAGACGAGGTTCCCCGGCAAGGAGACGCTCATCCACCCTCTTTATCACAGTTATTCCGAGGCTGAGTTATCAATCAGTCACATGAAAGGCTACGATCGGGATGTTTGCAGGGCTCTACATAGTGTTGCATCCGAATGCGGCGTCTATCTGTTTTTCGCACACCTAAGACCTGTCAACTCTGGTCCAGGTCGACATGGATATAACGTAGACAAGAGGGATACGCACGCTATTCAGAGAACTATATATTCTCCTAACGGCAAACCGATTGGCTTTGGGTACACGCCAAAACCCGAAGAAATGTTGGATCTGGAAGGTGACCTCAACAGCGACGACGCAAGCGACGACGCAAGGAGTTTCACTGGAGAAGAGGGCGTTGAGGATGCCTCCGATTGTTACAGAACGGTATGTGTCTATGTGTCTTGCCGAGACAAAAGCTTCTGAATTCGGCATGGGTTTAAGCATATCAAAGCTCATAATTCCTTAATCGCAGGCTGCATATCTCGTCAAGAAGACAAGCGTGCATCGTTACATGAGCCACATCAGCCCGAATAGCCCGAACGGGTACTCGTTCACAAACGCCAATACGGAGAACATGGTAGAGATGGTCGTCGATGACATGCGCGACTTCATGAAGAATCAGGATATGGGCGAACACGCGATGCCCCCAATACTCGAAGTTTTGCGAAAGGCTCTCGGCCCCAACGAGAGCTCGCGGGTACTCACTCCCGTTGTCGTAAAATGGGCTCTCAAGTTGAAAAACATGAGTCTTTATCAAAGTGCAATGATGGCGGCAGCGAAAAGTGGCGTTGAAGATATCCTTGAGAGCGCGATCAAGACAGCATGTGACTTCGTCGAGCGTCATTTCGGCGACGTCCCAGGGCGTATTGATTGGGATAAATGGTGAGACCATCGAGCGTCCAAAGAAGCTCTTGCATTAAACCCACCCACCCCATGCTCATTATTGACGTCAATTCAATACTGACGACTCGTTTAGGATGGGAAACGTTGCACCTATGGACACTGTTGCAGATGTGCACGTTACCATACAAAACTTTACCTCCGCCTTCGAGAAAGATGCAGTCAGATACTCATTTGTCAAGTGGGGAGACTCCAAGTTAACTGACAAACTTGACACCCAAGCCAGCTTCGAGGTCAGCGAATGGCCCTTCTTCATTGAGATCTTGGGGGCAAAGCACAGTAAAAGGGACTGGCTGAAGGCACGGTACGAATGATCTTTCCCTCCGGCTATTGGCGATACACTGTATAGAACACATGATCTGAACAGTTCTTTTGCTAACTGAGGGCTCGTCTCTTTAAGGTTGATCACGGCGTTAGCCTCTAGCGGTACCCGCGAACTTCTTTACGGTGTCCTCAATGCCGTGTTATCCTGGCGGAGCCATGAGGAATACCCCGTTGCGGAGCTGTTGTTCGAGCAGGTTTTTAATCGCAGCTTTGGGAAACTGCTGCTTCATGGCGCAGATTTGCGACCAAAGCCAGCCGGACCTGCCTCATTGACATGTGGACCACCAACTTGTTGCATACCGCCTTGCCGGGGACCCCTTAAGAGCTTTGTGAAAATCGTGGGCCAAATTATGCACCTGGGGCTCGCTAGTGAAGGAATCGAGCTGCTGGAAGCAAGTTGCGACAGTATTCTACGGACTAAGGCCACATGGTGTCACGAAAAGCTTGGCGGAGACGTTATTACAGAACTCCTCGTTCCTATCATCGAAATCTTCAAGGAACACAACATCCCAATCACACAAGGAGCCAAGAGATTGTTCGAGGCTGTCCTGCGCGAGGGGCTCTACGAAAACATCCCACCGAACCCTCCGGAGCCCCGGAGATGGGCCCATAGATCCCGTACGTACTCCAAAGACCGCGAAGGGCAAGGCACCAACTGCCGTGATTGCGAGGCGATGGACGCGTTTCTCATCGCACCAGACCAGCGAATATGGAGGTACCAAGCGGAGATATCGACACGCGACCACCTTAAGAGTCGGCTTCGGGCCGGCGGGGACGGCAGCGATGGAGCACGCTATTTCAACATCAGCACCGAGAGAACGGAGCGGGCCCATACCATGGTCGTGGAGAAGACGGGACGAGAGTTCGTGGACGAGGTAGAGTTGTGGAAAGAGAGCGTTTGGGCCCTCGAAGCTCGACTCGCGCCACTGTGGGATGAGACGGTGGCCGGCATGCTGGGCTCCAGAGCCTATCGAGAGCTCGTTCTAATCGAAGATCTGCGGGCGCAAATAGTAACCTCCGGCTCTTCTATCACGACTGGGGTGAAGCGAGAGGTGGATGGTTCTGCAATCCCAGAGCTTTACAGCGTCAAAAGAGCTCGACTGTGAGCAGCGGGCGATGGGGAAGAAAAGCCATATCGCTTAACCTATACAGACTTGAATCAGTTGATGACGGAGAGCTGCAACAACCGTGGGAAAAGAAGTCAAGACTAACAAGAGGTCAACGTTACTGGCACAGCTAGGCGTGAGAGCTGAGACGTCCAATGTGTAGCAAGCTGCAGATGAATGACAAATGAATAGTAGTTCCGTCGCTCGAGACTGAGAGCGAAGACATCATGCGTATTAGGGTCCGCCGGCCCACGTGGCACTGCGGGCGTTGGAAACCGCAGATGAGATGATGGTTGGAGAGATAGAGAGAGCTGGAATTTCACATGCTTGCCAGCCTTCCAGCCACGAAGGCGACTCAGAAACTGCCCGGTTTGCATGCAGCTCCTGATTCGAGGAAGGATGACGAACTCTTTTCTTATCTCTGTCATGCCCGCTGGACTCCGAGTACTCGCGTCATTCGGCTTTCAAGCGGACCATCCATTGAGGAAGCCTCGCTGACGATCGATTGTTGTGAACAACCTCAAGAGTACCCCCCCCCTTGTGTGAACGAATGGCCACATCATGCCGGACGGCGGACCTCCAGGACCCCCAAGATCCGAGCTTTGTGAAGCTTACTTCCCTTCGTCTATTCCAATCCAATCGAACTGCCCCATCCCCGGTGGAGTGTCACCAGCTTCCCAAGGGCTAGATGTTCCATCCGAAATCTAAAGACATGGAGAGTAGTCCAACATCTGGGATGACCCGCGTTGGAGAGCTGGCAGGCAGGGAGGAAGGCCAGAGCGTGATCGTCTCAACTTCGTTCCGGCGGCAATCTCTGATCCTACCTCGGTTGGAGGGGCGAAGGCTGTTCGGGCCGTCTCGCACACATGCTTTCTGACAGACAGCTTTCTTAGGGGGCCAAAGAGTCACGTGAATGTTAGAGAGGAGCAGTTGTGTGTTCGTGGATGTGCCGCAGGTTCTGAAACAAACCCTCTCATGGATCCATCTGTCATCGTTTGAACTCTGAATACCATGTTCAGACAACAGCCCGCCCGGCATCTCAGAGTTGCCCCTCCACTGCGTGATTTGACTCGAGCTTCCGAACTCAGCTTTGCTTCAGGGGAGGGGAGGAAGAGGCATTTACTGTCTGGTGGGTCGTGTTGACTGGCAACTAGACCGGATGACTGAGGTGGTATTTCCCGGCCATGACGATTTCTGTTGAGCTGGGTTTGCTTGATACCGTCCTGCTTCGTGACACGTTGCATACTTGCCACCGGACCGGGTCTCTGGATTTAGAAATACGACCACGTCTGGCACACCGGGTCATGGAATATACATACAGAGAGTTGGGCATAACCTAGGTTGCCTTGCCACATTAACACCGATTCAAGTGGTGCTAATGCAGATTCGGGAGGGGGGAAGGCATCTCCATCCGAAAGTCGCAAATGCTATCCTGCCAAAACAAACTTCTGATCCCTGAGATGTAAGTATTATCATTTCGACGCCGAGTCAAGCAGACGGCCGCTGCAGTCAGATACGGACAGAGCCGGGCAGAGAGAGTATGGCGTCAGACAGCGGGAATGCAGCACCATTCTCTATCCAACCCCTCCCGTAAACGCACATGGGCATGGCTTGTGAAATTAGTTGATTGCTGGCTTGTCGTTCTCTAGTAGTTTGAATGATAGGCACAAGGCGGTAGGCACGCCTCCTCCAAGGTGTCCTCCCGCCCCCAAATGAAAGAACAATGCTTTGTTGGACCTTCTCGCATCGCGTGGTCCGATATTGGCTTTTTGAACGCCTGTGTACTACACACATGCACACCGGCCAACCTCCCGGGCCTCTGGACATGCCCTCGTGACCCAGTCTGTACCGAATTGCTCGCTTGTCTCGTTCGGTGACTCTAAATCTTCTCTGTCTTGATGTTGTCGTCGTAATCTTAGGCGTCGTTTCATTCGTGTTCTCAGTTCTTCACTCTTGAATCCCGGATCGGCCGGCTGTTCCGCTCGGCCCGGCGATCGCCGAGTGTGGGCCGGGGCGTCGATGAACCCCATCGCTCGGCTTCGGAGAGGAGACCCTCCTTGATGGAGGCGCCTCTTTTTGATGCCTGCGACGGTGGAATGTCAGACGACGATGGGCCACGTTGACGACTGGAGATGCACCTACTGCGCAGAGATGGCATCTGTCGCCGAAACGGGACACGGTGTTGTGGCAGTGGATAGAGCCCTGTGTGCGAAAGTCACGTGAGCCTCAGTGAACAGACAAAGATGTAGGGCGGGGAAGGACATACGTAGTAGTTTGAGCAGTAGTAACCCATTGTGATGGTTGTTGGTCAAGGAATCAGACGAAGTAAGATGGTAGGAGAACGTCGAGGTGGTGATGAACGTTGGCAAGCAGACGAGTTGGTCTTGAGGCTTGTGAGGGATGGACCAGCTGGGGGTTACGATGGGGAGTCGCAGGGCAGATGTGTTTTTGATGTTCGCGGGTTGTCAAAGAATGCCAAGTCGCTTTGGACGGCCTGGAATGAAGGACGGCAAGAAACTTATACCACAGATCCCCCTCCTCAACGCCACGACCGCCCAGGCGCCGGTGCTGGAGAAGGTCCCATTTATAAACACACGCTCTTGGATAGTCCGGCAAGTTTCTTTGCGGTGGGCGGCGGTAGCAGAAGCAGCAGAAGCAGCAGCAGCAGCAGCAGCAGCAGCAAGACCAAACTGTCACTTGGTCCGCTTTGTGTCGTCCGCCTCAACGAAACGAAACAAGCCTCGGAGGCCGTGACACCTGTCCAGGGCTCACCCCTTTCAAGAGCTCCCCCCCCCTTCAGTCGGCTTTTGATCCGACAAGCAATCAGAACCAAGCCTAAAACTCATCCATCCGACGAAATAGCTTTCACTGTGTCTATGCAGGGGAGAAGGGAGCTGTGTGTACTAGTGCACACACTTGACCTCTCTGGACACCATATGTCGCAAAAGGCCAAAAAGAGGGGACGGGGTTACTATGTAGAGCCCGCCCGACCAAAGGGCTAACGCTGGATCTGGGCCAAAGTTTCTGTGTGGTCAGTGCTTCGCCGACACGGTGGCCAGCTTTCCGGCGAGCCCTTCCACTTTGCCCCCTCTCCCTTTTCCGTGGCCTCTTTGTTGTTAGTCGTTGCCGCGTTGTCTCTGGTGCTTAGCCGGCGCTTATTGGGCTCCGGCCTGAGCGAGATAGCGCTCGTTTGTGTGGTTGTGGTGGTTCTGCGAAGTATCTTCACAGCAGCGGGCATTGCCTCGACAGTGGCGTGCCGCTCGGCAGGACAAGGAACAGATAGGACGGGCGGGACCAGATACACGAGACGTGCCACTGCCGGAGGGGTTTGCGGGGAAGATCGCTGTGCTTGGCCAGCGTGAAGATTTTGGGGGCGAAGGGCGTTTGCTAAGCGTGTGCCGGGTTTCAGATGAGGGCGAAATGTAGAGCACGGCGCACAAAATACGGACGGAGTGGCTGAGATGTCTACGTGTACTGTACGTCCCCTCTCGGGGCACCGGACCCGTCCTTACCTCGCGCACACGACCATTTGTGTACGGCGCATGCTGGTACATACTATTTGCGGCATCTGTGATACCGATGGCGTTCCCGATGAAAAGAACAACAGACAAGTCGAGCCCTGCTTGCAGAACGATGGAGAACGAGAGGACCCTCCCCGCCCCCGGCGACGACGAATAGCTAAATGTTCGTGGTCGAGACCGTTCGGGAGGAGTTCCACGTCAGCTTCAGTCGTTGAGTAAACTGTGATTCGATGATCTCATCTGCTACGGGGCAGGGTAGAGCTGGTAGAGCGCATATTGACGGAACAATAAGGATCCTCGCGGGTCGGAAAGGAATTCCGGAGTGGGGCTCTACTAAGTCCGTTGTAGGAGAATAACGGGTACCTTACCTTAGGTACCTTAGATATATCGAGGAATCGAGGCGCCGCATAAGAAGGGGTGCATTAGTTTGAGGCCTTCCTACTACCGAACGTCAGCCAACATGCGTGAATAAGGAAAACCAGCGAGTAAGATAGGCCGAGCAAGGTAACAACTGAAATGCTTATGTAAGTCAGCTATGCGGCACTCCTCAAACTTGACACTGTGCGGCACGTGCGCGGAAGCTAGTCGAGGCGAGGTGGAGCCTGGATCCGAGCTCAGAGTTTCCTGGGAGACTCCGGGAAGCTGCTAGCGCTTGGTTGGAGTTCCATCTCTTGGGTTTTTTTTCCGCATCATCCTTCTTTCCCACAAGATCAGACCACTCTGTGCTTCCACAGCTGTTACAGACAACTGAAGCCATTGACGAAGTCCACGGCAGCGACAACCAAGCAACGAGAGAGAACTCGTGTGTTTGACAGCCGATCAGTCCGAGCGCCAAGTACCAGACAACACCAATTGAATCGACTTCGCCTGGGAATTGTGTGACCTTGTCGTCATCGAATCCCGACAGACACATCGCCCGTCATGGCTGTCTTCAGTAGCAAGAAGTTCCCGTCCAAGGCAGACACCAACACCTTTGCTGCCCAGTACCGGGCCCAGATGGCCAAGCGGCCGTTTCTGCTATTCGGCCTGCCCTTCGTCGCTGTCATGATAGCCGGCTCCTTCGTCTTGACGCCCGCCACGGCCATCCGGTACGAAAAGCACGACAGGCGCGTGCGCCAGGTGACCAGAGATGAAGAGCTGAATATGCGTCGGTCGGCGCGCAAGGTCGACATGAAGGAAGAATACTACGTGAGTGCTCCCTGGCCGTGGCTTACAGCAGACGCTGCGTAAGGGGAAAATCAAGGTCGGAAGAAGCAGCACTAACGAAAGAAACTAAACTCCAGCGGCTTGCGGCCAAGGACATCGACAACTGGGAGCAGAAGCGTGTCAAGCGGTTCAAGGGCGAACATGACGGTATCATCGGCGAGTAGAGGCCACCATGAATCACTCCGGATCTCGATCGTTTGACACGCCACGAACACGACAGTCCGAGTTGGAGCTGTTTGATAATCAACGTGCGAATCGAGATGGGATGAGGCAACGCGTCTGGTGTCCATGACGAGGTTACTGTACTTCGACCGCGGTCGCGTTCGTTACGGATGCCGTTCGCCCTTTGAATCAACCTTTGCCAAGCACGAACGCGACAATGTGCTTTTTGGGGCAGGATGGTTGACGCAAGAATGTGCACATCTCAATTTCGGGAGTGACCGACTTTTGCATCAATGCGCACGACAACAAGCCACGTCGTGGGCCCGATCCCTCAAGCCACCAAGGGTTCAAAACCGCCCATTGCCTTCGACGTCACTCCCGAGCCCATTGTCAATCGTTATCTGGCAGGTCTCATGCGGCGGCTGTGGCTGCCATGGAATCGCACGGGAGGCATGCATGAGGTAGTCTTTCCTCCCCTATTCTTGCTTCGGCAGAATTGAGGTGTCTGAGGGTCGTTGATGAGGTATGAACGACACCAGGGCGCTTCGCTGGGCGGCTGTAACGTGGGATGACGCATCGGGGCGGTCGATCTGGGGTCGGGTTTGATGCAACCACTCCGAGATGTTGAAACAACGGTCATGGACGGGCCTATCACAGACATTGGTCGAGGTTCAGTCATTTATTCGAAGGAGGAACATGTTGGTTGGGAGGAAAGCGACTTTTGAGAGACAGGACAGGGTCTGACGTTCCCGCGTGCCGCGCGCCCGTCGGTTCCCTTACAAAGACCCCTTGATTGAAGGACAACCTCTCAACGCGCCTCCACGCGGGCAGAAATTCCAGACGAAGGCTGAGGGGGTCCTCGATGTCAACATCATAAGCATATCAACGCTTGATCTTGCTGGGCCCCAACTAACGGACCGGCTCATCGGTGAAGTCATTCTTTTTTTCTTTCTTTTTCCTCAAGCAATCTAACCAGCAGACAGTAGACAGTACCTGCTGGTTGAGTCTTGTGAAAATAGGATGGCTTCGCCAATGAGCCGGTCCGTTAGCTGGGGCTCACAAGTGTAAAGCGTTACAACAGGCAGTAGTTGCTGGTCAGGTTTTGCGACAATTTAGACCCAAGAGAAGTCAACATCTGAATCACCAAACGTTCTTCGGCACACCATCGCGTGACTGCATCCTCCATGCGCAAGACAATAGTGCCCACACTGCCCTAATGCGGCCATCGGGAGTCCCGGTCTTGATCTGACGACGGGGACGTATGCATGACAATGCATCGCGATCGTGGTGATGTTTAGCTGAGGGAATATCTTGGTTAGCCAAGTCAACGGTCCCTAGCCGAATTCATAGATAGCACCGGCTCAACGGGCGTCTGCCAATCCATCTCGCCCAGCTATCCAAGAGCGGCGGCCGCGTTTCGTTTTCAAAGGCAGTGGATTAGTCATCGGCCGATCAACAGACTCGCAACAGTAAATCAAGAAAAAATTCGCTCTATGAGCAAACCAGCCAGTAAGCGGGTGGCGAAGTGTCACAGGAAAAGGGGGGTCCGGGACTGAGGAGGCGGCCGCACGACGTGACAAGAGCCGCGGGGGCGGGATCAAGAAGTCGTCGATCGGGATCGACGACAATGCCGTCACTTTTTTGATCCGCAGGGGAGAGGCCCAGCAATATGGTCCTGACGGGTCCCCTACAATGAGACTAGAGGAGACGAGACGAGACGAACTTGTGGCCGGGCGGAATCCAACTTCCCCAACGGCTTGGGTGAGGGCGCGCGGCGCCGTGCGGTGTGGTACGAGGAAACTACTCATCCGGCCCGACAAGGCAATGGGTGAATGGGCTTTGATACCGCCCTAAAGAAAAACTTGCTATGTGTGCTGGGCAGTCGTCAGTCAGTAAGGGGTGGCCATTCTCGGATCGAAGCCGTCGCAGGACCGCCGAGATGGACGAGACTGCCCCGTCATCGACCGGCAAAACCGGCTGCGTGTGATTTTGCCGTAGGGCTTTGCGTTTCGGTGTAGATGTAACTGGCCTGCGCCGCGCAGCCTCGAGAGAGAATGTGTGTTGACCGAGTTTCTATTGTTGGAAGTGCGAAGGCCAAAGATGCTAGATCGATGAGAGAGATGTTGACCTGAAAATTGCTTGACCAAGTGCGAGAATCGTGCATTCCTGCGGCACCCCCTTCTCCCTTCCAACGTCCTCGATTCATCGGTACCGATTTGGGTCTAAGAATCGCCGAGTGGAACCTGTTCTTCGCGGGCCCGTCGAGAAAGCTACCCCAAGGAGCCGCGCCCGATGTTGGAGAGAAACGCTCAGAATATGCTCAAGGGAGGGAGGAAGAGAGAGAGAGAGGGTTGAACAATCGGTGAAAGGGGGCCGAGTGGGAATGCAGAAGCCAAAGAAGAGGGTGTGGGCGATGAGACGGACGGCCTGGCGGGACTTGGCCGGCGTGTTGGCAGCTCCAATAGTTTGATCGTGAACGGACGTTGCAGAAGTTTCTGGAGGGGGAGACCATGACTACGATGCACACGATCGCGAATTGAAAGATCATGTGTCCGAGAAGCCCCTGGATTCTTCAGGAGGTTCACCCCCGGAGCAAGGACACGACTGGGATCGAGATGCGAGCCTCTGCTGCCACGGCTGCTGCTGCGCGGATACGGGGTCCTGGGCCTAGGTAGTAATAAAGCCTATTGAACTCTGTGGGGCCATCACGAGGCGTGAAGAAAGGAGGGGAAGACATCGGCTGGCCGAGTTGCGAAGTCGCCGAGTTGGTTGTGTGCCTCGCAGCTGCGTGGTCCAATCGGAGCGCTCGACCTGGCTGCCCAGCCCAGATATGACCGTCAGGGATGGTTTTCGAGCTGAGGAGGAGGTGTGCTGAGGAAAGGAAGACACCGGACGGGTGGCGTTGGGTGCCGAAAGGATGATCGGAGTCGCGCAGAACATCAAGTCCAATGGGAATGTGACATTTGTGATGGAAGGAGAGTGGACAAGGGGGGCTCCCCCAACAATAGCATATAATGGAAAGAAGGGGGACGAGACTTGGATTAGGAGAGATAGAGAGAGAAGAGAGTGCATTTTGGTGCGGACGCGGGGGGAGTCGTCCCGCGGAGCAACTTCATGCACGAGGCCGTTTGGAAACGGAACGAAACAGCATTGTTGTCCGCGGGTGACGTGCATGCAGAATCAAAGATGCGATGGCACACGGAAGCACGGGTGTGTCAGCCTCCCGATGGTTTATGTGACATGGCACCTACCGTCTTCTCGTCCTTTGCGTTCATGCAAGCTCACAGCCCATCTCCTCGGTATCACCGACCCCCAGTTGTCTGCGGGAGGGGGAATCGCCAGCTCTGGTTCCAAGATCCGATTATCCTTTCTCGCAAGAGGAAGATAAGCCACCTCATTCGTGCATGTCTACTACACAGACTGACCTTACAAATGACGAAGTGACCCCGTTTGCTCGCATTCCACCCCCTCTGGACGATGCAACCTACGAGCGAGCCGAGTAGTACCCCTCAAGAACCTACCTACCCTTACAAGCCTAGCTCCTTTATCAAAGAAGCCGAGGACCTCTGTCGTGGCGTTCATGTCCTCCTGTTATTATCTTGTTATTTTTCGTTTTTATTTGTTTCGTTTTGCCATCCGCAGCACGCCAACCCTAAAGAGGCCTAGAGGAGTGCACATCCTCGAAGGGGGGACATCTCGTGAGAATTCCTCGCCAGCCAGTCAGCAGCTGCGGCAGTGGCTTTTCCCTCTTTTCCCCTCCTCTCAACACCACCTTCTCATGATCCCACTCGGCCACTCCTGGAGGTACGCCCGACGACGGCGGTTCTCGCGCCCTTCCAGGTCAGGCCGGTTCAGGTCATGTCAGGTCATCGACTCTTGGATCAGGTCCCTGACAGGTCGCGCGTGGTCCATTTGCAAGTAATAGCCCCCGAGTTGCTTGTCAGACTCCGAAGCAAGGGAGGATGGGATTGCTGAAGGGCCTTTTCCCCGGTCAAGGTGCACACCCACCCACCCACCCATCCAAACACACACACACACACACTTACACCCTGTGTCTCGTCTGAGATTCAAATATCCCTTCTTTTTTTTTGTCTTCGTCTTTGGCTTCTCACAGGGAAACACACGGCCGGCGACGATCATCGCTGGGGAAGATGCGTCTGCGGGAGTGCAAGCGAGGCCACCAGGGAAGAGAGGAAGGAAGACAAAACAAAAAAAAGAAGGATATAAGCAGATCATGCTAGGATAAGCAATTCAAGGACCGGTCGGGGGTGATCAGTTGCCATCGAAGGATCGCCACGCTGCCGCTGATCAGCCTCGTCAAGGTCAGCTAAAGCGATGACCAGGACAGCGGGAGCCACTGATGAGAGACGATCATCAGCCGGTTGACCGTCAACGGCTTTTTTCCAAGTTTCAAAAGTCTGCAGTGTCTGCTGGTCGTTTCCCTTCATTGTGCGAGTGTGTGTGTGTGCAAGTGCAAGTAAGTGAGCGTGAGTGTGTTACGCCACCCCCCCCCCCCCCCCCCCCCCTCCTTCCCATCCATCATGCGGGGTCGAGATATCGACATGTTGCGGCTGGTTCCCATCATTGGCCAGTTGCTTGGCTCGTAAGGGTGGGGAAGAGACGAGATAGATGCCCGCGCTGCTGTGCATCCAAGCTGTACGACACGGGAGAGGGTCCCGGCAACACTTCCACGTACAGATTACGGAGAATTCGATGCGCAAACAAGAGCGGCAGATGCGAGGCCAAAGTGAGACTTGATTGTGTGTCTCGTTTTCCCTTGTGTTGCGGCCACCCGCGACTGAGGCTGACGAGGAAGCAGAAAGGAAAAGAAGAAAGAAAGAAAAAAGTTCGAGACATCGAGATTGCCTGTCGCGATCAGCGTCAGGATTATCTCGTTGAGGCAAGAAAACATGAAACAAGCGGCTTCGCGCCTGTGGAACGTGTATGAGGCCTGTAGCGCACCGCGTCTGGACGGCCGGGAATCACCTCGCCATCATCATCATTGGCAGCGGCAGTTCCATTATAATGGTAAGTTGCCCATCCGTGTATAGGTGGTTTATGGCAGAACAAGATTACCTAAGGTAGCACACTTACCCCTGTACCTACCAAAGGTCAGGTACCTTAGGTAAGTAAAGTGCCTACCTACCTACCCAGGTAGGTATGTATGTATTGGTCAAATAGGTAGTTCTGGGTGCAAAGTTCAGACGACGACCGGATGACGTATGCTCTCAGCACTCATTGGGGAACGTGCCGACCCCAAATCCCCGAGAGCGAGCGCCAGAGGTTCACGGCCGCCGGCTCCAGAAGGTGCCCTTGGCCCTATCCTCAAGGACCTATCCCCGGATGCTTCGGTACGATTTCTTCGTCATCCTTGACTTCCCGTCGCATCTTGGACTCTTGGGGAACCTATTCGTACCTAACTAAGCCTTGGGACTTGGGACCTTTGGGGCCCGACCTGTTCACGCTGCCGAACGATGACCAGGGCCCAGCGGGTGGGCCAAGGTTCCTAACCAAGGGGTTTCCCAGGCTTGAGCAAGCTTGGCCAACACCGCCATGCTCGTACCCCCCAGTCCTTGCATGGAGATAGGCTCATCAGCCCGGTCATGCCTCCTCGTTGGTTTTTTTTCTTTTTCTTCTTCTCTCTCTTTCCCTTTCTCTCCCTTCTACTCCACCCCACAGTACGGGTATCTATTTTCTTCTCCGGGGGCTCCATCGTACGCTTTGTTTTTCTGCATTCGCAAGGCTTCAATTAGTTACTATTACGAGCCCATCACGGAGAGTCGCACATCCGGGTCTGTACGAGATTGGACACCCCATCCCATCCCTTTGGGGACACTAGTCTCGTCTCGCCTCGCCCGTCATGCATGCGCAGTGTTGACATTCTTCTTTTTCGCGTCGTCTGTCGTCTGGGCGTCATCTGCGAGGACCTGCAGCACACATCGGACGGCTTATCCGGGCTGTCGACGTAGAGACAGGCACAGGCACACTCACACACACAAGGTCGGAGCTGGAATGAACGTCTGTTGGGGGTCCCTTTTTTGCAACGCTACCTATCTTAGCTAGGGAGGTTCGGTATCAATTAGTGCAAGGCACCAAAGGCAGGTGGCGCAGCCTTGCCGTTGTGATCCGACTAGCGCGTCGCGGCGGTGAGCAATAGTCTGGAAGACATGTCGACGCCAGCGGGATGTCGTGTCTATTCTCGCTCTCGAGGCATCATTGTCTCTCTCTCCAGAGTACAGACACTACGTCTCTCTACGTCTCCCAGTCTGGTGGCCTCATCACACATGCACGTCGACGGCATCTGCATTCTGCACGCGGGCCTCGGATACGTATACCACCCTCCATCTCTTGCTTGCATCGCCCATCTCCCATCTTCCACCTTGGTCGCCCCCTGCTCACGCTTCTCTGACTCTCACTCCGTGATCCTTCTAATCTCATCTCATCTCATCTCATCCCTCTCTCTCTCCTTGCCTCCAAGATTCCTCATGAGCCTTGCAGCAAGCTGCAAGGCACCAGGCCATCATTCCTCAAGGCCCCCCCCCACCCCCAGCAAAGCTAGTGGCTCAACTCGACGCTAGTGTCGTCGTCGTCGTCGTCTTCCCTGATATACTCACGCCTGTCAGACTATCCTCTTTTCAGCCTTGATCGTCAGGGACCTTGGCCCGCGTGCTGTGCCAGGCCGCACCCACTCGCTCGTTGCGGTGTGCGCTGCCGTGCGCTGTGTCTGTCTGTACCTGTCTTGTCTCTCTCTGCAGCGGTAGCGTACCTGGCCGATGCGTGCATGTTCCGGTTCGCCCGCTCGCTGCCGGAGTCCTGCTGCGCTGCTTGTCTGCCTGCTGCCGATTGCTCATCCCCACGCTTGGCAAGCCAGATGTGGTTCCCCATGAAAATCCTGGTTCCGGCCGTCATGGATGCTGGAGGTTTTATAATAAGACCATGCCCGCTCTCGTTTCCCACCTGCCCAGTCCCGGATCACCTTCAACCACTTGACATCCTTGTCCTACACACACATACTTATACACACACACGCACACCCAATTACGCTCCTTCAAGATCTATCATCCATTACATACCCGTGCGGTAACGTTGATGTGGTAATATATCATAATCCAGTAGCCAAGCTCCACAGCAGTCCTTTCCAACCTCCTTCTTACGTTTCTTCTTATTCCTCTTGCCGATTCTTCCTTTTTTCCCACCGTCCCACTCATCTCGCGGTATATCACCCGACAACCCGGGTTCGCAAAGGAAACATCGTATAGGACGACAAGGAAAGGAGAGAAGAACATAGGTCTATATCTATCTATCTATCTATACACTTCGACAACCACCAACGCCAACGACATTTGGCCCACCACCCGATCCGACGCTCTTTCTCATCATCACAGCCTTTACCATGCTGGGATCAACACCATGGGCCCATGGCCACTGCACGCCATCCTCCAACAAGGCTAAACGCCACCCAGAAGCCCTCCACACGCGCAAACCGTCCCTCAGCAACTCCGTCTCCAGCAGCGATTCCTCTTCGACGCAGTCGACGCGGTCCACGGGGACCGTCCGCCACACCCGGGTCCTCGACTTCGACCCTCTTTCGCTGCACCCGACCTTCCACGCACCACCTAGGCTTTATGAGAGACCGTTTATCCACAACTCCCAGTCCATCGAGGACGACGTCATCAACTCGTACTTCTCCAGCCAGGAGGCTGCCGCCGCCGAACAGGCCAAGGCCTCCCTCGCCGCCGCTGCCATGCCCAACATGCCTGCCCCGCCTGTTGAATCTCCCCGGACGCCGATCCAGCAGCAGCAGCAACAGCAGGAGCGGTCACGGGAGCACGCCGCCGAGGGCGACGACTACTTTCTATTCAAGGTGCAGCAGCACATTGCGGCCACGAGGCCGCAACTCCCGCGCTCCCACTGGTCCGAGTCAACCATTAACACCATGGCGTCAGCGCACCACGACGACGATGACGACGAAGATTCAGAAGACTCGTCAGAGAACGGTAGCATCGTCGACGTGGAACGGCCCGTACGGGAGTCCCAGTGGCAGAATTTTTCCCACAAGCGCAGCTCGCCGCCGAGCTCGAGGCGGCCGCAGATGAAGTCGCTCGACAGCGTCGAAGACTTTATCAAGCGTGGCGGGTGGAAGAGGCGCGGCATCGTCTTTGAACAGGAAGGCAGCCGGTCTTCCAACACGTTGTTCTAATGAACATCTGACTCGACAACTTGACTATTTTTCACTTTCATGTTTACCCTTTTTTCAAGCCCATCAGTTCAAGATGGGGTGGGCCAACCAACGCCAACCATTTAACTTTGTTTTTCCCCTTCTTGTTTTCTCTTTGTCTCAATGCGGGAGCGAACAAAAACGGCGAAAGGATATTTTTCCGAGGGGGGGTTACGGCCTTACGATACACAACTACAACAAGCGGGCGTCCTTGATTTACTGCTCTTGAACGATTTCTTTCCTTTCCAGCAAGCCTCCAATTCATGCGGTTCTTTCTTTTCATCGGATCTTCAGGGTTCGCTTGCCTCTTGGGGTAATGACTACACCACACATATGGTGTTGGTCAGGCACCGAGGTGCACGGTTCTGGTCGGGCGGGAGTTTACCGCTATTGACGTCACTTTCTTCACGCTGGCGGGTATTGGTATGCAAATTTAGGCCTCTTGCTCTCTGCCGCAGGCGCACCTACAAGGAACTGTCAAGCGATGAGGGGAGGGTTCGGGGGTGGGATTGGGAAAAATGTTTAGCGGACACTAGGACGGGGCGATGGGGTACAACGAACCCAGGAACAGGCTTGGGCGGTCAGGGCCTCAGAGCTACAGACACCACACCACACCTATATCATATCATCATCATTCTTATTGTAATTTTATTATCGAAGCCAGATGAAGAGGCGGAAAGAAATGGAAAAAACCCACTCACCTGATGGGCTTTCGACTCTGCAAGCTTTCCTGAAACAACCACGCTCATTTCTCTGGTCCTGATGATGTGAATTATGATGACAATGCGGACTGGGCTGGGTCACGAATCAGTCGAACCTGGAAACTTGTCAGTCGAGATGGATCTACAATCTCATTCTGACTTCACAGCCCGTCACGCTGCCTGATAGGTACCGGGAATCCGTGACTGCCCATTGCCCAATGGTTCCCACAATTTAGTGTATGACCGAACTTTTGTAGATCTCTCGTTTCCACGCCGAGTCAATGCCAAGCATGCTCCTGGTCCGCGTGCTTCCTCCCCCCCCGTTAGAGAGCAAGGCAATTGGCAACGGAAGGGACTGCGGAATGGCAAGAGCCGCGACAGAATTTTGTTTGAACAGTGGGGGGAGAGGGAGAGAGATGGATGGCCTGTGGAAGGGCGGGAGGGATGTGAGTTTGTTGGCCAACACACCACCCACCCAACCCGCCCCGGCCCAAGTGTCAGGCGCGCATCTCTAAATCGTCTCATCATCAGTGGACGAACGACCTTCTGCATTCTGCAAGGTACCTGTACCGCAAGCATGCTTGATGCATGTTGACCACCCGATCAGGTAGCAAGCTTCCCCTGCCCTTCGGATCCGAAAGCAGTATGCCACGGGACAACTGGGAACCTTCACCCCCCTTCCTCGCCCTTCCCCTCTCACCGACGGAGCCCGAGTGCAGCGCTGGGATGGGGAGGCAAAGAAACCTTCCACGCGGGCGATTGAACAAAGGGAGAGATGGTCAGGAGAGCCAAGCTAGCTGGAGTCTGCCCAGTAGGCCCGAATCTCCCTCTTCCACCCCCCCCCCCCTTCCACCACCCCGTATGGAAGACGGACATGAGCCGAACAGCTGCAGAGCGTGGAGAACCAGCAAGTGGGAAAGAAGGGAAATAAAAAGAAAGAAGTGAGGAAAAAGATGCCGGCCAAGCCCGGATTTCTCCTCGAGGAAAGCTCGGTCGAGGAGCTCCGATTGGATGGCTTCGCACCGCTGCCCATCGTGGCATTTTCGCCGTGGTGGTGTGGAGGAGGGGGTGGCTGCTGTCAACTCTCACCGTTTCCACGCGACGACCGGGCGCGCACTTTTGGCAATGGACGGAGAACGAACATACGAACCGGAGGATCACGAATCGATTTGTCCCCTCCCGCTTCCTTTCGCACGTACGGAGTACGGCTTGCCTTTCTTCTCCGCGGCGGACCGCCCGGAGAGATAGAGCAAGCGAGAGAGAGAGAGAGAGAGAGGGAGAGAAGTGAGGCTTGGCATCGTTGAACGCGTCGTTTATCCGAATGCGGCTGCGCCCACCGGGGGTTTGCAGCCCACGTGGGATTCGGGGACAAACGTCTTGAGCACGTTTGTTTTGTTCTGGCCCCCTCCCCTTCTCATTTTCCTTCCTTTGCGGGATCCGGAAGTGCTGGGGAGGCTGTGCCTGAAGCTTAAAACGGGAAGAATACGACGCAACCCGAAGTCTGGCCAAATTGACTTTGTATTTTTTTTTTTTGGAGACCTCGGGATGGTAGGGTAGTAAGCTCGAGTAGAGTTTGGCATAGCTAGGTAGGTTGGTTAGGGGGGTGAAGAATAGGTAGGGGGGAGGAAGATAGATTGCAACATCAGAGAGTTCCCAAGGCACACGACGACCTCACCCAAAAGTCTAATAGCGAGGAATTCTGAGGAGCTCGTTCGCGGTTTCGGGTTGGCGAACTTGGCTGCAATCACGGATACACTCTGTGCCGAGTATCGAGTATCGTGAGGCACATGGGGGAAGGGGGGCAGGCCCAGCGCACATCGCGGCTGGGGAGATATTTTGGCTACGGTGACTCGTGTAGACATGTCCTGAAGAGGACTGATAGGCCTGGCTGGATTCTGCCTGGTCAGGATCCGGGAGACCGTTTGCGCTTGTCAAGGGCGCGGCAGCCAGCCATGGATGGATGGGGGGGAGGGGGGGCTTTTCTCAGCTCGGTTGATGTGTATTCATCGTGACTCGACAGGTACGTGGGGTTTTTTTCTTCTTTCTTTTTGGATGAAGCGAAAGCGAAGCGTGAACGGCTTCACTACATTTCACACTAGCCTGGCGCGAGCGAGCGGTGTGGACAGTGATCGTCATGATTGCTTGGGGGGGCCCTCCTCATCTCACAAGCTGCTAGATCCTGTAACCAAAGCCTTGGAAACCAACAAGACAACCCCCCAGTCCTGAGCCGCCTCATCATCCCAATGCGGATGACTTCATATCGTTCCAGCCTGCTGGGCCCTCTCTTCCTCCTCCTCCTCCTTCTCTCCCTCCTCCTCCGCTCAGGTACCCAGTTTCCGCCGTCACCGCCTGCAACACAGGACGGACAGGCCCAAGACCTAGGCGGCGATGGACCGATGTCAGCGCGGGAAACTGGGAGCCGGCTGCACGAGTCGTGACAGGCGTGCTGGAACTTGGTGGGGACCGTGCGTCTCCAATGCTTCAATGCTGACGCAGTTCGTTGTCATCGTCGTTGTCTTCATTAAAGGCGGCAGGTGTCTGCCGGGAGGCTCTTATCATCCATCAATGTGGGCTCTGTCTATGTGTTGATGGGGGAAGTGTGACATGCTATTTCTGGACACTGCAGCAGAAGAAGAAGAAACGGGGAGAAAGGAGAAAGGGATGAGACCTGCTGCTGTCTGGTTTGCTTGACGTGTGGCAAATTGGCTGTCTCGCGGATGTGATACGCGCGGGGGGAGGTGAGGTGAGGTGGTTCACACAGGACTTCGGACTGTCAGAAGAAACCGGAGAAAGCAACGATGGTTTTCAGCGCAAAAATACGGCCCCACCCCCCTCCCCTCCCATGCCCGGTGCAGAAACGAGGCAGGAGACTGTCGACAGGGGATACGAATTGGGACAAGGAGGGCGAATAGATGGCGGGTCGAGTGGTTCGTTGAGCCCCTCTCCCAAACTGTCGGTTTCGCCGACGCAGGTCCAGCGCCATGCGGGCTCTCTCTCGTCTGATGTTCTCTCGTCTAATGGCGTCTCCAATCCTTACGTGGTCCAGGAACAAGGGACGAAAAAGCGAGAAAGAGAGAGGGGGCGAAAGAAGAAAATGTCAAGAATTACGGAGACAACACACGAACTGCATTGAAAAACCCACAAACTCGAGAACAGAAAACGGGGGGAGAGGAGGGGCTTCGGTGAGTCGGCCCCATCGAGGCTGGCCAAGCCGCGAGAGCATCACTTCTTTTGGAGATTCAGCAGGACTTTTGGGGGGGGGGCAATAGCAATGACCGAGCAACTAGTCGGTGGCCACGCAGTTTCTCCAGTAATTAAGCTACAGGACCCCATCGCACTCCTCACCCGATTCGCCCAGCCTCTGTTTCTTTTTTCCTCTCGTCAGCCCTCTCTCCGTCCCTCTCTCTTGGCTCATTTCCTTTCCTATGTTTTCTTTCGTCCTCGTGACCTGGCGAACCACTTTCTTGGCTCAGCGACCCGCTGTTCTTCACTTTTCCATCTCTTTCTCCTCTTTTTATTTTTTATTTTAGGGGTGCGTGAATGGGCTTACTGTTCTGCTAGTTTTGCTTGTGGACCAGGCACTTTCACGGTTCACTTAGCTTGGGCGGCTATTTCTGGGTGATTGGTGAGGCGAAAGGTTCTCTTCCTCCAATTTTTCCCTTTCCATCATGTCAGCTTTATGAGGCCGACGGTGGATACGACTTTCTAAGAACAACCATCACCCCCCCCTCTCCCTTGCACATTGGCACGAGGAGACTGACGAAGAAGAACGGTACATGCCAATGTCTCCACCGGCTTCGGTCCTCCTCGTACGGATACTGCACATGTCTTCGCAGCTGGCCTGCCGTGCTTCGTACTCGAGCCGACCAAGCCGCGCCGGCGCGTGCCTAGGCGTTTCGGCCGGTGGAGAGGAGACGCGTTCCTGCCACGGAGACTGGTCCGGCCCTCGTGGCTGCACACCCTCACGAAGGACAAGCGCGGCGGGCGCACCCCCACCCCACCAAAGCACCGTCATGGTTATAGCACCGGCCCGTTTCCAGAGAGTAGAGAATTCACAACTTCATGGCATCGTCAGTGGCGATGTGAATGGGTTTAGTGATCGTCATGTCGGCAAACCCATCAAACTGGTGAGGAGGGGGGCGAGGGGTGTGAGTCTTTGAACAACAGAGGGGGGTGGGGAAAGAACGAGAATTTAAGAAAAAAGGAGATACATTCCGTGTTGAACGGGTTTGATGACATCCGGTACCAATAAAGGTACTGAGTAACTTCCTTGACTCCATTAATTCATGTCAGGGCCAGCCTGGATACATCGGCGCTGAGTCTCCGCCCCTGCATCATCTCGGCCATGACCCTCCCCGTCCCGAGGCTCAGACTAATGCCCCACGGCCCGTGTCCCGCCGCGAGGAACACCCCTCCCTCGGCACCGGCGCGCGTTGAAATGCCGCCGAGCCGGTCGTCTGGCACCCGGGTGAGTATAGGCGTCCCCGAGGCCGTCACTGGCCTGAAGCACAGCCCCTGCCGGACCACCTCGAGTTCCGCGTCGCCGTTGTCGACAAGGCGTTCTGTCGCGCTCTTGAGCTGCGCGATGGCTGCGGCCGAGACGGGCGTTTGACCCGGCAGCTGCGGGAGGGGGACCGAGGAGTTCACGCCGGCGATGTAGATGTCCCCCCCGACTCTCGAGAAGAGCTCCGGTGAGAAGCCCGCGCCGTCGGTGCCGAAGACGGCGCGGCACCCCGGTTGCGGCGCTTTTTCCAACTCCGACGGCCTCACCACGAGGGAGTGGCCCGCCAGGCTGGAGATGGGCACCTCGAGAGACGCGCCCGGAAACAGGTCAGCGAAGACGCGCGGGGACCAGGCGCCGGCGGCGACGACGAGACGAGTGCAGGGCACGTCGGACTCGGTCGAGGACGTCGTGTCGCCGATACGGACCGAGGCGAGGTCGCCGCGGAGGTCGGTGTTGACGGAGAGAACGACGGCCGGGTAGTGGAGGTGGACGCCGGTAGATCGGCACTGGTCCAGGAGGAAGCGGCAGAGGCGGAGGGGGTCCCTGGGACAGAGTCAGGTTTCACGTTTTTGAAAAGGGAAAAATGGCTGCACGAGTCACGGGGATGAGTAACCGAACGCACACTTGGCCTGTGGTGTCCGAGTCCCCGATCTTCTGGAGGTCGTCGCCGTGTACTCTGCGCAGCCACAACGGGCACCCGTCGTCGTCGTCGTCGGCGGCGGCGGGAGTCTCGACGGCCTCGACGACGGCAGCCCGGCTGCCCCCGTTGCGTAGCCAGTCGGCGTCGCCCTCTTTGTGCGCCCGCGTCGGCGCGGCGGAGTGGCTGTACGCCGTGCTGGTCGACCACCCCCACGCGTCCCTGCCGCCGTGTTCCGCGGCCAGCCTCCTGTGCTCGTCGAAGCTCACGGCCCCGAGCGCGGCGGACGCGGGCGGGAACCAGTCCCGGGCGAGGAACCCGGCGGCGTACCCCGAGGCCGATGCGAAGAGCTCGGGCGAGGGCTCGACGAGGTGGATGGTCGAGCCGGGCTGGTGGTCTGCGAGGTAGTATGCGATCGAGAGGCCTATGATATCGGAGCCTAGGATCACGGTGTTGCTCATTTTTGCAGGCTCACCACCACCTAGTTCTCACTGCAACTTTCTAGGATGTCGAGCCGATGACGTTATGGTGGTTGCTGTGAGCTCCTAGCCAAGCTCGAGCTTCGCAGAGGTCAGAGCTCTGGACCCCGCCATGCTGATAAGATAAGCGCGATTGCAACCCACCAACCAGTGCACCACCCCCCCCTCACATTTCGCGGTGACACTGGACCACCACAGACCGGGCGCACACAGATGAGGCGGCGGTGGCCCACTACACATACATCCATTCCGAATGGCGCAAGCCTCTCCCGCTCCATCTTTCGCTGTGCAGAGTTTGTTCACCATTCGAGAAGCCCTTTTTTCCCTCTTTCCGTGGTGCATCCGTCCCGCCGGGTTCATTTCCGAAACAGTCAACAACTGACTGCTACACCAGTTTGTGCACAATCCACCACCGCCACCACCACTACCATGTCCTCCTCCAAAGTAATCATCGTGACTGGCGCCAGCCGAGGCATCGGCCTGGCCATCGCTCAGCACCTGCTCAAGGACTCTCACAAGGTCGTCCTGGCGGCGAGGTCAAAGGACCAGCTGGAGGCTCTGAAGGCCGCTCATCCTGGACAGGTTGAGTACGTTGCGGGCGACCTGGGTGACCTCAAGGTGAGTTGGAGTGGCGTGGTGCTAGTCATGGGGGCCCTGGGGGCAGCAGAACTGACGTGGCGCAGACCATCCCCAAGATTGCTGAGGCCGCAGTCAAGACGTTTGGCAAGATTGACGGCATCGTAATCAACCACGGCGTGCTAGAGCCCGTCACCCGCCTGGCCGACTCGTCGATCGACGAGTGGAAGAAGGCGTACGACATCAATGTGTTCAGTGGACTTGCGTTGGTATGTGAAAACTCTTGATTCTTATACATGTCCTATCTAGGCATCTAAAACATTCACGAAAAGGTGCAAGCTTCTCTGCAGGAGCTGCGCAAGTCCCAGGGCTGCGTCCTATGGGTCTCATCGGGCGCGGCCACGGGCGCATATGCCGCATGGGGAGCCTACGGCACCTCCAAGGCCGCCATGAACCACCTCTCCGCACACTTGGCGGTCGAGGAGCCTGACATCACGAGCATCGCCATCAGCCCCGGTCGCGTCGACACTGCCATGCAGAAAGTCATCCGCGACGCCGGCGGCGGACACATGGCCGAGAAGGACCACTCATCTTTCGTGTCTGCTTTCGACAAGGGAGAGCTGTTCAAGCCCGAACAGCCCGGCAACGTCATGGCGCGGTTCGTCGTCAACCCCGAGCACAACCTCTCCGGCAAGTTCATCAAGTGAGTTGCAGCATCACACCCTCCTCAAAGTGAGATGCTAACCCATTGCAGGTGGCAAGCCGGCGAGCTTTCAGCGTATCAGGACGCATAGATTATTCACTAAAAATCCAATGTTAGCCAAATGCTCTTTTGTTTCATGAGCTGCAAATAGAAAACATTGATAACAAGATGCCTCAGTCGAAAGATGAAAAGCTCATATTTGATTCCACATAGTTTTTTCAGGATTAGCATGGAATATGTTTCATCATCATCGGCAAGCCCGCTAGGGCAAATACAATAGTAAAGAAAAATTTGCACTGTTGCAACCTACCTTGAACAAGAAACCTGTGTGGGCCAGGGTATCGTGAGTGAACTATGCTCGTCAGTCGCCGCAACTCGCAGCAGACGTCTAAAACCACAGCGAAGCAGATCAGTATCGCATTCACGTATTCCAGTCGAAATAAGAATGTGCGAAGCCGATGCTCAGTATCGAAATGTCTCCATCATTCAGTGTCGGTATTTGATAGTACTTTTTTGGACATCTTCGCTTCGGCGCCGTGTGCGCAACGCAGAGGTTGCGAAGGCTCTTTTTTGTGTTGGTTTTTGTTGGTAGCAACAGTAGGAACGCTTACTCTTTCTGTCTTGAATCCCGTTAGCATTGGTCACGCCAGTGAAAACGAAGAAACGTGGTTCATGGTGATAGATCAGAGAAGTCCGTTTGGCTTGGACGGTCATTCACCACTTTGAGGGGAGTTATTCCTCGTAAGTTTGGGGCGACAACAAGGCTCATCATTTCGATAGAGGGAAAAGGCTGAGGGAAGGAGGGGGAGTTGGGGAAGGCGACCTACCAAAGGCAATCAGGAACAGCAGAGCCGCCAGCTGCTCTGGAATAAGAGCGCATGGTGTTTTCCAGGCTCTGCTGTTTGGTGATGTGAGAGGAGAGAAACAAGACCATCGTCGAATATTTCCTCTTTTAAGGTGCAGAAAAAATTTGGAGTGATTGGGAGCTGGCTGGCCCGTGCGGTGCGGAACCACGGATGCATCTTTCGCCGATCGACCGGTGCCTGGCTGAGCTCCACCGAAGACCCCACTACCTACAGCGGGCCATCAGCGTGACTTGCTAAACTGCCCGAGTGTGACTGGATTGTGGCACTGTGGCTCCTCCTGGCGGCGGCGCGCGGGGGGTTCAAATGCAGTTGATGTCCCGCAGTTAAAAGAGCATGAAAAACCCCACCAAACACGGAGCGCGAGCCACACCCTTCCAAGTCCCGCGATGCTTCACATGCCCACTCCGCTACCGCGTTTTTCACCGTCTTCTATCTCCGTATAAGTTCCTAAGACCAGCCGGTCTCACGGTCGCTCACGGTCGCCCACGGTCGCCCACGTCCACGTTTAGATTTCTGCGCCGACGGTTCCTATTTGCACACGCTGTCGTCCATCGTTGATCGATCGAAGCGACTGTGCGAGTTGTCAGCCCGACCAAAAAGCCTTATTTTCGTCTCATCCCCCTTCCCATCGTCGTCGCCGCCACAAATCTCGTATCGTAAAAATGTCGGATCACGACCTTGCCGGTAAGTAAGGCTGGAGTTTTCTCCAGTCACATCAACTTCGTCTCGACCGTTCTCCCTCATTCTCTCGTCGGCCTACCAGGCACACACTCTCGTGCGCTTCACCAGCACGTGTACGCTCTCAAGGTTTCGCTCGAATCCTCTTATGAGACGCCATGTAAAAAGGGCACCTGGTGACAGCCCATGGCTGCATCATGTACCGCCTTCACCACACACATCTCAGTCACGATGGGCACCAAATCGAACACATACTGGCAATTCCAAGACCGCCAGCGCACTTCGCAACATTCATCCATCCTGTCTGTGGAACCTAGAATGCTGACATTGATTGTAGGTAACGATGACTTGTCCTTACCCAAGGGTATGTAACTCCCCCTTCCCCCAAAGAGGCGTGACCGTGAGATTCAGTCTCCACGATGACCTGCTGCTCATTTCATCTTCTCTTTTCAAGACGACTAACATTCAATCCAGCCACCGTTCAAAAGATCGTAACCGAGATCCTTCCGCCCTCCGCCGGCGTCGCCTTCTCGAAGGAGGCCCGCGACCTGCTCATAGAGTGCTGCGTTGAGTTTATCACCCTCATCTCCTCGGAGGCCAACGAGATTTCGGAGAAGGAAGCCAAGAAGACCATCGCCTGCGACCACATCACCAAGGCCCTCGAGCAGCTGGGCTTCGCAGACTACGTCCCCGCCGTACTCGAGGCCGCCGCAGAGCACAAGGAAGTGCAAAAGGTACGTCTTTCTGTCCTCTGTTCTGGAACAGCCTCTACCCTTCAACGGAGTGCTAACATGTGATGCAGGGCCGTGAAAAGAAGGCCAACAAGTTCGCCAACAGCCAGATCCCCCTCGAGGAGCTCGAGAGGATGCAGAGAGAGGCGTTTGAGGACGCTGCCAATCGCCATGCTTAGAGGAGATGAGATGGCTTGGAGGAGGGCGTTTGCTTCATTTGATTCGGCATGGAAACGGCGTTTATTGAGGTACAAGCTACTGGGTCTTTTTGGGGAGAAACATGATGTGGTTTTCACCACGCTGACGAATGCATGAAACCGGCTCGCGGGGCTATTCGGAGAGAGAGAGAGAGAGAGAGGGATAGATGAGACGCGGTGTTTTGGTAAGCAGGGTATTGGAACGACCTGCGGTTCCTTCGGGCAAGATGGATTAGCCGTATCGTCTCTCCAGCACATATCAAATACCGACAACCTCTTGTCGTTTTGGGCCAGAGCAACACAAAACATGTCTCCTTCGTTTGTTCATGGCCCGGTGGGCCGCCTATCTACAAAGTATACGTGATGGACAACCAACCCTATTGATATCATAAACGTCCCTCATTACCAGCATCCCGAAAGCAACAACGCCATAGATCTCGTATGTATATGTCTGGGGATCTCAGCCCCTACATCAGACCCGTCTCGACTTATCGTCTCCGGCATCTTCCCTTACCAAAGTCGACGCTGGTAGTAGACCTTCTCCTCACTTTCTGCTAACCGCCGCAGCTCCTCCTTGATCATTTTCCGCCTTTCGGCACGGCTCACGGGCTTCTGATTCGACGCTTCGGGATCCGGGTTCTTCTGGTCCTTGACATTCCACCCCTCGATGTTCCTCTCCCTTTCGCCCATATTCTCTAGATCGGCCCTGGTGACGCTACCCCTGTCGTCTATTTCGGGCGGAGCCACCATCTTCTGCCACATATCGGACGTCCACCCCGCCAGCTTCTGCCCGGCCTTCTTCTTGTGTTGCTGTGGCTGCTGCTGCTGCTGCTGTTGCTCTGGCATCGTAGGGCTCACCTCGATGACGATCTGCTGCTGCTTCCCCGCCGGCCTGTTGGCGCCTCCGGCAACATACTGGAGGTGTTCCGGCACGTAGTACGACGCCTTGGGCGAGGGCCGCGATTCGGGCTTGATGGCCTGGCGCAGCTGGTTGAGGGTGCGCTGTTGGATGACGTAGCCGCTGAGGAACAGGGCCGCGGTGCATGAGACGACTAGAAGTGCGGACGTGTGCGTTTGCGGCAAACGGGGCCACGACGGCTCGCGTTCGCGCAGGACGCACCATGTGAGGTTAGCTGTTTGCTCTTTCTCTCCACAGGGCTGGAATGCGGGAACGGATGGGGTCAGGTGTTACCAATGGCCGAGGAGAGGAGCACCGAGACTTGCGACGAGGTGAGGAGCACCATGGCAACTGGGGGAATTCTCGGGGGGGGCTTTTATGGCAAATATTCTGGTGTTCGAAAGCAATGAAAGTTTGATACTGTAGATGTTTTTCTTCGTATTCCGAATGAGATAAAGCTCGTTGACACTGGTCTTCTTTTCTCCTCCTTGTTCCAAGGTCGCAGTCGCCAGATGCGACGCGGCGTGAGTGAGTGAAGCTTGGAAGTGGGTTGTTGACTCGGTTCGCACGGCAACAATCGATAAGCGCCACTGATTCGCCCTGAACCACCAACTTTTTCCCCTTCGTCACGTCACACACCTTTTGGAACTATGTAGAACCGACAGAGCTGCCGACGTATCGCATCGCATCGCATCGCATCGCATTGCAGCCACCCCATCCAGCACCACCCGATAGAGCCGATCCTTTTCCAATCGTGAAGCCTTTGACCATTGAGCAGCAGCATTGTCATCCCCACCGACGCTTCTCGCGCGCGGACCGATTCATCAACCAGCGAGCTCTCGACCATCCTCTCCTCCACCGGATCCTATATCCCAAGAACCAACCCCGAAAGAAGCCGCAACGATGAGCAAGCCCGACATCGTCTACGCCGACGAACGGCGCTTCCTCGATGAGCGCGGCTCGTCGGCCTCGCTCGCGCCTAATGGCGAGAACCCCGCCACGATCATGGAGAAGGCCGTGCGCGAACGAATCGTCGACTCGTATTTTTACAAGGAGCAGTGCTTCGCAGTCAACGAGGCCGACATCGTCGACCGCGTCGTCGAGCACGTCACCTTCGTCGGCGGCACCTACGGCGTCACCCAGAAGCCCACGCCGTTCCTGTGCCTGGCCTTCAAGCTGCTGCAGCTCGCGCCCTCGGACGACGTGCTCGAGGCCTACCTCGGCCTCGGCGGCGAGAAGTTCAAGTACCTGCGCGCGCTGGCGTGCTTCTACGTCCGCATGACGAGGAAGGCGCGGGACGTCTACCTCCTGCTCGAGCCATTTCTTGAGGACCGGAGGAAGCTGAGGCGCAAGGGCCGCCAGGGGACGAGCCTGACGTACATGGACGACTTCGTCGACGACCTGCTGACCAAGACGAGGGTCTGCGCGACGAGCTTCAGGGAGCTGCCCAAGAGGTCCGACCTGGTGGACCTGGACGAGCTGGAGGAGAGAATCAGTCCGTTGGGGGACATCGACGAGCTGCTGGAGGAGGAGGACGAGAGGGAGGCAAAGGAGAGGGAGGAGGCTGACGCGAGAGAGAACGGCGCGGACGAGTCGGAGGGAGAGGTTGTCGAGGACAGGAGCGGCGACGGCGAGCCGATGGACGTGGAGAGGCGGTCAAGATCGCGGTCAGGACCACGGTCGCAGTCGAGGTCGCGTTCCAGGTCACGAAGCAGGCAACGGTCCCCTTGAGCGAGCGACGGTGACCGGTTCATGATACCCAGCATGCCGCATCCCGGGCGGGCAGCATGTGAATACATAATGGAAAGAAAGACCAAAACAGCTTTTTTTTTTTCAACCTGGCTCTCTGACTTTGTCTCATCGAACATCATGGGTATATTTTTTCCCAATCCTATTGTACAGCTTACAACCGACGGCATTTTCGCCGTCTGTGCGGCTCTCTTACAAGTCACAAACGCTTGCTGCGCAGATGGCAGGTAGTAACTCATTGCCGCACTCCAGCGAGTGAGATCATGCGGAGAAACGACGTAGGATGTCCTTGGCCACGCCGAGCAGTCGCCTGTCGTCCCAGTACTGGCCGATCAGCTGAAGTCCCGCCACCTTGCGGCTCTCGTCTGCCTCTGCGTCGTGCGACTCGACCTTTCTTGGGATGCTGACGGCCGGCAGACCGGCCAGGCTCGCGGGGACGGTGAAGACATCATTCATGTACACCTGCACGGGCGTCTGGCGCCTGACCTCGTCGATCCGCGGCGCAAACGTCGGCGCCGTGGGACACAGCAGGAAGTCGACCTGCGACGGCCCGAGCTTGTCCTGCAGCTCGACGCCGTCGCCCATGTCGCTCAGGTCGAACTGGCGCTCGTCGTACAGCGGGTTCGGCCGGTGGAAGACGCGGTCGAAGTCGCGCTGCACGAGCCTGCGCACGCGCTGCGCCTGGAGGAAGTAGTTGTCCATGGCCTCGGAGCTGAGGCTGTAGGACCCAAGGAGAATGCGCCGCCTCACCTCGTCGCCGAAGCCGAGGCCGCGCGTCTTGGAGTAGAGCACCTCGCCCGCGCCGTCGCTCTCGTCGCCGCGCGTGCCGTACCGGACGCCGTCGAACTTGGCGAGGTTCGACGAGGCCTCGGCGGGCGCGATGACATAGTACGCTGAGAGTGCGTGCTTGGTTGACGGGAGGGATACGGGGACGACGTCGATGCCGGATTGCTGGAGGAGGTCTGCGGCGTCAGACCACGCGGTTCTGATCTGCGGGTCCAGCTCCTCGATGTTATACTCGATGGGGATGCCGACCCTGAGGCGCGAGCGACGGTCTGTCCCTCCCTGTGCTTGCTGCCTCTTTCTAAAACTCTCCGATAAGGACGTCGGGTCCTGGGCGTCGTGCTCCCCGTCGAGGCCGGTGCTGAACATCAGATCCTCGATGACGCCCACCTCCCTCGCGAGCAGGCCAACGGTGTCGAGCGAGTTGGCATACGGCACTACGCCGAACCTAGAGAGCATGCCGTAGGAAGGCTTATATCCCACGACGCCGCAGTATGCCGCGGGGAGACGAATCGATCCGCCCGTGTCTGTTCCTAGCGCGACGTCGGCCTCGCCCGTCTGGACGGCGACGGCGCTCCCTCCGGAGCTTCCGCCTGCCGAGGTGGGGGTCGCGGACAGCGGGTTCAGCACCGGCCCGTGGACCGAGTTGAGAGAGTGCGATCCCATGCCGAACTCATCCATGTTTGTCTTCCCGACGACGTGGGCGCCTCGGTCTCGGAGTTGGCGCACAATGGTGGCCTCGTAGGGGCTCCTATGGGAGGAGAGGATGGCCGAGGAGCATGTTGTCGGCAGGCCGTGGGTCGCGATGTTGTCCTTGACTGCTAACTTGAAGGTCGTGGCGGCATCGCGATTCGTCCGAGGGGCATCTGTCGCCGCATCAGAGGCTTCTGGGAGTAGCGGTTAGCTCTGGGCGCAACTGCAAGGACAGCTGGGTCTGCCGTGTGCCGTACCATCTGCCCGGACGAAGTGGTTGAAGTCGTGGCGCGAGCGCTTTTGGTGACGAGTCAATTGAGAGGCGCATCTTGCGCCCAGAGGCCGCAGGCATACCCGCGAGAGCTTGACATGGGAGGACATGGGGCTTTGATTGCCAACTTTTTTTCGACGCCGGTTTCTGCTGCAGCTCCAGGGCTTTTCGACGACGGCGGCAGCTTCCCGTCTCGGTGAGCCTCGGAGCCAATTCGCCGACCAAACGGTGGATGACTAAGCAGAACATTCAATCCATCCAGGAGCCCACGCGGTCAAAGCCATCAATGGCAACCTAACACACCACAAGAGTTCTAGATCGACGCATTAGCTATAACTTTAGAGGAAGGTCGCAGGTGTTTAAACTCTCTCCTTCACAGAGCACCGTGTGATTCAAAGACCCGCCAGGACACACTCTTTTGCAAAGCCAGTAAGTGGGCATCCCACAGTCGTCAACTCGGCAACGGACTTTGAAAACCCAACAAGGTTATACTTGTGCCATCACCACTGGCGTTGAAAACAGTGCATGAAGCGGCCTCCAGCTTCGGTAACCGACTTGTGGACCTCGCCGATGATAGGCATGTCGACGCATCGTCTGATGCTACTATCATCGAACATTATCCCTACAACAATGAGGCTTTGCTGATCAACTCTGGCAACGCTACTCTTGCTACCCAGGCCGCTCAGTCCATGGCTCACGGCTCACAGTAACATTGTTGGCACATTCGCCGCAACACTACAATTGGAATCGTTCACTAATTATGAAGGTCACTCTCGAATCACTCGTCTTTCCAGAAAATTCAACCATCTGCCCCATCCATCGCAAGGTGGAGGAAATGTAGGTCACCATATGATGTTGACACAAGCCTCCCGGAATACGTTCAAGTACCCTCTTGTGCTCGGATCTGACCAGAACCTTCGCTGCTGAAATTATTGAAAAACCCAAAGTAGAGAAAATATGTCTATTTATGGTGTATGTACGTCCAAGTCATACGTGCAGGTATTTTCCTTTCCCTAGTTCCTGTCCCTTTCTCATTTGTTCGTACTCTCCATCTGAACGCTGTCCGTCATTTCACCACGAGAGGCGCCTAGAAAGTTGGTCGCGCCTGGCTTTCCGCCCCGTCTCTGGTTAAAAGCGAGACCAGGGTGGCCAATACTGAGACTGAATACGGCCAAGACCATGACACTACATACTGTCAGTGAGAAAGGAATTCTGGGAATCCGAAACTTTTGAAAACTCACGCCGATTCCAATGCAATGAACAGGGTCTGGTCTCGGAACCAGTGACTGAAGTATCCCTCGTGTAGCTCCACAATGCGGTAGACACATCGAAGAAGAACAAAGAGAGTACCGAGGCCGAGAAAGAGCAAAAACACCTTGAGCCTCGGTCCCATGGGGGGGCGAGGTTTTGAGCGGGTGTACGTGACGATGTAGTCTGCAAACAGGGAGCAGAAAACCAGCATCGAGGCGACCTGCAACACCAGCCCGGCGAGTGAGATGTTGACGCCCCGGTCCACGGCCTCGATGGTTGTGCTGACCGACGACAACGCGCCACCCACGGCCTGCAGAACGAGGGAGACCACGTCCAACGGAATGAAGGTCCAGTAGTACATGCGAGGAGAGAAGCGTGATATCGATCGGTTGAGAAAGTTTATCCTAGAAGATAGTCGTATTAGCTTCTATATGGTTCTCTAGTAGCAAAACCGGATCTTTACGTTTGAGAGAGAAGGACGTAGATAGCGGCCGAGAAGAAGACCGGGGCTATCGTGATGCAGACTGCCGAAAAACGTCAGTTCGTCGGTACATATCAAGGCTCTACGAGACCCGGGCGCACTCTTCCTGGGACCGAAGTAGCCTACTGATCTGCATGAGGAACCCTTCAAAGTCGAACGGGTTGTCGTGAATGAAGAGTCGTCCCACGTAACCGACGATTTCCAAGATGCAACCCGCAATCATGCTGGCCATGAACCCCCACGTCCTCCACCTGACGCCTTGGATCGCATGAACAATCAATCCCAAGGCGAAGAGTGCGATGAAGATGCCGCTGGCGGGAATGGAGGGCTGGTAGCGAAGAACGCTCCATTCTATCGGGCAGAGCTCGAGTGTGCAGTTGGCCTGGGGCCCGAAGGCAACCAGACCGTCGGGGAGTCGACTCATGTGAAGGCGAGGTAGACGAGAAGTCAACACACCAGATTAGAAAATGCCGCCGGAGAAGAGTCGGGTTGCAGTCGCGATTGGCGACCCCTTGGCCCTAATTACTTTTGATAAGAATTATGCTGTTGACAATGACACACAGATGTCTGAGCAAGGGTGACGTCGCGCAAATATATCAAAAACACACCCAACTCGTTTGAGAAGGGAAAAATAATCGCGAAAGCCACACCTTGCTAGTCACCGTCCCGACGGTCCGCAGGAACCGGCTCGATTGGGGCTCCGACGCCTTGAGTCGGCCTCGTATGGACCTAGCCTGCTTCCATGGCGTCAGATAGTGGCGTAGGCGTATTTTAAAGCGGCCGGCTTACTTCCTGCCTGTAGTCGCGTTGTCCCTTGCTGCGGGCTGTCTGAGCTGACCGCTCACCGCAAGGCTTCCCATTGGGAGGGTTGGCCAGCAGTCCAATAGCCATGGAAGTCAAACGTGGCACAACGCAAGCTCATTGGAATATTTTCCCTTTGCTTTCAGCTTATTCGAAAACACATGGATGTGGACGTCAATTATCTCTTAGCGCAGTTAAGCCGCCCGGCTTGGGTAGGGAGGATGAGATGAAGGCTTCGTACCAGGCTCGACACTATTCAAAACCGCCAAGCGACTGAACATGACTGGTGGAGAGTTCGATCAGGGCGGGACAAAGTGCTGGAGTTTACTGCGGCTTTAAGAGAGCTGCTATGCGGGTGGCCGGGCCTAGTCGATGACGAGTCCCCGTCTCGATACTAAACACCCTGAACGATCTTACTTCTTCGGGACGAAATCTCACGGTGCGAAACCCCGGATGAATCCTCCGATAGGTCCGTGAAAGTCGGAGCCCCCCTACCTTTCGTTTCAAGCAATTGCTAGACTCATTCCATCTGGAAGAGAAAGAGAAAGAGGCAGCGGATGAAACGAGTCAACTGAATAAGAGAAGCTAGGCAGAGACACATCAGGTTCTGCCTTGCTTGTGAACTTTATAGTTTCGGAGGCTCGGCTGACAACCGTGGCCATATCATTGTGGTGACTCGTTATCGAAATCGATTCGGATCCCGGCCTGGACAGCACCTGCATGGAGGGGAGTTGTTTGTCCGCTCCCAAGCAAAACGACACTATTTACAGCTTTGTTGTTCTCGGAAAAGCCCTCTGCAACGTTCTGTCAAAGACATTGGTTGGCCCTGTGCTATCATAGGGGCGAACCCTCATGAAAGCCGACAGGGTACGACACTCCCCAGTCAAGTCAGCGTGCAGAGATGGGAACGTACCTTGATGCCTTATAAATGTACATATACATATGTATAGGCTCTTAGACCGAGTTTTATAGCTTTGCGGTTCCTGTTAGGCGTACCGATGCAATCAAACCTTCCTGAGGCCACTTTCGAAAGCCTCTCATTTTTTTATCGACGCCCGAGCAAAGATTCAACGTCCTTTATGCAGCTCATTTAATTCTTCCCGAACGAACGGCTGACACGCTTCGTTCAAACCAGTGACACTGGACTCTTGGTAGCACAAAGGATTCGACGGCTCAACAACTGCCAACGGCTGGGTTGACTTGCGACAGATCAGAAGCTCTCGCAGGATGCCCATATCAGAACAAGCAAGCTGTAATTACCCCGGCTCGTGAGGCCTAGTGTGGCTGCTCGACAGCATGGCTGCAAGTCCCAATTCGCGTTTTGGAATTTTGAATCTGGTCTTGAACACCAGAAAGTAAAGATGCCCAAGTTTTCAACCGCAGTCCCCCGAACAAATAGCCGACGAAACGATGAGGCGAAAGTGCCTCCAGATTGCTGGACCATGAAGGTATGTCCAGACGACGACCGATGCTTCAGATAGGTAGGCTCTTAGATGCAGGGCGAATAGGGAGTTTCCGAGCGACTTTCAGACGATCGTTGACGATAGTCTCTAATATTCGGTCGCACGTGGACGTGCGTACAAGCTCAGGTATTCGCCGCGGCACGTTTCACAAGAGTATAGGAAAAATCATATATACTCACATGCAAAAATGCTGGGCGACACTAGCGAATCGGGTTGTTGATCATCAATCGATAGCTATCCGATCAAAAGTCTATTAGACGAGCACGTTGCGGGCTGGGAGTTGGTAAACAGCAGTATCCCGGTCTCGTGATTTCCGAATACGGGGCTGAGCGTGAAATCTGCCGTTTGGGACAAACTTTCAGTCGTACGAAACTCTGTTTCTGCCCAGGTGGAATAGTGGATGCAAGTCGACTACAGGTAAGTGCCGTACGGCGCTCTGGTTCCCCCAACGGGCTCCTGTTGCCCCTCTTCTTGTCCCTGTTGGCTGTTGGCCCTAGCGAAGTTGATCCCCGTGGGAAAGAGGGGGGAAAGGAAAAGAAAAGAAAAAAAAAGGGTGGAAAAAGATCTTTGGTTGTTCCTGCATGAAAAGCGCAGGCAGCAGCTGCAGGTACCGACACGTTTTCGTCTCTAGGGCGAGAAATCTCTTCCGAACAGGACAGGATGGGAACAGGGTATCTCTAATTGCGCTCCGCTAATAATGCACCAAGTGAATTGTTCGAAGAAGACGGTTAACCAAAGGGCCATGAGAGGAGATGATCACCCTAAATTTGACAATTGTGTGTGTGTGTGTGTGTGTGTGTGTGCAGAGTCCCCAGAGAGTCCAGCTGCCAACATGGTGTGTGGCCTTCCGACCGACCCAGTGTTCAGACTTTGGGAGACGGGGACGAGACCACGGCCTTTCATCTTATATACATGACGCTGGGGAGAAGGAGAGGCGACGAATTCCGGGCCTCGTCGTCTTTGCCTCGTCTGCCCGTCGGAGCATCCCCGGAGGAGACGGACAATGGTGCGCGGACACAAGCAGCACTAAGCTGGATACAGAAGATTGTGTGGGTAAATATGCCGAGTCATGCGGTCCTTGATTGGCCCAGGTGAAGCTCATAAATTGCCCAAGAACAACATGTAAAGTCAAATCGGCGGGGGGGTAACGGCCGGGGTTCACGGCGCTCTCTTTTAACCGGGCGAGGGTCGAACCTGTTGTCATATGGGTTTCTCTTAGAAAAGGCCGCCCCGCCCGGATTCTGATATTGAGTGTCTTGGCAAAACCCTGTGGTGTATGTCGGGCTCGGCAAACGTTTGTTCGGACCTCTCCGCCATCACGATTCACGATTCACGAGTCCCACGACGACCACTCACTCGCCAGTGCCGCCACATACGTATAACAACACTGACTGAACTTGGTATGGCATCTTAGCGCGCGTGGGAGGAAAGCGCTCAAATCTCCAATTCTAAAAAACATCCCCGATCCTGCGTGTCCCAATATTCCCTAGCCGTTGCTAAACTGCTAGTGTGCGCGCTGCAAGGATGGCCAACAAGCTATTTCCGTAGCCCATCCGTCATCTTATCTCCCGGCGCCCGCGGCGTTTGGACCTTGCAGCCGCGCCATGTATGTATGATGTACACTACGGCGTAGTCCCCCCCCCCTTCTCGACCTTTACGACGCTTCTTAGCAAGTCAGACAAGCCTGCGGCCCGCCAAGTCGAGCTAACGGGACCCTCCTTTTGCTTTTTTCGAGCATGGGCTGTGCAGTGCATCGACCTGAGCGAGGGTATCCCCAGGCATGACTCGGCCTTGTTTTTGCTCCTTGGTACCCGGGTCTCTTGGCTTTGGTCGTGAAGCTTGGCAATCTAAACGGGATGAACGTGAAGGGGGAGGGAAGGGGAGGGGGAGAGAGAACAACAAGTGCTGACAGCCCGCATCGCATGCGGAACAGCCTTGGCAGAACTTTGACGGGATATATGGGCGGCCTACCTGACCGTGTTGGTTACGCAGTTCCTCTTACCCTCTCTTTCTTCGCTCGCTCTCTCTCTCTCTCTCTCTCTCTCACTCACTCACTCTCTCTTACACTAGCCAACAGTCAGGTCTCGCTCCCAAGACCGCGTCATTTGTTTTTTCCTATACCCACACCAAAGTCATTCTTTACATAATACCTCTCAACTAGTCACTCTTTCAGATCAACCGAGATGCATTTCAAGACCGTCGCCGCGTCGCTCCTCGTGGCCGGGGCGGCTGCCACCCCCTTCCGCCGCCAGACCTCCAACGAGACCTACTGCGACGAGGACGTCCCCGTCCCCAAGCCTAGCACCACCAAGGCTCACTTCCCCCCGTACCCCGTGAACACCACCATCCCCGGTGTCCCCTCGAACCCCGGCGGCTCATACCCGGGCTCGGGCTCAAACCCTGGCTCGGGTTCTGGCTCTGGTTCGTACCCGGGCTCTGGCTCCGGCTCCGGCTCTGGTTCTGGTTCTGGTTCTGGCTCCGGATCTGGCTCTGGCTCTGGCTCCGGCTCTGGCTCCGGCTCTGGCTCCGGCTCCGGCTCCGGCTCTGGTTCTGGTTCTGGCTCTGGCTCCGGCTCTGGCTCCGGATCTGGCTCCGGCTCCGGCTCTGGCTCCGGATCTGGCTCCGGCTCCGGCTTTGGCTCTGGCTCTGGCTCCGGATCTGGCTCCGGCTCCGGCTCTGGCTCTGGCTCTGGTTCTGGTTCTGGTTCTGGTTCTGGCTCCGGATCTGGCTCCGGCTCTGGCTCTGGCTCTGGTTCTGGTTCTGGTTCTGGTTCTGGTTCTGGTTCTGGCTCCGGATCTGGCTCCGGCTCCGGCTCTGGTTCTGGTTCTGGCTCCGGATCTGGCTCCGGCTCCGGCTCTGGCTCTGGCTCTGGTTCTGGTTCTGGCTCCGGATCTGGCTCCGGCTCCGGCTCTGGCTCTGGTTCCAACCCTGGATCCGGCGCTGGCGGCTCGTGGCCCTCTGCCTCTGCGAAGCCCTCTGTCCCTGGCGGCAACGTTCCCTCGTACCCGGGCAAGCCGACTGCTGGCTCTTCGTACGTCCCCTTCCCTCTGAACACCACCGTTCCCACCGCTGCCCCCTCCTTCACGACCATCCCCGGTGTTGCTCTTCCCACCGAGCCCGTCGCCATTCCGAGTACCACCGTGCCCGTCGGCAGCAACGACACCGCCACGGCCTCCAGCTCCAGCTCCGCTCTGCCCATCTCTACCGCTCCTGCCACTACGATCCCCTACGGAGTTGCCATCACCAGCTGCACTGTCGAGGGTGACTTTGCTCTCACCTTCGACGACGGTCCTTTCACTTACACCAGCCACGTCCTGGACCTTCTTGCTGAGGCTGGCGCCAAGGCCACCTTCTTCATCAACGGCGAGAACTTTGGCAACATCAACGACTTCCAGGACGTCGTCAAGCGCATGGACGCCGAGGGCCACCAAATCGGCTCTCACACCTACAGCCACCCTGACCTCGCGACTCTGGGTGACGCCGACATCATCCCCGAGATGACTTCTCTGGAGGACGCCATCATCAACATCATCGGAAAGTACCCCACGTACATGCGCCCGCCCTTCTTCAGCTGGAACGACAACACCCTCTCCATCCTCAAGGCTCTCGAGTACCACGTCATCCACGCCGATGTCGACTCCTTGGACTACGCCAACAACGCGCCTCTCGGCAACCTGACCAGTGTCGGCATCTTCGAGAGGGGTGTTGACGCCGGTGGCTCCATTGCTCTGGCCCACGAGGTAAGTTTTACAAACTTGAAACCTAGATTAACCATGTAAAAAGCCATTGCTGACTTGCTCCACAGGTCCACCAGAACACCGCCGAGTACCTCGTCCCCGAGTTCCTCCGCATCATCAAGGAGAAGAACCTCCGCGCCGTCACCGTCGGTGAGTGCCTGGGCGACCCCAAGGCCAACTGGTACAAGACCAAGCGCACCTCGACCCCGACCGCCACCGCCTCCAGGATCGTCGTTTCCATCACCAGCACCGCTACCCCTACCGGCGTCATCGGGCCCGACGGCGCCTGCGGCGGTTCCGAGGGCTACGTCTGCGAGGCCGGCGCCTGCTGCAGCGAGTACGGCTTCTGCGGCACCTCCCAGGCCTACTGTGGCGTTAATTGCCAGCCTCTCTTCGGCGTCTGCGGCGTTGCCGCCCCGGCCCCGGCCCCCTCCGGCGGATCGGCCACCGGCACCGCCAGCGCCCCTGCTGCCACTCAGACCGGCGCCACCGGTGGTGTGAGCCCTGACAGCTCCTGCGGCGGTGCCAACGGCTACACGTGCCCCGGCACCACCTGCTGCAGCGAGTACGGCTTCTGCGGTGACACCACCGCTCACTGCGGTGTTGGCTGCCAGCCCCTCTTCGGCACCTGCGCTTAAGTGGCGTGCTGGGTCGGATAGATCGTAGTGTTGTGTATGTGTGTGTGTGTGTGTATTATTCGCCGTATGTCAAGAGTTATGTCAATGGCTTGGGACAAAATTTTCTTTTACATATATCCTGTAAGAGCTGTGCATAGAGTCAATAGAGTGTATCTACTTCATCAACGATGCGGCCACATACCATACATGCATCACATCTCCACCCTCAGGTTTAACAACATCATCATGATTGTGAACTAACGCGGCGGCTAGCCAAGCTCTAAGAGTGTGGGCTGAAACAATCGACTTCGGTGGCTCGAGCCATAAGTGTGCCAAGACGATCCGGTCGTTTTGGAGAAAAAACCCGCAGCCCGCCCTAGAGGAATGCCGAAATAGCTGGCTGCTGGCTTAGGATCGACGAGAAAGGAAGATCCTTTCTGAGAGTGAGTTGTCGCAGGTCTGATCACGTCATGACTTGGGAACCACGGACCATATTACGGCTGCGGGAGTCTAAATCTAGATTTTTATATATGTCGAGGAGCCATATAACCACGTCATTGACCAATTAGTTGTAAAATGTCCCGTTCAATCAACCACTTACAGATGGAATGCAAGACATGACTCTTCGTCTCTTTTGATGCACTCACTGTTCTGATTAAGTAAGTGTCTTGCAATGTTCTGTCAAACCCGATGACGAGCAGACACATCCTCAACCTTGGTACAACAGTCATGTAAATGCCAAGGTGATAAATTGAGCACACAGTAGATGACAAGGGTCTAAATGAAGATCACTTGTAATACATGAGATGTTCGTGCGAACAGCAACGACACCTGCCCGTCGAGACCATTCAAAGACGATAAGTCAGCATACCCACTTCCTGGCACCCCCCACTTCCTGGCACCCCAAAAATGCCTCAACACCATGACCAGCCTCCTTTTTTCTCCTCCTTCAAACCACCACAACAATCACAATACTTATCCAAACAGCCTCATTTTTTGCATACACCTTCTTCTTTACCTTATGGTTCAATATACCGAAGATGACATCTGTCAAGCAATTGAAGCCATCAGCAACGGCAAGTCTATAAAGAGGGCAGCCTTAGAGCATGGCATCCCTAGGTCAACCCTTCAACTTCGACTCCAGGGCAGCCAGTCTAGAAGGATTGCATTTTCTGACCTTCAGAGGCTTTCCCCTGACCAGGAGGCTAAGTTGGCTGAATGGGTGCGAATCCAGCATGCCCTTGGTGTTGCCCCAACCCATCAACAAGTGAGGGCATTCGCAGAACGAATCCTCTGTGCTATGGGGGATAAGGAGCCTATAGGAAAGGGCTGGATCCATGCCTTTCTAAAGAGAAACCCATCTATTAAGGTCCAGAGAAGTCGCCTTATTGACTCTAGACGTGTTAATGGAGCATCTACTGAGGTTATCAGGGACTGGTTCAAACTCCTCGCCATACCAGAGGTCAAGGGCATTAAACCAGCCAACAGATACAACATGGATGAGACTGGTATCCTTGAGGGCCAGGGATCTAATGGACTGGTGCTGGGGATGGCTGAGACGAAGTCTGTCCGCAAGAAACAGCCTGGGTCAAGGGCATGGGTATCTATTATTGAATGCATCTCTGCCCTGGGCCATGCTCTGGATCCCCTCATTATATATAAGGGCAAGACAGTCCAGCAGCAGTGGTTTCCTCTAGATCTTGGCCCTTATGAAGGATGGCAGTTCACTGCAACAGAGAATGGATGGACTACAGACGATACTGCAGTTGAATGGCTGCAGAAGGTCTTCATCCCTCAGACTATCCCTCAGACTGCCTCCCAGGGTAAGGAGGGCCAGGAGGGCAAGGAGGAGGCCAGACTGCTAGTTGTTGATGGCCATGGGAGTCACACAACGACGGACTTTATGTGGCTCTGCTATATTAATAACATCCATCTATTGTTCCTACCACCACATACCTCCCATGTGCTCCAGCCACTTGACCAGTCAGTCTTCAGCCCTGTGAAGGCAGCCTATAGGAAGGAGCTTGGATACCTTAGTCAGTGGAATGACTCTACTATTGTAGGCAAGAGGAACTTTATAGGCTGTTATCAGAAGGCTCGTACTGCAGGTATGACGATGCAGAACATCAGAAGTGGTTGGAAATGGACAGGGTTATGGCCTGTCTCTATGGCGAAGCCTCTGATGAGCTCCCTCCTACTCCCAACAACACCAAAGCCATCAGCATCATCAGATCAGGTCAGCAAAGGGCAGTCTGGAGGCAAGGAAGGGGAAGGATGGGCATCTGCGTCGTCTGCAGTGGCATGGTCGACGCCAAGGAAGATGAAGGATCTGGCTGGCCAACTGAAGCTATTCACAGAGCTGGATAATGATGCCTTTACTCAACGCCTTCTATTCCGGAAGGTCAAAAAAGGCTTCAGTGAGCAGGCCTATGAGCTGGCTACTGCCCAGCATAAGCTGGAGCTTTTGCAGGCCCAAATTAATAATACTGCAGCAAGGAAAAGAAGGGCAGTCCAGATCGACCCAAACACTAAGTTCGCCAACATCAAGGACATCCAGCAGGCGCAAATTAAGGCTGGCGAAAAAAAGGATGATGCAGCTGAATCCAGCGACTCTGATTGCCCTAGTGAGGCAGAAAGCTGTATTATAGTGGCATCTAGAAGAAGGCAGTGATTAATTAAAGTCGAAGGGCATGGTGGGAATAACTTCACTTTTGGGGTGCCAGGAAGTGGGGGGTGCCAGGAAGTGGGTATGCTGACTTATCAGACCGACTCAGTTGGATCATGACTGTCAAAACGGGTTGTCGCAGGTCTCAGCTTTCACGTCTTGAAAGACCGACGCGGATATTCCGTCTCTCCATACAGACTTGATCCGCAGAGAGCGCCCGTCGTTGGCGGCCAGCGACTCAAACACATCCCCTTGGACGAGAACCAAGTCGGCCTTCTTCCCGGGCTCGATGCGGCCTCTGTCATTGAGCTTGAACCGGTCGGCCGTGACGGACGTGGACGATTTGAGAACGTCAAACGGGGTCATGCCGACTTCCTTCACCATCAGCCGCATCTCCATGTGCATTCCGAGACCGTAGGGGAACCCGAACCCCATCCCGGCGGCATCGGTTCCCAGGACCAGGGGAACGCCGGCTTTGTACAGGGCCCTCGTGTTCGCGTACGCGTTGTGGATGGAGGCCCTCGGCTTTTGGCTAGCCGCCAATCCCAGTGGTTGTCCCGCGGTTTTCTGTATCAGCAGTCTCTGGGCGAAGGGGTCTCGTAAGAACGAGTCCTGGAACCCCAAGCCCTCGTCGGTCTGTGACGCAGCAAGACCGAGGGTTGGGTTGCAGTGCGCTTTGTTGTCCAGCATGAGCTGGATGTAGTCGTCGCTCGGCGGTTGGTCGAGGAAGATATGGGTCAGGCCGTCGGCGCCGGCGCGGAGGAGGTCCATGGCGCCGGCATAGCTGAGCGCATGCCCCGTGGCGATGACGCCGTACTTGTGGGCAGCGTCCACCACTGCTTTCTGGATGTCCAGGGGAGGCCGCGGGAGGTCCATGCCAAGCGAGTCGCCGACTTCGTGGAACATCTTGATGTACGAAACCCCGGTCTCCTCGACCTGCTTCTTGATGAAGGGATCGGCCTCTTCCGGTCTGCTCAGGATTGTCCACTTGGAGACAATCTGGTCTATGAGGTGATCGCTGCAAGGAACATTCGATAGCTCTTTCTCGAGCACCTGAAGTGGCCACCCGCCGTGAACGAGCGCGCCGGAGCCGGCAAACTTGAAGTCGGCGTAGATGGACTTGGTCGCCGGGTCGTCGGCGAGCTAGAAGACATCATTACGAATTAGAACTTCTTCACCAGGAAGACATGGCCCATCAACGCACCCTCTTCAGGTTTTCATTGGTTTCGAGATCATTTTGCATATCGCACACTGTCGTAACGCCGAAGCTCAAAGACTGCTCGAGGCAGCTGGTGTTCCCGGAGGGCGCGTGGATATGGGCATCGATCAAGCCGGGGATGACCGTGTCTCCAGGCCGCAGTATCACAGGAAGTGTGCCGTTGAGTGGCGTAGGCAAGTCTCCCGGGCCAACCTGGGCGATTTTGCCGTCCAAGACGTGCACAAAACCCCTATCGATGGTCGCGGTCCCGGTGAATATCTTGACGTCTTGGAGCAGGAAAGAGTTGGATAGAGCCATTCTGGCGGGTTCGTGTTCCAGCCGATTAGTTGCAGCCTGACTTTGTCTTCACTTAGGACACTTTAGGTGGCAAGGTATCTTGATCGAGAAGTGAACGATCAGACTGCCGGGTAGAGAACCCCAAGCAACTCACCGATTACGAGGTTGTGAGGGGGGTTTTTATCTTCGCGGCTTCTACCAGCCATTGCATCTAGTATTGGGACACTCGTCATCTTGGTCCACACACGGAGTAAGGCGAAGTCCGTATGCCAAGACAAACTATTGAATCATCAAGCCGTCAAGGCTGGATGCGAGCTTTACAGACGCCGATGGTGAGCAAACGCCGAATGCATGTACACGCGGGCAAGGTGTTAGACCCCAACGGGTAACGTCCCATCGTCACATGGCGTGGTGTCTTTAGCAGACGGTGTTTGGAATTACTACGTACACTTGAGAAGTCCAGGATGGTGTGATTTCTTGGCAACCAGTGTTTATACTTTCCAGAGGCAGACAGGCTATTGAGTACCTATGTGTATCAAGCTGGTCCCGCGGCTTGATTTGTGACTGACGGGTAGCGAGCGTCTCAAGGCTTACTGCTTCCACTATGCTGGCACCATCAGAGGACTCACGGCATATGTACGTCCTCCTGCATTTCCCAAAGCCCGGAATATGATACCTTGGCAGTCTTCAAGCTCGTAGCATGAACCCGCTCGGAAGCAGTCATCCGTCTTACGTAACAGATGTAACCTTTTCAAGTTCGCGGCCCATTTGCTGTGGGAAAGCAAAATCGGGGCAACAAGAGCCTGGTCCTTTTGCCCTCTTATACATTGCTTTGAATTCGAGAGTCTTGTGTATCGTGGTTGAGAACGGAATTTAAACCCACAGCTAGCTACGGCTGTCGTTATGTTATGTAGCGAACCCCTCAAGTGTGGAGTTCTCCTTCGGTCACAAATGGGCCGCGAGATAAGACGAGATTCGCGGGAAATGGTATCATCGGCCAAGTTTTCGCTCTTGCAACATCAACAACATCTGCGAGTTGAACCAAGTGTTGTCGTCGAATTCATAATCACAATAATAGCCAGCGTGGACTTTCTACAGAAACCCCGGAAGCCACGATGACGAGTTATCTTGAAAGCCCGGCCAACTTTGTTGCCTACCTCCAGAGGGGCGTCTCCCGCATCGGCCATCTAGACCTGGCCAGGCAGACCATCCAACCTCTTAGCTTCGACTCTGGAACTCCCGTGGAGAACCTCTACCAGGTCATCGAGGCATCCGCTGCTCAATATGTTGCCGCCGGGTCAGAGGTGTCGGTGAGCGATGTCAAACTCCTGCCCCCGATATCGGGCCGGGATGTCCTCGCCGTTGGCAAGAATTACATGGAACATGCCAAAGAGTTCAACAGCTCAGGCTACGACAGCTCCGACAAAGTCGACCGGCCCAGCCACCCTGTCATTTTCACGAAGCGTGCGACCTCCATCATTGCCCACGGCGATGAGATTCATCTGCATCAGGGTTTTACCGAGAGCGCCGACTATGAGGGAGAAATTGGCGTTATCATCGGGAAAGCCGGCTACCGGGTCAGCGAAGAAGATGCCTGGGACTTCGTCTGGGGTTACACCATTATCAACGACTTGACAGCCAGAGAAAGGCAGCGCGACCACAAACAGTTCTACATTGGCAAATCCCCAGACACCTTCTGCCCAATGGTACGTGCTCCACATCGTATATAGATGACACGGCCGAAGCCAACATCAAATCCAGGGTCCAATTGCTGTCCCGAAGGAGAATTTACCCGACCAGGGGAGATCTCTGCGTCTTCAGACACATGTGAATGGACAGCTGCGCCAAGATGCTACTCTGAACGACCTAATCTTTTCCATCCCTCGGCTCATCGCCACGCTTTCTGCGGGCCAGACATTGCAGCCTGGCGATGTGCTCGCTACCGGAACGGTAAGTCCACGCTGTCACACTTGTAAAACTCCATGTGTTGGTACTAACGATACAAAACAAAAAAAAGCCCGCTGGTGTTGGACTTGGTTTCAGCCCGCCGACCTATCTCGAATCTGGTGATGAGATTGCGATTTCTGTCACGGGGCTGGGAACTTTGAAGAACACTGTTGCTGAATCCTCGAAGGAGAACCTGACGACGGTACGGATTCGAACCGAAGCCCGAAGCACGGCATTTAGACTGAACAACGGGGAGAAGTCATCTCAAGGCCGAGTGGGCTTGACCCCAAGACTGGATGGTTTGAGCGGGATCAGTTATCAGCGCCTTGGGTCAGGAGACGAGAAGTTTGTCTTCGTCCACGGCTTGGGAGGAACCAAAGACTATTGGACTCCTTTGATATCAACGTTGTCTCTTCCAGACAGGGCTTCTGTGCATCTTTACGATTTCGAAGGCCACGGGCTGACGCCGACATCTCCTACACAGAAACTGACCATCAGCCACTTGGCTTCTGAGCTCAAAAGCGTCTTCCACCGGGCCGGTGCCTCACCGCAGTCTCCTGCGACTCTGGTAGCACATTCTGTCGGGTGTCTCATCGCCATTCATTTCGCCTCGGAGTACCCGGACCTCGTCAAGAAGTTGGTACTCTTCGGACCACCACCATCCCCGCTCCCGAATCCCACGCCGGATGTTTGGTTTAGTATCGCTGAGCAGGCAAGGAGCCACGGCATGAGCGGGATCGTGGATGGGATTGTTTCAACTCAAGTATCAAACTACACAAAGGTGAACAACCCTTTGGCCGTGGCTGCAGTCCGCCTCAGTCTGCTCGGGCAAGACCCAGAGGCGTATGCAAAGGCATGCTCGACCCTTGCTTTGGGAGACTCTGCCGACTTTAGCCGACTGAACATCGAGACGCTCTTAGTCACCGGACAATATGATCCGGTGTCGTCACCTTCGGTCGTTGAGGACTACGCGAAGAGGAACGCTCACTCGCGATCAGTTGTCCTTCCCAATGTAGGCCATTGGCATGTTTTCGAGGACGTAATTGGTGTCGGCCAGAGCCTTCAAAACTTTTTGTAAATGGATATTATTGGCTCGAAGAACCATGATAAATGTGACTAAGCTCGGTTGGTTGCTGTCGTGGTGTCAACAAAAAACCCTGCATTCGCTCAATTTGCGTGATCTTCCCCGCCCACCTCCTCCCATTGCATATTGGCACTCGCCGGGGCATCCACGAAACCCCAGACGTCGAGAGAATGTCGTCTCCGCCATTGACCCCTACCAGAGAGAAACCAACCTCGAGGGGAGAGTACAGGTTTCGCGTGACTGGCACGCCTTGCGAATGGGCCGAGTCTTACCGACCTGGCGGATTCCATCCTGTACACTTCGGCGACGTGTTCGCGAATCGTTACGAAGTCATCCGAAAGCTTGGAAATGGGTCGTTTGGCACTGTTTGGCTTGCGTTAGATATCATGTGAGCGTTTCTATCATTTCGGTAAACTTGAAAGAGAAGCTTACAAACCGTACCAAGGACTTCCGCATATGTTGCACTGAAAATCGAGGTTGCCGGGCGGCAAGAGCCTAGGGAATTGCCAATTCAGCAATTCCTGGCCAAGAAAATGGTTGACGATCCATTCTCACGGCATGTCGTCAAACTTCTGGACTCATTCCATCATGACGGTCCCAATGGCAGACACCTGTGTCTAGTTCTTGAGCCGGTGGGACCAAGCGTCTCAGCGATACTCAACGCTCCTCACGAGACGTACGACCCATTGAACCCCCCCGTTCGACGTTTCGAGATAGACAAAACTAAACGGATTTTTCGCAACGTACTTGTCGGGCTTCAGTTTCTCCACAGCAATGGAGTGGTACATGGAGACCTTCAATCTGGCAACGTCCTCTTCGCTCTGCAAGACCTTTCGACCATTGGGCTTGAGAAGCTTAAGCAAGACGAAAGTACCTCCAGGATCAATTATCTGCACCGTATTGACGGCAAACCCGACAAGTGGGCACCCAAGTATCTGGCAGCATCCCAACCGCTTTCAGAGTACACTGTGAAAGAGCCTGATGATGATACAAAACTCTCTGATCTGGGTGGAGGTAAGCGGCTCGGTCTAAAACGGCGCCATCAAAGTTGGTCTGTCTGACACTTTTACAGCGTTCTTTATCAATGAGCCTCCCGAGAAGGTTGTTACCCCAATGTCTCTCCGTGCGCCCGAGTTGCTTCTCGGCGAGCCTTTCGGCATCGGCGTTGATATCTGGAGCTTCGGCTGTCTTCTGTTTGAGCTTGTCACTGGCACATCCCTTTTCCAGCTACCCCCATTCGGTCTGAGCGATGAGGCTCTGAAGGACGAGCACCTGATTCAATTAACCGATATCATTCAACCTCTGCCTGAGAACCTGATCGAAAAATGGCCTGCTTCGTCAAAGTATTACGGACCCAGGGGGGAGCGCTTGAACACGAGGCCCAGAGATTTTGATGAAGATGACCTTGACGAAGGAGATGACGGCCGCGAGGATACAGAGGGGGACTTCGTTGAATTTAACGATAATGAAGACTTTGGCTTCGACATTGGAGAGCGGATGCCGCCGCAAACGCTGGATTCCCTTGAAAAGCTCATCAGCGACAACAAGGCAGCCGATGTTGATGAAGCCGAGGAAAAGAAGATTACGTCATTGCTGCGGTCTATATTTCAGTATGATCCCGCAAGACGACCTTCTGCCGCAGATCTGCTGGAGCATGCGTGGCTTAAAGATTGAGGTAAAGGGCTTCTCGGGACGGCGTTTGCTTTCACAATCATTATGGAACAAAGTACAAGACTTTCACAATTTCATGCCATCGTTCCGCTGCAGTGTGCACGATTGCGTTGCATGAGACCACTGGGCAATATTTGTCAAAGATCATAACAGTCATCTCTACTAAATCAATGAAAACAACACCTACCTATTGTTACACAGAATTCTTCACACTGTGCGAACGTCTGCTGACAGCTGCGGATGTAAAAAACAAAAAGTAAGTTTAGCCAAGTGGCTTGATTACACATTGCCTAACTACTTGGAGAACTTTCTCCCAAATTGCATAATGCTGATAACTAGGTTTGACGTCCCCTCTTCTCCCACCCCACAACATTTCCCTGACTATGGTAGCCGCTAACAGTTGTTTCCTTCTCTTCTTTAGCTTCACGCTTTGGCCCTCGGAGAACTCCAAGTCAAATATCACGCCGCTGGTGGTACCCGTGTAAGCTCTTGCAGACACAGCGATCGTCGATTGCCCAGCTTTGGTCAAGCCACAACGATGGTATCAGCCCTTGGGACCGACCAGACAGTCTGGTCAGCTATCATTGCAGCCGGTGTCATGAGCTTCATCTATTTTCTGGCCAAACTATATGCTGCTCGTAAAGCAATCTGGCGGATGCAAAGAGCCAATTTGGTAAGGGCTCCGACAGCGGCCAAAACTACACGACAAAAGTACAAAGGAAACTTTGACTGACAATCTTGAAAGCCAATTCCGGATTTCTCGTTCATTGGGGGTCACTTTCCAGTCCTCAAGAGTATCATGCGAGTTTTACCATCGGACAGCATCATCCATAACATCATGTGGAAGATATCAGAGGACTACCCGAAAGGCATATTCTACATCAGCCTCTGGCCTTTCAGCGGCACCGTGATGGTTATTGCAGATGCCGAGGCTGCTTCACAGCTCGATGCTCTTCCTCTTGCCAAAGGAATCGATATAATCGTGCCTCTTGAGAAGGTAACTGGTGGACGAAGCTTGTTGACAATGAAGGGGGACGAATGGAAACATTGGCGACGCCTGTTTAACCCAGGCTTCAGTCCAGGTTACATGATGGGTCTGGCGCCAGCAATCGCTGATGAAGTCGCCGTTTTCCGACAGAAGCTACTGGATATGTGCGCAGGGGAGCAGACCAAAGTGTTCCAGCTTGAAGACTTGACTCTGAGGATGACATTCGATATCATCGGGTCCGTCGTACTGTTAGTATCTTGGCGGCCCCTGTCTAGGCAATTGATGTCTCTAACACTCGAGCAAAGGGATACCCGGCTTCATCACCAGAAACAAGATCATCCCCTCGCATTGGCTCTTCGTAAGCAGATTGAATGGACATCGTTTCACGAACCTTTAAGCCCGCTGGAAAAATACCTCACGATTCGACCTCTAATTCTCTGGCTCAATGGGAAGAAGGTGGACCAGTGTATCTCTGCGGAAATTGACAGGATACTGTCAGAGAGGTTTCGAGACGAACCAGGCCCAAATGATGCCACCCGGTCGAAATCGATAGCATCTCTATTCATCGATGAATACCTCAAGGAAGTAGGTGGAAAAGAATCCGACGACGATACCAAACAAGCGATTAAAACCGCCATCACCCCTCAAGTCCGACTTTTCTTATTCGCTGGGCACGACACAACTAGCAGCACGCTTCTCTACTGCTACAAGCTCCTCTCGGACAATCCAGGCGTTCTTTCTCGTGTCGTCACAGAAATCACAGACACTTTTGGGCCCGATCCTTCGCAGGTGCAGAACAGAATCCACGAAGATCCACAACTCCTCAACAGGACACCTTACACTGTGGCTTTCATCAAGGAAGTGCTCCGCATATATCCACCTGCGGGAGCCCTACGACAGGGCCGTTCAGACGTGCAAGTTGTGGACGAAGACGGCCGTGTGCATCCCACCGAGGGATGTAACGTCTGGACGCTGTCTTTGGCTATCCACAACAGCCCCAAATACTGGAAAGATCCCGAGGCCTGCATTCCAGATCGCTGGCTTGTTGGACCCGAAGACCCTCTGTATCCGCCCAAAGGTGCTTGGCGGCCCTTTGAATGGGGCCCGCGGAACTGTATTGGACAGACATTGGCGATGCTCGAATTGAGAATCGCGTTAGCCATGACGGTGAGGGAGTTCAGCTTAACGCCTGCGTACGACGAGTGGGATGAGCTTCACCCAAAGACTGGCATCAACACGGTCAACGGCAACAGGGCGTATCAAGCTATCAAAGGCGGAGGTGGTGCCCATCCAGCGGACGGGTTCCCTGTGAAGCTCGCTCTACGAGCGCATTGAGTTAGATGCGAGCAAGTCAATGACCGGCCACCCTGCTCCGAGAGCCTGAGACAAACCCTTATCCACCGTCTCATCGACGTCAGTTAAGATCTTCAAAGGGGCGTCACAGAAGCAAAACATGGGTAAAAGACTGCAAGCTTGTTGGATTCCTAGACCTTTTGGAATGATCTGTTTTAGGAGTTGCTGCGGTGTTGTTTCGGTCTAAACATAAGCATCACGTGTGGCGCAGACGGCAAGGCCAGTCATCGTCTTCATTGTTTCGGAAAAGAGTGTTTGACGCTAAACCGAGTGACAAAAATGAACTGAATAGGTCTTTGAGGTTGAAAAGCGAGAGGTCTCAGGTTCAGGATTGTGGTGTCGAGAACCCGACGCTGAGAGGCCTTTGAAGTGGGAACGAGCCAGTACTCGGACAGAATCAGAAGCCTTCGGACTGCGGGTCTCGGCCCAATGTGCGGAGCGGTGTCTTAACCATCATGCAAAGGAGTAACCCATGATGCCAGGATAACATTCCACCTAATGTACTTCGGACAAAACCCAGGCCCCGCGGGGTTAACCCACCCGATAACCATACTTGATGACATCAAGGCGCGGGTGGTAGCTGCGCGCACATAACCTCACATGCAGAGAAAGACTAATCATCGCAACTTGAACTGACTTGGCTTCTATGATAGCTTTTCTGGTTTCTCCAAAGTCGAGTGACTGATACGCAAGCTACGAAAACCAGAAAACATCGCCAATTTACCATACTAACTTTGTCGTCCGAATATCAAAGGCAACACTCACACTGACATCCGGCGTATCGTTTTGAGCTGGCAGGGATCGGCCGGTGGCGAGATTGGCGGCCAATATGGAGTCCTCGATAAACTGCGCAGTGGGTCGTCGAGTGTTGTTGAAACTACTCGTAGTAGACTTGAATCGGCCCTCAACCTGCCAGGGAAGAGTTGCATTCGGAGCCCTCAAACTTGCCGACGACCTCCTTTCCAAAATTGGACACCAAGCAACGCGAATTGAACGTCCTCGACGTCTACTGCCGATCAGACCTGGCATAACGAAAGGGATTGGATTCCAGCCAGCTGCTATAAATACCTTTATGAACCCCTATTCCAACATCTCATCATATCCGCATCATCACCACCATCTCCTTCTCACAGGCTTGCGTTCCCCTTCTCACTGCCATCATTAAACATCACCCGAGGCAACATGGCCATCCAAGAGACAAAGCGACAGGTCATCATCGTTGGAGGTGGCATCACAGGCCTTACCTTGGCCCTGATGCTGCAAAACCTAGGCGTCGACTATGTGCTTCTCGAGGCGTACGGCACGGTAACGCCCAATGTCGGAGCGAGCATCGGTCTCTTCCCCAACGGGTTGCGGGTGCTCGATCAGCTGGGCTGCTACGAAGACATTCTGAGCAAGGCACAACCGGTTGAGGAGATGATCACCCGAGACAGTGCCTCTGGAAAGCGCATCATGACCCGCAAGACAAGAGGTCTCATCACCCATCGTCACGGGTACCCAAGCATGTTCATGGAGCGCTATGAGCTTATCTGCGTGTTACATCAGCACTTGAAGGAGAAGGATAGAATTCTCGTCAACAAGAAGGTGAAGCGGGTGGAGAGCTCGGAAGATGGTGCCCTGGTGTACACCACGGACGGCTCAGTGTTTGAAGGCCAGGTTGTCGTGGGCGCAGACGGTGTGCGCAGCACAATCCGGCAGGAGATGTGGAGGAACGCGGACGACAACAACGACTCCGCCGCGATCCCTTTGGTCGACAGAGGCAACATCCCCTGCGAGCACGCCTGCATCTTTGGCACGGCGAAACCGACGCCGGGCGTGGCAGCCGGCGAGGTCGTCGGCGCGAGCGGCGACGGTACCGTAGCCGGCTGCATGGGCGGACCCGGCGGAGAAGTGTTCGTCTTCTGGTTCTGGACGCTGCCCGAATCTCGGCGGTCATGCCCGATTGACGACATCCCGCGCTTCGATGACGAAGACAAGCGGCGCGAGTTCAAGCGCGGCGCCGACGCCCTCGTGGCCGACAACGGCCTGCGCTTCCGCCAAGTTGTGGACAACCTAGAGTACAGCGGCGTCACTGCCCTTCCGCACTTTGTGATGCGGCGGTGGCACTACGGACGGATCGTCATCATCGGCGACGCCGCCCACAAGTTCAACCCCCTCGTCGGCCAGGGCGGCAACAGCTGCATCGAGTCGTGCGCCTCGCTCGCCAACGCTCTACGGGAACATGGCCTCGCCGGCCGTGCGTCCTGGGATCTGCCCAGGCTCACCGAGGCTTTCGTCGCCGTCGAGAGCCAGCGCGTCGAGCGTCTCGCCGACATGGTTGAGAAGTGCCAGGAGGCCATGCGCGCCTCCGCCTGGAACACATGGAAGGGCCGCCTGATACACAAATACATCGCGCCTCTTATGCCGATAGCCACGTGGCTCAACTTCTACAGCGAACAAATCGCCGGTGGCCTAAGTTTGAACGGCGTCAGCCCCCCGTCATCAGCCCACGCGTGGCCATACAGCGACGAAAAGAACGTGGAGGACAAAGAATCCGCGCTGAGAAGAACCAGTATCGCTGCTACGTTGCCCGTCGCTGCTATCACTGCCTTGTTGCTGGCAAGAGTGTTCCAACAACAGAGCTTGCTTGGGGGTTCTGCGATCGTCTCTCGAATGATGGGAACGGTTTCGGGTTACTGGCAATAAGTCACTCCGCATAGCGGTATAGCAAATTTCTAATAGGCATTGTCCAAGAGGTTGTCCAGGATTTCAGCCGTCAGAGTTTGTGGTCGGGATCTTATATTGATAGCTATTCCACTTCTTCCAATCCAACCCCAACCACCAACCTGTACATGTTAAAGAGTATCAATTTTAGAGACAAGAGGGCGTATCATAGACAGGTTTCCTGGAAACAGAGCACAGAGTGAAATCCAAGCTGAGGTAGTACAAATAAGGACTCGAAGTGGAACCATTTCCCCAACACCAAACCTGACGTCTTTCCACCTGTTTGTGGAAGATGGCGCCGGGTCTGACTGCGGCCACGCCAACTAAGCGATGACCTTTGCTGAAAGTCGCAGCGTTTCCCACATGCTGTGCATGCGCAGTTTCTGACCCTCGGTGAACTCGTTGTAGCTGGAGTTTTGATTTAGCACTCATCAAAATCTCGATAACAGTCTTTCCGTGGGCTTACCAAGAGTCATAAGAGTAGTCCATGTAGTTGTGAATAGGGTCTAAGCCAGGGACATCGGGACAGGAGTCCTTGCCTATAGGACATCCTGTCGTGTCAACCTGAGCGGCAGGTGTATCGTCGACAAGGTCGCCGCTACCCTCGCAAGTGTAGCCTTGAAAGACGTGCAGGAGACCGAACCAGTGTCCCACCTCATGGATCGTGGTGTACCCAAGGCCGACCCGCTCGAATGGACCGTCGGGGAGACTGTCGGCGTTGATCCCACAGCCATCCTCGCGGAAGTTGACATCATCAAAAGTGCGGGTCACGTTGTCCCGTGGCAGTGTGCACGATCCCCAGAAGTCCTCGAGCATGTCGGTATCTAGTAAAGCCCAGGGGCAGTCAGCGCCCGCTTACGCCCTAGGGGTCTCTCGGGGTTCTACTCACAAAAGTAGAGGTTAATTGCATCGTAGCCTCCTTTTCGGGTCCTGGTCAGAAAGTCTGTCTTAGCGGCAACCTGCTGGCTGGTGAGTGGCCAGCTCCCAGTGGCGAGAAAGTCGTCGACTGTCCGGGAGGCAACCGTCTCATCCCGTTGAATGTTGATGTCGTAGTTTGCGTATACGTCGCGGAGTAGCGCAAACTGCTTGTCGAGTGCCTGGTCCGAGATGTAGTCGCGCTTGGCCTCCGAGCTGACCGTGTGAAAATGCACCTTGACGTCGATCGTGGGAAGGCCGTTGCTTGAGCTATTGCTGCTGCTGCGGGCACCCAACTTCATGGCGGATTCCAGGGGCTTGAGACCAGAGACCGTCTTCACGAAACTCTTCGACACTTGTGTCGTACCGCACCGATCTGGTCTCTGATTCCGCTCAGGAATCGAACGCGGCACTCCGGCTGCAGCCAACGTGGCAAAGATAACGGATTTTAAGAGCATTGTAAGTTGAGCGGAAATGTTGGAACGATAGAGACGGAAGGCTTGACTACCGCCTGTAGGGACATACATGTCGAGGCATCTTACGTTCTTTTTATTCATCATGATTCGACGTCTTGGCACCGTTTGTAAACACTGCATCGTGTGATTTCCCCTCGGCGTACAGTACCCATAAGTCAGACATGGATTAGCTCGTACTGGCATTCTTGTTGATGAGAAAGGCGTTCGTATACCCCTTTCATGTTGTCACCTTCCTGTAATGATACTAGTGCAGCTGAACAGACTCCAGTCTTCAGGCGCAATTACCCAACATGCGGGTGCACGCTCAGGCCTATACGAGACATGCGAGAAATACGGTGTTGGCTCTCTAAAATTAGTTTTAGGATGGGTTCCAATGGATTGGCATCCCACCGGCTTGTCGAGTACTCAACGTCACGAGGCAACTTCTCCTAACTCGGAGCTTTGCCGAGGTACCAAACAGGATAGGCCTATTGGGTCCTTCATCGAACTTTTCTTAGTATTCTGAGAATATGAATCTAGGACCTTAATCTATACTCGAAACAGCGTCATTGGCTATACATGCCATTGATCTTAGTCTTAAACGACTGAGAGCGTTAGGATATTGTTGGGGTTTTATCGGATGCTAGCCCGTTGTTCGACCCAATCTATAGCCAAATTCTTCCTGAGGAGTATCTCATTGTCAAACGAAGTTGAAGACGCTGCACTTGTTCATCTTATGGACGAATCCACTGTGTATAATATTATACACGGCTTCTCTTCCTTCAAACTGGCGGCTGAAATGTGAAACGTCTTTAAGCGAAGCAAGACTCCGTTCCATCGTCGGGCTACCACACAGCTGGCACTCTCAAGCCCGGAGACGGAGTTATTATATTGACAACAGAAAACAAGGCGTCTCCTACAAAGGCAAAGCATGGTCACAGAAAAGAAGCCAAAGTCTACCAAGGACATGTTGGAGAATCACAAGAGAAGCCCCAGCGGGTCTCGACACGGCGACAATTCAAGAACGGAAGGCAGTTCAGACAACAGGATCGGCTTGGATATCGAGTATGGAGTGGTAGGGGAATAAACCACTGCCGACAGCCAAAGTGGTGCTATCAATGGGAACAGCAGTAGTCGTCGCACGACGTGGACTTTTGTGACGGGATAGGAGGGAGGTGGCGGATACGGAGATGGAGGTGTTTGATATAAAGGATTCAGAGCTAGAGGTGGCAACCAGTAACAGTTGGTTTTTTTTGTCACCTGTAAAAGGCTGCACCTATAAAACTGATCTTTTGTACAAGAAGCCAGCGTTGACGATGGAGAAGTAGGTTCACCTAGAAAACTACTGGGTACCGAGCATACATCTGCGATGGACATCCGCTTGACGCGAGGAAAGCAGATGGAATATGATGAAGGGGAGTGGCAAGGCAGTTGTGTAGCTATACGATGGAGTAACGTCGTTGTGAAGTCGTGTCGGTTTAGAAATGCCATCGGCTGCGACATGTCATCTCAATATGACAGTGGTTGGTGAAACCATCAACTACTTACTTTCATGTCATGCTCTTGGCTTGATTGAGGACTGGTTGAGAACTACCTGACTTGGACGGGATGCGCAAGGAGTCTAGGGAAGCAAAGGCGAGCGACTAAGCGAATGTTGGCAGAAGTGCTAGCACCAACTGCATTGCTGAGCCTCTTGGGCGAGGATTTGGACGCGAATCGGATGATGCCCAGCGACGGGCTCCTGCACCTGCTGCCATGCAGGCCTCGGAGCGGGCAACCGGGCAGATGTAATTGGCTCCGTGGAGATTGCAAGGCCATCGAACAGCAACCGCCAGTGACCCGACGTTCTCATATCGCTGTTGGAGTCCTGCACCTACTTGTTCCAGCACCAACGGTGGAGCAATCATCGGCCTGCCCCCTGTCTTCAAATGACCGGGGAGGGTGGCAACAATTCCCTCCTTGGCTTGAGCACAAAACCCCTCGCCATCCATTGCAACATCTAACTGACCAACTCCTTTGACTGCTTCTTTCTTGCGTTTCTCGGAACCAAACTGTTACTGTCATAGAGAAGAGAGAAAGCAACCTGCGTTGACCCACCAGAAGAGCCCAGAGTATCACTACAAGAATGGCCGATTCGCCCGTCACTACCCAGCCCGTTCCGGCTGGCCCCGCAGCTGCCGACACTCCGCCGGCAAACGTCGCCGCTGCCGCCGCCGCCGCACCCATTGTTTCAAGCTCACCTGATGTGCCGGCACCTGTCCCGCTGCCATCTGTCGAGCCGGCACCCATAGAGACTGATGATGAAGGCAGCGTTGGTCACCCTTCGACCTTGTATCCCTAGGAGTTCTTGTCCCTGACATAAATGCCCGCTAGGCAACGGACGACGGTTCCACGATCGAAGAGCGAATGTAGGACACCCAGACGCCCTAGCGAGCTCTCACTGACATGATGATACGCCCAGCTCAAACTACACTGCTTCACTGACGTCCAGCGTCGTCGACTATCCAGTCGAATACGGACGCCGGTATCACGCTTTTCGGCCGGGCTGTGAGTAAAAACACGCTTCTGTTGAATGCGCTTCGCAACCGTGAATCTGATGAGCATTGTGTAGCCTACAAGTTCCCGAACGATGAGGTGCGTCTCCTCCACTCAGCATAGAAATACCGGGCATGATTCTCATTCCTACAGTTTGAAATGGACAGGCTCGATCTGGCTCATGCCATGATGGTCAAGGCCGTCGGAAACAGACTTTACCGCGCACCCCTTGAAATGGAGAAAGTCCACAGCATCCTAGACATTGGGACGGGAACCGGGATTTGTACGCGCTGGGTTCTCACTGGGTTCTCACTTCGCCATCTTGGGCACTTGCGCTGATAAGACTTGTGCGATAAGGGGCCGTGGAAATGGGCGACATCTACGAGAACACAGAGGTGAGAACAAACCCCATTCCTACTCTCTACACTTCCTGGGATGGCTCACAAGTGTTAACGAGCGTCGCGGTTCTAGATAACTGGCATCGATTTGAGCGCCATCCAGCCAGAATGGTAAGTCCCTCCCCCCCCTTCACTGCTGCTGAGGTTTCTCTGTAGCTAGAAGGACGTGGTGATTTCTGATTCACCGTCACAGGGTTCCCACAAACGTCAGATTCGAAATAGATGATGTCGAGAGCCCCTGGGTCGACGGTAAAAAGTACGACTTCATCATGTGCAGATACATGGTCGCCTCTATTAAGGACTGGCCCGGCCTCATCAAGAACATCTACAAGTGAGCCTCCATATCCCAGGCTCCCAATGGAATTCCGCGCCCTAGGGAAACAGCACTGACCAGACGCCCGGGGGCGGATGGGGAAAAGCCACTTGAACCCCGGAGGCTGGGTCGAGTTTCAGGACGTCACCACAAAGTTCTACTCTGACGACGGGACTTTCACGGACGAGCACGCCACGGCCAAGTGGATGGCTAGTTTCTCAGAGGCATGCTCGGCGATGGGCCGCGACACGGACGTGGCGCCGCGGCTCGGGGCCATGATCGTGGACGCCGGGTTCGAGAACACCTACTCGCAGCGCATCAAGGCGCCACTCGGGCCGTGGGCCAAGGATAGACACCACCAGGATGTGGGCATGATGAACCTGATGCTGACCATGGACGGCCTTGAGGCCCTGTCCCTGAAGCTGTTCTCCGAGCTCCTCGGACGGACCCAGGCCGAGATCTTGGTGGAGCTTGCCATGGTTCGCAAGGAGCTGAAGAGCGGCAGCAGCGGCGTGTTCCACGCCATGTTCGACATGTGAGTATTCATTTTCGCACTGGCCTCCTGAGCTGTGGATCCGTTTGACTTGAGACTGACTGGTGGCGAACGACGCAGCTACGTTGTATATGGACAGAAACCCCTCACGGCCGAATCCGAGTCCAACTCTGAGTCTGAGTCTGAGGGATAAGCTTTGTACTCGCGCACAGAGATTTGGCAGGGTTGAGGCAGTGGACGTGTGACGGATACCAATTCATTCCGTGGGCGGTGGACAGCGAGGGCCGATTGATAGTTGGAAAATAGTCAGAGCCTGCTTCTGATTGATGCCTTTGAACGGTGTGCCCTTGCACGGCGTATGTTGGTCTGGTATCAGTGAATTGAGAAACGAAGAAGATCACGACGGCATGACCGTAGTGAGTGATTGCAACAGGCATCTATATGCTTTCGTCTTCGATGGTCTTGCTTGAGGGGCTGGTTGACCGCAAAGCGCACAGCAAGGCGATCTCCGATCGGCGCAGCTCGAGGAGTCGATGTATTTCATGGCCGACGGTTGACCAAAGAGCGGCTAAGCCGTCCCGCCACCACGAGGTAGCATGGCGACTTTCTGCTGGCTCGATGGCATTTCTAAAATTCCCGAGGCACAAGTCAACTTGGATACGATACCAAGGAGCTTGTGCAGAGGCAGACGCCCTAAACATTTCGCAACTGCATCATGATCAATTTCGAAGGATATACCACTCATGGTCGCCTTGCGGGACGACCTTGACGGTTGGACCTTGTGTTTTTTGTTGCCGCTCTGCAAATGCTCGTACTACACATACAAAGCGGACGCCCCCGGTCTTCTCCCCTCTGGCTGGTTGATGTCTCCGCGTGGTCTACCGGGTCACCTCTTCCCACGCCGCATAATCATGTCACGACTTTCACTGACATAGCTCTTCCACATATGCAGATAGTTGGCTCTACGTATCCCACCGAGAATTAGAGGAGCGTGTTGATTATGCTTGGTTGTATTGGGCGCGGGCAATTGGCCGAACTAGTGGTCACCCGCTTGGGATCCAAGGGTTACCCGGCACTCTACCAACATAATGAACCGGTAGAACCCCTGACAGACATGCCACTGAACTGCCTGACATAACTCCAAATTACGTGACACAAAGTCACGAAGTCCCAGGGTGAGGGGTAAGGGAACGGTTGCCGGTCCATTGGTCACGACTGTCGCCCCTGTCGCAGGGCAGTTCATCATGAAAGGGGGTTCGAAGAACGGATGGAGTGACTTCCGAAGAGGTGCGCGCCCGAACCCATGCTGAATTTGAATCACGGTAGATGCAGTCATTGGTATATACGATTTGGTGTAGCCAATGCAGTGTGGGTATAGGTGAAGGAAGGAAGACTGGCAACCGTCATTGTTGCTAAGCCATGGGTGTCCAAATCAACGAAGGTCAAGGTGGAATGCTGCAAGCAGGTGATGCGTCATCATAACTTTGTGCTTCCTGGCGGTGAATCCTCCTCCTTCTTCTTTGATGACGTCTCGGTTCGGGTCGTCGTCGTCGTCGAGGGGGCCGTGCTGGATTCGGGTTCAGGGCCGGTGCCCTCGTCCTTCGAGGGAGGAACATAGCCCTCGGCGTCGACATCCGTGCCCGGAGCGGGCGTCTGCTCATACCGCGACACGCCGGTGAGGGGGTCCTGAGTCTTGGGGTCCTCGTCCTTGATCTCGGCGACGGGCGCCTGGGAGTCGAAGACGATGGCGACCTCGTCGAGCGGGGTGGCCATGCCCTGGACGGCGAGCTGGATCTTCTTCTTGGCCTCGACGCGGAAGTCCAGGGCGTCCTTGGGGGCGCCCTCGGAGCCGTTGACGGTCCTTCCCTCGCGGCCCCGGTCGTCCTTGATGTCGGTGCCGATCTCGGCCTCGCCCTGGAGAGCCTTGGACATCCGCGAGACGACGCCTTTGGGGATGCTGCTCTGCGTATCCTCGGTGTCGCTTCCGCCGTCTGGCCTCAACGAGAATCCCACTTCCTCCGATTCTTCCGCGGGCTTCTCGGCTGCCTTTTCGGCGGGTTCTCCATCGTCATCGTCCAGCCTCAGGGCCGTATCAACGCCCTCGGTGACCCTACGGATCTCCTCTTCGAGATCGTCCTCGCCCTCGTCCGCGGCAGACGCCAGCTGCCTCTCGGCCTCCTTCTCGCCAACAATGCCGCGCCAGAGTTCCTCGAGCTCGTCGGCCCAGCCGAGAAGAGCGGCGAGCTTGCGTACGCCGGCATCGCACGCACCCAGCTCCACGACGTCGTCGGCTCTCCGGCCCATCTGTCCCACACGCTCCCTGTTCAGCAGCAAGCGGGGGACCCCGGACCGCGAGGCCTCCGCCAGACCGGCGAAGGGGTAGACCGAAAGACTGGTGCCGAGAACCATGATCAGATCGGCCATGGCGGGCAGGTGGGTGTTGTCCCGGAAGGCCTCGGGCAGGGCCTCGCCGAAGAAGACAATGTCGGGCTTCACGAGGCCGTCGCAGGTGGCGCACTTGGGCACGACCTCGTCCTGGACGTGCTTCTGCATGCGTTCGGCAGGGAAAGGGGTGGCGCACTCGATGCAGCGCTGGGTGGCGAAGCTGCCGTGGGCCTCTATGATCTTGTCGTCGGGGACGCCGGCGCGGCGCTCGAGGCAGTCGATGTTCTGGGTGAAGTTCATCTGCAGCAGGCCCTTCTTGGCAAGCAGGGCGATGAAGACGTGGGAGACGGTAGGGTAGAATTTGCCCGGGTAAAGCTCCTTGGCGAGGTAGTAGAAGGGCTCGGGGTGCTTGCGGAAGTACGATATGTCGAAGACGGCCTCGGCGTAGGGGAGGTTCAGGCGAGCAAGGTTGGCGTAGAGACCGGTGCCAGGGGATCTGAAGTCAGGGACTAGATGTTGTCAGAAGTGGTCCATCTTGCGGAGGGAGAAAGGGAGGCAGGCAGGGAGGGAGGGATGGCGGTGGAAGTGTGTGCGGACGTACTGCCTGCAGCGGTGGAGATACCGGCCCCCGTCATGACGGCGATCTTCTTGACTTGGCCGGACTTGATGTAGTCGGCGATGGCGTCAAGGGTGCGCGCCTGCAGCGTCTTGGGCTGGACGCTGTCGTCCAGCATGGTGGACTCTTCGTTGCCCATCTTGTTGCGTGGGCGGTTCGAGTTGGGCCGGCCGTTGGCGTGCTTGTCGCGGCGTCGGCGTCCTATGATGGGCAAAAGTGGCGGGGATGGCGTGAGGGGTGGGAAAAGCTGTCGCGCGTCGTTGCTCGTAGAGCCGAGGGGAAGGGAGATAGAGAGCAGACGGGAAGAGGGAGTTTCAAAACAGATGTTGTATGTATGAAGTGCGCCTATGGCTGACGATGCATACAAGTGGATTGTTGGATTGTTGGAGTTGGAAGAGGCAGCTGTCTGTTGTCCGTCTGCCTGGTGGCGGCACTCATCTACTCCATTAAAAATATTAAAAGGAATAAAACGAAAGAGAAAAAAAGATATTTGGTCTGTCTCTGTGTTACATCATGCTGCGACCCCTCCCCCCTCCACTCTCCCCCGCCATCCATTAGCCCTCCCGCCCCAAGCTCTTATCGCCACCTTATCTGCCCCGAGCGCTGGAGTTGGGCATTGCAATGGCGGGCCGACACCGGGAATAAGAATAAGGCGCTGTTCGTGCAAAGTGCCTTTGGGTCAGCACCCTCTTGATTGGGCGACTCGTCCCTTGTGCACCCGTCCAACCCCACGATTGCCATCATTAAGGCGTCACGCAGCATACATTTCCAACTTGAGAGACAGGACGAGGCATAGCGCTGGGAGTGCACACGGGGGGAAGCAGTCGTCGACGACAAACCCTCCATCCCCCAGTTGTGTTCGCGGTCCAAATGGCCAGCTGCCTCATTGCAGACGCGAGGAGCGCATTCAGGTTGAGAGACGCCAGAAGACAAAGACAGTACTTGTATCGAGATGCTGACTGACGTCTAAGCAGGCTCTGCGGCCTCACTTTCTGTCCGTTTTCATTACTTGTGCTTGTTTCTCAAACTTATGGCACTTGCCTCTATGGCACAAGCTAGTGACTGATGTATTGACTATTTCAGTTGCTCCCTTTCTCCTATTCAAGAGTCTCACTTATTCCACACGACTTTCGCTTGGTTTTTTATACAACATGAAATATCTACGCCTTGTAGGAATTCAGAGCGGAGTGCAGCAGCTGCAAGTGTGGAGAAAGACAAGATTGCGTAAAGTAATTGCATGGTCGTGGAAAGGATTGTTCTGTTAAAGACGTTTGTTCTATGCGATTGCATAAGTGAGAAAACATGCTGGCGAAGAAAGCAAAAACCATGAAGGAAGAGGCATCATTTCATGTTCGTTTCAGTTTTAGCCAGACTCAAAAAGACACAAGAGAAAGTACACACAGATTCAGATAGGAAATCAAAACCACAGCCGCAGCGCAAATGTATAAAAAGGGATGATAAGTTAGCCAGCCCCACATGCTGGTTTCCAAGGAAAGTATAATCAGTACGTCGACCCTCCCCTGCTTGTGCTAAAGGTCATTTCATGTCGTTTGAGCTTGGTTGCTGATTACAAAAGTGCGAAGTATAGAGTAAAAACATGTCAATAGTGAGCATCTGCCGCTCTTGGCAGGAATGTGGCCTTACGGCACTGAAGAGAATAGTTCGGGTAGTAGCACTTAGGCTAGGCTGAGATGTCGTTGGACTGGCCGGACCGGCAGGGCAGGGATCGGGGTTCTTGCAAACGTAGTTGATCTTACCATTTCGCCCGCTTGCCGTTTTCTATCATTGATCCGTAAGAAAACCGTCAATCCAGTGCTTATGAATGAGGGCGCTAGTACCGCAGTCCGCGGGGCCGACTAGTTAAAAGATCAAAATTCCCTAACTTGGACGTGACAGCAATAGGAGTCTACTGTTCCCATACGTATATTAACTATGCTTTAACAAACATTCCCTGCCCAGCAGCCGATGAAGATTTAGAGGATCTTGTCCCCCGGTAAACGGTAAGCAAAGGCAATAACGGTGCCGCCAATCGCCATGAGCGTCGCCGCCATGTACGGCAACCCGATCCACACGCCGCCAGCTGCGTTCCCGGCTTTCAGCAAGCCCGAGATGACGGGCGCCGAGACGAGAAGGCTCATCTGTTCCACCCAGCTGATGGCAGTGTTGAGAGTGCCAATCGTGTGCGGCTCCACGACGGCGTTAAGCACTGCTCGACAAATATTTGTGTAGACAGTGCCCGTCGAGAAGATGATGAGGGCTAGCCTTGTGTCAGTGGACGGTGTGCCTGAGGCGAAGGCGGAACGATGGGGGAGGGGATGCACGGGGATCAGGGGGTGGATTTCAAAAAGAGAGAGATGGAAACCATACCGGCGATAAGGAACCATGGCGCAAAGGCAATGGCAACCATGAAGCAGCCGAGAGTCAGGAGAATACCCGTCAACCGGACGAGCCACAGGTCGCGGATCAGTGGATGCACGCCCGTCCGCTTGGTGATGTACCAACCTACCGCTGGGAGGACGGCGAGCAGCATGATCATGTTGGTGACAGTCGATACCGTACCAAGAAGGGTTGCCTGTACTCTCATTGTCAGCAAGAGTCCCGCTGCTTTTCATGCATCATGGAATCAATCATTCGGTAACGAGGTCACTCACCTTTGCCCAAGACCAACCAAACAGGTTGTGGACGTACTGCGCCATGATATCCGTCTTGACGTACTTGACGACAATCGTCAGGTTGAAGCCCGCCACCAGACCAATGACTCTGCGGGATCTGATGAGAAAGTTGTAGACGTGGCCCATGTCGTTTTTCACCGCAAAGACGATCTGCTCCTTGAGTGTGCGCTTGCCCTTGGCCCCATCTTCGGACCGGTGGAGCGTTTGCTCGACCTCCTCGTCGGCGGCCCGCCGCAGCTCAAGCGTCTCGGGAATGAAGGGCGGCAGGCAAGTTCCGAGAATTAAGAGAACCATGCCGATGGTGAGAGGGAGCCAGGGGTTCTTGCTCAGCAGATAGGCGCTGAGAGGGGCGACGAAGAGCTCTCCCCCAAGCACGACTGCTCCGATCTTGTAGTAAACAGCCGTCCTACACACCGTCAGCAATGTGTTGCCATCACAGGGGGCAGGCCAGTTCGATCTTACAGGCTAGATATGGGGACCACGTCGGATATCATGGTCCATGTCATGGCTTGGACCATTCCCGTACCCCCACCGATGAACTGGAAAGCAGCTCCGAACCACACAGTCCAAAGGGGGAGGACGCCGGGCCATAAGACTGGGATCATTTAGTAATGCCTTAAGCGCGTTGCACCAACTAGGACTTACGCGGTTGCAGCATCCACAGGAACTCCAGTGTGATGCCCAACATGGCTAGGGACAACACTGGCCGACGGCCATACTTGTCGGCAATGACGCCGTATGGGATGGCCGTCAACAGCGCTATATTCGACATCAGCCCGGTGTTGCCAAAAGGACGAGAGACCAGGACTCACGCGCCACGCAATCGAACGAGGCTTGCCAGCCCTTGATCATCGCCAGCTCTCCCTGGATTAGCGCCGTCTTGCAGACATTATCTTCGTCTTTTTGCGAGATGATGTGGTCGGGGTAGTGTTTGCGGCAAATGATGTCCTCCATGAGCTGGTAGGACGGTGGGATCTGGAGATAGGCACCGATTTCAAGAAGAAGGATGAATGACATTGCCAGGACAATGACCTTGATCTGGTAGGCTCTGCTTGGGGCGAGGGTTGGCGGCAGGTCGTGGGCCAACAGAGGCGTCTCCTCATCGGGGTTTCTCCTCCCTTCAACGTCACCATCATGGTCAGTGTAGTGCGTCGGCGCCATTTTCGAGAGCCCCTGTCTCCCTGTCTTTGTGGATGACTGGAAACAGCGAGAGCTATGACAATGTGTTTCGGGAATCGTGAACGGGTTGAAACCAGAAGACGTAGAGGCTCTTTTGAGATCCGGATGCTTAAGCGTCCAGCACTGCCTCGACGAAACAACGTGACGCGAGAGGCATGGACTCCGCCACCCGTCCAGGAGAGGAAGGTCGTTAAATGGCACATTCGGAGCGCCCAACCAGTCGGTGCCCTCTTGGGCTACGATGGATCCGTAACCCTGCCACTGACCCAGACGAGCCGGCCGACCCTTGTGAGGACCCTGGGGTACAGCCAATGCGAGTCAGCACACTAACCTGACGTTTCAAATGACTCCCTAATCTTGACATGCCATCACTTGCAGTAGCAGCTTATCGCACTTTCGCTAGTGGTAAGAGTCAGTCAGGCCGCTGGTTGGAGCCCACAAAGGTCAAGCGTTGCGGCGGTCGGCGCTGGACGGCCATGACGGCTATTGGGCCAGGTTTTGCATGGTTGGGTAATCAGGACCGAACCACATGAGTATTCGTATGCAATCGGCACGCAACGTCAGCGGGCCACGTCCTCTGTTTGCTGGATCGGTTAGCCGAGCGACGCGAGTCCTGTGTATTCGCGGACCTGACGACTCGTACCATCGTTGAGGTCGACAACTGTCTCCGTCAACATGGCACATGTCGCACCATCTCTTCCTCATCGTCCCAGGCCATTCAGTATGAACTCTGTTCCTGAGGGCAGAAAATCCAACGACAGTGAGGTTCGTCCCGTAGTTCGGATCGCTGCGCTGTTGGTTTACCCCCTTCCGTTACGAGTCGGCGCTTTGTCTTGACCAGGGGTCCCATGAACGTGCCGAGATTTGGCAATGTGGTCCCAAAGCTTAACCGGTACTGGCGTGGGTAAACACTGACAAGCGGTGATCAGTGACGCGACAGAGATCCATTGTAATGGGACGCCAGATGGCCTCCGTTTCGGACCGAGGCCGTTTCCACACATTGGGGCTATACAGCGCGGGTGTTTGGAGTCATGTGGTGGCCAATGTCCCGGTCGCATGGGACGTGGCGACTCGGGATGTATTGATAGGTAAGTTTCAACTTGAGATGTCAGTCGACTCAAAAAGCACGACTCGAGAGTGTATTAGGAAGCGACTAGAAGATGCAGTGTTTCCAAACGATGACTAAGTTATTTGCGTCCCTGGCCGCCCTTGCGGCGACAGGCAAAGCTACCCCGCCAGTCCACTGAAGCTCCTGTCGCCAACTCACCTTCATCACCGATATCGCATTTCCTCACACACAATGGCTGCCAAAGTGACCGCCACCGGCTCTCTGGTAATTCCCCTCGACCACCAGCTTCCACTCCCTCATCTGTCGTACTGACACCCTTGACTCCCAACAACAGTCCGAGGACGAGGCCCGCTGGATCAGGCTCGTCAAGATCAACTACAAGGACCAAAACGGCCAGGCCCGGACCTGGGAGTCGGCCGAGCGCCGCACGCGGCCCAAGAACGGCGAGATCGACGGCGTCGGCATTGTCGCCATCCTCGAGAAGCCCACGGGGCCCGAAATCATCCTGCAGAAGCAGTACCGCCCGCCCATCGACAAGGTCACAATCGAGGTCCCTGCTGGGCTGGTCGACGAGGGCGAGACCGCCGAGGAGGCTGCCGTGCGCGAGCTCAAGGAGGAGACGGGGTATGTCGGCAAGGCATCCGAGACGACGCCTATCATGTTTAACGGTATGTTGTTACCTCCCCCCCTTCCATGTTTTGTTTCCGGTTCCGTGCAGATCTTGTGCTGACTCGCATCTACTCCCCAGACCCCGGTTTCTGCAACACCAACCTCCGCATGATCCACGTCACAATCGACGCCTCCCTCCCCGAGAACCAGAACCCCAAGGCCGAGCTGGAAGAGGGCGAGTTCATCGAGGTCTTTACCGTGCCCTTGACCAACTTCTGGGCTGAGTGCGTCCGTCTTGAGGCAGAGGGCTACGCCATCGACGCCCGTGTAGGAACCATAGCTGAGGGCATAGAGCTAGCTAAGAAATTCAAGCTGTAATGCCGCCTTCGTGTCCTTTTCAGTTTATAACTTGCCCTCACGTCGGAGCCCCTCCCATAGGGCCAGCGCCGCGAGACACTTGGCGTCCCTTGCGCCCTCGCGCCAGAGATCCTTCATGGCAACGAGCTTCAGCGTGATCTTCTCGCCGTGATCCCTCAGCCCCGTCAGCTTGCCGCTCCACTCCTTCAGCTGCCCGCGCGGGATCCTCCGCTCGTGGCTGTACAGCGTGACGAACTCGTCGCACCCGCCCGCTGACGGGTATATGGCCTCCGCCAGGCCCTCGTCGGCCTCGTTGCCCGCCGACTCGCCCGCGCCGGCGAGCTCGCTGAGACATGCGAGCTCCGACTCGTGGATCTCGAGGCCCAGCTCCTCCTTAATCTCCTTGGCCGCCGCGCCGGCGAAGCTGCCGCTGTCATCGACCATGCCGGCGGGCAGTTCCACGAAGGAGAGGCTGCCGACGGGCACGCGCGGCTGGACGGTCAGGACGACATAGCGCTCGTCGCTCTCGGGTGGCGCGTCGTCGGGGATGAGCATGACGAGCATTCCAACACTGGGACCACGGAGGAAGACGCTGGCCGGAAGGCCCTCGCCGGCCCCGTTCTTCACATCGGCTGTGATTTTTAGAAAGCCCACGCGACCGGAGCCGAAAATGTCGAATGCCTGGACCGTAATGGCACGGAGTTGGTAGGGGTCCGGGTGGAACGGGTGATTCCCGTTCTTGGCTTGTAGGCTCAGGGAATTGGCGAGGCCCTTGACCCAATTCTGGTGTCTGGGTCAGTGCTTGAAACGTGACGATAACCGGGGATGCCATCATACCTGGAACGGTCTAAAAGCCAGCAATTGTTCTTCCGACAGGCCGCTGGGTAGCTTGACCTGCAGGCCGCTGTCTTTCAACGTGATGGTGGACATTGTGCGGGTGGCACGAAACGGACGAGCAAACGAGGCGCGGAAATGGGGAGGGTTCTGTCGCGGGCAGCTCAGGATTGGCGTGGATATAAACGTTGTAGCCCTTTGACGAATGAAGAGCGCGTCTCTCATGTCTTTTCTTGCAGTAAGTGCCTTGTGGTGAGCCTCGTGGTGAGCCTGGTGTTGATGCAAGTGAAGGGTTGACGTCAGACCAATGAGACAGTTTGGTGGGGGCGGGCGTTTCCAGCTTGAGTGGCCGTTGGATCACATCACACCCTGTAAGTTCCAGCAATAAAGTGTAGAAAACACCACAAACGATGGAATTAAGCCCATGCCTAGGGATTTTTACTTTTCAGTACGGAGTTAATCTTGCAAAGCATGCTTTTTCTGCCTAAACTTTGTACAACGTGGCGTATGCAGCTTCCCGCGCAATCACTTTTCCCTTGCCCGCAACCTTACTGCCTACCCACTAATTTGGGCTTCCTGGTATTATCGTTCCAGTTCGTGGTTTCATTTACCCAAGAAAGTTCTTCAAATTTCCACCAATGTTCTTCAGGTCCAACAGGAATGTGTCGTGGCCAAAGAAGCTCATCTCCTCACTCAGCTCATAGTGCGCCACGTTCCTGTTGCCCGCGAGCTTCAGAGCCTCGGCGACTTCTCTCTGCTGCCAAGCCGGGAACAGGATGTCGCTCGTCACCCCGATGACGAGGGCCGGGGTGTCCCTCAGCGGAGCCAGACCCGCGATGAGGTCTTCGGGCGGCCTAGAGGACACCTCGATTGGCTGGTCCGCCGCCCCGGCGTTGGATTCAGGCTGCTCCACGTAGGGCTTCTCAGGCAGCGTGAGACTGCAGGCTGCATCGTTACGCGCGGGAGAGGCTCCAGACTGAAGAAGCTTCTCGCGTTCTGCCCTTCTCGCGCCGGCAGCCACCTGGTTCTCGCGTCCCAGGTCGAACAAGTCCATAGCCTTGCTGACATACAGCAGACTGTTGGGATCGTACGTCAAACAAAACTTCTCGCCTGCGTGGTCCAGATACGTCTCGATCAAAAAGTCGGGGCACAGCGCCGGGGGTTTGCTGGGGTCCGCCCTCCGCCTGCCGAAACGCTGCTCCCATTCGGGACCTGATCGGTATGTGACCGTCGCAATCTCTCGTGCAAGTTTCATGCCGGCGTGGGGCGGCACTCTGCCGTAGTAGAACCCCCTGTTCCAGTTGGGGTCCATCATCAGCACCTGGCGTTGCGTGTGGCGCATCGCGATGCTGTACGGATGACTCCTGGCGCAACCGCTGATGGACACGATCCTGCCCACGCGGTCGGGGAAGAGAACGCCGGCAGCGAGCGACTGCATGCCGCCCATGCTGGATCCAACACTGGCATAGAGTTTGTCCACACCGAGCCCATCAAGAAGACGGAACTGTGCCCGCACCATGTCCTCCATGGTAAGGATTGGGAACCTTGTTGCATACCGCTGGCCGTCCGCGGGGTCGATGCTGCTCGGTCCCGTTGACCCATAGCAGCCTCCGATGACGTTCGTGCAGATGACGTGATATTTATCCGTATCCAGGGCCAGCCCGGGTCCGATGAACTTCTCCCACCAGCCAGGCTTCGGGTTGCTCTCTGTCGAATGCGCATGCGACGATGCCGACAGGCCGGTGTGGAGGAGTATGACGTTGGACTTGTCGGCATTCATATCTCCCCAAGACTCGTATGCGATGTCAAACTCAGGCAGGACGCCGCCCCAGTCGAGTAGGAGGGGGTCTTTGCAGTGGTATGTTTCCGTCGCACCGGCTGTGTAAGAGGGCTCGGGGCCGCTCGACTCGAACCTTGCCTCGAGGGTCGCCGATCGATTCTCGAGGGCGTCCAGACATGGGAACGCCATCGCGGGGTTCGACGCATCGCCGGGGCTGTTCGAGGCCTTGCGGGCCGGCTTGGAGGTGAATCGGCGGGTGCATTGCCGGCTGCCAAGAGGTGCCGCGGAGGCGTTGTTGGAGCTCCGAATTACGGAGGGAGCTTGGGTGCGTGAAACCGGCGTGCGGGCCTGGCGCAGGGCCGCTGAGGCTAGTCTCTGACACTTCATGACGGCACTTTGGTAATTGGAGCTATGGAGATGTCAGAGATCACAAAAAAGTCAAGATTGCCCCTCGGGACGCTTTGCGACAAGAAATATTCAGGCCGTCGGCTACCGGTTTGTAAGCTGGAGCTCTCTGGCGGCGAGGGCCCATTGTCGGCTCTCGGTGGTTAGCGATGGTGTAATTTCACGTGGAGATAAGTGACAAGCTAGCTTATCGTGGAGCCAGTTGCAGGGGTGCTTGTGTTACCGCGCGACTTGCCCAATCGTGACCCATGGCACCCCACTGACGTCAATTTAAAGTCTACTTATCGGTGGCCAGACCTCCGTGCACCGACCCTGAAGACAGTTGTGGCCAGAGCTGACGTCGCCTCCACACGTAACTTGCCTTACCCGGTTGAGCAACACACGAGATCCCTACGAAACCATTGTCTAGTTTCCCGGCATCCTTTACCCCTCTTTCTCTTTTGCAAAACCGAACATATTTCGCATACATGTCATTCTTCTCCTCCTTGCAACAATACGTCGGACCTCTAGCAACTGTGGCAGCCGGTGCTTTGATCGCTAGGGTCGTCAGCAACATGCAGTCAGATGTGCAGGTTCATCAACCTGCTTCTCGGGTGACACAAGAGCCAGGCAACTATAAGCCTTCTCCCACCGATGTGTCTGTTGTCAGGATCATGCTCGAGAAAGCATCAAAATTGCCGCCAGAAATCATGGACATCATCGTCGACGAAGCCCAATACTGGGCGCATTCGGAGGCCAGCATCTACCGCCGTGCCGCCTCCTTCCACGATGCCCTTCGCGTTGTCGGCACAACGCAAGATGAGAACAAGCTTCTTCTGCGTTGTCCGCCGATCGGCTTCCGCGACTACGAGAAGGTTGGCCTGGCGTTCAAGACCGCGCCTCTCCCACCCAAGTCTGGTGACGGGTCCCCCGTTACAGAACCTCTCCGCAACCTAACCCTGCTCGAACCCACCTCAAGCCCCACAGAGGTGGTCTCCGAGGCTCCGAGAGAATACTTTACCGGGTCGATGGACCAGCCGCCTATGCTAACCAACCCCGTCCGGAAGATCGTCTTCAAGATTCGCAGCAAAGACCAGGGTTGGGGCAGCACCATCGGAGACAGAGACTCCTACCGAGGATCCTGGTCGTGGTTCGAGGTGGGCCTGGAAAAGTTCGACAAGGACCGAACATGTAAGCAAGTACCCAATCTAGGGAGCAACGTCGGACACTAATGGTACAGGCGATGGCACCTGTAAGACATCTGCTCCGGCCGGAAACTCCGCAAACGCGACGACCTCCGAGACGACCTCTCAAGGCGACGAGTCAACACTCTGCACGTGCGGCCTCCAATCGATATTTCCTCCCGTCGAACAGACATCCCATGGACATCTGGCATACCACCACAGCTTGCATCCGCTCGACAACCTCAAGATCCTCAACAACAGGACCGCGCATAAAGAGTTCATGGATCACGAGGTGGTCTGGTCTTGGACTGATGACATTCACCCCGAATCCCCCGAGGCCGACCGGCTGGTTGAGATCGGCCGTGGTCGGGCTACCGGGACCGGCAAGTTCGTTCGCAGTCTGAAGCTGGGCGATGTTATCACGGTGTGGGGCAAGGCGAGATTCGGCGGCTGGGCCAACGTCGTCGAGAGCGTCAAGGTCGAGATTTACTGGGCTGCTTGAGTCATTGGCGGATGTTTTGGCAGCGGCAGTTGTCGCTAAGTGTCTGTAATACCTGGAGCGCAGTCCATGTCTGAAGATAAGCAAATGAGATACGAATACCATGCGAGATGTGATTTGGGAAAGGTTCTTCTTGGCACCTGGGGGGCTACCCCTCGGTGGATTCATGTCTTGTATTATCTTTCGGTTTTGGCTGATCTCCGCCTTTGCCTGGAGTACACACGGCGAGATAGCGTGGCTGTGACTGGTACCGACAAAGGACCGCCGAGGCCGCCTCGATGCGGGGCCGAGACGGCGCGGAGCGGGCTAAATGACCCATATGTTTCTGTCTTCAAAATCTTGGAGTTACTAAGCCTTGCTCCATTAAATAAATGGCTTGGGTTTATCTTATACGTGAAATCTAAAATTTCCAAACGTCCTGTGTCTTTCTAAATTCTCTTGTAGTCATTAAGTGAGCACACATACATATGATTCTTGAAATGTCGATTCAGCTAAGACGAAGGCTGATGTTTGCCATCCTGCGTCCCGATCCAGAACGCACAACTGGGCATCGCAGGGGTTTTTTGACCAGGCCAATCAGAGAGGGGAAAGAACCCCGAATCGGCCGAACTTGAGTAAGAAACAAACATGTCTAGATATCACATCTAACACTTCGACGAATGTCTCTGGATTCTATTAATGACACCCGTCCCAACTTTCCATGTGCTGTAACATATTCCGTTCAGTGTATCACCTAGTCTACAAACTTGATTACTCGCACAAGCTGTTAGACTCGTCGCTCGTTCTGTGATGACCACATATGCACTTCTTGCATGATGCAGCCTGACGTGTTCAGCAGTACTAGCAGGCAAGTCACATATATGCGCAGCAAGTAATAAGTACAAAACAGAGCCAATCCCAGCTTACAACCGCCACCTCCTTTGGAAAGCCCCTCTCCAGCTACTTATCAAGACAAGGCTGTGGGACAATTGACGGTAACTATTTCCCGCGCTCGCCATCTCTTGCTAGAGTCTCGAATAAAGTGGTCTGATCTCCTCCTCGCCAGGCTTTTTCTTCAGTCAACACCTCTTGCTCACCATGTCAACTCTATACGTGCCGCCTACCGTCGAAGAGGACGCCCGAGAAGACAAGGCTCGACCAGGCGACGAGGTACTCGATGAGGAGATCAAGAAAAATGATAAGAATACTACTGGACAGAAGAAATCCGAGAAGATCCCAGTCCCAGAGCCCACGAAAAAGGAGAAGATTCCATCAAGCACCGGTGAACGGCCTGAAAAGTCGTCAGAAGATGCCCACCGCCATTATGACGCAGAAACGTTTGGCCGTAATATCATGTTCAAGGACGCAGTCGGGAGGAAGTTCAAGTTTCCTTACGAGATGGTGAAACTTTGGTCTGTAAGTCGGCCGCGGCAAGCCACTTTTTCGTTTAGACTTCTTTTGGTGTTGCAAGAGCTTACGGGTGACAGGGTATGGAGGAGTTGATCAACCAGGCTTTCATTCACGTCGATATTATCGGGCCACATGTGCAGGAAGGACATTACGATCTCATTAGCCCACAGGGCGTAATTGTGCTGCCTAGTACCTGGGAGCACTTTGTTCGGCCTGGCTGGGTCGTGGAGATGAGGATGTGGCCAATGGATCCAGTACGACCGGGGCCACGCCCGCCACTGGAAAGTTTCCCGCCCGCCATGCATCAGCATCCATTGAAGTTTCCTCGACCGCCACCGCCACCGCCAAACTGGAATCAAGCACACAGCAAGCCATTGAGGATGTCTGCACACCCCCTCAATCCTCACCCCCCGCCCCCCGAATGGAATATGCCGTCGAGTCAGACTACACAACCTATCAATGTAGGGTCAACCAAAAGACGACATCACGGTAAAGCGAAGAGTTCTATGCTTGCATGGATGACAGGCGGGAAAGCCCCCAAGAAAAAGGGTTACATTAGCGAGGAGGTTGACTACTATCCGAGGACTTCTTTGTCTTCGAATGAAGCATTACCATTTGAGCCTCGACCAGCTGATGGTACAGAGCATCGACATGTTGCGCCGCCCAATCTAGCAATGGTCACACGGAGGGGGCCTCGTCGACGTGTACTCGCCAACGAGATGATGCCCAACCAATCCGTATCGAGGAACGCTGCTGACCATTCTCTTAATCTGCGCTCCAAGAAAAAGCATGCTAAGTTGGAGCCCTCTGACTTGTCATCAACCACATCAAGTTTGACAAGCTCATCCGACTCATCCTCTACGAACTCTGGAGAGAGCCTCTCTAGCATAACGTCTAAGACGAGGGAAATTGCGAGTCAATTGATATCGGAAAAAGGATTGATAGTTACATGTACCGTCTCCAGCAGACCGCTTCGACGGCCTACGACAATTTTGAATGCCGCCAAGACAGTCTGTACCCCGCCAGACGTCCTGGAGATGAGTGCGGCTCGAATATACCGAGATGGGTTTGAGAAGATAACTTTCACGACGTTGGAGCTTGTGAAGCAGCGTGCAGAACGCGCACCCCCCAGCAACGACAAAAGACAGGCAGGTGCTAGCGCGATGACATGGAAGTAAGTGCATAGCTACGGTGTCCCAAATCTTCACCCCGGACTGACCAAGCTGGGATTTAGACATGTGACGAGACCGGTCATGAATCTACAGGATTTCGAGGTAGGTGCCGAAGCAAAAGGATGTCTTGTAACACACCCTAATCAACCCAGGACATTTCGAGATTCGACTTCGGAGCCGATGATTCCATGAGGAGTGCAGTGGACCAACTGTTCGTTTCCATCAGGAAGAAGAAACTGGACGACGATTGGCATATCAAACCTGGAACGGTCTTGAGATGTGACACGAAGCCAGACGAGACGTCTCCTGCGTCCGTTACATTCATCTCTGTGCCCTATATGTACGCGGATTCGTTCAAAACCACACTGGATAAGTACAAAGGGAGCGAAAACTGCTTCCCTCGCCGAATGCATGACGCTTTGAGCAGGCTGGGTTCGGCCGAGCGGGATAGGAGGCAACACTTCCACCAGAACGAAGGCCGGAGCAAGAACCAGGTTCTCTGGATAGGCCAGATATGGATGATAGTCGGTGGCTCCAGTAAGCCTTTTTAGGCCCGATGGAATGACGAAGCAGCTAATAATTGTTTCTAGGTCTTATCACCTACGGCACTGTCTCTAGAGAAGTTTTGGAGGGAGACAGTATTGCCATAAGGGACCAACAACCGAATAATGAGAAAGAGGATCGGGTCATTCAGACTATGGACGAGAATCGAAGACTCTTTTACCTCCCGGCCGAAAAGTGCCAGAGTTTCTATGTAAGCCTAGCTCTCACCATGTAGATCTCTCACTGCGGGACAGAACATCCCCGTTCACTGACATCTTGCCGATAGGAGCTGGAGACTTCCACCAGGGATAGGATTAGCCGACCTGAACAGGGCATAGACCATTACGATCTAAGCTTCTATCTGCCCAACGAAGAGGTGTTGACGGCCTCGAGATGGTCCAGTTTGCTGAAGCTTGACGATGTTCCTCTTCTCAGGGTATCTATCGAGCCTTTTTCCAACTCTGAGTCAGATGCAGCGGCTAGCATGGCAAGTAAAAAGAGTGACAAGTCTTCGAAGTCCTCCAGCACAAAGGAGGTCAAGACTAAGTCGGACATTTCTTTGGATCTTGAAACCGACACCAAACGTCGGGAACACAACACAGGTGATGCCACATCGAAGTCGAACAGAGTTTTTGATTTCAGCTTGTCCCAATCTATGAACAAGTTCGTAGACTTTGCCTTCGTTGAGGAGGGTGCGTCAGGTGAGTTCCTCAGGAGTCGATCCATAATCACCAACAAATGTTACGATGAAACTGAGTAGTGCAGGTTTGGTAGAAGACGTTCCACAGCTGGACGTCAAGGTACCCCCCTTTTTCGACTGGAAGCCAAGAGATGGAATGGCAACAACGAAATCCTCCACAGACAGATTCAGAGAAATCTTGAACGAGGCCGAGACGGACCTACTGCAGATTTACAAATACCAGCACTCGAAAACCAATATCGCGATTCAACAGGTCTATGATGCCTTTGGCAGCAACATCTACGAAGAAGCTGCGCAGCAAAGCTTTGAGGATTTCAAACTTCGACGAGCATCGCACGCGGTCGATGGTGTTAGGGATCCCAAAGGCCCCGAAACGTCACGCACCAAACTGAGCACACTCATGGAGAACTTCTTCAAGGTCTCGGTCCCAGCTCTCCAGGCATTTGTCGTACATGACTTCAATTCTTCGCTTATTTTGAAGTACTTCGGCGGACTCATCAATGTCATGACGGTAAGTTCTCAGAAGCGTGTCGATGTAAAGCAGACGTGGCTGAATCATCGCAGGATCCGACGTCAAGTGAGTTGCTAAGCAGGTTCGACGAAGAGATGGAGCCTGACGACGACCATCACTCTAACGAGGAGTCGAAACGAAGATGGGTCATATCCAGGGACTTGATAAAGCAAGCGGACCTGAGATTCGTGCTGAGCTCCAGCACCGACCAAGTACAATGCCCTGATTGCGAACGGAGCACTATCTATTCGAGTCCAGACAAGGGAATCTCTCATCTTCGAAAACTGCATCTAGTCGGGGCCAAGACCGACAGGGTGCTGCGGGACTACATTTTCCCTTTGCCAGCCGCTGTCGCTGAACGGCTGGAAGAAGAACTTTGCGAGCTTCTCGTCTTCGGCCGCAACACGCTTGCATCCACACTACGAAAACTAGTTGCCATACAGAGCGGGGTGGTCCATGACGACAGTTTCCGAGGGTCGGAACGTGGAATCCCATACTATCTCGTCGAGGCTTTCAAGCTCATCGTCCTCTTCGTTTGTGCACTTGCGGAGGCTCTTCACAAGCTGCGATGGTTTTATCACGACTTTGACCGCTCCAAAACGACGCAGAACCTGGTCTCGAAGAAGTCCCTTCAGCAGAGAAGAGCGATTAATAGGCTCGGAGAGTTGATGAGCGACCTAATCCGGAAGGCAGAGCGAACACTCGTTTCCCCTACCAATCCAGCCAAGAAGAACAACGCGGAACATTTCATGACGTCGGTCGGGATCCAATATCTCTCGCTTCAGATCATGTTCAATATGTTTCGAAGGCCCATTTTCAACCGGAAGAAGGCGTCGGAACTGTACGCGGCATACGCAAATCATCTTGTTAGTACAACCTCCGCTGGCTACTTCTCTATGGGACGAAGATGCGCGGATGAGGCTGACTTGAAATTTCTGATTACGTAGGGGTCCGAAATCCAACGCAACCCCTACAAAAGGCAGATTCTTCGAATTGGCGCCCTTAGCAGCGAGCTGAATCTGCTTAAAGATGTCGTAAAATTGCAGAGGGGCTGTTTGGGCTGTTTCGCCGTCTTGATATTGCCAGAAACGACCAACCCATTGTTGGCCAAGCAGCTAGACAGACATATGCTCTTCGAGATCGAGGAAGAGCTGCTTTCCGAGCTAGTCCAGGCCGTGAAGCAAGAGGACAAGAATCTGGACGGAACGCTGGAGCTCTGCAACGAGCTCAAGGGCCTCGTAGGCGAGCTGACGGAGATCATGGCGGACGACCAGGGGCGGGCCGTGTTCGTCTTCACCGTCGTTACCATCACGTTCCTGCCGCTCAGCTTCGTAGCGTCGTATCTGAGTATGAGCGGCGGGACGGACGGCCTCGGGATGAAATGGGGCGACGTGCAGGCTCGCTTCTGGATGGTCGCGGGACCGTTGACGGTAGCCGTTGCCACGTTTTGCTTCTTCGTCGCTGGGAGGGGGACGGTTCGAAAGATGCTGTCCAGGCCAGCGCATCCCGCAGTCACGCAAAACGGTGATGACGAGGATTCCGACACTACGGGGGGAAGCAACAAAGGCCACACGTCAAGATGGCCGAGATGGCTGAGAGGTAGACTCAGGGGACGGATAGGACGTGATTCTTCTTCTTCTTCTTCGAGCGATGCAGACTCGTCATCTAGCGATGAGATACTGCCTCAGGTACATAGGAGGAGTAGAAATGGGCATGGGTAAGGCTAGGTATTGTTTTGAGTATATATTGTGAGTAGCAACAGGGACAACCCATAAGTCGCTCAGTTCGTCAACACGTTCATCCGAGAGCATAGCAAATATCCAAATGCACTGCAAAACGGTCAATAAATGTGTCAGGACCGAGATCTCATCGTGGCAGGACGTTCGAGGTCAAGCTCTGATTGGCGGCTCCAGTGGACAAATTCGGACTTAGCGCCCAGCCCTTGGGGCGCCGCCCTGTCTTGATATGCAGGACAGGGGAAGCAGCTCTTGGTTATCTCATTCCCTTCGCATGAGATGGTCGCGTACTTGTATGTTTGTCAAACGCCCCATGGATTCCAACCCAAATCTTTCACTGACGAGGGGCCTCTGTTCGTCTGCGTGATGCTACAGCTATCTATATATACTGGTTGTGTCCCCGTTTCTCTGTAGAGACAGTCTTGCTGATGGATATCTCTTTTGTCAAATGAACCCCCCCCCCCCCCCCCCCCCCCAAATAAGACCAACCAAGACGAGATGAAGACAGTCTTCAACAACGCCCGCGTGCTAGCGGAACACATCGACCCCGGCTATTCCACTGGGACTTGCCTCGTGGTAGAAGACAACCATATATCTTACATTGGGAATGAAGCGGAAGACGTCGTCACCCTGCTCTTGGATGACGAAGAAAACGACCGAGTTGACCTGAAAGGACAGGCCGTGATCCCGTCATTCATTGACGCGCACGTTCACCTTCTCCAGTTCGGCATCTCCCTAGCCAAAGTCGACCTGCGACCCTGCAAGAGTCTGGCGGAGATTGAAGACGTCATCCGTCGTACCGCAGAGGCGAGGCCGGACGCAGCCCGGCTACTTTTCCAGGGATGGAGGCACGCTGTGACGGGCAGCAATGTGTTGGCGTCAACGTTGGACGGCGTGAGCACACGACCCATTTTTATCGACTCGGACGACCTGCACTCGGCGTGGTGCAACACGGCGGCCTTGGACGAGATGGACATTCGGAACAAGGCCGATCCCGAGGGCGGCAGAATCCATCGCGATCACGAAGGAGCACCGACCGGTTTTCTGGAGGAGGCTGCGGTTCTCAGCATAGTGTGGCCGTTCTTGGGCGAGGCCATGTCGGGGAAGGAGAAACTGAACTGTCTGCGATCGGCGATCCGCGAGTACAACAAAGCAGGCTACACGGCCGTCGTGGACATGGCCATGGACGAGACCTACTGGGGCTTTCTTCTGGAACTGAAGAGCGCCGGGGAGCTGACCCTACGCGTCGCCGCCCACTTCCTCGTCATGCCCGCGAAGACGGACGAGGAGAACCTGGCTCAGGTCGAGCGCGTCGTTCGGCTGCACGAAAAGTACAACTTGACGACGTCGCCCGACCTTCGCGTCGCCGGGATCAAGATTATCTGCGACGGGGTCGTCGACGGCTGCACCGCCGCCATCTCGCATCCGTACCTGAACACCGGGGAATCGGTCGATCCGACGTGGACGCCAGAGGCCTTACAAGTCGTTCTTGAAGCGGCAGATGCGGCAAACATGCAGTGCGCGCTCCATGCCATTGGCGACGCGGCGGTCAGCATGGCAGTCAATGGCCTTGAAGCACTAGGCACGACGGGTCGGCGGCATCGCATCGAACACCTGGAGCTGACGAGACCCGAAGATGCACAGCGACTCGGCCAGCTGGGGATCACGGCTTCCATCCAGCCTGTTCATCTGGACCCCGAATACAACCAGTTGTGGCCTCCCTTGATCGGGCACGAGTCTTGCGCTCGTGCATTCGCGTATCGGGAGTTCCACGACCACGGGGCTCACCTGGCCATTGGGTCGGATGCCCCGACAGCTCCTCACAGCCCCTGGAACAACATCTTCAATGCCACGACAAGAAGGTCCTTCCGGAGACCCCGGGACGAGGAGACGTTCAATGAGCAGTACAAGTTGGACCTGAACGATGTCCTCAGCGCTGCGAGCCACGGTGGTGCTTATTCGTGCTTTGCAGAAAACATGATCGGGGGCTTACGGGTTGGCAAGAAGGCCGACTTCATCATTCTCGAAGGCGATACGAAATGGAGTCTGGATCTTTCGTCTCTTCTTGCAAGTCAGGTTTCAGAAACCTGGCTGGGTGGCAGACGAGTTTACAACGGCAACGAGAAGTTGTGATTGATGACAGCCTGGCTCGCTTTCACTTCTCAGACACGTGTCGACACTCAGTTCTATGACTCTTTCCTTTGGCTCGCAGAAGCATCTAGGCCGTTGATCGAAACAGTCATTCCGCATTGGACTTTTGAGGTGTTACTATGTTTTGGTTTAATAGCGACATATCAAGACTGGGAAGCAGTGGTTAGCAAGATAATAAGCCCATACAATCATGATTCTTAAACATTTGTTAATATTAAAGACACTTGGAGATGTAAGTCTGTCAAGTCCTAGTCTCATGACCAACTTGACTTAAGGGTAAGATTTTCTGTGGACTCGAAGCCAAAGCATAGGAAACATGGCAGATGGAATTGATATCGACTCAAGGACATCGGTGTAAGAATCCTCGTTTCATAAAAGTATGCTTTCAAAAAACGGTCGTTGCTACTCATTGCCGATCCATTCTGCAAATTGCGGGCCAAGATCCTCAAGGTTGTACCAACCGCAAACGTCATCCATCGAGCCCAAGGAGGGAAAAGCGTCGTTATCGTCGGTCAGTGGTCCAGTCTGAGAGTCGGAATTTCCCTCGACGACAGCAGACAGACTCGGCACACGACTAGACCTTGTGCCGTCACTGCTGTCAGCCGTCACATTAGGCCCCAGCTTCAATACATGCCGAGCAACCGTCTGGATCTCCCGCACATTTCTCTCTGTTCTCGGCCAAGTCTCGCCCAACGTCTTGAGACAGCCGATCATCATCCGAATCTGGTCACGCGCGGTGCTCAGCTCCTTTCCCCTGAGCAGAAAATTGCACGCAGATAGCAATGCAAGCGTACCCTCGCTGATCATGCAGGTAACGAACGGGGTGTGGTGGAAGGGCCGGACCGGCAGGGCCAACAGGCGAATTTGAGCCTCCACAGATCGCAAGACCCGGATGGTGTGGACGTTGACAAGTTCCGGTTTGGCAATCTCCAGCGGTGGCTCTCTCGCGCAGCTGGAGATGTCCTCCACAGGATTGAATCTGAGGTCCGAGAATGGTCTATGTAACCCAATGGTTGCCCTGCGAGACAGTCATAAATAGTGCACTCTTTTTTTCCAGCAGAGAGAGAGAGAGAGAGAGAGAGAGAGAGAGAGAGAGAGAGAGAGAGAGAGAGAGAGAGAGAGAGAGAGAGAGAGAGAGAGAGAGAGAGAGAGAGTCGACAGAGCAGCCATCAACTTACACATTTATGAGCAAGTGCGCCTGGAACATGAGCTCGTCGATATGCCCGGCCTTGGTCATGACCTGCTTGCGGTCTTTGGGTAGCAGAAACGACCACCCATCAATGACAGAGTCGGCACTCTGGATGATGTGCGTCGAGTCTTCCCTGCTTGCGATCTTGGGCGCCGTGGAAATCGCCGACGCTGCGCACCTCACAGCGCTGATGAGGTAGGCGAAGGAGGAGAACGAGGCGTCTCCCGAAGAGAACTCGCGACAGTCAAAATCGTCCAGTGTCTTTGGGGTTGGAATTTGCTGTGTGCTGGTGAGCTCGAGGATATCCTCAACGAGTATGTAGTAGTAGTAGTAGTAGTCAACCTACGCCCGATTCATATTCCCACTCTTCGCAAGGCAACTCGACAGTCGCCTCGACATCCACGACCGCAAAGTTCATGGTCCCCAAAGTCCCGGCGTAGTATGCATCGATGATGTACAGCTCCCACCACGTCCGCCTCCAACTCTCGGTCAGGACGGGATCGTCGGCGCCGTGAGTCCTTGCGAACTCTTGTTGGAACATTCCCAGGTCAAGCGCTAGACGAACGGCGAGATCCATCTGGTGCTTTGCCTCGGCCTTGAAGCTGTGCCAGAATAGCGCTACTGAGTACAGCAGTCGAGACTGCACCATGGTTGGATCTTCCGGGCTTGCCTCGGAGAAGCGGGTCTCGACGTGCTCTTTGAGAGGAGCGGACCAGTCCTGGGCAGCATAGATGCTCCCAACAAGGCGCATGACGGCAATGAGAGGTTCGAGACTGACTTGACGACTCGGCTCTTGACACATTCTCACAAAGTGTCTTCGCGGTACGAGAAACGGATGGAACGTGTGAAAAGAGTTGTAATACGAGTCGACCAAGACGTCAGTCCCGATGTTTTCCGACTGCAGCTGCAGAGTACTTGGTGCCTTTGGAGAAGAGTCAAGGTCCCCGAGACAGATGGCTTCTTCGACTGTACTGGTACTATGGGGAAGAAGACCTTCGCTACCAAGCCGGCATCCGGGTTCCCGAGACGGCCCGATGCTCATCTGCGACTGTGGTCCGGGTCCGGAGCCATCGACCGAGGCACCGTGGCTTGCTGCCGCCGCGGCCGCGAGACGTTTGCGCCGCTCTGCCAGCGCCGCACGATCGAGGCCGCCGCGGCGCGAAGGGGCATAATGGCATTCCGTCGCGGCATTGGCGCATCGGTCGCATCGCGGTTGCTTCCCGTCGCATCTGAGATGGCGTGAGCGGCAGGGGAGGCAAGCCAAGGACGAGCGCATAGCCCCGCCGTTCTGACGGGTTGAAGGACCGGTGGCGGCCGTCATGGTGTGGGTTGACGGTATCTTCTGATGACTGTGAGAGGAGTTTGGAATTTTCCGGCGTGTCGTCGACGATGCGGGGACCCGGTTAACTACTCGGGTACCCGATGGAGGCAAAGCCGGTTGGATACCCGGTGTAAGCCACGCTGACAACAACACTTTTTGCAGCTACATGTCTTAGCTTAGCCTACCCGCTTGCCCTCCCTCGAGCTGGAAGCCCGAGACGCCATATCACAGACGGCGGAAGATTGATATAAGTATACCGCCAAACTTCCCATGAGTTGGAAATATACACCACTGCTTCAATCCCGCATTTGCCAACGTGCTTGTAACAGTCTCACTATCTATCAACTTCGAACCGAGACTCCCCTTAACATCATTCCCAACCAGTCATGTCCAGCACTATATTGATTGTCGGTGCCGGTTTCGCTGGAGTGTGGAGCGCACTCTCTGCGAAGCGCCTGATCAACAACAGCAGCGATCACGCCAACATCATCAACATCATCGTCTTAGCACCTGAGCCGTTTCTGGTCATACGGCCGCGCCTCTACGAAACGAATGCCGCCAGCATGACGCATCCCCTCGCTGCCTTGTTTGAAGCTGCAGGCGTACAGTTCCTTCAGGGAACCGTTGAGGCGATAGACACTCAGGCCCACACCGTTCACGTCAGGCCTGCGACAGGTCCCGACTCTGAAGTGGTGTCTTTTGACCGCCTCATCCTCGCGGCTGGCAGCTCTGTTGTACGCCCGCAGGGTGTGACCGGAGTTGGGCAACATGCTTTCGACATAGACTCCCTCGAATCCGCTGCAAAACTCGAGGCCCATCTCGAGAGTCTCGCGTTATGCCCGCCGAGCACCGCACGCGACACCGTCGTCGTCTGTGGCGCCGGCTTCACCGGAATCGAGCTGGCGTGTGAGCTGCCACGGCGCCTCAGTCACCTGGATAGTCCACGCATCGTCTTGATCGAGGGAGCAGACGTGCTTGGCCCCGAGCTGGGACCCGGGCCCCGTCCAGTAATCACCCAGGCCCTGGAAGACCTCGGCGTCGAAGTCAAACTCGGCTCTGCGGTTGCCGCAATCGACGACCGATGCGTGACTCTTCTCTCGGGGGAGCGCATTGAGACGATGACAGCCGTCTGGACAGCCGGCATGCGCGCCACGCCCCTGACTGGACACATTCCGGGAACCAAAGACACGCTCTCGCGCGTTCATGTCGACAACCACCTCCGAGCTATGTCTTCTGAGCACGTCTTTGTCACGGGAGATGCTGCCTACGCCCTAGCCGATGACCAGGGCCACCACCACGCCTTGATGTCCTGCCAGCACGCCCTTCAACTCGGCCGGGTCTCGGGACACAATGCCGCTGCAGATCTGCTGAGCGAGCCGCTCCTGAAATACTCGCAGGAGGCTTACAACTGCTGCCTCGACCTCGGCTCGTGGGGCGCGGTGATCACGGGGGGCTGGGACAAGGAGGTGAGGATGACGGGGAGCTTGGCCAAGCGAGCAAAGGGCTACATCAACCAGAAGCTCATTTACCCTCCTTCGGACGCCGAGGAAGCGCTTCTTGCGGCGAACCCTGTAGGGCCCGACTCCGATGAGCTCATTGAGATGATCCTTGTGGCCGTCAGCTGAATGTGCGCCGGGTCACGAAGAGCGGAATTCTTCTGGTTCTATATAGTAGTAGCAGACATCAGACACTCTTTTTATTTTTCGATCCAGGTTTCCTATCCTTTTAATCCTTTGAAGACAGCCCATACGCTACTCTGTTTATGCCCTCATCTTTTCTTGAGATTGGATTCGTGTCCCCCTCTACCTGTCTTCAGAAGTAGTTGTTTTCGAGAGCCCTGATCATTTGATTATTCACGTACAGCCAGTTGCCAAGCTGTGAACCTTGCTCGTCAACCTCCATCGTCAGGTCCCCGGGCAGCGTGAAAGGCCCCCATCCGGGGACTGTTTGGGGGTCATTGATCGAGAAACCGCCGCCCATGGCCGCAGTCTCAGTCGGTAACGACGCCATCCCGCTCGGGGTTGCCGCTTCCTGCAAGAGAGCTGGCGGCGGCTGTACCGATCCAGCGGTCAGGCTCCAGTGATCCACAGGCCCCCCGCCCGCCGGCTGCGGCTGCGATGCCGAGTCTGCCTTCAGCTTCATGTAGCTACACGCGACATCGTACAGCGCGCTGAACAGTCGCAGTTCTTTCTTGATGGCCGGGGAGAAGGTCTCCGCCGTCGTTGACCGCAACGTGGCGACTAGGTCCGAGAGCAGATCGAGATCCTCCTCATTGCACGTCTCGACCACGTGGCAGAACATGACAACAAACGGTACAAAAGGGGAACCCAGAAGAGTCCTGTATCAAGGTCAGCACTTGAAAATGGGTGTTGGATTCGTCTCATCTCAAGAAATGTGTGGGTGGGGGATAGGGGGGAAAGGTACCAGTTCAAGTAGGACTCGAGGAAACGTTCCTCCAAGCCGGCGACAAAGTACATGCACGTCTTGTGTTCTTCGAGGGCCTGACGAGCAGTTCTTATGCAGTCTTTCCCAAACACCGTCTTCTCGCCTGCTTCTGGAGGAATGGCCCGGTATATGAGACAGGAGAGCGCCAGCTGGTTGACTTTGTCGGTGCGGATCATGGTCTCATAGAGCGGCTCTCCGATTACCTCTGCCAGCTTCTCGGCATGTCGATTCTGTCACGACGTCAGCACAGCAGCAGCAAATGATCCTCTAGCCTGAGGCTGTCAAGTAAATGTTCTTTCAAGGGGATTTGGAAGCGGAACGGTTCTGCAGATAACGAGAAGTAAAAATGTACTTGCCTGGTATGTGGCCATCGCCATGAGCTCGTCCAGTTGGCCGGCCAGCTGCCTGGCCCGAGAGACCCTGACTTCCTGTGGCTGGCACAGTGACGCCGGGCTGTAAATCTGGTCGTAGACCATGCCTTGCAGCGTTGCAAGCCTCGTGCATTCGGGAAATAGACACATCAGAGTCGGTTCCGAAAACCCGTACGTGTCTGCTTGAGGACGGGGAATGGTAACGTCGTTGTCCCGGATGGTGGACGATCGTCCCAGGCGAAGGGACAGACCTTTCTCAATGACGTAGATGAGCCAGAAGATCTTGATCTTGCCGTACTTGATCTGGGGAGCCTCGTGCGCTATGGCGGCGATGCTATGGCAGCCCAGGGTCTGGGTCATGTGAGACGCGGTCGCTATAAAGTTCCAGGCAGCAGACGGCTGGCAGTTTTCGAGACAATACAATGCCTTTTTGCGGGGAGTCAGCACATGTTATACTTGGAGCTCAACGACTTCTCATGGAGTATGCATGGTGTAGACATACCGCCAAGAACATGGCGCAGGTTGTTTCTATCGTTGACGGTAGATGGAAGGGAAGACTGGAAAGGACAGTCTCCAGGTTATCTCGACAGGTGAAGGCTTGTGCTTGGTAATTCAACTTCGTACCGGCATCTTGAGTGACGTTCATGCACTCCATGAAAAGCCAGTATAGACCCGCATAGACGATGATCAAATCCGCGTGCGTGGCGTCTCCGGGGGAATAAACCTTGAGGAAAAACTCGGTGAAGGGCGCGAGAGTCATTGCGTCGTGGTTCCAAAAGGCTTTTACGCGGGGATTCTCTGCAACGTTGATCAAAATTCCGGAGAAGTAAGTAACAGGCCAGGGAACGTGCTACGTGATACTCGGGTTGCTCATACATACCTTTCGCCATTCGGAGGCATACAAAGACCACCTCGACCGGGGGCATGGGCAGGTCTCGGACACTGGACCCCGGTTCCAGCGTGCGCGCGTTTGGGTATAGATACTCGGTGTCGTTCTGGTCTTTCTGTCTGCCGAGGGCTCGGCCCAGGGTTCCCAGGACGGAGACCATCTCCCCGGTGATGTCTGTCGAATGCCGGTTGCTCACGACCTCGTGGAGGAACTTGTTGGCGAACGCGGCCTGGGCCAACAGGGATGTCTCTCCCTCGTACTCGACTTTGGGGGTCACGATCTTGCTTTTCCCCGCCTGTGGCGATACATTTTCGGCGGCCGATTGTGTTTCTGGCGACGGATTGAGAGAAGACGGCGTCCAGATGCTGGGACTGGGGCGGGTGGATGTTTGGGGTCTGCTCTCCATCTGGCCCAGCACCTGGCCGAAATCCTCCAGCTTCTTCGCAATGAGGTCAATCTTTCTTTCACTTTCAGTTTTCCATCAGCACAGTGATCCATCCTCACGTCGGTACGGGTTCCCGTCAATGACATACTACAACTCGGATATGAAGACCCTCTGGCGCCTTTCATTGGGCCTTTGCTTTGCCGGGTAGTTGCAGACTGCGTCTGTTTTGACGCAGTGCGAGCATGGGTGGCGGCGGTCACATCGAACCTTGAATAGAGAAAGAGAGAGAAAGATAGTCAGAAAGTCAGTTTTGTCGTGCGTATTTTTTCACGTTGAAGTGACCACAATGAAATAAATCTCAGGAGGGGGTGGGGGGCAACTCAAGTAAGTACCTTGCGATGGCGGCAACGGTCACACTGAAAGCAGCATACATGTCAGTAATGGCAACAAGATATGAACGGCCGTAGACGCCTACAGATAGCTGTGACACGATACCCTCATCGTCGTCGATACGGCCCTCCTCCCGCCGGCTCGGCTCGCCTCCTGGGCTGACGACACCGTCAGTGTCCATTGCGCAGCTGTCGGCGGAGGTCCCCGATTGGGATGGATGCCCTTCGCTTTTTCGTCTCGACAGAAGAGAGAGACGGACGGCAAGTGACGGTCTCGGGTTCGGTTTGTCAGTGCGCAGGCTCGCGGGTCGGTCTCACACAAAGGCTATGGGATGATTGTCTCCGCGTCCGAAAGGGCGATGGCCCTGACCTGATAAAAGAAGAGAGGGGGGGAGGGAGCTCGTATGTACGTCTACTATGGAGCCAAGGTTTCTAGAAGCCAACGAATCATTGGTTACGAAGATCAGACCGCGACGCCCGCGACCGCACCACGTTTTGAAACTGGAAGTTAGAATGGAAACTTCGCGCCTGATTTTGAGTTGTGCCACCCTTTTTTTTCTCTCTTTTTTTCGCTTCTTTTCTGGTTGATTTCCTCTAGACCCGTCTGAAGGGAGGGAAGCAGGCGAATGAGCGGACGTGCGGAGGCTTGGCGTCCCGCCTCCGAAGACACTTTTCAGAGTTCGGTCGCGGCCTCTTGGCGATCCGTACCACCGCAGCCCCGGCCGAACGCCTCATCAGATCCTCTCCCGTATCTTACACCCCCCCCCTTCTTTTGGATTCTTGTTAAGTTGTTATTGCCCGTAACCCGCCGAACCTCAGGATGGCTTTGAAACCGCTGCAGTTAAAATACTGCATCGACTGCCTTTACTTTTCGTTGCTTAGCATCCATCGCGCTCAGCATCCATCGCCCTATTCTTGACCTCTAGTTCTCAACTCTTCGGGGTTCTGCCGTTCGTTCTCTAAGCCCGCTGCTGACGTTCTGATGTTCATTCTGTGTTGCTTCGCTCAGACTTGTTGAGTCTCCTCCCCCCCCCCCAAGGTTCAAGATGGAAAAACGAGTGTCGTCGCAACCGCAAGGTCCCGACAATCCTTCAACAGCCTACAACAATACCAAAAGCCAATCCAAACCTTCCAAAGGGTTACTTGTAGGTTACTAATCATCCTCTCTCCCTCCTCTCTTCTCTTAATCCACCGTTCTTCGTTTCAAGGAGCTGACACCTTGTAGAGAGTCTTCACCTACGGCCGGCCAGTCGACTATGCCGTCCAATTCGTCGGCATCTTGGCCGCCATCGGCTCCGGCGTGGCGCTGGCTCTAGTGAACATCGTCATTGGCCAATTCATGAATGTATTCACTGACTACTCCACCAAAACCCTGTCTCCCAGTCAGTTCATGAGCGAAGTCAGCAAGTTCTGGTGAGTTTTCAGACGCAACCCGGACCATGTACGCCCGCCCGCCTAACAGAGCGTATTCCCCAGTCTCTACTTCGTGTACATCGGCATTGCGCGTCTCGTCCTCACATACATCTACGCGACCGCTTTCACCTATGTAGCCTTCAACCTGACCCGTAGCATCCGCATCTCCTACCTCCGATCGGCCTTGAGCCAGGAGATCAGCTTCTTTGACCAGGACGCAGGCGGGTCCATCTCGATGCAGGCGACCTCGAGCGGGAAGCTGATCCAGTCGGGCATCGCCGAGAAGCTCGGGCTCGTCTTCCAAAACGTCTCGACCTTCGTGGCGGCCTTCATCATCGCTTTCGTCAGCCAGTGGAAGCTGGCCCTGATCATCAGCTGCATCCTCCCCGCCCTCCTCATCATCATCGGCGGGCCCTCCGTGCCTGATGCCATGCTCGACGCCAAGATCCTGCCCATCTACGCCACCGCGGGTAAGTATGCCGAGAGCATCCTGGCCAGCGTCCGCGCCGTCAAGGCTTTCGGTCTCGAATCTCGCATCCTCGACAAGTACGCCTCGTGCCTGCACGATGCCCGCGTGCTGGGCAAAAAGAAGAGCCCGCTGTACGGTGTGGTTTTTGGCGGCCAGTACCTGATCCTTTACTGCGGTATGGGGCTTGCGTTCTGGCAGGGAATCGGGATGGTGGTTCGCGGAGAGGTTGACGGCTTCGGCACGATTTTCACGTAAGTCAGAACCTTGGAACCAACTACTTCTCTCAACTTCCATCACAAACGAAATCACGCATTGTCTGATACGCAGATTGGCAGTGTTCTCTTCTCCGTCATCATCGCGTCTACTACCATCACATCGATAGCCCCGCACATGGTCGCCTTCAGCCGCGCAGCAACCGCCGCCTCAGAACTATTCAGGCTGATCGACAGAGACTCGTCCATCAACCCACTTAGCGACTCTGGATTGAAACCTAGAGAAGTGTCGGGAGTGATCGATATCCAAGGAGTCAGCTTCAGCTACCCAACCAGACCAGACGTCACGGTTCTAGAGGACTTTTCATTAAAGGTACCTGCCGGCAAGGTCACGGCTCTTGTTGTAAGTGTAGTATCCAATTCAGATGCATTATCCTGTGTGTCCTTTCCTTCTAACACAGACATAGGGAGCAAGTGGTTCCGGGAAAAGCACCATCATCGGCCTCCTCGAGAGGTGGTATGATCCCCTGAGCGGAACCATCACGATTGATGGAACAAACATCCGTGATTTGAATATCCAATGGCTTCGAACCAACATGAGACTTGTCCAACAGGTAATTATCTAATGAAAAAACACACGAGAACGACGCCTCCCTCCTTTCCGTCTTTCCAGCTCATGTACGTCAAATGACTTGGTGTTGGAAACTAATTCTTTGCTCTGATTTCCAGGAGCCTGTTCTGTTCAACGGCACTGTGTTTGATAACATTTCTAACGGATTGATCGGAACACCTTGGGAAACGGCTTCGCGCGAAGAGCAACTGGAACGGGTCAAGGAGGCAGCAAAGCTTGCTTTCGCTGACGACTTCATTCTCAACTTGCCCCACGGCTACGATACGCGCATCGGTGAGCGGGGCGGGCTTCTCTCCGGCGGACAGAAGCAGAGAGTGGCCATCGCCCGCAGCATTGTTTCCGAGCCCAAGATCCTCCTGCTCGACGAAGCCACGAGCGCTCTCGACCCTCATGCTGAAGGAATCGTCCAGAGGGCGCTCGACAGCGCTTCCAAGGACAGGACGACCATCGTCATCGCCCACAAGCTTGCGACGATCCGAAACGCTGACAACATCGTGGTCCTGAGCAAAGGCAAGACTGTTGAGCAGGGCCGGCACGACGAGTTGGTGGCCCTGGGCGGGGCCTACTCGAATCTCGTCAAGGCCCAGTCTCTTTCCGTCAACCAGAACAAGGAGGACAGCGACGAGGGCTCCGAAGACAAGTCCGCCAAGGAGATTGAACAGACGCTTTCTGTGGCCAGGCACAACACGGCGGAGGCCCAGTCGCTCCTGGCCCTCCAAGACCGGGAGAACTACGACCTCTACAAGCAAACGGGGATTTTTCACACGATATTCAAGGTGGCTCGGGCTACGCCGGATATGAAGGTGTGGTATTGCGTCGTGCTCGTCGCATGCGTTATTGGAGGTGAGTTGGGATCCAGAGGACGACCACGGTTCGTTTATGGGAAGGGGGAAACCATGACTGATATCAAGCACAGCCGCCGTGTTCCCCGGACAGGCACTTCTCCTCGCCAGCATCACAGACATCTTCACCGGCGGTTCCCCGTCAGAAATGGTTCGCAAGGGGAACTTCGTCTCCCTCATGTACGTCGTGATGGCGGTGGGCTGTTTCCTCGGATACTTCGCCATGGGATGGTCGACAAACATCATAACACAGGTGAGCATGAAAATGAAGGTGTCTTGGGGGTCATTTCAGGGACCAAGCGGCTCACCTCGTCCTTTTCGATAGACACTCGGCCAGAAACTACGAAAAGACCTGCTCAGCGGCATCTTGAGGCAAGACCTCCGGTTCTTCGACCGCCCCGAGAACACCGTCGGCTCCCTGACCAGCCGCATCGAGTCAAACACGCAAGCCGTCACCGAACTCATGGGGTTCAACGTGGCCCTCGTCGTCATGTCCCTCCTCAACGTCGTCGCCAGCAGCATCCTCGGCATCGCGGTGTCCTGGAAGCTCGGCCTCGTCGGCGTCTTCGCCGGCATCCCCCCGATGCTGCTGGCGGGCTACGCTCGGATTCGCATCGAGACCAAGATGGATGCCGACATCGACCGCAAGTTCTCCGCCAGCGCTTCAGTGGCCTCCGAGACAGTGAACGCCATCCGAACTGTGTCGTCTCTGGCGATCGAGAGGAGCATGCTGCAGAGGTATACCGGTGAGCTTGACGCCGCGATATCAGGCTCTCTCCTGCCTCTGTGCAACATGATGGTCTGGTTCGCACTCACACAGGCCATCGAATATTTCATCCTGGCACTCGGTTTCTGGTAAGCGGCGATGAGCTCCTTTGCTCCCTTTTACATGCCTCGTCGTCCAATCCGTTTACTGATAAAACATCGCCTCAACTCACAGGTGGGGATCAAAGCTGGCTTCGGAGGGAACCATCACCTTCTACCAGTTCATCGTCTCGTTCATGGGCATCTACTTCTCCGGACAGTCCGGGGCCACCCTTTTCAGCTTCTCGAGCAGTAAGTCGCATCTACCGATTGCTTCGTGGGTCCTGCTGACCACGGCACACGAAACACAGGCTTCACCAAGGCGAACACCGCCGCCAACTACTACTTCTGGCTCATGAGTCTCCAACCGACCATCCGGGACACGGATGAGAACAAGTCAAAGGGCCCCGCGGCAGACTGCCGTTCTTACGACTTTCGCGACGTCCAGTTTTCGTACCCGTTGGCGCCGGACAACCGGGTTCTGAAGGGGGTATCGCTGAAGGTACGTGGAAGCAGACGCCGACGTTCAACGGATGCTAACTGTCACCGCGACAAAAAAGATCGATCAAGGCCAATTCGTTGCGTTTGTCGGGGCCTCCGGCTGCGGCAAGTCGACGATGATCTCCCTCCTCCAACGCTTCTACGACCCGACCAGCGGATCCATCGTGATCGACGACTCGGACCCCCTCACAAGCCTCAGCCCTCGCCTGTACCGAAGCAGACTTGCCATCGTCCAACAGGAGCCGACCCTGTTCCCGGACAGCATCCGGGAGAACATCAAGCTGGGCATCGACTTCGAGGCCCACGAGGACGCCACGGCCGCCGCCGACGACTCCGTGATCGAGGCCGCGTGCCGCGCCGCGAACGCCTGGGACTTTGTTAGCTCCCTGCCGGAGGGGCTCAGCACGCCGTGCGGGCAGGGCGGGAGCCAGCTGTCCGGGGGCCAGAGGCAGCGGATCGCCATCGCGAGGGCCCTCGTCCGCAATCCGAACGTGATCCTCCTGGACGAGGCTACCAGCGCCCTGGACACCGAGTCGGAGAAGCTGGTGCAGAAGGCGCTGATGGAGGCGGCGGGCACGGGCGACCGCATCACCGTCGCCGTGGCGCACCGGCTGTCCACCATCCGCGACGCCGACAAGATCTGCGTCTTCTACAACGGCCGCATCGTCGAGTCGGGGACGCACGATGAGCTCATCGAACTGGGGGGGATGTACAGAAAGATGTGCGAGGCGCAGAGCTTGGATAAGGCGGTCTAGGCATCGGCTTGTTGTCGGCCGAGAGCCTACGACTTGAAATCAACGGGGCCGTCAACTGCATTACATCGGCAAGTGTGTTTCGAACCATGGCGGTGGAGTTTCTATTGTAACATATATTGGATATCCGCTCCTACCTAGAGAGCTTGTAGAATTATGCTTTAATATGAGAGAACCAGAATATCTTGCGATAAAACGAATGAACGTGCTCAGCGAGCTGTGATGTTTGAGAAAGCGACTGGAATTACGTCTCAACCAAGCTATGTCTTCTTCACCAAGTTGATAAACAACAGTCTGGCCAAGGCCAGATGACCAGGAGCCGGTAGGCAAGTCCAGCTCTGTTCTTCCGTGGTCATGTATAGGAGCTCTGTTTGGCGCCTTGTTCGAGGAGAAGCCCCTTCGTCTCGGCGTGCCCGTGGCATAGGCGGAGGGTTTGGGTTCAGGGGGGTCGAAGCCCTGGGGATGATACTAAGCCTGCGTTTCGGTTTGCCTGTTTCTGCTGGCAGTATTTCCCGGCATCCAAAACATCTTGATGACCTCTGCTTGATCATGCCTTGATCTGGTGGGTGGTGCTTAGCCAAGTCAAGGATGCCTCTCCACAAGCTGCCTGAAGTGGTGTCTGACAAGTTGTCACATTGTACTAGAGATAACTATCGTTAGCTCGGCAGACGACTCCGCGGAATCCAGTGTCTTGGGGGGCCTTGGCTGCTCTTCCCCGCGGCCATGTATTCAAGAGCAGGTCGGAGGAGATGTAAAGGCATCCGTACGGCGCTCTCCTTGGAGTTGCCCTGCTCCCAGAACCAACACGTCTCACTCAAGACTACGTATCAAACCGGTCGAGAGAACCATTTTAGAAAGTGGATAACGATCGTGCCTCAGTATAACATCTTCCCATGGTAATTACAACCATAATAGCACTCGCCTTCAATTCATTGCGTGAAACCCCTCTAGAGAGTTCAACAAGTTCACAACTTTCAACACCACGGGCGCGTGCAACAGCAAAAACGGCGATCCGTACCAGTCAGTTGGGGGCTACGTCGGCGACGGCAAGAGCTGGACGGTGCGTCCACTATAGTCAGAGTACATGAGAAATCGGCTGTATAATAGAGATTTGTATCGCTAGAGGGAAGAAAGAGTCGACCGCAAGAGGCGGCGGCGGACGCATATCGATCGATGGCCGAGCAGTCGCGGAAGCAGTGATAGGAGCGGGCGGGGATCACTTATCGAGGCATCTGCATCAAGATTGGTGTTGGCCTGTTGCTGTGGCCGGGTTTCGAGGCTTCGGCTGATTTAGAATTATTTGCCCAACTACCGCTGTTATGGAGGTGACTTGTCAGTAAGGCTGTCTGGACTCTTTGTCTGCTCTCTGAGCTCTATGAAATCCCTTGGCTGCTGTGGGAACTGGCAACTCTTTTTTCATCTTTAACGGAACCTGGATCGTGTGTGGAGCCATCCAACATAATACCAGAGAGAGAGAGAGAGGAAGAAGAAGCTTCTTTTAAATGTGGAAAGCTCTTGATGAGAGCTGAGTTGACATACGGTTAGTTGACCCTTCCAGCAACCAGCTGCTAATTGACCAATGCGTCACCACTGAATTCACCGCCCGGGGTGCTTGACCCCACCGGAGCCACTGTCGCCGACCTCCGACTCCACCCAAAATTTCCAGCTCTCACTTCATCCCACTTCCCTTTTGCGTGTGTGTGTGTGTGTCTGCCCGTCTGTCTCGTCTCGACGTTTCGTTCAACCCGAAGTCCACACTCCTCGACCTCGATTGAGAAATCATCTGGGCTCCCCACCGACCGGAACGAACTCGAACACAAATGGCCACCTCAAAGGGTCTCCCACGCGACACGTTCGCAAAGCTCTCGCCTCACCCTTTCCTTCTCGCAAACCTCCAGCCGCCCGCTCCCGCCAACGCCGCGAGAAGCAACGGCCGCGCCCCCGACGAAGCCCGCATTCCCAACGTCAACACCTCTAGCCTGACCCACGCCAATGGCAGCGCTGTCGTCCGCACGGGCGACACGACCGTCATCTGCGGCGTGCGCGCCGAGACCATCCTCGCCGCCGACATCCCCAACTTCCGCACCGCCGCTAACCTCGACGAGACCAAGCCCGGCTCGGAGCTGAAAGACTACGACCTGCTCGTCCCCAACATCGAGCTCGCCACCGGCTGCGCGCCCCAGTTTCTGCCCGGCGTCCCCCCCACGACGCTCGCACAGACTCTTAGCACGAGAGTGTACTCGTTGCTGCACTCCTCCAAGCTCGTCGACCCTGAGGATCTGAGAATATGGTACACTCGCCCCGCCGAGAGTGCTGAGGCGGAGGATGACGACGATGACGACAAGATGGACAGCGACGCCGATAAGAGCGGCGAGGGCGAGAAGGCCGTGATGGCATACTGGGTCCTCTACATCGACATCTTCTTCATCTCCTTTGACGGCAACCCCTTCGACGTCGCCTGGACCGCTATCCTCGCCGCACTGCGTGACACAACCATTCCCATTGCCCGCTGGGACCCCGATCGCGAGATGGTCATCTGCTCGCGCGACGAGCCCAAACCCTTGACGCTGCACGGCTTCCCCGTCGCCTGCACAGCCGGCGTCTTCGCAGAAAAGGAGACGACGGACCGTCCCTCCGCCGGCAAGTTCTGGACGCTTGTCGACCTCGACACGCTGGAGGAGAGTCTCTGCGACGAGCAGATCACAGCGGTGGTAGACCGCAGCGGAGGTGACACCAAGGTGCTGTCGATATCGAAGCACGGGGGCACAGTGCTGCAGCCGCAGCTCATACGGGAGTTCGTGGGCGTTGCGGAGCGGAGATGGGAGCAGGTTTGGAAGGCCATGGCATGAAGATAATGATACCCACCAGAAAAGAAATAAGAAGAATTCAAAGTTTGGGAAGGGGTGGTGGGAAGGAAGATTTCGTTCCCTTCGATATTCAGCCTCCTGATTCTACACCACAACCATAAACCACCGGATGATGGCAAACGGACCCTCCTTGTGTGAGCATTGATGGCCATTCCCCCCCCCCCCCTTCCATCCATCCACCCGTTGTCCTCGGTGCGGAAACCGTGAGAAGAAAAGCGCATACCTACATGAGCCCATTGACCTGGATTCTCTTTCTTTCAGTGCCCGCCATCAGAATCTTCAGGACTTCCCTCACCTCTCACGCAGCCTTGGGGATAAAAAAAGTTATGGGAGAAACGTAAACAAAGCGATTCAGATTCATCGAGAAAATCATTATCAACCCTTTCCCCCTTCCTTCTCCCCTCCAGACGAGAATAGCACTGTCGTCGTCGCCAATCATCATCTCGGCCATGGCTGAACTCCACGCTCGGCTGGGAGAGGCCTCGAAGGAGGAGCTCGTCCAGGTGCTCGCCGCCGTCTGCGGCCATGCGTCCACCCGCTCCTTCGTCGAGACCGTGCTCGACTACCTCGACAAGAAGAAGGTCCAGGAGGCCGAGGCCGCCGCCAACCGCCGCAGCCGCCGTTCGTGCACCCGCGCGTCGTCCGAGGTGTCTCAGGTCGGCCCGGGCCAGGCAACCAACAAGACGATCAAGCGCGCGATCAAGCTGTGCGAGGTCTGCCACGGGGCGTTTGAGGAGAAGAAGAATCCGAGCAAGTCGTGCTCCTTCCATCCGGGTTAGTGAAGACTCCAATGAGTATGTCACCGTGTTGTCGCTCGTACTAACCAGCCCACGATGCGACAGGTTCCTGGCTGATCGAGTGCGAGAGGGACGGCTTCATATGGTTCGAACCCGTCGAGGACGCGGCCGAAGAGTTCAAGGCCGACCCCAAGGCTCTGCGGATTCTCAGTTGCTGCAATGCCGAGGACGGCATGAGCAAGGGATGCGCCGCTACCAAGCATGTCCCCATGGTCGTCGTGGACGGTCCGCACCACGCTGTCGAGGTCGAGGTCGAGACCGGTTCCGACAACTAATATGGACGGGCGCTGTTCTCATGCCCCGGCATGATGTGACGAGATACGACGATGATACGACGAGCTTGCTTCTTGATGTTCAAGGGAATGGCAACGGGGTAGCACGGGTTTGGCTCTGACCGCACGACTTCAGTTACGTGTTACATGGCTCGAGATGGCAGGGAATAATGACGGCTGAGATGAAGACTAGGAGAAAGTGCGGCTTGCTTCTGCCACATCTGGCACAGGCTTCTTAGGCATAGAACCACCAAGCACAAGAACCGCTTGGCGTTAGGCCAATTGATCCGGCTTGGGCAAACAGAGCTTTCATGGCACAGTTCCGTTTCACAACAAGTCCAAACAACACAGGCGTGATATGTATTCCACAATTCGAGCTACCTTTTCAGACGTTATTCCAAGGCAGTAGATACTAGGGAAGGATTCCTTCTACCGCCCGGCGCCGAGGAAGCCTAATGAAAGGCCCTCATGAACCGCGAATCTACCGAATGCGACTCGCGGCTGGTTTACCGGGCGGATGGTGAAGAAGGGAAGAAATGGGAGAAAACGGCGCTACGCGACGAACGAAATTTTAGGCGACACGAGGCACAGTGTCATTTGGACAGTGTCCGTAACACGGCTCGCACAAATCAGCGGAGCCTCCGTTTTCCCCACCGTGGGACCCTCATCGTCAATCTTCCCTCTCCCCCCCCCTTCCAACCTCGTCTCTTTTTTTTTTCTTTCGCAAATTTTCTCTCCTCGCTCTCTCCCCTCTTCCGGATTCTTCTGCCTTTCCTTCTTCCACCACCATGGAATCGCTGGCCGAGCAGACGTGGGATGTCATACTCCACGGCACTGGCCTGCAGCAGTCGCTGCTAGCCTTGTAAGCTCTTTTCTTCCTACTGCTTCTTTTGCACTACTGCTCCTCGCCGTTCGGCATCGTCGGTTTTTTTTTTTCCGGAAAAAGAAGAAGAAAAAGCCTCGATCTGACTGACGCAGCCCTCTCCGGCGGCCGTAAAAAGAGCCCTATCGCGGTCCGGGAAGCAAATCCTGCACCTCGACCCCAACGAATACTACGGCGGTCCCGAAGCCGCCTTCAGCCTGCAGGAGGTCGAGGAATGGGCTGCCGCCCACGCAACCGCTGACGATGGCGGCCCTGGGCGCGTTTTCTCGTCGGCGACCGTGACCAAGCCGGAGATCGCGGCCGGCTCTGGACCCTCGCTGTCCTTCCCGAGAGCGTACTCCCTTGCTCTCGCGCCGCAGATCATTCACACCCGATCCGAGCTGGTGAAACAGCTCGTATCCTCCCGCGCCTTCCGGCAAATCGAGTTCCTCGCCGTCGGGTCCTTTTTCATCTACACCCCGGCGCCGAGCGGCTCCGCAGACGAAAAGCCGAGCATCGTGCCGATCCCCTCCAACCGCGAGGCCGTCTTCTCCACGACCGCCATTCCCGCAAAAGCGAAGCGGTCGTTGATGAAGTTCCTCAAGTTCGTCTTGGACTATAATGCGGAAGAGCAGCGGGCGACATGGGCTCCACACGCTGACAAGCCTCTGTCGGAGTTCCTGGCGTCCGACTTCAAGCTCGACCCTGCCCTGCAGACGTACGTTGTCACCTTGACCCTGAGCTTGGACGGGAAAATCGGCACCAAGGACGGCCTGGCGGCTATCCACAGACACCTGTCATCCATGGGCGCCTTTGGGCCCGGCTTCGCGGCGGTATACCCTAAATGGGGCGGTCTCTCAGAGATTGCGCAGGTCGGCTGCCGTGCGTGTGCCGTCGGTGGCGCTGTCTACATGCTGGGCACTGGTGTGAAAGCCACGCGCCAGCTTGACGTGCAAGAAGACGGCGCCCGCTTCGAGCTCGACTTGACCAGCGACATAACGGTGAAATCCCGTACGCTCATCCGCGGCGCCGAACATGTCACGTCCAGTAGCCAGCGTGTGAGCAGACTTACGGCTGTCGTTAACTCGCCGCTTTCGTCTCTGTTCCAGGCCGTCGTTGAGGGGTCGCCCACCCCTGCCGTGGCCGTCATTGCTTTCCCGGCTGCTTCTATCATGGATGTCACCTCGCCAAACCCCATCTACGTCTTCGCTCACTCGAGCGAGACTGGCGAATGCCCATCTGGCCAAAGTAAGTCATCATTAAAGCCCTGTCTCATCCCCCACCCACCTATTTGTACATGATGATTTCAGTCAAAATTCTTATCTACATTGTCTGAGCCTTGCTTTGACGACAATTCCTGTCATACTGATGTACACCCTCATCCACACTTTTGATCCGGCAAACCTCTTGTCGTATCAGGTAACTGACTCTGTCATTATCGTAGGCGTCCTATATCTCGTTACTCCAGAAGCTTCTGGCTCGGCCGAAGCCTTGGAAAAGGCTTTGGCGTCATTGCTGCCTGTCCTTGGCGACGGCGATGACCAGCCGCAGGCCATCTACAAGGTCGCGTACCAGCAAGCCAAGGCCGCCCCCTCGCCCTCCGCGGACGCCTCGGAAGTCCTTCCAAGCCTGCCGTTTGACCTTGCTTTCAGCGACACAGCTCTGGAGCCAGTGAGAGAGGCTTGGACAAACGTCATGGGCCCTGTGGCAGACGACCCGGACATCGAATACATGAAGTTTGAGGATCGCGAGGGCATGGATGACGATGAGGATAGTTACGAGTAGATGCACGATTAGCTCGCACTCACTCGCTACCTGGCTGTACGAAGTAATGAAGATGACGACTTTCAATGGCACGCAGCTTTTTTTGAAACTGATTTGTTTTCATGTGTGAAAGTAGCTAATGTGTGTATGACGCCTTGCAAGTCTTTTGTGTATGTGAGTGATCCCAGTTCCCACGAGATAGTAAGTTCCTGTGTCTTCCCAAATCCATCGACTCGTCCAGTCATGCGGAAAAATCACCTCTGGCCTCCGACCCATGAGCGAAGAAACGTCCGCGCCCCAATCCGCTTCTTCCTTCGCTGCCTCGAAATTCCCCAACCACAAACGCGTCCCAGATGCAACTTCGAAAAATCAAACCCGCAGAAGGAAAGGTCTCCTCTCCGAACGCTTGAAAGCAAGATACCCCCCAAAGTTACTGCAGAAGAAAGAAAGAAAGCAAGGGGAAAAAACAGGTTGCATCAGCTGAGGAGACGCCGCGCAGGGAGAGACTCCGCGATTAAGACGCCGCCGCTTTCTCCTACTCCGTGCTCTCATGATGCGCCGTCAGGTCGAGCCCAACTCGGATCGGTCCGAAGGGTTGCATGTTCTCTACCTGCTGCTCCACGCAGATAGCATTTTTCGTCGCCAGTGAAAGGATGTGGTAGAATGCCTGGGTCGCAACAACGTGGTTTTGCTTCGCCGGGTCAACGAGATGGTCAAAACCGACCCATCGCCGGTTCTCGTTGCTGTCTCCTTCTTTGACCTGGCCAGCCTTCTTGACCTCCTCTTCGGTCCATTTCAAAAACTCCACGCTTGCAGTGTCCAGTGTCGACCGCATCCAATGGGAGCCGTTCTCGTCCATATCTTGTGCGTTGACCGCGTTTCCTGGAGAGTTAAGACTGCCTGATCCCAAGTCTCGAGAGCCAGGCATGCCAATCGGAGTTGCATCCAGGTCGCTTCCCTGGGCATTGTGAAGTTCGAAAAGAGCGATGCTGCTCCGGCGAGGGATGGTGGGCTTCTGGCTGGCTTGCTCGTGGCGCTGAGCACTGTGGCCGATGACCGAAGAGGCCCGGCCAATCGACGGTGTCCGGTTCCAGGGCATCATGGAAGACGAATGATGATCGTCCATGGGCTGAGCAGCCTCCATTCCCATCTCCGGCATGGTTTCGTCACCAAACACGCCGTAGTCCTCAACATCGTCCACGGAGCGTCCCTGCTGGGGCGTCTCGTCGACTCTCGGGCGCACGTTGCGCGCTTCACTTGCATAACCCATCTCATCAAAGGCCTCATTTGCTCTTCTCCGACGTCCCTTGGGCGAAGGCGTCTGCAGTTCTTGCTCCGCTTCAGTGGGTGGGCCATAGATGATGTTGCGAAGACCGTTGCCAGCGAAAATATCTGCGAGAGGGAAGTTGGTTCCTGGAATCCCTGTGCTGCGGCCGACGCCTCCGATACCCTGCCCGAAAGTGAAGAAGTATGCATTGCTCTGGGCTTGGGTTTGCGTGACGCTCTTGGGCTTGCTGGTGGCTCTTTCCGCGTTTTCAACGTATTGTTCCTGCCAGTCTCGGAGGACCGATCGTGAGATCGTAGTGCCTTCATTGTCGAGCTTCAGCACGCGGCGACGCTTCTTGGATGCGGCAGTAGCTTGCTTTCCCTGGCCATTATCGGGCGACTCGGGGACTGAGGGGACAGGATCACTCAGAAGAACGATAGGGTCGCTGCCTATCATGGGGACGTCGCCTTCGGCGTCACGGGGAATCACCTGCTCATTCTGGGCATGATCATGCTGAAATGGGGCCCCAGCATCTGCCATGTCGATTACGCCGAGGTATGGCAGCTCAAGCTCATTATCATCCAGGATGATGGCACCGTTTTCGTCGATGTCGAGTTCCACACCACCAAAGTTGTCTGACTCGTCCAGAGCACCGAACGCACCAGTGTCCATGTTAATCTCCATATCCTCTCGTGTTCGAGGAAGCTGGGTCTTCTTCGCGGAGGAGTTGGCGAATGGAGAGGGCAAACGGTAGTCCAGACCATCAAACGACTGAGAGATGTCGAGGTTGAGAACAGACTTCTCTCGACCTTCAGGGAAGAAGTTGATGGGGTCAGGGAAAGGGCTGAGCTGGGACTGCGACTTGTTCTTTCCGCCCGACGATTGGCGACTTGAACTTCCAGGTACGAAGCAAGGATTGCCGTTGCCGTCGATGGTGAAATGCGGCATGACGCTGCTTGGGACGAAACTGGGGTCGTCGCCAAGGGTGATCTGATCACGTCTTTTTGAGAGTCGTACAGAGTCAGCAAGAGTGTGGCAAGCAAATCAAATATCATGCGTACCTTGCTTTTCCAGCGTTGGGGTGGGTCTCGTTGTTGGCGATGAGTCGAAAAAAGGTTCTCATCAACGTCTGCACCTTCTCGGCGTCGGTGAGCATGTAATGACACTGCGAGGAGTACACCCGTGAAACACCATAGAGGAGATTGCTCTGAAGACGGAGAGAGATGGGCGCTCCAGGTTCTATGATCTTTTCACAAGCCTTTCGGATATCGACGTCTTCGATGGCTTTTCTGGATACCTTTCGTGAGCCGCCACCGCGGGGACCGATGGTCGCGACAACCCTGAAGACAGTTGTGAGCACTGCGTTGCCCGAGGAACAGGGACCAACTATACCAAATGGTCGCAACACCGAACTGGCGGCTGGTGAGGACTGTCAAGATGTTAGAGACGTGCTGTACCGTGATAACCGGTCGAAGGAGATGACTGACTCTCGTGGCTGTAAAACATGGCGATTTTTACAAAGGAGGTCAACGCCGGTCTGGCGGATGGTGGTGTGACGTGTTGTTATTTAGGTCCTTTCAAGTCAATGGACAGGTAGCCTGGGCGACATTCGACAAAATCGTGGTGTCGCTGGTAGGTTTCAGTCGAAAAAGAACGAGAGTGAGGCCTAAAGGGCTGGAGAAGGAGCTGCCTGTCCAGCTCGCGCCAAGTGCTGGGGAAGAAGTTGCCTCCCAATTTGGGCAACTACCCTCAGTAGCACTTTCCCGGAGTCACTCTACTTTTTTCAACCCGGTCTTTCTCCTTTTGGAAGATTCCATTTCTATCGCCCAGATCCCTTTGATGGTCAACGGATCGCCTGACCCAGACTACTATTCCACTCCGGTAGAAAAACATTGTGGAGCCAGTCGGCAATGTCAACACAGGCACAATTGAAGAGACTTGGCCATGACAGCATGATGGCCGATCAAGTAAGACAGACAACTGACATGGAAACAAACCCTGGTTTCCGTTTACAATAGCATAGTTCTAATACCGATCACTAGCCCTTTCAGCACCCAGCCAACCCTAATTTTGTAGACCTTCGGTTTTCGTGCAAAGTACCCAGTCAATCTGCGTTGCCAAGTATCCGCTAGCAAGTGCGGTTAAAGCTTTGGAAGGGTTTAAAGTTGAACTTAAAGGGTAAAGCGGATTAATTAAGGGGAGTTCTAATACAAAAATATAAGTGGAAGAGATGGGAAGATGTTGTCTAACTGTACTATTTAGGCATTAAGACAGACACCTAACGATTTTGCCTAGGTTTTCCAGGACACACAATTAGAAACCACATTAGAGGTTGCAAAACTGCCCTATAAATCACAGGCTTCTAAGTCACCAGTTACATATAATGAAAATAATTAACTTAGTAGTCTTAATTATCTAGTACCTGCTGTATTGTAGTATTAGTTAGAAGAAAGTCGGCTCTTGCAACAACTGCAACGCGGTTGACAAGACTAAACACGCTGCCGATAACAGGTTGGTTTACTTCTAAAAAGCTCAGCCCATATCCGAAGACATGGACCTACGAAAATCCCAGGAGGCTCTTACCAGCCCCAGGTGTAACGATGCAAGGATTTTACAGTGAGATTCGAACTCACGACCCGTGGCCTGGGACGTTCAGAAACTCACAGACGTGCCTAGTGATCCCATTGAGCCACGGGCCTTGGTGACAGTAAGAGAAAAAATTGGATTATATATAGTCTTGAACGGCGGCGGTATGTTGGGATGAATGGCGGTGGTTGCCTGATGAACCTGGCTGGTCTTGCCATTTGGATGTGTTAGTTGACGTCGAAGTCGGACAGAATCTGACATAAGCAGACCCCGATGTCCCGGTCCACATGCCCGGTACGCACGGACACCTGATCCCAAGCTTCCTCGCATGGGTAGGTCCGCAGCTCAGGAGCCAAGGTATGTCGGAACTCGGCAGCCAGATAATCCGCGGTTGCTGGGACACGGTCTTCTCGCATCAGAAAATCATCGCCAATGGCAGCCATGGGAACTGCAATTCGACACGGCCAAGGCATTTCTTTGTCCCTCACCACCCGCGCGCTGAAGAAGGTATAACAGCACCTCGACGGCCACCACCCGCCTCCTTTCGACTATTTCTTCATCGCAGCGTGCAAAACACAGCGCAATTGTGTGTTCGGCGCCTGATAGAATCATCCCGAAGCAGCTCCCGTCAGACCTTTCAGCCGAGGCAGCGTCCTCCCCGTACCAACGACACAATGGCGCCCCTTATCCTCCACAATGTCCCCGACGAGGAACTCTACGTCGGCGATGACGGCATTAAACGTCCCTACGCCATGGTTTTCCCACAGTACGTTTGAACACCCCCACCTTCACGCTGCTTGTACATCATGCCCAAGGTCATCCCGCTAACCAAGACCTCTCTCATAAAGGCAAGAAGGTCTCCCCGGCGCTAGGAACCGCCGCGGCGTCGCAGAAACAGGCTCCTTTGGCAAGTCGACGCGCCGCTCCCGCTCACGAACCGGAACCCCTGCGGGTCGCCGCGAAAACCCTACGGTCGCGGCCGCCGATAAGATCTTCGGCGACTGGCTCTCTACACAGGCCGTCACCAACAACAACGTTGCTGCTTCGACGACCACAACAACAACCACAACAGGAGGCGCAGGTGTTAACGCCCCCGGGGCCGCCGTCGTCCCGCAGCGCAAGACGTCTGGCCTCTCCCAGGCGCCTCTCCTGGCCTCCGCGGCCGACGACACGCCCGCCGCTGCCGAGCCTCGCGTCACCCGCCACGTGCCGACCGAAATCATCCTCCGCGGCTACCGCTCGCCCTCGCAGCAGTACGCTGCCATCTCCCACTACGAGCAGCTTGCCGGCCTCATCTGCGAGGACTACCCGCGCGAGCCACCCCTCGAGCAGCGCCGCTACAAGTCTGAGCTACGCGACCCGGCCTTCACCCGCCGCCGGGGACTCACGGCCGAGGAGCGCGCAAAGGTCAACCGTGCCGACGGAGGCGAGCACTGGGTCAAGGTGACGTTCGAGTCAGCCGACGCCGCGGACGCCGCTGTTTATGCCAGCCCCCAGCGCGTGCTGGGCTACCTCGTCCATGCCGAGCCGTACCACGGGCTGCCCCCCGCGCGCGACGAGCCCGTCCCGGATGTCGACTCCCTCGTCGCCGCCCACGAGGAGCACGGCCGCTCGCGTTCGGTCCCAGCGGGCAGCTTCGGCACCCACCGGACGCCGCGCGGCCAACACCGTTCCGCTAGCAAGAGCGGCGGCGGCAACCCCTTTTCAATTCCCAACACCCGATCCACTAGCGACCTCTCGCCGCCGACGTCGCTGACCTCATCCAATACGATCGAGACGGCCACCATCTCCAACACGACCAACTCCTCTGCGACATTGACGGAGTTGCAGCAGCAGCAACAGCAGCAGCCCCTGATGCAGGCCGAGGACAGCATGTTCTGCCGGCGCATCCCAACGGCGCGGAAGGCTAGGCTCCTCCCGGCCGAGCAGGCGCTGCTGCCGCAGCAGAGCTACACGCAGCGAGTCGTCAACATGGTCCCCTTCCTTAAGTGGTTCAGCGGCTCCATGATCGGCAACGAGGTGCCGCGCACCGAAAGCGGCGACTTTGACTGGAACCGCGCCAGCCTGTACTGGAAGATTATCTGGTGGCTGGACGCGACCTTTGGGCTGTTCGGGGGCGAGATTCTGAGCGCCGACAAGGACGACTGAGTTGAGAAAGGGGGGAGGCGGTAGGGATGGCATTTGCATGCTTTGTGAGAGTGTCATCAGGCATTTGTTTTTGTCCAGGTGGAAGGTTGGGTTTTCCCGGGAAGGATCGGGATGGCGTTTGGGCGGGAGGAAGGGGAGGGTTTATAAAAAGTTTTCATGTCCATACGAATACCACGCGCGCGCATTTTCAATCTATTTTTTCCATAGAAAGTCGAGGTGGAACCGGGATCATAGAAAGGTCGCCCGCAGAAGAAAGGGGAGAGAGTCAAAGGGGGGTTGGAGAGCAACGAGGTGAAAGAATGGGTGTATCCTGTATGCACGAATTATATATGTATGCAGCGCGCGTGCGCCGAGGGGGCAAGGATGGGGTTGAGCTTACGTTCCTCCTCCTCCTCGTCCATAGAAACAAACGCCTCTAAATGGGTATAAACAAAAGAGTAATAATCATCAAGTCTCCTTCGCCGCCGCCGCCGCCCGAAGAAAAAAAAACCACCCCTCTCAGGAATGAAAAGAAAGGCCTCTCCCCCCTCCCAGGGAAAGTTACGCGTCGTCCTCTTCATTTACACTCCACCGCCTGACGGGCTGTCGTCCCCTGTCCGCCGTCCCGTGTGCAACTTCACTCTCCTCCTCGGCGTCTTCCACGGCGGGAGTGCTAGCTCTGTGGTCTTTTTCGTCGTCCTCTTCGCCTAGGGTCTGCTTGTTGGCCTCCTCGGGCTGTTCCTCGTCGGCCCAAGGGGACGACAGCTGCGCAGGCGCCTCACCTATGGCCAAGCTCTCGCCCTCGCCCTCGTCCTCGCCCTCGCCCTCGCACCTATCCTCGCCCTCGCGCTCTTCTTCCCTCAGCACATCGTGCCGGCTCTCCTCGAAGATAGCCTCCTCCTCAACCCTGTCGACTACACGCGACTCCTCGCTCAGCCCGACGCCGAGGCTGTCAAACGTCACGTCGGTAGCGTGCCGCCTGATGGGCTGCGGTGAAAAGGGCCGTACGCCGCGCGGCCTGTTGAAGTTGGTCTCGGAGAAGATGCTGTCGGCGTCGTTGTCGTCCCCGAGGCCCGGCGACGCGGCGGTGGTCGCGGCGGCCGCGAGGCTCTGGTACCGGTCCGGGTCGCTCAGCAGGCTGTCGCCTCGCTTGTGGCCGCCGCCGCCGTGGCGCGTTACGTCCGAGGCGGCGTCGGCGAGAATGCTCTTGGGCGGGAGGATGCTGAACAGCTTCGCCGCCTCGGCGGTCCCGCCGCCCACGACGCCCGAGTGATGGTGATCGCCGACCTCGTCGCTTGCGAACAGGTCGGCTCCCCTCTCCAGCAGCTCGTCCAGGCCGCCGCCGCTCCAGCCCTTTCTCGCGAGCGACTCGAAGATGTCGACCTCGGCGCGGACGAGGCTGCACGAGGCCTCGACGATGCGGCCGCTCGTGTCCTGGCTCTCGCGCAGCAGGGTCCTAGCATGGTCGCCGTGCAGAGACGTCAGGCCGTCCAGCTTGGTCGTCAGGTCGACGAGGTGGGCCCTGAACTTGCCGACGTCGCGGCGGCGCTGCTTGTGGAGCTTCAGCCCCTCCTTCTCCAGCCGCCTGATCTCGAGGTTGCGGGCCTTGACCTCGCGCACGTATGCGTCCTCCTCATCGTCAACGCGCTGGCGCCACTTATCCAGCTCGTGCAGCAGGGGCACCTCGAAGTCGCGGTAGACGGTCTCGGAGAGGATTTGCTGGTGGTTCGCGACGAGGTGGTGGACGCCCGAGGCGGACAGCAGCAGGTCGGCGGTGCAAGAGCCCTTGGCGCCGGCGGTGAAGCTCGCAGACAGGGCGGCGCCGGGCTGGGAGGCGGAGGACAGGGACTCGGCACGGGCCTCCTTCAGGCGGGCGCAAGACTCGAGGGCGGAGCCGAAGGAGGAGGCGGCAGTGGAGAGCGAGGCGAGGGCGAGGCGGTAGGACTTTGCGGTCTGGATGAGGTCGGAGTAGGCGGTCTGGGAGAGCTCGAGGTCGGATTTGGTCAGGACGGCGTGGACCGGCCGCGGCGGGGGCGGCAGCGGGAGGTGGTAGGACGAGAGCGGGTTCGCGGTCGAGGCGAGAGAGTAGACTGGCGACCCCGGGACAGGGGGCAGTTGAGAGGGCGTCGGGGTCGAGGGCCGGTCGTCGCCGGGTGTGGTTGGGGAGGCCATTCCCGGGTGTTTTGGTGTTGTCTCTGTGGGTGATAATAGTAATGATGATGATGATGCCTCCAAAGTTTGTTTTCTGCGGGGTGTTTCTTCTCGACTGGACTCGGGCTCGACTAGGTGATGTTGCTGAGCCCACCAAGCCCCGATGAGAGACTTTTGTTTTGTTTTGTTTTGTTTACCGTGATATGTACGTCGGACAGATCGGTATCATCTCAGCCCCCGATACGAAGAGAAAGAAGAAAAGAGGAGATTTGTCGTGCGTGACCTGCAAACAGAGAGCCTCCCGGAAGATTGATGAAGTCCTTTTTTTTTTTGTTCTTTTTTTCCCTGTTTTTCGGGGCGAGTAGAAAAGAAGGAGGGAGTAAACGGTGGTTTGGAGATCTTCCTTGGAGAAAAGAGTTGCGGCTTGCTGCAGAGCAGATGCGAGCTGCAGCTTGGGCGGCAGACTGGGAGACTTCCGGGTGGCCACGGGCCATAGATTGGGCTTCAGGCTTACGCCTTAACATGGGGGGGGAGAGGGGGCAATGGTGTACCACTAAGGGGCCCGTGGTACCTAGACATGGGCCGTGGCGCTGGGAGGCCGTGTGATTCGGGGGGGGGGGGGGCGACCACAGGTGACCCTCCCACTTGGCCTGGATGGGCCCTGGCAGTCTGCAGAAGGCAAAGATGCTGCATTCCTCAGCGAGATAAGACAGGTACCCCACCCACATCGCTAGCGTCAGTTGTGGGTTTAGGTAAGCAGCGCTCGTAGGGGGGCTCCCAATAGGCTCACGGGTACCCGTGCGTGTAAAATTCCACGGGTCCCCGTGGAAATGACTAAGCAATTTTACTGCACGGGTCTTGAGCCGATCGGAGGTATGAGTTGGGTTTAAGCTGTCCTTTATTTCACGATATAACCATGATACACTCTCCGGGCTGACCCTCAGCATACAACGCCTCTTGTTCGGCACTGTCTCTCTCGGCTCGTTTCCAGATGTCCCCCATACCTCTCCTGCTGTTCAGAAAAGGGTCTTCTCCCTCTTCTGCGACGGCAAGCTCATCAACCCGTTCCTGTTCAGCTTTGTCCCAGTCTAGATAAGCCATCATCTCCTCCTTGAGCCAATCCCTTGACCCCTTGGAGGTGGTGCAACGTCTGTTCATCTGCTTGTAGTCAAGACACCACTCATAGCACTTCTTTCCGTACCGCAGGGGAAGTCCCATTGCCCTCCGATACTCCTGGTTTGTTTTGACACTTCCACGAGGCTGGGCAGCATACCAGGCGGTTCTCGCTGCACAGTACCGTCCGTATATTGCCTGAGGTGAATCGTATCTCGACCGCGAGGGTGAAGGCGAACGCTGGGACGGTGGTGGCATCTCCGGTGGTGACATCCTAGCTTCCACTGCTCTATCTGTAGTCGGTTGAGCCAAGGCAGACATGGACTGTAAGGCGTTCAAAGGAAGGTTTTCTGTGACTTTAGATGCAGTGGCATAGACCGCACTTGGCGTTGAGGCTGGACCCGGAGTAGGCTCTTGCTCGGGCAATAAATGCGAGTATCGCAGAGGGCACGCCTTTGAAGTCATGGTATGACCAATCACATGACACCTACTACATGTGCTTGGGGCCCGTGACGCAACTTCAACGATTTCAAACCCACTTGGCTCTCGCCTAGTGCTTGACTTCGGAATTCGGGAGCTCTCCAACTGCAACCTGGGCTCGATTCGCTGGCGAGGCTCTAGCAACAGCTGCGGCGCTCCTTCGCGCCTCAGATGCCAATGCGCATGGAAGTGCTCACGTAGCAGAACAAGATTTCGTTCTTGTAAAGCCTTCAATTTGTGTAAGCATGGCAGACCGTACACTCGAGAGAAGGCCCCCGTACAGATCGCAGAATGGGTTGGCTCATGCTTCGAGAGCAGCTTCCGTTGTTCTTCTACTTTGCGGAGGGCTTCATGCGATACCCAGCCAAGTACTGCGCCATAAAATGATCCCGAAAGCTCGACCGGGATTCTTGTCTGTTGTTTGGCTTGATTAGATCTGAGATCCGACAGCTGATTGAGTAACGCGTGCTTCATCGCTCGCCAGGCCTCAAACAGATCCAAGGTGGATCTCTTTAAGTGCGATTTCAGCAGAGCATGAATGCCTTCAACCCGCGAGGTAGCCACGTTGCCAAAATGGGTGTGCTGATCAACCCAGGCTTTCACTAGCTTCTCCTTGTATGGGTCAAGCCAAAAGGATGTAACGTAGCCAACTTCTTCGAGATGGTCCGTGAGATAACGTTCTTCGAGTTGGGAAACACGCTCCTGAAAGGTTATCTCAGACGGCGAGCTAATAATCAAATGCCAGGACTTGTAGAACTCTTCCCAGTTGTTAGTCGATGACTTTGACGCTGCGGAGCCACTGGTTGTTTTCTTCTTGGCAAGGTCGAACGCAGAATAACAATGCTGAAGCACCGCCTTGTTTGCATGCCAGAGGCAAAGCAAAGATGCCGAAGAGGGAAAGACAGTGGCTACAGCATTAATGCATGCTAAGCAGCGATCTGTGAGGATAACCGCGGGCATGCTGGCGTTGCACTGATCATACAGGGACCTGACCCGCTCCAAAGCCCAGGTATAATCGTCTTCTGTTTCGCCACTGAGAAATGCGAACGCAATACAGAAGGATCGTTGGCAAGCGTCGACGCCAACTATGTCAAGAAGCGGCATACCGTACTTGTTGGTCTTATAGGTGCAGTCCAACAGCATTACGTCTGGGTAGGCTTGTAGAAGGGCCAAGGAATCTGGGTGGGCGAATAAGACAGCTGTAACCCGGCCATCTGGTGCAAACTGCATTCGACTCCAGAAGCCTTCCTCGTCAAGTTGATTGGCAAGTGCATGGATCGAGGTCTGCCCTCCACGAATATCTCGTTTGACGGCTGCAATATGGTTGTAGATATCCTGTTGGGTTGCTACAGAGTTTGTCGTTTGTCGTATGTATGTCCGGATATCCCTGGGCGCTACGCCAGCATTTGAAAGGCCAGCTACTTTCGCAAATTCCTCCTCTGTCAGCTTGCGATGCGTTGGGTGAGCAGACGGATGCTGGCTTGGGGGATGATTATGAGAAGAAAATCGTTTGTCGGGTCGGTGTCTCAAACTCCACGTGCTTTTATCCAAAGATTCCTTGGCAAGCACGGAAAACTGACAACCGGTTCCCCTACTCGTGGTTCGTCTTTGGCGCGCTGTTGTTTTGCTTGGAGGCTGGCATGACCGATCGCACGAATATGTAATCGTCCGTCGTCCACTTTTCTCTTTGGTCGATCTCCCGGTCGTGAAGGCGTATCCCCTTGCTGCCGCCCAGTTGTTAATTGACAGTATGAGGTCATCGCGTGATTCGTAATCGCTTTCAGGAGGTAGACAGTCGTCCAAAAATACGAGTGCTGGATTTCCTGGGGCTGTTTCCATGCTTTTCAGAATTTTATGACCGAGTTACCACATGTAGAGAAACGTGTAGAGTGCGTCGAACGCGAGACGCGTTCGTCGACGTGCGACGGAAAACAGCTTGCTTAGTCATTTCCACGGGGACCCGTGGAATTTTACACGCACGGGTACCCGTGAGCCTATTGGGAGCCTCGTAGGGGGTGTCGAGCACGCAAGGAAACCTCGTGTTGAGTTGTTCGAAGAGACACATGGGCCACGAGCCATTGAGGCGGTGCGCGGTTCTCTCTCAATTTTCCATGGATGGATTTCTCTCCGTTTTTCCCTGGTTGTTTTACATTGAGCGTTTTGGTTGTGACAGGAGGGCGAGCAAGATTTCAGTATTGTGGTGCTAGTCCTGCCAACCATCTCAATAGAAACCAGTCGTTGTCGACCGTGACGGAGTGTAGACGACACCGACTCCGACATGCGCCGGTCGTCTTCACTAGGTTCGCTTGTATCCTACCGTTGCTACTAGTCCGTCTTGTAAGATCCAACGAGCAAAGCGCAGATGATGGATGATGTTGCCTTCTGGGCACCCGGTCTACCTACTCGGTGATATGTGTCGGGTGGGAAGCATGAAGATGTTAGATGCCGCCCTTTAAACCCCTTTCCTGAGCGTTTGCCTGATTGCGCGCCATGAAATATACAGACAGACAGCAAATAGGCTCCAATTGACCAAGGCCTCAAAACCAAATCCATAGCTCTGTGTGCTGCTTATCGTCTGCAGCCTTTTTACCATTCCCCCGCCATTCCAGCTCACTGCTTGGTCGGCGGCAGTCTTTCGAGCAAAAACGCCTCCACGTCATCGAGCTCCTCGGGGCACGCAGCGTGGGGCATGCCACTGTAGTTGCGGAGAGTCAGCCCACGTGAAGTGCATCAAGCCGCAGAGAAACATGGCATCAAGTCGGACACAGAAGAAAGACAGGAAACATAATAGAGAGAGAGGGAGAGAGAAGAGGAAAAGGGACGACTCACGGGTAAAGCGTCCTCGACACCTTGAACCCCAGCTTCTTCAACGCCTCGGCGCTCAGCGCGCCGAGCTCCGGCCGCACGAGCGGGTCCGCGTCGCCGTGGCCCAACCACACGGGCGTGTCCTGGTTCGGCGAGCCCGCCGGCACGATGCCCGCGAACTTGTTGCTCAGCAGCAGCCAGCACGACAGGCCGACGATGCCGCCGATGCGGTGCTGACCCGTCAAGCCCGAGAAGATGGCCATGGCGCCGCCCTGGCTGAAACCCCCGAGGACGATGCGCTCGGCGGGGATGCCGGCGTCGACCTCGGCCTGGACGAGCGACTGGAAGTACTCGGACGACGCGCGGATGCCCGGCTCGTCCTCGGACTCGCGCAGGGCCTCGACGGTGCCGTCCAGCGTTTTCTGGGGTGCGGTCAGCGGGGACGACGATGACGATGGAGACGACGACGCCGGCGGCGATGATGATGCTTGGCGGCGGTGCCGGTCAAAGATTGTGTTGCGACTTACAATGTCGAACCAGCCCGGCATGGGCATGCCCCAGTTCTGTCGAGCGGCGTTAGCGTCGGTGATGGATGGTCATGGGGTGGTCAGGTGGGTGGGTAGTGAAATGTACATGTGGTGGTGGTGGTGGTGAAGAAGAGGATGGATTGGCAAAATGGGATGAGATGAAGGATGAACGATGAAGGATGAAAGATGAGAGAGGTCAAGTAGGGACAGGCAAAACTCACGCAGGTGATGGGAATCTGAGGCGCGTGGGGCAGCACAAACTTGACCTCGTCAAGCCTCTGCCTCCGCCTCCAGTTCTCGACGGCGCTCGCCCACCCGTGGCCCGTGTCGCCGAGGCCGTGAGCAAAGATGACGGTGGCCGTGTGTTTGCCGGCGGCCGGGAACACGAGCGGGGCCGTCCGGGCGAGGGAGGAGGACATGGCTTCGGGTGCTGCTGGTGCTGCTGGTGCTGCTGGTGCTAGGGGGTCTGCGAAGGGCAGGAGGAGTTCTGCGTCCGCGACGGCGGCGAGCGGAGGGTGCTGCTGGTCAGAGCCGGAGGCGATAGCTTCACCCGGATTCAAAAGCGGACCTTGGTGGTGTTCGTGGCGTTGGTCGGCGGGGTGCGACGCGGCGGTGAGCGATGCGAGGTTGGCGAGGATGATGAAAATGAAGAAGAGTCTTGATGGATGGGCCCGCAAGGTGAGCATTGGATAAGTAGACTGGATTAGGATTGTGATGGATGCAAGGGGAAACGCAGCGAAAAGAAGCTTGGGGGCGCCGCGGCGGGTGGGGTGGGGGAGGGGGCAGGGACGGGACACGGGGAGCCGTGGTTGGGAACCGTTCGGTTTTTTTTCTTCTCTGGCTGCTCAGCCCGCTCCTGGTTGCCCCCTGTAATCTCCAGTAGCCCCCTGTGGCCTGCCCCCCTGTCTCCGTTCCGATTGCGCGGGCGGGGCGAGGCAGCAGCACGATCTCCCACTAGACGATCCTCCCGTCGGTCCTCTCCCCCCCCTAAGACACTGCTGTCACACCACACGCGGTGGACGGTGGACCCGGCCGCGCGCGACGAAAACCGCGAGCGCCCGCCATCCGGCCCCTCCGCATCCCCCGTGCCGATGCTCCCATCCGGCCTTCGGACCGACGTCGTCCCACTGTGCTCTCGCAACTCCTTTTAAAAAACAACAGAAGTTGCCGCCACTGCCTCTCTGGATTTCTCTGTCCACAGCTGGACAACCGCTTCGTTTTGACATTGAGCGCATCCCACTGCTGTGCCCAACATGCCGCGCCTCAGCCCACTATTCCTCCTTTCCCTCTCCGTCGCCCTCACGGCTTACATGCTCTCACCCACCATTCAATCTATCTTCGCGACGGTGGCCGCAAACCTGGCGGGCTACACGTCCAGCTATGCAGATCTTGCGACGATAAAGAAGCCTCGGATGCCGGTCTACTTCTTCTCCCACGGGGGCGTACGTTCATCGCATCATCTCACCTTCCCAACCCTCGTTCATCACAAACATTCCAGACTAACACAAGGTTTCCCCCCACTCGCAGCCGGACGTAATGTACAACAAATCCCACCCCGTATACCCAACTCTTCAGCACATTGGCGCAGAAATCACCTCCCTTCACCCTGCCGCCGTCCTCGTTTTCTCCGCCCACTGGCAATCCCGCACCCCGACCTCCATCCTCGTCAACTCAGCCCCCTCCGCTCCCTTGATCTACGACTTCTCCGGCTTTCCCCTCCACTACTACTCCGCAACCTACCCAAACATAGGCTCCCCCGACCTCGCCGCCCGCGTCTGCGCTCTTGTCACCTCCCGCGACATCACCTGCGATACCACCGAGCGCGGCCTCGACCACGGCGTCTGGGCCGGCTTCCACGTCGCTTTTCACCCTGACGAGAACCCCCTCGGCGTGCCCATCGTCCAGGCCTCTCTCTTCCGTTCCGAGGACCCGGACGCCCACTACCGCCTCGGCCGCGCTGTCTCCGCTCTCCGCGACGAGGGCGTGGTCGTCATCGGCGCAGGCATGTCCGTGCACAATCTCCATCACATGGGCAGCGGGCCGGAACCGTTGCCCTACGCCGTGAGCTTCGATGATGCCCTCAAAGAGGCCGTCGAGGCTGGCATCGACGAGAGGCAGGAGAAAATGGCCCAGGTGTGCAGCCGCCCTGACGCCAAACAGGCCCATCCGTGGATGGACCACCTCATGCCCGTCCACGTCGCCGCCGGCGCCGCCGGAGACGATCTTGGCAAGCAGTTGTGGACCATGAAAGAGGGCAGTTTTGCGTGGGCTCAGTACCGCTTCGGTCCCCTGCCGGAATCGTAACGCGGGTCGGTCACAGAAGTTGGTACACAGCAAACTAATTGACAACGCCGTGTACTGATATTGACCCTCATGGCATACGCGCGTCTACGAAACCAGAATCAAATGGTCTCTATTACCATTCAATCCTCCACAAGGCAATTATTTCCTCATGGTCCATGTCTAGAGCAGTAAGTATACGTGCGTCATGTATTAGAAGTTCCGCAACTTTCTGAACCATTAACTCCATGCTTCCATGCAGCAGTTTCTGCCTTCCAATCATGAATAATCATTATACTCATCGCCGTTGTTGTAATAACAGCGTCTTGCCCTCGGAGTAATTTGGTCACCGCCAAAACATTTGACCGTTAATCTCACAGAAAAGCTACTGAATCGTTGCTAGCGACAGAGACTTGCCGTCTGCTGCTCAAGAAATCCTCGAGCATCCGCTTACCCCCTCCCGCCTGTGGCCTCCAGTCGTCCAGGCTTACTGAATCAGATCCATCGGCTATCTCGCTATCGCTGGAGTTCAATAGGCGGCGGCGCATGGAATTTCCCCTTTCTCTCGGGGAGCCTCTAGACGGTTCTTCGCCGGCGAGCATGGGGCCGAATTGTTTCTCAACGGCCATGGTAAGTCCGGGACTGGACGTTGATGACTGGAGCCCGTTATGTAGTCCGTTGTACCTGGCCGCTTTAATGGGAGACCGACTGTTTGGACTTGGGAATACATCAGCTGACTGTAGTTTCGACATTGTGCCAAGACTGCGCATCTTTGAGTTCTTGCTGTCGACAGACTTGATAGGGATGTTGCTTTGAGAAGGCCGGGGTTGCATTAGAGGCATCGAAGGAGTGGATCTCAAAGAGCTCCGTGGCGGGATTGGGGGAGGACCGTAGATGCCACGAATGTGCTTTGAAATGCGCATATCAGATAGGGGAGCTGCGTTCTCATCTCTGCTCGTTCTCGAGATATGTGTCTTGACGCCGAGCTCGATTCGACTGGTAGAAGAAGTCTGCCGAGAGTTATGACTCATCGCCCTCAGCGGCGTCTGCAATCTGCTCTTCTCGACGTATGTTGGCTTGTACGAGACTGGGGACTGCGACTCCTCAACCTCTGCACCCTCGCGCACATGGCCCAATGTCCTATGCGCATCTGTTTTTGAGTGTTGAGTCTCCCGCATCTTATGCGCCCGGGCGTTGGCAAAATTGGCATCATTCTTCGACGCGTTAGCAGAGAGCCACGTCTTCCACTCAACTGAGCTCGTGTTTGATACTGTTCGATCCGCCTGCATCTTGCTTGCAAACTCTCCGGGGCCAGATGGTGCCCATCGAGTACTTGCAGTGTCATCGTCACAGGCAAAAATAAGAGGTGCTCTATCTGGACCATGCTCGACAACAGCGTCCGACAATGCGGTCGCAGAAGAAGTTTCCCCGGGATCTACATGAGTTGTCCGGTGACTAGGGTGCCGGTGCGGAATAACCAGTCTAGATGGCGTGCCCACAAACTGTGGGATGCTTGGCGGAGTGAGGAGCTCGTCGGAGTAGATACTTTCAGAGTAAGCAAGGCGCGGATCTTCCTTAGAGAAACTCGGACGACGCTGCGAAGGAATTATGTCTAGGTTCAGACTTGAAGCCGTTGGCGAGCGCGCCTCAGCGGGCCCTGATGTGCTTTCCTTGATTGATGCTTGCAAAGCTTTGCGGTACGGACTCGTTGTTCGAAAGAGGTGGCAGGTCGGGCTGCCGAAGAAGGCAGAACGTCGAGTAGACAAGGTTTTTGGAGCAATCGTGATGTCCTCACTGTGTGCCTTCTGCTTCTGTGACCATGAGGATGAGCGCTCCTTTCCGTTATTAGCACCAAGTCTCGGGTAAGCTTTGTAAGAAGTGAGGGTCGTCTCTGATTCGAATTCCTGGCGGTGATGAACCACACTGCCAGAAGCTGATGCGGCATCATTTTCAGCAAGGTTGATGATTTCGGTACCATCGGCCTCCTGTGACGGCTGCTTCTCCCACGGACTGTCTCGAAACACGTCGTCATCGTGGAGCACACATCTAATGGTGGGTGGTTTCTGTCGCCCGTCTTCTTCGATGTCTTCCTCGTCGTCAGACTTTGGCAGAAGGACTGACCCGAGCCTTTCCGAGCCCCAGTCCCCACTATTGCGCTTTCGCGATTCCCTCTCCTGCTGCCTCTGCTTGGCTTCGTTCAAGCGGGCCATGAGTGCAGAATAGACCCTGGCGCTATCGACTGATGGACCAGAGTGGACTGGTACACTCGGCGGAGGCGGAGATAGCGACTCGAACTCGTAGGGATTGCGGTCTCCTCTGCTTGGCCGCCTAAAGGAGGAGGACGACTGATGAGGGCCGTTCTCCTTGATGATGGATAGGCGTTGTCGATCACGCTCGCCACCCCAAGTGCTTTGGCTGTTGAGGGTATGGGTTCCTGAGCTAGTCCAGCTGGTCACACGCGATTTTTCGTCCGAGACCTTCCTTTCGCTTCCGATACTCTCTATACTTCCATGCCGAGAACGGAGTCTCTGAGCTGAGGAGGCATTGTGCAGGGAAGGAACTCGCGAAGGTACCTGCGAAATAGAGCACTCATCCGTCAGAACTGGATCGACGATATCCATGTATGGGTCGTCCTGTTCAGTTTCAACGCCGCCTTGATCTTCGGCCACAACTGCTGGCTCTGCTTCGTCTGCTGGGGTTATCGAATCTTCTTTCTTGCTGCGCCTAAAGATTTCCTTGAGCTTGGTTTTGAGGCTGCTGGAGACCTTTCGAGCCTTTCTCCTCAGGGAGGCGTCCTTGCTGACAGTCAGGCCATTTGCGGACCTGTCGAAGTGGGTATCGTAACTGTTGTCTCTCATGGATTTGCGCAGACCCAGGGGACTCCGGCTTTGCTTCGTCTTCGAGAAGAAAATCGACGACCGCGGCCTCAAGTGTTGTTGGTTTTCAACGTCTCTGCGAAAATTGTCTTCGGCCTCCTGAACCACCAAGTCGTTTTGTTCCCGAGTACCGATGCTAGCACCATTCCCAGAGCCGCGAACCTTCAGGAAGCTGGTCGATTTTGGTGCGCGGAGCCCCAAGGTCTTCGACAAAGGGCTGTTTCCCTTCATGTTCTGCATGGATTTCCGTCGTAGCGATGGCTGTGGACTCGGCTGCTCCGAACAGTCCTTGAAAGAGTGGCTGGTCTTAGAGTTTGGGTTCGAGGGGGCGAACATTGATCGGGATTTACGCAACCTTCGATATGATGCCGGAGGTGGTCCGCATTCGTCCGGGGACCCGAATGACTCTACTGGAGGGAGTGAATCGATGTAGCTGGTGGTGTAAGTGCTCACGAAGGGGCGCTCGACTTTGTCAGAAGCCTGGCCAAGGGGGCAATTTCCCACATTTTTGAGAACGCTTCGACGTCGAACGGTTCCCGTTTCTGAGAAGTCATCATTGCTAAGTTGAGTCTGCGGTCGCTTCGATCGAGGTTCTCGTATAACGAAACGAACACTGTTTTGGCGACGTAGGCCATTCTCGTGGTAGCCTTGGGAGCCCCTTTCGCTCTGGGGTCGGTCGTGGCTGACAATGGCCGCTGGCCGGGCAATCATGGTGGCCGAGCGGGTGTGATGCCGAGAAACCGAAGCTCCCATTCCTGTGCCCGGGTCGAGCCCTGAGCGTGCAAAGGACAAGGTAGCGGCGATGTGGGCGTCTCTTTCGGCGGTGACTGGATCGATATGCTCCAGCCTCTGGATGGCTGAGCGAACAGAGGTTGTGGACTTGCTTCGGGTCAACGTGGACCTCGATCTGGTACTCTCGTGTCGACGCATAGAGGTGGAAGTGTGTGTCGTAGGAGAGCTACAGGCTGGAGGAAGCAGGGCGATTATGCGACGGTGTAGGTATAAAGGAGCGAGACTAGAGCTGATTCAAGTGAAGCTGCTGTTGGTCGACGTGCGAAGTAGGTCTGGAGCTAACCAAAAGCAAGCTGCGATAGTATGAAGAAGTGTCGTGGAGATTCGAATGATGGGCGGTGAGGAACAGAATGGATGATGGATGGTATTGAGGAGGACCGGGGGGAATACCCTCGCTTTGGCAAGGCGACAAGGAGAAGCGCGGCCGAGGACAAGAGATCCATGATGGCTCCTTCTCTGAGGCTGAGCGAACCTTGTGAAAAAAAAGAAAGATGGAAAGCGCGTCGGGATTCGAAGGCAGGCACAGACGGGTGGGCGGGATAGGAGGGACTGACTGATCCCTGGGTTGGGCAGGCATGAGGTGGCGCCAGCAGGATTTTGGTGTTGTGTCATTCCTTCCTCGCGGGGACTGCGGAACATTCCAGGCATTTTCTAGTCGCAGGAGCGTGTAAACCGACTTTCAAGATGGATGAGCGCGCATTCAAACCGCATTGTCTCAAACATAGATTGATCCAAGCGACGTGACTGATAGGGATATTGGTTGTCAGTGACGGAAGGGAGAGCTCCATCAAACAATCTTATCATCGCCATCCCAAGCTCAGAAACTGCTTGTTGAGATTACTCATGAACAGACGTCAGAGTTTGGACGAAACAAGATAAGCCACTTCCCACCTTTAGATTCCTCTCAGTTAGAAAGCGAGCTATGTACAGTAAAGAGACGGAACATTCTCTTTGCGAGTCACAACCAGCATGTAATGTTCATTCACGTGCAGCACGCGCATGGGGAACCAGACAGCACTAGTAAAGAAACTTGATCGTTCTGCTATATGAGATCTGTATGTAGCTATGAAGCGATGCATCCATCCCGCCCATCCAGCAGTAACCCTATGCGTACATTGCCATTGACCCAAGAGAGAGAATAAGGAAAAAGAAAGACCGAGTGATTCAGGGCTGTAAAATAGCCACGCTTACAAGGCGGTCTCCTTGAGGAACGTCTTCAACTCCTCTTCAACCAGGTTGTGGATCTTCTTGGCAAACTTCTCGGCCTTGCTGCCAACGTTCTTGGCACCCTTGACAACCTTGCCCGAGAGCACCTCGAAGTCCTCCTCGATGGCCTTCTCGAGGTCATCAATGGTGGAGTCCTCGGCCTCACGCTCAATGGTAACGCTACCAGCCTCGACAATGGAGGTGTAGTTGTTGCACCCACCGCCGTTCCAGGCGAGGACGTTGGGGGTATCTCTGGGGATGTCGGCAAGGGCGCCAACGGTACCAACAGAGATGAGAGCCTTCTTGAGCTTCTCGGGGGTGATGGGGGCAACGGAGTACTCCGAGTCAGAAGCAGGCTGGAGGGAGAGGTAGTAGGCCAGGAGACCGCAGATGTGGGGAGAGGCCATGGAAGTGCCCGAAATGGTGTTGACGGCGTACTTGCTGCCAATCCAGGTGGACTTGATGTTGGTGCCAGGGGCAAAGATATCGGTGCACTTTCCGTAGTTGGAGAAGTAAGAGCGGCGGTCGCCGAGCTCAGTGGCACCGACGGTGACAGCCTTGGCAGCGGCAGCGGGGGAGTAGTTGCATGCATCGGCGTTGTCGTTGCCAGCGGCGACGGCGAAGTGGATACCAGCGTCGACGGCAGCGTTCACGACAGCATCGAGAGCCTGGGTCTTGCCACCACCAAGAGACATGTTGGCGACGGAGCCCTTGAAGCCCTTGCGCTTACCGTCCTTGGCAGCCTTGACCTGCTCAGTGTGAGAGGTGGCAGCCCACTCAACACCCTTGACGACATCGGACATAGTGCCAGAGCCGTTGGAGCGGAGGACCTTGACAGCGTAGACGTTGGCCTTCTTGGCGACACCGTACTTCTTGCCGGCGATGGTGCCGGAGCAGTGAGTGCCGTGGCCGTTGCCGTCGGCGTCCTGGTCGCCGGAGGGGATGGTCTTGCCCCACTTGGCGCGACCCTCGAAGTCAACGTGGTCAACGTTGGTGCCGGTGTCGATAACGTAGGCGTCAACGCCTTCGCCAGCATCCTCGGCGTAAAGATACTTGTCGTAGTTGGTGAAGCCTAGGGACTTGCGGTGGGAGACACGAGCCAGACCCCAAGGGGCCTGCTTCTCAGTCTCGCCATCGCACTTGTCCTCGACCTGGGACTTGACGGGGACCTGGGTGTGGACAACGGAGTCGACCTCGATGAACTCGACCTGTTCAGATCTTGTTAGCAAATGAGTCCGGACGAGGGATGTGATGACCGAAACTAGCAGGCCGAGCCGACATATCCCAGCCCGACGGTGTCAAGAAGGCCAAGGCCAACTTTGCCGCAGGCCGGACTTGGATTGTGGGCCTGAGGATTGACAAGCTTGTCTGGGGGAGAGGGGGGCGCGCGGAGTCAGGATCGAACTTACGTCAGGGTGCCTCCGGACCTTCTCGATGGTTGCCTCGTCGAAGTGACCGGCGTAGCCCAAGAAGTCATTGCCAATCTTGTAGGTGTGCTTCAATCCGTGGAAGGCATCGTTGACCAGGGAGTCCTGGCCACGCTTGCGCAGCTCAAGACGCTCCTGCTGGGAGGAGGAGTGAAGCTGCTGAACCCAGTTGTGGTGGTCCTCGGCACCAGTGTCCGAGACGTGCTTCTTGAACTTGATGATGTACGAGTTCGGGACAGTCTCGGCGTTGGTGGAGGAAATGATGGGCGCGGCGCCGTCGTGGATGGTCTCAATGGAGAGGGAAGGAGTGGCACTGGCAACGGCAGCGAGGCCGGCCACAGCACCAAGGAAACCTCTCATGATGGCTTGTGTTGTGGTGTGAAGGGTCTACCGGAGACGCTCGTTACGATGACGAAAACAATGGAAATGGAACTGCTGGAGACGCCAGGAAACGACGAATACTCGATGAAATGGGAGGATGGATGGGTGTCGATGAAGGAGGGGGAGAGATGGGGGAGAGATGGAGCAGAAGGGCGGACGATGGAGCTACGGAGAGCGGGAGCGGGCAGATATAAAGGGAAGGAAGGCAGTGGCGGCGGTTGCGTGCGCACAGCTCCTGGTGAGGTGAGGTAGCCGTAGGTAGCACATACCCGTATCGGCCTTAGGATAGACGGTCTCGCCGCCCCAGTGGGTGACGCAGCGAACCAAGATAAGAGCTGGCGGGTGGCTGACGGCGCCGAAAGCGGCTTAGTGCAGTCTATGGAGTGGTCGAAGAGCCAATGGAATGACTCGATAGGGTTTCCTCGGCAATGCGATAAGGGGGGCTTGCGTTTGGGGACTCCCTGGGAGAGTCCCCGTTTCTCATCCTTTAGACCTCAGGACCTTGGCCTTTGGCCCACAGAGTACGTACCCCAAAGGTACCTTGCCGGCTTGCCAGCTTGCCTGGCGCTGGCCGTCGCTGTTACTGATTGAGCTGCTTCAGGCACCTTGTTCCGTAACTAGGTAGGTACCTTACGGAAGGCTTGGTTGCACACACGAGCTTGTACTCTGTCTGTACTGGAGAAATGATGGGAAAGTGTAAATGGGTGATAGCCGAGGACCTGGAGGTGTCCACCCTGCCTTGCTCTGCTTCTCCTCTTCCCCCTCACAATAACCCGGTGCATGTCAGGCGTTTCCAGGTACACAGCCAATCCGGCCGTCTCTCTAATGGAAGCTTCATCAGTCAAGCTTCATCGAGAATACTGCCATCCTGCCTCTTTGCCTGTTCTCGATGTTTCCTCTCGTCTGATCCAATACCGCGAAATTTAACACTTCGTTTCCCTCCGTTCTGTTTCCCTCTCGAACGGCCCTGTTTAGGAAACACGGATACCCGGAGACCACCCTGAGAGTCGTAGTCAGAGCACAGAAAGCGACGTCATTTGCAAGGCTCAAGACCCAGGGCCGATAGGCAATCAGTCACGAGCGCAACAGGGGAGGGAGGGGGCGGGCAATGTACTCCGCTCCCTGTCTGCCTGCGTGTCGGTTGTCCGTTTGCCCTTACAAACTCATACATAGCCTTGACATTGTCCTAGAATCCACGGCTACGACAAGGCGTTTTTACCAGAGAACATGGATATTGCAACTCAACAATTGCCAGCTTTCTATCAACCAACTGAGCCATCATCCTTGTATGGTCATCCATCACTATCTGGCCACACAACAACGCGACAAGCCATTCTAACACCAAGGCAAGGTACCAACACCATCCAGCACAGCCTACCAAGCTTTAGCAAGGGAAGTCAACGGCATGTACCGCACTATCAGCGACCCTTGTACCTTCTTCACTTCACCTGTCTCAACCGGACAAAACAGCTCTCCACCCTCCCATCCCACACTGGCACCCACCTAGTTCGCATATCCCGCATAGCGCTGCATGCGATAACGCGCAGTGGGCAATTCACGGAGCGGAGGGCGAGGAAGATCTATCCGGAGGACCCTGAAGTCTAACAAGCGCTGCCATCCCGTCTTATCTCGACACTCGAAGCTTTCGCTGCTCCGTTGGGCTCTACCGTGGATCGTCTGGCGTCCAGAGAGGAGGGGACTGCGCATGTCGTGTGCTGGCGGCTACGCATGAATTTCCCCGTCAATTATCTGTAATGTCTGCACCCTCCTCGTTGTCTATCCGCCCAGGTCTGTTTGGTCTCGAATGGACGAGGACGGCTCGGCTACTCTTAGCCTCCTGTACAGCTGGCTGCCAAATTGAGTACGTAACTTGCTCAGCAATAATGCGGTTAACTGTAGGAGACCCATCCAGGATTCAATGCAAGGCGAAGGGAAGACAGGGCCCCAAAGCCACTGGACAACTGGGGCTTCGTTGGGGGTCTCGTTCATTGCTCCGAGGTAACGCGAGCGCCGGGCGGTTTGTCGCCCTGGTGCATTGCTGGAGCCATCCCGCCAGGTACCTCTGCTGCCATGCCATGCTTCGTTCGCCATTCATCCTTCCCGTTGCTCGAGCAAGCTCCGACTGGAAGTGGTTCGAGAGCTGTCTGACTGCCAGTCTGGAACTGGAGGCGGGGGAAACGAGGCCCAGCACCAGCGCTACGCTGATCCAAGCTAGCTCAGATGCCTGACCCACGGGTCAGATGAGGACGCCTCCCCGTGTGGTGCCTGGCACGTGCCCCAGTTCCCTGTCTCCCCGTCATCGTCGGGCAGTCTGGCGTTGGAGGTTGGAGCTGGCCGAGAACGAGATGTGTCAGACTGGCCAGGCAGCCGATGCGATGCGCCAGTCGTCAGCCAGAGCTTGGTACGCAGAGCCGGCCTACATCCGCCATCCAACCAGTCATCCAGGTTCTCGAATGACGCCGAGAACACACAAGAGGTCGGCTTTACGTTGCTGGCGTAGGCCAGCGCGAGAAACATTCGTCGCGAATGCTGTGAACCTTGACTTAGGTCTGTTCTCGTCCTTTGGCTCAGGAACGCCTGCCTCTGTAGTAGTCTAGTAGACACCCCGCACAGTAAGTAAGCTTGCGAATCTGTTGTCAATGCGAAGGCCGCAACTCAGCACACCATCTTGTGCTGTCGGCAAAGGACTAGAAGGAGATTGGGCCTTTGGCGCCACCTCATGGATACGTGGGGTACGCGTGTCGTTGTCGTTGTCGTCGTCGTCCATGGACACCACCATTTAACCGACCACTACATAGTGCAGCCAACGACGAGAAAGAGACATCTGCCGTTATCACCACCGAGCACTCCAACCTTCCAGCGTAGACCGAATCCCGTGTCTCGGTGTCTTGGATGGACCCAGACTGAAACCACCCATACCGCCCAAGCTTCTCCCCAGATGCAGCTGCGCTCGTTCCGAAGGGGATGCCCAGCGCGTGAGCCGATGATCGCTCAAGCGGGCCCCGGTCAACGGAGGTCATGACACATGGGCAGTTGACCGACTCTCTCTGTCTGTTGCTGCCGCATTGTCGTAGCTAGCGCCGAAGGCTGGCCACTGACTCAACGGGGCGACAAAGACTGATGGGCCGCTACCGACTGATTCGTGTTTCTCGCCCTCTGATGTGCTTCTAGCTTTTGTTGGTGGGTTTCATGCATCAATGAGGGTGTTGTTCCCTCCGTCCCAGACGACGCGCATCCAAGTAAGTACATAAATGTACTGCTATTTCGCCATCCTGAGAAACAAGACAAGTCGCGTCAACTTTCCTGCGCTCGGGGGCCGAGTCGACGACCCGAACGGCGCCCTGTTCTATCAACCATGGCACAGAGTACAAGCAAGTATCTGGATTCTGGATGCGTGCTCGAATGGGATGAAGCACGCATGTTTCATGGGGGCCCCCACTCGCGTTATCCATGTCGACTCTTGGTACCGGTAGCAACCCGCATCTCGGTCCATCTGGCCGTCTTGTCTGCCTGGCTATCTTGATTGCCTAGGTAGCTTGGTAGCTAGCGTATCTTATCTACGGAATGCAGCCAAGCAAGAGGAGGGTGGCGGTCCACGGAGAATGTCTCTGCAGACAATTGCAGATAGGTCATTGAAGCATCAGTCTCGACACCAGCGAGAGACATACAAAGCCTATCCATCCTATTTGACCATATATACAGATGCTGCGACTGTCATCCGGTATCATGCCTCACATGTGATATGCTAAGCTTCACTCGGTCTGGGGCCGGGTATGATCCCCGCCAACATGAGCTGTTCCATGAATAGAATGGGGAAAGGCGTGTCACCATCGTCTCCGCGTTATAGTGAATGCATGCGACGGGGCAGCGAGCTGAGAGTGGATGTGGCCTGCGTCGTGCCTACGAGCTTCGCAGTGGAGCTTTGCTGCTCATTCAATGCTCTGCTCAGTGGAAGCCAGCCACGGCAGTCCTCCAGTTGTCGGAGATAGAGCCGGACGCAAGAGCAAGAGAAAGAAAGGAGAATATGCGGGGGACTTTGCACCGCCACAGAGTACCCCACTCCTTGCCCCCCCAGGCGCCCAGGCGGGAGCCGCGACGACCGACCGCCGCTCCTGCCTGTTTTCTGGGCGACGACGAGGCGGCCACTGAGAGCCGTTCAAGCCACACCTTCACTGCTCAAGGCTGACTGACGCCCGCAATAGCTCTCAGGACCATCTTTGTACCAATATCTCGTGTTGAGGTATCTTATTGGACACTGTACAGCGATTTGGCTTCATTCGAAAATAACGGCATCGTCAGAACCACAGGTTCTTGTTGCACCGACAATATACATCACCCCTTCTCCCCTATTCCTTTGACGCCCCATTCCTGCCCAAGCTTGCGAGCTGCCGTTCCACCCCACGCCGCATCCCACTTTCGATGCCGACCAGTCTTGACCGCTGCCTGGACCCTCGATGGGTGCTGGGATTGAAGGTTGTGGAATGAAGGAACTGTCGAAATAGCCAGAAAACAAAACCATGTCGACCCTCCAGGTATCGAGGCGTTATCGCTCCTCCACCTCGGCGTCGTCCCGTTCATCCAGCGCCGCCAACTCGAAAGCTCTCGAAATCCTGCGCGGTATCCTTGACACCCTCGCCGCCGGCACCCAAAGACGAACCAACGACGGCTACCCCGAGTTTCCTGTACTTGTCAAGAGCCTACGCCAAATTCGACAGCACGTCGCTGCGCCTGAACCTCCGAGCTCGCCCCAGGATGATTTTAGACACCTCCACGGCTTCCACCGTCTCCTCGATGTGTTGCGATCCTACTCCGGCTTCTACAACCCCCAGCGCCGCACGAAAGAGGAAAAAGAGGGCTTGTTTGGCCTGCTCGAAGCTGTACTAGACGTCTTCGCCGCGGCATTCCTAGACCATCCGGGAAACAAGCGTTACTTTCGTCATCGCGTGGAAGGCGGCGGTTGGGAGGCCCTCGAACAGACCATCGCCAGCGTTGGGCTTGGCGGAAGCGACTCAGACCTCTGGACCAATTGCCAGTTCTTCGGGAAGCTCTTGTCATTCTCGCTTGGTGACAGCAAAGTAGATGCCCTTTGTCAATCCATCGCCACAAGCCAAGAAACATACGACAGAGGCGCCAAGACGGAAAACCTGGAAGAGACCCCTGAGAGCGACGAGAAGCAGGCAGAAGCGCCGGCGACCCCCAAAGCAAGAGACATTGGCCAAGAGGTGCGCGATGCCATCCAAAAAAAGGCCGTCTTCCGGAACCCCGAAATCCTGCGAGCTGTTGTGGGTTTCTGGGAGTCTATACCGAGAGCGCAGGACATGCCAGCCAACCCCTGCTCGATGGTAGTCCTGGAGCTCATGTCGAGCATCGTTTCAATCTCCACGTTCAATCTCGCGGCTCTACATGATACGGGGGTGCTCTCGCGCTTGCTTCGCGTTCTGTTCGATCCCGCCCCGAAGCTCGACCAGGCCGAGAAGGATAAACTGCTCATCATTTGCAAGAAGCTCATGTACTTGGGCTTCAACCAGCCCGCAGACACCCAGTTCTTGCTCGCAAGCGCCTCGCCAGAAGCTTCCGAGTTCAGTCTCGAGATGACTTCGACATACAGCGGCCCCCCTTTCTTCCAATTCGATCTTTCGCTTCACGGCCATTCCTCCATCGAGCTGCCAACACTTGGCCGGCCGTTCCCACCCAACTCATCGCCAGGATACACCTTTACCGCTTGGGTTCGCGTGGACCGGTTCGATCCGAACTCTCACACCACACTCTTCGGCGTCTTCGATGCCACTCAGACTTGCTTCCTCCTTATGTATCTCGAGCGGGATACCCGCAACTTCATTCTGCAGACCTCAGTCACATCCAGCCGGCCTAGCGTCAGGTTCAAAGGCATGTCGTTCAAAGACAAGCAATGGTACCACATTGCTCTCGTCCACAGACGACCCAAAACAATGATTGCTAGCAAAGCCTCACTGTACGTCAATGGAGAGTTTGTGGAGCAGATTAAATGTGCCTACCCTTCATCGCCACCCTTTGCGAATGGCAGCACAGAAAGCTTCGCATCCTTTGCCTCCACCAATGCCAAGCCACACCCAGTTCAAGCATTCTTGGGGACACCGAGGGATCTATCGAGCCAGCTTGGTGCCGGATTGGTATTCTCAAAATGGTCTCTGGCCTCCGCGCATCTCTTCGAAGACGTCCTGAGCGACGATTTTCTTGCTGTGCACTATGGCCTCTCTCCAAAGTATCAGGGCAACTTTCAGGATAGCCTCGGCGGCTTTCAGACGTACGAAGCTTCTGCGAGCCTGGGCTTGAGAAACGAGGTTTTCCACCCCGGTAGGGATGAGAGCTCCGACATCATTAGGGCCATCAGAGACAAGGCTGGCAGTCTGCTTCCCGAAAACAAGATTCTTCTCAGCATACTTCCAGCCGGCGTCTTTCGAGAGGATGGTGTTTATCAGGACACTCAGCTCTACCGTGCTTTACCCCGGCCTGCAGCAACAAACCTCATCCAAATGACCCACAGAAGCGGCTCGGCCATTGTCATCAATGCTGCGCTGCCATGCCTCCTGGACGCATTGGCGCGTTCTCAGGGGGTGGCCATCCTGACCGGAAACCCCGTGGTGGTGACGCCGTCCTACTTTGACGACAATTTCTGGCGCCTTGCCGGCTTCACTCCCCTAGCCCTCAAGATTGTCGAGAGTGCAACCTCGGTCGAGGAAACTGTCCGTGCTGTCGAGATGACGTTCCTCTGCATTAAGAAGAGCTGGAGGAACAGCGAGGCAATGGAGCGCGACAACGGCTATGCCATTCTTGGCATGCTCCTAAGAGCCAAACTGGGTTACACGGTCAACCTCGGCGCTGACAACAGCAATTTGCGGCTGCCAATTACAAGCGAAGAGAGGGACAGACTGAGCTTTCAACTCCTCAGTCTTGTCCTTGACTTTGTGGGGTACAACCACACAGAGCCCCTCGAGTCCTTCATTGTGAATCCCCTGGCTTACCGGATTCTACTCATTGACTTTGATACTTGGAGACGGTCAGCTTCCATCACACAGGAGCTCTATTATAAGCAGTTTGTGACCTTCTCTGCCAAGAGCAAGTATCACCAGTTCAACAGCAGGCGGTTAATGCGCATGAGTAAGTGCCCTGTCGGCCTACATCCCATTGTCACTAACTTTTGTAGGAATTGTGAAACGGTTGCTTGATGCCATGAAAGCAGAGTCAATTACTGAGGAGGTGCTGACACACTTCATGACCGCTTTAGAGCAACTTGTGAAATGTAACTATACAGCCGAAGTGCACAGGTCTCTCGCTTTGTTCATCACGTATGCATACCATTCACCGACAACCTCCCTGGTCAGGTCTCCCCGACCAATCTCTGCGATTGCGCGAACCCCTGCCTCCTCTGGATTTGCAAGACGAGCCACTTTCGATTCCAACAGCACCTCGAGTGCGCCTCCTACCCGGTTTCTCACTAAGAAGCAGCTTGGTGCCAAGATACTGGGGATATACTCGGACCTCCTTTGTGAGAAAGGCAACCTGGCCAACATCCGCAAGTTTGCTAGGACAGTGACGAACAAGGTGAGACCACCGTTTGGCGAAAACCAACTATTTTTATTGAGTATGGACCAGTGGTTGCTGTACCTCCTGGCCAGTGACGACCCCGAGACCGTGGTATACGGCAGCAAAATCCTGGCTAGACTGCTCATCACCCACGGCTCCGCGTATACGGCCAAGTTCTCCGGGAAGACTGGTGGCTTCACCATTATGGCCCACCGACTTAAACGCTGGTGGTATGTCCCTTCGTTGTGGCCGATTTGCTTTAGCATCCTGTTTGGATTCGATGTCGCCAATGTCGACCTCGAACGCAACTTCGATTTCTCCAATCTGCTCGAAACCTTCGGCAAGGCCCGAGTCCTCTACCCGGAATGTCTTCAAGTCTTGACGTCGATGTTGCAACATGGGCTCAAGGACGTTATGAGGCACCAGGAGGACCCGAACTCCCCCCAAAAGCCACACAACCTTCAAGCAAGCGGGTTTGACGGACTAGAAACACGACCCCGAGCAAAGTCGATGGAAATCAGGGGCATTGACTCGAGGGGTAGGTTCCATTTTTCTCTCTTGTGTTGAAACGAGCATGCTAATGAATCCACTACAGTTGCAGAGAACACCCAGCGCGATAGTGAAGCGATATCAGACCACGCGCCGATGCTTCTCACGGTCATTCGATTTTTGTCAGACTTGCACTCACGTTCTGCCAACTTCAAGGACTTTGCCTTGACGTCTGAGTACGTGAGATACCTGTTATGGGCGTGTTACCCCATCATCGTTAGCACCGATGCAGTCACCCCAGATACCGAGCTCAACTCACGAGACTCGGCCCTCACGTTCGAAGGTGGCGACGTGATAATTCGTCCTCTTGCTGGTTCTCAGCCTGGCCCCATCGTCCGCACAACAAGCACGGACGCGATTGCAACGATGGCAGGCAACCCCCGCGGAACTCCTCTCCGGAAGGCGTCTGGATTCGTGCTGCTCACGAACCAAACATCTCCCCAGTCCCCTAGCTCCGCACGCTTTGCCCCAGTCATGTCACCGAAGAAGAAGGTCGCGTCGCAGCAATCGAGCAGCGCAACCCTTGATGGCTTGGTGGAGCTCGTCATCAGTGTCTTCCTTGACCAGGTTTTCATGCGAAAGGAGTTCCCAGGCTTCAGTCTGTTTCTCAGGGTGCCGCCAGGGTTCCAAGAGCACCAGGCTTATTTTGAATCCTTCATCCTGAGAAAGACGCTTCAACAACTTGGCAACCACGTCCAAGCCAACCAGAAGGTGCTGTGCGAGCCCAAGGTCCTTACAAACATGGGCAGACTGGCTGCACACGTCACGGACACGATTTTTGAAGGATGGTTTATCGACGGCACAGAGCCAATGCTGGAGTTTTCCGGTACGGTGCTAGAGTACCTCCAACGGCCCGAAGTTTCCACCCTGAAAAGTGTTCGCCTGTGCAGCCAAGCAGTGACGACGATGCGCCAATGTTTCCTCAAGCTTCTTTTGCTAAGGTTCTCCGAACTGGACGATTCCGATACACCCGACTCCAGCGCAAAGGACTTTATGAGCAAGATTCTGTACTGGCAGTCGCCAATTCTCGGCTGCCTCTCGAACGAGGAAGAGTTTATGAAGCTTTTCTGGTACCAGCTGTATACAAAGCTGGTCGACCCTCGAGTAGCCATCAGGACTGCCACTGCCACTATTATGCGCATTATGCTTGTACAAAAACCACATGAGTCTAAGGTTCTGTTCCGACAATGTGTGGCGGCAGACCAGCAACAATTGACCAAGGAATTTGTTGTGAAGCTCACCGAGGTTGACGATGAGGCTTTTCTTAAATGGGTGGACAAGCATCGGGCGTCCCTTGACGCCTTCTTCTTCGGCGGTATTTCAAAGATCTGGGAAGAGTTTGTCGTTGTCGAAAATCAGCGAACAATCGATTCGGCTAAGTTCCGATTAGCAAAGCGCAGAGACCGGCTCAAAGCATGGCAAACGGAAGCACTCACCATTGACAACATTCTCATCCGCCATGACATGGCCAATGGCGCTTGGATGAAGAGCATCTTCACTAGCGAGCACTTCAAGCATCAACGCCTGATGCAGGACCAGCAAGATGACATGGCCTTCCTGGCTGCGGCGTTTGTCAAGATGGACAACGACTTGCGACGTCCTGGTGCCGTTTTCAGCGAGCATACGCAGCTCAAGTGGAAGCTCGACCGAACCGAGGGGCGAAACCGGATGCGTCTGAGGCTTCTACCCGACTATTCCAAGAAGCACGCCGACTACCAGCCAAAGAGGAGAGCAGGGGAGCCCACGACCCCGTCTGCCCTCAAGGTGAACACCACCATGTCCGCCGCTCAGATTGCGCCTTCACCGATCAAGTCAGCTACACCAGCATCGTCCCGTATGCAGTCTATCCCCAGTCTCGATGGTGACGCAGGAGGTTCTGAGACACCGGCCGAGGCGGATCAGGAGGAGGAAGAAGAAGCGAACGAGTCCGGTGTCGGTGCCGAAGAAGACTTCGAGCTGGTTGACGATCCCAACGACGCCAACGAGGGAGACGATGGGTTCGAGGACAAGAACCGCAAAGTCATGAGACGTCTCGAACAGGGAGACCAAGTCCAGGCGGTGTACAACATCTCACGCATAGTCGGGTTGGAGGGGTGTGAGGGTATCCTGATCATCGGAAAGGACGCACTGTACATCATGGACAACGTCTTCCAGTGCGCCTCTGGCGAGATTGTCAACGCGTGGCAAGCTCCCCCCGAGGAACGAGACCCCTTCTCAGAGATCATCACAGATGCCAAGACCACGGAGCAACGCCAGAGCTCCAGTCGCAGCGAGCAAGAGTCGCGAAGCTGGAGGTGGCACGACGTCATCAGTATCTCTAAGAGACGTTTCTTGTTCCGGGATGTCGCCATCGAAGTCTTCTTCACAGATGGACGCAGCTACTTACTGACGTCTATCAACCCGGCCCTGAGAGATGAAGTCTTTGGCAAATTGATGAACAAAGCACCGCACACCAACGCCGCCAGCTCATTGCCCAACCCCGAGGATGCTTGGCGCCTCGAAGCCCTCAAGGTTTCTGAGGAGATGCCCCAAGGCTTCGGCTCCAAGTTCGGCAGCATTTTCAACTCAACGCCCTGGAACCCCGCCATGAAGAAGTGGCAGAAGGGGGAGATGTCCAACTTTCACTACCTCATGCTTGTCAACACGATGGCTGGCCGGACGTTCAACGATTTGACGCAGTATCCTGTCTTCCCGTGGGTTCTCGCGGACTACACGAGCGAGGAGTTGAATCTCAACGACCCTGCAACCTTCCGGGACCTCTCAAAGCCCATGGGTGCCCAGACAGCCGGTCGTGTATCGGGCTTCAGGGAGTCGTACAACGCCCTGGCCGAGATTGGAGAGACTCCTTTCCATTACGGTACCCATTACTCTTCGGCCATGATTGTGTCTTCCTATCTCATTCGCCTCCCGCCTTTCGTTCAATCATATATCCTCCTCCAGGGTGGGTCTTTCGACCACGCGGACCGTCTCTTTCAGTCCATCCCCCATGCGTGGAAGTCTGCATCCTGCGACAACAAGGCAGATATCAGGGAGCTGATCCCCGAGTTCTTCTGTCTTCCAGAGTTCTTGACCAACATCAACCAGTACAACTTTGGCAACCGGGAGAGCACGGGGGCGAGGGTTAACAACGTCGTGCTGCCTCCCTGGGCCAAGGGAGACCCCAAGGTTTTCATCACCAAACATCGTGAGGCACTCGAAAGCCCGTACGTTAGCCAGCATCTCCACAGCTGGATAGATCTGGTGTTCGGCTTCAAGCAGAAGGGCGACGCCGCGGTTGACAACCTAAACGTTTTCCATCATCTCTCGTACAGGGGCGCCACGGACCTGGACAACATCAGTGATCCGCAGGAGAGACGGATCACGGCTGGGGTCATCCACAACTTTGGCCAAACACCTCACCAAGTGTTTACTCGACCCCATCCTGCTCGCGAGCATGTCTCTTGTCCAATCCGGCGACTTGACACTTCCGTCTATGCTCTTACCAGGCTGTCTCACCCATTGCTCGGTAGGTTCTCTCGTCCAACGGCTTACCTCAAACTAACCAGTCAAACAGAATCGCGCGAAAGAGTGGCTTCTCTGATTTACTCGCCCAAGATTGACCGTCTCATCTGCGCGTCGCCCTTTCGTCTGAACGTTGCGCCCTATGACAAGTTCCTCGAATGGGGTTACGCCGACAATAGCATCCGCTTCTTCTTCAGCGATAACCGGAAGGTAAGGAAGCCCGACTCAATTTCTGGCTGGGACTTGGCTAAGAATCAAAAGCCTGCGGGACTGTTTGAGAACCTCCACATAGGCCAGCTGTCTTGCGCTACCTTTGCGGATTCCAAGACACTGATCACGGCGGGAGAAGACTGCGTCATATCGGTGTACGCTGTGCAGACGGCTCCTGGAAAAGTAGTGGACCTGCTCCCTCGCTCTTCGCTTTTCGGTCACCGCGCTCCTGTGACGAGCATCGCAGTGTCCAAGTCCTTCAGCACGTTTGTGTCGGTCTCGACCGATGGCCAAGCCTTCGTTTGGGATCTCAACCGTCTCGAGTTCGTTCGCAAGCTGCCGTTCTCGCGGCCCGTCGAATGCGCCCGCATCAATGACGTGTCTGGCGAGATCATGCTGGGATCCGGTCCGAACGTGATTCTCTACACCATCAATGGCACCGTCATCGTTGATCAGAATGTCTGCGCAGAACCCGACGACTATGTACATTCGTGTGCTTTCTACGAAGGTGCCGGCAACGAGTGGCTTGAGAACTATCTCGTCTTCACCGGCCACAAAAGAGGCCGTGTGAATGTGTGGAAGAAGTGCGTCAAGAACGGCAAGTGGGTGTTGGAGCTGCTTCGGCGGCTGGATCATGTAGATCCGCGCTCGGAGGTGGGCGCCAACTATGACGCGGGTGTGACTTGCATCACGCCTATGCCGCAGTGCGTCTACACTGGCGATGATGATGGGCGAGTGGTAAGTAATCCTTGGCCCAAGACGCCTGAAACATCCATGGCTAACTTCATTGCCTTAGTACGAGTGGAATCTTGTTCAGCGGGACAGATAGAGTCTGGACGGCACCAAAAGTTCTACCCAGGGTAGCAAGCGTTTTCGAGGCTTTCGGGCGAGTTTATAAAGGGGAGCATAGCGGATGTCTTCCAGGCTAGCATAGAATTGGCGTCTCCATCTTGATACACCTTGACCACACGATACCGGAGGCTTGTGGCGCATGTTACAAGTGTGGACTAACGGAGCCTGGCGTGATTTGGTAGTGTACAGAATGAGCTCTGGTATCGGTCTTCCCTGTGGAAGCAATCCGTGAGCTACAAGTTCCGATCCGGCAGGCCGGCCACAGCCTAATGTCCCTCTCCTGCTTGCTGTCTTATAAGCCCAAACGCCGTTGTATTTACAAAGCACCGTGGCTGATTTTTTTCGACCTCCGGGTTGAAGTGTGAAGTGATCATTCATCGTCGTAGCCCGACAGCTGCTTCCTGGGTGCCGAAGGAACTGTGCAATTGACGTTAGCCTGCCTCCCTTGCCCATCTTTGCGTAACGCAGCACCGGAAGAAGGAGGAGCTCGATCGACTCACCAGGGTATGTGACGGGGATGGGCGGCGCGTTGTAGTCGCCGAGGTAGTTTCTGATAGGAGGGACGAGGGCCAGCTGGACAGGGCCAAGGGCGCCGAGGACGACGGACCAAAAGTAGGCGGGCTTCTCGCGGGACGCCCAGCGGCAGTATCGAATGGGCCCGGCCCAGAATCGGGGAGACGCGGCGGAAGACATTGTTTCGGACGTGCTGCGGGAGAGAGAGAGAGTTTAGCAATCAATTAGCAACTCGCAATGCGTATGGAGGGGGCGGCGTCGGGCGTGCGTACTTAATTTACCGTATCGGATGTTGTCAAATGATTGATGCGGTAGCTGGCGGGCTGTTTCCACGATGTCGAAGCTCAGAATGGATTCGCGGAGGAATCGGATAAACCTCGTCGGATTAATCACCGATGGCTGTGACAGCCTTCACCTCTCCGGATCCCTGCCGCGTCGCCCGCCCAGGAAGCTCGGGAACCTCCACCACCCTCTTGCCGGGGATTCTCCGACACTAGCTTAGCAACGGCTACGTATCCCCAAGCTTCAAGACACATGCACCGGATCCCAAAAGCGCAATTGAGCTCTCTCCCAGCAGCGCAGCCAGCTACGCCCAAACGCAACGCACCCTAGCTGTGCGGCCGACTTTCTCTTTTTTTCCCACCCACCACTACCACCACCACCACACTGCCAACCCCTCCTACGAATTTCGAGATTCTTGTCCGGGCTGCTTCTTCCTTTCACAGCCTGTGAATTTCGGCAATCATGCGGTCCCTTCTTTCTCTTTGCCTGCTCTTCCTGGCTGCCACCGTGCATGCCGTGAGCGTCACCGGCGGCCGGCTCCTGGCGATCCTGGACGATGTTGCCGAGAAGGAGGGCTACTCCAAGTTTCTGGGAGATTTGGAAAGTACGTGGCAGCTCTCGAGGACCGAACCGAAGCTATTCTGGAGGATTGTTTGCCTGCGAGGAATGCGATCAGCTGACCAATTGATCAAATAGGCCGGGGATTCAGCATCACATACCAGACGCCCAAGAGCGACTCTTTGCAGCTGTTCAAGCTCGGCGAGCGGGTGTACGACCACGTATTGCTCTTCCCGTCCAAGAGCAAGGGTATGCGACTCCTCTCACAGCGGCAGCAGCTGTTTCGAATGTGATACTTACAAGTTCATGGCAGGCCTCGGTCCCAACCTGACCCCCAACATCCTCCTCCAGTTCATCAACGCCAAGGGTAACATCCTGCTGTCCCTCTCTTCCACCGCCACCGTCCCAACATCCATCGTCAGCCTCTTGGCCGAACTCGACATCGCCCTCCCCGCCGACCGTACCGGCCTCGTCGTCGACCACTTCAACTATGACACCGTTGGCGCCGCCGAGTCGCATGACGTTCTCGCCATCCCGGCCCCCAAGTCGCCCCGCGCTGGTGTCAAGAGCTTCTTCCACGAGGATGGCCAGGTCATCGCCTTCCCCAATGGTCTCGGCCACGTTCTCGGCACCGGCCAGCTGCTTACCCCGATTCTGCGCGCCCCCAAGACGGCCTACAGCTACAACCCCAAGGAGCAGGCCGAGGTCGTCGATGCCAATGACCTGTTTGCTGCCGGCGAGCAGCTCGGCCTTGTGTCCGTCTTCCAGGCCCGCAACAGCGCCCGCTTCACCCTTGTCGGGTCCGCCGAGTTGCTGAGCGACAAGTGGCTCGATGCGAAAATCAAGCCGGCGGCCACGGGTAAGGAGGTCACGGCGTGGAACCGCGAGTTCGCCAAGAGGGTTGCGGGCTGGACCTTCCACGAGACTGGTGTCCTGAGGGTCAACAACATTGAGCACCACCTCAACGAGGCTGCCAACGAAACGAACCCCGAGATCTACCGTATCAAGAACGATGTCGTAAGTTGGCTTGTGCTATTGCTTTGTGACGGCTTAAAGCTAACCGTCCTGGACAGACCTACTCCATCTCCCTCTCCGAGTACTCCTGGGACAAGTGGACGCCCTTCACCGTTGCCAACGACGACGTCCTCCAACTTGAGTTCAGCATGCTGTCTCCTTTCCACCGTCTCCCGCTCGAGCTCAAGTCCAGCACCGCCGATGCCTCCACCTACACGACCTCCTTCACCCTGCCCGACCAGCACGGCATCTTCAACTTCAAGATCAACTACAAGCGCCCTTTCCTCACCAACCTTGAGGAAAAGAACACCGTCTCCGTCCGCCACATGGCCCACGACGAGTGGCCTCGCTCGTACGTCATCTCGGGCGCCTGGCCCTGGCTGACGGGTATCTTCGCCACCGTCACCGGCTTCGTCCTCTTCTCGGCCGTGTGGATGTACAGCGCGCCCACAAGCGCCGCGACTGCGATCAAGAAGACGCAGTAAACGGAGAAAAGGGATAGAGAATAGGTTTGGTATGAGTATTGCAGATACCTAAGAGAGGTCGCGGAGGAATACCGTGACGTACGATGTCTGCATAGAGAGAAAAGAGAGAAAGCGAGAAAGCGAGAATGAGGTCTGAATTTGACCGTAGGGTCTCGTGGAGCTTGTAACTGTAGTGTACATCTGGCATAGGATGCCCCGTTGCGTCGGGGGCCCAAAAAGCTTAGGTATCAAAATGACTTTTACGTTTTCGAGTGACTAGTGTTTTCCGTCCGAGAACTTTGTCAAGATCACTAATTAGCACAAGCTTCAATAATCCATCTTCAGGAAGTTTGCCGGCTCCTAAAATGACCATGTGGTAGAGTTAAGAGTAGGAACTCACCGTGAAGGTTCAAGGAGCCTACTTTTACGTCTATGACCGTGCACCAGCGTCAACGCCGTTGGGCTATGGGACGTTTGATTCAATAGCGTGGGCGTTGAACAATTTTACAACAGGTTATACGCATAAGCGAGGCAATTCGAAACAGCAGGGTGGTGACATATTGTTCGTGATATCCAGCGGGCGGAACAGGCCTTTGGCTAAAAGAAGGGGGTTATTCTAAACAATGAGGTCCCAAAAGACTTGAAGCCGTTAAATCACTTGGGTGTGGGTCGGGATCGGTTACTAATTGGTTTAGAATACCTGGCTACGAATCCATTTGTGTCTACAATTACACTTCTTGCTAAGACACTAGCAAGCCCATCCTTCCTCCAAATGAAATCACCATCTCGTCTTCCAAATCCCCTTTGTTCGCGTCAACATTCTTCTGCTGGTAAGTTTGTGGTTAAAAGGGTGTTTTTTTCGCTGATGACTCAGGCCGTTAGTTGGGGCCCATAAAGGTCAAGCGTCAACATTGTTCTCCAACTGATCTTCAATGCTTTCCTGGCTTCGGCGTCTTGGTTCTGGTCTTGGTCGGCGACTCTGATGCGCTCCGAGTGGCATTCGATGGAAGGGTCTGTCTCATCGTACTGCCGCCGATGCTCCGGCGTTGAGACGCCTCAGTTGACTTGAGGTATCCTGGAACTTTGGATGCTCTTGCAACATTTTTCGAAGATGATGCCGGCTTGTCCTGGTCATCGTGAACCTTGGCCCTTTCTTCATGTTGTTCCTTTTCCTCGTCAAGATCTTCACCAGGTTTCAGGGCATCGTCGATGGGTGGAAACTTGCTTGGGCGCAGCTGGCTGGCGGGTATAGCCGCTGATGCACCGAGCGCCCCAATGAGCAACTGCCCGAGCCCCATTGCAAGCCCCTGATCAGGAGCTTCATCGATCGCCTTATTCTCTTCTCCAACCGGTGCAAAATGTACCTCGGGGGTCTCCGAGTCTTCGGTCTTTGTCGTGCTGGTCTTTGTTGTGCTGGTCCTGATACTTCCAAAACTTTTGGCGACTTCCTCGTGCCATCCCAGAGACTCTGAATCCTCATCGTCGGAAAGGTCTCCAAATACGTACTTTTCCTTTGCAGGAGACCCGGCGAGTTCAACAACATTCTAGTTCATTGACTCAATATCCATGGCACCAAATGCCTCCTCCAATGAGTAGTCAGTCGTGCTGGGGTGCCGGCTTGTCCCGGGGCTCTTTGAGCCTTCTGAAACAGGTGAACCTGTCACTATCAGGCATGCCAAAGGTCTCAAAGTACCATTTGAAGAGGCCTGGAGTGTGTCGTGAATTTCCACGTTTCCATTCGGCAGGAATCCAGCCGAGAAATGTCTCCAGCCTAAAGATGCTGAATCTGAAGTATGGGTGAGGGGGATGGGCGAAAAGCGCGTAAGCTCTCGTCGGCTTGGACATCAGGTGATCCACCAAGCCAGCTGTGTTGCCCACTAGCGCGACGCGGGGCTGTTGGTTTTCCTTGCGGATAGAAACGATGATGTTCTCGGGCTCTATGACGCAGTGCGTAACGCCGTCATGATACTGGCGACAGCAACCACTCAACAGTTGCGCCATCGTCTCAAGGCGGAACTCCAGTGTAAGCTCAACAGGATCGCTCGTGCTGGACACCTTCACCGGGCCTGGTCGTGGCACCGCTATGCATTGGCTATTGCGGACAAAGAGTTGGTCTAGAGAGACGCCGTCGATGTATTCGATAAGGACGATGCCGACGTGTCGAGTCCGTCCTCTGAACTTGGGGTTTGTGCTCTTGACCCCGGCGGTCCAGGTCCCATAGTACTGGGGAGCCAAATGAGGATATCCCGTAATTCCTTTCTCGAAGAGCTGCTTGTAGGCGCCGGTCTCATCGCTCAACCCCATATCGGCGCGGGTTGTCAATTTGTAGAGGACGTCAAAGCCATCGCCGACTCGGGGGTAGAACAGGGGATCATGAACTTTGGCGACGACCAAATCCCCAACATTCAGCGGCTCGTATTCTCTCTTCTCCGGGTCGGGGGATGGTGTTTTGAGCACTTTGCATTTGAGTTTCTGGGGCCCGCGCGAGTAGGCCACACCGACGCCGCCAGCCAGGACCGCAACGACTTCAAGTTGAACGCGACCGTTATCGTCGCTTTGCTTTGTTTCGTCGAAGTCATGAGGAGGATACTTGAAGGCCCGGTCCATCTGAGAGAGACCCGAGTCTTCTTTAGGCGGACCCATCTCATCGGTCGTCAAGTTGTGGGGTGCGGGATAATAGCTCAAGCCGTACGGTTTCGGCGGGACATGTGGGGTGAGCCAGAGGGTTGCTCCAGGCGAGTACAAGTTCTCATGGTCGGAGGGGATGCTTGCATCTTCGGCCATGTTGAAGACTGTTGATGCAAGATGATGTTGTAGCTGCCAGAATGTCGGAGGAGGTCCAAGTGTCGAAAGAAATATGCTCAGGCCCGCGAGGTCCACCTGATCAATTGCGTCAGTACAATGTTCGTTTTTCCAAAAGTCAGAAGCTAAGACACCACAAACCTGCTTTTGACTCTCGACTGAAGCAGAGAGAGTCGTTTGCCTGCAGAGCAGAAAGCAACGTTGAGGCTGAGTTTTGGCGGAGAAGCGTGGTTTGTCAGAGCGATAAAAGGCGAGGATGGCGAGGGAAACCAGAAAGTTCTGCCTGCAGTGGAAATACTGTGGCATTTATTTTTTACAGCAGGTGGCAAAGGGAATAGGGAGGTGAATCAACAGGGTAAAAATACCAAGCCTCTCATCACAAAGTTTGGTGCAGGAAATAACCTTAAAATGGAAGGTGAGCACCTGCCTTGGTAGCTTCAGTCCCCAGGTACCTACCTACCTACCCCTCAGACTAAGGTAGAATCATAGATAGCCAGGTGACACCGTAGGCCACCGAATTCTTTCTTTCAGAAAGGGTTTTATTTTTATTTTTCCAACTGAACAAAAGTATGGGAGGAGAAGTGGTGAAAGGGTGGGTAGAATCAGGGAGGGCCTTTTGTCGCAGGCCACTTCTGGGGTTGACACTAGAGCATTAGAACACTTATTGTGGTAATCAAATTTCTTGCTCTGCTCTGCCTTCCTCTGATAAAACTGTTCTGGGAGCTATGTCCTTCAGAAATGGAATTTGGGGACCTTTCCGTCTTCAGCCTGAAGCCTGCAGAGCACAGCCCATCCTGCCTTGTAGACTAGAACGACTGCCAGGAGGCCCGTGCAAGGTAGGTATGATGAGAAACTGTTGGCACAGGTTTCTCGATATATCGATAATGGTGATAACTTCACTTCTGGATTGGTGAACGGCTATGGAGGAGGAAGGAAATAACACAACAGGGGTGCCTGCGTCCAGGCCGCTGAAGGAGGCAAGTGGGCTGTGGACCCACTTACCGCCTTAACCCCGATCCTCCCCTTAACTCCGAACCGCCATTCCGGCAGCCTTGATCCTGCCGAACCAACACATTGACATGTTAAGCTCTTGGCTTCCAACTTTTGAGACGGTGGTTCTGGCTCAAAGTTGACAGCAACACAATATTACTAGGGCCTTTCGCACCCACATTTTTTATCTACAACTGCAGTCGGAGAAAGATGAGTCCGCCCTGTTGTCGTATCTATGGTTATCGCATCATGTCGATGCTCCTGACAATTACACTGGCCAAAGAGACTGAGGTGGCCATGGCCTCTAACTTCGGCTGCACGTGGTTCGCCAGCGAACCGGATGAACTCTGTCCCCGGTCATCAACTGCGGGCACCCCAGCCCCGATAAGATGTTTTTTTTTTGGCCGCAGCAGGAACTTGAAACACCAGCTGCCCCAGCCTTTGAGGCCGCCAATCGAGCTGGAAATGTCTGCCTTTCCACCGGCTAATTGCACAACATCAGGAGGCTTGGAATTATGCCTTGCCATTTTATTTTTTAGAAGCAGGACAATAACCGCCCGGGAGGTCGTTGTCGTCATTCCCATAGCCAAGGTAGGTCGATAAATAGGTTGGTCAACATGTCTACAAGGCGCCAAGTGAGGCCAGTTTTGATACTGTCGGAATCGAACCGGCGACCTCGGCATGGGATTAATCCGGCCGAGGGAAGGTACGGGCAATAAGTGGCCCGGGCGATTAAGTGGGGCGGCAGGCCCATATCCTTCGCCTGGGCAGGCGCCAAGCCCACCTTCCACTTTCACCTAGTTAAGCAAGCAACCACCCACCGAATCACCGAAGCAATCATCACGATATCTGTGAATAGCTTCATCGATTAATACCCTGCCCCTGTGATCCGAAAGTTATACCAACAGATACCTATTCTAGGGCTCTAACTCGAAGAGTTTGAGGCAGCCCATATTGCTAATGTATCTGGACTGAAAAAAAAAGGAAAAAAAAAAAGGTAGAAAAAGACATACCATCCTGGAATAACGACTGCAAACCAGGTCAACGTTCTGTTTGAATGGCATCATCCCATTGTGCTGGAGACGTGACACCCCCCTGAACAATTGTTCGGATTGAGTTTGACGAATCAACGGTGTGGGGCGTCCATCGCATTGCGTGGCTGTGCCGCGACGGTAGCGTGCGAACGAAGCAGTGCCACTATTCACAACTAACGAACCTGTGCCAACACAAACCAACATACAAAGGCCATCATAATTGACCTCGTTAAGCCTATGGTTAGTAGAGTGCTTCTCAAACACTATATTTCTACTGAGTACTCTTTAATACCTCCTTAATCTCTTGGTCTAGCCCTTCTCTCGCCCATGATATGGACTCTGAAAACTTTGCTAATCACCAACTAGAAGCAGCTCTGGCGGTCTTCTTTCTCCCATCTGAGCATGATGAATACTATGTCCTTGCTCATCAATGCCTGAAGAAGGACAGGCTGCAGGGGATGCTGGCTGTCAGTGCTGTTGAGCAAGGAAACCTGCTTGAAGTGAACGGTGAGAAGGGTACAAATCCCCAACTTGAAGCCATCTACTTCTCGGACCGAGTTTTGGACCGGATCGGGGAATCCTTGCGTCATGACAAAACTTTACTTTGACCTGGAACCATCGTAACATGTTTCAAGACGGAAGTGATTTGATAGGTCATTGTACGGCTCAAAACTTTGGCGCCTCTGGTTTTGAGTTGTGCTGGCGCTGGCGCCAATTTGTTGTCTGCTCTTTAAGACAGGGTCCCAGCCAACAGCTAACCATTTGATCAACTGAGTCGCAGTGCATGCGCCACATCATCTACCTGCTAGTGTCGTTGACACCTCAGATGGCCGGAACAAATCGAGACATAAGTAACAGCGATGCCCTTGATAAAGTCGTGCAACGGTCTGTCTTAGCGTATAAAATTGTTTGTCCGCTTCCAAAGTTTCACTTCGACTGTCAGTCCTCGAAACACATTACACACAATGGCCTGCCAATCATCGATCTCGTACACTTCGCTTCCTGACAGTGAATGTGGTGATGACAACCTTGCATTCACGCGGGCGAAGAAACGAATGCGCGGCCCCAATTGGAAGCTCTTGGCAATCATCAGCATCGTCACAAATCTCGCCGCGGTTTCTGTCATCTTGGGCCGCCTGTCACCCCGCTGGCTTACCCAGCGAGAATGCCATCTGGATTCGGAATCTCTCTGGGGCCACCGCGTTCCGTGGAAGAAAGTGATACTCGAAAACCAGCAGGAATTCATCGACAGCGATCCGTGGGACAGCAAGTTCGGAGGAGATGGCACAGCATCTGTGGAGAAGGGGCCCAACCCGTGGGACAGCATATGGTTCACCAACTGGGTGGCGCTGGAAGATGACCCAGCCGCAAAAGGCTATGGCTTCGGAACTCCGCTGACTGGGCCCGATTCCGAAGGAAACGATCTCGATCCGATTCCATGGAAGGAAGGGTCACAGGCCTTTGGTATCGGGGTCATGCATCAGCTCCACTGCGTGGCAAGCATAAAGAAGTCCATCAACGACTACAGGTACACCGGAGGAAGTCGGGGTTCGAATTCGACCAAGACAATGGGCCACATCGATCACTGTCTCGAGGTTCTGCGCCAGGCAACCATCTGCCATGGGGACATGGCGTTGATAAGGCCCAACGTTCGCGGAAAGAGATACACCGGTTACGACGGTTGGGGGAATGAACACCTTTGCCGAGACTGGGGGGCAATCAAAGACATTTTGAAAGAGCATGGAATCCATTACATAGTGGGCAACGGGATGCAAGGTTGGACACACTACGAGCACAGTACGGCGTAGGTGATGTTGGAGACTCATGTTGGGGTTGTGGATTAGTATTCCAAAAACTGTGCTGTTTGCGTATCAAGAAAGGCACTTTCTTTAAGGTTAAAGGTTAAGCTGATAAATATTCGTTCATGATACGGATAGATTATAAACTGTTGTGCTCCACTTCGCAGTGTTGAAGCTGAGCTGGACTGTACTGGAGGTGGCAGAAAGGGGGACCCATGTAAACGAATGACTCTGTCGTGCCGCCCTGCCGTACCCCGAGGCCCGAGCAAGGCAACCTTTCATAGGGGCCTGGTCGACTCTGGTTTTCACATCGAGAACAGAGGTATGCCGGAGAGGCAAAGGGTGGATGAAGGAAACCAGCCGCGTTCCTTGTTGTTTCTTTTTCCGGCTTGGTAACATCCCCTGATGGTGTGGAGAAACTCTTTCTGTTGTCATGGTTGGCCGTCACTACAGCGGCTCCTACAAAGAGACAGTTACGCCAACAACCCCAAACTGTGACGCCGATAGGATTCGAACCTAACTGACACAAGTACCCTCCATTTGCTCCGCCCACAAGCCTTTGCAAAACTCTGGGTCCTGGAAAACAAACCTCCCGACTGAACACAAACCTTCTGGTTAATCGAACTCATCACCGATGCATCGATTTTAGGAAATCTCCGCCAGACCTGATGCTGCAGAAACTTTTTTAAGACCCGATCAGGCCAACAATAGTGGCGTGGGTGAACGATGTAAGCCGGGGTCCCACCAAACTTTAAGGTAGCCAGCCCATTTAGTCAGTTATCACGCTCGGTTTCGCGAGTCGAGTCATTAGCGAAGAGTGTGCTGTGTGGCCCCTGCGCTCTAACGCATGAGCAACCTGCAGTGCAATGAAGAAGCTGTGATGTTGCACACGCTGAAACTTGTACAAACATATGCTTTTTGGTACAACAGGTTGGGTTGTACTCAAATGCGAAAATGCCTTCCGACAATTCGAGACAGCAGGCTGGTCTACTGTTCATGATGTCCAACGAACGGAACAGGCCTTCGGTCGTGAGCTGCTCTTCTAGACGGGGCGGGCGGCTTACAGTCGGGGACGGACTACAGGTAAGAAAGACGCCGCTGGCCGGATTTCGGTTTCAGCCAATGTCGCCGGTAACACACCCCACACACCTTTGATGGCCGATTACCCGGGAGCTCGGGCTGCCGCGCAGACCCAGTCCGTGGTCCGTGGGCGCCGCACAGCACGGGCAGCTGACCCATTGCAACAATAATAGAACGATCGACATCTGTTTCCGTCCCATACACAATCACACTACAAGCCACCTTGACGCGATGGGCTCGGAGGCAAAACGACTCAAAAGCGGATGCTGGACTTGTCGTCTACGCCGCAAAAAATGCGAAGAGGGCGGGCCACCGTGCCTCACCTGCGTGAATCGACAAATCCACTGTCACGGGTACGGGCCGAAGCCCGAGTGGAAGGATAAAGGGGAAAAGGAGCGTCAAGAGGCCATCCGTTTACGAATCAGGTCGTCGAGATCTTCAGCCGCTTCCGCCGAGGCCTCCAAAGCAACTCCGTCTACAGCGTCTTCGTCACCAGTACCGGCAACAGAGGATGTGCATCTGACATCACACGCAGCCGATGACCCCCCGAGAACAAGCGCTCCCCAGGAAAACAGTCCAAACGACTATGGTTTCCCGATGGAGAGCGAACTGGGTTTTATGGACACAGCAAATCTTGATCCCATCTTTCTCGCCGATCAATGGAATTACTTCGACCCAGGACTCCCAACATCCGGCACCCCTATGGATCAGGAGCTAGCAATGAACGCAATTACCGAAAGCAACATTGCTCCCCAGCCTGCGAACTCACCTCTTTCCGTGAGTGAGCCCGGCCTGAACCACAAATCATCGGAACGAGAGATGGATCTTGTCATGCATTATATCGATTACGTTTCGATTGGAGACCAAGAGCCTAGCCGGAGAGTGCATGGCTCCTCAAAAGGATGGCTTCTATCGACTCTGCTGCGATCACCCGGATTCTATAACGCAGCGTTGAGTTTGAGTGCATACCACCAACACCTCAAGGCCACTGCCAGAGGTGAGCCGGGCGCGGCGGCCTACCATGACTACCAGAAATATCGACTCCGTGCCACGCAGATCTTTGAGTGTTTACAACCGAGGTTCCTGGGAGAAAATCTGATTTGTGCCGTGGAGCTCGCCCGACTCGAGGTAAGTCGGCACGTTTATTATCAGCGATTGATACCCGATAGCGACATGTTCTAACAACCTCTACAGACTATTGGGGGAAACCGGGAAAGGAGCCAGAGCTACCTCCGCTCTGCACTTTCTCTCCTAGATCAGCCAAAGATACAGAATCGGGCCTGTGAAATCACGGCTTCGTCCGGTCTGATCACGCCCACTTCGCCGAGTTCCTTTTCCTCAGGGACGTTGGTTACTACCAGGCAGGCGCCGCCGCCGTTGCCGTCTGAGACGGAGCGTAAGGCTCTGAGCCATTCTCAAGCCCTTCTGGCTTGGATGGACATTCTGACGTGCTCCGTCCAGCGAACGATGCCGGCCGCGCACGAGACGTACCGCAGTCTCTTATCCAACAGCAGCTTTTGCCTGTGCTTCCGGGCGGTGACGGGCTGCGAGAGCTGGATCCTGCAGACCATCATGGACGTGGTGGCGCTGGACACTTGGAAACGCGACCAGGAAACCCATAGGGACCTGAGCATCCGCCAACTGGTGAAGCGCGCTGACGAAATCACATCGGCCATCGAGGCGAAAGTTGGAGATCTAGGGGCTACTCTTGGGCTGCCCGGGCAACCCTCCGTGGGGGTCTCCGCTCAGAATGATGAACGGCCTGGCCCATCACTGACTCTCTTGTATGCGCAAGCAGCCTTGGTCTATCTCAACTTCATTGTTTCCGGGCCGAACTGTGGCGCCCTCGAGGTTCGTCAGAGCATTGACTGTGCCATCGCATCGTGGAAGTCGGTTCCTCTTTTCAACAGGCGGCGACTCCTGGTCTGGCCGCTCCTCATCACTGCCACATTAGCAAAAGGCCAACAACGGGATTTCTTTCGTAACCTGATAGAGTCTTGTCCGGAAAGTCGCACGCCCGGTATTCACTACAACATCTGGTCGGTTGTAACCGCCTGCTGGGAGGAAGTCGATGCACAGACTGGAACAGAACGAACCAGGATGAGAAGTTGGGGATACACATCAGAGGAAAATGAGCTCGGCTTACTGATTTGTTAATGAAACGACCAATTCTCAGTGAATTTGACTTGTCGGATGTATCAGTTAACGACAAGTTGTCTGTGGATTAACAATTGCAAAGGTTAACAATTGCAAACGTCTCAGAAGCTTCAATCCCCCCTGTCCATTTTATGTGTGGAGACTAAAGAAGACATCCCACTGTGCAAGATACCCTGTAGTTGACGAGGCTGCCCGGTCCATGACGATGAAAGACCATTTCATTATAAGTGATAATGTGTATGTTGGCTTACGCACGACAATCAAATTCAAGGCAAATTAACCTGCGCCTACGGAGCAGCTCTAAGCTACATTGCAATACCGTCATGTCAGTGTGCGTGTAGCACTTAGGAAAACAGCGTACTACCGCCCAAGCCGATCTTCCCTGACAGACATCGCGCCAACTTGCCCAAGCTTTTCGGAAACATGTCAGTTTTGAAACGGCCTTGGATACCCTACCCTTAGTTGACAAATAGGCGCCGTCTCAATGGCAGCCCCAGCCCGCGCCAAAGTCTACACTCGACTGAATCGCTGGCGCGGGTGGAAATTGGCCGAATCCTAAGTCAGTAGGGGCCTAGTATGATTAGCCTTTTTCGATCAGACTGGAATCAAAGCTGGATTAGTTGACACACCGACTAGGGAGAATCAAATAGGGTAAAGGCAAGAAATGGTCCTCTACTATAATTACTCTTAAAGCTGGTGATTTCTCTCACACTAAACGCCTCAAACACATCAAGAAACCGACTAGTTACCCAGCCGTAAAAAACATTCATCTACAGCTAGTTAGATACCTTTGGGAAAGAAATTCGCACCAATACAACATGAAGGCATTCGATATTGCTTTCGTCTTGGCATTCGCCGCTGGTGCCTTGGCCATGCCGACGCAGGGAGTGAGTACATACAGACTTCAAAATGATTCTGGATCTACCCAGCCGTGTGCAATGTCCATTAACATCTGATAGGAAAATCTCGCTACGACTGGTAAGGCTCAAGGAGGGATTGAAAAATCCAACGGGAATCCGGTGGAGGACTACGTTATTCCAATTGACAAACGCGATGACACGCCGGTGGAGGATTATGTTATTCCTATTGACAAACGCGATGACACGCCGGTGGAGGATTATGTTATTCCTATTGACAAACGCGATGACACGCCGGTGGAGGATTATGTTATTCCTATTGATAAGTAACGATGTTCCTTGGCAACGACTTGAGGAACGGGAAGCAGGAAGTCATGTGGTAGTCAAAGTTAACCGCGGTGATATTGTTCATGTATGGTACTTAAGAACACATGTTCTTGGGTCTTATAATGAACTTGAAGCTGGATCAAATTACTACACACCATATCGCAACACACAAATCAGTGTACCGTCATATGCAATAGATGCCGCAGTCTGTGAATAGATAATATCACCACAACCATATAGTCAGCCTGGAACAGGCGTGGTACAATTAAATACTCTAGCGACATGAAAATGTATCGCATCTCACACCAGCAGAAACCGTGAAACAAGTACCTGGACGAAGACTTCCATTGTCGGAGGCAGTAAGCTCTGCAGGGGAGGACATGTCGCCAGGATCAAATACATCAAGCTGCAGCGTTTACAAGAAACTTCGTGCAACAACTTCATACAATTCCTTGATAATTAACTAGTCATCAAACAACTATTTTCTACCTGATCTGCACAGAATTAATATCTATAACACAGACGTCCACCTTCCGTGTCCATGACCAATGATACTGGGATGTCTTCAGTGAACCCTCCGTAATGAAGCGTGTCACTAAGACTTGCCTCTCCATCTGTCGAGTTGAACATGTGTTTCCCTTCATATTCATATAACCTGGTTGCTTTATTCTCCTGTTGCCACCGCCACCAAAGATGGTCGATCTGCGCATGATGAAGGTAAAACACGGGGTCTGTCCAATCCGTGTTGTAAGCACAATTTCAGGACTGCGGAGGAAAGAGTCTGGGGTGCTTGGCATGCCTTACCGTTGGCGGCCGTTAGCGATAGAAAGTCCCCACTGACGGCGCGGTGCATCCGGTTGTGCAGGCGGTTTTCCATATCCCACTCAAAGTCGCGGTATCTAGGCGTGCGTAGAAGCCTGCCGATCGATTCGGGGCCGAACCATGTGTTCAAGGGACGGCCGACGGCGTCCTCGTTCCGGAATCCCCGCGCAAGGCAGTGCCTCAAGCTCGTATGGTTGTATCTAACGGGGCGTAGATTGGAGAATGGGCCGTCAGTCACGCAGCGGCCTTCCCCGACGACAATGGGTCCGGCCGGATCGCCGTCCCCTCCGAAGCCAGTTACGTTGTTCCAGATTGAAGAACCGTGTAAGTCCATCCAGTCCATCGTCCAGTCCCAGTATCTGATGACAGACAAGTTAACACATCAATACTATCCAGATTGCTCCTGACCCAGACATACGGTATCGATCCTTTAAAGCCACACTGTTCACGCAGAGCAGCTTCCCATAAAACCAGCGCATATCTGTGCCAAGGGAGAAACGAAGCAGAGGCGTGTGCTGTACATGATGGTCAGCGCTGAGCAAAGGGTGGTCTTATGGTGAGAATGGAGGGACAGACACCGGGAACCGAATTGCAAGTGCAGAAAAGCGAAGTCATCGTAGAGGGATCCATGTAAACCATGAGTCGACGGCACTGAGCTCAAGCATTCTACAGCATCGGTGAAGTGCGTTCTTTCGTCTGGTGTCAAGGCACGCCACTCGCGCCGAACAACAGGACGACTGCAAGTAGGAAACCGACCTCGCCGCGACAACGAGATCCGACCGAACAGGGAAACAATGGAGACGGATGCCACAATCAGGGAGATGCCAACCAACAGAGCCCACTTGGTCAATTCCCACGGCGACCTGGCTTTGATGAGTACGAAATCTTGACACTGTCTGTGGGAATTGGAATGCCATGGCCATTACCTTCTCAAACTTCTTGACGGTTTCGAAACAGCATCTCGAGGGTCGCGTTCTCCAGGGAGGAGCAAATCATAGTCCTGCTCAAAGGAGGCGGACGACATTGAAGCACTTCTTCCTTTAGTGATATGGTCGCTATCTGCAATAACGAGATAACATGACACCCAGGGTAAGTAGGTCGAATCGGATTTGTTCACTCAGCCAGCTGATGTGTGAAAGGCAGTCACGTTACCTCCTTCAGAACCCGTGCTCAAGTTTATTCTTTCCCATGTTTCTCGGCGGAGCTGGGTTTGAGGGTCGAATTGGGGTTGGCGCAAGAGATAGCTTTTCTCGTGACGGAAACGGACGAGGAGAGATGAACGCGCCTAATCAACCGGCTTGGCGACATCTAGACAACACCCTTAGCCCTGCAGTTCTATCATGTTTCGAAACAAACCCTAATCACAGTCTACCTTGACCCTGTTTTGGGAACTAAACTTGCCGGCCTGCGCATGGATTAAGCGTCCAGACCAGCCGGCTCTTTAGTTCCGGCCTCGGATTCTCTCTGGAGGAAAGTGAAGATGGCACAGAATCTATTGAGCTACAACACTACCCTCGGCTCTAGAGAAGGAAGCCGCGTGTAACAGTACACCGGGTCAAAGTCTGCAAATCCATGCTCAAATGGTCAACTCTACTTTTTGGTGTGTGGCCGGTCCGTATTGATCCATTCGTCGCTCCAAACCGTACCCGGATATGGCGCGACCCGTGAAGTACCGTTGAATCTCTCAGAGACCCAGTCTCTGATCTTTTGAAAGTTGCGGCATGTATGCGGACGGTCCGAGTTTATGTAATTGTCTTCGACTCCGATGAAATAAATAGAAGGAATGGGCGTAAGATCGGCATTGCACAATGTCATTTGTCGCAAATGCTCAATGCAATGGTCTCGGTGCTTCGCTCCATGTATAGGGTTTTTGATCGGGTAGATCTCCGGCCAAAACGCCTGGCGTATGTGGTCCTTTGTGGTGTTAGATGGTGATATCACACTTCTTATTCTCACTTCCAGCACTTACAAGACAGTGAACTGTATGCATAACCTCGAGTCTACACGCGAAGAAAAGCCGCAGGGGTCAGTAAAACGGTTTGTTGAACATGAGGCTATGTACTTACGCAGCAACGTATCCTCCTTCCCTTGGCGCCCAGTACTTCGTGTAGTCGGGACCCCATGCAGCCCGAGCCTCCTCCTCAGATAGAAGAAAGAATCGACCTGAAAAGCCACGTCAGAAATTTTACTCTGCTGCTGTATCATCTTCTTGATAGATGTAAACATCACTTACCCCAATGTAGTTGCTCCCAGTTGTGATCGATCTCTTTGCTTGGCTCCCCGACATACTTGAGCCTTTGCGTGCCATCCTCACGCTCAGGTATGTATTCGAACCCGTCGTCAAGAAATGCCGGGCTAGCCTCGAACCATTTTTCCTCCACCTCGATAAGATGCTTTGCTGGTTCTAATCTTTATAAGTTTTCTTTCCTCTCTCCAACATGACGATATTTGTGCATTCACTCACCTAGCTCAGTCCTATATCCTGACTGAAACGAGCCGAATCGACCTTGGAAATGGACTTGGGCGTAAAGATACGCTGATAGTGTAGCGAAAATGACGGTGGTCGCAAACCAGAATGAAGCAAACAACCGAAATCGTCTCTCTCGTTTCCAGGCCGCCTGTGTCGATAGCTGGAGCAGGAAATCGACTGACTCGTTGAGATCGGAGTCGCCCTTGTGGAGTGTCTCGCAACTCGAATTTCTCTCTTCAAGCTGAACCATTGTAGACGTGACCGCGTCAGTTGGATGAGAAAGACGAAGCAAATCAAAAAAGGGCTGGTCCAAGGCAAAAATAGACAAAAACAGACGGCCCGGATGGGACTTTCTGTGCCCCAGCCGAACGAGTAATGCAGAAGTTTCGGTGCTTTAACGGAACAGACATTGATGGCGCTCTAGTTCTGTGAAACACCAGCGCCAACGCGCCAATTTCGAAGCAAGGGTGGACCTTTCGCTGCCACTGGCAGGTTATTAAAACGCTAAAGATTGCCACGCGGTAGATTTCATACGCAACTCTAACACCAGCAAAAGCTATCACTATTTCTCCAGAATGAAGATTCTCTTTCAGATAAGCCTATTTGCATTGCTTTTGGCAGACATGGCGGTATCTCTGTCATTCAATGACCATCCGGACAAGGTATAGTCACTGTCGAAGCAGGCCTAGTAAGCCAAATTGCTGATCAAACGCATTATCACAGGGTATCCTGCCAACGGAGCCAAAAGACAGTGCCGTAAGTTTCTTACAAAATGCCAACCGAGCTCGAAGCTAACGCATAAATAGTGTAAGATCTTGCCTTCGCCCCTTCAATCCTGTGTTGATAATATTAATTGGCTTTGGTTTACTAGAGTATGTTTAGCATGATACAAACGACGGATGCTTTTCTGATCATTCTTCGTACTTTACTGTAGTACATTGGAGGATTTACACGAGTTCGACTAGTAGAGAAAGGTCTTGTCTTGTAGTAGTTTATCACGCCTTGCCTTAACAATGGAGTGTATAGATGGAACAATTGTAGATGATACAAAGTGCCAATAGCTGAAGTTGGTTCTTTATCTAGCGGATGGGGTTTCGTGTTTCATCTCAGTGAATCTGCATCGAGTGTGAATTTTGACTAATTTGTGATGATATCTAGAGACTTGCTCTAGTTTTAGGTGGCATTTGAAGCCCCTAGGCTCTACTAATCAAACACCTTTGTTCGCAACTGTCCAGGCTTGAATCTTTCCAAAGTTCCTGCATTTGCGCCTCATGTTGAAATCACTTTTCGATCCTGACGGCCGAGACGGATCTTTTTCGAACACCACCGGTGTAACATCACTTTGACACATGAGGAAGTGGCGCAGGGTTTCTATGCAGTGATCCACATGACCGCGAACAATCTCCTTGCTCGCCCGAAAGGTGGTCACGTTGCTGTAGTCGTAAGCATCGCGGTACGTGTATTGCCGTACGAAGTTCTATCACCCGTCAACTGGAGTTCACATAAGGACAAACTACTAGTTCAACAAGAAATTTACTCACCAGGCAGTGAAGTTGGTGGAAAACGTTCAAGAAGCCTTTAACGCCACCTCCCAATTCTTTCGAGACGTGTTCGTAGTCTTCAGCCGGTGTTTTGTTAAGAGCCTCCAGCTTTTCTTCCGGAAAATGAATTGGTGGTACTTTCAGCAGTTAGTCTCAGCTATTTGCCCTCCTCAACCGCATACATAGGTGAGAGCTGTACCGCGCCACAACCGTACCCATGCCTCTTCAACCTCTGGGTTGGGTTGACCCCGATACGGCGATGGTTGCATTAGGTGATTCTGGTCTGTAAACTCCTGATACTCCAGGTCGCCGGACTCTAGATACGGTGCTGAAAGGAAGCAAGAATATTAGATGCTAGTTTGTTTCTCAAGCTGAGACAACTTTGTAGCCGGCGCTTATCACGCGCGCGGGGGTGTAGTTACTCACAGTAAGGAGAAAGCTGTCTTGCACATGCCACGTCGCTAGGCCTTTGTTTGATTGTGATATAGAGTAAAAGGACAGCAATAACGAAGCTTTGCAGTGCCAAAAGATAAGAAAATCTTGCGGGAACCTTGGAACCCCAAGGCGCCGAGAGCTCAGTTGGCTGGGAAAAGGGAAAGTCTTCTTTCCCCCGGGCTTCAGCGTTCGTCTCATCGTTCTCAACCTGAGTGTAGGCGATGAGACTTTTGCTTCTTCTGCCATTGGGCCACATCATCATTGGAGTGAGTGTGAGGCTGTTTGCGCGTAGACCAGCAGACGTGATAGCAGTCTGGGCAACCGTCGAGTAATTACAGTTAACCGGTTTTGATTGCGAGTTGTGAGTAACGCAGCCGCGTGCCAGAGGGACTGAGACTGCTGGCGCCAAACATAGGCGCCATTGTATGCAGACACAGGGGCCTCCATGTTCAATTGGAGCCAATGTTTGGGCCATCGATTGCCCAGCTGACGGCACTCTCGCCACCTCACTTCAACCAGGAAAGAGCTTTGAAACTTATAAGGTAAACGGCAAGCGTAAATCGAAGCGAATTCCGAGGCTAGTGATCCAATGATTACTTCCAAGCGACGTGTCAGAGGTATGGTAAGGCTCAGAATGTTTGCCTGCAGGATTGCATCTCAGGCGGCTTGTGATTGCTCCTCAACCCCCCCCCCCCCCCGTATCTAACTGATTGACGCTTGTAAATCTGATAATTGCCTGCTTCTTTACTAAAAAGAGGGGTTTTAGCTTGTGGTTTTTACCTGAGACTCTGTCTGACTTTGCCATGTTTACGCGGCATTGGAGGTTAATGCTAGCAGGATATCTCCGAATCAGAGAACTGCCCTACAGTTGATCAAGATCCTGAGCGTAAGTTCCCTTCTGCAACCCTAATCTCGAAGTAACATTGAAGTATTGGTACATATGAAGCTTTAATAATGAATCTGGCAACCATCTTTTAGTTTTAGGGCCACTAACTCAAGTAGGTGTCTTGGTCCTCTGATTCGAACCGCAAACGAATCTACGACGTAACTCCACTGACTAGCAAATACAATAACCCTGCGCTACTCAAAGATTTGAACCCAAACCAACTACCCCCCGGGCGTGGTGCTTCCGTCATGATTCCTTTGTCGAAGTGAGTGGTACACAATCGTGATACAACAAGGGATAAGTCAACCCCCGGTGCTCCTCAGCCTGGTCCGTCAATGTTTCCTCAATGAGGGAAACGCAGTGCTTGGTGTGCCAGAATTGATGACACCGGGCGTCCATCCACCGTACACCGTGCTCGAGTGCATATTCGACCTTCCGCCAGCAATACAGACAATGGAGATCATGTGCTCGAGGATAGGTTGTGTAGACGACCGAGAAGTTGCCGTTCTGTAGCTCCGGGATGCTGGTTGCGTTCACCTCGCGCTTGAGGTCGGTATCCCAGAACCAGGACCATTCGGTGTATATGTCCCCGACCACATCGAGAAACTCGTCAACAATCTCTTTCCAAGCGCAGGCTTGAGGCACCCAGGCCCCGAGTTGCTGCTCAAACAAGCAGCTACGTGTTTTTGCTTCCACGGGCGTTGAGCCGCATTGGGGCACATGAGGTACTTGCTTAGGCCTGTCTTGTGCCTCGTGGTGTTGCATCCCATGCGGGTGGTGTTTGGGGGGTCTTTGGAGCGACGCGTGGGAATGGTGCGCCGAGGGCACCGCAAGAGCAATGATAAATCCCAACAAGCAAAGAACGCCCAACAACATCAGGCCGTTGACTGTCAAGGAAGTCGTAGCGTTTTTGAAAGACGCGAAAACGCCTGACGGGGCAGTGATCTCCCTCGAAGCCGGTTTTGACGAGGACCCAAGATGAGCCTGTTCCGTCGTCGCCCCCTCTTCGTCCTTGTAAGTCATACCGGCATCTCGTTCTTCATGGTCGTGGTTTGACACCGGGATGTACGCAGAGCCCGAAAACCACTTTGATAATCTCGGGTGGGTCATGTTATTTGGGCGGCGATTGCGTCGGTCAGAGACGGGTCGATGAGAGATGGAGTGAGATGTGCGATTGTCCACCTTCAGGACGAACAACCAAACGGGAGCACGAGGATCAGCGGGGGTATTCGTCAACGGTCAAGCACAGAAAGGCATCGTCCGCTTTTCAGGTAACCGGACTTGACAAAGACCACAGGAATCCCGCGATACGATACTTCCCGTGTATGAGAATGGAATTGGGTTTGGAAACCAAGTCATTGGCGCGCATATTAGTGAAAAAATACTTTCCAGCGCCAAAATCGAGTGAGAGGCATTAAATACTAGTGTGGGGCGAGTCGTGTAGCTTTATGAGTTGATGCGTGAACACCAGCATTCTCGAAGAAGTGCACAATGCGACTATAAACTCTCGTCGGTACAAAGTTCGCGCTGTCACTTTGACTTTCTAAGTAACCAACAAGATGCTTGCTCAAAGCCTCTGGGGACGGTCACGGCGCCGGCGTTGGCGCCAAATCTCGTCTTGAAAACAACACGAAGATCTGCAACTGCCATCCCTTCCAGTCTGTTTGTGATCTACTGGACGGGTTAACTTCTTTCAACGACAACGGGACCAGACACAATGGCGGACGTTACGACAGAGGAATCTCGGATCCCGTTTCTGACCACAGGACGGGAAGAAAAGGAACGCCTTCTTGAAATGTCGGCAGATTCCTCCGAGCCCCCGTGTTCACGCAAGCGTCGATCGGTTACTCCAATATGCATTACAATGGGCCTTCTCGTCCTGTCGAACTTTTGCTTCTGCGTCGCGTTGATACTTACTGCACGAGCCAACTTTACTCCCACTCCACCATCGTGGATGCCGCCTGAAAGATATACCAAACAAACTTTCCAATTCCAAAAAGTTTTTGGCGAGGAGCCCAGCGAACAATCGGAAGCAGCGTGGACCAGACTCATACCGAGTAAGTGAAGTCTTGTTACCTCGGCGTCGGCTTTCTGGCGCAAAGACGACTGTTGTCGCGGCCCAAGACGGTCAAACTTGGGGGGTATCCAACTAACAATGGGATCTACTGTTCTTAGTGGGCAAAGGTTGGATTAATGTTACAACGGAAGACGAACTGCCATACATGCCTGGATTGGATAAAAGTATACCCGAAAAAAAGGCGTTGCTGTCTGTCTTCCACCAACTCCATTGCTTGGTAAGTAACACCAGGAGAGATCATACTGACACGGCCTGGAATGTTGGCTGATGGGGCTTGGCGTTCTAGTATATGACCCGATCCGGGTTCTTTAATGCCCGGGATGGCCATCTTGACAAGGTAAACACAACTCACCTTTCGCACTGCTGGGACTACTTGCGGCAGAGTGTTATGTGCGCTGGCGACACGACTCTGGAATGGAAGCCAGCGAACGACATTGGAAGCACTGGATGGGGCTACCGGCATACCTGTAAAGACTACACCTCCCTTTTCATCTTTGCCGAGCAGCACAGATCTACAGATAAGAAGGAGATTCATTCGAAATAGGTTACATAACCACGTTAATAGAGCTAGCCGCTAAGCCGTTTACACGTATCGAGAGCCAGTATCTGGTGGTTACGCGGGGAGAACCGATGATGATAATTGCTTACTTGTACACCATTTGGACACCCTGATACCGTGTAGGTACTACACCGGGCGAACAGGCTGTGCGCAAACCTTTAGCAGACGGTTGGGAAGATGAAACGCGAGACGAAAGGCAAGGAAGGCTTGCGAAGCGCTCTCAGTGAGCTCGTTGCTGCGCAGGAACTCTCTCACAGACTGCTGAAAGCGAGATTGCCGGTTTAGCACATTGTGGATTGATTTCTCGGCGGATATTAACGTGAATTGTGGCAAATTGGATCTAGATAAAAGATAGGAAAGAAGTCTAGGTCACGTTTCTTGTTCCGGGGCTCGATATTCCACCCCACCAGCCGTACTCCTGAACAATGTAGTCAACCGTACAATAAAGAGAAAAACATAAGAAAAGTTTGGCGCATATCTTGTGCAACATGTTGGTATTGGAAAGCCTAGATCAGTTTCTGGCCCATGCTTAGGATCAGACAACGATGGCGCCCGAGTCCAGGCACCTTGCACCATCGTTTTGATTACTGGCCGGAGCGTCGTTCAGTCTGAGGTTGGGAACGGTGCCGGCCACGGAAATACGCCAGATCTGGCCACTTCCGTTCTCGACGGCGAAGAGGAAGCCGTCGTTGGTCGCGTAGGAGGCGCCCCAGAAGGGAACCGTCGTCCCGGAGGCGCCCGTCAGGTTGCCGAGATCGCGGACGACCGTGAAGACCTTGGTGGATTTGTTCCAGCGCAGGAGGAACGCGTTCTTCCCGCTCACACCGAGGGACCACAGATCGCCACCGCCGGCTCCGGGGACGACTGTCCAGTCGCCGATTGTGTAACCGCCCGTGCCGGTAAGGGTTCCGTTGCCGACGAGGGTGCCGTAGCCAGCCGTGCCTGGATTCAGGTTGTACTGGTACCAATCCAGACCGCCTGTCGAGATCCAGTACTGGCCGTTCTCGTCGACGTCTCCCGAGTTGAACAGATTCGGCGTGAGCTTTTTGATCGGGGCGACGTCTTGCGCCGTGCCGTTGGCGAGAATGCGGATGACCTTGTAGTCGTCGCTGTCCTGACTGACCGCGTAGAGGTACTCTTCCCTGGCGTTGTAACCCATGGCGTTGATGTTGCGGTTCGCATCGCCGCCGATGTTGTCGGCGATCAGGGTTCGGGTACCGGAAGCAAGGTTCAGAGAGAAGAGCGTGCGAGTCTGGATGAGGAAGCCAGTTGTAGGACAGGAGAAGGCAGGTCCACGCGTAGCAGAAGCGACAACACGGGAGGACGATGAGATGGAGCTGGAGCTGGAGCTGCTCGAGCTTGTAGTGGTGCGAGTAGATGACGTAGTCGAGCTTGAGCTTGAACTTGAACTTGAGCTTGAGCTGGAGCTGCTGCTGGTCCTTGACGAAGAAGTCGAAGAAGAACTGGACGAAGAGCTGGAAGAAGAGCTGGACGAGGAGCTGGACGATGAGGTTGTGGTGGTGGTTGTAGTCCGAGAAGAGGAGGTGGTGGACGAACTGCTCGACGACGAAGACGGAGAGGTTGAAGGTGAAGATGAAGAGCTCGACGAGGACGTAGTAGAACTTGTTGTAGAAGTTCGCGACGAAGAAGAAGAGGTGCTAGAAGAAGTTGACGAAGGAGAGGACGATGAAGATGACGAGGATGATGAGGATGACGAGGACGACGACGACGAGGCCGAGGATGAGGAAGAAGTTGATGCAGGAGATGTAGACGACGTGGATGAGGAAGTGGACCTCGTCAGTGTAGAGAGCGTAGAACCGGTAGACGTCGTCAGCAGTGTGTTGATAACAGTGCCAGCAGGCGAGCTTGAGGACGAGCTTGAACCTGTAGATGAAGCCGAGCTCGAAGGCGATGATGAGCTACTTGTACTTGTAGTCACGGTTGACGAGGTTGACGTGGTGCTACTGGAGGGAAGTAAGGTGGCTGCATTGACCGTGACGCTGGTCGATGAACTACTCGAGGAGCTGCTTGACGACGTCGGTGTTGGGGAAATAACAGAGCTGCTGGACGAACTGGAAGACGACGAGCTCGAACTTGTCGAGGATGCAGTGCTCGACGGTGATGAGCTACTGATACTTGAAGACACTGTGGATGAGATGGACGTTGTAGTGCTGGTGGAGGCCACGGTGGAGGATGAACTGGACGTAGCCGATGTCGACAATGCCACCGTCGTCGTCGGCGTCTGCACGTACACCGTGCCAGGCTGAGTACCGCTGGGTTGGACAATCGAAACGGTCGTCGAGCCCGTGGGCACACTCGCCGTCCCGGTGTAGGGACCGACGACGGTCACGAACACTGCTCGCCTACCTACGACGATCGTACCGGGGTTTGTGCCGCTCGGCGGGATGGACGCGACGGTGGTAGTTTCGGGCGCGTCGGAGGCCGTGAGGAAGACGGTCGTCGTGATGTACGAGGGTTCCGGGGGCGGGGTGGCCACGATAATCGTGCCGGCCCGCGTGCCGACAGGCGGGATCGTCGAGATGGCCGAGGGGCCGCTGATCGTGCCGGATCCAGAGTACTGGACCGAAGAGGTGACGAAGATGGCGGCTTGGGTGGCGATGATGAAGGTGCCTGGTGCCGTGCCCGAGGGCCCGACCGTCGATATCGCCGTGGGCCCCGTGATCGGGACGGTGCCCTGGTAGTCTACCAAGGACGTGACATAGCGAGCTGCCAGAATGATTGTGCCTGGCCTCGTTCCAACGGGAGGGACCGTCGAGATCACTGTTGGCTCCGAGATTGTGTCCGAGCCAGTGTACACAACGGTGGAAGTCACATAGACGGAGGCCGGGCTCGCGACGATGTAAGTGCCCGGCGTCGTCCCGGAGGCAGCAACCGTCGAAAGCGTTGTTTCTCCTGTGAGTGCCTCGGTACCGCTATAGACGACCCTGGAAGTGACGAAACGAGGCGCCGGGGTTGCCACTATGATTGTACCCGGCGTCGTACCAACAGGCTGCACCGTGGAGATTGGCGAAGGGCCCGAGAGTGTTCCGGTGCCGGTATACAACACCTGGGAGGTGACGTAAGAAGCCGGGGTTGCCACGATGTAAGTGCCGGCCACACTCCCGCTGGGGGCAATAGTCGACAAGGTCGTCAGCCCTGTAAGGGTGTCTGGGCCAGTGTATAAGACCTGCGAAGTGACATAGCGAGGGGCAGGCGTCGCCACGATGATTGTGCCTGGCGTGGTCCCATCGGGTGGTACAGTTGAAATCACTGAAGGACTAAAGATAGTTGCACTGCCGCTGTAGAGCACGGTCGAGGTGACATAGGACGCAGGAGTTGCCACGATGTAAGTGCCAGCCACAGTTCCGCTGGGGGCAATAGTCGACAAGGTAGTCTGCCCTGTAAATGCCTCTGAACCGGTGTACAAGACTTGTGAAGTGACATAGCGAGGGGCAGGCGTGGCCACAATGATTGTACCTGGTTGCGTGCCGACGGGTGGTACTGTAGATATCACTGAGGGGCTGAAAATGGTTGCACTGCCGCTGTAAAGCACGGTCGAGGTGACGTAGGAAGCAGGAGTTGCAACGATGTACGTGCCGGCCGCGCTCCCGCTGGGCGCAACGGTTGATATAGTCGTCGCTCCCGTGAGCGTCTCAGTACCGCTGTACAGAACTTGTGATGTGACAAAACGAGGCGCAGGCGTGGCCACGATGATTGTGCCTGGTTGCGTGCCGACGGGTGGCACCGTAGATATCACCGAGGGGCTGAAAATAGTTTCACTGCCGCTGTAAAGCACCGTGGTGGTGACATACGAAGCAGGACTGGCTACAATGATGGTCCCGGCAGCCGTGCCGCTGGGCGGGATAGTTGAAATCGGAGCCGGTACCGTGAATGCCGGATCCGTCCCGGTATAGAGCACCGATGACGTGACGTAAGAAGCAGGGCTGGCCACGATGACTGTCCCGGCAACCGTACCGCTGGGCAGAATGGTCGAGACCGGAGCTGGTGCCGTGAACGCTGGATCTGTGCCGGTATAGAGCACTGAAGAGGTGACGTAGACGCCGGGACTGGCCACAACGATGGTCCCGGCAGCCGTGCCGCTGGGTGGGATGGTTGAAACTGGGGCTGGTGCCGTGAACGCCGGATCTGTGCCGGTGTAAAGCACTGTCGAAGTGACATAGACCGCTGGATTGACCACAATGAATGTCCCCGGTGCACTTCCGCTCGGCAGAACCGTGGAAACCGTAGTCCGAGCGGAGAACGCCGGGTCCGTCCCGGTGTAGATCACCGACGACGTCACATAGATGCCGGGACTAGCCACGATGATTGTGCCCGGTGTGCTTCCGCTCGGCAGGATCGTGGAGACAGCCGTGGGGGCGGTAAGGGCGGTGTCTGTCCCGGTGTACAACACTCGAGAGGTGACGAACACGGCCGGATTGACGACGATGAAAGTGCCTGGCGCGGTGCCGCTGGGCGGGATGGTAGAGACCACCGTGGGCGTGGAGACGGCCCCATCTGCTCCGGTATAAAACTGCTCCAAAGTGACATAGACGGCCGCCGGCGTGGCGACGATGTAAGTCCCAGCGGCCGTACCGCTCGGTGGTACCGTGGAAATGGTGCTGGGCCCAGTCAAGACGCCGGTGCCGCTGTACAGGACTTCGGAGGTCACGAATCGAGGTGCCGGGGTCCCGATTATGATGGTACCGGGCGTGGTGCCGCGTGGAGGGACGCTCGAGAGAGTGGTCGGCCCAGCCAAGGTCTGGGGACCAGTGTACAGCACCGTCGTGGTCACGTACGATGTTTCGGGCGGAACAGGGGTGGCAACGATGACGGTGCCTGCGTTCGTGCCGCTGGGGGGGATAGTGGTCAGCGTAGTCGGGCCTGTGATCTCCTCTGGCCCCTGGAACAAGATGGTCGTGGTCACGAACGAGGTGACCGCCGGAGCGGGAGTGGCCACAACCACGGTCCCGGCGTTGGTGCCGCTCGGGAGGATCGTTTGTATGGCGATGGGCCCCGTGATCTGGTCCGTTCCGGTGTATGGAACGGTCGTGGTGACGTAGGAGGTGACGGCCGACGCAGGAGTGCCGAAAACCACGGTTCCTGCGATCGTGCCGCTGGGCGCGATGGTGGTGAGGGGCGTCGGGCCGGTGATCGGAACGCTGCCATCGTACAGGACCGTGGTGAAGACGTAGGTCGCCGAGACCGAGGCCGGGGTAGCGATGATGACGGTTCCGGAGACCGTTCCGCTGGGCGGGACCGTGGTCAGGATCGTCGGCTGCGTTATCACCTCGCTCCCCGTGAATAGTACTGTCGTGGTGACATAGGCGGCGAGGACCGACGGAGGCGTTCCGATGATTACCGTACCGGCGAGTGTGCCGCTTGGCGGGACCGTCGTGAGGGGAGTCGGGCCTGTGATGAAGCTTTCGGTGTACAGAACGGTTGTGGTAACAAATGAGGTTGGGAAATCCGAGCTTGACGTGGTGACCTCAGTTGTCGAACTGCTAGTAGAACTGCTGGATTCTGAGGTCGAGGAGACGGCTTCTGATGTCGTAGAGCTTGAAGTAGTTGCAACAGAACTAGAGGACGAACTGGTTGCGGACTCGGACTCGGAAGTGCTGGAGTCTGAGGCAGTACTTGACGTGCTGCTCGTGGCGGACTGCGAGGTGCTGGACTCTGACTCTGACGTGGAAGTTGCGGAGTCCGATGAACTGGTTGACGCGTCGAGAGTACTGGACTCAGACGATGCTGTCGAAGTAGTCGATTCGGACGTGGAAGTACTAGGCTCCAACGACGACGACGACGACGACGACGTGCTAGAGTCTGAACTTGACTGAACCGGCTCCGAAGAGGAGGTTGAGGTCTCGGATACCGTCGTGCTGGACGATTGAGAAGAGGGAATTGCAATGACGAGCGTCCCGGGCGCAGTACCGGCCGGTGGAATGGTTGAGATGGGCACCGGTCCGGTGATGGGCTCGGTTCCTTGATAGAAGACCGTGGTGGTGACGAACGAGGTGAAGGGCTCGGAGGTGGATGAGCTCGAGACCGGAGTGGCTACGATTACCGTCCCCGCGTTGTCGCCGTTTGGTGAGACTGTCGACAGCACAGTCGGCCCCGTGATCGTGTCGCTTCCCGTGTACGGCACCGTCGTGGTGACATACGATACCGGAGGCTCCTCGGAGCTTGACGCGGGGATGGCGAAGACGATGGTTCCGGCGACGGTCCCGCTCGGAGAGACCGTTGAAACCGGGACCGGGCCGGTGATGGAATCGGTCCCCGAGTACAAGACCGTGGTAGTCACGTACGACGGCGACACGTCGGAGCTGCTGCTGCTGGACCCCGGAGTAGCAACAATGACAGTCCCGTTGATGCTTCCGCTGGGGGGGGGTGGTGGTCAACGTAGTCGCGCCAGTGATGGCCTCGCTGCCTGTGTAGGGGATAGTCGTTGTGACATATGAGGCAGCTGCAACCGAAGCCGGAGTGGCCACGATGTATGTCCCTGGTGCAGACCCAACGGGGGCAACGGTAGATATGGTGGTGGCGCCGGTTATCGTGTCAGTGCCAGAGTAAAGGACAGTGGTCGTGATGTATGATTCTGAAAGGCTCGAGCTGGAGGCTGGAGTCGCAAAAATCACAGTGCCGGGTACAGTTCCAACGGGAGCGACGGTTGAGATGGCGATGGCACCGGTTATCGTATCGCTTCCGGAGTAAGGGACGGTAGTTGTCGCGTATGAAGCGGCTTCCACGGACGCTGGAGTGGCCAGGATGATCGTGCCAGGCGTCGTGCCCACCGGGGCCACAGCCGATATGGCGATGGCGCCGGTTATCGTGTCACTGCCAGAGTACGGGACAGTGGTGGTGACATACGAAACGGGCTCAACCGAAGCCTGAGTGGCCAGAATGATAGTACCGGGTGTTGTACCGACAGGAGCAACAGTTGATATAGCGACGACACCAGTTATCGTGTCGCTTCCAGAGTAGAGAACGGTGGTTGTGACGTATGATGCTGCTTCAACGGACACAGGCGTGGCCACAATGATTGTGCCTGGTGTAGATCCAACAGGGGCAACGGTTGAAATGGTGATGGCGCCAGTTATGGTGTCGCTCCCAGAGTATGGAACAGTGGTGGTGACGTAGGAAGCTGCCTCGACTGAAGCCGGAGTGGCCACAATGACTGTTCCTGGTGCTGTGCCGACAGGAGCAACAGTTGATATTGCGATGGCGCCAGTTATCGTTTCACTTCCAGAGTATGGAACAGTGGTGGTAACATAAGAAGCAGCTTCGACTGAAGCCGGAGTGGCCACAATAAATGTACCAGGCGTCGTACCAACCGGCGGCACGGTGCTGATGACCGTTGGCTCGGAGATGGGATTGCTTCCGGTGTACAACACGGTTGACGTGACGTAGCCGGGATCCGAGGCCGGTGTGGCGATGACGACCGTCCCGGCGTTCGTTCCCGCTGGCGCAATCGTGGTCAACGGGACGGGGCCGGTGATGGTGTCGCTTCCGGTGTAGAGGACGGTCGTCGTGACAAAGGAAGCCGGCGCCACGGACGCTTGAGTCGCGAAAACAATAGTTCCTGGTTGGGTGCCACTGGGCGGGATGCTGGCGATGAGCGTCGGCTCGGAGATGACATCGCTTCCCGTGTAAGCCACCGTCGTGGTAACGAAGGAGGCTTCCAGGCTTGTTGAGGAGAGCGGCGTGACGACCAAGACGGTTCCTGGCTCGGTGCCGGTAGGCAGAATCGTCGTCAAAGTCGAGGGGCCCGTCAACACGTCGGTGCCCGTGAATGGGACCGTGGTTGTGACAAAGGAGACGAGGCTCTCCGAGACAGGCGTCGCAACGACCACGGTGCCCGGCTGCGTTCCACTGGGAGGGATGGTTGTCAGGGCCGAAGGTTCCGTCAAAGTCTCGCTGCCCGTGTAAGGGACCGTGGTTGTGACGAAGGAGGCAGAGCTGCTCTCCAGGACTTGGGTCGCGAAAACCAGGGTGCCCGGCTGCGTCCCGCTGGGCGGGATCGTGGACACCGGAATCGGGCCGGTCAACACCTCGGTGCCGGTGTAGGCGACTGTCGTCGAAACGAAAGAGGCGAAGAGCGGTGTCCCGATGATCACGGTGCCTGGTTGAGTGCCAACTGGTGAGATGGTCGAAAGGAGGGTAGGTCCGGTAAGGGTCTCGCTGCCGGTGTACAACACGGTGGTGGTGACGAAAGAGGGAGTAATCTCAGGGTCGAGTGAGGTTGAAGAGCTGGAAGACTCTGACTCTGGTTCAATCGAGGAAGTTGTCGAGGTTGAAGAGCTAGTCTCAATTGTCGAGGTTTCCGAGGTGCTTGTTTCTTCGGTTGTGGAAGTGCTGCTGGGCGAGTCTAAGCTGGTTGTAGAAGAGGAAGCCAAGGACTCGGAGGAGGATTCGGAGGCGGAGGAAGTGCCTGAAGATGTCGAAATGTTCTCTGTGCTGGACTCGGTTGAGGTTTCCGAGGTCTCACTTGTCGAGGAACTTGTCGATGTCGTCGATGTTGCGTCAAGTTCTGAGCTAGAGGTTGTGGTCGAGAGCGGTTCCGATGACACCGACGTGGACTCAGAACTGGAGGTACTAAACGTGCTTGACGCTGTTTCTGTATCAGAAGAGAGCGGCGACGCAGTGGACGCCGACTCTGTGGTTGTAGTAGAGTCTGAAGTAGCGTTTGATTCCGTCAAAAATGCAGACTCGCTGCTGGACACCTCGCTAGAAGTCTCCTCGCTCGTAGTTGATGCCGAGGAACTAGACGCGTCTGTTGTAGTTGGAGCCGATACTGCCGTGGTTGGGACTTCAAGATAGACCGTCCCGGGCTCCGTTCCGGACGGCTGGACGATCGACACCGTGGAAACTCCAGTAGGAAGGTCTGTTCCAGTATAAGGCCTCGTGACTGTGACGAACAATGCTCGCCTGCCGACGACAATCAGGCCGGGCGTCGTGCCGCTGGGTGCGATGGAGGTGAACGTCGTCTCCTCGGGGGCATCCGAAGCGGTGAGGAAGACTGTCGAAAACACATAGTCCGCCGTTGTCGGAGGGTCCGCGTAGACGATTGTCCCAGGCGCGGTGCCGCTGGGAGGAATCGTGGCCACGGGGATCGGCGCCGTGATGATCGCAGTACCTGTGTACGGGACTCTTGCCACCGCATAACGGGCCGCGAAGAGGACGGTGCCACGAGCCGTGCCAGAGGGGGCCACGGTCGAGAAAGCCGTAGGAACAGCGAATGAGTCTTCGGGACCGGTGTAGATCACCGTAGATGTGGCGTAGAAGGACGCAGGGACGGCCACAATAACGGTGCCTGGTGATCCGCCGCTTGGCTCGATGGTGCTGACGGGAACAGGTTCATCAATCGACGATGGGCCGGTATAGATGAGTTGAGATGTGACGTAGAAGGCGGCCGGCCGAGCGACGATGAAAGTACCCGGCGCGGTTCCAGAGGGCGGGATGGTGGACAAGGTCGAAGGCGCTGTGAGAGACTCGGAGCCGGTGTAGGTTACTTCTGAAGTCACATACGACGCAGGGTTCACCACGACGTAGATGCCGGGCGAGCTTCCCGTGGGCAGAACGGTGGAGATGGTGATCGGCGCAGTCACTGACGCGTCGAAGACCTCGGATGTGATGTACGGGGCCGGTGTGATCTCAGATGTGCTGGTATCCGCCGTGCTCGTGTCGGAGGTGGTTGTCTCACTGGCATTCGTGGTACTGTCAGATGTTGTTGATAGAGCATCTTCGGATGAGTTGCCCGCTGCAGTAGTTGAAGACGTGTCGGTAGAGAGAGTGCTCTGTAATGAAGAGCTGGATGTTCCTGAAGAGGAGTCTGAACTGGAGGTGTCTATAATTGAGCTGCTAGCCTCCGTACTGCTTAATCCCGTGCTGGAGGAGTCTGTACTACTGGTTGTTTCTGTGCTAGAGGTCTCGGTACTACTGGATTCTGTAATACTGCTGGACTCTGTACTGCTGGACTCTGTGCTACTGGACTCTGTACTGCTGGCTTCCGTGCTGAAAGATTCTGTGGTACTGGTGGCATCTGCACTGCTTGATGCTGTAGTAGACGCCTCGGTACTGCTGGACTCAGTGTTAGAAGTCTCGACACTACTGGCCTCTGTACTGCTGGCTTCTGTGGTGCTTGAACTTGTGCTGCCAGACTCCGTGCTGCTAGAATCTGTGCTGCTGGACTCGGTACTAGAGGTCTCGGTACTGATGGTCTCAGTACTGGAGGTCTCGGTACTGATGGTCTCGGTGCTGCTAGACTCCGTGCTGCTGGTCTCTGTGCTGCTTGATCCTGTGATAGAGTTCTCAGCACTGCTAGACTCGGAACTGGAGGTCCCAGTACTGCTGGTCTCGGTATTGCTGGTTTCTGTACTGCTGGTCTCAGGACTACTAGCTTCTGTGGTGCTTGAGCTTGTGCTGCTAGACTCCGTGCTGCTAGAATCTGTGCTGCTGGTCTCTGTGGTGCTGGTCTCTGTGCTAGAGTTCTCAGCACTACTAGACTCAGTACTGCTTAGGTCTGTACTGCTTGATCCAGTGTTAGAAGTTTCAGTACTGCTAGGTTCTGTAACAGTACTAGACTCTGCACTGCTGGTCGCCGTGTTGCTAGCCTCTGTGCTGCCGAGCTCTGTGCTGCTAGGCTCAATGCTGCTCGTGGCCTCACTTGAAGTCGTCGAAAGAGTAGAAGAAACAAGAGAGGACGATTCCGTCGTGGCTGATTCTGCATCGGTGCTACTGCTGCTGCTGCTTTCTTGGACACTGCTACTAGTGCTAGCATCAGTGCTACTAACACTTGATTCCGTACTGCTGCTGGTCTCGGAGCTCTCGGAGCTCTCGGTCGTCGACACGGAAGTTGATGAAGTGGTCGAGACCACATCCGAGCTGGCTTCGCTCGAAGACGTTGACTCTGCATCAGACGAAGTTGCTGAAGTCGTAGAAGATTCCAGGGAATTGGGGACCGCGATGATGACGAGCCCAGGCTCTGTGCCGGAAGGTTGGATCGTCGTCACCGTCGTGGGGCCCGGCACCGAAGACGTCACTGTTGTTGTGATGAAAACCGCTTGCGCCAACGGCGAGCCGATGACGACCAGCGCCGGCTGGGTCCCGCTCGCCGGCAAGGTGGTGAGCGTGACGAGTCCGCTGACGTCGGATCCGGTTGGGCTGTAGGGGATGGTCGTCGTGATGAAGGATGCGGGTGCGGGAGTACCAATGATCACGGTCCCGGAGACGGTCCCCGAGGGCTGGATAGTGGACAGCGGGACCGGCGTTGTCGGTTCGTCGCCGGTCGGGGTGTACAGGATCGTCGTCGTCACGAACCGCGCAGCGTAGATGATGGTACCGCGGATGCTCCCACTCGGACTGACGGTACTAATAGGGACCGGCGCCGTTAACTCCTCTGTGCCGGTGAAAGGTACTTGCAGAGTATCATAGAAGACCGACTCCGATAAGGCGGAACTGGAAGATTCCACTGAAGTTGAGTCCGTAACTGCTGTTGAAGAAAAGACATCTGTTGATGAGGCAGAGTCTGTTGATGAGGCAGAGTCAGTTGACGAGGCAGAATCAGTTGACGAGGCAGAATCAGTTGACGAGGTCGATTCGCCAAGGCTCGTCGAATCAGTGGACGCAGCATCCTCGGTTGTGGTAGCTGAGAGTGAATTAGACGAGGTCTCTGTTGTTGATCCAGATCCGGATTCGGTTGAAGAATCACTCGACTGTGAGCTGCTGCTAGACGAGGTGGTGACCAGCTCCGAGCTTGTCTCGGATGATGTGCTCAATTCCGGTGTGCTTGTTTCTGATGTGACCGAGTCCGACGACGTAGAACTGGTCTCCGAGTTTGAGCTACTCAGATCTGTTTGGGCAGCAATGTCGGTAGAGAAGGTAGTTGTCTCTGTTGAGCTAGCAGAAGAGGTTGGCGCGTCTGATGTGGTGCTTGATTCGGTCGTTGAACTGTTCACAGTCGACGAAGAAGTTGAGCTTGCTGTGTCTACGGTGGTTTCGGATTCTGTTGAAGTGCCAGGAAAGCTACTAATCTCTGTCGATGAGCTCAGCTCAGTGGATGTGCTGGACGTGGCGGACGTGTTTGGGTCGCTTGACGTGGGCAGACTAGTTTCGGCCGAACTCGTTGAACTGGATGGATCAATGGAGGAGGAAGTAACTTCATCCGAGCTGGTTGACTGCGCTGTTGTTGTGATCTCGGCTGTTGTTGTAGACTCGGATGTGCTAGACTCCGACAAAGAGTCGGAAGTGGCAGCAGATGAACTGGAACTGAGGGGGAGGTTGAGCGTGGTTGAAGAGTCGGTTTCGGTCAAAATGCTGCTGTCTGTCGAAGTACTGCTTTCTGTCGAGCTAGCGAGCTCCGTAGACGTGGTCAGAGTACTGGACTCAATCGGGGTGCTGCTTTCAGTCGAGCTGACGGGCTCTGTAGATGTGGTCAGAGTGCTTGACTCAATTGATGTGCTGCTATCATCAGACGAGGTGATGGTGTCGGGTGACGTACTAGAATCAACCAAAGAGCTGGACTCGGTTGAAGAGCTGGATTCAGTTGAAGAGCTGGGTTCAGTTGAAGAGCTGGGTTCAGTTGAAGAGCTGGACTCGGCTGAGGAGCTGGGTTCAGTTGAAAAGCTGGACTCGGTTGAAGAACTGGATTCAGTTGAGGAACTGGTATCAGTTGAGGAACTGGCATCAGAAGTAGCCAAAATAGCGGGTCTGGCCACGATTACTGTCCCGGGAATGGTACCGCTCTGGAAGATTGTTTCCAAAGGCACCGGGCCGGTAAGAGTGAGTGGGCCAGTATAATCAACTTCGCTTGTGCGATAAGGCTCCGGCGTGGCGTAAACGATCGTCCCGGACTCGCTGCCAGTCGGGGCCAGAGTCTCGATCGGCTCGGGACCAGTGATGACGCCGGTTCCCGAGTACGGGACCCCGACAGAGGCAAACAGGAGCCTCGGCCTCGCCAGAAGCACGGCGCCACGGACTGTGCCGCTTTGGTAGACGGTCGTGAGAGGAATGGGGCCGGTCAGCGACTCCGTGCCCGAGTACACCACCACGGATGTGACCAGCGGATCGGGCGTGGCGTAGACAATCGTTCCGGATGCGGAGCCGTCGGTGGGTAAGATCGTGCTGACCGGCTCCGGTCCGGTGATGATTCCGGTTCCCGAGAATGGGACTGCGACGGAAGCAAAGAGCCGTCTGGCCATTCCGTATACGATGGTGGTGCCTTCGCCGTCCGCCGTGGGGAAGATTGTGGTGAGCGGGACGGGCCCTGTGGCCGTGAAGGTCGTCGAAGCTTCATCGAACAGGACTAGCGAGACCGCGAACGACGCAGTCGAGGTGGCGGTTGTACTGAGATCTGGTAATGGGCTCGCCTCGGAGGAACTTGTCGTCGTTAAGGCTGGGCCCTCGTCAGGCGAGGTGCTAACAGCCGTGCTGGTGATATCGGTGTTCGAGTCCGTGGAGGTAGAGGCTGAACTCTCGCTGGTTGTCGGAATGGAAACCGTCGAGGGTTCCGCGGTCGACGTGCTGTCGGAAAGGCTTGAGATCACAGACGAAGAGGTTGTCGTTTCAGAGGATGAAGATTGCGTATCGACGGAGCTAGTCGTGGTATCTGAAGAGCTTGTTGTTTCCGAAGAAGACGAGGGAGCCAGAGTGGATTCGTCAGAGGTCGAAACTCCCGTTGTCGAAGTCTCTGAGGAAGAGCTGGGCGATGTCGTTTCGCTTGAAGGTTCTGTGGAAGTGGCAACTGATGTATCTGTGCCGCTTGACACGATGGGTGAAGTGGTGGAGCTTTCCACGGCTGACGCGGAGGTAGTCTCGGTGGACACATCGGAAGTGGAAGAGGAGCTAGAGCCTTCTGTCGAGGATGTGTCGGGCGTGGTTGTAGATGTCGATTCAAAAGATTCAGAAGAGGAGTCGGTTGTTGACAACGGTTCGGAAGAACTAGCAGCAGTAGATGTGCTCGTTTCAGATACTTGAGTAGCAAAGTCAGCCGAGGACGAGGAGTCAGAAGAGGAGAGTGCCTCTGAAGTGGTCGTAGATGTGTCCTGAGTTGACAAATCTGTGCTGGAGGAGGTGGACGAATCGAGCACTTCCGAGGTTGAAGTCTGAGTCGAGGTGATATCCGACGAGCTGGAGGTGGTTGTGCTTGAGTCTGACGTTTCTGTCTGTGTGCTCGTGTTTATGACGTTTGGATCGGCGGTAGCTGAAGATGAGGTGCTCGACGACGATACGTCAGATTGGGAGGTTTCCAGCCCTGTTGTCTCTGTGCTAGAAGTCCCTGTATCGCTGGCTGAAGAACTTGAGACACTTGACTCCAGCGTCGTCGAGCTCGAGCTAATCTCGTCTGTGCCGGTTGTCGCGGAAGAAGACGTGACCGAGGTCGCCGAATCCGCCAAAGCAGAATCGGAGGAAGATGTGGAACTAGACGTCTCTGTGATCGAGGCGTCGGGAGAGGTTGTTTCTGTCATGTTGTTAGAGAGAAAAGGGAGATTGAAAATCCTCGACAGAGTCTGGGTTAACAAACCTGTGGTAGAGTCTGAAGAACTTGTGGTCTCAGATGAACTAGGAGCGGTTGATGATTCAGACGAAGTCGTTCCAGCCGATGAGGATTCCGATGCCGTGGACGAAGACTCCGGCTCGAGAGACGTGGTTGATTCAGCTGAGCTCGTCGAATCAGTTGAGGTCAGCTGTGCGTCAGTAGTTTGACCCGATGAACTTGTCGTCACTGAGATGGTGGAAGATGAAGAAGTTGTTGCTGAAGATCCGTCTGATTCCACTGATGACGATGATTCCAAGGAGGACGAACTTGCTATCGTAGACGACGTCTCTGTGGAAGTACTCAAATCTGACGTCAGTGACGGTTCCAATGACTGTTGGAAAGTTGACGAGTCTGACGAGGTCGTCGTCGATGCCGATGGCGTGAAGGAGGTTGACGGTGTCGGGAATGGCGACAAGCCTGGAGAGGGGGAGGAAGACGAGGCATCCGAAGAGGTTGTCGGGTCGGATGAGCTTAGAGAGTCCGATAAGCTCAAGGTGGTCGCAGACACCGATGGAACTGAGGATGTAGATAGCTCTGAGCTATCCGAAGAACTCTGTAAAGGTGTCGAAGGGTCAGACGAGTCTCCGGAGCTCTGGATGGAAGAGGAGGAGTCGCTCGCGCTGGTTGACGTTGACGAGATCGGACTCTCTGTAGAGCTCGAAGATGATGGATCTGCCACGGTAGACGAAGTCGACGCCTCAGAAGAACTTGACAGTTCTGATGTTGGCGACACACTCGATTGGCTGACTGAGCCCAGTGAAGTCGAGGTCTCTGATGTGCTTGACAAGCTCGGCTCCGAGGATGTCGTCGATGAATCGGATGATGACAGTGATGGGATGCAGTTGACGATGAGCTCGAGTCTTCGGGGGAGAGCGTGACACTCGCTAAGGTCTGCTGAGCCACAATGATTGTTCCCGGCAGACTACCGGAGGGGGGGATCGTGGACACGGGGAGCAACGTTGTGAGAGGCTCGGTCCCGGTGTAGGGGATCGTAGACGTGACGAAGACCCCTGGCTGTGCCAGGATGAGCGTGCCGGCAGCCGTCCCGCTCGGCAACACCGTCGAGATGGGAATGGGCCCGGTGATGGCGTCGGTCCCGGTGTAGAGGACAAAGGACGTGACAAAGGTTGCAACCGGGGCAGCAGGCTCGGCCACAATGTACGTCCCCGGAGTCGTCCCGACAGGTGGAACGGTCGAAAGGGTGGAAGGCTCGGAGAGGCTGTCGGATCCGGTATATGAGACGGTGGAGGTGACGAAGAGGCCTGGTTGGGCAACGATGATTGTCCCAGGCGCAGTCCCGATCGGTAAGACTGTCGATATCGGGATAGGCCCAGTAATCGGAGAAAACCCAGTGTAGATGACCGTCGAAGTAAGGTACGTAGGCGGCCGAGCCACAATGATCGTCCCCGGGTTGGTGCCAACGGGCAGAATAGTCGAGATCGCAGTCGGCGCAGTCAGTGGTTCCGTGCCAGTGTAGACCACCTCGGAAGTGACAAACAGCCGAGGCTGGGCCACAATGATCGTGCCTGGTGCGTCGCCTACCGGAAGGATGGTCGAGATCGGAGTCGGGGCGGTCAGGAGATCGGTACCCGTGTAGGCCACGTTCGAAGTGACGAAGACGCCAGGCTGGGCGACGATTATCGTGCCGGGGATCGTGTCAGACGGGGGGATCGTCGAGATGATTGTTGGGCCCGTTAATGTCTCACTGCCGGTGAACAGGACTGTCGAGGTGACGAAGGATTGGGGCTGCGATGGTGGTGGCGGCAAGGAAAAGGTAACGGTGGTGCCTGGTTGGATCCCCACAAGCGGGATTGACGGAGGAGTGATTACCGTGGCCGGGGGCTCGGTGTCAGTAGAGGCTCCTTGCGAAGTATCCGAGACGGGCGGATTCTGACCGCCGGCTGATGGAGGGGTGGCTTCGGCTTCCGGTTGAGCTATAACTATGGTGCCAGGGGCTGTCCCTGAGGGAAGGATGATGGAGAGGGTTGTGGCAGCTGTTAACGCTTCCGTGCCGGTGTAAGCAACTACGGATGTCACAAAGGAACCCGGGAACGGCTGAGAGACTCCTGAGGTCTCGGAAGGTGCGGATGGCGATGTCGCGGGGCTCGGTGAAGGTTGAGTAGCGGCTGTTGACGGCTGAGCGATGATGATTGTCCCGGGAGCCGTGCCGGATGGCGGGATTATCGAGATGGTAGTGGCGGCTGTCAACTGTTCAGTCCCGGTGTATGCGACCTGAGAGGTGACAAACGATGCGGGAGCTTGAGCCGGCTCGGTGTCTTGTGCTGGCTGGTTTGACTGAGCAGGCACGGCCACGACGATTGTTCCCGGAGAAGTCCCCGAAGGCAGAATGGTGGAAATGGTGACGGGCGTCATCGGTGCACCCGGTCCCGTGACCGAGGTCGTCGACGTGACGAAGATGTCCGGTCGGGCGACTATGACGGTGCCGGGGATGCTCCCAGAGGGGGCAATGGTCGTGACCGGAATCGGCCCCGTGACCCCCTCCGTGGGACCAGTGTATTGGATCTCCGAGGTGACAAACCGGGGCGGGAAACCGATGACGACTATGCCAGGGATCGTTCCGCTGGGCGCGACCGAAGTCAAGGTCACGGGTCCCGTGGCAGTGGCTGCCGCAGAGCCGACGAGGACGACTTCGGAAGTGCTGAAAACCGCCGACTGGCCGACGATGAACGTGCCGGGCACAGTGCCGCTCGGCGGGATCGTCGAGATGGTGGTCGGGCCCGTGGCTCCGGGCAAGATGACTTCCGAAGTGACAAAGGGGGCGGGCCGGGCGACGATAAAAGTGCCCGCTGCGGTGCCGACCGGCCTGATCGTCGAAATGGTGGTCGGCCCGGTGATTCCCGTCTGGAACAGCTCGGACGTCTGGTAGTTGGGCGGTTGGGCGATGATGATCGTCCCGGGTGCGGTCCCGCTCGGCGCCACCACGGAGACGGTGCTCGGCGCCGTGATAAGTGGGTCTTCCGGCCCGGTGAAGAAGACCTCCGACGTCACGTACTGGGGCGGCCGAGCGACGATCACGGTCCCGGCCGCGCCTCCGCTCGGTGGTATCGTGGATAATATGGTCGGAGTCGTGATTTGAGGATCGGATGGCCCTGTTAAAATCACCTCCGACGTCACATATTCGGCCGGCGGGCGTGCCACGATCACCGTCCCGGCGACACCTCCACTGGGCGGGATTGTGGTGATGGGGGAGGGCGCCGTGAGTTGACCAGCTGGGCCTGTGTAGTCCACCTCGGAAGTGACATACGTAGGAGGCACGGCAAAAATGATTGTACCGGGGACTGACCCGGAGGGCTGAACCGTGGAAATGGGGATGGGAGCCGTGATCGCGCTGGTTCCGGAGTAGACCACCTGTGACGTGACGAAGGGGTCTGAAATCCCAACGAAAAAGGTCCCCGGCGTGTTTCCGCTTGGTTGGATCGTGGAAAACGTAGTCGGTGCTGTAATCGGGGCGCTGCCGCTGTACACCACCGTCGAGGTAACGAATGCTGGCTGGACCGGGGCCGCTGGAGAGCCCGCTGGAGCCTGAGGACCCGCCGGGTCTGCTGGAGGGACCGTAGGGTCGGAACTAGGGATGGTAGGTTGCGGCAAAGCTACGATGAGAGTGCCTGGAGCTGCGCCATCCGGAGCGACTGTCGAGAGGGTTGTTGGCGCCGTCAAGACACCCGTTCCTGAGTAGCTGACGGTCGAGGTGACAAAGTCATTGGGTACTCCGATTATCACTCTCCCTGGCGTAGTGCCCTGAGGCGGCACCAGAGTCAGGGTGGTAGGGCCCTCGGCCGGAGAAGTTCCAGTCAGCCTGATAAAGGACGTCTCGAACGGTCGACGGCCAGCCACGACGATTGTTCCCTGTTGGTCTGCGCTAGGAGGGATGACGGTGACCGTCGAGGGTCCGGTGAAAGCATCCGTCCCGGTGAAATCGACGGTGGAAGTCACGAATGCGGTGGGGTCTGCCACGAAGATTGTCCCTGGATCCGTGCCAACGGGCGGAATGATTGCGATTGTGGTCTGCGTCGGGAGGGCGGCAGTGCCGGTCCAGGGGACGGTGGAAGTGACGAACACTGCAGGCCTGGCCACGATCAGGGTCCCTGGAGTGGTTCCCGAAGGCTGGATTGTTGAGATGGTCGTCGGCTCTTGGATAGGAGGTGTGCCCAGGAATACCACGTTCGACGTGACGAATGAGGGGCCTGCAGGAGTCGCAGTCGGTACAGCCACAATTACTGTGCCAGGCGTGTCCCCCTCGGGTGGCACAACGGAAATGGTCGTCGGCTCGGACAAAAGCTCTGCCCCGGGGTACTCTACAGTCGTGCGGACAAAGGGTCGAGGGTCGGCGATGACGATTGTGCCGGGCGAGGAACCGCTGGGAGGGATGATGGCGACAGTGGTCGGCTCTGCCACTGGTGTCGGACCGACGTACGGCACGACCTGGGTGACGAACGACGCCGGCAGCCCTCCGGACTCTGGGGACGGACCGATGAAAATTGTACCAGGCGAAGTGCCTATTGGTGGGATGCTTGTCAGCGTAACAAGCGGTCCGTTGCCATTCGCAGCAATAATCGAAGTTACAAACGACACCGGGACTGCCGAAGTGATGAATGAATCCGAGAATGTTCCCAGGGGTTGTGTGACGCGTGGGAGACCAATAATTACCGTCCCTGGCTGGTTGCCACTCGGAGGTATGACTGTGAGAGTCGAAGGCGTGTTGATGGCATTGGACCCGGTGTAAGGGACGATCGAGGTAACAAACGGCGCAGGGGCTGCTAGGGTACTGCCCGCAGGCAAGGCCACAAACACTGTTCCAGGGTTGGGACCATCGGCCGGGACTATAGAGAGTGTAGAGATGCCGCTGATGGACTCAGTCCCCGTGTACGATACGACCTGCGTTGCAAACACGTCGGCGTTTAGGCCGGGGGCCGGTGGAGGCTGTGCGATGACGACGGTTCCCGCAGCCGTGCCACTGGGCTCTATCACCGTGACGGTTACCGGGCTCACAATGGGGGCGGTGCCTGTGTACGGCACGTACGAGGCCACGTAGCTTGCGGTCGGGCTGCCCAAGATGACGGTACCCAGAGCAGTACCACTGGGCGGGGCCACCGAAATGATGGTCGGGGCAGTGAGGGGTTCGAAGCCGATGAACGGTACGGTCTGGGTGATGAAGGAAGCCGGCGGCAACGCTATCACGAGAGTCCCTGGGACGGTTCCGTCGAAAGGCTGGTCTAACAAAGTGGACGCTGCCGTGATGGATTCAGTGCCCAAGTAGGGAACTACGGATGTCACCTGAGGCGGAGGAACGCCAGTCGAAGGAACAGCGATGAAAACAACGCCCGGTTCAGTCCCGGTTGGCTGGATCACCGAGATCACAGTCGGGCCCGTCAACTCATCCGCTCCGGTGTAGGCGACAGTCGAAACGTCGTAGGACAGACTCGGTACGGGGGTTGTGGCCTCGGCCACCACGAAAGTCCCAGGCTGGAGCCCGCTGTCGGGGATGGTCGAGATCGTCGTCCGGGCCCCTTCCAACACATCGAACCCGCTGTAAGGGACCGTCGTCGTGTTGTACAGTCTCGGGTCGGGAACAGCAATGACGACCGTACCGCGGGAAGCGACGGCCGCACCCGGGGTCGGGTTTGCGACGAATATGGTTCGGGGTGCCGCGATGGGGTTGCGGGTGAGGATGCTCGTCGAGTTGACGTAGGTCGGGATGGGGCCGGGGCTGACCGTCGCGGTGCCGGTCCGAGAGACGGTGAAGTACGACGGCGGAACCTCCACCACAAGAGTCCCTCGTTCGGTTCCCACCGGCGGGATAACGTCTACCGTCGTCGGTCCGGCCAAGATACCTGTTCCAGTGTAAACGCCATTGTTTTGAGTTACGTACCCGGAAAAGTTGCCAGAAGTGTAGTTCCCCAGAAGCTGGGGCGCCGCCGACGCGCCTGTCGATATCGCGGCGGTGGGAACGGCCTCGCAGTTGGATGTGTACGACGTCGACACGGCGATGTATGCCACATAGCTGATGACATACTCGAGGGAGTAGCAGACGCAGGCATCGGTCTGATCATTGTTGAGCGCATCGAGGCACGACTGCTGTGCCAGGCTGTTGCCCCCAAGAAGCAACGGGGGCAGGAGGAGCTTCCATAACCGCTGCATCACGGTGGTGATGTCCGATGGTGGTCCCGCGCTCTCACGCGCTGAACTGGTCTCGGTGGTGGAGTGAGAGTGAGTTCGAGCAACGTCCCTGATTCCCGAATGACGATGATGCGCAAAAGGAGCAAAACAAAGTCCGGACCCCCCCTAATCGACCAGGGAATCTTTGAGAGAGGACTGGGACGCAAATTGTGTAGCTATCAACAAGGCATCGCAAAGAGAGATCTCAACACGCAAGAGAATTTCTTGAAGGTGGCACACTCGTTCCAACAATGCTACCTTTGCCCGCAGACCTTGTGAAAAAAAGTCTAGGCGTGGTCTAACCCGGCTATCTTGACAAAAGCGACAGTCGTTCTGCGTTGCCAAGACATCGTCATCCAGACTTCCGCAAGCAGACTTGCCTGCGGCGGCCGTTTCCATGGCAAACAGACAATACGATGTAGATGCAGCTTCCAAGGGTCGTGGAGACCCTCCACCCAGGAATGGGCCAAGCATGTTCGTCTAGGGGAACCCGGCTTAGACAGTCTAGTCTAGCCTGCTTCTACATCGCAGATGGGAGTAAACTCGCCCGAGAAGGCATGTCGCGCGCACTGCGTCCCTAACTTCTACAGGATCGATGTGGCTGGGCGGGCCGCTGGAGAACTCCATACGGACAGCCAGTCCCCCTCGATCGAGACGAAGAAAAGACGTTTGTCCGATTCCGTTCCGCCACATCTTGTTGCTGTAAGCGAAGGAAGAGCCTTGCATCGTTTGGGATTGGGGCTTATAATAAGCAAACCGAATGCAGCGGGTGGGAATTTGTTGAGCACAAAGGGCTTGTCAGAAAGCATCGCGTGAAGCGGATTTTATGACTTGTGCGTGCGTTTGTCTCAGAGCCCGGGCCCCGAATTGCGTTACCAAGGAGTTGGGATAGATATTAAGCCTCTTCTCCGCCAGCTCGGCAATACAGCAAAGTCTCGAGCATCAAAACGTATTCCAAAGGCCTCTGCTTACAGAGTATCGTTCATGGTCATTCAAAAGACGGTTTGGACAGATTTGCTTCTAGGAGAGGGGGAGGCATCGCACTGCTTGGGCTCGGCCAGTCGCAATCCGTGTCTCACTAGCCACTTACACGATATGAACCGATCAAGTGTGCGTGAGGCAATCGAGAAATGTAAATCAATCTCATCGTTCCGCCAAGCCACCCGCTAGCAGAGTCCGTCTCAACCAGGGCCGTCCGTTTTCGGTCGGTTGTACGTCAATGTCGGATGATGGAAGAAGCGATTGCTCTCGGTTAACAGCTGTCTCAGCGCCACACTCTGGGCCACCCGCAGAGAATCGGACTTTGATTCCGTTTCCCTTTCTTTTTTCTCTACGCCACTCGGATTTGCATGTACCATGTAGTTGATATCAACCATCTCCTTGGTGGTTCTACCAGACGAACGTGCTCTACATCCGCACAACCAGACTACCTACCAACGCACCCAGCATGGTAAACTCTGGAAGGAGATAAGGGACATGATGGACTTTATGCCTCGATCCCACACGGACACCCCTGGAAGCCGGGTCGATCACGGACACAAAGAATCAAGCACGTGGCTTGAACTCTGTCACGTTGGCGAAATCCAATCATCCAGGTTTCCGCGGAAGACGCCCCAGCCGCAGGTATTCCGAACCTGATGTAACCGGCCGGCCACCTAATTCAATCCAACTACAGTCTCTTTCTGGAGATTCTTTCCATGTGCTCCCGATTTAGAATGAGGACTTGGATAAGAGGACGGAGTGCCCCACCACGAAACAAAGTACTATAAGAAAAGTGACGAATAGCAGAGACAACCCAATCCCATCCTATAATAGAGCGAGCATAGAAGCGGGCTAAGAATGAATTTTCAGGGTACATAGCGAAACGTCAGGCAGCAGGTAAAACCAGTGTGTGGGGAAGTTGATGTGTAGTTGTTATGAGCATTTACTGTTGGTGTCGACATGCGTCCCAATGCGATTTTGGCTTATTACTTGGCATCTCACGCTCTACCCCTGATGAAAACCACTAGTAGATATATCTTACTAGGGCTGAGTCCTCTAATTCAGCCTCTTTTACTGCTCTCACTTACATAGTCGACACATATGGAGCACTCATATATACGCAAGACGGACGGTGTTGACCCCAGCAAGAGATCCTATCCACTGCCTTGTTTTCCCAACCACCAATTGAAAGTTAAAAGCTGCTGACCGCGACGCCTGCTGCTTTTCTCGGCCGTTTACCCAAAGACCAAAGAGCCTTCACATGGCAGTCAAGTCATCCCAGACATCGTTAACGGCGCAACCCCCCTCCCCCCCCGCTGTCTCGCCTCAGCCACGATAAGCCCAGGCACTACCCGACACCGCCATTGGCTTCCTCTGGTAATGACGCCTACATTTCCGCGGAGGAGACTGATATGCACAAGAAGACCCCCCTTCGTAGCTTGAGAGGCTCCGGGCCAAGACCCGACAAAAACCCTAGGGCGCCCCCACCACCATTCCAATGCGGTTTTGGAATACCATGGGCTTTGGGGGTTTCGTCTGCAGGTCCTACCTAGTCAGCCCACTTTCTGAATCTCGATGAATGCCGATCCGTCATGAGATCCAGAATCACGGGTGACAGCGCTTTAATCCTTGTTTGCTCTTAGCAGCAACCTGCTGATCTTCACTTGCGGGCGTCCTGTCCTGTCTTCAGCAATGGTGCTGTCATTGCCGGCCGATAGCCAAGACATATATGTCCCGTCTGCCCACTGTCTCCAGAGCAGCCAGACAAGCAAGGTCGGGGCCCCCAGACTGCTCACCGCCAAAGTTTATCTCTAGGATCCTGGTTGCTATTTATGGTAAGGAACACGTTCGAAATCGCCGTAGTCGGAATACTGGGCGAAGTGTCTTCTGATCCCGACAGAAGGTTGACACGAGGGAGAAGGACGCCTCCCCTTACGTGCAACTTGGCCCGGCGCCACAGCTCGTGCTTTCTTGGAGCATCTGAAAATTATTCATCGACTTAACATCTAGCACCGCCCCTGGCAAATGACTTCATCGAACACACCTGTCTGTATTGGCGTGATGACTGTGGTAAACCCCCATTTCTCCCAAAGAATCTCGCTGCAAATGATCAACCTCGGTCTCGGTTCCACACTCTTTTCATTGACGTTTCGCAAAATATTGCTCGGGGCACGACTATCTGCCACGGAAGGGGGGGGGGGGGGATTAGAACTGGCTTCGGATTCTGTGGTTTGCTTGAGCAGATCGATCCACGGCTCAAGCCGTCGGGAAGGCCGATCATCCCATGTCGAGACGGCGCGGTGTTGCATCCCGCGACCGTGTTCTCGACGATCCTCCGGCAGCTTCGCCACATACTCAAGTCCGTCTTGGGACTGCCGTCGAGATTTCAAACGAAACCGATAATGTCTTGTGCTTTGATGATCCTGTCATTGGGGTAGCCCGGCAATGACTGCTGCCTTCTACCTTTCCTGGATGAGCGGATCCAGCCTATGAGCAGCTTTGGAAAACGATTGATAAGGTTGTCTTGGGAAGTGCTGGAGCTTGCCCGGAGTGTGTGGGCACACAGGGGGTCGTATCTAAGAATTAGCAATGGGCTGGAATCTCTCGACTGCCAGTCTTCGCTCCTGAGACTCAGGTCAACAGGGTAGGCTGTCCGACTCACACTCACCGGGCCGTGTCATGGAGCGGTCTAGACCGCCGAGCCCGCTGTCTCAGCCCAGCTGGTCAGGCATGGCATCTCCTTGGCGAACATCATCGAGAAGGCTGGGAAATCGGACACAATCATGGCCAAGGTCTAGAACGCTGGATCGATACCATTTCCGATGACATTCACAAGACGTTGTTGGGCTTGGTGAAGGGCACGCAGAGCCGGCGCCTGACGTTGTCAACGGGAGTTCACGAGGAGGCACGATACATCAACATGGGTAATTGCAAATGTCCTGGGAACGTACATCGTAAGGCGACGTGAAGTTTGCCGTCGACCAGACGAAAATGATAGCAAAAGCGGCATCGTCGCTTCTTCGTTTGTGAAACTCTACGCAGCCTTTGTGGATTCACCCTCTGATATTCGAGGTAGGTATCGCGTCAGACGTTGTAGCCAAGTGAGGGCTCATGAGCTGCAGACCAAGTCTTGGGAGTGTCCCAAGAGGCGAAGGAGAAATGAGGGCAAATAGCACCGCTATTCGTGTTGTTTTCCGAGGGGGTGAACCCCTAGTCTCTACAACCAGCCTCGGTCCGCTGAACTCCTGAAACATAAGAGAAAACGTCCTTAGCATCCACAAACTAACAATCACAAGATCTCTCCCAGCCTACAGAATCTGCCCATGTGGTCGCCCTGTTGAGCCTGTGACAGGTTTCGCTATTTATGTGACCATTATCCCTATGACGATAGTGCTGTTTACTGCGTTCATGGCACGAAACAATGTCTAAGAGTGTGTGTCTAAGGGCGTGGTGAGTTTGTTCGCTTAACCCGACTCATCTCCATCTAGCTCGAAAGTAAACTTCAGTCCTGAGTGATCGCTCCAAGTCGTTGTTCCCTGGTTCTTGCTGTCCCCGAAGTCGAAGTGGTTCGACGTCGCAACCGGAGCGCTCAGTCCTGGAAGTGGAAGCTTCTGCGGGTGCATGACTTCGATGTGCAGAGGCATCAAGCCCAGCGTCGCGACCTTGTCCATTCGGGTGACCGGATATCTCGCCCTCCCGTCGACTCCCCATGTGCACCCAGCCTCTTCACCTCGCAACCTTGTCCACGCGTCCTGAAGCCCGTTGTCCTCGATCACGGTTCCGTCCCTCGGGTCGATGGGGTTGAAGTCACCCGCAACCAAGCCACATCCGGTCTTGTGAAGCATTGACGCGGCAACCGACAACTGGCCCGCCCGATACGACGCGCATTGTGGCAGGTTCTTGGACTCCAGGTGCACGTTGACAAACTTGACCCGGAGGTAATAAGAAGGTGAACTACTGTTTGCTGCTCTCTTCGTCGAAACGAATATATCGCCGCATAGAGCATCTCTTCTCATCATCGACGGGAACCTGATCCTTGAAAGCCGGCCGAGAATGGCGAAGGGCGACGTGCCTACAGGTCCGAAGCGAGCCTTGGATAGGAGGATAACGGTCGCGAACGCGGATATCCAGTTGACAGAGTCCCTCTCGCTTGAATACCATCCCCTGCGGACCTCGTCGCGGCATAGAAGGGACCCAATCATAGGCCTCGATACTTCCTGAAAGAAGATGATGTCGGCCGACGGCGCGTGGTTGACGATGTGCGAGAAGATTGCGCCGAGGCGGGCGCCTGGCTGCGGGCCGATATAGTTCACGTTCCATGTGGCGAGAACTAGGCTATGACCGACGCCGACTGATTATTTGGGGCCCTTTGGAAGACTCGTCTCGTCGGCGCTTGGGACCGGGGCCCATGTCTCGGCGCATTCATCGTACTCTTGCCATGATTGCTCTTTTGGCGAGAGGGTTATCTCGCCCGGATCCTGCATTGTGGCGTTCCGCTCCGTTAATACTGGTCTTTCCAGGAATGTGGTTGACTTGAGTCAAGGAATCTCAAGGAGGGTGTATTGGTGATGTTGTGCTGTGAAAATTCGTTGTGAGGTGGCAGTAAGAGTCAAGCGTAAACTTTTGGTCTCGTACGGAAGAACTACATCTGTAGACCTCTCTTATTAAAGGAAGATGATTCTATGAAACAAAACCAACATCTTACACAGGTCATACACAGGAACACACACAAAAACAACAGCAAATAGCCTACTACCACTACTTTGCTCTATTCTCATTCTTTCACCTCAGTAAGATAGCTTGTTTAAAAACACACAGTATCATGACTAGCCTTGTCTCCTGGGAATGACTTCGCCGTCAAGGTTCATGCTACCAAGGTTTGCGGCAAAACGCTTTCGACTGTAGAGGTATTGGACCTTGATACGTGAGCTCGCTCACTTTGGCGTATCGTATGGCAGCCTCCCCTTGACTCCATTTCATACAGATACTTTCTACCTTTCTACCGACTCGCCAGGGTAATGTCAATCAACGAAAGCTCCCCAAGTTCCCGGTCGGAAAACACTCTGCACACCGCAGTCTAGGTGTGACGGCGTTGCAGGGGCTCAAACGCAGACCCTGTCCGTTATTGTAAGGCCCGGAGTTCCGTAATCCCTAACCCTAAACCCTGCACAAAGAGAGAGAGACAGAGAGAGAGTATGGATGACAAGTGACACTCCTCGGAGGCCGATACATCTGCCGGCCCAACGCTCGGGTGTTATTACGGAACTGGGTTGAAGCAGATAGTTCCATCGCAAATGTTGCCGAGCTTTGCTAATTAGCAACAAGCTTTCGTCAGTGGGCTCACTAATCAAAATGACCGAGGCAGTGAGGAAGGGGATTTGTGTGTATGCGAGGCACGATTATTCTTCGCCGCAAAGCGTGCGTTTCCATGTGAAATCATCAATGGCTTCACAGTCAAAGAAAATGATGCCCACGACAAAGATCAGCAGATTCAATAGGGCATACCGACTACACTATACACACATACACACACCCACACACACACCTAAACCCTCAGTCAGGCGCTGGCCCAGGGCTTACATGCCTCCAGAGACCCGAGACCAAACATCGTCTTGGAGCCAATCTCGCTCTGCACGATGCTGCCGCGGGCCCGCCTCCTCATGCCCTCCTCGAACCCACCGACATCCCCTGCCGACGGCGACCCGCGAGCCCCGTCGAGGACCTTGGCGAGCGCGGCCGCGTCGCAGATGGCCGTCTGCGCCCCAACCCCGCCGCAGGGGCTCATCGGGTGGATGGCGTCGCCGAGCAGCGTCACCACGGCAGACGGCTCCCAGGCGGGGATGTCCGGCACCGAGGAGATGATCGGCACGAAGGTGGCCTGCCGCGTGTCTTGCATCTCGAACATGGACCGCAGAGAAGGGTGCCACTCCTCCGTGACGGCCAGACTAAGACGTGCCGCCGCCTCCGCCGCCGCCGTCGCCTGCTGCTGCTGGCTCGGGCCTGTGTTGTTCCCGGCCTTGGGTGGTGGTGATGTCAGCCCGGCGCCCGCGCCGAATCGCGTCTGTGGAGCGATGAGCACCCAGTAGACGTAGTCCTGCGGCAGCCGGTACCTCGACCGGCTCTCCTCGCTGAAGCGCGTCGGCTCCGTGAGCAGCGTCGCCGGCGCGTCGCCGATGTGGAACGACTGGAGCATCGGCGCCTGGTCGGCCACAACCGTCATCCACCGCAGCCCCTTCTCCGGGAACTTGGCGGCGAGCTCGGTCGTCAGGGGCGTCTTGCCGTACACGCAGGCCGCGCCGGTGTCTTTGATTCTGTGCTCCGGCAAGAGCCCGGGGCGCACGACGGAGTGGAGGCCGTCGGCGCCGACGAGGAATCGCCCTTCCGCCCTCTCGCCGTCCGTAAACGTGACGACAACGCCGCCCGGGTCCTCGTTCGCGGTGTAGGAGGCGAGCTGTCTCGAAAAGAAGACGCGGTCCTCGATGCCCGTCATGAGTATGGACCGGAAGACGGTCCGGTCAACGGTGTGGCTGGGGCTCAGGCCCAGTTTCCCGCTCAGCCCCCCGCCGGCGCGGCTCTTGGTCACCTCGCCGGTGAACGGGTTGAAGTCGGTCTCGCCGACGGCAAGAATCGCGCAGGAGGCGAGGAAATGCTGGTAGACGTCCTGCGGAAGGCTCTCGGCGAGCGCCACCTCGGCGTCCTGCCGGAGCTTCAGCCGGTATCCCTGGGGACGCGAGTCGATGGCCGAGTCCCTCTCAAAGACTCTGAACGGGATTCCGACCTTCCTCAGCGCCTGTGCCAGACAGAGGCCGCTTATGCCAGCGCCGATGATTAGGACGGGTCTCTCATCGGTCGCTGGCGCGAGTGGTGACTGGATTTGCGAAGAAACCCCGGCGAAACGCTCGGCGGGAGGCTTCTGGCTCTTGTGTTGAAGTGTGGTGGTGGTGGTAGCAACGTTGGTCGGATCGTCAGAAGAGGCGGCCGCGAGACTCCCGTCGTGTCTGACGCCGTTCGGAAACGAGCCCGTGGTGCCCAGGGCCATATTGCTGGTCGCCGGCTTGTTTCCGTCATCCATCTCGCCGGCGAGGGTGGCGTTCAGAACTTCGAGCAGGATGGGCATCGGCACGCTCGACGTCCCGCGTAGCCAGCCCAGGAAGCTCTTGCAGAAGACGAGCGAGGCCGACGAGCGGGTGTGCGCGACGCGTCCCGCCGCCGGCTCCCTCAGGAACCCGCAGAGAACAGCCGCGCCAACGACGTCAGACAGCTGTTGCTCGGGTACCCCGGCGCTTGTGGCTAATGCGGAACATGCGATGGAGCCGTCTCCTGGAATGTGCTCTAGGACGCCACGGCTTAGAAGCCATCGTAAGCAGTCTGGCTCTTGAAACTACATAGTGAAGACAACGTCAGTATTCGCATTTTCCAGTCACGACATCCCGCCAAGAAAGGTCTTACGCCAGTATCTGAACGATCAAGGGAATCGTCCGGAAGAGCAGACAGATGGAGCATCCTCGTCGTCAATTCGAGAAGCTTGCTCTGCGGGTGTTGGATGACTTCGTAGGCGTCGTCAGGGCTGGTACTCGCTGACCCAGCGGCAGGTTGACGCTCGAACTTCGACCTATGGGAAGGGGGAAGGGAATCCATGGCTGTGTAGACGTCGATGATGCCGTGGTTCGTTAAACGAAGAAAAGGGAAGACGATGTAGGAAAGGATAAAAAGGGTTTGTGATCCGCGAGCGTTACGAAAGGCATCAGTGGCAACGCATGCACATCAAATTGGCAAATCTAAGTGGTCTACCCAAAGGATATGGCAAGGCTTCCGGGTCATGGATGGCGGCACTGCGGCAGCACTGCCTGAGGACCTATGGAACGACTTTGAAGGGAAGCAATATAATCGTAGGCCTGGTCTCTTCTGTTCCGGAAGCCCGCAGACGATTGGTTAGAACATGAGCATGTTCAGCTTTTGAGAAACGACCCGAAGCTCGGGTCACCAACCGCCCACTTCCGACTTTTGTCATCTGGTTAGGGGGGGAGGGGCGGAGTATGTATGACCCTAGGTTCAGAATAACTTAAATGTAGAGAGACTTTACGGACATTGAGCCTCACACTCCCCTTCGGCTGGGTGGGGAAATCCGGAGAAACCTAAAATCAATGTCGATGTCGATCAGCTCCTCGCAGACGACTACGGACGGAAGGGGAAACTCATCATCCATGCTTCGCGGCATTGTCAGGCGGACCATGACTTACACCTGTTTGCTGAGCACCGCGGCGGACGACGCAGGACGTGATATTGCCGCGTAAACAGCTCCAACGGGGCTTCACTGAGAATGGAATGAAGATTGTGGCAGTGGTACACAAGTCAAATGACACAAGTCAAGTGAGGATATCCGTAGATCTGGGGATGCCTTTCTTTTTGTCCATTTCAGTCTTGATGCCTCCAGGGGGCAACGGCATTGATAGTGATCATAATGCCCCCAAAATCGGCAGCCTTATACAACGAACAAAAGTCGTGGTGGCATTTTGTTTTAAAAAGCCGAGTACACGGCGTGGTCAGCAACACTCTTCACCTAGCTGCTGGTAGACCCCGTGAACATTAGACGGCCTTTCATTTCGAGATATATATTTGCAGGCTTCCGGGCCATGTAGAATCGGCCCCGTGGGCCGAAAGTCTTCTTTTGCCTCGGTAGAACATTGTGTTCATCGGCCGGACATCAGACACCTCGGTCTTTAACACCCAAGACGGCCTCGGAACTAGGGTCCTTGATGGCCTGAATCACCTTCTCGGCAGTCTCGGCGTTGTTGGTTTAGTTGACGAGTCAAGGAACTGATGCTGGGGCGGGATTGAGAATAAAGCCCGTATGGATACGAAGGGGGATTCGGTCGGAGGGGATGCCAAATGGAGAATAGTATGCGATTACGAGGCCCAGAGGCGGTTCAACGTCGCTGGCTCTGGTTTGGGGGACAATGTAGGGTCTTACTTTAACAATATCCCTACATTTCACCGGTACTTGTGTTCTGTGTCTTCAGTGTCTACCGATTTTCCACTCACCATGTGAACCGGAGTTGACACGTCGCGGCCCGTCCGCGAGGAGTGTGCAAGTGGCTCGGACACGGGCGTGCCAAACGTCCGATGGTAGGGATGAAATCACGAAAGGTAGCAACAGTAAACGAATCCTGACACTCTCCAATTCAGGACGCCAACCCCGACGACGGCTGGTTCCTGCACCCGACGGCCGATACAGGCACCCGGCAGAGCCGCACTCTTGGCATTGCCTTGCCGCTGTCACCAGTTACCGTCTCGAGATGCGTAAGGCAACTACTTGACTGGCTTCGGTGGTGGTGCAGACAGGATTGGATGAAACGGTATCGGAAGGGGATAGTTTTGGAGCTGTCCACCGTGCGATTGGATGCCCAATGCCATGATGTATAGGGTGAGGTTTCAAACTCTGCTGATAGAGGTGACAGTAGGATTTCCGCCCTGGTTTACCTCCGTTGGCAAGTATTGTAGGGGTAAACATCTCTGACATCTCTGTGATGATTGTGTGGATTCCATGTGCTATCTGCAAGACTTATTGGAAATAAGAACAAAAAACTCCCAACTACCTAGGGTTAAACTGTTGTTGTCAATGGAACCCCCCCCCCCCCCCTTTCCCCTGCTTTTGGGTGGCTGGATCCATGCCAAAAAGTGCCAGTCGAGCTCACATTACTCAACCACCCAGTAGAAGCACAAGTTGCGAGCAATAAGTACTTCATCTATCTAACAAACACAATCAACGGGGTGATGTTTGTTGGACAAGGAGGCAAAAAAGAGGCAAAACTTTCAGCTACACGCACACACCAACGATCTTGAATCCGCGGACATGGGGGAGCTAAGCATATTCTTTCTTTTTCCTACCGCCCCCCCCTTCTCACACTCTCAGTCCTGAGGAGCAAACGAAAGGCATTAGCAAGCAATGCGGTTATAATTTCCGTATCTGTGCACCTAGGGCGGTTCCAAGAAAGAAAAGAGAGTTTTCTTCAGTTTCCCCGACCTTTGAGTTTCTGCCGATGTAATAGAGTGCTGCCTGTCTTGTGCCCCGAACTGAAAAGGGATATCTGATCGTTCCAAGGATCCCGAGGCACGTTTAACAGACGTCTTCGACACCGGACGTCATTGTTGGAGATCCCCGATTGACTTTCCGGCGCAGCGGCTGTTTTGTTCGTTGGCTGGGCCAGCAGAACAAGCAACTGGCGAGTAAATCTCGATAGGACTACGCGTTTGTAGTGGCTAATCAGGCAAGGAACTCGGAAATCAATGATAGTCACCAAGCTTTTCACAAGCAAGTAGCATTTCGTTTCGAAAAAGGTACGCGTTATGCGCAGAGCAAAGCAAAGGACATTCACGCTGCTTCTCAAGTCAACCCACCAAATATCAAATATCATTCAATTACCTTTATCCGTGTCATCACAACAACATCCGTCGGCGCGCCTACGTTGCCTTATTTAGACTGGCCGTCACAACATCACAGCCGCCCCCCGTCAACCACGAGTTCTTTCGTATCGGAAGGGGGGATTTGTGTGCACCGACCCGAGACCTCTTCGATAATAGGGTTTTCCCAAGTTCCAGGAACCATATCAGATTCCGAGCAAACGTGCCACGGTAACGCTGTAGGGGAGGGAGACTGTTCTACAGGCAGGCCCCCTCGGCATCCGCCGTCTCAACGCATCGCCTGTTTCAGAAGGGAGGTGCCAAATAGGAAACACTCGGTTCAATGAGGCATCCCGATGACAAGATCGAGAGGGATTCAAGAGATCCAGAGGTCGGGTGGGTTTTCCGAAGCCGGATCTTTTGATAAATCGATCAGATGATGGCTCTGGGTAGAGAGAGTAACTCGCTGGTTGCTGTTATAAATACCAGATACTCGTCACGCATCCAACTTAGTTCGAGAGGTTTCGTGCGTTCCGAACAAGAAGGCTCATCGTCAAAGCCTCCAAAGTTTCTTATATAGCATTGCGCGTCTCTGTGCGTCTTGCATTTACATCGCCATCACCATCATAATCAACATTCGAGTTCTCCTTTCATAGCATAACCCCTCCCCCGTTCCTTTCCCTCCCACCCCTCTCTCCCCCCATCGTCATCCATAATCAAGGCCTCAAGTCGGGACTGTTTATTTGTCTGATTGTCTGATCCTGCCAAACAGCGATAATAGTACTGGAACCCCCCCCCCCCCCCCCCCCCTTTCCTCAGTCACAAAAGGCCATGCCGACGCAACAACCCGAAATGCTCGCCTACGTGTTTGGCGACCAGACGCACGACCTCACAGACGACCTGCTGGGTCTGCTGCAGTCACGAGATGACCCCCTCGTCGTCAACTTCCTCGAGAGGAGCTGCGCGGTCCTCAAGTCCGAGACGGCCCGTCTGCCCCCCGACCACCAGGCGCGGTGTCCGCGCTTCTCTTCGATAGCAGACCTCCTCGCGCCGTACTCCGAAAGGACCCTCAACCCCTGCCTCGTCCAGGCGTTGACCTGCATCACGCAGCTCGGTCTGTTCATCCGTCAACATAGCAGCCGGTGCGAGGCGTATCCGTCGCTGGAAAGGACATGCCTGGCCGGTGTCTGTACCGGGGCCATTGCTGCCGCGGCCGTCAGCTTCGCCCACAGCGCGCCCAGTCTGCTGTCGCCGGCTCTCCATGCAGTGACTGTGGCGGTTCGCGTAGGGGCTCTGGCATGGGATGTTGCCGACAGGATTTCCCACCACCACGGGGATGATGAGTCTGCTCATCCTACAGAGACCGCCGCCGCCGCCTTCAAGTCGTGGTCTCGCGTAGTGGCGGGTTGCTCCTTGTCGAGCTTGACCGACACGCTCCTCCGGTACGCCTCGGACAACGGCCTCTCTGCCATCAAAACGCCATATATATCAGCCGTTCTTGTAAGTCACAGCAAAAACAAAATATGGATGCGAGTAGAAGAGTAGTTCATAGAAGCAGCTTTTGACGGCTAACTCTTTTTTCCCCTGAGGGACCCACGCAAGCAACGGTCTCCGGGCCACCTGAAGTGCTCTCCGATTTCTTCACTTCCGGCGCCTGTAAGGAGATCGCCCCGTCGTCGGCTTCGCTGCGCATCACAGCCCCGTATCACTCGGCCGTCCTGTTTCATGAGGAGGATATCGAGCAGATCCTCGAGGGCGTCCCCAAGAGCGGGCGTCAGCAGCCTGATGTCGATGGCATCCCCATCATCTCTATCAGCGCTGAGGGTCAACAACAACAACAACAAGAACAACAACGACAACAAGATCAAGGGCCGTACAAGGCTATGAGCAGCCAGAACCTGCACGACGCACTCGGACAGGCCGTACGCGAGTGCCTGATACGAACAGTGGCCCTGGATAGACTGCCAGCCCGCATCGCCGAGCATGCGAAGGCGGTCGTCGCGCCGGCCGGGACGCAGCACCCCGCCAGAGTCTCCCTACGGTTCTTTGGTGTGCAGAACAGGGAAAGCCTCGTGGCTCAGATGCGTCTCCTGCTCCCCTCTGACACGTACTGCGTAACACAGGCAATGACTGGCCAGACTCTGGAAGACTGCCCAGCATCGCCATCGCCATCGGTATCGGCGTCCATCCCCAACGGCAGTCGAAACGTCCCAGAAGCCGCCGCCGCCGAGGGGTCCAACGTCAAACAGCCTCTCGCCATTCTGTCGGCGTCGGGACGATTCCCCGGCAACGCAGACACGATGGATCAGTTCTGGGACATCCTGTACAACGGCATCGACACGCACGAGATGGTGCCCCCCTCGCGGTGGGACGCGTCGACGCACGTGGGCGACACGTCGATCAAGAACGTCTCGGGCACCGGGTACGGCTGCTGGCTTCACCAGGCCGGCCAGTTCGACACGACCTTCTTCAACATCTCGCCGCGCGAGGCGTCCCGCATCGACCCGGCGCAGCGGCTGGCGCTCATGACGGCGGCCGAGGCCCTCGAGAAGGCCGGCATCGTGCCGGACCGGACCCCGTCGACCATGCGGCACCGCGTCGGCGTGTGGTACGGGTCCTGCAGCATGGACTGGCTCGAGACGAACTCGGCCCAGGACATCGACGCCTACTTCATCCCCGGGGGCGCGCGCGCCTTCATCGCAGGGCGCGTCAACTACTTCTTCAAGTTCACCGGCCCCAGCTTCACCGTCGACACGGCCTGCAGCTCCAGTCTCGCCGCGCTGCACCTGGCGTGCAACGCGCTCTGGAGGGGCGAGGTCGACACCGCCGTCGTCGGCGGCACCAACATGACGACCAACCCGGACATCACCGCCGGCCTCGACCGGGGCCACTTCCTCTCCCGCACGGGGAACTGCAAGACCTTTGACGACGCCGCCGACGGGTACTGCCGCGGCGAGGCGGCCGTCACGCTGGTGCTGAAGCGCCTCAGCGACGCCCGCAGGGACAACGATCCCATCGAGGCGTGCCTCCTCAGCGTGGCCACGAACCACAACGCCGAGGCCGAGTCCATCACGAGACCCAACACGGCGGCGCAGAGGGAGCTCTTCCGGGGCCTGCTGGCCGACGCCGTCGTCCGGCCCAACGACATCAGCTACGTCGAGATGCACGGCACCGGCACCCAGGCCGGGGACGCCGGCGAGACCTCGTCCATCGTCAACACCCTCTCGCCGCTGACGGCCCGCGGCTCGTGCCTGAGACCGGCCTCGAGCCCGCTCTATCTCGGGGCGGCCAAGGCCAACGTGGGCCACAGCGAGGCCGCCTCGGGCGTCACGAGCATCGCCAAAGTGCTGATGATGATGAAGCACTCCATCATCCCGCCGCACATCGGCGTCAAGACCGAGTTCAACCGCCGGCTGCCCAACCTGGCCCAGCGCAACGCCCGTATCGCCATGGTCCCTACCGCCTGGCCGAGGCCGCCGCACGGGGGAAGCCGGCGGGTGCTGCTGAACAACTTCTCCGCGGCCGGCGGCAACACGTCCATCGTCATGGAAGACGCGCCGCCCCCCTGTGTTACCGGTGCTGAGACGGGGATCGACCCGAGGCGCCGTCACGTCGTCACTATCTCGGCCAAGACGCCCGAGTCCCTCGTCTCGAACGTCGCCAACCTCGCCCACTGGCTCGAGGACGAGGCCGAGGCAGACGTGTCGTCAGAGCAGCATCAAGACGCCACCAGCCAGAACCTCCTTGCCCAGCTCTCCTACACGACCACGGCCCGCCGCACCCACCACCGATACAGGGTCGCCGTAGTGGCCGGCAGCGCGTCCAAGCTGGCCTCGTCCCTCCGGAAGCAGCTCGAGACGCTCAACGGCGGCGACAAGATCCTCCCCGCGCCTTCCAGGGCTCCCGGCGTCGTCTTCACCTTCACGGGCCAGGGGTCGCAGTACGCCGGCATGGGCGAGGCGCTGTACGCGCGCTCCGCCTCTTTCCGGACCGACCTGCGGCGCTGCGACCACCTCTGCGTCCGCATGGGCTACCCGTCCATCGCGGGCCTGTTCGACACGGCGTCGAGCCGGGACGCCTTCGACCGCGCGTCCTTGACGTGTCTGCAGCTGGCGCACGTCTCGTTCCAGATGGCCCTGTATAAGCTGTGGGAGTCGTTCAGCATCACCCCCACCGCCGTCGTGGGCCACAGTCTCGGCGAGTACGCGGCGCTCTATGCGGCCGGGGTCCTCTCGCAGTCCGACGTGCTCTATCTCGTCGGCAGACGCTCCCAGATCATGGAGGAGCAGCTCCCCGAAGGCACGCACGCCATGCTCGCCGTCAAGGCCGGGGAGGCGAGCATCGTGCAACACCTCGACGTCGGCGTCGGCGTCGGCGAGGTTCTCGAGGTCGCCTGTCGGAACGGCCCGGCCAACACCGTCCTCGGCGGCGCCATCTCTGATATCCGAGAGGCTCAGTCCGCTCTCGAGGCCAAGGGCATCCGCTGCCGCGTCCTTGAGACGGCGCATGCGTTTCACACCGCCCAGGTTGAGCCGGTGCTCGCGTACTTCCGCAAAGCGACAAGGGGCGTCGTCATGCGGCGGCCCAGGATCCCCGTTCTTTCCCCCGTCCTCGGCAAGGTCCTGCGGGAGTCGGCGGACTTTGGAGACGACTACTTCGTCAAGCACTGCCGGCAGCCCGTCGACCTCGTGCAGGCCGTATCTGCCGCTGCCGTCGAGGGCCTCGTGGGCAACCGCACCTTCGCCATCGAGATCGGGCCGGCTGCCCTCGTTGCCCCGATGGTGCGGGACATCATCGGGAACAGGACGACGATGCAGACCTGCGCCTCGGTCAACAAGACCGTGGACCCCTGGCAGCTCCTCGCAGAGGCCCTCTCGCGGCTGTACCTGGCCGGCGTCTCCGTCGACTGGAACAAGTACCACCAGGACTTCCCCGAGTGCCACCGCGTCCTCCCGATCCCCGTCTACGGCTGGACCCTCAAGGAGTACTGGATGCAGTACACCAACGACTGGTCCCTCCGCAAGGGCGACCCGGCGTGGGTGGCGCCACGGGAGGTGCCCCTGGCCTTCTCGTCCATCTACAAGGTCGTCAAGAACACCCTGCAGGCCAGCGCGGGCGGCGAGGCTGTCGTCGACATCGATCTGCAAGACGATGACGATGTACGCGCCATGGCCCGGGGACACAAGGTGTACGGTGTATCCCTCGTAACTCCGGTAAGATAACCCCAATGAGGATGATGATCATCATCATCATCATTCCATGAGAAGTTTGGACAGCGAGGCTAATAGAAATCACACGTTGATGTAGTCCATGTACGCGGATGTCGCCCAGATGATCGGCAAGTACGTGCTGAGAGACACCGGCACCGGCCCCGGGGGCGAGGCCGTCGTTCCGGAGGTCGCCGAGATGCGCATCCAAAGCGCCCTCGTGGCCAACGACGTCAACGCCAAGCAGGTCCTGCGCACTACAGCCAAGTTCAACGAGACGAAGACGAGTCTCTCCTGCTCGTTCTCCAGTGTTGATGTAAGTGGTTTTTTCTTCGGTTTTTTCTTTAGTTTTTTTTTTTTTTTTTGCCCTTTTCATATATGTACAGCCAAGACTCGTGCGCACATAGACACATGCTGTTCCAATACGAAAAGCATTCCAACCCAACTAACCATCGTGTACAGAGCAACGGCAAAATTGTGGAACAACACGCCAACTGCGTCATCCGCTTCGTCGACGTCGACGCCGTCCGCGCCCGCTCTCGGGAAGCTGCTGACCATGCCGCGGCCTGCATGAAGGACATGCAGTCGTGCTTTGGCGTCGACGACAACATCTTCCGCCTCAGCCGGTCCATGCTGTACAAGATGGTGGGCAAGATCGCCGACTTCGACCCCCGCTACCGCGGCCTGTCGTCCTTCACCATTAACAACGGCACGCTCGAGGCCCTGGGCGTCGCCTCCTTCAAGGGCATGCCCGACGCGGGCAAGTGGTTCGCCAACCCGGGCTTCCTCGACGCCGTCTCCCAGCTCGCCGGCTTCGCCATGAACGCCAACGAGTCCATCGACATCGAGAGGGAGGTCTACGTCAACCACGGCTGGGAGTCCATGACACTGTTCACGCCCCGGCTCGACGTCGACGCCACCTACCGCCTCTACGTCAGGATGGTCCCGGCCGAGAACGACCTGTGGCGCGGCGACGTCTTCGTCTTCGACGACGAGGAGGAGGGGGGCGCCTTGGCCGGCATCCTGCGCGGCTGCGCGCTCCAGCGCGTGTCCAAGAGGGTCATGGAGTTCATCGTCAACTCGGCGAGCAAGAAGTCCTCCTCCTCCTCCTCCTCCAGGGGCCTCGCCGCCGCTCACGAACGGTCCCAGTCGCAGTCGCGCTGGGACACGGGCTTCCCCCGGAGGAGCGCCTCCGAGTGCAGAACCCCAGCTCCCGTCCCGGCCAAGGGGCCCGCGACCGCTCAGGACGCGTGGCCCCGGGCCCTCAAGATCGTGGCCGAGGAGAGCGGCATGGAGGAGGACGAGCTTGCCGACGGCGTCGCCCTCGGCGATATCGGCGTCGATTCGCTCCTCTCGCTCGTCATCACGGGCAGGTTTCACGACGAGCTTGACATCGACCTGCCGGGCCGCTCCCTTTTTGAGGAGTGCCTGACCATTGGCGACATCCGAACGTGCCTGTTCGGGGGCGCCGGCGTGCCGCTCGTGGAGGATGCCGCCGAGCCAATCGCCTTCACGTCCACGGCCTCCGTCACGGCTTCGTCGACGGCTTGCTCTGACGACACGGACAGCGCGACGACAATCTCCTCGAGCAGCAGGACACACACGTACGGCAATGCGGAGTACAGTCACTACCACTCGGGGCTCGAGATTGGTGATGGCGGCATCAATCACGAGAAGAAGATGCTGCAGTCTCCGCCACCAACGGCTATTACACCCGGCAAAGCACCGCCCGCCTGGTCCATGTATGTACAAGGAGCGCGAGGGCGATCCAAGGAAAATCTCTTCTTCTTCCCCGACGGGTGCGGGACGGCCACATCGTATCTGTGTCTGCCCAGCATCTCACCAGACATGGCCCTCATTGCTTTCAATTCTCCCTTTGCAAAGTAAGTTTCAAACATCCTTCACCGCCCCGGGCGACAAACATCGATATCAATCTTCTCTCTCTCTCTCTCTCCTCCTTAACCTGTGCTGACCATCTCCACCCAAAACAGGAATCCGGAACGCATGTACGAATACTCTCTCCAGGACGTTCTCCAATCCTACCTGGACGGTATCCGCAGCCGCCAGCCCCACGGCCCTTACCGCCTAGGTGGCTGGTCCGCCGGGGGCATCCTCGCCTACGCCGCCGCCCAGAAGCTCATCGCCGCCGGCGAGGACGTCATTTCCTTAACCATCATTGACTCGCCGGCGCCCGTCAGGGGCCTTGAGATTCTCCCCGAGAGCTTCTACGACCACTGCCTCCGCACGGGCATTTTCCGCAGCGAGATGCGCCGCGACACCGTCACCCGGACGGATGGCGGCGGGCCGGGTGGGGCCGTGTCCGGGTCCGGTCAGAAGTGGGCCGACCCCCCCGAGTGGCTCGTGGCGCACTTCCGCGCCGCCACGGCGCTGCTGAGCGACTACTACGCGCAACCCTTACCCGCCGAGGCGGCCCGGAGGATGCGCGTGACCATCGTCTGGGCCGGGCAGACGGCCTTCGACGGCGTGCGCTACGCGAGCCTGTCGGAGGCGCTGCGGGCGGACGCGGAGGCGGGAGAGCGCGAGGGCGTGAGGTTCCTGACCGAGTCCCGGACGGACTTCGGCCCGGGAGACTGGGCGAAGCTGTTGCCGGGTGCGGCCATCTCGACGCACGCCGTTGAGGGCGAGCATCACTTCAGCATCATGCGCGGCAAAGGCGCCGAGAAGGTGGTGGAATTTGTTAGAGGCGGCCTGTGATGTGTAGTTCTTCTAGATCTCTTGTCATCATGATTCTTCTTAGACTAGCAGTTTTGCACTAGCGTTGTCGTTTTTTATACCTGTTTTTCTTTACTCTCCTTACTTTTGCATTGTCTTCTCATGAGGCAACGACCAGACGCTCTCTACCCTGAAATGATGTAGTCTAGTGTAGGACACTCGATCAAGGGCTTTTTTAGGAGTCTGGGGCAAGAGTTTGAAACAATGATAAATTCCTTCGCATTTTTTTACCCTGTCACTTTGATTCCCAAATGGCCATCACGCCGATGCGCAGGCTGTGGGTTGCAGATCTTAGACCCGAGCAACCAGACAGATTGTACTCCAATAAACGCCGTTCACAACAATGTTCCACAGGCATAGCTAATGATTCCTTGTGCAAGCCCAGGGATCGTATGAGCTCAAGGCAGAAGATGTCATAGCACCCTGCATGCGGACTGTTTATCAAGGTTATTAGACCAGGCACATGAAGTGCCTGGCTCTCTCTCTCTTTTTTTTTACCGTTCTTAAACCCCCATGGGTTAATCCTTGATCACAACATTCCAGATCAACGCAATATGAGAACGTCACAACAGTAAGAAACGACCCTTTTTCTGCCTACTGAATGCAAAGTGCGTGTAGCCCCCTGCTCGCTCGTACGGGCTCTCATATGCCTGCCAACTGCAGGCAGAAGAGGAATGACGAATGTCTTGGCGATCGATTCCTTCGCCGCTTGGCTTCCCCTAGGCGTTCAAAGTGGCCTTGGCACTTCGACGGGGCTCGGCAGGATGATGCTCCCGACCTGGACTCCACATCGGGGGGTCTCTGAGGTGAGAAGAGTCTGGTAGATTACAAATGAGGGCTTTCTTGGATGCTTGGCTTTGGATGCAGCCACCCTTGCACGGCATACTAAAACCAGCTGTTCCCCCGGCGAGTTGCATGTTTTCATGGACCGCGACCGTGAGGCGAAGCAAAGGATTGCGACGCATGTAAGCTTGAGAGGCTGTTTCGATTAATCAGCCGGCCGTTGCAGTTGAGCCGTGTTGCCAATATTGTAGCTGCGTTGTGCAGGTGGCCGAGTCTGAATAAATATCGCTGAACACCAGCGCAAATAAATGAACATCCAGAGCCCGTAAAAAGAATACGCCGGTGAACTCAGCCCGCCAGTTGTCACTCAATACTGAATACCCATTTTACTCTTCAAGTCACAAACAGAATTCATCCGGACCTTTTCGAGAGTCAACTTTAAACTCGTCACCACACCGCAACATGTCCGGGCTCAAATACTTTTCCTACGAGGGATATGGCGTCGACCTCCTCAAAGACATGCACTACAGCCAAGCTGTACGTGTCGGCGACACCATTGAGATCTCTGGCCAGGGTACGTCTGATACATCTTTGCCGCCCATCACGGTTGGTGTCGGATCACCAAACTTGCAGAGGAACGCTGAGACAGTCGAGTGCATGGGCTAACAAGCATCTTTTAGGGGGCTGGGATCCCAAGACGGGAGAGGTGGCCAGCGACCTCCTGCAGGAAATCGACCAGGCGTTCGAGAACGTCGACCTGACCTTGAAAGACGCCGGCGGCGCGGGCTGGTCCCAGGTCTTCCGCATCCGCCTGTACGCGCTGGACGAGGCGTGGACGCCCGAGGGCATGGGGCGGATGGTCGAGAACATCAAGAAGTGGGCGCCTGACCATGCGCCGATCCTGACTGGCATCGGGGCTTCGAAGCTCGGGCAGCCCGGCATGCGTGTGGAAGTGGAAGTGTCGGCGTACGATCCCGAAGGAGCCAAAAAGGCATCTGAGAACAAGTGAGGTGGCTCGGATCGGATGTGTGTTTGGATAGTCTGAGGGAGTACTGAGCTCTGAATATTGAATTTGGGATCAATCTTCTACCACCTGCTGTGACATTGTTTTCCTACTCGCAAATTGTTCCTTTTTCGCAACCTGCACCTAATCCAATACTCTCTTGATATTCGAACACACCACCGACCACGCACTTCACACCAGTTGATGGCCTTGTTAGGGTACTCTTGATTTGTAATAAGAAATACCTCATCTTCTGGGCGTATAATTCCATAGATCTATTATACATCGCATCAAGGGACTTCTACTTGCTTCACTCCTCACATTAAATCAAAAAAGCCTGGTTCTCAACTAGTTTAGATACTTCCTTTCTTCCGGCAGTGAGTATAAGCTGCCTTTCCTCCCAAAAGCTCCTTCTTTCCCATCCCAAAACAGCCGACTTTGTACAAGGGGGTTCAAGAAACATCTCCACAAGTTCATCTCCTCCGTTGCCAGTACCAGAAGCCGATACCGGCGATGGCGACCGCGGTCGAGGTGAGGATGCGGACCGTCTTCTTGATGGCCGGGGACACGACCATCTCCGCAGCCACATGGAAGTCGGCCATGGCGTTGATGCGCGGGTACGGCTCGTCGGGCACGTCCCGCTGCAGGAACCCGCAGATCTCCTCCCAGCCGAAGCCCTTTTCCAGGTTCAGAACCAGCAGGCGTTCCGGGGGCACGAGGCTCTTGACGCTCTCCAAGCTGGGGGTTTTTCCGCAATGGTTAGCTGACGACTATTCTCTCCCAGGGGCGAGTCGACACCCAAAAAGAAAGCCTCAAGGCACCTGGGGTGAGACGGAGGAGGGGGGAAACTTACTACTCAATATAGCTCTTGGCAAGGGCATCGTTGAAGCCGGGATCACTGGGCTCCAGTCCGCCGGACCATCGATGGGTCATGGCCCTGAAGAGCGCCGTGAGCTCCGCAATGAAGCTGTCGAAATGCCTCGCGATCGACAGAGGCGGCTTCGCCAGCTTCTGGTGGTAGGCGCCGAGGGACCCGGCAATGGACTTTGCCCAGGACTGCGGAGTCCGCTCGGTCAGGATGAACCTCACATCCGGGTCGTCCAAGTACTCTGTGATGACGTTTGGACACAGGTAACACGGGCTCTCGACGATGCACTAAATTTTGACTTGGACGTTAACGACTTGAACGGGCCGCTTCGCTGGCTGGGGGGCCGAGGACACTCACGTCGTATCCGGCAAAGAGCTTGTCGAACTCGGCGCGGCCAAACGGCTTGTCGGTATCGTTGGCGACGATGGCCTCTTGGAGCGCCCTCATCTGCTGGAAGCCGTACGGCAGCAGCTCCGAGATGTGGAAGGGGGTGTACCCCAGCGTCTTCAAGGCCTGCCACAGCCCAAGGGTTCCGGTGCTAGAAGAGAGAAAGGAACAAGACAAACATGAATTGCGTGATCTCAAAACTACATGTTGCGATTTTGGTGTGCGGGTTTCAATCCTTACCGGCTGGGACCGAGCCCGATGACTTTCATGGAGCGAGCCTCCGCGGGAGCGGGAAGCTTATCGACGGTTCGGGACATCTTTGAGTTGTATTGTTTGCTTGTTTGTTTTTTGCTTTTGTTTCGTTTTGTTTGACAGGAAAAATCCGTTGTGCCTGGAGCGTTACAGTTTCGATTGGGTTGCGGTGAGCCTGTCAAACAATTCTAGAAGGGCGGTGCCGTTGACCCTTTTACTCCGAATCTCCCACCGGCGGGGGGAGAGGAGGGGGGTGAGAGGAGGCCATCAAGCGATGGCAATTGCCGGCCGAACCAACTAATTACCCCAACGGGGTCCCTGTTGTTTCGTTATCAACGACCCCCCTCCGTTGCGGGCTCTCCCCATGACTCGCGATGCTTGTCGACTCATGCGTGGTGGGTTCACAAAGGTACGGGGTAGCAATTAGGTTTGGCAACGTGTCATTGCTCCGCTGATAGTCTTCTTCTCGAGCTCCTTTAGAAGATAGCCATTTAGCATCAAACCAGACTCATCCATGCAACCCGGACGCCGGTCTCGGGTTCTACCTCTTATCCTCTCACGCGGTTCACTTTGAGTAGAAGTGTCGAGCTGAGCAGGTGGGCGAGAGACAGAAGTATTGAGTGACACATGAAAAAGAAAAAGGCCAGCGAATCAGAAAGCTTCAAGGCTCGCGGGGGGGGACATAGATACATCGATAAGTCGATAATATCTGCTAAGTGCAAAAAGCAAAAGCGTCCTCTGTTTCTCATGCAGGGCGAAGGCGTGTAGTGTGGTTTTCGGCTGAACAAACGCTCGAGACTGTTAAGTTCATCCAATCGAACTGTAGATCGTGTGTCCCAGCAAATAAAGCTCGTCCGCAAACAAAACTCACCGCTCAATCCTCATCGACACCACGGACATGCACCTCTCAACAACACCACCACCACCACCAGCAGACGGATCGTCCTCAGCTGCGGCCTCGGCCGCTGCCAAGGCTAGCCGGAAACCTCTCAAGTTCCTCCTGCACTGTTTCTCGGCGACTGGCCATGTGCTGCCGATGCAAGCAGTGGCCAGGGAGCTGGTCGAGCGCGGCCACGAAGTCGTCTGGACGACGATAGCGCCCCAGGAGGCCCGCGTCGTCGCGTCGGGCGCCAGGTTCGTCCCCGCGGAGGAGGTGATCAAGGTCGACGCCAACCTCGAGGGCGCGGAGCCCAAGGACATGGTCGAGACGGCCGAGGTCATGTTCGGCGGCCGGGTCACGGCGCAGGTCGCCGACATCCGCCGCGTGCTCGAGACCTTCACGCCCGACCTGGTGCTCAACGACGCCCTGCCGCAGGGCGTCGCCGCGCTGTACGAGCTGGGCGAGATCCCCCCGTACGCCACGCTCGGCGTCGTCCCCTTGTACCTTCCGGACATCGGCCCGGAGCCCGTCGAGCACGCCGCCCAGTCCGCGCTCGGTCTGCTCATCAGCCGACCGCAGCTGGTGCTGCCCACGATCAACCCGGAACGACAGAGGCTGGGGCTGCCGGCACTCAAAGTCACGGACGCATACGCGTACAGCCCGTTCCTGCACATCCAGGCATCGTGTCCCTCCCTGGAGTTCCAGGAGGGCCCCGAGCCCATCCTTCCGCAGGCGCAGTACGTCGGCCCGCTGGTCACGCGGCTCGCGGGGGCCAGTCTCGGCGTGCCGGCGTGGTGGGACGACGTGGTCAACGCGACCTCGGTCATTGGCATCACGCAGGGCACCTTCGCCATGAACCCGACGTCGCTCATCATCCCCGCCATCCAGGCGCTCCAGGACGACAAGAGCCACCTGCTGGTCGTGCCGTCGAAGCTCGCGGCCGAGATCCGGGACAAGATCGAGGTCGGCGACAACGTCCGCATCGCGGAATGGGTCCCGTACGACATGCTGCTGCCGCGGTGCCGTCTCCTCGTCACCAACGGCGGCTACGGCAGCGTCACGCAGGCGCTCTCCCACGGCGTCCCGCTCGTCTGCGCCGGCACGTCGGAGGACAAGAAGGACACGGCTGCGCGGGTGACGTGGGTAGGGGCGGGCATCGACCTCAAGACCGACACCCCGTCGGTCGGCCAGGTCCGCGACGCGGTTCACCGCGTGCTGAACGAAGCCACGTTTAGAGACAGCGCGGCCAGGATCGGAAAGGAGCTCAACGCCCAAGGCGGCGCCAAGAGGGCGTGCGACTTGTTGGAAAAGGCGGCGATAGAGCAGCTTGTTGCGAAGGAGGAGGCCAATGCTTGAAACGACGAGATGGGAGCCAGCGGAGAAGGAAGAAGGATGTTTGCTGACAACGTGGGACTTTTCGCGGGAGTCGGAAATATAAACTTTAGAAGCTGAACTTTAATAAATCTCTTTTTCTAAAATAGAATAAATGTTGTTTCGTTTCTGGGTTTGCACGGTACTCTCACATATCCCGATCTGCGAGACGGGGGGGTGGGGGGGGTGTCCAATGCCAGCAAACACATCATTTATGAGCTTTCAGAGCTGCAGCGGCCGGAAGTCTAAAAACCCAATGTCGACCGCATCCAAGTGGAATACATGTGTCAAATTAAATCACGTTATAAGTGCTTCATGAGACGGTTCGAGTCGAGCTGGTAACAGAGTTCATTCGCTATTTACTTCGTCTTTCTTTGGTATATAAGGGGGGACAGTAATCAGTGTTTATATGGCCGACACCCCCATTGCCGAAACCAGGGTAGTAGTCCCCGGCATTGGGAAGAAAACAACTCCAAAAGATAATGCCAAAAAATAGAAAATCTTTTAAGAAAAAAAAAGGAAGAACAAAAACCAAATATTCGTCACATATTCCCCCGTCATGGCTTGCGATCCTGGATCGCGTCCTTCTCGCAATCGAAGGACTGCGGGCTAAGGTATGTCACCACCCTCAGCTGGCCCTTGTGCAGCGCACATCCGACGTAGTAATGGCTGCCGCAACGCGACTCGAGGGTCTTGCTCCCACTGAGAATCCGAATGTTAGTATATACTATACATATCTGCTTGCCTAGCTTTCTCAAGAGCGAGAGATGACGACGAGGACGACGACTCACAAGATGTCTTTCAAGGCCTGCTCGTAGTTGTCCATCATCGAGTCGGTACGACGGTTGGCGAAGAACGTGCGCAGGCGGCCGAGCACGTCGACGTCGTTCTTGCTAAAGTAGTTGGGCGAGATGTACACCTTGGGCGAGATGGCCCTGCCGCACCCGAGCGTGTAGTAGAAGCCCGGGCTGGCCCGGCCGGGGGCCTCCTCCGGCAGGACGTCGGGGGCGTCGGCGAGGAAGATGCGCCAAAAGTCCTTGAGGTCCTCGATGGCCTCGCCCGACATGTCGAGCCGGCCGCCGAGGGTGATGCAGTCCATCATGTAGTCGAACGTCGTGTGCTTGGCCCGGATGTAGACCTTGATGCGGGCGTCCCGGGGCGCCAGGCAGTCGATGGCGAGGATGCCCGTCTCGAAGTCATACTTCTTGGTCCCCTCCCGCAGAAAGTCAAAGAGGGGCTCGGCGTGGAGGGACTGGAACTGCTCGGCCGGGAGGCTGCGGATGGACTGCTCCACCAGCTCGAGGTTGGTGATGCCGAGCTCCTCCGCCTTGAGCCCGGGGTAGATGTAGATCTTCATGACGGGGCCGCTCTTCTCGATGTCGAGGGCCACCACCGTGCCCGCCTTGGGCGTTGTCTCCTCGACGAAGCGGTCCACCGTCTTGGTGCGGGTGCCGTGCGGCAGGATCTGCTGCGTGAAGTGGTTGTACCACTCGAGGTCGAGCCCCGGCACCATCTTCTGCTGCTGGAGCTTGAAGATCCAGTCGTTGGTGGCGTGTCTGTTGAGGGGGTCGAGGTCCGTGCCGGCGTGGAGGCCGATGGGCTCGAACGAGTACCGGATCACGGCGCGGTTGTCGTGTCCCCATTCCCAGCTGAAGTCGATCGGCGTCGAGTCCGGCGTCCCGGGGCTCCGCCACCTCCTCACGTTGCCGTGGCAGTCTGGGGAGGGCCCGAGTTCGGGGGCGACGAAGAGGGAGTAGAAGTTGAGTTCGCGATACTGTTCTGACGCGCTGTACCCGGCGTATTTGAGGAGCTTGGAGAACATCCTTCCCGTCTTGTCCCACCAGAACTGGGAGTCATTGTCACGGAACCGTAGGACCGAGTTCAGAAAGTCCCAGGGCTCATGTGACATGATCATCTCACCCATCGTGGCGGTCCTATCGAGGCTTTTGCTCCAAGTGTGAGTTGATCTCTTAATTCCGAAATTTTGTGGGTGGGGGGGGGGGGAGGAGGAATTGTTGAAGATTATGAAAAAGGGAGAAAAGGTGTAGAAGTGATAGAAGCTGGCTTGGACTTCTGGAAACAAACCCGAAGGAGAACCGACATTATATCACATGCTCCTCGGAAACCCCCTCCAAAGACCCCTCCAAAATCCCCTCCAGAGACCCCCTCCAGAGAACCCCTCCAGAGACTTCCGTTCGTCGGCTTTCATCGTCTTTGCCATTGTATCTGGATCCAAGTCACTCTTGCTGGGTGAACCATTGGCTTAATCTCATGTGGAGACTCACTGCCCGCCGGCAACTCGTGGGATTACCAGGTTGATAATATCTTGATCAGTCCTGCCAGGTTTCGTGATATCTTCCCCCCCTCCCCCCCCCCCCCAGTTCAGGTTCAGGTTCAGGGGACCCTAGATGGCATACGAATGCGAAGCCGTTGTCCCAGCTGTTACGATTACTGGCCGATGCGTGCCCCCCCCCCCCCCCCCCCAGTTCAGGTTCAGGTTCAGGGGACCCTAGATGGCATACGAATGCGAAGCCGTTGTCCCAGCTGTTACGATTACTGGCCGATGCGTGCCCCCCCCCCCCCCCAGTTCAGGTTCAGGTTCAGGGGACCCTAGATGGCATACGAATGCGAAGCCGTTGTCCCAGCTGTTACGATTACTGGCCGATGCGTGCCCCCTCCCTCCACGAGCGAGTCAAGCCACGATAGAGGCACATTCTTAGTCAGTCACAGCCCTCCACCTCTTCAGTATGGAGATCGGGCCATGAGATCCCAATGGCCGGTTTTCATAAAGTGGCGACCACTACTTGGGGCGCTCCTAATTTGGTGTGAGGGCCGAAGGGGGGCGAGGATGGGTTGGAAACAAAGTGATTGCCGGTAACGGCACCTGACCGTCGGACAGAGAGACCTCGGCGTGGTACTCTTAGCCAGAACATGTCAACAATTCCAGTTGGATTGGGAAGCCCCTTGTTGTTCGATTGGTCCACACGCCCTCCCTCGAAAGAGCAGCGTCAGATAGTCATCGTATCCACGGGAGGAGATAGTCTCATGGACTTCGAAACCTCCCCTTGACTCAGACTCCGCTACTATCTTGCCTAGTGTGCTAATTCTTGTTATCGGCTTGGTATAGTATATACGAGTTAGTACGATAGATTAGCTCGGCAAGTTCGTCTATAGGAACTATCCTGCAAACAGCACAGTCGTAATTCTGTTCTGTCATTCTACCCTGGTCGGGACTGCTCCGAACCCCCCATCCCCCACATATAGAGAGGCCACATGGATCCGTATGACGGACGAGTATTGACGAGTATTGATATCGCCACGATAACCGGGTCCGGTAGTCGCTGAAAGTTTATTAGATTAAACTTGGAGACCCAGCGAGTCAGGCCGCCCCTCCACGATTACCCCAGAAGCCAAGCTGGCACACGCCCGGCGCGCGGGCTTGCCAAGAAGAGGAAGCTCGATGAACGCCGGGTCCGTTCCGTCTCCAGCCAGTACAGTTGGGCGCGCCGGAAGTGGCTTTTGTCGGTGGGCCTATTGGCTGATAAACACTTAAGCTTTTTTTGTTGTTGGAGACCAAGAGAGATAAGTCAACTGACTCCCGACAATCTGGTTTCTTGATAGGGGACCTGGGCCGTCTGACTCGCGAGAACGAGGACGCGCGTGGAGCGCGAACCCCCCCCGACAACGGCGGCGACATGTGTCGTATGAGTGAAGATGAACCCTTCCCCCCCCTTCCTCCCTCCCCCGTCATGTGGGATGACTCTGTGCCGGTTTCTGTATTCTGACTGATTGGTTTTTCTTTCCCCTTTACCCCTGCATTGTTCTCGAAGTAGTTGAACGGACGCGTCATTTCCAACTGTCACTGTCCCCCCCCCCCCTTTCCCCCTTCTAAATCGTTCAATCCCATTCAACAACTTCTCAGGCCAGCCGCGTGAAGCAGTAAGGGGGGTTGCTGCAACCCACCTGACTAGCCAAAGTCACCATGGCCGTTCTGGGATTCATCCTGCTTGTGGTATGGTATATTCCAATATGCGAGGGTTGCTGTTGATGATGGCGAAACCAAGGGCTGATTTTAAGATGTTGCCTTTCGTAGGCTGTCCTCGGAGTCGCGGCTAAGTGCTTGTACAATGTTTTCCTGCATCCTCTTCGCCACTATCCTGGGCCAAAGCTCGCCGGAGTCACTCGTGCGTATTACCTCTTCTTCGACGTTCGAGGCGTGAGCCATTGGAAGGTCAAGGAGTGGCATGAGAAGTACGGCGAGGTCGTCCGCATCGCGCCGGGCGAGCTGTCTTACACGTCCGGTCAGGCTTGGCAGGCCATTTACGGTAAACACTCTCTTCCTCCCCCCAACCCCCTCCTCATCCATTTCAGTTGCTAAATCAAGACGGTAACAGGCTTCCCAAACAAGGACGGGACGGGGAACTTTGAGAAGGACGCCCAGTGGTGGAACAAGAACGTCAATGGCGTCGAAAACATCCTCACCGCCGACCATGCCGGACACAAGCGCATGCGCCGGCTGCAGAACCCGGCCTTCTCGGACAAGGCCCTCAAGGCCCAGGAGTCCGTCATCACCGGCTACGTCAAGCTGCTCATCCACAAGCTCCACGGGGAGGCGTCCGGGGCCGCCGCCGCCGACGCGGACGGCGCCGTCGTCGACATGAACTCGTGGTACAACTTCACCACGTTCGACATCATCGGGGACCTCGCCTTCGGCGAGCCCTTCTACTGCCTCCGGGACGCCAGCTGGCACTGGTGGCTGCACGCCGTCTTCGACATCTTCCAGGCCGGCACCTACCTGCGGGCCGCCCGGCGCTTCCCCTCGCCCCTGTCCGAGATGCTCCTGCTTCTCATCCCGCGCCGCCTGATCAAGACCAGGGTCGCACAGTTCAAGTTCGGGGTCGATCGCGTGGACCGCAGACTGGAACAAGAGACGGACCGGCCTGATTTCAGTGAGTCTCCTTCTGTCTGCCATCTGATTGCATTTAACCCCCCCCTCCTGCTCTGGGACAAGAAAGAAAAGCTAAACAAAAATGTTACAGTGTCATACATCCTCCAAGGAAGCGACGAAAAGGCCATGACGGTTGACGAGATGTACGCCGCGGCCCAGGTCCTCATCGTCGCGGGCAGCGAGACGACGGCGACGGGCTTGACCGCGGCGACCTACCTCCTCTGCGAGAACCCGCACACGCTGGCGAGGCTCACGGCCGAGATCCGCGACGCGTTCGAGCACGAGGACGGCATCACCATCCAGAGCACCGCCGGGCTGAGCTACCTGAACGCCGTCATCGAGGAGGCCCTGCGGCTCGGGCCCCCCGGGCCCGGGACCTTCCCCCGCGTGGTCCCCGACGGCGGCAGGACGGTGTGCGGGAGCTTCGTCCCGGCCGGATACTCCGTGGGCGTCCACCACCTGTCCATCAACCGCTCGCCGGCCCACTTCCGCGAGCACGACGGGTTCCACCCCGAGAGGTGGCTCGACGACCCTAGGTTCGATTCGGACAAGAAGGCCGCCGCCCAGCCCTTTTCGTTCGGACCGAGGAACTGCATCGGAAAGAAGTGAGTTGGTTGGGGAGAGCATGATTTTTCTTTCAAACAGATCTCTTGAAGATCGGAGGGAAGGGAAGAGAGAGAGAGAAATAGCTGACCAGTTGCTCTTAGTTTGGCGTACGCCGAGATCCGCACCATCCTCGCCCGTGTCGTGTGGAACTTCGACATGAAGCTGCACCCGGACAGCGCGGGCTGGCTCGGCAGGCAGAAGATGTTCACCACGTGGCACAAGACGGAGATGAAGGTCTACCTCTCGGCGAGGAAAAGGTGACGACTTTGCGAGTGACGACGATAGGATGAGAGTTGGGAACTTGGGACTTCAAGAAGGTTACACAAACGTCTTCAGTTGTCTTTTTCTCGATTATTTCCCTTCCTTGGCTTTCCAATGGTAATCGATACTCGGCAAACAAGATGCACAAGTGTATTTTCCTCTTTTGCCGTAAACAGCGTTCCCTCATACTCTATAGACATCATTCAGTTCGCGAGAGACCATTCAAAGACCGACCATTGGAGCTTGTTCTACCTCTTTTCACTTGAAGCGATTCGCTGTGTTATTCGAACATGAAAATCGTCAAGTACACCGAACTTTTTAACTCTTTTTTTTCAATCAAAAATAACCCCGAAGCGTGGAGGGTCAGTAATGACGCGGGCTTGATGCCGAGTCGCCCGGGCTCCCTACTTCCGCCTGCGGCCACGCGAGCCACTCGCTCCAGTACGACCCGAGATGGGCCGCCACGGACCGGACGAGAGTCCTCCCGGCGTCGCCAAAGGTCCAGGCCTCCCGGGCGCGGTGCAGCAGCACGCCCCAGTAGGCGAGCACGACCAGCGCCTCGGGCCGCCGCTGGTCCAGCAGGCCGACGTACTCGGTCGGCGCCCGGATGGACCACTCAATCACCGTGCTGCGGCGGCGGCCCGCCGTGAGGGCCGTGTTCCGCTGGACGTCGAACATGAGCTGCAGGTGCTCGACGGCCTCGGCCAGCGCGGCCCTTGACGCCTCGTTCCAGCCGCCGCCGCCGCCGTCACGGTCGAAGAGCTCCGCCAGCCCCCTGCACTCGTCGCCCGTCTCGAACCTGTCGTGGTCGACGATGATGCTGTCCACAAAGGGGCTGCCGGGCCCCATGTGCTCGTCCAGGTGGGCCTTGAGCTTGTGCCACGAGCCGCCGACGATGGTCCGGACCCCGCGGTGGAGACCCATGCAATGGACCAGCTTGTCCAGGGTCTCGGAGAAGCCGGCGGGGCCGACGGAGGAGGAGGAGGAGGAGGAGGAGGAGAAGGCGTCGAAGAGTACGTGCTGGCTGAGCCAGGTGGAGTAGAGGAACACGGCCAGGAAGTTGTCGTTGGACACCTCGGCGTTGGTGGCGTTGAACTGCGCGAGGCCCCGGGTCTGCAGCCGCGTGGCCTCGCCCCGGTAGAAGGCCTGGTCCTCGCCGGGGAGGGTGCTCTTGTGGGCCGCCGCTTTGGCCAGGAGCTCGTCCATGAGGTAGGGCGTGCGGATCGCCTGCTTCAGGGACATCTTCTGGTACTTCTCCCGCGTCGGGTCGTCGCCGAAGCCCTGGGTGGCGCCCAGGCCGTGCTCGAAGTGGTAGAGCAGCTCCATGTGTCGAAAGTCGTACGGCTCCGTCGGCGGATAGGAACTACGGTAGCTCGCCGGTTCCGCGGGCGTCAGCCCTCCTCCCGCCGTGTTCGGCGAGGACCCCCCCCCCTATCGATGTGGCGGGGCTGGGACACTGGTAGAGAAAGGCAGAGGTTGACGACGGCATCGACGATTCGGTGTCGAGAAACGAACACCGCCTCTGGCCCGTCGTGCAGTTGACGCACGCCGGCCGGTTCTCGTCGCATTTGACGTGGCGCTGCTTGCACTCTTTGCAGCCGAACCGCGACTTGCGATGTGGTGTCCGTTGACGCATGCTGAAGACGAAAACGGCCAGTGGGTTGAGTCAACAACGACGCGGTGGTTTGTGCTTAGGTTGGCTCGGGAGTGAGAGCAATTTCAAGTGCGAATTCAAACGGCGTTCCTACTCCAGAAAGGGATAACTGTGTCATTGAGTTCCCTGTGCTTTTACCGTATGTATGCATAGGAGGAGGTTCGTGCAAACAAACATGATTCAGCTACACGGGGGCAGGGCGGAAGACTCCTTTAATGCTCCCTGGATTTCTGATGACAACACCCCCCACTTGAGCCAAGGTAGCGTTTCCAGACGCACTGTGCAGCTTCACGGCGAATGTATGTATAGACATGTCATCTTGTCATGGCGAGGAGGGTTCGTGGAAGAGAGGGGATACTGAGAAGTCTGGGTGTTCCATCAGATATGATTGCAGTATTTTCATGTCCTTTTAATACTTTGGCGATCTCGACTGAAAACTCTACCTTCTCGTGGCAACCATCCAGCCCAACGATGTGAATACGTCGTATTCCCGTATTTGGAAATTGAGTTCCGCGTACATCTTCTTGGCGGCCATGCCTCAAACTCCAACGTTGTTCTTCCAGAGTTTTAGAAGAGCCCCGGAGCAACGGGTTGTCTGGACTGGTTACCAACAAACTATGAGAAGAAGACGACAACGAGCTCCCATGGCCGGTTTTGTCAACAGAGCACGGGGGGGCTTTTACACAGATGACAGCCGCCGACGCTACCTTCACAGCCTAGGATTTCACAGTCCGGACAGATCAAGTTCCTACTGAGTGTGAGCGGATGCAGACATTCTCGCCTAGGGCGTGGGTCTGGAACCGGGCGTACCTGAGACGAAATGATTGGGTAATTTGTCAACGTTCCGCAAATAGCTCCCCAGAGCCCAATCAGAGCTAAAACAATACGGGCGGGGGCCCTCAAGCTTGCTTGCAACGGGAAGGACTAGCAGAGCAGGGCAGGGATCGGTAGTGTTCCAGATCTTCACATAAACAAGCACATGCTCTTCTTGTGTGTGTGTGTGTGTGTTTAAGGGGTTACACACACAGAGAGAAGCTGTTTCCATCAAACGTCGATAGGTTCTGCCAGACCGTCGAAAACAACACACGCCGTCTCTAAACGAAATCACATACTCACTTACTTACCTTCCTTCCTCTATCAAGAACCAAAAAGCGACAAAAAAAGAAGTGGACGATCTGGGAATCGAACCCAGGACCTACCGCATGCTAAGCGGTCATTATACCACTAAACCAATCGCCCATCAAGGAGTGATCTAGCCCGGACTTGAACCGGAGACCTTCAGTGTGGCAGACGGGAGTGTTGTGAGACACCCGAGCTGTTAGACTGACGTGATAACCAACTACACCACCAGACCATTTGTTGCGGTGGGACGCCGAGAAAGCAGCTCAAGTTTGGTTCGCGTGTGTGGAATTTTTTGCAGCTGAGATGCGCCACCGGATCCACCCGCCACTGGTGGGGTTGCCGGCCCGGCCTGCAGACGGCGGTAGCTCCTCCGCGTGGGGGGGGGGGAGCCGGACAAGTCCCTGATTCCACAAGTGACAGAACCAACTGTAAGCTGGTCACCATACAATGGAAGGCTGAGTGTCTCCATGTTTTCAAGCTATCCCAGACAAGTAAGATGTTGTGGATCATTACTTAAATGTTTCTAATTCTGTTAGAGTATCGAGTCCAATAACCACAGCGTGAGTCTGGCTCAAAGGGGATCTCGACGGCCGCTTGCAGCTGGCAGACAACCGACCCAAGGTATCTGATTATCTAAGCCAAACGGGTGGGTCCTTCGGACCTCGCGGCCCTTCGTCGGCCTTCGGACCATCGCGCAACTTTAGGTTCCATGAACCACCGAGTTCCCTCTCCCCTCCCTCCACCTTCTCCATTCCCTCTCACCCCTCTAAACCTCAACCACAACTACAACCACATCACTCACTCACTCACTCCCTCCCTCCCAACTCATGTCCGCGGGTCCAGCAAACGAAACCACGTCCCTCCTCCCTCCGCCTCGAGACACCCATCCCGACGACGACGACACCACCATCACCATCACCACCGCCGCCCACGAAGAGACGATGAGCAGCCAGGCCTTTTGGAGAGTCGGCGCCGTCTTCGGCGCCGCCGCCGTCGGCATCGGCGCCTTCGGGGCCCACGGCCTCAAGGGCCGCATCTCCGACCCCGCAAAGATCGCCAGCTGGTCCACCGCCGCCCAGTACCAGGTAAGCGTCGTCCGCCACACAGCATGTTTGAATGAGAGTTCCCCTCCCTCGTCGGGGCATCCCCCGTCATCTTAGTCTAGACAGAGACAAATACAGAGACAAAGACAGAGACAAAGACAGAGACAGACAAAAAAGAACCTCGTGTGCCCAACTGACCAAACCCCTCCCTCTCTCCCAGCTCATCCACTCCGTCGTCCTCCTTCTCGCCCGCTCCAACCCCGTCGCCTCCGGCCTCTTCACCGCCGGCATGACCATGTTCAGCGGCAGCATCTACGCCCTCGTCCTCAACCCGGACCTCAAGTTCCTCGGCCCCGTCACCCCGGTCGGCGGCCTCGCCCTCATCGCCGGCTGGCTCGCCCTGGCCTTCACCAAGGGACGCGTCGGCTTCCGCGTCTAAGAGTCTCAAAGGCAAACACTCCTTGGCTTTGTCTGTTCTACCTGCCTTCGCCGCTTGTGGCTAGAAAAACCCCCTCGTCTTCCTCTCAGAGGTAGTTTGAGGGCCTCGGGGTTGCTCATTATCGGTAAACCAGCATCGGGGATATGACCATCCTGCATGCTGGCCCTCCTTGTATTCATACTTGTATTTTGTATCTTAGATATCTGCGGTCATGGTCATGGCTATTTCACGCTTGAATGGATTCTCCTCTTCTCAACACCCAATTCTTCGTCACTGGAGATGCTTGACACCAGGCATAGAGTTAATCGCCTACGGAGCAGGTGGTGAGAAGGTCTCTTTTCTATTCTTTTCCTCCATCTCGACGGTCCTTTTCTATATACCACCACAGCTTCGCCACGCCGAAAGCCATCTCTTCATATTCTGTACAGGCTTCGTTCTATTGTCGCGGAACTCATATGGCCAAGTTGGGTCCAGTCACAGACTCACAGTGAGCAATGGCACACATCGGACCACTTCCCAATGCCGTCTTCATCTACCTGAGCTTCCACAATATTCACCCCTCTTTATAGACTACGCCCCCCAAGGCAAATCAGCACCAGCCGCCGGCTTCATCTCGTCAGGTCCATTCTTGGTGTAGCTGTCCACCGCAGGTGTTCCCTTGGGACAGAATCGCTCGTGGTGAGATCCGCGGCACTTTCTGCAGCACCGAGTCTTGACGCACCCGATGCCCTTGGTGTGCGGGAGGTTGCACACCTCGCACATGTCGCCCCACTGGCCGTGCGAGACGACCCGTGTCTTGTGGGAAAGGATATAGGACGCGAACGGGTTGTCGAGCGAGTCGCCGCCCGCCTGCGTCGTCTTGATGTTGTTGCTTTTGAACAGCGTGACAGCGCCGCCGCGCGCTCGCGTCGTGGCGACGGCCATGCGCTCGCGGTCTTCCAAAAAGCCGATGCCGCCCTCGGTGCGGACCGAGTCGAAGATGACGAGGTCCGCCTCGGCGCTCATGGCGTTGTCAATGGTTCGCAGCATCACCTTGCTCTTGATGATGCCGTTGCCTCTCATCTCCATGATGTCGTCCTTGTACGCACCGTGCTGGGCGCTGTAGGGCGTTACGATCATGATGTCAGCAAGCGCACCCTCGGATCGCAGGTTCGGAAGCTTGTACTGGAACGCCATGTACACCAGCCACCAGACAAGGTTACGGTTTCCGTGGTTGATGGAGCTGAGGTTATGCTTGCGCGACGCCGAGTAGCGCACGTCGATGGCCATGGCGTTGGAGTCGGTCTGGCGATTGGGAAAGACCCACCGCATGAAGTTGAGGAAGATCTGCGCCGACTGGTTTTCCGGCAGCGGGTAGACGATGCGCATCTCGCCGGGATAGATGTGCTTCTTGGCCCAGTTGGCAATGTCGCCGCGGTTGCGGCGGTTGTTCGACAAGTGGCCGAGGACCTGGCTGTTGGACTCGGCCCGGCGCAGTAACGAGACGGTCCTCTGGACGCCAAAGACGCAGCGCCAGTCGAGGCCTCCAGTCCGGGTACGGCTGGCCCGGAAGTCGCCGCGGTGTGTGTCCTCGCTGACACTCATGGCCAGGGGCTTGAACTGGCGGGTGTCGCCCATGGTGAGAACGCAGGCGTCGGGAAAGACGGAGAGGGGGATCCACCACTGGGCTTCGGGGATACGACCGGCTTCGTCCACGACGAGAAGGGAGGGCTTCCATGGCTTCCAGTACAGATCGGGCCTGGCGAGAGTGGTCGACGCCTTGCGGCCGAACTGCCCAGCTGCGAAAGGGGTTCCGACGAGGATGTCGAAGTCGTCCACGGCCAAGCTGATGAGCCGGCAAAAGGTGCCGTTCCACTCGGCCGTTCCAGGCTGCGACGTGCAGAAGCCCGTGAAAAACTCTTGGTTGGCACTCGCGATGGCGATGGCTCTCTCCGTAACAGAATCCGGAAGGATCTGGATGGTACGCTCGTGAAGACCCTGGTTCATGCGGGACAGGAAGATGTTTATGTGTGAGGCCACGGTATGGCCAGCCGAGGCACAGGCCGTCTTACCCTTGGAAGCTGCAAGACTCTTTGCGGCAGTATGGAGGGCCTGAGAGATGGCCTTTCTCATCTTGGCCCACGTCGGAAGACGACCGACCCGTATCTTGCTCCCGTCCGGCTTGTTGACCTTCTGCTCCTTGAGCGACTTGACGGCGTCGTCGCAGAGTTCGTTGCTGTGGATGGTCCACATCACCTTGTCCCCTCCCTCTGCAACGGCAGCGGCAATGCGGGCGGCGAACGTCGTCTTGCCGGATCCGGGGCCACCGGTATACATCGCCATGCCCGCGGGAACTGCGCGCAGTTTCCGAAACAGATGCTTCTGGGGCTTCTCGTCGTCTCGGAAGGCGAGCCTGCCGATGGAGGGGAAGCGCTCGTGAAAGTTGACGGTGCGGATGGCGGAGTCTTTGGGGATCGAGGCTGGATCGAACTTTTGGGCGTAGGCCCAGCGAGTAGCCAGATCCGTGTCGGGTGCGGCGGACGCCGTGAGACAAACGGAGCCCATCTCCATCTGCGTGGTTGCCGGGTCAGGTCTGCAGTGGACTCGAACCTCGAATCCCATCTTGGCTCCGTCGATGCAGGATGCGATGTCGCCCGTCTCTGCCAGCCCGTAGGGGACGGGAATGTCGACCTTGACCGGAGGAGCCTCGAAAGGCAATGGCCAGGACTTCTCCGCGGGGACCCAAGCGATGAAGTAGACGTAGAAAGGGGACGCCTCGGCGGGCGGAGTGGCGCGAACTGCCTTCCATCTGATGGTGTCGGCCTCATCCGTGTACAAGTCGACTTGCAAGTAGGGATCGAGGTGGCAAAGCCGGCGGATCAGTTCGTTCTTCATGGACTGGGCGTCCCGCATCTGGGAAGCTCGATAGACGATCTGCGTAACTTCGTCCGAAAGAAGCCCCTGAGGACTCTTTAGTCTGACCGCCTCGAGAGCTTCGGCGATGAGGGCACACTTCAGGTGCTTCATCCGATCCTGCTGGCTGTTGGGATCGAGGCCTCCGTTTTCCACGGTGGCCTGGATCTCGCCCTCGGCCTCGAGGCACTTGTCTGCGAGATAATCCACAACGGCGCCAAGATTAGAGCGGCCGACAGCAGGGGTACCCGACGGAGGCAGGCGATGGGTCATCCTGACGGTGCCGTTGAAGCTGAGAGTGCACGGCGATTCAATGTCAGGCAGCAGATTTTTCGCCTCTTTTGTCATGGATGCCGCCACCAGGTACCGTTGGCACGATCCATCGGGCTCGATCCCATATTTCTTCTTATTGTCGTCATCTGATACCTAGGCAGACGAGAGATCGGGAAGGACGAAGCACGGATGAACAGACTGCGAGAGGAGGCTTATCTTCTTGGCATCCAGGTCGTACTCTTCGCGTGACGAGGCCTGAAGACGGATCATGCGTGTTCTTTCGTCGTGGAAGGCCATGGTCTCAGGAATGGGGTTGTCGGGCGGGAAGGGCAGCTTGGAGTTGATTGTGAACCAGTCCAGCTCCTTGTAGACGGCGGGATGGTTCTTAAAGACGCAGTCGAGGCCGGCGTCAATGACTCTGCTCTCGTCCGCCGAGTATGTCCGAGTGATTAGATTAACGAAGTTGTCGATAGTGATGGCTCCGTTGAAGAAGATGCTGAGAGCCGCGTCGCCTGTTCCGATAAAGAGCTGCGTCCAGGCGCTCGCTCTCCGGAAGAGGTCGGTATCAATCGGCTTCTTGGACTTGGCGAGGATGATACGCTCGAGACGAACGGTCATGGAGAGCATTCGGTAGCTGTCTTGGACATGATAAATGACGGGGATTCCGCTTAGGGCGTCGATTGGGATGACGACGCGGGCAATGATGTAGGTAACGACGCTGTTGCCACGCTTCTCGATGCCCTTGAGGTCGATTCGGACCTCGGGAGAGATGGGGGGCCCGTCGATGTAGGTGAAGGTCGTCGCAAAGTCGGCGTGCGGGGCCAAGTTTGCCGCAATATCGTCTCTGTAGCCGCCTTTCGTCCCGTTGATGGTCAGGACGCAAGGGACTTCCCGTCTCTCGTACGTGTTTCTGTCTTCCGACACGGCTTTCGATGCGGCTTTCGACAAGTTCATTGATGCGAGGCTGCTCGATAAAACGCGGGCGTAAGGATCAGAATCCATGGCGGCTCTTGGCGATCAGGATGCTGCGCTGTGGCCTGGTGATGGGCGAGATGAGGAATGACGGGGATTGACGATACCACGAGAGAGACAAATGGTAAAAAAAAGGGGAAACAGGGGATGGTCGGAATGACGATGAGGAGGATGAGGAATCAATGGCTGGATGTACCGCGGAATTTTGAAGATGCCGCTTGCAGTCTTGATGCCCGAGTTGAATGATGGAGGAGAAAGAAGAAGAAGAGGAGGAAGAAGAAGGAGGAGAAAATTCAGCTGTTCAGGTGTATATGGAAGGAAGGAGAAGAAGGTGGAAAGTCTCGGCAGGTCCGTTTTACCTGTTGATTTTAGATATTCCGCGGAAAGAGACGGTGGCCCAAGGAAGGACAACAAATACACGCTCGTCCTGAGGACGCCAACAACTTGTTTCTGCTTCTCCTGGCGGGCACGATCTGGAGCAACGTATCCAGGGTGCAGATAGTAGGTAGCTTGCCAGAATGGTTAGAATGCTTGTAATGTTAAAGCACTATCACTATGTCATTTGGTTTCATTGTCAATCCTTAAGTCTTGAGATCTTGAGGTGGGCACTGGAGGCATCTTGCTTGGCTGGCATTGAGGAGTAAGCTGCTGGCTTCTGAACTGCTTGATATGGCTCTACATTTGTCAAGACTTGCTAACTTCTGCCTGTATTGCCCTTATGAAGATTCACAATGGAAAACAATTTCCTGTGGGTTTGGAAATACAAACAAAAGGCCCTCGCAAGCTGACGGTCACGATAATGCCGCACGCCATGCTTTGTTGCCCTCGCCCTTACCGGCCCAGTCACCATCATCTTCTTTGTTCTGTACGGGACTGGCTCTCTTGTACCAATTTGCCATCAACTGAAGGGCTGACAGCTGAAGAAAAAAACAAAGCAGTTGAAAAAGGGCAGACAGAGTATCCTGCTCAGGGTCAGCCAGGGGTTGTTGTCCGTCATAGGAGACTAAGCTGACATTGATCCTTCCATGAAAATTCCGAGTATCAGGTGTCCAATCCATTCGGAAATGTGCCTGGATACACCGAATACCCGTCATCCTGGCTGAGCGCCCTGGCATAAAGGGCACAGTAAGCTTACTCTAGCCCGGCCGAAAGCGCATCATGGTCAGCCCTACCCGAGGCCGGAACAGGGTAATCAGAACCTAGCTGCGAGAATTCGCTCCATGTTGGGCGAATCGTCTGACAGACGCGGGCTCATCGTCGTCGTCTAGCAGTACCACCGCGCGCGTTCTTGCAAGGCTTCAGTTGAGATACGGTAAGATCTCCACTCATTGTCAGAGACTCGTAGTAGAACCGACGATAAGCCCGCCAGTAATTCCACGTACCTCGTACAGGAGCAGTGGCGAGTTAGGCCCATCTGACTGCCCGTTGCGTGGAAACAGGATGACGAGATTGGTGGCTGCGTCAGATATGTCTTCATTGATCTCGCGAGCGAAATAACCTGCTCTGCATTGAGGGACTGATCTAGTTGAAGAGTATCGTGCCAGATCATGTATAAAAAGCTGCATGCCTTCAACCGGGAGAGAAAACACCCATCCAACAACCCAAGCTCCTTTCCAGAAATACAGTTCCAACATCTAGAAAGTTCACCACCACCACCACAAATCCCAAATCCCAAATCCCACCCTTCAACATGACGAACCATACCACCCCTCGTCCCAAGACCATGCGGGCCGTGGTCTGGGAAGGGAAACCGTACGAGATGGCCGTCAAGGCCGACGTCCCCATGCCGCGCCTCCGGGAGCCCGAGGACGCCATCGTCCGCATCACCACGTCGGCCATCTGCGGCACCGACCTGCACATCTACCACGGCATCATGTCCAGCCCCGAGGTGCCGTACCCCGTCGGCCACGAGGCCATGGGCATCGTCGAGGAGGTCGGCGACGCCGTCGACAACCTGCGCGTCGGCGACCGCGTCGTCGTCTTCGGCATGCCCGAGGACGGCGTCATCAACACCGATAACCAGATCTTCCCGGACCTCGCCGGCTTCGGCCTCGGCAAGGACTTTGGCGACCTCGGCGGTCTTCAGGGTGAGACCACTTTTTATTTGTCTTCGATTACTTCGAGAGGGGCTTCCAGACATCCCATCACTCTGGCCCCCAAAACCTTGTAAACACCTTTCAATGCTAACTTCATCTCCCTTCCTTCCCACAGCCGAGTACGTCCGCGTACCCTTCGCCGACAGCACCCTCGTCAAGATCCCCAAGAAGCTGTGTGACAAGGAGTGGCTCTTCCTTAGCGACATCTTCCCCACCGCGTGGGAGGGGCTCAGCTGGTCCGGCTTCCAGCCCGGCGACTCCGTCGCCGTCTTCGGCGCGGGCCCCGTCGGCCTCATGTGCGCCTACAGCGCCATCCTCCGCGGCGCGAGCCTCGTCTACGTCGTCGACCACGTGCCCCAGCGCCTCGCCAAGGCCGCCGGCATCGGCGCCGTGCCCATCGACTTCACAAAGGGCGGCATCTCCGCGTCCGAGCAGATTCTCCGCCTGCGCCCGGGAGGCGTCGACCGCAGCGTCGACTGCTGCGGGCAGGAGTGCGTCAACGCGGAGATGAAGCCCCAGCAGGACTACATCCTCCGCGAGGCCATCGCCGTCACCTCCGCCGGCGGCGGCATCGGCGTGCCCGGTGTCTACTGGGCCCAGGACAAGAGCGCCGGCGCGCCCAACGCCGACCGGATGAAGAAGAACATCAGCTTCCCCATCGCCGACTTCTTCATCAAGGCGCTGACGCTGAAGACCGGCACCGTGCAGGGCAGGCCGACGTTCGAGGCCCTGGTGAAGCTGGTCGAGAGCGGGCGCGCGAGGCCCGGCTTCATCGCCACGGCCGAGTACGACCTCGACGACGCGGCCAAGGCCTACAGACGGTTCGACAAGAGGCTCGAGGTCAAGGTGCTCTTTCGCGGGGCCGGAAAGGAGGGCAGGGACGACTATGAATGGGAAGAGGAGAAGACGCACAAGGAGCCAGGCCACAACGGAACCGACAAGAGGTGAGCACCCCGTGTGGACTTGAGGATGTGAAGTGACTGACAGCTGACCCGACTTCAGCACCTCCGGCCGGGCCAAGAGGACGAGACTTCATTGACGGTGTGTCGTGGCCGGTGGTTAGCATGGTTTGTGGAATGGCGAGAGATGTCGGATCGCCCGGGATACCAGGGAGGAGACTGATGGATTTTCCTCTTCATTTTTGTTTATACACACAACTCCCTGCCAATAATGCACATGCAACCGCATAAAATAGAAAATCATCATCCAAACGCAGGCTTCTGGTCCGCGCCCTTGACGTCCGTCAGATACGACACGCGGTCCTTGCAGTAGAACTCGACGGACGGCTTGCCATCCAGGCTCGCCTTCCCCTCATCCAACCCGCCCGCCTTGACACAGGTGACGTCTGGCATCAGGTCCAACTCGGTGTACAAGCTGGAGCCGCAGTTGCCGCAGAAGAAGTGCCTGTTGTTCTTGCCCGAGTCCCCGCTGATGTCGTAGAACTTGGGCTCGCCTTTTTGAAAGGTCGGTGTCAGCATTCGGTCAGACATACACGCGGGATTCATGACAAAAAGAAAAAAAGAAGAAGAAAAGAAAACATGAATGACAACCAACCCTGAGTGACTTTAAAAGAGGCACGAGGAACGACGGCGTTGGAGGTGAAGGCAGAGCCGCTCCACTGTATCGAGTAAGCTCCCTGTTATCACGACGTGCGTCATCGAAACATACCTTCTGGCAGTCTGTGCAGTGGCACAATGCCGTCGATTGGGGGTCCTCTGTGTATCCGTCAGTACGGGCCCAGTTCTTTCTAATAGGGCAGGGGGGGCCATATACCACTCTCGTATCTGATCGCCTTGCACATGCAGCTTCCCTTGAGACCCATGGTGTATCTGTTTGTGTACGTGTTTGTGTGTGTGTATGTGTCTGACGTAGGACTGCCGATATACGAGAAGTAGTTGATCCAGGCACAAGAAGCACAAGAGGGGTTAAAGAGCGCCTGGTTACCGGTTTTATATGTGTTCGAGGCGTTCGGCTAATGCTAGTGCCGGCAACAAGGAGGCCGCGCCTCAATCTCTCTCCTCTCCGTCATGATATTACAGGAAACGGAGTCCTGATGCGGGGTTTGGTGCAATCGCATGGGCCCCCCTCATACCGGCTTGCCCGCCGCGGACGCCCAGAGATGCAGATGGGCGAATCACAGCTCCAAACGTGCCCCGTCTTGCTTACACAATTTGATGGGTTCGGTGGACAACGTTGTCAATCCAAGGGCGTAAACCGCTGCTGATATTCGGCGTTTAGTACTGATTTACAGAGTATTTTTTTTTCTTCCCCTCCTCGTCGTAGAAGAATTGTTATCGGACATAACGACGGGCGGAGTTCTGCATGGGTCTTTGCTCAGAAGAATCCTGCAGCGTTGTCAACAAACCTCCAAGTGCGGATGTCAAAGGTCCGCAGCAAGGGGGGTCTTCCGCAATGGTCGGGCTGGCGATCCGGTCGAAAACCGTCGCGTTTTGTTGGTCTCTCGCAGGTGGGAAGGGTTGGGGCTCTTGGAAGCAGTTTTGATGCCGGATTCGAGGATGAGGTAACCCGATGGGCCAACTGTCTGTCCTCAGCGGTGACATCTGATGTACAGACAGATTTGTCAAGAAAGAAAGGGAACGAAACGCCGTCAAGGCAAGACAAGGGAACAAATCAGGAGTCCAGACCGGATCCTACTTGAATTCAGAGAGACAGACGTCTTCATATTTTAACAAGCACCATGAGCCCTTCTCCGCCATTAAGCAACAACTATCAACCGTGGTATCGAACGCCAGGAATTACCATCCATCACGTCATTACAAATACAGGCCCTCCCTTCCCCTCATCGCCTTTGATTCAGAGGGCATAGTTCTCCGTGTGCAGGTAGATCTCCTCCAGCATATCGTCGCCCCAAATCGCCGCCTGCAGCCGCGCCACCGTGTTGGCGACGCCGACGCGCATGGCCGGCGGGCCGCAGACAAACACCGCCGTACGCCGGCCGAGGATGCCCCTTCCGTCGGCCCCTCCGGTGGCCCACTCTTTGAGCATGTACCCGAGGTCAGGCCGGCCGTACTCGACCGACCAACCGCCGTCGATCTGGTGCGGCACAGGGAAGGCGAAGCGCATCAGGCTCTTTTGGAACTCAGTCGGCGTCTCGGGGAAGCCAAAGTCGAAGCCCGACGGCGGACCAAACGTACTGGTCGGACGGGGTTGGCCGGCGCCCGGGAGGTTGGTCGTCCTCAAATGCGCCAATTCGGGCGGTCTCACGGGAACATCAGAGTTCCGCGGACTTGTTTCGGGCACTTTCCGAGGCGATGCCGGCGCGTAGTTGAAATGGGGTACCTCGCCCTTGGTGTTGATCGGGGGGAAGTGGAACTCGCGCTTCTTCGTGTCTCTGTCTCCCTCCTCGTCGCCCTCGCGCCCCTCGAGCTTTCGTAATGATTCTTCTTGTGCAGAGTACCGATGTGAGGGCGGTGGTCCCGGTGGCGGTGGAGGATATTGGTGAGGTTGTAGATACTTCTGTTGTGGCAGCGCCGTGATCTTGTCCTCCTGCTCGGCGCGCAATTCCTGCTCGCGGTCCGGGTCGCCCTGTGCCACAGATTGAATGAGAGCCGAGTTGCGCTTCGATGCGATGCCAGCCACGAAACCGTCCAGCTTATCGTGGAATAGATGGCTCAATGCTCGAGGAGCGGTGCGATCTACATCTCCCATCATCATGGCCCGGTTGCGCACAGCCGAGGTGACGAAGAACTTGCAGGTGACGCTCTCTGGGGGCGCTGATTCGCGGCAGATCCGGAGCTCTTCGCGGAACCAATCCATCGCCTCAAGTCTCTTGAGAGCCCATACCACGACCACCTTTCTCGTGATGGCCTTTCCATCACGCATGCGCTTGATCAAGTTGAGCAATTGAGACATCAACGCCGTGATGCCGCTTCCGCCTGCAATTAGGATGCACGTGTCGAAGGCGGCAAGGTCCCTGCGCATACCTCCGTACGGACCGTCAAGGAACGCACGATACGTGTGGAATGGGCCCTTCTCGATGGCCATGTCGAGGACCTTGCGGGTGAAGCCGCCGTAGGGCTTGAAAACAAGGATGCAGTCTCGATAGTTCTCGCCGTACTCCGAGGGAAAATCCTCGCTGCAAAGCGACGAGATAGTAAAAGGGTGGTTGTCGAAAAAGGAAACGCCCGGCATGCGGAGGTAGACATACTGTCCCGGCTTCCAGCGCATCTGAGTCGGAATTGTGACCTTGATGGCGTTTTCGGCAAGGAGGCTGATGGCAGCTTCATCGCCGACCATGAAGCTCAACCGCCATGGCCTCGTCCAGTTGAGGTTGACCAGGCGGATTAGGTAGCAGAGAACCCAGATACCGACCGTTGCCCACAGGTAGTCCCAGGACGCCAGGTAGTTCTTGGTGTGCCAAAACAAGAGTCCGACGTACACCATGCCAACAGGCACGTGAAGCATGACAAAAACTTCGTATGCGATGCGGCGGATGAACGGCAATGACGCGACGCAGAGCCAGACGAGGGGAACGAGGCAGGCAATGCCAGTGCCGTAGATGACACCACTCCCACCGTCGAAGAGGCGTGAGAAGACGTCCATGCCGCCATCGTCCCAGACCGGCTGGACGTAGAAAGGGATCGTGTGCACCAAGGACAGGAAGAGGCAAAGGTAGCCTGCCCACCGGTGAAAGACGTTGAGGCGCTCGGGACCAATACCAATGAGGATGGACATGACGTTGGCCTTCATGCTCGTCACGATGATCCAGGGCGTAAGGGCGACGGCAATCATGCCAGAACGGATCGCAACGGGTGGGGAGCCGAATTGGATGCTTTGCCAGTAAAGGGGTTGTTGGAGGAAGCAGTAGAGCGTCACAAAGGCCAGGGCGACGAGGCCACAGGTGACGACAGCCAGCGAGGAAAAGGTGAATCGGTGGCTGCCCCAGACAAAGTCAGGAATGGGCCGATAAAAGACCCAGCGGAAAAGGGCCAGTGTGTCGTTGACGAAACCAACAGAGGAGAAATGGGCCCTGGGTTTGAACTGCTTCTCTCCCAGTCCATCGGAATCGGGAAAGAAATGCTGTGCTTGCCCCGTGTGAACTGCGTGGGCGTAGTCGGGGTCGGTGTTGTATAAGTTGGCGTAGTATTCCTCCACTTCTTGCTTGTAAATGGCCTGACGGATCTTGTCCTGCCAAAAGTGCCAGGACCGCATGAGCAAGACCGTCCCCATGAGAGCTAGAGCGAAATAGGTCCATCCCATTCCATACTTCCCGGACTTGTCCCACGGGTCCACCGTCAAGGCCTCTATTAAACCCGGCGGGCTGTCGGGCTTGGGAGTGATGGCTATGCGTTTGACGAGTTGCGCCGCTGTTTTGCTGGCAGCGTCTGCCATCTCGCGGATTCGAGTAGCCATGGTTTATGAAGAGGTGGGAAGCTCAAGTCAAGCTACGCGGTGAAGCGCGCAGATGATTGTAGGTTATGTAGACATACGGAACGGGTTTTTTCGTATGATTTGTTGACGTAGTGGCGCTTTGTTCGCCGGCTGCTCTCGCCACAAAAGTTCTCGCCCGGGTCGAGTGAGTTCGGCTTCTGACGCTGCTGTTGATGACAATGGTGGGGGTGGAATACCGGATCCCTCCCAGGCGGAGGCGTGACTATGAGTAGCAGACGCGGCGATGCTACGACGGTGCAACGAGAGACGGGGCAGGTAGATGGGCAGGAGCCTGCCAGTTCGCGAATTCGGGGCAACACCAAGGGATATATGGAGGTGAGATCAGAGATGTTCTGGACTGAAGAGGTCCCAGTGGCTCGATCCTGGGTGTGTGGGGAGCGCGATGAGTGCAAATGTCGACAGTATCCGAGCCGTCACGCTGCTTACAAGTGGTACGGCTGGGATAGGGATGGGTATTCAATCAAGACTAGGAGTATAGTTGCATTTGGGTGAGTTTGAGGAGGATGGATGGGTGGTGATACGACGGCAAATATGCCATGTGGAGGGGTCAACTGGCTGCGGCCGCTCTGGGGTCGTGCTGTGTGCAATCAAGGAGCAGAAGGGGGACGGAGGGCGTCTTTGGCTCGGATGGGTAAATGTGAAGGGCATCAGGCCCAGCGGCTGACCGTACTTTAATATTGGCTGGCCACGATTCTGGCCGTTCCCCGCCGGCGGATGTCACACAATGCAGGCCGGTGGGTGGGCGCTAGAGATGTGGATGCCATGCAGGAGAACACTGCACGCACGCTGCAAGCTCTTGGGCCAAGGGTACGCCGTGTGGTCGGCAGACAATTATCGAAGATGGCGAGCAGGGGTAAGGAACGGGATGGATGCGTTGGTGCGTTGGTTCCGGTGCCATGAGTGTGATCGGCCCAAGACAAGAAAGATGCTTGTGGTTGCTGGTGTAGTTGGGGTCAATGTTCGTCTGTGGTGTGCTCTAGGCAGCCAAAGAAGGACGAGGTATGAATGCAAGATGAGGTAGCAACGTCTGATGAAGAACTTGGAACTTGGAAGTTTGTGTATCCGGAGCACTTGATCGAACACGGTGGGCGTGGCCTCACACAGCAAGAATGCCGACACCGCTCATGGCGACTGACATTGGTGCTTGGGGCGTCGGTCCTTTCTGCAGGCTTGTCTGTAGGTGCGGTCATGCGAGGAGGCAACACGAGGACGCCAGGGTCGTGATTTCCAGATCCTCTTGTGCCAACTGTCATTGGGGATAACGGGGGAACGAATAGAGATGATCAATGACGGGAGGATACCGCCAGATGTGACCTTTGCAGCTGTTGGTCAATGTCAATTCCGACGTCTCCATCGGCGGCCAGGTCGTTGGCCATGTTGCAACGGTCATGAAGTCGCTGCATGGCGAGGCCCGGAGAAACTGCGCGAGCAGTGTGGACGGGCGCACACATGGTGAAGAGGTGCAGAGGTGCAGATTCGGGGCGGCTGATTTCCTTGGTTCTGGCGGTGGCGGTCGAATGGGAGGCGAGCGACGCCGATGTGACGAGAGGGAGACAGACAGAGGAAGAGGAAGTGCACTGTTTGTTGGTGCCTGTCTGTGGTGTACAGGTAGGTATGGTGGTGAATGTTGGTGAAGAGGTGGGAGGAGGGAAAAGGCGATGTGACGGGAAACCCCCGGCGGGGAACTGTGATTCGCGGGTCTCGGTGAGGGAAAGCTCCAGTGGGGTTGCTTCCCCGTCAGTCCCCTGATCGTGACGGGCGGTAAATTGAGAGAAATGATTGGCTGAGAAAGATGTGCCGCCCCCCACTCCACGATGTGAGTCTGTGCACTCTGGGCTGCTCGCACTAGCAGCATGCAAGATAGGTACGTACCTTTCAGCCCGTGCGAACGGCAGGCACGCACTAACCACGGCCTGCTCCTTCTTTCCCTGGTCTTCTTGCCCGATGAAGCTTTCCGGCCCAAGCTCCTGCCGCTATCTAACAACACTAACATCAACACCAACATCAACACCAACATCAACATCGGTAAGTCGTGTGGAACATGCAACATTGTCAACAACATCAACGTATTGACAGGTTCTTCCCCTTGTTCCCTCTGCTGTCTCTACCCTGCTCCCACGGACATGATGCCACCTCCACCCTCACCTCTGTGCCCCCTCACTGACCGGTACCTGACTTCTGCAATGCAGCCGAGTTCCAGAACAACAGACCGGACCTCCCTGCAACCCAGTCCCATCACCGCTGGCCGTGGCTGCGGCCACGCTGTCGGCCTCTTGATCTGGGCCGCGGAAGCTCGCCTCGTTTTCCGCCATCCGGTCAAGTCTCCGGGCTACTCGCGACATGGGATACTACCCACTGACAGTAACAGTGACAGTGACAGTCAAACCAACCGAGACGAGCAAGTCCCGATCCGGAAGCCCAGATTGCCATGCATCCCAAACAAGCCAAACTAGCCAACTTTAGACCCCGGCCGCCTAGAACCGCCAGCCGCCAATTAACCTTGGCCTAGATGTGATGCAGCATCTGCTCTCCATCCCGTCCCTGGGTCTCATCTGGGAGGGTGGACCTGGCGAGATAGATGCATGCCCGCCTCTCGGTCAATTGCTCCATCTCCGCTGCCTGGCAAACGACATCTACTACATCTCCCTACCTCAGGGCCCATCACTTTGATGCATAGCGCAAGACCCAGGCGCAGACGCAGACGCAGACGCGAGCACATCACCGTCTTTGTCACCAACCGCCAAGAAGCAAACAATTAACATGCGCGCCAGTTCCAATGCCAGGTCGCAAAGCCGCGAGCAAACATCTCAGCCCGAGCCGGGTCGGGTCACCCGCTCACCCGCTCACCCGCCTGTCCCGGCCCTTGGCCCACCCGCCCATTGGCCTCTACTGCATTGTCCTGTCCTGACGCTCGATAGCCGCGGTATCATTCTTTCCTCAAGAGGGAATGGACACGGCGACCAGGTCATGGAAATTGATTTGCATTAAGGCTCTCTATCGTCTTGGGATGGCCAGTCGGTCGTTATTATTTTTCTACCCCATTCCGAAGTACCCGCCGGTTCTCATCATAGCAAGGGACGAGGCAAAAGTCTGTCGATCCCGGCTGTAGTTTCCGTACCCGACATAGTCATCCGATTCGGAGTCGAAACCACTGCCATCGCTTTCGTCCTCAAGCTCATGGCCGCTTTGGTCATCGTCCTCGTCGTTGCTGTCGTCCTCGTCGCTGCTGTCGTCGCTACTGCTGCTGATGTCGTCTTTCTTGAAAGCCCGCCAAGCCTTTGCATCCTCGTCCAGCCAGCCTTCTTCCTCCATCCGATATCTGCAATGCTCTCTCATGTACTCGTCATCACTGCGTTTCTTCTCCCTCGCCTGTTCCAAAACCTCATCATAGTTCATGAGCCTGCAAGAGACTCCCAGCTTCAGAAACATGGCCAGCAAAGTCCGCATGCGGTCCGCCGTCTTGCACGACCTGACAAGATCCATGTTGAACCATGTCGTCTTGCTCTTCTCCAACACGTCCATGTCAATTTTGCCGCGTAGCTTGTAAGTGCAGGCGTACATGTGATCACACTCAAAGTGATCGAGGGCCAGTTCCTCAAAGTTGGGAAACGCTCCCCGCTTGACCTCGCTGGCCAGCCACCGCCAGTCCTTCATGTTCACGGCAGGCCTGGGGTATAGGTAAAGACCAGATCTGACGCTCATGACGCAAAGGGCGCGCAAAGATGGTGGCAAACTGCGCAAAGCACACTTGGCCCCCGTACCCAGGGCTATCTCGGGCAGGGTGACCCTTTCAAGCTTGTTGAAGACACTCAGCGGCGGGGTAGCCTCGATGTACAGCGCTCTCAGGGTATCGGCATGTTGCAAAACGGCTTCCCAACCCGGGACCGGCTTCTTTCAATCGCTGGACCTGGGACCGACCTCGTCATCGGGACGGTGAGGCTCAATCGTCAGCTCTCGCAATGCCCGACATGATCGAATAATGGGCGCGACTACCTCGTCGGGCAAGTACATCCCGGTCCAGCTGAGGCTCGTGACGCCGCTCCAGTCAAACGCAGCCAGCTCCTCAGCCCCGCCCTCGATCCCTTTCAAATCCACGGTGTCAAGTTGACGAGAGGTGCGGAGCAGACGGCACATGTGCCGGACATCGTCGGTCGACAGCAGCCGGGAGCTGCTTCGGGACCCGATACGAAAGTGCCTAAGCGACTCAAAGCGGGGCGCTTCCGGCCCGTCGAACGGGATGCATGCCAAGAAACAATCAAGAGGACCAGACACATCGAGAACCTCGAGGTTCCGCGCGTGCAGGAGAATGAGCGACGCCATGACGCGGCTGCGGGTGAAGCAGGGCTTGTTCTAACCCTTGGGGAGGCTGAGCCCGAACCGCTGCGCGAGGGCTTTCAGGAAACGGGGCTCAGGGTCCTGGAACCAATTCCACTTCGCATAGACTTGGCGGGAATCAGTGTTAGACGACATGTTGAAGCACAGCGTCCTCACGTGCGACGCGTACTCGGGGTGGGACGCCAATCGCGAGAGCACGTCGTACATCCTGGCTTCGCCGTCGTAGGCGGCGTCGTAGATGCGTTCCAGGCTGCAGTGTATGTGGATGAAGAGGAAGGGCTCGACGGCGTCGTGGAGAAGGCGACAAGTCTGAGAGAGGCGCCGCAGCGCGCGGATGTTGCGTCTGGGCACCTCGAGCAGCGGTTTGTAGAATTCGTCATCCTAAGGAGGCGTCGGGTTGCGCGTTATGACCAGCTGCGACGCGACATTCCGTAGGATCTCGGTCGGCAGCATGGTGAGCGAGGTCATTTCGGCGGCGGCGGAAATAGACATGCTGCTCCTGTGTAGGTAGATGGATGGGTAAGGAAGAGGGAGGCTGAAAAGCCCCAGTTGTTGGTTAACTTCCGGTCGTCGTCGTCGTCGTTGTCACCGTTGTATCAAACCCCGAGGTGATAATGCGCGTCGCACACGGACAAGGTGAAGGAGAGGAGGAGGTGGTGGTGGTGGTGGTGGAGGAGAGGATGAATGAAAAGTTCCAAGGTGGGGAGGGGATTTTGATAAATGTCACCAGACAGGAGGCTATCAGCACTGTGTTTCAATTGGGACCCTCCTCCCCCTTGTCATTTTCTGCTAAAAGCAAAGTTTGCCGTATTCAATACTCGCCATTCGAAGTCGTGCCTGGTAGTATGTGCGGTATTCATGGCCTCCGGCAGCGCCCTGACTAACAGGCCCGGACGCGTTGGCGGGATGGGAACGAATTGATGCGGACGCGCAGTTGACACGACGCAAAACACACTCCGTGTACTCCGTAATAAAACTTTAATTCAGACTTTGTGGATCAAACATGCCATACGGATACTACTATGTAGCTCTGCCAACCCCTTGTGCTTGATAATCTAGTTGCGGGCCCTCAATTGGTGACATTACTACAAAGATATTTACATCCGAGCGCTGCCGTAGGGCGGCGGGGCCGGGACGGAGGGGGACGGAGGTCCCGAGACCCGGTCCGAGCCGTAACACAGCTTTTTATTCGGCACGGACACGAATAACCCTTTCTCGCCTATTGCAGCATCATTTCTCGAGGTACGACACGATGCCACCACAGTCCTCAACGCAACGCACTACAGCCTTTTATGCCAGGCACACAAAACCAAACCATCTCGTAGTCTCCAACGCAAACCCCGACCTATCATCCAAGTGGCCTTGTAGTGGCGGATGTCTCTAATCATCCAAGGTTAGTCAGGTCGGATCTCGGATTCCGGGGCTTGTTGTGAAGCCACTTGAGTCTTTTCCCGGGGCAGATACCTACCTACCTACCTACCTACCTAGTTCGTCGCAATGATCCACTCCAGGCAACCGTCCAATGCGATTCGAAGAGTGACTAGTCGGCCCTCTTCTTCTGCTTCTGCTTCTTCTTCATCTTTCTTCACCCTTCTTCGATATTCTGTAGCTCGGCTCCCGAAGCGGACATGCTACCGGAGTACTTGAGTTCAACGGGGGAACCCCAATTCGAGCGGTTGGCCATTTCCAAAAAATCCTCTTGAAGCATCTCGAATCGCCAGGATTTCGAGAGCTTACCATCTCCCCAACGTCGATTATCATGCCGACCACACCCGCTCCGGGCCCGGATGGCGGATCAGAGGCCCCGAACACCCCAAAGCCGACGCTCGGCCAGCTGGTCTCGGCCTACTCCATTCTTCCCACCCTCGCAACCTGGCTTTCGACCGTCGACCTCTTCCATCTGGCCTTGGCCAACCGCGCCTTCCACTCCCACATCCTCGGCTCTCCAAACGTCTTCGAAGTCCTCCGGCGCCGGTGCCTCTGCGACGGCCGCGGTCTGGCTCTCCGCCAGGCTTACAAGCCACCGTATCGCAAGCCCAAGAAGACGGGCGGGCCCAGCAACGACCAGAGCTGGTACCCCGACGAAGAAATCGAGGTCCGCGTGTTCAACGCCAAGTGCGACGAGGCCGGTGCCCTGCCCTGCCTCCGCTGCGGCATCAACGTCTGCGAGGAGTGCCGCTACTACCCGCGCGCCTCGCCCGTCGAGTCGGACCGGCGCCCGCACCTTCGACATTGGGCCAGTCACGTTTTCCAAAACATCTTGTGCTTGTGCGACGGTTGCGATGCGAGAACGGAGGCCGAGGTCGCGGGGCAGTTTCTGAACGAGCTCTGCGACTGCGACTGCTACAGGCGCTGGATCTGCACCCGCTGTCGGCGCCGGGAAGACGTGGACTATTACGAGTATCAAGAGGAGCGCATGCTGATGGAATGGGACCTGGATAACACGTGGGATTCGGAGGTTCCATACCCCCCTTCCAAGATGATGAAGGATCACGCCTTCGATTGTGTGGTCAGTAGCAGCATTCCTCTCTTCATTATCAGCCCCCCACATCATCTTTTCTTGGGTTTCTCACTCGTTTCTTCTTTACACACACACACACACACACACACAACACCACACAGACAGAAAGAATACGCAAGGCTCGTGTTCCAGAACTAACGAGGCGTGATGAAAGATCTGGTGTAAGTGCGGCGCCGTGGTGCCCAAAAACCAACGACCCAGGTGCATCTGGTGCAAAAGACGACATCTGCCAGAAGACCAGTGGACTCGGGAATACGAAGAAGTGGGGAGTCGGCTTCCGTTCTTTGAAGAAGTATGTTCAACCATCGTTGCCTTTGGCAATGACGAGACAGCCCGATACTGTTCTTGTGAAGCTGACGCCCGAGGGCTGCCTAGGACCCAAACTATCCCAACTGGGTAACGGGAACGAATGAATATCCAAGTCCCTATCCGAGGCTCGGTTATTCCCGTCCTGGAGACGATGTGGACTCCAGCTAGGCCCCGGCTTCTATCATGGTAGCCCCAGCTTTGGTGTTGTATCTTTTGTAGTGACTTACGACGGCGGAGACGAATAATTCGAACTTGCAAGACGCCAGCAAGCCAAATCTCATGTGTCAAGAAGACGGAATTTTCTATCATCTTGCGCAAAGAGTATAACGAGACATACAAGTGATCATTAAAACTATACCACCAGGTTTTGCTATGGGAGTTAATAACCAGCAACACTTAACCCATACGTCTACACAACAAATCACGCTATGATATCACATCAGCATCGGTGCTCATTTCTGACTGAACAAGACACGCCCGCGTCCGGCGTGTTTTCGACGGTTTCATTGTTTGGACTTCTGCTTCATTTCACCGCGCTCCCGCACCAGGTCGGACATCTTGCCGCCCACCTCGGACCCCAGCGCCTTGAACCCCTCGACGACCCCCCGACGGTCGCCCTCTCCCAGCTCCTGGCTCATCTTGAACTTGCCCTGTAGCCTGTCGATGGTGATCTCGATGCCGACGATGGCCATCCTCGAAAGCTCGACGTACCGCTCGGGGGCGTCCGTCACCTTCCACGGCCCCGGGCGGCCGCCCTCGCCCGTGTACCCCATGACGGACGTCTCCCCGAGCTGGGAGAGGTCGTGGATCTGGCGGGCCAGGAAGCCGGACGTCTCCTCGGACTTGGCCTCGTAGTAGATCCTGGCGCGCCCGTAGGCCTGCACGGCGGCATAGTTCCAGGTCGGCACGACCTTGCCCGTGGTCGGCTTGGTCTCGGTGTAGAACTTGGGCGTCACGTAGTGGTGCGTCGGGGCCGTGAAGAGGACCAGCACCTCCTGGTCGAGGACGTCCCCGGTCCCGGCGCGGTTCTCCGCCGACAACGACTCGATCATGGTCTTGCTCTGGGGGTTCGCGCGCGCGATGTGGCCTCTCAGGACGCCGAGCTCGGTCTCGCTGGAGTCATCCTGGACGTCAAGCACCCACGGGATGTGGCTGGACTGGATAAAAGGCTGGGTTGCCGAGGGGATGGCCGTGGTCAGGACCCCGAGGGGAAAGTCCTTGATGAGCTGGCGAAGGGCCGGGATGCTGTTTTCTGCGTGGACTGCGCGGAGATACATCTTGGAAGGTTGGCAAAGGTGAAAAAGAAGTTTGTTGGGAAATTATTTTGCGGGAGGCGTGTGAAAGAGTTCGAGGTGTTGTGGTTTCATACCACTTCGTGCCGCGGTTCGTGGTTGAGTCATTTTGGCGGCGGATTGCATCGGCCCGCCCGGAGGCTTTGCAGCACCGGCTGTCTCATTCGGTTGATATGTATAGCGAAGGGCGTACGGCCCACCCCCACTACCGCCGGTTCCCCGATGCTCAGTTTGGCAGTTTTCGCCTAGGGCGAGGAGGTGCTAATCAGCTTTCAAGCGCCACATCAAAAACTCTCACTCGCTGTTGAGGACTCCTACAGCACCGCACTCAAATCTTTTGCAAAGACACTTATGATACCAGCCGTGATCCCGCCGACATTTCCCCTCATATATATAGAAAGCACATTTGACAAATTTCAATGCTTTTCTCACTGCCAATCTGTGTTGACGGCGTTGGGGATTCAAGCGCATGTCCGAATCCGGTATTTTGCAGATCTACACTTGGTCCACTAATCACAACCAATTGAGACCACCCTAATGGCATTGCACCTTATTCGGAGCCGTGACCGAATGAGTTCAAGGGCACAACATAGTGTGAGAGTGGGGCGAAGTTTACCGGCCGACCGGGCCGGTCCGGTGGGGAGCCGGACATGGGCCGCCCCAGAAGGTGCGTCCTCGACGAACCGTTCGAACAAATGCCAGCCGTGGCTATAGAAACTGCATCAAAGTGACAATAGACAAAGGTTGTCGGGGCTTTTTTTTTTTTTTTTGGTCATAGTGTTCATTGAATTCGTCAGTATCGAAGCTGCAATTGCTACGAAGCACAACGCCAATATCAAACCTCGTTGCCCCCGCCCCCAAGTCCCCCCTTTACCCTCCCCCGGGGCCCACATGACGATCTCGAATCTAATCCACACGCGAAATGTTGAAGCCGCCACGAACGCCTGGTGGGCGTCGACGGCCCTGCGCAGGATGGACGCGTCGTTCTTGAAGGTCAGGGTGAACCACACGGACCTTGTTTTCTCGTTAGTGCCAGAACTCATGTTTTCCTGAGGAAAAAAAGGGGGAAGAAGAAGAGGAGGAGGTACAAACCGGCTTCCTGCAGGGATTTGGGAGTTCAGCGCCAGATCCGCCATGCTCCGGTGGGTCATCTCGCTGCTGATGGCGGGGATACTGTTGATGTTGGCAAAAGCAGTCGTGTTCGAGTTGCCCTGGGTGTTGACGCGGGACGCGGCCATGAGAACGTCGTCGCCCATGGCCGTGTTGTGGGTGTAGACCACGACCATGGCATCGTCGGCCAAGGACTCGTCGTGGTTGGTAAAATCAACAACGGCGTCCACGACATCGTCCGAGTTCAGCTTGCTCATGAGGCGGATGCCGTCGACCCCGACGCCGCCGTCGCGTCCTCCGGCGACGGTCACGTTGTGCTTGAGCAGCGCGTCAAACACGTCCTTTTGGTTGAAGTGGGCCAGGTCGATGGTCACGCCGTTGGCAATGTTGTTCGTGCCCGAACAGTGGTTATGGCCCCCGCCACAGACGGCAATGTGCCAATCGCCAGCCCCGGACCCGGCCTTGACCAGAGTGGTCAACGTCTTGGAGACCTCCTCGGTGTCGCGGGGCTGGACGAGACACCATGGACGCAGCCGGGCACTGACGGACCAGTAGGTTGCGATACGGGCCTCGTAGCCCTCCTCGGTCGCAGAAACCAGTCGATCTCGCAAGCCGGCAGCGATCAGAGCATCACACTGTTCATCAGTGAGTGTCAGCAGGATATGGCCAAAAGAAACGGTGTGTTCTTGACATAATTACCATGCATCATTGAGAACGGCACGGGTCAAACCAGTGTTCATGTACGTTGGAGGAGGTGGACGCAGATGAGAGAAAAGGGCAAGCTTGGCATACTGGTAGAATCCCGGTGCGCGGTGTTGCCGCCATGGCTTGGACGACCACGTTTCCAGGCTCGTGATTCTCAACTGCCGCTGCAGAACCAACGCTCGGGAAGAGCAAGGCGAACGCGGCCAAATGGCTCGTGGTCATACATTCGGACCACATTGTAGTATTGGCGGCCACAAATCGCTCCAGAGTGGACGTTTGAGTTGTCTCGACAGCCTAAGGGGGGTTGAATGCAGCACGAGCTGGAAGCGACCTTGAAACTGGGAGGCGGCGGGTGTGAGGAGGAAAGCCACGAGCCGGGATTTCTTGGCTGGTAGCACAGGTCTTATACACGACACCAAGGCGGATCCTCAAGGTGGCACCACAGTGTATTGATACGAAGACATGGTAAGAGAAAAAGCGCCTGTCTTGTACGATTGCACCGTTGTCGACTTAATCAATATCATGATTATCGAAACGCGTCATGACGGGTCTGCAAGGCGCAGCGGGGACATCGGGGTTGATCAAAGCCTATTTTTGCCCGTTGCTTAAATATGACCAGGACCCTCCATACCAGGGCGGCATCTGGACAAACCGTTCCGGGGTCCATCGGGCCAGACCGCATGGAGTGGAACAAGTATGGATGGGATCTTCAGCATTGCGTGATTTTCATTCTTGTTGGTTTTAGGATTGCAGGCTGGCAGGGATACATGGAAATTCTCAGCCAAGATGTGTTTGCGTGAATGTTGATGGCGGCGCCTGCACAAGAAACTGTTGACCTCTCTGCAAAGGTCTTTCTTGGTCCGTTGCATGTGGAACTTCCAAGGACGAAACCCACTTGCCGGCTGTTCCTGACTAGGATTTCGGTCTCTTGCTCGCGTCGCTGCTCGTTGGTCGTTGGTTGTCGATTCTCGTGCTGTTGGTTAGTTATTGCGTCCCTCACATAATTTATGGACCCCGGCTATGGCAAGACTTACCGCCACCTGAGAACCAACCGAGATCGTGATTGACTCGAGACTGAGCTTTGGCAGTGATCTCTATCACAAAGTCTCGAATAGCTGATTTTGCAGCATACTAAGCATGACCTGAGACTTCAAACTCGCCTCGGAACTGTGGTGTTGCCGTTTGGTTGGGCCTTCAAGGCTCAAGACTCTAAAAGTCATTGGGGTGGGAACGCCGCGATTCAGTAACCCTCACAGAAACATCGCCAACAAGATACAACTAGGCCCGAAGCACAAAGATGTCCGGGGACCTGGTCCGTAATAACTTGTCAATATCACTGGAGATGTACGGAGCATCTGGTGAGACGGCCGGCCACGCATCGAGGTCGAGTGTTCCTTCCTTCCCAGAAGATATGAGCATTCAACATAATTCTTTCTGCTTGGCGTTAGGAATTCAAACTAGCTACTGCGGCATCAAATCTCTCTCAATCGTTGGAGGGAAATAATTAGAAATGGGACATGGGGTGAGTGAGCAGATGAGGGGCGATACAGGGCAAGACGAGATGGTGCGACAAGGGCTCAAGAGGCAAACCTTCGTGTTTGCTTCGCCACGGTCTATGATGAGCTCCCAAGGCCCGAATTCATTCGCCCTGGGCTCTTCAAAATAAACGTCTTTCTCATCAGCTATCTGTCGCCGACGCTCCTTCAGGCGATGTTCAACGCTTTTGGCGTCATAACAGCTCTTCCTGCACCCGAAGGCTATGTTTCGGATTTTGGCAATCCGCAAAGGCGTGGTGTCTTGGAGACATATGTGACACTGAGCGTTGGCGTGGTTCTTGCTCTACTCTTCCTGTTCCAGAGATTACATGTGAAGATAGTCATCCGCAAAAGGTTTGGCGCAGATGACAGTAAGCTTTTGAACAAGAAGAATAAAAACTCTACGAAACTCTCCTTGCCGTACTGATCACTTTGATAGTACTATTATTGGTTAGATGGGTAATAAAAGAGCCTTTTTGTTTTCTTTTCTTTCCCTTTCTGGTTTTCCAAACCTTGCATTTAAGCTTTTGCTGATGCCGAACCCCGGGGTTGCCTGTGTCTGGCAGGCTCTTGAATCGTTCATAACTCTGAAAGCTGATCGTTACAGGCATTTACCATCGGAATCCAGGCGCTGATGCTAACTGAGTCGCTCTTAGGGTCCATGGATGTAGAAAAGCTAGCATAGCTAACTCGACACTCAAATATAGAGGCTACAATGGATAGGTACGTGGGAGTCCATGGCTGGGAAGTCCCCATCGAAAAGTTCAAAGACTTTACCTTTGGACGTTTCCTCCCTTTGATCATCTTCTTTCCCATGACTTTGACTGACTATTAAAGTCTCGTTTCGTAGTACAAAAGCTACATAAACCTTATCTTCTACGCAATCCCACCGGGGGCCTGCAAGATGGTTATTCTCATGTTCTTTCTCGAGATCAACAGCATCACAGATTGGTTTTGAAGGTCCGTCTACTTCACCATGTTCGTGGTCGTTGGCTCCAGCCTCGGAATACTCTTCAGCTCCATCTTTCCGTGCAATCTTATCGAGTCCGCCTATGACTTGGCGACGCCTGTAACATGCATCGACCGAGTAGCTACCTTCAAGGCGACCGCCGCTTTGGGAGTCATCACGGACATCATGATCATCTGTCTTCCGATACCCATGGTGTTGAATCTACAAGTGTCCACTAGAAAGAAAATCGGCCTTCCCTCTCTTGTTGGAATTGGCTCAGTGTAAGTTGCAGGGTAGCATAGCGGTGCGAGAGCTAGAGCTCTGACGCCTTGGGGCTAGGACTGTCTTCACCTCCATTGTCCGCCTCTACCTACTTATCACGATCCTGAACGATCATGACCAAACTTGGGGAGCCAGTTTCATCAATCGTTGGGTGTAAGTTGATTCTGTACCAGCCCGGTTACTTCTCAATTTGTTCTGAGTCGTTTCTCGGAATCGGAGCTGATCAGCAGTCTCTCCGGCAGTGGCGTAGAAACGAATCTGCTGGTCATACGTGCCGGCCTTTCTACGCTGCGCCTGTTCTTTCACACTGTTTCTACAAAGCTCTTCTCCTCCGGTGCAGCTACAACAGGCCAATCCGGAGGAGTCTCTGGCAACGGTCTGCAGACTATTGGCGGCACTGGCGGGGTTGGTTCAGGCACCAGCCGTTGCCGCTACAACCGTTTCGACGGTAGTCAGAACGAACCTGCATACAACCTCGACGCCTTTCATGTGCAGATCAAAAGCGGGCCAAGGGATCGGGATGACGAGTAACCGGGACGCAGGAGCTCGATAGGGGGTGTTCATGACCCTGACAGTAGCAGCGAGAGGGGAATCATACAGACGACTGAGACCCATATACACTATTCGAAAACATAGCGTGCGGCACCCTGCGTCATTCACAGGCTGGGCTTTCTTGGGAAGCTAACGTTTGAAACCTTCCTTTGACTATTGTGATGCGTAGATATGACTAAACATCATTCGCCCCAGAGCTTACACGATGAAATGTTAGCAACTCGGATGGAATGAGCCCGACAACTCAGCGCTCCACCAGATAATGAGTAGCAATAAACGGAGGCCGAGGATAAGTAAGAATAAACCAGAAGGGGCTTCTATCTCTGAGAAAGCCCACAATTAGGAACCGTATTGGCCAAGTATGGCTCGTAGTCTTGTTTGATTCTACCGAACGCCGAAGTCGTTGATATCTCCCGTGAGGTGCCATCTCCAACAAGAACCGTGTACTCTAGTACTCCGCCATTCATTCTCATCATGTTCTACTCTTGTTGACCGGGTCGGTCTACAAACTGCAAGCAGAGGTGCTGGTGTGAGCACGCCCGCATCCTAGTGTCCAATCAAGAGTATTGCATCAGTTCCAAGCCGTTCGCTGTGACACAGGCTTGAAGCCAACCACGTAGGGCTGGGTTCGTAGAGTGTTCTGATCTTGCACCTGTTCAGAAAGTGCCCGTTTTTTTGCTTGGAATCATGCTTTGACATTGGAAAAAAAGCAAAGGTTAACATCAACGACAGTAACCTACCTCTGGAGACGCTGCCTTCCTCCATATTACCCCGCATAAAGAAGTGCCTCCATCCACAATCCCTGTTTCTAGGACGGTGGGGGGGAGGACTGAAACCTTCAGTGGCCGTTGCTACCATCAACCTTACTTTGTAAGTCAGAACTTGGTGTGCCACAGAGGCACATACCGAAAGATACTTCTTTGAGAGACCTAGTTGCGAAGCTTTGATTGACGAAGAACCTCCATGAGCACTCTCCTGATGAGCAGCTTCGCCAACTCCCCCCCCTTAAAATCTCCCTTCGTCAACCCCCCGCAAATGACTCGCCCGGTTTTACCGAGACGGATCGCCCACCGGCTCGTTCTGATCACCAACGGCCTGACCATCTGGAGCCGAACCAACAACGCGGTGTCCTTATCCGACGTCGTCGCCGTACTGGCCCGTGATTTCCCACCAATGGGCCTCTGCCCAGTGCTGCGATGCGACCTCGTCCAGGATCTCCCCCGCACATCGCCCAAATCCCCGACCTTTCCCCACGCGATCTTCCAGCAGCCTGGACGCCAGACCGCTTTGCGGTTAAGTCACGGTAGGCACACGTTGCCCCGGGGGTCCGGTCCTTTTCCGACGAACGCGGGGTTGTTAATCTATGACAACCTATTTTCCGACCTTGTTTATCGTCTCTTCAGGAAAAAAAGTGAGAAGGCTGGTCTCTCCCAACGGTATGCACCACCGGGGGCGAAACTTTTAGTTTGTTCTTTATTTTAACTTTTCCGTCTGATGAGGGTATTCACCCGAGAAGAAGTGGGAATACCCTCGTCTCCACTTGAACTGCACCGCCCGGGGGGGGGAGTGAGACGGTGTACCGTCCGAAGCCTTTAAGATGGGGAACGCTGCCCTCCAGCTTCTGGTTTCGGGGCTCAAGCACATGAACGGACCGCATAGTGTCGTTGCATCGCATCTCTGACATCTCTCCCATCATGCGTTTCTCCCAAACACTCGGCCTGCTCGCAGCCGTCACCGGCGTGCTCTCCCACGGGATCGAGCTGCCGGCCGGCGTCCCCAGGTCTCTGGAGGAGTTCCGCGAGAAGCACCCTTACACGGCCCCTTCCCACGGGTGTCGTAAGACGATCCAGATCCGCGCGTCCAGCAACGCCACGGACGACGTCTCCGAGGACTTCAAGAAGGGTCTCGAGGAGGCCAACAACGGCGGTACCTTGTACCTGCCCAAGGGCAAAACATTCGTCATTGCAAAGGCCCTTGACTTGACCTTCCTCAACGACGTTCATCTCCGATTGGAGGGCGAGATCAAGGTAAGATCGCGTGTGGAAGACAAGGCTCGTGAAGCTTCTCTAACACGCCGATGCAGTTCACGGATGATGTCAAGTACTGGCAGGTAGGTGGCGCCGCAGGCTCTGGCTTGGATTGTCCTGAAATGTTGACACTTGCTTTCAGACAAACGCATTCACTCATCCTTTCCAAGTGAGTCTCCGCCCTCTCCCTACTTCTTGGCCGGATGAAACTAACTCAATGGCGCAGAGATCCATCATGTTCTGTAAGAAACGAACCCATCTTATTTGCTCATCTCCAGCGTACTTATGAGATCTTTTTCAGGGAAATGGGGCGGAAAGGATATCAAGATCTATGGCGATGGTGTCATCAACGGACAAGGGTAATGAGAATTCCCGGCGCTGGAAGCAAGCTCTCCAACAAAACTGAACTGACATATGACATAGCCAACGCTGGTGGGACGAGTTCAACTCCGGAATTGGATCGTAAGTGAACCCTCCTCCTTGACTCTCCAGATCTTGTGCTGACGACTTTCAGAATCCTCGTCAGTCTTTGCCCCCGCCATCGACCAAAGGCTGTCGTCAAGCTGACATTCGTCTCAGAACCCTGACAACAAGTACCTGCGACCTATCCTGTTCTACGTGGAGAACACTACGAACTTGGAAGTCGAAGGCATCCACATGAAGGACGCTCCTTGCTGGACCAACTTCATCGTCGGATGTGAGTTGTCTGACTGACCCATTTGAGCTGCGCCGCCTGTGCATCTTTCGCTAATGCCACAGCAGCGAGCAACATTGAGTACAGAGACGTCATTGCCACCGCCATCACCAACAACGGCAGCATCATCCCCAAGAACACCGACTTCTTCGACTCGCTGGACGTCCAGGACGTCAAGATCGAGCGCGTGTGGGTCAACATTGACGACGACTGCTTCTCCCCCAAGTCGAACAACACCAACCTCTATGTGAACACCATGTACTGCAACGGTACGTCGACTGCATGAAACGCCATCCGTAGCCTCGAGCTGGCTGACTGACTGACTTGCGCAGGTACTCACGGCCAGTCCATTGGATCTCTGGGCCAGTACCCCGGCGAGATGTCGTTCGTCAAGGATGTCCACATTGAGAATGTGTGGATGCTGAACGGAGACGTAGGTGCATGCGCCTCTTTCGAAGTCATGGTGTTCTGACTGCGTCTTAGTACTCTGGCGCCCGCATCAAGACCTGGGCCGGCCCTAACGTGGGATATGGCTTTGTCGACAACATCACGTACAAGTAAGCCATTCCCGCTCCGTGATCCAAAGATCTCAGCTGACTGAATCGGAAGGAACTTCTGGGTCGCTCGAATGGACTATGGTGTCATTCTCGACTCTTGCTACTTCAACGTGAGCTTGCTCTCCGTCTTCCTATTTTGACTTTGAGACAGAAGGCTGATTTGCAACAGATCAACGAAACAACCTGCGAGCAGCACCCGTCCGGGATGAACGTCTCGAACGTCCTCTTTGAAAACTTCACCGGCTACACCAGCGGCATCTACGGCAACGCCGTCGCCAAGTTGACGTGCTCGACCAACCCCGACGCCGTCTGCCACAACATCAAGTTCAAGAACTTCAACGTCACTTCGCCCTGCGGCGGAGAGCCCGTCGTCATCTGCGACGGCATCGACGGTGGTCTGGACGCCCCTTGTGTCAGCATCGACAGCGACGAGGCCAAGGCTGCTCTGGCGGCCAAGTGCCAGACTCCCCTTGCCCCGATCAATGAGCATCCGTGGTAGAGAGCCTCGCAAATGCTTCGAATAGGGATTCCAGATGGGGGGATGTAAATGTTTCCTGTGGGGGGGTCTCACTAGAACTAGAAGCTTTCTTGCTGGTTTTGAAAAGGGTTTTGCATTCAGATCCATGTAAATACAGCGAAAAGATGTTTATGGACGGGAAATTTTCTCCTCCGCCACCTGGATTGCGTTGGACAGTGAGAAAGGAAGGAAAGATACAATGAAAAGAAAAGGACCTGTCGGTCTTGGACCAAGTACCCGACTTCTCCTTCAAACACCGACAATGGCGTTTGTGGTGACTGGAAATGCAATGCTCATGTTTTGCACAGAAAGGAAATCCGTGCCGGCAGTGGCATTCCAGGTGCGGCCGTCCTCGAGACGCTTGTAGATGTGCGAGACGCCGAGATACTGGCGCTCACGGTCCGCGCCGGCGGTCCAGATGGAGAAGACCTGAGAGCCGTTGGAAGGCGGACTGTTGTCGGGGTTGCGGCAGGGAACCCAGCCCTGCTGGATGTAGATGGGGCTGCAGACGACGTTGAAGCCGGGGGCGCCGGGTATGTAGCCGTCGGGGGCGCTGATGTTGAAGCGGGAGCTGCAGCCGCCGGGCGAGCAGCCCCAGATGTAGTTCTCGGCCGCCCACACGACCTTCGGGGCTCGGGGGCCGTTATCGAGTTGGCGCCGCTCGGAGACGGCGGCGGCGTTCTCTGGCGCGCCGCGCCGGGTGCTAATGGCGGCGGCGGAAACGCCGGCGACAACGGTGTATATGGCGGCGACAACGGTGTATATGGCGGCGATAAGGCGAAGGGCTTGCATCATGAGCAGTGTTTTCTTTTGTAATTCTCTCGGAAGTCTAAACGGTTTGTATGGCCTGAGTTCGCGAGAAAGTTAGATGCCTCGTCGGTGCGGGCAGGGTGCCTTTTGAGGGAAAGGGGCCGTGGAATGCTGCGATACCCAAAGATGCTTGCAGTGTCCGGAATGGAACAGAGTACCGATTGCAGACTTTTCGTAACGAGAAGTGGGATCCAAACCCAACCAAGGCGTGAGTCGTATCTCAACAGATACAAGATCTTCACCCCTGGGGAAGCAGAAACGTCCATTCATCGTGACATGAGCACGCCATGCGAGCCGTGGGCATGGAAGATCACCGCCCTTGTCATGTTGATCCCCGTACGCAGCAATAGCGTTGCATCCATGTATCCCCCACCCCGCGCGCGCAAACCTCGTATCCGCGCCAGAAGGAATGGATGTCTCACTGGGTGATGTCACCCTCTGTGCTTGTTCCACTCGGTTCATGCTCACGCCAGTTGCTTGAAGGACTGAGAAATGCCGATACGCGAGCAGGAGACTTGCGTCTCACTCGATCGACCTTCTTGGAGTAGAAGTCTTCTGACGATGGCTGTGTTTGACAAAGGAATCCACGCGCGGACACGAGATTCGAGTGAGGCGCGCCACGTAGTAACGTCGCACTGCAGGGCTATTAAAAGATGGGCCCTCAAAGATTGATGACTTAGGGCTGAGGTATTCATCGGAAGTAAACGACAACGTTCCGGTTGAGGTTTGCAGTAAAACCTGGTGAGACCGTCGCCGCGGCTAACGCAAACGTTGTGTTCTAGGCTTGCTGGTTTGCCTCGACTTCAACCGCTTTCCAGTCGGCGTGCCACTTTTGTGTTTCCTTGACAGCTGTTCCCGGGAACCTAGAGATGTTTTCTTAGCAGCGTTCTTTGCGCTTGTTCAATACCATGCATGATGTGCGTGCCCTTTACCTTGCGGTGCGGTGCAGCTTTAGAATCCCGAGCGTTGTTTCGAGCTGTTTGGGATCGGCGTCTTGGTCTTCAAGGGTGAAACAGGATCCCAAGAGCACAGGATGATTGAAAAGCCCCTTTTCCTATGACAACTAAAGCGACCCAAGTAACAGCTACTACACGGAACGTGGGATTGAGTATCGAGAATAGACATAGGGATGCGGCCCTGCTCATGCCACGGATCTAGCGACAAACTTCTTGAGCGCCTCTACGGCTTCCTCCTTGGTTCGGTTCTCCGTCAAACTCTTTGTGATGTTATCCTGTTCCGACTCCGGCGCCATGCCTTCATTCCGTGGCGGGTTAGAGTCCAAGTTGGTTGGAAAGGGGTACCCCTCGGCCACGGCCGCCACAAACGCCTTCACCTCGTCATCCAGACCCCGAGCCTTGTACAGCGTCACGAGGTGGTCCCAGCACTTTTCGATGAGCGGAACGGCATCGACCGACTCCATCGGCTTGCCGAACGGGCTGCTGACCTGCAGCAGGTTCGCCATCCGGTACACGTCCGCCGTCTTGTTCTCGCCGGCCGCGTGGAACAGCGCGGGGTTGAAGAACAGCCCGTCGCCGAGCTCCAGCGGCAAAGAGACGTAGTTTTCCAAGAAGAAGGCGTTGAACTCCGGTCTCCTGTAGGCCACGTAGCCGGGCTCGAAAGTCTGGCTGAACGGCAACACCCGCGTAGGCCCGCTCTCGAGGGGGACGTCCGAGTGGGCTACGGCGCCCTGGAGCGTGAGGAGCTGGCTCGCAACTTGCATGGCGCGCGGGATCTGGGCAGCCGCCTCGGCAGTCTGTAAGCCGACGTGGTAGTCCCGGTGGCAGACCTGCGGGGAGGCGCCCGGCTTGGTGTTGTTGACCTGCGCGGTGATGCGGTAGCCCTGGCCGAGCCACGCGCTGGAGATCAGTCCGAGGTACGGGTTCGAGTAGTACTCGACGAAGGACGCCGGGTCGGCGAGGCCGTGCTTGCTGAAGGAGTTCCAGATGCGGTCGTTTTTGCCGGCGATGGCGAAGTGGTCGCCCTTTGCGGCCCCCGACTCCCTTTCCTGCTCGATGACGGAGGCGAAGGCGGCGTTTGCCGCCTCGATCAGCCGCCTGTCGCGGTAGAGCCCTTTGGTGACGAAGACGCCCGGCCCCGAGATCAGGACGCGATACCACTCGTCCTGGAGAGCGCCGCGTTGCGCCTCCGTGAGGCTGGAATAGGCGGGGAGGTCATAGACGGGCACGTTCCTCTGGATCGTTGCGGCGAGCGGGTACTCTTCTGCCGTAGCCGCTTGGGAGCAGATGGCTGCGAAGGCTTTTATGTTCGAGGCTTCGGCAGTGGCGAAGTGGCGTGATGACGGGGGTGTCGGAAAGCGATTTCCGTTGGCTTGCTCGTTTTGCCTGGCCATGATGGTCGTTACTGTGTCGTGTTACGTTTCGTGATACGTTTCGTCAACGGCAGTCGAGGATTGTTGCTTGCGTGAGATGGGAGGTTGGGTGGAGGAGAACATTGTCGACTGCTGAAAGCGCGGGGTATCTTTATGTCGGAATCGAACCGGCGACCTCGGCATGGGATTAATCCGGCCGAGGGAAGGTACGGGCAATAAGTGGCCCGGGCGATTAAGTGGGGCGGCAGGCCCATATCCTTCGCCTGGGCAGGCGCCAAGCCCACCTTCCACTTTCACCTAGTTAAGCAAGCAACCACCCACCGAATCACCGAAGCAATCATCACGATATCTGTGAATAGCTTCATCGATTAATACCCTGCCCCTGTGATCCGAAAGTTATACCAACACTTTATATGACAGAAGCGGTGGGTTGGCGCGCTCTCCTCTCCACAATCTGCGAGCACGAGGCGTTTTCCTGTTCAGAACATAATCGACGAAAAGTGATTTGATGAACCACACTTTGGGGACCAATTCAGCTTCGACATTTGCGTCACAAGGCGTCTTGTATTGTATAGGGTTCTGAAAAGGGCATTGTCTGGCGAGTCTAGCTTGAACAATGGCACCCCTCTTCGCCGGCCAAAATTGCCCGATTGGGCGCCGGATGGGGCCGGGATCTCGGCGGCCCCATCCGGGACTTCTCTGCTGCCGCCATCAACTTTCACAAGCTCCGATGCTTCAATCACAAGGAACAACCGATTCGTGGTTTTGCCTCAATGAAGGAGTGGGGGGGGGGGGGGGGGTTCTTTCTTTTTCTTTTTTTCTCCAATAAAACGACTATTGACTCATTCATCCGGACCTGGTTCCAGGCATGGACTCAGGTGGAGACCCTCGGGATATGGTTTCCGATCGTCCTATGGGATCTCACGGGGCGGATCGCCTCGGGGTCCTTTTTCTAGTAAAGAAACCTAATGTACAGCGTACTCTGCTAGGTACGCTGTCCGGGCCTCTTTTTCTGATTCGTTCCTTTTCAACACTGCCGTCATTGTCGGATTTGAGTTGAATAGAGGTTTCTACCAGAGGCTTATGGAAGAGAATAGTCAATGTGTTTCAAGGTAATCCGTCTCCAAATGGACCTAAATTTCGCCAAGGGGCGGGGTAGTAGCCTACTGTGGTAGGAGGCAAAAGTCAATCTTCCCTACGATAGGTAGGTAGATAGACTGGAGATGTGCAGCCACACTCAAGAGTACATCTACCTACGCACTACAGAGTACTCGGTTTGGTTCGCCAATCCCTCTTACAAGGGCAGGGCCAGCTGGGCTAACCTTGCGGGATGCCTGACCCGGGGGTAAAATGTACCGCATACCATGCTACCTATGTATTGTATAGGAGGGGAGGAGCCTATTCCAAACCAAGAAAAACCTGGTGTCCCTGTCTGTATTGGTTGTGACAGTCATGGCCTAATGATCCTGGAGGCCTGTCCTTTGTGGTCTGGTTTAGTGCTCTTTTCTGGTGTCTCAAAGCATAAGTGTGTAACTTGATGTAGTGCGCCCCAAGATTGGGTTGACTGTGGCCCGGACCCAGATGAGGTCTAATCGCACTCGGTGAAATAGGAACTCTAACGCGGAGGGTGCCGTCGGCTGAAGCATATACCGTACAAGTAGGTCTCTTTATGTTCAAAGTTAGAGGACCTAATCTGACTGACTATGCAAGACCTGAATGATGACAAGGTTTCAGCACGGGCCTGCTATCTCTACGACATCTGCATGCCCTCTCTCTCTCTCTCTCTCTCTCTCTCCAAGAAGCCTTTGGTATTCAACCTAATTCCAACTCTGACTTCGGACTGCTCATGCGGATAGTGTCAGCCAGTCATACGACGGATATCCGCAAGCTATGCCCCATCGAGTCAGGGTGCTCCTAACGAGCCGCGCTGCGACATTGATCGCATAGTCCTCAACCTATCACGATCGAGTCCTGGACATGACCGTTCCCAAAGGCCCTCATCTTCAGTGTGCATACAGCGTATGCCATGAGTCTGTCAAAGAAAAGAAGTCACAACTCGAATTCGGGTTTATTTTCCATTCAGTCAAATAGACCACGGTTGCTCCCACTGCCGCTACCCGGAAGCCCTCACCAACATCCGGGCATGGAATGAACGACTATCTTGAAGCCCCATGTAGACGGTTTAGTGTCCAGCAAGCCCCCTGTTCCCAAGTCGACTGAAGGATAACGGAAGCCACGCCCTCCGCGTCGTCGTCGTTGGATGACACGGAGCAAGACATACATACATACTGGTACGGATACTGTTGGATTCGAGCCTTCCCCTTTCGGAAGGGAGGGCGGTGAAAGGGACGGCCGGCAGAAAAGGGAGCCCGTCCCACTTTCGATAAGTGGGGCAACGGGCCCCTGCCAGGCCTCCTTCGCAAAGCCCCCTTCGCGAATAGCCTCACACATAGACATCACGACCACTTGCACCAATATTCTGATCGATCGAAAATACTGTGCTAACGAACGAAACTAAAGCCGAACCAACACTGATCAGTGGTTAGTTATAACCACAGATTCGTTAGGTAACGAAGAGGATTTCGGCGGCTTATTGAAAGTCCCTGAAATCGCTACAACAATCTCTCCCGTCATTCAGTTGACCGCTGAGATTGCCCTGAGGAGACTCGCCTTCCGTCGTTCAATCGGCCGTTGACGATACCCTCAAGTGCGTCATATCACGCTGCCAGTCAACCTTGCGAGAAATCACAGATCTCGCTTGACCGGTATTTCCATTCACCCTTTCCTTACTCACGATACCCTTCTTTTCTCCTCTATCGACAAATCCTTCACAGCTCACCTGAAGATCCATTGCGCGGACCATTACGACCATCATCGTATGGGCCGGCGAACCATCACAAAACCTATATAACGCGCCCTTCGCGTCCTCCACTACCCCTTCGTTTCTCCTTTTACCAGACTCGCAGGGCTTGACGCCGACAACGAGACGCTCAAACGCAAGTACGAGGTCGAGCTGGAGGATCACGGTCTTCAAGACGCGAGAAAAACAACAACGAAAACGCGGCCTCGTTTCTCGCGAAGACCATCACATCTTTCACCCTATTCTTCATCCCTCCGTCACCCGTCTAACCTTTCATCACAATGGTCAACCCATCAGACCGTTCTAAACAACCGCTGGTTGCGACGGGATCGACAACCCCCAATCTCCTTCCCATCCCTTCAGCCTTCACACGCTTCATCGACCACGCGACGTGGGGCGACGTCGACGAGGTCTTCACAGGCCAGTCAGAGCCGAAGAAAATAGGCTCATACATCGCCTACGCCATCGCCCAATGGGATCATGACAAGTTGATCAGCCGAGATCTCTGGCGTCACTTCGTCAGAGACTTCAACGGATGGACCGTCGATGTGTTCAGCGCTGCCGGGAACGTCATGAGGGAGACCCTGAGAGATACCCTCCGCGAGCGAGGGGTATACGTGGCCAAGAACCGAGAGAGCATTGCCACCAACCTCTTCGAATGCCTCGAACACCAAGGTTACCACGAGTGGTCACGCGAGGAAGTAGAGGAGGTGGCCAAGGACGCCTCGAAGTTCAGGATCGCTATCCAAGATGACGACTTCTTCCGCGACATCACAGGAGCTGACGTTATCTTCGCAAAAGTGCCACAGTCACAAGAGGATCGCCGAGATACCATGGCCCGAATCCGAGACCACCGGCAGGAGGCCATTGACAACGCAAAGGCCATGGAAGAATTGCTTGGCGACACCGCCGATCGACTGCGACGTCCAACACCAGTGCCATCAGGGCGTGAGACATCTCCAACCCTATTCACGAAGCACCCCAACGTAGATACTCGACCTCGACAGTCAGCAAGATTCTCATTCATAAACCCCAATGATGACGAATACATCCTCAGCGGCGACGAAGATGACCGCGATGGTCCCTTCGGCCGAGGCACCCATCGACCTCGAAAAGACTCCCCGCGCCCCCCACCGCCTCCGCCGCCGGCTTTCACCAATACCCGCGGCCATGAAGAGGACCGTATACAGTCGAGACAGTTGGGGGATCTCGCACGCATCTTGAACACAGACAAGATGAAGTATGGTGGGGAGATGTACGATGTCTTTGACATGAAGGTTGCCGTCTTTCTTGATGCCTGCACGAAGGTTGATATCAAGCCGCAACACTACGCCCTCGCCTTCTCGTTAATGCTTCGCGACAAGGCTGCCGATTTCTATTATCGACGCATCTGCAAGCCCGGTGTCAAGGACTTCACTGTCATGACGGACATGGTCCGTAACCACTTCGAGACACCCCAGATGAAGCAGTCATACATCTCCGAATGGCGAGATACCACATTCAGCAACGTCAGCGAGGGGAACCCAGGCAAGTCGAAGACGGAGGTCTTGGAGATCCTCATCGAGCGACTCGAAGTCATCCAGAGGGCACTCCCCGACAGCATGCAGAATGAGGAGGCCATGAAGATGCAGCTCCTCAATGCCTGCGCTGGGATTGAGGAGTGCAATCTCTGTCTGTATAACCCAGCCCCTACACTCGAAGGAGTCTGCTCACAGCTTCGGTCATCGATCGCAACTGCAATGCGTGTTGTCCCCCATCGACAGTACACATCTGGAGGGAACAACCAATACGTCACGGATCGACAATACCGCGGCTCCGGCAGAGACAACCGCTTCGGAAGAAGAGCACCTTCGCAAGGCAACACGTCTTCAAGCAACAGTCGCGACAGAGGTCCTCCAACCGACAGGAAGTGCTACGTCTGCCAGAAATACGGCTGCTATTCGACAAAGCATACTGCAGAGGAACGACGCGAGGCGTATGCGAAGTTCAAAAACAACAAGTACGTGAAAAATACGTCAACCAACGCTTATGCTAGCTTCCTCCTGAGCTACGAAGGATGTGACGATTCCTTCAGCGACGAGGATATCCGAACTCACCTGGTCACCGACGATGAGTCAGACGTCGAGGAAAAGAGAAGTGACGATACCTTCACGGTCAGCACAACCTTCTTCGGCGAGAAAAGTTTCGACGGAGGAGCCCTTGTCACATACCTGGCCGACCAGTCAGTCCGCCACCAACTGACGAAGGTTGACGATCATCACAAAGAGCCGAAGAGCAACGCGACAACCTTTATGCTGGATCGATATTCGTCGGAGGTATTCCAGGGCATCCTTCCGGATACTGGCGCTGCCAACTTCTCCACAGCAGGCCAACACCAAGTGACTGCTCTTCGACGCACCCATCGCAACGTGACGATCGATACGTCACAAGTCGGGCAAGCGAAGGTCCGATTCGGCAGTGGTGACCCCGTCATGTCGATCGGGACCGTCACAGTCCCTACACCCTTCGGCCCAATTGACTTTCACGTCGTCCCTGCAGACACGCCGTTCTTACTCTGTCTTCACGATATGGACAGCCTTCACATCCAATTCGACAACTTGGCCAACGTCATGCGCCAAGGGAAGCTCTCTGTACCGATTGTTCGCAAATGGGGTCATCCATGGATGCTCTTGGGACCTCCTGAGCATACCATTGCGAATTGTCACCTGACAGAGACTGAACTTCGTCGAATCCACCGTCGCTTCGGTCATCCTTCAGTCCAGCGGCTTCATAAGGTCCTTCACGAGGCTGGGCACAAGGTGGAGATGACTGCAGTCGAACACCTCACGAAGGTCTGCCATCAGTGCCAAATGAATGGCAGTGCACCCCAGAGGTTCAAATTCACGCTTCACGATGCGTGCTCTTTCAATCACGAGATCTTTGTCGACGTGGTGTACCTTGACGGCAACGTCCCCGTCCTTCATATCGTCGATCTTGCCACTGCGTTTAATGCCGGGCGCTTCCTACCCGACATGACGGCAAAGTCTGCGTGGGAGGCCCTCCGCGCAGCATGGATTGACACATACCAAGGGCCACCGGATTGGATTGTCGCTGACGCAGGCCGCAACTTCGTGGCCAACGAGTTCCGCCAGGAAGCCGAGGCAATGGCCTGCAGCCTCAAGATCATCCCTGTCGAGTCACATCACAGCATTGGCAAGGTGGAGAGGTACCACGCGATGCTGCGAAGAGCCTACAACGTCATTCGACGCGACTGCCCAGAGATGACAAGGGAATCGGTCCTTCAAGCAGCCCTCAAGGCCATCAACGATACAGCAGGCCCGGATGGCATTGTCCCAACCCTTCTGGTCTTCGGCGCGTACCCGAGGCTCACTCATGACTCGCCTCCATCACCAGACATCATTCACCGTGCAGCTGCCGTCAAGAAGGCAAGCGAAGTGATCAAGAAGCTACATGCCACAAGAAAGGTCACTGAAGCCTTGGCAGCCCGCAATGGCCCAGATACCTCCGCCTTGAAGGTTGCAGAGATTGGATCCCTTGTTCGCGTGTGGCGCGAGAAAGGCGGATGGTCTGGCCCATACCGATTGCTTGCCGTCGATGGCGAGAACTGCACCGTCGATGCCAACGGCGCGAGAGTCTTCCGATCGACTGTCGTGAAGCCATACCACAGCGATCCAAAGGATGCCATCACGGTCCTTGACGGCCCGGGTGATGCCGTCAGCAATGAGCCCATCGTTGAAGATGACGAAGGCGTGCGCGATACCATTGTTGTGGCAAATCCCCCTGCTCCAACTGTCGCCCCGTCATCACCCAGACGTACGCGCAGCCGACCACGCAAGACGCCTTCCAACGGCGTCGCTCTTATCCAAGAGACTGACGTAGTCGAAATCTTCATGACCAGCAAAGAGAAGTCCGACTGGGAGCTCGCAATCAAGCTCCGCAGTGAAGGAGTGATTACTACACGCGGCGAGCCCTTCGATGAATCCACGAAGGCCGAGGTGAAAGCCCTCATTGAGAGAGGGGTCTTCGAATTCACGACCTTCGATCCAGTCCTCCACAAGGGGGTCAGGATCTTCAAGTCACGAATCGTGAACGAGATCAAGGATAAAACGACAGATCGTCCATACGAAAAGTCACGATTGGTGATCCAAGGTTATGCTGACGATGGCAAGACCTCTATACTCACCCAGTCACCCACGATTCAACGAGCAAGCCAGCGACTTATCCTGGCAATTGCACCATCACTGCTGCTTCGCGATGGCTTCAAGCTGTGGCTGAGAGACATCACTCAAGCCTACACCCAGTCACAGTCGAAGCTTAATCGTACGATCCTGGCACAGTTGCCGAAGCAAATTCGAGATGAATACCCCCATAGCACAATCATGGAGGTTGTCAAGCCTTTGTACGGCCTTGCGGAGGCGGGAACCCACTGGTGGGCGACTTATAATCGCCACCATAAAGAAAACCTCGAGATGATCTCATCAACCTATGATCCTTGTCTCCTCCTCCCTTCTGATGACAATGCTGACTTCGGCATGGTTGGCATGCAAACCGATGATACGATTGGCCTTTCCGACAGCTCTTTTGATGCCAGGGAGGGCGACGAACTCGCCAAGGCATCGTTCTCAGCAAAGCCCAAGACGTACCTGACTGCTGACGACAGCCTCATGTTCAATGGAGGAATCGTCGCGATGGCCTCACCTGACAACACAGTGATCACGCAGAAGCAGAAAGGTCAGGGGGCAAAGCTGCAATTGATCGACGCAAAATCGCCGACCGCCAAGCAAGATTACATCCAGCAGAGAGCCCGCGGAGCCTACATTGCTTCCATCTGTCAACCTGAAGCATGCTTCGACCTGTCGACGGCTGCCCAGCAGCAAGATCCAACAGAGGAAGACATCAAGAACCTCAATCGACGAATCGAATGGCAGATGAGATCCCTCGATCGTGGCCTCACTTTTGTGCCGCTGGATCTGTCATCCGCAAAGCTCTTCGTCTTCGTCGACGGATCATTCGCCAACAACCGAGACATGACCTCACAGCTGGGCTTCATCATCATTCTTGGCAATGAGAAATCTGCTGACGATGATCGCTTCACACTCACAGGCAACGTCATTCATTATGGCTCTACGAAGTCAAAAAGAGTCACCCGAAGTGTGCTTGCCTCTGAGATCTACGGCATGGTCGCCGGCGTCGATATGGCTTACGCCATCTCATCGACCATCGAAATCGTCACTCAACGCCTGAGATTGCCGAAGATACAGACCATCGCGTGCACCGACTCATACTCACTTTACGAGTGCCTTGTGAAGCTGGGATCGACGCAGGAGAAGAGATTGATGATCGACATCATGGCCCTGCGGCAGTCATACGAACGACGCGAACTCTACGAAGTCCGATGGATAAACGGCGAGGACAACCTGGCAGATGGGTTCACGAAGTCTTCATCAAACCAAGCCCTCGAACGATTCATTACGAACTCCTCAGCCACCATTCGAATGGAAGGATGGGTTACGCGAACCTGAAGATCACGACCTTCAGTCAAGCGCCCTGCGCAAGGACAAAGCAGGAAGAGCCCACGAGGCTGCGAGAATCGAGATCCTCACCCGATCGTGAGAAGGGCCACCGAGGCTGCGCCCGCGAGGCGAAAAAGGGAGGATATACACGGAGGAACGCGGGGGATGCGGGTTACGCGGAAGAAAACCTGGGGAAAAACCTGGGGAAAAGGAATGCCTAACTTCGAATCAATTGAGTTAGGCATTAACTTTCGGCCAATCAGGAGCCGTATACGGAGGATTTAATTGGGAGCGCAAAAGGCGCAAATAAAGGGCTGAGTTGAGGGCCAATTGTACGTATAACTGCAGTGGGCTCGAATCCGGCGACTTTGGCGATAAAGAAAAAGTTGCCAGTGTTGGATTCGAGCCTTCCCCTTTCGGAAGGGAGGGCGGTGAAAGGGACGGCCGGCAGAAAAGGGAGCCCGTCCCACTTTCGATAAGTGGGGCAACGGGCCCCTGCCAGGCCTCCTTCGCAAAGCCCCCTTCGCGAATAGCCTCACACATAGACATCACGACCACTTGCACCAATATTCTGATCGATCGAAAATACTGTGCTAACGAACGAAACTAAAGCCGAACCAACAGATACGAACGCCTCAGAGTGGGCCTCTAGCAAGGTCGAGAGCAAGGACTTCCCACCGCCGCCCCCCTTCATCACACACCACCCAATCTCTTTCACGTTAGACCCTTGGCCATCCTCCGCTCCAGCCAAAAAGAAAACAAAGGCCGTCTCGGCCATGAATTCCAGAGACACCCAGACGACGCAGCATGCCTCAATCATCGAAATCCGAGGGCAAGAGGAGACACGTCACAACGGCGTGTACCTTTTGCCGGGAGAGCAAGATCAAGGTACATCACCTTTGCCCCCGGTCCCAGTCTCTCTCTCCCTTTCTCTCTCTCTCTCTTTGTGTGTGTGTGTCTCTCTCTCTCCGGGCGAGGTTCTGACCGACTCTCTGTAGTGTGACGGCGCCACCCCGTCGTGTTCCAATTGCAGACACAAAAAGCGAGACTGCAGCTACCAGATCGGAGAGGATAAGCGCAAGTCCGGTTTCTCCGTTTTTTTTTCCGGATTCAGGTTTGATTTGAGGGGGGAGGATTGAGGCTGATCTCTCTCTCTTGGTAGACTGTCACTACGCGTCGCCGTCGAGCTGCTCTCGGGCAGAGTTGACCAACTGTCCCGGTTCATCCTAGAAAATGGCCTTCAACTCCCGCAGATGCCGACGGAAGAGGCCAAGAGCCTCGTCCGCATACTAAACACGCTAGGTCTCGATACGGTTCTGGCAGCGCCAGAGCAGAAGGACACACCGCCTGTTATTGACCCGGTCTTGTCCCAGGAAACAACACGACCCCCTGCGCTCCCAGCACCGACTTGGGATCATGTAGCACAGCCGGGCCAGCTGCCCTCGGGCTTGTCCTTCTCTTTTGACCCTGAAACTTTTGGCCTGTTGGGCCATGGCGGTGTACAGCCCCAGCCGGCTCAGCGTCCGTTGCAGAACACCACGGCACGAACCATTGCAGAGTGGGATTGGAGCCCTGACGAGGACGACCACAGCTGTCCACCAAGAGTAGACGTAGCCAGCGTACGGGCTCCAAGCCATCCCCTGTTGAGCACCTACTCGGAGGGGGCTGCGCTGAGCGATAATGACGACGAAGACGACGACGCCGGCTCGGACACCACGGAGGAGGACCTCTTGAACCAGCTTTCGGACCGCCTCGGTTCCATGCACATCGACCCCAACGGCCGGTTATCCTATTTCGGCCCGACGTCCAACTTCAGGCTCGTCGAGCTGCCCGCCGGGTCGGATACCTTGTCCGTCGACCGCACGGTGCGCAACGACGGCCAGGAACACCTCGACAAGATGGGACTCGGCAAGCCGGTGCCGCCGGACCTCGAGGAGCACTTGATCAGCCTCTACTTTGCGTGGCAGGACCCTTATACTCACGTCGTCGATCGGGCTCCATACGAAGAAGCAAAGCACAACTGGATCTCCCGGGAGGAGGAAACGCCGTATTACTCCGAGGCGCTCAAGAACGCAATGTTCGTCTCGACATCCCCCCGATGCACTGACACCCCCCCCCCCTTTCTTGTTTTTTGCTTTCGGGGAGGTCTCATAACTCACTCTCGACGACAGGTGCTGTCTGGGCGCGGCTTTCGAACCCCGCTATCACCCGAACTTTGTGACGTTCCCAAAGTCTCTCCCCATATTCTTCGCCGCGCGGGCCATGGTCCTGCTGGAGATTGAGCTGGACTCGCCTTCGGTCTCGACGGTCCAGACCATGGTCGTGCTGAGCAGCCACGAGGTTGGAGCGAACAGAGACTCTCGCGGCTGGCTGTGTAGCGGTAAATTACTGCCTTTTTTTTTTTCTTTTTTTGCTTCGTCAAAAAGCTCGATCTTGTAAATCAGTGTTACTGACGAGACTTTCTTCCCAGGTACCGCCATCCGGCTCGCGTTCGATCTCGCGCTGCACAAGGACATGACGACATACGTTGAAAAAGGTATCCTGACACCCGCCGAAGCCGAGCTTCGTCGTGCTATCTTCTGGGGCGCGTACACCATGGATCAGTAAGTTGGCCTCTTCTCCAGTCCAGCGAGCATGTGATAACTTTGTGCTGCCACCAGAGCGTTGGGGTTTCACAGAGGCCGGCCCTTCCGCATCAGCATGGACGACATCACAGTCCAGAAGCCAAGGAAGACCTCGTTGCATGAACCTGTCACGCACTGGGCAGCTTATACCCCACCCCAAAACCGCAGCAACCCTCCGTGTTCTCTGGTCGACTGTGTCGATGACGTCTGTTTCTACAAGATCGAGTTGTGTGAAATCGTGGCTCCTTTGGGTCACACATTGTAAGCTTGCTCACTAGCTAGCTAGCTACCTAGCTATCTTTCTTATGTGTGAGACTGACAAATCATTCACCCCCTCCCCCAATCAGATATGGCAACTCCAAGATTCCACTCAACATCTTGCAAGAAATCAGCGAGAAGGTCGTCACAAGACTGTTTCTCTGGAAAGAGTCTCTACCTCAGAGTCTCCAGGTTGACCCGGATGATGCTCACAAGACACATCTCCCGCATGTTCTTCTGCTACAGTAAGTTCAGCCGCCACAAGTTCCTCACCCCGGTTCGCGGTCCGGTCCCCCAGCTGATCTGTCTGCGCCAGCATGCAATACTATCAAAACGTGATACACTCCCACCGGCCGTGGATGTCGTCGAGCTACATCCAACCCCAGCCGCCCCAGGGCCCGGGCTACATGCACGCGCAGCGCATGTGCATCAAGTCCGCCACCGCCATCGCGAAGCTGATACAGACGTACGAGCGGCAGTTCTCCCTGAGGAGGGTCAACGTCCAGAGCGTTGCCATCGTCTTCTCGGCGGCGATCCTGCTCATCTTCGCCTCCATGTCGCGCCGCCGGAGGCGGCGGACCGCCGAGACGGCGACGCACCTGAGCATGTGCTTCCGCGCCCTGGAGGAGCTGTCGGCGTCGTGGGACTGCGCCAAGCGGGCGCGGGACTTCCTTCTCATACTGCAGCGGAAGTGGGAGCTGCGGTCCCGCCGGCTGAGCCCGGGCGCCCGGGACCCCGCGCCAGCGTCTTACGGCTGCTTCGTGCGGCCGGGCGAGCACATGTCTCGGAAGCGGGTGAGGACGGGCAGCCCGGTTGGTCCACACCCACAGAGCGTCGATGGCTTCCAGAACATGTCGCCGGCTCAACAGGGAGGCCCTCCTCCAGAAAACCAAAGAGAGTACCATGAGGGCATCAACCTGGACATGAGGCTCGACTTTGACTGGGTTTTCGGTGCTGGAGCTCAGTCTATGCCGGGACACTGGGATGGTCTGCTGCCACCCGGCGCAATGTTTTTTGACGACGGCGCGGCTAGTTAGTTTGGTTGTTTGCTGTCTAGTGACTTGGATGTTTAGTCGTACCGTTTCGTGCCTAGACTTGCAGAATCCTCAGACTCAAGTGTCATCGACAGGAGGGTCAGCCTCTTCGTCATGTTGCATGTTGCCAAGCAAATCTGTCAGGAACAAGAAGCTAGTTAGTGATAACCCAGAGGCTATCCAACGGGCCAATGGGGCGGTCGCCTGCAGAGATGCTCCTCCGTCAGCTCATTCAGGCAGCAATTTGAACCCGGGGCAATTCGCTCTTTCGTTCATCTTATAGAACGTCTCTGAAGAACGGCTGTGATCACACTTTGCGGCTCTCCAACGGGATTACACACCATACCATGTCATTCGCGGACGACCGACTATGCCCGGTCTGCTCCCAGCTCGACCTGCAGAAAGTTTTTGAAGCAGCCCGGTTCCAGGGCCTCCCGAGAGTCAATACCCCCGAGAGTTTCAAGACCAACTGGACCAAATACATCCAGCATGTCGGTGACTGGCGGCCGCCCCTCGAACGCCTTGAGCAGTATGCCCCGGGCTTGGTGCCGAGCTGCCCTTTCTGCGAGGTAGTCCTGGGCCTTCTCCACGTCATCAGCCGCTTCACGCGCGAGACCGGCAGAGTCATCCTGGCCATCCCGGCGGACATCCTGTACGACGTCCATGTGGCGAATGGCCAACCGGCCACTGACGTCGCTCCCGCCTCCGTCTTCCTGCTCATCATGAGCCCTTCCCAGTTTGCCCAGACCGCGGCCCTGCACTTTGGCAACCCCCAGGCCGTGGGAGGCCTGAGCGCCTGGGTCCGGTTCGCGCATCGGAAGTACCCCGGGACCCTCGTTTCCGTCCTGTCGGACACCATCGTGGAGCCTCCTCAGCCTCTTCTGGAGTTGCCGATGCAGGGACGAAGAATCTTCGAAGAGCGGATCGACTACGGACTTGTTCGATCGTGGATCCATCTCTGCGAGAGCCAGCACGATACGTGCCGTGCGACTACCGAGTGGAAGCCCATTCCCCACTTCAAGCTCATCGACTGCGAGTCTCGTCTCATCGTCAGCGCAGACTCCTCGGACCAGAGGTTCCGTTACGTCGCCCTCAGCTACGTCTGGGGAAGCGCGCCCCCGGAAAAGTACACATACCCGCGTCTCCCCGACGACCTGCCGCCCGTCGTCCTAGACGCTATGCGTGTGACCACGAAGCTTGGGTTCCGCTACCTCTGGGTCGATCGCTACTGCATATGGCAGCAGGATACGACGCACAAGATGAGCCAGGTGGAAAGGATGGATCAAATCTACGGGGACGCGGAGCTCACCATCATAGCCGTCGGCGCCAGGGACCCCAGCTACGGGCTACCCGGCCTGACCCTGAGCCGGACGCAGCATGCCCCGATCACCAAGCGCGTCGGCGAGCGGAAGCTCGTCGCCAACTTCAGCCACCACTGGCAGCTGGACCAGATCACGAGGTCCAAGTGGGCTACGCGAGGGTGGACGTTCCAGGAGACGTGTCTGTCCAGGAGGAGACTCTACTTCTCCGGCTACGAGGTCTCCTTCGAGTGCCGCGACATGATGTGCTTCGAGCACCTTTCCCGGCCTCTGGCGTACCGGGGGAGTTTGGAACACCATGAGAGGCCGGAGTGGAACCACGTCAATAGCCCGCACGGCGTCTGGGCCATCATCCAGAGATACTGCGATCGCCAGCTCACCTTCTCCAGCGACCGGCTCGCCGCGGTATCCGGGGTCTTGAGGAAGTGGTCGAGGGTCAACCCGGGCTGCTCGTCGTACTGGGGCGTCCCCATGGTAGCCTCGGATTGGCAGCGTCTGGACGCCGACTCCCTGAAGCGAGCTTTTCTTGCCGGGCTGGAGTGGGAAGTCCGCTCGGTCGTCAAGAACGCCGCCAGGCTTACGGACTTCCCGAGTTGGTCGTGGGTCTCCCAGAACGGGAGGACGCTGTTCGGCCACAAGGGCTACTTCCACTTACGGCCCCCCGACTTGGTGGGGAGTACAAGGAACATGGACGCTGAAGTATGGATAGAAACACCCGACGGCAGCGTCGTGGATTGGGCCACCTTTTGCGAGGGCGGCGGTTTTGACCTGTCATTCACGCGGTGGACTCGATACCTACACATCGACTGTTGGACGTTCCAGACGAGGCCCATCTGCCACCGGCAGCTCAAGCGGATGTCGGGCACGGCTCACGACGACCTCCTCTACGTGCCGACCCCCGACTACCCGCATGACGGGTCGCGAATGCTTGCCTTGAAGTTCACGCCGGACTTTGGGTATCAGAACCTGGCTACGAGCTTCATCGGCCGGGAGTTCACGGCGGCATCCTTTGCTCCGCTGGAGCATACCACGTTCGCCATTGTTCTTGAGACGGTCCCGGGTTTGACCGTGCGGATGGGGACCTTGGGATTTGTCGCGATCGCCGACCTGGGCTCTCACGAGTCCCAGACGCCCGAGGACTGCCCCTTTCACATGGCTCGATTTACCTCCAAGAAGTGTCGGATTCGGCTGGGATAGATAGCACATTAGCCAAGGAGGCGTTGAAGCTGACTGGATTTTGATACTTCGCTAAAGGGGTCTGAAGACAAAGTAGGCCAGGACGTAGAAGTGCTTTAAGGCCTGTTCCCGGTTGAAATGTTTGAACGTGTCGATGGTGGAGTACTTCAAGGGCGGCTTCCGTTCTGTTTCGATTCATCAATATGATGACGACGTTGATGTCGATGGGCAGTCTCTTCTTACATGATCGCGACGCTATTGCACCCACCAGCGTGTCACGTTTTTCGACAACTACACAGTACATACATACATACATACATACATACATGCATGCACCCTTCTTCAACCCTTCCTGAAAGAGACAACAACAGTTTTTGCACATACGTGTCAAACCCAAATCTTCTAAGCGAGGCAGGCGTCCAGATTTTCGCACGCGCCGCGCGCCTTCCTTTCTCAAATCGGCCTCGTCTCGACCACCTGGTAAATCTTCGCCTCATCAACAAACACAAACACCACTCTCTCTCTCTCTCTCTCTCTCTCTCTCTCTCTCTCTCTCTCTCTCTCTCTCTCTCTCTCTTCCATCTCCGTTCTACACCGCTGAATACTCTTTCGCTGGTGCAGCTCCTTCCTCAAGACGGCCTTCTTTTTCTTTCCAGGTTTTGGCTTCGACTCACCCGCCTCCACCCTGTTCAAGGGCGTTTGTCTCTGACCTCTATCTATCCTTCACTACCTGGCTCACTCTCCCGCTCACTCTCTCACACACTCACACACCTCCAACGCGTCAAGTTTCTTCGTCGACCTTCATTCAATTTTTAGCCTCATTCTCGCGGTCGTTTTACATCACTATTCGTCGTACTGATGGCAGTCGACGCCACTCCCTGCCGTTTCAGAACGGCGAGTCGATAAGTCTGCATCTCCATCGAAGCTTCCAGGTATGGTGCTGCCTCCTTCGTTTTCGCTCCTGCCTCATTCTGTACTGAGTCTAACACTATTCACTTTATTCTATAGCAAGAAAAGTTTTCTCCAGGTGCTTCTTTACTATGCGGCAACTTCTTCCCCTTCACCTCACTCGCCCTCATCAACACATCCTCTCCGTCGCAGCACCAAAAGAAACACAAAAGAAAAGCACAAAAAAATTATAACCCCAGAAAATCACAGAAAAAAAATTAGGTGGCTGTGTGAGCCACGCAGGCACAAAACGCACGTGTCGGCAGGAACGGACAACACATTTCATCCTACATCAGGACGTGTCCAATCCCCCTGTGCAGGTTTTGCCTGCACCAGGCTTCTTTTTTACATTTTTTCTCTCCTTCTCGCCTCAAGAACGCCACCTTTTGGCTCCTTTCCTCGCAACTAGGAATCCTTCTCCCTTCCGTCACCACTCTCCCAAGGAGCCCTCTCAGCCAGCCATCTTCCTCTCTTTTCTTGTTACTCTAGGTGGCTCCTTTCCTTCGAGCGGCTCGCCAATTTTCAACAACCTACTCACAGATTTTTACTTCCCTGCCTCTTTTCCCTTCTTCTCTTTCACAGTATCGCCGCGCCTTTTCTCATGAAGAGTCTCTACATCGCACCATCCATCACCATGGACAACGCACATTTCAACATCAGACCGCCCAACTCCGCCAACTTGCAATCCATCAAGAACTCGTTCATCCTTGACGTCGAAGGCAAGGTAACGGGATGTCCACGTTCGGCACTAAGCACTGTTGGAAATCGTCCTGCCATTCATCGCCACCTACGTCGAATCCCAGTCCTGCCCTAAGGGTTCCTTCCACCTGCAGCAAGTCGTACAACCTGAAGAATGCGGTCATTGCTACCGAGTCGATCACGCCTAGCACTGCAGAGCGTACACTGCGAAGAACATAAAGATGGGATATTCCCCTAGCAGATTCGCGTGCCTCACCAGCCCCCGCGCCAATCGTCAAACAACCTCTCAGCAGGCCGAGGGGGACCCCCGGCATACCCATACAGGCTGCCGCCCCCGAGCCGGTGCGCGAGCAGCTCGATGAACTCAACCAGGGCCAGGCCGACCCCTCTTCCTCTCTGGGCATCTCCCTGGCCGCCAAAGCTGGCGCCTCCGAGGTGATCATTGGGCGAGCCGAAGAGGTCGTCGAACCTGATCCCGTCGCCGCCACCGAGCCCCACCCCACCTCCATCTTCGTCCCCACCACCGAATAGATCGTCAAGTAAGTCCTCCAAGCCGATCTCCTCGCCCGCCCCAGCAACATCCTGCCGCCCAAGCCCGCCGCCGGCCCTATCCCGCAACCTCCTCAAGGCCTCCACGAACAGCCGTCTCCATTCCTCATCCTCGGTCCTTAGCCTTCCGACCCCGGACCCCAGTCCGCTCGCATCACCAAAAGGGCCGAACGGCACGTACCGCGGGATCTGCTGCTGTTGCTGTTGCTGCTGCTGTTGCTGCTGCTGCTCCCGCTGCTCCCGCTGCTCCCGCTGCCGCTGCTGCTCGCTCCGGAGGTTCTCCTCGTAGAAGCGGCCGGTCCCAAAGTACACGTCGTCGGGCCCGTCGTCGGGCTCGTCCTGCTCCCTCCGGCGCTGCCGTCGTCCTCTTGGAGGTTGTGGTCGGTTCCGACGGGAAGTGGCTTCCGAGTAGCTGTCGAATGCGTACGCCATTTTGGTGGATGTTTCTCTCTTGCGGCTGCGATGGACTAGTGTTTTTTTGTTTTTTTGGGAGGGGGGGGTTTTGGTTTCTTCTCTTTTTATTTCCCTTCTGCGAGTGTCTCTGGGCAGCCTGGAGCGAGCCCGCCTTTTGTAAAGCGACGTCGTGTTAGCTGCGTGGTGTTTGATAGGGTTTGCTATCGGTAATACGAACGAATGATTCACAAGCCCATCGCCTGTTTGGGCAAGTGACGGAATGACTACATGTTTGACACCCAGCTGCTGATTGCTGATAGCAAGCAGAGCAACAATTCATCGGGAAACGGGGAGGGACGCATCACAGTCAGCCGGTTTCGTCGTGAGTATCAAACAATAGTATTTGTTTGCAAGCGAGCCAATGTGCGCCTGCTAAGTGTCTATGTACAAGCTCCGATTGCGAAGCTGTTTTCCCCCGTCGAAAATAATACGGCTCCTCCTCCTCCGTGTCAAAGAAAAGGAAGCCCCGGGGGATTATGTCTGTTTACCTGCTTTGATAGGTAAAGGCCGGGTATAATAGAAAACATACATTACAGGTATCCAGGATCCGGTATACGTATGATCGCTCCCATGGACAACGCCGTGCAAGAAAAACAATCAATGAAATGGGTAATTATGTCGTGGATGTATTTGCTTCGTTGCGTAGAGAAACAGGTCCTTGGAAACCGGTCGATGGCCTGACGTTGTGCATCTCCATGCCCTGCGCGTCGTTCTTGGGCTGGTCGCGAAAGGCCCCGAGGCGCTGGTCCCCAACGCTGTACTTCTTCTTGAACTGGTAATACGTAGGGGGCCTCGGCCGACAGAGAACAACGATCCAGTTCTTGAGTATGCTTCCTTGAGTAAAGGCCCGGAAGCGCTCCTTCTTGATGAACTTGTGAGAGTTGATGTACTCCCTGGTCGTTTCGCCTCGCGCCATGAGAAACACGTGGTAGCCCATGAGTGCAGCCGGGTAGAGGAACGAGACGAAACCATAGATGACCATGGCGAAGGGCACGCGGAATTCGTCGATGGATTTGCCAAAGGAAATGTTGGATCGGTTCATGTGTATGAGGATCTGGGCGAGAGAGGCGCCCAGGAGATAGAGGGAGAGGAATGTGGCCGAGGACACAAAGGCAAAGAAATAGCGGTAGTTGCGCCGTCCAACGCAGTTGTTGAGCCAAACACAGTGGTGGTCGTGAGTCTCGATGCAGTTGTCGCATAGACGGCAGTGATGGGCTCGAGGAGGTCGCCAAATGTTGCACGTTCTACAGTGCTTGACCGGAACTTCCATGGCGGCTGTTGCCGACTCCGCTGACTTGATCAGCGTCCAGTCGTTAGTCGGCGGGCCAAGTCGGAGAGGATCCTCGGTCGGTTCTGCAGGGGGGAAAACGTGCAGGTTACGAGGCAAGATCTAGGAGCTGTCAGCCGCGGCATTTCGCGAAAGAAGCGACATTACTTACACCAGGGTCCGACACGGAAGCATGGAGAAAGGAAGAGATGCAAACGTAGAACAGGTACGCGAAAGTGATGGGGATGGCGGGGCTGATGTTGTGCCATAACCAAGGCGCAGAGAAGACGAAGAAGAGGACGGCCGGGATAACGATGAACAAGCCGGTGGCTACGTTGACCGGCCTGTGTTTGGTGTTCTGGAACCGACCACCTATGCAGAACACGGTGTTGCCCTCGAAGTACTGGAAGACGTAGCCGAGATTCGACATGGACTTCTTCAGGTTTGGTTTGTCGGCAGGCCTGGACGAGTCGACTGGGTTGAGCTGGGGAGTCGACGCAGTTGACGAAAGCTTCTCGCCGCCAGGCAGGCTCCGATTCGACTTGTTCTGGCCCTGGTCGCTACGTCCCGGCAGAAGGAAGCTCGAGCGGAAAGATCGCGGGGACTTGACGGGGCTGGGCTGGTTGCCCCTTTCCTTGAAGCCTCTGTCGACGGTGACGCTTAGGTTCCGGCTGTTGCGCTGATTCCGCTGCAAAGGGGTGACGCTCTCAGACATGCTGCCAGCGGCATGATGACCGTGGGTTGGACTCGTGTTCGCGGTGATCCGATCATAGGTTCCTTGCTCGGTATACTCTGTTCCACGGGATGGAGGCGCGCGCATTTCGTCATCGTCGCTGAGCTGACGTTGAAGACGGGCGACGGGGTTCGAAACCGGGTTCGAAATGACGCTGTGCCGAGCATTCGGTCCACCACTAGCAACGGCGGCGGCGGCGGCGGCACTCTGGCCGGGTTCGGACTCGACGTCCTCGAATGTGGGCTGCTGACGAGTTGCGGGGCGAGAACCGCCACGTTGGGCCTGCAGCTTCTGGGAACTCATGGGACGAAAGAAGGCCGAAGAGGTGAGAGACGGCACATGGCTGCGGCTTGTGGAGCTTGGCGGGCGGCTGGCGATGGAGCCAGCGGTGCTGCCAGCGCCAGTGCTCCCCCTCTTCTCGCTGAGACTCGTGATGTAGTTCATCCGTGGAGGCGGGCCTCGTCGGCGGCCTTCCCAGGGTCCAGACATTCCCGTCATCGCGGTTCCTGGGCGTGAGAGGGAGTCCGAGGCCAGGCCTGACTTCCTCCGAGGGTTTTCGGAAAGGGTCTGCACTGCAGCTTCCCCGCCGTCGTCGGATGCAATGTCGGTCATTCGCGACGAGATGATGCTGGGCGGGCCTGGTCGGTCGGAGCGCCCAGGGAACTGAGGTTTCGGAAAGCCATCGTCGCCGGCTGGAGCGCCGGCCCCGCCGGCGTGGTCTTTGGATGCCATGATCGGGAGCTGCTGTCGGGATGACTCGGCGGCGTTTACGACTGGCGAGTTTCTTCCACTATAACATATCGCTGTTGACGTGGTAATCGGAATATCGTGAAATGGGGAAATGACTCGATTCGAGGTTCTGCCCAGAGAGAGCTCCAAAGGGTGGAATCGAGGTGTGTCTTAAGTTCGGCGCTTTGACTGGGTCACAATGTGATGAATGCAGCGCGGCTCGATGGGCTCGGTCTGCTCGGCAAATGCGTCGGACAAGGTTTGGAAAAGGCTGAAGCGCAAAGGTCTGCGGTCGGAGTTGGTATTAAAAGGTCGTGCGAAGGAACAAGGAAAGGGCCCGTGGATTAAGGTGGAGGGATCGAAAAGGCAGTTGAGTAGGTTGGTGTTCGTGTCGCAGTGAAATCGTGTCGAGTACCTAGAGAGAGGGACGGAGAAATGAAGGTTGGAATGGCGGGCGGGCCGTGACAATGAGTGAAATGAAGAAGAAGAAAGTCAACCAGGCAGACTTGGGATCTTGTCTTGCGTTGGTGTTCCTTTTTCGCGAAAAAGCATGGGATTTGCCCAATACTGGACGGAGGAAGACAGAGAGTGCACACCTCAGCGACGGGGAAGATTGGAGCACTCCAGCGCAATTGCACAGGGGGCCTAATCTGGGCTGGGCCAATTGTAAGGGGCGACGGCCACCTGGTACCGTGGTACAGTCTTGAAGTCTGTGCTTTGTGCATGTGCTAGGTTGCATAAGCGGCCGGATTGGGCTAGCTTCACTGGCATTAGGACATTGCTGCCGTCTGTCATCACTAACAGGATATCACTCAGTTCACACAAAGTCGCAATAGCAGTTACGCTCCAGCCCCTCCCGCACGGCTTTGGCCGCCTTTTAAAACTGGCGCCGGCTCAGGTTACCCACGCCATTTTGATTGCATTTGCCGGATTGGGGCCCAAAGCTTTAAATTACCACGGCAGCGTGGGCAGCAAACAGACCAACAACGCGCCGCGCCCTTGAAGGGCTGGCTGCAATGCCAGGGTGACGGGAGCATAACAGCCCTTCGGACGATGCACGAATTGTTCGGACAAAGTATTATCAGCTCAGGGCGCAGAGGGGCCTTTTGCTAGCTAGACTTGGATGTCACTGAAGGCCAAAGGTCTCACACACGATGCTTTCGCTCCGTGTCTTCAGCCTCAACCTCAACGGCGACATGCGAGGAATGCAAAGCCGCCTATTTTGGTCCCGCTCTCTACCTGTAGGCACGGCACCCTCAAGGACGCGTCGTGCCCCTCTTTCAAAGCCGTTGAAGCTACTAGTATTGCGACGCTGAGGGTTTGGAATGTGATCTTCACAGCCTGCCGGGTTAGTCCTCGCTCGGCAAACCTTGATCCATATCCATTGTCCAAGGGACGGCAGCCCACGCAGGCCAATCGCACACGGCTTTTTTTCTTTTCCTTTTTTTTCCTCTTCTCTTTCTGTCTCTCCAGACGCTATGGGCCGATCCCTATCCCTGGGGTTGACTGCTTTAATATCCGTCATGTGGATTATGCCAGCGGTGTCAGCGTCAAAACGCACACCCATTCGTCCTGCATGTTGTGTTATGCCACACCATTGTTGCATGGTCTAGTCTCGTCCGAGTTTGGCCTTCTGACAGTGGGATCAAATCACAACAGTTGCAGGTCCCAAAGTGTGCACCGGGCTCGACAGCCGCTTGAACACAAGCTTGCATCCCGCGCGAGGAGAGGAGTCACCTCTTGGAGGTCAAGATAGCCTACATCGTCACGTGGGCCTCTTGGCGCCCATCAGCATCCATGGACCATGAAGCCCTGAACCGATAACAACCCCATCGCCGTTGGTGGTGTCATCTTTGCTGTGTCGTAACAGTCCGGCCCGGCCTGTATCTGCAGCAAGGACTGTTACTGCTATGCCTGCTCGACCAATGTTGGATCTGGACATTCATGGATGTCGGTCATCACACTGGAGTCCTGCCTTGCTTTTGGCGGCGTCCCAGTTTCGTTAGAGTGCAAAAACACAGATATCCAAATACATGCGCTGAGAAGCGCCGTTACCGTTTGAAGCTCGAGTCACTAACGACAGATAACCGCACATCTTAGTAATTACGCCGTGGCCAGGGACCCAGGCGCACAAATCAACTACCCGAACTTGCTTCTAAGAAATCCATACCTATTCCCGCTTGTTCCACTCGTAACATCTTTGGGCATGCTTCTTGGGCTGCTTTAGTCTGGAGTACTTCGTCATGTAGTTACAGCTTGAAACCAGCCCCCAAAACGCTGCACATGATGATATGAAAGACTTTTAGACTGCCCTCGAGCCAGGGATTGGCATTCTTCGACACCAATCGTTGTGTCTCGTGCGGCGCCTGGTATCATGGTTCGTAAGATCATGTTAAGAAAGGGAAGATAGATGATAATAAAGCCATGTATATGTCGAAAGCTGAGGCTGTGCCTGTTCTCGCGAAGGTGACGATGGCACATACGCAGATGGCAAGACTATAGCATAACTGCGCTGCCCGTTACCCTCCAGGCTGTTGGAAACAATCGCTGTAAACTATGGCGCTGAGAGACATACAAGGTGTACATGACCTTAACCCGGAACTTTGGAACATTTGACAGATACATCTCCTCGTTTTTTAGATCGGGTGTTCACGAAGCCCGTCGCTGTTGTCCTCGAGACCCCGCGACTATGGGACTGTCCGAGGCAGCGCCGCCATGAAGTGATGGTTCTGTCAGCTTTGCACACCAACTGCTGGTTCGAGCAGCTGGACTGGAGAGGTTGTCTTTGGGGGCAGCCAGATGAAGAGAATCGAGCCATGCAAGAAGTCGGACGGATAGACACTTAAGCTGGGTATCTTCCCCAAGACTGTTTAGCTAGATATGATGCACTTAAGCACTGTAGAATGAGGTAATGTCCACATCACCCACTGATTGACCAATAATAGCTACGCATAAGCCCGGCCAATCGTTTCTCCCAAATTTCAACCTTGGGATCACCGAACGAACCTGAAGCTCCGAAATCATACGACAGCCGAACCTCACTTTGCAACATCCACTCCCCCAACGACCACACGTCAGAACCACCGCAACAATGGCCTCCTTCGTCGCCCGCCGCGCCTTCTCTACCACGGTCCGCCGCTTCACCCAGCAGGAGCAGGCTCAGGCCAAGCAGCAGCTTACCCAGGAGTCCAAGCGCAACCCCGAACTCATCGTGCGTGATATCCTATCCATCTCCATCCGCCCGGAACCCTTCCATATCGCCAACCCGCCTCCGCCCACCCGCACATCTCTCTCCCTGTGAGAGCGCGCTTCGAAGCCAGCCGACACACACACACACTCGCACCCCTGCAACTGGCCTACGAAGACCGACCCGCGCAAGAAGATGGATAACGGGGCGAGGGGGCTAGGGCGGCTTTGCGCGGGGGTTAGGAGGAAACCTATGGAATGCTAATTGAGTTCTCGTTCTACAGATCCTCGGTGGTGTCATGGTTGCTGCCCTTGGCGGTGCCGGCCTCTACTTCGGTACGTTTCCACGACTTCTCGTCTGTCCCCTTTCGTCAAGCTCGGCAATGGCTAACTTCACTCTTTTTTCTTTTCCTCTCGCGCAGGCCGCACCCCCACCTCCTCTACCTCCGAGAGCCCCGTCCTGAAGGCCGGTATGCCCTGGGAGAACGACGGTGAGGGCAAGTACAAGTACCACCCCGGCGGCAACCCCAACAACGAGCCCAAGGATGCTCCCAGCGCCGTCAACACCGTCATCGTCCCCAACGTCACTCTCCCCAAGGTGAGTTTGCGACCCCTCTGGCCCTCAATGGACTGCTATCCGTGGTGGTCAGATCACGAACGGCAGATGCCTCGGGGTTTGTCGAAGAACGCCTCTTAAGCTAACCATCGTTACTCAGGAATTGCATGACAAGTACAACAAGTGGGGCAAGGATGGCTACCCTTAAAGAACTACCTATAGATACCTGTTGTTGAGAAGACGTTTTCTTGCGCGAGCAGTGCAGAGGGCGGAAGGTGGTTTCCATGTGTAGATAAGGAGAATTCAGATTTTACCACAATTTCTACCTTGCGATGTCATCTCACCACCACCTTCTATCGCGCATCAGTAGCAGCGCCGCTCGGTGCTACGCGTTCATTTGACTGATGCTGGGAATAATTCAGCGGCATAAAATCGCATTCGAGCTTATCTCTTTGCTTTCTCTTTCGCATCAGAATCACATTGACATGCAATTAACTCATGAGGGCGTGTAAAAGTACTCCTGACTGGAAGAAAAAGAGGGCGATGTCCTTCAGTTGTGCCCACAACTCCGCCAACACCGCCACCACCACAATCCACTACTGGGCCCCTCCGCCTCTCCCGTCCGTGTGCTCTCCCAGACCTATGAAGAAAGCTGCTCAATCTCGTCCCCGGTGAAACCAAAGAGGTACAGCAGGTCGAGGAGGCTTTCGCCATTCAGCCTCGTGTCGGCCTCCATCTGCACCATCGGCTTCGCGTTCCAGGCGACGCCCAGACCCGCCGTTCCCAGCATCAGCAGGTCGTTCGCGCCGTCGCCCACGGCAACGACCTGCGACAGGTCGATGCCCTCCTTGCCGGCGATTTCGACGAGGAGGTCGCGCTTCCTCTCCTTGCCCACGATGAGACCCTTGACCTCGCCGGTGAGGTTGCCGGCGTCGTCGATGACAACCTCGTTGGCGTGGGCGTAGTCGATGCCCAGCTCCCCGGCCAGCCAGCTCGTGAGGGGGAGGAAGCCGCCGGAGAGCACTGCGGTCTTGACACCGAGGCGCTTCAGGGCCTTGATGAGACGTGGCACGCCCTTGGTCACGTCCAGGACGGGCCTCAGCTGCTCAAAGAAGGACGCGGGGAGGCCCTGGAGGAGCTGCACGCGCTCGCGGAAGGCAGCGTCGAACTCGAGCTCACCCAGCATGGCGCGGTGGGTGATGTCGGCGACGCGCGCAGCCAGGTCGGGCGGGTCCTTGATGGTCGCGGCGAGCAGGTCAATCACCTCCTGCGTGATGAGGGTGCTGTCCATGTCGAAAACGACCAGCCTGGGGTGGCGGCGCCACAGGGTGTCGGGCTGCAAGGCGACGTTGACGCTCCATTCCCTCTCGAAACGGTAGATGAGCTCGTGCCTCCGCAGGTCGGTCAGGCTGAGGTAGCTCTGGCAAGGGGCCGGGTCGAGGGTCAGCTCGACGACGTGCGGGCTGTCCTGGCTGTCGAGGCAGCGATGCGACGAGCTGTAGTCGGTCTCGCCGGCGGGCAGGGGAAAGGTCGACATGAGGTGCAGGAACGAAGTCACGCACATGGGCGAGACATAGGAGCCATACAGGTGGTCGAGCTTCTCGGGCTCCTGGGTCGGGGGTTCGAGCGGGAAGGTCTCCGGGTCCTGCGTCGGCGCGAAGTTGGCCGGAAGGGAGTCCTTGCTGCTGGAGCCTTCCGAGTTCAACTTGGACGGCGATGCAAAGCCGCTGCCGCCCGACGAAGCTGCCGCCGCCGCCGCCGCCGCCGCGCCGCCTTCGCCGTTCGGTTTATAGAACAGCGTCGCAACCAGGCGAGACTGCCTCTTGCCTCCGGCAGGCACACAATTCGGGTGCGAGTAGCTGTGGTTCAGGCCGCTACGGATGGTGGGTGGGTTCTCCTCGGACGGAATGCCGTTGAATGCGGCATAGTGCTTGTGGTCGTGGGCGTGGGCGTGCCTGGGCGGCGAGACAGAGACATTGCTCAGGTCCTCGACGACAGTGTCGATGCCGAAGCGACCCTCCGGGTGCTGGGGAGGGCGGTACTGCTGGTGCTCGCGGAGGAACGAGCTGCTCCTCATGGACGAGGTGAGCTGAGGCCGGGGCGACGTCGTCGACTTGGCGGGGCTTGCGTCGGCCATGGCGGACACTGCTTTGCGGCGGGGTCGGGGGGACACAGACGATAAGACAGACAGACGATAGACCTGCAGCAAGGGAAGCTGTAGGTGGCGGCAGCGGCAGCTTCAGGGGGGGGAGGGATGGGCGCGGAGAGGCGAGAGGTGCGGGGGAGAAGGCGAAAAAGAGAGAAAGCGCTCGGAGCTGCGTCCTGGTGAAGGAAAATCTTAAGGACTTGACGAAGCTGCCCTCACGTTTCGAAGGTAAAACATGTTGGCGCGGTTGGACGACAGCCGATCTGAGGGACACTGGACGCGGCGGGAGGCTGGCAGGCGCAGCGCCCGTCGCTAGCACTGTGATTCTGACTGTATGCCCCGCCTTGCCGTCACTGGTCCGGAGCCGATTAGGCCCCATAATCGCCGTGCCCGAGGTCTGAAGCGGTGTTTGATTGGCTGACGCTATCGCATGCGGCTTCTGGTGGATGCCAAAAATCACGTGTTTACCCCTCTAAAAATTCTGACATGACAAGCTAAGGTCAGGTACGAATGATACGGTGAGGCTCCATTACATCACTATGAGATCGACCGGCGGACATGGTGCTGCTGGTGTGTTTGCAGGGCCGCATGGGGGAGGAGAAAACATTCTCTGCCTGCCAGTGTCCGAGCACACATGAGCCGAGCAAACATGTCACTCCCAGGATCTGCGAGACCTCAGCCTCGTCCGGATTTGCTGGCCTCGCGGTCATCGGGAAACGGAAGAACCGTCGGGGACGATACCAGCTCAGCCATATTCGCCGAACTAGCGCATGCAGAACACACAGCAGCCTCAGCCTCTTTGCCGGGTTAGTCAGGCTTGCCAGGCCGCTTGGCAACTGATGAGTCTGCAATGAGGTAAGTTGGCCATCCCCCCTTCGTCATCGCGGCAGCCGCTAAGTGATCATTGCGTCCAGGTCCGGGAGCTGGTTCCGCTGATAGAGAACGGACCCTAAGCGGGAATAAGGACACTTCCACCCACCAGCCGCAAGACCCGGATGACAGATTGTGATGTGTCTGGAGTGTTCGGGTGACATCTCCTCTTCTGGCACCCGAAACCGGCGTCCCGATCTTGGCCGTTGGATCCAGCACGGAAGATGAAGGAGCGGTCACCTAAAGAATGGCCTCTTTTGGGCGTCTGGTCGAGTGACCTGGAATTTGCTCTCCGCTCATGGTTGTCGAGAAGGTCGGCCATCAGACTCGAGATGTATAGCCAAGGTGGTTCCTCTCAAGATCGCGTTGTCCATGGAAACGAGTTTCCAAGAAGTCTTGGTTTTGCTCCGTTTGTTTCCGAGTCATGGGGGAAACGTGGACCGTGGTGAGGAGGCCAAGTTTCTTCAGACAAAGCACGCGCCATCATCTTTTATGAGGCGCCGCAAGCGGCGAACATGCTCGGGAAAGGGGTTCGGCAAGCGAGGTCTCGGGCGGTGATAAAGCTCGAAGCATATCCCTCATTGAAGCCCAAGGTGGGTTTTGTCAGAAAATTTCGCGGCGGTCAACCATGGATGATACCTTGGTTCCTCGTGTGTTGACTGGTCGTGTGCGAGGGATGGAGATGCGTTGTCGGGCGCGGGATGATGACGCCCCATTTTCAAGTTGGCAGTTCGCAGATGCCAAACCAACCTCCGGCATCCCCCACACCGACGGCCGGATGGGTCGCCGATTACCGTGCCGGCCGACCGCCGAGTGCCGTTACCGCACCCCCTTCGGCCAAGATGACTAGCGGCCCGGGCGGGATCACGTCTTCTTGCATCATGATGGCGAATTCACACCAGCGTTTCTGCTCGACCTAGAGACCCTTTTTTCCCCGTTTTCGCGCCAGCGCTCATCATGAGCATCAGTTCAGGGGGCTTTCTCGATACCGATGAACACGGCGGAACCGGCTCCAATATCTATACTCATGAGGTCACGGCTCCCGGCTGCCGGAGCCGGCTGTAGGGCAAACTTTTGCCATTGTCAAATCCACTCCGGCTCCCGGGGCGATGGCGCAATTGCGGGATGTCCACGGTACGGAGCAACCCCTGTACTCTGTAACCAATCATGTTTTGCCTCACTTGTCACGAAAGGCTTAGCGTCGATGTCGTGATTGCTCCCAGACCACGCCTCGTCCTTAGAGATGCAAATTCCTCAGCGCTTGTTCAATGCACCACGCCCAGATGCTCCGGACAAGCTGCGATTGCGCAATAGTTTGAGCGGGCTCTTGTGGTCCGTCGCTTCCCTCGGCGTCTGGTTCGATCGGGATCATGTCTGGGTAAGCGGCGGAAACCAAATTAGTAATGCTGCTTGGTGATGGCCCGGGTGCCCAACAATATGATAGTCCTCCCGCCTCCTTCCCGCAGTGTAAGTTCTGCCTGCCTACCTCTACCTCTTCCGTCCTCATAAAACAATAACTCCTGCCTTCTCTTCGTCTACTCCGGAAATCTGAACTCTTCCCCAGACTCCTCTCTTGCGTCATTTGCTCTTCCGTTCATCCATCTTGTCCAAAGCTGTGCGGAGTGAACAAACCCCGGGTTTTCAACACACCCCTTTTGCAAACGCACTCGTCATATAACCAATCGTCTTCACCATCACCCAGCAACCTCTCTTCCTCTTCTCAGTCAGACACTTCAAACATGTCGTCTACCGTCGAGTCCGCGACCCGGACGTCCTCAGTGGCATCGTCTCCTCGGTTGAACTCCGTCGAGGCTGCGAAGCTGGACCACGTTGAGGTCGAGTCCGGGTACGGTTCCGCCACAGATGCCTCATCGACTGCGTCATCCATCCCTGCGCTCCCGCTCATCTCCCTCACCCAACCGCACCTCAAGCACCTCAACGACCAGCTTGAGAACATGCACCCCATCGACATCCTCCGCTTCGCCAAGGTCATGTTCCCCAACCTCTTCCAGTCGACAGCATTCGGCCTGACGGGTCTCGTGACCCTCGACATGCTCTCCAAGATTCAGAAGGAGAACCCGGCCGCCGCCAACGTCGACCTCATCTTCCTCGACACCCTCTACCACTTCAAGGAGACGCACGGCCTCGTCGACCGCATCCAGGAGCGCTACCCCAACGTCAAGCTGCACATCTTCAAGCCCTACGGCGTCAACTCCACCGAGGAGTTCGAGGCCATGTACGGCCCCAAGCTGTGGGAGACCGAGGCTGAGATGTACGACTGGATCGCAAAGGTCGAGCCCCTCCAGCGGGCCTACCAGGAGCTTGGCGTCGCCGCCATCCTCACTGGCCGCCGCCGCTCGCAGGGCGGCGCCCGCGACAAGATCCCCATCATCGAGGTCGATGACGAGCGCGGCGTCATCAAGATCAACCCCATGGTCAAGTGGTCCTTCCAGCAGGTTCAGGAGTACATCAAGACCCACAACGTGCCGTACAACGACCTCCTCGACCGGGGTTACAAGTCTATTGGCGACTGGCACTCGACCGTCCCAGTCAAGGAGGGCGAGGACGAGCGCGCCGGCCGCTGGAAGGGCCAGCAGAAGACCGAGTGCGGCATCCACAACAAGAAGTCGCGGTACGCCCAGTACCTCGAGGAGATGGAGCGCAAGGCCATCGAGGCCAAGGTCGCCGCGCCGTCGTCGTCTGCCGAGGCGGAGAAGAAGGGCGAGGCCGCCATCGCGCCCGTCGTCAAGGCTGAGAAGGAGGAGCAGGCGATCGCATCCGTCTGAAGCGTTTCGTTGGCTATCGTTGCATACTCCTTTGTGGTTTGCTTTTTGTTTTCCTATAATGACCTGTACATATGATGCATGACGGCGTTTTGGGGTGGGTAAAAAAACCAAGAGGACAGGACAGCACGGGACAGCATGCTGGCGTTCCGGATAGGTTTAGGCCAAAGGCCACTAGGTATCTAGCGCTTTCGCAGATACTCGATCCTACATTTGTAGATAGGACAATCAATCAAAACACGATGAATGATTAAACATTCCGAGCCTTGCCCCGAGAATGATGTAAAAGGAGGGACGTGAGCGGAGGACGTTGTGTGTTGTGAGGCTCCAATCTGCGTCCCGCTTAGACCCCGCACTCGGAACATAAGTGGGAACTGCGAACGTCGGCCCATAGGCTCCTAACAATCCGTGGTGTGGTTTTGCAGGTGGTTGTGATAGAGAACTGACAGGTTGCCCCAAACCTTATCTCGCAATCAGAGGGGGGCCCCCCGAATGATCTCGTGACCACTTTCCATAACGACACGAGGAACACCGAATGGGTGTTTAGCGGTCGTTCCCATGGCGAAACTGAGCAGTTTGAAGCAACCGATGCTTGCTAGGTGATGGTTGCAGATGGTATTAGCGGTCGTGTTCACGAGGACTGGTGAGCAACAATACTCAAATCGATGGTCCTTCTGAAGTTCTCATTCGCCCATGTTGCAAACCGGATGGGTCGACATTGGCTCTTTAAAGGCCAAGGAGCCTCCTGCATCTGATTGCAAAACGTCACACGTAAACTTGCACTGTTTATGCACGCCTTCAGTGGTGATCGGATCCTATGGCGGCGACCTAGGGTAGGTAAGGCAAGTTGCCATCATGCAAGAGGGACGTCTCCGGAGATGAGATGAATTCAGCGGAAGAGGCTTGAGAACCTAAAGGGGCCTAAAATTGGATAAAGTAGGGTTGAAAGGCAAAGTGATCCTTTCCAAGTAATACTCAGATGGACGGGGCTAATGTTGATCGGTGTCATTGCAAACATAAGCTCATAGTGAATTGTCTAACAGCATGGGAATGCAGCCAATCGGACTTCTTCACACGCAAAAGCACTATTTGCAGACCAAGTAATCAGATTCCTGGTATATATAGCATGCTAAAGAAAGAACCTGTTACGAATTTGCATATAGAATGACGGAGAAAACTGGAATCAGCAGCTTCTTCATGGCGACACTTATGTGGTTTTGCCTCCCGATATACTGAGGGATTTATGTCTAACACGTAACGAACCAGTTTCTATGATATCATTCGAATACAAGCGAATGGTCAGTACTTGGTTCGCTATGTTGAATGATGCTAACAAGGGAAGGGGTTTGAAAGTTGAGACTAAAGCTACAAACAAAACCAGTGCCAAAAAAATGGATCATCTGACCAACACCCTTCGAACAACACATTTTGAGCCCGTGCACGTATCTTGGGCTTACTTAGATATCAAATTCTATTAGCATCAAGCTGACATCATTCGAATGTAAAGGTGAGTCAACGATCCGGTCCTTGGTCGTGACCGTCATGTAAGGCATCGCCCCTTCGTCCACACCTCGCCCGGCATGACGGAACGACAATCTCGCCGCAACAAGATACCGTCAATTTAAAGAGCCTTGGTATCGTATAAATTCACTTGGCAACCACAGATAGGTCTTGAAGTTCTAAGGTGTTGGGTCGGCTCCGTCGAGCAAATGATGGATGTCAACCTGGGCCGTAGACGTGGTCAACCATCACCGACTTGGCAGAGCCAGACACTTTGTGAGAACCGCAACACTACCACACCTGCAGATAACCTGATTTAGCCGAGAAGCCGTATGGTTAATTCGGCCCTACAAGGTGGTATTGGGGAGGGTTGGGCAGGATGGAAATAAGCTTGGTTCGTCGGCTAGCATCCCGAAAGGGCACTGTGCGTGTTGATAGCGGCGACACTGTAGATGTACTTCCACAACCACCACTACCACACAGACACACACACACCTTTTTTCTATCGTGGCCAAGTGCGGCAGACGAACCTCACTTACACGCAAACTCACAACCCCCGGGAAGCAAGACAGCCCAAACCCCCCGACGCACCCCGGACTCTGCTGGCAACAAGTCACAGATAGGCGGGACGCAGCCATATTTTCTGCTCCCTGTCCTCCCAACCCCCACAAAAAGACGGAAATCATGGCGCCGCCGCCGCCGCAGCAGCAGCAGCAGCAGCGGGCGAGGCAACAGCACCTGCCCTCCCCGCCGGCCCCCTTCACCACCCGCAAGCTCAAGATTCTAGAGCAGCTCAGCGTGCCCGACGCCGAGTACACGGACGCCTCGCCCAAGGGGTCCGTGGACGTCGGCATCCTAGAGCTGATTGGCGAGCTCAACGCCCTCGACGGCTTCGTCACCACGAGCAGCTGCGCGGGGCGGGTGAGCGTCTTCCTCGAGGGCCGCAGGGCGGCGCCGGCATCCGCTCCCGCTGGGACGGCCGGGGTCGACGACTCTCATTTTCGGGCTGCAACGCAGAGCGATGCCACCGATAACGGAAGCACTGCCCTGACGACGATAGCAGGGCCTGGCGGAAAGGGAGGCGGCGGCACATGGTTGTTCGTGTCGCATGATCCCGTACCCGAACCGCATGATGGCGACGACGAGCTGCTGCGTCTCCTTGGTCTCGTGGGCGAGAAGGGCCCAGCCCCCCACAGCGTTGCCGGAGATTCGGGTAGCTCTCAGCCTGGGCGGCGGAGGAAGCGGCTCATTCACTTCAAGTTCGAACCCATGGTACGTAGTCCTTGTCGCCTCATGTGCACTCCCTGTCATGGAACCCTCTGTTGGCCCTGAACTCATGCCGGTGTCAATGTCACCTTGGAACCTCTCGTACCGTGCTCTGCATACAGAAACCCCTCACATGATCGACCACCTGACTGACACCCCTCCCGCCATAGATCCTCCACGTCCTCACGGCATCACTGGCCCACGCCCAGCTCCTGCTGAAATGCGCTCTCGCAGCCGGCTTCCGGGAGAGCGGCGCACTGAACCTGCTCCCCGCCACCACCGCCGCTCCAGAAGACGAATCATCGTCACCCGTGACGCCCATGGTGGGGGTCAGGACAATGGGCCTCGCCCTCGAGTCCCTCATCGGCTACGTCGACGACGACGACGACGAGGCGCGGCACTACACCGTCACGGCGGACTACCTGCGGGACCTAATGCAGATCGCGAACGAGCGCTTCGCAGAGAACGCGGCGAGGATTGCTAGGTTCCGGGCCGCGCTGCAGGAGGCGGCCGCTGGCCCCCCGCCCAAGCTGGGCGAAGGGGGCGCGGAGTGGGAGGACGCCGCCGCCAGGCGAGAGCGCAAAAGGACCGAGGGCCTCCGGCGCAAGGAAGAGATGTTAGCTGCTAGACAGGAGACGCAGACGCAGACGCAGACGCAGTCTCAGTCCCAGTTTCTGGCTGAGAGCCGGGAGACTCCTTCAGAGGACCCGGCCGAGCTGCCCGAATACGAACTCCTCGGGTTGTAACGTGTGACCAAATTCATTCGCCATCTATACACTTTTGTCTTCTTTGCCCACCAGTAGTAGCATGGCTGTTGTACACTTTCGCATTACCCCGCTCTCTACTGCTGCCGCTCTGTCCTTGAGGTGGCATGCCATCCAACCACCTCCACGCAGTCTTCCATAACGCAGAAATCAGGTTTATGATGAGTCGTCAAGAAACTCTCTCTCTTTCTCGTCTCTCATCTCTTGTCTCCCCTCTCCCTCCAGATCCCTCCCCTTTAGGAGACGACCTTCTCGACCCAACCCTTCTCTAACCGCTTCACCTCCTCCTTGAATGCCTCGACCTCCTTCCAGCAGTCGAGCGGCCGGCGGTCGTTCTCGCGCAGGCAGCGCACGACCTCGGAGCGCGCCGCCTCGACGCCGTCGGGCAGGTCGCGCACCTTCTTGCGCTCCGCCAGCTTGGTGCGCAGGGCCTCGATCTCCCGCGCCACGGCCTCGTGGCTGCGCTGGCCCTCGGGCGCGGGCTTGTCCTCGGCGGCGATCTTCTCGTGCGCGAGCTTCAGGGCCTCGGACTCCTTGGCCTGCAGGCGCTTCAGCTCCTCGGCGACGCGGGCCTGGATCTGGAGCTCGGTGAGCTGGGAGCGGGACAGGTCGGTCTGCGGTTCCCGAGGGCGGGTTGTCGTTAGCTATAGCTTCCCTGAGAAAAGGGTATATTGAAGGGACGGAAGGGGGGGCTTTTTGATGGCGGAAGCGCCGAGGCGGAGGGTGAATGTGCGATTGGGCATTCTAAATGACCCAGAGCGGAGGTGTTCGGAGAGAGAAGGGGGACCGGGGCGGATGGGAGAGGTTACCTCATGGCTGGTCTGCAGAGACTCGACGAGGTCGTGTGAGATGCCGCTGGGCGTGCTGCTGCGCGATCTTTGGTCAGTCGGCGGACGCAGGAGGAAGGGTGACGGGCAATTTTGGTTACTTACGCCTTCCACAGGTGTGGGGGCGTGTTGGACGACGGCTTGGACTCGCTAGCACCCATGATTGCGGCCTCAATGGCTGGGGAGAGGTGATTTGGATGTTTGGCCGTGATGGTATGGAATTTTCCGGGACCGTCGACTGCGGTCGTCAGAGCTGCGAGCTCCGATGGGCCGGCGCAGGTGCACGTGACGGATTAGTCAGCGCAGACCGACCATCGTCCCCCCCCCCCCCCAACAAGATCTCGCTGAGTCATCATTTCGAGTTCAAATCTGGCGGTCTCACTCTCAGCCAGCCAACTGCCAACAACTGCAGGGGCTTATGTGGCCCATCGTCCACAGTTTCGGGGCACGTTCTTCAAGTTTTTGACACTGAGCACTATCTCTCAGACCGCTGGCCGCCCGCAGTCCTCGTCAATGACCCCCGCGTACCACCACGCGGCCCCCAATCCCAGGCAGTTCATCACTCTCATCTTGTTTTAAGGATCGCGGTTGATAGATAAGGCAGGGACGTGGGAAGGAGGCTGACACAAGCCTTTCGTGGTCCACGGTTCACCAAGACAGGAAAGATAGTTTATCTCGATTGTGATCTTACACTATCCACGAAGCGCCCAAGGCCTCTGGAGCCTCGAATGGCATCAAGGGTATGCATGCCTCGGCGCCAAGGCAGGTTGCGAAGGAGAGGGAAGGGGGGGTAGATGCGGTGATGGAGTCGCCAGGTTCAAGAAAGGACGGGGAGAAGGGGAAGAAGGTGCTCAAAACCACCCAAGAGTGATGATGGATCTAACGAGCCGTGCGCATCTCTCGGCTTCATCTGCACATGTCTGTCTGCTAATGCACGCCAACGCTCACCTGAAGCGTACGGGGCCCTGCAATATCGTTGAAACGACAGGTCAACCGAAGCAGCAAATGACTTCATGGGGGGGGGGCTCTGGTCCCCTCTCGTCCGCCGTATCTTCAGACTTACAGGCTCTTCCCGGGCACGTCCGCAGGATGGCTGGGCGTCTTGCAGCGGGCGGCTCGCCTCTGAATCTCGCAGAAGCCCCGCCGGGTCCCCCCCCCCCTTCCCCCGGCCCCTCTAGCGAGCGCAGGTGCTGCGGCCTTCGGCCCATCTGGATGACCCGGCCAGGCGGTTGCGAGCGAGCCAAGATGGAAGAGTCGAGGGGAGAGAAGCTCTTTGCGGAATCTGTCTCCGAGGCGAAGCGCTGGGATGTCAGGGTTGTTTAATTTGTTCGCAACGACGCTCGACAAGGGGGGCCCCTCCAGCCGAGCATGGCTACACCGTCACATCCCGCAATTTGTTCGCGGCCACCCGAGAGTTGAGAGGCCCCAAGGACGTGGACTGTGGTGGAAGAAAATTTGTTGGCGGTTTGAAGGAGAAGTTGACGTGGGCGGGATTCCCCTCGTCGGCCCTTTGCTCCGTCAGTGAATGCCCTCCGGTATTGGAGGTGAAGCGAGGGGGCAGACCAGGGAACCCTACGTCGACGAGGTCGATCGCTTTCAAGATCAAACGCAAACTTTGACAGGACGAGTGAACCGAGTCGGCGAACTGCAGGCGTGACAGGACCGGTGCTGAAGTTCGTCGGTCGGTGCGCGGGAGAGTTTAATTTTCGTGAAGGGGCTAAATGACGGCTGTCAAACGGGCAGCTAGATAGATGTCTGCCGTAGCGCTAGGAACCCGAGAACACCGAAAAGTAGTATCCGGCCTCGATCCTTCGACCGCAAAGATGGGCAAAGGGCGGCCGCACTTTGAATTTCACACAGCAGTGGTAGGTAGAAGACGGGCCCATTAGGCAGATTAGGTCAGGGAGCGCGGCAGACTCCGTGCTGGTGTCGTCAGATCTCGTCAAATGCATGCCACGGCACAATCGGCCGAGATGGACGGCGGAGCGTGACGACTGAGACGGGGGGACGTTGATGAAGTGGGTTGCGGGGGTTGATTCACATGCTTCCAGAGCTCGGCCAAGGAGCGCCAGAGCGGTGACAACACTGAGTCACTGACAATGGGTTCTCGCTTTGCGAGTTCTTGTCAACATTCCACTCGACGATTCCACCCGTTCGTCATGATCCGAGCGTCAGGTGGCGCCTTTTCCGAGTAAGGGAAAGCGGTGGAAGGGTCGGGTGGAAGATGGATACGACAATTAAGTGCGTATCTTATGGCCCCGATCTTCCACTATGTCTGTGTCACTGTTCCACACATTATCGGAATTCGGATGTCGTCTGATACACTAGAACACTTTGTGCGCACGCACGATCGAGCGTGCGTGCGTGTGCTGCGTGGCCTCGTGGCGCCCAGGCGAACGGGTTTTGGGGTCTCGGTTCGAAGTCGCCCAGCCGGATCCAGTCTGGCGTCAGACAGGGCGCGAGAAGGGGAAGGAGGGGAGAGGGAGGAAGAGGGAGGCGCGGACGATGGGTGGGAAAACCAACGGGCATCTGAGACCGTAAACAAAAAGAAAGAACAAGACAATCATGTCTCTGGCCTCTGGATCCATCGGCTGGCTGGACTGTTCGACGGTAACGGCGTTGGCCCACCAGGGTTCGATCAATGAGTCCAATGACAGCTAAGACGGGGGGGGGGCTCTGATGCTGAACGGGAACGAGAGCCAGTCCAGCCAATGGTTGGAATTCCTTTTGCAGTCTTCGTTCATCCGAACATGCTCTATGGCGGCTGGGCCGAGCAGGGCAGGGCACGGCAGGCACGGCAGGCAGGTCAGATGTGGGACTAAAGACCCAAAAGTGACCCGAAATCTCAACCCCCCTACCCCCCTCTTGTTCGGTGATTTCGGTGGATGCGGCCCACGGTGGGTATACGGATACATGGCGCCGAGTTTTGCAGCTTCTTTGCCTCGCGGCGAGGCATGTACCAGGTATACAGATGCTGTGAGAGGCACATCGCATTCGAGACCAAACCTGAGGGCCAGAAAGCAGCAAAATGATAAGAAGGATTGGCTGCTCGGCTTGGCGACTTCTGGGTACGGTGTTTGGATTTGTATCTGGCTGCAGCGGCACTAGGCGATAGGTCGAGCGCCAGAGTTCGCTGGTGCCCCCGTCCTTGTTCGTCCGGTCTGCTCCCCTGTCATTTCCTAGCCTGTGGCCGTTCGCCTCTGGATGGAGACCCTGGTTGGCTGTCAATCCCTCTTGCAGGGACGAAGTCCAGTCCAGTCAGCACGCAAAGAGCGTTGGCACGTTGGCACGTTGGCACACTGGCTTGTCGCCATATTCCTGGCCTCTGACTGGTTCGACCCGCCAAGATCAGCCTGCTGTGTGCCTGGAAATATTGGGCCGTTCAGGATGCGTGTTTGGCTGGGAAGGCCGGCCAGGTGAAATCGCCCAGCAGAAACCGCACCACAGCAATCATCCAGCCCAAGCACAGAGTTTGCAACTGCACGCCAATCCATTCGCTCTCGGTTGTGCTGGCCTTGGACTTCTAGGAACAGCCGTTGGAATGATTGCAGACCCTTGGTTCACGCGTGTTGGTCGAGTGAGACGATTCGCAACGGCCGGTTCAAAGGTGACAATGGGACCGTCTGATCCCTCTCATTCCAGACCACCGCTGCTCTCACGTCTCCCAGGTGAGATTCGACCACCAGTCATCATCAGAAGAGCAATTAAGGTGTCGATAGATAATTGAAGCGAATCAAACCATGGCAATCAGCAAGCCCATGCAGCCAGGGGGCAATCCCTTCAGCCTCAGCGAACGGTGACATCGGATCTCACTGATTGGCAGCCAGGGATCGGCCCCCCTCAGAGCCCGTCCCTGTGTGTACTCTGTCCAGAATAAAGTGACTGTGCAATATGTATCCGCACGGATACCTGGCGCACGTATCGCTTGCCAGTGCTATCCCTGCAATGACTTTGGATGACTTACCTATTCTTGACAGATGGCTGTGAACGTGTCCCCCCCACCCCCTACTCTTTTCCCATTCCTCCCTCCCTTCGCGTATTAATAAACGTGTGTTGTGCAAAGTGCAAAGTCCCTTTGACGCCCATGTTGGCCTGTTCGCTGTTGGGGGGTTCCTGTTTCTGCGTCGCTGACTTGCTTGCCGTGCTCCATCTACCATCTCCGCCTGGGCCATCAGCTGGCTCTGGCACGAGCATCGCCGGTGCGTGGGCCGACGAGCAAGGCGCAGTGATTCCATTTCAGCACCCAGAGCATCGGAATAGGATTAGACTGACAGGTGGATGGGCAGATTTGGCCGTGACACCCCAGAGAGTGCTCCTCTTTTCGCCCATTCAATCGAGTATCGCGCGTCTGTACGGGAGGAGTGAACCTGTACGGTCCAGGTGGGAGGAATCAGCTCAAGAAGCATCGTACACAGCAACGTACCTGTAGGCGCGTGAAAAAGGGGTACACGGCTAGTGCACTGCGAAGGTGCGGGCAACGCAGGTACCAAGCCACGCCTTGCCCTGTTTCGTCCAATCGTTCGTCCGGATGCTCGCCCAGCTCGTTGGCAACGACAGGCCCGTATCTGTATCCTGGTGGGCAAGCATGCTTGGGCAGGCAGGTCTCGGCGCGGGTGCATAGTAACACGGATACATGCCGAGGCCAGCAGGACGTGCTGGAGCGCCGCGTACCTGCGAATAGATGAGTCCAAAGTGGGATAGGCTTGAATCCAGTCAAGCGTGTGTGGTCCAGTCGACCCAGTCATTCCCGTTTGCCCTTGCACGCCACCACGATCAGGGGGAACGCACCCGTTGCCCTTCCTAGCTAGCATCCCATCCATATCCATGATCCAACCCAAGCCGCCCCCCAAAGCCGCGCCCCCAAGGAGCCAGAGGAGCCAGAGGAGCCTCTCGGCGGCAGCACCGTGGGTCTCCCGGCCTTCTCGTGGCTCGCAGGAGGTCGTTCATGGCCCGTCCTAGCCAGTCTCTTACAAGTACCTTAGTCGCCCCCGTCCGCGCCTCGTGATCCCAACCTCTCTCTGTTTCTCCTTGCCTATTGCTGTTGTCACGCCGACTCTCCTTCCTCTTCATTCGGTGAGACGGTTCGCCTTTGCTGGAATTCTGGAATTCGAATATTTTTCTTCTTTGAGAAAGAGGCTGGACAACTTCGACGACAACGACGACGACGACGTATTCTTCTTATCTCAGGGCTGTCTTTTTTTACATAAGGAACAAAGGAACGAAGAAAAGAAGAAACAAAACAGGGGACACCATTTGCTGAGGCACCGGAACCAAACATTGGACCCCTCAAAAAAAACGGAAACAACGACCGACCTTCCCGACCTCACTCAGGAACTTGCACTCCTCAACCACGGTCGCTCTTTCCGTCAACACCACACTCTTTTTTTTTTTTTGCTTCTTTTGAACCCTCCTTCCAAAACTTCTCATTCTCTCCAAACCACGTGAGATTCGCTAGGTGAATCATCCGTATACACCTCCCCTTTTTTTTGCGGCACATCGGCTCTCGGCACTTCCATCAAGAGAACAATCCACGCTCCTTCCTTCCTTCCCAACTCCGTCAGCGGCGGTGTACCTTCGTTTGATTCTCATCACCACCACACCACCCCTCAAAAGGGCCCACTACCGCAACACATCCAAGACAAATTCAACGTCTCCATTGTCTTGTTCCACTTCTTCGTCATCCAGCGAATCGACCTTAGCTTCGTTTTTTATATCATTTTCCCTCTCATCTCACTCATTCGACGGTCGCCTGCTCCTTCCCCACAGTATCAACCGAAGGAATTCCGGCTCCTTGTTTCCGAAAAGGACGCGGCACGAGACCTTGCGAAGGGCCAACAAAGAGACGCACAATATATTGACGTTGCTTCGTCCCCCGTCTCCCAATCCGTCCATCTCACTGCCCTCCCCGAGCACATCACACCATCTGCTCAGGCCTCACTCATTTCCCTGCCGTCGAGCCGGCTCCTGTTCGGCCAGATTCAGATCGATCTAGCCACCTTGGGATCGACAACACACCAACCGCCCTCGCTTCCACACAACTTGTGGGGGGAAAGATCAGCACGAGGATACCGACCGCCTGCATCTCGACAACGTCGTTCCGGCTTTTTGCAGACTTAGCCGTCCATCGCTCTACTACCACGACCACTCATCCCTTGGTGACTTGGTCCAGCTCCTTTGGTGCCGACTCAACCAACGTCATATTGGACACTGTGCCGGTACTTGCTCACGCTTCTTTGCTCTCGAACAGGCTTGCTTGCTGTTTGCCGGTCCTTCTTTGTCACTTGTTCTTTGCCCAACAGACAATGACATTGTAACTCGACCCGTCCCTCACAATAACAGTACGCGTCTTCTTCTCGTTCTCGACTCTGCCCGACGATTCCAGCATCACAGCAACCTCCCGCAGAGCCTGACTTTTGAACGACTCGACATCCTTGCAAACCATCAGCCTGGAATACGACCTCAGCAACCTGGACCGCTCACCCCTCGCCGATCGCAATCTGGTTCACTCCCTCGGGAAACAAGCGAACGCGCTTTCATTCACCTTTCAAGTTCGCCTTTTGACATTCACAGCAACCGCATCACAATCACATCAGACCGACCAAAATGGACTCTCACCGGCGCAGGCTCGCTGACCTGGTGGTGGATCTCATCCCAACCAAAGTGCTTCAACAGCGTGCTCATGCCGCCGATAGCAAAGGGGCGGCCACAGCCACCTCAACCATCTCTCCCTACCACTCCAACCTCGACGGTGTCAACCAGCCTGTCAACATGCTGTTCAAGGACATGCTCTGGGCCAGCTTCGGTGGCATGGCTGTCCTCGTCCTCGTCATCACCGTTAGCCGTATTCTCTGGGCTCAGCTCCGCCACGTCTCGGCCATGTCTGTCGAGGGCGAGAGACAAAACTACTGGAAGACGGCTCAGTGGAATTGGATGCCCAGTTTGAAGAAGCATCTCATGTACGCCCCCCTTTGGAAGAAGCGTCACAACAAGGAGATCAAGCTTTCCAACGCTATTGGCATCGGCACGTTGCCCTCCCGCATGCACACCGTCATCCTTGGTTTCTACCTCGCCAGCAACCTGGTCTACATGTTCTTCCTGAACTGGGAAAACGCTAACATCTACTCGTTCTGCGCCGAGCTCCGTGGCCGATCTGGTACTCTCTCCGTCGTCAACATGGTGCCGCTCATCATCCTCGCTGGCCGCAACAACCCGCTCATCGGCATGCTTCACGTGAGCTTCGACACCTACAACCTCCTTCACCGATGGATCGGCCGCATGTCCGTTATTGAGGCTGTCATCCATACCATCGCCTGGTTGATTGTGCAGATTGCCGACAGTGGATGGGAAGGAGTTTGGCATAGAATGTCCAACGAGCTCTTCATCGGCTCCGGCGTGGCCGGCACTATCTCCCTTATCGTCATCTTGATCCTCTCCTTCTCGCCGGTCCGCCACGCCTTCTACGAGACCTTCCTCAACGTTCACATTATCTTGGCTTTCTTCATCTTCCTGATGACGTACATTCACTGCGCCGTCGCCGGTCTGCCGGGTGGCCTCCCCCAGCTTCCATGGATGATAGCCATTTTTACCCTGTGGTTCCTCGAGCGCATGGCACGCATCGTTCGCGTCGCCTACATGAACTGGTCCGACCGTGGCGTCACTGACGCCATCGTTGAGGCCGTTCCCGGCGAGTGCACTCGCGTCACCATGAACCTGCCGCGCTACGTCGACGTCAAGCCCGGCACCCACGCTTACCTGCGCTTCAAGGACATCCGCCCCTGGGACTGCCACCCCTTCTCCATCGGCTGGGTTGAGCACATTCCCGACCACCGCGCGCTACCCCTAGACGAGGAGAAGGCTCAACTCACCTCCATCGACAAGAAGAACACGACAACTTCGGTCTCCTTCATCATCGGCGCCCACACTGGCTTCACTCGCGATCTCTATAACGTTGCCCGTCAGAGCGGTGACCGTGCCATTCGCATGAAGGCTGTTGTTGAAGGACCCTACTCAGGGCACCACTCTCTCGACTCATACGGCCATGCCGTTCTCTTCGCCGGTGCCACTGGCATCACCCACGCCATTTCCTACCTGAAGCCTCTCATTGACGGCTACAACAACGGTAGCGTGGCCACGAGACGCATCACCCTCGTCTGGATCGTCCGCGACTACGAGGCCCTCGAGTGGGTTCGCCCGTGGATGGATACTATCCTCCGCTTGCCCAACCGCAAGGACATTCTCCGCATCCAACTCTACATCACGCGTCCCCAGAACTCGCAGCAGATCGTCTCGGCTTCCAATACAGTCCAGATGTTTCCGGGTCGCCCCAACATCCCTCTGCTGATGAAGCGTGAGGTCGCAGAGCAGCAGGGTGCTATGTGTGTACACATTTGTGGACCTGGTGCCTTGGCTGATGATGTGAGATCGGCTGTACGAGAGGTTCAGGACGAAGGCACAGTGGTCGACTTTGTTGAGGAGAGTTTCACGTGGTAAAGGAGAGGAGATGAAAGACCAACCACAACAAACCTTTCGCAAATGAACCGAAGCAGGAAACGATTCAATCTTTGGGCGTCACGGTATCAAGCGGGGAAAAGCGCGGTGTTTTTTATCTCATCTCTTTTTTTGCGGATCATCCGGATCAGACCAAGGCCATCTGTGGCCAGGTCAGACTGTAATGACATGGGTCATGCTTCTCACGGCCGATGCCTAGTTCTCTAATGGCTCGCTTTCTTCTCATGTGTACATATTTCTCACACCAACGCAATGGGGTGGACAAGATGGATGGATGGCAATGGTGGATCTTTCACAGTCACCCCTTCTCTCGGTCTCTCTCCAGGCACCTTTTCTTCCTCTCTTTTCTCCTTTGGTGGGTTTCCAAGAGAGATGTTTTGTCTAATTGTTGGACGTTTATATATTCCCCATCCCACATTACACCTCCCACTGCGAGACAAGGCAGAGGGTTGATGTACCCTGTTGTTGTACATAGCACCCACCTATCTTCAAAGATAGAGGGACATAGACGGAGATGTCTAATCGAAATTTCAGAAAACAAACGTTCCACTCGCCAATAGTGAATATGGTATGGGTGTGTATATCTCAGTGTTCACCGTCGTAGCAGGATAGTCAGCAACCAACTCTAGGTGTTCGGGTCCATGCCGTCAGAGTGCAACAGCGGCTTTCAGTCCCTGACCCCTCCTATTGACCAGCACATTGTCGACTCTATTTACACAATCGCTTCGACTGGTGCAGCTACGCGAAATGGCACATTTTGTCACGATGATGTTGCTTGGCAGTTTTGAGCGTGTAGTCGTCGTCATTTTCACAGCCTCACAGTGGCGCGCGAGACACGATCTGCGGCTGAGCTTACGTGCAACGCCCACAGGTAAGACTGGGGATGGAAGTAGCATCTCATTTCCAGCTACCAGCCTGTTTCTCTTGCCCTACTGCCTATCTTTTGAGACAACGATCGACGAATCCGTATCGGCCGGGGCGGGGCAGCCTGGTCGGCTGCACGAGCGAAGAATGTTTGGGCCGAAATCTGCCTGGGGTCAAACCAGAGGTGACCTCGACATGCCTAGATAGGAAAGTGAACATTGGGCTGTGACATACAGATACGCGAATGGGCATCTTGCAAGAGCTCGTTGGCCTGGAGAGCTTAAACCAAACCCAATGCCAGGCAGGCGATGGACGCCCGTTTCTGGTTATCTGGAGGCCAGCTCATGAGAGATTACAAACGTCCTGGTTGGGGCTTCTCGTCATCGTTCGTCTTTCCGCCTGTCCGTCGGAAGCTACGAGCTACGGCTCTGGATGCAAACCCGATACTTCTTGTCCTCTCGTCTCAATCCAAGGGTCCCTAACGACTGACGTGCCAGAATCCACCGTGAGTTTCGCCGTCCAAGGCCTCCAATTGGCGTGGAAGCCCTGCGAGTACATTGTACCACCTGCTGGTTGGGTAACAACACCGTCATGTCCAGAGAATTTGTCTGTGACCTGACCCGGCAGAGCCGAACAGCCGAACGATCTGCTTTTTCTTACGGTTCCCTAGAGACGTGGTCCCCCAAGGCCTTGGCAGTGAGCGGGATCGGGCAGTCTGCGTTGGCTGATGGGAACTCGCGGAACATTGGCATGCTGAGTGGCTTGTCCGCTCGAGGCGGAGCGAGAGAGACAATATCGCCCGAGGTTGACGATGTTTACGGGCGACAAGGTGACGCGGATGACACCACTGAATGTCTTGAAGCAACATGTCCATCCATAGACTCGGCTCAAACCCCATTCGCAGCGAAGTTCATATCCGCAGCAGCTCAAGGGACCTGGGTATATGAAGGTTGCTGTTTCTCAGCCTTCCCATCCATCTTCTGGTTAATCGACATCACACTTTACACATCGTTCTCAGGCTCACGCAAAACTACTCTCTTACAAAACATTGACTGTTCCAGCAACCACCAAACTCGATATAGAAAAGATGCAGCTCTCCCACGTCCTCGTCCTCGGCCTCGGACTCGCCTCGTCCGCCTCGGGCTACGTCGTCACCATGTACAAGGACCCCAGCTGCCGCGGCGCATCCAGACGGCTCAACGTTTGGGACAACACGTGCTCCAACCCGGGGTTCGACCCAAAGTCTGTCCGGGTCGAGGTCTTTGGAAGCGCGCCGCAGAACGCGCGGTTCTACTCCGAGGCCAAGTGCCTCGCCGGCACGGTGCTGCAGGGGCCCTGGCGCGCTGACCACGAGAACTACTCGTGGAAGATCGGCGCCTGCCTCGACATGAAGGGCTGGAGCATCAAGTCTTTCGGGTCCCGCATCGGTTAAGGAATGACGAGGGAAGAGCTCCCATGTGAGAATCCCGGGCGTTGGAGTCCATGTTGTGCATACTGACGTGACCCCGAGACCAGAGGAATCTTTTGGGGTCGTTGGTTTGGGAACTGAATTCTGATACACGACACTCGTTTTGCAAGACGATCAGCAGTAGACTGCAGGCTCTGGGCATATACCATATTCGGTCTATGCTCGTGTGTAGTAGCTGTTAAGAAACCTGTTGGACTAAAATCTTTGCCGTGATGTAGTCAATGTATTGTGATCTTGCCTTCACTGACACATTTTTCCTGCTTTATGCTGTGATTCGTGAAGTCGAGCAGAGAGAGAAGAGGCTGGTAGCAAGTGCGCGCACGCAGTCGCGTTGTAGCCATTCACGTCCAGCCCAAAGAGGAGGATAGGGCTTGGAATGGTATGTTGGAAGACACCTAAGCTGATGGATAGAGGCTTGTAGGACCGCCACTCGTCCATGGGATAAGGATGGACCTGGAAGACCATACCAGATGTGCCTCTGAATGTTGTAGAAGATATACCTTATCTACGCCTGATGAGGCCTTGGTATCAAAGAGACGAGCAGGCCAGGAATACAACAGAGCGCAAGAGGACAGACAGACGGATGTTTGGGTACGAAAACAGGCTCAGTATGTCCTGCAAGTATACATTAGTGTGTCATTCCTTGGTGGGATGTTGAAAGATGTAAGAGCAAGCAGCGCCTCTAAATTGTCACTCCTCCGCCGATTCAAAGTCCAGGAACCAGGGCCGACTGGGTAGTCTTTGAAGAACGCCACTCCTCGGGAGCGAGGAAGTTGTTGGACTGCGGGACGGCCCGAGATGATCGGATTCTTGTGGTGCATTAGGGGCCAAAAAGAAGAAGGGAGAAGAAGCACAAGGCCCAAAAGTCGCAGACAGTGTGGCCTCAGTCTCGCCCAACTTCAAGCTTCTATATCGTCGGTTTCACCTGCTTAGACCGAATAGTACCTGGGCAAGTAGCGAAACAGACCACCATGTTCCAAGTCATGCGCCTTCTCGCTTGTCGTCAAGGTCTTCGTCTTCGGGGTTGCGCCGTGAATGGTTACATCCAGATTGCGGAACTTCACTTGTTTTGTTCCAGCCATGGGGCATGGAACAGGCATCGCACCTTGATGAAGTGGAAAGCACCACAAGGAGCCAGACATCAGCGCCATCGGGTTGCAAGAATATCTCGTCTTGGCTCTTACCTCCTCACATGTCCGCCCGCTATTTGTGTGCGCAGATGCACCAGTATCCAGTTTTGTGTTCCCAAATGTCAACAAGTGTAAGCAGGCGAGCGCTCGGATGGCCGGTGCCTGGGGAAAATGACGTCTGAGCCTTGACTACTGACTCGGGCGGGGAGGGGCTCGGGTGCTGCCACCCACTTGCGCAAGCCCCTCATCATAAAAGACCAAAGTAAGGCAGCCTTACGCACTCGTGAACTTTTGGGTTCGGTAAGAAAACCCAAGCTGTCGTCTCAAGAATCGACCGAGGGGGACGGTTACGGAGTCTGGGCCGACGCTACCGAAGGGAGTTAGTTGAGCTGCGCGGTCAGAACCATCTTCCCCAACCGAGGGGGCTTAAGGCGACGAATAAAATCCAATTTTTTGTTATTCCTTTCCCCCCTGTTGCGATTTTGTGCATGGCGTGCATCATTTGCGAGTCTTTCATCTGGCCAAAGTATCCGTATCCGTAGATCGAAAGAGAAAGAGAAGAAAAACAGAAGAAAAACAAACAGGGCCCCAGTAGGCAGCCCGGCAACGCAGGCGCAAGCTGCAGCCCCTCCTTCCCCAACGTCCAATGCGAGTCTCTCCTTCTTCTTGTGTGGAGTGTCTCATTGGATGAGAGGGGCAGGAAGGGGCAGAAATAGATACGAGAGGCGAAATAGGGGGCAATGTCAAGGTACTTCAAGCCTCCGGATAGTTTCACCTGATGAAAAGTATAGCATGATGAGTGCCTAACGGCGGGGCAGTCTCAGGCAGCGATGGGTAGGTACGTATCTGTAATGGGCGACTAGGGCTGACACACTGTGTCAAAGATCGGATACCGCATTAGGAAAGGAAAAAACATGCTCCCGCATCCAGTATTGTGATTTGGTTCCCCCTCCCTCGGTTGATTCATAGCATCTCAGTCAGTCAAGTCACTGCGACGGGCAGTCATCTATCCATTTATAGCATTTCCAGTCGACCTGCGGTACCTCTTATCCACCAAGCCAGCACCCAGTCTTACATCTTTGACAGGAAAGCAAAGAAACCATCACTGGGAAAGCAAAGAGCAAACAGCCAGTCAGCCAGCGTGGCTTTGCAGTGTTGGGTTGGCGCTGAGGACATTCTCATTCCCCCTCAACCAATCCAGGGTCTCCCCTCAAGATTGATCACTCCCCTCTCCCCCCCCCCAAGCAAGCGCACCAAGTCGGAAGCAGTCCAAGCTAGAAGCACACGGAAACAACCCCTCCTCGGTTACTTGCATTGGGCACTTGCTCCTTCCCCACACTCATTAAACGCCCTTTCCCCCTTCTTTTGCTACCCACTTTCACACTGTCGGCCTGTTGGAAGTGGCGGTTTGCGTCAAATAATCCAAGGTGAGGGACAAAAGAACAAACTGCCTAGGTACTAAGCGCACTGTATCCAACCCAGCGTACAGAGCAGAGTACCTCTGGTGCTAAAGCAGAAGCAGAACTACTTGGCAGTCTCAGCTAGGCATGGAACCCAGACAATCCTTTTGCTGACTGACTTGACAACCAGAATTTGTTCCCTAAGTCTCTGTCTGCTGCTCCAGCATTCCAGCGATCCAGGTTGGTCTCTGTCTCCGTTGTTCCTGCTGCTGCTGTTACCCTCCCCGCGCACCCTAAAACCTATTGCGTCTCTTTTCCCCTACAGTACTCTGTACACACACTACCTACACCCCTGCTGCTACCACTGCCACTGCCACTGTCACTTCTCCGGCCCGGTACCTCAAGAAACGGGCGGCTCTGCTGGGCATAGCAGTACACACAGCACAACACACCTGCACTTGCACTTTGATCGTCAACAACCTCGCCAGGTCCCGCTCCTATTTTTCCCTCCCCTTTCACCATACCCATAGGGACAAGGTGGAAAAAAAAAATCCCCTCACTCCCCTTCGACTCACTCACTCTTACACTCTCACACACACTCCTCTGTCTGTTGTTGTTGCGTCCAGCTTTTCTTTCCGGTACGCCCTCTAATTCTCTCCAGACAAGACCTCGTCTTTTTAATACAATACGGACTCCAGGGCGATCCTACCTCTCTCTACCCACCGGTCGCTTTTTATCTCTCACAAACCCTATCCTCTCTTCCTTCCTCTCTCTTTCTCTCTCATACACACCACTCTCGACCTCTCACTCGCTGCCGACTGCCGACGGACCCCCCCCTGGCACCCGTCTTACTGCGCCAACTTTGAACCCGTCGTCTAGACCGCCATCGCCGCACAAGCAACCGCAAACGCCCACCCCGCGTCTTCCACCCCTCTGGCTTACTGCTGCTCTGACCTCAGGTGCAGTGTGCCTCGAACCCTTCCCTCCCACCTGACACGTGCAACCTGCCAACGAGCCCCCCCCTTCCGAACAACACCTCCAAACATCGGCACTGGCTCAGCCTTACCTTCTTCATACCACCACATTTTGAGCGGCAAACATGTCGAGCTCAGAGATCAACCAGGTTTTGGCCAATTCGCTGTCGCCTGGTAAGTTTTGCTTCCTCATTTCCCCTTCCCATTCCGCTGCATCGCATTTCTGTCACCACCAAACCCCTCCCGCCCCTCTTCTCCTGTTTTGCCATTCTTCTGTCGCCAGAGCAATGAAGCAGACTCTGCTTCTCCTTGGCTCCTGTCCCAACGCGCATCACGAACACTCCCCGATCCGAAAGACGAGGCTGACATTTTCAACCAGACGCGAACTTGCGCAACGCTGCCGAGCAGCAACTCACACAAGCCGCCGACAACAACTTTGTATGTGCCCGCCCACTTTTGGACGCCGACTCCCCCCCCTTCGCCCCCCACCGCTGCTGGCAAATTTGCTAACCAACTTTTCTCTCAATAGCCCCTATACCTCGCAACCCTCGTCCAAGAGCTTGCAAACGACAGCGCAGATGGCTCCATCCGTGCCGCCGCCGGTCTCGCTCTCAAGAACGCCTTCACCGCCCGTGACTTCGCCCGCCACCAGGAGCTTCAGGCAAAATGGCTCCAGCAGACTGATGACGAGACCAAGACCCGGGTCAAGGACCTGACACTCCAGACCCTCTCTTCATCCAACGCCCAGGCCGGCCAGGCTGCCGCCCAGGTCATCTCCTCTATCGCATCCATCGAGCTGCCGAGAGGCCAGTGGCAGGACCTTATGGGCACTCTTGTCAAGAACGTCAGCGAGGGTGGCGAGCACCAGAAGCAGGCTTCGTTGACCACGATCGGTTACATTTGCGAGAGCCAAGATCCCGACCTGCGAACCGCCCTCATCACCCACTCCAACGCCATCTTGACCGCCGTCGTCCAGGGTGCACGCAAGGAGGAGACGAGCCTCGAGGTTCGCCTGGCTGCCATCACGGCCCTCGGTGACTCTCTCGAGTTCGTCGGTAACAACTTCAAGCACGAGGGCGAGCGCAACTACATCATGCAGGTCGTCTGCGAGGCCACACAGGCCGATGACTCCCGGATACAACAGGGCGCCTTCGGATGCCTCAACCGCATCATGGGTCTCTACTACGACAACATGCGCTTCTACATGGAGAAGGCCTTGTTCGGCCTGACCATTTTGGGCATGAAGTCCTCGGACGAGGACGTTGCCAAGCTGGCTGTTGAGTTCTGGAGCACCGTCTGCGAGGAGGAGATCGGTATTGAGGACGACAACACTCAGGTAAGAATGATTTGCCGCCACCCTCTCGCTGAGAGACGAATGCTGACTTTTCCCCTGCTCCAGGTTGAGAGCGCCGACCAGATGCGACCCTTCTACAACTTCGCCCGTGTGGCTGCCAACGAAGTTGTACCCGTTCTCCTTCTGCTCCTTACGAAGCAGGACGAGGATGCCGCCGATGACGAGTACAACTTGGCCCGCGCCGCCTACCAGTGTCTCGCTCTCTACGCCCAGGCTATTGGTGCCGCTATCATTAGCCCCGTCCTCCAGTTTGTTGAGGGCAACCTGCGTGCCGAAGACTGGCACCACCGTGATGCCGCCGTTTCTGCTTTCGGCGCCATCATGGACGGCCCCGATGAGAAGGTCCTCGACCCCATCGTTAAGCAGGCTCTTCCTATCCTGATCGGCATGATGGACGACAGCTCCCTGCACGTCAAGGACTCGACCGCCTATGCCCTTGGTCGCATTACCGAGAGTGTGTCCGACAGCATTGATCCCAACCAGCACCTGGACCCTCTTATCCGATCCCTGTTCAACGGCTTGATGAGCAACGCCAAGATAGCATCTTCGTGCTGCTGGGCCCTCATGAACTTGGCTGAGCGCTTCTCCGGCGACCTCAGCGACGCCCAGAACCCTCTGACCCCCCACTTCAACCAGAGCGTCACCAACCTGCTCGCACTGACGGCCCGCCCCGATTGCGACTCCTACGTCCGTACCGCCGCCTACGAAGTCCTCAATGTCTTCGTGCAGAACGCCGCCAGCGAGAGCATGGCGCCCATCGCCTCCTTGTCCGGCGTCATCATTGAGCGTCTCGAGGGCACCGTCCCAATGCAGAGCCAGGTTGTCAGTGTCGAGGACAGAATCATGCTGGAGGAGATGCAGACCAGCCTGTGCACAGTGCTTCAGGCCATTATCCAGAGACTGGACAAGGAGATCATCCCCCAGGGCGACCGCATCATGCAGACTCTTCTCCAGATCCTCAGCACCGTCGGTAGCAAGTCCAGCGTGCCCGACGGCGTTTTCGCCACCATCAGCGCCCTTGCCAACGCCATGGAGGAGGACTTCTCCAAGTACATGGAGGCATTCACCCCCTTCTTGTACAACGCCCTCTCCAACCAGGAAGAGCCCAGCTTGTGCTCCATGGCCATCGGTCTCGTTAGTGACCTGACCCGATCCCTTGGCGAGCGCAGCCAGCCGTACTGCGACAACTTCATGAACCACCTGCTGCACAACCTCAAGGTTAGTTGAAATGTCCCTTGCCCCCACACCTCATGTTTACGTCCGCATCCACGTCCTTGTTGCTTGCAGTCTCGTGCGTGTCAAACCTTTTGCTAACAAAACTCGCAGAGCACCGCCCTGAGCAACCAGTTCAAGCCGGCCATCCTACAGTGCTTCGGTGACATTGCTGGCGCCATTGGCGGCCACTTCGAGACGTACCTGTCCGTCATTGCTCAAGTTTTGCAGCAGGCTGCGACCGTGAACGCCGGTCCCGAGGGCCCGTACGAGATGTACGACTACGTCATCTCTCTTCGCGAGGGAATCATGGACGCCTGGGGTGGCATTATTGGTGCTATGAAGTCCGGCAACAAGAGTATGTGTATGAACAGCACATCGCCGGTGATCTTTGCTAACACAACCACAGCCCCTGCTCTCCAGCAGTACGTTCCTTCGATTTTCCAGCTTTTGAACATGATTGCCAGCGACATGAACCGTAGCGAGGCTCTCATGAGAGCATCGATGGGTGTCATCGGTGACCTCGCCGATGCCTACCCCAACGGCGAGCTCGTCGACGTCTTCCGCCAGGAGTGGCTCACCGCTCTCATCAAGGAGACGAAGACCAACCGCGAGTTTCAGCCCAGGACGATCGAGACGGCCCGCTGGGCGCGTGAGCAGGTCAAGCGTCAAGTTGGCGGCTCTGCCAACGTCATGTCGCAGACTTGAGTGTCTCGACCAACCGACGCTGCTTTTCGGCTTGTTTGATTATCTACATCCACACCCATTCCCCCAAGCCCAGCACATATCCTGGAGCAGCCGGCTTCAACTTGTCTAAGCCCGGCTCTGCGTCAAAACGAGGAGAGAGAACAGCCAAACACCCAACTCTTGCCACAACACAGTATCGAAAATGACACGGAGCCCTCTCGCGTGTATATAGACACCAACGCACCACCTCACCCCTCACTCCCAGGATTAATTTCACCAAATACCCCTTGCAAGCACATCACACCACATCATGACACTGCACCTGATTTAACTTACCCCCCCCCCCCCCCCCCAACCAACACATCAACAACAACCCCTACCCCCTTTGGCTGTATCTTCTGGACTGTTTTTTTTTTCGCGCAATGGACGGCTGGCTAGAGAGAGGAGGCGGGAGTTCTCATTGGCATGTACGCCTCGCATAGAAAGCGCGGTGGCGACCCAAAAATCATGTAGAAGGAGTTTCCCCCAGAAGGAACCGGGAGTTTGCCATTTTTATCTTTCCGACGGGGAAATGAGAACAATGAGAGACGGGGAAACGAACAATGTCAACACCAACTTTGGAGTCGGCCGCATCCTTTCTTGGGAGAAGCGAGCCCAGTCAAGTGATTGGGGTCCATCAGGAAAGGAGGAGTTGAACTCTCTCAAATGTGAGAGGTGTTTCTCTAGGCCATACTTGAATGCGATTTCGTCGGGGTGTCTTTCCATCGGAATTGATGCTTTCGCGCTGTGTGGATGGGGCTGGAGAAGAGGAAGCGCCTTTGCGGAATGGCTGCTGATTCGAAGAGTGTTGGTGGATGCAGTTGACACGGAGAAAGAAAGAAACCAGCGGAGGAAGACAAAGGCGGCGCATAGCAGGGTGCTTTGAAGGGACCAAGTGGTTTCTGTCTAGCACTTGCTCGATAGTCACAGGAGAGAGAGCGTACAATGAATTTTGCCCCCTTCATGCTGTGGACCTTGTGACCTTTGGTGATCGTTGCGCTGTGAGTAGAGATGAGAGTGGGTGTGATGTCAGCCCTATTGGACAGTGAGTGATGCCGAACCAGCATTTTTTTCTGGAGTCTGAAATGATTGACCAAGCATTTGGTTGTTGAGATTGATCCAGCTGTGTTGCTGTACAAGCCCTCAGAAGCCTGGCTGAGGTCGGGGTTACAACTTTGAATGTCGTAGCAGAAGGGAAGAAAAACAACAAGAGGGTTTAGTTTTTTTATTTATCATTCAACCCACACAGCCCAGGCCGCTTAAGAGTTTAAAAACTTAATTGGAACTTTTCTTTAATCTTTTTATATTTACAATCAAGGAACGGAAATGACTTTGGTATCTCGATCTCTTCAAAGGAGCGGGGAAAAAAACCCACGCATGCGCGGTGATGTACGGGACAAACAAAGGAACCCTTGGAACTTGAATGCACCTTCCCTCTGCTAAGCTGCCATAGTAGCTTAGGTACTGAACGCCAGCCTGTCTCTGTCCGGCGAGGGGAGTGTGGAGGAGGCGCGGCCTTGTTCTTCCGCACCGTCCGCGAAGCTTACATGTCATAAGCGAAACGGACCGCGTCTTTCTCATGGTCTGTCTTGGCGGCTGGCCAAAGACCGACGGATGGATGCTCTTGTTACAAACGAGTAAAGCAGATGAATGGTTGCATCATAAAATTACGTAGACCCGAACCACCCGAGACCCGCGGCGCCGTTTCCGATCCAGCTCGTCGCCTGGACGGGCGCCGAGCCGTCGAACCAGCTCTGCAGCTCGCACTCGAAGCCGTCGGTGCCCGGACCGAGAACGATGGACGCGGAGCCCGGCGAGTTGTAGAATGCGGCCACGGCAGCCGCGGCTGTCGGGTCGTACGGGTTTGTCGATGGCGGGCCGCCCAGGATCGGGCTCGCCGTATCGAAGGTGGCGGCCTGTACAAGCATGCCCATGCCGTTGTTCGGGCTGTATGGTGGGGGAGCCTGGGAATATATGGGTGAGGAGAAGTGCGGTTGCAGCTCGGGGGGTACCTGCTGCATATGAGGCTGGAGGATTGGTTGTTGCGAGCGGTGCTGCTGTTGCTGGTGGTAGTGATGGTGTTGCTGCTCCTGTTGTTGTTGGTGGTGATGGTGAGGCGAGAGGATTTGGTGTTGTGGTGACTGTTGATAGTGGTGTTGCGAATGCTGTGGCTGTTGATGATGTGGCTGATGAAGTTGCTGTTGCTGTTGTTGCTGGTGGGTGGTGGCCAGCGGCGGAAGCGGAAGCGGAAGCGGGAACGGGACGGAGTTGTTCTGCTGATGCATCTGCTGCTGCTGTAAACTCGGCGACGGGCTCGGAGGAGGAAGAATAATGGACGCGCTGCTGCTGGTGCTGTTGTTTCGTAGTGAAGGCGGCGGCGGCTTTTTCTCGTCCAAGGGCGTTGTCGGCGGGCCAGGAAGCTGGTACTTGGGCGCCTCTGCGCGTGGTCCCTTTGTGAAGTTCGAAGGCGACGGATGCAGTGGGCGGAGGGTGCGGTCGTTCTGAGAGGTCGAAAAAGAGTCAGCATCTCCGATGGGCGTGAGGACATGTGAACCGGACAAACATACGCCGTCAGCCATGCTGCCTTCGAGACTGAAGGCAGCTGCTTTGGGATCACGCGAGAACCGTTCTAACGATTCAAGCCAGCGAGAGGCCAAGGGCCACGTCTGTTTGGACTCGATGAGTATAGACATGCAGCGTTGCAGCATGTTCGGTGCTTGGGCGACAATGGACTTGTCCGAGCAGACTAGACCTGTTAGCTGGGACGACGACACACACAACGTTGGCAAATGAGTGCTCACTGTTCCGGTATTTGGCTAAATAGGTCGAGAAGAGGCCGCAGCTGTAGACGCAGAACGATGCCATCTGAGCTCCGACGCCCTCTTCTGAAGACCGGACACTGAACTGAGCGTCAACCTGCTCATATAGCTCCCGCACGTTGCGAAAAAGGTCGTCCGACATCTGGGCGAAGAAGGCTCGGCGCTGGGGATCCTTTTCATCCGTCTTGATAATACTGTTTCGGTTAGCACTCGCGCGAGATGTTGAGGGAAAGCACCGACGAACTTGTCAAGATACGCCCTTCTCAACACGATGTTGCAGAGCTTCGTGATCATGGTAACTCCAAGATAAGCCTACGGCCCGTCAGTCAGCCTGGTCCACTCTGGCTCTGGACCTCCGACCTACCAAGTCTTCGCCGACCGACTTGTGCCCTTTGAGCAGGACCATGCTCCATCGGTGATCTTGTGGGAGCTGCTGTTCCCAGTTCCAAAGTTGTTTGGCCATGATGGCGTACTCGCTGGATGGATCCCAGGGCTTGGCGCTTTTCATGGTTGCCATTGCCCTGCGCGCGACCTTGCCCCAGTAGTAGTGTGCCTGCATCAGGCTCGCAAACAGAGACCGGGACGGTTGGTGGATGAGGGAAGGGTTCTCGCGCGCGGGTGGAGTATCCTCGAGGGCCGCACGGGAGAGTGGCTCACGGCCGTAGGCGAAATCCTCCTCGTTGCTGGGGAGCAATGCCGTTATATCGTTTGCGGCCAGAGAAACGGGCGAAAGAGCACCGCAATGAAGGTTGTCTTGGCCTATCATGCTGTTAGCAGGGACGCCTTGCACGTGTGATGCTGATCACGCACTGTGTAACATCCACTGGAAGTTGTTAGCATTGGCCCTTTTCCCTGGGGTTGTTTTGCTGGGCTGCTCGACTCACCATGGTTCTCCGGGCAGATTCCGCTCTGATAATCATCTCTCTGGTAGGGTCCTTCATCTTGTAGAACTCTTCCCGGTGAAGGTGCATCAGCACGGCCATCCTGGTAGCAATGCCAATGTTAATCTGTCGTGGGTCAGCCGGAAAGACTACTCCTGAGGACCTCCGATATCAGGCAAACCTACATAGCTTCTGTTCCTCCAGCCGCTACCTTGCTGAGCAAGACTCAATAGATAGAAAGCTTGACAACGCTCCAGAGTGGGCTCCTGATATAGCTCGTTCAGCGCCAGGTTACTGGCCCGCTCCATGAAGTAGTCGACGGCCTTCATTTCCCCTTGGTATCTCTGGGCCAATGCGGGCGAGAACCGGGCCGAAACACTGAGGATGCCGAGCAGGAGGAAGACGCTAACGGAGCGGTGGTCTCGCTGCAGCTGCTGTGGGAACAGCTCCTTCGGGATGAAGCCAAGCTGAAAGTACTTGCGCGTGAAAATGTGGACAGCGTCGATGATGTCGGGAAGCGGCGGGAGATATTCCCATTCGTCTGCCGGCTTCCGGAGCGCCGGCGTGGACAGCCCCTGCGGGACGGACGCGACGGAAGCGCTCCGCTTTGCCTTCTCAGCGTCCCGCTTGGCGGTTTTCTCGGCCCTCATGCGAGGGTGTCGATACTCACGATCCAGATCCGGTTGGCCGCGCTGAGGGAAGACGCTGCCACCAGTTAGTTTGGAGACTCGGGTGCGGGAATCGATCGACTTCATCGGTACCATTCACTGGCTGGGATGCCGGCTTCCGCGCAAGATTTACATGGCGGCTGTCCCTTCTCGTGCATGCATTTGCTTCTCATGCGGCGACACCTGGTTGACGTTTAGCTCACTGAGTCACGACTCACCCAGTGGGCCGACGGATGAACCAAACCTTTTACAGGCGATGGGAGCTCTGCGCTTGATGGGCGGCTTTGGGCCGTTTTGATTCTGCTGCGTGATGGGTTCGAGGGCGCCGAGGGAATCGCTCCTCGTGCTTCCGGTGGCATTCATGTCGGCGCTCATGTCCGAAGCCATCACGTTCGGCTTGGCGCCTTCATCACCGTACTCCATTGTGCATCAAGGCGGCTAGGTCCAGCCTCACGGTCCACTGGCGAGAGACGGTGTTGTGGTGTGGGCAAGGTGTGTATGCAAGCAAACACAGGTAAACTAGACCGAAACCTGCGGCAAGGTGGAGTTGACTCTGCGATCGATGGGAATGGGAACGGCAACCTGGAGATCGACGCGAAGGATTCGCGGAGCACAGGGAGTCTGTTGGCGAAGAAGCAATGCAAAGCGAAGAGAATCGAAGTAAACCAACAGTAGTCTCAGAGACCGGGGTCGCGTGAGTGAACGTGGGGGCGAGAAGAGGATTATACAGGTGCAGTCGGCAAAGCAAAGAATACGCAGGTAGTGGAATGAGTGAGTGGTGGGAAGAGAAGAGCAGAAGAAAGGCTGCTGCGAGGCGCCAATGACATTCCCAGATGTTCCAGAAAGACGCACTAGAGCGGGTAATCTTGTGCAGGTTTCGACAAGACGAAGGGAAGCCCAAACTGTTAGGCACTTGTTCCTGTTGTCCCCCCCCTGAAGGGTTCAAGCGTGGGTTTTAAGTTTACCGGCGAGGCTCGTTTAGTGATCGGCACTCGAAGTTGGTGCGGAACTGAAGGCGTCAAACGGACCCCAACACTAGGAAGAAAGGATACGTTACGTCTCTGGCGAATCTGTTTTTAGTACTCTACATCGTATACCTATTGTCGAACAATAGGGCGAAGCGAAGCCCGTCTACCAGGAGCTTGGACGGGGGAGGGGAGGGCCTCTGAGTTCGTTGGCTGGTAACTCGACGAAGACTGGACGCCGTCCCCACGTGCAATATCGAAAGGAGATGCCAAGCCTGGAGCGCAAAAGGAGGTGGACCATGCGCTTCCCTTCCTCAGTTCCTCTGAAGCTGGCACAGACCAAGCAGTGAATGTTGGGTTGGGGGTTAAAACAGGGATGGGTGTGTGTGTGTGTGTGAGATACGGTTGATTGGAATGTTCAACACTGCGAGCAAACGACGCTTCAGAGGTCGAGACCACGGCGGTTGGAGCTTCTGCTTCCGGAGACAGCATCCGATGTCGTACGGGAGTCGAGGTAGCCATGGATATAGCTTGTCGCCGTTTGTCTGGCGCAAGGACTAGGATAGGGTGTGGCGGGCGCAAGATGTCAAGAAGGGGGGGAGAAGGGCGGCTTGCGGCGTTTTTCGCGAGTCAGGCTCGGCGAGGCTTGATTAACGTCATGCGGAGACATCGCCGGTTAGGAAAGGACCACTGTATCTCCCCGCGGGGCAATTGGCAAATGAATGTAGCGTCGGATATGGGCCAGGCCGGAGCGCGACATGACGGATCGGGATTGGGAGGGAACGCAGCGAAGTTTGGTGATCGCCGGTTCTCACGTACTCTCATCCGTCTGTCCTTACATTACTTTGTTGATAAACCCAAGCCCAACAGTCGTCGAGTCACAATTGAGGCACTCATTCGTAGGCAGGTTCAAGGTTGGATTGGGCCTAGCCTGATCGACTGCGATGGCCTCCTGGTTGAGTCAAGAAGCGTGGTGCGCCGGCCGTCTTTTACCTGCAGGGACCATCTTGCCGAGAGCTAAGACACAACTCTCTTTTGTCGTCGCTGACAGATCGCCCCCCCGATGGTTTACGCTACTTGGAAAGGGGCAGAGTTGGCTTGGTGACGCGAGGGGCTTCATTTTTGTTGTAGCCGAACATACTACGTACTTCAACGCCGTCCGCAAAGGTCATCGTCAACGGTGACCCCAAGTTTTCATTCGACCGTGCCCAGGGCGGGCTGTCGGACGACTGGGCACCCTGTGTGTGTCCGCCGTGACCAACCGGGCGCCGAAAGTCTAGTCGGCTCTATCAGACGGGCCGTCCAGTAGGTATCCAGTCGTCCCCGGCTTGGCGCCCTCTCGGTCATGGCCGCTGGAGCTGAGAAATCCGTTGATGTGATGGGTTTCTGTGCGCCGCTCGAGCCTGAGAGATGTGTAACCAAGATGCGACGACCATGACATTACTGTAGAGCCGCTTTTTGACGGCCGTCGGGTTCAAACGCTGCGCTACATGGACAAACGAGCCATGCACCTGGGTCGCGGTGGCTGTGCGAGGTTTCCAGGCAATCTGAGGAGGAGGAGGAGGAGGAGGAGGAGGAGGAGGAGGAGGAGGAGGAGGAGGAGGAGGAGGAGGGCAGAAGGGACTCTAACGTCCACCAAGACATTGACAATGAAGCCTATGGGGGAGTCCAGCTCATTTCTCCTTCCCCGAGTTAAACCCTATCTACAGAGTACACCACCTACCTAGGGACGTGGGTAGATAAGTAGGCAGGCAGGGCAAGGCACCTGCCCAGTCGAGACATTGATTCGTGCGGTGACCAGTGTCGTGGCTAGTGACGTGGCTGGTGCTGTGGCTGGTGTCAGTCGTGACCCACCACTCCTCTCCCCTCCTCCTCTGATGCATTCATCAACAACAGCAACAGCAACATACCACCGGCTTTTTCCTCTACGGTATTGTGGCCTTGTCGTTCTTCTTCCCCATTCTCGGTCGTCCGGGGGGGTTGTTATGGGTTCTATAATAATTATATCCACAAAGACATACGGTTTCTCACTTTCTTACACTGCTATGGATACCCGCATTTGTCCAAACTCAAAGCCTACAACGCCTCGGGCTTCCTTGGGCTCATCATGCATCTTGGCAACTCTGGTCCCGCTGCAGTGCAATAAGTTCAGTCAACTTCGTGCTGCAATGCAGGCACATATTCTCCGGACATTCCTCTCCCCCCTGTTTCCAACATGGTCGGCTGTCCGGCAGCCTCTTCAAGTCACAGCTAACGAGTAATGACAGCTACTGATATGCAGAACACGAGCATATTGGGTAGGTCGGCCGGCGACAGACGCCACTTCTCCAACAACTCGGCACTTGGTAACCCGAAGTCGGGGTAATCCCTAGCCCCCAAGTGCACTCCACACGCCCTCCAGCTGCCCAGCTTCCCCCAGACCTCGGGGATTGCTTGGCGATCTTGAAAAACCTAGATGCGCTCCGTCACCTCTCCCAATCTCTCAATATCCCGATCCCCCGAGCAAACGAGCCCTCTAACGAATTTCCCACTTATCACTGCGCGCCGCCGCCGCCCAATGCATCTGTTGCGCAGAACAGGGTAGGGCCCTGCTTGCGGTATGCGTCGCCTTCGACACCACCTGACCTCCGTTGCCCCTCCTCCCCAACCACCAACACCGCTTTCTTTTGCATCGTCACCCGTGAGTGTGAGCTGAAGCTAGTAGCAATTTGGCTATGCACTTCTCCACACTCCCCAGGAACAAGACGAACGACGAGGGGTAAAATGAGGAGAAGAGCGGTGCCGGCGTGCCGGTTGCGCGGCTGGATGCTCGTTCGGGTTGGCTCAAGCAGGGGGGGCCTTCAGTCGCGAATGGTATATATTCGGCTGCCTGCCACGCCCGTTTCTTGTGGTGAGGTAGCATCGTGAACTCAGTGTGGTCTTCCGTGTATCTTTTACCCGTGACGTTGAAGCCCAAGATGAGGAGCAGTCTCTTCGTCGCCGCCCTCGGGGGTCTCGTCTCCAACGCACTCGCCGCACCAACCCAGGCAGAGCCCTTCCTCACCCAGATCGACAACCAGACGTGGATCATCGGCAACGATGTCTGGAACATGACCCAAGGCCTCAAATACGGTGTGAAGCTCAACTACAAGAACCGCGACCTTGTCGGGAACGCCGTTGGCCACTATGTCAGCTACAGTACGGACGAACTACCCACGTTGTGACCATGTCACACCCCGAGACCCTTACTCAACTGACAGTAATGTAGACGGCGCCGCCAACGACATCGCCTGGACCTCGGCCAGCATCGCCAAAAAGGGAACTCACGAGGGCAAGCCCTTCATCGACGTAAAGTTCACCTCCATCGACGGCGACTTCCACTGGGTCATCTTCCAGGGGCTCGCTGGCGCCTACCAGTACTTCGTCAACCACAACCTGCCCACGCTGGGCGAGTTCCGTACCCTCTGGCGCCTCGACAACGCGACGTTTCCCAACGGCAAGACGGACCTCCACGACAAGCCGCTGCCGCCGCTCAGCGACTACTTGCCCGAGAACAAGGTCCAGGACGAGACCTGGCGCACGCCCGACGGCTCCGGCTACATCACGAAGTACGACTTCTCTGACTTCATCCGCACCCAAAAGTACTACGGCGTCTACGGCGACGAGGTCGGCAGCTGGTACATCAACGCCGGCAAGGACTACTACAATGGCAACCACCTGAAGCAGGAGCTCATGGTAACCTTTGGCCTCTCTTCTTCGTCTCACCCGGGGTGCCTAAAACTAACAAACACGTGCACAGGTCCACCGTGAGAGTGCTACCGGCGACGCCGTGCAGCTCAACATGATCCACGGCACCCACTTCCAGGTGTCCGCCGTCGACGTCTTCCCCGACGGCAAGATGTGGGGTCCCTGGCTCTGGTACCTGGTAAGCAAAATCCAACCCTAGCCGTCCTGCCCGGGAAGGAGAGCCTCGCTGACATGCCCTCCCCCCCTCCCCAGAACGACGGCTCCAAATCCGACGCCGAGTCCCGCGCCGCCTCCGAATTCGCCGCCTGGCCCTACCCCTGGCTCGATGACGCTGCCTACCACTCTCGCGGCACCGTCAAGGGCAAGCTCCTCCTGTCCGACGGCCGCCCCGCCGCCGGCGCCGCCGTCTTCCTCGGCGACAACCGTCCCACCAAGACAGCCCTCGACATGGGCTCCGACTACTACTACACCGCCTACGCCGACGACCAGGGCGCCTTCGAGATCCCGCACGTCCGCACCGCCGCCAACGGCTACGCCCTGCAGGCCTGGTCCAATGGCGGCGCCCTCGCCGACGTGACGACGCAACTGCTCTTCAACGACGTCGACGTTGCCGACGCCCAGACCACGGACCTGGGCACCCTCGCCTGGGCTGTCTCTGACCGCAAGCGCCTCTTCCAGGTCGGCGAGTTCGACCGCACCTCGCTCGGCTTCGCCCACGGCGGCGACCCCTACTACGGCCACGCCATCATCGCCTCGTGCCCGGCCAACATCGTCTTCCGCGCGGGCTGCTCCAAGCCGAGCGACTGGTGCTACGGCCAGACCCACAGGGGCAACTACACCATCAGCTTCCGCATCGGCGAGCTCCCCTCCCCGGCGCCCGAGACGGCGAACCTGATCGTCTCGCTGGCCAGCTACTCGACCGGCACGAGCAGCGTCGTCCTCGCCAACGGGCAGCAGGTCGGCAACCTCACGAGCGGCGCCGTCGGCGCCGACTCCACCTCGGGCCTGCTCAACGACCCGTCCGTCTACCGCAGCGCCACGGCCGCCGGCGAGTGGCGCCTCTTCCAGTTCCCCGTCCCCGGCGCGCTGCTGAGGCAGGGCGAGAACGAGGTCACGTTCCAGCTGACGCGGAACACGACCTGGAGGGGTTTCATCTGGGACAGCATCGTCCTGGAGTGGTGAGATCCATTGTAACATGTGTGTGTCCATAGTACATAGAAACCTGTCCATAGAAACGTGTGCATACCCGTACATCAGCCATGTAAAAGAAGACAGCATTATAATAAAACGAGTGCCATGCCATCGACAACTGAGTCCTGCATTGTGGAATGAGTGAACACGGATGGGCGAGGGTAGAAGGTCGAATCTCTCAATCATGACATCGATATTTGAATGGAATACAGCCGACCACCTTCAACGGCGGACACTCCTCTTGCGCAGCATCACATACTCTTAACAGTTTTCCATACACGTAAACACACTTTTTCCTTCGAGGAACCCACCTCCCCTGTCACCATGCGCTTTCAAACACCCAAACAAAACCCAACACCATCAAACGAGTAGGCTCCTCGGTAAGACGCACCACGAAAGCCCGTCAACTAGGCGTCAGCCGCGGGCGCGGGTGCATCGGTCGCTGTTCCCGCGCTCTTTTCCTCCGCCTCATCCTTGGGCGCCGTTTCCGTGTTCGGGGGGGAAGCCTCGGCAGCCGGCGGCGCCGGGTCTACTGCCTCGGGAGCCGCGGAGGCAGGAACCGGTTCGGGGTGCTCAGCAGCCGTAGCGGGTTCAGGTGTCGCCTTCTGATCCCCGTTTTGCTCCCCATTCTGCTCCTCAATTTTCTCCTGCTTCGGCTCCTCCGGCTCGATCGGCGGGACATCCGGCAACGGCACAGGATTCGCGATCTCAGGCAGTTCTGCTGGTTCCGGATGCGGAGCGGCAGGAGGCTCGGGAAGCGGGGACTTGCTTATCTCGGCTTGGCGATCCAGCTCCGTCTCCAAGCCGGCGAGCAGGTCCGGGCCGTCGTCCTCAGGCACCACGGGGACTTCGACAGGCGGCGGCCGGTTTGCTTCGGACTCGGCAACGGTAGGTTCAGCCGGAGTTTCGACAGTAACGTCAATCGGCGCCTCGACAGGTGCTTCGATGGGTGCTTCAATGGGTGCTTCGATGGGTGCTTCGATGGGTGCTTCAACGGGTGCCTCAACGGATGCCTCGACAGGTGCCTCGATGGGTGCCGCCGGCGCCTCCATGGGCACATCAACTTGTGCCTCGACAGGCACATCCACTGGAATCTCGGGCGCAAAATCGGCAGGCTCCACCACAGGGGGCTCAACAGGAGCCGGCGGCTCCAAGATGGCTGCAGGCGACTTGGCCGGGGACTTCGCAGGCGACTGGACTACCTCTGCAGGCTGCTCCGTCACAGGTGGCGCGAGCGGCATCTCCTCGACTACCGGAGCGCCGGATTCCACCTCGGGCGCTGGAGGTTCTTCAACGCTCGTTGTCGGGAGCGGAGGGCTCGTTTCCTTCTTTTCCGTGACATCTTCAACGACAGGAGCCAACGTTTCCTCGGCAGGCGCTGCTTCTGAGGTCGAAAGGACTTCCGGAACCTCAGGAACGTCAGGTACCTGAGATGCTTCAGGTTCATCGGGGATATCCAGCACCATAGCATCCGGTGGCGCCTCATTCGAAGCCATCGTCTGGTCCCCACTTTCTAGTCTGGTACCCGAAGCCTCCGTCTCGGCCGTTGTTGCCAGCGAGAAGGTGGACCTGGTCTCTGCCATAGGTGAAACGATGTCTCCGACCTTTTCGGCGGGAGGAAGAGACGCCGACGCATCTTGGGCAGCTTCCGTCGTGGTGTCGATAGTGGAGAGCTGGTCAACGTTCGCGTTGAACGGTTCGGTGGGTGCTTGCGAAGGAGATTCTGGTCCATCGGTCATGGGCACATCTATCGACTGAGGCTCGCCCTGAGGCTCACCCTGAGACCCGCCCTGAGGCTCGCCCTGCGGCTCACTCTGCGGCTCACTCTGCGGCCCACTCCGCGGCTCAGCCTTCGACTCATCCTTCGACTCAACCTTGGGAGCCAAGGCTTCTGCAACAAGGGAGAATTGCGGCGATGGCTCTGTTGGGGACGGCAGAACGACGTTTTTGAGAGGGCTGCCTTTGGGCGACGAGTTTGCCGAATGCATGGCCGGAGGAGGAACGAGATTAACAGGGTTTACAGGTAGCGCGGCCCGCTTTGGCACGGGGGATTCGGGGTCGGTCAGTTCGGTCGAGGCGTCGAGTGCCGGCGTGGGCACGGAAGGAGATGCGTCAGCCATCTCCTGGTCTTGGCTGTCAGTGTTCTCGCCGTCACGCTGTTCCTCGTCTCCGTCGTCGTCGCCCTCGTCACCGTCGTCATCGCCGTCGTCGTCGTCGTTATCGGCCATCTCGCTGTCGGGGTTGTTGGAGTCCTCACGCTCTTGCTTGACAGGCTGTGACTCGGGTTAGTTACGAGCTGCGGAGTTCGGCCGCCGATCCTGATTGTTAACTTACTGTCTCTGTTCCTTCGGCCCCTTCAACCTTGGGTGCCACGGGAACGCCTTCTGCTGGGGGCACTGCGCCTGGTGCGCCCGGTGCGCCCGGTGCCGGCGCAGGCAAAGGAAGGACCTTCTTCTTGCGCCCGCGGCCCGGACCGGGCTTATTCTTCTTCTTGGGGGGCGGGGGCCGTCGCACGCGCTGGGGTGGTGCTTGCGCGGGGTCGACAGCTGCGGCTGGCACGATGGTCGTCGAGATGATTTCGCCCTCAACCGCCTGACCCTCCTGCAGCGTGATCTCCTGCGTGTACGGGTTGCCGGCGGCGTCAACCCTCCGCACGGTTGCCTTGGTCACCGTCGCGCCGGGCGTAAAGCTACTGACCGTCTTGGACGATATCGTGACCGTGCCCTTCCGGCGCTTTGCGAGATGCGAGACGGGGGAGCCTTCCGAGTTGCGGTTGATCTGCTTCCACAGCTTGACCTGGAATCCCTTGGGGTCGGCATCGTCCTCCTTCTTGTCCGGCTTCTCTGCCACGGCGTCGGCGTCGGCCTCTTCATCCTCCGTGGGCGCGGGTCTCTTATAAAGAACCCCTGATCTCGCCGCACGCAGCAAGTCCTGGCTGTGTTGGGGCAGAAGGCCTGCGTCTTTGGGCATGCCCCATGGGAGCTCGACGTCCCAGATGTCGTTCTTTTGCGTCGTCTCGGCGGGCGCGGGCGGCTCGATATTCACCCACTCGTGACGCCATTGGCGCACGGGAAGGCCCTCAAAGTCATCGTGCTCGGTGTACCCGCTGCGGTTCGCGCGTCGAGTCTATAGGTCATCCACGCGTTAGACCCTGCTGCCCTGCGTCGCGAACCATGATTTATGGTTTATGGTCCGTAGCTCAGGCGCGCGATTCTGCTCGAGAGGAAACTTACACCCGGCGCCATATTTTAACACTAAAAGAGCTGTATATAATCACCAATGGTATCCAACAGTAGCCAAAAGCCCAAGCAAGTCGAGGTTGTCACGAGCCACGCGACAAGGGTTGAGTGAACTTGACGATGTCGCGCTTGGCTTTCTTGGTCACAAGAGCTGAGGGGTATCTGCGCCGGCTCGAGGAAGTCGCGATTAATAAGGGAAAGAAAGAAAGACGATTCGCGTTGTCAATTGAACGTAGGCAATGCGACACGCGCGGGCGCTTTGGAGTCTGTTTCGTCGGTGGACCAGCTGAGCTCCAGCCAGAATGCCCCGGGATTGGCTCCACCTGGAGACCCAGCCTTGTCGCGACTCGACAAGCCACGGCGGCGTCAGTGTCACGGGACATTGCACGTGACTCGATATCGGTCAAGTTCGGTGAGCGCTTCGTCTGAAATCAATGTGGCTGCCATGGATGGATGGATACTGGAGTGTCTCATTAGGGCCCTGTTGTCCTGGCCAACGTCGCGAGAATAATTGCGAGTTTGGCGGACTCATGAATCTTTCGTTGTGCGCATCCTCTATCGCCTGGCATGGATTTTGTATATTGTCCATAAGCCATCGCATACGTTTTGAAACGATTATACCCATCCGGAGTGTCTACATACAAGCACCATCATCACGGAACCACAACACTCGGGAGTCTCAAGCTCATAGTCAAGGCTCAGCACTCGTAAAAACTCCATTGCCATGTCTATATGCTCCAAAAAGCCCTGGTCGAGAAATAAAATAAAGGACAATTCCGGAGTGGAGGCTTTTTGCATACGGGAATCCCCTCCGTCCTCTCCCGTTTTGATATCTTCAGTAATTCGACGTTTCGCCCGCCCGCCCCCTTCTTTGTGGTTCCGCACAGCATGCTGGTGATGTACACTTTTGACCCTCCTCTCACATGATATATAGTACACAAACGTCCGATCATCGGTTAGACTCGGCGTGATATTAAGACGGCATTTCTGACGGATTTTGTTTTTCATTTGCTCTTAGTCCCAGCTGTGTAGTTTGTCAGCACTGTAACATGAAGCGGCGGGACGCCGCCGAGAAAGATGCGGAAAGACGTACCCTTGGTCCTTTTGCCTGACGATGTCACCCTTGTCGCCCTTCTGCTTGCCCTACTCGCCCGTCAGCACCATTTTCACACTCCTCTAGATTGTCGGGATAGACCTACCGCGGCACCGCCCTCGACCACTAGTCGGTCGAATTGGAAGAACTGGCTGACGACCGTTTGTCTCTGCGCACGAACGTTAGTCCTGACTCTTCAACGTTTGCTCCACCAGCGCTTTGCCAGACAAACACCCGTAGGGGTGCCCCAACGGGCCCGATAAGGATGATGTACGGGACGAGAGCTGCGGAGCAAAAAAATTAACCAACCTTCAGGCTCTGGAGGTCGTTCAACCCCTTCTGAATCAGCTCCTGCACCCGCCGCGGGTCCTCGACGTCCTTGTTCTCGCGGAATGCGTCCCTCGTCCGGCGCTTAGCGTACTCGCGGAAGTTATAGGCCGCGAACTGGTCGCCCGTCTTCAGAAGCTGGCGGTACTGCGCACGCCCGGGGAGGGTGTTCTCGTTAGCAATCTGATGACCATCTCTTTCCCTTCTCATGCTCTTCCCACCGCGCCCCTCTTTTCACCAAGGACTCATTGCTGGAACGGGTGACGAGAGTGTGGGGAGGCGACAAAAATGACATCGTGCATCATGCCTCGTTCACCGAGGAAAGAAGGCGCTGCGGAATTTTCGCCAGACGTACCAGAGACCGCACCTGCTGCGGCGCATCGCCCTTAAGAGCCTGTATCGCCGTCGCCATCGTATGCGCTTTAATCTCGCTGAAGGTTGTTCGCGTGGTGGCGGTAAATTTCGCTGGTCGAGGGAGTCGAGTTGCTGCTGGCCGGATAGGAATAATTTCAAAGGGTGCAGAGAAGAGACGGCACCTGCCTAGGTACCTACCTACCGACCTATGATGCAAACGCCCCTCGGCGTTTAGCGCAGCGGGAAACAGCGACTCGGCGCACGGCATTTTTGCTAATCCGGGCGCCGGAGCTGATCCTGTACCTCCGATTTTTGTCACCTTTCGACATTTGGGGGAAGACTTTCCACCTAGGCACGCCGGGTGAACCACTCACGTCGCCCGAATTACGAGGGGGGAAACTTCAGTGGACATTTATGGATTTCGGATATATCGGAGGCAGCGTCAATTAGAGTCTGGATCCGGGCGTTCAATGCGAAGATGCCATGATCCACGGGTAGTCTTCCCTGGTGCCTCGCATCGAGGTCTCTTGTTTACATTTGTAGTGTTGTGTAATGGTTGGACAAGGAGCTAGCCTCTGCATAATCTCTTATGGCACAATGGTTTTCAACACTTTCAATGCCAATTCCGTGATGTAGGTAGGTACTTCTATTGATGCTTTAATTATCTACAACTGCTAGCCCTCATCCCACCCCAGGTATCTGACTTTGCCAGCTGGCCGGCCTGCGCAGTCCAGTTGAGTGCTGCAACCGCGTCGTGACAGTATGTGTACTTTGAACAAATATGTATAGTGCTTATCCTTGTGCCTCACACGCAGTCTCACCATCAAATATCGGCAAATTAAGGCAAGCTCATGAACAGTTTCTCCATCTCAGGATAATTAGGTGTGCTGGCGCCGAGTGTTAGTCATTTGGTCATGCAGTCCGTCAAGTGCGAAAAGAAATAAAGAAAGGGTTACGCACCCCATGCCCGTAACGGGATCCCACCCTTGCACCGCGGAGAAGCCCTTGGTACCGCAGCCGGGGTTATCGCCATTGGTCACGTCGTTGAGGATCTCCGGGTGCGCATAGAGCGTCGGGTTGATGAAGCCGACCGGCTTCTTGCCCGCCTCGATGCGCTTCTCGTTGACCAAGTTGATGATGGAGCCGACGACGGGAGCTGAAGCTGTCGCAGGTGTCAATTTACTGCCTATGCGAAGGGGGGAGCAGGAGCAGGAGCGGCTTTGACCTGAACAGACTTACCAGAAGTGCCAAAGGACAAGGAAAACTTTCCGTTGACGGCCGTCACGTAGTTGGCGCCGTTGGCCGAGATGTCAGGGAACCCGCGGACGATCCTGGAGTTGTTGTAGCGGTCCGCGCCGTAGGGCGGCGCGTTCGTGGCGTAGTACTCATCCATCGTCTTCTTCTGGTAGTCGGGAACCGCGAAGATGTTGGAGAAGCCCCCGCCCGAGAATATGGCCTTCTGGCACGCGCTCTCGGGAGTGTGGACGGTCGAGCCCTCCAAGACCTGCGTGGCGCCGACGGACGTGACCCACGGGCAGCCTCCAGGGAACGACGGGTTGAAGATGCCGGTCTTGCCCTCGTTGTAGGCGCCGGTCTGAGTGTCTATACACTGCTGGCCGTTGCCGGCGACGCCCGAGTCACCAGACGAGTACAGGACCGTGACGCCCTGGAGGCCGAGCTTCATGTACTCGGCGCACTGGCGTTCGACGTACTTGCGGCCGAGATCCGCCTCGTTGAAGCCGTAGCTCGTGGAGATCACGTTAACCAATGGCGCCGACCCGCAGACCTTGGTGCCGTATTGCCCGTCAATGTTGGGGTCCTTGGAGCCGCCACCCTGGAAGGTGCAGTAGCTGCCGTCGATGGCATCAAGGAAGTTGTTGAAGCTGGCCCCTTGGTTCAGGTCGCCGACTTGATAGAGCGTTGTCTGCTGGGGGAAGATCAAGGCCATGGCAAATTGTAGGTCGAGCGCGGACTCGCCGTTGAAGCGGAAACTCTGGTTCTGGGTTTGCACCACGGCGTTGCCCACCAGACTGACAATGGGAGTGGCGCCCTTGAGGCGAGGTTCGAACTCGTTGAAGTACATGTCCAAATCCGTCTGGAGGAAGGCCTGCGGCGTGTACTCGACGATACCGAGTGTGTTATTAGACGACTTCAAAGATCCTGGAGGCGTGGCGTAGAGCGCGCGCAGACAGTCCGGGGTGATCATGGCATCACACTGCTCCAGATTCATGAGGGCATTCATGACGACTGCGCCCTGCTTCGGTCCAAAGCCGCTGTCGGGAGAACCTTGGATGGCGGCGGACTTGCCGCCGGTAGCGGTAACAGCAACAGCCCCTTGTTCCGCAAGGAACGCCCTCTTCTTCAGTTGGCGCTTCTTCAACTCCTCGACGTGATGCTCTTCGAGGTCGTGTTGAGTGTTTTTCCTTTGCGCACCGATGCGCTGGTCGAAGTGGACCGACGGGGTGATCATGTCGATGTGCTCAACCAAGTGCTCCGGAACGTGGTACTTGTCGCAGGCAATGTGCATGTGCCCTTGCTCATGCTTGTAGACGTGGTACTCGGTCTTCAAGAGCCGTTCGACCTCGCCGACGGTGCCGTTGAACTGCACCCAGTTGCGTCCTTTGGAGAGCTTAATGCGGCTTCTCTGGATGCCCTCACTCTCGAGCCACTGCATGACGAGAGCGATGGACTCTTGCCTCGGGGCAAACATGCTGATGATTTCATCATGAGTCCAATGCCTGCCGTAGTTGGGGGAGTCTGGATGCGCCACGTTGTTCATGAACTCGTTTGCGCGGTGAAGGTTCGACTGGGCAAGACCGATTCGAACAGGCAGCCTGGCCATGGTGTGCAATCGGTGGTTCTTGGCCCATTCGCTTCTCGCGGGGTGCCGCTCCTCGTGCACGACGTGCTTGTGCGACCGTGTCACCGGGTTTGCAAAGGCCACTGCCGCAAGGGCGGTGAGTAGGGTGGCAACGGCGCTTAGCTTCATCGTGTCTTCTCCTGTCGTTGTCGTGGTTGAACTTCTTCTTCCTCAGCTCACACGTCCAGTTGAACCTACGCCAGAGGAACCGAGCGACGAGGCTGGCTATTTGTTGATATTCAAAGTACACCAGCTGCCGTCCAGCCATGACGAAACCCCTCCACTGACGCTAGGGACCAGCTCCAGACACGACGAATGCGAAACCGGTTTCAATACGATCCTGTGGGTTGCTTGTCTGGTGGTTGACAACCCAAAACGAACACTTTGGTGAACGGCAGCCTGAGCGCATGGGATCCTGTGGCAAAGGAGGGAACACCTCTAACAAGTGCAGTTTCTCCCACCTCCCGGAGACCCGAGACGGGGAACGACACCGCGGTGCGAGCAGGTCTTGTCACTGTCAGACCGGACCCGGAGAGAAGCCATGTCAGAGACACAGAACACCAAGAAGCCGATAACCGAAGGTTCAGCTTTGAGGCGCGAGGGAACCTCTAAACAATCGTCTCATATTTGGGACGGACTTCTCTGGAAACTGCAAGTGCCTGCCATTGTGTTAAGCAATTGATGACCACGGCCGATTCGTACTGGTCATGCGAGATGGATGATCAGGCTTCACATTTTGTCTTCTCTTTTTTGAACTTTTTGTTTTCTTGGCTCAGAGTCAAATGCGATTCCGACGATTGTGCTTAAATGGTTCGGGAAGCGAATGGGAAGTAAGATTGTTTGGATAAGGTCAATTGAAGGCTCGAGCCGCCGTCCGGACTCCGGGTGCAGGGGAGCTGAAACGCTCCCTCAGGTACGAGCCGACTTGGCTTCCAGATACGGCTGCATAGCCAGCTTCTGTAATGCCCTTTGCTCGTTGATTATGTCCCACAGCTCGTCGGTATGCTGCTGCGTCTCCTCGTCTTCTTCCGTAAGAGGTTGCGCCTGAGCCTCCTGGAACGAGAGAACAGCCGACTCCAGCATATCGCTGGGCACGCCAAAGCCATTGAGCATCTTGGCAAACCTCGTCTCTTGTTCGAGGCTCGTGTTCAGCTGAGACGTAAAAGTGTACTGCCGCTCGGCCTGAGCGGGCTTAATGACTGCAGCAGGTTTTGTGGATCGGGGTGCTTGCAGCAGCGGCGGAAACACCAAGTTTGTTACAGAGGCATTGAGGTCAGTCAACTCTGTAGGGTGGCTGTTCTCCGTCAATTGCCATTGTAAGATCTTGCCTCTGGTGTGGCCGGACAAAACTGTAGTGCCATCATAGTTCAGTGCCAAGCACGAGGCCGGGCCAGCGTCTTCATCGGCGATGCCAATTGGTGAGGTGACTTGCACAACAGTAGAAGACGATTCAGCGCTGTTGGGGCCAATGAGCGGCTTCTCGCCGAGCAACTCGACGAGGTAAAGGGACCTGTCCTCGGATGAAACGAAAACGGCACGAGAGCAGGGATCCATGGAAACGCAGAGCGGAGCCGCGGGGAACAACAGAGTGCGCAGAACCTCCCCCGTTTGATAGTTCCAGATGATGCAAGTCTTGTCTTTGCTCGACGAGACGCAAAGATTGGTTTCCGGGTTGACACTCGAGCTGATGGCGAGCGAGGTGATGGCAGCCCTATGGTTGGAGAGGGTGCGGTCGGGCTCACTGTCAATGGAGGCGTTTAGCTCCAGGAGACGAGACAGCGTCCACACATGAATATTGGAGTCTTGGGAGCCGGTGAGGATGTGATGGGGTGTGACGGCCAAACACGAAACGGCCTGGACATGACAGGGCGGCGTGGTCAGCTGGCGGCCGGTGCACGTCTATCGTTTCGTTAGCCACAAGACTTTGCGTTCTAGTTCCCTCCCCAGAGAGGGAAGAAAACGTTTACCTCCCACAACATCAGTCTGCCTTCGGAAGTCCCTAACGCCAAGACATCGCCTATCAATGCCAAGCTGCGGATGCGCTCGGGGAAGGTGACAGTCGTTTCCTGGATGCCGCGCGACCTCGAGTAGACATGGACCTGGGACTTCTCGTGCTGGGCGGCGAAGACGTGCGAGTCGCCGACAGCCAGACAATTGGGCGGGGCTGCGCTTTTCTTGAGCGTCGACTTGACGGCGTAGCTGGGGCTGAGCGTGTGGGCGTAGATGCCGACATCCTTGGAAACGGCCGTGTTTGCCGCAATAGGCGGGCCGCAGATGGACGAGTAAAACTCTTCCGACAACATGGCGGGAGATGAGCTGCAAGTGACGATGGGACGGGCTCGGGAAGAATGGGCTCAAGGGAGGGTAGCTGCGTGCCCACTGAGGACGCTGGTGGCGCGAAGACGGTTGGCTGTCCGAGAGCGGCTCTAACCCTAACTTGCTCTGGCGGGAGAAGAAGGCAAGCAAGGGATGAAGACAGGAGGTTGATCAGGCGATTGGCTTCGCGACGGTGTTCGAGAATGGATTCCGATGGCGAAGGCCACGAGGTTGGCTAGGCCGCTGGAGATGTGGGTGTCCGGGTGGAGGGTGAATCAAAGCCACGAGTTTCCCAAGATAAGGGTGACGGTGATCAGTCTAGTCAAAGCCCTTTGAGTCTTCGAGGCCACGTTTTGGGCGGCTCGGTGCTGTACTCCGATCTCTCTAAGGTGGCACGAAGGACAGGACGCAATGGAGGGCCAGAACAACCTTGTGCCAAGGGTGTGCTTTGCGCGTGTGTGTACGTGTGTGCTGACGGCCAATGGCTCGTGGCAGGGCTATACGACGGTTGCTTCTTCTTGGGTTCGTCGATGAACCGCCGGTGAGCTTGTGGCTTCAAGACAGCAGACGCAGAATCAAGCAAGAAAGAACGACGACCCTGGAGTGAGCGTGAGGCGTGATGCGTGAGGTGCGATACGTGGTACGTGATGCGTGATGTGTGATGAAATGAGGCTAAGGCTCGAAAGTCACGGCCCAAGACGATGAAAAAATTCCATTATTGATCTAATCGATAGGGGGACGGACGGAGCGGGTGGGCCGCGGCGGCGGGACTAGAGGGGCCTGGATCGCGGAGGAAAGTCAGGCCCCACTACGGCCGGAGGCGCTCTTTCCTCGTTTCCCATGTGAGGTGGCTGCCTACCTATGCGGAAGGAGCTACTTTGGTAGCTCCTGCCCAACTACTTACACACTATCCGTACCTACCTACCTTGGGTACTGACCTACTCAGGTACCTAACTAAATACAAACAAGGTGTGTAAAGTGTCTCAGGAGGACGCCACAGAGGGCGACGGCACTGTTACAAGTTGCTCCTCGCTATATACCTACCTTATTACTGTGAGTACCTACACATGTAGGTAAGTAACCAGGTACCGCGCCCCTAACTCCCTCGACCTATCGACTCGAGTCTTGCGTCTCAGATTCCCTTGCATCGCCCGCTCTCCCTTCGCCAACATCCAATGACACCATCGCCAAACCGTCTCTGCCATGTTTCCGAGCAAGACATGTCTCTACTGTCTGCTGCGCTACCCAGCTCGTGCCGTCAAGATGCACATCCACCCATCGCCCGCCTCACCTACTGTCTCTCAACTCGCCAATCTGTTCGTGCTCGTGCTCGGGCTCGGGCTTGGGCTTCGAAGTCTTACAACTCTCAACAAGCGAGTGTTCTCATTGACTTCGCAAGCCATCGACAGCACGGCCAAACAAGTCGGTATCCCGTCTCGCTTGTCTCACCTGCTCCAAACCACCTCCGTCGCCTCTATTCGTATCACGGTGTCCGCATACCGTACCACTGTCACGCCCGACGCCAAGCCCCTTATCCATTTCGTTTCACTCGTCAAGATCGCCGGCTGTCTTGTCAATTTATGAGGTCCCGGTCTCACGTGCCCATCTGGCGTGGCGGCGGCATTTGCATTCATGGCTCATCACAATTCACCTGCAGCTCGCCAACATCAGGCCCACTGCTTTCCCTTTCTCGGCCTAAAGACCGGCAAGCTCTGCCACGTTTCTCAACCGCTCATACCTTGCGCGCGGGCGGTGCCTTCGCTCGGGTCTTGGTCCAGGATTCAATATGCCCTGTGTCTACGGGTACGGATATGGATACCCTTCTGGAGCTCCAGAAAGATGTGAGATATCATGGAGAGCGAGCTGGTCAAACAAACCCGTCACTCTCCGATGCGCACATGAGGAAGAACCAAAGCAGGCCATGAACCCGTCAGCGCCATGTCAGCGTCCCATCAGCCACCACCAGCACCGCGCCCCTGTTGCGACTGTTCCATCATCAGAGACGCACCGTCGCCAGTGGCCAGTCGCCATCTTACCTTGGCCATTGTCCCTGTCATCAATTTCAATTCCTCCCAGGGACGGCTTGCTGACTTGCGTCCCCTGGGCCCTTGCAGGGTCACCCCCATGCTCTTTACCGTGGGCCGCTCAGTGGAGGCCGCGAATCGCTGTGGCACAGTTATTACGCGCTTTCGAAGAGCTCCCTGAAGAGCTCTCGACCTCTGTCTGCTCGAGGGACGTAAGAATTTGACAGATTACACTATGGCAAAGACTGTCATGGCGGCGCGACGCACGAAACATGCAGTTGCAGCCGATGAAATGCAATCCGACCTTTCAATTTCTCTCCATTGACATGAGAATCGGACTGATCCCGTGCGCCAATGGACGGCTCCCGAGATTCAAGAATTCAAAAGGCACGCTGAAATTTGGACTGGCGATGGGCAGAAATTCCTATAGTCCTAGACATGCAATCAAGCGGCGCAGGTCCCAGATCGCCATTTTGGCTCACGTTACCTGCCAGGGATCCCCTCTTCTCTCCTCTCTCTCCTCTCTCTCCTCTCTCTCATCACCCTAACACGGCGAGCTCCTCTTGGACATGCGCTGCACCGCCCCTCAATCTCCTGTTGATCTCGGCAGGGGCTTCCAATCCGGAAGGGGATGGGGAAAAAAAAGAGGGAAAAAAAGGAAAAGGGAAAAAAAAGTAGAGCCAAGAGACAACCCTCGCCACACGCACACTCACACACATAAATGAATCCACTAATATCTGTACATTACGGATACACTCACTCACTTCCAGAGAACACACACACAAGCACACACAAACACACGCAAACACACATATGAGCACACATAGACAGACAAGGCCCCCTCGAGCAAAGAGTGCCGAGACGGAGAACTGCCATCGTCGGGGGAGGGGGGAACTCGCCAATACGTGAACCACCCCTGGTGCTCGACGACAATCTCGGCCCAAATTGACAATGGTGGATAGGACAGGCCTGATGGCCACCCCTCACGCAGATGTCAGAGCCGCTTGTGCTACGGTTTGCATTACACTCCGCTGTTCCTGCGACGCTCGTAGCTACCACGGCCTGCGCTTGCGGCTTGCGGCATGCGGCATGCGAGATGCGAGATGCAGCCGGATGGGCCGCCTGCAGCAACACAGACGCACGCCTCGGCTCGGCCGCCGCCCTGAGGCGGCTGCACTAATGCGGAATAGACGATGGGTCAGCGGTCACTGGGGAGATGGATCCGATCCGCCACGTTGGTCGTCGGTTCACTTGGTACCCTGTACTCTGCAATTACTCGTTGGTGACCAGAGTATGTTCTCGCGAACCCCTTGGATCACTGCCGACCGAGATTTCTGGTGTCGTTCATCCGTCCCTATCCCTACATCAAGGAAGGGTCTATACCAGTGCAACACAGTGAGTGTGTTACCTGTCCCACGGACCAGACGACTTGCTCTCTTTACGGAAAATGGGCGATAAATCTTTTCGATTGTTCATCTCACAACTGTTTAAGCCTCCATCGTACATGTCCCAGTGGACACGGCCATGTGTCATGAACGCTCACTAGGTTCAGGCCGGTTTAGGAGAGCCGAGCATACCTGTATTATGATGAAAGCCCACCAAGCCGAGCTCACTGGCGAATAATGTCGTTGTTTCTTTTGCGGACGTTCTGGCAGCGAAGTGCCGTCATGCTGCATGCAGAGCAGATGTGCAAAGGAGAACCCACCTCATTGCTTCTTCTCTCTCATTCTCTTCCGACTCGTCTGCTTGATGTGGACCGAAAAATCGGGGGGTCAGACACCTGCAAATGAGGATTTCCTCTCCTCCCAACGTTCGACGGCCAACTGATTGTACACTGTTCGTACCGCCCCTGACCTGGCCAGCGGCGCCCTCCTCTTCACCCCATCCCGCGAGCTCCGGAGTCCCGCTGGACAGGCTCACTCGCGAGTTTGCCTCACAGACTCTGGAACTTCAAGAGGGAAAAAGAAAAGAAAGACCGAAGCGATGGGACCGGCTTGACTTGACGCGACGCATCCGTACTGTCTGTCTACCGGAGAGTACAGACGACGCAAGGGCAAACAGGACAGACGAACAACGAGCGCCCAACATTCCAATCGGTCACCCCTCCTCTAATGTCTGAGAAGGTGAAGCAAGCCAGATGTTTTGTTGGTGGTAGTGGTGGTGGTTCTTTAAGGTGTCACGGCATACGCAGCTTTTCCTTGAGGCCGAGCAATCTTTTTTCCTCTCCTTTTTTTTTTCTTTTCTTTCCGTGTCTCCATCACTCTTCGGCGTCACCACCTCAATTCTCGAGACGGAAGCACACTCCTCTCCCTCTCTCCTCATCTCATCATCCACACCCCCACCCGTCATGGCATCCCCGAGAAATCTGTCTGTCTCCATTGTGAATCCCGGACCCGAGCACAACGCAGTTGCACAACGCACGGCGCCATCCCTCGCCCCTAGCAAGCTTCCTACTCTGCCCTACTGCTCCGTCCTCCTCCGCTCATTACCCACAGACATGGGCAATTCGGGTGTTCATTCGCACTGGAGCATGCTATATCCGTACGTACGAATAGGTTAGCCAGTCGTTGGACCTCCTCCCCCATCCCCTTCCCTGCCGGCTAGCTACCCAGAGTCCGCAGCCCATAGCCCACAGCCCTGGGACATTTCCAAGGATGAGTGAGCAATGAGCGAAGCTCTCTCAAAGCAACGCACACCCTCCCATGCCTCCCCCTCTCCCTCCCTACCCCCTTGCCCTGTACTTCTCCCCTTTTCTCAAAGAGATTCGCCCAATGGCATGGGCATCAACCCATGTGGCCCTGCACCCCATGTTCGTGTTAGACGTTCCAGCTCCCTTCCCTGCCCCACACACGCTCGAGGCCCTCCCTGCAAGGAACATGTCTGTCCCAACTTACAGTAGCTTTAAAGCATCTCAGTTCCGCCGGTCCTGGGGCGAAGATGTTCTGTTTGGAAGCATGAAAACCCTCTTGCCGCTGCTGACCTTCCCCTCCCCTCCACCAGTTCCGGCTCCAACTCCAGCTCCAGCTCCAGCTCCAGCTCTAGCTCCAGCTCTAGATCTCGTCGCAGCTCCAGTCACGGCTCCAGCTCCAGCTTCAGCCTGCCGTCGATCACCTGCCATCCTGTCCCGTCTTCGTCGTTGCCGCGAACCCAGTTTAAACCTCGCCGCCCCTACTACTACTACCCTCAGCACCACCTCCAGCAGCAGCAGCAGCAGCAGCAGCATTTATCCCTGCCGCCGCAGACAGAAGCAGCCGGGCATTTATGCATCCGAACCGGCGCCATGGCCGAAGCCACGGAACCGACCATGGACTGCAACCTGCCGGAGTTGCTCGCTCAGGACCTTGAGTTCTCCAGCCTTATCTTCGCCGCCAAGAACATGACGGCCGGCGCACCCCCGCCCGCCCTCGCGTCCGACGAAGACGACTGGCAGAGCACCGCCGAGCCCCCGACAGTCCTCGGCGCATCATGCCACCCGAATGCCGTGCCGCAGTTCCAACCCCTGGGTGCCATTGACGAGAAGAGCTCCGGCAGCGGGGCGAGCGAGCATGACATCTCGGACAACGCCTCAAGCTCGAGCGGCGACTCCTTCAGCATGGCCGGCAACGACGTCGACGGCGACGACGATGACGCCGCCGAGTCACCGCACATCCGCCAACAGTCCGTCATGACGGCCGGCACCACCATATCCGCCTCGAGCCAGCCTGCGACGGCTGCACCCTCGCAAAAACGCGTCGTGTCATTCGGCGGTGAATATGAAGGCAGTTTCGACAGCTGGATGGACTTTGAGCCCGACGCCCCCGTCGACTATCCCGAACTCGGCAAGAGTCTCGCACAGTCCCCCGTCACCACACCCGTCAAGCCGGCGCGGCCTTTGTCCCGGCTAGGAGACCGTTCCATTAACGAATCGTCTCCGCGACGGGCCAGGAGCGCCAACGCCGCAGCCACCACCCGCCGGCTGTCCAACCCGTTTGAAGGCTATACGCGGCCCGCCAGCCGGGCCCGGAGTATGTATTCGGATCCGACGACGGCGGCTGCCAAGGAGCAGAACCGTCATTCGATCCACTCGCTCCATTCACTCACCTCACTCGACATGGCCGTCCCCACACGTAGTTCGTCCCTGAATCATCGCGTCTCTTTCACGGACGACGCTCGGAAGGCCATCAGTTCTCGATCTCGGTCGCGGTCGCATGCTTCGTCGACCAATGTCCCCGACCCCGTCGCTGTGCAGGGGACGAATCGCAGCTCCGTCATATCCGACCTCAAGGAGGAACTCGAGCCGTGGTTCCGCTACCTCGACGAGCAGGACGAGCAGCCCCCAGGATTATCCGCAGGCCTAGCTCCCCCCTTGCTTGTGGCACCACGCCCGGCATCCCGCTCCAGCGCCTCACGGATAGTTACCCCGACGCCTCGTCCTCGCTCTCAGGCCCAAGCCAGGTCCCGCCCGACCTCGTCCCTAAGCACCTCCTACACCTGGCTCGAGGACCCAATCGACATCCCGCCGCCCCCATCCGACGACCAGAGCCGCCGCATTCCCCTGCCCCCCAACGTGATGGAATCCCTCCGTGTCTCTGTGACCTGTTTCCCTGAGACCATGCTCCTCTGCTCCAGCCTCTCCATCGAGACGATCCGCAGCTACTCCCGCAAAGTCCGCCAGCCGCCCCTCGAGGCCCTCCAACCGGACACGCCGCCGACCTCGCCCAAACGATGGCGCTGGTTCTCCTCCCGCCGGACGTCAAATCTCGCCAACGGCGGCCGCCGCTGCTGCTCCCGCGGCTCCTCCTCGAACCTCGACCTCCCCTCCACCATGCCACCGTCCACTGTGACTCTCACTCCGCCCCAGTGGTCCCGTATCCGAAGCGTCTTCCCCCACGGCTCAGATTACCTTTGCGATGCCCTGTACGCACACATTGTCGCGTACAACTACCTCGCGCCCATGGTCCACAACGCACCTCCCGGTGGTGCCGGAAGGCCGCCCACGCCGGGAAGTCCCGTCAGCACGGAGGATTCCATCCCCAAGAAGGCCGCTACCCTGCTCGGCCTGCAGGGGTGCCAGGAAACCACCACGCCGAAGCCGCTGCGGAAGCGGTCCAGCATGTTCCTCGGCCTCCGCGCGTCCTCCTGGCAGTCCACCTTTGTGGCACCGCCATTGTCGGTGCCTACCACGCCTCTCACTGCCGCGCCGCTGCCGCCGGCGTCCGACATCCCACTGCGGGATCTCCAGCACGGGCTGCACCGCTGCATAGCGCGGCTCGTCACGACGCTGCGTGTCGAGGGCAGCGAGGGCCCCATCGCAGGGGAGCCGGTCAACGACGTGGACCCCCTTGTGATGCGGTCTCTTTGCGAGATCGTCAAGTGCTGCGAGGAGTCGCCGACGAATGACCGGTCTCTGTAATACCACCTCCAGGATTCTTTTCTTATACCATGTCCACTCTAGTATATGTTTTTGTACTTCTTTGTTTTCCCATGTTTTCGCATACAAGCGTTGTTTAACTTATATCAGTCACGTATAGGGAGAGTCACGAGAAGGGAAGAGCGGGCGATATTTAGGTACATATACCCCTTCTTTATTATTATTGGAATTCCCGGTTTTCCTTATGCCGGCAGCACGGAGTAGCGGGGGCGAGCAAAAATCAACATGGCCAACTTTTGGTGTAACCCGAATTTAATGTCTAGATGGGAGGAAAAGCAGAGAAGTACTTCATCATTGTCATCTGTTAACCGGGCTTGTCTGGAGATCCCTGTTCCTTTGCTTGGTGATTGATGCTGTTGCTGCTGTGCTCGTCCTGTTTTGAAAATGATCTCGTATATTGCCAGCAGAAATGTACCAAGAAACAGGTCCAGGATTGCTCTTCATCACTCGTCGTGGTGTCTATGTATCCCTCCGTATTCAATGCCATGACCGCTTGTTCAGATCTGGAACCTTAGTCCAAACTCCCTGGTTTGCTGACGAACGAACGAATACCCTTACACCACCTACGAATACTCCACGCCCCCCTCGAAGGGGTACGGATCCCGAATCACCCTTCCCACCTGCGCATCCCAGTCCGTGCTATCGACCGCCCTCTCCTCGTCATCCCCCTTGCCCTCTCGTCCACCGCGTGCCGTCCCGTCCGCCACCGACATCGCCGCCTCCCCGTCCCGCACCCTCGCGACGACGCGGCCCCCGCTCGCGCCGACGCCCCTGACGAACCCGTTGCTCAGCCCCAGCAGGCCCGCGCTGCCCAGCAGCAGCACCAGGAGCACGAGGTTCCCGGCCTGCGAGACGTTGCCGCCGAGGACGGCGACCGTGTACACGGCCAGCTTGGCCGCGGCCTCGAGGTAGTTCTGCGAGGTGGTCTTGGGCCGCATCGGGGCGTCGGTGGCGAGGGCGGCGAGGGCGGGTTCCGGGCCGCGCAGGCGGATCTTGAGGGTCGGGGCGAGCGGGATGATGTACTCGGCGAGTCTGGGGGGAGGGGAGGAGGACGAGGTTGTTCTCGTCGTCGTTACTGCTGCTGCTGCGGGGAACGGCGGTGGATATGCCGGAGGAGGAGAGGTGCGTTGCTTGATGATGTAGATGTTGAGGAGGCGGGAGGTGATGAGGGCCAGGATCGATGCGAGAGCCCACCCTGGGGTTGACGACGGTTAAGCGTTAGTTTCTCTTTTTGCGTCTTGGACGTCCGATCTGGAACAGAGCGGTAAACGAATGGTGGATGAAAAAGAGAATGAGATGGAATGGTTCGGGGCGAGTTTAAAAGATGGTAGAGAGAGAAGCAAACTCACAGTCGCCCAGCAACACCACAATCGTCAACGCCGCGAGGGTAAGCGCCGGGCTCGCGAGGTAGAGCAGGTGGCTCCCCCGCTCCAACTCCCAGCCCGCGTCGTGAGTGAAAACCCGGCCCCGCCTCCGCCTCCGGTTGCCGAGCGTTCCGACGTCGAGCGTGATGATCTTCTTTCTCTCGCCGGCCCCTGCCCCGCATCCGGCCCCACACACGGCACGGATACCATACGCCTCCTCGGCCTCGCCCCCTTCGGCCTGCTTGCTTCCCCTCCTCCTCCTCTTCTTCTTCTTCTCGGTCTCCTCTTCCCGCACACCCAGCCTCGAGAGGAAAAGCAAAAGTCCCGGGTTCGTTACCTGGACGTCCCTCCGTCTGCCGCCGGGGAGCGCTTGTGTGCCGAAGATGCCGGCGGCGCTCCCGTTCCCGCCGGGCCCGCCGGTTGCGAACGTCGCCGCGGCTACACCGCCGCCGCCGCCACCGCTGTCCCCCACGACGCCCTCGGCCGCCTGTTGGTAGTGTAGGCCCGGCGCGAGGACGAGCGCGTCCAACCAGGACGACGTCCCCTTGAGCGCGGTGCGATTCGCGACCGTGTGGAGGTCAGCGAGGGCGACGAGCCCTGCCGCTGAGAGGGACAGGCCGGGGATCGGCTCCTTTGAGAGGAGCGGGAAGGGCATCTCGGATCGGGGGGACCGTTTCAGGTATGAGCTTCGCTTTTGGAGCGCGCGGCTGGTCGTCGCTGGCGGGGATCTTTTTGTCTGTCTCACGGATGGCAGATTTGACGGAGGGGCGGTCTTTAGCAGACGAGGCTCGTCGGCCTCGCCCGCCGATGACGTGGCTGGGCCTCCCTCGAGACCGCTGTCACGAGGTGAACATGTTCCAGGGTTGGCTCGTTGGCAGCGACAGAGGAACTTCAACGCGTTCGAGTCTCTCCTCCGACAACCAAAGAAAGACACCCAAGCGAAAGAGACGAGCCCGGGTGACCTCGGGGCAGGGTTGTGTCCTGTTGGCATGCTGACCTGCCTCTCCCCCACGCCCTGCTGTCCCCCCGTCCCCCCCTCTCCACGTCGGGTTTCAACGGCCACTGCCCCTTAGCCTCCAAGGAGGTTGCGGATTGCGGATTGCGCTCGCGCATGTGAAGTTGGAGAGCCAAGCTTTGAGGCCGTTGTGGAAGTGGCGCTCCCACACCTCCCCGATACTACCCCCCCTCCATCCACTCGCGTTGCGCTAGACGACGCCGTCGACGTAGGGCTCGGCACCGTCACGCCCTAGTCTCCGGTCTGGCCGATGCCGCCCGCCGCCGGGTGGAGGAAATAGTTCAGGCGGTTGATGGTTGAGTGGAACTATGGGGAAGACACCTATTTATTACTCGGAGCCCTTGGAATAGCATCCAGTTAGTCAGAAAGCGCACGGCGTTCACTCTTGACTTGGTTTTTCGCTGGGAACACCACGGCATCCATTGGAGGCGTTATAACATTATCGTGCAATGAAGTTCACACGTTTTTTTGAGACTGGTAACAAATTGTTGTGTTCAGTCAGGTTTGGGTTTTGGCTCGGCAGGCCAAACTCGGAACTCATACCTTCTTGGTAATTATCCTTTCTTCACGACTTATTGATGAACTGGATGAAGCCAACCATGCTGTCCATGTTCGGTGAACACCTCATGCTTCACTACTAGAAGCACAGCTTCGGAATCAGGGGCCGGGGCCCCAAAGCCGACATTCCCAACATCGCACTAATATGCGTACACGTTGTAGTAGTTGTTGGGGCAATGTTGGAAGAAAGGAGAAGCGCCTACCCGTCTGCCACATCCGTGGTCTGGTATCAAGTAGCGGATTTCCACGGACTCTTATATACTTGTGATCAGTTATAGATAACCTAGGAAAAGCAAGACAGCGGAGAAAAGGCTAGCATATACTGGCACAGCCCGCTGTGGTCGCCGTCTTCGTGCATGATGCGCGCCTCGTACGGGATGTGCCTTTGGGGTTCGAGCAGGCGCGCTTGGAGTTTACGTCGATGTTGCTGCGTCTGTTTGCTCTTATGTGCCTGACTGGCGACGTTCCCCAGCTCTACAGCCGGGAATGTTGGACTTACGACCATGATGCTCTTGTAGACCGTGGATTGGATCCGCTCCCAGAAGAAGCACATGTTGATAAAGGGACTACTACGGCTGCCACTATAGCAGATGTCGATGGTGATGCCATGATGGCCATAAGATGTACAATTGGAAAAAGGAAACACGAGCGGGGAGCGTTGCGATGTCCGTTTGCTCGTCCCACTTCCTAGGTGACGGTTGTAAACGCCAGACGCAGGGCTGGAAAGAACAACGCAACCCTTCGGCCATGTACGATCACTTTTGTGTCGTCTGAGCAGCAAACTCCGAGGACATCCTCATCGTGGTCATTCTGTGGAGATTTGCCAAGGGCAGGATACCACTGACGACCGACGCCGATGGGAAGTCTACCAGGTCAAATATCAAGAGCAGGAACCTCTTGCTCTATATCGCAATGCATGTGAGGCTTTGGAATCGGAGATCATAGACTGACCAACTCTCCCTCGGCTCGGAACGGATCCAGGAGAGGATTATGACAAGATCTATGCCGACAAATTCGTTGACGGCCACCTGTTCGGCGTGTTGACTGGTGTGTGAGAGCAGTGGACAGTCTAGATCAGATAGTAGACGGTAGTTGTTGAGGTGGTCTATATCCAGCTCTCGTTGATATCTTGAGGGCTTGCTTGGTTCCGAGTCAGCTCTCGCTCACTCGCGCAAATTACACAACGTGAAACGGGCTGTGAGACGTTTTTGACTTTTGAGCGCCGGGCGGCTCGCGCGGACACATGGCATGAACACCCACCACCACCTCTCGCGTGTGTGCCCGCGGCCCCAGATGAACCCGACCCTTTGGCGATAAGAAGGCGTGTGGCTGTCCGAAAACGACTCTGGGCGGTGGGTTGGTGTAACTTGGTAGAGAGACCAGGTGAACCTCGATGCCTCATCGCGACGTGGTCCCCCCCCCCCCCCCCCCCCCCCGGCAGTGAAACTCCGGTTTGTTGTCGTCGGACGAGAGAGTGTGTGTGAACTAAAAAAGAAACCCCAACAGAAAGATTCGCAAAGCTGCCGAAGCAGAACCAAACAAGGACAACGTCAGGAGGGGATGGTTGTCGTCATGGGGCAACTGTCGCAGGGCCCTCTCGTCCCGTTCATTTACATGCCACCGACCCAACACGTCCCAGACTCCCAGGAACTCACTCCTCGCAAAAGAACCGCTCCGAACGTCTTGGCCACCCCCAAAGAACTACCGCAACGGGAAACCAATGTGATCCACTTTCTTCAGCCACATGCGGTGCGGACGACGACCACTCCTCCCCAACCAGACTCAAAGCGCCCCCCGGAACAAAACACAACCTTCCCGCTGGACCGGCATGCTCGCCCATCCCCGCTGCAACGAGCCCGCGACTCGCGGAGCTCAGACGGCGCAACACACACCTGCCATGCCACTCCCTGTCACAAGTTGAAGGATGGGCCGTTGAGCAATAACGGCAGGACAAAAAGAGCCGCCAAGAAAGGACTCGTGGGTATACCAAGCCCTCCGGAGACTTTTTTCAAAGAGAACATGTCCTGACTTTCCACCAAGAGTTCAACATGTGAGGGGTGGAAACGCACATCCCGCTTCTATTTGGACCGTCTTGGTATCTTGGCCAAACGTCGCCCGTCTTGGTAAAGTTGTCTTACTCACATTCGCATCCCAGGAACCCGTAGTTTTTGTCTTTTCCCATCTCGGTCTTTTCCTTCGACACCAAATTTCTGAGGGTTGTCTCGGAGATTGAACGGCGTAGCCTTCAGGTTGAATCGCGTATACTTTTGCTCCGGTGCTGTCGACTTGCCGACCCTACAGAATGGTGCACAGCTGCTCATCTTAATCGTATCATCATTATCTAGCCTGACTCAATGAAATTCAATGCTTTGGGACTTTGGTGTCCCGTGGTATCTCCCCCACAAATCCGCAACGAGCCTCCGTCAACATGATGGCACAATACTTCGTGTCATCCCTCAACCGTCCCTCCCTGCTTGCCAAATGGAAGATCAAGCGTGATAAGACAGCCTTCGATAAGTACATGTCAACCCAAGTAGCCAATGGGCAGATTGGAGAAAGGAAATTGCCCAGATACAAACTATTCGTCAATTAGTCCAGTTTGTAGACATAGGTAGGCGCGTCCGGCTGGTGTTATCGTGATCCTGCCTCATTTGCACATGCTGCACCTGGGATTTTCTTTCTTCTAAGCCTTCTCTTGATCCACCGACATGCATGATACCATGGCACAGTTTATCTCAAAACAGGCATCAAGCATCGTCGCATGTCCTGGCTCTCCCTCTGCGTCAAGAAAGTCCCAGATTTCCGTCCCGACGCGCCATATGCCGTTATCGCCGCCCCTCGTGTGTGGCGATTTATGCGTGTCCGGCAGCTGGGGCGGCAGCGGCCTCCTTGGGAGCCTCGGCGGCAGGTGCGGCGGGCGCGGCAGCAGCAGGAGCACCAGCAATGTTGGCGCTGGCGATGCTCTTCTGGGCTACTTGGAGAATGTTCTCCTGGCCGAGAGTGTTCTGAGGGAAGCGGGAGTTGAAGCCAATGACATCGCGGACGGCGGTAAAGGTCTGAGGCTGGACCATGAGACGCTGGGTTGAGACGAGCCACTGAACGCCCTCACTGCAGGGAGGAGTGGTAAGGGAGCCCATGTAGCTAGAAATGACTGTTAGAGACGGTGATTTACAAGGGGTTGAAACGCCTATCTTACCTCTGGAAGCTGCCGGCCGAGAGCAAGCTGACGACCTCCTGCATGTTCAGCGCGCCAGTCTTGGTGACCGTTCCGGGCTCCTTGATGGCATCGAGGGAAGAGAAGACCGTCTCGAGCAAGTTGGACGAAGCAGCCTCGGCCGTGACGGGCGTGGATCCCATGACGGGAATGGCCTTGGGAGCCTCAGCGGCGGAGCCAGCGGCAGCGCGGCGGGACAGCTTGCTACGGCGTTCGGCGGTGGCGTTCCCTCCGGCAGGGGCCTCGGCAGGAGGAGCTTCGGGGGCACCAGCACCAGCACCAGCACCGGCACCCGGCTCCAGGTCGATGTAAGTACCGATGACGGCAATCTCCTGGTTGGCGCCCTCGAAAACCATGTGCATCTCCATGGCCATGCTCTTCCCGGCATCGAGATGCTCGCTGGGCAAGTGGAAGTGGAACTGCTGCAGGGTGAAGTTGCTGCCGCCGACCTGCATCGACCCGCCCTTGGCGATAACCTCAACCGTGGTCCCGAGGTTCTCAAATTCGGTTCCCTCGGCCATGTCGGGGATTTCGAGGTTGATGGAGTTGCCGGGGAGAACATTGAAGGAGCCGGCGACCATGTCGATGGGGGACTGGGTGGTTCCCGTGGCGCAAAGAGTGTTGGCGGCAGCGTCCAGAGCAACCCAGTTCAAGGGACCCTAGCAAGCCATGTTAGTATTCGGGGGTGCTCGGCGAGGGTCGAACGCTGTGTCAACTCACATTACTACCAGTGTAGGCGAAGGTGTTGACCTTGACCTTTCCTCCCTCAGCACGGGGGTCGAGGTGAGTTCCGTAGGCGCACGAGGCGAGGACCTGAGAGACGGATGCGGCAAAAAGGCCGGCAGTAAAGATGCGGGAGGCCATAGTGATGAAGGTAGGTTACGGGACCAGCACGTGAGGGGGCCTACAAGAGATCGAAGTAGAGCAAGAATGAAAGCGGATTATTGAAAAAATATAAGAAAGTACCTAGGTATGACCAGCCCACTAGGGGAAGAAACGAACGAGAAAGTAAGTAAAAGGTGAAGAAAGGACAGATAAAGTTGATGATGGAAAGAAACGAGATGTACCGAGAAGAAGACGTTTTTCTGTCAAGATGGCACAATGTCTATATAGTCTGGTCCTGACAGACGGCATCCGAGGGCTGGCCACCGTGATGATCGACCTGGATAGTCCAAGAATAGCATCATGACCCTGAAACCCATGCAAAGATGGACGGGGCGGATGGTCAGCGAACACGGTACCATGGTGAGGTTCTTGGCGGACACTTCGTCCAGGGTTGTTGTGAGCACGGGGAAGCTCAGAAGCAAGAAAAAGTGGCAGCTGGCGAGGGAACTTGAGGGGTTCCCTGTGTTTGGGGATGAGCGCCTCCGTTTCCCATGGTATCGCAAGCGTGTTTCTGGCGCAACAACGGGGGCCGCATTCAGACTTCTCCATCCGATGCGACCGCATGCCATCCGGAATGTTGACTGGGGTTGGGCGTCCAGACGAATCACGCAGAGGGTTCCCTCCCCCGGTCTTCCGTTCTCTGGTGCAGACTCGACACCCTTGTCGCGATGACAGGATGGGAGTGCGTCGCCAGGGTGAAACTGGCAGGCTCCGGAGCGTTGGACGGGGTGTGGGGAATATGGCCACTTTGTCGGTCCAGTGCTTGGCCACATCGGCGAGTGCAGAAGAGTATCCTTGCAGCGAGGGTCCCATGGGTCTCAATGTGACGGGTCGAGTGAAGTGCTGGTTCGGACGGAGATGTTGCGCCGTTCCAAAGCCGAGATTTGGCCCGTCATTTTATTTATTTATTTGCCTTGTTGAGACGTTCGTCCGGCCGTTCTACATCAATTTGGACCTTGGATGATGCGGTGACGATGATGGGTTTCCAAAGGACGGGATGATGGAAGGACTAAAAGTAAGCGTTTGGAATGATCGACGGCGCAAGACAAGCGTCCGTTGATGGAAGGTCGGAGAAATATGCAGTCCAAGACGAGGACCAAGAAATGAGGCTCTAAGCGCCCCCCAAGACCGCGAAGACGGAAGGTAGTGGTGGTAGAGGGAGGTATGGTCAGAGGGAGGGGAGGAAGGTGGGAAGTACGTACCCCGAGCCACGTGCCATGTCTCGTCTTGCTGGCCCCTTCCCGTGCCAGGCTGGGCGACAAGGGAGGGCGTTAGAGATGTGAAGAAGAGGTGGAAGGTGCGATGCCTGTCTCGGCAGCAACTTCGGCCTTCAGGCCAACCTTTGCAGTGGAAAGTGGAGAGTGGAGCAGCGGAGACAGACAAACCGACGACCCCTCGGTGCTCTTACGCGTGGCAGAGACAGACAGACCAACCCAACACCAAGAAGGAACCAGCGAAGCACCAGATGGCAGGCGCAAGTCAGGGATGCGGCGGGCACTGGGAGGAACCTTATCGGCCATTGGCAGCGCCCCAAACCTTATCCCGCTTTAAGGCATGCACCACTCCACTGCATCTGCACCAGCACCAGCACGACCGTCACGACCAGCCAGAGGCCTGGGCCCGCCCTCTCGAAAGCCACAGGACTCTGTTCGGACGACACAGGGGCCGGCGGTCTTTTCTGGCCCGGTTTTGGCAGCCATTGTCGCGTGCTGAGACGGCGACGCAAGGGGCGCGAAGCAGCCAGTTCCAGACCGCAGCAGGTCAGACTCGCAGAGGTCGAATAGCAAGATGGGGCATGTGAGGCAAGGAAGCTGAGGCACGTACTACAGTTTGGAAGCCCTCTTGGTGTGTGTGTGTGTGTGTGTGTGTGTGTGTGTGTATGTGTGTGCTACGTGTGCGGCCAAGCCACAGGATGACTGACGAACGAGCCCATCAAGAGGCTCGACAGATGCGCAAAAACTGGAGATAGGTTGGGTCCCGCGGGGACGGATGTGAGAAGGGATGGGATGACAGGAAGGAAGGACGGGCGAAAGAAAGAGGGGGAGAAAACAGCTGATTTTTGCAGGGCCAAGAGCTAGAATGGCTGCCAAGTCAAACCGAGGGCTGCGCCGGCAGGAGATGCTTATGAGATGGGATTCGCAACTCACGGCCGTCAAACAAGACGACACGGGAGCCGGGAGGAGACGTGGATGACAATTGACGGTTGACATGGGGGAGGGGAGGCTAACTCCTGAGGAAGAAGAGCAGCCGGCGGTCGGCCTGGTGACTAAGGGAGAAGCTTTCAGGTGGTGCCCCATCAAAGGATGAAGTCCACATGCGCTGTGCGGCAATCGCAGCGTACCATTTAGGCGGGAACACTGCCAGCCTATTCCCTGTCTTGCCGCCAATCGCTCGCCTAATCTTCTCCCACAGCTAGGTACCTTTCCTACCTAGGTAGGTAGGTAGGTAGGTACATACCTGCCTACCTGGGTGAACTATAGGGCCTTCAACCCGCTATAGCCTGCAAAGCATTTGCTGCCCAGCAGCCGCCTGCCGGCCGCGCGCTCGCCAAGTCTCGCACCTCCTGATTTCCTCTGGGCGCGTCTCACGCTTCGCAAGCAAGCCGGGGCCTGCGACAAGCCTCCGCTTCCGAGTCCGTCACTTATGCCCAATCTTCGTCCCCGACGACGACATTTGGGTAACAATACTCCGTACGCTTGGCCTTCAAGCAACGCCCTGTCTCTCCACCTCCTTCTGCCGTCCTTCTCCTCCCTCCCAGGCCACTCCACTCATCGTCCGTTAACACGTCTCGCCACGCTTCGTCCGTCAGCCATACCCCTTCCCTCTCGAGTCTTCGCGCGCTCTCCCCTGCTCGTCTTGTCCTCCCCATCGTCTCGGCCTCATCATCGTCTCGGCCTCTCCATCGGCACCGCCTGCCCTTATCTCATCTGAAGCTCCTTGGCGCGCTCCAAACGTCAGGCGCCACCCCTTCATCTTGCCAAGCCCCAGCGTCTGCCCATAACCGCAACCGAAATATTGACCATATGGGACCTCGAGAGGCGTTGCCCAATACGTGCTCGCTGAACCTCACGCCATCTTTCCGACTCGAAGGCCCGGCCCAGTTTCAATCCTTGGCAGCGGGCACTGGATCAACCGCCTTTTAGCTGCCGACGCCTGACGTCTTCTTTGCTTCGATCAGTCGATGACCGGTACTTAAGGCTCGGCGCGAAACGAATCTGACCATACACGAGCTGCGCTGTTGTTCGCTTTTGCCATTTGTTTGGCACGCACGCTCTGCCGATGACTTGCCAAGTTGCCCAGCCTTTACAGGCTCCATCGCTCGTGAGCGAGGCTAATATGAATGCGACGCCGGCCACCCTACCTACCGACGGTTTTGGCCATCACAACAGTCTTGGCGATTACTGAATGTCGTTCTGGAAGCCAAGCAGTCGCCACCTACACCTTCTTCCTAGGTTTCTAACCAGTCCCTTGCAATGCATAAACCGCGTGAATAGCAGCCAGCGAGCGTGAGCCAAGCCAACCTCACCTCATTTTTCGTCAGCACCTCTCATCATGTCGGCTTATCACTCGGTTCGTCCAGCTTCCGCGAGATCAGCAATGTCCACAACGCAAGTCAATCAAGGACGAACGGCATGGCGTCTAGAACGCATCTTGCCACTTGCTTAAGTGTTGTCTACTTGGAACCGGAATCACAGAGCCCAGTATAGCAGACATCGCTCAATTGAGCCAGAATGAAGTGGAAATAGACGACCACTGGTCCTCCTGGCAAAGGATTCCATGATGGTACACCACCATGCCGAATGGCCAACTCCCGAGGAAAGAAGGCTTTTGTCGGTGGATACCACTCTTGACCTACGTAAGACCAGTTCGACCAGACTCGGTTGGGCATTTTTCTTCACATCTCGTAAACCCATGACATCTTGCCACTTATCCGACCGCCATTTACTTCCAAACTATGCGAGGATTGCTCGATGATTTCGCCACCATTCTCCCACCGGAATTCATCAGGCGGTCGTAGGTCGACGGCACGTGTTGTACCCAAAGACCTTCTCCGCATTGTGCCAGGCTGATTCTATATCCTTGCAAGATACGGCCAAGCCCTTTACAGGGCAGAGAATTGACCATTGACCCTTTTCAGGTTGCATCCTCGACGTCTCTATGCTCCATTGAGCCCTGCATTGCTTGGCGCTTGGCTGCTTGTCCCGCCGTGGCTTCTCCGCTCGCTAGTGCAAGCCTCTTGTGCGCCGAGGAAAAACGAGCAGAATAAGCTTCTGCCCAGACCCTAAGCTCAAATGAAGACTTTGAGATTTGCCCTGGGAAAACATGCACTTCATTGGCAGGCAAAAACGGCGATTTCGTCACCGTGGCTGGAGATTGGCATTCTCCAAACTGGATAGTCCGCCATGTCATCGCATTATCCCCATCGAGAATTATGGCCCTCACTGGCGTGGCTTTCCATTAGGATCGACTGGTTGAAACGTCTACCCTACCTATGCACTCCGACCGCGCCCCCCCCCCAGGCCCCGTATCACGAAACGTTGACTTTTTGGCTGGTAAGACTGATTGGTCGGACAGACAAGAGCATGTTGGGGTTTTTATGAGACTTGGGCGAATGTAGGTAGATAGGTAAGTAAGTAATTTTTAGGCTTGCACTCTCTCTCATAAAGGCCAAAGTCTCCACCAGCTTGGTCCGGGTGGGGCCGTTGGCCGATTGCGCAAGCGCCGGCGCCAGCCTGGAATGGGGCCTTTCGGAAACCGAATTGGGAATGCGAGGTGCCGTCTGTTCTAGATGCGGAATACAAGGAAACAACCCCATAATATAGCAGTCATCATTGATGGTTCTCCCACGCGCATTGGACAGACCGAAGGATTCCGATTTCCACTAGCGCATGCGGAACTACGAGTAAGCCAATCTAACCATTCTGGGAATGCGAGGTTGTCCGAGACCATACGACACCCTCATTGACTATAAAGTGATGTCGATTCGAAGTCGTTGGAAACTGATGCTTCCGCCTCAGAGTGTCTTACCCACAATAACAACGAGAGAAGGACAAGCCGTCTACCTCATCCTCCATCTTTGAATCTTCTTTTCTCTAGGTATCATGGTCACCGCCGCCCAAGTACGGCAGTCCAATGCCCAACTCACAGCGGAAACAACACCGCGGACCGCCTTGTTCGTTGGCGGGACGTCAGGAATCGGCAAGCTCACACTCATCGAGCTCGTCTCCCTCGGCTTTCCTGTAAAGGCGTACGTCGTCGGCCGCAAGGCGACCGAGCCCGCCATGAGACCGCTGCTCGAGGACCTGCGCCAGAAAAACCCGTCGGCCGAGCTCATCTGGGTCGAAGGAGAGGTTTCGCTCCTCTCCGAGACGAAGCGCATCTGTGAGCTGGTCAAGGCCAAGGAGCCACGGCTCGACTTCCTCTGCCTGACGGCGGGATACGGTCCCTTTGGCGGAAGAAACAGTAAGAAATCGCTCCCCCCAACACACACACATACACACACAGTCCACGTCAACATATCCCCTTGCTTTACCGCGTTGGGCTGGCGACGGTGATGCTGACACGCTCTCGAAACCAGACACTACAGAAGGATTGGACGTCACCCACACCCTGGAGTACTACGGCCGCATGCTCTTCACGCTGCACCTCCTCCCTCTCCTCCGCGCCGCCCCCGCCTCGCGCGTGCTGACCGTGCTCGCTGGTAGCATGCTCTCGGCCAGGGGTTTCCTTTCCGACGACCTCAACCTCGAGAAACCGGGAAACTTTGGCGGCATGCGAACGCAGACGCACATGGCCGTTATGAACACGCTCTTCCTCGACCGGCTGGCGTCGGAGCCCGGCAACGGGAGCGTCACGTTCGTGCACAACTGGCCCGGCGCCGTGGACACGGGAAACATGGCGCGGTACCACGTCCCGACGACCTGGTCGCCGATGCCGTGGACTAACCTGATGAGGCCGGCGTTTCTGCTTATTGGCTTCGATGAGAAGGAGGCCGGGGAGAGGCATGTTTACAATGCCACGAGTGGGGAGATCGGAGGCAGCGGGCCCAGAATCCGGGAGGAGGGGGAGGGGGGGAGGAACACGAGGGGGGAGAAGGGGAAGAGGGGGATGTTCTTGGTGAACCACAAGTGCGAGGTTTCCGAGAAGGGGGAGATCTTGGAAGGGTTGAGGCGGGAGGCGCAAGGGCGCGTTTGGGAGAAGACGATGGAGACCCTAGGGCCGTACTTGTGAAGGCTCGAGGCCTCTGCCTGCCTGTTGATATTTTTCTTTTGGTTCCTTTGATCGATTGTAAAGCGTTCCATTCCCAATCGGCCACATCTGGCCGTCAACCGGACCTCACTTCTCGTAGCACCGATTTTCGCATTTTGTGACACTCACCTTCTGTCAAGGATAGTACCCCGTGTTCTCATACTGCATTGCTGGGTGTTCTGGACGTGAGACATACTCGCGGCCCGGCGGGTGGAGAAGTCCATGGCATGGGACGAGCTTATCTACGGTGTCGACCATGCTGGGCATCTCGAAACGTGGTGTTGGGGGTTTTCGAGCTGCAATAGTCTCACCAAATTTCAACGTGACTTCGACAAATGGTAGCGTACCGCAGAAATCCTGGATCGCCAGAAGACTCACAGGCCCAAGAAACTCGGTAATTGGGTTCTCTTGAGGGTTGGGAGAGATCTCCCTCATGTCAGGCAAGCATTTTCTAAGAGTTGAAAGGGGACGCCGCGCAAGTAAAGGGGGGTCCCTATATGTAGATTTCAGTGTGATACATACACGCTGATTCTTCCAGTAGATAGTTTCAGTAATGAGCACCCCAAAAGTCGATAAGTCGACGAGCTCCCGTGGACTTGTGACTTTTAATGGCTCTTGCAGCTGGAAATTTGACTAGCTTTATCGTTTAGTTTTTCTGAACCTAATGAATCACTGTTTCCCCCAAACTTCCAACGCCGTTCAGCATGTACCCCTGACGACAAAATGCAGGCAATGCTCTTTCATATGTGTGCTTGACGTGTTTCACCAGCTTCTTGCTCAGGTCTCCCCCAACAATGATGCTTATAAGATAAGAGGACTGCAGTCTTAAGAATTACAGTTAAGTAGCAGGGCATCATCTGTTGGATCTTTTTTTTTGGGGGGGGGGGGGCGGCTGAATTTGTGGTTGAGATGGAACTATGACCAAGATGTCGGAATGTACGTTGACCATAACAACTTTGGTTTAGCGGTAAGTATCTAAAATATCCGTCATCAGCAATTTCACAACAAAAACACCCCTCTTTCTAAGCTTGGCTAAAGAAGGCGCCAGTTTGCCTAAGTGAGTACCTTTGACGTACAGCCTGTTCGATAGGTTGAACGTGTATGGAGGAACGCCATTCAAGAAAGAAAGGAACAATGGTAGTAAGTTTGGAGACAAAAGGAGAATGGGCAAAAGGGAGCAGGTAGCTGATCTTTCGTACAAGCAGATTCACATGGTCACAATGGCGATAGATAACTATTGGCACCGCATTGCGGACAATCCTCGTTTATTAAACCTCATTGTACAATTATTGCAACATATTACTGCCTCCCATCCCCTGGGAAAAAATAGCAATGTAGTGGAAAAAAGATTATTTAAGATTGAAAAGGATGTTTGATGTGCTTTCAACCCCGTCTTTCCAAGAGAGGCGCTGCCGATTGCGCGTTAGATGCACAACCTAGATGTATTTTACACACATCGCGCGGCCTATCTCCCGGCACGACGTTAAGTTTAGCGGAAAGAGCCGGATCCGTTGCAGCGGGTCAGAGGGATGGAACTCTGCTTCTTGATGCAGGCGGTGATGGCGCCACCAACCCAAGAAACACCCTCGTAGGAGCCATCTTCGTGGGAATCGGCCATGAAGGTGCCGGTCTGGCGAAGGCTGCCAACGCATCCCTGGAAGGTGCGTCCGTAGCGGCGGTTGGTCCAGGGGCGGGTGATGACGACGCCGGTGTAGCCATTGTCGACGGTTCCGCGGATGAGGTAGCCCTGGGTGGTGGTCCAGGTGCGGGAGTAGTCGATGCCCAGGCTGCTCTTGAGGCGGTCTTTAATGAGGGCCAGGTCGATGCCGGCGCTGACCTGGACCGTGTTGCCGACGGCGTAGGACTTGGAGATGGTAATGTCGATGCCCTTGCTGCCGGCGCCGATGACGACGGGGGACATCTGCACGTCCCAGTCGACGAAGCGCTGCGTGCGGTCGACGACGGTCTGGTAGTTGCTGTTGCAGTCGCGCTTGTCGAGGGCTCCGTCGGTGACGTTGACGGGGATCTCAGTGAGACTCTCGGCGGCCTTGAGCCACTCCTCGTCGACGACAGGAGGCTCGGGCAGGATGTCCATGGTCTTGAGGAGAAGGGACCAGGTGTCCTGGGTGATGATGTGGGCTGGAGAAGAGTCGCCATGTCAGTAACATCACTGGATCTCTTGGGGAAGGCGTACTTACAGCGGCCCTCAGCCCCAAAGACGACCATCTCGCCGTTGCGGAGATCACGGTCGGCAGCCTCGGTGATGTTGGTGGGCAGCTCGAGGTTGACAATCGGGGCGGCGCTGACGGCCGTGGCGGCAGCCGCAAGAACGGCGACGAAGCGTGCAGAGACCATCTTGTAAAAAGAGAAAGACCGAGATTACTGAGAATGAGAGTGTTGAGGCGTTGAGCTGGTGAGGAATGAGAGACGGAGGATGAGGGGTGAGGAATAGTCGTCAAGCTGTGGGAGTTTAGGAGAGACTTTATACAAGAAATCCAGTTTCGAGGCCGTCGTAGAATGTCGTCTTGATCTGCCAACTCGTTTTCCAGTTGCGGTCATGCTCGCTCAAGGCCAGAACCATCTCATCTACAGCGACGGACGGGTTCATCCGAATGCGTGAAGTCATCTCTAGCACACCCATGAAGACGGGTCCAGGAACGACATGGCGAGTCATTAGCACACCAATGTAGATGGTGGGGCCGCTCATGTCTGTTCCCGGAGTCGGAGCCCTTCCAGAACCCAGACCCATGTGCCATCGTGCAGTCTCCTGATTATCTGACTGGGTAACTAACCAACTCGTGACCATCGACGGTAGTTGTCGAGATCACGGCGGAGTGGCGACCTTCTTGATTGAGCATGGCAGCCCCCATATCACGCGACTCAGCAGCCAACGAGCCGTCAGCCGAGAGGGTATCGAACGTTAGACGGCATCTCGTATGGACCATGTTTTGATCAAGGAACGAAATGAAGTTCTGTGGCGCCAAAGAGGAAAAGGTTATCAAATTCGACCTTGCCGGTGATCGAGTAATGCATTTCAATAGTCTGCTTGCAATAGATTAGCCGTCTTCAAGTGAGAAGAAACCAGCAGAGGAAAAAGATAAGGCGAATGGCGATTGCTTCAAGCTACCATTTGGCGGGTGACTGCTACAATGGTATTGTGTACTTTAACCCCCAGCTAACTCCTTTCTCAAAATCCAAAGGCTCGTTGCACATCTAGCAAAGATTCGATCAACGCTGCTTCCTCATTCTTTCTCTGTATTCTCGCCATCTTTTTGCTCACACGTTTTGACACAAGAAACCCAAAGTCAATATGCAGATCACCACTCTCGTCTCTCTTGCGGCCATGACCGGCGTGTACGTTTGTTTGCCCTCTCAAGCGCTACAGACCTCTTGGCGTTTGTTGTCAGTATGCTGACAAGTGACACCAGTGCCGTCGCCAAACTGCACAGCGCTGCTGTCTGCATCACGGCCAGGCAATATGGCAGCACCGGCAACGGAACGCCGTACGGCATCACCTACGGATCGTACAAGGACTACGAGATTCTCCCCGATGCGACCAAGTGCGCCTGCAACTACTACAAGAACCGCAACACCGGCAGCAAGCAGTGGGACAAGTGCCCCGACTGCACTTATGTACGCCCCACACCCTTTATTTGAAATGAAGTGTTGGCCAGGAAGGTCGAGCTAACTTTGAATGACTAGGATGGCCTCCAGTGCATTTCCAATGGCTGGCACATTGGTGGTGATGAGGTACGTCAACCGCAACTCGATGCTTTGCTGATTGACCACGGGATGCTGACTCTGTTGGTTTTTTTCCAGATGAACTACTACTGCGAGAAGAAGTGTGGTGCGCAGGGCTCCGAGGCCAACTGAGTTGTGGGAACGGCGTGGGAGTCGCCAGGTCTATGGCCAGGAAATGCTGCATACCCGAAGCAGTCAGTGTAATATCGAGGATGGGATTATCTTTTAATGTAGATATTAGTTTTGTGTGTAAAACCGTCAAATAAGATCTGCCTGCATGACAACCTGCAACTTTGTTTTTTTCGTCCCGAGCTGCACGAGCCAAGGGTTGTTGTTGTTTGTGTTTACCCCACAACGTTGATCTACCGCGCGGGACAGGCAAGTCAAAAGGGAAGCGCAAGCTCTGTCTCCCAATGACACTATGCTTCATTCTACCCAGACCCTCTTCCCGAGCTCAACCTTGCTGCCTTTCTCCCTTCTTGTAAAAACTTTTTGTTAATACACGTATTCGTAGAACTGGATTTCAAAACAGTCACCGTCACCTATTCATGACTTGTCGTCGACTTTCGGCGCCAACACTGACAGAATGGCACACCGACTTGCATGTTGGCCCTGCTGTCAAGAGCTGTCAGCCAAGCCCCCAAAGTTCGGATTGTGTATGGGGGAAACGGCTTGGTCTCGCAATCCTACCCGGGCAGACCCCTCATACGAGCTTCTTGACAGGACAAGGTTTTTGCCGGTTGCGACATCGGGCGATGAAACCGACCACGGGACACCGGCAACCAGGCCCCGGCATTCTATATTGTTTTGGCGAGAATTCTGCCGATCGACATGTAATTACTAGTCATTCGCAGCGCAACGGGCGTAAGAGCTGGCACTCGACCTGTACGATCCTAGTTTTCGTTTGGGGGGTCCAGTAGAAATACCAGGGTCCCCCCCACCCCTCCAGACTTTTCGGATTTGCTTCTAGCCGCTTGTTCAAACTTGTGATGGCTTGTCAAAGTACGTGTTTATGGTTGTAAGCTTATAGCTACTTGAATGGGGCTGCAGATTAGTTACACAGTCCGCCATCGCTGCAAGCCGATCCCCCGTCATGATGCTGCATAGGCAACCTTGATTGAGGGAAAAATACTGGTCCGGCTAATACATTGCTTCGAACATGGATCAGTTGGCCGCGATGCGTATTACAAAACCAATGCCATCACATGGAAGAAGCCGCTGGGCAGGGAAAGCCTCGATATCGTGTGATTCGTAGAGCGGATGACTTTTCTTCTCTTGAACAAATGAAGGAACCTGACCGAATGGAAGCTTGACTCGAGTCGGTACGTGCAAGTGGGAGCTGAGCACGTGGTGGGAGAACCCGGCCGCCGGCGACTTTCGGTTTGATCAAGTCCGGACAAGGGCCATTGACGGGTGCGGGCTGGAGTCTGAGGTGTCTTTTTGCCTCTAGAAGTAGTACGATATCCACTGCAGTTTGCGCGGGGTCACATGTTCGCCTCACCAAGATTGTTCAGAGGCCAAAGTACAGCGATCTCGTCCGAAGACAGCAACTCGGATAAACACACCGCATGCTGCGCAACGGGAGGGGCAAGCTGTGCGGTGACTCTCTTGTCGGCTGATCCTTCCACAGTGATCGCATGCGGCTTCGTTTCTATGAGAAAGGGCCTCCTTCCGAGTCCGAGCCCGAGCCCGATCATTGGGAGCCCGAGTCCGGCCATTTGGAACTCGAACAAAGCTCCCGAAGCTTGACTGCTCTACTTGACTGGAGCAAGCCAGCCATGCAATTGGTGAAATGACAAAAGGGGCGATATGCCCAACGCTCGAGCATTGTAATTGGAAATGATCTGCTTCGAGCCCCCAACCCCACCTGTCTTCGGGATCAACCAAGCAAGTGACCAGACAGTCAGCTGACAACTTTGGGTCTAGAGACATTGGCTACATTCACGGGGGCCGGTCAAGGGCGTTGAGTCAGATTGCTAAGGCGTCGGCGATCCACGACATGGGGACAAACCCCTTGTCTAAGGTGACGGTAGCTGGGTGCTAACAGCCTCAGTTAAATCTGAGTCATGGTACCCGAAATGTTCGATGCGAGTGCCCTCGAAGCCGCGGGTGTTCCCTGACCTAAGTCTGATTGATTCAAGCTCTACGCCAGTGGATCCGGCGACAACTTTTGTGGGGGCTGCCGAACAGCAGCCTTGCCTAACATCGGATCTCAGCTTGACTCAGGGCATCATATCGATGAAATGGAGTGGGTGAGGCCACTGAAGACTCCTGCGGGCCATGAGCCGCATCAAAGATTGGCCCAAACCAAGCCACTATGCAGGTGTCTAGGGTTCTGGATGTTTGAGAGGGAAGCGGTATGAGCGAAGGCTCCATGTGGGCGAACCATTGGCTGAGGTCTATGAACGAAGTCTAAGCACAGGAATAGAAGCTTGGGACAAGTCGAGGTGGAAGCCAACCAAGAGTATGGCCAAAATAAGCAAAGGTTGCCTTACGGTAATGTTTAATAATCTACCTGGTACGCATTTGCATATGAACTTTGATGAGCAAGTTTGCAAGGGATTGAAATTCGGGACGTGTAACATCGGACGTGAGATTTCCCGCTGCCTGCTGCTGCTGCAGCAGCTGATAAGACAAAGAAAGTTCCACCTCATGTCTTTTGGAGTGGGCGGTCAGGACACACAGTACCTGTCATCAATTGAAATGTAACCTCAATTTAAACTCATACATAAGCTTTTCCCAGCCTGGAAACCCCCTGAGTAGTGGTTCCCGATGGAACAAGTCCCACTTTACATTTGCCCGGGGAGATACAGAGTGAAGTGCCATAAAAAAAGCTTTCTTGCTGAGACCCTGTGGACGAGGGCAGATCTACACCGATTCCAGATTAGTCACGGAATGTGGGTGCAGGAGCCACGAATCAGCAGAAAGATTGCAATGGTCTCTTGCGGGGTCGTTGCGGGCGTGGAAGTTGCGATCATCCCATGAATGTTAGCTATCACGCAGAATACTGGATTGCGTGTGCGTTTTTGCGCTTTCCGGTATCTTAGGTTTTTCGAATTTGAATGGCGTCACTAAGCTTAAAAGACTTTGTCTCATGGGGGCCTTCGTCGCACAAGCTTCCACGTGGGGGTTGGGTTGTCACATCTTACTGGACGTGAACGCCGTCTCGTACAGAGCACGGTGTCAATGATAACGCTGCTGCAGGGATGGATAAATTACTCGACGAACGGCTGCCTAGATCAGGTCGCAGGGTACTGTCATGCAGCCAATCTTTCAAACTCGGAGCAAAGTGCTGGTATGAAAGAGAGAGAGAGAGAGAGAGAGAGAGAGAAACGCTCCGGTCTTGACCGGCACGAAGAGTCTCGGCTCGACAACCCTGACTCTCCCGTTCTGGTCCCGGTAATCGAATTGCCGACTTCCTAAGCCCGAGTTCCATTTCACCCAGTTGCCGAAAACTGTGTTTTCCTAGTGTTCATTTCTGTGAGGCGGATGGGTTTGACTCGAAAGAGTGTTGGCTGTGGCCCCAACAGAAGCAGTCTCATCCATGTCTGTGTTTGGCGTTGGGAATCTCAACTTGTAGATTCCATTCTTCTCACTGTTCGATACAGCCGGGAGTATGAGCCACCCGTTACTCAAAATTCGCCTTTTCTGTATCAGCAAGATTCTTGTTGTCAACTACGACAGGTCTCTAAAGTTTGGATTCTGTTGTTTCAAGAACCATCAATAAGTTCAATCCAGCACAAAGAGTCGAACAACCTTTGGTGGTTTTCGCTGCTCAGAGGCTTCAGTTGATGTATCTAAACTCTGGGTGAAGGTGGCCAAGCGTCGCCACCTCCTCCTCAGTGGTCTCCAGGCGATAATCACGGCCACCCTGCGCACGCTTCTTGTTCTCCCACTTTTGATGAACTACAAGTCCTAGGGATGCGATGATGACCGAGACCGCAGTAGCCGTGTTCAAGGTATTGCCGATGCGGTAGCCTGTCTTCGCATCGGTGTTGATGTAACTCCAAGTGGCGGTGATGGAGCCTTCGTTGTACACATCAGCCGGCTGTTGAGGATATCATCATGGGATTCAAGACACAAAACAAACGTACCGATGTTGGCGAGACCCGACACGGCGCCGTTTGCTACGTTTCGCACTGTATCTGGAGCGGCGTTGGCCAGAGTCCAACTCAGAACCTGGTTTCGTAAGCGTATTGCTCTTCGGAAGCGGAACCATTACAGTCATGTGCTCAACTCACCAACGTCCCGAAACTGAAGCCCCCCGCCGTGTTGAGGAAGATGGCGGCGTATCTCGCCTGCGCGTTCGTCGAGGCCAGCCAGATGGAGTACCCGATGACGTTCAAGGCCGCGCACATGGCAATGGCGACTCCGTGCTTGCGCGTCTTCATGGTGATGTATGCGACGCCGAGACCAAAGACCATGCCGAACAATGGCGGCGGCACCGACAACAGCTGGATCTCCACGGTGGAGCGGCCCGGGTAGTTGAGTCTCAGGATCGTGACCGTGAAGATGGACAGGCCCTGGACCGTGATCTGGTCGCAGATGTAGATCCAGGCGCCGACGAGGACGTTGACGTTGACGACGCCGCGCTTGATGAGACCCCAGGTGATCTTCTCCTTGTGCTCGCGAATGGCCGGCTGGTCGTGGAAGATGCGGGCCATTGCGAGGCTCCGTTCCTCTTCGTTGAAGATGCGCGTTTTGGACGGATCGGCTGGGAACAGATAGAGCGAGATGATCCCGACGCCGACTGTGATTATTCTTGGGGCAGACAGTCAATAACAGCTTCTTGTGACAAAACCAAACTTGGCAAGAATTGGGATGGTACATACCCTTCGACCAGGAAAATATTCCTCCACGAGGAGACGGAGCCGATGCTTCCCAGCGACAGCAGTCCGGAGGCAAGGAGACCGCCGAAAGCGCTGGCCAGCCCGGCCGCTCCAAGCATGAAGAACGAGACCCGTGTAGTCACCTCGCTGCGGCGATAGAACCGAGACACCACGTAGCTGAGGCCCGGGAACTGGAAGGACTCAGTGAGGCCGAGGAGCAACCGGATCGCGAAGAAGCTGCCTTCGTTTGTGATAAAGGCCGTGCAGAGAGTCACGATGCCAAAGGCGATGCAGCTGATGGGCAACATGATGAAGCCGAACTTCTTGACGCTCAGCGACGCGGGGATGTCGGCGAAGAAGTAGATGCCGTAGTAGAGGCAGGCGCCAATGTTAAAGCCGTACGTGCCCAGGCCCAGGTCCGCCTCTATGCCGGCGACTTTGGCGTTGCCCAGGTTCGTCCGGTCGAGGAACGTGAAGAAGTACATGAGGAAGACCATGGGGAGCACTCGCAGGTCTTGCTTGCGGACCAGCCTCGCCTCGGCCGCGGGGTCGATGACATAGCTGTGCGCCGCTTCCGCGTCGACACTGGTGGTGTCGGGATGGACCGGTGCCAGAACGAGGTCGCCGCCATTGTTCTTCTCGGACTGTGTGGCGGTGTCGGACATTGTGTGTGCCGGTAGACCGCGGTGGATGCGCGATTTGGGAGCTGATGCGGCCGCGTTTGCAGTGCCGTCTCCGGGACGGGCTTCGACTTGTTAAATACTTCCGCCGGCGCTTTTCTGTGGCCCCTGGACGTTTGGTGCAGGCGTGGACGCCATGTGGTGACTCCGCCTGCAAGAGATAAGACATCGAACGAGGCCAACCATGCGGTTGATTGAACATCTGCCCAGCGTTTTCTTCTGGCCAATTGCCTTGTCATTGGCGGATGCCCTGTCGGGTTGTGACAAGCCTCTTCTGGCAAAACACCGTGTTCTCCATATGTCACATCTTCAAACCAGGTCACTTTTGATTCTTCAACAACATCTAAAAGGCCATGAACCTATTGGGCCAGCCGGCGCGCCCCCCCTCCCAAAAAAAAGACACTGGGAATGATGACCGTTGGGAAGGCTTGGCGATGCCTTCCAGATTAAGGATTCGAGACACTGTCATCCTCTATCCAGCGGAGGCGGAGAGGCAAGATAAGGAAAGTCCGGGGTAAGTTGCTTTTATCTAGAAGCGATTGGCTCTGAGATTGGCGGTAAACAAGAAGCTGACAGGGTGTTCGGGCCGCAGTTATCGATTGTATGCAGCCAAGAGGTGCTTTACCCGAGATATGCCTTGGTGTTGGAACCGTCAAGTTTGGGATCTTATCCAACTATCGAGCCAGCGGACATGTGGGTTGAGAGATGCCACCGACGAGTGACATCGAAAGGTGGCTGATGCAGTTGATAAGAACGTACATAGACGAAGGTGAATTCAGGTCACTCACTGCCTAGTGAAAGTTCTGCGGATTGCAATATAATACGTGGATCTGCTTTATGGCCTGGTGATGTTGGGTTTGTCGAATCAGGAAGCGAAAGTCAGTTCGATAAGACAAAATACAGGCTTTACACCTTCTGTGCGGTGTTCAAGGCTGTGATGCATCGCGTTATAACTTCAACCGGATGCTCTCAAGGACGCGGAAAATTCATATCTAGCTACAGCAATACTCTTTACCTATGAGTGGAATGCTATGAAAGCAGTAACAAGTTGAAGCATTTCTATACTTCAAGTCGCAGGGAGTTGTACAAATGAGCCGCAAGGCAAGAGTTGTGTCTTCCATTCAATAAACTGCGTAACTATTTAATAGAAAGCAACAAAAAGCTTCCATTCTGCTTACTATTCAAGTTCCAGGATACTGAGTAGAATTACTTAAAGACCTGATTATGCAATATTGTACATGGTGTGCTACAAGAAGAAGCAGGTTTACGACAAAAATAGAAACCCTAGAACACAATATTGCAAATAAAAACATTAGGATGTTCACAACTCAACAAGCACACTTAACAAGTATTTAAGGGCCTGAAATGTTGGTTTTTACACTACTTTATGTTATCTTAATGAATCGACATAGATGTCCATTTGTGCAGAATAGGTCAGCAATAGATGTTAGGTTGTTTAGGCCTCTGCAATAGATAGCAGTTCTAGCCCCCCCTATTTCCCTAGTACACCTGTTCTGCTACCCTCAAACCCTTACTGAATATTTCCACAGCTATGGTATTAGACATGTAGTATTCCTGTAGCCTTTTGTATACTCTTAGTCTACAACAGGAAACTGCACTGTTAGATTCACACTTGTTCTCAATAACAATGCAGCCTAGCCGAGAAATCACTGGAAGCCTCCAGATGTGATTCATTATGTTTGGGCCAGACGGTATCTCAATGTTTTCTATTCAAATTCTTCTATTCAGGGCTTTTTTCAAGACTATGTTAATATTGGACCCTCAGCCTCTTCTTACCTGTTCGCTAATACAGGAGCACAGCAGGTTTAGTACGACTTGACGGCGAAGAGATTTACGACCCAGACTCCAACACTCAACATTGTATCACCTCGGTAAAATTTTCTCTTTATCTCCGTCTCCTCCACAAGGACGAACTGGACCGGCGATCGACTGCCAAAAATGGTCGACAACAATGACAACATGGAAGGCAGCGCCGCTTCACCTGCTTTGACGCCAGAGCAGAGGCGGGAGTTGATGCTGGAGAAGTTTAGAAGCTCTAAGATTCCGAATGGGGACGCCAGGATTGATGAGCTTCTCGAAAAATCAGCTGTCGAGCTCATCGAGTACTTGATCAACTGTGGCTTCTCGTCCGTTTCGACTGAATGGTTCGAATGGACGATTGACACAAAGGTCTGGATCTACATTCATGCATATAGTAAGCCAACCCAAGGCCATGGGAGTGTATCTGAGAAGAGAAGTCACACTGACGTTTGGACTTCGTCGACATAGTTGTCAAGACAAATAGCTTGATTGCCTACCCTTGGATGCGGGATGAGCCCCCGCGCCAGCCTGAAGACGCCCGGGACGAGTCGGCCAAGTTCAACAGCTTGAAGCATCTCTTCCTTAAGAGGGCGGTTTTCCCTGCCACGAAAATCGTGGAGATGGGCATGCCGCTGATGCAGCCGGAGCTTCACATGGACCGAGAGGTGAACTGGGTCATGGCGGTCGAGCAGCGCCAGAAGATCTGGGACCAGGTCTTCCCCGGCGTCCTCTGCTCCCCTGGCCATCCGTTCGAGATCGTCGTTCCGCTCGCGGCGAAGTCCATGGCGCACATTGTCGACCCCATGCCGCAGTTGAACAGCCTCGCCCCTACGGTCTTGAGGATCGCCTCGGTCAAGAGACTCAACTCTTGGGGCCAGTTCGTCGAGGCCCTGGTCCTCAGCAACGCCCCCGGCGCAGAGGACAACGAGCGAAATCGGACGGACCTCGCGCTGTACTTTGCCCGCACCCTCCACTGGGCCAGCAGGACCATCATCAGCGGCACGAGCACGCCGCTCACCCAGGCGTTGACGGACATCGCCCGCGATCGGGAGCGCATGCGCAAGGGCGTCTCGGCGCAGGACATCCTGCTGCAGTTCCAGGAAGAGCTCACGCAGCAGCAGCTGGACCGCTGCCAGGACGAGCTGAAACTGATGCCGTGGTTCTCGCAGGGCGAGCACGCCAGCTATCTGGTCGACCACTGGCTCGAGGGCGAGAGGGACCGCACGACGGCCGAGGATCGCTGCAGGCTGCTCCGCGACTGGTGCGACCTGCAGAAAGGCACGCCGCAGCACCAGATGCAACACATCAACACTTCCAAACTGTCCCCCGACGAGCTCCGGGGAGCGTGCGTCGTGGCATGGAAGCGAAAGATCACCGAGTGGCAGAGCGTAGTTGATGACGACCCGTCGTTCTCATTGAAGGATGAGATGCACTGGGCGAACCAAATGTGGGAGTCCAATGCCGGAGAAGAAGAAGCTTCCGAGGTTTGACAGGTGGGTGTACGTTCCGGGGCTACTGGGATCTTTTTAATTACTTTTTTATCAACTTTTTGTTTATTTTTCGAGAAGACGTCATTTTATTCCCCCAAGAGCCCGTGGAAGTTGGAGACGCAAGAAGGGGACAGAGAACATCACAAAGCAGAGGCACCCGAGGAGGCGTCAGAGCAGACAGCAGGGCACAAGATGTCAGGCCCTAGTTATCGATGGGTCAGTTACTCGAGTGAATTAGTCATTTATCATATCTAGTACCAGCAGCAACGCTTTTTTCCTCCGTCCAAACCTCGGCCGTCCCCGTGATTAATGTAACTATCAACATCCCTGTCGTCTGCTTCAGATGACGTTCTTCAGCGACTGGCCGGCGCGGTACCGCCTCAGGTTGTAGGCGATCAGCTCCTCGGCTCCCTGGGGCCGGCCGCCGGCGGCGTGCGGCGAGACGACGACGTTGGGCGCCTTCCACAGCCGGCTCGACTCGGGCAGGGGCTCGGTGACGAAGACGTCGAGGGCGGCGCCGCCGACCTCGCCCTGCTCGAGGGCGTCGACCAGGGCGTCCTCGTCGACCGAGGTACCGCGGCCGACGTTGACGATCCAGGCGTGCTTGGGCAGCAGCCTCAGGCGCTCGGCGTTGAGCGCGTTCTTGGTGGCGTCGGAGCCGGGGAGGATCATGACGAGGGCGTCGGTCTCGGGCAGCAGCTCGGGCAGCTTGTCCTCGCCGTAGACCTCGACGCCGTCGCGGACGCCCTGGTGGCGGGCGATGCCCTTGACGTGGGCGCCGAGGCCGCGGAGGTGCGGGGTCAGGGCCTTTGCGATGTTGCCGAAGCCCCAGACGAGCACGCGGGCGTCGCGGAGGGTGGTGAAGGCGCCGGCGGGACGGTCGGGCTGAGGCCCGCCGAGGTGGCCGGGCCACTTGCCCTGCAGCTGGTAGTCGCGCATCTCGTAGAAGCGGCGGGCGGCGTTGAGGAGCAGGCCGAGGGCGTGCTCGGCGACGGTGTGGTCGTGGAGGCCGGAGCCGGTGGTGACGGCGATCTTGGAGGTGTCGAAGCCGGCGTTGAGGACGTCGTTGGGCCCGGCGGCGAGCGACTGGATCCACTTGAGGTTCTTGAGGCGGGCGGCGGCGTCCTTGAGGTTGTCGGCCGTGTTGGTCCAGGTGATGAGGCCTTCGGCGTCGGTGTGCTCCTCGGGGATGGCCGTCTTGACGTCGTAGGGGACGAGCTCGACCGAGAAGCCCTGGAGGCTGTCGACGTCAAGCTTGAGGGACGTGGGGTAGAGGAGCTTCATGGTGATGGTCTGTGTGTATGGGTGTGTGTGTTTGTGTTTATTGGGAGGTTTAGGATCTGAGGTTTTGCGTCAGTAACTCCTCATGTCAATGGAGAGAGTTAGTGATTTGCCTGGGGAGTCATACGTACTTCGAGGGGGGTTTCCAACGACAGTAGATGGTTGTGAAGCGTCAGAACAGAAAAACGGAAGCCTTTGAAGAAAACGGGCGAGACGAGGGGGATGTCGTGTGTATTTTTACTAACCTCGGGGGAAGAATCACCGATGACGGAGGAGCGGGGGATGGTGGGGGAACAACCACCACCTCCACAGGCGGGAATCCACAATTCTCAAAGGAAAAAAGGAAAAGGAGGTCATCCAGGAGGGGGAGGGTGGGGGAAGGGGGGCCGCGGGGGAGGGGAAAGATTCCCCGAATAATAGGCCAGCAACTTGGTGGTGCCTTGCGTGATGGGCCAGAATAGTGAGTGCATTGCGTGACGACTCGTCCAAAGAAGCGACCCGCACGTTGCGTCCCAGTGTCCTAGTTGTCGTAGTGCCCTAGTGCGCCCCAGAGTTGGGGGCAGACTTCGGAGAAAGTTACTGTTATTGGACGACGATGTGTGTGTGTACAGGGTACAACGTGTAGAGTGTGGAACCGTGGGCGCGCCGGCTATCGAAACGCCGGCATGAACCCCGAGAGTTGCGGCTATCCAAACTGAAGTTCCGCCGAAACGAGCTCGGGTTCGCGGCATTTCTTTTTCTTCGACTAAAGCATACATAACAAAGGTACGTCGTCGTCTATCAGTCTTTGCGGTTTACGAATTCAATCGTGACGATCGAAAGTCAACTTGGCGGGCGATTCTGGGCAACCTACAGTCCTTTTGTTTCACGTATTGCCGCTATGTAATTGCCGTCCGGGTAACGAACGGCCCATCATGAGCTCCGCGGGCGCCGTCGTCCGATCCCGAATGTCCTTAGGGTCGCGTGATGACGAACTGAAAACCTAAGTTGCCACAAAACTATCACGGCAATAGCTTAATCCAACCGAATGTGTTGGCAACAGCTTGCATGTCGCTGTTTACCCTCTCTTGATTTCTCGCTCACAATACAATGAATGACCTATAAGAGTTTCGACGCAATGTAAAATTCAATATAGTGGATTATAACTCCATCTACAGTAGGCAGGTTCTTGGCTTGGTCCACGCAGCACTACTTGCACAGCCTTGAGCTCATGGTGTCAAGGTCGTTCAGATGGTTCCTACCGGGACAAGACACTGTGGTCTGAGACGGTGTGCATTCAATTCAAGTTCGTAGTTGGGGATACATTGACTGATCGCTAAACATCGCACTCGATCACACGCGACAGTCGCAACAAAAGGCCGACGAGATGCCTGCCTCACCAGCTGCTCCCAGCCGTGTTTCAACCACAAGCCACCATCTTCATGAGCGTCTGTTATCTTTGTTGGCTCCCCTTAGTACTTCTGCAGCCATTTCAATCAAATCAACAGCCTGGGCGTCCTCGCCATTGGCTCCCAAGAACCAGGTAGATAAACAACCTTGGTCAGGGCTGCAGAATCATGATCTGGCTCTCTCTCACGCCCAAGACTCAATAGCCGTGATGTTATTTCATGCAAGGGGCTCCTGCGCCACAGCCACATTGTTCGAAAAGGGGGCAATTGTGCAGAGGCAAACATTGCGCAGCAAACAAAACATTCCAGGGGTTGACGTGCCCGACCTGGGCCAATCAGGTACAGTGTCAAGACTCTCAGCTGACAGGAAGCACTCACAGGTTGCATTGAACCAATGTCAGGATGCATCAGTGCTATACTGCTGCCGATACGAAGTCGGGAACTGAGATAAGGTCTGGATGGCCCGTTGGACAATCATGTCTGTGGTTTCTTTCTCACCCCACACTCTTTTGATCTTAACTTCAAGCTAGAACTTTGAGTTCTCTCTCATTTATGCTGTAGTCTCATTAAGAGTCCAAGCACTGTTCGAGGTTTTGACTCCTCTGTCGTTTGATACGGCCTCCGGGGGGCTTACTCCACTCGTCTACGAAGACAGCAGCAACGACTTTAGCACACAACCTGGAGGTTGGAGAACCGAAGACATCAGCGACGAAAGTGGCCGAACGATATTCCAAAGTATGCCTCCTACCTGCAGCCAAGGATCAAGGCAATAGCTTGACTGGTAAGATATTGCGAGCTGACTTGCCGCGTTAGCACTAGCAAAACCCACGATCCACAAAGCTCTCAAGAACAACATCTCTTCTCTGTAACCGAGATTCTACAAAACAATCCCCACCACAGCCCCCGCAGCTTCTCGACGACCCCGATCAACAGTGCCCGGCTTCTCAAAGAGACTCCTCACGGCAAAGTCCACCGGTCACCATGGCGCTCGCAGTGGGCATCGGCATCGGCATGGCAATCATCACAACCGTCATCGCCATCGACGGCTACGTCCTCTACCGCAAGAGGCAGTTGAAGAAGAAAGGCGATCTTGAAGCTCCATCCGGCGCGGACTTGCAGCCCACGGACTCTTCTCAGCCGGGAGAGCAGTCCAACGGGCCCCAGAGAAAGGACCCCGATGTCTCGCATACCAATTTCCAGGCGGAGATGGCAGAGACCTCAATCCAGCCTGGCGAACAACCCCTGAAGAAGACAAGGTCGAGAGATCGAGAGATTCTTAAGAAGAAGGTGATGAATAATGCGGAGCGTAAAGCGGAGGACGAGGCGCAGGATGAGAGAGCATGGCTGTGAAGCTCTTTTGAGCGGGAGATGGTTGTTGACATCCGGGAGAAGGGTTACTGAGTATGCTGTGAGGGACGCATTTCGAAGCTGTCAGGTTATAGCTTTCATGACTCTGAATTTGGTACCGAGAAGGTTCTGTTCTACAAGCGAGTACTTGCTACATGTCTATATAGCTATTGATGTGATACAGAAGCACAAAAGCTGAATCAAGAGTACCATGTAGGAGAGATACAAAAAACTTCGGCGCTTGAAGAAGAGTGAACACAACGCCGACAAAAGTGCTAGTGCCAGGGAGATACTGTGCATTTTTTCTTACGATTAGTTGATCAACCTTACTTTAGTTCTTAGCCTCTGTTTATTATCTTTCCAATAGTGAATGAGAGCATGGGGGATATCTATGACGACAGTCATTACGCGTTGTTGAAGACCGTCCTCCAATACGCCCATGGTTCGATACAAAAGGAACAGATAGACACATATAGCAACGGCTGGGACTAGGATGCCTATATCTGCTTGTGGAATCCCCACGCGGTTTGACTAGAGGCAGGGCAGCCTAAGGTAATCACTCGCGCTCACAGTCTCGCTTCAAAAAAGCTTCCGTAAATTGATCTCCCTCTTCCCGCCTTCAATGAAACAAGAATTGCCACACTCTACAAAGAAAAGGGCAAGCAGCGGGGCGCCGACAGACAAGCTGACGGGGTAAATAGCGCAATCCGGCAAGACATGGGGGCCGCATTGCATCCTCGCCATCCTGCGGTGTAAACTGCAGCTGATCGTTCCAATGAGAACGTTCGATGTTGGGAATCAGCGGTTCTCACGCCTCACGACCGCAGAACCCGCAGAACCCGCAGAATGTCCGCAGGGGGCAAAACGTAGGCTTGACCGGCAAAATCAGGTTGCTTTAATGTAACCTCACATTGTATGCGAAGCGATGAGTGCTGGAGACGACCAGGGGATTTTCGCCAACAGTATTTCTATGTCGCCACGGCCCATCCGTCCATCCTTTCTGTTGGTTCCCAACCGCTTTCGTTAACCTCCTAGTCGACAGCAAGAGGCCCTGCCAAAGACTTCCGATACTGACATTAACTGCCGTCCATCTTTGCGGTCGCAAAATAACATGGCTGCACGTATTGCCGCCTTCCTCGGCGCTTTGCCCCTTGCGGTCTCAGTTGTCATCCCCGATAGTGCCGCCACGAAGATCGTTCACAAGGACGTTGTCATTCTCGGCGGAGGCGCATCCGGGTCTCATGCCGCCATCAGGCTTCGCGAGGACTACAACAAGACGATTCTCGTCATCGAGAAACAAGCCCGCATCGTACGTCCGGCATCCCAACGTGACATACGCAGAGAACAGAGCGAAAGGCTCAAGATCTGATACACTGTCGTTAGGGTGGCCATGTTGCGACCTTCACTGACCCCGAGACGGGCAACAACTACGACTACGGCGTCAACTCCTACACTGATTACACGGGTGCCCGCGAATTCGTCGCGCGCCTCAACGTCTCGGTCGCGACGCCCGCCCGTCTGGCCCTGACTACCACCTACGCCGACTTCAAGACGGGCAAGCCGACAAACTACTCGCTGCCGGCCGCCGCCGACACCACGGCCGCCCTGAGGACCTACCTTGCGCTCTGCGAGAGGTACGAGGAGAACCTCCTCCCTTCGTACGCCAAGTTCCCCAACGTCACCGAGGGCATCCCGAAAGATCTCACGCTGCCATTCATTGACTTCGTCAAGAAGTACGCTATCGAGGCGGCCGTCCCGCGCATCTTCCAGGTCACTGGTCTGGGTATGGATGACTTCGCCCGCCAGTCGACGCTGTACGTCATGCAGACCTTTGGCGCGCCCATCACGCGGTCCTTCTTGGGAATTGTAGGGTCATTCGTCCCCGTTTCCAAGAGGAACTCTGACATCTACGACGCCATCGCCAGGCGTCTCGGTGAGGACGTCATGTACTCTTCCACCGCCATTCAGACAGCCCGCTCTGACAACGGCGTCGAGGTCCTTGTCGAGAGTGCGGACAAATCGCGTACCCTCATTCGCGCCAAGAAGCTCCTCATTTCTTTCGAGCCGACCCTGCACAACTTGAACGGAATCGACATCGACGAGGAGGAGATCTCTGTCTTTGAGAAGTGGAACTGGTCCACTGTCTACGCCGGCATTGTCTCCCACCCATCTCTGCCCAGGCTTGCCTCCTTCACCAATACCGCCCCCGCCAGGTGGATGTCTCTCCCGGAGCTCCCCTTCGTCGGCCGCTTCGACTACCTCGGCGATGACAACTATCGCGTCCTGGTCAGCGGCCACAGATATTTCAACAGCCACGAGGCGCGGAAGCTCGTCGGGGAGTCACTAAAGCAGCTCGCCGCAGCCGGGACCGTTCCTGGCCTTGGCAACGGCGCTGTTCAGATCAAGGCCTGGGCCGACCATGGCGCCATGCAGCTTCACTTTGAAAGGGAATACCTTGAGGCTGGGGCCATCGCTAAACTATACGCGCTCCAGGGCCGCAGGAGCACCTACTTCACCGGCGGCGCGTGGTCTGCGCAGTTCACCACCATCTTGTGGGAGACTAACAACCAATACGTGCTGCCCAAGCTATTGGCCGAGTTGTAAGTTAACAACGCAGCGGTAACCATCACAACAATCGGGCATACATCAGAAGATATAAGGCTCACGAGTGCAAAATTCGGGTTTGACCTGCTTACGATGGGGCAGAGGAGCAGCTCCATCTTTGGCTTTTTCGTGGCCCGCTCATGGGCGTTTTGTGTATATATAGTCTCGGCTTCCTCGCCTCTGTATGTGTCCTCTCCGTGGTTCTTTCAACCAGCACGTCAAGCTTTCTGGATACGTACGGAGACACTCGGCGACCGGATCACTTTTCGACAGGCGGGTCCGGATCCGGGTACTGAGCGGCCCCGCTTCTGGAAGGGCATTAGTCCCGACACCGACACACCGACACGCAGTAGCAGTACTTATCCAAGCAATGGGCACATGGGTGGTTCAAGACGATCATTTGACAGCCAGCGACCTAAACAAATCAGCGCAAGTTGACTACTGTGCGAGACCCTCAACATTTGTTACCACAACCCAGCTCGTAGTGCATAGCTCCAGCTTTCGGCTCTACCGGCTCATACAGGCTCTACGTGTGTATTTAATGGGTTCGGACTAACAAGTCCAAATGGTGTTTACATATGGAAAAGTATGCCCTCATATCGCTTTCGTCATTGACAGAGCTTCATCGCAGCACTAGCGTGGCAATCTCTGCCAGCCCGTCTTCAACGACCCCCTTGGTGAGAATCTTGGAAAGGGGTGGGCTTCGGTATTAAAGACAACTTCCGTCAACGGCATATAATCCGTGGGCGAGAACAGCAAATAAAGATACTTGAGCGTTTCGGCCTACATCCACGATATTAGTCAACCATCCCAGATGTCCACAGTATTCCACAGAACTGTGATTGGGCGTGAATCTTACCAGCCAAAAACTCTCCATGTTGTCTCTGGTCGTTGGCGGGACCGTTCGAACATCGTTGACACTCGTGTACCCCTCTCCGCCAGGCACAAGTGTGTGCGTCTGGAACGATTGGAAGATTTTCCAGCCCCACTCGCGATACATCGAGTTGCCGGTGATGCGGTACATCATGAAGAGACTCTCGACGGTCTCAGGCCTTTGAAGGTTGTGTGCGTCCAGAGGCTTGATGGTGTAGTCCCTTTTCCATTTAGACAGGGCTGTGGCTATAATCAGTCGACCAAACAATTTGTGCAAGGCAAACCGAGAGTTGCATACCGCTACTTTCCCTACGCAACCACCTGTCGCCAGGTCGAGGTTGCAGATCCGCCTCGGAGGCATTGAACCAGGTGATCTCGGGAGCAAGGCCGGTATCCGTGACGGCATACATACCCCAGCATGTGTTCATGAGCTCTATGGCGAGTTCGATATCGTTGTCATGGTGTTTGGTCCAGTCCGGGTCGCGGCGTGCCTCGGCCAAGGTACGTCCCTCCGTGGCCTAGCTCAGGAACGTCAGACGAGCCAAACACGATTGAGTGGTAGACTTACTGCCATTGCAATCGTTCCCGGGAGAAAGCATACGAGGTGATCCATCTTGGGTGAAAGAGGTCCTCCAATTCCCGTGGGGAGCTCCGCGACGAATTTGAGCGCTGCGTTGCGTGTGGTCGTGACGAGATGCTTCTCGATGCCGCCCAGGGCGTCTTCCCACATGTCCCGATAGATGACCTCGCCTGTTTGGAGGTATTGCTTGATAAGGTACTCTGCTACTGTTAGCATTTGAATGAGACCACGAGTGCCAGCAGTGACTACCGTAGTAAGAATCGCCTCGGCTTCCCAGCCGTACCTCTCTCGTTGTGAAATGTCCGTGACTCGGGTGTACGAATATGGGTACCAGTCCTGCCTCCGCCTTCTGGTCGTCCAGCACTTGCATGACGCGTTCTGCTTTCTGCCAGTAGATTTCGTTTCCCGTCAAGTATGACAGTTATTTCATTTCGAGCTGGACGGTGGCGGCCTCCGCCGTGGAGGAAGCGCCGCCATCCGCGTGGGAAACGATTCCTTCTCGCTTCCCAATGTTGACGCTGGCATAGGGTATGCCCGAGTTGGACTCGAACGCGACCAAGAGCCGGTCCGCGAGGTCGACGGCCTTGGACAAGTAGACCGAGTCCCTCCTAGAGGCAACGTGTGGCAGTTGTGTAGATAGATAGTGAGCTGAGAGCAACCCGCCCATCATGCGGATCGTCGTCTCGAATGTGTTGATGTCCTGGTCTTGGTCCCAGGTGAGACTGCGATGCAGCCACTTCCGTGCATCGGCGAGGGGCTCGGTCAGGTTCATGAGCATCATCGTGTCGAGGCTATCCACAATGATCCAGCCGAGGCCCTTGGGGGACATATTTTCGCCCTTTTTCGAAATGGGGTGGAACACATCGCTGCCTGTGAACGATAAATGTTAGTCCAAGTTTTCCGCAAACCCAACCGAAACATCAACGTACTCCATGCATACTTCTTGTACGCATTCCAACTTGTCGTGAATGACTCTTTCACTTCTTCTCTCCGGACATCCCAATCAACGAATTGGGATTGAGGTGCGTAGTGGGTATGTCCGAAGGCATTGTCTGACAAGTATCCAGCGAGTAATACAACCGCGAGGCCCGTGAGAAACAACATGATGACAATGTTACGGATTCTCCCGCTCGATCTTGTCTTCTCATTCTCGTGTATACGTACGGATTCCTGCACGCTGTCGTTGATTGGGCCAACGACTTTGTGCCTTGAGGGCGAGTTTCGTCCCCGCCTGTTCGGAGAAGATCCCATTGTCGTGTCGTGATGTAGCTAGGGAAGAACAGAGAGTGACCCGGTCTGGAGACTGTTCTCTGGCCATGGGAACATATCGATGACAACAAGAGGCAATAAGACCATTTCCCAACGCTAACTAAACGCCCGCAACGGAGAGCATCCAACGTGATGCCTGGCGGGGCGACAAACCCCACGGCGGTAACAGGCCAACGCCGTTCCAAGGTGGATTCCATTATCTGATTGTATTGGGCTAGACGTAAATATCGACAGGGAGTCCTGCTTGGCAGCTTCATCCGCGGAATTGTTGAAAAGGAAAGCGACGGTGCCAAGAGCAAACAAACGGCTGTTCTCATGTCATTGGATACCGATGGCTTGGAAGGGTCGTAATAACCTTGTTTCCCAAGACCCCACGGCATCCAATTCGTCAAGTTCCACAAAAGCGAGGTTGGTTCCGTGTATTTCGTCGTCCCGCGCGCTAAAGTTGGGAATACGGCCGTAGACATTGATTGGTAGGGTTGCATTGGCATGGCCTGACGTCGATCCGAAATAGTGAAGGAGGGGGCAAAATGTGCCTCGGACTCTGACAAGAGCGTTGTCATGCAGCAGCAGCTCACTGTTGGAACCAGCAGAAGAGTGGAAGCGAGCCGAAATCGCGAGGACTTGCACCATGAACCGCCGCCTGTGCCAGGGCTGCCCAAACAAGGTGTGTTCGAGTTGCGGCGGCAGCCATTCAGTCAGGCCAGACAACCCCGATTTTTCATGAGTTCTTCCATAATCTTTTCGTCCATCTGTTGAACCAAGCCGACCTTTGGATTCTTCCTCTTTTGTCTGCTGAAAGACAGCACCAGAAACTTCGGTCAAGATGACCGAAGCATACACTCCCCAGACCGATCAGGCCGGCACTGTCACGTCCTTTATTGCACTTCCGACGGTCTTTACACCGCCATCCAGCTGTTCGACTATTTACCGGTTGAATGGGTTCAGTCTCGTTGCCTATGATCCAGGTTTCGGCATCGATATCGACACCCGAGTACAATGTGTTCCAGCAGCAGTTACAACATGGTGGGAACAGGGCCGTCTGGGGTTCAATACTGGTGAAGGGCACACGGCCGTCAGCATTGGGCCCTTGGCATGCCCTGATAGATGGACCACGGTTGCAACGTCTATCAAAGACGACCACAGCACACTTGCGATGTGTTGTCCGCCGTAAGTATCACGTTCAATTCTAAGGGGTATCCGTACAGAAGAAACTCCCCTGACGTAAAGACTCGCTCCTCAGGGACTACACTCTTGCAAATGGGCTATCCGGTTCGATCATGGGCGACTGTCGGTCCAATCTCTTAACCGACGCCGTCATAACTTATGCGTCAACACACTTCACTAATAGACAAGCCTGGACAATGGCAACGACAACAATAGCGAGGCCAACGTACGTCGGTGCTATTGCAATTCTTGGTTGGACTCTGGATATCGCTGCATCCAAAACTGTTTCGGTTACAGCGACCATCGTCGACGAAACTACGGCAACAACAGTCATTCCTGGGCAAGTCGAGACAGCTACCAACGGCCCTCTCCTTACGACCACGATACCCAACACCTTGCCTACTACTACTACTCGGTCAGCTCTTGAAGCAACTGAAAGCCCCGCTATTCCAGGCCTACCACTTCCCACTGCCATTGGTATTGGTGTTGGTGCTGGAGTCGGTATGATATCTCTTGCCGCACTTGCGTTCTTTCTCTGGCGCAGAAGGCGGAAACAACACCGCGGTTCGGACGCACCGCCGATCTCCGAGTCGGACCCTCCGATAATGATGGAACCTGACAAGTATTCGTATGCCACACAATACCACGAGCTTTACGGGCAGCAACACGAGAGACATCAGGGACCGACTGAGATGTTCGCTCCGCAAAGCTTCGCTGAGCTGGATGCGAACGTTTGTGAGAGGACGTAGACAAGGGATGAAAGATATGGTTATAATGAAGCTTAACAATTCTTCTTAACTATCACGAAGCGGGTATTCAATGTTTAGGAACTCGAGCGATTTTGATGAGGGTGAGTTTGAGCCTGTGGTGTTCCTCCTGGGTTGGATTTTAGTTCAGACATTACGATACCAGATATGTTCTCAGGGGCTCATTGCTCTCCTGTCCATATGTGTTGACTCCCTGTAGCAGTAGGAGAAGCATTCTCTAGAGAGGAGGTATCTTTGCGCCACCCAGCCTGGAACATATTCCCCTTTTACTATCAGGCCCTCGTTGGTACCAAACTGGCTTCATGTCCAAGAAGTACCATTATGTGTTTGTGGTGACTACAAGCATCGTTTTAGGGCTGGGGAGCACGGTACGACAGCTGAACATAATCTATTACGAAGCGAAATTGAACCAAGACCGTAAGAGCTGGAAAGTCCGGGCGTCTTTCAGACTCACGAGCAATACTTCGCTTCTAAGAATCCCAAACACCTAACTTGAACCTTGGTGGTGGCAGTAGGGTGAACAAACTCATCATTGGAGACTCTCAGAGTCTGAGATGAGTCTCAATGCAGACTGCAAGCATAAAGTCCCTAATTTCTCTTGACCTGGTTTCCTGATTGGAAATTTAAGTATGACGCACTTTCCGCTGCGGTCTCCAGAGCCGCCAATAAAGCCACGATGTAACAAGTCTTATGTGGTAACAAGAGATAACACTCTCCCGCAAATTAGGAAGAATGTTTTCCTATCTAGAGTGAACTGTTGCTTTCTCACTACAATGGCCCCATAGATTGGTCGTTTCACTTGAGGGAGAATAGCCTCTACATTCCAGTCATAATGTAACGTCATTACCACGGTCCTTCTTGGGCGGGCACAATTACACTCGCATCATTTTTGAAGCCGTCTAAGGGATGCCTGAAACCTTGGTCCTGCCTCTTCGAGGCGCCTGGAGAGTAAAAGTGCAGATCGCCTTCAATGAACTGTGCCGTTGAAATGTCCTGATCTGGTTGCCTTTCCTTGTGTTGTGCTGCCACGAGATGTGTGTCTCAACCAGCAATGACTTGCATTGGAACCGAGCTCATGGGTAGATGCAGCTGACATCCATGTATGGAAAAAGGTGGCTGACTGGCTTCACCAAAGGCAAGATCTTAGTGGTTTAAAGACATTGACATGCACCCCAACCCGCATGGCGGCTACTGTAGCCGGGCAGCTGACGTCTTTTCGGTGAAGAAAAAAGCGACCTGTTGGAATAACACAATCACATGATCGTACGACACCTACGACTCAGGGGAAGAGTGCACAGATCGGATAGCGCAGCATTCGCTCATGCGCAAGGGAACCACCTCTTGGCTCGGCCCGAATGACTCAGGCCCGGACGAGACAGTATATCTGTCTCGTACGACGCCCATCTTGTAGTTAGGAAGGACAGTCACAGATATCATTCTTTGGTTCACCCTACATTTGAGTACCTGCGTGCACGTACAAAGTCCATTCAACACTGATCAGTGATTGCTTGGGCAATCACATGGGATTGCTTCGTGCGATCACAGATTAGCAAGAGTGAAGAGACAAGAATTAACGTACTGGACGTCGTACGTTAATAAGTCTTAATCCTACCTACTGTCGCCTTCCAGCAAGAACCGGGTAGATAGGTGCAAGACATCTTGTGCTAATTCCTTATTCCTACCTACTGTCGCCTTCCAGTAAGAACCGGGTACTAGGAATAAGACGATTACTGCTACAGTATCGTACGAGAAGAATCTCTGTTGTCGCCTTCCAGTAAGAACCGGACAGAGACTCCTATCGTACAATATTTGAAGTACGTAGTGTGCGCCAAAGCACTAAACACAATAACAATAATCTGATACCGTACGATCCGACACGGTTACCACCATGGCTGCATTAGAAGAACCAGAGACCAGCCAACAAGGTCAAATCCAAGAAAAAGAACCTTACCAGCCTACGTACGAAGAGATGAGCGCCAAAAGCGAGATTCCACTTATTACGTGGAAGAAATCAACAAACCCAAGGTTCTGGGGAAATCAAGTCGACATCAATCAGGAACTAAATCAGGAAGAACTGACTACGTACGTCGGATACGTTATGATGGGAATCCTGCACACCAACATCGATCAAGATCTACTTAAAACCACCTTGTACGAAGAATTCAATCATTGGACCTCAACCCAATGGAATCATGTCAGCCGACCATACCGACTAGAGCTTGTACGAATCCTTAAAATAAGAGGACTTCGTATTAATGCTGTACGAAGTTTGACGCAGCAAATCACAGACTTGATCAAGACAATAACCCAGGAGTTTGATGCTCAGGATGAGCAACTTACTCCTCGTACGACATCGACTCCAGGACGAATCACTACAACTACAGACACACCTGTTCGAAACCCTGAACCAATCGTTCCACAGACTGCAGCTGAACCAGCAATAGACTCAATTGAACACTCGTACGACGTACAGACAAGTCAAGAGTCAGTCGTGCGAGACCACCAACCAGCTGTACGAAACATGCCACCAGGAACACGGTTCACCCAGGAGGTTGATAGTTTTCCGCAATTCCAAGGTCGTACGACACCTCTCTATCAAAGAGACAGTATCTATGACCTTCCACCAAAACGCATAGTCCAGAACGGACCATGTGAGCCAAGTACAGTATCCATCTTCCAGAAAGGATGGCGGAAAGACAGGAACTACACTGGCAAGCCGTACGACATCTTGTACGACAAAGCCAAAGTTTTCATCAGTTTCTGCCGACGACTCCGCATCACAGAAGACCAATACCATGCTGTATTTCCAGATATCCTTGAAGATCGTGCAGAAGAATTCTACCTGCATCATATTGGCCCAACCAGGAGGTGGGATGAGATGTACGACATGCTTGACAAGCATTTCAACACCAACATCAACCACAGCCTCTATTGGGCTGACTGGACTACAATGTCCTTCGCACGAGTCAGAAGGGAGAATCCTGACAAGACCCTTATGGAGGTGCTTGAAACTCTTCTTGACAAGATACCCCTCGTACAACGAGCCCTTGGATCAGGGTTCCAGGGCGAAGTTATGCTTCGTACGCAAGTTACACAGGCATGCCGAGGAGTGCCTGAACTGGAGACTGCTCTCAGCAACCTTAAGGCAGACCACACGTGCGAAGAATTCTTCTCCAACCTAAGGGCTTCCCTCCAGGTTGCACTAGACCGAAAGACGCCTTCGCACGACATCCATTTTGTGGATAGAAGGTACACATCCAACAACAAGGGACGTTTTAAACAGCCGTACGACAGAGGTCCTCCTAGACAACCGTTTGACAGAGGGAGGAACCAGCCTTTTAGAAGGCAAGGACCTGTTCGTACAGGCCACAAGAGATGTTTTGTCTGCAAGAAGGAAGGCTGTTGGTCAACAAATCACACAGATGATGAACGCAAGCGTGCAAAAGACCAATACCTACAAGCATGCACTATACTGCATCAGGAACCGTACAACGACTTTGCGTCATACCTACTAGATGTTGAAGGAGAGAACCCTGTTGAAGACTCGTACGATGAGGAACAAGACGCCAATTCAGGGGACGAGGAGGCATCTGCCTTCCTTATGTCATCAGCATTCCTTCATCGTACGACAGGTGAAGACATCTTCTCAGCTCCAAAGACGTTGGAAGCAAGCCAATTCCTATTGCACGACCCCTACAGTGCAGTATACCAAGGAGAACTATGGGATACAGGTGCAGCTAAGTTTTCAACTGTTGGGAAACCTCAAGTACTAGCGTACTTAAGGGAATACCCTCGTACGAAGATATCCTGGGTTCCAGGATCTGCTCACGTACGATTTGGTGCCAATACGTCGATTGCATCCATAGGGACCATGAACATGGAGAATCCCCTTGGGAGCGTGACGTACCACATCCTGGACGCACCTACACCTTTCCTATTTTCCTTGTACGACGCCGACAGACTTGGAGCGTACTTCAACAATGTAGACAACGTTATCGTACGAAAGAATGGACCACCTATTCCAGTTATACGGAAATGGGGCCACCCATTCTTCAACCTCAGTCGTACGGAGGCAAGTATGTTCTTTACTGAGGGACAACTTCGACGCCTCCACAGACGATTCGGACACCCTCGTACGGATCGCCTTCACCAACTGCTGAAGAATGCTGGACACAGTGATGTCAACTCTGCTATTTTAGAAAAGATCCAGAGGTTTTGCCATCATTGCCAGTCGCACGACCCAGCACCTAGACGATTCAAATTCTCCCTGAAAGACGAAAGCCACTTTAACTATGAGATAGTTGTGGACGTCGTACGACTAGGGGAGAAGAACGCCCTCCATGTCATTGACACAGAGACTGGATTCCAAGGAGCTACATTCCTGAAATCCTTGTCTGCACGAGACACCTGGAATGCCCTTTGCAAGTGTTGGATCAGTACGTACGTTGGTCCACCAGACCACATTGTACATGATCCAGGCACCAATTTTGCCTCTGCAGAATTCCGAAATCATGCGGAAATCATGGGGATTTCGTGCGACGAAATGCCAGTTGAAGCCCATTGGGCTGTTGGCAAGGTTGAGAGGGCACATGCACCTCTCAGGCGTACGTACGATATCCTGTACCATGAGATTGGACACAATACAGATGAGGAGACAATCCTTCAGATGGCTGTCAAGGCCCTGAACGACACTGCTGGTCCGCACGGCATTGTACCAACTCTCCTTGTCTTTGGCACATACCCAAGGATCAACAAGGACTCACCACCCTCACTAGACGTCGTACGAAGGGCAGAAGCCATCCAGAAAGCAATGAAGATGCTTCAAGGCATTCGAGCAAAGGTTGAGATCAATCGTGCGATCAATACCAGAAATGGTCCCAACATCCAGAAGGTCCTTTCACTCCCTATCCAGAGTGAAGTCCTGGTATGGAGAGAGAATAAGGGCTGGACTGGACCGTACGAGATCCAAGGCATAGACGGATACACAGTGACAGTCAAGATGGTCAATGGTCCTACCCAGTTTCGTGCGACGCACGTCAAGCCCTACTACCAAGAGGACACCTTACAGACAGAGGCTGACCCTGACGTCGTACGACCAACCCCTCAACAACAACCAAGGAAGAGGGGAAGACCAAAGAAAGGCCAGAGACCTGCTGTACGAAAGTCACCACGTGTACACATGGTGTATCTATCTCAGAAGGAGAAAGATCACTATAACCTTGCGGTCAAACTCCGACTTGACAACGTCATCACAGCTCCAGGAGCACCGTACGAAGAATCTGACGGGATTGAGATTGATTCCCTGATCAATCAGGGAGTGTTCATTTTCATCCTGTACGATCCAGACAAGCATGGCGACATCCGTATCTACAGCACACGTATGGTACGAGAGATAAAGAACATGTCTGCTAAGCCGTACGAGAAGTCAAGACTTGTGATCCAAGGCTATGGGGACTGGGAAAAGGAGGAACTCCTTACCCAAGCACCTACAATCCAGAGGATGAGCCAACGGCTACTCCTTGTCCTTGGACCAACCCTCGTACGAGACTTTGGGTGTCATGGAGAAATACGAGACATTACACAAGCCTACACTCAGGCGATCGACCAGTTGACTCGTACGATCATTGCAAGACTGCCAAAAGAACTTGAAGGCAGATATCCTAAGGGGACACTCCTACAGGTCATAAAGCCATTGTACGGACTTGCAGAGTCTGGGCTTTACTGGTATAAGACCTACTCAGAACATCACAAGGTGGATTTAGGCATGACGGAGTCTACGTACGACCCCTGCCTACTCTACACCACTGAGGGACCAGACACCTTTGGGATTACAGCAATGCAGACAGATGACACCTTAAGTTTTGCAACCCCTCAATTCTCCCAGAAAGAAGAGGAAGAGCTGTTGAAAAAGGGGCTTCGTGCGAAGCCAAAGACCATACTTCAACAAGACCAGGGAGTTGACTTTAATGGAGGACGAATTCGACTGTACGACAACTCTATCACCTTCACCCAGAAAGGGCAAGTCAACCAACTCCAGCTTGTAGACGCCACGTCAAAGGGATCGTACGGTCAGGTCACAAAACAAAAAGTTGTGAGTGTTGGAATAACACAATCACATGATCGTACGACACCTACGACTCAGGGGAAGAGTGCACAGATCGGATAGCGCAGCATTCGCTCATGCGCAAGGGAACCACCTCTTGGCTCGGCCCGAATGACTCAGGCCCGGACGAGACAGTATATCTGTCTCGTACGACGCCCATCTTGTAGTTAGGAAGGACAGTCACAGATATCATTCTTTGGTTCACCCTACATTTGAGTACCTGCGTGCACGTACAAAGTCCATTCAACACGACCCTTTCCGGAATCGAAGTCACATTCCCCGGTAGAACGATACCACTTTCTCATAGGTTCCGCCGGTAAGACAAGAATGAGGGGCTCCAGAAAGCGAGACTCTTGTGGAATGGTCATGAATCATCTGCACCATATCACTGCAAGCTCCGCTCGATGGCGTGCAAGGGACACGTGAAATAGGGAAGCAACACGTGTAACCCTGACATCGCTGCCCTCCCGCCATGATGCAGCTATCAATGTGCTTAAATACCACAGAACGCGCATCTGCGTGCATACAACAAGCGTGCTGCACACTGAGAAGTTGAAGCCGGCAAGGCGGGCTGCCACACACTTCGGCAGGCTCGAAACGCAGATCTCGATGGCCCACACGTTGATGTTCAGTATAATAGCAGCCTGATGATGCGTGATTGTCGAATATGCTGTGCGCTTAGCGCTTCCGAACAGGGAATGTCCAAGCTGGAGATAGAGATGGGGGCGACGATAGGCGCTCATTTTAATACTGCATTTTGGAACGCGGCGTTCTTGGGTTCATATGCATGTTGAACAGCGGGCGTTGGAAGGTGGTACAGCTCGATGGATACACAAGCAGGCTGATGATCTGATAAGGGATGGAGTGAGATAATTTCTGGGACCAGAGCCTTTGAGATGAAAGAGCTTGTCAAACAGGCATGGCTGTAGGTCTTGAGTGACCTTGATGACTTTTGGAGAATTGGCGAAAGATCATGCTCGGCATAGCTCGATAGCTAGGTTGATAATAGCAAGCGACAATCTGGTGCAGGGTTTCAAGTTCAATCTCCATCCAGCAATAGCCAACATGCACGTCACGGTTCCGGGACAATCGTCATAATCAGTATGCTACGGCAAAGACGGGCGTAATTGACGTGTAAGTGGCCGAGTCCCGCGGCTGCAATCAGGCAAAGAGCACTGAGAGTACTTCTCTCGGCTCCATGCCGGGGCTGACCTGCCGTACTCCTTATTATCGAACTCGGTTCAGCAGCCGTCCATTCCAGATCTCCATGGCCTTTGATGTTGTTCATACTTAAATGCAAGTCGTCGGTGCGCTATTCGTTGCTAAATTAGCAGCCCATCCAGGATGTTGCATTCGTCGGGCGAGCGTCAGTGAAACTTGAGCGGCTGCGTCAAACTGGACTGAAAAGAAACGAGCATCTGACTTCACGATGGTCGATTGCGGGGGTTGGACAAGGGAGCCGGATGCCTGATTTCACAGCCACTCCATTCGTTCTCTACATTCAAGCAGGATTACGGAGACATTTCCCCCTGGATTCCGGAAAATTTTACATCGGGATAAAGCTCGGCGTCAAAGGGGAGCGGAAATTTTCCAATGCCGGTGCCTGGAGATGTAGCGTATGTTCATCGTAGGCAGTTTGGCTCTATGCCTATGTACATGCAGCTACGGGTATCTATCCGGATAGCCCGGGTCAATGCCGCGTCCGATACCAACCTCTGGAACATGCCACCACACGGCGGCGGAAGTGCAAAAAGTGTTCGTTGAAACCCCGCAGATTGGCGAGGAATGGCATCTTGAGAAGGATGAGGTGCCTCGTTCAGTGTGAGATGCTGCCTGTTACTTCGCTGAGTGGGTCCGACCTGTGATAACACCTGACGCCCTTGTCTACTTCGCCGCGATGGACTCGACGACAGATTTCGAAGCTAATGGCTACGAGTACTTTTTCTATGAGTTGCCTTGTTGAGGCGGTGTTGTTCATGGTGCAATATGAATCACAGGATTCTCCAATTGGGGGCAGCTTCATCATCCTGTGGCTGGGCTCAGCAAGACAGGCCTGCAATCCAAAAATAGAGTTGAAAGGACACTGGAGGTTTACTTTTCTATAGCGTCTGGGTACAAAGAGGTGTCTCTTTGCTTCGGTCATTTCTTCAAGAGTTCCTACGCTCAGATGGACAGCTCTGAGCCACTTCCACACGCAACTAAGGCCACCGCATCCAAGCTTCCTAGATCTAATTCGAGTGTGGCGATTGAATACGGGCCCTACCGACCAAACTTAACGGAAATGGATCTCGTGTGGTTTTCTCAGAGTCAATAATTTGGCTTTGCTTTTTGCATAGGCATTCCCTGAGATCTCTGGGAACTCGCAGATGTGGACTGCCAGGAATCTGTTACCGCAGTCCGGACCTAGGAGGCCATCGCGTTGCAGAGCCACGATTCTTGAGGTTGAGATGTGCGGGGCTCTTGCATGTTTGATCGATATCAAACTGCAAGTGGCCACAGAGTTACTCGTTAGAAGCCTATCTTGACTTCTTGAGAAAGTAATGTCGCCAAGAACCATGCTAAAAGATACAGTAGTTTCGGCGAGGACAACCGCTTATAACTCCCACACAGCCACGTGTTTGATCAAAAGACTGGGAGGTAGAAGACGACTTTTTCTAGGCTGATTTTAACATATATTCAAAGACTTTCTGCCATATTTCACATAAAATCTGAACCGACTCTAAGATCCGTGTAAACTACAAACACACAGTTCTAGAAATGATGTTAGAATCACTTCCAGCATCGCATCGCAATAGACATCCATTGGTTATTTGTTCGCCTGCCTATTATCCGCACGCTAATGTGTCGACTGTTGTTGCGCTTGACACCGAGTCGCCTTGCCGCCTATTATGCCGCCTTAGCATTTAATTTGTTGTGCTTGGGAGCCTGCGTCTGTGACGGTCGTCACGCACGAATCACAATCACGAAATATTTCTCTCAGTCTCAAATGAACTCAAATCGGAAGAGCTCCCCAGCATCGGGGAATTCGGAACTGCAAGGCCCCTGTGAGTTTCAATGCGGGACCTACGGATCATGCAATGCTGCATGCAGTCAGCAAATCTTTCGCGTAAGCTGTTGAGATCCTTCTCAACGATGGACTTCGAATGCAGATACCCCGCTTTCCGGTATCTGGCTGCCTAACGGCTCGCTTGGCATGCATCTCATCCTCAGATCCATACCTAGACCCTGGCCAGGCTTCTTTTATGAGGCTAGCAACATGAAAGCGGCAAAGCATCATGAATGGTTGATGTGTACGACGTAAATCCTGCTGGGAATGCTGCCTGTTGCCATAGGACAAGGATTGGCTCTCAACTCAGACAGCCTTGATGATCCAATACATAAACAATTCCAGACGGGTGACAGTAATGTCAGCAGTTGAACGCCAACAGTGCCCCAATAGATTATCAACGTCAATGGCACTAAAGAACCTCAGGTAACACACCAATGTATTCTTATCGCGGGAACAAGAGAATGGCTATTTGATGCCCTGGAAAAATTGCTCTTCTAGTGCAGCTTGGTCTGGGCATACGACGTCAATGTATCTTATTCACGAGTTGCTGGACACCAGATTGGCGGGCAGCTAATTAAATCTCGCTCTTCCTATAGATGGCTTGGACCAGAGACATGTGGTGACCACGAGGGAAACGCGTGGAAATCTCGAGGGCAAGGTATGACATCCCGCTTCACCTCGATTAGGTGACATGCCTTGCAATGCGAACATGGTAGACACGCAAGAGACATCTGCAAATTTTCATTTAAGGCAACCAAGCTAGCAGCCGGATCAGTTGGTGGATCTACATCGGCACCGGACCGAGCGACAAGCAAGGTCTCAATAGCTCTAACGAACTCGTCGGAGCACAACAGTCTGCTTTAATCGAATCCCATATTCTGGCGACGCTTGGAGAATCATTGCAAGCCATTGGGTCTTAAAAGACTTCAATTGGCTGCTACAAGCCACGATATATCATTTGGTTTCGGGTGAGGAATCACATACAAGCCTCTTGAGTTCGTCATCAAGCATGCGTCAAAGCGCTGAGCCAGGACACGTTCCGTCATCTTGTCAGGGCTTTACTTCGTCCGAACGCAGATTCCGATCACTCCATGGATAGCGCGATCTGTGGCGATGGTGAGGCAAGGCAACCAGGCACTGACGAGGCAATGCCCCATCACGCGGCTCCCGTTCGCTTGATCAGACACCAGCTGCAGGCTACGCAGGCTAGTCTTTATCCTTGGTAAAATTCACGGTAATCTTATCTTTTGATGACTCGGTCAATCGACGGGCAAGCCGAGGCGAGTCAATGTTGCGGAACCCATGCCGCGCCTGATTCCTCTAGGTTTAAGCGATATGGAATCGCACAGACAATGACACCAATTACCATCCCAAGGGTGTTCTGACAGATTGGTTATGTGATACCCTCGTTGTTTTCCCGAGTGTGAGGTCCGGTAAGAACTTGGGATCAAAACTGGCTGGCATAACATTGAAGACTGCTAATTATTTATATCTAGTTGCATTTAGAAAGATTCAGATACAGCCTATGATGTGTCATGGATGCAATTCTTGATGAGCTCTCGGCGACTTCTCACGGTCGTCTCGTTATCCTTTGACGAGTTGATTTGCCTTGTTATTTTTTGATATTTGTTGACGTTTGCAAGACCTAGTTTAGGGCAGAAGCTTTTGCTTAGTCGGTTGGGAACAAGGACCCTAAAACTAGAACGGGATCCCTACGAGCTGCCTTGGGCATAATGGAAAGAGTTGGGTCAGTTCTCTTTCTTTCCAAAACGTCTGGTGGGTCTAGAATATAGGCGAAGGATCTTAGGCGGCAGAACGTCAATCTGCTTGACTGTATATTTACATTGAAACAACAGACTTAGCTTATTCCCCACCCTGAATTCTATCTAACTGGAGTTAATTAGTTTATTTTCTCACTACATTTAACGTGGCTGATAAGCGAGTCGATCAGACAAGCGAGTCGATCACCCAACCACGACTACATTACAAACCCAAGAAGACATCAATATCAACACCACTAAATCAATTAACGCTACTAAGAATTCTCTTCCTCAGTCGTTTCTACATCAAACTGACACGTTCGCGCATTGTGTCCTGTGTTTCCGCACACGCCACACCGTCGTTGACCCGATTCAGTCCTTGGCTTACGACCACTCCTCCGACGCGTTTCCTCATAAACCTGTGCTGTTGCGTCCCTCTGCGACTGTATATCCTCTGCATCAGCTACAGTAAGACTTCCTCCTTGCTGGAGACGCGTTTTCTTAGCTCTCCGACGTCGGCTTAGTGTGCTGTTTTCCTCTCGAAGAGTTTTGTTCTCCGCCCTCAGGAATGCATTCTCATGCATTATTCCTAGTGTTCCTTTAAGAATATAGTCAACGTCGTTATTGATAGGTGTTGGGGAGCTATTTTGATGACGGGCAATTCGATCCTTGATCAGTGTTGACTGAGAAGTTGCTTCTGTTGGGTTGTTTGGTGTCCTGGAAACCCAAGGGAGCGGTGTTGTTGGAAGTGATCCTGGAGGCGTTGGAGTGTGTAACTTGACGTCCAGCTTTGATAATACACTTTCTGCACTCAGAGGGACAAGCCCGGAGCCTCTGAAACCTCCCTGGATATTCTTTCCCGTAAGTGCTTGTGTAAAGGCCTCACGAAACGCTGGAAAGAAGTCTTCCTTCGTAATATGGGTTACACCTCGCCGCATCTTTTCCTCAATTTGTCGACCGTACGCCGTTTTGAGAGGCCCAAAGCATCCTACATCTAAGGGCTGAAGTAGATGAGATGAATGAGCTGGCATACAGAGTGGGACGATGTTGTTTTCCTGACAATATAGCTCGAAACCTGCAGAGTGGTGGCTTTCATGCCCATCAACGATAAGGAGGCGATGAGGACCTCTTGCACGTGGCTTTGAATGACGATCGAAGTGTTTGACCCAATTTAGGCCTATCTCGTTTGTTGTCCATCCGTTTTCAGATGTTGCGATAACCCAGTCGTGTGGGAGATCTGTTTCAGTGTACCAGGTTGAGAGGTGATAATGGCCTGCAACGATGATGTATGGCGGGACGCTGTAGCCTGACGAACTTATGGCTTGGATAACTGTAACCCATTCCCGATTACCAGGCTGCACCATTTTCGTGTTTGAACGCCTTTCGGCACTCGTTACAACCATTCCGGGTGCAATCTGGCCCATCATAAAGCCAGTCTCGTCAAAGTTGTAGATATCAGACGCGTCGATGCCGTATTTCGCGATTGTGTTCTTCACAAGGTCGAACCAACCGCGAATAACCTCTGGATCTTCGCATTGGGCTCTCTTATAGTCATACTTGCGAAAAAAACGCGTCCGAAGCTGTGGTTGTCGTTTGATGAAGTTCGACGCCCAGCGCTTCCCAACCGGTCGCGCGCCACGGTCGGCAAGCAGGTGATTGGCCATTTCTTCAACACCACTGATCCGGGGAGGAAACGATCGGGCATCTAGGTCAAGAATGTACTTAACTAGCTTCTCTTCTTCAAGCAGCGTCAAATTCCGTGATTTCGGCATGATGTCGCGTCGCGAAGGTTTTCCATTAAGTCGGTCGCGTAATGTTGTGAAGGGTACTGAATAGATCCGTGCTGCAGCTCGAATACTAAGATTTGGAGTGTTTTTAATCGCTTGAACCGCTAGGATCAATTGCGCTTCTTTGTTTGATGACGACATTCTTTATGGTCGATGGACGTGTGTTGAAAGCGGGAAGATGGTATGATCGCGGTTGGGTGATCGACTCGCTTGTCTGATCGACTCGCTTATCAGCCACGTTATTTAAAAATTTAAATTGTGTCTTATGCGAAAGCAAAAGACGCATCTTATAAGTGGATGAAGAGGAAGAATCCTTACGCGGTGTAATGAACAAAATCTTGTTCCTGGCCTATTCCGCCCAATTCATATTATTTACTTTTTTGCATCACGTATCATCTAATTACAAAAACGCCCTCTAAGGACGCAGAAGCTCTGGATCGTCGGCAAACTACTCATCTAGATCCCCTGGTCTTGCTTCCATCGCACATGGGAGGGCTCTCAACCTCACAAAGTCGGAGACACAGTTGTTAGAAGATACAGTTGCCAAATCCAGATATTCCAAGTTCACAGCATGGAATCGGCGCTAGGTCTGATCTGAAAGAATTAGAGACAGGATCGTCCGTTCCGCATAAATCTCGGTGAGTTGGTTGCCAAGTCAGGCTTCATCATTAATGTGCTGGACCAGTAGTCTCTCCGAGCAGTTTGATCACACCATCACTGGACATTGCGCGATTTGTCTTCTCTGGTGCATAGTAGACGAGGCTGTCCACACACCCTCCCGAGGCAGCCTTATTTGGTTCGGCTACGCTTCGGCCTAGGCAGGTGAGTTCATGCATAATCACACGCGGCCTGCAGCTAAGCCTTCCCCCCGCAACAAAGCTTGCCTGTGTGAGGGACACCGGCTGCACGCCAGTCGGTGCTCAGAAATCGACGTTCACGCTGGATATCAGAGTCCACTGACTTGTGTCGCCCGTCGAGGTTGTTTCCGCAAGAGTCAGACGGGGATTGTGTTCGAGTATTACCAAGAACAGCTTCTTTTCCTCGCAGTGATATCTATCAGCAGTTTGGGGCGAATCCTCCTCCTGCTCCTTATAAGCTGCATTTGGATGGATGGATGGATGGTTGCCACTGCGGGCGTCTGAGCTGCATACAGCTACCTCACAGATTTGGTGCAACCCACTATTGCAGACGCAGAAAGAAACTCAACCTATGGATGCCTGGTATTTCTGACAAGAGGGGTAAATATCGAATGTTAGAGACACCGAACCTGACAAGCAGGAGATTCATCGATAATTGCCTTGTGAATTAAGGATGTAGGGTGATGTGAGACAGAGGGTCACGAGGCAGATGCGAGTATGAATAAGTTTGAGTCGATCGGTGCTGCAGCAGCCACTCACTACATTGTTGGGTATGGCAGGGCGGGGGAACAGCGTGACAGCTCAACCCACACGATATACCCGCACGAGTTTCGGCTAGCGATTGAACACCCGCGATGGATCTCCCCCCCAGCCCGTGAGCACTGGGGTATCAGAACCCACTCGACGACAAGCGCCAAGGGGGACTCAGCCACCCGAACGATTACTGCTTTTGAGATGGTGCTGGCCTACTCCATTCCTTCGGGAGGGGTGAATTCTACGAAACGAGCATCCCAGTAAGCTGGCCTCAGCAGTTGGCTTGGTTACGCGGCCGAGATATCCCACCGTGGATCCGAAGTCGTAACTTGCTCATTTTTCCTGCATTCTCAAACGTAACCAATGGCCCTGCGGCTCGTGGCATCGTCAGCACAGAGGCTGGGCCTGCAATACGATTGATAATACGGGAATGGCCGGGCGCATGGTGCTGACGGTAGTTGCCTATGTTCAGGGTCCAGCGAAGCCAGGATGACTCAGGAGCACTATTTTCGCCTTCGTTTTCCATGTCAGAAGATATCTGACTTGTCGTATCCGGCTAGTATCGGTTGTGTCTACAGCACCATTCCAGAAAACCACCGAATAATTCGTGCCTTTCTCCTTAGGTGTTCATCTGGGAGGATGTCGCAGTCACCGGCCCGATAGGGCTAAGGTGGGTGTCCTCATAGGTCTCGGATTCGGACCCTTAGTTACTCATTAGTATCACTGATGGAAGTTGTGTGTGGTTCCAAAGTTCCGAAGCCTGCAGACCGAAATTACGAACCAAAATTCAAGTAAGGAATTACTTCGTTCCGCGCCTACTGCCTGGGCGACCGTCTAGCGTGGGACCAGATGGGCCGTTTCTCCGCTGCGCCGCCAACGCTGACGAAGAAAATCGACATTTATAGCAAGCAGTCAAAAGCGGGTTATTTTGGCGGCCCAAAAAGGCTGTGTTTCATGCAGACGACTTGAAAGGCCTGTCAGGGGGTCCCAAACAAGGTCATGAGAAACAAAGCTCCGCTTGTCACCGAAAGGCGGGACAGTCACAGGCATCACGAGGACATGCGGACGCCTTGTAGGATGGCTTTCGACTCGTGCAGGCTTCCCTCTGCCTCTTAGGTGTCGAAGTGCACGAACTCCGGTTCGTGTGGTTGGTTTCCTGGGTGGAAGTGGACTTGAGGGCGACGGTTAGTCTAAATGCTGAGGCACCGACTCGGCAAGAAGCTTGAGGACTTGAGAGGGCCGACGGGTCCTAATGGTATCTGCTGGAACCACGGAGATGGAACACTTTTGAGTTTGGTTGAATTCTCTAGGGTATGTAAAGTGTTCTATGTCGAGCATTGATATGGGTCACCACACACCAGCTACTACAAAATGTTGTAGTGAGGTCTTTACATTCTGTGCGGATGCTTCTAAAGTCTCTTTTGGAGACCGTTGAATAGATCTTTAGAGTTGAGTGACTAAACACAAGCTCATGACAGAACATCCCCATTCATGTCCAGCCCGAGGCAACTGCTGGCTTACAGACTTGGATAAGGGCGGGTTTTCCCCACAACTTTCGTCATGAGTCTCAAGGAGAAATTAAGGGTTGTTCTGTAGACGCGCAGGTTCTTTGCTGGACCCTAGACAACAGACTGGTTTCACTATCCAGAGTATTCATCATCATAGCTGCTGGTTCTTAAATAATATCAGAATACAACAGTTGGCTCCTCGGAAACGTATTCATACTTATCTGACTACAGTGGTAAAGAGCAAAACGGGACAAACCGGGACAGTTCTTGAAGCTATCCTCCACCGTACGCCTGGTTAGAGCAGATTATAAGGGACTAGGGCAGATGTCTTACTCGCAGGTGTATCGGGAAGTTTGAATGGACAAATGTACGCGTATCCCGGCTCTACTGAGCTTCTACAGTATTGGTACAGCTTTAATAGTACCTTCCTAGTGGCAGAAAGTCACATTTCCTTAATGAAGTTGTTTCTTGTCACAGCATTGTATTGCAGTGCCTTCATAGATCATTGCAGGGCTCCTTTTTGGACCTGCAATCCCAAACGTACAAAAGAAACTTGAAGGGTGAGGAAACGCGCTTTTCATGGAAGTTGCGAAAACATAAAACTTTTGAAATCATGCGCTCCCATGCCAATTGGCTAAATAGGAGACGGTGTGGGTTTAAATAGTATACATCTAAACACAATTTCTTATATGCAAAAAGTAGCGATGATCAAACGGGAAATAATGTGGTAACCATTTGACACCTCTACACTGTTGGAGCGCCGCTGGCTGCAATGAGATGTTAGCAATTGATTCGAATTTGGATTTCTTTGAACCCATAAGGATAGTTGCCAATTTACTCTTATTCCCTGCAGAGCCTGACGTACGAAGAGCTGCGCTGGGACGCTGGCGAGGTGGTATGATATGGCTAGTCTTGGAGCCATGAAATGGACAGAATATCTCTGAAATCGGACATCTGCCAGAGGGCGACTCGGGAAGGATTTTCCAGCTCGTTCTCCCTTACACCCGACCCCGGGTCGGAGGTCTCGATGTCACATGGTGAGTCGCCAACGCCGACCCGGTGCCGGCCTGTTGATGGAAGATACATCGTCGGATAACACCCGAGTTCCCTATCCGCCCAAACGTCGAGATTAACTCGCAGCAGAGCGAGAGAGGGAAGGGAAATAACGAGGTGATGATTTTCAGATGCGTGTCCCAGTGGCTTCAACTAGGAGTGTATCGTAGAGGCACCTTTCGGGTGGGAATGGACATAAGGAAACGGCTTGTATTGTTTACGTGTGAGACTGCCCATCCCGGTGCGACTATATACCGCCGATGGAGTGGGGCCGGTCTGGATCCGGCCGGAATAATGGTTATTCCGGGCCCCGACCCCACGAGGCTGCACGATGCCCATGAGGGTATCGCGACAGAGTGGCAATAGCAGCAGGCGCATCTGGAATGATCACATCGCCATCCTCTTCCACTCCCTCGCTCTGCTGCGAGACAATCTCGCCTACATCCATCTCGAATCGCGCCGGCACACCGAATTCCTTCGTGGCCCGGTCGTATGTAAGCCAGTTCCCAGACGAGGCGAGTCGACACCCCAACCATAGGCACCGCTCGCGGCGCTCTTGGGCCATCGAGGCGACTTCAAAGTACTTCTCGTCGTCGTCAAACTTGGCCGTCGTAAACCAGTCGTCCGGGTAGTACTTGTCAACCCACAACAACCCCCGCTGCGCAAAATCCTCGGGCAAAGGACGAGGAGCTTCCTTGTCCTGTCTCGGAAACTCCTCCGATTCGATCTTGTCTACAGACGGGCACTTCGCCATGAGTGAGTTTAACGTATATGATATAAGCTTCCATGGAATCTTCTCTTCAATGTACCCCATTGCAGTCGGGAAGTGTGACAGGTGGTGGAGGAAGGAGAGGGTGACATGGACATAGGGGCTAACGTTTGGGTCGCCAAAACGGCGGAAGACTACATTGTGGGTTCGGCAGGCGAAGTCGAGGGCGTCGAGCTGCTTTTGGCTTGCAGCGCAAGTCTCGTTGTCGTCCATGTGGACATCAGCGTCGTCTACACGACCCGTCTTGATGGCTCTCATAACAGAGTTCGACTCGCTGCCGTACTCGAGAATGGCGCATGCAAGGGCGATGCCGATGTAGTAGCCGCTATCCAGCCAGCGCTTCGTGTTGCGTGCAATGTGGTTATCCAAGTGGTCGATAAACTCGCTTATAGACGGCGCCAACTGATCCATGTTCTTCCCGGAGAAAAGAATGCCGTGAGCGCGGACGAAGGCGGCATCAATCTCTTGCAATCTCGTTGGAGAGCCATTCAGGTGCGGGTCAAAGAGTGTCATGATGGACTCCCGTGCTGAGAGAAACGGCACAGGCACGCAAAGCGACTTTGAGTAGTAAAACAGCTGCTGCAGGCCGTTTGGGCGCGCAAGAATCGCAAGATGATGGTACAGCCGACCAGTAGTAGGAGCTTTATCACTCGCCTTGGAGTACCAGTGACGGCTCACGGATGTCCAGACCTCGCGGTCTTTAAGATCGTCATCTTCTATCGCCATCCTAATCACAAGACAGGTTACCAAGAGCTCAAGAAAAGAATCACGTGTTAAATTCTGGCGAGATGCTGCATACCTGTAACGTCCAAGATCGCCCAGACACTCAATCCAAGTATCCTCAAAGGTAGGGACAGTTTCATAGAGCAGTGCCATCATGGAGTAAGCCAGATATATGAACGCAAGCATATGTTCAAGGGATGCTGGCAGCCAGTGTCGAAGCAGTTCTAAAAACGAGTGAATTCCATGACGCCACATCCTGGCCGGCATCGCATACTTGCTTGCCAAACGCCGCAGGGCTGGGCTTGCAGATGGATGCTGTGACGCCAGGAAAAAATCATGATGTTCATGAAGAAGAGTCCGATGTAAAGCGATTAAAGCTTGCCATTGTTCGTTGTTGAGTTTGGGGTTAGTTTCTTTGTTTGAGCTTTGCGAGTTATCCACCTCGATACACTTGGACTCCACCATGACAAGGCCTGCGTAGATACCCTTGACTTCAGCGACAAGCTGCTCTTGGCTGATGGGTCGTGTCTCGGGTTCCTTGATCATCACTTCCGTGTTGTCCGGCTCCGAGGACCGGGGCTCGAAGGACCGTACCGAGGCTGGAGCCCGAGGGGAGTCGGAGGCATCTCCGGGCCGTTTCGCATCGGCACGTCGAGGAAGCGGGTTGTCGTCGGTGGGGGTCCACAGCTTCCCCTTCTGCTGGGTAGGCTCCCTTCGGAACTCGTTATCGGTAGAACGCGCAGCGTGATGGTTCGACTCCCGCGCACGGCTCCGCTTCGGGGCGACCGTCCTCTCGTCTTTGTTGTTTCTATGAGGTGTCTTTGAAGAAGAAGACGGTTGATTCGGTGTTCGTTGTCTTTCGGGCTCCGGGGTCGGGGTACTGGGGCCAGGGTCGACGCTGGACGGCGTTGCCGATGGGATTGGATCAGACGGTGGTGGTTGGTCGGCTCGTGGCGGCGGCGGTGGACGTGACCGAATCCTGGGAAACAGATCTCAGCCTCGCGTCAAGTAGGGGTGCATGCGGCTGATGTGCTTACGACTTCCAAACCTCGTCTATCTGATCAGAGAGATTCTGCGCGGTCGGGGGCGGATTACTATCTTGCCCAGCGGCGTGGTTGTCCTTGTAATGCTGCTGGACGTCGTCCCGCGACTCTGCTCGTAACTCATCGCCACAAACGGGACATTTAGTCCACGTCTTCCGCCGCCTTTCCTGTTCTCGCGCGCGGAGATGGTTGGTAAAGCCTTTGGTGAGGGCTGTGGCGGGTTCGGGGTGTTGACTCATCTCCAGTAGACCGTCGGTAATGCCTACTTTGCTGATTGGGAGTGCAGGACATGGAAACGAATGTGGAGGTACCGCAATGTCGGCTTGGGTTTAAGTCTGAAATGGAACTGTTGATGGCGGCTCCTCGTTGGTATCATCATCACATCCGGCCGATGTCGAGATGGTATATAAGAGCTGACGAGGGAAACGAGGAGATTAGCGTGTGGTCCGCAATGCCATGGCGAACCATGGTTGCCTGATGGGATGGGCCGCGCACTGCGGCTCTGCTTTCTGATGGGTCCTTCCAATCCCCCACCCAAACATCCTTTTTTCTTCCTCTTTTCTTTCAAGCCGGTCCAGCCGTGTACAAAAGCTCCTCGTGTTCCGTCCGCAACACCTCAGATTTCTTGTTCATTCGTGCTCTTTCTTTCTCGATTTCTTTTGTATTTTAATCAATTTCACATATGCAGAGAAACTTCTCGAGGATATTGTCAGGCGACGTCGATTGTATGGATTCAAACCATTCGATCAATTGCTGTGCTTTCTGCCCTGACTGAGACTCAGGCTCGGGGTTATCTACGGCGCGGCGGCGTTGTCCGAGGTCTTGAAAAGTGCCGTACATTGCACTTTTGACACGACCTAGTCTGGATAAATGTTGCATTTCTAGACCTGTTGTACTTCGATTAGTTTATCCCGTGCTCGTGACGGCTTCATACGTGCCCGATGCAAGATGCAAGTGCATTTTCGTATCGCAGCTCGCATGCCAACCATGACGAGGCTTCCCAATTGTGTTGGTTTCCGGTGTGATTGAAAATTCCATGTCTCGCAGCCCAAGCCTGCTTTATTTCTGCATCAATCAATGCCCCCCATCTGCGGCTCTGAAGTCAGACGACAGCGCCATTCCTTGTTGTTATGGTCAAAATGGACAACATTCCATCTCTGAGGGAACGATGACCGACTTGACTCTCCCTCTTCTGTCAATTTCGACAACCTGGAGGGACGGCTTCCATACGCGTCAGCCTGCCATCCTAGGGAATTCTAAGCAGTCTCCCTCCCATCCTTTCTATCCTTCCTCTTGCAAAGGATAATTTGACTTGCATCCTTGGAAAAGACGCCCACATTTACTCGTCTGACTTCCTACTCACTTCTTACACCAGCATCGCACCGAGCTCTGACAACACCCGTTAGTACCTAGGGGCCCATAAAGGTCAAGCGAGCTCTGACAAACAGGCTCTAATTAGCGCACCGCACCATCGCTAGACCCGCCACCACCTCCTCGTCATCACCGTTGCACCTAAAATCCCGATCGAAGCCCTGGAGGCGACCTCTTGCTGTTTACACTTGGCGACGACGGACTGCAGCTTTGCCATGTCCAAATTCTTTGCAACAGGCAGCATATCCGACCTCGATCTCGCCACATCTAGCACTGGCCTAGCCACCGACACAGCCACAGGGGCGAAACCCACATATCCCGGACTTGCCGATGCGTATGCATCGTGAGCAATGAACTATTGGGGAGCTGACATATCGTAGGCTTCCAACCACAGACATTACCAAGATCCCCGAAACGCTCTCCCGCAGATTATTCAGCTTGAGCCGACGTGTGTGCATACGAATGGGGCTCAGCTGAGGAAGAATCGCCTAGCCAGAACTAGACGACGACTGAGAAAGGAGCTGAAGGCTTTCGACGACCACTGATGTCCAAGCTGGCCAGCTATTAATTAGCAATCCATCCGTTCAGCAAACCAAGAATTTATCCGAGTCTAGCCCTTTGGGTCTCCAGTTTCTGCCTTCGGACTCAACCCACCCAACGCCTATCTTCGGTTCCCAGGCCTCTCGAACGCCTCGTGCTATTCGGCCCGCCAAAACTGTCTCGCGCTGAGACTGTCGTTCCTCCGCAAATAAGAGGGGAGAGCTCCCACTTGCAAGGAGTCACCCATCTCTCACCGTCACCTCGTATAGCTTCGGGTTGTTGCCTCCAAGCTCCAGCTGGGCGGGGGCGCGTGGCGTGAAGTAGGCAACAAGGACATAGGGAAGTGTTGGACCGTCAGACCAGTGTCTGGGTCTGCAGATTGGCCAAGCCGACGATGCTCAGCGGCAAAACGCGACGCCTTTTCAAGGGAGGACAGATGTCGAAATCAGCAGGCAGCAGTGGTTTGTGGGCGTCATATGAGGCCGTCATTGATCCACCGAGGGTTTGCGAAGACCCCCCGTGGTCACGAGTGCGGTCGTTCAAGCGACGTGACTGGCAAGCATACCTTGAACCTCTGGCAGGCGCCTGTTCATCGTGAGAAACTTGTACCACACGCGGTAGAGATTCACAAACGATCACAAGCACACCCACCTGGCAGCGAAGGCTGTGCTGCCTATTCTCGAAGTGGGTGGACCGCGGTTGTAGGAAAGGGCCTGAGGCAAGTGTCATGAGCATGGGTGTGATTAATCTTATGCTAGTAGCCATTGTGCTCAGTGGAAAGACGCAGGTTTCTACGTCTTGGTCGTGCGACGAAATGAATTTTTTGCCGCACCTAACTATGGGTTCTTGAGAAATTTCACATGTGATCTCCATGGAAACCGTTTTCGTTTTATGCCCTCGAGGCAGAAGATGGATACGTTTCTAGAGTGGCAAGGAAGTCCAGTACAGGCTGCTCACTGCCATCACGAGGTGTGGGTGCTTTCTTTCGATATTGTTCAGCAACAATATTAGGCTGCGATCTCGACGTGGCAAACTTGCGAGTATTGTCATGGTTTGCATGTTCGTGGTAATTGCCTAGCACTGCTCACCTCTGCTCAGCCTTTTGGTACCGAACTGGAACTCGTAATCCCCGAGGGGGGATCTTGACGTTCCGCTTAAGATATCAAGGCTCTCAACTGCGAGTCTCCGAATCCGGAACCCAGCGATCCATAAACGTGAGCAGGCCGCGTATCAAACTTGCGGCTGCTCGGGCCTCGAACTATGAGTGATTAGCCCAGAGTGCTTTGGGCAATTGATTAGACAAGACCGAAACTCGGAGTTCTTCGTTTTCTTTCCCCCCACCTAGCAACGACCGAAGCATGTATTCAAGAGCTGTCACTTTCAATACACTTTGCAGACATCAGTCGTTCGTTGATGGGCCTGTGTAGTTCGCGGCTCTAGCATTAACACACCTCCAGCCCAAGAAAATGTAGCGAGCGCATCTATCATTGATCGAAAAATGAAGCCACTTCCAGAACATCGGCCCCATAATTAGCCGGTGAGGCAACCAACTTAACCCGACCGCATGGGCCACGCGAACCACGACGACCGTCGGTTGCCTTCGCGAAGTATTTTTGCCATTGACCAATAATTCATACGACAGGAACCTCACGTCCGCTGACGTATCTTCGTCACCCCGCCGCCACCTGGTCCATAAATTCGATATAAAGAAGCAACCTCCTCTCGTTTATCCTCACCTCTCTGTTGACCTTGTGGGTCTCCAGGGCAACGAAACTGCCCATTGTCACCCGTTCGAGGGGTGGCGTCAGAGAGAGAGCCGAGACATGCGGGATGGGCTTTCCATCCCTCGTCTGCAAAGTACTGAGCGCCAGCAAGGGGTATCATAACCGAAAAGCTCCCCGGCCCCCTATATAGCTCACAAGCATCTTCCGCATACGGCCGACCTTTCCAAGGCTGCCTAGCCTTGTCCACAACCGACCTTGCGGGATTCCAGACGCCGAGCGGCAGTGACTGATGGACCGCCCAAATTCATCTCAAAGGAATCCGTCCTTCTTCGCCGCCCTCCTGCGGCCTTCCGGCCACTTCGCTACATCCGATTCCCGGGAAGGCATCCGGGTCGTCGCGCCTTTTCGCGACATGTGCGAGGCAGAAAGAAACACTTCGTATTCGCTTGGCCATAATGGTAATGGCGATGACCAAAAAGCAAGGACAAGCTCGGTCACTGAAGCGGCTATCGGCCATTCTTACACCGCTTTCGGCCGGTGGCGGCAGGGTATTGTTTGTTCAAAACGGGTGTGTGCGGGGGCCAGGCAGCAGCAGCATTCCCCCCTGAAGAGGCAATACCGACGACCCCCGCCGTTCTTCTTGCATTCTTCTCCTGTTTTCGAAAGGACCCTTGGGTGGAGGTGTCTCGGCTTGCTTGACGATCCATCGAAGCGCCTGGTTGCCTGGGTCATTTTGCGCAAGGCGTACCAATGGCAACATCATGCTGGAACGACTTTGGTGATTCAGCCTTCCCAAGATAGACACCGAGTTGGTTCTATTGAAATTACCATAATCTAAACCTCTCGTCGCCTTGCTTCTGGTTCGGTTGCATTTTCCTTCCTGATTGGGCAGCCTTGCTTGCAGGTTCGCCTGTTGTCTGTTCAATCCTTCCATTGAAGGGCGAGACGCAGGCATTCATTCCTCAAAACAACCCCATTGCTACCCATTCAGAGAAGTAGGCAACTTCCCATTCATCCTCCAAGAGTCAATTACTGTTTGCCTCCATTCCCACGCTGAGCCTCGTTGGCCTCGATTGGCATACCAAGGTTGGGGGCCAAAGGAGATTGGGGTCTTTGAGTACCCCTGAATGTGACCGTCCAAGGTGCCTAGATTGCGGGCGCTCTAGCTTGTTGCTACCGCCAGCCTTATGGCGCCAACTCGCGTCTCTTTCTCATCAAGGTATTTGCTTGCGGTCAAGCTTGTCTTCGATCTATACTTTGACACAAACGCTTCGTTGGCTTGGGGGCCCATTAGTTGGTCTCCATAGATGAAATGGGCGCTTCGATGCATATCAGGCATCAACGCGGAGTTACAGAAGATGCCTCATGCTTGGATTTGACCTCACTGTTGAAGCGGGCATTGAGCAGACCGGTCTCAAAGCTCCCAGTTGCATCGTGCAACGACGGCGGGCGTTTGCATGCATAAGTAATGCAGCTACAACAAGATCGCGCCCCACTGATGTCAGTCTCGGGGAATCCATCAAACCGGAATCAAGCCCCGGCCGGAGATTCGACGCATCACGTTCTCGCCACGCCTGTCAAGCGATTCAGCGTCCCCATAATTGGTTCCGGGCATCTACTCTTGCTCACGGACTCCGTAGGTCTCGGCACAAGGTTCAAATCGACTCGGGTCCTGGTGCCCTGATCTGCCTTCGTCTCACACGACTTCACCGGCCGAGTTGTACCACCACACATCCAGTGCCCAGTTGCATGGACTCCTCATTGGTCTTCGAGCAGATCAATCTTTGCCATATGACAAAGGGCGAGAATCCACAACGAATCAAGGGTTTAAACGGCCATTTTCGGTGTCTTGTCGTCCAGCTACGACATCCATCTGCGTTGGCACTTGAAAATTCCAATCTGCCAACTTTCCCAAGACGCCATTGAAAGCATCCAACACAAACAGCTTGACACGAATGGCAAGTTTTCTTTGTTAGGAGTCCTCAAGACCCGTAGCCGGGCCGCCTGCCTTGTTTCAGCCTCTGTCATCCATTCTCCAACCAGGCTTCATTCCGTTCCCGCGCTGTCAGCCCGTTCCCGCCTGGTTTGGTTGCCTCTATTCCCTTGGATGTGACGAGCTCGTTGAGCCCCCCTTCGACCGTTGATGAGGCTCTCCTTCGGCTTCGTGGCACACTGCTGTTTGTACACGCTTCTTCAATAACAGCGGTCATCTAGTCACGGGTCGTGAAGCATGACTGGGGCTGCAAAGTAGGGCAGCCAGCTGGCCAATGTGGGCAGAGTATGCCACGTACACACATAGGCAGCCATTGGAGCTAACAGATCTATCTAATCCATCTAATCGATGCTTTTTTTAAGGCGCCAAGACCCATTCAATCCGCAGCGTGAGATGATTGAGTCGAATCATCCCCAGCCGTCTGCCAGCGACTTGCAGACGTCGCTCTCGCCCTGGACTCGCCGGATGCTTCCCCAGCCATTCGGCTCCTAGAACATGGGGCTTTCCAGCGTGCTATTCTGGGATAGGTTGACTAATCTGGGGGCTACTGCACAGTTGAACCCTTCTTGGAGTTTCAGCATGCGTGGCCGTCTCGATGGAGACCATTAGGCTGACATGTCATATCCACCTCAGTATCATTGGACAACCTATCCCGAGCCCGTGAATGGGTCGATCCTTGTAATCCCTCCAATATCTGCTGAGCGTACTTGGATAATTCCAACGTACCCTTTGAAATACCAACGATCCGTTATGCGGCATTTGGAATGGACTCATAATAGCACGGACATTGCGAAAACGCGGCATAGACCTACAAGGTAATAGATTACCTCGTACATGATTCGATACTCACGAAGATGTAATGGAATTTGTGTACGTGTGGTTCACAAAGGTGTGTGCTCAGAAGGTGCCACTTTTCTCCGGTGCATAAGGAAAGGGCATATGCGGACTAGCCAGCTAGAAAGCCGCCTCTCCCTCAACATGAACATGTTTCTCCTCATGATCAACACCTGGAGATTAGAATCCTTCCATGCCTTCATAGAATCTTGGATGGTTGGAGTCCAGGGTGAGACTATTTACATAGTACCAATGGCACCAAGACGTGAACTCCGTGTCTAGTTGCCTCAAACGTAAACATCGCCAATAACGTTGAAGATTGCTAACTATGCTGATACCAGAAATACGATTTTGTATCACGGTGCTCATCAGCGGACTCGGATAATCATGGCCTCCTGCGCAGCATCCCACGGGTCACACGGTCATGCACGACGTTCTACAGCGGGTGGGATTTCACAACATGAACCCGAGGTGCTTGCTTTGTATGGGCGGAGTCCCACCGTATGTCGAGTGCCACAGTCGCACGAACTCGGAGCGGTTCAGCTCTTCATACGAACCGAAGCTCTCACTGAAGCACTCACTGAGGCTCACAAGATGGACCGGGGACCTGAGATTTCGGTCCAGCAAGATGTCTCGGAGAAAAAGTCCGGATTTTGACGGACTAGGGGTGCGTGGGACTTTCACAGGCTGGTGCAATTTGCTCGTGCGGCACACCATACATTCAGATCAAGACAGAGGCACCAAGTTAGCGGATGCCTTGCCTTTGGCGCACTCCGGGGCTTCCTGTGTCCGTCTGCGAAACTCGTCCAAACCGAATCCTATTTCGTCGGCTGACAGGACTGATATGGGTCATTGAGCGGCGATGTCGAAACTGCTTCACGCTAAAGGGTGGGTGGATCATGTGCCCGGCGGCTGGAGCGGTGTAGTGCTGAGCACCATTGACCAACGCCCAGTGCGAGCGCAAGTCTGCGCTCGAGACTTGGTTTAGTCTCTTTCAGCTCGGAGTCTAGGACAATAGCCGCCTGAGGAGCTGGCTGCCTCTGTTCCTTGGGCTGTCATACATATGCATCCTCACCGCTCAGTGGGCGCGCTAGGGCGAGCCCGCATCAAATCCTTCTCTGGAAAAAAGGGTGAGGGCCCTCGTGCCAAATTAGCTTCATGTACTTGATATATTTGGTGTTGAGAATCGTGTCTCCTTGTGCGCTTCTTCGTTTGCCGGCTAAAAGGAAACGTCAAGTTCTGTGCCATGATATCTCCCAAGCTAGAGCTGCATTCTGGGGTCATCCTCACTTGCACATGCTTGTCTGGCGAGGTGTTATTATGGCCACCCAACACAACAAACTCGTTCCGAGTAACATGGACGCCAACCACCTCCCATGTCAACTCCAGAAACCCCTGCGCTGATGCGGGGGAACTGTCTTCTATTGCTTGTTCGGCTCCACTCCAGATTCTGCAGGAAGTCACTAGGCAGCGAATACTCCGCATCGTCGAACAGGGTTCTCGCTGGAGGCACAGTGGTGTTTGCTACGGAATCGAAGCGGGGAGGAGTACGTCAGCTGTTTGCCTTACGAGGGGTAACGCTGAAAAAGGAAAAGGTATCGACGTGAAGTGCATAACTGCAATGTTTCAATACCGAATAAGGGGTTGGCGTTTGGTGACGGCTTCTTCAAGATATCTACTTGAAGTCTGATACTGAGAGTAAGCCAGTGCGTGAGTCGACCTTGGCTGACAGGAGAATCGTTCCCTGAGAAGTTATGGTCGATGGCGAGGATGACTTCCCTCGGGACGTTTGAACCACATGTGAACAATTACTGTGCCGCAATCCGATCTGGGGGTGCGGCTGGGGAGGTCACTGTAGTCACAAGATGTCATACGGGGAAACGTGTCGACCCAATAGAATCCAGGGAACCGTTGAGATACCGATGGGCTCGATGTTCAAACGACTAAGGCTTCATCAGATTAAACGGCGTAACACTGCAAATCTAACTGAGACCTGAGTTCAACTTCGGTTGAGACTCCAAGTCAGTGGCCAAATGACTTCGGACCAATTTCTTGCCTTTTCGTGTTGAATAGAGCTACAATTCCAGAACTGTATATTACCATACTGAAAAAACAACCACCATAGAACAGGCTTCGTGCTAGAACGCATCTACTACATACTATAACTAGACATAGATAGAGCTTCTTTCGAGTAGCCAGCGGAGATGGTTACACAGTTGCCAATTCTCACAAAGCCAAAGACTATCGACAATTTCATTACAGAACTCTCTTTCTAACGTAGTCTAAGGTGGATGCTAGAACTTGTTGAATCAAGTGACGTGAGAATCGTAAAACATCAAACCTCCTGTGCTAGTGAGCCCGTTTGCTTACTTCCTCCTCTTATCTGTCTGTTTTTCTATTTTCTATGCATCACGTTATTTTACTCCTTGTTTGCGACTTTGAAGAAGCTCTGTTTGAAGCAAGACGCACGACGCATGGACTATAATTTCCCTTGGAATAGTTTCAATCTCAGCTTTACTCGCCATGGAATGTGACTTATTCTCGAGAGTTTCTCAGTGCAGAGTCTTTATATCGTTCGGTTTTCTCCGGTTCTCGAATTACTGACTCGGTTTTCTTCCTTTTCATTTCGGAAGCAGCAGTAGATACAAAGCTGTTGCCGGATTGACATTCCCCGTGCTGAGTATTGGCTAGTCTCCGCAAGTTTGATCCGAGCAGATTCTGCAATTTAGGCAGACATTCACGACATAACGTAACTTTTCGGACTTACTTCCCTATCTCCGAGCTTCCATGCTGTTCTTCTTGGTTCACGGATGTTGTGCCGCCGTTTTCGGTGACTCATAGAGTTCTCCAGACTACCGAGATTCGGTCCGATGTTCAACTGCTCTTCCGGCAGTGTCGGAAGTCAGCTTGTCAGCCCACGCCCTGTGACTACAATTGCCATGCATTCGGCGCTTACTCACACCACCCCGTGAGTTACCGGGTGCCTGGTACTCGGGCTCGATGCGGCTGAAGCATCCCAGTTCACACGAATACTGTAAACCGCTCCAGCAAAATGTCAAATTGAGTGAGGCCTTGATAGATCTGATGACGAACCTGTCTGCCCTGTTTTCTGCGTTTCTGTATTCGGAAGTTCTAGTCACTTCTCGACCTCGTATCTAATTGGATTGTCGGGCGGTGGCGCAGCATCGCCACACGGTGACCCCGAGCACGGTGTGCATTGTCGAAGAAACGACGAAGAAATTATCACACTGGCGAAATTGCTGCTCTTTGGCAACAACTCGGCGAGCACCCGGTTGGGTCTTCATACGACGCCCTGACTTTGGACCGTGCAGAGCAAAATTACTGCTAACGAAGCCCCATTTGTCGACTAAGACAGCGATTCAGGGATACCAACGAGCGTTGACCTTTCGAAAAAAACGACATCAAGGGGCGATGTCGATGATTGGAGGTAAACGATGGCTTCTCAAGCCTAGGTGGCAATACTGACGCGGACTACAGTATCCAGCTGCCTGCCCATTTCACACTCAGCCAGGCCACAATCCAATGGAAGTCGTGAGCCAGCTTTCTTTCTTTTGCCAAGCCGCACCATGATACGCGGCTGATGATTGCACCCTTCATACGGGCCAGTAAGAGAAAGCCCTCACAGGCTTGGGATTCAAGGCAACTGATATTGGCATCGATAGTGCTGTGGCAATGCCGGCTTTGGATTTATTTCGTGCCAATCTCTCAAACTTTCACATGCATATTTCTGACAACCACTGCTGTGCGTTTGAGGCTTAGAACTCTTTGGTGAAGTGACTGCCTAAGTAAATCAGCTTGACTAACAAAATCTCCAGGAGGCGGTCAGTTCGTGAGTCACATTTGATAGGACCTATGCGGCTTGAGCCGGGCCTTCCGGAGTCTCTCCGGCTGCTTCCGGGCGTCATGAGTCACTTGGCAATATCAGATGATGATTAAATGTATAAAGTAGGAACACTAAGAGGTGTCATATCATTCATCATCACATGCACATTGGGCCTCTCAACACCGAATTCCATGTCGTAAATGTAAGCCCCTTGTGGGTGCCTCTTTTTGTTTTTTACCTGTGAGAGATGTTCTTATTAGTCAATACCATAGGCAGCAAATCGGTTAGGTGACTCAGATCAGCCAGGCCTCCGTGATGAGAAGTCACCGAGCTTACTTTTGTACCTCAGGAGGCAAGCCACGTCTGTCCGCTCGCTGACGGTGGTGGTTGTGTGTGTGGGTACTGTGACATGGAACTCAGACCGGGAACTAGGCTATTATTTGGCTCTTAGAATACCACTACGGTACCAGGCGCACGCCTTCAGGCTGATCCACGCGGCATCGGTAGCAAGTTGATCGTGATCATGCCAGGCAACTGCTACTAGCAAATCTGACATTGTTGAAAGCGCAGATGAATTTCCGGTAAGCTCAAGAAGTCGGTGTGTCTTGCAGTGAACATGCTTGCACTAACCGGTCGCCAGGCAGCATCTTTCGTTCTGGAGGCAAGTGACTCGCCATCTTCAATGGTCGTGAGTAAACGAGGCGACTTCAAAGCGTGTAGTCCACGGCCACTAGAACCTAGATGCAGACATTGCCTGAGATGTTCGGTGATGCCTTCCAACGGTGTGGATTTACCTGACCCTAACAAGGGACATCATTCGGTTGGACTGAGTATCGTTATGTTTTAGGCGCAGCTGATTATCTTCCAACCATCCTGGTAGGGAAAGCCTCACGGGTCAATATTATGCGGCCATGGAGACGTGGCTGGCTAAAGATTACCCGCCTTGCTGGCTGGCTAGAGATTACCCGCCTTGCTGGAGGCCTTCATGTCGTTGGTGTCTATTCAATCATCCCTATCTGCGTTGACGAGGCGGCTCGAAGCCAGAGTTCAAACAAAGCCAGTCACGTCGGCATTGGCTGATGGGCGTTGAGCAGTAATTTCTGTAGCCTGCCCAAAAACCAATAGTTCAACACGTCTTCACCTTGATTGGAAATCCCGGTCGCCCTTTGAGAGACCGACTACGTATTGGGATTTAGCGTTCTAAAACGTTGCAAGCATACTTTCATCTCAGATTGAGTCACTGGTTATCCCGGTCTGACCCTTGCAGCCCAAACACCTCTTGAGGTTTTGCATGCAAAACCCCAAGCTACTCAGCCTGGTAGAATGCTTGGCTACGGTTGATTCTCCTCTGTGACATCAGTCGGTTACTTTCGGCATTAAAGATGCTGCATTAGCACTTGTGCAGCCAAGCCAGAGAATCAGCAGCATCCAAGACAGCTTGACGGCAGAAATGTAGATTGTTTGTCCATTGGTCATCAGTCATTTCTTTTTCTCGAGAATCAGTTCATTGCCCACCTGAAGCCCCGGTGAGAGTCCCCGACGCCCTCTCCATCAGTCTCGAAAAGGGGCTCGGTACAAGGGAGACCTGGAAGAACTTGTTTAAGGCATCTGGTTTTATGACGCCCTTTGTTCCACTGTCCTTGTGGCATTGGAATGACCGCGCAGTCGCCGCACTTTTGCAGCCGAAGATCTGACCTCGTCTTGCTTATCAGGGCTTCCACAGTGGTGAGGAGATCGCAGAGGATGCCTAATGAGATTGTTCCACCCTGTACTCCCTTCAGACAATGACCTGACAATCTTCCAGAGTGCCCCTGCAATTGGTTCTCAGATCGAAAATTGGCGTTCAAGAATTGTCTGCCTTGCGATGTCTGAGTCTACCTGGACACGGCTACCAACTTCTCGTAATGCAGCCTTATTTTAACCAACGCAATGTCAATGATGGTGCACATCAATGGCTATCAACGACAGTGTCGATCGCCAATCTCTCAGTGTGCTGATCCAGAAAGGCAGCCATCTGCCTAGCCCAAGTCATCATGTAGGCGTTGCGTCAAAATCCTTTGGGTAGGACCACAATGTCATTTCTTTTTGTCAGTCTCCATGATTCACTTACCACCGCATCCATGGTCGCGGATGACGACCGTGCAGTTTCCAGTATCAAGAAAAGGGATGAAGATGCTTATCAAACGATGGACCCCTGCGCTGTGTAATGACAAGCCGTCGTCAGCGGTCATGTCGATCGTGCGGTTGGAGTTGCCCCAGTCATGAAAGGGAGCTGCTTTGTATTAGCACGGAGTCGGCAATGTTCCAATCCAACAAGCCATCAATGATCAACTTTCCAGCTAACACTGAATGAGATGATGAGCTTCATTTGGTTCTTGCCAATCTATCAGTATCGCTTCTGCAGTGCAGGCGCCTCCCGTGGTTGTGGTAGTTAACTGTTTGCGTCAGTATTTCAAGCGAGATAATGGGCGCGCCTTGTTTCGAGGACGTTGCCATCGACGTCTCATCAGGTTTCCTTGACAAAGGCAATATTTTCAAGTCTAACGAGACGAGATAATGTATTGGGCAACCAGATTGCTTTTCTGGAGAAAGATGACGCTCTACCCTGCCATCTTGCTTGGTTTTAGGTTATTATTAGCTATGTAGTCTGCAGTCAGCTCGCAGAGCCACGCTTCTTGGATGTTGAGATCGGTATGCGCCCCCCTGCGAATGGACAAATGCAGCTCCGGGGCCAATCGAAGCAAGTGACCGTGGTTTTGAGGCCGGCAAGCATTGCTTCATTCCCGTCTGGCTCCCGGGCAATCTAATGCGCCTACCGGAACGGCGGAATCCATCCGGATTTCTCGTATTTGGACGGTTACACAGGGACGCTTGTAGCACCTGTATGGCATGTCTTACCATGAATGGTCTCCTTTCCGGCGTTGTGCTTCCCGTTGCCATTTTATTCGCAGCATCTCCCATTGACAGCTCGATGCATTGCTCTCGGGACCGGGAGAAGTTGGCAACCAAAAGCCATTGAGCGACAAGCTGATCTGCTCACAGGATGTGTCACTATGCTAAAGCTCAAGATCCGGTTCATGGTGCCTTGCAGATCCGTAAGGTACTTCCTCGTGACCGAGGCTTACGGGCTGCAGGTCACGTAGTGACGGCACGTCGTGGTCCAGTGAAAGCCTCTTTTCGCCTTATCTCAAATGAGCTGGACTTCATATTTAGTTGCCTGGAACCCAGTGTGACGACACGTCCTATGTCCGACGCTCTTGACGCGGGATAACGCAGATGCGCCCCGTATCATGGACATGCCACCCACGCCGCGGCCCCTTGACTGCCGGTTGACTTCGGCATCTCGCTGTCATCGTAAGCAACTTTCCCGGCCGGGGCGTGAAGAAAGCTTTGCCATATTACCTGGCAACCCGAGGGGCTCGGGTTGCCAGGTAGAGATCTACGAGCACGGCATGTCTTGGTCTGGTTTGGGTTGTGCTGGGTCACTCCTCAGCACTCCTGCACCTACGTGGCGTTCTTCAATAGAACAGACCCGGCTTCACTTGTCCTATCAGAATGGTCTTGCGGCCAAAAGGATTCCGTCGGTGTATGTTGAGGTCGCACAACCTTTTGACCGTCAGTTTCACAACCCTATCGATTGTTTCCTCTTACACCATGTTCTAGAAGTTGAGTCTTACAATTAAAGCCCATTGGATCAGGACCTACGAATCGACATAGTGCATACGCTTCAGCCCTCTTTTTCCTTTCGGGTATGAACAACGCTGTCAGTGGAACGGGGCGCCGGTGGGCCTTCGACTGAACGCCACGACTCTTGGGTATGATTCTAGACGATAAACGTTCTTCTACATGCAGAACAGCCCGACAACGTCACCGCAGTGGCTGTAGCAAATAGACGGATCGTTCCGCCGCTTCGGCTTGTTGCTTCGTTGATTCTTGCTTCACTTCATCCTCGCCTCGCCGGTTGCCTGCATTTTGGGTGGAGGAGATGCTCCAAGACACGCGACATCAGGCTTCCATGAAAGGCCATGATTCATCGTGGCATTCTTCAATTTGACCGGTTCAACTTCCAGTCTACCACTAAGATCATTCTTGTCATCTTCAACGTAATAATCGGCTGTTCATTGTAAATGGGGCTGAGAAACTACCTTCGGGCTGCCTCGACATCTGTAAGGATGCCCAACAATGAGACAGGTCACAAATTCGATCGCGTGATACTCCTTACGTCTCTTTCATTAACGGTTTTGCTAAGCCGCCAGTATGCTGACGACGTATCATTCCTCATGTGTTTTTGGTCGCTGGCCGCCGTAATATTGACGCTCTTCCTTCAAAAGTACGCTGGAAAAAGCGAACTCGTCCCGAGCTAACGGCTGTGGGAGCCCCATTCAAGATGAATGGAAGAAGATGACCCCTCTTCGGCACTGATGCCCTATAGTTACCTAGTGAGCAACTATTCGATGCAAGTTAGAACCATGCACCACCACTAAGGCAGTCCAAAACATCGCCAACCCCATGAGGGTTAGAAGGCTTACTAGCGGTTCCTGAACCAGAGAGCTGCTTAGCCTACTGTCTTCGAAGGTAGTATCGTAAATGGGACCGCGCGGGAGTATCCTTGCGGATATACAGACCACCCCGAGGTTGGCCACAGTAGCACCGGATCCTACCGGCGATTTGACCGGTCCCTCCTGGGATGCCTGCTCCGGCAGTTGCTTGGAGCGACGGTCCCCGGTGAAGGCGACATGTCGCCTCGTGCTGCTACAACGTATCGACGGAGCCACAAGCCGCGACAGGCGTGGAGGAATGGAAGCCACAAGACAGCAAAGGCATCTACAGCCTGTTGCCCGGTGTATGCCCGGCGAGGCGCCCGGCGATCGGCGATTCAAGTTGCCGTTTTATCTCGGTGAGGAGCCAGGCTGTTGGATTCGAGCCTTCCCCTTTCGGAAGGGAGGGCGGTGAAAGGGACGGCCGGCAGAAAAGGGAGCCCGTCCCACTTTCGATAAGTGGGGCAACGGGCCCCTGCCAGGCCTCCTTCGCAAAGCCCCCTTCGCGAATAGCCTCACACATAGACATCACGACCACTTGCACCAATATTCTGATCGATCGAAAATACTGTGCTAACGAACGAAACTAAAGCCGAACCAACACTGATCAGTGGTTAGTTATAACCACAGATTCGTTAGGTAACGAAGAGGATTTCGGCGGCTTATTGAAAGTCCCTGAAATCGCTACAACAATCTCTCCCGTCATTCAGTTGACCGCTGAGATTGCCCTGAGGAGACTCGCCTTCCGTCGTTCAATCGGCCGTTGACGATACCCTCAAGTGCGTCATATCACGCTGCCAGTCAACCTTGCGAGAAATCACAGATCTCGCTTGACCGGTATTTCCATTCACCCTTTCCTTACTCTCGATACCCTTCTTTTCTCCTCTATCGACAAATCCTTCACAGCTCACCTGAAGATCCATTGCGCGGACCATTACGACCATCATCGTATGGGCCGGCGAACCATCACAAAACCTATATAACGCGCCCTTCGCGTCCTCCACTACCCCTTCGTTTCTCCTTTTACCAGACTCGCAGGGCTTGACGCCGACAACGAGACGCTCAAACGCAAGTACGAGGCCGAGCTGGAGGATCACGGTCTTCAAGACGCGAGAAAAACAACAACGAAAACGCGGCCTCGTTTCTCGCGAAGACCATCACATCTTTCACCCTATTCTTCATCCCTCCGTCACCCGTCTAACCTTTCATCACAATGGTCAACCCATCAGACCGTTCTAAACAACCGCTGGTTGCGACGGGATCGACAACCCCCAATCTCCTTCCCATCCCTTCAGCCTTCACACGCTTCATCGACCACGCGACGTGGGGCGACGTCGACGAGGTCTTCACAGGCCAGTCAGAGCCGAAGAAAATAGGCTCATACATCGCCTACGCCATCGCCCAATGGGATCATGACAAGTTGATCAGCCGAGATCTCTGGCGTCACTTCGTCAGAGACTTCAACGGATGGACCGTCGATGTGTTCAGCGCTGCCGGGAACGTCATGAGGGAGACCCTGAGAGATACCCTCCGCGAGCGAGGGGTATACGTGGCCAAGAACCGAGAGAGCATTGCCACCAACCTCTTCGAATGCCTCGAACACCAAGGTTACCACGAGTGGTCACGCGAGGAAGTAGAGGAGGTGGCCAAGGACGCCTCGAAGTTCAGGATCGCTATCCAAGATGACGACTTCTTCCGCGACATCACAGGAGCTGACGTTATCTTCGCAAAAGTGCCACAGTCACAAGAGGATCGCCGAGATACCATGGCCCGAATCCGAGACCACCGGCAGGAGGCCATTGACAACGCAAAGGCCATGGAAGAATTGCTTGGCGACACCGCCGATCGACTGCGACGTCCAACACCAGTGCCATCAGGGCGTGAGACATCTCCAACCCTATTCACGAAGCACCCCAACGTAGATACTCGACCTCGACAGTCAGCAAGATTCTCATTCATAAACCCCAATGATGACGAATACATCCTCAGCGGCGACGAAGATGACCGCGATGGTCCCTTCGGCCGAGGCACCCATCGACCTCGAAAAGACTCCCCGCGCCCCCCACCGCCTCCGCCGCCGGCTTTCACCAATACCCGCGGCCATGAAGAGGACCGTATACAGTCGAGACAGTTGGGGGATCTCGCACGCATCTTGAACACAGACAAGATGAAGTATGGTGGGGAGATGTACGATGTCTTTGACATGAAGGTTGCCGTCTTTCTTGATGCCTGCACGAAGGTTGATATCAAGCCGCAACACTACGCCCTCGCCTTCTCGTTAATGCTTCGCGACAAGGCTGCCGATTTCTATTATCGACGCATCTGCAAGCCCGGTGTCAAGGACTTCACTGTCATGACGGACATGGTCCGTAACCACTTCGAGACACCCCAGATGAAGCAGTCATACATCTCCGAATGGCGAGATACCACATTCAGCAACGTCAGCGAGGGGAACCCAGGCAAGTCGAAGACGGAGGTCTTGGAGATCCTCATCGAGCGACTCGAAGTCATCCAGAGGGCACTCCCCGACAGCATGCAGAATGAGGAGGCCATGAAGATGCAGCTCCTCAATGCCTGCGCTGGGATTGAGGAGTGCAATCTCTGTCTGTATAACCCAGCCCCTACACTCGAAGGAGTCTGCTCACAGCTTCGGTCATCGATCGCAACTGCAATGCGTGTTGTCCCCCATCGACAGTACACATCTGGAGGGAACAACCAATACGTCACGGATCGACAATACCGCGGCTCCGGCAGAGACAACCGCTTCGGAAGAAGAGCACCTTCGCAAGGCAACACGTCTTCAAGCAACAGTCGCGACAGAGGTCCTCCAACCGACAGGAAGTGCTACGTCTGCCAGAAATACGGCTGCTATTCGACAAAGCATACTGCAGAGGAACGACGCGAGGCGTATGCGAAGTTCAAAAACAACAAGTACGTGAAAAATACGTCAACCAACGCTTATGCTAGCTTCCTCCTGAGCTACGAAGGATGTGACGATTCCTTCAGCGACGAGGATATCCGAACTCACCTGGTCACCGACGATGAGTCAGACGTCGAGGAAAAGAGAAGTGACGATACCTTCACGGTCAGCACAACCTTCTTCGGCGAGAAAAGTTTCGACGGAGGAGCCCTTGTCACATACCTGGCCGACCAGTCAGTCCGCCACCAACTGACGAAGGTTGACGATCATCACAAAGAGCCGAAGAGCAACGCGACAACCTTTATGCTGGATCGATATTCGTCGGAGGTATTCCAGGGCATCCTTCCGGATACTGGCGCTGCCAACTTCTCCACAGCAGGCCAACACCAAGTGACTGCTCTTCGACGCACCCATCGCAACGTGACGATCGATACGTCACAAGTCGGGCAAGCGAAGGTCCGATTCGGCAGTGGTGACCCCGTCATGTCGATCGGGACCGTCACAGTCCCTACACCCTTCGGCCCAATTGACTTTCACGTCGTCCCTGCAGACACGCCGTTCTTACTCTGTCTTCACGATATGGACAGCCTTCACATCCAATTCGACAACTTGGCCAACGTCATGCGCCAAGGGAAGCTCTCTGTACCGATTGTTCGCAAATGGGGTCATCCATGGATGCTCTTGGGACCTCCTGAGCATACCATTGCGAATTGTCACCTGACAGAGACTGAACTTCGTCGAATCCACCGTCGCTTCGGTCATCCTTCAGTCCAGCGGCTTCATAAGGTCCTTCACGAGGCTGGGCACAAGGTGGAGATGACTGCAGTCGAACACCTCACGAAGGTCTGCCATCAGTGCCAAATGAATGGCAGTGCACCCCAGAGGTTCAAATTCACGCTTCACGATGCGTGCTCTTTCAATCACGAGATCTTTGTCGACGTGGTGTACCTTGACGGCAACGTCCCCGTCCTTCATATCGTCGATCTTGCCACTGCGTTTAATGCCGGGCGCTTCCTACCCGACATGACGGCAAAGTCTGCGTGGGAGGCCCTCCGCGCAGCATGGATTGACACATACCAAGGGCCACCGGATTGGATTGTCGCTGACGCAGGCCGCAACTTCGTGGCCAACGAGTTCCGCCAGGAAGCCGAGGCAATGGCCTGCAGCCTCAAGATCATCCCTGTCGAGTCACATCACAGCATTGGCAAGGTGGAGAGGTACCACGCGATGCTGCGAAGAGCCTACAACGTCATTCGACGCGACTGCCCAGAGATGACAAGGGAATCGGTCCTTCAAGCAGCCCTCAAGGCCATCAACGATACAGCAGGCCCGGATGGCATTGTCCCAACCCTTCTGGTCTTCGGCGCGTACCCGAGGCTCACTCATGACTCGCCTCCATCACCAGACATCATTCACCGTGCAGCTGCCGTCAAGAAGGCAAGCGAAGTGATCAAGAAGCTACATGCCACAAGAAAGGTCACTGAAGCCTTGGCAGCCCGCAATGGCCCAGATACCTCCGCCTTGAAGGTTGCAGAGATTGGATCCCTTGTTCGCGTGTGGCGCGAGAAAGGCGGATGGTCTGGTCCATACCGATTGCTTGCCGTCGATGGCGAGAACTGCACCGTCGATGCCAACGGCGCGAGAGTCTTCCGATCGACTGTCGTGAAGCCATACCACAGCGATCCAAAGGATGCCATCACGGTCCTTGACGGCCCGGGTGATGCCGTCAGCAATGAGCCCATCGTTGAAGATGACGAAGGCGTGCGCGATACCATTGTTGTGGCAAATCCCCCTGCTCCAACTGTCGCCCCGTCATCACCCAGACGTACGCGCAGCCGACCACGCAAGACGCCTTCCAACGGCGTCGCTCTTATCCAAGAGACTGACGTAGTCGAAATCTTCATGACCAGCAAAGAGAAGTCCGACTGGGAGCTCGCAATCAAGCTCCGCAGTGAAGGAGTGATTACTACACGCGGCGAGCCCTTCGATGAATCCACGAAGGCCGAGGTGAAAGCCCTCATTGAGAGAGGGGTCTTCGAATTCACGACCTTCGATCCAGTCCTCCACAAGGGGGTCAGGATCTTCAAGTCACGAATCGTGAACGAGATCAAGGATAAAACGACAGATCGTCCATACGAAAAGTCACGATTGGTGATCCAAGGTTATGCTGACGATGGCAAGACCTCTATACTCACCCAGTCACCCACGATTCAACGAGCAAGCCAGCGACTTATCCTGGCAATTGCACCATCACTGCTGCTTCGCGATGGCTTCAAGCTGTGGCTGAGAGACATCACTCAAGCCTACACCCAGTCACAGTCGAAGCTTAATCGTACGATCCTGGCACAGTTGCCGAAGCAAATTCGAGATGAATACCCCCATAGCACAATCATGGAGGTTGTCAAGCCTTTGTACGGCCTTGCGGAGGCGGGAACCCACTGGTGGGCGACTTATAATCGCCACCATAAAGAAAACCTCGAGATGATCTCATCAACCTATGATCCTTGTCTCCTCCTCCCTTCTGATGACAATGCTGACTTCGGCATGGTTGGCATGCAAACCGATGATACGATTGGCCTTTCCGACAGCTCTTTTGATGCCAGGGAGGGCGACGAACTCGCCAAGGCATCGTTCTCAGCAAAGCCCAAGACGTACCTGACTGCTGACGACAGCCTCATGTTCAATGGAGGAATCGTCGCGATGGCCTCACCTGACAACACAGTGATCACGCAGAAGCAGAAAGGTCAGGGGGCAAAGCTGCAATTGATCGACGCAAAATCGCCGACCGCCAAGCAAGATTACATCCAGCAGAGAGCCCGCGGAGCCTACATTGCTTCCATCTGTCAACCTGAAGCATGCTTCGACCTGTCGACGGCTGCCCAGCAGCAAGATCCAACAGAGGAAGACATCAAGAACCTCAATCGACGAATCGAATGGCAGATGAGATCCCTCGATCGTGGCCTCACTTTTGTGCCGCTGGATCTGTCATCCGCAAAGCTCTTCGTCTTCGTCGACGGATCATTCGCCAACAACCGAGACATGACCTCACAGCTGGGCTTCATCATCATTCTTGGCAATGAGAAATCTGCTGACGATGATCGCTTCACACTCACAGGCAACGTCATTCATTATAGCTCTACGAAGTCAAAAAGAGTCACCCGAAGTGTGCTTGCCTCTGAGATCTACGGCATGGTCGCCGGCGTCGATATGGCTTACGCCATCTCATCGACCATCGAAATCGTCACTCAACGCCTGAGATTGCCGAAGATACAGACCATCGCGTGCACCGACTCATACTCACTTTACGAGTGCCTTGTGAAGCTGGGATCGACGCAGGAGAAGAGATTGATGATCGACATCATGGCCCTGCGGCAGTCATACGAACGACGCGAACTCTACGAAGTCCGATGGATAAACGGCGAGGACAACCTGGCAGATGGGTTCACGAAGTCTTCATCAAACCAAGCCCTCGAACGATTCATTACGAACTCCTCAGCCACCATTCGAATGGAAGGATGGGTTACGCGAACCTGAAGATCACGACCTTCAGTCAAGCGCCCTGCGCAAGGACAAAGCAGGAAGAGCCCACGAGGCTGCGAGAATCGAGATCCTCACCCGATCGTGAGAAGGGCCACCGAGGCTGCGCCCGCGAGGCGAAAAAGGGAGGATATACACGGAGGAACGCGGGGGATGCGGGTTACGCGGAAGAAAACCTGGGGAAAAACCTGGGGAAAAGGAATGCCTAACTTCGAATCAATTGAGTTAGGCATTAACTTTCGGCCAATCAGGAGCCGTATACGGAGGATTTAATTGGGAGCGCAAAAGGCGCAAATAAAGGGCTGAGTTGAGGGCCAATTGTACGTATAACTGCAGTGGGCTCGAATCCGGCGACTTTGGCGATAAAGAAAAAGTTGCCAGTGTTGGATTCGAGCCTTCCCCTTTCGGAAGGGAGGGCGGTGAAAGGGACGGCCGGCAGAAAAGGGAGCCCGTCCCACTTTCGATAAGTGGGGCAACGGGCCCCTGCCAGGCCTCCTTCGCAAAGCCCCCTTCGCGAATAGCCTCACACATAGACATCACGACCACTTGCACCAATATTCTGATCGATCGAAAATACTGTGCTAACGAACGAAACTAAAGCCGAACCAACACAGGCAATTCCAGGCTGAGGAGACATGTCTCGAGGCAACCGCGTTTTGCTCGTTGTGCATTCGGCAAGTGGACAATGCCTTGACAGACTCCATTCAACGTGTAGAGGCTCTACTCCTAGCGGAAGTGGAAGAAGGCATCTACATCCCCCACACTTTCTTGGGCGCCATTACGTCTTCTAGAGTGGTCTCAGGCGGCTATCTAGATGAATCGGTACCACAGAAACACGGGTCTCGAACGATACACATGCGAAGGCCGCGTAACCTACGTTGGACGAAAGGTGACACAGCAATGTAGGAAATGTAACATAATGCACCCTAGGCTAGGGGCTCCTCAGTCGTACACATAATATTCCACGCCAGGACTTGGAATCCTTCAGACCGATGGTGTTTTGGATAATCTAATTAGAAACCGAATGCACGAGGCATGGTTACTTTGGCTACGGTCCCAATCGCCCGGTTACACTGTGCCTCACGTTGCATGACCTTCGTGATAACCGATGACATGCTTGTGAAGCAGCGGCCGTGGCCCACGATACGTAATCAAAACAGTGTGGTTGGAACCAGTACGCCATGAACGAACTTTCTGATGATTATGAATCCGGTTTGGTCATCATCTGGGGAGGTACAGAGGAAAGGCAGCCGCATAAATGAATCCATAGAGTGAACAATGCATCATTGAGGTTGTCTCTCCCGTTTCATGGAATCAAATGTTTTGACGCAGTGGTCAGAGCGAACAACGGAACACTGTTCCCTGCTATCTCATGTAACATTTCATTCGATAGGGTGCCGGTAGGAGCTCAGAAAGTAGGCTGCCTTCTCTCCATAAAGCTAGCATCGGGTCAAATGGCGGTGTGCAGGTCTGGCTCGGGTCAAATGACCAGCATCGAATGCATGCATACTCGGTGGCTTCATCGTTCCTCTCGACCAAACATCCTCCATATCAACCGACTTTGGTCTCTTGGTCTCTTGGTCTCTTGGTCTCCTTTGGCGTTGTCTTATGCTCTGGACTTCCTCGAGTAGTTCTTGTTACGGACGGACAGCCGTCAACAGAGTTGGTTTGGGAAGCCCACAGGGTAGATTCTTCACCGCAACTTTGAGCTAAGCCACATCAAACCCCGCCAGTTCGAGCTAATACGGCCCTGGATCAAAGTCCCTGACTTGGAATGCCCCTGGCCTGCAGGATTCACCATCTGGCGAGGACCCAGGCTTCTGTCGAGCGCCTAGCGTCGCCGACACCACCAAAGCAAACTGTGAAGGCCATATGCCCGCAGACTTGGACACACTGGGACACACTGGTATCAGGCGCCAAGTCCCGGTGCCAGACGGGGCGCCCGTCATGGTGGAGCTCTGCCTGCAACGCCAACGCATTTCCAGCCTGCTTTTTGAGTTCCAAGACCGCCCTGCTAACCAGACAGCGACGTCGAAGCTATGTGGAACAATGGCCTAGCGGGCTACTACTGCATTGTTCAAGGCGACCGACTTCAAGTTTGGGATGATGCCATGGGATCAAGGCGAACTCGTTACCGAAGTACCGTCACCCTGATGCTTCTGTTGGCTGGTATGGGGTCAAGGTGCAGACATACGCCCGTCGTGGCAGGCGACGGCGAGGCAAAAGCTTCGGTCCACCGTTGCTGTGCATATATCAGGCAACCCCAAAGGTATATAGGCTTTATGCAGAGAAGTTTCGGTGGCCCTAAGTTCCAGACTGGACCTGCTTGTTGAGATAGGGCTATGGCCGGCAAGGTATTGCTGAGGGGCTAGTCTGCCTTGCGAGAAACGCCTTATCTCTGTGCTTGTTGGACCTAGTTTGGCCCTCGCATCAGAGGCACAGTGTCCTTCTGGTCAGATTCACGTTCTCCTGGAGGGTGGAGGGTTTCTTTCCTTTCCAAGTGCTTAATGGCATGAGACATCTCGACGAGTGCTCGTGTCTGGGTGCCAACGTTGAGCCACATATGTGTGGCTGTGGAGTTCTTGGTGAGGTGTTTGTGATAACTGATCAGATGGAGTTGAAACCTCCACGTGGGAGTTCAGATGAACGAATCTGTCATCAGTGGTTAGGACTACTTCGTCTCATGTTTGATGGCGAGATGACAAACATAGTGTCACGAGTTAGAGCACACAGTAAGGCATAGGAGAATAAGGGAGAAAGATGCTTATTCTATATAATGTAAAGAGAGTGAAATGTAGTCTAGTTATATAAGTCTAACTACGTAAGATAGTACATAAGAAGACTAATTTAGTAAGCTCTAATATATAAGGGTATTTCTATAATATACCCCCTAATTGTTTAAGCAATTAAGCAATTGTTTCCCTTATACTAATATGTAATAGCTCTTTAAAAGTAATCCCTTAAGTGCTTATATAATAGATAAATAAAAGAAATTAAGAATAAGTGTATTATAGTATATTATATTACCTTTATTAATAGCCTTAACGTACACGCATAGCGAGTCGCGGATCATAGCGAGTCGCATATCTCTTATCGCTAGCAAAAGCCCTATTTTCACCTATTTATTAAAAACCGAATTCTTAACTAAAAAAGGCCTAGTTTAAAGATTCAAGCTATGATAAGAGTTAGATTATAGTAAATAATAGTGTAGAAATTATAGTCCTACCCTAGCCTTATTAAGTAACCCTACCTCTTATCTAGGTCTCTAGATAAGAGGATTACTATAAACCTAGGATTAGAGAGGAATAATAATTTCTATACTATTATTTACTATATTCTAAGTCTTATCGTAGTTTAAATCTCAAAACTAGGCCTTTTTTAGTTAAGAATTCGGTTTTTAATAAATAGGTGAAAATAGGGCTTTTGCTAGCGATAAGAGATATGCAACTCGCTATGATCCGCGACTCGCTATGCGTGTACGTTACTTTACTTATATAACCTTTTCTAAAATAGGTAAAGGGGTAGCTAAAGGTAGTATAAGTAGTATATATATAAATATTCTACTCTACCTATTATTATTTTTCTTTCCTTCCTTCTTTATGCTCTTATTAAGTTAATATAAGTAAAAATTTAAGCTGTTTTTGCTGCATTAGTATGCTTTTGCTATACATTTTTGCTAATAAGACTTAATATACTAACTATATTAATAAATAAATTTTAAAATAACTAATAAAAAGAATAGTATATTTACCTTTATATATATATAAAATAAGTATTAGTAACGTGGTTGATAAGCTCGGCGATCAGACAAGCTCGGCGATCACGCAACCGCAACCACAGCACATTTCCAACTAATAAGCAACACCTAGGAAATCAATTGAATTCAAACTAATGAAGGTCCTCTTCCTCAGATATTTCTTCGACAAATTGACATGTTCGCGCATTATGACCGGTGTTCCCACAGACGCCACACCGCCGTTGGCCCGTCTCAGTCCTCGGTCGGCGACCACTACTCCGCCGCGTTTCCTCCTCAATCTGAGCTGTCGCCTCTCTCTGTGATTGAAGGTCCTCTGCCTCAGCTATAGTAAGACTTCCTCCTTGTTTGAGACGGGTTTTCTTAGCCCTCCTGCGTCGGCTAAGCAGGTTATTCTCCTCTCGAAGGATCTGGACCTCCGACCTTAATAAGGCAATCTGGTGCATAAATCCTTGCGCTCCCTTTGATAAATGCTCTACAGCTTCAATAATTGAAGTTGGGGAGCTATTCTGATGGCGGGAGATCCTCCTTTTAATGAGTTCAGACTGAGAAGATGCTTCTGTTGGGTTGTTTGGCGTCTGAGAAGTCTACGCAGGGGGTGTTGTTGGGAGGGACCCTGGAGGTGTTGGAGTGTGTAACTTGACATCAAGCTTTGAAAGCACACTTTCTGCGCTTAGAGGGACAAGCCCTGCTCCTCTGAATCCTCCCTGAATGTTATTTTCCGTGATAGCTTGCGTGAAAGCCTTACGAAACGCAGGGAAGAAGTCTTCTTTCGCAATATGCGTATTACCCCGGCGTATCTTATCCTCAATTTGTCGACCGTATGCCGTCTTTAGTGGCCCAAAACACCCAACGTCCAAGGGCTGAAGCAAGTGAGACGAATGAGCCGGCATGCAGAGTGTGACGATATTGTTTTCCTTGCAATATATCTCAAAGTCGGCGGCGTGGTGACTTTCGTGCCCATCGACGATAAGGAGGCGATAACTACCACTTGCACGCAGTTTTGAATGCCGATCAAAGTGCCGTAGCCAATCTAGGCCTCTTTCGTTTGTTGTCCACCCATTTTCAGACGTTGCAATAACCTAGTCGCGTGGGAGACCGGTTTCAGTATACCAGGTGGAGAGGTGATATTGGCCTGCAACGATGATGTACGGCGGAACGCTGTAGCCTGACGAACTAATGGCCTGAACGACTGTAACCCATTCACGATTGCCAGGCTGCATCATTCTCGTATTTGACCGCCTTTCGGCACAAGTGACGACCATTCCGGATGCAATCTGGCCCATTATAAAACCAGTCTCGTCAAAGTTGTAGATGTCGGAGTCCACAATGCCGTATTTCGCGATTGTGTTCGCCACAAGGCGAAACCACGCGTTTATCGCGCCTGGATCCTCGCATTAGGCCCTCTTATAGTCGTACTTACGAAAAAAGCGCGTCCGAAGCTGTGGTTGTCGCTTGACGAAGTTTGAAGCCCAGCGCTTCCCAACTGGGGGTGCGTCGCGGTCGGCAAGCAGTCGATTAGCCATATCTTCCACACCACTGAGGCGAGGAGGAAACGATCGGGAATCCAGGTCTAGAATGTACTCAACTAGCTTCTCCTCTTCAAGCGCAGTCAAATTTCGTAGGCTAGGCAATACGTTGCGTCGTGACAGCTTTCCCTTAATTCGGTCGCGTAACGTTGAGTAGGGTACTGAGTAGATCCGGCATGCGGCTCTTATACTAAGATTTTTAGTTTGTTTGATTGCCTGGATAGCTAAGTTCAATTGAGCTTCTTTATTCATGAGGGACATTGCTGAGTATGGTGTGATGTGTATGTAAAGGTGAGAGGTTAGTTTGTCCGGTCGGGTGATCGCCGAGCTTGTCTGATCGCCGAGCTTATCAACCACGTTATAGCTTGCTCCAATAAAGGATATAGGTAGGCTGCAAGAAGGGATAACGATTCGACTTCAACTCCTGACCTAACGGGGGAAATCTCCTGGGCTCAAAATACCACTTCGTTTGATGTGTGGTGATGTCACATGGACCAACTCTTTATTCTAGATTCATTCACTTCCATCTACCCTCTCTTAAAGCCTCTTCCAGCATCACAATTATCTCTCAACAATCACAGCCAGAGATTGGACTTTTGCAAACGTATGGAAATCCCGCCAAACCACCGTCTATGAGCCAACGGTCTGGGTTCCTCGGCCTCTTCTTCAAGCCTTCTACTATTTTCTACACAGTCCATGAACACCCACGCCACTCGGCGAGTGAACAGACGTATCTCGGTAATTGAGGGTCAAGTTGATGATGACGGAGGGGTTTCTGCCCTCTACCGAAGGCTTGATCGAGTCCTCCTCCCACTTAGCTCTGGCGTGTACTTCACCAACATTGCAGGTAATGACATCAGCATGTCAGTCGACGCGAGTGGGCGCTACAACACCTGTGACGGCCCTATTCATCACTTTCCCTCGGACCTCCGGCGACGGTCCTGTGCTTGACGCCACGGGAAACGGTCACATCGCCAACACTACACATGAGTTATTAGCTCCGTGTTCAAGCTAGCAAGATCGCCAAGGGCGTCCCTTTCTTCCTCCCGCCTCCCATTATCCTGCCGACATCGTTAAAAAGGCACTTTGAGAGTGTGATTGGGGTTTGGGACAGGATCAAACATCAGAGTAGAAATAGGACTAAACATAGTCGCTAGTCACCAAGCTGGCAACGGTGGGAAGGGTTAACTTGAAGGGGGCATTGACAGACCGCTTTACGTAACGTAAAAAGAAAGTGTTCTACTATAGCAGTAGGCAACCAGGGAACCATCTCATCCGGATACAGATACACAAGGCTCAGGGTCAAGTCACAGGCAAGGCAATTTACATAAACTTGAAACTCTATTCCATCATACTTGTCATGTTTATAGTGCTTCTTTCTACGCCCATCTCATGTTTGTTTGCTTCTTGCGCACCTAATATCGATGTTAGCAAAGGAAACGAACAGGGAAGTTCGTCTTCGGGCAAAAAGGTACTCACGAAAGGTCCCAGCACGGCGACGCCAACCGTGAGCGCGAGGACGGTCGAAATGAGGCTGATTTTGTTGAAGCCCTTGCCGAGGATGTCGAACGTGAAGCTGGGGGCTACACGGCTGCCAAACACATCAACTCCGTACGCGAAGATCAGGCTGGTGCTCTCCACGATGGTGGGCGAGGTGATGATCTTCTTGACGCCGATGACGTCGCGCTGGTGGGAAATGACCTGCCTAGGGTCGATCTCCAAGGCCGGGTGGTACTTGATCAGGCCTTCGGTCTCCATCTCGGCGGGGGTCGGGTCACGTCCCACAGGCCGGCGGGGCTCAAGGAGCTGGCGCGGAAGTCCGAGGATAGCATGGGACTCGGGGAGGTAGCCGAGGACGTGACGACTGGTGATACCCTGACGCGTCTGGGTGACGGCCAGGGCAGCGAGGGGAGCAGAGAGAATAAAGGCCTGGCTGATAACCGAGGGGAGAGGGGCGCCAGTAGGAGTGTCGACAGGCTCGGTCGAGGAGAAGTTTGCAGCGTCGCCCAGAGGGCCGCGGTCATCGACGTAGTCACTCTCGTACAGGTCGGAGACTACAATCTGATTGCCCTTGAGGGTTTGTCCAGAGAGGGGCTGGCCGGCATCATCCTTGAGAGCGTACTCTCCGAAGAAGGTGCACACGAACCAGTTCTCGGCCAGAGTGCATTCAATGTTCTTGTTGCCGTCAACACCTTCATGGGTGGCCGAATGAAGGACAAGACCCGACACCGAGTCAACAAGGTAGATGTTGAGAGCCAACTTGGCGGCATTGTACGCAGAAACAACGATGGTGTTGGGGTTCAGGTATTTGTACTTGACCGTTCTGTCACCGAGGACGCGTCCGATAGAGGCAATGGGATCATGGACATTGCGCGTGGCAACGTTGACGATCTCGTAGCCAGCAGGTGGGGTAAATTCCCAAGCAACCTGCTCCTTGCCAGTGCCATCCTCGATGATGTAAGTCAGGCCCTTGAGCTCACCCTTGAGGCCGCGGACGACGACGGTCTGGGTCGGCGCCCATTCAGCGGGAACATCACCAATGGCGCCGCCGTAGCCAACGGGGGCAAGCCACGGGCCGGATGCGCTGTCGACAACGACAGCAGATTGAGTCTGAACCCAAGATCCTTGGGGCATGGAATCAACCAGCTTTCCGGTGTCCGTCGTGGCAACCACGTACTCTCCGAAGTAGCCGCGAACAGTGACTTGGGATTTGGCATCCTCAACAAATATTCCCTGGACGTCCCAAGCATCCCATGAAGGGATCTGGGCGGCATGGAGCTTCCAGATAACTTTGCCGTGCTTGCTAATGTCGACGCCGAAAAGCTTGCCTCGTCGGGTTACCAGGATGACGATCTTGTTGAAGCCAAAGGCATCACGGGCGAGCCCTTCCGTCTTGGAGAAGAGCTCGGCTCCGGTAATGCTACTGATCAGGCGCTGGGGAATTGAGGCGAGGTAGTCCGGCAGATAGGCGAGGTCGTCAAAGTGACGCTTGACACGGTGGATGTAGGCGGACAAGACGTTGTCGTGGGCCTCCGCCTCGAGAGTCTTGGCCAGGTCCGCGCTCTCTGGGATCTCGGCGAAAGCTGCAGCCACGCCGCCAGTGAGGCCTTCGGGACGAATCCAGGCCTGCTCTCCGTTGCGGACCAGGACCCAGTCGTCCAAGGTGGTGACGGCGGCACAGCGAACAGCAAAGTTGTCGGCAGCCTTCTTGATGACCTCAGAAACAGCATGGAACGCGGTGATGCTCTCAGAGCCTTCCTTGAACGCCCACTTTCCGAGAACAGCGTGGGAGCTTGAGGCTGTCAGGCTGACTTCGTCCGTGGTAATGCGCGTGAACCAAACGTTGGCTCCATCCGAGCTGGTCGAGAAAGCGCCCAAGCCCGGAAGCACAGGCAGCTCATGGTGCTTGGTGACCGCGTTGTTTTTGATGTTGACGTGGTAGACCTCGCCCTTGTGGCTGTCGGCAGATCTGCTGTGGACCAAGAAGTGCGGCTCCGCGTTGAGGTGGTGCGGGGCATGAATGGCCACGTCCAGTGTCCTGGGAAACGGCAGCGCAAATTCTTGCTTTGACTTGGTGCCCAGAACGTTGACCTTGAGTTTCGTGTGGTCGCTGTCGAGCCAGGCAACAATGGGAGATGCCGAGTTGGCACCCACAAACATGACATCCTTCTTGTCCGTGACATCGCCCTTGCTGCCGAGGCTGATGTCGTCGATGCGCTTGCCAGTGAGAGTGTCGTGGACAGACACCCGCACAGCCCACATGCCGTCGGCGCCATAGAGACTAACCACGAAGATCTTCTCGATGTTGTTCGAAACCTGAAGGGGTGTGGTGTTGCTCCCATCCTTGAATTCCCAGACTACGCTGCCGTCGCCGCCATTGATCCTTCTCAGGACCGTAGAGCCGTCCTTTTCTTCGAATAACGCCAAAACGTCCTTGCGTCCATTCTCCGTCAGCTCCATGACTTCGAGGTCTCGAATTTCGCCCGCAAAGTCGATCCACCACGCGTTCCTGCCCGACAAGGCATTCCAGGCGTGCACAGAGTTGCCGTACGCAGACACCACCCAATCCTCGCCTTCGGCGGCGCGCAAGTGCCCGCCGCCATATGTGATATCTCCCGTCAGGAACTGGCGCCAGACGACGGCGCCATTGCTGGGGTTGACGGCTCCGAGGACGCCGACATCGCTGAGGGTGTAGAGCAGAGAAGCCTTGTCGTCGCGCCGGGGCTTATGGAACAAGGTGGTCTCCACCTGAGGCACACCGAGGAGTTCGTGGTGGTAATCGACATCGCCGACCTCGTCGACAAACACGGCGCCGACGAGCGATGAAGCTGCTAGTAGCAGCGTCGTAAGGCGCATTGTGATGGGTGGGTAGGGGTTGTGAGCTTGTCGTGGAGATGGACAGCTCCAAAAGTGTGTGAAGGAAGCTGTTCGCACGTCACTTGGCGGGCGCGCAAAGGTGCTGTTACCTGTGGTGTACGTACCTACCTACCTACTTACATATCTATAAAGCACAGGGTACGTGCTTCCAGTGGTGGGCAGTTTCCCCGTTGGAGGCGGCGGTGGCTGATTGGACAAGCATGGGGGTGGGGGTAGGAAGGTCCGTGCTGGGCGCGCAACATTGGCGGCCGAAAGCTTTCTGAACATCGTCAGGCAGGGCCCTCGTCTAACCTTGCGACTTACATCTTCAAGGACGAACCCGACTCCATTCCTAAGAAGCCCGGTAGCTCTCGGTCTCCAAAGCTCTCAACATGGTAACCCCGCAGACACACTCATTCTTGGCGCAAGCAGTAGCTAACATGTTCAGGCGCGAAATTCGGAAAAGGCGCAGAGCATGCTCTTTCGCTTTCGCGAGGCACAAGCCGCGGATCTGGGCATTATCGACATCGGCCGAACAAGGCGACCAAGAGTGATTACCGAAGTCGATTCGATACCTTCTTGCGAGAAATGGCGCGGCCAGGTGCTCAAGGAGATCTCTCGCAAGGTCTCCAAGATCCAAGACACGGCGCTCAGCGACTACCAGATCCGCGACCTTAACGACGAGATCAACAAGCTCATGCGGGAGAAATACATGTGGGAGGTGCAAATACGGAACCTGGGTGGGCCGAATTACATGCGCGGAGGCGGCAAGATCTACGACGAGCAAGGACGAGAGATACCGGGCGGCGGCAAGGGCTACCGCTACTTCGGACGCGCAAGAGACCTGCCCGGTGTCAAGGAGCTGTTCGATGCCGCGAGGGCGAAGGCGACGAACGAGAAGCCTCTGGAGACGAGAGACGACTTGCGAAAACAGGTCGATGCCGCCTACTACGGTTACGCGCCAGACGAGGAGGACCCGGAGCTGCTCGCCTACGAACTCGCCAAGGAAGAGGAGGCGTTTGAGCACATGGCGAAGACGGGCAAGCAGCAGCCACCACCGAACTGGGAGCCATTGCCGGGCGACACGGGCGATGGGAAGAGCTGGGAGCTACCGACGCTGGAGGAGGTGCAGGAGGAGCTGATCAACAGGCGGCGGCAGAAATTGCTCGACCAGTTATAGCAGCCAAGCCGTGCGCTACCTTTCCGCGCACGATGAGAGCTGCTTGCTTCTGTTGGAGGAGGGATACCGGTCACATTTTTCCAATGCTGCGTGGCTGCTGTACCATATCATAGTTCAATGTTTGGGGTTCACTTACGGCCTGTGATGATGGCTGGCGTTCTCGGATGGCTTACGGTTGATCGAATACCAAAAACGACACTTCTCACCCACTTTACAGTACCTGAAAGACTTTCATCTCAAAGCTGTTCAATTGTTGCTTGGCCGCATTCCAGGCGGTGAGTTGGTTCTCGGTGTATAGGTACCTTATCCATACCTGGATGGGCCTGGATTCGGTGAGCTCGGTGAAAAGCCGATAAGATAAGAACACCACGTGACCATCACGAACTTCAATCCGAGCTTCGAAGCTCAACTTTTCGAAAGCACGACGACCAGTGACATCCCGCCCAATCCGCGATAGCCCACCGCCAAAATGTCAATGTTTCGTGCCAAGAAGCTCGACCTGGGCTGTTTCGTCAACATCCGGACGATTCGTGACCACACGAAGCGCCAGGTCTTCATGGAGCACGAGCCTGAGAGGTGAGCAAGGACAAAAAGCTGCAGACGAATTGTACGATCAAATGACTGACGGAACGCGTTTCCCCCCGTTGTCAGACAAGCCCTCCGCTACATCATCAGGAACACAACGCTCCCTCCCCGCGTGCGTGCCGAGGCGCAGCTCCAGCTGGGCCAGATGCACTGCTACACCCGGCCGACGCAGATTCGCAACCGCTGTATCATGGGTGGCAAGTCCAGGGGTATCTTCAGCGAATTCAAGATGACGAGGGTACGTTCAAGAGCTACCCCCCCTTTGGCGTTCACTGGCGGATTCCCGATGCTAACATCGACTCCACAGTTCAACTTCCGTATGCAAGCGTACGAGGGCAACCTGCCCGGTGTCAAGAGGGCCAGTTGGTAAACGCGCGAGAAGGCAAGAAGGCGACAAGACGACAAGATCTTCGAGGAGATACGGCGCCGAGGTGCCGCTGTAAAATACAATTGTGTGACACGCTCTTCCGGAGGGCGGGAGATGTCTGCGTGCCCGGAGGACACTCATAAACAAGTTGGGGGGGTGTCAGGAGTTTTGGTCACAAGCCAGCAACCCGAGAAAGGATATGCATAGATGTATAACACCAAGAAAGAAACGTACAACATCTCCAATCAGATGTAAGTGGGCTTTGGAGAGACCGCAGCGTTCCATGTGATGAACAAGGCAGGAAGGATCAATGGCCAGGCGCCAGGCGCCCTTACCGTGTTTGTCCGGCGACCAAGATTCTCTCCAGTCTTGTCTTGGGCTCCATTCATCCACCTGCAGACCTTTGGCTCTCCTCAGACGGCTCTCCTCAGATCTTGACCTCAAAAGGAAGTCAAAGTCCGCCGCTACCTTTCCTTCCGCCTTCACATCAACCTCCCAACACATCCTGTTCCTTCGCGAGTCACTATGTTCCGCCGCCGCTGGTCTGGTCTGCCCCAGGACCCGATGTTCTCGTCCAATCTGAAGGATCTCGGGCAAGGGCTCTCTCACCCCTAGCTAGCAAAGAGTTGCAAGAACTAACATCTCCAGCTACTTCATCAACGAACAAGACGAGATCCGCAACGTCGAGAATCCGAACTACTACTTCAAGTACTACCTCACCAAGAATGGTCGGGTCAACGACCGCCAGCGCTTCCACTTCAACGGTGAGACCAACCTAACGTCTTTCTGTTTCGTTCTTTCCCGCTGACTTTGCAATAGAAGCCATTCGCGACATCGTCCACGACCGCCTCGAAAAGGAAGGCCTGAACAAGCTTCGTATCCCCTTCGGCACCGAGCCCACCTCACCCCATGTGCCGCTTTTCACCAGCGCCAACCTGGCCACGGCCTCGCGAGTCGTCGTCTTCTTCGGCGAACCCAGCCAAGACCTCGGTATCCTCGCCCTCCGCGTCGCCAATGGGCCCGGCGGCGTCGACAAGGGCTCCATGGTCTCGGTCGTTCAAGAAATTGGTCGCCAGACGTCCTCCGCCTCTGATCCTTCCCCGCCCGGCATCGTCCTCGCCAACACGGGCGAGCTCTGGTGGTGGCCCGAGGGGAAGAAGGCGCTGAGCCCTGTCCAGGCCCTCGCCGTCCCGCGGAAGAGCATGGTCCACCACGGCCGCGCCTTCGACCCCAAGATCCACTCCGTCTCCAGAAACGAGAGCCCCGAGGCGCACGTCCGGTACGTCCTCAACGAGGCCCTCTCCGTGCTCGTCTCCCCGACGGCCCGCCTTGACATCGTCGGCATCGGCTTGGGCGCCGACCACGCGACCAAGGCTCTCGACAGCCCAGACACCTGGTCCCTCCTCGGCCACCGGATCAACACGCTCTCGCTCCTTGGCAGCACGACCGGTATCGATGAGCTCTCCCACAAGCCGCTCATGGAGTTCCTCCCCCGCCGCGCCCGGGCGTACATCACGGATGAGGCCCCCGTCCTTACGCCCCTGGCCCAGCCCGGCGGCAACCACAATACGGCCTCGTTCACGCAGCATGGTTGCACTGTCTACAGCTCCGGGGAGGCCCACTACGTCGAGCGCATACTGATCACCAGCGGCGGCCCGATCCTCGGTTGGGTCCAGCAAGTCGCTCTGGCGGGCCCCGACTACCGCCACCCGGAGGTCGTCGCCGTCGACCCGCGCATGCCGACCGAGGAAGAGTGGGCTGCCGGCGGTTTCGATGATGCCTGGGAAAAGATGCCCGGCTTCGCGAAGCCGAGCCTTGGATACGCCGTGTCGAATGAAGCACACGAGCCTCGCAGGAAGATTCCGGAGGGCGACGAGGAGCAGGCCAAGGGAATAATCAAGAACTAGGGAGGTACGGCGAGTGAAGTTCCGGGACAAGCGCGGCATTGCATGGTGGCGTTGATGGCATCTGGCACGTGGGCGAAGCATCTGGCTCTATAACGACAAAATGCTCGTCGTTCCTGCAATCAAATCAGCATTTTCTAATCTGTTTCGGCGCTCCCACGCCCTCAAGGCAATTGGCCGCAGTCATCAAGGTTCATTATAGTACCACAAGTTCTCGGTCGAACTGGCGCTTTCGACATCCAACATCGCAATGGCCATCAGCCCGTAAGAAGTGATTAAGGATACAGGTGTTGGCTGGTGAACCCAATATGCGCTTGGTCAAAACCGTAGTCGCCACCCTTGAGCCAAACATCGCCCTCCATTCGGAGTACATACCCTTCAGCCTCTAAAAGAAGTGTACGCGAACAGATGAGCGAGCATTCATATGGTATCATCGAACCTGTAGTATGGACAGTATAATACACAAAACCCATCCCGTTGCCACTGCATGTTTTACATCAGTAGCCGCCGTCACAGGCTACACCTGTAGCAGAGATGCCAGCCCGGCAGCAGGCGGCTCGGCCTGCACCAGCAGCTCCCTCGTACGCCGGATCCTCTCCGCGACAACCTTCTCCTCCGCCGCCCACCTGCTGACATCGTCCGTCTCGGCGGCCCCGCTCCAGAAGCCGAAGACGGACTTGGCGGGTGCCGCCTTGCCCCTCGCCTCCTCCTCCCGGGCCAGCCGCGCCACCATGGCGGACCAGTTCTGTAGCCCCGTGCCGAGGCATTCGCGACACGTCTGCCGGGCCTCCTTATCGCCGCCCAAGGGGCCGACTTTGCGAAGCTGCTCCTCGGCGAGGTCGACGGCGTCCCGCGTCCATGCGAGGCCCTCCTCGCGGTTCGCCTTGGAGTCCTTTGTCGCGTACAGGATCTCACCGATGTACAGGTTCAGGCCGGCCTCCTCGCAGAGCTCCTTGGGGTGTCTCCAGGGTGGGCGGGTGCCGTCATCGGGCGGCGAGGGGTACACCGGCGCCTTACTGAGATTCCAGACCTTCTGCCACAGCGTCCCGGGCGTCTCGGCGGGGCGTTCCTGGCCCGGGAGGGGCACTTGCGGAAGGGCGCGACGGGCACGGAGGACGGAGATGAAGATGGGCAGCGCAGCGTTCACGTCGCCATTGCGCGCCTTATGCAGGGCGATCGATGTGAGGACGTTCAAGACGTTCTCAGACGGCAACGTCGTCTTGTCGTTGATGGTGTACGTGCGGGGGTCGATGAGGGGCGGCGAGTTCGGCGTCGTCTCGGTCGCCAGGGACAGGGCCCACTGGTACATCCTGTCGGCGGCGTCGGGCAGGTGCTTGTAGTCGAGGAAGGAGGCGTACCTCAGGGCGGCGTCCATCTTCTGGCGGTTCGTGAAGCCCTTGGTGGTGAGGACACGCAGGTAGTGGTTCTCGGCGGGCTCGTAGGCGACTTCGCAGTCCTCCTCGTTCGGCGCGCTCTCGGCACCTGCGGGGATCGGTTTCGGATGCGGGTTTGAGGGGCCGCGGACGACCTCTGGCGGGAAGATGATGTCCCTCGTCGTGTCCCTGACCCAGCCGTCCAGCTGCTCCGAGGCCTGCGCCAGAAGCATCAACATCTCGTAGTAGCCCCTCCTCCAGTTCTCGCTCATGGCAGTCAGGTCCTTCCCGGCACTTCCGACACCGTCAATTGACAGAGGCTCTTCCAGTAGCTCCCTGATGCCGGCGCCGTCGATGTTGGGGTCCTCCAGCCTTTTGAGCATGGCCCTGCACGACACGAGGACTTCGACCCAGTTCACGTCCCTATTCTGGCTGTCCTTTGCAGCATCCTTGGCGCCGCGCACGCCCATTCTCGTCAGAAACGACCACTCGTGCGGCGTCGGGTGGTCCTTCTCGAGGGCCTCTTGGTTCAGCAGGAAGACGATGGCAAAGATGCACAGGGCGCCGCCCCAGATGGAGACGTTGTACCGGAGGAACAAGCGGCCCTCGTAGCGGAGCCATTGTTTCTTTTCGGTGGTAAAATAGCGGACGCGGGGACGCGGGGACGTCACGGGAATCGAGAGGAAGGGGAGTTGTGGGCGGCTGCGCGAGGTCAGGGATGTGTTGCTCGTGAACGGCCGGGTGTTCTGGAGGCGGAAGAGCCTCTGGAGGAGGATTCGGCGGAGAGCTAGACGCTGGCGCATCGTGGCTGCGGGCCGGGGATCGAGGGGAGGTCAGTTATGCGTCGGATGTACTCATATATCTCGGCGGTTCGTTGGTTGTACGACTTTGGGGTTCAAGTTTCGTAGCGCTCTGTTCTTGGGGTTTCGAGGGGTGGAAGTCGGTAGGTACTACCGGCAACCTCAAGCTTTGGGAACCGGGGAAGCTGTCGGTCGGACAAGATTCGATGCCGATGTGGGGACGGAACCTGGCTGTAGTGGAAACGACATCTGGTATAAGTGTTGCCAGCTGGTCACCGCAGCCATCGGTGGGTGGTTGTTCCGCAAAAAAGCAGAAATGCATCTTCTGATTGGCCACTCACCTTGTCGACTTTTTTTCTCTTCACCTTGAACGCCCTGACGGTTTTCGCGAATGAGACCCATTGTTGATGAGAGGGTGTCTTGTTAGTATTCGTTCATGTGTAAGACTGGCCGAGTTAAGGGCCATTCGAGACACACCCCGGACCTCATCATATTCTCTTGACTCATCCCTCTACATGATGAGCAAGCGAGGTTGAGCATGTCTTCATTCTTCTCCCGAGCGGCATCGAGTCCGCACGCACAACTCGCTGCCACGGCAGTTTTGTCTGGTGCGACGGTGGCGTGTCTTATTCTTGGATACCAAGCATTCGAAAGAAAAGAGCGCATTGAGGACTTGAAGAAGTCCATCCCCTCGTCTTCTGAAGAAGCGGCAAAGGTTCGTCACGTTGTCTCACCCATCCATATATACATATATATATATATGCTCGTTGCGGACACATAAGACTAACAGTCGCAGCTCACCCAGTTCGGCGCCGCATCTCCCCCCATTGACAAGGAGGATGCACGCAACCAGGCTCTCGCGAGGAGGGCGCAAGCCGGCGACTTTGACGAGGAACTCATCCTGGAGCAGCTGGCCCGCAACAGGGTGTTTCTGAAGGACGAGGGCCTGCAGAAGCTCCGGAATTCATTCGTCATCGTCGTTGGCTGCGGCGGCGTCGGCTCGCACTGCACCGCCGCCCTCGCCCGCTCCGGTGTCTCCAGGATCCGTCTCATCGACTTCGACCAGGTCACTCTCAGCTCGCTCAACCGCCACGCCGTCGCCACCCTCGCCGACGTCGGCATCCCCAAGGTCCAGTGTCTCTACCGCCGCCTCATCGCCATCGCCCCCTGGGCCAAGTACGAGCTCAAGAACCAAAAGTTTGAAAAGTCGGCCGCCGAGGAGCTCCTCGCCCCCTGGGCCGAGGACGGACAGAAGCCGGACTACGTTGTCGATGCCATCGACAACATCGACACCAAGGTTGCCCTGCTCAAGTACTGTCACGACAACGAGATCCCCGTCATCTCCAGCATGGGGGCCGGTGCCAAGGGCGATCCTACTCGTGTCAACGTCGGCGACATCGGAGCCAGCACGGACGACGGACTCTCGAGAGCTACGCGCAGGAAGCTGAAACTGCAAGGCGTCACTGGCGGAATTCCCGTTGTCTACTCGACTGAGGTGGCTGGCGAGGGCAAGGCCGCTCTCCTGCCGCTGTCCGAGGAAGAGTTCAAGAAGGGCACTGTCGGCGACCTCAGCGTGCTGCCTACCTTCAGAGTGCGAATCCTCCCTGTCCTCGGAACCATGCCCGCCGTCTTTGGCTACGTCGTCGCAAACCACGTCATTCTCAGCATCTCTGGTAAGCCCCCTTGCCTGCCCAGCGTCGGATTTTTGTACACAAACTGACCAGCGCCCAGGCTACCCCCTTGACTATGTCCCGGCCAAGAACCGCGACAAGCTCTACACGGACATTGTGGCATTTGTGCAGGGCTCAGAGACAAGAATAGTGCACCACCGGTACGGAATCGAGGAGTCCAGGGGCCTCCGCATCCCCATCTCCCTCGGCGATGCGGCGTTCCTGGCTGAGGAGCTGTGGAAGGGACGCAGCGCCGTCACGGGCCTCATCAACAGACTTGTGCTCGTGCGGTGGCGGAGACCCGAGGGCCCGACAAAGCTGCGCATAGGTGAGGGTGCCGAGGAGCAGAAGTGGTCCAACATCCGCTTCCGCGACCTCGTCTGCATGACCAGGGACGAGGCGCTCCGCCACGAGAAGGAGTACCTCAAGAAGGACGAGACAAAGTTGGAGGATCTGTACGATGCCGAGGTGATTGCCCGGATTGAGGAGAGGTTGAAGGAGGCTGTCGAGGTTGAAAAGGATAGACTGTGAATATCTGTGGGAGAGCAGCGCATGTCACGAATAAACAGTCAAGAAGTTGGAGAACGCACTTGAGATCATATATCATCCAGGCATCAAAGCCGCTACAAGGGGCGCTGTGGCTGTAGGTGGTGGTGTGTTGGTGTGGCGGTGCTTAAAGAGTGGAGAATAGGGAACGGGCCAAAGCTACTTCTGCGTCGCGTCAGGTCGCGCTCTCTTTCTGTATCCTTCATCACCTCACTGGGATATTTTGCCGACTGCCAACGTGGACTTTGCGCAACAGCGAGCATTTCTGACCTCGGATTCTCCGCCTCATCAGTATCATGCAATGGTATCGTCGCTGAATGGAAAATGCGATCTTGCATCTCCAAGCGCGCCATCATGACCGAGGCAAGAGGTGAGTGGCCTGAGATCACTGCAAGAAGACCAGACAGCTGACAGTGTTGCAGACCTTCTTGACTAGAAGACTATTGATTTGCAGATATCCTTTTAGACATCTCTTCGAGGATACCCACGCCGTCTTCAACAGGGTCTTGTCTGTGCAGACATCAACTCTGCGTACTGGTTCGAGTCCATGCACCTTATCTCGAGTGAGATATGGGAGAGACACGAATAGCTTCGAGCAACAATGTCCCTCTTTCCAACGACTTATTCACTCTCCTGGGTTCTGAATACCTTGGTTTTGGTCGGCTGCTGGGGTCTTGTGATTTCTTTTTCCATTTGCCTGTTTACTTGACGCTTAGTAGGAGTCGAAATCCCCCTCCCTTCACCCCAACCACCGCCAGCCTGCGATGATGATAACTTTCACATCAAGGTTACGGGATCATCAGTGCCGCGGTTCTGCGAAGAGCCCTCCACGCGATGGCAAGACCAGCACCAAAGAACAGAGATCTGAGCAGGCGCCATCTGGGGGTTCCCCCAGCATGGATGTCATCGTTGCGCCGCTTCACGGCTGGCGCTCGTTCCTGGGATCTCGTGCCGCAATGACGACAATTTGCAAAAGTCTAGAAGCAACGTTTCTCGGGCCATGGCCTCACTCCCCCAGGAGTGTGGTTCGCCCTCAGAGCACGCTCATGACAGGACGTATATAGTTTTCAATCGGAGCTGGCCGGTAAGTCGACCCTCGAGATCGTCGGATAATTGATATGCTGCTGACGTGGACGTGCAGATCTCAGGACCGCCTGCCAAGCGGCGGCGCAGTGAGAGAATATAGAATTGCCTGGTGATGACACGAAGTCCAAATAAGCCAAAGTTGCAGACAGCACGAGGGCACATCCAGTCACTATGGCGGAGTCCCATCGGCCGTTGTCCGTGAGAACATAAGAGAGCTAATCTGAGGGCAATTCTACGGGTCGGAGTAAGGTGTGTCAGTCAAGTGATTTGATGCTAGGGTTGTAAGAGCGTTCTTTAAGTTGAGATTGGGTGTTGACTCACCTAAGCTGTAGGTGGAATGTACCAACTTAGAATGGACTGCTTATTTCTGGAGCGTTTGGCATGATGTTCGCTAAAGAATTTCGCTCGAGTTTCCTCAAAATCGCCATGATGCTCATGTTTCCCCCTCTTGCCCGCTGCTCCGGATCAGCGGCCGCCCCGCATGCCGCCGCAAACGGTGACTCGATGACTTTCTGCGCCGGCGAATCACAGTTTGAGCCGAAGCCGGCTTCCGTATCGCCCGTGTCTCACACCATCATGAGCTGGTCCAACCCCATATTGTGTCTTCGAGCCGTCGAGGTTTCCCGATTGCTATTTCTCTCATGCTCCCTTTTCTTCTTTTCCATCCATCTTCAACGGCATCTTGACCGCGCCTGGTGTCGAATGGAACCTGAGCCGACGACCGAGAATCAGCGCGAATCAGCCTACTACCAAAGTCTATCATTGTTGAAGGACGAGTAATCAACCTCTGGTCTTATATATCAAAGAAACCATCTCGACTTTCAGGCTCTCCCCGCCATGGACCCGGCCATCGCCGCCCTGCTCGAAAAGAGCGCCGCCGACGGCATCCCATTCCGCGCGCGCGCCAACCACGCCCACCACACCTGGGCCAAGACCTTCCACTCGCTGCCGGAACTCTACATCCAGCCCGAGTCGCTCGCCGAGATCGAAAAGGTCGTCGACCTCGCCCGCGGGCACCGCCGCCGCCTCGTCACCGTCGGCTGCGGCCACTCGCCCTCACACATCACCTGCACCTCGAGCTGGCAGCTCAACCTTGACCACTACGCTCGCGTTCTCTCCGTCGACGCCTCCACCGGCCTCGCCGTCGTCCAGAGCGGCATCCGCCTGCACGCCCTGTGCGACGAGCTCGACCGGAGGGGTCTGGCCATGCCGAACCTCGGCAGCATCAACCAGCAGTCCATCGCCGGCGCCATCTCCACCGGCACCCACGGGAGCAGCCTCGCCCACGGCCTCATGTCAGAGGACGTCGTCGCCCTCAAGATCACCCTGGCCGACGGCCGGACCAAATCCTGCTCCGCCGACGAGAACACGGCGCTCTTCCGCGCCGCACTGCTTTCCCTCGGCGCGCTGGGCGTCATCACCGAGGTCACCTTCCGCGCCGTGCCGGCCTTCACGCTGCGGTGGACGCAGACCATCGACGCCGACCGCGCGATGCTGGACACGTGGACCAAGGGGGCCCTGTGGACGCAGAGCGAGTTCGTGCGCGTGTGGTGGTTCCCCTACACCCGCCGGGCGGTGATCTGGAAGGCGGACAAGACGGACGAGGAGCACGTCGAGCCACCCCGGAGGAACTACGACGGCCCGCTGGGCTACTACGTCTACCACAACCTGCTGTACCTCGCGCAGCTCGTCCCGCGGATCCTCCCGTGGGTCGAGTGGTTCGTCTTCGGCATGCAGTACGGCTTCCGAGACGGGTCGACCGTCTCCGCCGTCCAGCCCAGCCGCGAGGCGCTGCTGATGAACTGCCTCTACAGCCAGTACGTCAACGAGTGGGCCATCCCGCTGCACAAGGGCCCGGAGGCCCTCCGCCGTCTGTCTTCGTGGTTGAACCACCTCGGCCCGGACGACCCGGATTACGTCCCGCACGGTATACCCTTCTCGGCCGCCGGGCTCTTCGTCCACGCGCCGGTCGAGGTACGCGTGAGCGACACGTCGTCGTCGTCGTCGTCGGACCCGCGCCGGCGGCCCTATCTCGACCCGACGCGTCCCGACGGCCCCACGCTGTACCTCAACGCGACGCTCTACCGGCCGTACCACGCGGACCCGCCGTGCCAGGAGCGCTACTACGAGGCGTTCGAGTGGCTGATGAGAGACCTCGGCGGGCGACCGCACTGGGCCAAGAACTTCGTCGTCAGCGGCGGGACGGTGGAGGCGCTGTACGGCGAGGACTTTGCGCGGTGGCGGTCCGTCCGGGACGAGGCGGATCCGGAGGGCATGTTTATCGGGCCGTGGCATCGCGAAAAGGTGCTCGGCGAGGGCCCGAAGCTCGCGCTGGAGGAGGTCGAGGTCGAGAGGGTCGCGGCGCAGGGGGGCGGGCTGAGGGTCGCCGGCCTCGTGGGGGAGCCGTGGTGATGCGATATCGAGAGACGGTCCGGCATGACGATCCGCGCACCCGGTCTCTGGACGATGATACGGCGGTCGATGCTTTCGGCCAGTGGGAAAAGCAACTAACCACAGGCGGGTCTAGATCCAGATAATGATATTTCAGGAGGGAGGGAGCAAGACCAATTCGCAAGGTGATCGGTCATACAGATCAACGACCATCGATGCGAGACGGACGGGTAAGGGGCCCCAATGCTCCAAATCAGGGGTAGATACGGCTGCTCGGATCTTCCGTAGAAGCATACATCGCCAATTCGCGATGGGACACTCGACCGTCTAGCCTGCAAAGCCGCAACGCAACGACGTCCTTGGTCCCAGTCAGCTTCCACCTCCCACCTCAAAGGAGTATAATGTTGAGTATTCCCTGTGCCTGGTGATGTTCACAAATGCACTTCTCTGCCCGAGTAGTCTTTCTGAGGAGTCATGCTCGGCGCTGGTAGGGGAGAGAACTCCGCATCCCCACAGACTTCCAGTACTTCCAGTGCTTCACAAATTTGGCCTTTGGCCTCTTTCTGATCACGGCGTCCTCGCGTGCTTTTTTCTCCGTATGTAAACCCGTGATTTGAGCCTAACCCGTCGCCGACGACGGCTGCTTCAGCCCGTGGGCGCGCGGCTGTTTTCACTTGTTCATGCTATTGGAGCAGGGCGTCCTATCCAAAGTCGTGATGGTCTCACTCTCACACCCCTATCCTTCTATTCTCGGTTTTACCATCCATCATCTGGGGGGAAGGGAGGAGGACCTCGCGGGGGGCGGGGGTCGTCGAGGTCACGCACCGGCTCGGGGCGGTTTATCGAGCACGACGCGGTTGTCGTCATGCACGAGGGTAGTGTCGTCGAGGTGGTGAACCGACCCGAGGGAGCTGCTCAGGAGCCGCGGGAAAGTCGTGGGGCCTGGTGCTGTTGGTCTCGAAGTGGAGCGTATGGATTTCTTCTGTTGTCCATCAGGCATAGACGAAGCATATCGCAGGAACGTGTAGCAAGGAAGCTCGGAGCACCTGTCGCTTACATCTCTTCTCGCCGTCCTGGCGTCCTTCTATCATTCCAGTGATTCTGGAGGCCATTTAAGACCTCAGAGAGGTTACAGAAGCCATCACAGCTAGAAGCGAGGGGAATGGAAGAGACGAAAAGATGCAGTAGAGAGGTCTCACTCGGGGACTGACGCTGATTCTGTGTCACCCACGCTCCAGCCCCCACCCCCAGTTCCTCCGGACTGTATGCATCCAGTTTCCTCGTCACTCACGGCGCGCATGGCGCCTCATACTCCATACACCCCAGCCGAACAAAAGAGCGCCCCAACCCCGCATCACTCAGGTCCAGTACCAGCGGGAAAAGAGCAAACAGCAACCTCCAAGTACACCGACGACACGAACGGGCGAGTGTTGGGGCAGGTAATGGATGGATAATGGGCGTTTGTTGCCCAACCGTTGCCCAAGCGGTTCGCAGTTGCGATCGGCGCCTCGTCCTCCAGAGTCTCAGCCCAAAACAAAGTACGGCGAGTACACGGTTTGACCGTTCACAGGTCCGCTGAAAGGTCCGCTGATAATCAGATTGAATTGGAGTTCCGGATTGCTATGGCTTTTAAATACAAGTGAGAATAGCAAATGGCTCAACAGCCTCGAGTGCGCCGTCTTACGCTGCCCCCGGTGATCCCCAGATCGTTTAGAAACCAGAATAGATACGTAGCTCGTGATGTAGGGAAACAACCCAATTTGACCAGCAGATCCGTTCGAGACAGATCGTATACAGACAGTGTGCCGTGAGGCTTGGAGTGTTGTTTTCTCGTAAACAAATGAAAAAAATGGGTATTTTTGTCCAACTCAATGGGACTGCGCCGTCTCCTCCATGCGAGGACCGGCAAGAGTGCAGCTTTTGTGACATAAAACACCAAGGCGTCCATATCGTGTCGTGAAGAAGAGAAGAGCAAACAACGCCTTGAAAAATCAAAACGACGAGCCGTGAGGCATTCCAGTCTTGTCCAGCCGCGAGGCCCTCCGTCTTAAGACTGCTGACAATCCCCCCACCCCCTCCTTTTCACACGACCTAATGCATAGACAGGTCTGCCATAATCGTGGCTTGATTTGACACGTTATCCCGCGGTGCTGTGGTTTCCCGCTTTGGAAGAGTTGTCCGCCCTCATGTCTCGTTGCCAGCATGTCGTGATCGTGTGGTCGTCGTGTAAACAATTTCTCCCATTCTGGCGCAGAATAGCAGGAGAGCTTGGTCTGGTTTTCATCGACATTCGACCGCCCATTGTGCAAGCCCGCACGGGGATAGAGTGTGTGGCTGGTGTTTTCCTGTCGAGGAACAAGTGGTGTATAGCTCGAGTGAACGGGAAGCTTAGTGTCGGTGGCGGCGAGAGCTTTCGTGACCGTGACGATGACCGTGAGAGTGGCCGTGGCGATGTGACGAATGGTGGCCCTCTCGATGCCTCGACGAGGAACCGCTGCCGCTCCGTTCGAGCTCGCGTTCCATTTCCTCGACGCGTGCCCTATAACCGCGTACAATCTCCTTGATATGCCTTATCCGATCGAAGTCAAGTTCCAGTTCGTCCAGTTGGCGAAGAAGCTCGTGGTACCGTTGGATTTCGGCATCTGCTCCTTCAATCAGGTTCCCGGCTCGATCGAACTGGGCCATGGTGAACATCTGGCTCTGCTCGCTGAGGTACACGATCTGCTGCTCAATCTGGCCCATGACGCGATCAAAATACCGTCCTAGTGCCGCCAACGAGGTGCTGTCCAGCAGCAGCAGGCCCTGACTTGATGCGCGACTTGCTGCGCGCGACGAGCTCGAACCGCCACCACCTCCTCCACCAGCCCCCTGACCCAGAGCAGCCTGTCCCTGGCGTAGCAGCTGTATTTCTTCATAGCTCAATCCCAGTTGCGTGTCAGGCACCGCATTGGCTTGAGTGGTCGACATGGCTCGGTGCAGCGCACCGTGCGCGGATATTGGGAGGCAGCAAGGCTCTAGCGGTGAGCGGATCGCGCGTCGGTGGGATGTCTAGGATGGATGATACGTGATTGCCGTTGCGGCGATACGGCGGCGACAGCGGCGACGGGTTTCGGAGTCTTGTCCCTGTCGGAGGTGGGGTTCGAGGGAGAGGAAAGGAGGGGTTCGACGGCAATCCGGGGCGCGAGAGAGAGGTGTGCGGCTGCGACGAATGGCATGAAGAATTGTTGCTCGGAGCTGTGAACTGTATAGGCCTTTGTCTGGGCGGTCGTAGCGCGCACAAAGTCATGATATCGTAGAGGCGACGGAGATCATGGCTGGTGGTACATCAGGCTAGGGGCTCTGTACGAGCGAACTGAGTTTGGAATGGCTCTGCCGGTGGCGGCTTCAGTGTTGCGAAAGCCCCAATATGCCGCAGAGTATAACGATGGCAGCAGTTATTGGAAGCAATGCGGATGTCAAAAGAGTGTCGTCGGGGCGCGAAGGCAAAAAGTACGGTGTCTTGAAGGTCGGAGAAGTAGGGAAAAAAGAGGGAGAGCGTCGGTGTTGGAAGTCGGGGGGGGTTTTGGTGATACACAACCGGTGAGCTCGCACCCTCCACCACCGCGATGCCTTGTTAGTTGTTACCCGCACAGGTCTCGGGTTGGTCGCCCAGACTCAGACCCAGGCCAAAGGTCTCGGCCGCTTTGACTTGTTGGGGAGGAGAAAGAGCGCAAAGGCGCCAGCGCAGATGGCTCGCGAACGGGACGGCCCCTAATGACGGCACACAGCTTTTGTATATGTGGTTGGGAAAGAAGTCGGGTTATCCAGCCCGGCCGTGGTTACATAGGTAGGGTGTATGTCTCTTCCCTTCCCCTGCGCAATGGGAGAAGCTCGGTATCACTATCAGCTGACGGCCGATCTCTCCCCACGCTTTTGGGACGGCGACACGGCTAGTGGCAGCGGCAATGTATTATCGAGAATCGCGGGAAGCAATTTCGGTGAAAAGCGCGTTGGATGAGGAGGGGACTTGTGCCCAAGAGACTGTTGCCAGCGGTGGTGCTCTCCTCTTCTCACACGGACCCAGTCGCGAATCGTAGCCCCAGACGAGACAGCAGAAAAGTGAGAGTGGTGGGGGGACCAAGTTTTCCGCTGTGGTGGGATTGCGAGATTATTGGCCTTCCTATTTCGACGGAAGGCTAACGGGCTCGTGATGATGGATTGCGGGAGGGTGTGATGGCAAGGACGATGAGATATAATGAGATGGCGATCTCAAGACCCAAGACACTCCGCGGCCAACGCTATCGCTTTTGAGGGGTTCACAGGTGATGGATTGTTGACTGAGCGAATAAGATGAGAGGCAGGACGAGGGAGCTTGGTGATGTCGAGCAGAACGACAGAGACGATGTTTATTGAATGATTGCAAGTATCCGTCGGTACCTAAGTTGGCAGATGCAAAAGTGCATCACCGGGTTGTTAGGGGTGGTTCGGTAGGTAGCAAAGGTACCTTCTGTTCTCGCAATTCCCTTTAGAAACACAAGTACCTACTACGGACTTACGAAGATACCTCTCTAGTACCTGCCCTTGGCTCGGTGCGACGAGGATGGGCAGGACCTTCCCAGAGTTTTGTTCGGCCTTGTCCATTTTGCCTTCTTTGCAATTGGTAGGCGCTTCCCAGGTTGCAATTTCCAGTTTGCAGCTTCTGGTAGCTTACAACTTCAGGCAAGTGCTACCTCCAGTTGGTACCCAGGTAGGCAGGTAGGCGGACAAGGTACAGTACCCAGGTAGGTACTGATCGACTTCCATCTTGCATTCTCCCTTGTCCACCTTCACTCTTCGCGGTGATGCGATCGTACATTTCCTCTTTTCCCTATCCCCCCCTCGGCATGCTCGCCCCGAACAGTTCGGCGCTCTCAGTACCCTTTTAGCTGCTCTGCCCAAAACAGTCACTACCTTTTTCCACTACCCACCCAGCATAGCCGCCGCCGGAGCATCCAAACAGCTGCAACTCGGTCTTCTATTGTTCTGTACCAAGCTCGATTACGCTCCGTGGGGATACCCGGGCGGTCAGTGCTCGCATCAAGTGCATGGTCCTGCGCTGGCTGTTGCAGAGACGGCAGCTTCACCCGGTCCTCCCGCCGGCCGGCCTCCCGGGGAATGCGGCTTGCAACTTTTAGACGACGCCGTAACCGACCGCCGGCCGGATAGGTCGCAGACATGCCACCTCTACGACCTCTGACCTTGTTTCAATCCAATAGCATCTGCGTCTTTCTTCTCAACCCTTGCTTTCTCTGGCGAGATAGAGAAGGCCAGTGGCGGCGGGCGCGAATCGAAACAAGCAACATGCGACTGGGCGGCGAAGACCAAACGAAGTCATGCTGTTGCCCGCGTATGTATGCATATGCAGATGAACGAGCCGCCAGATTGCGAAGAGACGAGCATCGCTTCGATCCATGCACGTGTTTCTCAAATTGCCCCAAACCGAGGAATTCGAAAAAACATTGGGTTCGACGTCACCGCGGTTCCAACAGTCCATAACGCCCCGTCCGTCTGTCCGGCTCGGACCCGACGGCGACGTTCTCCAGAACTCGACTAGCATAGCGGCCAGTTCTCGCCGGCGACCCACATCTCATCCCACCTTGTAGACCACCTGCCTACACCAATGCGGGTTGCGGAACCTCTCCTTCCGCTGGTTGTTACCGGCAAATAACGAACTCCAACAGCGACGTCTGCCTCGTCTCGACGCCGCACTGCCGATTCAGTATGGGGCCTGTGAGCTTTCCCGTCTTTCCCATCTTCTTGGTGCTGAACAAAGGGCACAAGTCGCAGAATCGACAAAACGGCACTCCCATCTGGGTGGTGTTTGACGGTCACCGGAATAGCTTCCTTCTGACTGATGAGTGTTGGATTTCCGCAAAGCCAGCGTCATGGTCTGAAGATGATCGACTTGAGGGGGTCGGGAGCGGTTCAAGCCCCGGTTAGCCGGTGCGCTATTCCTACAGCATTCCCCAATGTACCGGGGTTGTGATATGTATGTTTTCCGCTCATTTCGGTCCATGTTGGACCGTCCCGGATTCATCGACCATGTTGTCATGAGGGGTCAAACACGACTTTGATCAGATACAGCCGCTGAATCGCATATAAAGCCCTCGTCCCTTGCATCGTGGCGGTCGTAAGCTGTCTGCCAGGCTACCATCGCTACGCCCCGAGCCCGACGGACAACTGCTGCCATGCTAGTTATCCCTTCTGTAGCGACGGTGCTCGCTTGCGTCTTCGCCGTAAAGGCCACGATCCTAGAGAATGGTCGGCCCAGAGTGACAGACTTCGTCGACACCAAGGTGGACCTGGCTGCTGGCGACTATAAGACATATGATGCCGATGCCGAGGAGATATCATACAAGGGTCGATGGGACTCCAAAAAGATATCTTGGTGGGCGTGAGTCTGCACCGAAACCCATTGATACGTATGGAAAAATCCTCACACATTGCAGGGCTCCGGGAATCAAATTCGGCTTCACCGGCCAGACCGTCGCGGTGACGTTTGGTGAACAAACCATCAGCAGCACTTTGGTGGCCTACAGAATCGCCGGTCTGGACTGGATGCACACCAACGTCACAGCTGGAGCGACTCACCTCTTTGTGAGCCCCGAAACCCCGGGCATCGAGCTTACCGGCCCCGTCAGCCCCGTGACTTTCGAGATGAGGGTGACAAACTGGGCTTACGGGGTCCAGATCGAACAGGTTCATGTTGCCTCTGGGGAACAGCTCATCAAGATTCCCGATTACCCGCGTCGGGTCGAGTTCATTGGCGACAGTCTGTCGGCAGGAATGTACGCCACGTACGAGGCGATGGCGGGTTTCGCTTACGGTGTCGGCGCTGGCCTGGGAAACACGGAATACTCAATCACGGCCTACCCAGGCATTTGCGTCGCCGACCAAAACTGTTGGGGCAATCCTAGGGGACAGTCTCACCAGTGGTTCTATACGTCGGACACTGGGGGACGGGCGGCCGAAGTATGGGGAGGTATGTGTTATGCGAACGCACCGGAGCAACAGCTGGGCCTTGCCTCTTCCAACCAAAGCCAACCCCCTCATCCAAGGCTGCAGATGCTTTCTGGGACTGGGCAGCTGACAGCGGCCTGCGCAGATGACCCCGAACCTTGGGACTTTTCCAGAAACCCCGCCGCCGACCTGGCCGTTATCAATCTCGGCACAAACGATGCCAACGCCGCAAACAGCGTCAGCAAAGCTACTTACGTGGAACACTACAAGCGGCTGATTCAAGGCATTCATGGCAAATGGCCTAATGCTCAGGTCATAGTCATGGTATGGACACATTTCCGGGTTCTTGTCCTGGGTACTGACTCTCGCGTCAAAGCAAATGTGGCAAGGTTTCTTCCAGAACGGCAACACGTACGACCAAAACACGGATCTTAGGGACGAAGTCTACAGTGTTTATGAGTACTTCAACTCGGAAGAATATCTCAGCAGTCCAACGATATGGGACGCCGTTACGAATACGACCAGGAAGGCGTGCAAGCCGGCAAAGCCGTTTGTCCACTTCTTCAACACCACCGGCATCCTGCAACACAACGACATCGGAGGACAGTGGCATCCCACCGACGTCGGGCAGATCAAGGTTGCGAGCCACCTGATACAGTACATAACTCTGAAGCTTGGCTGGCCCTTGTACGCCACCGGACCCGAGTAAGTGCCCCTTGCTTGGATCATGACGAGGCTTGCTCTTGGGCGTGCAGCATGCCTGTGCCGCTCCTGTATCAAAAGGGAAGCGAGATATTCTTACTTCCACGTATGCTAACTTTATCGACAGGGTCTACCATGAGACGCTATACTGGAACGACCAGTCCAGCTATTGAGACCCCTTGGGGAGGGGAGAAGAGGCTATACATGAGAAGACTTGGGATATACATGGCCTGGCCCTTGCAGCCTCGGTTAAAACGGCACGCATGTCAAGAAACGCCATCTGTCATTAACAGCCTATATATCGCCGTGATATACGAGCAGCCTGCCGAGTTGAAACGCCGCCACCATGGTCTGGTAACGATTCAAAACACATCGGCCCGCCCATGACAGTTGTGACATGTATGGAAGAGAAGCGGAAGCCTGAAGAGCCAAGCTTCGATCCTCACAGATCTTTTATGCGGACCAAGGGAGGTGCTCTCGGTGACTTCTCACTTCTTGGTCATACAGTGTACTTTTCTTGCGTCCGGACAACTCAGTCTCCGACCGTGGCCCTCCCGCATTGGGAGTCTGTCTGTAGGGAGCGGCTGGCACCTGGCGCGTTGACCGTTTGAGATGCCTCATGGGTCAAGGGCCAGCCTCACAAGGCTACGCTGAGGGAGGTCAGGACTATCATGCAGCTCGGCCATGACAAGCCCCACGAAGGTAATGGAGAGAAAGATGCCCGATCCGACGTCGCTTGGCCATCCCACATTCTTGGCAGGTTGGCCAAGGTGCGGCTGCGGCGCATGAGGATAATCAGGCTGTCAGACGGGTTGGCAGGCTGGGCGTCTTTTTTTGAGACCGAATGGGAGTTGGGCCGAGAAAGATGAGATGCCACGCGTTCCAGGCCCCTCCGCTTGAATGTGGCGACCAGCAAGGCTTTGTCGAGTCTGACGGGGAAGAAGAATACAGACGAAACTTGACGCTCTGATGGCAGGTCGTGACAGGGCGAACGGCGGGGGAGCGCAGAGGATATGACACACAATACACAACACACAACACACATGGACGAAAGACAAGAGGCTCGAGCATGAGCATGAATGGGTTTGACTGTGTTAGTCACAGACTTTGCTCGGCGTAGCTCACGACGTCTCACCTTGCTAGAAGCCGTACACCCCAGCATCGCGAGTCTCTGCCGCGGGTTAGTAGTAGTTAGGCTTTTTTTTTTCGTTTCCTCTCACCGCTTTATCGATCACCAACCCCTTCCCCCCCTTCTCCTCACTCCCTTGACGATTTGCGCGGGTCGCACGAGATGTGCCGGAGCCTCTCTCCTGCTCGTGGCTTCCGGGTTTAGGGTTCGGGGGATTTACACACTCTATCGACGATCTCTGCGCCCAGGAGAGGCTCGAAACGTATTGCCAAACCGCATCTCCCCTGGTCTCTCAGGGTCCTGGTTTTCCTCTCGTCTCCCCCCATTGTTCACGGAAACGAGGCCTTCCGTGGCCCCTACATACATCTTTTGGACCTAAGCGGAGCCGTTGATAGGCACTCCCCCCCTCCCCTTCTCCCCTCTTCTTCTCCCCTCTTCTTCTCCTTCTCCCCATCTCTTTGATGATATTCACAAACCGGGTCCCGTCCGAAAAGACGGTCTGGGAAGCACAGCAACCCCACGTCCCCTCTTCTCCGTTGAGAGGCTACAAGAAACCCCCATTTTGGGACCCCCCGGCCTTATTTGCGTCAGGAAGCAGAAACAAGGGCCGCCCAAAGGGGTGGGCGCGCGAGTTGGGACGAAGGGGAAAAGTGCCAAGATATGCGCACCTTGAGACGGACGGCGCAGGCGTGTGTCAACACCCACCCAATTCATGAGACTCGGACCGTGGACGGCCCTCCCACCACTAACACCCCCGGGCGTTGTTGGCTAAGGAGGAAAGGGAAAGTCATGGCCGGCTGGGGACCAAAACGGCGGCATCTTCCGCCCGCCGTTCGTGTCGTCTGGTCGTCGTCGGCAGTGTCGTTCGTCGGCAGGGGAGGGGTTACCTGTAGAGTTGAGTTGAACTGAGTTGAGTTGGAGTCTATCTGTACGGTATACCGAATTCTCGTTGTCGTTTTGCCCCCCCACAGACACGCCCTCCCGGCTCTTTCGCGCGCTAGCGCACGGCGATCCACGAGCTAGAAGGAGGGTTTTTGATGATCAACCTGTTCTCCCCCTTGGATCTTCTGCCCCGTTCCCCCGAGTCAATCACTCGTCGCCCCCCCCCCCCCCCCCTCACTCTCTCTTTTCTATCTTGGTCTCCCTCAGCTTTGCATGATGCCACAGCAACAGCCGGAAGAGGAAGAATATGGAGGGGTAAGAAAAAAATTAAAAATTAAAGAAAGAAGCCAAATAGCTCGGAAACATGGTTGAAAAAGTCTAAAACCTGGCTCGGTGGTTGACAAAGCTGTTTGTCAACACGCACGGCGACGGCGTCTGCCCGGGAAGCTCCCAGCGATCCCACTTCGTCAAGATTCAGAGAGGGCAGTTAGTTGCAACCACCTGAAACGGGAGGGTTGTCACAGACGTGGACGAGGGGGGGGGGGGGGGGGGGGGGGGGGGGGCGCGATGTCCTGGTACGTATACAGAGGGTATCATCGTTTTCGCGCGCGCGCGTGTGTGTGTGGCTTTTCCTACTTTCCTTGCTTCCATTTGAGACGATGGCAATTGGCTCTGCTCGCACTCGGAAGCGGGAGGGAAGAGGGAGAGAAAGAACTTGGTATACAGGTATGAGGGAAGTGAAGGGGGGGCGTCGCCGCAGCAGACGTCTCTGAAGTTGGGCGGTGTTTCTACTCGTACCGCTCATTGCCCCGACCGGGATGCGGAGCACGCGGAGTTACAGCGTAGGAACGGGGAGGCCATACGCCATGACAGAGGAACATGACAAAGAACATGGGGAGAAGGGGAAGGGGTACAGAGAATCGCCGACGGGGATGGCAGACGGTGAGATGAGGTCGTTGTCGACGACGTCGTAGGGCAGTCCTCGGTTTCGCTACGCACAGCTGTTCCACGTGGCTGCTGCCCTCAGGAGGGTTTTTGGTGGGATGGCTAATCTTTGAAAGACAACGGCGCGAGATGGACAGGAGGAGGAGGAGGAGGAGAATCATGTTTTCGGCAGTCGATTAGTAGCTTCGCTGCAAGCGCCGCCGAGCTGCCAGGCCGAGGGGGAAGAGGTAGAGACAGCTTGGTCAAGCTCGACTTGTCTTGGGTATTCTACATCGTATGGCGCGCCAATATCCGTAGACTAGTAGTTGATCATGGTGATCAAAAAGGCTGATCTGGGATCGTCCGGGGGGGCAGAAAGGGGGGAGATGGGACGTTGTTGGGGTTTCCGTGCAGGGGGAGGGGGTTCGTGACGGCTTGGATTGGGTTGCTTTTCCATGGCCCTTTTCTTCCTCCGATTCTCAAGCGCATATGGCAGCGGCAGAAGACGTTGGGTGTCATCACGACGGGCTGCCCGTCCAAGCGGCGAGCAGACAATCCCCTCCCCCCTCCTCTCTCCCTCTCCCTCCCTGTGACGCTATCGGCGGGCGGCCCAGACTCCGTCCCTTCCCGCGTAGCGAAGGGCTCAAACGCTGACGTCTCCGATTCTCGACGGTATCACAGACCTCAATCCTCATTCATCTGACGGTTTCAGCAGCGTGGCTGGTGATGGCGGATGAGGGGGAGGGGAAGGGGTGTGTGGGAGGGAGTGTCATCCAGCCTGGAGAGAATCCGCGCATGCAGAGTGGCTGATCCGTCTGAACTGCTTCATCTGCGTCGAGGGAAGACCAGCAGCGGCCTGTCGAGGGAACCGCAGGGCAGACCACACCTCGGGGAGGGATGGAGGGACTCAGGGAGTGAAGGCTCTTGATCAGATGAGACTCTCGAAACATAACTTGTGGAGGTTTCCCCTGCTTTCTCCCTCTCTGTCTCCCATTCCTGCACGCCAGGGAGTGGGTGAGTGGGTGAATAGAAAATAAAAGTTAGTGAGAGTGAGAGTGAGAAGGATGACTGAGATGAGGTGTGGTGTGTGCGTCTACATCGTCTGAAGCTCAACGGGCCAATAGGTGGTCGACTCAGACGAGGAACGACGAAGCAGTAGGAGCTCCGTCGAGGAAGGGATTCCCCCGTTCAAGACCATCGCTGCCACCCAAGTACAGATACTAGTACCTGTAGCACTATGCAAGTGGCCATGGAAGTAAATTCCCACCGTCCGTCCTCCTCAATTACCGCCCGAGAGGGACGCGCTAACGCGGTAGTTGGACGGACTCTCCGTCGTGACGGATCCGATCGAACAAACTGACAGGAATCCCACCGCCGTGACACCGGGAACGTTGGAGGCGGACTCTGCGGACTGCGCTGCGGTGCGGAAAAAGAGCAGAGTCGTAATTTTATCGAGTGGCCGGCAGCACTGCTAGCTGCTAGCGCGCGATTCTCCGGCGGCCACGCTCTCGTTGAGTAGCATCGACGCACGTTCACGAACAAAGCAAAGCAGGCTTCGAGACTTGGGGACGGGGGAGGGGGGTGAGGAAGTGCGATGTATTCGACGAGAGAGAACCCGACCCCCCATGCCCATGGCACCCGCCAAGAGAAGGTTATGAATCGTCTGAGGTTCTGACTTTCTGTACAAGCATGCATGCCTGTTCCTGGGCGCAGCCAGTGAGTGCCGGCCAACCTGGTCCAACTTCTGAATCGGCTCTGCAGGAACAGGCCCAGCTTGGAGCCCGTGATCAACTCGCATCTACACTCCCCTGTCGTTGTCGTCCCCTGCAAGGATCTTGCCTGACAGGCGGCGCTCATTGTCAACATGGAGAGGCGGCGGTGGTGGCCCTCGCTCACCGTCTCGGATGTATTCTCGCGTCCTTCGGGACGGCTCAGTCAGTCAGCCAGCGATAGTCATCGCTGGATGCGACCGCAATGGGGCGGCCGTTGCTGACTACGACCCAAGAGGGTGGATTGATTGATGGACTATAACCAGCCCGGCGACTATCAATCGGCTTGCACGCGACGCCGTGGGCCATTTGAGACATGCACATCAAGGGCGGGGGGGGGGGGGGGGGGACACTACCTGTCCCAAATCGCTGGTACACGGAATCTTGCCCAGAGGAAGGATTGAAACGAGATTCGCCCAGTATTTGTACATGCGTTGTAATACCGTCTTTCATGACCAGGGAGCGGTAAATCCACCTTCCCCCATGACGCCATCAGGGCAGATCAGACCATCTCCAGTCTTGGCCCGTCGTCGCAAACCTCGTAGTGTGTCTCTTGTGCGCTTAGACCGTCCCATCCCAGATGCGCGAGCTCTCGTCCGGAGTTGGAGAGAATAGCAGTATCGGTCGAGGCTCGAAGACGGCAAGAGTGAGAGGGCGCAGGACAGACGGCGGCAGGGGAAGAAGGGTTTCCAAGGCCCATCGCACGCTTCCCGATGAACCTCGACAGGGACAGGCCACCGCTGCTCTCCTCCCGGCGTGCCGGACAGGGGTGAGACCACCTCCCCCATATGCCCCCCCCTCATCTCTTGTACGGTGTACGATGTACGGAACCTTTCGTTAGTTGGCCAAACACCGCCTTCGAGATGTTCCGTGAAGCAGCACAACTGGTTAGGCTTTCATTGTCCTGGTTTTTGACTTTACTGGCGCACTGGGCGCTAGAAAGGGGGGGGGGTTTGGTCTCCGTAAAGTCTAGCGTCGAGCCGAGTCAAGACAACAAGTGAGTGAGTGGGAGAGAGTCATGGTGGTGTGTCCGAACCGGGGACACCAAGACCGCCTTCCGGCTCGTGTAGGCTAACTCGGACTCCTTCAACCTTGTTAAAATTGCAGTGAAGGAGAGATCGCGAGCAAGCACAGCCCTGTGGCAGCGGAAGTTGTGTGTTACTAGTGTGCGTACTATTTGTTAGCAACTGAGATTGACCGTTGAAGGCATCTCCGCCCCGCCGCTCGTCCACAACGTCTACTAGTTCGATCCTGTCTTGTGTATCCGTAATTCCCATATCACTCCCCCCATTGCAGCCTCCTCCCTGCCTCTCTCGAGTGGCCCTGCGGCATCGTACCTGGCGCCGCAGGCATTGTCCATTCTCTGTATTGCAGCGAAATGGTGATCACCATTTGCGGGTCGGCCGTGTGAATCCTTTTCTTGTGCCGGTGGGGAAGCTTGGGCAGAGGGTTCGGCGAAGGGAGGTAGAGCAACAGAGTTGCTGATGACTCGGGGGAAAAGCATGACAAGCCAATAATGACGAAATGAGAACAAGAGATGAATAGACCGAGTGAGCTTGTTGTACTTGGTGAGTATGCAGCTGGAACAAAGACTGAGAGAGAGCCTCATGCTGCTGGCGACGCTTGAAAGTCTCATCTCGGCGCGCGCTTACCGCTCTCCACCCCGACTCCCAAGGAGATTTGGAGCCGCCTACAGATAAAAGAATAATCAAAAAGTCCCGGCATCCTCGGGAGGATACCAGTTCAGCCATGTCTTACCTTAGTCGCGACCACCCCCCCATCGGCTCACGTAGCCCCTGTTTTCTCCGACAACTGACAGCGAGGCCGGCGAAGCAGGAGCTTGGTATTACGACGCATTGCCGGCGGTAATTGGAAAGAGGCGGAATGAATTCAGGGTCCAACGATATCCATACACCCAAAACAACAACAACAACACTGAAGGAAAGGAAAGGAGAGAAGAGAAAGAAAAAAAAAACCAAAGGCGTTCCCGTGACGGGCAAGGAAGATGGCGGTTAATTTGTGGAAATACTACTGGCTTGGGAACATGCATGAAACAGAACAACTTCCCATGAGATCTGTACTGGTTTTATTGAATGGCCCTGTGGAGGTTGCGGACCACGACGATAATAGAGTTCTCCGACAACCCCTGAGGCCAGGTAGATCAGAAAGGGGGTTGCGCGGGAAGGGTGCAAGGGAAGACAAGAGGAGGCAGAACATGAAAGGCCGAGTTAATATGGGTTATACGAAGAGTGACGAGAAGAAACAGGACCCCCGGACGGCATATCAATATGATCAAGTGCACTAGCCCCGATGTCAACACCACCGTATTTGAAAGAAAAGCCCCTCCGGAAAGAGACTTTTGCAGAATGGACTTTTCAACAAGGCCGAGTCAGGACAACGCGAAAAAGCTTAATGTGCTGCCGGCCAAAATTGCATCGGGTACCACGCCGGTTGGTGATAAGTCAAGTCAAGCCAACTGAACGCAGCCCGCCAATGCTATGCCGTTGGGACTTTCTGTTCGACGAGGTGGCGTACGATGGATTTTCCGATGTTCTCCCATGACCCCATCCCCCGATTCGACCGCCTGATTTCCCTGTCCCATGTCCCTCCCGCGATGTTACCATCTTTCAACTCCCTTTCATCCGGCATCCATCTCTTTGCTCTCTCTCTCTCTCCCCCCCCCAGTTTAAAGTTGTAGGTCTCTGTTTCCCCTCCCTGCTTGCCAACCCATCTCCCATGCAGATCGGCGGACTCTGCTCGTCTTTGGTCGACGCGGGTTCGGATCGGCGTCACTGTCGTCCTCATTGGCCGCCCTCGACATGGGTTCGAGTCCACACCACCATAAGACGGCGGCGACTGTTACCAACCGAATCAAGTCGAAGGGGTTGAATCTGTCGTGTTGCAACCCCCCCCCCCCCCCGGTTGATCTCTGACTTTGGACGTTCTTTGATCTCTCCGCGTGGGCGCTGCAGCGGCAATCCCGGAGAGTAGCATCGGACCACCTCGATGGTAAGAGATACCGAGAAAGAAAGAGAGAGAGAGAGAGAGAGGCCGATGAAGGGCACATCACGACAAACGGCAATAGCCAGACCCATCATCGATCAATTGGTCAGACGGATAATGGAAAGCCGGTCTGCGCACCTACCACAACTTTAGCTACGCCACCAACAGACACACACACACACACACACGAAGGGCAGTGATGTCTCTTTTAAGCGTAAATTCTTGACTGTCTCATCCCAAGCCTCTCTGACACCTTCTGCAGCGTCGATCATCTCTTTCTTTTCTTTCTTCTTTTTTTGTCTAGCTCCTTCTCTGCCCGAGCCTTGCCAATCGTCGTCGTCCCCCCCCTTCCCCTTCTCTAACCTCTTTGCCTCGCACTTCTCCTCGGCACCAGTAAACCGCCTCTACGTGAAATTGACCGTTCGTGCCTTTCTTCCTTCCTCTTTCTCCCCCCTCCGAGAACGAGATGCTCCACCGAGAAAAGAGGACCACTTGGCGGAGAGCCCCCATCCAGCCTGAACCATAGCTGTGTCAACAGCCAAGAAGTGCCAGACGAACCGTCGCGATCGGCGGTCCCTCCGTCCGGTCTCAAGCTCTTGAACGTGGTGTCGAAGATGGAGACGACTGTCTCATGGCCGCTGCTCTGCCTCTTCTGTTTGAAGTGCGTAATCAAGTGTCTCGTGGTCGGGACCATCTCGACGGGTGACGACTGGGTTCGATCCGAGTTTACCCCCATCCCCATCCCCCCCCACGAACGCCCAGCGAGACTGATGTCTTGGGATGGAGATGTGTGTGTGGCTGAGTTACATCAAAAGTCGGACTTGACTCGATTTCACAGTCGGTTGAATAGACATGGACCCCAGGGTGGTGATGATGGTAATGGTATTGCCCATCAGTTTGATTCTTTGTGGTGGCTCTCTCCCCTTTTCTCTCTCTTCTATTTACATTACCACACCGTACGGTGCTCCGTTGATACAGTCTTCTCGGCTGAACCGTTGGAATAAAGACGAGGAAAACCAAAACAATGCCAAGACCGGGAACTCGTACAGGATGAACCCAACATCTCGAAGATGTCTCCAAAACACAAGAGCCACACACACACACGTACACGCACAAACACTCAACACACCATGTAAAACTCGAAACGCCTGTAGATGCCAAGTTTTTGTCATTTGTCTGGAGGTGCGAGACTTTCAAGTCCTCGGCCACCACTCAGTCTTTGCCTTCCCACACACTCCCTTTGCTCCAGTTTAAAAGGGAAAATAAATATAGGAAAAAAGAATAAGAAAAAAAAAAAAGAGGCAGAAAAATCTTAACACATGTCAAGAAAGCTAAATCCCTCCATGCCAGTTTTGCCGTCCAATTCCCCCCTCCTCCCATCCCTCCTTTCCCACCCCTTTCCCGCGCCCTCCCGTGGATGATGTTTTGAGTGATTTTGCCAATCCGTGGGGAATCCCTGATGTAGTTTGTTGTAAGAACGCCGTGGAAAGAAGAACCCAGAGTTTTTTGGTTTTGAAATTTGTGAGTTTTTGTTCTTTTCGTCGTTTGCTGATTATGATTGTAAAAATTTGTACGTGTCGTTTGGGTAAAGGCGTTGATGATGATGATGCTGTTGCAGTTCGCAGGTGGCAGAAAGTGATGATCTAACAACCCACGTGGTATCTTTTTCCTCCCGTTGAAACCAAACTGGAAAACCACACTCCTCCCCTTCCCTTTCCTACCAACTATTGTGCCTCTAGGCCAGTCTTCCCAATTGTGAGAGACAGCCACCATCCCCTCTCGCCGTCGTGTTGCTCATGATATAGTTATAATAATGGAAAGTAAACAACCGTCTTTGTCGGATTAAACGGGGGCAGAGAGATAGAGAAAAGCCTTTTGGTTCAGTTGCCGCCGCTCTCAAAGTTGTGGCACCCGCGCTCGTGGCGCTTCATGTTGCTGCGGACGCTGAAGGCCTTGCCGCAGCCGGAGTGCGGGCACTTGAAGGGCTTCTCGCCCGTGTGGGAGTGGCTGTGGATGCGGAGGGAGGACGGGCGGGAGAAGGCCTTGTTGCAGGTCTGGCAGATGTAGCGGTCTTGGCTCTGCGGGAACGAGGCGGCTGAGGAGGGCGAGATGTAGTGGTGGTGCTGCCACGGGTTGGAGCCCGCGGGGCCGAGGCCGACGGGCACGGGGGCCATCGGCGGGAACTGCTGCGGCAGCGGACGCTGGTAGTAGATGCCCGACATCTGCGCCTGCGGAGGGGGCGTGGGCTGCATGGGCGGGTAGTAGGAGGCCGCCATGGGGTTGTGGGCGGACATGTACCCGTGCGGGAACGGCTGCTGGGCGTACGGCGCCTGGACGGGCACGCGGGGCACCATCGGGGCCATGCTGTGACGGTGGGCGTCGGCTTCCAGAGGAGGCGTCGACTCGTAGTAGTAGTTGCCGCTGCTCTGGGGTTGGGAGACGACGGAGAGCTGGCTGACGGATCTCGTCGAGGGCGAGTTGTAGCCGTCGAAGGAGGCGTCAGAGCTCATGGGAGGCGTCGGGGGGAGCCCGCTGCGGCCGCCATAGTGCGAGGAGTTTGGTCTCGTCTCGGACTTGTGGGAGGGTGCTGTGTCGAGAGTCAGTCTGAGGCCACGGGCGTTGTTGATGGTGCTGATCCTGTTGGTTCCGCTTTGTTGGCAGTCCGTCCAGTCCGTACCTTGTTGGGGGATTTGAGGGTGAGTCTCGGATGTGGGCGAGCCCTGGTCGGCGAGACCGAGGAGATTTGAGATGGAGGGCAGAGAACACTTTGATGTCTCGTCCATGGGTGGCGAGGGGGGAGGTTGAGGCGGTTGGACGTATCCGTAGTGTGCGCTCTGCTGGGCGGCGTACGGGTTCGATATTAAAGCGCTCGCCATCGTTGCTGATTAAAGGGTTGAATGATGCCTCTTGCTGTTTCTTCTTCTGCTGCTTCGGGCGGTTGGTAGGCGCGATGTGATGCTCCTTTTGTCGTCGATAGTACAAGGTAAGGTGCGAGGGAGAGATGGTGGTAACAGTAGTGTTGATGGAGTTGAGATGTTGGTGGGCGATGTGAATATTAAGAACCACAACAAGGTATTAGATGTAGAGTGCAGTGATTAGCCCCAAGTGCCAGCTGGATACTAGAGAATGGTTTTTGCTTCGAGAGATGTCAAGTCTTCCCAATGGAATCTCGTCGATGGGGGGAGGGGGGAGGGTGGGTAGTTTAAGTATGAAATGGCCAGGCGAAAGAAGCTTGTTGGTGGGTGGATGGAGTAAGAGGTGGCAGATGGGGGAGGCAGGTATATCAGATCTCCCGAAGCAGAGTGGAATGGGTGATCAAGCGTAAATCCGCACGATGACCCCTGTACGATGGGATGCCACAATCGCCTGTCACAAGTAGTTGTGTGTGGGTCACAGAGGCCAGTGGGAGAGAGAGAGAGAGAGAGAGAGAGAGAGAGAGAGAAGAAGAAGAAGGAGAAGTCCTTGAGACCGTTACGCCAGGCATGCCGGGGACCAGACGAATGATGGCGATGGGGGTGTGGTAACATGGCAGCTAAGCAAGGGTTAGTCCAAGGTTCTCTCGTCCTGGGTCATGGACAGGGTAATAGATCGTACTAGTTGTAGTACATCGCAGTGGTACGTATGTACGTATACCTGTCCTGTGAGGTTAAAGGACAAGGGTGGGAAGACGGGGGTCACTGGTGCTAGATAGATGAGAAGGGGACGGGGTTCAACTCGCAGCGAGAGTACTAGTACATCGTACTGTACCTGTAGAGCCAGAGAGAGAGACAGGAAGCACGAGCAAGTTACCCGTCCGTCCCTTGTCGAAGCAGCCTGGCTATACTGTGTAGCGCCTCCTGGATAATGGGACGACGGGGTAAAGGGAAGGGTACAGGGCCCGTTCTCTGACTTGGGGTGCAGCGGGGGGATCCTGAGCGATGCGATGCTTGTGTGCGTGTGCCTGAACTGCAATCATAACAACAACGGTCTTGACTCTTGAGTCTTCTGAGTTTTAGGGGGGGTGTATTCAAGTTGCTGGCTGGCTAACTGCAAGTATCTACTGTGTAAGTCTGTGTACGTAGAGTAGCCGGGATTGCGGGTGAGATCGAAGGCGACTGCCCCCCCCCTATCTCATCTGGGATGGATCAACGTCAATGGGGATCGCTCGAGGTCAAACGGTCACTGGTTAATGCAACGGCAGGGTCCAGCTTGTCGTCTAGGGCTTCATCCCACACGGGAATGTACTGAGAGGATCCCTTAGTATACGCACCAAATTCACACCCCCCTCGGGCCTCTCATACCAGCTCTTGCACACCCCTTTCGTCATCCAGACACACCCTCTTCCACGCCTCCCCCGGCCACCCTCCCACGGTCTTGGTGCGTGGGCCGCTGCTACGTCCCGAGCTAATCCGGATCCAGCGCTGTTATGCACGGCATCACTCGGGCCACCATTTCCCAATCTGGACCATGCTCCCGTTCCGAGGACGGGGAAGGACTGACATGCCTGTCCCCGGGTCCTGTCATGAAGGCTTGTGCGTTTGGGATGAAGTGAGAGAGGATGCGGATGGGGGGGCGTCGGCGTAGAGACCTAGGGGGGCTTGTGTGGACCGGGGCTGCAGGCTGTGGGCCACCCACTTGAGACGAGCAACGACTCTTGTGCCTGACTTTTGACGTCGGGGGGCGTGCGGCGTGCGGCGTGTGAGGCCCCAAGAGCTTCATCGATACCCTGCCCAGCCCTGTGCTGCGACCGGAGCGACGAGCTGATCTTATGCCGTTCGTCGCTTTTCTGCTTTCCTCTCCCCCCGCCCCCCGGGTTGTGTGAGATGCCAGAAACGTCATCCCAAATGATGTTGCGAGGCGAAGGGTGCGGGAAGAAGGGAAACAAGGGCACATGAGGGACGGTGCTTTTCGAGTCGTTGCCGTTGCCGTTGCCGTTGCTCCGCGTCCCCCATGTTCGGATGACTGAATGACCGTGTGTTTTGGGACCTGTCTCTGTTCCAGAGTCGTCCTGAACTGTTGACGTTTGTTACAGCCGACCTGGCCCTCCGCCCCCCAACCCACTCGGCGACGACGACGGCTCGAGATGATCCTAATCTTGTCTCGACGGCTCTTCCTGGTACAGTTGGGTTGTTGTTTCCTCTCGTCACGTTCGGCGGCTCATCCGGTAGGGGCCAAGCCGAACCATACAAGCACAAAGGGGGAGGGAGGGATTTCAACGACCGGAGAAGCCCATCACATCCCATCCCAGATCGTAGGCATGGGGCATTAACTGCAATAATGTTCCGGATTTGCTGCAGGGTTCGGCAGGCAAGGAGGTAGGCAAGCATTCGAGACCCGGATGCCGTTCTGGTTGAACGCTCATCATTTCGGCTCTCCCTCTCTCTCACTCCCCCTCTCTCCATTTCTATTTCTCCCTCTTCCTCCAGCCAAGACAATCATGACGACGACGAGATCCCCACGGGTCGGTCTGAGAAATCTGTCTGTCCTCTTGGCATCTCATGCGGCTCACAAAAGCCGGCTACGAGTGAGTATCCTCATGTGCCTACTACCAACGGTGTCAGGTGTGCGTCGCAGCGTCCGAGCAGCTGCCGCTTGGCAACGTCGGCCAACCTTTGTCAAGTCGTATTCCAAAGTGACATGAGAAAGAGAGAGAGAGAGAGATAGAGCGAGGGAAGATTGACCGTCAGTCGGCCAGGCTTTCGGGTCGGGCATCAGCCCCATTTGGAGACGATGATCAAAGTTGAGTTCTGCCCAGGACTCTAGTGTCCTGTAGGGCCAGGCAGTTTAGCCCCTGCGGCCCCCCTTTATGGTCATGATTCAGATCCCCCAGATAGAGTTTGTGGTTGCAGCCCGACTCGGCGGTGGCTTGAGGGCATCCAGAAGCGCCAGGGGGGAAAAGTTTTCCCGTCGCCTTCGTCGTCGTCGTCGTCCGCCTCCTCCTCCTCCTCCTCCCAAGCTAAGGCGCTACCACTAGTTCGGCGCCGTCGACATCGCTTGCAGCGGCGGCCGTGCGAAAGGGCCGCGCACGTCAACGTTTGACGCGGAGCTGTCAGCGACTCCTTAGCCCTTGGCTTTCCCTCCTCGTGTCGTGTTCTATCCCATCTTTCCGTTGTGGATATGCGTTGCAGTGTATCCGTATGAAAAGAGGGATCGGAACATCTGGCCGCGTCAAAGAGACGGCACGGCACCCATATGGGAGAGGGCGCATCCAATGGGAACATCCACCACTGATCCAGGGGGCGCCGGGAGACTGTTTCTTGAAGGGGGAATACTCCATAGTGGCATGGCATGAGGGTGTGAGATGTGTGAGAGATGGATGTGTGAAGGGGGTGGGAAAGGGGGGAGGAGAAGTAGGAGGAGGGGGGCGGCCGTGAGAAACAGACAGTCGGAAACAAAGGCTAATTTCAGCATGATCTTCAGTTTAGCTCGGGGCGCCAGGAAAGCCCCTCGCTTGCGCAGGGTGGCTTGAACCTTGCAAGGACCGGGGAAGTTGAGTGAGAGTGAGAGTGAGAGTGAGTGAAAGTGAGAATGAGAGTGAGAGTGAGAGTGAGTGAAAGTGAGAATGAGAGTGAGAGTGAGAGTGAGTGAAAGTGAGAATGAGAGTGAGAGTGGAAGTAAGAGACTGACTGTTCTGATCTGTCCTTCGGCTTCTGCCGTCTTTCTTTCCCCTGCCTCTTCACTTGCTCGGACTCTCGCATTCTCTCTCTTTTGCATTATTCTCGATTCTGAAGAGTGAGACCAAGCAGTTGTACAGAGTATATGTGTGCATGTATGATCATCTACATCTCGGCCTGGATGTTTTGCTCTCCCCAAGCATTGCATCCCCCCGGGGCCCCGACCGCCATGTCTCGCCCCGTCCCCTGTCGTCTGCAAGGTGCCTCTGCCTCTCTCTCTCCCCCCCCCTCTCTCTCTCTCTCTCTAGCCCTGACTGCCCTTGCCTTTTTGAAGGGGTCCGTGATCGACCAAGCTACGTATTCGTCGAGATGGTAGTTGGGTCATGTACTCAGAGCAATTGGGATGAATGCACACGGAACGGCAAGGGGGGCTGGGGAGGCCCCCGTCGTGAGGAGCCATGGCATGAAGAAGGCCTCGGTTCCGAGAGCTTCTCAGGCACAAATGTGCAACCGGATGCGATCGGATAGGCGGTGGCGACTCGTCCGTTGTCACTGCCGACGAGCCAACAAGATGACAAGTCCCGTCGCATCTCAGTCCCAGCGCCCCGTGTGTCGTCCCAAGTCTTCCTCCGCCCTGACAGCAGCCTGCAGTCAGTCCCCCCCACCGGCCAAATGCCATATTGTTTGTGTTTTGCGAACCCGACTTGTTGTGCTTGCACCACATGGCCCCGGCATGGCATCGTGGGAGGGGGATGTATGCGTTGTGTGAGTGAAAAGTTAGTATGTTTGGTGTTTCGGAGCGGCGCCTGCAACTCTGATAGCATCTGCATCCCCCTTCTCTTGCATTGGCATTCTGCACTCTGCATATTGCCATGTGCGTTGCCCTGTGAGGGGAGAGCCTCCCTGAGACTCAACGACGTCTTGGCGGTAGCCGATCCCCGGACAGAGGCTTGCCTACGTAACGGGGAAACGGGAAACGTTGAGACAAAGTGCAGACTTCAGACCTCGCTTGAGAGTGATGGCGGACGGTGGCGCCAGTCTAGCGCATCCGTGTCAAGCTTCATGAAGGGGGAACGGGGGGCCTAGCGCCCTGGCACGTGAAGGAACAGACACATACACACACCAACAGACCCAAGGGACGCACGCTTCTTTTCGATGAGGCGTGTGACGACTGACGAGGCTTGCCGTTCGTGGCTTGAGATAAGAAGGGGAAAGGGTGCTGCGGGCGAGCGGGCGGGCGGGCGAGACAAGTCCGGGCCTTGTTTCTTGCTTTTCCCGCCGCCGCCGACGCCGACGCCGCTGGGCCACCGTTCGTGTGCCTCCCGGGCTGAAAAGCCAGCCATCGCGGCGTCCATCGCCAGAAGAACTAAGATGGGCATGGCGGACACGCTACGCCCGCGTGCTAGCACGGAACAAGTCGTGTGTTCCGCAGCCGACGCGAAAGCGACACGCGCTAGACTCACACCAGAACCATCATGGAATCCTTCTCATTCCTTCTTCTTCTTTTCCTCCTTTTTTTCTAATTCTTTTTTTTCATTTGTTTAATCTTTATTTTTGCACTGCTTACACACACGACTCATTTGTTGGTTCAGGCCGCTGTCCTCTGGACGGACACGATGGATGGGCGTCGTTTGTATTTTGTATTTACTCTCCGTATGTCAGTGACGAGGTTTTGTTACCGACACACGCGTGATCCTTGTCCAGGATCAGTCGAGCGTTTAGTAGTGCAGTAAACATACATATCCGTACATACGCAGCGGATCGAGGTCCCGCTGCGGCGGCCGCATGCATCGTCGCTCACCGTCGTGGGATGTCCCCCCCCCCCCCCCTCTCTTCTAAACCTCCATCTCCCATGGGTGTAACGTCTCGTTCACTCGCCAATCGGCAGTAGCTGGTACCCCCCACCACGGAGGATCATGATGGGTTGGTTGACCACCATCATCATCATAGCCGCTTGGCCGCCCGCGTCGTTGGTTCAACCCTTGGACCTACGTAATCACCGTCGCATCCCTCAGTTCTCTTGTGGCTGAGCGCGCGTGCCCGTATCGTCCATGGTGGTTATCCCATAGTGAAGTCGTAGTGTGCATGTGGGAAATGAGGCCTGGCAATAAAGCTTCAGGGGGTGGTGGGCTCGCAGACAGAATCCATTCATTCTCGAGAGGCCTGCGGATCGCCCTTCCTTGAGGCCGGCCACCCACGTCTTGCTTGGTCTTTCTTTTTTTTTACTTTGAGCTAGGCTAAATGAGAAGTCCATCAACGACTCAGCAACCCGCAGGAGCTCGCACAAATCTCCAAATGGTTTCGTTTCGACGGAAGTTTATTATCCCAGTCCCCATCGCACACACGTCTACCCGTAGTACAAGCCGGAGATCATCGGACACCCGATTCCTCGGCCTCGGTCAACATCCTTATGGGGACGGCCGACGATCTTGCTGCTCTTCATTGCCCCATTTCGACCTAGAGGCTCCGGAAAGAGAGAAGGACAGAGAGAGAGAGAGGGAGGGCCCATTCAGATCCAGACGGCATTTACCGCAAGTCTCGTGGTCGGGCTTTGAACTGAACCACGTCCTCGGGCTTTGAAGCTGTCCTAGCGCGAGCTCTAGCAACCCACCCCGGCAAGATCATGGCCCATGGGATAAGCAGATCTCTCTCTGTCCTTTTTTCTTTCTCGGTCATTCAATAGCACCAACTCACTCGCTCACTCGCTCATTCACTCCCTCTCACTAGGGGTTCCGCGGACGAGCGAGGTTAGCACTGCTCCTAAGCCCGCCTAGGCCTAGCCGTGCCAACAGCGAAACGGCGTCCCATCCAGTTCAGGACCAGCGCCAGGCGTCCGCCAGAACCCTTCTTTCCTATCAGATCAGTAGCCATATGATGTATTGCATCCCTTTCTCGTCTCCAAGACTATCACCACTACTCCTCCCCCCCGCGGCCGCGTGCATGCATGCATGCATGCGTGTCGACCCTGTACTATGGGGTATGTATCCCACGGCGCGAAGCGGTCGTATCTCGGAGCCTCTTGTGAATGACCGCACGATGGGCCGCACGATGGACCGCAAAACCACACCCTCATATTATCGCCTATTCATCTTCCGTTAGGTGTTCTCTCTAGGGGCGGTTACGCCCTATACACGTTGGACAAATGGTATTGTTCTCTGTGCCGTGGCGGTAGCCGTTGGACGCCTGATCAGACACCGGAGTTTTTCCTGATGACAGCAGCCCCGGGGCTCTCATTTTGATGGAACCTGGCGCGTAGATCGCCCTCTCCATTTCCCATCACCTTCACGTAGGCCGAGCCTCTTTCTGTATTTCTCTTGGTGCAGTTGACAACCCGCCTGCCACCGACCAATCTCCAGAAAGGCCCAAAGGGCTGGGCTGGCCCTCTCTCTCTGGTGCCGCCACCACCACCACCGCCTACGCCCCCATGTCCAGGATAACCTCTAACCGAAGGGCACTAACGCGGCGCCTGCGCGGCGATCGTCTTCGACTGGCCTCGGGTATGATCCCAGAAACGTCCTCTTGGTAAATCTTGGTCAGCAGCAGAGGCAGCGGGTGAGCACGTTGCCTGCCCCCCCATTTGGCGGCCGCGGGCCTATGGGCCTATGGGCCCTTGGACCCCCCCGGTCGTGTCGATCTCATGGAAAATCCCACGCGTCCGGACGCGGAAACGGCTGACCCAGCCATGACGGGCGATGATGTCGTTGCAGCCAGCCGGCACCTGGCCGCCGAACTTCAGGAGACCATGTTCGTGGACATCCGACACACGAGGCGGCTTGTCTACCGCTGCCTCGGATACGATACACGTCGACGATGGTCAGGCAACGGGGTCTCGGGATTGCGATGACATATGGGAGTGCCACCGTCTACATCACCAACTACGTATGCGTTCTCGGTTCACCCTCGCGTCAAAACACCCGTCCAACCCTGGGGCGGTTTTTTCCATCCTATGAACTTGCTTTTGGGAGCCGTCCACTTGGAGTGAGTGTGCAGTGGGTGTCATAACAACCATCACCGACCATTTTTGTTCTTTCGCTCTTGATGGCTTCTACCTCGCAATTCCACGCGAGAGATGACGGAACGACGCAGGAGGAGAGAGAGAGAGAGAGAGAGAGAGAATGCCGCTAGGCGGGAGGGAAGAAATGAGGCTCAAACATGTGGCGAGACATGTCCAAGGGACACGAGAAATGTGTCTTCAATGACCAACGTTGGGCTTTTTAGTCCACTCTCTGGCCGTCGCTTCGCCTCGCCTCGTCTCGTCTCGTCTCTTAAATCTTCCCCCCTCTCAAAGAGGAATGTCCTTAGCTACATTTCTCGGTTCCTCAATGGAAGCGAGTCTTTCCTATCTGTACAAAGGCTCAACTTGACGCAGGCCCTCGCACCCCTCGGCTGCGCCCCTAGAACATCATCTGTGGAATGACTGTTTATACATGAAAAGACTACTGTGCGGATATGTACTAGGAACCTGTGACCCCCGTCTGTACCCCCTTCGACTGCGTCAAGGTTTCCGAGAGTGGGGGGAGAGGAAGAGGACGGACGAGGTAAGCATAGGCCCGGTCAACTAGTCGAATCGTCCGCTGAAAGCAGCCGAATTAACAATCCGGAGCCAGCTCCTGGGTTGATTCTTTCTTCTTCTTCCTCTTATTCATGTGTCAATGTTTTTGGCTGGCATTGAAGAGCGCCCCAGTTTCCCGAGTTTTGGTAATTCAACTTCACTAGCACTTCCAACACGCACGCGTACAATCTCGATTGGATCTCGCCTCGGCTTTCGCAGAGAGGGTTTCTCGGGTTCCCCCGACTGAAAACGACTAACCGAGGGTTTCGGCTAGAGTTGGAGGCGGCGCGTGCAGAAGGAGATATTTGGAGAACCGCCACGTCCCCCCCCAAAACCTTTCCGTCCTTGGAGAGCTGCAGCTTACTTGGCTTCCTGCGTGTCGAATCAGGTTGGATGGATTCACAGAACCGACATGAGCTTCTACTGACGATATCCAACCCTTCTTCATCACGATCCTTCCTCCTCTTCCTTCTCCTCCTCCTCTTCCTCCTTATAGCGCCCCGGCCAGTGATCCCATTGGGCGCCTCTCTTTGGATCCTCCCGAAAGTTCTCCCCCTTGGAAGGGGGAAGGGTGTGTGCAGAGAGCCCAAGTTGTGTCTGTACAGTAGGTGGGCGAGAACCTGGGCCCACGGGACAATCCTGTGATCTCCAGCCTCCGCGACGATCAGCCGGGATTTCCCTGCCCCCCCTCCCCTGGCAGCGTGCGCCGTTCTTTTGACTGGACGACCCAAGACTCAGGATTGCAGCTGCCTCAACCTCGCCTTTTTCTGGATGCGGTCAGGGACAGACAGTATCGTGGCCTTGCCCATGGCCCCAACTCGAGGCCTGGGCCATTACCATCATCATTATTAAACATTATTCAACTCACTGCGTATCGCCCATCTCCCAGGTCTACGCTACTGAAACCCGCCTCATCCTCGGAGTCCTCACGATCTGCTTCTTCTTCCGGCTGTTCGCGTTTGCCCATCTTCCCCTCTTAGTCCCTATGCCTCTCCCTCCCCACTACGGGATTGGATTACCAGATTCGTGGCCCTCGTCGTCGCATCTTCTTGGCTTCTCACTCCAGGCCAGTCGAGAAACTTGACGTGTGTGCCACCCCTGTGTGTTGCCCCCCCCCCCCCCCCCCCCATTCATCCATCGTCCATTGGGACATCAACCAAGAGCCGGGGGGGTTTTTTTTTTGGTTGGCACTGGGATTGCTGTCACTCTTTTGCCGTTTTCTTATTCTACCGCGTCTGGTCCCCAAATCTCACTCGACGCCTCCGGGCGTCATCGTGGCCTGATATTCCCGCTCTTCTATCAATCTCCCTGTGCCTCTTTTCAGCATTGGGCTTGAAATCGATACATCAGCCACACTCCCCAGCCCGTTGACAGACAGACACACGGACGGACGCCCGCCCCGTCCACAGCCCCTAGCCGCTCATCCTCCAACGTCGCTTGGTGGACAAACATTCCCGCCAACAACTTGTTGTCTCTTCTTCCGACGCTGTGTCACATACTTCACAGCCCTTTCGAAAAGTCACGACGGGCGCTGTGGGCGATGAGATTGCGTTCGCGCCTTGGTTGAGAGGGTCGTTTTCTGGGCACAAATCTCCTCCCTATTATTAATGCCCGCCCCAGCGAACTCGTCAATGCGACAAGATTACCCAATCTGGACTTTGTCCGGGATACGACGTCCAATGATGTTTCTCGCTGTTTATTTTGCTTTTTCTTTTCTTCTTCCGTTTCTGGCACCCGGCTGTCCACAACGCCAGCGACAGAAATGGTTCTCGTCCGAGATCCTTCAGGAAATCTTTTTGTCTCTCTCTCTCCCCCTCCTTTTGGACTTAATTTCACAACTGCCGTCGACCCAGCGGTCTAGAGCATCCACCTCGAAGGAGTTACCTCGGGGTTTGGGGGCCGTTTCTGCCCGTGGAGAGACGGATCGACAGAGACTGAGATGTTGAAGGATGCAGAATGACAACATCGGCGAGCAGCACACACGGGGGAGGGCGGAACTGGTTCCCTCAAGAGAAATGCCGCTTTTGACAACAGCATTATCATCATTGCCCCCAACCGGCCAGCAAATGGCACGCACGCGCTTAAGCCGGCCGTCTGCAACCCTCACGTCGACCGGTATGCGACATGACCGTCGTGCCATCATCCTGTGTCGTCCGTGGTCGCCGGCCTGCAACAGGGCCGAGTGGCAGCAACAGACAGGTGCACGATTCCTGTCGGGAAGCCCTGCCGTGCAACGCAAAGACCTCGCCCAGACGCGCGTGCGGCATGCTGGGCGTCCTTCATATCTACATCGAAAGGGATATGTGTACCTACCCACCTGAAAGAGGAGGCAGGGAGCTCGCTGCGAGCTTAGCTTGTTCCGTCACTGCGCGTCCTTATGGGCTGGCTCCCTTTTCCCAACCGCGGCCTACGATATCCGCAGCTGTGATCCGCAAAGCTGGAGCTCCTGCTGCTGTTTTGCTGATCGAGCTTGCCGCATCGGCCGGGACTAGACTAGAGAAGCAGCAACAAGGGTGGCAGAGAAGAAAGTGGCGGCCCTCCCAAGTTTGTGATGAAGGACTCTTGGCCCATCACCTGTGACCAGCTGGGAAACTGTCGCCTCTAGCCCAGGTCTAGTTGGTTAGGATGATACGTTATAGTTCTTCTACAACCACCTCACGTCTATCATAGCAGGCAACGTGGGCCCGAGAGGATCCTCTACAGACTGCAGACTGCGGTGTATACGGAGTGTGTCACGGCGGCAAGCTCCGTCGTCTTCGTTCTGCTCCGACCCATCCATCCTCCGAGGCAAACTCACGGGCTTTCATACCAGTCAATAGAGACTGCATCGCAAAGAGCCTGCCTCATCTCGACGGCTCGGCCGCTGCGGGCCCTGCGGGGAAACGCGATACGACAGCAGTTCGGATTTAGAGCAGACGATGACTCGCAAGCCACATGGCGGCGATAGGGATGTCCCCTGGACACCATCCTCGGTGAGGGCTCCACGGAGTACATTCACCACACTAGAGGGCCGTTTGGGGGAATGTTGTCACAAGGGACATCCCCCCATTAGACTCGCTTGACAGGAACGGAGATGGCACTGGCGAAATGAGGTAAACACTGTAAACTTCCCCCATCCCTGCTTCTGGTTCCCTATATCAGCCCCTACTAAGAGAGAGTCTCCAAGACAGCCCGTCGCAGCATAACACCGGCGGTCCGGGCTTGCTATTCCACCCCCTTGTTGACGGCTCTTTGACACATGGAAAAGAAGGACGACACAGGGGGCGGGCGTCTATCGACATGTCTCGATATTGCAACCGCCTTTTCCATGTCCCGCTGCTGCTTACGTCGTCGTCGTCCTCCTCCTTCTCGTCCTCCTCCTTCTCCTCGTCGTCCCCTTCCTTACATGTGCAAGACGTCCTCCGGGGGAGGGTGTTATTGAGTTCGACCTCGAGCGAAGGGGTTCAATGTCCGAGGGGCTGAGACGGAAACCTGCAGCTTACCACCAAAACGATCACCCTTCCCATGACTGCTCAATATCGAGAAAGGATCGCGCGACTGTGCGATGTAACTATACTTTCCGAGGTATCGGGCGAGTTCCGGGCAACGCCAATCAATGCCTCTCTGGCCTAACGAAAAGAACCGGCTCCGAGTGGGACCGGCTCCGAGTGGGAAAGCAACAGCACATGCATGCTCTCTTTCTCTTGGGGAGACAGAAAACAGAAGCGTACATATAGTGGCACGGTACATGTGCAATTTGGACCACTTTATTCGAACTATGCTCGAATCGACAACTGCATCGTAGGCAAGGATCTATCCATCTCTCTCTCTCTCTTCCTTTCACCCCCCCTTGATCTTCTTTTTGCTTCCCCTCAAAAGCAACCCACATCAACCGACCACGCCCCCCCCCCTCCCTGGTGCCGCTGCTCGCCTCTCGCCGGTGTGTGCTTGACGTTACACGGCACTCATTGTCCCCCAAGTCCTCCAGGCTCCAAGTCCTCCTCCTCCTCCCCCCCACCGATCACCGTCCTTGATAATTCCCTTGACGTCGTTCATCGCGGACGAGGCTCCGTTCGTACCGAGCCTCTGGGGCCCTCCTTCCTGGCAACCGGGAACAGGGCAGTTCGGAGTCAATATCGACCATTGGGTGAAATAATTGGAGTCCTCGTATGTCAGAGTTCGACGGCGAGCAGAAAAACCGCCCAAGGAAAACAAAGGGGAAATAGCTGCCACTGGTATCTGTCAACTAACTCTCAACGTCTCTCCCTCAGTGGACTTCCTCCTCTCTGTCTCTCTATTCCCCTTTGCGAGGAGTGGCCGAGCTGCCGCCCACAGTTCCCTAGCTCTCGGTACCAGGAACGAAAGGGGTGATCCCAGCAGAGGGCACCCCGTTTCTTTCTCTCTTCCTCTCCACGACCGTTTGTGGGCTATCTTCCTGCCGGTCGTTGAGGATACGTACTAACGCCAATCCACTGCTGCGAAATACGACCACGAGTCCACGACCGTTATCCGAGAGGAGCAACAAGGGGAACGACAGGCAAAAGAGCTTATGGCCACAAATGGCACGACTCCGAGTCGAGCTTAACCTCAATTCGGTACCCACTGCCCCCCCCTTTCCTCCCCTCCTCCTTCACCTTTGCTAGGAAAAACTCGGCGAGGCTGTGCTTGCATACGTATCGAATATCGTGGGACCAGGGGGGCGTCAAGAGAGGGGCGGGCGACTAGGAGGTCCGCGATTCAGAGGATCATTTCCAGGGATCATGCAAATCTCAGCGTTTATCCCGATTCCCCCGAAGACACAGAACCCCGAAAGCAACTCAGTGCCTTTCTTGGCGAGATGAAGCGTGTTCGGTTTATGGAAACTTACGGACTGTGTTTTTAGTTTACGGCGACAGAAAAACCTTCCGAGAAAGAGAGAGAGAGAGAGAGCGAAATTCCGTCTGCCCGCCGCCGGATAATAACCCATGAAGCGGATTCGAGGATCCGGAGTGTTCCGTCCACCACGCTTACTGTCATACCGAATCCACTCAGGGGGGAGACGATGCCCGGATGTTTTCCTGGGAAACCCGCCGTCCTGAAGGCCTGCCTGCCGTGGGCGAAACAAGTGACGATCAGCATCCTCTGGCCCCTTTCATCCAACCTTGATTACAGCCAGATGCTGTAGATGAAAGAACCCCTCGTCGACCCAGCGAGGGCTCCATGCGTCCTGACATCAACGCTGGGCCGTCCTAAGCCCTTCCATGGAGATCTCGGCCGGTCTAGCGTCCCAGTGAGGAGAAGAACGCGTCTGGTTCTTGTGCGGGCGGGCGGGAGACACGCGCCTCGAGATCACCCGTACATTTCCCTACATAGTACAGACAGAGGATAACTCTCCTTGGCACAAGTAATATGGTCCGATTCCCACCGGCTCCAGGAGCCCATGGAGCGTGTCGACTCTGAAGGAATGGTGTCCCCCCGCCCATCATTTGGCCCCCCATCTCAAGAGAATCCCTGGCACCTCATGCTCACCTACGGGGGGGAGAGGGAACGGGGGCGAAACTGAAGCGTCCGTATGGAGCAGAACGCACATGCGCTCCATCCGGGCTGTACCAGAGATCACTGGGTGATCACCAACGCATATCCATGGGTGGTGGGTGTCGGAAAAGAACAGCACGTCAGCGACCATGTTCGCCCCCCCTTCTCTCCTCGGTCTCCGATGTTTGAAACTCTCTCCTCCCTGATATGTCGAAGTTTGTTCTGTCCGACTGTCGACATGCTCCGCCGGTCTGCTTCAGGACGAGACTCTCTGCATAGCAACTAGCTCAGGAGGCAACGGTCACCCAAGACGAGACACGGGTCTCTACTGAACGGGGAAAGGGGGGAGAGGGGGGCGTATATGGATACAGAGAGACAAGAGGCTCGTGACATGCAGCGGTGAGGTGAAATCCACCACACTTCTCCTTCTCCTCCTCCTCCTCCTCATCCGCCAGGCGCGAGAGCCGGCCGGAATCCATCCTTCTTCTCACCAGCCCCGGCCTATCACGGCTTTCTGTCACATCTGTAAAGGCCTGTATGTAGGGCCATCAGAGAAGAGAAATGTGACGGCCCACATGCCCTGCGATCTCGCAAATCTGCGATTTCTGGGAGAGGCCGCCCCCCCTCGCACCGGAAGCCCGCCCACGTCGGTCCATTGTTCAGTTCCAGTCACATGAGTCTCACTACCGGCCGCGGTTCTCGTAGGATGAGTCCGTCCAACCTTCCCTTGCTTGCCTACCTGGCCTACTAGACACGCTATCCGTACAGTTCTCTGCACTCGCCCGCGAGCGGTTAAGACGCTGGACGAAAGGAGCGTGGCGTCGGACTCGACGGGTGTGTGGAGGGTACAGAGGATGGGACCCGGATGCAAAGACAGCGCAACCGTCAATAGTTGGAGATCTCTCTGCAGCCCTTACATATCATATCCTCCTTCCCCTCCCCCTTCCCCCCAAATACCGCGCGCCCGCAGACGCCACAATCAGAGACCTTTGGGCTTCGAGCTTGAAGTCTAGAAGCCCTAGTGCCATGGCAACGTTTACAGGGCTGCTGATGGAGGGAGAGAGAGAGAGCGTTTAGGAATTGGGAAGGGAGTGATGCCATCCAAAGAAGACGTGTGTGGCTCTTTTCAAACGTTCCAATAATCAGCAGCCACACGGGTCAACGAGCCAGGCCCTCTTGCACAATGTCACTCACATGGAATCGACACAAACGGAAGCATTTTGCGTGCCGTCTCCGCGGATGTCGTCGATGAAGGCCCCCCGGTTGCACGAACGCCCGCTAGGGGTCATCATCGTCTCCCGCATGCTGCCTCTCACGCCCCCCCTGAACATCGGGGAGGGGGGAGGAGGGGATGGGCAAACGTGGCCGCGGCCGAAAGCCGTAAGGGCCCCCGAGATTAAACTGCTCCCCGTGCTGAGGCAAAGCAGCAGAAAAGGATGATTGATCCCATTCCATGCACGTCTGCGGTTGGCGGTGATCTCCCCATCCACATCGGCTTTACGTGACTGGTCAGCACGCGACTACGCCGCAGACGCGCCTCTTCTGCCCTCTCGAGCAAACATTGGGAAGATCGACCGGAATAGGGGGTTCACAAAGTGCTCCGAGCTCGAGGAGCGGCTGCGCGGCTGCGGGTACGGGTACTGGTACTGGCCCTCATCTTCACCCCCTGCGCGGTGCATCATCACGGCTGTTGTCGTTCGTCCTCCCTTTCGACTGTGCGTTTTCATCCCGGTCCTTAGACGTGGGATCGTGTGCATACGGCAGGCAGATAGGCAGACAGGTAGTCTGGGGGTTCAGTCCAGTCAGTCCAGCTAATGTCGGCGGCCGATCCCCAAGAAGCAGAGTTCCCCCCATCCGGCTCAGGACCGGCCGGCTTGTACGTATATCTCTCTAGCTGCATGTACCGCCTGTCAGTATCAAGAGACTGGCAGGAAATAGAAAAAAGCAAGAAAAAGCGAGTAATGTCCCAAGATACAATGGTGCTTTCAGGGAACAAGAAAAAGCAAGAATTGTTTGGTCCTCCCCACCACAACCATAACCACCGCAAGCTGCATGTTGCAAGCTGGACAACACCCCCCTCCCCTCGAGAAACGAACGTTTTGGCGATCCCGCAACGCGGACGTCACTTCTGTTCTCGGTAGGGCCATCCGGGGGGGAAAGAAAGCGTCCCTCAGGGGGGAGGGTTGGCTGAGACCAGAACTTGGGGAGGTGTCTCTCTCACTCTCACTCACTCTTTTGGTCTTCATCTTCGTGGACAACGCCAAGCTCAACAATACGTGGAAATTCCCCTACGTGTCTCACTGAGCGAGAAACAAAAG